>OY977935.1:25338685-30138685 GCA_963854355.1 Epinotia brunnichana | reverse complement strand
AGAGAATGCCTATGGCATTGAGTCCGCCCTTTGTAACTGTATTTTATACTGTGCAATAAAGTTCTTGTTCGTGTGCTGACGAACGAACATTTTACTATGTGAAATCCTGTTTTCATCCGCCCAAGAACGAACGAATGCTCGCTCAGAACACTATGATAATCGCGAAAGTAAATCTATGTCAAAGAAAAGGTAAAAAAAACAAACAAACTACAGGACAGTTGTACTACCAGTCTGCCGTTATGGTCACTAGTACTACTGGTAGTACTAGTGACCTTAGGGTGTATCATTTGTACTACCAGTAGAACTACCTGGTAGTACTACTGTACCAGAGGGATAATGCCGAATAGAACTTAATTCTTCTTCTCCTTCGTGATAAATAAAACCACTGAATATAATTAAAAAAAGTAATAATGACAGCTCTACTTAATTTTGTGCCATGTTTATTAACTACTAGCTGTTGCCCGCGACTTCGTCCGCTTAGAACTTATACTTAGAAAATATAATGCAAACAAACTTCTACTTACCATCTTAAGGGATGATTTCCGAGGCAAAAACTATTCTATATCCTTCGAAGGGTCTCAAATTATCTCTATACCAAATTTCATCTAGGTACATGGATTTTATCCAAACTTTCACCCCCTATTTCATACCCTTAGGGAATGATTTTCGGGATAAAAACTATCTAATGTCATTCTTCGGGACTCAAACGACCTTTATACAAAATTTCATCTAAACGGGATTCATCCAAATTTTCACCCCCATTTCACCCCCTTAGGGAGTGATTTCCGGAATTAAAACTATCCTATGTCCTTTCCCTGGACTCAAGCTATCTCTTTACCAAATTGTATTAAAATGGGTTCCATCCGAATTTTTACCCCTAATTTCACCCCCTTAGGGGATGATTTCTGGGGTAAAAACTATCCCATGTCCTTTCCCAGTACTTAACCTATATCTACACCAAATTTCATCAAAATAGATTACATCCAAATTCCCCCACCCCCCTTTTTACCCCCTTAGGGGATGATTTCCGGGATAAAACCTATTATATGTCCTTCCCCGGGACTCAAACTATTTATATACCAAATTTCATCTAAATCGGTGCAGCGGTTTAAGTAGCTCCATACAAATTTCCACCCCCAATTTCAGCCCCTCAGATATAAAAACTACCCTTTATCCTTCCCCGGGGCTCAAACTATCTGTATACCAAATTTCATCTAAATCGGTTCAGCGGTTTAGGCGTGAAGAGGTAACAGACAGACAGACAGACACACTTTCGCATTTATAATATTAATATGGATAGTATGGGTTCTTTCCGTTTGTCTTCCAAATAGAGGTGTAGCTGTAAACTCACTTCAAAAGAAAGAAGAAACGAAAAACTCATTCAAATATCTCAAAAAATTACGAAGCTACAACCGTTTTAATGTCGCTTGTTAGAGTGAGAAAACGATCAGGGACCGTGACGTCACGATCCTCGAGCGTCATAGTAAAAAACAATCGTTTCATTATAAAGGTGCGTTTTGCGGAAAAGAGACGCAACAAACCCCCTCTTAAAACTTTATACACTTATAACTTAGTGATTACCTATACGAGTATAGCCTCTTGCGTTGTTTTTTTTCGAGATAATACAACATTATGATTATTTTGTTTAGTGTCTACATCCCTATTTTCGATAAGATAAGATAAAATAAGATTTCTTTATTGTCTGTATTGTTAGGTACTAATTAGTTAAAATCTGCAATTTTAAAATGATTATTGTGTAAGATTATTAATATTATATTGTAGAACACCATTTGACATGTAAAAGTGCCCTTGTGGCCTATTTGCAGAATAAATAATTGATTTTGATTTTGATTTTGATTTTGTCAGAACTGTGTACATTTAGTTGTTTTGGGTAAAATAAAGTCCAACAGCTTGCCCATTTCGGACGTACAATATTAAACTTAAAGCTAGTCAAATATACTAAAACAATAACAACAATAGTATTTCCAAATAATTTTAACCATATTCACACATAAAATATTAATTTAGATCTATCCGACATCCGTATTTTCTTTTAAACCACGAACTTCGGAATTCGAAAATATTCGGGTATCTCTATCTCTATCGCACTAACAAATGACAGGAATGCAGATATACAACTTCGAGTTTCGGTTTTTCGTGGTTTGGCTGAATACGCAAAGAGCGCGCGCGCGTGCCATTCAAAAAAATCAAGTTTATATTGTTCGAATTTGTTGTTACATTTGTACAAACTACGCCTTAATTCGACATTTGCGCATATAAGTTCGCATATCAAAATCGATTAATTTTATATGTGCTTTTGGTACCTATGTGTCTCGTCAATGTATATCGTAGACGGGATTAAAATTATTAATAGGCGAAAGAAAGGCAAAGAAATTCAGCCATTTTGTCCGTAGTATTTCTTATTAGTCTGTGATTTTGACGTTTCTTTTAGCTGATAGATGTGGCGGCGATATAATTTAAGAATAATAAATGAAAAATTAAATGAAGTCGTATATTACGGAAAATAAATTAATTGTCGCAGTCGGATAAAAACTATCCTAAGTTGCAGCTGGAATAATAATGTACCTATATAAAATGTTTCATATTTTTCCGTCCATGGGATGCTGAGAACATTCGAACCACAGAAAGCTTAGTTTCAAACTGGCTGATTTTTTTTTTAATTTAGAGATTTATTATAAGTGGAGATTAGTAGCGGTACCTACCTGAATATTCATACGTAGCTAGGTGTATCTTTATTTACCAATCGATAGTATCCGACAATCAACGTTAATAGGTATTCCCTACTAGTTAAGTGACTGCGTAGGTACGTGCATGTGCTTGCATCCGCTAGACGATCTCACGGACGTTAGGCAGTTGATATTATTATGTATGAGGAATAGAGTAGGTACGTTTTCACAATGGTGTGCTCGGGGTCTGAGTGCATTAAAGCAGCTTAACACACACAGTCCGCTTGGAATAATTGACGGTTGCGCGGGGACAATGCGTGAAGTGTTTTGGGGGAAGTTTTGTCTGAAGAATGGGCGCCGCCCTCGGCGAGCTGGGCGTGCAGCACCCCGCCTCGCAGCGGCCGCGGGGTGCGAGCGAGACGTCGGCGGCTCCGTGAATACATTAGACAGAGAGGGCGGGTTTGAAGGCGGAGCGAGCCACCGTAGCATCCGCGGGTGTAGCCCCTGATCCCGCTCATTCGCCTCTCGTTTAGCGTCTGCTATGTAAACGTGCCTTGTTGTGAATCTAAACAAAATCAGTCAGTCGTCGTTTTGTTGTCGAGAGAGTAGCGCGTGGAGGGTTCCGCGTCCGTGGGTTTAGCATGGTGTGCCAGTGATCGTGGTTCGACACGATGCACGCGTTGTTCGGTGAACAGAGCCCGTACGCGTACCGTGGAGGTGCCGCCGGCGGCTACTCGGCCAGTGTCACCCCCTATGCCTACGAACAATACCGATACGGATATGGTGCTCCCTACCTCCACCCTCATCAGCAGCATGTCGGCGCCCCTAAAGACATGGTCAAACCGCCTTATTCCTACATAGCACTCATTGCAATGGCAATACAAAATGCGCCGGATCGTCGCATTACTCTTAATGGCATTTATCAGTTTATAATGGAGCGGTTTCCATATTACCGTGAAAACAAACAAGGATGGCAAAATTCAATAAGACACAATTTAAGCCTCAATGAGTGCTTTGTGAAAGTGGCTCGTGATGACAAAAAGCCAGGTAAAGGTAGTTACTGGACCTTAGATCCTGACTCGTACAACATGTTCGATAACGGATCATATTTAAGACGGCGGCGTCGTTTTAAGAAGAAAGATGCCTTGAAAGAGAAAGAGGAAGCCCTGAAGCGGCAGCAACAGTTGCACCATGCGCAGGAGGCGTTGGCCGCACAGGAAGCGCTGAGCGTATCCGACGTGGCGGGGCAGACGCGCGACGTGAAGCCCGATGTGAAGCCGCGCCTCTTCGAATGCCGGCCCAAGCGCGAGCCCGGCGCGGACTGCGCGCGCTACGACAAGCCGTCGGACTCCCTGGATGACTACAGTGAGCCACGGTTACCGCCCTCCGCCGTGTACTGCTCACCGCAGCCGTACGCGCTGGCGGCGGACGAGTTCCGGGCGGCCGCGTCGGGCTGGTACGCGGCGCCGGAACCGCCCGCCGAGCAGTTGCCGCCGGCGTTCCGCGACCTGTTCGAGCCCCCGAGCTGCCAGTTGGCGGGCTTCCGCGGCTCGCCTCCGCCCGACGCTTACCGCGCCTCGCCACCGCCGCATCATCACTACCGCGCGCCGGCGCCCTCCTACTACCATCACCAAGCGTGCGTGGCAGCCGCACCCGCACCAGCTCACAAGTCATACTGAGACATCGCTCCCAGGTGGGTTATATTTTGTTTTTGCGCTCTGCGATTTTTCGTAATAAACAGTTTTGGCGAACGCGAATTGGCTGTGCGAGTTGCGATGATTTCACCTCTGCTGACCGGCGGCCGGGGTCGGCGGGGCACGATGGGACAACTCCGTGACGTGGTTGTGGTTGCAGGAGGCCGGCATCACACGGCGCCGAACGAATTTAGCTGCGCGTCAGTTCCAGAACGGATAAATATAGCGCAGTAGCCAGAGATGCCGCGGAGGCAAGTGGCGGCGCGCCGATAACCACTGTTTACACGTCAGCGGCCGGCCCTGCCGCCTCCCGCTCCGTTTACACCTATAGGTACGTAGACAAGGAACTGTTCGGTGTAGGAACTAGCTGTAACAATAAGTGCTCCATAACTGTTTGCGTACACGAAGAGACGCATGTGAGCGTCTCTCGGCTGGCATACGGCATTTCGAGACGGGCGTTTCGAATTGTTCTAGACATAGTCATCCATTGAATATGTTAGCTACTGTAGATATGTCCTTTAGAGTGTTAGTCAGGGTAGTAGCTCCTTACTGTTTCCAAACCGTGAATGTCTAACTCTCCATGTATGGCATACCTACCTAGGTATATAAAACTATTATGACAATGTTTTAACTTTTGCAAAGTTAAATTCCAATAAGTTGTTACATACTTGACCCTTTTCATTAATTTATTTCTCCCCATGCACTTACTTCGGGTCCGCACAAACGCGTACCTATTACCCCCAACTAAGTACTACCTACCTACCTACTCGTGCGATAAACAAACGTCTTTTAGGAACCAATTAGGAAACGTTAAGAACAACGCCATTGAAGCAGAAACAGATTAGAATCAACGCCAGACAAACGGGGCTTGGACGTTAACCTGAAAAACTGTAAAAAAATTAAGGTCAAAAATTTGGTTAAGAAAAATGTAATGACATGTCGTTTCAACATAATTATTGTACTAACTTAGTGTCAAAAGGACAGCACTACAGCTTTGCTTTCAGATTCTGCTGGGTCAAGTAAATGAATAGTACCTACCTATTTCTAAGATCGGCATATTGTTCTGCACAACCCGGGATGTTTTTTATTTTTCATCACACTTGCTCATAAATGGTGTTATTCCTTGTGCCTGTATACAGAAGGACAATGGCCTAAATTGTTCCCGCGGGAAATAATGGCCCCAAGGGAGTAATGAGCTTGTGTGTGATCTGATTGGTTAAGCAAATCTGGACGGCAAGAATTCTGCTCTGTGATTGGTTGGAAAATACAATCGAGCATGTGGTTCTTGCAGGGCATGCTGCAAGAACCACATGCTCCACGCTCTGTGATTGGTTGAAATATTGAAGCTCCGCCCTCCACTCGCACTGATCTAGAAGTGAAGTTGTCAATTTCGTTAACATTTGATTGATGCGCTTGTATAAAACATAGATTTTTTTGTCTTTTGTGGTTATTTATTTCCTCGCAAATGTGATGAAAAACATTGTGTATAACACGGGCGTAAGAATATTGCAAACTCGAGTCATCAAAAGCCCTCCGCCTTACGGCCTCGGGCTCCTGACAGACTCTCGTTTGCAATATTCCTCATACGCCCCTTTAAACAATGTACTATTATTTAAATTTCTTATTCTTACCAAGCGCTGCACAATCCCTACTCAATGGACGTTGCATTCGCATTGAGAATAGAAAATAGGTACATTATAATACAGGTGTGGCGTGTGCGCGATAACGATACAAGAATCGAGAATGTAATGAATGATCAAAGCTCACGCGTTTCATACGACGTTTTAAACACGCTTGCGAGGAAAACATACATCCAGGCCGCTAAATAGTTTTCTATTTAAGTAGTTGTTGTTGTTGATGGAACATGTTTATTTATTACTAGTGCTCTGTGAGCAGTAAAACACCTGAGCCTGTCCTTAATTTTTTTTTCGGTCGTCGCTTAAATCGGTTGGGAAATGCGACCCGTAGAGCCGGTCTGACGCCGGACATAATGAAAGAATTTTAACGAAATGCGACCCGTAGAGCCGGTCTGAAGCCGGACATAATGAAAGAATTTTAGCAAAATGCGACCCGTAGAGCCGGTCTGACGCCGGACATAATGAAAGAATTTTAGCGAAATGCGACTCGTAGAGCCGGTCTGACGCCGGACATAGTGAAGAATTTTAGCGCACGCTGAAATGGAGAACTTCGTCCGCTTTTCTCGCTCGTTCAAATAACATATTGTGCATCGCTAAGTATTTCCATCCACGTTAATTTGTTGCTCTTCTTTTCTACTCGGGTTCTAACTTTGACATTTATGATAATAATCAAACACACATCGACAATGTTTTTAAATATTCGTGAATGAAACGCAGTATTTTTTCCTCTGCGCTTTACGCTAGCTACGTAGGTAATATTTAAGCCTGCATCACACTGGCGCGGCCTGCGGTGGCGGACCATAGCAAATTTGACAGCTACAGTCCCCCGCGGCTATGAAGTCAATCCTGACACATTGCGCAACTATGAAGTTTCTGTATAGTTAATGACAATGTCAACCATAGGAAAAAATACATATTCAACCCTAGAGGCATGTCTCAGGATTGACTTCATAGCCGCGGGCGAGTATAATGACAAGTTTCCTATTGTCCGCCGCGGCCAAGCCGCGCCAGTCTGTGGGGGCCTTATACGCGGTTTACGCTTAGGTGCCAAGCGGAGACGGAAGCAAACAGAGTCTCTAAAACAGTCAGTATAAATTTATTGCAAACAAAAATAAATAACTTTGCACAATGAAACGTTTAGGCGTACATATAAGTAGGTATAGGTTGTTTTTTATTAACAAAAAGATTTTAATATTTTTCACCGATGCCGAAATAGAAATATTGTACCACCAGGTCAAATTAAACACTATTTGTATATGGATTGTAAAACACGCGTTTTTAATATCGTGGCATTCCTGGCTCATAAGCCTAAAAGCAATTATTTGTAGGGTTGTCAATAATATACATTCTCTAATCTCTATATACCTACCTACCTACCCACATACCCTACAGTACCTATACAACAAATACCGAAAGTGATTCTGATAAAGAAGAAGTCCTCACTATACACATTATAATTTTTAACAGGAATAAAAAAATATTACTTTAAAGGATGATTCACGCTAAAACGGGCCGTCTCCGGCCCGGGCCGTTTTCTAAGAAAAACGCGGCGTTTTTGCGCGGCTGACGTCATACCCAAGCCCGGCCGGGCCACGGCCGAGGCTCGGAAGCGGCTCGGTGTCGGCACGGCCCGGTCGCTCAACTGTAACACCACCGTTTGACGGCCGTTCTACCGCCAACCGAGGCTCGGAAGCAGCTCGGTCCCAGCCCGGCCCGGAAACGGCCCGGAAACGGCCCGGTTAACTATAACAACGCTCCAATGCCCGTAGCCCGGTCTCGGCTCGGGCCCGGCACGGACATATACATCAAAAATACAAAGGCTGTTAGCTGTCATATATGAATATGTGAAATATGGTAGTCCATCTAACCTTGCATTTAGTCGGTTTACATTATGTGATGTTGACCTCATAAAAAATAGTTTAGCACATGTAAAGGTTTATTAAAACGATACTCTGACCGAATTTTAAGGGCTATTGTACATTGTTAGATATTTTTGTATGAGGCATCTTATGAAGAGAAAGCATAACGTCTGATTGTTCTAATAGGTAATTAAAATAGATATATTTACATTGTATTTAACAAAAACCAGTCAGATTAGGACTGATCCATGATATTATTTAATTATGAGTGACTAGTTTCCGTTTAACTTCGTCCGCGTGAAACTCGTTTATAACGTTATAAAGCTCCATACTAACATTCGCCCCGTTTTCTCCCCCTATAAAAATAACATATGTCCTTCAAAAGGATTCAATCGGTTCAGAGATTTAAGCGTGAAAACGTAACACACAGACAGATATATTGCCAGAGCTTTCGCATGTATAATATAAGTTAGGATTTAGGCTGGGCACAAACGTTCGGTATCCGCGTATGATTTCTGCATGGTAGGAAACCGTACGTGGAACCCGAACGTTTGCGCTCAGCCTTAGAACTTAATTTGTTGTTCCGTTATCAAACTGAATATCCAGAAGTAGCTTCTGGTTGTCTAACTGGTTATACTAAATACAATAATAAATAAAACAGGACAAAGTATAATTTTATTTTTATTTTTGCAAATCTTGGAATATCACAATATCTGACAGATTTTAATGCTTAGCTCATTTACAAAAACGCGTTCTTATTATTAGGTAAATTACAGTTTTCGTACTGATATCGCCTTGATTTACTCGTGCCTAAGATTAGTCAGATGTAAGGAATGTGCGGATAGATTTCCATCTTCCTAGAATGAGCAGATTTTTTAAACGCCATTCATCACTGGCAAAAAAAAAGACACCTTAAGGTGGTTCGATTGCCATACAAAGCGTTATTTGACATTCGCAGGCTAACGGCGTGAATTGGTTTGTCACGTGATATTTTGGGAAAACTATTTTTCTCAAATTAATCTAGTTTATACAAGTTTATTCTAGGAAAGGGGGAATTTGGCGCAAATGAGAAGCCAATTTATGAAAGTTTGTTACATAAGTTTCTTAAAATATCACGCCGTTAGCCTACGAATGTCAAATAACGTTTTGTATGGCTTAAATGCAGATAAGTATATATTTCCCCTAGTAAATTATACACTTATCTGCATTTATATCAAACTCGTACCGTGCGTTCAGGGGGGTCAGAAGTTCCATATTTTCATGTCAGACCCACCATACCCCTAGCCATACCCCTGGGGGTAGGGTGGGACTGAACCATACCACCGTTAGTAGTGCTGGGATTTGATGCAAAAATAGAAAAATAAATAGGTACCTAACAGATACAAATATTTATTTTATTAAACTGAAAATAACGAAAGCCGTTCTGGCAAAACCAGTTAGGTAGGTTAGGTTCGTGAGGTATCTTCAGATGCCCGAAGGGCAAACAGACCAGAAATAGGAGCCCCGCTCCGCGGGCCATAGGGCTGCCATAGCCATGTCACGCACTGAAAAATTGATTCATAATCATAACCGTGCGTTCTGCTCTACATTCAACTTCAAACTGAGCGGCATCGAAGATCATCGACCACCAGCTAGCCGCCGCCTCGCTTTAAGCGCGCTGTCGCCCAGCCGTAAGGTGCAGCCGCGCGGACACCTCGGTGGTGCTGAGCCGTTGTTTCCGTTACGTGCTTGCGTATGATTGACGCCTGGTTTACGGCGAGCCGATGAGGTGAGGCGCCGCCGGTCCCGTGGCGAGTGGTTACGCGGGGCGACAACCTTAAGAGGCTGACAAGACCAAATTTGTTAAAATTGATAATATTTAAGCAGTTGTTTAAGAAAAACTATTTGTTCTAGCACATCAAAAAAAATATATGTTAATATTCATCATATTTCCAAGACCGTAGACGGAACATAATTGGACGAAATCGGCTCGATAGAAAATAATTGCAAAGATTGGTCTTAAAATCATTTTAAACGGTTCTATGTCCTTATTTTTTTGACGTATGGGTCTGCAATTCAAAACATGAAGTCCACATATTCATACCTTAACTGTAGACGAGCCATATTTCACCAAAAATCCACACTTTTTTTTTTATTTTTATTCATTATTTTCGGCTAAAACCTGGCCGCTCAAGTAACACTCGCTCTCGTTTACGCCGATACAAATAGATAGTGTGCGCGTTTTTGGTGTTGACAGCGCCTTAAGATTATCATTAAGAACAATCATATAAAACTTAATTATAAGTATTTATACTTTGTCACATGGGCTCAGGGACTGCATAAAAATACCGGTATTCTATTTTTACGTTATGACGTCATATCGGTTGTCAAATGGCGGTTTCGGTAGCAGAACCTTTATATTCCGCTATCGCTTATTCTTTATTTTTTCCGGTACCGTAACCGCTTTTTATAGGTAACCGATATATCGACTTTGGCCTGGCATTGTTGCCAAACCGCCGGCAGCCGCACAGATGTTTTGTCTTTTTGTCTTTAAATGTTTAGTAATAGCCAATGCTTCTTCTGTCAATGTTTGTAGTGCCAGCTCACTTATTTTTTTTTTCGGTTACCTTTATAATACCGTTATTTCAAAACGGTTACGGTACCGTTATGTTCGTGCGGCGCGCACAACCTTTACGACATAACGGTACCGTAATTGAATAGCGGTTTCATACCTGTATAACCGTAACCGAAATAAGTCCCTGAATGGGATGCTATTTAGGTAACACCAGTGTACGTAATATTTGGACAAACAAAACCTGAAAGCATATAGTGCACAGCACTACGGTGGTATGGCTCAGTCCCACCCTACCCCCAGGGGTATGGCTAGGGGTAATGGTGGGTCTGACATGCATATTTTTTAGTTCCATATGGATCTACCGGGATATTAATTTTGAAGGAAATTTCCCAGAAGTACCATATGGAACTAATGGTTCATATTCCCCTGTTCTACCTATCCCTACCGGGTTGTCTCCACTGGTAGGGATGCATGGATTTTTTTTCATATCAAACGTCTACTTCTGCTAACAAAGTACAAACTTTGTCTATACATATAACTCTTAAAATATCAAATGCATAAGCGTGCCTTTTACGTTCATAGTAATGTTTGAACGCTGTTAATCGTGTAGGTACAGTCACAAAATAGAAATAAGAAATACTTAAAAAAAATGGTCAAATAAATTGTTGGAGAATCGAAATACAACTGATTCACCCTAGAGCACATCTCCGAAGATAGGTAGGTACTCAACTGATTTAAAACTAAAATAAAACCAGGTGTAAAACCTAGTATATGGAACTATTGGGATCATTTGTTTGACATTTACAAATGTACCGATAGTTCCATATGGAACTAGAAAATATGGAACTTCTGGGATAGACCCGTTCAGAGCGACAGAAAATTTCCGATTTCCGCTTTTGCTAGTCTGAGTAACATGCATGTGAACTAACCTTAACCTAGGTTAGCGAATAACATTACTTGGAAATGGTAACCAACCTAACGGCTCGTAACGTAGCCCAACTAACCTTATCCGGATAAAACCTGATGACAGCTAAGTGTTTTGTCTATGGCCATGACTTGATGTCAAAGTCAAGTTCCATTATGAAAGCTGGAAGTAATCCAATTTACCGTTAGAATAAAATAAAACACCAATAGTTTTATTTACAAAATTGAATACTAAAGTATAGTATAGGTAGGTAAACTTATTGAGTAGTAGATCGGCTGCGATTGGCCGCCTGCTGACGGAGAAGTGATGGCATGGCAATAATGGCATCCGATAGGTCATCGTCTTTTCGCCGTGCCATGTGTGAAGAAATTATTTCCATCCGTTGACAGAGAAGTAATGGCATCCGATGGGCCATCGTCTCTCCGCCGCCGTTACATGTGGTGAAGCAGTTGGGTCTACCCGCTGGCAGAGAAGTGATGGCATCATGCTACGTGTGATGATGCTGGATCGGAAACCAGCTCGTTTGGCTATCAGCCTGTTGTGGCTGCAGTATTGTATCATCTAGACCGGCTAACGTTGCTCGTACATGTAACAAGACATAAAACATCCAAAGTAAAGTTTTATTCAGTGAATTAAATAAATGCAGGGTTCTTTTAGTTTTATTTTTGGTAGTGGATTATTAATCAAACTCAATACAGCAAGTTCTTTTTCATAAAGCAAGACTACGCGATAACGATAAGCTGTAAAAATAGATAATGCTGCAAGATTTAAGCTTTTAAATAAACCGTAGGTAAGTGAATGAATCGTCTTATAATTATTAATCGTATGGCGGTTTCACACTGGTAAATATATGTATTCGTATTGATGTCGCTGATAGAGTTCCAGTGTGCGCTGCGAGGTTCAGAAGGAACAGTGCAGCTGCCGAGTTTGTTGTCTTATAATTATAATAACAGCATACTATAGATAGATATAATTATAACGCTATCTCCGGAAAGAGTAGCTAAACCTATTATTTGCAGTTATACCTACCTATGTACGAGTACCAATCTTATCCTACTATTGCTCAGTAGGTATGCGGTGTTGTGTTGCTGGTGACATGTAAGGTCGCCAGAGCTCCCGAGGCTGTGTTGTTTCCGGCTTGTGTTATGGCCGGGTTGATTCTTGCTAACAACGCGCAACGGAACGAATCCTCAAATCGATAAAGGGTCGGCACAGCGTCAGTGATGATTCTGGAATCGCATCAGGCAGACCGTATGCCTACAAACTAAAATTTCTAAAGCTATCTCTTTCGGCATATCGTCAAACAATACTATTAAACCCAGTAACAGTAAGGGTCCTTTTGCGTACAGAACCCAAAGAAGACAAAATGAGAACTTCCTCGGATAAATGGTTCTGGATATTGCCCCCTACATCCAAACTTACAAAGCACAACCACAACCTCACAATCTCACAGACTTTTCCTCTGTATTATATTACTTCAGATAAAAATACTTGATCCAAATTTTGTCGCTGAAGTGTATTTAATATCTCTTTGCAATCCAAAAATGAGAGTGGACCATAACAGCATCATCATCCTAGCGTTATTCCCGGTTGAACCCTAAAGGAGCTCGGGGTCCGCTTTGACATCTAATCCCAAGATTTGGCGTAGGCACTAGTTTTACGAAAGCTACTGCCACTGACCTTTCAAACCAGAGGGAGATCTAGACCTTATTGGGATAAGACCGGTTTCCTCACGATGTTTTCCTTCACCGAAAAGCTAACGGTAAATACTCCGTGATAAGTTCCGAGAAACTGATTGGTACGGGCCGGGATTCGAACCTACGACCGCCGCTTGACAGCCACATGCCTTAACGACTAGGCAACAGCATTAAAAATAATAATTTATGAGTAGGTACCTACTACTTTCTAAGCTAGAGCAATATTTACTCCCATTCTGCTAACATACTTCGACTCGGTTCTATAAAGATGCGTTAAACCCACAGATTAATATAAGGAGATCGGATATGCCGGCCAATAGGGAACATTACTGCAATGTTCTGCCGCCAGAGGCAGCACTAACACTAATAGTAAACCAGTATAGAAATATAGGGATTCACACACACATGCAAAATTGATTGTCAAATGAGTGACAAGGATGCTTGCATAGACAATACCGCAAGTGCGAACGAGATACAATGTCAACGCTGCTAGTGTCGCCACCTACGAAGAGTTTTGCGTAATGTTCCCTATTTGTATTGAGTACGCCTGTCGCAAGTTTTACCCACACAAAGCACAATTAATTGACAAGACAAAGCACGCACACTTCTAAAGCACACACACTTGTATACCTACGCTTTTATTGGACAATACACGCGCATCATATCAGGCATTTTGGGAAGAAACGTAAATAATATTCTCTGTGATCAGCACGCGTGCACACTCGGTAACAACGGACGGTGAACTAGCGGCAGAGTATGCCCATTGAGCTAACAACTGCGACGCGGCCGCCGGCGGCTTGTGCTCTATGCTCTGAGGTTAAACCATATTTCTCAGTACATCATCAGTTACCCAGTACTCACTGCAACATTATGCTGAGTCTAACCCCTTTTTTAGCATCACACGTTGTTATGCCTTGTTGTTTTTAGGGTTCCGTACTTAAATAGTAAAACGGGACCCTATTACTAAGACTTCGCTGTCCGTCTGTCTGTCACCAGGCTGTATCTCAAGAACCGTGATAGCTAGAGAGTTGAAATTTTCACAGATTATGTATTTCTGTTGCCGCTATAACAACAAATACTAAAAATAAAATAAAATATTTCAACAAACGTGATTTTTTTGCCGTTTTTATAGATAATGGTACGGAACCCTTCATGCGCGAGTCCAACTCGCACTTGGCCGGTTTTTAAAGTTTGATTAATACACTGCGTGTATAAAATGTGATGTATGATTAAGCTTTTCCATGTCTACGAAAATTAGGTTAAACGGGCTTTATAAAACAGGGGCTTAATATATGAAGATATTATAGATTAGTACGTACCTATTTTAGCAGCCAATCTTAAGCTGGCGTGGGTTGTGGGTCTTGAAATCATCTTTCGTGTTTTACGGTTCAACTACTTTCTTAAGTAGGTACCTCGACTACGCGATAAGCTATAATAATACACTATGCTGCAAGAATAAACAGTAAGTGAATCAACCAGCTATATGTATACAATACACAAATACCTACAATATATATAATTATAACTAGCACATTTGAAGCAGGAGCAGCCCAACTGGAGTAGTGCCTTCACCTTACAGAAGACCGTAGTCATAATAACGCCACTACTTGCTCTGTCGGTTAGGTATGTGGTGTTGTGTTCCTGGTGGTGAGTAAGGTCGCAAGAACTCCCGAAGATGTGTCGTGATGAGAGCGAGGGACCCGTGATCATCTCTAGCTATCACCACAACGAATCCTCAAATCAATAAAGGGTCGGCCACACGCTTTTCATTATTCTGGAATCACATCAGGCAGACCGTATGCCTGTTTTCCACCCACTTAGTATAAAAGAATACTTCCAAAGCTATCTCTCTCGGCATATCATCAAACGATACAACCCAGTAACAGAACAGACGGACGGAGCCTGAGTAGTTGAAGGATCCTAGGTACAGAGTACAGAACCAGAAAAAGACAAAATAATAACTTACTCCTCGGATAAATAGTGCCGCATAATACTCCCTAGCTCCCTACATACAAACTTACAACCTTACAAAGCTAATACAATCTCACAGACTTTTCCTCTTTATTATATTTCTACAGATAAAAATACTTGACCCATATCAAATTTCAGTAATTCGGTACATTTTTTGACTTTACTGATCGAAATAAGGTCTAACGGGCTTTATAAAACCCGAGCTTAATGGAAGTAGATATTATATATACCTATTTGTAGAAGTCAATCTTAGGCTGGCGTTGGTTGTGGGTATTGTAAACGTCTTTCGTGTTTCAGGGTCCACCAAGTTTCGTTAGTAGGTAGGGTAGCTCAAAAACCACATGAAAAAAAATAAAATAAAATTGGTAAACACGATAAATGAATACCTAAGGATACGTACCCCCGAACACACAAATGAATGACGTGAATGTGTGGAAACACATTCACATAAACGAAAATGATACGCATACGGAGGGTTCCGTACTTCAGAAGAAACAGGTGCCAAGAGTTCAAATGATACAGCCCTGTAACAGATGGACGGACGGACATACAGGAGCCTTAGGATCAATTTCAGCCAAGGTACTTAGATGGAGATTTGACACCATATACTGACATCAAAATCTCAAAAACTTCTGTTCAAATTAAATTGCCCTATTGGATGTCATAAGGTCATAAATGTCGTCATCATCATCATATCAGCCGAAAAAAGTACGTTGCTGGGGATGCCTATACCTACCTACCTACCCCAAAAATGCCACAGTTACCGGTCCTGCGCCAGGCGAGCGCATTTGCCTACCAGGTCATCAGTCCACCTTCTTGAGGTACTTGGTCACCACTCGAGAAACTTTCCGCACCAACGGCCATCGGTTCTACGTTCAATCAAGGCCCCAAAAATACCATGGAATCACCATCATCCTCCTAGCATTTACCACTAACCGTCAGGCAAGAGATAATTTGAAATTATAATTTGTTTCTGGATCTCTACCATTGGCCTGACGGTCGCATCAAATATGTTTTCAAAGGAAAAGCTTCGTCGCCAACCATGACAAACGGGGTGGTACCCGTAATTATTGAATTCGGCAAAGATCGACCAGGTATTTTAAGTATTATTATTTAATTTCTGTCCTTTAGGAATAGCTCTTTAGAGCTATTCGCAAAAAAACTGCCATATCGCTATTCCGGCCTTAAGATCCAACATCCACGTAGATAAATTTGTAATGTGCGTCAACCAAGGTCAATTAAACTATGGAAAATGATTTTTTTGTGATTAAAGTATACAGAACCACTATTTACTGGTGCTTCGATACAAAAATGCTTGCCATCTAATGCTCCAATGCAATTTGGGAAACGCCACAGCCTTTCAAATTCATCTGCAATTTTCCTCCATGTCTCTTCATTTGGCTGTGGCCACCACCTCTTTCATTAAACAAAATATTGCTCGACAAGTTTCGTTAACAATTTTACAAACGGTAGAATGACCAATTCGAAAATTGAGCCAGAGTGTTTTGAATGAATCCCCTGTAGTCAGGAATCTGCAAATAAATTTTACCTTAATTTATAATTTACAAATGGATTTTAATTTATAATTATTAGCATTACCTATAGATATGATTGGGTAGCATTATTTATTTAATTTGTTTTTCTCCTCAAGCGTCAACTCCGAGCGATTGACTGTTGTTACCTACAGTTACCAAACACTTATAAGAATACATATTATTTAGACATTCAAGTAACAATAACGCACACATTTATGTTTACACAAAATATAGACGCATTGCTGCACAGCATAAAATATAGGATCTGCCCACCTGATTGTACACAAACACAGTCACCGTAGCGTATGGATACTTGCGACTTCACTAGTACCTATAACAAGCATGTTCTCAACCCTTCATTCAGACCTCTGATTACGCGTAGTTTCTACGAATCACGGCGTCAAGATATATTTGTGGGTGAACGTTGAGGAAGTTGAGCTTAAAACAAGTTACAGAATAGCGGGGCTGGAGAAAAATGCAGGTAATACACAACTCACCCACACTCTCATAGCGCATATCTACTTAGATTTTATTGAATTTGCATTTTGCTTACCTTAAACAAAGAGCTAGTCGATGTTCGGAGGATATCGGTTTCTGGAACCTAGTAATTTTCTTTTCCAAACAGTGTTTAACTTTTTCATGGATAGAATCTTGTGTCACGTGAAAATAATCATAAAATTTGTCATCATAGGTCCAAAGATCTTTACACAACATTTTGAACTCTCCTCTTGCTTCACGGGAACGCCAAAGTCGATGCACGCCAAATTGTTTTGAAGAACATAGTATCTTCTTTTTCGACATTTTATTTAGCTTTGTTTATCGTATTTTATCGTATAAATGAGAGAACTTATGCAAATATGTTGCAGTGCTGGAATAAATTACAATGACAATGACTCAGTGACAATGACAGACTTTCTTTGACATTAGAACGACGGAAACGGCCCGGTCGCTGCCCGCTGTGATTGACACCCAACGCTCGGAATCGGCCCGGACGTGGCACGGCGACCGAGCCTCGGTGTCGGCCCGGCCCCGGCCCGGTGCGAGCTCGGTGACATAACGTTTGCACAATGTCCCGGCCCGGTGTCGGCTCGGCGTCGGCCCGGAAACGGCCCGGAAACGGCCCGGTGGTGAAAGGTGTATCAAAATAAGCTCGGCGACGGCTCGGTAAGTTTACGGCCCGGGCCGGAACCGGCCCGGTCTAGCGTGAATCATCCTTAATATTACTTTGGTTCACACTATGACAAGACTAACTGAAAACGATGGGAGAGTGGGCTGATAATTGATATCCTGCGTAATGAAATAAAAGTATGATTAGATTAGATTATACATTCATTTATTGCTGATTGAAAATTGACATAATATTTTACAAATTCTCTTTGTACATAAATAAAATGAATTCACAGAAAGCTCGTGTCAGGTAAATACAACAAATTTGTTACAATAATTTCAAACAATAATAATTAATTAATTTATAAATAAAAAAATAAACTAAATTAAAACTACTCAAACAACCCACCCCGCGTCACTCCCGGTGCAAAGGTGCCCATCACGCTCGCCGCATTGCCGCGTATGTAATTGTACCAAATTTAAAACAATATTGATCATATGTAATAATGTCAAAAATATAATATAATGTCTGAACTAGAAAAACAAAAATAAAATATACGTACTTATGTCAAAACATATCAATTTCATGTCAAATAAATGTCAAATGTACAAAAAATATACTTAAATCGGAAATTATAACAACACCATAAATAATTTATCTCTAGGACATCCTAGATTACGAGTTACAGTCAGAATTTTTTTTTTACAAAATAATAATTATATTAATTTTAAATAGCATCAAAATAGAATTGTCTAATATTGTTTTTGGTCTTTGAATTCCTTTACTGAGTACAGCGACTTTGACAGTAAAAAGTCTTTCAGTCGGTGTCCAAAACGATTGTCCAATATGAATCACCTTTTGTTCGTAGTTTTATTACGAAATAGACTTATAATCACAATACGATTCAGTATGTATGACAGCGACCAAACATGAACTGAGAATGACATCGAACGGAAAAACCGGCCATGTGCGAGTCAGACTCGCGCACGAAGGGTTCCGTCCCATTATCTATAAACGGCAAAAAAATCACGTTTGTTGTATGGAGCCCCCTTAAATATTATATTTTAATTTAATTATTTAGTTTTAAAGTGAATATAGCTAACTAATAACTAAATATTCTGTGAATATTCGCGTAGGTATAGGTAGGTATTTGAGTCTTTTATCCCGACGTTTCGAAACATAATCCACGCGATATAATTCGTTTAAATTTGTTTTATTTAAATGAGTAATCATCACAAAACCTCATAAGATATTATTATAATTCCTATTTAAAATTTTACCAAAAAGTTGGTATCCAAAGGTTATTTCGAAGAGATCGCTCTTTAGCGATAAGACCGCCTGTTGTTTACCTCTACTACTTGTGCTATTACTTATTCTGTGCCTCTACTTACAATCTTATTTAATATGTTGTGCTATATAATGTACCTATCGATATAATAATGAATATCGGAAGTCGATAAATGAGAAGTCCCTATGACAGCTCGAAAGTGCTACGAGAATTCCGACCTCTGTTCATGAGATACAGCCTGGTGACAGACGGACAAACAGACAGACAGACAGACAGACGGACAGCGGAGTCTTAGTAATAGGGTCCCGTTTTACTCGTTGAGTACGGAACCCTAAAAATGTAGAAAAACACTATTTAAATTTGACATGATCTTCTACAATAGAAAGTTGGCAAAGAGTTCGCAACACTAACTAAATAAGATGTAAGTAGAGTCAACATTATTTTCAATAGCATCATTTATAATATTAACGACATATGGACGTGAGAAAACAAGTCCCTACCAAATTTATTTAGGTACAGTCAAAGAATTTAATTTCCTACCCATTTAGGACTTTGTCAAAGTGACGTAATCAATCAAAACGTAAGAGACTTCTTATGATTTTATTTACAGTGTCTCTTTGAAATAGTCCTAAATGGGTAGGAAATTAAATTCTTTGACTGTACCTATTATTCGTATATGTATTACAAAAGTCTCTACCCAATAATGTACCTATAAATTTATTGAAATAATACCAGTGGGTAGTTATAACGATTCGGACTGTTCGCGACCAAATACAAAAAAAAAAACCACAGAATGGAGTTTATAACGAAATTAAATGCAGAGTGGAAACATTTCATTTCTTACGATCTCTAAACACACAATAGGGGCATTGTCGGAAGTGCACATTTCCAATTACCTCAATCTCAGGCAAACCTGCGGGATAAAATACAGCCTAAAACCATCCAGCAAGTCCATTCTACACGCACGTGAAAGATTTTTTTCACTTTTCATGCTCGCAAAGTTCGCCTTTGTGCTGGATGTATGCTGCACAAAATGCCACTTTTATGTGCACAAAGTAATAGTACATTACATCAGAGGCCGGGAAAACACGGATTTTCGGCCAAGTAGGTATATACATACGAGGATAGAGATACGAGGTCGGGAATCCGTTTTCACGCCGAGGCATGTATAGTGCTTTTCTCAAACATGCAAAGAAATAAATGAATAAAAATCCTCAAATCAAACAAATTTTCATGGCTGAATGCCGTGATGCTGTGCCACAAATAGTGGAATGAAAATTAAAAAGTTACTTTGCAGGCCTAGGCCTGAAAAGTTGTATGAAATCCCATTTTAGGCCGCCTCGAGATGCTGCGCCCGAATAAGGATACTTCCGACTCATAAGGAACGTAAAGAGAATATTTCATTGCATGTTTGAGAAAAATTGTTTTTAAGACTAAGATAATCGGACCTAACAGCCACACACAATAAAACTTCGTTAGAATAAACTTGTCATTTGATTTGATTTGCTTGAAAAAAATTCACAATCGCGTGTTTTCCATTACTAAATTAATAAAATCAGATAAAATATGAGTCAATTATTATTTTAAAACGTATTGAACCATTAAATTACTTGGCAGTATGAAGTACCTAAGTCTAATATCATGTGTCGAAAATTAAACATAAAAACTTTAAAAAGTTAAGTGACGGGAATGAGCTATTATTTTACTTTCTTTTGCAATAATTTATTATTTTCTCGCAATCGAAGTGAAAAGCAGTGTGTTTAACTCGGGCATAAATGAGCCATTTAACCCCTCGACTTAACTATCCACCCTCGCCGGTGGCTCTGGTGGATATGAACGTCTCAGGTTAAATGGCTCGTTTTATGCGCTTGTTGTACAATCTAATATTTAAATCGGATTAACGGTTCCGGATATTAAAAGCTACAATCGCACGGACTTTTCCTTGGTATATTTCAGTAATTATTTCTCCAGTGTATAGAATAGACATTCGGGCTGGACATAGGCTATATTTTATACCGCGGCTTCGCTTGTCTGTGATTACACACAACGCAATCTGGTATTAACAGTAGGAGCCGCGCGGGCAGCTAGTGAAGTAATTAAATTCACAAGGCCTTAAATAGTTAACTTCTTTAAAAAAACTGTACAATGAATTCTGAACGAGCTAACGTATTCCACGATCTGTCCCACTAATTAGATACCCAACACACAGCAGATACATTGTCGGGGTAGAATTTATTGTTTACAAATGTGAAATCTTGGAAGTGATAAAAACTTTGTATAGACAGTAGGTAGAACCCGTTGTTAGTTGGTCGTGTCAGCTTAGTTAAACAACGGAGCGGGACTGACCATATGGTGACCAAGTGACGGGAACGGCCCTTGCGATACGTTTTTTGTTTGCTCACAGATAAACTAACTTTGATTTATTTTTAAAGATTCGAAATACTTATGTCACTGGGACAAGTCTCAAAAGCATTACTTAGAGGAAATCCTATTATTAAAAGTTTAATAAATGGTCTCGACATTTTGACGTAAGTAATTATTGTTATTGCTGTCTTAACAATTTAAATGTCAAATATAGAGTAATTAATTGCTCTAAAGTGTACGAAGTGGTTTGTTTGGGCAATTTGGGGACTGGTAACGCAGTGGTAATATTTAGTAAATCCATTAATAAGAGAAGGTATCTTACTATTTCAGATTATTCGAAAGTTTAATTTTGAATTCACATGCCTCTTTTGTGCCTCATATATCCTATACCTACCGTGTTCCGTGTGTGAATGTCCGCAGCAATTTGTTAGACAGCACATTCTGAAAGACATGCGTAGGTCTAAATAATGGTATTACGAACTGTAGGTTCTAGATACTGGCGACTCACAAATCACAAAATTAAATAATAACATGATAATAGTTCGGTTCAAGGGTAGAATTGCAATAGGGAACATGCATCTTTTTTATTTTATTACGAAAATCAAAAGTATAATCCATAGGAATATCAACTGTAGCATTATAGTAGTGTAAGCAGTGTCGATTAGGTCCGACCCTGGAACCCCCTCCCGTGCCCCGCTGGAAGTATAAACAAACCACGGGAGCTGGTCGGGCGGACCTCTCCGAAGCCACTCTTGCTTGGGCCGCGACTGTATCGCGAGCGTTGTGATTTATCCAGTGGTTGGTTTTTAGGTCGTTAGTGCTTGTGCGAAGCTTTAAGAGACATTCCGCCAGTCTAGGGTAGTGATTATTGTTAGTGTTAGATAGGCTTTACTTTAAATAAATAGATGTACCCATAGTTCTACTGAAAAGTGGTTTTATTCTATTTGCTTATATCAGAAGTAGGGATAGAACTACACTTTCTCGCGAAAAGTGGAGTTTTATCGGACATTCTGACTTGATTATTTGATTGGCTTAAACTTTTAAGTGCTTAAGTAAGTAGTTTGAGTGTTTAATTATGGGTAAATCTAAACGTTTGAAAAGTGTGTCTCCGGATCCTGACCGTGGTCGTGGACGTAGCAAATATCGACGCCGGTTGGACACTAAGTCTAGATCTAGGTCTCGAAACCAGATACGTTTTCGTAGTGTTCGTCGTACAATGAGCGCAAGAGCTATTTCTAGGCCTCGAAGTCGATCGCATTCACGGGATGTAGAGTTACGGGAATCTCTTAATACAATAGTGACGTTAGTAAACCGATTACACGCAATAGAAGGGCAAGCTTCGCCTTCAACAGCAACAATGTCTCACAGTAACGTCGACGCTTTTGCCGACATTATCAAAACACTTACGTCGAGTTCGAGGGGCCAGAATTTTTACGTGTCAAATTTCGATCCTTGTGTAAACAATGTTGATAGTTGGTTCGTGGAAGTAGATAAGGCCCAAGAATTAAATAATTGGAGTGACTCGGAATGTTTGTCGCGTATCGGGCATTGTTTTAAAGGGGACGCAAAATCTTGGTTAAGTGAGTGGGTTACTAATGACCGTTCATGGAGTAATTTCAAGAAAGAATTTAAATCTCTTTGTGTGAATAAAGTTGATGTCGCTAACGTTTTATACGAAGTTTTGGATACGGATTCCGACAAATATTCTACGTATGCAGAGTATGCGAGGCGGTCTTTGTTGCGCTTAAGAATAGTGAATGGGCTTAGTGACGAGTTGATCACTGCAATCGTGTTGCGTGGTATAAAGGACCCTACTGTTAAATCCACTGCAGTCTGCAACAAACGCTAACCTTGCACCTAGTGATTTGGTGAATTTCTTATCGGTATTCAAAAATTAGAGGTTCAGCCATTGAACAAGTCAAAAGCTTTAAATACTTAGGCAGCATTATAACCTGTGACTCCAGATGCACTTCGGATATCATCGCACGCATAGCCATGGCCAAAAAAGCTTTCAATGCCAAAAAGCAAATATTAAAGGCGAAAATATCTCGAAAGATCAGAAAACGTTTTATTAAGACCTACATCTGGAGCATAGCGTTGTACGGAAGTGAGACGTGGACTCTAACCCAGCGTGACAGAGAGAGACTGAACGCATTTGAAATGTGGGCATGGAGAAGGATGGAAGGTATTTGTTGGACAGAAAGAAGAACAAACGAAGAGGTTCTAAATTTGATAGGAGAACAAAGATGTCTACTAAAAACTATTGAAAACAGAAGGGGAAATATGTTGGGGCACCTGATACGACATGACAATTACATAAAAACTATAATTGAAGGAAAAATTGAAGGAAGGAGAGGCAGAGGAAGGCCAAGACGTGCGTTTATGGACCAAGCTAAAGAGAAAGTTAATGTAATGTCGTATCAGGAGCTCAAAACAGTGGCAGAAAGAAGAACAGAATGGCGATTACTCCACCGACAAGAGCCTGGCTCTTAAATTTATGATGATGATGATTCACAAAGCCTAGTAAGAGAAAGCATGATAGTAGTGAGTTGGGAAATGTATCGCAAAAAAGTTATAATTACGAACAATTAAAATGTTTCCTTTGTAATGAAACAGGGCATAAAAAAAATAATTGTCCCAATTCACAGGCTAAAAATGATAACTTCGGTAAATCGGAGAAGGCCGAGAAGTTTTGTTAATTTTGCAAGAAGGGTGGTCACACAATAGAGAAGTGTTTTGTCAAACAACGATCGGATTAATGAAATGCGAGATGCGAGTGATGTAGTTTTTAGTTATTTGTCCGTGGGCATAGTTAGTGTAAAGCACTAGTCCGTGTAATTTAAGAGATGCTGATAAATGAGCTTGTTTAATTTTAGTAAAGTATAAAATTGACTGTCTTTGATGATGCTTATTAAGTAATAGGGACTCCGACTGGCAAATCGCGATGTCTCTTTCATAGTACCTACTTACCGTCCAAGCAAGAGTCTACTTACTGGTCTGATAATAAGCGACCGGTGAAAATCTAAGAGTTAGTCAGTCTCTGGGTAAGATAGCGACAAAGTCAGCTAGTCTGCAGTAAAATGGCAAGTGTGATAGTCTCGATTGAGATTGTGAGTGTGTTGATCTTGAGAGGTCCTTTGAGTTGAAAATGTGCAGCGTTTGCATGAGAAGTGTGTGTTGGCACACTTCAGATCTTTGAGTTTGAGACTTCTGTGGTTGAAGTCTAGACTGTTTGTGTGATTGAAATGTGGAGGTATACCATTGATTTTGAAGGACATTTTCAAATATGTAACATGGATGGTCAGAGTTGGCCGAGTGGATGCTTTTTTGAAAAATGGATATCATGCATTGTAATACGTCGCTTCAGTGTAAGCGCAAAAGGTATTTGTGTTTTGGAAAGAGAAGGTTGAACTTCTGTGGCTTTGTGCTGGTGCTGTGTGCAAGCAAGTGTTCGGTTGTGAACGCGTGGTATTGTGACAGGAGTACAGGATGGTATGCGAACTTGGGGCCTCTGCCGTACTAATTTTTCACTTTTTCAGAGACAGTATGCGAACTTGGGGCCTCTGCTGCACATGGTCGTCGTGGTCGGTATGCGAACTTGGGGCCTCTACCGTACCTATTCGTCGGAGCCGGTATGCGAACTTGGGGCCTCTACCGTGCTTGGTCGTCATGGTCGGTATGCGAACTTGGGGCCTCTACCGTACCTATTTTTCAGAGTCAGTATGCGAACTTGGGGCCTATGCTGCACTTGGTCATCGGGGTCGGTATGCGAACTTGGGGCCTATGCCGTACCTATTTTTCAGAGTCAGTATGCGAACTTGGGGCCTATGCTGCACTTGGTCATCAGGGTCGGTATGCAAACTTGGGGCCTCTACCGTACCTGTTCGTCGGAGCTAGCACGCAAACTTTGGGCCTCTGCTGTATATATTCATCAGAAGTTGAAGACTTTGCCACTGCAATACGTGGACATTATTTAGTTTTGGTGGGATTTGTTTGAACTATTTTGCATTTCAGATTCCGATGGCTGACTGTTAGTGGCGAGCAACTGTTGGCATCTGGCGAGGACGCCAGGCTGTCAGGATAGGCCGTGTAAGCAGTGTCGATTAGGTCCGACCCTGGAACCCCCTCCCGTGCCCCGCTGGAAGTATAAACAAACCACGGGAGCTGGTCGGGCGGACCTCTCCGAAGCCACTCTTGCTTGGGCCGCGACTGTATCGCGAGCGTTGTGATTTATCCAGTGGTTGGTTTTTAGGTCGTTAGTGCTTGTGCGAAGCTTTAAGAGACATTCCGCCAGTCTAGGGTAGTGATTATTGTTAGTGTTAGATAGGCTTTACTTTAAATAAATAGATGTACCCATAGTTCTACTGAAAAGTGGTTTTATTCTATTTGCTTATAGTAGTTTATGTGACTGTACATAATGAAGGGCATGAAACATGAGCGTGGGTTCGTATATGTGGGTGGGCGTGGGCTCGTTTCATAATAACATCACACGAGTGTTTTATCATATGATTTCTTTTTCTGATGTTATATGCATTTGAAATCTGCACGCGCCGGCACCCACCGAATATGCTCTACTATGACGTCACAACTCATATTCTCGGCGCGTTTACTATGGAGTAAATCATTAATTTGCAATTATCTCCACAACATTTGCGTTTAAGTCTATACTTTTCATACAAAATATCATTTCTAATTCAATATTCGGTTTTTTCGTCATTTTAACATGACATAAAATTAATTAGGAACAAAAGTTTTTTTTTAGCAGCCCTACCCGGTTGTAAACGTGTTTTGTGCGAACGAAATAGTCGGTTGTATAAAGAGACCGGTAAGTTTATTAGGGTTCCGTACCAAAAAGGATCCCTTATCACTCTGTCCTTCTGTCCGTCTGTCCGTCCGCCCGTCTGCCACAACGTTAAATATCTCAGGAACTACTTAAGCTATCATTTTGAAATTTGGAACAACTGTTAAAAGGGTTAAGAAACGTGTATGGAAAATAAAAATATTAAATATACATTTTTATTTTCTGTTTAAATGACGAATATGAGGGGGGTTAAAAAAATCAAAGTCTAGTGAATAGATCAAATGGAGTATCATATGAAAGGGCTTGAATTACACTTTCTAAAACCGTTTTTATTTTTTTTCTACAGGGGGGAATGGTTTTTTTTTCTACATTTTCCTTAATAAATCAAAATTTAATGATCTATTAAGGAAAATGTAGACAAAAAAACCATTCCCCCCTTATCTCCAAAGTTTACGAAGCGAAAATTCTGAAATAATTACATATAATTAAGAGTAACATACATATAATACAGGAAAAGTAAAACGATATCTCTATCTAGCTTATTTTATTTATTTATCAAAAGTAACTTCTTAATTAAATTTGTAATTTACTTACTTTTGTATGAAATTTTATGTCTTCAAATTCCTATCAGATTATCGTTAAAGTCCCTTCTTTCAAATAAAAAATAAATAATCGAAATCGGTAAAAAGTTATCGCTGGTTATGGTGTATGAAAGTTTGTGCGGAACCCTCGGTGCGCGAGTCAGACACGTAGGTACTTGAACAGTTTTTTTTAATCTTTAGCGAGGGAAATTTGGCATACCTACCTAATCTACCTACTTGTAATCTTAATTTCACGTTTAATGATTATAATGTATATATGTAGTCTAAATCGATTGGCAACCAAATTGTAACATGCTTCTTGCTTGCATAACTTTTTAATCACACTTGCTCGTAGCTGTTAAATAAAAATAAAAATGGTTTTAGGAAGTGCAACTCAAGCCCTTTCATATGATACCCCACTCGATCTATTTACTAGACTTTATTTTTTTAACCCCCTCATATTCGTCATTTACACAGAAAATAAAAATGTATATTAAAATCGTTCATTTTCCATACACGTGTCTTAACCCTCTTAACAGTTGTTCCAAATTTTGAATGGATAGCTTAAGTAGTCCCTGAGATATTTAACGTTGTGACAGACGGACAGATGGACGGAGTCGCACCATAAGGGTTCCTTTTTTACCTTTTTGGTACGGAACCCTAAAAATTAAGGCGTAATGTTAAACGATTTTTAAGATGATATATATAATCTTCGATTATCCTATAATCCGTTTTGTCTCTTGTTTGACCTGCCTGGGGCTCGGGATATTATGGTTCTCGGCTTTGTAGTCATAATTTATGACAAGCCGGACGTTGAAGCATTTTCAAATACATATTTATAAATATTTCTTTATTGCACAAAAGAAAAACGTATCGTACACCACACATACTTACACATACCTTAAGTATGTGTAGTGTACGATAAGTTTCTCTTTACGCATTCTCTACCAGCAACCACAGGCAAAACAGATAAATCGTAGCTCTCACTTTTGTATGAAGGGGTGTTTACACAAAAAAAAGAAATGTTTTCAATTATTATCAGTATTATGAAAATTTGTGTAATGTTTACGCAGAATCACGAGTAGGTACGTAGGTAGTCTTAGTGCTTAAGGTAGGTTGTTATATATTAGAATTTTGATAGTTGCACGTAGAACTGATGGCCGTTGGCGCGGAAAGGTTTTTGAGTGGCGACCACGTACCGGAAGGTGCGGCGTTGGTAGGCCTCCCACAAGGTGGACTGATGACCTGGTAAAGGTCGCGGGAGTCCGCTGGATGCGGGTGGCGCAGGACCGGTCACTTTGGAACTCTTTGGGGGAGGCCTATGTCCAGCAGTGGACGTCTTTCGGCTGATATGATGATGATGATGATGATGATTTTGATAGTTAATAAAAGTGTTCCCATTTTTTTTCCCAACGTAACTTATCTTAATATAATACTAGGTACCATGTGGCGGTGCGTCAGAATGTTCACTGGACAACCCGGATCAAAAGAAGGGCTGATTTTTGATGATTTACTAGTTTGGTAATAAGTATATATAAAGCGAGAAATTTTAGGCAAGCCGGTGGGAATCGGATTGTATGGGCGCCCCGCCACTGATAGGTACGTATTAAATATACGATTGGTCACGGGAACCTATCCTATCACATCCTCGAAAAATTGTTTCTTCGAGTGAGTCATTTTCCAAAGTTTTATTTGTCCGAAGACATTTTTTTCTGGAACCGTTCAATATTGGAAGCTTTTGAAAACAGTAGGTAACATACAGCGAACCCATTAGGTTAAGTTAGGTTTGTTTTATATAAATACTGAACGTTCACTCAAACAAAACCATTCAGACAAACGAAACTTTGGCAAATTACTCATTTGGAGAAACAATTTTTCGACGTTCTGATATGTACTAGGTAGCATAGTGGAAATCGTTAAAAAGTATGACAGTTTTTTATCTAAATTAAAATACCTACCCGACCAAGTTTCTTAGGGGGTTCAACATTTCCAATTACTGACGAAAATCTAAATGTTTCTAAATACTCTCGAATGGGAGATTAATTGTAGAACACTATAATCGCATCAAGTCAAAAAACTCTAAAGTGTATGTCTAGTAGGGTGATGGCACCAAAAGATGAATTAGAATATTTTTTCCTAAAGTGGCATCCCTTTGTAGACACAGGGAGTCAGGTTAAATTTAAGCTTTACTACTATTACGAATAATTTAGAACAAGACGTCTACTTCCATAATTTTGCGTGATATAGATTCTTGATTAATAGCTTCAGTTGATAATATATTACGAATTGCATAATTACTGATAATAAAGGAGATATTTTCTGTTCAACTAATGGTTCCAACTTTGTGTACCTACCTGAGCCAAGTGTAACTGAGTTGAACGGCGTTCAGCGTTCGGGCAAGGCACCATTGTTTAACAAGAAACCTGTGCCCTAAACATGAACGATTAAAATTCATTCAACTTTTGGCTTCGATTCCAATAAGTGAAAGATCTGTTGATTTCTGTTCGTTCATTTTATAGCTATCGTGTCCAAAACTTGGACTAACAAGATTTTGTCGTTCTAGTTTTAGGAAAGTGAACATAGCAAATATTAAATAGTAAATATAAACCAACAATTTTTTATTTCAATGATACATCAATGACTGATTGTTTTAATTATTAATACCTACTTAAGTATGTAAGTGTGTAACACTTTTACTGGTGGCGCAGGACCGACCATTGCGGCGATACGTTTTTCTTCGCTCAACTATTGGTGTCAAAACGTTCAGATTTATCGACAATATATCAAAACGTATAAAAAAATTAAATGTGTACAAACTGGGTTACAACTCCCCGAATTTGTGGAAAATTGTAAAGTTGGGATAGTCGCTTAAACGTTCATATTTTGGTGCCTCGACCCTATAATGAGTACCCATAAAGATTAGGTTCTAATGTAACTAAAACTGTTTGGAACATTATAATCAAACTGCGTTTGTTACATTTTGTTTCTTATCTCTCATTTAAAATTTCTTGTCGCAGGTTTAACGGATTAAGAAGACGGGAGGCAAGCAGCAGGGAGAAACGATACATTAGTGAAAGATTTAGTGTGATGAACTGAAATGTGCTATCTTTCAGTGGACCTCATAAACTGACCAGTGAGACAGGTAGTTCCGTTTGAGTGAACTACATAGTATAAAATTAGAATATTGTGAAATGTGAAAAATCTCTGGTTGTATAGAGAGCGTTCATAGTGCAAGGAGTTAGTATGTAGGTATGTATATTCGTTCAAAAGTGACTTTTATGTAAGGTAGAAAAGGCTAAAAGTGAATTTAATTGTATTCAGACAATCACATTTCCTACAAGGTAATTTGTTTTGCGTAAATAGGTCGTGTAAATATGTAGGTAGGTAAAAGTACACATGTATTCTACACCTATCTAACCTATTTTAGCAAGCTCTTCTGATACTTGTTCTAGTCTACTGATTCGTATTTTCTGTGTAATGTTAGAATCATTGTTTGTATACATACTCACTTTTAGTAATAACTATTCAAAGATCTTTGACATGCACACCCTATTTAGCAAGTAAGTATAGGTAACATTTATTTTGGCTTTAATATTTGAAATATGTTTTATTTATATTTTAAATTATGAACATATGTTACATGTTATGAATGAACAAATTACCAGTAAAGCCAAAAGCGTTTCTTGTGACGAGCGGCGCGTATTATGGATCAGTGGTATGAAAGGGTTTTCAGCTGTCGATTTTTCCTGCCGTTCGGAAAATTCACTCGAGTCGACGGTGGAAAATCACCCTGAACCCTCACCGTGTGGGACGCCAGATTCAACTTTGTGACTCTGCAATATATTTGTTTTTCAAATGTCATTTTACCCGTTTTTCTCTATTTGTATTACCAGTGTGTAAAACTAAGCTAACTGCGGAAGTATGTGTGCCATAACCATAATATTTTATAAAAAAAACAAACTGATTGTATGTAATATTATTATTAGTAGAAAATAATTATAAATGCTACAGTCAGTTACATTTATTGCAAAAGCGTAGCACAACACAACACATTAATTAGTCGAAAGTGACAGAAATAAGTAGGCAGTTTCCATGAATTAGGTAACGATAAGTAGTGACGCCATAATACCTACCTGTAATCATATATTTATAAATACATTTCATTTAGTCAAATAGTTTAAGTAGTTGAATAGATCTAAGACATCAATAAATACAAGCCTGAAACAAGAAATAGTGCTGTTATCCCTACCATTTCAGTTTTCTTTTTAACTGTACCTACTTTGGTTTACTTACAAAGAAAGTAATACGTATATCTCACATGGCGACCGAATGTTAACAACTAACGCTCAAAAAAGGTACAATTAAAAAAATAAGAAATTTGTTATGCTATAAAATTGTGTAGTCTAATGCAGACAGAAAAACCAAAGCTATTTCTCTAGTTGCCATGAGTTAAGGATGGTGGAACTTATTTCCTAGTTGTGGAATACATTATCAGCATCCCTGGATCACTGGCGCTTTGGCCTGTAGGAATCAAAATTGTGGGTGTATCTTAATGTCACGGTCCGTTCTCTTTACTTCCTATCGGAAACCGGAAAGACAAATCTTTATATGAGTCATAGGTAGCTAAAGAAGTAACGTCTATCGTTTAAATCATTTTAGTTGCTATTATTTTAGCGATCAATAAGTAGGTGCATTACGAATGAACGAAAGCGGATTGCAATCTTTCTTCAAAACCAACGGGTGGGATTTATCACTGACAACATAGCCACAGTAGATAAATAGCCTAAAGTAGTAAAACGAATCCGTACAAAGTAAAGTCGTCGGATTTGACTCGCTCACACGCGTCGCTACGATAAACTTAAGTGGGCGTCGGCGGATTCGGCGGTGCATCAGTCATGCGAGCCGCGGATCGCGGATGTCCTGCGAAAAATGGAGTGCTGGTCGAAGAAAGTCCTTAGATACTCTAGTTGAGTACTGCTTTAGTTAATATATATTTATTGCTTTCAAACATTTATTTAGAATAGAGTTATGTGCCGTACCTTTTGCGCAAGTCCGGAAATTAAAGAATTAATAGTCTTCGGTGCGTTACGTTATGCTGGTGTTTGTGTGCGTGTTGTGAGAAGGCAACGAAATATTACATTACAATTTGTCATACCTACGTATGTGTAACTATGTACATATGGTACGTAGCCTTATTATTTACTCATCAATGTTAAACATTTTTGCATACCTACGTTCAGAGCGGTGGACTTGTGCATGTACGAGTACAAACATTGCAGGATCTCAATAAGTAAATAGCTAAATTGACCGTTTGTTTTCACACTTTTTATAATGTCTCTAGTTTTCTTCAATCGTTGTAGGTACTTGTACCTATTAAAAATGTAGCACAGTTAATAACTAATTCATAAGGAATAATTGATCATTAACTATTTAGTACTTTATTGGACTACCTACTTAAGTTGGCTTTTGACTTTGTGATAATTATCGTAAATGTGTGTGTACATAAATGTATTTAAACAATAAATGTTTATTTGTATTTAAATATGATCTCGATTATTTCAAAATTTTACCCTGTCTTATTTACTATTGATTGGTAATTATTTGATTAGGTAACTGACTAATTGTTAAATACAAGTTAAGTTAATTCTAGGAGGTGGTGTCAAAATAAGTGTGTCAAAGGCCGTGCCAGGATAAGCTAAGTGATTCTGTCCCCTCGAGTTTGGGCTTGTAATTTTTATGGATGGTGTGGCTCTACATTAATAATTAATGTGCAAAATTGGAGCACCCAAAACTTAATAGTACCCATTCATAAAAAAAAAACTGAATATCATTTTTCTTCGATATTTTTTTTGTAGCCGATCTTAGCATACTTCATATATATTGTACATTTACTAAAGATGAGTAGGTATATGACATAAATTATATTTTCATTATGACAGAAAAAACTGACTAACCTTTTCAGTTTTTTTTAATTTACTTTCACGTTATAGACCGCTGTGTAATACACACAGTATTTTTTTTAAAACAAAAGCTATAAAGTTTTGGGTGCACAAATTTTGCATATTAATTGCTAATGTAGAGCCACACCATCTATAAAAATTACGAGCCCAAACTCGAGGGCAGCAGAATCACTTAGCTTATCCTGGCACGGCCTTTTGTACTTTTACTCAGAATTTGGAAATATTTTACTTATTTTATCCTACTCAAAAACAATTTCTGATAAAGAGGAAATGATAGGTACCTACTCGTTAGTTTTATTACGTGACGTTTTCATACATTTTGTGTGGCCTGTCACGCAATGGAAACAGGGACTACAAAGGGAAGTTTTTGTGTACTTTTCATGCAAACGTTTCAGACAAACAATATAAAAATACTTCATATACGCCTATCTTGCGTTAGGTGGGACAGCTTAACTGTAATTTTTCCACATAAAAAGTGACATTTAGATCTACCTGACGCGCGTACAATGCGTTACGTGATCGACCTGCTGGACTACAAAGAGTCGCGAGGCGTACCTATAATATAGGACCTATTTATAGAAGCTTTTATTTCACTTCCGCTGTTCGAATGTAAGTAAACATGTAAGTAGTGCTTCAAAATTCCCAAACTATTTTTCAGCCACTTGTCGGTATCCGATTGAGCTGCAATTTGGCATACTTGTGTAGGTTCGGTGACAACACAATGTTGTGGCAGCACTGGTCTGATCTGATGGTGGAGACAGAAGGTGGTTATAGCAACTCTTAAACTGCATAAGATAAACCCGTCGCCGTTGAGTGTGGCCTCATTGGGGCTCTCAACGAGCAGTTGTGATGACTGTGCAAAAAGTAGAGTCGGAAATAAAAGGTTACCAAATATAAACAAATCTAGTTTTCTTGACGGATTTTTCTTTATAATTCTGATGATATCCATACCACACACGATTTGTTAAACAAACTGTTACTGGGTCGTTCTTCTTTTTACCGACAGTGAAACGACGTTTTTCTGTTTTTTGAACCATCAAAAATTGTAGTTATGGTGTGCGAATTAAAAAAAAAGCATATGTTTCTTCATTAGGACTAATTAAGGTTTCCTTTCCGAACAATATACCTATATATATATATATACTAGCTGTTGCCCGCGACTTCGTCCGCGTAGAACTTTTTATCGTCTTAGAAAATGATTTCTCTCAATACAAAATTTGAACCCTCTTTTAGGGGATAATTAAAAAAAAAGTTGATGTTCATTTTCTAGTTTGTGAACAAACAGTCTAAAACCAAAGTTAAAAATCTCATACTTTAAAAATGCCTTGAAATACTCAAACTTTGAACCAATTTTAACACTCTTAGGGGATGAATTTGGAAAAACTCTGAAATCAGTTTTGTAGTCTTTTAACGTACAGAATAAGACCGAAGTTAAAAATCTCTTACTCACACTTTAACATTTTATTGCTCGCCATTTAAAATTTGAACCCCCTTTTAAACCCCCTTAGAGGTTGAATTTTTCTAAATCGCTGAAAGAACTTTTTTCGTAAACTTTTAAGTCTCTAGCTCAAAAAAAGTGTTGCCCATACAAAGCTTTCTTAACCCCCTTAGGGGTGGAATTTTCTAAAACTCTGAAAGTACTTTATTATTAATTTTAATAAGTAACATTTTGAATAGTTTTAAGTCTAGTAAAAAAAAAAGTTTTTCCCACACAACACTGGCTACCCTTCTTAAGGATCTTAAGGATCCCCCCCTTAGGGATGGAGTTTTCTAAAACGCTGAAAGTTCTTTTTTAGTATTCTAATAAGTAATCTTTTTGCAAAGTTTTAAGTCTAACTCAAAAAAAAGTGTTGCCCATGCAAAGCTTGCTCTCCTTTTTAACCCTAATAGGGGTGGAATTTTCTAAAACGATTTGTGTTCTTTTTTTGTATTTTAATAAGTAATCTTTCTACAAAGTTTCAAGTCTCTAACTCAAAAACATAAACTTTCCCTGATAAAAACTTTGCACCCCTTTTTATCCCCCTTAGGGATAGATTTTACAAAACGCTGAAAGTCTTTTTTTTTGTATTTTTATAAGTAATCTTTCTACAAAGTTTTAAGTGTCTAGCTCAGAAAAAGTGTTCCCCATACAAACCTTGCACCCTTTTTTAACCTCCTTAGGGAATGATTTTTGTAAAACGCTGAATGTAGTATTTTTCATGTTCTAATAAGTAATTTTTCGTCAAAATTTTAAGTCTCTATTAAAAAAAATATGTTTTTCCCATACAAACTTTGCACCCTATTTTACCCCCTTAGGGGTGAAATTTTCCAAAACGCTGAAAGTACTTTCTTTGTATTTAAATAATCTTTCTACAAAGTTTTAGGACTCTAGCTAAAAAAAATAGTTTCCCACATACAAACTTTGCACCCCTATTTTAGCCCCCTATTTTTAGGGGTAGAATTTTCTAAAACCCTGAAAGTTCTTTATTTGTATTTTAATGACTGATCTTTCTACAAAGTTTTAAGTCTCTATTTAAAAAAAAAATGTTTCCCCCATACAAACCTTGCACCCCTATTTTACCCCCGTAGGGGTGGAATTTTCCAAAACGCTGAAAGCGTTTTATTTGTATTCTAATAACTAATTTTTCTACAAAGTTTAAGTCTATAGCTCAAAAAAAAAGGTTCTCCCATACAAACTTTGCACCCCCATTTTACCCCCTTAGGGGTAGAATTTTCAAAAATCCCTTTTTATCCCTAGCCCACGTTATAAAAGCAACATACTGTGCAAAAATCAACTCTCTAAGATTAGTAGTTTCGGCTGTGCGTTGATGAGTGAATAAGTCAGTCAGGACATAGGCATTTATTATGTACTAGCTGTTGCCCGCGACTTCGTCCGCGTAGAACTTTTTAACGTCTTAGAAAATGATTTCTCTCAATACAAAATTTGAACCCTCTTTTAGGGGATAATTAAAAAAAAAGTTGATGTTCATTTTCTAGTTTGTGAACAAACAGTCTAAAACCAAAGTTAAAAATCTCATACTTTAAAAATGCCTTGAAATACTCAAACTTTGAACCAATTTTAACACTCTTAGGGGATGAATTTAGAAAAACTCTGAAATCAGTTTTGTAGTCTTTTAACGTACAGAATAAGACCGAAGTTAAAAATCTCTTACTCACACTTTAAAATTTTATTGCTCGCCATTTTAAATTTGAACCCCCTTTTAAACCCCCTTAGAGGTTGAATTTTTCTAATCGCTGAAAGAACTTTTTTCGTAAACTTTTAAGTCTCTAGCTCAAAAAAAGTGTTGCCCATACAAAGCTTTCTTAATCCCCTTAGGGGTGGAATTTTCTAAAACTCTGATAGTACTTTATTATTAATTTTAATAAGTAACATTTTGAATAGTTTTAAGTCTAGCAAAAAAAAAAGTTTTTCCCACACAACACTGGCTACCCTTCTTAAGTATCTTAAGGATCCCCTTAGGGATGGAGTTTTCTAAAACGCTGAAAGTTCTTTTTTAGTATTCTAATAAGTAATCTTTTTGCAAAGTTTTAAGTCTAATTCAAAAAAAAGTGTTGCCCACCCAAGCTTGCTCTCCTTTTTAACCCTATTAGGGGTGGAATTTTCTAAAACGATTTGTGTTCTTTTTTTGTATTTTAATAAGTAATCTTTCTACAAAGTTTTAAGTCTCTAACTCAAAAACATAAACTTTCCCTGATAAAAACTTTGCACCCCTTTTTATCCCCCTTAGGGATAGATTTTTTCAAAACGCTGAAAGTCTTTTTTTTTGTATTTTTATAAGTAATCTTTCTACAAAGTTTTAAGTGTCTAGCTCAGAAAAAGTGTTCCCCATACAAACCTTGCACCCTTTTTTAACCCCCTTAGGGAATGATTTTTGTAAAACGCCGAATGTAGTATTTTTCATGTTCTAATAAGTAATTTTTCGTCAAAATTTTAAGTCTCTATTAAAAAAAAAAATGTTTTTCCCATACAAACTTTGCGCCCTATTTTACCCCCTTAGGGGTGAAATTTTCCAAAACGCTGAAAGTACTTTCTTTGTATTTAAATAATCTTTCTACAAAGTTTTAGGACTCTAGCTAAAAAAAATAGTTTCCCACATACAAACTTTGCACCCCTATTTTAGCCCCCTATTTTTAGGGGTAGAATTTTCTAAAACGCTGAAAGTACTTAATTTGTATTCTGATGACTAATCTTTCTACAAAGTTTTAAGTCTCTATTTAAAAAAAATATTGTTTCCCCCATACAAAATTTGCACCCCTATTTTACCCCCTTAGGGGTAGATTTTTTTAAAACACTGAATCTAGGTACTTTATTTGTATTCTAATGAATAATTTCTCTACAAAGTTTTAAGTCTCTATTTAAAAAAAAGTAGTTTTTCCCATACAAACTTTGCACTCTATTTTACCCCTTTAGGGGTAGAATTTTCTAAAACCCTGAAAGTTCTTTATTTGTATTCTAATGACTGATCTTTCTACAAAGTTTTAAGTCTCTAATTTAAAAAAAATGTTTCCCCCATACAAACCTTGCACCCCTATTTTACCCCCGTAGGGGTGGAATTTTCCAAAACGCTGAAAGTGTTTCATTTGTATTCTAATAACTAATTTTTCTACAAAGTTTAAGTCTATAGCTCAAAAAAAAAAGGTTCTCCCATACAAACTTTGCACCCCCATTTTACCCCCTTAGGGGTAGAATTTTCAAAAATCCCTTTTTATCCCTAGCCCACGTTATAAAAGCAACATACTGTGCAAAAATCAACTCTCTAAGATTAGTAGTTTCGGCTGTGCGTTGATGAGTGAGTGAGTGAGTGATTGAGTGAATAAGTCAGTCAGGACATAGGCATTTATTATGTATAAATAGATAGAAGATAATGAAACTCCCATTCAAATATCTCAAAAAATTATGAAGCTACATCCGTTTTAATGTCGCTTGTTAGAGTGAGAAAACGATGAGGGACTGTGACGTCAATATACTCGAGCGTCATAGTAAAAAACAATCGTTTCATATGAAGGTGCGTTTTGCGGAAAAGGGACAGAACATACCCCCTCTTAAAACTTTGGACTCTTATAACTTAATCATTACCTATATAACCTCTCTTTGTTTTTTTCTCCATTTGACTATATTTATTTTAAATTCTTTTTCGAGAAAATACATTATGATTATTTACCATATTTTCGATTCCTGAGCTATAACCACGAACTTCGGAATTCGAAAATATTCGGGTATCTCTATCTCTATCGCACTAACCATACTCGAGTGACAGGGATGCAAATATATGAACATTGAGTATCGGTTTTCGTGGTAGCGCCGCAGGTACTTTGGCTGAATGCGCCGAGCGCGTGCCATTGTCATTCAAAAAAAACAAATTCGTGTTACCTAATTATATTGTTCAAATTTGTTGATTTCATTTATTGAAATTACGACATAAAACGACATTTGCGCATATAAGTTCTCATATCAGAATCGAATATTTTTTTATGGTTTATATTTTAGCATTTGTCTCGTAAAGGTCTATCGTAGACGGGATTTAAATTATTAATAAGTGAAAGGCAAAGCAATTCCGCCATTTTGACGAAAATTTGACGGTTCTTATAGCTGACAGTTGGAGCAGCGTTTGATTTCAATAAAAATAAATGAAAAATTAAATGAAGTCGTATATTTCGGAAAATCTATTAACTGTCGCAGTCGGATAAAAACTATCCTAAGTTGCAGCTAGAATAATAATGTACCTATATAAAATGTTTCATATTTTTCCGTTCATGGGATGCTGAGAACATTCGAACCGCGCAAAGCTTAGTTTCAAACTGGCTGATTCTTTTTTTAATTTAGAGATTTATTATAAGTGGAGATTAAGAAGTTCCACCTAAATAATTAAGAGAGTAACTAAGTTTAGTAAAGTTGGAAAAAAATAACGTAGTTTTTAGCAATGGCAATAAATAATAAGTAAAGAAGAGGATGTAAATTTAAATGAAAACAAGGTCGGTGAGATGTGCTGATTTCATCCTCACGTCGTAACTTGCATTGACGACATCGCTATCATTACAATACTAATATCAGTAAGTAAAATAGTCCCATATTCAAAGTAATAATGAAGCAGGTACTCAAAACGAAACCGTAAAGATTGAGACGTCGAGTAGAGTGAGTGTGCCATAATCATAAACATCCTGGCTCACCGCAATATTTCGCTTTGTATGAACTCCAGCTGCTTGCGAAGCAGACTCTTTGTTTTCCTTGCAACGATACTTTTCGAAATATTTTCTTTTGTTGAAACAACTCTCAGCGCGTAACGCGCCTCTCGTGCATCACTTACGAGCTTTGGAAATAACAAAAACACAAGTAATAAAAACATACGAATCTTTCAAAGCTAACATCTTTAACGACTAAATAAAACATATGTAGATAAGTACAACTTATACGATCACCTCTTTTGATAACCCAAAAAGCAGTTTATATCGCTGTGGCTGTACACATAAAAGACGAAATGATGGATCCGTACAACTGTAAGGTTACAGATTTTTTTTCGCTGTTAAATATATTATCCGTGGAAGTATTCATGCACATTACCATAATAATACCGAATCAGAACCACCAGCGTGGAAACTCACCCACATTGGGGTTATTTTATACAATAAAATATGTTAGTACCTTTTTATTCGTATCAGGACGTTTAACATATAATTGGTAACATTTGACACGTGAAGCAACTAGGCGAGGTTAGCGCGGTTGTCAGGCAGGGGACAATTTCCCAACACGATTTATTTCCAATTTAGGCACAACAGGTTCTTTTTGGGTTGCATCTCAGTTAAGGACCTTTAAATTAATTGCATTGTAAGACCATTGGTACCTACGTAGCATTCTACATGATATGACATACCCTACTAAGGCCCACCATAGGATACGAAATGACATTGAAATTAAAATCAACTAACGTAAGAAAAAGAGTTGAATATCGTTTGTTTCAAGAAAGACCAAAACAAAACAAATGCAACTCTATTCCAACCCAAAATGGTTAAAATTCCTTTAAGAGAATAAGTCCTTCCAGGATACGTCACAAACTGGTTACTGTTGAACTCTATGACTCTATGTAGACAAAGCAAAGGCTATCTCAAACATGATACACCGTAATAGGTAACACGTCCACTTTGCCAAGTGTTCCTTTGAAATTTACAGTAGGTAGGTACCATTGTGCAAGTAACCACTTGCCATACCGCTGCATGTAGTTAGATTGCGAAAAAGTAGATAATAATCAACCTCCGCGTGTAGTGTAGTTGAGCTAACAGCTCTTTAATAGTACATTGTGCATAGAGGTAGGTAAGATATTTTTTACGAACGAGGGTTGATTTGAAGCCTGACGCTGAAGGCCATTGTATACAGGGTGTATAATCCAAATGGAGGAGTGAGGAAAAATCTGAAACTATAAGGTAAGAGATACGGATATTTGTTCTTAGGAGTCACGAGGACGATGATTAAAATAAATCCTCATACGGTCGGGAATCAAACGCGCTCAAGTCTGTCTAAAAAACCGGCCAAGTGCGAGTCGGACTCGCGCACGAAGGATTCCGTACCATTATCAATAAAAATATTTATTTTATTTTGTTTTAAGTATTTGTTGTTATAGCGGCAATAGAAATACATAATCTGTGAAAATTTCATTTCTTTCGCTATCACGGTTCTTGAGATACAGCCTGGTGACAGACAGACGGACGGACGGACGGCGAAGTCTTAGTGTCCCGTTTTACTCTTTGAGTACGGAAATAAAAACCGTCCAAGTGCGAGTCGGACTCGCGCATGAAGGGTTCCGTACCATTATCTATAAAAAACTATTTTATTCTGTTTTTAGTATTTGTTTTTATAGCGGCAACAGAAATACATCGTCTGTGAAAATTTCAGCTGGAACTATCACGGTATCAGTGAGATACAGCCTGGTGACAGACAGACGGACGGACGGACGAACAGCGGAGTCTTAGTAATAGGGTCCCGTTTTACTCTTTGAGTACGGAACCCTAAAAAGGAGTTCGTTTTATTGCGGAAATTAATGTTACTGATTGTAAGGAACAATTGCTGCTATGAAAACATGTATAATACGATCACAGGAGAATGTCGTATACGATGAAAGGTGTTGATGTGAGGCGATCACGATATAAATCAATGTTAAAAATACACAGGCACTAAATTATTACAATTAAAATTTAAAATCATTAAATAATTCAGTTAAAGATATTTTAACCCGCGACGCAAAAAGAGGGGTGTTATAAGTTTGACGTGTATATGTGTCTTTCTGTGGCATCGTAGCTCCTAAACGAATGGACCGATTTGAATGCGGTTTTTTTCGAGATGGTTCTTAACTACGTTTCAACAAAAACAGCTAAGCCGTTTTTGAGATATTGAACTTTGAAATGAAAATGTCGGGGGTTTCTCAATGTTTCTAAGTTGTAGTTATACGTCATAAAGTGGTCATAAAGTGGTCATAAAGTGGTTTTCCCGAGAGACTACAGTAGATACGAGGGAGTGTATACATTGTTAAAGGGCCGACAAGGCGCATGTTACACTCCTGAAGTTGCAAGCGTCCACAGGCTACGGTGACCGCATACCATCAGGCGGCCCATAAGGTTGTTTGCCCCCGACGTGATTAAAAAAAAAATACCACCCGCTACGCGTGCGGAAAATCCCATTCCCTCGCCAGGGGGAGGGGGAGACGAATTTTGTACTCACTTAGAGTGTTAATAAAATAAAAAAGCCTCAGATCGCATATTCCAAATACATGCGATCTGAGACATTACTTGTTTTATTGCCCTAGGTGACTAGGTAATGTAGGTCGTTCCCGCTCACGGGACAATGGTGACTCGGACAAAGTACCAACTGTACGAACACGTAGAGGCACTTTTGACAAATTAATGAAATGCCCGCAGTACACCGAGCAAGGTAATTTAGTATAATTAGTGTTTTTACATGTAGATTTATTTATAAATAGGTTTTCAAACCTCCTTGCTTTATAACGACAGTGACGTTTGAGTGACAGATACAACTTAAGAAAAAAGCCATTAAACCCATGGGCGTAATATAGGCTTTTATAAGTCAACATCGTGATTTAATTACCTAGTAGGTATGCCCATTTTCACGGTTGGTATTCGATAAATAGCACATCATCGTATTTATTTATGTTTCCGATTGCCATGGTCAGAGATATATGAGAGACTGGTCAAATCTTTTTAATATGTATCTAAAAAGCTACACGATTATAAGTTCTACATCACACGATGATAATGTGTATTATATGAGGGTGATAATATAAGGGTTCCATTTTTCCTTCTAGAGTGCGGCGCCCGAATAAAGGGCCCCGTGTAACGTTCTTACAAAGCCTAACGTTGTACGAGTATTGTATTCGAATTGTACACACTTCGATAGTAAAGAGCAACACGGAGCGTACAATTTCGATACGACAGAAATGGAGCGCCATCAAATACCCGCCTGGCACCGGTTCCTACCTACCCCCGGCTATTTCACGACTTGCGCTTTCCACATCAATTTCAGAACCAAACTATTGTAGGCATTGTATTCGGAGCCTAGCAATTAATTAAACTAGGCAAACTTAAACAGACGGCAGGAAAGAACAATGTCTAGGTTACCTACCACTTAAGCATTTACATTGAGCAAGGAAAGCACACTGATAAAAATGATATGCATATTTTTTATATTTGACACAATGGTTTATTGACTGAATAAAATAGTTCGCTGAACTCCGCACCAATTGAGGATTGAAAATAAATTAGAATCGTCGTCAGTTTAAATTGTATTTTCTATTTAGTAATTTCGGTATAGGCGTTATCCGTGATTGTATCGTTAAAATGAATTTGTGTAGACTCAAAATGTATTATTACTTCAGAAGAAAGAAGGCAAAATATTATGCCTGATGACGAAAATCCCATTCAAATATCTCAAAAAATTACGAAGTTAATACAAGTTGCTTGCTAGAGAGAGAAAAAAAACGTCAAAATCCTCTAGCGTCATAGTAAATGACAATCGTTTCATATGAAGGCGCGTTTTGCGGAAAAGGGACAGAACATACCCCCTCTTAAAATTTTAGATACTTATTATTATACTAGCTGTTGCCCGCGACTTCGTCCGCGTAGAACTTTTTATCGTCTTAGAAAATGATTTCTCTCAATACAAAATTTGAACCCTCTTTTAGGGGATAATTAAAAAAAAAGTTGATGTTCATTTTCTAGTTTGTGAACCAACAGTCTAAAACCAAAGTTAAAAATCTCATACTTTAAAAATGCCTTGAAATACTCAAACTTTGAACCAATTTTAACACTCTTAGGGGATGAATTTGGAAAAACTCTGAAATCAGTTTTGTAGTCTTTTAACGTACAGAATAAGACCGAAGTTAAAAATCTCTTACTCACACTTTAAAATTTTATTGCTCGCCATTTAAAATTTGAACCCCCTTTTAAACCCCCTTAGAAGAACTTTTTTCGTAAACTTTTAAGTCTCTAGCTCAAAAAAAGTGTTGCCCATACAAAGCTTTCTTAACCCCCTTAGGGGTGGAATTTTCTAAAACTCTGAAAGTACTTTATTATTAATTTTAATAAGTAACATTTTGAATAGTTTTAAGTCTAGTAAAAAAAAAAGTTTTTCCCACACAACACTGGCTACCCTTCTTAAGGATCTTAAGGATCTCCTTAGGGATGGAGTTTTCTAAAACGCTGAAAGTTCTTTTTTAGTATTCTAATAAGTAATCTTTTTGCAAAGTTTTAAGTCTAACTCAAAAAAAAGTGTTGCCCATGCAAAGCTTGCTCTCCTTTTTAACCCTATTAGGGGTGGAATTTTCTAAAACGATTTGTGTTCTTTTTTTGTATTTTAATAAGTAATCTTTCTACAAAGTTTCAAGTCTCTAACTCAAAAACATAAACTTTCCCTGATAAAAACTTTGCACCCCTTTTTATCCCCCTTAGGGATAGATTTTTTCAAAACGCTGAAAGTCTTTTTTTTTTGTATTTTTATAAGTAATCTTTCTACAAAGTTTTAAGTGTCTAGCTCAGAAAAAGTGTTCCCCATACAAACCTTGCACCCTTTTTTAACCCCCGTAGGGAATGATTTTTGTAAAACGCCGAATGTAGTATTTTTCATGTTCTAATAAGTAATTTTTCGTCAAAATTTTAAGTCTCTATTAAAAAAAAATATGTTTTTCCCATACAAACTTTGCACCCTATTTTACCCCCTTAGGGGTGAAATTTTCCAAAACGCTGAAAGTACTTTCTTTGTATTTAAATAATCTTTCTACAAAGTTTTAGGACTCTAGCTAAAAAAATAGTTTCCCATATACAAACTTTGCACCCCTATTTTAGCCCCCTATTTTTAGGGGTAGAATTTTCTAAAACGCTGAAAGTACTTAATTTGTATTCTGATGACTAATCTTTCTACAAAGTTTTAAGTCTCTATTTAAAAAAAATATTGTTTCCCCCATACAAAATTTGCACCCCTATTTTACCCCCGTAGGGGTGGAATTTTCCAAAACGCTGAAAGTGTTTCATTTGTATTCTAATAACTAATTTTTCTACAAAGTTTAAGTCTATAGCTCAAAAAAAAAAGGTTCTCCCATACAAACTTTGCACCCCCATTTTACCCCCTTAGGGGTAGAATTTTCAAAAATCCCTTTTTATCCCTAGCCCACGTTATAAAAGCAACATACTGTGCAAAAATCAACTCTCTAAGATTAGTAGTTTCGGCTGTGCGTTGATGAGTGAGTGAGTGAGTGAGTGAGTGAATAAGTCAGTCAGGACATAGGCATTTATTATGTATAAATAGATAGAAGATAATGAAACTCCCATTCAAATATCTCAAAAAATTATGAAGCTACATCCGTTTTAATGTCGCTTGTTAGAGTGAGAAAACGATGAGGGACTGTGACGTCAATATACTCGAGCGTCATAGTAAAAAACAATCGTTTCAATATGAAGGTGCGTTTTGCGGAAAAGGGACAGAACATACCCCCTCTTAAAACTTTGGACTCTTATAACTTAATCATTACCTATATAACCTCTTGCTTTGTTTTTTTCTCCATTTGACTATATTTATTTTAAATTCTTTTTCGAGAAAATACATTATGATTATTTACCATATTTTCGATTCCTGAGCTATAACCACGAACTTCGGAATTCGAAAATATTCGGGTATCTCTATCTCTATCGCACTAACCATACTCGAGTGACAGGGATGCAAATATATGAACATTGAGTATCGGTTTTCGTCCGCAGGTACTTTGGCTGAATGCGCCGAGCGCGTGCCATTGTCATAAAAAAAAAACAAATTCGTGTTAATTATATTGTTCAAATTTGTTGATTTCATTTATTGAAATTACGACATAAAACGACATTTGCGCATATAAGTTCTCATATCAGAATCGAATATTTTTTTATGGTTTATATTTTAGCATTTGTCTCGTAAAGGTCTATCGTAGACGGGATTTAAATTATTAATAAGTGAAAGGCAAAGCAATTCCGCCATTTTGACGAAAATTTGACGGTTCTTATAGCTGACAGTTGGAGCAGCGTTTGATTTCAATAAAAATAAATGAAAAATTAAATGAAGTCGTATATTTCGGAAAATTAATTAACTGTCGCAGTCGGATAAAAACTATCCTAAGTTGCAGCTAGAATAATAATGTACCTATATAAAATGTTTCATATTTTTCTGTTCATGGGATGCTGAGAACATTCGAACCGCGCAAAGCTTAGTTTCAAACTGGCTGATTCTTTTTTTAATTTAGAGATTTATTATAAGTGGAGATAAATAGATAGAAGATAATGAAACTCCCATTCAAATATCTCAAAAAATTATGAAGCTACATCCGTTTTAATGTCGCTTGTTAGAGTGAGAAAACGATGAGGGACTGTGACGTCAATATACTCGAGCGTCATAGTAAAAAACAATCGTTTCATATGAAGGTGCGTTTTGCGGAAAAGGGACAGAACATACCCCCTCTTAAAACTTTGGACTCTTATAACTTAATCATTACCTATATAACCTCTTGCTTTGTTTTTTTCTCCATTTGACTATATTTATTTTAAATTCTTTTTCGAGAAAATACATTATGATTATTTACCATATTTTCGATTCCTGAGCTATAACCACGAACTTCGGAATTCGAAAATATTCGGGTATCTCTATCTCTATCGCACTAACCATACTCGAGTGACAGGGATGCAAATATATGAACATTGAGTATCGGTTTTCGTGGTAGCGCCGCAGGTACTTTGGCTGAATGCGCCGAGCGCGTGCCATTGTCATTCAAAAAAAACAAATTCGTGTTAATTATATTGTTCAAATTTGTTGATTTCATTTATTGAAATTACGACATAAAACGACATTTGCGCATATAAGTTCTCATATTAGAATCGAATATTTTTTTATGGTTTATATTTTAGCATTTGTCTCGTAAAGGTCTATCGTAGACGGGATTTAAATTATTAATAAGTGAAAGGCAAAGCAATTCCGCCATTTTGACGAAAATTTGACGGTTCTTATAGCTGACAGTTGGAGCAGCGTTTGATTTCAATAAAAATAAATGAAAAATTAAATGAAGTCGTATATTTCGGAAAATTAATTAAATGTCGCAGTCGGATAAAAACTATCCTAAGTTGCAGCTAGAATAATAATGTACCTATATAAAATGTTTCATATTTTTCCGTTCATGGGATGCTGAGAACATTCGAACCGCGCAAAGCTTAGTTTCAAACTGGCTGATTCTTTTTTTAATTTAGAGATTTATTATAAGTGGAGATATATATATATTTTGGCAACTATATTTTCTGTCACCTAAGTATTAGATGTGTCACTAATCTGCAATACCCTAATTAAAATCTCTATTTAATTATATATTAGTCACCAGTTTAATCAAAACTGTCTCTAAGTATAAATCACCTTTTTCTATAGCCTGAATATAAGATCTGTCATCAAAATAATTGACTGTAAAAACAAAGTTTAAACCGACTCCAATTCAGTACTTCGCCAAGCCACATGCATGGTACATGGAAATTTCCACATTTCCTTTCCAATTTACCACATGAACTGCTTTCCGAGAGCAATTGCGTTGATAATTAATTAATTACAGAAAAACCCCAAGTCGCTATATGTGGGCTGATAATATTTGAGGAGTTAGAATTAACACTTCATTAGTTGCTACTTTAACGGAATCATGTCAGAATCTTTGACGACCTTTACATCTTTGAGGAGTTCCATAAGTCATCTGTAATCTTCATCATCAGTTCCACTTCACCAAAATTGCGATTTCCGAAGGTAAATACACGAATTATAATAGAAAATACCGAAATCACTACATGCGTGCCTATACAATTTGATGGTTGCCCTCAATTTCCCTGGGATCTCATCATCAGATCCTGATTTGGTGACTATGGGACCACCTCGGAAGTATACTCTTTCGAATAAAAAAAGAATTTTGGAAATCGGTCTACAATTGACAACATTTCATAATTTTTAGCCCTTAGTTCGATTAGCTCATTGTATTCTACTCAAAAAGAGGAACACGCTGGTAGTTTTATATTTCCAGTATTAATGTTCAATATAACCTCCTCCTTTTTTTAAATCGGTTAAATAACAGGTCTGTCATCAAAATAATACATCAGTTCCTTAATTTAATGAAAAAAATTACTAATAGGGGCGGAGTCAAATACGATATTTGACAAAAGTTAAATCAGCTTTTTTTTTCGTCAATGCTATAAATTTCAAAAAATATAAGTTGGTTTTACTATAAATAACTTTAGATATAAATAAATGATTAAAGGTAAAAATAGCTACCAAAACCCGAATCAGCGCACCCCACTTCCACGTGGTCTTGCCTGTCCTACCCCTAGAGTGTATATAAAAGCCCGCGGAGCCAGAAGCTCGCGAAGGAGGTCCTGAGTTGAACGGTTGCAGGAGGCCAAAGCGAACCGAGTGGGGGGAGGTGGCGAGCGAAGGGAGCCGGCGACCTCCCGAGCGGAGCGTAGGTCGAGTGCGCACGTGAAACGGAGGGCCGAGGAAGCGAGTTTCTGGCGGGAGCGTAGGCGGAGGGCGGTAGACTGAGTCCCAGAAACAAAAGCGGGGCTAAGTCACTAAAAAAAAAACCTGCCAAGTAGTAGAAGTAGAAAAGTTTTATTCAACATCACATTACACGAAATTATAATTAAACATACATGTGAACCTTAAGATTAGAATTAAAATATAAATTTAAAATTAATGTTACAGTTATGATGTGTGTGTGTGTGATGTTAAAAAGGAGCTTGCCTCAGCATAATGTTACAGCGAGGTCACTGCAACGCTGGTTTTCAGGCAGACCCTGGTAACTACTTATGTACATCCATTTTGAATTGCTCGCTGTTTGTCGGGAACGAAATGTCTCAGTTATTGTGTGTGCGTGTGTATGTGTGTGTGTATGTATATGTGTGCGTGTGTTTGACTTGACTTGGAATACGAAGTGTGTGATGATATTGTTCAATAGGGATGAAATTTGAGTAATAATATTGTAAGTAGGTATGTTTGGATGTTCATACATAATAAACATATTTGGCCAATGGCATAATTGAAAGCAAATAATTTAATGTACCTACAAGGTACTCTGATGGTAGGTCATATGGTCATTAATTACATATATGAAGGCACAGCACGACTACCAGGAGGAAGTGCCTGCTGTATTTGCATAAGGTGTCGTTTCAGATGCAATTTGAAAGTGCCAATGGTATTACATTTCTTGAGTGGCGGAGGTATGTTATTCCAGCACTTAGTGGCTGTGTATTTAAAACTTCCTCGGAATGCGGCGGTATGGTGTCGTGGAAGTAGCAATTCATGACATACTGATCTAATGCCGTGTGAGGAGGACGACCTGCTTGAGCGCTAGGTGAACTTTTTATGTAAATAGTAACGCGCACATGCGTTTTGCACCCTTTGCACTATTCGGTCCGTACAAGCCCGTGGATATAATATATAATAACCGTGGGCCATAAACCACATCCCCATAATCAAACCTTGAAAGTACCAGGGAATCGCATAACTTAACACGCAAATCTACACTAAATAAATAAATAAAAAAAAAAAAAAGCTTTATTTAAATTCCATTACAGCATTAATTATTGAAACATTCAAATAAATTAAAAAGATTGCTGAATGGACCTCGCGGGTAAAAGCCTCCTCTAAGGCTTGCCAAGTCGGTCTGTCTCGTGCGGTTTTAACCAATTTTTTCCTGCGACTGAGGCTATTTCGTCTTGCCATCTATTATTAGGTCTTCCTCGCTTCCTTGAACCACACGGCCCCTTCCATTTCGTGGTGTTCAAGGTCCACCTGTCATCGGTATATCTCGATACATGGCCCGCCCATTTCCACTTTAGCCTTTTCGAAAATAAAAGAGCGTCAATAACTTTAGTCTTTTTGCGTATTTTAGTGACTCTCACTCTATCTCTCAGTTTGATATTCAGGCAGCTTCGCTCCATTGCTCTCTGAGCCGACTGAATTTTTATTTTTGCGGGTCTTTCGAACATGTTTGACAACCATATGTAAGGCATGGTAGTATTGCGGAGTCCAGTATAATTTTTTTTGTTTTTACAGGGTACTTCTATGCTTTTAGTATTTCTTTATGAGCCCAAAACTTTTTCCAGGTTACTGAGATCCTTCTAGATATTTCTTCTATGTTCCTCTTTTTGTCAAATGTCAGTCACTTCCCTAGGTAGATGTATTCCTGCACGTAATCCAGGGTGTTGGCATCTAGTAGGATGGGTGTCCCTTTGTCATTGGTCATGATTTTTGTCTTTTCTAGGTTCATTTTTAGTCCAATACGTGTACTTACTATATGTAATTGGTTTATCATGGTGTTCAGTTTTACAGGACTTTCCGATAAAAGGACGATATCGTCTGCAAACCGCAGGTGGCTTAAAAATTTACCATCAATATTGATACCTTGCGTTGACCACGGTAGATCTTTCATAATATTCTGTAAAACCGCTATGTACAACTTTGGAGATATTGGGTCGCCTTGCCTTACTCCTCTGTTTATATTGATATTGGGACCTGTTTTTTCTAGCCGGACTCTACTTGTGCTTTTTTCGTAAATGTATCTTATGATGTTTATGTATTTATTATTTATATTTATACCAGCTAAAGCTTCCCAAATGCTAGTGTGTGAGATAGAGTCAAAAAAGCCAAAAGCCTTTTTATAGTCTATGAAGGCTAAGTTTCTAAGGGCATTTTTCTGGTTTCAGTCTTATAATTTGTTTCAGGATTTCAGGTTCTTCAAACATTTTTACGCTTGACTGTGCTGTCTTTCTTTGAGTGGGTTTCGTCATATCTTGCTCAGAGTTAGGTTGACTATGACTATATAACAACGCATAAAAATCTGTAGCTATTTTGATTATTTCTGTGCGTGATTTACAGATTTTTGAACCAGATTTTAGGCATGGTATCCAGGCTTTTGAATTGTCTAGTTCCTTAAATGCCTTTTTTGCACTTCTCGACGTTTCTAAGTGTCTCGTAATAGCATTGGTTCTGTAATCGTCATAGCATTTTTTTATTTCCTTGTTTGTTCTTTTGTAGAGACTCTTTAGGTCTTCTTTATCTTGTTTCAATAGTTTCGGCTTATTTTGTAGTTCACGTCTATCTCTCATGAGCTCCAGTGCTTTAGAAGAATCTACACTAAGAAAGTCACGAATACGGTAAAGTACCCTAAGCCTGTAAAATGCAGCTTTGGTGACATTCGCTATATGACCCTCGAAACGCAATGACTCGTCCATTACAATGCCTAAATTGCGCGCCTCAAGTACTCGTTTTACTTCATCACCCGATATGATAACAACTGGTTTATGGTTATGTACATTTTCAAGCTAGTTTTTAGAGCCGAAAATCATTAATTTAGATTTACTGGGATTTAGCACCAAAGAGTTAGAGTCGGACCAAGCTACAATACTTTTCAAATCGTCGTTTAGTTTAGCAGTAGCCTCATCGGTATTAGCTGGATTATATTGTTTGATATGATATGTTTATTTGAATATCGTCAGCATATAGGTGGAACTTACAAATTTTTATAACGTCTCTGATATCCGCTGTATATAATATGAATAGAAGCGGTCCCAGTATTGAGCCTTGCGGCACTCCTCTGGATACAGTCGATGGTTTTGATTTCACATATAAACTACGATTGTCCTTAAGTGCGAGTTGGACTCGCGCACGAAGGGTTCCGTACCATTATCTATAAAAAACTATTTTATTCTGTGTTTTTAGTATTTGTTGTTATTATAGCGGCAAAAGAAATACATCATCTGTGAAAATTTCAGCTGGAACTATCACGGTATCAGTGAGATACAGCCGGATGACAGACATACGGACGGACGGACGGAGGGACGGACGGACAGACGGACAGACGGACGGACGGACGGACGGACGGACGGACGGACGGACAGCGAAGTCTTAGTAATAGGGTCCCGTTTTACTCTTTGAGTACGGAACCCTAAAAACGGCAAAAAAATCACGTTGTATGGGAGCCCCCCTTAAAATTTTTTTTTATTTTATTTTTAGTATTTGTTGTTATAGCGGCAACAGAAATACATAATCTGTGAAAATTTCAACTCTCTAGCTATCACGATTCTTGAGATACAGCCTGGTGACAGATTATCTATTAAAACGGCAAAAAAATCACGTTTTTTGTATGGGAGCCCCCCTTAAAAATATATTTTATTTTGTTTTTAGTATTTGTTATTATAGCGGCAGCAGAAATACATAATCTGTGAAAATTTCAACTCTCTAGCTATCACGGTTCTTGAGATACAGCCTGGTGACAGAAATACGGACGGACGGACGGACGGACGGACGGACGGACAGCGAAGTCTTAGTAATAGGGTCCCGTTTTACTCTTTGAGTACGGAACCCAAACAATGTATTAATATATTTTTTCAGGTGATTAAAATTTAATTTTTAGGTACTTAATCATTTTTATATTCAATCAAATCAAATCGTTTAATTCAGACTAAGTCCATATACAATTAATTTGTACAATTATTCATTTTAAATACAAAATAAAATACAAAATGACTACAAATAATCATCCTAAGTCTAAAAAAGGGACATACAAAACAAAGACACTACGAGTACACTACATACAGTAAATTGGTTTGCCTGTCAGTAGATGAATCATGTGGCAATGGTTCAAGTACTGACAGTCAAACCTAGCTGCAAATGCACTCAGGATGCCGTTGGGGATGTCTCGCACCCTGCGCGTCAGGGATGTGCATCGCTTGCGCATGGTAGTGTAGAAACAGTCTACCCTGGCTTCAGCAAACATTCCTGACGCGCTACAGTAGCGTGGAAGACCCATCAGCGCCCTGAAGGCATTGTTGTATTGTACACGAATGGCGCTGTATTGTTTTTGCGAATATGAGACCCACAGGCTATTGTTTGGTGATTCTATTTTAGTGACAATTTCATTATTTTGAAACTTAATATAATTATTTGGTGATAATAGTTATTTGTTCAACAAGAGAGCAAAGTAGATTTTTGCTGCGAGTGTTGATGTTGAGTCCCGACTCCCGAGCAAGCGAAAGATTCTATATTTAAAATTAGAATCTTGAGCGTAGTGAGGGACTCAAAGGCACGAGATGCAAATATCTTTGCTCTCGTGTGATACATACAACTTTACACCTCAGCAGTGAGAACATCACCACGTTAAAAAATATATCGCTAGGCTTTTACGCACCTATAATATTCTGAATTTGTAATAGAGCACTTGATGTGTCACCAGTGCTCGATATCAAAATTAAAAAGCTACTTTGACTCACGGAGTAAGCAAAATCGCATTTTGCTCACTGTTTTCACGCAGCAAAATATGCTTGTTCGAGCTGCTGAGGTGAAAATATTATTTCCAAGTAATTCTTTATTGATTTTAGCTAATCCTTTTACTATTATTAGGTGATTCAATTTAGGTGACAGATCTATTATTCTAGGAACTGAAAATGCATTTATTAGGTAACTGATACCATAAAAAAAGTGGCAATTGGACTCTTTCAGGACTTTCTTTGGGGACCACATGTTGGTTTACCACTCTGTCACGGCTTTCTCTCAAAAATGAGCGTATAAAAATGCTGGTTAGAGATAGTCAAATATTAAATAATATTAATCAATAAAATAATATGGACGTTAATTCGAACATTATAAAACCGTAAACCTTAATACTCAAATGAGACGCCGTAATACTTAAGACGAAGGACAGGCTATTGTCGGTAGAAAAGAAGAACGACCCTACTTATTTTACAACAGTAGGGCTGAGTATAATTTGGGGTTAATTTTTTTGTATCGAGGCGACACAAAGGCAAGACGCTTTGTAAGTTTCAAACACTTGTTCAGTAACCAGAGTTTCAAATCAGACCTACCAAGATTGTGTTTTTTTTTCAGTTATTCTTGCTTAATTTTACGAGAATCTTGGAATGCAATGTCTGGTTTTTATAACACTATTGTATCTACAGCTATCTATTCAAAACTCGTGTGTACTTGTCACTGAAAATCACACTGTGAGTCTCCATACAATCAATTCTTCATGACATCGACAAGTGGCACTCATAGCTTGATTTGGACCTCGCATTCCAAGGTTAACAAAAAACTTGAAGAGTTCATTCAAGGAGCACGATAGATTGATCACAACAGTGAATGAGACATGTCTACCAACGGCGTGGCTCTCTGAATCCGGCTTATTTCGTGTAACTACTTCGGCAATAATGCGTAGTCACGGCTCTGCAGGCCTGGTTAAAGGTACCCGAGTGTTGACAACTTCAGATGACGTTCCGCCACCCGCGCGCTGCCCGTACCTAATATTTAACATTTCATTTGACCGCGACCCACAGCCCACTGGTCCCACAACACAACCACATTAAATATATAGATATTGTGCTACTTACTTTTTATGTGTGGCTCCCAAGCTTTTAGAAGCCAAGGATTTAAAGCTTAGGATGGTATTCCACTTGTCCAAGATCTTTGTCCAATGCGTACTGGCATCTCACATTTTGCTTTAAAAAATGTGAGAGCAATGCACATTGGACAAAGTTCTTGGACAAGTGGAATACCACCGTTAGCCAACAGGATTTACATTTTTTATTTTTATTGTGAAACAAACAGTCGTATACTTACATAAACATTATCAGACACGGATGAGCATAAAATATACCTATAGTTTCCTAAATGTATGATAATGGTAATGACCAAACTGACATCACACTAGCACATGAAACTAAGTCAAATTGTAAGCAAAGCGTAAAATGCTCGCCCAGATAAAAAGGAAGGCTCAAAAAAAGTCGCCAGCAGCCAACAGAAAATAATGTTAACCGAACATTATCGTATAAATTGTTAACAAAAACCTAATTAACATCATTTACAATTGGATGTTTACTTTTTTGTATTAATCTATACTAGTACGTATATTATGTTACTAGCTGTTGCCCGCGACTTCGTCCGCGTAGAACTTAATACTTAGAAAATATAATGCAAACAAACTTCTACCATCTTAAGGGATGATTTCCGAGGCAAAAACTATTCTATATCATTTGAAGGGTCTCAAATTATCTCTATACCAAATTTCATCTAGGTACATGGATTTTATCCAAACTTTCACCCCCTATTTCATACCCTTAGGGAATGATTTTCGGGATAAAAACTATCTAATGTCATTCTTCGGGACTCAAACGACCTTTATACCAAATTTCATCTAAACGGGATTCATCCAAATTTTCACCCCCCATTTCACCCCCTTAGGGAGTGATTTCCGGAATTACAACTATCCTATGTCCTTTCCCAGGACTCAAGCTATGTCTATACCAAATTGTATTAAAATGGGTTCCATCCGAATTTTCACCCCTAATTTCACCTCCTTAGGGGATGATTTCTGGGGTAAAAACGATCCCATGTCCTTTCCCAGGACTTAACCTATATCTACACCAAATTTCATCAAAAAAGATTACATCCAAATTTCAACCCCCCCCCCCCCCCTTTCACCCCCTTAGGGGATGATTTCCGGGATAAAACCTATTATATGTCCTTCCCCGGGACTCAAACTATTTACATAACAAATGTCATCTAAATCGGTGCAGCGGTTTAAGTAGCTCCCCATACAAATTTCCACCCCCAATTTCAGCCCCTCAGATACCCTTCATAAACTAGCCTTTGTCCTTCCCCGGGGCTCATTTCATCTAAATCGGTTCAGCGGTTTGGGCGTGAAGAGGTAACAGACAGACACACTTTCGCATTTATAATATTAGTATGGAAGTATGGATTATTAGTATGGATAGTATGGATTATTTCCGCTTGTCTTCCAAATAGAGGTGTAGCTGTAGACTCACTTCAAAAGAAAGAAGAAACGAAAAACTCATTCAAATATCTCAAAAAATTACGAAGCTACAACCGTTTTAATGTCGCTTGTTAGAGTGAGAAAACGATCAGGGACCGTGACGTCACGATCCTCGAGCGTCATAGTAAAAAACAATCGTTTCATTATAAAGGTGCGTTTTGCGGAAAAGAGACGCAACAAACCCCCTCTTAAAACTTTATACACTTATAACTTAGTGATTACCTATGTAGCCTCTTGCGTTGTTTTTTTTCGAGATAATACAACATTATGATTATTTTGTTTAGTGTCTACATCCCTATTTTCGATAAGATAAGATAAAATAAGATTTCTTTATTGTCAGAACTGTGTACATTTAGTTGTTTTGGGAAAAATAAAGTCCAACAGCTTGCCCATTTCAGACGTACAATATTAAACTTAAAGCTAGTCAAATATACTAAAACAATAACAACAATAGTATTTCCAAATAATTTTAACCATATTCACACATAAAATATTAATTTAGATCTATCCGTCATCCGTATTTTCTTTTAAACCACGAACTTCGGAATTCGAAAATATTCGGGTATCTCTATCTCTATCGCACTAACAAATGACAGGAATGCAGAAGGCCTACCTCGAAAGGCATTCGAAGTTTCCCCTCTCTGGCATACTTACAAGTTCGTACATAAGTGCGACAGAGAGGGAAAACTTCGAATGCCGTTCGCGGTAGGCCCTCAGATATACAAACTTCGAGTTTCGGTTTTCGTGGTTTGGCTGAATACGCAAAGAGCGCGCGCGCGTGCCATTCAAAAAAACCAAGTTTATATTGTTCGAATTTGTTGTTACATTTGTACAAATTACGCCTTAATTCGACATTTGCGCATATAAGTACGCATATCAAAATCGATTAATTTTATATTTGCTTTTGGTACCTATGTGTCTCGTCAATGTATATCGTAGACGGGATTAAAATTATTAATAGGCGAAAGAAAGGCAAAGCAATTCCGCCATTTTGTCGGTAGTATTTCTTATTACTGTGATTTTGACGTTTCTTTTAGCTGACAGATGTGGCGGCGATATACTTTAAGAATAATAAATGAAAAATTAAATGAAGTCGTATATTACGGAAAATAAATTAATTGTCGCAGTCGGATAAAAAATATCCTTAGTTGCAGCTGGAATAATAATGTTCCTATATAAAATGTTTCATATTTTTCCGTCCATGGGATGCTGAGAACATTCGTACCACAGAAAGCTTAGTTTCAAACTGGCTGATTCTTTTTTTAATTTAGAGATTTATTATAAGTGGAGATTATATAAAGAGGAAATTCTGTGATGTCGTAAGTTTGTGTTGTAGAGGGTTATATCAGGAACTAGTCATCTCATTTCAAAAATTTATTCACCAATATATGAATGGTCCTCCATGTTAGACATAGGCTATATTTTATCCTGCAGCTCCTCTTGGGTTCTCTATTAACTATGGTTTACTATACCTACTCACAAACTGGCCAGGAAAGGCTCAGAAACAACGGCATACGGACCGGAGCCAATCTTGCCCCTGCCACAAAGCTACATATACAATCAACTGGACCAACACACTAAAGACCTATTACACCAAAGATACTGGGAGGAGATAGACACATGCAGACAGACCAAAGATATTATGTCGATACGCGACTACAAACTCTTAACCGCACTACTATAAGGACACATAGAAACCAACTGCGCAAGATAGTGGGTATAATCTCCACTTATAATAAATCTCTAAATTAAAAAAAGAATCAGCCAGTTTGAAACTAAGCTTTGTGTGGTACGAATGTTCTCAGCATCCAAACATTTTATATAGGTACATTATTATTCTAGCTGCAACTTAGGATAGTTTTTATCCGACTGCGACAATTAATTAATTTTCCGAAATATACGACTTCATTTAATTTTTCATTTATTTTTATTGAAATCAAACGCTGCTCCAACTGTCACCTATAAGAAACGTCAAATTTTCGTCAAAATGGCGGAATTGCTTTGCCTTTCACTTATTAATAATTTAAATCCAGTCTACGATAGACCTTTACGATACACATGCCAAAAGTTAAACCATAAAAAAATATTTGATTGTGATATGAGAACTTATATGCGCAAATGTCGCATTATGGCGTGATTTGAATAAATGTATCAACAAATTTGAACAATATAATTGACACGAATTTGTTTTTTTTATGGTAATATGCCATTGCTCTTTGCGCATTCTGCCAAAGTGCCTGCGGCGCTACCACGAAAACCGAAACTCGAAGTTCGTATACCTGCATCCCTGTGACTCGAGTATAGTTAGTGCGATAGAGATAGAGATACCCGAATATTTTCGAATTCCGAAGTTCGTGGTTATAGCTCAGGAATCGAAACTACACCCCGTAAGCCGCGTCCGCTGCGCCATGTTTTGCCAATCAATACAAAACCCTATTTGTTTGCCGAACCTGACGGCAAACATGTTAGATGTTTAAAAACATAGAAAACATTGGTGCAACGGACCCGGCTGTAGGTAGACACTAAATAAAATAATCATAATGTATTTTCTCGAATAAAGGATAATAGAGAAAAAATCAACGGAAGAGGTTATATGTATAGGTAATCACTAAGTTCCAAAATTTTATGTTCTGTCCCTTTTCCACAAAACGCACCTTCATATGAAACGATTGTTTTTTACTATGACGCTCGAGGATCTTGACGTCACAGTCCCCGATCGTTTTCTGGGGCGCTACCACGAACTTCGAATCTCGAACTTCGTTTATTTCCGTCTTTATCGCACTTATGGTTTATGGTACTCGAGTGACTGAAACGCTCGAGTATACGAAGTTCGAGATTCGAAGTTCGTGGTAGCGCCGCAAACTCTAACAAGCGACATTAAAACGGTTTTGAGATATTTGAATGGGATTTTCGTCATCTTCTATCTATCTATACCTACATATAAATGCTTATGTCCTGACTGACTCACCCACTCACTCATCAATGCACAGCCGAAACTACTGGGACTAGAGAGTTGAAATTTACACCAGAACTACCTTTTACAACGTAGGCAACGGATAAGAAAGGATTTTTGGAAATTCTACCCCTAAAAGGGTCAAATAGGGGTCAAATTTTGTATGGGGGAAACTTTAATATTTTAGCAAGAAACTCAATACGTTGTAGAAAGCTTACTTATTAGAATACCAATAAAGTACTGTCAGCGTTTTGGAAAATTCAGCCTCTTAGGGGGTTAAAAATGTTTGCAAAGTTTGTATGAGCGAAACTTCTTTTTGAGATAGAAGCTTAAAAGTTTGTAGAAAGATTACTTATTACAATACAAATAAAAAAACAGCGTTTTGGAAAATGGTATGAAAATGGGGTACAATGTTGGTAAAGGGGATTTTTTTGAGCTAGAATCTCAAACCATTTTAAAAAGATTACATAATAAAATAAAATAAAATACTTTCAGCGTTTTAGAAAATTCCACCCCTTAGGGGTGTATAAAATATATTTTTTTAGCAAGCGACAAATCTTTGTTGAAAGATTACCTATTACAATAAAACTTTCAGCGTTTTGGAAAACTCCACCCCTAAGGGTGATTAAAACGGGTGAAAATTTGTATCGAGGAATATTTTTTTTTGAGCTAGAGACTTGAAATTGTGTAGAAAGATTATTTATTAGAATACAAATATATAGGTAAATTACTTTCATTGCTTTGAAAATTTCCACCCGCTAAAGAGGTGCAATGTTTGTATAGGAAAACTTTTTTTAGGTAGAAACTTAAAACTCTGTAGAAAGATTAAGTACCTACTTATTAAAATACAAAAAAATACCTACTGCCAGCGTTTTGGAAAATTTCACCCCTTAAGGGGTAAAAAAGGGGTGCAAGGTTCGTATGGGAAACACTTTTTTTTAGCTAGAGACTTGATAGTTTGTAGAAAAAATACTTACCTATTACAATAAAAAAACCGAGTGTTTTATTTTTAATTTTTCCCTGAAGCGTTCAAAGTTTGTATGGAGAGCAAGAAAATTTTAAAGTATGATATTTGTAACTTCGATCTTAGCCTGTTTAGACTACAAAACTTATTTTAGCATTATCTCCACTTATAATAAATCTCTAAATTAAAAAAAGAATCAGCCAGTTTGAAACTAAGCTTTGCGCGGTTCGAATGTTCTCAGCATCCCATGAACGGAAAAATATGAAACATTTTATATAGGTACATTATTATTCTAGCTGCAACTTAGGATAGTTTTTATCCGACTGCGACAGTTAATTAATTTTCCGAAATATACGACTTCATTTAATTTTTCATTTATTTTTATTGAAATCAAACGCTGCTCCAACTGTCAGCTATAAGAACCGTCAAATTTTCGTCAAAATGGCGGAATTGCTTTGCCTTTCACTTATTAATAATTTAAATCCCGTCTACGATAGACCTTTACGAGACAAATGCTAAAATATAAACCATAAAACAATATTCGATTCTGATATGAGAACTTATATGCGCAAATGTCGTGTTATGTCGTAATTTCAATAAATGAAATCAACAAATTTGAACAATATAATTAACACGAATTTGTTTTTTTTGAATGACAATGGCACGCGCTCGGCGCATTCAGCCAAAGTACCTGCGGCGCTACCACGAAAACCGATACTCAATGTTCATATATTTGCATCCCTGTCACTCGAGTATGGTTAGTGCGATAGAGATAGAGATACCCGAATATTTTCGAATTCCGAAGTTCGTGGTTATAGCTCAGGAATCGAAAATATGGTAAATAATCATAATGTATTTTCTCGAAAACGAATTTAAAATAAATATAGTCAAATGGAGAAAAAAACAAAGCAAGAGAGGTTATATAGGTAATGATTAAGTTATAAGAGTCCAAAGTTTTAAGAGGGGGTATGTTCTGTCCGTTTTCTGCAAAACGCACCTTCATATGAAACGATTGTTTTTTACTATGACGCTCGAGTATATTGACGTCACAGTCCCTCATCGTTTTCTCACTCTAACAAGCGACATTAAAACGGATGTAGCTTCATAATTTTTTGAGATATTTGAATGGGAGTTTCATTATCTTCTATCTATTTATACATAATAAATGCCTATGTCCTGACTGACGTATTCACTCAATCACTCACTCACTCACTCATCAACGCACAGCCGAAACTACTAATCTTAGAGAGTTGATTTTTGCACAGTATGTTGCTTTTATAACGTGGGCTAGGGATAAAAAGGGATTTTTGAAAATTCTACCCCTAAGGGGGTAAAATGGGGGTGCAAAGTTTGTATGGGAGAAACTTTTTTTTTTGAGCTATAGACTTAAACTTTGTAGAAAAATTAGTTATTAGAATACAAATGAAACACTTTCAGCGTTTTGGAAAATTCCACCCCTACGGGGGTAAAATAGGGGTGCAAGGTTTGTATGGGGGAAACATTTTTTTTTTAATAGAGACTTAAAACTTTGTAGAAAGATCAACATTAGAATACAAATAAAGAACTTTCAGGGTTTTAGAAAATTCTACCCCTAAAGGGGTAAAATAGAGTGCAAAGTTTGTATGGGAAAAACTACTTTTTTTTTAAATAGAGACTTAAAACTTTGTAGATTCATTCATTAGAATACAAATAAAGTACCTAGATTCAGTGTTTTAAAAAAATCTACCCCTAAGGGGGTAAAATAGGATTTGTAACTTCGGTTTTAGACTGTTTGCTAAAATACTACAAAACTTATTTCAGCGTTTTTTTAGTTCATCGCCTAAGAAGGTTAAAAGGGGGTTCGAACTTTGTATAGAGAACAAGACATTTTTAAAGTAAGAAATTTGTAACTACGGTTTCAGACTGTTAACTATGAGGGTTCAGAGAGGGTTCTTAGTTTGAATAGAGAGCAAGACATTTTGAAAGTAAGAGATTTGTAATTTCAGATTTAGATTGTTTTCTAAAAGACTAGGTACAAAATTAATTTCAATGTTTTTTTTAAATTCATTCCTTCAACAAACATTTAGACGGTAACATGTTATACGCGGACGAAGTCGCGGGCAACAGCTAGTATATAATAACAGGACACAACACCTTGAACAGACACCTCTATAACTCTGGTATCACAGACAGCCCCATGTGCAGAGCGTGCATGGAGGCAGACGAAACGACTAAACCTATACTACTGGACTGCAAGCAGGTAGAAGTATACAGATTAAAACACCTAGGTTCTCCAAACACACTACGGGACGCAGTCAGCAACACCAAGGCACTCACCAACTTTCTAGACGAGCTGGCCCCGTAGCATGGATGGCGTTATCACGCGACAAGTGACAGGATAAGCGATCTATCGAACGGTGTCAGCCATGGACGGAAGCTCTATCCTGTCACTTATCGCGTGATAACGCCATCCATGCTACGGGGCCTGGGGTGGTTAGGTGGGGTGGCGCCACACCGCCGTTTTACGCAAAATAGGCACAATGGATGTTGACTTGCGGAAAACGCCCAGTATAACTAACTAACCTACTCACAAATATATTTTGTAGTTTTTACCACGTAGGAAACCATTTGCAATGATTTAAATTTTCGATACAACACGGTTGTCAAGAAAGTGGTCTATCATACGAGCGTAGTCAGGTTTTTTCGGGCAGGTTCGAGAAACCAAAAACGCAAAAATATGTATATAATGACACTAATATTCAGGTTAATATAATATTTTGAACATTAAATACGCCTTGCTATGAGATACAAACTTAACGTAATCGGGATATATTAAAAATATAAAACAAAAGTGGGCTAATGTTAGAACACGCGTGTTTCATATTCTGGATATTAGCGTAAAAGCGTCGTAATATAAGCAATACGTCACTAAATAGCAAGTGTGTTTAAAAATTCGTAAAACAATTTATAACCTACTGTTGTATAAAAACAGGGACCATCAACATATTCATTTCATCCAGGCAACATTCTGCGCGTGTCTAACTCTACATTAGATGTCTCGTCGTCAAATATGACTACCAGCAGAATGAATCAAGCTAATAAGTAAGTATGGTTTATCTTCAAATTGCTTATTTTGGCAGAGTCTACACCACACGATATTGTGTCTGGTATCGGTCGCTGAACCAGCTCTGTTTATTGTTTTTCTACTCCCATGTCGTTTTTGGCACAAAGCGTATTTGTTTTACATAGCGAGTCTTGCATTCAGGTGCTAAGGTTATGTAATATAACGGAGTGGCCTTGGCATACATGTTCATTAATAACGAAGGTGAGCTGTTAGTAAAATAGTATGCATTTATGATTATAATACATTTTGTACAACAACATACAAAATTGTTTTCAATTATGCTGTAAATTTGTATTTTGGAATTTATCTAGGAGGATGTATTTATGGGTCCTATATGCTCGTATCTAAACCGATCGGAAGAACCGAAATTGTCTCCTTCTTGTCTCTATTGTCGGTTGTAGCCGCGCACGCGCATGGCAGCCATAGCGTTAGACAAGCGCGCGCGCGAAACTACGCCTGTCTAAAGCTGAAACACCGGGATAATGTCTGGATTTTAATTACGTCAGTAATATCGGCATAATTACGCTTACGTCGTAGTTTTGGCCTGAAAAATGGCGGTAAATCTAACACGCGGGAAAAGGAAATACCAATTAGCAAGTCTCTATATGAGTTACGGCACTGCTGCATCTCGTTTGTATGGAAAGATATGCAGCACAAATAGGTCCTTACGAGTAATACGGTCAAGTGTAAACGCCGGCATCAAATATAATAGGTACTGCAGTAGGTAGACAGAACTGAATGATTAACACTACGACGATGTTTAATCCTACATGAAATCACTGAAGAGTAACTTCTGCTTGCAATTATGATTTCTTTATAGTGTACACATGATCAGTACGATGTAGATAATCTTGTGTTTATTCAACGCCCCTAATGGCCTCGTTGGTTGGCGCCGTCAGCATCCGAGCGCAGTCGTGTATCATACACGTAAGAAAATAATCCGCCTTGAGTTACGATCCGGGCCATCCTCACGCTTCAGCTTTTCAGGGAAGTCTGTATTAAAGTATACATTTATAGCCTTTAAAAGTTTAGTGGTAATAACAACGTTGAATAAAAGTTAATCTCGTAGGGCTGAATATCTTACTATGTATTAACATGTATCCTACCTAAAACTACTTAGAATATTTAGAAACCACATACCTACAGTTCGGGTCCGACCGCTCTTTTCAGTGATAATTAGCATAGATACAAACTTATATCGGTTGCCGAATAGGTACCTACGATTCTTTTACATTATATGCGTATAATAAAGTAATACGTAGGCACATAAAATTAATCGACTTTGAAGTCGACGGGCATCAGGCAGAACGGGGAAAAGAAAGCATCGTTCCGTTCCCTTGTCACACGGTGCGCCCCTTTTTAAGCTAACGGGGGCCCCGTTTATTTTCCCCGATTACTCGTACCACCTTATTGCAATGTGGGTACCTATGTACCTATTATTTGCGTGAAAATATTTTCTTTAACATAAATCTTTAAATCTATTACTGTTGATTGGTAGTTTCCTATTAGCTGTAACGCGTTGCAAATGCGTGGTAGGTACTGTATATTTAACCCGGGTAAGATAATTTTGCACACATAGTCCTGCCAGATATTCGTGCAAGTATTTAAAGATAAAGAGGAATTTCACAAAATTAAATGAACACAATTACGTAGTTAGGCATTTGCCACCGGAAGTGCACGAGACAGACGCAAATCAGCAATATTGCAGACACATGGCAAGGGCATGTACCTATGTATATTCGATATGTAAGTATGTGAAGGTAAGTATTTATAAGGTGTGTTTAGAAGGATGACCAAAGCTGACCAAACCTGAGTCCTGAAAGCGCGACTAAATTTGGATTTGAGTTGACAGTGTTGCCATACACAAACTCATCGCGGTTGAATAATTGGCACCCATTGGGTGTGGTGCGGCGCCGCAATGCAATTTTTTTCAGAGAGAAGTACCTACAAGAAAATAATTTTATGTATGGTTAAGTAGAAGAACATACATCCGTAATTAATTAGGACCACAGTGATACAGTAGTCACATGTCTACTAGGGTCTCCCTATTTATGATGTAGGTACATATTTATTTATATAAGTGTATCGATCGCGTAAAATGAACAATTAACTTCTGGCCATAGCTGTATCTAACACAACAGCGAGTGGCTGAAGGGGCCCGGCTCCCCTCGTACTCGCAGCCTCAGCCATCATGGCGTCCCGCCCTTTGCCGTCCCCCAGCGGAACGCCTGCCTGTCAGCTGTCATCCAACATTTATTAAACTTGATGGCACCGTCGACACTGTCGATAATTGAACCCCGACATCAGTTCCATTTGAACGTCTGATTTAACTATTGATCCAAATGGTATCCCTTAGTGACACAAAACGCTGAACATGCTTATAAAAATATTTAGAACACAAACTCTAATTTATCTGCAGCTTATTACATGACAAAATTTGATAAACTAAAATATAAGGTAAGTACTTACTCAACGTTGTCCCACACAATTCCTGGTGTTGGACAATTTGAATACTTTCATCACCAATTTACTAAATGGTAAAAACTCATTATAGGTGCACGTTCTTGCGAGACCAAGCAAACTATGCCACTGAATGCCTATTAGAGAGGAGTAAGTATATTTTTGATCATTATTAATTATTTGAGTTATAATTATAATGTAATTGGTACCTACAGTGAGGACTCCTACGACTACCCGTTCATCCACGAGAGGAGGCCTGGGCCCCTGAGGGGTAATCACGTAACGTTCCGAACGCGCGTTAGGACAACCCAACTGTCATATTTCCATATAAAATTTGACATTGATGTACCTAACGTGCGTACTTACAATGCGTTACGTGATCGACCAGCTGCATTGGGACGTATAGGCCGATGATGATAATGGTATAGTTTGCATCGTGCGCTATATCTGTGCTCAAATAAATTTGAATAGATGAGAAATAATAGTTGCGTGTGTGATGTGTGTGTTAAGTATGTGATGTCTTTCACACATTTGTTGCTGCCCGTCTCAAAGTGGAAACCTGAAAAATTTATGAAAATTTGGTGACATTACAGCCAGTTTTTTTTAATAATTTTTTTTTATGTTTGTTACCTCAGAACTCTGTCACAGATTTATGAATCCATATGTACCTATAACTTACACATATTTTTTATATCAGCATGTGTTCTTCCGGATTTGTCCCATTGTAACCAACACCCAGTAGGATAGTGGGATCCATGAGGAATTGAGGGAACTCTTTAATTATATCAGGCATGCATAATATAGCGATTTCGCTATTTTCTATAATAACTCGTGTATTTACCAGAAGTCGTGTAGATGCCAGAAACCTTATATTTCGTGAAGAGGAACTGATAATGAAGACCACAGACTTATCGAAGTTCTCCATGTAGGTAGGATGACCTAAGTCACATATTCTGATAAGATTTAGTTGAAGTAGTAACTAATGGAGGAAACGACGGTACTTCTGGAGGAGACCAAACACATTTGCTGCAGATCAGTTTTTAAATACCTTTAGTCGCCTAGTTCGCTATTACATTATATCTTGCCGCAGCCTACAATACAGTTTATGGCACAGAAGCTTCCAGCTGCTCTACGTGTGGTCACTTGGTTTGGGCGGGAGCCGTTGAGTTGCGCGACGTAAGTCGTACCTACCGACTTGCAGCGTCTAGAACTCTAGACGTCACCCACTTCGGGCGCTATTACGCGTTGCAGCCTTAACCTTTCGGATGCTTTGACGCTGCAGGATTTTGAATTTTTCGTATCTGTCATAGAGTCAATTTTCAGTAGCACTGATCGGTGCTTAGACATACGAAGGATTAACACATGACATACAATACATGACGTTTTATTTTATTGTTAATCTACTCGTAATATAAATAAATAATGTGTATAATTGTATATCAAATATTAATCATAAAGGTAAATTTCAGGAAATACAATAAAAAAATTGACTATAAAGAAATCTGTAGTGTGTGTGACATACCTGGAAAATATAATATCTTCTTAATTAAACCAACCGTTTTATTGCTTTTGTTCTGACACAGAATGTGACTAAATGTTATGTGGAGACAAAAAATACATGAAAATACCGTGTGGCTTTTTCCAAAACTGCAAACATTTTGAATAATGTTTTTATAAACCATATCCTGTGACCGGTGTGCCACTGCGATAACAAAATCTCATCTTAGAAATAGTTTAAAAGCTGGATATTCGAGCCGCGGCCGGCCGCCACCCGCAGTCTGGTCGCAAGCTATTTGATTTGACGGTTATCCTCACCTCCTACGTTTATATTGAAACTTAGATAAATATTTACTTTATCGAGTCTAATTTGGCACGGACTTGCCACCGCGCCGCTAGATTTGAATTCTGTATTTTTCACTGATTTAGAGTTGTATTTTCATTTAATCTCTTATTTGAATATCTAATTAGGTAGATCTAATCTTAGTGCGAGACGCATTGATGTAGTGTGTATCTACTAACTAGGTATTTGCCCTTTTTATGGTTGCACAAATCTACCTTCTTGGTTTTATTTAATAAACAATAGGTAAACCTGAGGGGTAACCACGTAACCTTCCGAACGCGCGTCGGTACAATTTAACTGTCAATGTTCCATATAAAAGGTGACGTTTAGACCTACCCGACGTTCGTACAATGCGTTACGTTACATGATCGACCTACTGAGCGGTAATCACGTAACGTTCCAAACGCGCGTTAGGACAATTTAACTGTCATTTTCCCATATAAAAAGTGACATTTAGATCTACCTGACGCGCGTAAAATGCGTTACGTGATCGACCAGAGGGGTAATCACGTAACGTTCCGAACGCGCGTCGGTACAATTTAACTGTCAATTTTCCATATAAAAGTGACATTTAGACCTACCCGACGTTCGTACAATGCGTTACGTGATCGACCCACTGGTGACCTAAAAGTTATTACCTACCTACTTAGGTATTTATCATGTAGACATGTATAGTCCTACTACTACTGAATGACGCCGTTCCTATTCTGTACCCGTCCTTTCAGATGATCATTGAGGTGACGCCGTCAGCTCCCCGGCGCTCTTTCGTTTCCTTGCGCCAATCAAAGTGATAAGTTTTAGCAGATTTCGTTTTATTGAATCGACGCATTGAATCGACGTGGAACTTTGTATACCTACCTGTAGTATTCACTTATTTGCCGATTCTAAAGGAATATCTGTATAGCTTGGCTAGCCAGCGCACCACCACTCCCGGCAACGGTCGGACCACCACTGCCGTCATCGTGACGTATGCGGACTAGATAAGCACAGATACACTACATCCCTTTCTTGTTTTAATGAAAACAAAACCTATTCATGTAATCTATTTATGTAAATTAAATTATCTGGTTAAGTATATAATCATGTTTATTTATTAAGTATTTATGGATTTTACTAGTGTATAAATTTTACTTTATTCCTCCATATTTGAATCATCTTGCTCTCTAGCCTCAAGATAACAAACTTTCCATTGACCTTCACCCTTTTTCAAATGCACGACATTTCTCCTATATATTTGTCCAGAACCATCATTTCGGACTTCGACATCACCCCCTTTCCTCTTTTCATCAGTGCGAGTGCCTATCTAATAATAGTCCAACCTAAGCTTGTTTTATTTGTTATTTTTTTTTCTACCCAGGGTTGATAATATTATACACTTATACACCTGTAATTACCACTGTTTCTGAAAATGAACCTCAGCCACGAGAAAACCCGGCGTAAGAAACTGTAAGCCTTTTATTATAAATAACTATACTCCGATATTATAAAACTACAATGCTACTAAGGAACACCTATTTATTTACTTTTCCCGCTAGATCACACATGAATTGTCATGTACATTCATGTAAGGTACCTAACTCATAAAAGTCATAAAACACCAATATTGCTAACATGTTCTAGGTATGTTTGATTTAATCCGATTTAATACTACCCCCAATAGTATGGTGATCAATTGGTGAGTTTTAATTAGAGGAACCAGTTACACCGCCACCAGAGTTTTACCTGTGTTATTTGATGTAAATATTATTTTCTATTTCCAACTTTTAGTATTTATCTTACAAAGGTACGGCTCACTAAGGTAAGCCGTACACACCTTTCTTGACACATCTTTACATATAGGTACATTCCATTAGCGCTTCGAATAAACGCGCAATTAATAAAGTAGGTATTTGTACTTAGTGTTCTCATACACATAACATATCAACATAAATTGAACAACAAAATGCTATACATGACTGAATTAGGCACATTTGTGTACTGGTTGAATTTGAAACTCGTGGTTCGGAGACTCTACATACATATCAGACTCTACATATCGACTCTACATATCGACTCTACATATCGACTCTACATATCGACTCTCCATATCGACTCTGACACCAGTCTGTTATCAGTTTCCAGGTTTGGCTTTGTATTAATGTCCTTCACTTATCAGTTACTTTTAATTGAAGCATGCTTCTTCCAATTTTACGCTGAAAGAAAGTAATTCTTCCTTTACCTTTTCGAAAGATATCGACTGCCCTAAATACCCATATTCATTAAAATATGACTTTTCCTGTAAAATATATTTTAAACTAGGGACGGTCTATCAGTTAACTACCAGCTATAATGGTAAGGCTATCAATAATGATTATAAAAGTTGTTTATTACATTTGCATATTCTTATCAATTATACTCGTGCTTCGTCCGAAGAGATTAGTATCCTGGAGTATTTGAGATATGTAGTAACACGATAGTGACACCACTCCGACACTATAGTTTAGATTTTTTTTTTTGTGGGTAGCTGTGCTTGCATCGCCTCACCCTTGACCGCGGACGTCATTCACGTTTTAGTGTGCAACCACTCGACATCTTTAAATCAATTATTGCCACCATTAATTGGCACATAACGATGACGCGATGAAGTACCCAGATATGTAACTGAAATATAAAGACACATGACTTACTTTTGCATGTTCCCTATTCTTTAACAGCCAAAATAAACATCATCAGTATTTGCAATTTGGATATCCATATTAATTAAATACGTTGACTGCTACTAATGACATTGTATTGTATTGTCTTTATCTCAATAAGCTAAAATCGCTTTTACCGTCCCTGCAATTTTTTATTTTATTTATTTATTTCTTGAAAGGACACTTTGTTGGCAGTTCGTGTTGCTCTTGGTACATATTTGTGTCGCTACTTACTACTAATTACTGCTGTATTATTTAATTAGGCATCTACTTTCACATTAAATATCAAATTCTACTGTTTACAATTATATACTTAAATCAATGTAAACAGTTAGGTACAGGTACAGTTTGTATTCAAAGTCCATACAAAAATTCCTGCTGTTGCCGTACAGTTTAGTTACATACCTGGCATACGCATAGGTAACATACAAAACTTCGACGTTCCAATTTGTGAACATCCTACAACTCCCTAATCAGGCTCACGAATTATATCACCGTAAGCACCCCATACACCGTATGGATTAATCACGCATTCAATAATAGCACTGATGCATTATCTTTAGGGTCAATCTGATGTAGTTGAACAAATTAGTTAGATAAGGCGTTATACGCCAAAGTATTTAAGTTGGTACTTAGTATTCACTTTTCCTGTTAACCAAATTTTATTTGAATTCTGGTATAATAAAATGTTACAATTTAAAGTATTAATTAGTTAAATATTCAATTAGTTGGTTGTAAATTTTAATAAACATAATTAACAACTACTATAATAAACACTATAATAAGTTAATTGTCTTATGTATTTGCATCCTGTTGACAACAGTTGAGAGAACGTGGAACAATAGTGTTTTTACTCTAAGGCATGTAACGTTAGCCTTTTTCTGCAAACAAATTATATTATTATCATTATTTAACACATTCGGTTGGTAACAATCATTGCCGATGTTAGCCTAAATCTAACGACTTGGACAAGGATCAATGTAAGACCGTTAAGAGTACCGGTAGTACTGGTTTAAATATTCATTATCAGCTCTGTAAATCGCTGTACGTTGTACGTTAAATAAACTAACCTCGTATACTAAACTGCATAACGAGTCTGGAATTTCTTGACGTAATGCGTAATTATAATTATGCTGGTCACTTTTTAAGCAGGTACTTGTGACTTTAATGGGTTATTTTCATTTCCCTTTTGCTTTAGGAGTGCATGTTGAACCAACAACAACCTATAATATCCCCATACCATTTTTCTTTTTTAGTAAAAGTACTTTTAGTACTTACTTTTATCCTCGTCGCCACATGTAGTATTCACTTATTTGCCGATTCTAAAGGAATATCTGTAGCTTGGCTAGCCAGCGCGCCAGTGCACCACCACTCCCGGCAACGGTCGGACCAACACTGCCGTCATCGTGACGTATGCGCACTAGATAAGCACAGATACACTACAATACCTATTACAAGGTTAGTAAGTATATGTCTAGGTATTCTTATAACAAGTTAATTGTAAACGGAACAGATGAGATTACAAGTAGTAACTCATAGGAGTTTTCTACTTATATAATCTAACCAAAAGGATTAATCTTACGTAACGTATCTACCCTTTTGAAATGGGAACTAATATTTGAAACGGGAGCTTTGTAGGGCAAGTTGAGCATTTTGAATCTATCTTATTAAACAAGGAACTAGTTATATAGCCCTGTGTCGAATTTGATCATCTTTTCCCTTTTATAAGGAGTTATGTGGCCATAAGTTTTAATTAGCTAACAGGCAACAATATCAGAGAATGTTTTACGTTTGAAATGTTTATGTTGAGTGCATTGAATAACAGAGTAAGCTAGAGGCAGTCAGCCAGGCAGGAGGCCTCCGCTCCGACGCGACGCGGAGCGCCGCCGCCGGCCGCGCGGACGGCGAGTTTACGTTCCGATCACAAACCACTTGCTAAGTAAATAAATATACCGGGTTTAAAATAAACTTCCCTAATAATGCTTAGCCGGGAATGTGTGTGATTTAAAATAAAAGGCTGATAAGGAATGTAATTTAACAATTCAATCAAATTAGCATATTCAATAGATAGCGTACCATACTGGCCTTCATTAAACTCTTTAACATAATTTTGTTTGTGATAATTTAACATAATCCGTACAGTTTCGGAAAATAACCTATTGAAATTCAACAATAACTACTTCAACAATACTACTACCTACTACTCGTACTAAAAATATGCTTTTATCTCATCCCGTAGATGAATATTTGAAAAATATTATTCGTATGGTGAGCGAGTATTTTATATGACAGTGAAAGAAATGAAAATAACACGATGTGTGGCACAGCACTCGAGTCCATATGGGCTGTGTCTCGGACTACCCTTTCTGAAACCACTATTTTTGTAATGACAGTTTGCAGGCGGTGGAGCGCGCGCCCGAGTGTGCCGAGCCGACGCCGGGCGGAGAACGCGAGCTCGGCTCGGCTGAACGAGACGAGAGCGCGGAGCCGACTCTTGTAGATGTCGTCTTGCAATGCAAGTTGGACGCTCTTCAACGCCCAATTGTATACTATTAAATTGATCGGTGCTTTTTTTGTACAACAACAACAATTGCAGTGACATTGTTAGTAATAAAAAAAATTGCAGTCACAGTTTATTTTTATAAAAATAATTTAAATGTGTAATTAATTTTAACGTTAGATATTGCCATTGCCTTACGAAGCTGAAGGTCCTAGGTTAGAATCCCGGTAAGGGTAAATATTTGTGTGATGAACATGAATATTTGTTTCTGAGTCTCGGATGTTTTTTATATGTATTTAAGTATTTATATCTATTAAATATTTATATCGTCGTCTAGTAGGTACCCATAACACAACCCTTATGACTAGTTCGATTAGTGTAAGATTGTCCCTTAATATTTATTTATCTATGTATTATTATACGCCGTTTTTCACTAGTTTCAATTTCTCGCAAGCTATATATTTAATACTGTAAAAAAACTTAACATGAGGCTGTTTTGAAATTTCCTACTGCTTCTAAACCTCACGTGGTATTTGAACGGTTCATTTGAAAAAAAAAATGGTAATTAACGCATCTAAAACATAACTGAAATATCGAAATAATAATTTGTTGCCAATTAATTTCTGTTAAATGTAAGATAGTCCTTGCGCGGGCGAAGAGCATAACATATCGAGCTAACATTAGCGAGCAAGCGAGACAACATTGCCGGGGCAACAGTCACCTTAAATGTGATCATTTTCTGTATCACTACGTGTGACATTGTACTTGACGTGTATGTGCCTATTCATTTTAACTAGATTGTGCCCGCAAGCTAACGTGAAATATACATTTTACACGACATGGAACGGCGGCAGTATTGAGAAAACAATTCCAGGTCACTAAATCTCAAAAAACCGGCCAAGTGCGAGTTGGACTCGCGCACGAAGGGTTCCGTACCATTATCTATGAAAACGGCAAAAAAATATATCAACCTGAAGTACCAAGTAAAGCCCGTCAAGCCGCTATTTGACCCTGAGATAGTGTCACCGTGTACGTGGCTAGGGTCAAATATAGACTTGTCGGGCTATACTTAGTAATCAAAATGACTTATTACTTAATTGTAAATGTCCCATAAGATTGTCTAAACCTCATAAACAAATTACCTGCAGTAGTTGCAGTACATACACTCAGTCAAGATCGCGTTGTAAACTATCTCCCAATTGTTACTATATAAATTTACAGTAAAAATAGTTGAAGTCTAATTATAAAAGTTTTACTTGAACTGAACACAAATTAGACATCCGTGACAAATAGATGCGCCTGAAATAGCAGCGCTGACAGTCGAACACACGTCGATCTGTTCACATAATGGTGAGCATTCCATTTTTCATGTTAAAACTAAAAATAGTATCTACGGGTTTAATCTCGGCTAGAGGAACGTTCGAACCATTGTTTCAAATTATTTGATTAGCGATTGTTGCGTGGGTAATATGTTTTAAAAATATGTTAAATATTATTGGGGGTTTATCTGAGACTTACATTTGTATTACAGTTTGATTTCAATATTTTTTACGCGCTCTGTCTTATACGTTACTAGCGACCCGCCCCGGCTTCGCACGGGTTTATATGTATAATACATGCATGTATTATACATATAACCAGCTTCCTCTTGAACCACTCTATCTATTAAAAAACCGCATCAAAATCCGTTGCGTAGTTTTAAAGATCTAAGCATACATAGGGACAGGCAGACAGCGGGAAGCGAATTTGTTTTATACATACTATGTAGTGATGTAGTGATGGTCGCACTACACTTGCGTCATTGCCTCTCTTTCATTTGCCGTAAGAAGGAAAAAGATGCAACACGAATATTTAGGCAAACACCGCCAAGTATAGTACGGCCATTATAATAGTTAAGGTGGTTCGATTGCCATACAAAGCGTTATTTGACATTCGCAGGCTAACGGCGTGATATTTTAAGAAACTTTTGTAACAAACGTTCATTAGTTGTCTTCCCATTTGCGCCAAATTCCCCCTTTCCTAGAATAAACTTGTATAAACTAGATTAATGTGAGAAAGATTGTTTTCCCAAAATATCACGTCCAAAACCAATTTCTCAAATTAATCAAGTTACATACGTTTCTTAAAATATCACGCCGTTAGCCTGCGAATGTCAAATAACGTTTTGTATGGCAATCGAACCACCTTTAGCTCGGCGCATGGTAGCGTGGTGGAATGCGAAACGTGGGTACCTACTACCTACCTACCGACGTTTCAGATTGACACCTAAATTAATTTTATGAAAATATTTCTCTGCACATTATCGCTGTTTGCTTTTGTTTCGTTTTTAATAAGGAACTACTTATATACTACTAAATAGGTAAGTGTATCTAAGTATATTTATCTACTCCCTAATTCATAAAACTTAACCAACGTTCGTTAACTAAAATATGTTATGTCCCCTTAGCACAAACACAAATGTCAAAGCGAAGATAGAGAGAAACGAATTTTAGCATTAATATTTACATCGCAACATAATATTAAGTACCTACTTATCCTCCCACTACAAAAACTAAACTTCAATAGCGCTTCACGAAGGCAACATGTTCGGTATATTATTTCAATGGATTACCTACTGACGTAAAAACCATACGGCATACCTAGTTAGTTATTCAAATATTAATCTGTGAAATGGATTCTTAATTGTTTATCTGGAAACTTATATTCTCGGACCGGGTCCCAATTGTTCCAATGTCTCTACAGGTTCTTTAAACTAAGTTCCAATAAATCGAATTAGAAAATATTTGTAGAAGGGCGGGCTCGGGTATTTAAAGAACAATTAGTCGGCGGCTTCTCAGCCCTAAGGGCAAATATTTGCCTATTCCCGCCAACCCTTGTTTGGGCCAATGCCGCCCTGGGCGTTGTCGTCACAGCGGTGGAAACGGTTAATAGATGAATGTTTGCTCGCTCTTACCCCATATACTTCTCTGGCTACGGCTTTTTCCCTCACCGCCAATTTGACTTGAGTTTGGGCGAAGGGCGCATTGTTTGATATGTATTTGGCAACTTCACTCACGTCAACTGCGTCGCGGCTTTTTGCTTCGTATAACCACCTAACTTATCTATTATTCGAAATGATCAACTGATCACAGGCAAAAGTGTAAACATATACATTAGGTATTCAAAAAAGTATGTAACCTACCTATTTATGTACGCATAGCGAGAACACTTATTCCTACTGAAAAATTAAAGGGATTTCCTAGAAATGAGCATAGGTACTTAGTTTTCGTGATGAATTACAAAGATTAGGTTATCTTATCTGACAGTGTTTTAATTTCCTTCCAAATATTATCCTAACGATTTTGATATTAGTTAAATCAAACGATATAGGTAATGTCGTATGGAAGCAGTGGATATGTTTACAAATAATATATGTATTGAAATCTAACATTGTATAGCTATTAACGCGTTTTTTAGGAAGTTCACTTGATTAGTAAACGCCAACGGTTAGACGCCTAACGAGAATGTTCACGTAGAGTCAGCGTTTCCAAATTCATCAATTAGTTAAAACGCGTGTCTATCGAAAGGTGGCCACCGCAGAGCTCGTCGCTGGCGGTCTCGCCGTACTTACAAAAATACCAGAATGTAATTAAATGTGGATAACTTGCGCTTTATAGACGGGTGCGCGCGCGCTGTTCGTGTTTGTTTAGTTAGTTATAGACGTGTTTTTACGCAATCTGGAAGTCGTAAATCGTTTCACCAAATTATGTCGTTCCCGAGAGTGAAGGTGCAGACATGCCTCTGGAAGGATTAGCCTCATAAGTATGCAGTTGTTTTAAACAGTTGTAACAGGTACCTAGTTTTACCTACTCGTTTTCTTATTGATGCCTGATGGGATTCGAAACTTAAAACGCCGCCAAAATGTCTACCGAACAACATCAATAATGTTTATACCGGTCTTATAATTTGACCTAAACATAAAATTCGCGACTTCTCGGTACCTACCTCTAGTCATAATCGAAAAAAAGAGCAGTGTAGCAGAGATCTACCAGCAGCGTTGGTACAGTCAGTACGCAATCGAAGACGGTAAAAGTTCTTATTCCCTTTTAATAAAGACTTTTGTTTGACGTCTTCTTTTGCGTAGTTACTTTTGATGCTGACTTTACCTAGCTGTCGAGAATCCTGAGATTTACAGGCTATGAGGTGCAGTTCCACCAATAATTGTTATATTTATTTAGTTATTCAAACTTTATTGCACAAAATACAAAAATGTATATATAGCGAGCTTAATGCCAAATGGCATTCTCTACCAGCTAACCATTGGGATAAACAGAGACTTAAAAAAGTTGCAAAGAAAAAAGTATGATAATCTCTGTTCGAATACCTACGTTACCTACCTACTAATAACAAATGTATACACTACATATTCAATAAACTAGCTGTTGCCCGCGACTTCGTCCGCGTAGAACTTTTTATCGTCTTAGAAAATGATTTCTCTCAATACAAAATTTGAACCCTCTTTTAGGGGATAATTAAAAAAAAAGTTGATGTTCATTTTCTAGTATGTGAACAAACAGTCTAAAACCAAAGTTACAAATCTCATACTTTAAAAAAGCCTTGAAATACTCAAACTTTGAACCAATTTTAACACTCTTAGGAGATGAATTTGGAAAAACTCTGAAATCAGTTTTGTAGTCTTTTAACGTACAGAATAAGACCGAAGTTAAAAATCTCTTACTCACACTTTAAAATTTTATTGCTCGCCATTTAAAATTTGAACCCCCTTTTAAACCCCCTTAGAGGTTGAATTTTTCTAATCGCTGAAATAACTTTTTTCGTAAACTTTTAAGTCTCTAGCTCAAAAAAAGTGTTGCCCATACAAAGCTTTCTTAACCCCCTTAGGGGTGGAATTTTCTAAAACTCTGAAAGTACTTTATTATTAATTTTAATAAGTAACATTTTGAATAGTTTTAAGTCTAGTAAAAAAAAAGTTTTTCCCACACAACACTGGCTACCCTTCTTAAGGATCTTAAGGATCCCCTTAGGGATGGAGTTTTCTAAAACGCTGAAAGTTCTTTTTTAGTATTCTAATAAGTAATCTTTTTGCAAAGTTTTAAGTCTAACTCAAAAAAAAGTGTTGCCCATGCAAAGCTTGCTCTCCTTTTTAACCCTATTAGGGGTGGAATTTTCTAAAACGATTTGTGTTCTTTTTTTTGTATTTTAATAAGTAATCTTTCTACAAAGTTTCAAGTCTCTAACTCAAAAATATAAACTTTCCCTGATAAAAACTTTGCACCCCTTTTTATCCCCCTTAGGGATAGATTTTTTCAAAACGCTGAAAGTCTTTTTTTTGTATTTTTATAAGTAATCTTTCTACAAAGTTTTAAGTGTCTAGCTCAGAAAAAGTGTTCCCCATACAAACCTTGCACCCTTTTTTAACCCCCTTAGGGAATGATTTTTGTAAAACGCCGAATGTAGTATTTTTCATGTTCTAATAAGTAATTTTTCGTCAACATTTTAAGTCTCTATTAAAAAAAAATATGTTTTTCCCATACAAACTTTGCACCCTATTTTACCCCCTTAGGGGTGAAATTTTCCAAAACGCTGAAAGTACTTTCTTTGTATTTAAATAATCTTTCTACAAAGTTTTAGGGCTCTAGCTAAAAAAAATAGTTTCTCACATACAAACTTTGCACCCCTATTTTAGCCCCCTATTTTTAGGGGTAGAATTTTCTAAAACGCTGAAAGTACTTAATTTGTATTCTGATGACTAATCTTTCTACAAAGTGTTAAGTCTCTATTTAAAAAAAATATTGTTTCCCCCATACAAAATTTGCACCCCTATTTTACCCCCTTAGGGGTAGATTTTTTTAAAACACTGAATCTACGTACTTTATTTGTATTCTAATGAATAATTTCTCTACAAAGTTTTAAGTCTCTATTTAAAAAAAAGTAGTTTTTCCTATACAAACTTTGCACTCTATTTTACCCCTTTAGGGGTAGAATTTTCTAAAACCCTGAAAGTTCTTTATTTGTATTCTAATGACTGATCTTTCTACAAAGTTTTAAGTCTCTATTTAAAAAAAAAATGTTTCCCCCATACAAACCTTGCACCCCTATTTTACCCCCGTAGGGGTGGAATTTTCCAAAACGCTGAAAGTGTTTCATTTGTATTCTAATAACTAATTTTTCTACAAAGTTTAAGTCTATAGCTCAAAAAAAAAAGGTTCTCCCATACAAACTTTGCACCCCCATTTTACCCCCTTAGGGGTAGAATTTTCAAAAATCCCTTTTTATCCCTAGCCCACGTTATAAAAGCAACATACTGTGCAAAAATCAACTCTCTAAGATTAGTAGTTTCGGCTGTGCGTTGATGAGTGAGTGATTGAGTGAATAAGTCAGTCAGGACATAGGCATTTATTATGTATAAATAGATAGAAGATAATGAAACTCCCATTCAAATATCTCAAAAAATTATGAAGCTACATCCGTTTTAATGTCGCTTGTTAGAGTGAGAAAACGATGAGGGACTGTGACGTCAATATACTCGAGCGTCATAGTAAAAAACAATCGTTTCATATGAAGGTGCGTTTTGCGGAAAAGGGACAGAACATACCCCCTCTTAAAACTTTGGACTCTTATAACTTAATCATTACCTATATAACCTCTTGCTTTGTTTTTTTCTCCATTTGACTATATTTATTTTAAATTCTTTTTCGAGAAAATACATTATGATTATTTACCATATTTTCGATTCCTGAGCTATAACCACGAACTTCGGAATTCGAAAATATTCGGGTATCTCTATCTCTATCGCACTAACCATACTCGAGTGACAGGGATGCAAATATATGAACATTGAGTATCGGTTTTCGTGGTAGCGCCGCAGGTACTTTGGCTGAATGCGCCGAGCGCGTGCCATTGTCATTAAAAAAAAACAAATTCGTGTTAATTATATTGTTCAAATTTGTTGATTTCATTTATTGAAATTACGACATAAAACGACATTTGCGCATATAAGTTCTCATATCAGAATCGAATATTTTTTTATGGTTTATATTTTAGCATTTGTCTCGTAAAGGTCTATCGTAGACGGGATTTAAATTATTAATAAGTGAAAGGCAAAGCAATTCCGCCATTTTGACGAAAATTTGACGGTTCTTATAGCTGACAGTTGGAGCAGCGTTTGATTTCAATAAAAATAAATGAAAAATTAAATGAAGTCGTATATTTCGGAAAATTAATTAACTGTCGCAGTCGGATAAAAACTATCCTAAGTTGCAGCTAGAATAATAATGTACCTATATTAAATGTTTCATATTTTTCCGTTCATGGGATGCTGAGAACATTCGAACCGCGCAAAGCTTAGTTTCAAACTGGCTGATTATTTTTTTAATTTAGAGATTTATTATAAGTGGAGATAGCAGCAGGTGCTTACGCAGCATCCGCTTGAAAGCAAATTTGCTTGGGGCTTGTCTGATGTTGAGAGGGGGTTAATTCCAGAGACGGCTTGCCTGTACGGCGAAGGAATGAGACATGAAACTTGAAAACGGTGGGAAAGTATAAATCATAATCATAATCATAAATTTATTTCATAAGTAAAAGTACAAATTGCTACTTACATTTTAATATACAAATTTGTATGGTGAAAACCAAAAGTAAGTGTCAACTGACCCCCGTACTAGTTTGCACTGTGTCACGGTGGGTCAGGATTCACCGTCCTTATAAGTGTCACTTAGTTAAATAAGTAATTATGCTATCCTATTACATTCGTTCAGTAAGTATCGTTTTATAACTAAACTAAGTGGGTAGAAAATAAACGAATAAAATACAAGCATTAAGCCAAACAAAAGAATACTCAGGCGCTCGGCCGGCATCAGGTATGGATAGTATGAGAATAAAGACGGGACTCACAGCCTGGGGTATATTGTAGGTATATGAAATATGACATACCTACTCAGAACCTAAAAGTTTAATCATATATAGATAGTTAGTCTATTACTAAAACATACATCTATTACATTGGTAAGTGCCTATAATTAATAACAGGGCTTTCAAAGTATGAATAACTTCTACCCGCCCGCTGCAAAGTAAACAGTGCGTAAAATTCGCTCCTCTAAAATTTTAAAATATCTATGTTCAAAGTGACAATTTTGAGTGGATATTATATTATTCGGACAGTGCGGTGTTGTAAAAAGTTAGAAATCTAATAATGTGCGAGAATTAACATTATTAACTTAGAAATTAGTGAAAAATCACAGATGTTTTGTTGTCAAGACGTAACCGACGCGTTTTGCACGGCGCTTACGACGTTTGTCTCGCGGACTCTGCAGCAATCGCGACTTTGCGCTTGATAAAATACAATACGATCCCTATTGCCAATATTTTCTACTGGAACACATACATTTTGCCTAAACATGAACGTAACCAGATCACCAACAAGCAGCGGCTCACACCCGGACTTGTCTAGGCTAGAAGAGCACATCGCGCAGCGCAAAGTTAAACGTAAACAACCAGAGGCGGACTGTGACTGCAAGAAGGAAATATTTAATCTAGGTAAAGAGATGAAAGAATTGTTTGAGAAATTTTCTAATTCACAAAGAGACTATTTTTCTTCAGTGCATGAGGATATGATGCAGATAAAAAACAAAATAGATAGTATTCAGAGTACAACCGATTTCCTCGTGTCTGAACATTCCAAAATATCAACGGAAATATCTGAATTAAAAAATAAAAGTGATGACACGGAAGTGAAAGTAATAAATTTGGAAAAGAAAATAGACGAACTAAATAAAAAGCCTTTTCAAACATCCTCCCAGCCAATCACAGAGGAGTTTGTACATGAAGTCTCAGAACGCACAGAACGTCAAAAAAACATCATCGTAGTTGGTGTACAGGAACCTGAAGAGGTAACTGTTGATGAGCGACAAATAAATGACCGTAACGTAGTCACAAATGTACTCAAATCTGTTTTAAAAACTGATACGCCACCTTTGCCTTGGAAGATTATGCGGATAGGAAAGTACAAGCCTGGAGGGACTCGTCCCATTAAAGTTTGTTTCGATTCAACTCTAGTAGCAAAAGATATCCTCCGAAATAAACAAAATTCTCAACATGACGCAATCAAAATCTTTTCCGACCAAACTCAGATCCAGCAGGCGTACATGAAAAGTTTGCGTGAGCAGCTTGCGCAAAGAATTGCAAACGGAGAACAGGAGCTAACCATCAAATTTATCAAAGGACAACCCAAAATAGTGTCAAAAAACGACAATGCTCAGAACAAAAAAGGACAGCTGGAGAAACAGAAGTCACTGACCAAAATCTTTTATCCTACCAAACACTAGCTAGTTATGATGGGCTAGAGCCTATAGAGCACTCCTTTAATCTTTTTTACACCAACATCAGAAGCCTGGCAAAGCCAGGGAAACTGGACGAGCTAAAATGTGTAATAGGATTAATAAGTAGAAAGTTTCACGTGATACTTCTAACGGAAACCTGGATCAAGACCGAAGCAGAAGCTAACTATCTTACAATTCCCGACTACTTCCATTACTTCAATTACAGAACGGATAAAAGAGGCGGAGGAGTGTCTATATATATACACAAAGATATTAAACATAACTTAATCGAAGAACAATATTTGAATGGTAACAACTACCTATGGCTACACTCGCACAAACTAGACATTAACATTGGATTGGTATATAAACCTGGAGATACACACATAACTACGTTTTTAGAGGATTTTGAAAAACAGCTGGTGAAAAGAAAACAAACAATAATTTTTGGAGATTTTAACATAAACCTATTAGCAAAAGATAGAATTACTAAAACATACACTGATATGCTCAGGGAAAATGGCTACAAAATTATAAATAAGGTTGATGAACAGTACTCAACACGTGAAACCGCCACGACAAAAAGCATTTTGGATCACATTCTTACAAATATGTGTAACAAGAGCATTCATATAGCTATAATTGATTCTTCTCTTTCGGATCACAAGCAAATTATACTAGGAATGAAAAAATGTAAGTCAATAAAAAGGAAGTTACGACCTAAAGTGCAATATGAAGCAATTGACTATAAGAAGCTTAGTAAGACTGCAGAAAACGAAACCTGCACTAGTGATCCAGATTTCAATTCGCTGCACATTGGCATAGTCAACTGGGTCAAAACTAGCACAACATTAAAAACAAAAATTTCTAACCTGCCGAAACAGGATTGGATAAACAGAGGTATACTTCAAAATATAAACATAAGGAATGAACTGTGGCAAGAAGTAAAACGCGATCCGGAAAATAATGACATTCTATTGAAGTTCAAAACGCAAAGAAACAAAACTACTATTCTTACCAATAAGACCAAAAACAAATACTATAGTGATTCTTTTGAAAAATGTAGAAATGACCCTAAAAAAATGTGGAACCTCATAAACTCTCTGTCTATTAATAAACACAAATCAAACTGTGCTCCTCCTAAACTTAACACTTCTTCGGGTGTAATAACAGATGAAAAGGAAATTTGTGAACATTTCAATACATTCTTTGTATCAATCGGACCCCTATTGGCACATAATATACCACCCCATTACCATAATAACAAATATGCGTCTCCAAACCTCACAACACAACACCACAGTGGTGATCTTCTATCTTCTTTACCAGCGTGTAATGAAGAAGAAGTGGAAAAAATAATTGCTAATCTTGATCCAAACTGTAGCTCGGGTATAGATAAAATCACAACTAAATGTATAAAATGCATAAAACAATATATCATACCAAAACTAACTAAATGTGTTAATAAATGCCTGGAAGATGGTACGTTTCCAGATTCGTTGAAAGTAGCCAAAGTAACGCCAATCTTTAAATCGGGAAACAAAATGGATCCTGGAAACTACAGACCAGTTTCAGTGCTACCAATTATTTCAAAAATTTTCGAAAAAATTATCCACCATCGTCTAGACAATTATTTAACGCAAACGGATTATCTTTCCAAAAATCAATATGGATTTCGCTCCGAATCAAGCACATTGTCAGCAGCAATAGATTTAGTAACCAAAATTAAAGCAAACATAGATGCCAAAAAATTTGCTCTTGGAATATTTATTGACTTAAAAAAAGCATTTGATACGGTAAGCCATCCACTACTATTATATAAATTAAAAGAAATAGGAGTCACTGACAAGGCATTTAAAATGATTGATTCATACCTGAGCAATCGATATCAAATTGTAAAAATTGGTAACGTACAAAGCACCCCTCAAATGATTACTTGCGGCGTCCCCCAGGGATCTATTATTGGTCCACTTCTGTTCCTAATTTACATTAATAGCATCAGTCAGACACCAGTACATGGAGAGATAAGCCTATACGCGGACGACACATGTTTGTTTTACTTTGGTGACTCTGCAGACGAAATCGGGAAAATGGCACAAAACGATCTTAATGTTCTTGAAGAGTGGTTTAAATACAATTTACTTACTGTCAACATGGCCAAAACAAAATATGTTCTATTTAAATCGAAACATAAAAAGAAGTGCGAAGAAATGTCACTCAAAATAAATAATATACAAATTGAAAAATCTACCGAAGAAAAATATCTTGGACTTATATTAGACCATGAACTGACCTGGAAACCACACATTAGCAAAATTTGTTCTAAAATTTCATCATTACGAGGCTGCCTTTACAATTCTACTTACTGTTTTCCCCGACATGTTAGATACACCATATATAATTCGCTTGTAAAGTCCCACTTGAACTACCTCATAGAAGTATGGGGTAGTGCAAATAAAACTACGCTTAAAGAATTGCAAGTCGCCCAAAACAAGATAATAAAAACACTCTTTCGATATGATTTTCTCACATCCAGTAAAAAAATATATTCAGAAACAAAATTTTTAAATCTCCATCAACTTTATTTTAATAATACTTGCATTCTAATCAGGAAAATAATTGAAAAAAAAATTCACTCACAATTGACTTTTCAAACTAATGCTGAACTGGGAATACGCCATTTACGGAGTGCTAACAACTTGTCTCTGAGACCAGTGCGAACACAATATGGCAAAAAAAGTATAACTTATGAAGGGGCACAGTTTTATAACAGTTTACCAAAACATATCAAAGAATGTAAAAGTTTTAATATTTTCAAACATAAGTTAAAGGAGTATGTAACTAAAAATATCTAACGCCTAACTCCGGCTCTGGCCCTGGAAACACTGACATAGAAACTGGATTATATGACTCGTCATCAGTGAAATACACTACAAGCACATTGTATTAGAGCTCATTATGCATTGTACAAACTAGAATAACTTACTACTATGATCTTTTCTTAATTTATGTACCCACTTAAACTAAACATTTGTATTACTTTTTAAACTAATGTATAATTGTATTACTCACTGTTTACTTTATGTATATTTTTTACTTTATGTATATTTTTCTCTGTTTTAAGTGAAATGTAAATTTCTTTAGAGATAAATAAAGTTCTTTAACCACAATAAGTATTAGTAGTCTTAAATTACCATAGAGATGAACTGTCAACTGTAATATGTTTCATTGACAAGCACTTGACAAGTCTTGTATGTCATTTGATCTCAAACGACTTGAGTGAGTATGGGGGCTGAATCTTAAAGGCCTACCTACTCACGGTCGTGAGCTATAGGCATAAGCATGGTAAGGTTGCACGTTTTATTGCAGTGTTCCTATTGATCACGTTCCATCTGCGTCATCAGATCAGCTCCATGACGTACATATAACAAATTACTCTTTCAGCTCTAAGTACCTATCATGGCTCACAATCAACTCGATAATTTTGACTACAGACATCGCGAAAGCTTGTAAAATGCGTGACATAGGCAGGTACGAGTACCTAATATATAGTGAAGAGACAGATATACATGACACGGAGTCAAAAACACTGTCACTTGGAGAGTTGACCGGCAGCCGGTTTTTGCAACAAGTTTGTGCAGTGAGCAATGTTAATATTTCGGTTATGTTTATGTAAATAATGAATCTTGTGTCTGTGTCTACAGTAAAAAAAAAATAGTGGTCTCGGTGAATTGAATAGGTTTTACCTGAGAGCTGAGACAATATTTAGTGTGTTGTGACTTGTGACAAAGTTTAAAGTAATAGTGTCCGCATCACGTATATTCTTGTAAAGCAGCAAGTCATTCACCCACATGAATACGTACTGGAAAATAGTAGTTGTCGTGGTTGCGAGTCATATTATGACCTGATGACATACAACCACATAGGCACACAATTAAAGAGAATTTCTACAACACTGCATGAGAAATCGACGCAATGGAAGAAACTGATGATGGAACTGATCTCCGAGGACACCTTCAACACGAGAAGACTTTATACGAAGCAACGTGCATCATTTCACCAACGCTCATCCCCCGACCAAGTATCCTTTCTCTCCTCTTTTCCAATATTGGCTAAAGGCTGCATAGCCGGTTGATTGTGGCCGACTGGTTGCGGCTGGTCGGTCTTCCCTTCCAATCCCAGAGCGTGTCACTCCCCACAAAATTGCGCCCCCTGGTATATCCGGCTCGTCCGGGTCAGGCTTGCTTCCTGGCTGGGTGTGGTGCCTATGTTCATGTTCAAGAGACAGATATATATGACACGCATCGGTCGGATAGGTATACTTCATTCGCACGCAGCAGTGATCTTCGTAATACAGTTTTTTAAACAAACATTTTAAAACACAAATGTACGGTCACGGATCAATTTAGCTACTTGCACAATGGAAGCTTATAAAGATACAATAAGTGAGCAACGATTGACAGCGCGGGCGCAGAGCCGGCGGCGCGGGAGTCGCGGGTAATGCGGCGAGTAATCCTGCGCGCGCCCACAATACCCGGATCACTATAATCCGCAAAAAATAACAAAAATGCATTACCAACTTACAGCTCTCACTTTTTAACACAAAATAGACTAATGTACCCCTTAAGGCTTCGCATTACAAACGCACAGCGCTCAGGTGACGGTAAAAAATAAATGGTGACTTTTTTATGGAAAGCTTGTGTTTGCAATTTAAAAAGTAACATTCTACGCATCCTATTTAATTCAATTTGTTCACAATGAATCAAGTATTTTATTTTATATTGTTGTAGGTGGTCCTGTGCCTGCAGGTAGATGTGGCTGATCAACCTTAGGGCGTTTTTTATCTACATTACACGCTGAATTTGACGTTTTATTCTAGTCGCAGAAGCATACAATTTTCTACACAAGTTTATTTTATTAAAGAAAAAAGCCTACTGTATAATTCGTTTTTTTTTCTGCTTTTAAATATCCTACTAATATGATGATGTGAGAGTTTGGAAGTTTCGATGTTTGTTACTCTATCAGGCAAAAACAGCAGAACGGATTTAGATAAACTTTGTCATAAGGTACCTAGTTTATAAACTAGATTAAAACGTAGGTACGACAATCCCAAACATTTACCTCTAAAGGGACGAATAGATACAAAGTTGATAAATGCTACACATGCTATTACAGTCACAGAATAAGTAATAGTACAAGTACTTTTGATCTTTACAAAAGCCGCTTTTTTCTTAGTTTCTTCTCTTCTTATAAAACATTGATATGATTAATGGCCCTCTGACGTCGTCGTTGACTCCAGCGCAAACCAAACGGAACGTTAAGGCTGTGTACGAACGGTGAAAATGAATTGGCTCACTTGCCGCGTCGCCGATAGTGAGGGCTGTCAACAACTAAAAATTAAATAATAACGTATCGCCCATTTATTTCTTGAATTCAAGAAACACTAAATGAAGAGCAATACTCGTAAATGTATATTCTTCATACATTACATACATTATTTCATTATTTATCTCTAAAATAATAAATCTCACAATTTGAACGAATTGAATACACCAAGACCCCTACCTAGGCCACATTTTATTGGCTTTGCTGCAAAATCTTGTTGCTTTATTTTTAAACATTTTATTATGTACTAGCTGTTGCCCGCGACTTCGTCCGCATAGAACTTTTTATCGTCTTAGAAAATGATTTCTCTCAATACAAAAGTTGAACCCTCTTTTAGGGGATAATTAAAAAAAAAGTTGATGTTCATTTTCTAGTTTGTGAACAAACAGTCTAAAACCAAAGTTAAAAATCTCATACTTTAAAAATGCCTTGAAATACTCAAACTTTGAACCAATTTTAACACTCTTAGGGGATGAATTTGGAAAAACTCTGAAATCAGTTTTGTAGTCTTTTAACGTACAGAATAAGACCGAAGTTAAAAATCTCTTACTCACACTTTAAAATTTTATTGCTCGCCATTTAAAATTTGAACCCCCTTAGAGGTTGAATTTTTCTAATCGCTGAAAGAACTTTTTTCGTAAACTTTTAAGGCTCTAGCTCAAAAAAAGTGTTGCCCATACAAAGCTTTCTTAACCCCCTTAGGGGTGGAATTTTCTAAAACTCTGAAAGTACTTTATTATTAATTTTAATAAGTAACATTTTGAATAGTTTTAAGTCTAGTAAAAAAAAAAGTTTTTCCCACACAACACTGGCTACCCTTCTTAAGGATCTTAAGGATCCCCTTAGGAATGGAGTTTTCTAAAACGCTGAAAGTTCTTTTTTAGTATTCTAATAAGTAATCTTTTTGCAAAGTTTTAAGTCTAACTCAAAAAAAAGTGTTGCCCATGCAAAGCTTGCTCTCCTTTTTAACCCTATTAGGGGTGGAATTTTCTAAAACGATTTGTGTTCTTTTTTTGTATTTTAATAAGTAATCTTTCTACAAAGTTTCAAGTCTCTAACTCAAAAACATAAACTTTCCCTGATAAAAACTTTGCACCCCTTTTTATCCCCCTTAGGGATAGATTTTTTCAAAACGCTGAAGGTCTTTTTTTTTGTATTTTTATAAGTAATCTATCTACAAAGTTTTAAGTGTCTAGCTCAGAAAAAGTGTTCCCCATACAAACCTTGCACCCTTTTTTAACCCCCTTAGGGAATGATTTTTCTAAAACGCCGAATGTAGTATTTTTCATGTTCTAATAAGTAATTTTTCGTCAAAATTTTAAGTCTCTATTAAAAAAAAAAATGTTTTTCCCATACAAACTTTGCACCCTATTTTACCCCCTTAGGGGTGAAATTTTTCAAAACGCTGAAAGTATTTTCTTTGTATTTAAATAATCTTTCTACAAAGTTTTAGGACTCTAGCTAAAAAAAATAGTTTCCCACATACAAACTTTGCACCCCTATTTTAGCCCCCTATTTTTAGGGGTAGAATTTTCTAAAACGCTGAAAGTACTTAATTTGTATTCTGATGACTAATCTTTCTACAAAGTTTTAAGTCTCTATTTAAAAAAAATATTGTTTCCCCCATACAAAATTTGCACCCCTATTTCACCCCCTTAGGGGTAGATTTTTTTAAAACACTGAATCTAGGTACTTTATTTGTATTCTAATGAATAATTTCTCTACAAAGTTTTAAGTCTCTATTTAAAAAAAAGTAGTTTTTCCCATACAAACTTTGCACTCTATTTTACCCCTTTAGGGGTAGAATTTTCTAAAACCCTGAAAGTTCTTTATTTGTATTCTAATGACTGATCTTTCTACAAAGTTTTAAGTCTCTATTTAAAAAAAATATTGTTTCCCCCATACAAAATTTGCACCCCTATTTTACCCCCTTAGGGGTAGATTTTTTTAAAACACTGAATCTAGGTACTTTATTTGTATTCTAATGAATAATTTCTCTACAAAGTTTTAAGTCTCTATTTAAAAAAAAGTAGTTTTTCCCATACAAACTTTGCACTCTATTTTACCCCTTTAGGGGTAGAATTTTCTAAAACCCTGAAAGTTCTTTATTTGTATTCTAATGACTGATCTTTCTACAAAGTTTTAAGTCTCTATTTAAAAAAAAAATGTTTCCCCCATACAAACTTTGCATTCTATTTTACCCCTTTAGGGGTAGAATTTTCTAAAACCCTGAAAGTTCTTTATTTGTATTCTAATGACTGATCTTTCTACAAAGTTTTAAGTCTCTATTTAAAAAAAAAATGTTTCCCCCATACAAACCTTGCACCCCTATTTTACCCCCGTAGGGGTGGAATTTTCCAAAACGCTGAAAGTGTTTCATTTGTATTCTAATAACTAATTTTTCTACAAAGTTTAAGTCTATAGCTCAAAAAAAAAAGGTTCTCCCATACAAACTTTGCACCCCCATTTTACCCCCTTAGGGGTAGAATTTTCAAAAATCCCTTTTTATCCCTAGCCCACGTTATAAAAGCAACATACTGTGCAAAAATCAACTCTCTAAGATTAGTAGTTTCGGCTGTGCGTTGATGAGTGAGTGAGTGAGTGAGTGAGTGAATAAGTCAGTCAGGACATAGGCATTTATTATGTATAAATAGATAGAAGATAATGAAACTCCCATTCAAATATCTCAAAAAATTATGAAGCTACATCCGTTTTAATGTCGCTTGTTAGAGTGAGAAAACGATGAGGGACTGTGACGTCAATATACTCGAGCGTCATAGTAAAAAACAATCGTTTCATATGAAGGTGCGTTTTGCGGAAAAGGGACAGAACATACCCCCTCTTAAAACTTTGGACTCTTATAACTTAATCATTACCTATATAACCTCTTGCTTTGTTTTTTTCTCCATTTGACTATATTTATTTTAAATTCTTTTTCGAGAAAATACATTATGATTATTTACCATATTTTCGATTCCTGAGCTATAACCACGAACTTCGGAATTCGAAAATATTCGGGTATCTCTATCTCTATCGCACTAACCATACTCGAGTGACAGGGATGCAAATATATGAACATTGAGTATCGGTTTTCGTGGTAGCGCCGCAGGTACTTTGGCTGAATGCGCCGAGCGCGTGCCATTGTCATTCAAAAAAAACAAATTCGTGTTAATTATATTGTTCAAATTTGTTGATTTCATTTATTGAAATTACGACATAAAACGACATTTGCGCATATAAGTTCTCATATCAGAATCGAATATTTTTTTATGGTTTATATTTTAGCATTTGTCTCGTAGGTCTATCGTAGACGGGATTTAAATTATTAATAAGTGAAAGGCAAAGCAATTCCGCCATTTTGACGAAAATTTGACGGTTCTTATAGCTGACAGTTGGAGCAGCGTTTGATTTCAATAAAAATAAATGAAAAATTAAATGAAGTCGTATATTTCGGAAAATTAATTAACTGTCGCAGTCGGATAAAAACTATCCTAAGTTGCAGCTAGAATAATAATGTACCTATATAAAATGTTTCATATTTTTCCGTTCATGGGATGCTGAGAACATTCGAACCGCGCAAAGCTTAGTTTCAAACTGGCTGATTCTTTTTTTAATTTAGAGATTTATTATAAGTGGAGATAATATTTAAAATAAAATAATGCAACGAATGCGTTACGTTACGCTGCAACGTAACAAATAGAAAATTAGGGATAAGTAGTACGGCATTAGTCATGAATAAAAATTAATGACTGGTAATTTTACAAAGGTGACATTTAATTATAAGAACCTTTATGACTATGACGTACCCTTTATAGTCATACAAAGTTGTTGTTTTAGTAAGTAGGTATACTTTAATATAATATAATTTATATTCACATGATGTATTCGCAAACAATCTATTCAAATTTACCTACATACTTAAACCAAATAAAAATTGTTCTGATTATTACTTGATTCATACAGTGTTATAGGAAAATATATATGGAAGTAGAAGTAGATACACCTATAATATCAATTTTATTATTATTCAGTAACTACTTATTATCTATTACTAGCTGTTGCCCGCGACTTCGTCCGCGTAGAACTTATACTTAGAAAATATAATGCAAACAAACTTCTACTTACCATCTTAAGGGATGATTTCCGAGGCAAAAACTATTCTATATCCTTCGAAGGGTCTCAAATTATCTCTATACCAAATTTCATCTAGGTACATGGATTTTATCCAAACTTTCACCCCCTATTTCATACCCTTAGGGAATGATTTTCGGGATAAAAACTATCTAATGTCATTCTTCGGGACTCAAACTACCTTTATACCAAATTTCATCTAAACGGGATTCATCCAAATTTTCACCCCCATTTCACCCCCTTAGGGAGTGATTTCCGGAATTAAAACTATCCTATGTCCATTCCCAGGACTCAAGCTATCTCTTTACCAAATTGTATTAAAATGGGTTCCATCCGAATTTTTACCCCTAATTTCACCCCCTTAGGGGATGATTTCTGGGGTAAAAACTATCCCATGTCCTTTCCCAGGACTTAACCTATATCTACACCAAATTTCATCAAAATATATTACATCCAAATTCCCCCCCCTTTTTCACCCCCTTAGGGGATGATTTCCGGGATAAAACCTATTATATGTCCTTCCCCGGGACTCAAACTATTTATATACCAAATTGCATCTAAATCGGTGCAGCGGTTTAAGTAGCTCCATACAAATTTCCACCCCCAATTTCAGCCCCTCAGATATAAAAACTACCCTTTATCCTTCCCCGGGGCTCAAACTATCTGTATACCAAATTTCATCTAAATCGGTTCAGCGGTTTAGGCGTGAAGAGGTAACAGACAGACAGACACACTTTCGCATTTATAATATTAATATGGAATTATGGATTATTAGTATGGATAGTATGGGTTCTTTCCGCTTGTCTTCCAAATAGAGGTGTAGCTGTAGACTCACTTCAAAAGAAAGAAGAAACGAAAAACTCATTCAAATATCTCAAAAAATTACGAAGCTACAACCGTTTTAATGTCGCTTGTTAGAGTGAGAAAACGATCAGGGACCGTGACGTCACGATCCTCGAGCGTCGTAGTAAAAAACAATCGTTTCATTATAAAGGTGCGTTTTGCGGAAAAGAGACGCAACAAACCCCCTCTTAAAACTTTATGCTTACACTTATAACTTAGTGATTACCTATACGAGTATAGCCTCTTGCGTTGTTTTTTTCGAGATAATACAACATTATGATTATTTTGTTTAGTGTCTACATCCCTATTTTCGATAAGATAAGATAAAATAAGATTTCTTTATTGTCAGAACTGTGTACATTTAGTTGTTTTGGGTAAAATAAAGTCCAACAGCTTGCCCATTTCGGACGTACAATATTAAACTTAAAGCTAGTCAAATATACTACTTAAAACAATAACAACAATAGTATTTCCAAATAATTTTAACCATATTCACACATAAAATATTAATTTAGATCTATCCGACATCCGTATTTTCTTTTAAACCACGAACTTCGGAATTCGAAAATATTCGGGTATCTCTATCTCTATCGCACTAACAAATGACAGGAATGCAGATATACGAACTTCGAGTTTCGGTTTTTCGTGGTTTGGCTGAATACGCAAAGAGCGCGCGCGCGTGCCATTCAAAAAAACCAAGTTTATATTGTTCGAATTTGTTGTGACATTTGTACAAACTACACCTTAATTCGACATTTGCGCATATAAGTTCGCATATCAAAATCGATTAATTTTATATTTGCTTTTGGTACCTATGTGTCTCGTCAATGTATATCGTAGACGGGATTAAAATTATTAATAGGCGAAAGAAAGGCAAAGAAATTCCGCCATTTTGTCCGTAGTATTTCTTATTAGTCTGTGATTTTGACGTTTCTTTTAGCTGACAGATGTGGCGGCGATATACTTTAAGAATAATAAATGAAAAATTAAATGAAGTCGTATATTACGGAAAATAAATTAATTGTCGCATTCGGATAAAAACTATCCTAAGTTGCAGCTGGAATAATAAAGTACCTATATAAAATGTTTCATATTTTTCCGTTCATGGGATGCTGAGAACATTCGAACCGCGCAAAGCTTAGTTTCAAACTGGCTGATTCTTTTTTTAATTTAGAGATTTATTATAAGTGGAGACTAGCGACCCGCCCCGGCTTGGCACGGGTTTATATGTATAATACATGCATTTCTGGTTTGTATTATACATATAAACCTTCCTCTTGAATCACTCTATCTATTAAAAAAACCGCACCAAAATCCGTTGCGTAGTTTTAAAGATCTAAGCATACATAAGGATAGACAGACAGACAGACAGCGGGAAGCAACTTTGTTTTATACTATGTATTGATGTTCATTTTCTTACCTCTCGGCATCCTTCGGGCGCCGGGAGATAAAAAGACGCGTGATTTGATTTTTTATCATTGTTTTTGCAACCCGCCGCAATATTTATTTATTTAATATCTTTTGGGTGTCTTTTTATTCATTTCAACAGAAACAATGTAACACACAAACAGACGAATGCGGCGGCACGTTCACTTGCGATATATTTACGTAATAAGCTTCTGTGCGCGAAGTAGAGCGCGCGCGCGTGGCAGCCACTGAATAGTACCCTGTTTTCGGGCAACCGGCATGTACTTGTAGCGATGAACGTAAACTGCGAGTGAGCCGCGCCTGGTACAGTCGCCATCAGATAAATCTGAGCGGCCAAAGTGCTCACAAATATCTGAACACGTCTCTGATGCCTAGAGACAATAGAGACGGGTTCAGATACTTGTGAGAACTTTGGCTGCTCCGATATATCTGATGGCGACTGTACCTATTCCATAAAAAGATCAAAAGTAACAACGTTTAATAAGCAATAATCATTGTAAGTAAATATATTATCTTGATAGATTTCTTACTATGCATATGTAATTATGCGTCGTGTTACTTATACCTCATTCGATATAACATTAGAATTTTAACGGACAAGTTCGTCTACGATTCTTCATTTATCTAGAGGTCCTAGAGTATCAAAGGGAAATATTGTACTAGTTTAACTTATTTCGATCATTAATTAGTTGCCAAACATAAGAATATTTACTACAGTTTTTGCGTTTCAAAATGGCACATGATGCACGATTTTTCTAATGTTATCTAGAATAGGCTATAGCAATCTACATACTTAATGTTATTGATTTTAACAAGGTAATTCGGAGGCTACGAGCTTGGTCCGCAAACGGCCGCCACCGCCTCGTAGCAAGGTCTACGGTCTACGGCTAGCGGGAAATTCTCAAAAAAAATACCGGCGTTTCAAACGCTGTCCTTACCACCCCATACTAACTGTGGTGTTCAGTAGCTGACTGAGTTTAATCTTACAAAATCCTCGATCCCCAGCAACATAATTTTTTGAGATTTTAATTTTAATTACTAGTCAAAATATTACAAAGATGGCCAAGACAACCGCTGAGCGTTTAAAAAACGCTACGTGACAATCACCCGTTCCGTCGGTTAGCGGTCTAAAGATTCCTCCACACAATGGGCCATCATGGCGCAGGACAGGGACGCCATTATGCGTTGGAGTGCGATGGAATGATGTCTTTCTCCGCATAGTTGCGTCCTGTATTTTTTTTCTCTAATTGACATGCCATGATTGCCGATTGTGTAGAGGAGCCTTGAGGTATCTAGTTAGAAATATAAATATTTATATGCTGGAATACGTTACATTTAGATCTTAAGTAAAATAGGTTGCAGAACCAGCATTCAGTCGACATAAAATTCAACATGCAAAATATTGTTTAAGTTAAATTACTAGTACTAGCAATAATCATAAATCAATTAATCCAATAAAACATGTCAATTAGAGAAAAAAAATACAATAACTTAATGATTAGGTACATGCTACTCGTACAAGCATAACATTTAGTCAGTTATTAAACAAATCAAGAATTAAACATGAAAATGGAATTTGCTAAATAAATAGAACTTAAGAATAATAACAAAGCCACTGAAGAAAATTATTATAATAATAAGTTGTTAATTATCCATTAACATTTAAAAAGTCACTATCATTGTAAAAACAATGATCTTGTAGCCACTTGGTCAGCCTTGTCTTGAAAACTTTACCATGCAAGATTCTCAATTCATTAGGAAGATTAAAAAATAGAACAATACACATGTTATTGCTATAGATATCGGATCTACAAATTGGCCGATAGAGCAAATATTTATACTGCGCTCGCAGTTTTCTTACGGCCATTTCGTCAAGCTTCTTAAAATAATTGGGATGAATTTCAGGCGTTTCAGCAAACAGGCATGCCTTTAAGATACACATTGAAGCCAAGTGGAGAACTTTGCACTTTTTGAAGAGTGGCCTACAGCTATCGTCAAACTTTGCACGTACACATTTTTTTCTGTATTAAAAGTTATATGTTATATGAAAAGATGACAGTTGAATCTACCTAACGAACGCACGTTCAAAACGTTACGTGATTAGTGATTACCCCTGGGGTAGATTCAACGTTGTTTCCAGCAAAATTTCATACTACAGCGGTCGGTCGGTGCCGACCGAGGTCGCTCGGTCTGAGGGGCGTGTTGGCGACCGCCTAGCAGACGTTCTATCACATTGCCGACGCATCCCGCTGCGGCGTGCGAAGCGACGGTCCGCAACGTTGTATGTTAGTAAGTACCTCAGTTTGTATATACATTCCGCATGGTACTTCGCACTGCATAGCACACGCATAGCACCTCCGTCCGCCGAAATTTGTATGCGGCTCCGCACGCCACAGCGGTATGCGGCGGCAGTGTGTGAAGCGCCTAAAGTATTGAAGTGACATTCTGCGTGTAAATCAGGCAGTCATACACATATTTAGGTTTTAATTTGTATACATGTGAATACACTTCAAAGAAAAATGGGATTCAGTGTACTTAACATTCAGGAACAGGGAAGTATTTTTTTTTATTTTCAGTTTCGAATGACCCAAATATCTTTTGGTCAGCAAACCATTAATTGGGAACTTTCCTATTTTTTTTACGACGCCATTCGAACTAGTTTTTTGAGAGGATCAAATGTACATATGTATGGAACCAACGATTAGGGCACATTTATAAAAAGCCAAGAATGAGAGTCAAACACTGACGAAAGCCGTAACGGCTCATACTAAATGACATTATATTATGAAGTCACAATGATTATGCTATTCGTACCTACTAACCATTGTATGGAAAATCAAGTAAATTGCAGTTTAGCTCGTGAAATACTGCGTTTAGGTTCATAGTTGTGTTTGAAATACTTTTGTTTTTAAGCCGCGAAATGCGGATCATATTGTAGCATTAAATTTGCTCTTGGCCGATAGAAAAAAAACGTTCAAGTCTCATACGATTTTAATTTTTATTTGTAATATAAAATTTATTGTTATAATTTAATGGTTTATTCATTTTATTATCAACTCGCATTTGCGCACGACTTTGTGCTGCGCGTGAACTCCCGGATTAACTGCCATCCTTTTAAAGGATGATTATGAGGATAAAAAGTATCCTAAATATGTTTTAATCCAGGTTTAAGCTATCTCCATGTTAAGCCGTTTTTGCATCGAAATTTTCGCATAAATTAGCAACTCCACCAATACCTACCAACATTTTAACATGAGGATAGTACCCAATTGTGGCTGCCTCACGTTAATGTAGCTAAATGATGATATTAACTATTTTCTTGCCCAGTCTACAACAAATCTATAATTTGCCTCATTTAACGCTTAAACGACTTGTGAGCGTAAATAATGTATTGAAAAAAGTGCAAAAAATTAAATGACACGTCATTTTGACAACATTCATCCCGTTCCGGACCTCCGGACCCGTGTTTTTTGTCCTTATTTGACGTTAAGCTACCAAGTTATAAAAAGCACGGTATACGGCCATAACTCATCAACAATAAGGATACATTTTGAATGGCATCCAGCGACGTTCACTTTGTGCAGATCTACTCGCCAACATGAAAGATTTTTCTCAGCAATATTTCTTAATGAATCCCTTACGCCACCATTCATGTCATTCGTTGAGTAAACAAGGACCTTCGTCAAATACACGACTGTAATTTCGCTCCAATTCGATATTTTCGAGCTTTGCAGTGGAAATACGTGAATAAACTACAAATTATAGGAAGAAGAGTTTTTACGTGTCGTCCTCGTGTACCTTTACTAAATACATTAAATCGGATGTGACACCATACCTATACTTAGGTAGGTATAGGCACGTCCTGGTAATATTTATTTTATGATCGTGATGATAATCAGCCAAAGTCGGTGTCTGTTACAAATTTCAATTAAAGGTGGCGCGGCGCGACAGACAATGCAGGGATTAGTGCAGGTTTGTTCACATTGTTCAGTTGCACTCTCATGCAACTGCGGAATTGCAGATCAGGCGACGCGTGGGGCGCGGGCGCGCTATCGCGCCGCGCCACGACCCGTCACCCCTTTGAGCTCCATTCTAACGCCGTTCCAATTCCACACCGCAAACGGATCAGCATATTTTACACGCCTTTGTGAAGTCGTTAAATTGAGACCGGTATCTGTAAATTAACTAGGGACGAGACCGCTATTGAGATACTAACTTTTAATTTATTGCAGCGAAACAAATAGGTAAACATAAAGATAGATGACGCTGGTTTCTGGAACTGCTATAGTAAATTGTGTTGAATTGTTAAAAACAGCATGGAAAATATTGAGACATTCATGACACATTGGATGCATTACACACTTCTGACTGTAGTGTTACATAGTTATTGCATTAGCCATGTGGAGAGTAGTGAGGCGAACACTTGCGACGAATGTGTGCAGAAAATTAGAGAACCGCGCCAATGTGCATGTAAATTAGATATGCATGTTATGTAATTAGTCTACGTACATACATCCTCAAATTCTACCACATAATATGATTTGTTCCGCAAAAGCTTTATCACATAGTATAATTATTATTGACAAAACAAAATGAATACCGTTGGCGCGCTTAATATATAGGTACGTACCTAACCTATATACCTACCTCATTCCATATAACATTAGTATTTTAACGGACAAAATTGTCTACGTATCTTCGTTTAATCTAGGATATCAAATGGAAATATTGTACCTACTTGTTTTACTTATTTCGTTTATTGAGTAGGTACTTTTCAAATATACATAATTAACAATACTAGTGCTTTTGCGTTTTTCTTGAAATCGCAGGACGGTTGACGCACGTAATCTTATCTGGAATAGGGTAGGTATAGACTCTTTCAAGTTTCCGATAAAGGTCTTTTAAATATTGTGATCTTTGAAATAATATTATGAAGCGCGGATGTTGGTTTGCGCAAGTTGTCTCATAAATTCCTTTACCGGAAACCGGATTTTGATTTCTGTGGCTCCTGCGCATCAATCTGTTGACGCGTCCCTGGATCAAAAGATTATCGCGAATATTAAACTCGGTCACTGGAAACGGTGACAATTTATTCAATATGGCAGCAAGATGACGCCGTCATCAAAGCGATACAATAATTTTAACGCGCCTATTCCCGATTATTTGATTCTAGGTAGACCTAGAGCGTCCGGATCCCAGAAGTGTGCCTATTTGTAGATTAAACAAGTACCTACCTAAGGTAATTTTTCACATGGTGTAAAGTGTATAGACGTCACTAGTTAAAATGCTGTTATAATGCTACTTGGAATAGCCAGCTAACTAAAACTAGTCAGCTACCATACAAGAAAAAATTACAATGAAATTTTAACCGACTATAATAGGAAATGTACCTACAACAGATAAAACACAGTACGTTGTTTTGTTTTGAAATAGAACGAAACGAAACAAATGCAACTCTGTTCTAATTTAGAATGGTATAAATTGCATTGAAGGGGAGGATGGCTTTGTAAGTACAGCTACATGAGAGTTACCTATTTATTAAAGAGTATCTGCGCAATAAAACATAGGTATACTATGACAATAAAAAAGGGCTTCACAACGCGCAGGCATACAGAGCTACAGTAGCTTTTATTACGCTCATGGGCGTACTGATTTTTTTCTTAAATCCGTTGTAAAGCCTCGTTTTACTCTTATACGATATTTCAAAACGTATTAATATAAAAATCTAAACGTAAAAACACAAATAAAACATGTTTAACTAAAATATTTTCGATATAAAAATTAAACTTAAGTAATTTATGTGTCTCACAGCCAATTCTTCAAAATCGACGTCACATTTTGTATTTTTTATTGCGATTAGTATTAATTTTGGACTCGTAAATACATGTAACCTAAGATTTTTAACCAATTAAGCCTAGCTTTGGAACAAAGTACTAGCAAACAGTTATTTAAAGATAAAATAAATTTAGACGTATGTATTTAGATACGGTAGATATATAAACATTATTTTGTACATGCACCAGTCACGCACTAACGACTATGGGTGGACTTTACGCTGTTGTAATAAGGTTCACAAATGGTCTGCTGAGTGTGTCGTCGATGGTACACTAAGTTCAGTGTTAGTAAATTAAGTAATTTAGTAAGTAGGTAGGTATAACATAACAATGTTTAACTTTTAGAAAGAAGCGCACATTCGCCGACATACTGGCCTCAGTTTGGCGAAGCAAGAAAATATGTACTTACCATTGAGTTGTTTTTTGAGAATAAAAAAAAAAATGTTTCCTCGCAAATGTGATGAAAAACATTGTGTGCAACACGGAACACGGATGGACAAACTCGAGCCATCAAAGCCCTCCGCTTCGGCGTCGGGCTTTTAATAGGCTCTCGTTCGTTAAAAATCACTTACCAACCTCGTGGTTCAATGTACTATCGTGTATTCCTATAAACAAGTGGTAAATGACTTAGCTCATATCTAGGCCAACCGGCTTGAAGGTCTCAAGGTCTCATTTATTTATGAAGTAGCTGTGCCCGCGGTGTTACCCGCGGTTAAGAAGTAGCATATGTGTTAATCCAGGGTGTCAGCTACCTCCATATTAAATTTTATCAACATTGGTCCAGCCATTTGAGCGCGAACAATCACAAGAACAAACACACACACTCATAAACTTTCGCCTTTATAATATTAGTGTGACTTTTAATTATCTTCATATCTTTTCTCTCGTCTTCGGCCGATAGAGACTTGAACTGGTCCATATATAGGTAGTAAAATCGACTAATCGAGCCCCGTGAACGTAAACGGGCGCTTGTTGTGTCCCAAACGTGCCTCGGGTAAGTCTCCTGTAGGTGGCTGGGAGTTCATGTGGCTCGGGAAATGCGACAAAACTGACAGTGAAAGGCGACACTTCTCAGGCTCAATAAGTGGTAATCTTGCCGGAACTTATTGACCACTGTCTCTGTATTGGCGGCGTGGGCGGGCCCTCCTATGATGGTGCTCCACAAGCAAGCGCACTGCTGGGTGTCTTCCGTCCAGTACAATCGGACTTTTAGTTTCGTGATGTCTTACTTTAGCGCTTTAGCGCTAGTTACCTAATAGTTTCAATAGTAAAGACAAGTATTTAATAAACGGATTACAATAACATGTAACCAACGTCAAGTCTGTTAGATAGTCAACACGTTTGTAGAACTTGTAAGTAAAGTGTACGTCTATACTGTGTCTATTAAAAGTATTAAAACCGACTAAGGCAAGTAAGAATTAACAGATGACCTGTGATGAAAAGTCGTGTCTCGTTTCAGCATTGACTCTATGTGTATTGAGGGAATCGTAACCGAACGGTGACATGACGACTCCATTCCTTTTGTGCAGCAAGCCCACAATATTATAGTAATGAGACGTAAGTGTGCTTATACTTAAATCATTTTATGCCCTTTTAAACACGTACGGCATTGTAACGCACTTCAAAGGAGGTGGTTAATTGAGCAAAGCGATGGAAATAAAAACACTAGCCGGTGTTCCTCTCCATGCTGTGATTGACGTCATCGCGCACAATTTATTATGACACGTTACTTTTTGCTTCTGTTCATGCCACGGTTTCAGCTAAATTAAATTTTGCCAAAATTAAACTGAGTACAGTCCTTTCTGGTATTTGACATTAACATTTGAATAAAGCAGGTATGATCAATTACTAAATCTTTATCAACGATCACTTATAATTTATTGATCATAGACAAAATTATTGATGACTCGCGTTTCCTCCGCCCGTCGGCTCGAGAGCAAACAGCTGCAATTTGGATTTAGCCTCCACGCCTAATTTCGGTGGGTAGACTTATTTTAACATTGAATACACACACAAATATCCCTTGTATAAACACATCGCCCCATAATACAAGCGCAGCCGAAAGAAAAGCTTTACTCGCTGACACGCAAAATGCACCGCTATTGGGAGTACCCAAGTGTTCTGTTTCCCGTAACATTTGCCTTAAAGGATAATTGTATTGTTTTCCTAGCACACAATTTGTTATAGAACATCAGGCTGCAAGTTTTTATTAGTGCGGCTATAGATAAGCGAGCGCCCTTCCAGGCGGTTAACCGTCGATGTGCTGCGGCTTCCCTCGTGTTTACAACACTCGAGTACTTATTAAATTACTTTATAATAATCGCTAGCTGCCCGCGCGGATAGCCATGTCCACCCTGAAGGTCCATTCTGTCTATACACGGTGCCCATGAGGAAGGGGAAAAAAATTAACCACGTATTCCTGAAGTCACAAGGAATAATTAATGTTATAAAAAGTTTCAGCAAAAAAAAAACTGTTTTTTTCGGTTTTCGTAAATAAAAATTGGATGACTATCGCTTCTTTATGAAAATAATCCCTTTAATAAAATGGTAACGATTATTTTTCCAAAAAAGGATGAATTTACTGTGTGGTAGTTGTCACTTTGATGCATGTCAATAGCGACGCGAAACTTGGCAACATCGCAATCAAAAGAGCTTAATGCACTTTAGTAATCACAATAATTAGTTTAAATGAAAATTATAATATGTTCAAAACTAAGCCGGATTTGACTGATAACTTTTGAAATCGGAGGAGTTGTTCCGGATACTACCTGCCTACCCCTGCCATTGAAGTATAATGTATTAGTATTTAGTAATAATAGCTCAATGACCCCTGCACACCAAATTACAAAAGCTACAAACTCACGAAGCTATTACAAAGTTTACCTCTTTATAATATTAGTATTGATAATTATTTGTATCAGATCTTAGATAACGCGGGTCAACCATGCGACATGTGCCATTGAGTGCATTCATATTTTTTTTAATACAGCTGCTCAAAAAGTGGTACTTTTTGTAGCTGCAAATCGTGCGCAAAGTTGTATTTTGCGCACTAGTGCTTTTTACTTTTCCACGTGTATCAACGACGACGTTTTATAATACATTTGCGAAAAAATAAGAAAAACAACAAGTAAGGAATTTGAAACTTTTATATTATTAATTCTGTAACATCATTGTAATACAGTTGAAAAATAATGAAGTTGTTAAAAAAAAAAAATACTGTTCTTACTGGTTGTTTTTCTTATTTTTTCGCAACTATTAATATTTTTTTCCGAAATTTGACAGCCACTACACAATTAACTAAGGTCGAATTGAAAGCAATTTCAAGTAAACATTTCTTTGCTACACAGGCTTGATAGATGAATAAAACTTACATCTGGGTTTATAACTCTTACACAGAAAAAATACATGCCTAGTTCAAGATATTGGCGATCTTCTTAATTTTCTTGAGTTAAGTTTTTTTACTGCTTTGGTATCCACTCTTTAGTTTGGACATACTACATGCCACATACCTACTTAGAATGCACATGGAATGTGACGCTAAAGATTAAATATGTTATAAAAAGTGAGGATACACATTGTCCGAGTTCAGTTTTGCCTATCCGATCGGTCGGGTTACCACGTAGCCTGTGTGTTCAATGTGGCAAGCACATGGGCTGAGCTGTCGTTTACCAAGCCGTTTAGTGAGCCCTCGCCCGCTCTGTTTACCGTTTCCACTGCACGATTACAATATAATCATGCCGCTTACTTAATGCATACCCTCTTTAATCAAAGCTACATTAAATATGAACAACTCTTTAAGTATTGCTTAAACATATATCTGTACTATCTTCCGCCCGCGACTTCGTCTTGCGTGGACCCTGTATAAAAACTTATAGGTTTTATATTTTAATACAGGCTATAAACTATCTTCGTGCAAAATCTAAACATCCAAACTTTCGTATTTATAATATTCGTAGGATATGGATTGGCACAATGATGTAATATTACGTTTTATTTTACTGTTCCTGAAGTTCTAATGAAAACTTGTGAGCAAAAACGTAATCACTGTATACCAACTCATCTCCGGGAAAACTCGTTTTCTTCAGAAAATCATGAAAGACACCGAGCAAACCTTGGTCTACCATACAGGTACATATATTATTAAACAGACGTCATTTGTATAGCAAATTTATTTATTTATTTGATTGTAGAGCGGCTCTACTTTTTCGATGATATTTGCGTTAGGTATATTTACGGGGGAGAAAAATCGATCGAGCTATGTTTTCTTTCCTGGAAAATTTGTTTCCTCCTTGTTTTCACGGAGTAGCTCGGTCTCCCAGATAATGCAAATAATTTAGCTCAGCCGTGTTACACTACAATAGCAATCTTTGTTTTATTATTAGCCTGTGGTCAAGAATTATTTAGGCAGATATTATAGACAGTCTTTTTTGGCGGCGGAATTCTTTCGAATCACTTATAATTTAACCGAGTCCCATGACAATTTACTAAGCCGCGTGTGTGGTTTCATATCTGTTCTAGTGGTAAAATTAGTTTTCCGAGGTTGCCCGTTCTGAGATTATTTACCCCCGTTGATCTCGCGAAGAAGCACAATGCACAACTTAACACTTTAAGTAGATGATATCGATTAAAGTAGGTAGACATCTGGAACTCGGATACCTTAAAATATAAACCAAACAGATCGGTGTCAGCCCGGCACTCTCAGGGCTCCACTCGTGTTTATTTGTCCACATCTTTTCGATAAATAAAGCAATATTTATTTTATGTGTTTCTATTCTATAGGTGAAGCGTTTCACAGAAAATCCGCATGTTGGATTAGGGCAATGAGTAGATAATAGGTATTTTGAAAGGGATAGAGATCTGGAAGAACATGTAAGTGGCTTTAAAATAGGTTAATTGATAAAAAGAGCCTCGCTTCCACAGCGATAATTTTAAGCAGTAGAGTAAGATACATGTAAAACCTAAACTGTATCTATTACCTAATTCTTTGACGTTAGGTTTACTTTATAAGTCTTGATACTTATACGTCATTTTATTAATAGCCAGAAAATAAAATATATATACCAAGGAGTATGTAATAAAATTCATCACTGGCAACGTGAAGTGGCGAAGTAAGCCGCGGTTAAACTTAGTGCCGTTTGTTTGCATAAGGCAGAAGCATTGGCGCTCGCTCCGCCCCCGCCGTCGAGCGGGAGCGAAGCCGACATTATTCTTATTATTTAATACAACAACTATTTTTGGTGTTTTTGAAGGCGAACTAGATATTCATAAAATGCAATTTAATGTATCCAAGTTTAACGTAATTAAGCGTTTCTAAGACTCGCCCTCAAAATAGTAACCGCAAATTTATTTAAGTAAGTACATACACGTTTTGAGGGAGTCGCAATTATTATAAACGGACAGAAGGTTGCCAAATTTTTTCCCATCCTAAGAAGTTGCCATTAAATATTCTGTTCTGTGTGTTTTATTTCATACGGAGTGATTCCTACCAGCTTGGTCAGCTTATGATGGGTTTGTTGGTCAGGAGCAATAGAGATGCAACTGTGATACAAACTTATCTATCTCTTAATTTAACTAACCAGTAACTAGACCATTCCACATGATCGCGACTGCACGACAAGGTTGGATCAAATTAGGAAACGGTACGATTCAAATTCAAACTCACTGTACGAGTATATCTAATAATAATAAAGGTGCGATAATAGTTTGAATTAGGTTAAGAATATCACTATTTTATTTTAGGCCCAAGACCCATCATACATTGATCAATGATATAAGATTGAGGTGAAGTTAGCCGCTGGCAGCCATCACTTGGAGCACGCGCGCGCAATATAAATCAGCAATTAGCCGCAACGACATTGCAACAACACGGCCACGTGCGCTGGCGCCGCCAACCCTGGGGCTAACCGTCCCTCCCAGTCTTACACCTCTCAGCATTACTCGACTTGTTTATGAGTCGTCGTCGAAACAGATCGTTCAATTCAGGAAGAAGCGCCCCACGCTTGCCTACGCTATGGATAAAACACAAACCAGTGAGCAACGGAGAAGTTCCTTGTGAATAACATGTTGCCATTGTCTATGTGACTCTTCCGATTGGTATCAAATTGGTTTGTGACTTATCGTGCGCGCGTGGACTATTTATAAAACTGTTATTGGAATTGGAAACATCTGCCTTGGACGGAAAGGTTACTTTTTGAATGAACTACTTTGATGCAATTCGGCTAACTAAATTAATCTCAAGTTTACGTTAGTGTGAGCAATATGTCGAAACTTATAATATTATACAACGTGTTCATGACAATTTCCGTTAATTGCATTGTTTAGATCAAATAAAGTTAATTTCTCCAAGATATTTTAACTCTTACTGTTATCAAGATATTCAATGTTTAATTTAATCAGTTTTGCAGATTTAACTAATTGGCTCTTAACTGTGACGTCATAACAGCTTTTTAAATTGTGTAAGGTTCCAATACACTACAAGAAGGTTTACAAAGTGAGTTCGTTCGATATTACATATTTTTACATACCTAACATATTATTTGTTTCATGTGTTTCAAGACCCTCGTACAATAAGACAATAACTGTTAATGCTACATTAGACACACAATATTAGATTTAGGTACCTGACTAACTTAGGATAAGCAATTGTGTATGTACTAATCACTATGGACATGGTCTGAAATAAAAATTTTTGAATTTGAATTTGAATTAAATAAATTTGTACAAAAATGGAAAAAAAAATCGTTTTCTTTTCTCAAGAAATAATTAAGTACCTATGCTAATTTGTTTCTGTGAATGTACTCTGCAATATGCCGAAGTTAACGGAAATTCCCAGGAGCACCGTGTCATCATGCTCCTAGCGTTATTCCCGGTTGTGCCCTAAAGGAGCCCGGGGTCCGCTTTGACACCTAATCCCAAGATTTGACATAGGCACTAGTTTTACGAAAGCGACTGCCATCTGACCTTCCAACCCAGAGGGAAAACTAGACCTTATTGAGATTAGACCGGTTTCCTCACGATGTTTTCCTTCACCGAAAAGCTAACGGTAAATATTCCGTACATAAGTTCCGAAAAACTCATTGGTACGAGCCGGGATTCGAACCCACAACCGCCGCTTGACAGCCGCCCAGGAGCTCCCAGGAGCACCGTGTATAAAACAATAATTTTACAAGTTCTCTTAACTTGGATGTGGTTGATTTTGCGTAGTCATCACTCTTAAAATATGTAGGAGCTACAGTGTAAAGAAAGGTACGCCGTGGTTATGAGCTGGATTTAACACTCGTAAATCAACCAAATAAATGATGGGATTTATATTCGTATTCGTAAGCAAACCGAACTCCCTATTTTAATCCACTAAAAATGAAAGAACAAGACGCGCTGAGCAAACAAAACATTAATTTTGTTTTTTATAGCGAAGCAGAGTTCCGTCCGCAGCGTTCGTTGGACGGAAAATCCTTTATTGTCCAAACAAGATAGCGCTGCGTGCGAGTAATACCTAGCTACTATGATGCATATGAGAACCGTGACTGCATCAACAACGCCTCGTGGGCTGGTCGCGCTGCCGCCAGGCCAGCACACGACCTTTCAGAACACAATATCACCGGCCATAGCATAGGTACGTTACATCTATCTATCTTAAGTTTATTCATTAATTCAACAGACTAAAATGACAGGTAGAAATGTCACCGCAACGAATAATGATACCAGCTTATTACAAACAGTGCGGTGCTACGATTACGGTTTCTGGTTTAATTCTCAATAATTGGTAATAAAAACATTTAAAATGGGATAGAAATGCCAACTATTTAGTTATTTTTTTGTATTCGATGCTTATTTATATAATAGGGTATTTAGGCCAGCCGCACACGGGCAGAATTATGTGACTGCACTGCATATCACACTTTGTGAAGGTAGAGGATAAAATGTGGGCACTCGGTCATGTTGTGGAAGGGATGGCTGAAAAGTTCATTGTGGAAATGGGCAGCGATTCTGAAAAAAGCTCAAGTTCTTCACAAAAACATACCGATACGGAATAAACTTTACGAGGTATCCCCTTTAAAATTTACGAGGACTTGTCTAAATATAGGTAGATGTAAGATACCCCTTAAAACTTTTCGGTAATTATCGGCTGTAGCACATCACTATTTAAGAGATGTAAAAAACTGCCAACACATGAAACGTCATTTTAGTCCGTTGAATTAATGAACAGACTTTATACTAATACTAGCTTCTGCCCGCGACTCCGTCCGCGTGGAACTTGTTTATATCGTAGCTCCATACCAACTTTCACCCGCCATTTCAGTCCCTTAGCTTAGGGGATGATTTCCGGGATAAAAACTATTCTATGTCATTCCCCGGGACTCAAACTATCTCTATACCAAATTGCGTCTAACAATTCTAATAATTTCCCCCATACAAACTTTGCACCCCTATTAAACCCGCTTAGAGGTAGGTTTTTCCAAAACCCTAAAATGACTTTTCTTGTATTGTACTTAATAAGGAGTCCATCCACAAAGTTTCCAATTTCTCACTTAAAATTTTACTCCATCCCTATACAAACTTTAAGCCCCGTTTTTACCCCCTTGATGGTGGAATTTTCAAAAATTCGTTTTTAGTGGATACTTGTTAAAATTGAAATTAAATTGTGATTATCATAATTTCAATACTAGGAACAAAGATAAATTAGCTGTAAGTACCTAAGTTCAGGCTATCTAAAACGAGTAAAAAATCTTTCTTAGGAAACTCTATACGGTTTTATAATAAAATCCCTAATGAAATCACTAAGCTCACAGAAGGTAAATTCAAGAGTCATGTAAAATCTACTCTATTAAAGAAAGCCTTACACAATTAGCCAATACATAGAAGACAAAGATGCATGGAAGCTTCTGCATGACCACCACCTTGTACCGCCACTAAATGCAGCTGAACCAATTAATATATAAAGGTAGAATCAGTTTTTGACCTGCAAAAGTGCTACTAAAGCTTATTTGAATAAACGATACAAATACAAATTACGTTATATAAACTACCTATTGTGAAAAAAACAGCTTTCTAGGTTCAAATTACCACTCGAACAATTTTTTGTACTCGACGATTAAAATATGTGTATTAAGATTTCATAGAGAATACTGCAACGTCACTCTTTTTATCGTTGAATAGTCTGTTACTTCCGAAACAACCGAAATAACTGTTTCGATACGCTCTAGACAACCGATTTTTTTTTTAAAATAGAACTAAAATAAATTCGACCAATCACGTGGCTGCTTTACCGAACTGTAATGAATTGGACCAATAGAATCGCTTTGATTATTGAGTTTACTCGTTGATGTCGTACGCTCGTTGATGTCTTTTAAGATATCAACGAGCGTACGAGCAATAGGCTGCACTTCGTTTCAACAGTATGAACGACCTACGAAGGACCAATCAAAGACTGGAGTTACAACGGACGCGGCAAATACACGTATCCAGACGGCACGGCGTTGACTACTGACTTTGCTGAGAACTGCCCGCTTAAAGAGATGTGACGGAGAGTGACGGATCCGAATGGGCATATGTGGTTGAGGCGCGCGGAGGCAGGGTACGGGTGGTTGGAGCCGTGGAACCACTTCTATCAGGCGTTGGAGAGGAGGGGGAAGCAGTCTAGCCAGGAGAGGGCTCATCAGCATAATTCGGTGAACAAGGGTGGTAATAAATAAATAATGAGTATCGAATTTGTTTAAATAGTTCAGTTGACTCGTATAAAATTAATTTTAATGAACTCGTACAAAAAGTATTGTTCACAATCAAGCTTTTTAATCTCGTACCTTACTTAGGCCACTCAGCAAGTTTCGTGGCCTAAACACGGTACTCGACTAAAAAGCTCTCTATTATACACGATTGTGAAAAATACTATTTCCTCGCGTCGCTCGGGAAAATATCCATCTCGTGGTAATATGGCTCACTTAAGACCCTTGTTGTACAATCTACTATTATTTACAACCACCTCCACAATTACATAACTCAGTACATTTGAGCTGGCGTTTGAAAAAATTGCACCTGGAACTGCAAGATTTCACGCACCGACATCTTATTAATTCTAGGCATGCTTGTGCTTGAGGAGCCACAGGACTTTGGGTCCACAGTGGACACCCAAGCTTCTTCTTCTTTCTGCCAACAACAGTCCGATGTGCAAGGAATATTTTGCGTCTTTTTTAGCCACTGCCCCCAAATAGAAACAGCCTGTAAAACTGCTCTTAAGGTAGGTATATTGTTTGAGGGCAGGCAGGGCTGTTGGAGGCATATTTTCGATTTGCCTGTCCTTTTTAGTGAACAAATGCTTGCGACACTTATTTATCGTCACAGAGGGGCATGATCTGAAATCAAGTAGGTAGGTACGTGCAATATTTATTTTATTTTACATTGAAATTAGTTTAATGTACATTTAATGTTAATGTTTTTATAATTTGCATTAAATGGGCTTTCGTACAGTATTTTTTATACTCCAAGTTCATTACTAAAATATAAAACTATACGGGTATGTTTGCGTTGTGTCACTACAAAAAGTTTATTATTTTAAGGATTGCGTCATATTTTGCTATCGAACTCTGAAAAACTCGTATGGGGAACGAATTGGGCATCATCTAGTTACCTGATAATGATACCAAACTTGACTCAAAAGTCCAAACTAATCCGCCAGAAAAAAAAGAGAGCGCCGGGAGCCCTGTACTTGAACCCCCCTTCCCTCCACCTGTCGCGGAGTTCAAACTGGCTACCGGGCGTTTTGGGCTCAAGAGGATGTGTACAATACCCGTACCAAATGGCATTGCTGTACTGAAAATTGTATACCTATATATAGAAAACGGACTACACCGCCATTGAGTACCTGTACGTCACATAATATGTTCCCATAATAGTAGTTTATGTGACTGTACATAATGAAGGGCATTAAACACGAGTGTCTTGATGCCTAATTATGTACAGTTACATACACTGCTTTATCATATCACTAGCTGTTGCCCGCGACTTCGTCCGCGTAGAACTTTTTATCGTCTTAGAAAATGATTTCTCTCAATACAAAATTTGAACCCTCTTTTAGGGGATAATTAAAAAAAAAGTTGATGTTCATTTTCTAGTTTGTGAACAAACAGTCTAAAACCAAAGTTAAAAATCTCATACTTTAAAAATGCCTTGAAATACTCAAACTTTGAACCAATTTTAACACTCTTAGGGGATGAATTTGGAAAAACTCTGAAATCAGTTTTGTAGTCTTTTAACGTACATAATAAGACCGAAGTTAAAAATCTCTTACTCACACTTTAAAATTTTATTGCACGCCATTTAAAATTTGAACCCCCTTTTAAACCCCCTTAGAGGTTGAATTTTTCTAATCGCTGAAAGAACTTTTTTCGTAAACTTTTAAGTCTCTAGCTCAAAAAAAGTGTTGCCCATACAAAGCTTTCTTAACCCCCTTAGGGGTGGAATTTTCAAAAACTCTGAAAGTACTTTATTATTAATTTTAATAAGTAACATTTTGAATAGTTTTAAGTCTAGTAAAAAAAAAAGTTTTTCCCACACAACACTGGCTACCCTTCTTAAGGATCTTAAGGATCCCCTTAGGGATGGAGTTTTCTAAAACGCTGAAAGTTCTTTTTTAGTATTCTAATAAGTAATCTTTTTGCAAAGTTTTAAGTCTAACTCAAAAAAAAGTGTTGCCCATGCAACCCATATAACCATTTTTGGTAGCAGTTACGTAAGTTTTACGACACTTATGTGTAGGAACAAACTGATTCTGGTAACACGTTTGGTTGCTGTTACGTCATTGTTCGGTCGCCGCTACCAAAATTGGGGAAGAGTCGACACAGTAACTTTTGGTTTCGCAGTTCTGTCGCCGTGTGGTAACAATGTTCCCAGTTTGAAACCAGTCATCGCAGAATTCATTCGTTCATTCACTCATTTTGACAGAACTCGTTGGAATGTTACGAAAAAGCTAACTTTATTTTGTGGTGATTTGAAATAATACTAATAATAGAAGAGACGCCATTACAACAAAATTCACAACGTAAGTATTTGCTTTAATAGTGATAATTAGTTAAGAATATGTGTTTAAATCTCAATGGGAAAAGGAATTCTTCGTGTCATTTGATCATATTGGATGAATTTTATCAACGCGCCATCATATAGTCATAATTTAGCCAATATAGCAAAAAACATGATACTTAATATATTGCATTATTTAAATAAGTCGATACATTTAAAGAGCTCAAAAGCTTGCAACAATAATCAAAGCTTTTAACAATAACAATAATATATATATAAAAGCAAGTATTAACTATAAAACTGTTAATTATGATATAAACAATACTGTGGTCACACAGTTACTAGATTGAAACGATGTTAAACTTGAGGTAGTAACAAAGTTACTAAATTTACAAAATGGTTCCATGTTCTTTTTCGTTTACAGAGGTTCTCAAAGTTTAAAAATAATGCCGTTTTCCGTTGTGTTGACGGAGGAAAATTCAAAAAAATTTATATCGCTGGTACCCAGTAACTGGGTAAAGGGTGGGGTTGTATTATGGCCAAACACGTGCAAACCGGCGGAGATTGACCGTTTAAGACGTGAGGAAAATTGTCAATTGTCATCGTCAGCTTTTTTATATTAATTATTTCGTGAAAGACCAGGCACTCAAAACACAAACGTTTGAACTGTCGAATAAATGATTTTAAAAATATAGTGGAAAAACTGTGGGTTATAAAATAATAAAAGCCGTAGTTTTTGAGTCCCTGAAAGGGACACCATTAATTAAAAATAGAATATGTACACTTTCCAAAATCTTAATGTACCTACCATGCTTACTGATGACTCTACTTATGGTTAATTCAATTAGATTTACGTTTAGGATGTAGTCTTCAACAAGTATATGTACCGAAGTTATCAAAGTAACTTTGATATATGTTACGGGTTAAGCACAGACTGATTCGGATAGTTCTATGATTGTATGTTTTGAAAAAAAATCTATCTGATTATTGTTGTTATTTTATGTTTGAGTTAGTTTATTAAAACGATTGAAATAAAACGAGATTTCGATCTAACTTAAAATGTTTACGTGCAGACTAAACTATGTAGGTATATCTAAACATTTTTCACTTCCAATGTTGTTAATATTGGAAAAAATACCATTTGGTTGCTGCAAACCATAGATATGAGTTTACATTTAACATCTTGTAAATCGTATTCTTTTAATACGTCAGTTTCGTAAGGAAGCGATGTTGCATATATATTGATATATGAAGATTTGAATGGTAGGTCAAAAAAATTACATTTGGTTTTTATATTACTTCCATGGATTTTTATTTTTCCCTCATTACAAGTAGCGAATTTCATTTCTATAATATCATTAGTGGTAGTTAAAAACCACTTGTCTTTAATGTTTTTCGATAACGAATAATTTTCACTAATCTTGACAGTAGCAAATGCTTTTTCCCCTGTTTCCAGTAAGCTTTCGTATTTTACTACAGGATATGACTGTTTGCATTTGTAGTCTACATTTAACTTTGATAGTTCTTGTATGCGATTCGCTACTTGCGCCAATGGTTGATTACCTTTTCGTAGCAAGTTTTTAATTCTAAATAGCATACTTTCAAATGGATATGCACTTAAAGAAGGTAGAGAACCGAGCCTTTTGACGTCATTTACAACATGACATAAATTATGAATATTGCTACTCACGGAGTCTTGACCGTAAATTTCTGCAAATCTTTCAATGTAATCAACATAAAGTTTTTCACTGATGTGACGGTAAGGTATATAGGCATCAGAATAACAAATTGTAGTGGCACAGAACAATGTTAGGAAATGTTGATATACTTCCAAGGATAAATGTTGTTTTAGCACTACAGGCCCAAAATATAACAAAAAGTTCTTGAATTCTGTGCCTTTCCAAAAGTGAATGGAATCTAATTCCCTCAGTCTTCCTTGGTGAATTTCAGATGGTGTAGTTGATTTGATTTCAATAAGCTTCCTTGACACCTCCTGGATTTCCCTTGCTGGCCACTTAGTTTGAAAGTTATAACTGCCACTTGTCCAGCCCAGCAAACATCTCTTCATAACGCCTAAATCTAATAAATGAAGAGCATCTGCAATTATGAAATCGTTAACCAGATCAATAGGTAAATCTTCTATTGCACTCTTTTCCTTATGGTGATCCGGATCTAACCGATTTCTGAAAGAATGATCGGTGCGCAAAGGCATGTCCGTTCTAGGAAAACTCATGTGACGACCTCTTCTATCATACTCTCCAATAACTGCACATTTCATACATCCATGGTAACTGTTAAACCCTACAGTACCTTTTATAAAACACCTTGCTGGTGTGTCACATATAAAGCAACGGATTTTTACAGTAAAGATTCGGTTTTGAATTACTAATCCATCTTGAAGTAATTTTAAGAGCTCGCTTACAAATGGACGCAAAAATAATTCTAAGGGCGGTTTTGTACTCCCAAAAAATATTGCTACAACTATTGGAGCAATATTTATGTCCTTTATTCTGCACAATATTGGCCAAAATTCGTTTTTAGTGCTTCTCGCGATAGGCAAACCATCTATATTAAATGTCACAAATATGCACGTCGGTAATACTGAAATGTTTTTGGACAAAACATATTTTAGAGAATTTTCTAGGCCATTGTACCAATATTCTCCATTTGCCATTTTAACTATATTGCTACTTCTCGGCGTTTTTAATAAAGATCTACTATCTGTTGGTAAGACATTCTTCAAATTCGTACTTGCATTCTCTCGCAATATACGAAGTAATTCATTCAAGGCATTATGATGAATTTGGTACTAAAGCGCCCATTGTTGAATTTGATTTCTTATATTTATAAAATCCATTTCACTGTCAGAATCTGACGATCCAAGCGTATCTGCATTACAGTATTCGGCGCCTGTATGCGGCATTTCATTGACATCACAAATACTAGGAGGGGTTTTTGGCATTTCGGAACTAGGTTCTTCGGCATCAGGTACTTCGGCACTAGGTGTTTTGGCAATAAAGTCATCATCTTGATTGTTAGCCGATGATATCGATGTAGTCGATGTACCTGGATAAATAATTTAAAGTTAAATGTGCCATGTTCCTTATATTATTCTAATCTCATTAAACCACTATTGAGTGTAATTACGTAATATTTTTTTTCATTTGGTAGAGTTCGTGATCACCATTTAGTTTTATATTGCTATTTTTAATCATTTGTTTGGAAAAGAATTTAAAAAAATTACTAGTATTTAAGTCAGTATTTACTTACTTGGGGTTTTGTTGTGTAAATTCTTTAATTTTGCAACTTTTCTGTAGAAGTCCGATGAGAGTCTGTATGGTTTTGCTTTATTCCTTTCGTTTATTGGCTCACACATGATTAAACGCAATTTTTTTGATTAATTATGACAAGATGTGAACAGTATGAAATGACGATTGAGAAGCTTTGGTTTTCTTGAAGCCTTTTTGTTGTCATTTACCGTTAACAAGTTCCGAAACATTGACGTAACATTATTACACTTCGCGTATACTTTATTTTTATTGGTTACAGAGTTACCACACCGTTACTACACATTATTCCCTAGTTTGTACACTAGTCACAAACTAAACGCAAAGTGTTTAAAAGTGTGTAGACACAAATGTTTCCGTTATGCGTGGAAACAGCGACCACACACAGTTACTAGTGGTTTAGTGGTCGCATTGTGTATCAACTGTTACTACACGTAGAAACCAAAGACAACACAGTTGCAATGTGCCGTAGCAGTTACCAAACCATTGTGACTTGTTACTGCTTTGAAAATGCTGCGACTGAAAATGGCTATCTGGGAAAGCTTGCTCTCCTTTTTAACCCTATTAGGGGTGGAATTTTCTAAAACGATTTGTGTTCTTTTTTTGTATTTTAATAAGTAATCTTTCTACAAAGTTTCAAGTCTCTAACTCAAAAACATAAACTTTCCCTGATAAAAACTTTGCACCCCTTTTTATCCCCCTTAGGGATAGATTTTTTCAAAACGCTGAAATTCTTTTTTTTTTGTATTTTTATAAGTAATCTTTCTACAAAGTTTTAAGTGTCTAGCTCAGAAAAAGTGTTCCCCATACAAACCTTGCACCCTTTTTTAACCCCCTTAGGGAATGATTTTTGTAAAACGCCGAATGTAGTATTTTTCATGTTCTAATAAGTAATTTTTCGACAAAATTTGAAGTCTCTATTAAAAAAAAATATGTTTTTCCCATACAAACTTTGCACCCTATTTTACCCCCTTAGGGGTGAAATTTTCCAAAACGCTGAAAGTACTTTCTTTGTATTTAAATAATCTTTCTACAAAGTTTTAGGACTCTAGCTAAAAAAAATAGTTTCCCACATACAAACTTTGCACCCCTATTTTAGCCCCCTATTTTTAGGGGTAGAATTTTCTAAAACGCTGAAAGTACTTAATTTGTATTCTGATGACTAATCTTTCTACAAAGTTTTAAGTCTCTATTTAAAAAAAATATTGTTTCCCCCATACAAAATTTGCAACCCTATTTTACCCCCTTAGGGGTAGATTTTTTTAAAACACTGAATCTAGGTACTTTATTTGTATTCTAATGAATAATTTTTCTACAAAGTTTTAAGTCTCTATTTAAAAAAAAGTAGTTTTTCCCATACAAACTTTGCACTCTATTTTACCCCTTTAGGGGTAGAATTTTCTAAAACCCTGAAAGTTCTTTATTTGTATTCTAATGACTGATCTTTCTACAAAGTTTTAAGTCTCTATTTAAAAAAAAAATGTTTCCCCCATACAAACTTTGCACCCCTATTTTACCCCCGTAGGGGTGGAATTTTCCAAAACGCTGAAAGTGTTTCATTTCTATTCTAATAACTATTTTTCTACAAAGTTTAAGTCTCAGCTTAAGTCTCAGCTCAAAAAAAAAAGGTTCTCCCATACAAACTTTGCACCCCCATTTTACCCCCTTAGGGGTAGAATTTTCAAAAATCCCTTTTTATCCCTAGCCCACGTTATAAAAGCAACATACTGTGCAAAAATCAACTCTCTAAGAGTAGTAGTTTCGGCTGTGCGTTGATGAGTGAGTGAATGAGTGATTGAGTGAATAAGTCAGTCAGGACATAGGCATTTATTATGTATAAATAGATAGAAGATAATGAAACTCCCATTCAAATATCTCAAAAAATTATGAAGCTACATCCGTTTTAATGTCGCTTGTTAGAGTGAGAAAACGATGAGGGACTGTGACGTCAATATACTCGAGCGTCATAGTAAAAAACAATCGTTTCATATGAAGGTGCGTTTTGCGGAAAAGGGACAGAACATACCCCCTCTTAAAACTTTGGACTCTTATAACTTAATCATTACCTATATAACCTCTTGCTTTGTTTTTTTCTCCATTTGACTATATTTATTTTAAATTCTTTTTCGAGAAAATACATTATGATTATTTACCATATTTTCGATTCCTGAGCTATAACCACGAACTTCGGAATTCGAAAATATTCGGGTATCTCTATCTCTATCGCACTAACCATACTCGAGTGACAGGGATGCAAATATATGAACATTGAGTATCGGTTTTCGTGGTAGCGCCGCAGGTACTTTGGCTGAATGCGCCGAGCGCGTGCCATTGTCATTCAAAAAAAACAAATTCGTGTTAATTATATTGTTCAAATTGGTTGATTTCATTTATTGAAATTACGACATAAAACGACATTTGCGCATATAAGTTCTCATATCAGAATCGAATATTTTTTTATGGTTTATATTTTAGCATTTGTCTCGTAAAGGTCTATCGTAGACGGGATTTAAATTATTAATAAGTGAAAGGCAAAGCAATTCCGCCATTTTGACGAAAATTTGACGGTTCTTATAGCTGACAGTTGGAGCAGCGTTTGATTTCAATAAAAATAAATGAAAATTAAATGAAGTCGTATATTTCGGAAAATTAATTAACTGTCGCAGTCGGATAAAAACTATCCTAAGTTGCAGCTAGAATAATAATGTACCTATATAAAATGTTTCATATTTTTCCGTTCATGGGATGCTGAGAACATTCGAACCGCGCAAAGCTTAGTTTCAAACTGGCTGATTCTTTTTTTAATTTAGAGATTTATTATAAGTGGAGATAAGCCTCCACGATGCATTCAGGAGCCGCATATTATGACCGGCATCGCGGCGTTTTTTTCTGGCAGCTGTCAAAGTTTTTCTTAATTCAGAGACAAACTAGAGTCAGATCTAACTATCATATCATTCGATATCTTACTTACGTGCGACATTTGTCAAATTTGTATGCAAATTGACAATTCATTTCGAACTAAACGTCATCTCGACTGATATTAGAATAGAGGTTAAATCAAATTTCTTTGATTTCAGACTAGTTCGAAATTTGAATGAAATAATAGTATCGAAATCGATGTTATTATTTAGCAATAATAACATTTTCACAGATAAGAAATTTGTTCTAACAAAACAGTCTATTTTTATGGTGGCCATAATGTGCGGTTCTTGAACGCATCATGGAGGGTTTATGATATTTGGATAGATACATATAATTATTATACTTTTTGTACAGTTCTTTTTTACTTATAACTGACTATCTTTAATATACTCTTTCCTGGTCTTTGGACGAAAATCTCATTCAAATATCTCAAAAGATTACGAAGCTACAACCGTTTTAATGTCGCTTGTTAGTGTGATTAAACGATCGGGGACCGTGACGTCACGATCCTCGAGCGTCATAGTAAAAGACAATCGTTTCATATCAAGGTGCATTTTGCGGAAAAGGGACAGAACATAACTCTTAAAACTTTGGACATATACCTAACCTCTTGCGATGTTTTTTTCTCCGATTAACTACATTTTAATTTTTTTTTCCAGAAAATACACACACATACATTATTGATTATTTTATTTAGTTTCTACATTTCTATTTTCGATCAATCCGTTTTTCTTTTAAAGTGGTTCGATTGCCATACAAAATGTTATTTGACATTCGCAGTCTAACGGCGTGATATTTTAAGAAACTTATGTAACAAACTTTCATAAATTGGCTTCCCATTTGCGCCAAATTCCCCTTTTCCTAGAATAAACTTGTATAAACTAGATTAATTTGAGAAATTGGTTTGAGACGTGGTTTTTTGGGAAAACAATTTTTCTCAAATTAATCTAGTTTATACAAGTTTATTCTAGGAAAGGGGGAATTTGGCGCAAATGGGAAGCCAATTGATGAAAGTTTGTTACATAAGTTTCTTAAAATATCACGCCGTTAGCCTGCGAATGTCAAATAACGCTTTGTATGGCAATCGAACCACCTTAATGCTGTTCCTGAGCTAGGTATAACCACAAACTTCGAAATTCGAAAATATCCGGGTATCTCTATCTCTATCGCACTTACAATATTCGAGTGACAGGGATGCAGATATACGAACTTCGAGTTTCGATTTTCGTGGTAGCACCGCAGTTACTTTGGTTGGATGAATACGCAAAGAGCGCGTGCCATTCAAAAAAAACAAATTCGTGTTACATATTGTTCGAATTTGTTGATACTTAGGTACATTCTAGAGAGGTGGCACAGCGGAATGTCATCTCATCTCGCTCGTATGTGGAGCAGGCCAACTGGGGAAGTACCTCCACCTTACAGAATACCGCAGCCATAATAGCACCACTGCTTTGTGGTGTTGTGTTCCTGGTGGTGAGTAAGGTTGCCAGAGTTCCCTAGGATACGCTGTGTTGGGAGTGAGGGACCTGCATGTATCTATCTGCCAACACAGCGAATCCTCATGTGAATAAAGGGTCGGCAACGCGCTTGTGATTCTTTTGGAGTCACACGTGTCCATAGGCTACGGTACCTGCTTAACATCAGGCAGGCCGTAAGCTTGTTTGCCACCGTCACAGAATAAGTAATAGTACAATACAAGTACAGAAGGCACACTCATTTGATCTTTACAAAAGCCGCTTTCCGTAGCCAAATGGCAAAAAACGGAACCCTTATAGATTCGTCATGTCTGTCTGTCTGTCCGTCCGTATGTCACAGCCACTTTTTACGGAACTATAAGAGCTATACTGTTTAAACTTGGTAAGTAGATATATTCTGTGAACCGCATTAAGATTTTCACACGAAAATCGAAAAAAAACCGTAAGTTTTGGGGGTCCCCATACTCAGAATTAAAACTCAAAAAAAATATTTCATCAAACCCATACGTGTGGGGTATCTATGGATAGGTCTTCAAAAATGATATTGAGGTTTTTAACATCATTTTTTTCTAAACTGAATAGTTTGCGCGAGAGACACTTCCAAAGTGGTAAAATGTGTGTCCTCCCCCTGTAACTTCTAAAATAAGTGAATAATAAAACTAAAAAAAATATATGATGTACATAACCATGCAAACTTCCACCGAAAATTGGTTTGAACGAGATCTATTAAGTAGTTTTTTTTTAATACGTCATAAATCGTACACCGCAATCTATTTTACGGAACCCTTCATGTGCGAGTCCGACTCGCACTTGGCCGCTTTTTTCTTAGCAAAACCACTATGATTTATGGCCCTCTGACGTCGTCGACTCCAGCGCAAGGCAAACGGAACGTTAAGGCTGTGTACGAACGGTGAAAATGAATTGGCTCACTTACCGCGTCGCCGATAGTGAGGGCTGTCACCGACTAAAAATAAAATAATAATATTTTGCCCATTTATTTATTGCATTCAATATAGAGAGATATACATTTATACTCTTCATACATTATTTATCTCTAAAATCATAAATCTCACAATTTAGGCGAATTGAATACACCAAGATCGCCAGGCCACCTTTTATTGGCTTTGCTGCAACCCACAGTAATGCAATCTTGTTGCTTTATTTTTAAACATTTTAATTATGTTTAATTAAATTAAATATTGCAACGAACGCGTTACGTTACCATGCAACGTAACGAATAGAAAAATAGGGATAGTACGGCGGTACGTAGTTGTTGTTTTAGTAAGTAGGTATACTTTACTATACTAGAATTTAAATTTACCTGCATACTTAAAGATAATAAAAATTGTTCTGGGTATTACTTGATTCCACTTGATTCATACAGTGTTATATATGGAAGTAGATACACCTATGATATATCTTTTATTATTATTCAGTAACTACTTATTATCTATTAAGTTCATTTTCTTACCTTTCGGCATCTTTCGGGCGTGCCGATGCCGGGAGATAGAAAAATGCGAGATTCGAATTTTTATCATTGTTCTTGCAACCCGCTGCAATACAATATTTTTTAGGTTTCTTTTTATTCATTTCAACAGTAATTCAACAACACACAAACAGACGAATGCGGTGGCACGTTCACTTCCGATATAATATTTACGTAAGCTTGTGCGCGCGAAGTAAATAGGTCGCGTGCGCGTCCGACCGATCCCATGCACGGCGTGGCAGCCACTGAATAGGGCCCTGCCAAGGGGCAACCGGCCGTACTTGTAGCGATAAACGCAAATCGCGAGTGAGCCGCGCCTGCCACCGTCGTTGTATAAAAAAAATGAAATTTAGGCATATAAGTTCTCATATCAGAATCAATGAATTTTTTGTTTTAGCTTTTGGCACGTGTCTCGTGAAAGTCTATCGTAGCCGGGATTTAAATTACTAATAGGTGAAAGCGATTCCGCCATTTTGACGTTTCTTATAGCTGACAGATGTGGCGGCGATAAACTTTAAGAATAATAAATCAAAATATTGATGATGTCAAATATTTCGGCAAATTAATTAACTGTCGCAGTCGCACCCATAAAAAAATCTATATATATAATAAAGCTGAAGAGGGTCGAAAGTCTGTACATGGAAGAAATTCGAAAAAAAATTGGCTAGAGATACTTAAAATCGATAACAGAACACGTTCCAACAGTTTTTAGAATTTTTGTCTGTTTGTCTGTTTGTCTGTTTATCTGTTTATCTGTTTATCTGTTTGTCTGTTTATTTGACCGCGCATCACGTGAAAACGGCTGAACCGATTAAGATGAAATTTGGTATAGAGGTAGTTTGAGTCCTGGGGAAGGACTTAGGGTAGTTTTTATCCTGGAAATCAACCCCAAAGGAGATGAAATGGGGGGTGGAAATTTGTATGGAGCTACTTAAACCGCTGCACCGATTTAGATGAAATTTGACACAAAATTAGTTTGAGTCCCAAAGAAGGCCATAGGATAGTTTTTAACCCGAAAGTCTTCCCTTTAGGGGGTAAAATGGAGGGGTGAAAATTTGGATGTAATCCATTTTGATAAAATTTGGTTTAGAGGTAGTTTAATTTCTGGGGAAGGACATTAGGTAGTTTTTATTCTGGAAATCTTCTCCTAAGGGGGTAAAATGGGGGGTGAAATTTTGGATGGACTCCGTTTAGACCAAATTTGGTATAGATATAGTTTGAGTCCCGGAGAATGACAATGGATAGTTTGAATCCCGAAAATCATCCCCCAAGGGGATGAAATAGGGATGAAAATGTGGATAAATCCCATTTAGTTAAAATTTGGTATAGAGATAGGAGGAGTCCCAGGGAAGGATAATGCATAGTTTTCATCCTGAAAAATCATCTCCTGATGGGGTGAAATGAGGGGTGAAAATTTGGATAGAACCGATTTAAATGAAATTTAGTATGGAGATAGTTAAGAGTGCTGGGGAAGGACTTAAGGACTTAACATAATTATTAGTCCAGAAATCATCTCCTAAGGGGGTGAAATGGGGTATGAAAATTTGGATGTAGCCCATTTAGGTGAAATTTGGTATAGAGATAGTTTGAGTCCTGGAGCATTCTCCAAGGAGGTGAAATAGGGGGTGAAAAATTGGATGGAACCCATTTACGGTATAGCGGTAGTTGGGAGTTCTGGGGAATAGGAACATTACGTAGGTAAATATATGCATGTGACGTTCCAAGGGTAAAGGTACCTTATGGCGGTAGTTTCGAAGATGTTTTCTAAAACAGGGTAAAAAAGACGTTTTATTATGGCTATTTTGAAAACTATTAGATGTAACATTTTGTTGACGTGTCTTTATTTTTAAAATAAAATATTTAAATTACAAGTCAGTTAATTTAGTCCTACGGTTTAGTAGAAAAGTTCCTTACGGTCGTGTGATATGAAAATATGCAAAATAATACTGAAAAAAGCCTACATGCATCTATTATGGTGAGGCGGGTCATAGAAACCAAGTTTGCGGCGGAGTCTATTTTGTAAAAAAAGGCGTTCAGAGTAAGCTAATCTATAAAATCATGCAACTCAGCCATAATGACCCTTTCCTTCATACAATCCATACTAATATTACAAATGCGAAAGTAACTCTGTCTGTCTGTTACCTTTTCATGCTTAAACCGCTGAACCGATTGAGATGAAATTTGGTGTAGTCTAGAGATACTTTGAATTCCGGGGCCTTCCCAAAGAATCCTTCCTAAAGATAGTTTTTATCTGGAAATTCATCACCTAAGGGGGTGGAAAGGGGGGAGAAAGTTATAAACGAGTTCCGCGCGGACGAAGTCGCGGGCAAAAGCTAGTATAATAATAAAATTAAAAATAGAATACAAGTATGTCAGAGAGCGATGGAAAGGAGTATACTAAACATAAACATAACACACAGAAAAAGAAACACAGAAATAAGAAACACAACAAAAATAATAGATGCTTTGGAACACTCTCAAAAACAAAAATGGAAATGGGCAGGGCATATCGCACGCATGGATAAAGAAAGATGGACACAGAGAGTAACTACGTGGCGAGGACCAATAAACAAAAGGAAAAGAGGAAGACCGAAAGAAAGATGGGTTGATGAAATAATCAGAAAAGCTGGTGAAAACTGGATCAAAAAAGCGAAGGAAAGACAAACGTGGAGCAAAATGGAGGAGGCCTTAACCCGTTCAGGGGTCCATATCGATTACCAATTTATTGTGCATGTATTTTTTTTACAAAAATAGCTATTACCTATTTAAATTTACTTGTATAAAAAAAATACATACATATATATATATATAAATATACATTTCTCTAAAATAAATAAAATAAAATATATAAAAAAACGATAGAAAAGAGAACTACTGAAAAATGTCGTGAATTTAATATTTTTATTATGTACAGCTAGTTGCAAATCAGAATTTTTTAATGTAATATTCCTAATAATTAAGTTGTGCATGCTAAAAGAAAAAAAATATAATAATCTCCACTTATAATAAATCTCTAAATTAAAAAAAGAATCAGCCAGTTTGAAACTAAGCTTTCTGTGGTACGAATGTTCTCAGCATCCCATGGACGGAAAAATATGAAACATTTTATATAGGTACATTATTATTCCAGCTGCAACTTAGGATAGTTTTTATCCGACTGCGACAATTAATTTATTTTCCGTAATATACGACTTAATTTAATTTTTCATTTATTATTCTTTAAGTATATCGCCGCCACATCTGTCAGCTAAATGAAACGTCAAAATCACAGACTAATAAGAAATACTACGGACAAAATGGCGGAATTTCTTTGCCTTTCTTTCGCCTATTAATAATTTTAATCCCGTCTACGATATACATTGACGAGACACATAGGTACCAAAAGCAAATATAAAATTAATCGATTTTGAAATGCGAACTTATATGCGCAAATGTCGAATTAAGGCGTAATTTCTACAAATGTAACAACAAATTCGAACAATATAAACTTGGTTTTTTTAAATAGCACGCGCGTGCGCTCTTTGCGTATTCAGCCAAACCAAGAAAACCGAAACTCGAAGTTCGTATATCTGCATTCCTGTCATTTGTTAGTGCGATAGAGATAGAGATACCCGAATATTTTCGAATTCCGAAGTTCGTGGTTTAAAAGAAAATACGGATGTCGGATAGATCTAAATTTATATTTTATGTGTGAATATGGTTACAATTATTTAGAAATACTAATGTTGTTATTGTTTTAGTATATTTGACTAGCTTTAATTTAAATTTAATATTGTATGTCCGAAATGGGCTGTTGGACTTTATTTTACCCAAAACAACTAAATGTACACAGTTCTGACAATAAAGAAATCTTATTTTATCTTATCTTATCGAAAATAGGGATGTAGACACTAAACAAAATAATCATAATGTTGTATTATCTCGAAAAAAAACAACGCAAGAGGCTATACTCGTATAGGTAATCACTAAGTTATAAGTGTATATAGTTTTAAGAGGGGGTTTGTTGCGTCTCTTTTCCGCAAAAAGCACCTTTATAATGAAACGATTGTTTTTTTTACTATGACGCTCGAGGATCGTGACGTCACGGTCCCTGATCGTTTTCTCACTCTAACAAGCGACATTAAAACGGTTGTAGCTTCGTAATTTTTTGAGATATTTGAATGAGTTTTTCGTTTCTTCTTTCGTTTGAAGTGAGTCTACAGCTACACCTCTATTTGGAAGACAAGCGGAAAGAACCCATACTATCCATACTAATAATCCATACTTCCATATTAATATTATAAATGCGAAAGTGTGTCTGTCTGTCTGTTACCTCTTCACGCCTAAACCGCTGAACCGATTTAGATGAAATTTGGTATACAGATAGTTTGAGCCCCGGGGAAGGATAAAGGGTAGTTTTTATATCTGAGGGGCTGAAATTGGGGGTGGATATTTGTATGGAGCTACTTAAACCGCTGCACCGATTTAGATGAAATTTGGTATATAAATAGTTTGAGTCCCGGGGAAGGACATATAATAGGTTTTATCCCGGAAATCATCCCCTAAGGGGGTGAAAAGGGGGGGGGGGTGAAAATTTGGATGTAATCTATTTCGATGAAATTTGGTGTAGATATAGGTTAAGTCCTGGGAAAGGACATGGAATAGTTTTTACCCCAGAAATCATACCCTAAGGGGGGTGAAATTAGGGGTAAAAATTCGGATGGAACCCATTTTAATACAATTTGGTATAGAGATAGCTTGAGTCCTGAGAAAGGACATAGGATAGTTTTAATTCCGGAAATCACTCCCTAAGGGGGTGAAATGGGGGGTGAAAATTTGGATGAATCCCGTTTAGATGAAATTTGGTATAAAGGTCGTTTGAGTCCCGAAGAATGACATTAGATAGTTTTTATCCCGAAAATCATTCCCTAAGGGTATGAAATAGGGGGTGAAAGTTTGGATAAAATCCATGTACCTAGATGAAATTTGGTATAGAGATAATTTGAGACCCTTCGAAGGATATAGAATAGTTTTTGCCTCGGAAATCATCCCTTAAGATGGTAAGTAGAAGTTTGTTTGCATTATATTTTCTAAGTATAAGTTCTACGCGGACAAAGTCGCGGGCAACAGCTAGTATTTCATATTTTTCCGTTCATGGGATGCTGAGATCATTCGTGACAGAAAAAAAAATAAGTTTCAAACTGGCTGATTTCAGAGATTTATTATAAGTGGAGATTATTATAAAGAGGAAAAGTATGTGAGGTTGTAGTTTTGTAAGTTTGTATGTTTTGGGTAATACCAGGAACCGATAATCCAATTACAAAAAATCTTTAATTTGCGTCTAGAATGGAGTTTCTGGATAATTATATATTACCAATGCGCTTAAGTTACCATCTAACGATTTAATGTCTAAAATATGTTTAATTCTTATAAGTAAGTAGTTATTTAAAAGTTCCCTAATTAATGGATCCTGACATCACGATATCGATGAAGCTTGTCAATCATGTATTGTTTTTGACGTGGTAATACGAGTATATGTATAGGTACAGTCAACCAATTTGATTCCTAGGCCATCATAGAACCTAGCCGTTTTAAATGCTATGTCAATACGGGTTACTAGGATTATTGCGTTGCTATGTAGCAGTTAAAATGACAGAGTTCTACGGTGGCCTAGGAATCAAATTGGTTGACCGTACAATAAAGTTGTTCAACGATCACTAGTTTTATATAACTTGCCTCTAGTCACCTACAGGCCTGATGAAAGGCTCTCCTGTTCAATGGATTTTATACTATTCTAAAAATGATTCTAAATTGGAAAGGAGTTGCATTTGTTTTGTTTCAATCGATTTTAACAAACTCTACATTATTTCCTATTGCAGGGGAGTCAACATTAATTGCCTTACTGCCCGTCTTTACCGCAATACTTAATCTTTAGTTACTAAGATTTGTAAAATATGTAACTTAGAAATTTACGCTGGGCATTTAATATACGGAATCTTAAATAGTTATTTTACTTTTTTTTAAATGTATAATAACGTTAATAAAACAGTAAATATACTACAGCAATAGTAACGTTATAGGACGCGTTGACGGCCACAATAAGAGCTTTCAACCAATTTGTGAATGGAGGCGTGCTTAATTTTTAGAGCCGGCGATTATCCGGCTGAACAATCCGATGTGCAAACACTGTCATCCCGCATTCCCGCCGTCCACGTAGGTGTCGAGGAGCCCACACCAATTTCTATGGACCTCGAACAATGCGTGTCACTTGTCTCCTACCAAATCTGGTCAGTTTTGACATGTTGTCATGTTTTTACTAACGCCCGCTGTCAATGGCTCAACGATTTCACGGTTCAGGGCCACGCCGATGCCGAAGACCAATTTGCGACAACAGGCCACACTTCTAATTCCCATTGTGCCGATTACGAGTCGATGATATTGTGGCGCGCCTCACAATGCGGATTAGTCATTATTTCCCAAATGACTTTAGTGCTCCGGAGATGGGAAAAGATATTTGCTCACCTGTTCCGTTCTGACATCCCTGTTCATTGTGTAAACACCGCCGGATGGGACAGAGGCGCTAAGTATGCATTTTAATTTATGATAGATAGATTGCATGACTCGGTGAAGCTATGCTCAGTTCAGTAGCTCATGTGAACTTATTATTAAAGCGCTTAAAAATATCTGCCACGTTCTAAGGGCTCGATAAATAGAGGTATGTCAGACATTTTAGTGCACTTTGTTAAACAGTACCGATTGAAAAATAACGGGTAGGTGCATATATTGACCATGATAACATTGATAACCGCTAATCTAAACAAGACGTGACATCTAAACAAATGCCACCAAGGTTCAATTAACCAGCCGATGATAGGGTAACTTTAAATTTGAAATGTTTACACAGCCAATAGTTGGGGACGAGATGATTGTGCTTTTCACGACTGTTTCGAATTTACAAAACAGCCAATAAAGATCGTCATTGTTGCCTTATAAAAATAAAAATAAGTTGGAGTGTCTACGCCGACGTGTTCAGCTTTCTGCAGACGAGATAATATTCACTATACCCTTATTAATAGGATTTAAATTGGGGTAGTCGCAGGAGAGGACGGGTCGTGTGAAGGTAGCTATTGTAATGGTGAATTTTATTTTGAATGAAGATGGGGTGAGTTTTGTTGCGGTCAGACCCCCCGGGCTGCGAGGCTGATTATGAAGTTGCTCAAAGAGATCGCATTATTTGACGAATATAGACATTATACTAAATGTTTCACAATAAAATTGCGTGTACAAAATGATGTCGTAGACAACTTTGTCGTTTTCTGTTTCTTTGTGGCTTTCGGACATTATTTTATTACGCAGTACATAAACGTATTATTAAGTTAATGACATTTTTTGCTTTTTTATGGCTGAGTTGTCAAAGGCCACCTTAGAACCTGTGGTAGGGTCTCCGTCAAATATTATGTTTACACCTTTGATAATTGAATATCTTTTTTACGTGTAAGGAACCTTTACTAAAGTTTTGTCAGAATGGAGAATTTTCATATTACGAGTAGGTACCTGCTTACTTTACCACATCTAAAGAGTCATATCTACAATCTCCACTTATACAACTCTAAATAAAAAAAAGAATCAGCCAGTTTGAAACTAAGCTTTGTGTTGTTACGAATGTTCTCAGCATCCCATGAACGGAAAAATATAAAACATTTTTTATAGGTACCTACATTATTATTCTAGCTGTAACTTAGGATAGGTTTTATCCAACTGCAACAATTAATTAATTTTCCGTAAAATACGACTTCATTTAATTTTTCATTTATTATTCTTAAAGTATATCGCCGCCACATCTTTCAGCTAATAGAAACGTCAAAATCACAGACTAATAAGAGATACTACGGATAAAATGGCGGAATCGCTTTGCCTTTCTTTCACCTATTAATAATTCCCGTCTACGATATACCTTGACGAGACACATAGGTACCAAAAGCAAATATAAAATTAATCGATTTTGATATGCGAACTTATATACGCAAATGTCGTATTTCAACAAATGTATCAACAAATGCGAACAATATAAACTTGGTTTTTTTGAATGGCCCGCGCGCGCGCTCTTTGCGTATTCAGCCAAACCACGAAAACCGAAACTCGAAGTTCGTATATCTGCATTCCTGTCACTTGTTAGTGCGATAGAGATAGAGATACCCGAATATTTTCGAATTCCGAAGTTCGTGGTTTAAAAGAAAATACGGATGTCGGATAGATCTAAATTAATATCAATATTTTTGACGACCGCTTTAGCCTAGTTGGTAGTGACCCTGCCTACGAAGCAAGAGGTCCTGGGTTCGAATCCCGGTAAGGGCATTTATTTGTGTGATGAGCACGATTATTTGTTCTTGAGTCATGGATGTTTTCTATGTATTTAGGTATTATAAGTATATATATCGTCGTCTAGTACCCATAGTACTTTGCTTAGTTTGGGACTAGATTGATTTGTGTAAGATTGTCCCCAAAATATTATTATTATCTCCTTTATTTAAATTTCATCTTAAGCTAGGTTTTTACAATAATTATATAAAAAATAAAATATAAAACAATACATACAAAACATAAAATCATTATAAAAACCTATCCTAGGGTGCCGCCGGCAGCGAGGCGGGGCCTAAGCTACCGGTGGTCAGGGCGACAGAGACAGGAACCTCCTGACTATCCGCGCAGTATCCAGGAGTACTGCCTTCTGTATCTGACCCCTGATCCAGCCATCTAGCGAGAGTCTCTTAAGGTGACGGTCGAGACTCTTCGCTATTAAACCATTCGCCGAAACGACTATCGGGACGATGATCGTCGAATCAACATCCCACATGGCGGTTACCTTGTGAGCCAGGTCTAGGTACTTACTGGCTTTGTCCTTCTCGGCCTTCACGAGGTTCTCGTCGTGGGGGATGGTGGTGTCGACGAGCACCGCCTGGCGTTTCGATCGATCTGTCAGCACGATATCAGGCCTATTGGCAAGAATAGTCCTGTCCGTGATGACAGATCGATCCCAATAGAGCGTGGCACGACCATTTTCGAGAACTGGCGCAGGTGTGTACCTTATTATCAGTGATCGGATCTAGGATGCAATTTCCCGGGGTTTAAGTTCGTAATATTAAGGTGGATATGACTTACAATCCCGCGACTTTTTTGTTACCTATCTTTACAAAAAGGTAAACAACTTTTAATTTTAAGTAGTTTACAGTATAAAATTAACAGAAAATGTAATAACAACAAAAATGTTTACAGTACCTACTACATAGAAGAACTGAACGTATCTTGTATGTCTTATCTTTTATGTATTTTTATTATTCTTATATACTTATTCTTACCAGGGTATACAAGAGAAAGTAATAATTGTTATTAGTTCACTATCACTATTTCGTTAATCTTATCACCAGGGCTCGAACTTTTAGTGCCGATGACGTTGCACTGCACCACACATAGGATGCCATTAAATAATCTTTTCGTAAACAATTACCACTTATCAACCTCTTTTATTAAATGAAATGGCCACTTGAAATGAGCAGTATATAATGTATTGACTGACATTGTCATTCAAATCGAGCCCTGCTTATCACATTCTCAACTCCCATTTACTACACACTACCCATTATTAGACAATTCTAGTGTGCTTTAAGTGTGCAAATATTAAGTTACGTATTTTTTAATTTACAATAACCCATTTCCCAAAATCCCGGGAGATCCGAGACACATCCATGATAAACATAACGTTTGAGGTCGTTCACTCCAAATTGCATCCTAGATCCGATCACTGCTTATTATTATTATGTGTAAATATGGTTAAAATTATTTGGAAATACTATTGTTGTTATTGTTTTAGTATATTTGACTAGCTTTAAGTTTAATATTGTACGTCCGAAATGGGCAAGCTGTTGGACTTTATTTTACCCAAAACAACTAAATGTACACAGTTCTGACAATAAGGAAATCTTATTTTATCTTATCTTATCGAAAATAGGCATGTAGACACTAAATAAAATAATCATAATGTTGTATTTTTTTTTTAAAGAAAACAACGCAAATAGCAACGCAACGCAATATAGGTAAGATAATCACTAAGTTATAAGTGTCCAAAGTTTTAAGAGGGGGTTTGTTGTGTCTCTTTTCCGCAAAACGCACCTTTATAATGAAACGATTGTTTTTTACTATGACGCTCGAGGATCGTGACGTGATCGTGACCGTGGTCCCTGATCGTTTTCTCACTCTAACAAGCGACATTAAAACGGTTGTAGCTTCGTAATTTTTTGAGATATTTGAATGAGTTTTTCGTTCCTCCTTTCTTTTGAAGTGAGTCTACAGCTACACCTTTATTTGGAAGACAAGCGGAAATAATCCATACGAAAGTGTGTCTGTCTGTCTGTCTGTTACCTCTTCACGCCTAAACCGCTGAACCGATTTACATGAAATTTGGTATACAGATAGTGTGAGCCCCGAGGAAGGACATAGGGTAGTTTTTATATCTGAGGGGCTGAAATTGGGGGTGGAAATTTGTATGGAGCTACTTAAACGATTGTTTTTTACTATGAGTAATATGACGCTCGAGGATCGTGACGTTACGGTCCCGATCGTTTTCTCACTCTAATAAGCGATATTAAAACGGTTGTAGCTTCGTAATTTTTTGAGATATTTGAACGGGTTTTTCGTTTCTTCTTTCTTTTGAAGTAATAATAAATTTTTCACCTCACTAGCTCGGAAAGCCCTTTTTATTCTTTAAAAACAGATAGCAAAACTGCATTTTATCCACAAGAGTGCAAAGAATATTTGAAATCCGAACGTGTTATTAATTTACTTTCTTAAACATAATAACATGTAAAGGCCAGTCCAGACAGGACATTTTTCGCCCATCAGATTTATTTTATTTAGGTACCTTTTTTTGAATGTTTTTAATTCTTTTTTTCTTTTTTAAATGTTTTTTTGTATTATAAATCTTTTTTTTTTTCTCCTTTTTAAAAATGTTGTTTCTCTTTTTAAATGTTTTGTTTCTTTTTGAATGTTTTTCTGTATTTTTTTTCTCTTTTTAATGTTTTTTTGGTCTTTTTATACGTTTTTTTCTTTTTTTTTAATTCTTTTCTTCTTTTTTTAATGTTTTTTGAAATTCTATTTATTTTTTTGATGTTTTCGTCTACATTTTAATGTTTTTTTTTATATTTTATTAATTTAAATTTGTTTATTCAAGGTTTTTTTTTATTTTTTCAACTTAAAAAAAAAAAAAAAAAATGTTTTTTTTCTTTTTGATTTATTTTTGTGGTTTTTCCACTTTTTATATTTTTTTACATGTTTTTTTTTTAAGTTTTTTGTCTTTTTTATCTATTTTTTACGTTTTTTCTCTTATTTTAATGTTTTTTGTAACTTTTTTTTCTTTTATTATGTTTTTGTCTCTATTATATTGCTTTGTTTTTCTTTTTTCAATGATTTTTGCTTTTTTCTCCTTTTTATTAATGTTTTGTTTCTTTTTGAATGTTTTTTTTTCTTTTTTTATGTTTTTTTGGTCTTTTTTCTCTTTTTTATACGTTTTTTCCTTTTTTTTAATGTTTATTTTTTATTATTTCAAGGTTTTTTGAAATTCTCTTATATTTTTTTGATGTTTTTGCCATATTTTAATGTTTTTTTTATTTTTTATTGATTTATATGTGTTTTTTAAGGTTTTTTTCTTTTTCCATTATTTTAAATTTTTTTAACTCTTTTTAGATGTTTTTTTTTGTTTTTTTGTCTTTTTTTACGTTTTTTCTCTTAATATAATGTTTTCTGTAACTATTTTCTTTTTACATGTTTTTTTTTTGTTTTTTTGTCTTTTTTTACGTTTTTTTTTCTTAATGTTATGTTTTTTGTAACTTTTTTCTTTTTTATATGTTTTTGTCTCTATTTTATTGCTTCGTTTTTCTTTTATCAGTCTTTTTTAATGTTTTTTGAAATTATTTTTGCCTTTTTTAAAAGTTTTTCTTTATTTTAATGTTATTTTTTTTGTTTCTCAATGTTTTTGCTCTTTTCCTCTTTATTAAATGTTTTTTTTAATTTTGTTATATATTGTTTCTTTTTTCATGTTTTTTCCCCCTTTTTAATATTTTTTTAAAAATTTTCCTTACTTTACTTTTTTGTTTTTTTTCCTCGCTTTAGTGAGGTGAAAAGATTTGTGTTACACACGGGTGCAAGTTATTTTGACGTCTCGTGTGTTGCAACACTCGCTACGCTCAGGATTCTATTTTTGAACCACTCGCTTCGCTCAGGATTCTATTTTTGAACCACTCGCTTCGCTCGTGGTTCAACCATAGAATCCATTCGCTAGCTCGTGGTTCAACCCTAGAATCCATTCGCTAGCTCGTGTTTCAATTCCACACTCGCGGTTAAAATACAACTTTGCACCCTTGTATAACAAATAACTATTGAGTCTACTCCCCTATTTGGAAGACAAGCGGAAAGAGTACCTAATCTATATACAGGGCGTCCCACGTCGATGCCACATGGAGGGAAAGTACCTTGAATATTGTAGATGGAACATTTTACTGAAACAAGACATTATTTTAATTTTAAAAACAATTTAAACTGCATTCATAGATTTTAAAATAATTACATGGTTGAACCGGGAATCAAACCCGCTACACGAGAAAAATAATTACCCTGTAGCTTTATCATACCGATCGAAAGGCTTTATCGTAAGGATTATTTTTTGCTAAATAACATAGTGTCAGAAATTAAAGGAAGACCATGAATTTTAACATGGTATGTGACATTTTGTTCAGAAATATGAAAAGCTAACATTGCCGTAAGGACATACAACTGACATTATCATAAGTACCTATTACTAATAAATCAGTATCCACTTGAGAAGTACGCATCATTTCCCTATTAAAATGTAAGTGCATGATAAAATGATAAAGAGATGCGTAATTAGTAGGTACCTGGTTGTATGCAACAAATCAAGTTTCTGTCCAGTCAAGTTTTTGCCGTATCCTGAATCTGCCGAAAGGCACGTAAATGATTTTTTTCAATGGGACTCTTTTTGAGCATTTTTGATAGATTAAATAGATTAATTTTGAATTAAAATGTTAAAATTCATGGTCTTCCCTTTATTTCTGACACTATGTTATTTCGCAAAAAATTATCGTTACGATGAAGCCTTTCGATCGGTATGATAAAGCTACAGGGTAATTATTTTTCTCGTGTAGAAGATTCGATTCCCGGTTCAACCATGTAATTATTTTAAAATCTATGAATGCAATTTAAATTGTTTTTTAAATAAAAATAATGTCTTCTTTCAGTAAAATGTTCCATCTACAATATTCAAGGTACTTTCCCTCCATGTGGCATCGCCGTGGGACGCCCTGTATATAAAAGATGAGTCATTTGAAGAAATAGATACCTACAGAAAAAAAACCGGTCAAGTGCGAGTTGGACTCGCGCACGAAGGGTTCCGTACCATTATCTATAAAAACGGCAAAAAAATTACCTTTGTTGTATGGGAGCCCCCCTTAAAAAAATATTTTATTTTGTTTTTAGTATTTGTTGTTATAGCGGCAACAGAAATACATAAAAAGTGAAAATTTCAACTCTAGCTATCACGGTTCTTGAGATACAGCCTGGTGACAGACAGACGGACGGACGGACGGACGGACGGACGGACAGCGAAGTCTTCCCAAGTAGCAATCGCGAATAAGCTTAAATCTAAAAGTTCTGTAATATGCCTTTACTTAGTTTTGACTAGGAAAGAAAAGATTTTTTTCAGCCTATTTTTACTTTAAGTCAAAATAGTATCATAATAATTATACTTAAGATAAATATGCGTTTCTAAAACCGAATTAAGAAATGCCAAATCAAATTTGAGTAAAGTATGACTTAAACAAACGCCTATAAAGTCTGATTTTACTATACTTAGTTTATTTGAAGTGTCGGTGAGAACTTATTTGATTTAAGAAGAGAAACTTCAGATTAACTCAAGATAAAAAATATTTATATCTTGTCGAAAACCGAATTAAGAAACACCAAATCAATCTTGACTGAAGTATGTCTTCAAGGCATGCCTAGGAATTCTTATATTACTAGACTCAGTATACGTGAAGTGTCAGTAAGAACTTATTTGAATTAAGAAGCGAGATTTCAGATTGACATAAGTGAAAAATTATTTATATCTTATCGAAAACTGAGTTAAGAAATACCAAATCAATCTTGACTGAAGTATGTATTTAAGGCATGCATAGGAACTCTTATGTTACTATACTCAGTTTACGTGAAGTGTCAGTAAGAACTTATTTGAATTAAGAAGCTAGACTTCAAATTGACTTAAGTGAAAAATTATTTATATCTTAACTAAAACAGAGTTAAGAAATTCCAAATCCATCTTTACTGAAGTATGTCTTCAAGGCATGCCTAGGAATTCTTATATTACTATACTCGGTTTACGTGAAGTGTCAGTATGAACTTATTTGAATTAAGAAGAGAGACTTCAGATTGACTTAGGAGAAAAAGAATTTATATCTTATCGAAAACCGAGTTAAGAAATACTAAATCAATCTTTACTGAAGTATGTCTTCAAGGCATGCCTAGGAATTCTTATATTACTATACTCGGTTTACGTGAAGTGTCAGTATGAACTTATTTGAATTAAGAAGAGAGACTTCAGATTGACTTAGGAGAAAAGGGGGGGGGGGGGGGGGTTGAACATTTGGATGTAATCTATTTTGATGAAATTTGGTGTAAATATAGGTTAAGTCCTGGGAAAGGACATGGGATAGTTTTTACCCCAGAAATCATCCCCTAAGGGGGTGAAATTAGGGGTGAAAATTCGGATGGAACCCATTTTAATACAATTTGGTATAGAGATAGCTTGAGTCCTGGGAAAGGACATAGGATAGTTTTGATTCCGGAAATCACTCCCTAAGGGGGTGAAATGGGGGGTGAAAATTTGGATGAATCCCGTTTAGATGATATTTGGTATAAAGGTCGTTTGAGTCCCGAAGAATGACATTAGATAGTTTTCATCCCGAAAATCATTCCCTAAGGGTATGAAATAGGGGGTGAAAGTTTGGATAAAATCCATGTACCTAGATGAAATTTGGTATAGAGATAATTTGAGACCCTTCAAAGGATATAGAATAGTTTTTGCCTCGGAAATCATCCCTTAAGATGGTAGAAGTTTGTTTGCATTATATTTTCTAAGTATTAAGTTCTACGCGGACGAAGTCGCGGGCAACAGCTAGTTATTATATAAATGCATGGAACTGCTCATTTACATGGTAGCGCCTACGCCTACTGTACTGCATAGACGTTGTTTCTATGTATTTTAACAAATTGTAATGTGTAAACCGATTTCCTGAGCTTAAACATAAATATAAAATAAATAAATATTACGGGACAATCTTACACAAATCAACCTACTACTACTAATGTACTGAGACGATTTGCTATGAAAACTTTTTTTACATCCACTCAATCCACAACCACACACACACACGCACACACAAACACACACACACATACACAGTTTCTAGTTATTTTATGGTACCTAACGAATTTTTATTTTCTTACTCAATCTTTGTTCTTTTTTTAATTTTAATATTAATTATATGGAGAAAGAGAGAGTTTAGGTAGGTATTTATTGGACCAGAAATCCAAACTTTTGAAACTTTTTAAAATAAGCCCAGCCCTATGCTCTATCCACTCCTCTGTTCACTTAACTTAATAACCTATGTTTGTTATTGTATCATGTTAAACTCTAAGGAAGAGCGGTGTATCTTGCCACAGGCATCTTGATTGCCTAAAAAGAGGCACCAGCCTGCATTACTGTAAAGTTTTTAAGATTTCGAATAAATCATTTTTCATTTCATTTTCAACTACCACAACCACACTCATACACATTTAGGCACTGGTTTGTTTTGCATACAATTTAATACAAAAATGACTTTATTGTCATGGTCCATTCAAGACAAACACACACGTAGGTACTAAAACAAAAAATAAATAAACAAAGAGTCCGGTAACCCCTAAAATGTTGCTACCGGGACTTCACCAACCAATGTTGCTACCGGGACTTCACCAACCAATGTTGCTACCGGGACTTCACCAACCAATGGTGCTACGACCAGCCGTGACACTGAAGTTCAGTCGTGCCATATACGTTGAGTTTGTTTATGTCATCATTAACAAATAGGTACTCGTAGCATTCAATTAAAAGTCATCAAATCGAATACAACTTATAGGATATGGTAGTTGTTGGATGTGTTAAACTGTGTCGTAATGAGTGGTATCGGAGGTAAGTTTGCTCGGGCAGGTGCGCGTTAGGTCGATGGTTGGGCGCATGCGTGTTGCGTCACCCGATATTGAACCATCATCTGGTTTCCTTTTATATTCTACTTAAGTAGCTCCACAGTATTTAACGCACAATATGTGCCACAAGTTATAATGTATTATATAGGTACTTACTTATAATTATAACATATTGCGCACGATCTAAGGCTCACTTTGGAATTCGATGTTTCTTATTTTATTACAAATCCAAACTTATACTGAAAATATCCACTTGTAATTTGCCTTTATATTTCACGTCGCAAGTTTAAGCTAAAAATAACCAAATAAATTTTACAATGTAAGTACTTACAAGCTATTTTATTGTAAGCGTGTTTCTGAAACTCGTTAAAATGACTGAATGTTCCTTGCACCATTGTTGGGCTTAGATGTGGGTACCTAGCTGAAAAATCCATTTAAAATTTCATCATTGTCCAGAAAAAAAAGGTTCAGTGCCGTAGGTACTTCTTCTCTAACCCATTTTGGATACACGTCTAGTATGGCATCATAGTTCCACATAATATCTTTAATTTATAAATTGTGAGGACGACACCACCCCTGGGTAGTTAAAATAACATAGCCTTTGAGGAAGATGCATTGTCATGGACAGAACTCGAGCGCTGCCTCCACCCGTCATGGACGTAAAAGAGAACCTAAATGTAAAGTAAATACTCGACATTTATTGTCGATTTGATCCGTGACATTCGTAGTGGAGTGCTTCGGGAACTACCAACGCTGCTGCGAACAAGACTCAGTTCATGGGTGGATACGATTAGAGTCGACTTCACAGTAGCACCCACTGAATTAATAAAGGCATATTGTCTCCTCGTCACCGGAATACGGCCCACGCTGCCCTTTAATAATTTTTGTACTCTTCAATGTTAACGTCGCCATGCGATATATTATCGATTTTTCGAATAGGTATATACCAGGATAACATTCAATTAGGGTTTACTCCTCCTGTATCGTTATCTTCCTTTTATATGGCTACTAACTCAAATACAATGACACCGATAATAAAGTCGTCGAAAACTCTATGCTCTTAATATAAAACGTAGGTACTGTTAAATTTTTCATAAAAGCGCTGTTCACCACGATATAAACATCTAAGTAACTTTTAAGAAAAATCGGTCCTTATTCTGCAGTGGTACCTAAAAATGCTCTTGGCGTCTTGAATTGCGATGGTCGCCAAGGCTCGCATCGCAACCCACGCCACTCGGATTTTAAGACAGATTATAGATATATTTACCTACTAAGCTGCCCGCGCGTCTCCACCAGCGTATTACAAAGAACCCAGACGGAGCCGTGCGATAATAGTACGAGTACATTGTGATACAAGTGAGCTATGTTGATCATTACATCAGAGGCGGAACTGCAGGTGTGCGTGATAAGAGAGCCGAGGATGTAATTATCAAAGCTCACGCGTTTCATACGACGTTTTTCGACACATTTGCGAATATTAATCCTTTTCATAAAATGAAAATGTTACAGTCTCCTAAGCTATTTTATTTAGTTATTGATGACAATAGGTTTTTATCAAAAGTACATCTCCAAGAATTTTCAGTGGCGTCAATTCTATTTATCACTTTTTTATTCATCACGAGTCAACATTTTTGATAAAAACCAAACAAGCATCAACAATGCTTACAAATATTTGTGAAATTACCTATAAATGTCCTTCTAGTGTCTCCTAAAATTACCTATAAACAGTCAAATAAAATAAATATTTTCGTATTCAATATAACTAAATTCATGTAAAATGTTATCAAAAGTAAATAGTTTTACGTCATACCTGGCCATAAAGTAGGAATTACCGCACGCTATGCGTGCGGAAAACCCCACTTCCTGGCCAGATAGAGACGTAAAATTTTGTACTCACCATGGGCGGTAATAAAGAAAGCCTCAGAGCGCATATTTATCGCCCTTGCCTTCGGCTCGGGCGTCAAATACCTGCGATCTGAGACATTCTTTGTTTAACCGCCCTAGGTAAGTAATGTACTATTACTAAATGAAACGTTTCTATATCAAATCCAAGAAGAAATAATCAATTAATTCACGAGAAGGATTTAATTTGTTTAGTCGAGTAAGAATCCATTTGCCGAGAATTAAAAAACAACTTTTATAACCCGGTCGATTTAAGAATGCGCTGAGTCCATCATACACCTTGCTGCAAGGTGCCAACGTGTTTTAATCGGAAAATAACCATAAAACACGAGTGCCGTAATGTTATAAAACACGCGTGTTTAATACCTAGGATTATGAGCTTAAAAGCGGCACAATAAGAGGCACGTTACGAGCAAATGTGTTAAAAGTTAATGTAAAATGTTATCAAAAGTAAATAGTTTTACGAAATGAAACGTTGTTATATCATATCCAAGAAGAAATAATCAATTAATTCATTAGAAGGATTTAATTTGTTTAGTCGAGTAAGAATCCATTTTCCGAGAATTAAAAAGAAATCTGTATAACCCGGTCAATTTAAGAATGCGCCGAGTCCATACATACACATTCCTGCAAGCTGCCAACGGGTCTTAATCGGGAACACATTTTCTCGTAACGTGCCTCTTATTGTGCCGCTTTTAGGCTCATAATCCTGGGTATTAAACACGCGTGTTTTATAACATTACGGAACTCGTGTAGTTATAGTTATATCCCGATTAAGACCCGTTGGCAGCTTGCAGGAAGGTGTATGTATGGACTCGGCGCATTCTTAAATTGACCGGGTTATACAGATTTCTTTTTAATTCTCGGCAAATGGATTCTTACTCGACTAAACAAATTAAATCCTTTTATTAATTGATTATTTCTTCTTGGATATGATATAACAACGTTTCATTTAGTAAAACTATTTACTTTTGATAACATTTTACATTAATTTTCAACACATTTGCTCGTAACGTGCCTCTTATTGTGCCGCTTTTAGGCTCATAATCCTGGGTATTTAAACACGCGTGTTCATAACATTACGACACTCGTGGGTTATGTTTATATCCCGATTAAGACACGTTGGCACCTTGCAGCAAGGTGTATATATGGACTCGGCGCATTCTTAAATTGACCGGGTTATACAGGTTTGTTTTTAATTCTCGGCAAATGGATTCTTACTCGACTAAACAAATTAAATCCTTCTTGTGAATTAATTTATTATTTCTTCTTGGATATGATATAGAAATGTTTCATTTAGTAAAACTATTTACTTTTGATAACAGTTTACATGAATTTATATTGAACTAGCTGTTGCCCGCGACTTCGTCCGCGTATAACATATTATTGTCTAAATGTTTGTTGAAGGAATGAATAAAAAAAAACATTGAAATTAATTTTCTACCTAGTCTTTTAGAAAACAATCTAAAACCGAAGTTACAAATCTCTTACTTTTAAAATCTCTTGCTCTCTATACAAACTAAGAAACCTCTCTGAACCCTCATAGTAAACAGTCTGAAACCGTAGTTACAAATTTCTTACTTTAAAAATGTCTTGCTCTCTATACAAAGTTCGAACCCCCTTTTAACCTTCTTAGGCGATGAATTAAAAAAACGCTGAAATAAGTTTTGTAATATTTTAGCAAACAGTCTAAAACCGAAGGTACAAATCCCTTACTTTAAAAATATCTTGCTCTCCATACAAACTTTGAACACCCTTATAATCCCCTTTAGGCTAAGATCGAAGTTACAAATATCATACTTTAAAATTTTCTTGCTCTCCATATAAACTTTGAACGCTTTTTAGAGAAAAATTTAAAATAAAACACTTGGTTTTTTTTTATTGTAATAGGTAAGTATTTTTTCTACAAACTATCTAGTCTCTAGCTAAAAAAAAGGGTGAAAGGGGTGAAATTTTCCAAAACGCTGGCAGTAGGTATTTTTTTGTATTTTAATAAGTAGGTACTTAATCTGTCTACAGAGTTTAAAATTTCTACCTAAAAAAAAGTTTTTCTTTACAAACATTGCACCGCTAGGGTATTGCTACCTTTTAGCGGGTGGAAATTTTCAAACCACTGAAAGTAATTTACCTATATATTTGTATTCTAATAAATAATCTTTCTACACAATTTCAAGTCTCTAGCTAAAAAAAAAGTTTCCTCCATACAAGTTTTCACCTGTTTTAATCACCCTTAGGGGTGGAATTTTCCAAAACGCTGAAAGTTCATTATTTGTATTGTAATAAGTAATCTTTCAACAAAGGTTTGTCACTTGCTAAAAAAATATATTAACAAACGTTGCATTCCCTTAAGTATACACCCCTAAGGGGTGAAATTTTCTAAAACGCTGTAAGTATTTCATTTTATTTAATTATGTAATCTTTTTGAAAAGGTTTAAGATTCTAGCTCAAAAAATCCCCTTTACCAACATTGTACCCCTTTTTCATACCCTTAGGGGTGGAATTTTCCAAAACGCTTTTTTTATTTGTATTGTAATAAGTAATCTTTCTACAAACTTTTAAGCTTATCTCAAAAAGAAGTTTCGCTCATACAAACTTTGCAACCCTTTTTAACCCCCTAAGAGGCTGAATTTTCCAAAACGCTGACTGTACTTTATTTGTATTCTAATAAGTAAGCTTTCTACAACATATTGAGTCTCTTGCTAAAATAATAAAGTTTCCCCCATACAAAATTTGCACCCCTTGTTTACCCCCTTAGGGGCAGAATTTTCCTTTACGTTGAAAGTATTTTATTTGTTTTCTAATCTCCACTTATAATAAATCTCTAAATTAAAAAAAGAATCAGCCAGTTTGAAACTAAGCTTTGCGCGGTTCGAATGTTCTCAGCATCCCATGAACTGAAAAATATGAAACATTTTATATAGGTACATTATTATTCTAGCTGCAACTTAGGATAGTTTTTATCCGACTGCGACAGTTAATTAATTTTCCGAAATATACGACTTCATTTAATTTTTCATTTATTTTTATTAAAATCAAACGCTGCTCCAACTGTCAGCTATAAGAACCGTCAAATTTTCGTCAAAATGGCGGAATTGCTTTGCCTTTCACTTATTAATAATTTAAATCCCGTCTACGATAGACCTTTACGAGAAAAATGCTAAAATATAAACCATAAAAAAATATTCGATTCTGATATGAGAACTTATATGCGCAAATGTCGTTTTATGTCGTAATTTCAATAAATGAAATCAACAAATTTGAACAATATAATTAACACGAATTTGTTTTTTTTGAATGACAATGGCACGCGCTCGGCGCATTCAGCCAAAGTACCTGCGGCGCTACCACGAAAACCGATACTCAATGTTCATATATTTGCATCCCTGTCACTCGAGTATGGTTAGTGCGATAGAGATAGAGATACCCGAATATTTTCGAATTCCGAAGTTCGTGGTTATAGCTCAGGAATCGAAAATATGGTAAATAATCATAATGTATTTTCTCGAAAAAGAATTTAAAATAAATATAGTCAAATGGAGAAAAAAACAAAGCAAGAGGTTATATAGGTAATGATTAAGTTATAAGAGTCCAAAGTTTTAAGAAGGGGTATGTTCTGTCCCTTTTCCGCAAAACGCACCTTCATATGAAATGATTGTTTTTTACTATGACGCTCGAGTATATTGACGTCACAGTCCCTCATCGTTTTCTCACTCTAACAAGCGACATTAAAACGGATGTAGCTTCATAATTTTTTGAGATATTTGAATGGGAGTTTCATTATCTTCTATTTATTTATCTCCACTTATAATAAATCTCTAAATTAAAAAAAGAATCAGCCAGTTTGAAACTAAGCTTTCTGTGGTACGAATGTCCTCAGCATCCCATGGACGGAAAAATATGAAACATTTTATATAGGTACATTATTATTCCAGCTGCAACTTAGGATAGTTTTTATCCGACTGCGACAATTAATTTATTTTCCGTAATATACGACTTCATTTAATTTTCATTTATTATTCGTAAAGTATATCGCCGCCACATCTGTCAGCTAAAAGAAACGTCAAAATCACAGACTAATAAGAAATACTACGGACAAAATGGCGGAATTTCTTTGCCTTTCTTTCGCCTATTAATAATTTTAATCCCGTCTACGATATACGAGTACATTGACGAGACACATATGTACCAAAAGCAAATATAAAATTAATCGATTTTGATATGCGAACTTATATGCGCAAATGTCGAATTAAGGCGTAATTTCTACAAAATGTAACAACAAATTCGAACAATATAAACTTGGTTTTTTTGAATGGCACGCGCGCGCGCTCTTTGCGTTTTCAGCCATCAAACCACGAAAACCGAAACTCGAAGTTCGTATATCTGCATTCCTGTCATTTGTTAGTGCGGTAGAGATAGAGATACCCGAATATTTTCGAATTCCGAAGTTCGTGGTTTAAAAGAAAATACGGATGTCGGATAGATCTAAATTAATATTTTATGTGTGAATATGGTTAAAATTATTTGGAAATACTATTGTTGTTATTGTTTTAGTATATTTGACTAGCTTTAAGTTTAATATTGTACGTCCGAAATGGGCAAGCTGTTGGACTTTATTTTACCCAAAACAACTAAATGTACACAGTTCTGACTTCTGACAATAAAGAAATCTTATTTTATCTTATCTTATCGAAAATAGGGATGTAGACACTAAACAAAATAATCATAATGTTGTATTATCTCGAAAAAAAACAACGCAAGAGGCTATACTTGTATAGGTAATCACTAAGTTATAAGTGTATAAAGTTTTAAGAGGGGGTTTGTTGCGTCTCTTTTCCGCAAAACGCACCATTATAATGAAACGATTGTTTTTTACTATGACGCTCGAGGATCGTGACGTCACGGTCCCTGATCGTTCTCTCACTCTAACAAGCGACATTAAAACGGTTGTAGCTTCGTAAATTTTTGAGATATTTGAATGAGTTTTTCGTTTCTTCTTTCTTTTGAAGTGAGTCTCCTACAGCTACACCTCTATTTGGAAGAAAAGCGGAAAGAACCCATACTATCGATACTAATAATTCATACTTCCATATTAATATTATAAATGCGAAAGTGTGTCTGTCTGTCTGTTACCTCTTCACGCCTAAACCGCTGAACCGATTTAGATGAAATTTGGTATACAGATAGTTTGAGCCCCGGGGTAGGACTAAGGGTAGTTTTTAAATCTGAGGGGCTGAAATTGGGGGTGGAAATTTGTATGGAGCTACTTAAACCGCTGCACCGATTTAGATGAAATTTGGTATATAAATAGTTTGAGTCCCGGGGAAGGACATATAATAGGTTTTATCCCGGAAATCATCCCCTAAGGGGGTGAAAAAAGGGGGGGGGTGAAAATTTGGATGTAATCTATTTTGATGAAATTTGGTGTAGATATAGGTTAAGTCCTGGGAAAGGACATGGGATAGTTTTTACCCCAGAAATCATCCCCTAAGGGGGTGAAATTAGGGGTAAAAATTCGGATGGAACCCATTTTAATACAATTTGGTATAGAGATAGCTTGAGTCCTGGGAAAGGACATAGGATAGTTTTAATTCCGGAAATCACTCCCTAAGGGGGTGAAATGGGGGCTGAGAATTTGGATGAATCCCGTTTAGATGAAATTTGGTATAAAGGTCGTTTGAGTCCCGAAGAATGACATTAGATAGTTTTTATCCCGAAAATCATCCCCTAAGGGTATATGAAATAAGGGGTGAAAGTTTGGATAACATCCATGTACCTACCTAGATGAAATTTGGTATAGAGATAATTTGAGACCCTTCGAAGGATATAGAATAGTTTTTGTCTCGGAAATCATCCCTTAAGATGTTAAGTAGAAGTTTGTTTGCATTATATTTTCTAAGTATAAGTTCTACGCGGACGAAGTCGCGGGTAACAGCTAGTAAGTAATATTTATACAAAATTTTAAGTCTCTAGCACAAAAAATAAAGTTTCCCCCATACAAACTTTGCACCCCTATTTGACCCCTTTAGGGGTAGAATTTCCAAAGATCCCTTCTTATCCGTTGCCTACGTTCTAAAAGGTAGTTCTGGTGTAAATTTCAACTCTCTAGCCCCAGTAGTTTCGGCTGTGCGTTGATGAGTGAGTGGGTGAGTCAGTCAGGGCATTTATATGTAGGTATAGATAGATAGAAGATGACGAAAATCCCATTCAAATATCTCAAAACCGTTTTAATGTCGCTTGTTAGAGTGAGAAAACGATCGGGGACTGTGACGTCAAGATCCTCGAGCGTCATAGTAAAAAACAATCGTTTCATATGAAGGTACGTTTTGTGGAAAAGGGACAGAACATAAAACTTTGGAACTTAGGTATTACCTATACATATATCTTGCGTTGATTTTTTCTCTATTATCCTTTTTTCGAGAAAATATTATATAGTGTCTACCTACAGCCGGGTCCGCTGCACCAACGTTTTCCATGTTTTTAAACATCTACCATGTTTTCCGTCAGGTTCGGCAAACAAATAGGGTTTTGTTTTGATTGGCAAAACATGTTTGACGTTTAAAAACCACGAAAACATGGCGCAGCGGACGCGGCTTACGGGGTGTAGTTTCGATTCCTGAGCTATAACCACGAACTTCGGAATTCGAAAATATTCGGGTATCTCTATCTCTATCGCACTAACATTACTCGAGTGACAGGGATGCAGTTATACGAACTTCGAGTTTCGGGTTTCGTGGTAGCGCCGCAGGCACTTTGGCAGAATGCGCTAAGAGCGCGTGCCATTGTCATTCAAAAAAAACAAATTCGTGTTAATTATATTGTTCAAATTTGTTGATACAGTTTTTGAAAATACGCCATAATGCGATATTTGCGCATATCACAATCGAATATTTTTTTATGGTTTAACTTTTGGCATGTGTATCGTAAAGGTGTATCGTAGACGGGATTTAAATTATTAATAACTTTAATAAGTGAAAGGCAAAGCCATTCCGCCATTTTGACGAAAATTTGACGTTTCTTATAGCTGACAGTTGGAGCAACGTTTGATTTCAATAAAAATAAATGAAAAATTAAATGAAGTCGTATATTTCGGAAAATTAATTCATTGTCGCAGTCGGATAAAAACTATCCTAAGTTGCAGCTAGAATAATAATGTACCTAAATAAAAAGTTTCATATTTTTCCGTTCATGGGATGCTGAGAACATTCGTACCACACAAAGCTTAGTTTCAAACTGGCTGATTCTTTTTTTAATTTAGAGATTTATTATAAGTGGAGATAAGAAAATATTTATTTAATTTTGTACTGGCTGTTTAGAGATCATCTAAGCCTCGCTACAGGCGCACTGCGCGAACTTCACAAAAAAAAAATAGTTGCACGCCAAACGAGACAAATTTCACAAATATTATTACCTAAACATTGATGATGCGTGGTTTGGTTATTATTAAAAATGTTGACTCGTGGTGAATAGAAAAGTGATAAATAGAATTGACGCCACTGCAGTACATTCTTGGAGATGTAAGTACAAATATGTGAGTAAAAACCTGTTGTCATCAATAACTAAAGGAAACAACTTAGGAGCCTGTAACATTTTCATTTCATGAAAAGGATTTTTTCCTCGCAAATGTGTTGAAAAACGTCGTATGAAACGCGTGAGCTTTGATAATTACATCCTCGGCTCTCTTATCACGCTCACCTGCGGTTCGCGTGACAATTTCGCCTCTGATGTAATGACCAACATACCTCACTTGTATCACAATGTACTGTTATTTAAAATGTCCGATGTATCCAAAAGTGATTTTCTCATGTGTTTCATTTAATTTAATTTGCTAACGAATACAAGACTTAACAAACAAAAAGGAATCAAACAAAAAGAGTACGCCACGCCACGCCAGGACGTCTTTATGCCACAACTGCATGGAGTCGGCCCGCCGCACTAAAAACGGAACGTGAGGATATACATTGATTTACTTTTGGTTAAGAATTTGTTATTGTATGCCATATGGGCTCGGGGCTGTGCAAGCGGTGGGGTTTTTTCTCTTACGACGACTACAGCGATCGTTAAACAATGGGACACATGCGTGCCTCGGTGCTTGCATCTGTGACCTGCTTGTGGGCTCCGGCCCACTTACTTATCTACTTGCAGTGCAGACTCTACGTCCACAGTTCAAAATAATAATAATGTTCAGTCGCTCAGTTGCGAGTGCCAGTTATGATCGCGAAATACTGCGCTTAGGTAAATAGTTGTTTCACAGTCGATTTTTTGTTAAGCCCTATGAATTAGTGTCTGACCGAAAAGAAAAGCAACTTTCTATTCTATTCTATTCTACCTAAACTTTTACAAACTTATTCAAGTCGTAATTTTTAGTCCAATTTTATGGAAACTTGCTTGCAATTTCACCCGAGAAATTAAAAAAATAGGAACCTATAAACACTAAATCGGTTTCGTCTTAATTTGCTTCTATCTTTTAGATATCACGATGGTCGTCGTAGCAACCGTATAACCGGAAGCTTGCAACTTAGGTAACAGCGAATTATATAACAAGCATATTTTACTGCGTGAAAACTGTGAGCAAAATACGATTTTGCTGCTCACTCCGTGAGTCAAACTAGCTTTTTAATTTTGATATCGAGCACTGACAGTTCGTAGTGTGGGGTCTATTACAAATCCATAATATTTCAACTTTAAGAGCACTGTCCCTTTCATTTTCATTACGAAAAAAGAATACAACAGAAATAGGTCGACTCATATTCGAATTTAAATTAGACCCCCAAAACAGCGCGAACCAAGTTACACATTCGAAAACACACTTAACATACGTATAAGTTTAAATTACCAAAAAAATTGGTACAAAGGAATGTTATAAATTGAACAGAAAAAACATGGAGCATCTCAAATAAAGTCAGTTTTGCACAAGAACGTATTCATCTTCATGCTTGCGCTATTGATATTAGTTTTGAATATAAAAACGACTAGGGTTAATTAATTATCTATCTAACTAAGAAATATATATCTAGTGAATTCATTAAAGAAGACAGTGTTTAACAACACTACGCTTAGTTTTTGTAGCGCACGCGCGACGCGCGTAAGCGTAACAGATATTAGTATGAATATTTCAAAAAATAGCTCGAATATATGAGTGAAATGTGGGAACATGAGTGACAGTATTTTAACAATAAAAGGTACCTATGGTTAGTTTTAGTGTTGTGTTAGTGTCATGCGAGACTCGTATAGATTACTAAAATGTGCTTTAGCCTGTCGTGTCGCGCCTTGTCTCGCCCGCGCTCTCGCGTGCTTCTAGTAACTAACTAGCCACGCTAAGGAGTTTAAATAAGCAGTAACGAACCCCGAATCAAGTTTTCTTTCTGAATATCCACGAGACGAATAGGTACGTAAAAGCCTATCGATGTATTTTTAACGTGACTATGTTCTCACTGCTGAGGTGAAAAGTTATATGTGTTACTCGAGAGCAAAGTACCTATTTGCGTCTCGTGCTTTTGAGTCCCTCGCTGCGCTCAAGATTCTAACTTTGAATCACTCGCTACGCTCGTGATTACATTTTGGAATCTTGCGCTTCCTCGGGACTCAAAATCAGCACTCGCAGCAAAAAAGAACTTTGCTCTCTTGTTGCACAAATAACTATTTCAAATAGAGTTTTTTGTTTCCCTTTTTTCTTGATGAACCTCATTTTGTAGGTATTTCTCAGGATAGTGAGACAAGATGTGTGGACAAGCGCATTGTATACCTACGCACAACATATTGTCTGAGGTGTTTTCTGCGCTCCACATTAAGAGCTATTCAATTCAATTCAAATTATTTAATTCTGACTATGACCATATCATGTTCGTAACAATAAAAACATACATAACTATTTTAAGGCAATTACAAAGGCTTATACTACGAGTACAAAATCATTCGTTTTGCCTCGATATTATGGGTGCCTAATGCCTACAAACAAAATAAATTGGTAATTTAACACGAAAATTACTTAACCCATTGAACGCCATTATTCACGTACTAAAGTGTCACTGACACGCCAACCTTTTTAGGGTTCCGTACCAAAAAGGTAAAAAAGGAACCCTTATGGTGCGACTCTGTCCGTCTGTCCGTCCGTCCGTCTGTCACAACGTTAAATATCTCAGGAACTATTTAAGCTATCAATTTGAAATTTGGAACAACTGTTAAAAGGGTTAAACACGTGTATGGAAAATGAAAAAAATTGTGTGCGTCCCATGACACGGGCAAGGACAGCATCCGCTCGGTGTACTCCTTGCATTTCATTAAATTGTCAAAAGGGCCTCTACGTGTTGCCTCAGTTGGTACTTTGTAGGTACCTAGCCCCACGCACGCCTCCCAACATTTTTATTTTCTGTTTAGATGACGAATATGAGGGGGAATAAAAAATCAAAGTCTAGTAAATAGATCAAGTGGGATATCATATGAAAGGGCTTGAGTTGCACTTTCTAAAACCGTTTTTATTTTTTTTCGACAGTGGTTAAGTTTTGATTTATTAAGGAAAATGTAGAAAAAAATACCATCCCCCCCCCCCCCCCCCCCCAGAACCCCCCCTTATCTCCGAAGTTTACAAAGCGAAAATTCTAAAATAATACATATGATCAAGAGTAACATAAATAAGTAATACAGGAAAAATAAAACGATATCTCTATCTAACTTATTTGTTTTATTTATCTCCACTTATAATAAATCTCTAAATTAAAAAAAGAATCAGCCAGTTTGAAACTAAGCTTTGCGCGGTACGAATGTTCTCAGCATCCCATGAACGGAAAAATATGAAACATTTTATATAGGTACATTATTATTCTAGCTGCAACTTAGGATAGTTTTTATCCGACTGCGACAGTTAATTAATTTTCCGAAATATACGACTTCATTTAATTTTTCATTTATTTTTATTGAAATCAAACGCTGCTCCAACTGTCAGCTATAAGAAACGTCAAATTTTCGTCAAAATGGCGGAATTGCTTTGCCTTTCACTTATTAATAATTTAAATCCCGTCTACGATAGACCTTTACGAGACAAATGCTAAAATATAAACCATAAAAAAATATTCGATTCTGATATGAGAACTTATATGCGCAAATGTCGTTTTATGTCGTAATTTCAATAAATGAAATCAACAAATTTGAACAATATAATTAACACGAATTTGTTTTTTTTGAATGACAATGGCACGCGCTCGGCGCATTCAGCCAAAGTACCTGCGGCGCTACCACGAAAACCGATACTCAATGTTCATATATTTGCATCCCTGTCACTCGAGTATGGTAAGTGCGATAGAGATAGAGATACCCGAATATTTTCGAATTCCGAAGTTCGTGGTTATAGCTCAGGAATCGAAAATATGGTAAATAATCATAATGTATTTTCTCGAAAAAGAATTTAAAATAAATATAGTCAAATGGAGAAAAAAACAAAGCAAGAGGTCATCAATCCAGGATCAATACCTGAATACCTAGGTAATGATTAAGTTATAAGAGTCCAAAGTTTTAAGAGGGGGTATGTTCTGTCCCTTTTCCGCAAAACGCACCTTCATATGAAACGATTGTTTTTTACTATGACGCTCGAGTATATTGACGTCACAGTCCCTCATCGTTTTCTCACTCTAACAAGCGACATTAAAACGGATGTAGCTTCATAATTTTTTGAGATATTTGAATGGGAGTTTCATTATCTTCTATCTATTTATCTCCACTTATAATAAATCTCTAAATTAAAAAAAGAATCAGCCAGTTTGAAACTAAGCTTTGCGCGGTTCGAATGTTCTCAGCATCCCATGAACGGAAAAATATGAAACATTTTATATAGGTACATTATTATTCTAGCTGCAACTTAGGATAGTTTTTATCCGACTGCGACAGTTAATTAATTTTCCGAAATGTACGACTTCATTTAATTTTCCATTTATTTTTATTGAAATCAAACGCTGCTCCAACTGTCAGCTATAAGAACCGTCAAATTTTCGTCAAAATGGCGGAATTGCTTTGCCTTTCACTTATTAATAATTTAAATCCCGTCTACGATAGACCTTTACGAGACAAATGCTAAAATATAAACCATAAAAAAATATTCGATTCTGATATGAGAACTTATATGCGCAAATGTCGTTTTATGTCGTAATTTCAATAAATGAAATCAACAAATTTGAACAATATAATTAACACGAATTTGTTTTTTTTGAATGACAATGGCACGCGCTCGGCGCATTCAGCCAAAGTACCTGCGGCGCTACCACGAAAAACCGATACTCAATGTTCATATATTTGCATCCCTGTCACTCGAGTATAGTTAGTGCGATAGAGATAGAGATACCCGAATATTTTCGAATTCCGAAGTTCGTGGTTATAGCTCAGGAATCGAAAATATGGTAAATAATCATAATGTATTTTCTCGAAAAAGAATTTAAAATAAATATAGTCAAATGGAGAAAAAAACAAAGCAAGAGGTTATATAGGTAATGATTAAGTTATAAGAGTCCAAAGTTTTAAGAGGGGGTATGTTCTGTCCCTTTTCCGCAAAACGCACCTTCATATAAAACGATTGTTTTTTACTATGACGCTCGAGTATATTGACGTCACAGTCCCTCATCGTTTTCTCACTCTAACAAGCGACATTAAAACGGATGTAGCTTCATAATTTTTTGAGATATTTGAATGGGAGTTTCATTATCTTCTATCTATTTATACATAATAAATGCCTATGTCCTGACTGACTTATTCACTCACTCACTCACTCACTCACTCATCAACGCACAGCCGAAACTACTAATCTTAGAGAGTTGATTTTTGCACAGTATGTTGCTTTTATAACGTGGGCTAGGGATAAAAAGGGATTTTTGAAAATTCTACCCCTAAGGGGGTAAAATGGGGGTGCAGAGTTTGTATGGGAGAACCTTTTTTTTTTGAGCTATAGACTTAAACTTTGTAGAAAAATTAGTTATTAGAATACAAATGACACACTTTCAGCGTTTTGGAAAATTCCACCCCTACGGGGGTAAAATAGGGGTGCAAGGTTTGTATGGGGGAAACATTTTTTTTTTAAATAGAGACTTAAAACTTTGTAGAAAGATCAGTCATTAGAATACAAATAAAGAACTTTCAGGGTTTTAGAAAATTCTACCCCTAAAGGGGTAAAATAGAGTGCAAAGTTTGTATGGGAAAAACTACTTTTTATTAAATAGAGACTTAAAACTTTGTAGAGAAATTATTCATTAGAATACAAATAAAGTACCTAGATTCAGTGTTTTAAAAAAATCTACCCCTAAGGGGGTAAAATAGGGGTGCAAATTTTGTATGGGGGAAACAATATTTTTTTTAAATAGAGACTTAAAACTTTGTAGAAAGATTAGTCATCAGAATACAAATTAAGTACTTTCAGCGTTTTAGAAAATTCTACCCCTAAAAATAGGGGGCTAAAATAGGGGTGCAAAGTTTGTATGTGGGAAACTATTTTTTTTAGCTAGAGTCCTAAAACTTTGTAGAAAGATTATTTAAATACAAAGAAAGTACTTTCAGCGTTTTGGAAAATTTCACCCCTAAGGGGGTAAAATAGGGTGCAAAGTTTGTATGGGAAAAACATATTTTTTTTTAATAGAGACTTAAAATTTTGACGAAAAATTACTTATTAGAACATGAAAAATACTACATTCGGCGTTTTACAAAAATCATTCCCTAAGGGGGTTAAAAAAGGGTGCAAGGTTTGTATGGGGAACACTTTTTCTGAGCTAGACACTTAAAACTTTGTAGAAAGATTACTTATAAAAATACAAAAAAAAAGACTTTCAGCGTTTTGAAAAAATCTATCCCTAAGGGGGATAAAAAGGGGTGCAAAGTTTTTATCAGGGAAAGTTTATGTTTTTGAGTTAGAGACTTGAAACTTTGTAGAAAGATTACTTATTAAAATACAAAAAAAGAACACAAACCGTTTTAGAAAATTCCACCCCTAATAGGGTTAAAAAGGAGAGCAAGCTTTGCATGGGCAACACTTTTTTTTGAGTTAGACTTAAAACTTTGCAAAAAGATTACTTATTAGAATACTAAAAAAGAACTTTCAGCGTTTTAGAAAACTCCATCCCTAAGGGGATCCTTAAGATCCTTAAGAAGGGTAGCCAGTGTTGTGTGGGAAAAACTTTTTTTTTTACTAGACTTAAAACTATTCAAAATGTTACTTATTAAAATTAAAAATCAAAGATTGCATCATATTTCATGTACAAATGAGAAAATCAAATTTTACGAACTCAATAGGGAATGTTATCAACAATACGGAGTACTCCACCACAGGGGCAACAGGACACGGAAATTCATGGCCGATGAACTCATTGCCATCCTGCAAAATCCTATATCAAGCTCATCACTTACATTCATCAATACTGATGACCAGGAGAAGACTATTGAGGTCCAGGAGCCGGTTTTTCCAGTGAGGACAAGTCGAGAGGGAATAATTTAGTTATAGTTCAGTCAAATGTCCAATGTATTAGAAATAAGTTAGAAGACCTTGACATTTTAGCGATAAATACATCTTGTGATGTCCTTTGTGTAACGGAAACATGGCTTACGGAGTTACAAACCCGGATAGTAAATTTCAAAAACTATAATCTTGCTTCTTTTTTCTGTAGAAGCAAGAATAAGCATGGCGGTGTTGCAATATTAGTAAAAAAATGTATTAAATACAGAGTACGGAGTGATATAAATAGTTTATCGAATGAAAAACACTGTGAGCTTACAGCAATCGAGTTGAAGTCACCGCGAATGATAATTGTTGTTGTATACCGTGCAAACTACGATATAAAAGTATTTGAAGAAACTATTTCAAAAGTTTTAGCAAAAAGTCAACATGAAAATAAGCAAGTCGTTATTACAGGTGATTTTAATTTAGATTTCTTGAAAAAAATTCCGTCCGTACGTAGTTTTAAGACAATTCTACGAAGTTTTGGGTTTAAAACAGTTTTAAAAAAACCAACAAGGACTACGCACCATTCCGCGACATGTATTGATAATTTCTTTATTAACTTTAGTAATAGCACAGTGGAAGGCAGGGTCCTGGGGGCCGATTTTTGACTTTCGAGCGCTCGAAAATTAAATAAAAGTGAATACGATTTTAGTGTCAAAATTGCAGGCACTAACTTTCTACCGATAGAATTGAATACGAGTGGTCAATACCACTCGCTTTTCAATTTTTTATCGCTATTTCAAAAGAGCGTTTCGTAATTTTTGTCCATTTTCGAAAGAAAGATTCGAGCGCTCGAAAGTCAAAAATCGGTCCCCAGGAATATAAGATATCTGATCACAACGCGATTGAGCTTAAAGTAAAGTGCCCTGGATCTAAACGACTAAGCTGCGATAAACTAGTTACCAGAGTGTTTAGTAATAGTAACTGTAATTATTTTCACTACCTTTTCAACAATGACATTAATCTTAGGAATACAGTATTAAATACTAATAATGCTAACGATAAAGTAGACGTCTTAATGAAAGGAATTGCCCACTATTACAATATTGCATTTCCCGAAAGAACGGTAAATACCAAAGCTTATTTTAATTCTTGGATTACTAAAGGTATAGTGATTTCGAAAGAAAATCTAAATAACATGGAGTTGCTCCAAGAGTTCTCACCCACGGACGAGAGAAAAGAACGAATAAAGGCTTACAAAAAAGAACTTAAAAAAGTTATGTTATGTTCGAAAAGACTAAGCCATTCTCAAAGAATACAAAAGTCGGCTAATAAAATCAAAGAGTCTTGGAAAATAATCAAAGAAGAAACTGTATGTGCATCGGATAAAGATTCGCGTATGCCTGATAAATTATATATTGATGAAAATTCTACTTGCACAACTAACCATGAAGAAATGGCGAACATCTTCAATACATTCTTTACGACTATAGCTCATAGAGTAAGCGGACATTTAGATACATCACCAGAATCTTGCTCAAAATACCTCAGCAACTGTAAAATACCGACTAAGCATATTGAATTTAATGCGCTAACGCTTAAAGAACTAAGAACAATTCTGAGCAAGTTAAAAATTAAAAAATCTAAGGACATATTACAAATGGACACGAGATTCCTCAAGATAATAATCTTTAATGATACCGTAATGGGACTACTGTTAAACAGTATAAACTGTTGTATTCGGGAAGGTGTATTTCCAGATGTACTGAAAAATGGCAGAGTAGTACCTATATATAAAAAAGGCAACGCTTCGGACCCAAACAACTACCGACCAATTTGTATTTTGCCGGTGTTTTCGAAAGTACTGGAGTCAGCCCTTAAATCAAGAATTGTAGCTTTCTTCGAAGATAATGATCTTTTCACATCCAGTCAGTACGGATTCAGAGCCAATAAAAGTACGGGAACAGCTATTAGACGAGTAATAGATTTCATACTTGAATCATTGGATACGTCACAACAATGTGCAAGCATATTTTGTGACCTATCCAAGGCATTCGATTGCTTGCGGCATGATATACTTCTGAGGAAGCTGGAACATTACAAGTTCAAGGGGACGGCTCTCAAAATGATGACCTCCTATTTGCAAAACCGTAGTCAAATTGTACAGATTGGGTCAAGCAAATCGAGGATCAGAAACAATGACATCGAAATACCACAAGGCTCGATTTTGGGTCCTGTGTTATTCCTGATATACGTCAACGATCTGCCATCAAATATTCCAGATTGGGCACAGGTCAGTTTGTTTGCTGACGATACTCATATTGGAGTGAGACATAAAAACATTAATACAATGGAAGCACAGCTGACACAGGCCCAGCATATCCTCCAGGAATGGTTTCAGGCAAACGGCATTGTTTTAAATACAGATAAAACTATAAGTATAAAATATCAAACCAATTCTCGAACTCTCAAAAATACACCAGAGCTAACTTACCAAAGTTCTACGAAATTTTTGGGATATATAGTGGATAGTAAATTAACACATAAAGAACATTTGGAAAAACTCAGCAATAAATTATCCTCGGCGAATTTTGCATTACTAAAGTTAAAACCATTAATTAATAAAGAAACATTAAAAACGGTATATTATGCATACATACAATCATTACTAAATTACGCTATAACTGTCTGGGGGAACGCATCAGAGATTCAAAAAATACTAGTGCTTCAGAAGCGTTCCATCAGGATCATGTGCGGGGTCAACCGAAGAGACACAGCCAAACCACACTTCGAGAGGCTGGGCATAATGACGGTCATTTCATTATTTATTTACAACTCCCTTTTAGAAATACACAGACAAACGGATTGCCTCCCTAAATTGTCTGATATACATAACTATAATACGAGATCTAAACACAAATTGGTACTACCACAGTTGCGGCTTACAAAATGTCAAAAACAGGGTGCTTTTCTAAAGATAAAAATGTACAACAAATTACCTTTTGAAATAACATCATTGCCAATTCATAGTTTTAAGAAGAAAATATCACACTATTTCAGGAAACATGCCTTTTACTCCGTATCAGAATTTTTAACAAGCAATATTAGCTTACAAACATTTTGAACTGTATGTTATTAGCTATAAGTATCATTTTGATTTTATTGTAATTTATTTCTTTTATTTTTACAAATTGTTACTGACATACCATGTAATGCACATATTACTTTATGGTGAAATAAATAAATACAAATACAAATAAATACAATACGAAATAATAAAGTACTTTCAGAGTTTTAGAAAATTCCACCCCTAAGGGGGTTAAGAAAGCTTTGTATGGGCGACACTTTTTTTGAGCTAGAGACTTAAAAGTTTACGAAAAAAGTTCTTTCAGCGATTAGAAAAATTCAACCTTGGGGGTTTAAAAGGGGGTTCAAATTTTAAATGGCGAGCAATAAAATTTTAAAGTGTGAGTAAGAGATTTTTAACTTCGGTCTTATTCTGTACGTTAAAAGACTACAAAACTGATTTCAGAGTTTTTCCAAATTCATCCCCTAAGAGTGTTAAAATTGGTTCAAAGTTTGAGTATTTCAAGGCATTTTTAAAGTATGAGATTTTTAACTTTGGTTTTAGACTGTTTGTTCACAAACTAGAAAATGAACATCAACTTTTTTTTTAATTATCCCCTAAAAGAGGGTTCAAATTTTGTATTGAGAGAAATCATTTTCTAAGACGATAAAAAGTTCTACGCGGACGAAGTCGCGGGCAACAGCTAGTCAAAAATAATTTCTTAATTCAATTTGTGATTTACTTACTTTTGTATGAAATTTTATATCGTCAGATTATCTTTAAAGTCCCTAAAAATAAATAATCGAAATCGGTACGCGTGATAAAAAGCTATCGCTGATAAACAAACATACTAGGTTGTAAGTTGTTAGTACCAAAATGCAGAAGGCGCTTTGCAACGGTAACTTCTACTATGAGCTGTTTAAGATTTTTCAAGAATGAATGGGGTCCTGACATGACGGGTATGGTGTATGAAAGATTGTACGGAATCCTCGGTGCGCGAGTCAGACTGGTACTTGACCGGTTTTTTCCATAAGAGAGTGACTATGAACCTTGTATGAAAGACTTTGGAAAGACTGAAGGTCGTTTTGACAGCGAACGTCATAACCACTATAGGGGTTCTTGGCGTGGTGGGCACGACGCCACACGACCACTTTATGGGTTCTTGGCATTCAAAGGGTTAAATCAATTATTCTTATTGGGTGATTCGACTTGTTTTTCTTTGCCGCGGCCAACATATTTATATCATATATGATTTATAAATATGTCCAATACTTACAAAGCTCTTAATACCTACCTATTACACAGGGTGTTTGGTCCATCGTTTGCCAAATTAAAACGGCAGGTAGTGTGTGTCATTTGCTATCATTTCCGCCTACATTTTTTATTAAATTGTAATGTTTAATGTTGTACGAAAGTTGTCTATCAAAGTCAAAACTATTTGCAAGTAACGTCTACTTATTTTTTTATTGACCCTCAAAAAAAAATCTAGTCTATCCTCTTTCTAATGATGTGCAATAATGCCAAAAAAACCTTAATTTGCCAATTTTGTGTAAGAGACGTACTAGGCTCGTAATCGGCATGCGATAAAAACATATTTTAAGTACGAGTAGTAGGACTAGTAGGTAAACAAGACTTCCAGATTGACGACAACCATTACGAACCGTAATCGAATCAGATTTTTGAATAAATCGATTCAAAATTATTAATAATTCGATTATTTAATTTTCCTTTTTTGTAAGTGGAGAGTATTAAAAGATCGATAGTTATTTTCATATAAACCCGATTTAATAATCTATTCAGATTTTTAACAAAATTTATTCTTTTTTAATCAATTCTGAGCAAATTATACGGTTAAAAAATGATCGATCTATTTAAAAATCGGAATAGATTTTTGTGATAATAATAATCGATTTCGAATCGATTTTTTAATAATCGATAAAAAAAAATTCACGTCCTTACCAGATGCTACGCGTGCGTTCGTAATGGTTGTCGTCAATCTGCAAGTCTTGTTTACCTACTACTCGTACTTAGAATATGTTTTTTTACCGCATGCCGATTACGAGAATAGTGCGTCGCTTACACAAAATTGGCAAATTAATAAAAGTCCTTAGGGTTTTTGGCATTATTTACAATAACCAATCAATCAAAGTACCATCATTAGAAAGAGGATAGACTAAAGAACTTTTTTTTTGAATTTTAAGAACATGATCTTTTTAGTTTTTTTTAAATTGCAGAATCAAAATTACCCAAAACGATTTTCTTTAATCTTGATTTTTTTTGAGTGTCAATTAAAAAATAAGCAGATTTTACTTGCAAATAATTTTGACTTTGATAGAGACCTACAACATCAAACATTACAAATTAAAAAAAAAAGAATGCTCTACCACTTCCCTTTCTTTTATATTCAAGTTGAAACGCGTAGGTCCTTAGAATTTTATAATTTAAAAAAAAAAGTATTAAAAAAACCCGTGGCTGCAAACATTTTATTAATTCCGGAAGTAATGGCAAATGAAATGACCCAAACTAGGTACCTGCCGTTTTAATTTGGCAAACGATGGACCAAGCACCCTGTATACATATGTTAAAAGCGACTACAAAATATTACCTAAATTATTGATTTTGTGTGTATTGCGAGCAGAACGCGATACGAACGAAAGAACGAGGTCATTTCAATAGTTTCATTCAGCAAGCAAGACGGAAGTTTCGGCTGGATTTTGACCGAAACCGAAATGTTGGAACCTGAGGTGGAAACTTGCTGAGGACGATAAACAATAGGTTCTTATTTTTACCCAATTTTTCGAAGCATTGAAGTGTCATCCATCTCTTTTTACACGACTGCCCAACGAAAAGGAGTGTAGTGTTTTCAGGGTCTAATGTGTGTATGTGAGATTCTTTTTCAACCGACTAAAAAAAAAGGAGGAGGTTCTCAATTCGGATGTATTTTATTTTTATTTTTTTAAATGTTTGTTACCTCAGAACTCCGTCATTTATGAACCGATTCGTATAATTATTTTTTTAATTGAAAGTATATGCTTCCAGATTGGTCAAAACCCCAGTTGGATGATGGGAACCATGAGGAATTGAGAGAACTCCTCAAATATATTAGGCACGCGTGTAGTAATTTCGGTATTTTCTATTATAACTCGTGTATTTACACCCGGAAATCATAAATTTGGTGATGGTGGAAGTGATGATGAAGACCACAGATGGCTTGTGGAACTTCTCAATGATGTACTTCAAACTATATAAGTACATCACAGATTCTGATATTATTCCTTTGAAATAGCAAACAATGAAGTGCCAAAGGTAATTTTGAGATCCTTGAGGAATTGACGGAAGTTCTCGAATATTATCGGCCCACATACAGCGATTTGGTTTATTGGTCTAAAAATCAACGCATTTGCTCTCGGAAATCAGTTCATGTGGTAAATTGGAAAAAAAAAATGTGGAAATGTTCATGTCGCTTGGCGGAGTAGGTACTGAATTGAAGTCGGTTAAAACTTTGTTTTGAAAGTAAATTATTATAATAAGTATTGTTTAATTTATAATTACTTGTGATAATGATTTAATTTGATTTCTACTATAGTAGAAAACCTTGCAGCGACATAATGTTACATTTTAACATAAGGTCACTAAAAAAAACAAAAAAAAACCGGCCAAGTGCGAGTCGGACTCGCGCAAGAAGGGTTCCGTACCATTATCTATAAAAACGGCAAAAAATCACGTGTATTGTATGGGAGCCACCTGTAGCCTAGTTGGTTGTGACCCTGCCTACGAAGCCGGAGGTCCCGGGTTCGAATCCTGGTAAGGGCATTTATTTGTTTGATGAGCACAAATATTTGTTCCTGAGTCATGGATGTTTTATATGTATTTAAGTATATATTTATCTATATAAGTATGTTTATCGTCGTCTAGTACCCATAGTACAAGTTTTGCTTAGTTTGGGACTAAGCCGATTTGGGTAAGATTGTAAAAAAAAAGATTTATTTTTATTTATTCTGTTTTTTAGTATTTGTAGCGGGGTCAGAAATACATCATCTGTGAGAATTTCAACTGTCTTACTATCACGGTTGTTGAGATACAGCCTGGTGACAGACGGACAGACAGACAGACAGACAGACAGACAGACATACAGACAGACAGACAGACAGACAGACGGACAGCGGAGTCTTCGTAATAGGGTCCAGTTTTATTCTTTGAGTAAGGAACCCTAAAAAATACTAACAACTAGGTACCTATGTATATTGTGCTAAATCATCACGGGGCACAATTGCAAGGCGAGCACGCTTCTCTTTTAACAATGACATTTTTTTTTTATGAGCCTATTGTGTGTCCCACTGCTGGGAAAAGGCCTATCCCCGTGATCTCCATGCATCCCTACTATATGCCTCTTCCGCCCAATTGCTGAGGAATACATCCAGGTCGTCCTGCCATCTCCATCTAGGTCGGCCCCGTCTGCGTCGCCCGTCATGTGGCACCCACTTGTTAGCTATGCTAGCCCACAATGACTTATTAACATATATATAAATATGAAGGGCTTATCATTATCTGAAAAAAATATAGTCAGCTTCGGCCAAAACCAACCTACAAAATATCTTCATCTGTATTGGATCAGTTGGCTAGGGTCGCGGTCGGAAGCCCGCGGAGTTAATCGACTTGGAGCAACCGAGTATAATCCTTACAGAGCTGGTAATATCACAAGTTCACCGGACGTTTAATGAATATCGCATTATCAATATTCCGAAGAAACTTGTAGACGAGTCAGCCCCCGGGCTCACCGCCAGCTCACTTTGGCACGCCTCACAGAATCCACTTAACTTCCAATCGATACCTTATTTAGGTACCCATATATCTGAAGCTACGTAGGTACTTATTCCCTCTGCGGGTTGCGTTCCGACTGGTATCTCCAGCCATGGCAATTGATAAACACGCACGAAATTGTAAATATGTTGCATTTTTGAGGGTCGTGTATTTCAAGCCAGGGTTGAGTGCTAGGAAAATAACTTAATTCCTTCTTTTTTTACCACTTAAAGTCATTTACATACAAAAAGCTACATTAAGTTGAGATTAAGACCTAAAGAGAAACGAAGGATTATAAAATACCGAAGTATACAGAAATAGTTATTTATTATACAAGTACCTATGCGGAAAGTAGGTAATGGGATTGGGGACGAGTTGGGATTTACCTATCCGCACGTGTATCATACAACATTTTACAATGCATTATGCAAGGAAAAAAAAATATAGGTACATAAAAAGTTAAATTTTAATTGTCACGAAATCTCATTCTCGCATAGTGTGCGGGAATTTTGGCCTGAAATCCATTCCCGCACGGGCGCGGTCCGCCCGGCGGCGCCGCCGTACCGTAGAGTAGACCACTTCTCGTGCTTATGTAGAACCATATAAAGGCGCACTTTCAGAGCAAGTGCATTGTACATAAATGTAATATTATTATACATATAGTACATTGTTGTAGACGCTGGAAAGTGAGCAATAGATGGACGAGTGAGTTCGAGGGCCAAGCCGTACGAGTAGGTGAGGCCCTCGAAAAGACAAGTCCATCATTGCACTTTTATCCGAGACATTAGGTACATAGTGCTTTTCACGACTACTGACTGAGAGGAAATAAAAATCATATCTTATTTATTGTCATCTTTTTTAATTAAATGTTATATTAACATTAGCGTTAGGGCAATTATTAAACGAAAGCGAAATATTCTTGCCGTTTGTAATTTGTGTCATTTCGGCAAGTTGTTGGAAGTTCTGTTCTGTCATTGGACGTTCTCCAAGGCAGGGACTCTGTGGTGTTACATACAGCTTCACGCGATGTTGTTGCCTCATTGAAGGGGATTGACCACAGAACTATATCAAGATAGAAGGAAAAAGCTCATCGATTAGCCTGTTGTCTCCGGATGCCGCGAATTCACGGCATCCTCCCGTCAATGGAATTTATATCAATTTAAATTAGAACAGAGTTGCATTTGTTTTGCATCATTCGATTTTAGAAAAAGAACAAAGTCTACTCTAGTTCGTATTTTGATTTGATTCAAATTTAATTGCCTATTTTCCTGGTATGGCGGGATACCTCAGAGGCTCTAGTATAAGTTTTTTCGATACAATACTTTTTCGAGCGCGTTTGCGTTTAGTACCAAATTGTATGGCAACGCAAACAGCGCCTCTGGTGGTAACTATTAGGAACTACGCGTTGCCATACAAATTGAAACTAAACGCAAACGCGTTCGATAACGTATATGTATCGAAAAAACTTATACTAGAGCTTCAGGTAAGGGAACCGAGCGTGTAACATTTTGCGTAGGTACTTTGACGTCACGAGCGTAATTTAGTGACGGGAAACATAAGCCGCCCGACATCGATTAGCACGCGGCAGTTGCAATAACTCCTAGGTGTATTTTGTATCGATTCAAAATATCGATACGAACCGCCAGAGGAAATGATAATTAGATTCAACAGAGGAAATTAAAAATAATATTAAAAAGGTCTTAGTTTTTTTTACAGTATAGAAGGAAAGAGTTCGTCGAGGACTTTATGTCCACTCTCTAAGCATCCTGAACCAATTTCTAAAGTGATTGTTTACGTCACCACGCACGCTACACTTTAATCATTGGCTGTGAGCTATATGATAAGTCCTATAAAATGCGTCCAGATACCGTAGGCAATGGCGAGAATACAACAGAATTTTAACGAGAGGATCATTCGGAAAACTGAAATAAAATTACAATAAAGAAGTGCCATAATCTGTTTGTTAATAATATTTGCTTTTCACTGCGTACATACATTCGATTTAGATTTATTTATTTCGAGATAAATTAGTATAGATTTGCATACAATGTCAAAATTATAAGAATCCTTATCACGATCGTCAATAATAAGAAATAAAAATATAATATTATTCAAAACGTTAATACACTAAGTGGAAATAGTATCTCCAATTACGGATTGTCATTTAACAACTAATAGACAATTACCTATTAAACAAAAATAAACAATGTCAATTTATGCATTACGGTTATATACAATATAAATATTACACACGAAAACATATCAAATTAGGTATCAATTAAACACTTAAAAAACGATTTCTATGAACTCATGAACTGCTAAAAAGTAATATATAAACGTAATTATCATTTCCTCTGCTATCAAAGTCGATTTTAATCGAGTAATAAAATCGCAGTGTACAGCACTGTGGTACAGCACTATTCTTACTTTTGACAGAAAAAATGAGAAATCGATCTTGAACGTGACTCGACAGTTTGAATAGCTTATTTTTACATAGCTGGTTTTGAACGCACGCAAAGTCTGGCTCGTTAAATTAAAGTCGCAATGGAAAACTAGCGTTGGCACACAATCACCCGCTACTGGTTCGATGAAAATAGTAAAATAAATCGTTTATTAATTAATAACAGAGATTTAAGGACAAACCGAAAAAAGGAAATACCTCGATTTACAGCTCCAACTTAATTGTAGGCTCTTGAACAATTGGTTATTGCGCAACAAACCATTTTGTGTTTATAACCTGACGTCTATAAATGGAGAAAAAGTTAAGTTTATAAGGTTTGCAGACGATATAGCGGCAGTTGCTGAAAATGGAAAAGAACTCCAAGCAATGCTGAATGATATGGATGCTACTTTGTTTTGTTTTGTTTGTGTCAAAAAGAACAGTTGTTAATTAGTTCAATTTTCTTGGGTAATAAATTAATTGAGCAAGTCAAGCCATTCCGATATCTAGGCAGCGTTGTTACGGATGATTCTAGATGTACAGCACCTGATATTATTTCCAGGATAGCCATGGCAAAGAAAGCTTTTAATTCGAAAAGGCATTTACTCACTGCCAGAATAGCAAGTCGCACTAGGAAGAAACTGGTTAAAGTGTACATCTGGAGCATATCACTCTACGGCTGCGAAAACGCGGATCATGACGCAACGGGACAGAGAGAGACTGGTGGCGTTTGAAATGTGGTGTTGGAGGAGGTTAGAAAGGGTCAGTTGGACGGAAAAGAAAACTAATGAGGAGGTTCTGGATTTAGTCAATGAAAAAAGAAATCTGATAGAAATGATTGAAAAAAGGAGAGGAAAAATGAGAGGACACATGTTACGCCACGACGACTGGATGAAAACAATAATAGAGGGAAAAATAGAAGGGAAAAGAAAAAGGGGAAGGCCGAGGATAACTTAAATAGAGCAAATAAAAGAGAAAATAAACGCTTCATCGTACAGAGAAATAAAAAGAAAGGCAGAATGTAGAACAAGTTGGAAATTACTCCACCGACAAGAGCCTAGCTTTTAAATAAGAAGAAGAAGAACCTGACGTCACACGCAGACCGCGGTCGGGAGCAGACTGAAGTTCGCTGCGAGCAATGATGACAAATTGTCATCGTTTCGCCACGCGAGGTACATACATACACTCTTTCCTTCTATCTAGATATATTTCTGTGGGATTGACGCAAATTTATTGATTCATTCAATTTATAATTTACTTTGATTTTATTTCCCACCGAATCCTCTTATTTATTATTGTTGTATTTTTGGTAGCTTACTTAATTACTTATTGTAGAATTGCGCATGGGGTTTTAGGTTTTTCGAAAGTTCATCGAAATTTGCCTGTAAAACAGTTTCTGAAAAAGATTTCGTCTTGTTATCATATCTCCACGAGATAAACTTACAACCGACTTTGCAGCCTCTTTTAATTCCGTAGGCTTATTTAATTTAAATTTAAATAATTTTATAATTGTATTAAAAAAATAATTATCAAAATAACCGTGGGCACAATGCCGGAAATGATAGCAAATGACACACTACCTGCCGTTTTAATTTGGCAAACGTGGACCAAACACCCTGTATAATAGGTTAGGTATTAAAGAGCTTTGTAAGTATTGGATATATCATATATGATATATGTAGGCCACGCCAAAGAAAAACAAGTCGGACCACCCAATAAGAATAATTGATTTAAGTAATTTTAGATGCCTAATGGCATCCATAATATCGAGGCAAAACGAATGCTTTTGTACTCGTAGTATAAGCCTTTGTAATTGTCTTAAAAAAGTTTTATAAGTTTTTAACCAACTTCAAAAAAGGAGGAGGTTATATGTTCCACTGTAAGTATGTATTTTTTTTTAATGTATGTTCGCCGATTTCTCCGTCAATTGTGGACCGATTTTCAAAATTCTTTTTTTATTTCAAAGAGTATACTCCCGAGGTGGTCCCATTGTCACCAATTTAGGATCTGATGATGGGATCCCAGGGAAATTGAGGGCAACCCTCAAATTTTATAGGCACGCGTGTAGTGATTTCGGTATTTTCTATTATAACTCGTGTATTTACCCTCGGAGATCGCAATTTTGGTGAAGTGGAACTAGTGATGGGCAGCGGGAACATTCCCGCTACCGGTAAGTTTCCATTTGGGAATATTACTAGTAAGTTACCAATGTTACCAGTAACATTCCCAAAAGACGGTAAGATACGAAACTGATGATAGTGATGATGTATATGAGATAAAATAAGGTCTAATAGTTATTTTTTTAGTGCAACAAGTTATGTAGGTAGGTACAGTCAGAGATGGGCATTATTCGAATGGTTCTTTATTCAAATAAGCATTTATTCGTCACTAATTTATTCGCGAATAATTTATTCGCGAACACATTCGAATGACGAATGATTTCTTCTCATTTTATTCGAATAAATCGACGCATAAATCCACGAATAACCCACGAATAATATATAATTTACCTCTTCACGCCTAAACCGCAGAACCGATTTGGATAAAATTTGGTACAGAGATAGTAAATAAGTCTTGGGGAAGAACAAAAGGGTAGTTTTTATACCGGAAATCAGCCCCTAAGGGGTTGAAATTGGGGGTGGAAATTTGTATGGAGCTACTTTAACCGCTGCCCAGATTTGAATTAAATTTGGTATATAAATATTTTGAGTTCCACTGTGGAACTGATGATGAAGACCACAGATGACTTATGGAACTCCTCAAATATATAAAGTACGTTAAAGATTCTGACATGACTCCGTTGCAGTAGCAACTAATGAAGTGTTAATTCTGAGATCCTTGAGGAATCGACGGAACTCCTCAAATATTATCAGCTCACATATCGACTCGGGTTTATTCTATAATAATCAACGCATTAGCTCTCGGAAAGCAGTTCATGTGGTAAATTGGAAAGGAAATTTTCATGTACCATGTGGCTTGGCGAAGTACTGAATTGAAGTCGGTTTAAACTTTGTTTTTAAAGTAAATTATTATTGTTACTAACATGGTCATAGTCTGAAATAAATAATTTGAATTGAATTGAATATCTCTTAATGTGGAGCGCAGAAAACACCTCAGACAATATGTTGTGCGTAGGTAGGTATACAATGCGCTTGTCCACACATCTTGTCTCACTATCCTGAGAAATACCTACAAAATGAGGTTCATCAAGAAAAAAGGGAAACAAAAAACTTTATTGGAAATAATTTAATTTAAAAACAAAGTTTTAACCGACTGTAATTCAGCAGGTACTCCGCCAAGCCACATGAACATTTCCACATTTATTTTCCAATTTACCACATGAGCTGATTTCCGAGAGCAAATACGTTGATTATTAGAGAAAAAAACAAAATCGCTGTATGTGGGCCGATCATATTTGAGGACTTCCGTCAATTCCTCAAGGATCTCAGAATCACCTTTGGCACTTCTTTGTTTGCTATTTCAACTGAATGATATCAGAATCGGTGACGTACTTTTACAGTTTGAAGTACATCATTGACAAGTTCCACAAGCCATCTGTGGTCTTCATCATCACTTTCACTTCACCAAATTTATGATTTCCGGATGTATATACACGAGTTATAATAGAAAACATTGAAATTACTTCACGCGTGCCTTATATATTTGAGGAGTTCCCTCAATTCCTCATGGTTCCCATCATTTAACTGGAGTTTTGAGAACAATGGGACCAACCTGGAAGCATATACTTTCAATTAAAAAAAGAATGGTACGAATCGGTTCATAAATGACGGAGTTCTGAGGTAACACACATAAAAAAAAAATACAACCGAATTGAGAACCTCCTCCTTTTTTTTATTTTTTTACCAGCGATTTTGATTTCATCTTCTGATTTTGCATATTCCATTTGTAAAATATGATAATCAGTCGTGAAGAACCATTTATAATATTTATCGTTAAGTGACAGTTTACAGTTTTCTTTCAAAAATACTGTCGTAAATACTATTTCTCCAGTTGGCAATGTTGTTTGATTTTTCACAGAAGTCCAGTCCCACTTAAGCTTCGCGGTCTTGGCAATTGTTCTCTCTTTTTCTGTATTATTTATATTACTCGTAATCACATGTAATAATTTCAGAATTTTGGCTTGGTAAATTTAGGGGGAATGGTATTTTTTTCAACATTTTCATTTAACTATTGTAGAAAAAAAATAAAATGGTTGTAGAAAGCGCAACTCAAGTTCTTTCATATGTATGATACCTCACTTGATCTATTAACTTGACTTTGTTTTTTACCCCTTCTCATATTCGTCATTTACACAGAAAATAAAAATGTATATAGGTATATTTTTTTCATTTTCCATACACGTGTCTTAATCTGTACTACTTTCTATACAGGCAGCCTGTGGGCAGATTATACATATAAACGGTATAGCGCTCTGCGCGTGCAGTTTAATAATGCGTTCAGGGTGCTGATGGGGCTGCCCAGATTCTGTAGCGCATCAGGGATGTTTGCAAAAGCGCGGGTAGACTGCTTCTACGCCACTATGCGCAAGCGAGCTACATCCCTGGTGCGCAGAGTGCGGGCTAGCTCCAACAGCATTCTGAGCATGATAGCGGACAGGATCGATGGCCTGTACATGAACAACTGCTGCATGATACATGCACGCAGAAATAAATAATAAAAATGATAATAATGATGTTAATAATATAATGTACTAACACTAGTTTAATAAGTAATACAATTGTTACTAACACCATGATCCCATGTTGGTCGTAAATAAAGTATTTATTATTATTATTAATCTTCTTAACAGTTGTTTCAAATTTCAAATTGATAGCTTAAGTAGTTCCTGAGATATTTAACGTTGTGACAGACGGACGGACGGATAGACGGACAGACGGATAGACAGACAGAGTCGCACTATAAGGGTTCCTTTTTTACCTTTTTGGTACGGAGCCCTAAAAAGAAAAGAATTTGTTGCGCACCATCATTCAGGAATATTCGTAAATATTTTTTCATATAAAAAATATAAACTCGAATATAATCATTTATACCTACCCAAAAAATACCGACTTCAAATTTGCACTTCGTCATACACACATGAATATTTTCACATTTCCTTTCTATTCCCCTTTACTAGGTGAACTGCTTTCCATTCCATTAGGGAATGCAGTGGTTGCTACAGAAAATAGCCTAGTCGCTATATATGGGCCGTATTTGAGGAGTTCCGTCGATTCCTCAAGGATCCCATACTTTCTTTGGGAACGTTATCATAAGTTCTGCTTCAAAAATGTATATTTTGATAAGCATTAGTGAGTAGTTGCTACGTCAACGAAACCTGATTTAAATCTGTGAAGTAGGTACAGTCAAATGCAAAATATGTATCGATTTAATCCACTCATAAATACGTAGGTACCGAAACCTTAATCCGCCGACATAAGAGCCATCGGACATATTTATGAGTAAATTGTGTGCACCCATATTTTTACACTTGACGTACCCACATAATTCTCAATTATTTTGTTCCAAAAGTCTTCTGTGGATATCATCGTTCTGCGTCACCAAATTTGAAGATTCCGAGAGGAAAAACTTGATTTTCTTTAGAAGGTAACTAAATCGCCATATTATTATGCGTGCCCAATATCACATTGGAGGAGTTCCCTCAATACTTCACGGATGCCTACAGAAACCTGCTTCTGAACATTACTACCTAACACGTTGTCCTCAACAACTAAAGAAAATCATCTGGCGGCTTCCAACTATATTCGTATATTCATCCTTAGGAATGGATTTTTCCCCCCGGGTTTGATCATTACAGCCAGTCTCAGCACGCTTTTCTAATAATTCCGACTCGCGTGTAATTACCTACATACTCGTAGCACACTTGATCACAGTTAACTATCACTACATAGTATATAATTTACTTTAAAAACAAAGTTTAAACCGACTGCAATTCAGTACTTCGCCAAGCCACGTACATGAAAATTTCCACATTTCCTTTCCTAAATTGGCCCAAAATTTACCACACGAACTGCTTTCCGAGAGAATTTGATTATTACAGAAAAAACCCAAGTCGCTATATGTGGACTGATAATATTTGAGGAGTTCCGTCGATTCCTCAAGGATCTCAGAATTAACACTTCATTAGTTTCTACTTCAACGGAATCATGTCAGAATCTTTGAGGTACTTTATATTTTTGAAGAGTTCCATAAGTGATCTGTGGTCTTCATCATCAGTTCCACTTAATCAAAATTTCGATTTCCGAGGGTAAATACACGAGTTATAATAGAAAATACCAAAATCACTACAGGCGTGCCTATAATTTTTTTTGGGTTGCCCTCAATTTCCCTGGGATCCCATCATCAGATCCTATATTGGTGACAATGGGACCAACCTCGGGAGTATACTCTTTCGATTAAAAAAAGAATTTTGGAAATCAGTCCACAATTGACGAAGAAATCGGCGAATATACATAAAAAAAATACATACAGTGGAAAATATAACCTCCGCCTTTTTTGAAGTTGGTTAAAAAACTAAATCGCTTCCCGCTGTCTGTCTGACCCTATGACGGATTTTGATGCGGTTTTTTAATAGATGGATGGAGTGATTCAAGAAGAAGGTTTATATGTAGGGAATGCAAACCGGTTAAATTGACTAAATATGAGGCCGAGAATTTACCGGTAAATTAAAATGAAAACCGGTAGTTTACCGAAACACTAATTATTAGTAAAATAATACATTTTAACGATTGTTTATGCTTCTTCGTCATGCTTATACCTCAATAACCCTCCTTTTACCATGTAAAAATGTCTATATATAGATATAGATATAGCCCTCCGAATCGCTAAACCAATGCCGCAATTTGGAAACCCCATGAGCTCCACTCCTAGAAAAAGTTATAAACTGTTTGTACGAACGCTCTTAGGTAAAATGTATTGTTACTATTACTACCCTTTTCTCTATCCAACTCTTTTCGATCTAGGTATGGTTGGTTATATTATATATACGTCTCTTGAAGCTCGTAGAAACATCTATTCAGTGCAATATTATTTTAGACTACTAAGTGAGCTTGTATCTAGTTTCTGTAGAACTGGGGATAATTCCTACCTACCTGCTAATCCCCAAGAAACGTTTTCATTTGTGTTTTTTGCCCTCCTACCGCTAAGCAAGTTTTAAATATTAAAGAATCCGATTATTACGGCATTTGCGGCACATGATAACTCTTTATACTATATCATAGCTTATTTTTACGATAAATAAACGTCAAATAACTTATTAGCCAAACTGAATTTACCGGTAATTTACCGGTTAACCGGTTTTGCCTAACTCAAGTCAGTAATTTACCGGTAACGAAATTTGCCCGGTAATTGCATTCCCTATTTATATGTACTTATGCATATATTTGTACATGTACATGCATGTATTATACATATAAACTTGCAAAGTGAGGATTTTATCCGTTTGGTCGAGTCTCTCTCATCGGAATCATAAACTAGGTATTATTTGAAAAAACATTTAAATAAAATGATTCATATTATATAATATCGTTATATAAAATCAGGTGCAAGATCCATAAAATCAGTATCCTGGCTTTGACTTCTGGGTTTTCTGGTAGGTTTTAGTTTAACCGATTGACTGATTTCTTTTCCAACATGCTCTGACCGTGTTAATGTTTTATTCTGCAGGTAGGTTTTCACAATGTGTTCTCTTCTATCGTCGACGATTCGCCTGCGATACTTATCTAATACTGACTCTGGTACAAACATCGTGCCGGCCGCCTGGCAGTTCTCACCCGGATTAATTCTCGACATGTTTCTTATTTTGTCCTTAGACATTATTTCATCGTCATACTTTTCCAACTCTTCTATGAAAAGAAACACTTGCTGCGCCATTCTTTGCAGATTTGTTAATTTCTGTACCATCTATAAAAACCCAATTATTATCTTTTATTAATTTAGGGGTTCTGTTGTCAAAACTATCTCTTATAAGTTCGCTATGCCCGTGTGTCCGTCTGCGGCTTGGCTCGGTGACCCTTACCTACTAGTGGAAAGTTGTAATTTACCATGGGTAGGTACACTAGGTACAGTCAGAGGTATTAGTTAATATACGTTTTACGTACATACATATCTATACACGCCTTTATGACATTGTCAATATAGAGTCCCGGAGATATATTTATGTACGTATATTAATACCCCTGACTGTACCTACACAGATCAATCACGTCAAAAAAGTGGTAAAATAAAATCTTAAAAAACACATTTTTAGGGTTCCGGACCAATAAGGTAAAACCGGAACCCTTATGGTGCACTCCATCCGTCTGTCTGTCTGTCTGTCTGTCCCCCCTTACCTCCGAAGTTTACCGAGCGAAATTTTTTAAAATAATATCTAATTTGCTCTTATATTTATTGCTGCTGCCACCTCGCCTTGGTCAGACCATACTTACCTGCGTGACGGTCCAAGATCCAACTTTTGCATTAGTTCGTATATACGTTCGCATCATTTCTGCCAGTTGCGTACGTATAAGATAAACTTTTTCTGCTATTGCATAAGTTTTGTAATCTGCGAAGTTATTCTTCAAATTCCACATTGGTTCAGCCTTGCGCGCGAGGTCAATAACTAAGGTTTTACTAAGATCCATGAGCAGTTGCTTATCTTTATGTGCGTCCTTCCACGCCTTGCGGCCATCCAGCAAGACTGCAAACACAAATAATGTAGGTAGGTGTGTTTATTTATAGTACCTAAAACTTGCTCATCACGACCAGAGATGGGCAAAATTTATTCGAATAAGAATGACGAATAAGATTAAATAGAATTATTCGCAAATCACGAATAAATATTGCGAATAATTTATTCATCAATAATTATTCGCGAAGAAATCCACGAATAACCCACGAATCTCAAACTAGATCTATACCAAATTGTATTCAAATGGGTTCCATGCGATTTTTTACCCCTTATTTCACCCCCTTATGAATGAATGAATGAATATATGTTTATTGCGGAGTAAATGGTACATCCATATATGTTAGTAACAATTTTTACTTAGGTCTATGTTATTTCTGAGCTCACTAGTGAGCTATGAGACTTCGTCCATTGGCGGAATATAGGACTGTCATGCGTTTCCGCAACTGCACTCAGGAGTCCGTTGGAGCTGCCGCGAACACGACGCATCAGGGACGCGACTTGCTTACGCATAATAGCGTGGAAGCCATCCGTACGCGCCTCCGCGAACATCCCCGATGCACTACAGTAGCGCGGCAATCAGCATCCTGAATGCGTTGTTATAGAGGACTCGCAGGGCGCTGTAAGTAGTCTTCGTGTAGTCGATCCACAGGCTGAATGTCTAAAAAGACTGGCAGTAGGCTCTAAACAAGGTTAATTTAACACTTGCTGTGCATTTTGCAAACCTGCGGATCAACATGTTGCTTCTCACTAACAGCGCCCTGCGCTCCCTCTCCAAGTCCAGGTCGTCCTTTAGTGACGCGGTGACCCAATGCCCCAGGTACTTAGATGGCGATACGATCTTAAGGTGGTTCGATTGCCATACAAAACGTTATTTGACATTCGCAGGCCAACGGCGTGATATTTAAAGAAACTTATGTAACAAACATTCATAAATTGGCTTCCCATTTGCGCCAAATTCCCTTTTTCCTAGAATAAACTTGTATAAACTAGATTAATTTGAGAAATTGGTTTAGGACGTGATATTTTGGGAAAACTAGTTTTCTCAAATTAATCTAGTTTATATAAGTTTATTCTTGGAAAGGGGGAATTTGGCGCAAATGGGAAGCCAATTGATAAAAGTCTGATACATAAGTTTCTTAAAATATCATGCCGTTAGCCTGCAAATGTCAAATAACGCTTTGTATGGCAATCGAACCACCTTAAGCGGAGGTCCAGCCAGCTCGACTGGTGGTACAATTTTGTAGCTTTTTGTGCCCGCTTTAAAGATAAGTAGCTCGCTCTTACTAGCATTGTATCTGAGGCCGTGAGCCTCCGCGTAACGCTCACAAATAGCGAGCAGCTTTCGAAGCGCGCAGATCGATGGGCTCAGCAACACCATGTCATCAGCGTAGGTGATGTTGTTGAAACACTGACCCCCGACTGGACATCCAGCTCGGGTGCTGCTGAGCTCATCAAACAACTGGTCCATACAGAGGCAAAATAGTCTAGGAGAGGTCAAACATCCCTGCCTCACCCCACACTGAGTCTTAAAGGAGGTCAGACAAGGAGTCCGCCCACCTAATCCTGTTACTCTGATTGCCATACCAATATTTAAACAGCTCAACCAGTTCTCCAGGTACGCCAGCGTCGTACAATTTTATCCATAGGAGATCGTAGTAGAGATCCCTTAGGAGATGATTTCCACGATATAATAATAGAATAAATTATTCGCGAATAATTTATTCGCGAATAAATTAGGGACGAATAAATGCTTATTCGAATAATTATTCGAATAAAGAATCATTCGAATAATGTCCATCTCTGGTCACGACACTGAATGCTCCTACGCACTTCACCAACAATAACCAAAGGGAGTTTCTTGTTACCTTGATCACGCAAAATATTTTTTTTACGTTCATTTATCTGCAATACATACTTAAGTAATATTGCCAAAGAGTCATGAAATTTTACATAGAAAATGACATCCTAATCTTTGTCAATAAAATTTTGCGAGCAAGGGACTGTAAGCGGTTAAAAACTCTCGAAGAATCACTCATCTGGGCGTTTTTACAAAAAAATTGTTACTTTTTTGAGAGTTTGAAACATTTGAGTTTTCCAAGTCAGAAAAATTATGATAAATAAGGTAAACGTCCGAGTGCTCGACGCTGTTGGTACTAGTATATGGCATGGGCACTTTATGTACATACCGTTGTGTGATTTTTTAAATCCAGTCGTGTTTCCATACAGTTTATATGGGCCGTCACAAAGTAGAAACCTGATAAGTATCTAACTCTACAAGTCGCATTCTAAGAATAGTTTTTTGTCACATCATAACACCCATACAACGTAAATTGGCATTGCTCAGCGAAATTAAAAATAAAAGAATCGATAGCTTTTGAACAAAAAACTACTTACTTAAAAATGCCACGCATCTTTTTACCACTACTATAGCCCGACCGCTTCACTCAGTCCTCGCCTGCGCGGGCTGCGCGGCGCGCGGGGGGTATAACGGGGGAGCGGGCGTCGTACGGGAGGCGACGCCCGGCGCCCGCTCCCCCGTTTTTCGTCATACTTATTTATTTTGTCCAGCACCCGCGCGCCGGGCAGGTGAGGACTACTGAGGACTGACTATATCTAAATGAAGATACTGAAATTTTTTCTAGCATATAAAGTGAAATCTTTCGTATTGGATTTCGATATGTGGACGTAGGTATAGGTACAGGGTACAGTTACTATGGATATTTTTTCTAGCAAGATTAGAATGATAGATGTCACTTCATGATAGTATGTAACTTTGTAAGGCTGTAAGCGAAATTCATATTTTTTCCTAGAGACAAATATTGCTTGTAAAAATTAAATCACGTCTAATATGCGGATTTTATATATATTTGATCTCAAATCAGTTAATACAGGTCTAGCTACCGTGAAAACACTACGTAATATTTACTTATATTCTTAAGTGAACGTTGCTAGAGGTGAGGGTAGCGAGCAATATTTCTAGGTATATATATTTGCAATCACGTTCTCGGAAACGGCTCTAACAATTTCGATGAAATTTGGAATATACAGTCGTGGCCAGATAATTAGCAACACGATTTTTTTTCCCATACAGTTGCATACAGTTACTCGTATGACTTTTAAATTTGACGATAATCTCCATCTTCTCCACTTATTATAAATCTCTAAATTAAAAAAAGAATCAGCCAGTTTGAAACTAAGCTTTGTGTGGTACGAATGTTCTCAGCATCCCATGAACGGAAAAATATGAAACATTTTATATAGGTACATTATTATTCTAGCTGCAACTTAGGATAGTTATTATCCGACTGCGACAATTAATTAATTTTCCGAAATATACGACTTCATTTAATTTTTCATTTATTTTTATTGAAATCAAACGCTGCTCCAACTGTCAGCTATAAGAAACGTCAAATTTTCGTCAAAATGGCGGAATTGCTTTGCCTTTCACTTATTAATAATTTAAATCCAGTGTACGATAGATCTTTACGATACACATGCCAAAAGTTAAACCATAAAAAAATATTCGATTGTGATATGAGAACCTATATGCGCAAATGTCGCATTATGGCGTGATTTCAATTTAATTTTACAACAAATTTGAACAGTATAATTAACACGAATTTGTTTTTTTTTAATGGCAATATGCCATTGCTCTTTGCGCATTCTGCCAAAGTGCCTGCGGCGCTACCACGAAAACCGAAACTCGAAGTTCGTATAACTGCATCCCTGTCACTCGAGTATAGTTAGTGCGATAGAGATAGAGATACCCGAATATTTTCGAATTCCGAAGTTCGTGGTTATAGCTCAGGAATCGAAACTACACCCCGTAAGCCGCGTTCGCTGCGCCATGTTTTCGTGGTTTTTAAACGTCAAACATGTTTTGCCAATCAAAACAAAACCCTATTTGTTTGCCGAACCTGACGGAAAACATGTTAGATGTTTAAAAACATGGAAAACATTGGTGCAGCGGACCCGGCTGTAGGTAGACACTAAATAAAATAATCATAATGTATTTTCTCGAAAAAAGGATAATAGAGAAAAAATCAACGGAAGAGGTTATATGTATAGGTAATCACTAAGTTCCAAAATTTGATGTTCTGTCCCTTTTCGACAAAACGCACCTGAAACGATTGTTTTTTACTATGACGCTCGAGGATCTTGACGTCACAGTCCCCGATCGTTTTCTCACTCTAACAAGCGACATTAAAACGGTTTTGAGATATTTGAATGGGATTTCCGTCATCTTCTATCTATCTTTATCTACATATAAATGCCTATGTCCTGACTGACTCACCCACTCACTCATCAATGCACAGCCGAAACTACTGGGGCTAGAGAGTTGAAATTTACACCAGAACTACCTTTTACAACGTATGCAAGAAGTAGATACGTAGATAAGAAGCGATTTTTGGAAATTCTTCCCCTAAAGGGGTCAAATAGGGGTGCAAATTTTGTATGGGGGAAACTTTAATATTTTAGCAAGAAACTCAATACGTTGTAGAAAGCTTACTTATTAGAATACAAATAAAGTACTGTCAGCGTTTTGGAAAATTCAGCCTCTTAGGGGGTTAAAAAGGTTTGCAAAGTTTGTATGAGCGAAACTTCTTTTTGAGATAGAAGCTTAAAAGTTCGTAGAAAGATTACTTATTACAATACAAATAAAAAAACAGCGTTTTGGAAAATGGTATGAAAATGGGGTACAATGTTGGTAAAGGGGATTTTTTTGAGCTAGAATCTCAAACCTTTTTAAAAAGATTACATAATAAAATAAAATAGAATACTTTCAGCGTTTTAGAAAAGTCCACCCCTTAGGGGTGTATAAAATATATTTTTTTTAGCAAGCGACAAATCTTTGTTGAAATATTACTTATTACAATAAAACTTTCAGCGTATTGGAAAATTCCACCCCTAAGGGTGATTAAAACGGGTGAAAATTTGTATTGAGGAAACTTTTTTTTTTGAGCTAGAGACTTGAAATTGTAAAATAAGTAAAGTAAAGTAAAGTATTTATTGATTGTAAACTGTGTACATACCGGTCTTAAAATATATATAAAAGTAACAACAGTTGCTCATTCCGAGCGTACAATATTCACCCTTAAAATTAAAGTTTAAAAATAATGTGCAATGACTGGATATATACCTATTCTAATTTATGCGCTTCTGATACTCAAAATATTCATTTAAATTGTAAAATACATTGTCCATGAGAAATTTTTTCAACGTAGATTTGAATTTATTACCATCTAACATCTTAATACTATTAGGTAAGACATTAAATACACGTATCGCAGTAATGAACGCGCTTTTAAAGTATAGGAAATTAATGGTCTTAGGTAGCGACAAGTTGTACTTATATTTCTCACGAAGATTGTCTTTTTGTGAAAACTTACTTACAAAGTAGTCCATATTATTCTTAACAAAGACGCATAATTCGAGAATGTATATTCCTGTAATAGTAAGTAATCGTTTTTCTTTAAATACATTCCGAAGTGATTGTTCAGCACTCATACGGTATACTATTCGCAAGCACCTTTTTTGCAGAATAAATGTACTCTGCACATCAACGGAGTTCCCCCAAAAAATGATCCCGTAATTTAATAGAGAAAACACGTTCCCAAAGTACGAGTTTCTGACAACGCTTTCCGAGCAGGTTCCCGATAAAATGGCTAGGGCATAACACTGACTTGATAGCTTTCTATTGATTTGAGCAATATGTTCCTTCCAATTCAAGAAAGTGTCAATAGTAACACCTAAAAACCTTATATAATCTACTTCTTGAATTGTTGTTCCTGCTTCCGTTACATTTAACTTAATAGGAGTACTTTTATAGTTCCTGAACTGGACGTATTTTGTTTTATCTAAATTTACTCTAAGATTTATCGTTTCAAGCCAATTTAACACTTTTTTAAGTGTTGTGTTCATGTTTTGCTCCATTAAAGATATATTGGATTTGTCTCCTGAAAAAAGTATAGTGGCATCGTCCGCAAACATCACGCACAACGTACCAACAATCTTAGGAAGTTCATTAATATAAACTAAAAATAAAAGGGGGCCTAGGACGCTGCCCTGGGGTACCCCTATATTGGTTACTTCAAAAGGTGACAGAGTATTGTCTACTGTTTTAAGTTCTTTATTGTAATTTACGATCACCGTAGCTTGCTGTCTGTTGTTCAGGTAAGATTCAAACAATTTATGAACATGTCCTCTATTTCCAATATTGTCTAGTTGTTTCAAAAGTATGTCGTGCTTAACACAGTCAAAGGCTTTCGACATGTCTAGCAGCAGAGATACACAAAGCTGTTTATCGTTGACTTTATCCCATATGTCTTTAAACATTTTGAAAATAGCCAAAGAAGTTGATTTCTGTTTCTGGAAGCCAAATTGGTTAGGACTCAGGATTTTTTTTGAACTTAAAAACTTGTTTAATCGGACATAAAGTACTTTTTCTAATATTTTTGAAAAACTAGGCAAAAGTGCTATAGGCCTATAATTATGTAAATCTACCGAGGGACCTTTTTTATGAAGCGGCTTTATGAGCGCTTTTTTTAGAGCATTTGGAAATATTCCCGTTATTGTGTAGAAAGATTATTTATTAGAATACATATATATAGGTAAATTACTTTCAGTGGTTTGAAAATTTCCACCCGCTAAGAGGGGGATAAAGAGGTGCAATGTTTGTATAGGAAAACGTTTTTTAGGTAGAAACTTAAAACTGTGTAGAAAGATTAAGTACCTACTTATTAAAATACAAAAAAATACCTACTGCCAGCGTTTTGGAAAATCTCACCCCTTAAGGGGTTAAAAAGGGGTGCAAGGTTCGTATGGGAAACACTTTTTTTTAGCTAGAGACTTGATAGTTTGTAGAAAAAATACTTACCTATTACAATAAAAAAACCGAGTGTTTTATTTTTAATTTTTCCCTGAAAAGCGTTCAAAGTTTGTATGGAGAGCAAGAAAATTGTAAAGTATGATAGCCTGTTTATACTACAAAACTTATTTTAGCATTTTTTGAAATATATCCCCTAAAAGGGATTATAAGAGCAAGCTATTTTTAAAGTAAGGGATTTGTAACTTCGGTTTTAGACTGTTTGCTAAAATACTACAAAACTTATTTCAGCGCTTTTTTAATTCATCGCCTAAGAAGGTTAAAAGGGGGTTCGAACTTTGTATAGAGAGCAAGACATTTTTAAAGTAAGAAATTTGTAACTACAGTTTCAGACTGTTTACTATGAGGGTTCAGAGAGGGTTCTTAGTTTGTATAGAGAGCAAGACATTTTGAAAGTAAGAGATTTGTAATTTCGGATTCAGATTGTTTTCTAAAAGACTAGGCATTAAATTAATTTCAATGTTTTTTTTTAATTCATTCCTTCAACAAACAGCGGATGAAGTCGCGGGCAACAGCTAGTTTATAATATTTTTGATTAATTTTGTTTTTGATTATACGGATGCAACCGTGTTTAAACAGTATTTAATATAGTGCACATCACATATAGCTTCTGTAAAATTTTGACTTTAAAAAATACAGGCGATCAAATCAACACTTTATAAGTCCATACACTGTCCCTAATTACAGTATGAACTTGTAAAAACTGTCCATTTGACCATCCGTGTTTTTTTCAGCACAACTTTTACAGAAGCTTTATATAAACTAAATTAAATCTGATTTGTACACAGATACCTCCATATAATCTCCACTTATAATAAATCTCTAAATTAAAAAAAGAATCAGCCAGTTTGAAACTAAGCTTTGCGCGGTTCGAATGTTCTCAGCATCCCATGAACGGAAAAATATGAAACATTTTATATAGGTACATTATTATTCTAGCTGCAACTTAGGATAGTTTTTATCCGACTGCGACAGTTAATTAATTTTCCGAAATATACGACTTCATTTAATTTTTCATTTATTTTTATTGAAATCAAACGCTGCTCCAACTGTCAGCTATAAGAACCGTCAAATTTTCGTCAAAATGGCGGAATTGCTTTGCCTTTCACTTATTAATAATTTAAATCCCGTCTACGATAGACCTTTACGAGACAAATGCTAAAATATAAACCATAAAAAAATATTCGATTCTGATATGAGAACTTATATGCGCAAATGTCGTTTTATGTCGTAATTTCAATAAATGAAATCAACAAATTTGAACAATATAATTAACACGAATTTGTTTTTTTTGAATGACAATGGCACGCGCTCGGCGCATTCAGCCAAAGTACCTGCGGCGCTACCACGAAAACCGATACTCAATGTTCATATATTTGCATCCCTGTCACTCGAGTATGGTTAGTGCGATAGAGATACCCGAATATTTTCGAATTCCGAAGTTCGTGGTTATAGCTCAGGAATCGAAAATATGGTAAATAATCATAATGTATTTTCTCGAAAAAGAATTTAAAATAAATATAGTCAAATGGAGAAAAAAACAAAGCAAGAGGTTATATAGGTAATGATTAAGTTATAAGAGTCCAAAGTTTTAAGAGGGGGTATGTTCTGTCCCTTTTCCGCAAAACGCACCTTCATATGAAACGATTGTTTTTTACTATGACGCTCGAGTATATTGACGTCACAGTCCCTCATCGTTTTCTCACTCTAACAAGCGACATTAAAACGGATGTAGCTTCATAATTTTTTGAGATATTTGAATGGGAGTTTCATTATCTTCTATCTATTTATACATAATAAATGCCTATGTCCTGACTGACTTATTCACTCAATCACTCACACACTCACTCATCAACGCACAGCCGAAACTACTAATCTTAGAGAGTTGATTTTTGCACAGTATGTTGCTTTTATAACGTGGGCTAAGGATAAAAAGGGATTTTTGAAAATTCTACCCCTAAGGGGGTAAAATGGGGGTGCAAAGTTTGTATGGGAGAACCTTTTTTTTTTGAGCTATAGTCTTAAACTTTGTAGAAAAATTAGTTATTAGAATACAAATGAAACACTTTCAGCACAAAATAGGAGTGCAAGGTTTGTATGGGGGAAACATTTTTTTTTTAAATAGAGACTTAAAACTTTGTAGAAAGATCAGTCATTAGAATACAAATAAAGAACTTTCAGGGTTTTAGAAAATTCTACCCCTAAAGGGGTAAAATAGAGTGCAAAGTTTGTATGGGAAAAACTACTTTTTTTAAAATAGAGACTTAAAACTTTGTAGAGAAATTATTCATTAGAATACAAATAAAGTACCTAGATTCAGTGTTTTAAAAAAATCTACCCCTAAGGGGGTAAAATAGGGGTGCAAATTTTGTATGGGGGAAACAATATTTTTTTTAAATAGAGACTTAAAACTTTGTAGAAAGATTAGTCATCATCATCAGAATACAAATTAAGTACTTTCAGCGTTTTAGAAAATTCTACCCCTAAAAATAGGGGGCTAAAATAGGGGTGCAAAGTTTGTATGTGGGAAACTATTTTTTTTAGCTAGAGTCCTAAAACTTTGTAGAAAGATTATTTAAATACAAAGAAAGTACTTTCAGCGTTTTGGAAAATTTCACCTCTAAGGGGGTAAAATAGGGTGCAAAGTTTGTATGGGAAAAACATATTTTTTTTTAATAGAGACTTAAAATTTTGACGAAAAATTACTTATTAGAACATGAAAAATACTACATTCGGCGTTTTACAAAAATCATTCCCTAAGGGGGTTAAAAAAGGGTGCAAGGTTTGTATGGGGAACACTTTTTCTGAGCTAGACACTTAAAACTTTGTAGAAAGATTACTTATAAAAATACAAAAAAAAAGACTCAGCGTTTTGAAAAAATCTATCCCTAAGGGGGATAAAAAGGGGTGCAAAGTTTTTATCAGGGAAAGTTTATGTTTTTGAGTTAGAGACTTGAAACTTTGTAGAAAGATTACTTATTAAAATACAAAAAAAGAACACAAATCGTTTTAGAAAATTCCACCCCTAATAGGGTTAAAAAGGAGAGCAAGCTTTGCATGGGCAACACTTTTTTTTGAGTTAGACTTAAAACTTTGCAAAAAGATTACTTATTAGAATACTAAAAAAGAACTTTCAGCGTTTTAGAAAACTCCATCCCTAAGGGGATCCTTAAGATCCTTAAGAAGGGTAGCCAGTGTTGTGTGGGAAAAACTTTTTTTTTTACTAGACTTAAAACTATTCAAAATGTTACTTATTAAAATTAATAATAAAGTACTTTCAGAGTTTTAGAAAATTCCACCCCTAAGGGGGTTAAGAAAGCTTTGTATGGGCAACACTTTTTTTGAGCTAGAGACTTAAAAGTTTACGAAAAAAGTTCTTTCAGCGATTAGAAAAATTCAACCTCTAAGGGGGTTTAAAAGGGGGTTCAAATTTTAAATGGCGAGCAATAAAATTTTAAAGTGTGAGTAAGAGATTTTTAACTTCGGTCTTATTCTGTACGTTAAAAGACTACAAAACTGATTTCAGAGTTTTTCCAAATTCATCCCCTAAGAGTGTTAAAATTGGTTCAAAGTTTGAGTATTTCAAGGCATTTTTAAAGTATGAGATTTTTAACTTTGGTTTTAGACTGTTTGTTCACAAACTAGAAAATGAACATCAACTTTTTTTTTAATTATCCCCTAAAAGAGGGTTCAAATTTTGTATTGAGAGAAATCATTTTCTAAGACGATAAAAAGTTCTATGCGGACGAAGTCGCGGGCAACAGCTAGTCAGAAATAAAATTGGTCAAACATATTTTAAATCATCATTAAATTTGAAAAAACATATTTGCATGCAGTTGTATGGGGAAAAAATCTTGTTCTAAATTATCTAGCCACGACTGTAGGGTATTTATGGGAGCGAGAAATCGATCGAGCTAGGTGTCATGTCTGGAAAAATTCGTTTTCTCCGTATTTTCTCTATTTTCACCCGAGCAGAGCTCAGTCGCCCAGGGACTGTAACAAAATAAGGAATTGCAATATAAATACCAGTTTTTCATAACTGTAATAAAAATAACATACCTGACAAATTGTATTAGTGGCAACACACAGGACCTCCGTGCCGTGCCGCCATTTTGTGTTTCGATGTCACCGCTTGTCAAATAACTATAATCAGTACGCAGTCAGACAATACGAGTGCCAAAGCCTTGTATGCGTTACGTGTTTTCGTTTGAGTTCATCGTTTTGTTTCATCTACTGAATTTATTAATTTTGTTTGTTTAGTATTTGAACTGTTTTGTTTTGTTAATCGGTTCTCTATTACGTTTTGTGATGCCGAAAAGAACGAAAAAAAACATGCTTGCCAGTGCCGTGAATTTATCGTATACCTGAGCGATTATTTCAATAAGTACCGTCACATTTCCCAACAATATTATACCGTCGATACTTTTAGCACTAGGTATACACTACATTCGAATAGTATCGATGTGGTAGTACCTAGTAGTGTAGTGGTATAGCACCTCTAGTTACGTCAGTTTGGCATCTATCATTCTAATAATCTTGCTAGAAAAACTATCGTACCTCCTATAGGTCAGGCAACGAATGCTCAAAAAAAGGTATAGAGCGAAATGCTTGGAGCATAGTTTTTGACTTCGTAACTCTGTTTGGACTAGTTAGGAAAAGAACAAACAAACATTTCCAAATTATAAATAAAGAAGTAAAAGGCACACTTTCTATTAAATCTTCTGAAACCATTATATTAACCATATTGTACGTATTTTACGTAGGTATATAAACCTATATTTTTTGGCCTTTTTCACTTTAACATTATCAACTATCGCTAATAAATACGTACGTAAGAAAAACAAAACTAGAATGTAGAATCGAGCGCTAGTAGCCAACATGGTTCAAGCAAGAGAGATTAAGAAGAAGATTTTTTATGCACAGCATCATAATTATTTTTTCAATAATTAAAGTAATAAAATAATGTTTGCGATTACCTATAATTGATAAGAAACTACTTAACGACACTTGCCAAGAAATTTGTTACTTACTTACCTGTTGCCAATAGTTCTAGTTGCGTCATGTATTTGAAATATAAGAAATATGAATTATAAGAAAATGTATTCCGATTTCATTTGATGTGTGTATGATGTACCTACGTTGTATGGTTTGACACTGATCCAAACGCAGTTGCAGTGATTTTGATGTCATTACTGGGGAGACCGACTCCTTGGTAGTTTTGGGGTCCAGCAACATAGCAAAAGCTGGCGCTGGTATCCAAAAGTGAAGTTTTATATTTTGTAAGGATGAAACGCGCTGAAAGAAACTCAATTTGTCTTATGGCCTATCCTACTCATTTCCATATTAAAAAATAAACATACCTAGGTAGCTACAGTACGCAGCACAAAAGTTTGCGTGTCTGAAGTTAGCCACGAGTCGCCTCCCGCATACCCGTCCGACCCCTCTGACACCTTATATAGTACCTAGCTAACATCAGAATCGTTAACTGATTTTAATCGTATTGTACGCAGGTATATTTATAGATACTTAAAGTAATTATCTTTTTATCACACTTGCTCGTAAAGGGCTTCAAATACCTACGCAGGCATACAGAGCTACAATAGCCTATATTACGCCCACGGGCGTAATGGTTCTTCTCTTAAATTGTATCTGTCAAATTGTAAGCAAGGAGCTTTTAACTCAAATACGATGTTTGTAACTTTGTATAAACGTATAAACACGAATTAAATATGTTTAACTGAATTGTTTAAATATCTAAAATTTTAAATGTGGTAATTTAGTGCCTCTGTAATTTTTTAGGGTTCCGTACTCTAAGAGTAACACGGGACCCTATTACTAAGACTCCGCTGTCCGTCCGTCCGTCTGTCTGTCACCAGGCTGTATCTCTCTGATACCGTGATAGTTCCAGCTGAAATTTTCACAGATGATGTATGTCTGTTGCCGCTATAACAACAAATACTAAAAACACAGAACAAAATAGTTTTTTATAGATAATGGTACGGGATCCTTCGTGCGCGAGTCCGACTCGCACTTAGTCGGTTTTTTTTAAATATTATGTTTAACAGTGATTTTAAATCGTGGCTGTATGCTGAAGGGTCTTTACGCGTACGTCTAATTCCACAAAATAGACGATTGATATTTTGTATTTTTATTAAGATTAGTATTATCTTTCTTTGAAATGTATTTGTTTTCTCGCAAATGTGATGAAAAACATTGTGTGCGAACGCTAAGAATTTTACAAACTCTAGTCATCAAAGCCGGGCTTCTAATAGACTCTCGTTCGTAAAACATCTCTAAGCGTACTTGTGGTACAATGTACTATTCTAAGACAGGGACACACTTAGACAAAGTGAATCTCTTCCGGCTCGCGTTATGGTTGTAGAAATGTAGAACGTATGGCGCATAATAATTTCGTGTATCTAAAAATTGACTAATATATTCTTTGGTTGTAGTTTCTACATTTTTTTTTAAATACCTTGACTGTTTTTTTTTTATTTTGGCGTTTTATTTTTATTTTATTTATTTGGAGAACAAACAGACATAAATGTACAGAAGAATAAAATACAGTAAGTAATATTTATATACTAAGGATTGCATCTAAGTCCTAAACAGTTCCCACTAGGACTTACATACATTGACTACAAAAAAAACAATTCAAGAATACTACAATACAACATTGATGATCGTCTTTAAATAACTTCTACCACTATTCCTCATCTCGGTTTATCTCAATAACTTGGTTCTTGTACTGACTTAACGAAGTAAGTAAGTATTGAAAATATCAACAGACATCAAGACACTTGTTGTAGGCATCAGCATCACACAAGCGGCGCAGAGGTGCCGCGCACACCAGCATTGCTGGAACACACAGGGACGATCGAATACGGCTTTTGAGCGGGTTCTGAAACGTGATGGTACCGGAAACTTAATCTGTTGAAGGAGTTCCGTGCTATCATGCGGCCCTCTGCAAATCTTTTACAGATTTATCGTATCACATATTCATATTCATATCATTTATTGCATCCATAGTGTACAGATCTTATAACATGAGTTCCATATGGGCGCACAAGCACATAGGGGTGAATTACAAATATAGGCGGCCAATATTGTTTTTCCAAAGGGACTCCTACATGAACATTAATATATTAGTTAATATTTTGAAAATAATCGTGATGGATCTGAATACAAAATGAAGAAGAAAGAAAATAAAATCCAATAAATGATTGTATTGTAAGACAGCTAAGAGAGCATATTTTTCATTCAGTCGCATGTACATATTTTGAATAATTCTTATTAGGTACTTTTTAAGATAAAAAATAGTAGGTAACAAAATCTAGGTAAAAATACCGATTGTTAGATATTCCAAAAGGTTTTTGTTATACTTCCAATCAAGTCCTAGCAAGAATTTAAGTTTTTTTATAAAGTAGCGTTTACTAGGTATAAACGCATTAGTTATAGGTGTGATTTCCCGTGAATTTAGTTAGTGACTAATGAAAGCCATGATGCAAAAATCACGTATTATTCATTTTATTTTTATGTACCTACCTATTTCAAATCGTTTTTTTTATGTTTTTGGATCAGAAGGAGTTGGAGAAACTCTACTAGTAGCCTGAAGGTTTCTATTTGAGAAAATGCAGGGGCAAGAAATGGAAATATTTGAGAAGAAGTTGTCATTCCTGGAAACATACTATTTTGTAGCATGAAAATTATTGTGAAGATCATATTAAAGAACTTGAATACAAAATCTCTCATTTGATGTCGCAGTTTAAGAAGAAATGGACGAAAGCCCATAAAAGAGTGAATCATTCCTGAAAAAAAATACGAATGGCTACAGAAAACTTTTGAACTGTGGTGGAAAAAGCCCCTTTACCTATTGGGTTAATTATCCGAAGAGGCGGCAGAGGCACGTAATAAGCACTTCCGGGAATACCGATAACAGAGAGGAATGCAATATGGATATATTGAATAGGTTACTGCTTAGTTCGGAGCCCTATATATCTAAGTACAAGGCCGAAATCTCCAAACCGATCCATCACGCATCATAACAAAGAAGCGTTAAAACTGCATATTCCTGCTGGACCTACTTACTCAAAATGAAGGTTCCGCTGAAGAATTCCCTTCAGATAATATTTATTTAAAATATGTAAGGATGTAGTGCTAAGTGGATAAGAGAGTGCAAGTTACCCAAAACCGATGTCGAGGACAGAGCGAAGTGGAGAAGTAAGAAGAGAAAAGCTGACCCCACCACCATGTGGGATATAGGTATAGCTAGGAAGAGAGAGAGAGGTATGTATAATTTTATATTTTACTTTTTATATGGTTATTGTAAACACTGAACCTAAGAGAAAACATTGATTAAGGAAATAATTCACAATAGTATTTTTCACAATCGTGTTATAATAGAGAGCTTTTTAGTCGAGTACCATGTTTATGCCACGAAGCTTGCTGAGTGGCCTAAGTAAGGTACGAGATTAAAAAGCTTAATTATAACACTATTGTGAACAATACTTTTTGTACGAGTTCATTAATAGTATTTTTCACAATCGTGTTATAATAGAGAGCTTTTTAGTCGAGTACCGTGTTTAGGCCACGAAGCTTGCTGAGTGGCCTAAGTAAGGTACGAGATTAAAAAGCTTGATTATAACACTATTGTGAACAATACTTCAATCAATCAATCAATATCATTTATTGCATCCATAGTTGTACTTTTTGTACGAGTTCATTAAAATTAATTTTCTACGAGTCAACTGAACTAATTAAACAAACTCGATACTGTTGAAACGAAGTGCAGCTCATCGCTCGTACGCTTGTTGATATCTTAAAAGACATCAACGAGCGTACGACATCAAAGCGATTCTATTGGTCCAATTCATTACAGTTCAGTAAAGCAGCCACGTGATTGGTCGAATTTATTTTAGTTGTCTGGAGCGTATCGAAAAGTAGTTATTTAGATTGTTTCGACAGTAACATGGACTACAACTATGAAAAGAGTGACGTTGCAGTATTCTCTATGAAATCTTAATACACATATTTTAATCGTCGAGTACAAAAAATTAATTTTCTACGAGTCAACTGAACTAATTAAACAAACTCGATACTGTTGAAAGCAGCCTATCGCTCGTACGCTCGTTGATATCTTAAAAGACATGAACGAGTGTACGACATCAACGAGTAAACTCAATAATCAAAGCGATTCTATTGGTCCAATTCATTACAGTTCGGTAAAGCAGCCACGTGATTGGTCGAATTTATTTTAGTTCTATTTTAAAAATTTTTTCGGTTGTCTGGAGCGTATCGAAACAGTTATTTCGATTGTTTCGACAGTAACATGGACTACAACTATGAAAAGAGTGACGTTGCAGTATTCTCTATGAAATCTTAATACACAGATTTTAATCGACGAGTACAAAAACTTAATTATCGTTAAAAAACAAATGAACCACGCCAGTCGGCCACAACACATACCTACACAGAGTCAGAATACTCATGAGACATGGATAAGACAAACAAATAAGCAAAAATATTTTTTTAATAAATTATCAATCCATAAAATCAGGCGCAAGATTAACAAAATCAGTATTCAGATGCCGGTTTTGAGGTCTAGATAAAGTCGAATATTTAAAATTAAGTGATCGATTAACTTCTGCACCAACATCGATTGGAGGTATTTTTTTCTTCGGGTGATACTTTTGTTTGATGAACTTTCTTCTGGCGTCGATGAGTTTGAGAGCTTCGTCCGTGGCGCCCAAGGCCCTTCGGTATCCCGGTCTCATGGGGTACATACCGCATGGCGGGCCGGCTACGTTGCAGTTTGGCTCAATAAATCTCGTCTTGTTATACGGATTGTCTGTAGTACTTATCTTTCGATCAAAGTCTAACAACTCTTGGTTCAAGATGTATATTCCCTGCGTCTTTTTTTGTAGCAATAATGCATTCCGCATCAGCTTAAACAGTTCGGAACGATATTAAATATTTGCTAATTAGTATATTTTAATATAAATAAGTAAATATAAGACTCGACGGGATTTGAAAGCAAAAAATTATCGTTAGTCCAAAGTGACAATCGATATCAATTTGCCAATTAAATGGACCCCGAAAAATAATAGTGTGCGTGTGAAGTGTATATATGTACCTCCTGTTTAGTTACAACATATACCTAGTACTTATTTATTTATTGTTTTCTCATTCAACTAAGTAAGTACCTAATTAAGTTTTTATCATTATTTTGTTTGTTATCCACCGTGAACTCACTCGACGGTTCTATCGGAAGACCAGCGCTGGCAGCAATGCCAGTATTATGCTGAGATAGAACCGTTTCGTGACAAATGCTGTGTGTTGTTTGTCTCGAATAAATATTTCTTTCTTTTCTTTAATCTTTAAAATATCAATAGCTTCTGCCCGCGATTGCGACCGACACCGTCCGCGTAGAACTCGTTTATATCGTAGCTTCATATAAACCGGGACTCAAACTATATGTATACCAAATTTCATCTAAAAAAAAACAAAAATTAAAAATTTGAACTGTTTTTTTTTAAATTACATTTTACATCATACCGATGAGACTTAATCTCATTCTTTTAAGATTTTAGGCAGCCTAATCGAAATGCGCTTACGCACGTTCACTGCCAAGAATCCGCTTAGCCCAAGCCATTAGGCGCTTCCCCTACTTAGCGGGACAACCACCCACGGAATCGGCTACGAGCGTAGCGCGTAGCGACTCGCCGCACTGAATGTGTTCATTGAGGGAGAAAATTTACTTTGCCATTGGAAAACTGTTGTACCTATCACCATATAGTCCGTCAGCCCACTCCCAATGCGCCTATGCCTCATGCTCATGACAACACAATATATGTATAATTTACTTTAAAAACAAAGTTTTAACCGACTTCAAATCAGTAGCCAAATTGCTTCAAGTTTGCCTATACAATTTGAAGAGTTCCCTCGATTTCTCCAGGATCCCATCATCAGAACTGCATTTTGGTGACAACGGGACCAATCTGAAAGTAAGTATATGCTTTCAGACAAAGAATTATTTTTTCAAATCGGTTCATTAATTACGGAGTTATCGCGTAACAAACACAAAAAATAAAAAAAACTGTCGAATTGAGAACCTCCTCCTTCTTTGAAGTCGGTTAAAAATGCATGGCAGCAGGTCGAGAAAGTTGTGCCGAGCAAGAATCAGAAGATTGTCACACCTCAAATTGGCCGAATGTTTGAAAAATCCTTAAATTCCAGTCAAAATTTTAAGGGTAGGTATATTTACGTCATGTCGCATCCGGGCTGTTATTCGCTACACGTTAATGCAGTTCACCCCGCCGGTCACCCGTTACGAAACTAGACCTCTACCTACGCTTAATTACTACGCATCGCGGTGTCAAGGTATAATTGCGGGTGAGCGTTGAGGTGAGCTTAAAACAAGTTACAGAATAGGGGGGCAGTTAGCCCAGCGGTCGGCAACAGGCGGCCCGCGAGACCCTTGCTTGCGACCCGCGAGCCTCTCTCGCTGTTTTGTATGTAAAGGTCGCTGAATTCAGAATTTTGGAATTGCCTGATAAAGTCACCAATAATTAAGAAGTGCAGCCCGCGTAATTTTTGTTAGCTCCTGTGGCCGTTGGTTGCTAAAAGGTTGCCGACCCCTGATTTAGCCCTTTAATCGTAGAGAGAGTAAACCTTAGTCTGCCAGTCCTGAAATGGCCGGAAGAAATTGGCAGACGGTGTCAAAGGTGGCCAACTTTGGCACCGTCTGCTTCTTGTGATTCTTGCTCGGCACAACTTTCTCGACCAGCTGCCATGCATTTTTAACCGACTTCAATAAAGGAGGTAGGTTATATGTTCCACTGTATGTATATTTTTTTTTATGTATGCTCGCCGATTTCTCCTTCAATTGTTGAGCAATTTTCAAAATTATTCACCATACACCTCGGGTGTATGGTGGTCCCATTGTCACCAATTTTGGATCTGAAGATGGGGGATACCAGGGAAATTGAGGGCAACCCTCAAATTTTATAGGCACGCGTGTAATGATTTTGGTATTTTCAATTAAAACTCGTGTCTTTACCCTCGGAAATCGTAATTTTGTCGAAGTGGAACTGATGATGAAGACCACAGATGACTTATGGAACTTTCTCAAAGATGATTCCGTTGAAGTAGCAACAAGTGTTAATTCTGGGGAATCGACGGAACTCCTCAAATATTATCCGCCCACATATAGCGACTTGGGTTTTTTCTGTAATAGGTAATCAACGCATTTGCTCTCGAAAAGCAGTTCATGTGGTAAATTGGAAAGGAAATGTGGAAATTTTCATGTACCATATGGCTTGGCGAAGTACTGAATTGAAGTCGCACTCAGTTTTGTAAATGTAAATAAAAAATAAATGATAGAAGGATACAATGATAAAATTATATCATTGCCCGGTACTGGCTTGTTATTCGGAACGCACTAATGCGCATCACCTCACCCGTCACGACTAACGAAGCTAGACCTCTACCTACGCTTAGTTACTGCGAATCGCGGCGTCAAGATATATGTATTTATGGTTCACCCATGCCACCGCGGTGAGGTGAGCTTAAAGCAAGTTACAGAATAGGGGTAGGGGTCGGGTTGCATAAAGTGTAATAGTCATATTATTGATAGGCATACGTGGATTCGTCATACTCATTATTATGCATAATTGTAAATAGTCATACATTTATGCGCATAAAGTTTTGAACCATAATGTTTGGGTAAATTTTTGAAGAGTACGTTTTTTCGACATTTGTATGGTTTTTTATTTTTTTTGGAATATTAGATTCGTATCGACAACGTGAGGTAGGGTTTTTAAAAAGAAAAAATATTGTGCATGAGGCACCACTCTGCTTTTAATGGTTAGCTAGATATTGATGCTTAAAAAAAACCGTGCCATACAAATGTCGTCAGCGCCATACAAATGTCGATTCTGCCATACATTTTTCAGCAAGTGGTACCAATAAAGACCTTGGTAAATAATCATTTCAGTACCTACAATATCTCCCAAAATGTATTATAACAATTAAACTAATAAAAATATAGAAATATTATTGGACATTTAAACGATATTTTTTTATTTAGTTTTGAATCGACATTTGTATGGACAAAATAGCCGTACAAATGTCACCATACAAATGTCAACATGAACGTTTGGCGGTCTTTCGTAAACTATTAATTGAATTCATTTCATTAGTTAAACACGAAACTCGTACCCATATTGCTAACCATTGTTATGAAAGACACATTTTTATTTCAATCGTATATAAATAAACGCCCATACAAATGTCGTGATAGCCGTACCAAAATACATCGTTATAAAGACTTGCCTGTTTCCTCCGTTAAAAATACCAGCTCTGCATCCATTCCCGTTGGTGATTGAAGCTCAACTAACGTGTTATCGAATCGTAATCTGTTTTTCTATTGACCCACCGTAACATTTACTATGTTACGGTGGGTCAATAGAAAAACAGATTTTAAGGGTCTTGAGCTTGAGTCCTAATAAAAGAGTCACGCGTGGGACAGCTACTAAAATACTTAATTTGTTTTTAATTATTCACCCATTCATTTTTGAAAATATTTGAACTAATACACTAATAAATGATCTTTATAACAGTATAAGTTGTTTATTTATACGTTGCCGCAGTCTATAGTTATGAAATTTTGTTTGAGCAAAACTGCAAGTGGGACACGCGAAAAAGCGATAAATTTAGCTGTTTTAGGACGTGAAATATTTTTTTTCTTAGAAACGATTAATATTAAATGTATTATAATATACTTATTTTTTAAGTACTTTATATTATAATACACAGAATGCAAATAAATATGTATTAATACTCTATGTTAAACTGACTTGAAATTATAGGCGTGGGACAGCAAAAACAGCTCCTTTGAAAATTGACCCGTTTAAGAACATAATGTGTGTTGCGCATAAATTTGTGGCGCATAAAATTTTATAAGCATACTTTTTAATGGTCATAAATTGGTAGCTCATATAACTATTTAACCAAACTTCAAAACTCATAAGCCTATGATTTTTTAGGTCTTAAAAAGTTTTGATAACAACAAGTTTTTCCGCTCTTTTATAAAAAAAAATAACCTCGAAGATCTCGTCTTCTAACTTATCCGCGATCCGAGTCGGTTTTGCCACTTCCCTGTTATGACATTAACAATTATTACTAAAATTAATTATAAATATCAACATTATAACTAAATAAATGTACGCCATTCTACATTATGGTTAATTAAACCAATTATGATACGGAATAATTATGCCATAAAACCATTTATGCCAAAAAAATAATTTGATCATCAACTTTATGCGTAAAGTGTTATGACAATCAATATTATGACAATAGTTGTTATGCAACCAGATGGCCACCCACAGAATAGCGTGGCAGGTCTGTACGAAGTTATGTGGAGTAAAGTCCCCTTTCAGGCAATCAGGAGCGTAGCGAAGTCTAGGAATCCATCGTCAAATCCATACTAATATTATAATGCGAAAGTGTGTCTGTCTTTCTGTCTATCTGTCTGTCTGTTACATCTTAACGCTTAATCCGCTAAACCAATTTAGATGAAATTTGGTACCTATGGAGATAGTTTGAGTTCCGGGGAAGGACAGAAGGATAGTTTGTCAACGGTGAGGTGAGGCTAAAACAAGTTAGAGAATAGCGCGGCTGTACTAATATTGTAGCTGTTGTACTCACTTGGGGCACATCGTAATATCTACGTCTCATAAGGTTACGTAAATATGCCCGCAACATGGCCGCAAATTTTGCCCGTATAAGATATACTCTTTCACCGATAGCGAAGCTTACATATTGAGCGTACACTTTCCTGTACATCCACACTGTCTCTCCTTTTCTAGAAAGATCGATGACTAGATCATTGCACAGATCCATTAACAGTTTTTTATCCTTGTCTTGACCTCTGAATGCACGGCATGTGTTGAGCATCACTGTAAACATTTGAACACATATATATATATATATATATATTAACTACTAGCTGTCCGCGCGGCTTCGGCAGCGTATTGCGAACGCGGCCGAACCTGTGGTATAAAATATAGCCTATGTCCATTCAGAAAGTCTATTCTATAAACAGCTGAAAGAATATTTGAAATCGATCCAGAGATTCCGGAGAGTACCCATTACATTCAAAGTTTATATGTTTGTATTACAAACACATATTATAAACTATAAGCAACAATCTCACAGACGTTTCCTCTTTATAATATTAGTTATAGATATACGACCTACCCCGGGATGCAAACAATCACATGCCAAATTTCATCTCAATCGCGGTTTTAGCGTGAAAAGGTAACAGACAGACTGAGTTACTTTCGCATTTAACCAGCGACCCGCCTCGGATTCGCACGGGTTTATATGTATTGTATGTATGTATGCATGTATTATACATACAGCGTGGAAATCCAATACGAGCAAACCTTTAAATGGTGGTACAGGACCTAAGAAGCGTATTAAGATAATTTTTGTCTAAAATTACAACGAAAAAGTTAACCATACAAAATAATTCAGCCCGCAATGTAACGTTAAATGTTCAAGTTAAGTTTCGTTGACAGTTGGGTACTTGTCACCACCAAGAATCATTTGCGTTACATTGCTGCACGAATTCTTTTTCAAAAATTCATTATAGTCTTTTAATTAAGTGTACAGTCAACAAATTTGATTCCTAGGCCACTATAGAACCATGTCGTAATGAATCAATTCGTTTAAGACGTTTAAGTATCTTCTATGACATTGATTGTTGCGTGCATGCCATGATGACATCTCTACCTTTGCGAACATATGTCAACGATAATCAATAGGAAAGGAGTTTGCTTATTAATAACTTTTTATATTAGATATCGGGATAAAAATTAAAATACTTTTCTGTTTAAACTTTACTGAAAAGGGCCACGGCAGTCTAGTGACGATTTTTTGATAAGAAGCATCCTCCATTCGGAAGATAAGAAAATATATTTTCTAGAATATTTTCCTGGATTAATTACTCAGTCTCTATGACGTTTTTGTAGAAGCATAAAAAATATCAAGAAAAAAATGTTTTAATAAACACAGGCAGGATTAGGTATACAAATGCTTTAATAGCTAACATAACAATTGAATTAAAACACAATAACTTTAATAAACTTTAATAACGAGTAAATGCACCCTCGCTTTGTATCACGTTTAGAAGTCGTAACTGCATTGACCCAACTAACGCCGTGCAAATGTCTGACGGTCGCAATGACTCCCAAACTTGTTGACAATGTTCTGTTAGAGCAGCCCGTGACCTCTCATTTTCGTTTTGCCACATTTGGCACATTAGGCCCCACAAATTCTCAATAGGGTTTAGGTCGGGTGACTTAGCAGGCCATGGAATAACAGTTACTTCGCCTCTATGTTGATTCAACCAATTTGTGACAATTCTTACCTTGTGTATAGGAAAGTTATCATGAACGAAATATACTGTAGGCACCTCATCTTGAGGATAGAAGTTTCGCACAGTTCGCAGCATGACTTCTTCCAAAATATCCAGATAATCTGTTGCCTTTGATCGAGGAGGCATATTAGCCAATTCACCCAAATTAATTTAATTATTCTTTATTATTATCCACTGACATTATTATCCAAATTGACGACAGAAGTTTAACTTGAATTGTCACTGTCTGTCATTACTTCTTTTTCTGTTCATGTCATGGAGCTAAAACGTTTATAAACTCTTTACGTTTATTTCATGTTGTGATCGGAAAGTTGATAATCGTTTGACCCGCACTGACGTTGCAATTATCTAGTAGTTAATGCGACAAAGTTCTATAGTGGCCTAGGAATCAAATTGGTTGACTGTACCTTAAAAAGTCCCGTTAATTAATGTTTACGCTACTAAACCCTCTGTCTGGTTGAATTCTATGCTCGCATTGGATTTACACGCTGTATAAACCTTTCTCTTGAATCAATATATATCCGTTGCGTGGTTTTAAAAATTTAGATCGATAAAGAAGAAAAGAACTAAAGGAATATAAATAATGTAATAAATATTAGAGGCAATCTTACACATCTATAAGCCCTATAGTAATCCCAATAAGGTACCTGCCGTTTGTACGAGTATTATGGGTACGAGACGAAGATATCTTGAATAGATATTAAATACTTAAATATATAAAAACCATCCAAGACTCGGAAACGAATAATTATGCACATCAGCTCATCACACAAAGCAACCATTGCTCCTACTGGGAATTGAACCCAGGTCCGCCAGCTTTGAAGACTGGGCAACTACCCACTAGGCTAAACAAGTTGTCAATTATTTAATTGTACAATAAGTATTAAATTATTATTTACCACTTACATAGTAAGAGCAAAACTAAAGAGACACATCGAGCGTAAGCACCCGACATGGTTGCAATAATTAGTAAATTTAACGATTTACAATTACCTACATTTCATTTCATTTAATTGTTTTTACCTTATCGTATGTAATAAAAATCGAATAAGTCTATACATTCTTGTCGAGACGCGGAAAGTAAAGGGTTGTCTGAGGGCCTACCGCGAAAGGCATTCGAAGTTTCCCCTCTCTGTCATACTTACGAGTTCGTACGTTAGTGCGACAGAGAGGGAAAACTTCGAATGCCGTTCGCGGTAGGCCCTCTGAAGAGGTGTTTTTTTTTTGTCCCCGTTTGGCTTGCAGTGCGGCTAGCAACATATATGCTTTGGTATGACCTCTCTGGGGGCCTTAAGGGCCTCCCAGATGGCGAAGACGTGGTTGGCAGGGCGAGGCTCACCGAAACCTGCCAAGAGCCGAGTCAGGCAATTCCGGTTTCTGCCAAGGTACCTATCTATAGAGCTTTCCTCAAACAATGTGAGGAAATAAGATATTGCAAAAAACATTTACTTTCAAAACAAAGTTTTAACCGACTTCAATTCAGTACTCCGCCAAGCCACATTAACATTTCCACATTATTTTTCCAATTTACCACATGAACTGATTTCCGAAAACAAAGGCATTTTTAGACCAATAAACCAAATCGCTGTATGTGGGCCGATAATATTTGAGGACTTCCGTCGATTCCTCAAGGATCTCAGAATTACCTTTGGCACTTCATTGTTTGCTATTTCAACGGAATAATATCAGAATCTGTGACGTACTTATATAGTTTGAAGTACATCATTGAGAAGTTCCACAAGCCATCTGTGGTCTTCATCATCACTTCCACTTCACCAAATTTATGATTTCCGGGTGTAAATGGGTCATTGTCAGATTTAGGTTCGCGTCTCTTCGGTGGACATTGCTAAAGTTAAGGACTATAAAGCCTAATTCCTGGTTGAACTCTATATCCGCATAAACGGCGTTGCCCCTTCTACAATTCTATGTGATAAAAACATATTATATGTAAACGTAAGCCCTTAACTATTGACCACCGGAAAGATGATTTTTGTTTTTGTGACTGACAATGACCCAAATACACGAGTTATAATAGAAAATACCGAAATTACTACACGCATGCCTATAATATATTTGAGGAGTTCCCTCAATTCCTCATGGTTCCCATCATCCAACTGGGGTTTTGGAATCAATGGGACCAACCTGGAAGCATATACTTTCAGTTAAAAAAAGAATTGTACGAATTGGTTCATAAATGACGGAGTTCTGAAGTAACCTAATTTAAAAAAAAAAAACAATTGTAAACAACTATTCCTGCTTGCTGGAGGTCCATCTCTCCAATAACAGAAACATACCTACCAGAAAAACCCTGGGGAAGATGGTATAGCAACAGACACTTTAAAAACAGGCAAAGCTTCACTATTGCCCTACTTATTTAACAAACCTCTTCAACTCTATCTTATGTACATACTGGTCAACTTCCTAAAGACTCCTGCTAGTCAAACATCATCCTTCTCCACAAAAAAAACCTGCGATATTGAAAACAACAGACCAATTAGTTTAATTTCCCACATTTATAAATTATTTATTAAAGTTGTCGTAAATCGAATTGCCCCTCTGCTTGACAAACACCAGCCCTGGAATTAGCTGGTTTCCATCCCAGTATTTCCACCACAGAACCCCTGCACTCTCAACAGTCTCAACCAAATAATAGAGCTGCTGGACTCTCAGCCATGCGTCAGAAACCGGTTGACAACACCTACATTGACGCAAATATTTACCAACAAAGCACAGCCTGCATCACATTTAGTGTTAAATTCCGCATTGAAAAAGGACAAGGAGACCCGCTATCTCCAAAGTTGTTTACCAGTTGCCCACTGGAAATTTTCCTGAAGCTTGCGGCTAAGTGGAAAGGAATGGACACCGACATCGGCGACAGAAGGCTGACCAACCTGCGTTTCGCCGATGACATAGTTGTTGTTCTTCCATATAATGCACCCCATCTAAAATCAATTCCGTCGTCAATTGCTCCGAGGCCTGAGCACAGCCCGTCTTGAAGTCGGGCTCTAACTGAACAGGGCAAAGACTCGGTTAATGACCAGCGGCGTAAAGCATATGGTTATCGTAGATGGGCAGGACATTCAATACGTCGAAGAATAACCTATTATACTTGAGCCAGATAGCATCCTTCGATAACACGCAGTCTAAATCCTAAATCTTCCTTTGATACTGAAGGGCTTACTCGTTGCTTAACCTATGGTGCCTAAACTTGGTCACTAACCGAAGCCCAAAAGTCCCGACTCAAGATTTGCCAGCGAGCAATAGAACGCAGTATATTTACTCGGAGTTCGAAGAATCGATTGGATCATACACGGTGCTGCGTTCCAAAACTGGCATCGTAGATATGGGTGCCAAGACCGCAACGCTAAAGTGGGACTGGGTTGGACATGTCTTCCGGATGCACCTAGAGCGATGGGCCAAGTTAGCCACCGAGCGGAGGTCCGCTTGTGAAATGGCGAGGTAGAGGCAGACCGAAAATGAGGTGGCGGGACGACCTTAACACGTTTTGCACGGATTGGCAAGAGGACCGAGACGAGTGGCGGAAAAAAAGGAGGCCTTTGCCCAGCAGTGGCACATATAGGTTACCAGCGGAGAACACCGTTCCAGAGTTCATTCAAGCGCCCAAATCAAACCTTAAGCTTCTCGGCAGGTAGGTAAGTAGACTCACAGAGAAGACTCAGGTCAAGTAAATATAAAACTCGGGGCTGTTAGGTACTTTATAGTAGGTAGACGTTAATTAATGTAATATTACCTACTTATAGAAGAGGGCGCCGGGTCCTCAGTTAGGGACCGTTAGTTATATTCATTCTATTTTGACGCAAACATTTAAAATTAGGTGGTTAAAATAAGAATTAATATTTTTTGCAGTTGTGCAAATGCTAAATAATTTTTCACTTGAAAAGAATAACAACGGTGACTGTTTATAAGCATTAGGAAGGAATCTCCTTAATACTTTTGAAATGCCTAATACCTACTTGGACACCTACGGCCGTATTCATAAACGTTCTACTTACAAGCCTATTTTTACTAAAATGGCGTTAAAATTCGTTTGTCCTTATCTATCACTTTGACATTTGTGTTTGTAAAAAAGGAACAAAGCACATTTTAATTAGCAGAGGCATTTTAAGTTTATGAATACGGGGTTTATTCTTTATCAAGCAAATTTGCAAAAAAAGGAGAAAGCGTTGACTAAGGTTATTAAAACGCAGAAAACTATAAAAGTGTACCTAGTCTTATATCTATAATCTATATCTATAGCATACGTTACGTAGGTATTCTGTTATCGACAGCAAAAGAAGGAAAGCAGTAAACATAATATGAACTCCAACCATTTTTCTTACCTCTCCCCTTTGCTGGTCGGCTTTAGGGTTGGTATGGGGTAGGCATAGGGCGGAGCAGCCGCGCCCCTATTTCGTGTCGTCTCTGTTACACGTTTAGGTATTGATTGAACCTCCGAGATGCCTTCGCAGGTTTGTCAGTAAGTTAACAAAAATTACTTACGTAATGACGAGTAGGTATTTCGTGACAGTGAATCATTGACTTATAAAAGTAATCTGACTAGGTGACTAGTAACTAGTCTATAGAAGAAGGTCTGAGAAATGTGGCTGGACATCAGTGGATTAGCATAGGTAATGTGGAAAAACATCGAAACGAAATTTCTTCAATAATTAATTTATGAAAATTTTGTTTAAGCAAACAACGGTTCAATAAGTCAAATAATGCTTTTTGAGCATTGGTTTTGCCCAACAGCGACTATATACTTTATCCCCTGTATAAAATACCCAAAACAGCCATAATACGCGTGATACGCGTGCCTGCAACATTCGGCGCGTATGTTACCTATTACGATTCCTCGTTCGTCATTATCTTCGTCAGATCTGGAATATTCTAAATTAAATTACTTACTTGAAGTTCTGAAACCGGGCAACATGCTAAAATTATTGCTTCGTTTTACCTCAAACGATTTAGAAGTCGGTTAAAAACCTTTTATCGAAATAAAGAGTGAGAGTAAAATGTATCTACCACAGAGCATAGTAGTGGTATCTACCTATCATCTTGTAAGTTTTCTCCGTTTGAATTCGGGGAAAACACTTAGGTACGCTGTGGATGCTCGAGTTGCCGTGGGTGTTCAATACGATCACGAAATAGTACATTTCGATGCTAGTGCGGAAAGTATGTAATTACGTCACGAGTACCGATTACGGCGAGTGGCAAGACTCGGGACGAGTGAAGAATTACATTTCCGCACGTGTATCGAACGACGTTTTTTAATACAGTTGCGAAAAAATAAGAAAAACAACAAGTAAAGAAGAACAGTATTAAAAAAATTATACAACGATGTTACAGAATTAATGATATAAAGGTTTCGAATTCCTTACTTTTTGTTTTTCTTCTTTTTTCGCAATTGTATTAAATTTCGAAAAAAGAAGAAAAAAATGTCGTTCGATATACGTGGAAAACAGAAACGCACTAGTTCGCGATAAACCAAATTTCCGCACGCTAAACACAGCTACGTAAAGTAGCACTTTATGAGCAACTGTATTAAAATATATTTTTATCTATGAATGGTATAACATAAAACAAGAAGTCCTGACTGACTGACTGACTGACTCATCTCATCAACGCACAGCCGAAACTACTTTTTAGTAATGATTTTTGCACAGTATAACTTGGGCTAGGGATAAGAAGGGATTTTTGGGAATTCCACCCCTAAGGGGGTAAAATATGGGTGCAAAGTTGGCATAGGGGAAACTTTTTTTAGGTAGAGACTTTTAAAACTTTGTAAAATGATTACTAATAAGAATACAGATAAAGTACTTTCAGCGTTTTGCTAAATAATTGTGCTTCTAATGGGGTAAAATAGGGTTGCAACTTGCAAAGTTTGTATGGGGGAAACTTTTTCTGAGCTATAGAGACTTAAAACTTTATAGAAAGATTACTTATTAGAATAGAAAAAGTACCTTCAGCGTTTTAGAAAATGTCACCCCTAAGGGGGTTAAAAAGGTGGGCAAGCTTTGTATGGGCAACACTTTGATTGAGCTAGAGACTTAAAAGTAAGTATTAAAATATTAAAATTACTTATTAAAATACGAAAAAAAAGCTTCAGCGTTTAGAAAAATTCAAGCCATGTAAAATTCATAAAAAAATACCGATAGGTAGGTACTATTTCATGAGCTGGCTTCACTGACAGAACCCTAATCTTAATTCATAATTTAAATTCAAAATCGGAATGTGCCTCACACATCTTAAAATATAGATGATCAGTAGTAAATAGCTTTGCGATAATCGCCTCGCGAACGTCTAAATTGTTGGCTCCCCATCATGGAAGAGGAATTATATATCTAGTAATTCTATTAGTAGATATTTATTCGTCTACTTACCACCGTTGTCTTAGTTTGACAGTATTAGATAACGACAATACGAGATTCATCCTGTTAATTTGAACGGAAGATGTCGTGTCGGCGCAAAATCACCTTGATCTTAAGATTTTGAGGTAATTCACTACCCATCGAAGTTCTTATAATGATAAATAAAATGAAAACCGTTATCTTACTTAATCGATCTATCATCATCATCATCATTTTCAGCCTGTAATCGCCCACTGCTGAGCATAAACCTCTCTTCGCGTACGTCACTTATCCCGAATCGATCTATACGGACTTTATACTATACAATCATTAATGTATGCAACTTGCATATTCATAATTATACGTTATCTCATCGTCATAACTGTTATAAGGAAGTAAAATTTATCGATAAATACTAGGACAGTTTTATTCGTGCCACAAAAACTTCTATGTCCGGTCATAACATAAGGTTAAAGAAGTCCGCGAGGCGAAAATCACTCATAAACCTGTTTTTTTCATGTGTCTTCTAGTCTGGTAGGTCCTGTTCATTTCTTTGATCAGCGCTCTAAGTTGCATATTTTTTTATCGCGATACTGAATTTACTTCAATGCACCTTCACAAGCTGTCAATTTACTGATGGCTTGGTGTGACAAGGACTTGTGGAATTCAATCACATGAGGATATCTTGAGATGTAAACTAGACGTGAGCTATGGTTCGGGCAGTGAACCCTGAAATTCACAGTGTTAAATAGCTATCGCTATAAATATACTAGTATACAGACTATAAAAGTGAGAATGCTAGTCCATATACTCCAGATACTTGACCGAAGTACGGGTAGGTTGGTTGGGGATTTGTGCTCCCTTGATAACGACGCCGCTCGCCTCGGTTCGCCATTTACATTTAAATTGAACCCTGAGGGGCTGCACCGGATAATTTCCAAATGGATTAACCGTGTTCCGGACGCGCCGCCTAACCGCTTCCCACTAACGAACAGATAAAAGTATTTTCAAAAGAAAATTGAAATAGCTAGGTACAGTCGAGTTCTCCAATATCTATACAGGCAACCTTTCAAAAATATCTATACACGTGTCTTATGTTAGTAACAATAAAGACTCTGTGTAGATATTTTTGAAAGGTTGTCTGTATAGATATTAGAGAACTCGACTGTACTATAGGTAGTCCATATAGACCATAGCCCATAATAATAGCGGATTACCGTATATACTCATAGCAGCCTAGCTATTCGTGGGATGCATTTCATACAGGGTGTGGCCCGTAACAGCGGCAAATAATTAGATACTTTAATCAATGACTAGAACGATATTCTTTTGTTATTCTTTAGCGGTAGATATAGCAAAAGAATATTGTTATCGTGGAATTCGGCAAAGTAACGCCTGTTTCAATCAATTACTAGATAATCAGTAGGTACCTAAGTATTTAGGCGAATCATTTCCGAGTGGTTTACATAAATAATAAAACTAGCTATCTATACGAGTATGTGTGTAGAAAATAAAAATCTTCTCTATTTCGGCATATGAGGGCTATTGAATTTTTTACTTTTCTCTTTCGAATCTGCAATCTGCTACTCCTGCTTAGTACCTACACTACCTACACATTTCAAGATATTTGGTCTCGTATCTAGTACCTACACCTATACTCGTTGGTTGTCCGGTCGCGGTTTATCTTTTGATTGAGTTAATATAAAATATGTAACTTGACGGATAAGCTAACAATAGGCCTTTGTTTTTACCTGTATTCAGGTCACTTAAGGTTTGATTCTGAAAAGGTATCTACCTAACTGCAAGCCTTCTAGTTCACAGGTCAACGCATATGGAATTCCTCAAATTGGTCTTCGGACCTAAAAAATACGAGCACATAATACCTACAGCAGATTGTACCTTTCGCATCCGGCATACGGCGACAGGCAGTCTGCCGGCATCCATGGAAAAAAGTCATAAACATTAAGCTTTTTCTACTTTCAAAGCGAACTAGTAATATTGTCATCTTAAAACAAACATCGTTGAATGTAAGATTGACAGTAGAAATTGAACTTTATTTCAGTGGGTTTAGGAGCACCCCTAACGCATCAAGAGTTTGGTTGAGATTTAATTTATGACTATAAGACACGCCGGAGCGGACGGTAGCGCTTCGAATGTCACACGTCATTAATTTGGCCCTTCAACGGGATTTTTTGAGACACTTCACAAATGTTTCACTGATGTTTCAAATGTCCAGTTCCAGCCCAAGTCCAACGATTTGATATTATCAATGGTTCTATCATCATTAGGAACAAATTACGTGGAATGTGCAATGTCAAATTTTATGTACCCATTTGTTTTCTTTTCTTTTATATATTTTTATGAATTGATCGGTAAGTAGGCAGTCGCGGAGATCTTTTTTTGAAAGTATTTAATACGGTGAAAATATCGCTTGTGGTTTAGAACCCTTTCCTAGGTACCCACAAGTAGGAAACAGCCTTAATATAAAGATTTTTAGTGACATGGTTTTTAATGATGTAGTACAAGAAATTTTAACGTTCTGATTTTTAATAAAACATTTAATTCAGTAACCTTGTCGCCTGAAAGTACTGGGTAGTTTGCGTCAAATCCGGTAGTTCTGATTTTTTTGCAGACTTGTTTATCATGTTGGCCCAATGAATAAAACCAAGTTTGTGACTTCGAGCGCCGAACTTTGTCAAAAATCGAAAATACGGCGAAATTCCTAAAAGTCTCATTTTTGATAAAACCTTTTAAGGACGTTTTTAAAGTAGACTAAATTTGCTACAATATGAGACTAGAATTGTCTCGGTAGACCCAATAGTTTCCGAGATAAAGCTTTTCAAAATTCATAATTTTATCGTACCTACATATTTCGCAATTTGTTGCAATATTTTAGACGTTGTTCGAACAACTAGCGGGATGAAGTTCCAAGTAGGTACCCCCGACGGAGTTAGCTAGTGTTGCGAAGTTTGAAAAATTAAGGTGAACGTCCGAGTGCTCGACGCTGTACTAGTATGTGGCATGGGCACTTTATGTCAAAGCAATATGGGTTAAATTCGAACTACTTATGACGATTTTTCCTTCATTCGAATTTAAGCCATGTCACTTTGACATAGAGTGCCCATGCCATACACTAGTGCACCGTCGAGCACTCGGACGTTTACCTTATAAACTTTGAAAGTACTTATCTCGGAAACTATTGGGTCTACACTTACAGAGACAATTCTATAGTCTCATATTTTAGCAAATCTTTAAAAAGCGGCCAAGTGCGGTGTAAGAATTATGACGTATTAAAAAAAAACTACTTACTAGATCTCGTTCAAACCAATTTTCGGTGGAGGTTTGCATGGTAATGTACATCATATATTTTTTTTAGTTTTATCATTCTCTTATTTTAGAAGTTACAGGGGGGGGGGGGCACACACATTTTACCACTTTGGAAGTGTCTCTCGCGCAAAGTATTCAGTTTAGAAAAAAATGATATTAGAAACCTTAATATAATTTTTGAAGACCTATCCATAGATGTAGATCCCACACGTATATGTTTGATAAAAAAGTTTTTTTTGAGTTTCTGTTCTGAGTATGGGGACCCCTAAAACTTAATGTTTTTTTTAGATTTTTGTGTGAAAATCTTAATGCGGTTCACTTAATACATCTACTTACCAAGTTTCAACAGTATAGCTCTTATAGTTTAGGAAAAAAGTGGCTGTGACATACGGACGGACAGACAGACAGACAGACGGACGGACATGACGAATCTATAAGGGTTCCGTTTTTTGCCATTTGGCTACGGAACCCTAAAAACGTCCTCAGAAGGTACCTACTATCAAAAACTAGTCCTTTAGGGTATAATAATAAACAAAAAACCGGCCAAGTGCGAGTTGCAGTCGCGCACGAAGGGTTCCGTACATTATCTATAAAAACGGCAAAATAATCACGTTTGTTGTATGGGAGCCCCCCTTTAAAATATATTTTATTTTGTTTTTAGTATTTGTTGTTATAGCGGCAACATAAATACATACTCTGTAAACTCTCTCACGGTTTTTGAGATACAGCCTGGTGACAGACAGACGGACGGACGGACGGACGGACGGACAGCGAAGTCTTAGTAATAGGGTCCCGTTTTACTCTTTGAGTACGGAACCCTAAAAAAGTTCGCGGTATTTTCGATTTTTGACAATGCTGCGTTTGACGCTCGAGTTCACAAACTTGGATCAACATCATAAACAAGTCTGCAAAAAATTACAACTATATACCGGATTTGACGCGTGCTCCGGATTTGACGCGGTCATATTATAAAGTTACTGATTAATTTTATTTTTATTTACTAGCTATCCAGCCTCAGTTTTTCAAGAACGATCATCTGGCGTAGCCTCTCCCCGTAAGCATATTAAGTACCTGTCTATTTTGTGCCGCCGACTGTATCAAGCTGAACGACTTACCTGCGGACCCTGCGGTGAACGCGTATACCCGTGCAAATAAATACGCAACTGCTCGGATTATGTCTTGCTTGCTATTTTCCACCAATATCGTTCCCAATGCTACGGGAAACGCATCGTTGGATGATCGCCATCAGAAATAGACCTGCACAATTGTATGAAGAGAAATAGTAAGGTATGTACGTATATTAACTTTCAATGTTTGTATGTACAGCCAGTATCGTATACCTAGTTAGTAGCAGCAAAGATTATTGGTAGCAGCAAGAGTAGCCTTACAGTAATAAAGATGATGTGTACCTAAATATTTGGCTAGAAGCTACAGTATAGCCTTAGTGGTTCAGGCATGCGGCTGTCATGCGGCGGTCGTGTGTTCGAATCTCGTCTCGTACCAATGAGTTTTTCTGAACTTATGTACCTATACTTACGGAATATTTACCGTTAGCTTTTCGGTGAAGGAACACATCGTGAGGAAACCGGTCTAATCCCAATAAGGTCTAGTTTTCCCTCTGGGTTGGAAGGTCAGATGGCAGTCGCTTACGTAAAACTAGTGCATATGCCAAATCTTGGGATAGGTGTCAAAGCGGACCCCGGGCTCCTTTAGGGGCACAACCGGGAATAACGCGAGGAGGATGATGACCTAAATATTTGGCTGCTACTAACTATATAATGCTGACTGTACCTACGTTGTCCTTCATGAATAGTACATTGTTGTAGAGGCTAGAAAGTAAGCAATAGATGGACGAGTTAGTTCGAGGGCCGACGCGTAATAGCGGAAGTACGAGTTCAGCTATTGCACTTTCGGCCGAGGCTTAACATAGTGCTTTTCACGTCTACTGCGAGGAAATTGCAAATAATCATAATTTTAAAATTAAGTTCCTAATTGAAGATCATAATACTAATCAAAAAACAAAAGAAGCGCGGCACCGCTCGCCGGCGCGGCGGCGCCGCTCCTCCCGCTCGACGCCTTGTGATTGGTCGAAGAGCTGTTCAAACTGAACAACCACTATTACAGTGACCAACCACTCAAAAATAATCGACCAATAGCAGAGTAGAAAGTAAAAAAGGCCGCTAAACACTACATTTTACTTTGCAAATCTACATTGTTTGACTGTTTTTGAATTGTACTACTAAGAACTACTTTCTACTCTCATTTCAATCCATCTTTGGCCATATTTCCGAGCAGTGGCGTGAAAAGCTATTTTTCAGCCACTTGCCGGTGTATCCGATTAAACTAACATTCGGCATACTTAGGTATGTATTAGGTATGTCGGTGACAACGCAATATTATGGCAGGACCGGACTGATCTGATGCTGGACAGAAAGTGGCCATAGCCACTCCTAAGTAGTACCTACTACACAAGAAGAACTCGTCCTATTTGGGCTCATTGGAAACCTCTCAACGAGTGGTTGATGAAAGTATAGGTAGGTATATCTTGTATTGTAGGTACCAAAAAAGTAAAAGGCCGTAGCGGGACTTTCGGCCTGATATTATTTCTGATGATGTGCCACGTCATTAGTAAGTGCTGCCTATACTAAATTTCAGCATTCGCCACTTCTTAGTTTTTAACAAATGGGTCAATCAACTATTCTTTGTTGCTCGTTGCCATGGTTACGTCTCCTGGGTCACTCTTTAAAACTATCATTTTATGGGATGTAAATCCACTAAACACGTGTTTTTGTTATATTGGTAAACCCATTCCATGGTGGGGCATGGGTCAGGGCCTTAGCATGCTAGGAGTCCAATCTATAGTATTTTTTCTAAGAAACTCTGTCACTGTTGTCTTTTGGCTTACCGGGACAGAATAACAACAAGAAAAAGTTGATTGACCCAAATAATAAAAATAAATATTTTTCATAAATAATTCCGTTTTAATGGAACGAATTCTTTCGTGCTTTACACGTGTGGTACACTTTGTTGAGACCCGCAAGATGACATTAGTATAAACCGGTTAAATACTTCATATAAAAAAACAAAGTTACATTGTGTCAAATATTTTCAATTTTATTTCTTTACTAGCTGTTGCCCGCGACTTCGTCCGCGTAGAACTTTTTATCGTCTTAGAAAATGATTTCTCTCAATACAAAATTTGAACCCTCTTTTAGGGGATAATTAAAAAAAAAGTTGATGTTCATTTTCTAGTTTGTGAACAAACAGTCTAAAACCAAAGTTAAAAATCTCATACTTTAAAAATGCCTTGAAATACTCAAACTTTGAACCAATTTTAACACTCTTAGGGGATGAATTTGGAAAAACTCTGAAATCAGTTTTGTAGTATTTTAACGTACAGAATAAGACCGAAGTTAAAAATCTCTTACTCACACTTTAAAATTTTATTGCTCGCCATTTAAAATTTGAACCCCCTTTTAAACCCCCTTAGAGGTTGAATTTTTCTAATCGCTGAAAGAACTTTTTTCGTAAACTTTTAAGTCTCTAGCTCAAAAAAAGTGTTGCCCATACAAAGCTTTCTTAACCCCCTTAGGGGTGGAATTTTCTAAAACTCTGAAAGTACTTTATTATTAATTTTAATAAGTAACATTTCGAATAGTTTTAAGTCTAGTAAAAATAAAAGTTTTTCCCACACAACACTGGCTACCCTTCTTAAGGATCTTAAGGATCCCCTTAGGGATGGAGTTTTCTAAAACGCTGAAAGTTCTTTTTTAGTATTCTAATAAGTAATCTTTTTGCAAAGTTTTAAGTCTAACTCAAAAAAAGTGTTGCCCATGCAAAGCTTGCTCTCCTTTTTAACCCTATTAGGGGTGGAATTTTCTAAAACGATTTGTGTTCTTTTTTTGTATTTTAATAAGTAATCTTTCTACAAAGTTTCAAGTCTCTAACTCAAAAACATAAACTTTCCCTGATAAAAACTTTGCACCCCTTTTTATTCCCCTTAGGGATAGATTTTTTCAAAACGCTGAAAGTCTTTTTTTTGTATTTTTATAAGTAATCTTTCTACAAAGTTTTAAGTGTCTAGCTCAGAAAAAGTGTTCCCCATACAAACCTTGCACCCTTTTTTAACCCCCTTAGGGAATGATTTTTGTAAAACGCCGAATGTATTATTTTTCATGTTCTAATAAGTAATTTTTCGACAAAATTTTAAGTCTCTATTAAAAAAAAATATGTTTTTCCCATACAAACTTTGCACCCTATTTTACCCCCTTAGGGGTGAAATTTTCCAAAACGCTGAAAGTACTTTCTTTGTATTTAAATAATCTTTCTACAAAGTTTTAGGACTCTAGCTAAAAAAAATAGTTTCCCACATACAAACTTTGCACCCCTATTTTAGCCCCCTATTTTTAGGGGTAGAATTTTCTAAAACGCTGAAAGTACTTAATTTGTATTCTGATGACTAATCTTTCTACAAAGTTTTAAGTCTCTATTTAAAAAAAATATTGTTTCCCCCATACAAAATTTGCACCCCTATTTTACCCCCTTAGGGGTAGATTTTTTTAAAACACTGAATCTAGGTACTTTATTTGTATTCTAATGAATAATTTCTCTACAAAGTTTTAAGTCTCTATTTAAAAAAAAGTAGTTTTTCCCATACAAACTTTGCACTCTATTTTACCGCTTTAGGGGTAGAATTTTCTAAAACCCTGAAAGTTCTTTATTTGTATTCTAATGACTGATCTTTCTACAAAGTTTTAAGTCTCTATTTAAAAAAAAAATGTTTCCCCCATACAAACCTTGCACCCCTATTTTACCCCCGTAGGGGTGGAATTTTCCAAAACGCTGAAAGTGTTTAATTTGTATTCTAATAAATAATTTTTCTACAAAGTTTAAGTCTATAGCTCAAAAAAAAAAGGTTCTCCCATACAAACTTTGCACCCCTATTTTACCCCCTTAGGGGTAGAATTTTCAAAAATCCCTTTTTATCCCTAGCCCACGTTATAAAAGCAACATACTGTGCAAAAATCAACTCTCTAAGATTAGTAGTTTCGGCTGTGCGTTGATGAGTGAGTGAGTGAGTGAATAAGTCAGTCAGGACATAGGCATTTATTATGTATAAATAGATAGAAGATAATGAAACTCCCATTCAAATATCTCAAAAAATTATGAAGCTACATCCGTTTTAATGTCGCTTGTTAGAGTGAGAAAACGATGAGGGACTGTGACGTCAATATACTCGAGCGTCATAGTAAAAAACAATCGTTTCATATGAAGGTGCGTTTTGCGGAAAAGGGACAGAACATACCCCCTCTTAAAACTTTGGACTCTTATAACTTAATCATTACCTATATAACCTTAAGTTAAGAAGCATAGACTTTCCTGAACAGTTATGTGAATGCTGTATGTCTCGTAAAGTATGTGATTTATATGAGCATAAAGCTGTTATTGACAAATTATATAAGGATATAACAGAGTCCCTTAGACGTTCGGCTACCATTAGCAATTCTTCAACTAAAAACAATACAGTCATAGGTTGGAATCGGTATGTCAGCGAGGCTCACGGGGAGGCCAGGCGTATGTTTCAAGCCTGGGTGTGGTACAATCGGCCTAAGACTGGTCCAGTGTATGATGCTATGAATGAGAGTAGAAAAGTATTTAAATCGCGCTTAAAATGGTGCCAAAAGAACGAAGAGCAAATCAAACTCGATAAAATGGCATCGTTACACTCTCAAAAAGACTTTAAGCAGTTTTGGAAGTCTACAAATAGGATGAATGCTAAACCTGGTCTTCCCGCGAGCGTCGATGGCAGTGATCCCAAAGAAATTGCTGACTTATTTAAACAGTTGTTTTCAATACATTCACCGTTGGGATCACGTTCGGTGTTCGAGGCTGAAACCATAAGTGAGCCTATTATAGTGGAAACAGAATTTACAGCTAATGACGTAGCTATGGTTATAAAAAATATGTCTAGGGGCAAATCCCCGGGACATGATGGTCTCAGCATCGAGCACCTACAACATGCGGGCCCACATTTACCTCGAATTCTGGCCATGTTGTATACGTTGTGTTTGAGACACTCTTATTTACCGGCTGAGCTTATGAAAACAATAGTTGTACCAATTGTAAAAAACAAGACTGGAAACACATCGGACAAGACTAACTACAGACCAATCTCACTTGCCACTATTGTCGCGAAAGTGCTTGACAGTCTGCTTAACGCACGGTTAGATAAGTACGTACAGCTGCACGACAACCAGTTCGGTTTCAGGCCTGGACTTTCAACTGAAAGTGCGATACTGTGTTTAAAACAGACTGTCAAATACTACACAGAGCGAGATACACCAGTGTATGCGTGCTTCCTGGACCTGTCGAAAGCTTTTGACCTGGTCAGTTATGATATACTCTGGAATAAGTTACAGAATATGAAGGTCCCCCAGGAACTCATATCAATTTTTACATTCTGGTACAGAGGACAGGTCAATAGCGTTCGATGGGCAGGGGCTCTATCTGAACAGTATGGGTTGGAGTGTGGGGTGAGGCAGGGGGGCTTATCCTCACCGAAGCTCTTCAACTTATACGTGAATGCACTGATTGCCGAGCTCAGCAGTACACATATCGGTTGTCACGTGGAAGGCGTTTGCGTTAACAACATTAGCTACGCGGACGATATGGTACTGCTGAGCGCGTCCCCATGTGGTCTCGCCAAACTCATAGCGGTCTGTGAGCAATACGCTATTTCTCATGGACTTAAATATAACTCTTCGAAGAGTGAGCTAATGGTGTTTGGAGTCAGAGGGAAGTGTCCGTCCACGGTTCCAGTTTTAAAGTTGAATGGTGGTCCACTTCAATTAGTCAGTCAATTTAAATATTTGGGCCACGTCATCACCTCTGACCTCAAGGACGGCGCCGACGTCGAAAGGGAGCGCAGGGCGCTGGCTGTTAGAGCAAACATGATTGCCCGCAGGTTCACTCAAAGCTCAACAGCAGTAAAAATTACTTTGTTTAGAGCATATTGCACATCTTTTTATACGAGTAGCCTGTGGGTGAACTACACGCAAAAACAGTACAGCGTCTTGCGAGTGCAGTACAATAATGCATTCAGAGTGCTGATGGGGCTGCCTCGTTGCTGCAGCGCGTCGGCAATGTTCGCGGAGGCGCGCGTGGACAGCTTCGCTGCCATAATACGTAAAAAAGCCGCATCGCTGCTCAATAGGGTAAGGGTCAGCACCAACAGCATTCTGGCAATGTTTGCAGGCAGGTTGGATGGTGCCTACCTAAACCATTGCAGTGCACTGCATGTAATGGGAAATAATGTCTACTAACACTTTAGATGTAAGATGAAATTTACCTACTAACCTTGACATGTATTTGTATTTTTTATGGTTTGTGTATAGTATTTAAATGTATGATCCAAGTTGGTTGAATAAATAAATGAATTATAACCTCTTGCTTTGTTTTTTTCTCCATTTGACTATATTTATTTTAAATTCTTTTTCGAGAAAATACATTATGATTATTTACCATATTTTCGATTCCTGAGCTATAACCACGAACTTCGGAATTCGAAAATATTCGGGTATCTCTATCTCTATCGCACTAACCATACTCGAGTGACAGGGATGCAAATATATGAACATTGAGTATCGGTTTTCGTGGTAGCGCCGCAGGTACTTTGGCTGAATGCGCCGAGCGCGTGCCATTGTCATTCAAAAAAAACAAATTCGTGTTAATTATATTGTTCAAATTTGTTGATTTCATATATTGAAATTACGACATAAAACGACATTTGCGCATATAAGTTCTCATATCAGAATCGAATATTTTTTTATGGTTTATATTTTAGCATTTGTCTCGTAAAGGTCTATCGTAGACGGGATTTAAATTATTAATAAGTGAAAGGCAAAGCAATTCCGCCATTTTGACGAAAATTTGACGGTTCTTATAGCTGACAGTTGGAGCAGCGTTTGATTTCAATAAAAATAAATGAAAAATTAAATGAAGTCGTATATTTCGGAAAATTAATTAACTGTCGCAGTCGGATAAAAACTATCCTAAGTTGCAGCTAGAATAATAATGTACCTATATAAAATGTTTCATATTTTTCCGTTCATGGGATGCTGAGAACATTCGAACCGCGCAAAGCTTAGTTTCAAACTGGCTGATTCTTTTTTTAATTTAGAGATTTATTATAAGTGGAGATAACTTCTAAAACTGAGACACGTCCTATTTTTTGTTTGATTAATTACCTCTTATAATGAGCTATACCTATACCCATCATACCAAAACTAAGTCTCAACTCAATCGTCTTCTACGCTATTTTTCGTATTAAGCAATTTTTAAACAGATTGCTTACGGTATTATGCACGGTATGCACCAGGCCAGTATTAATTACTCATATGCTACAAGGGTTTATAGGATGGATTTAATTTACTTTTCACTTCTCATGCTCTAAAAGTTCGTCTTTATGTCGTGCGTAGGCGACATAAAGTCGCTTTTTATGCTCTAGAGCATAAAGTAAAATCTTCGTCGAAGACCAAGGCAATCGCTGCAACAGCCACACGAACATCTTTAACTTCATACAACAACCTCTTTATTTTATTTCGTTTCGTTCGTATTCTAAGACCAAGGCAAAGATACCAACAGCCAAAGTACACAATAAAACTTCATATTTACGTGTTGCTGTTTCATTTCCTCGCAATCGAAGTGAAAAGTAGAGTGTACAACTCGTCCATAAAACCCATTTTACACTCGACTTTATATCTATCCTCGCTCGCAAGCTCGCTCGGATGGATAAACGTCTCGAGTAAAATGGTGCGTTTTATGCACTTGTTGTACAATCTACTATTGCCACCAGTCGTCCAAGGACTATAATTGTGTTCGTGGCATGGTATTACATACCTACCTAATACTATTAGTATTTTAGATAAAAAACTTCACAAAAGAAAAAGAAATCCCAGAAAACCACACACAGTTGATAACATCGAAAGCTATCAGTAAAGTCTGTAACAAGCCGTTTTCACTCGGTAGTAGCCATGAACCTAAAAAAGGTTTGAATTCTGGCTTGTATCAATGAGTTTTTGGAAACTTGCATGTATTTTTGAGCCAGATGGAAAACCCTACTCAGGTCATTTTATGTCCTTTAGGTAGGTACCTACCCCTTATTAGGGATAAGAGTATACCATTATCATCATCATGCACGGAATGTCATTTGATATTTGCCGTTAGCTTTTCAGCGAAGTTAATAAAATAATCATAGTGAGGAAACCATCGTGAGGAACATGTACCTAGGTATGTCAAGTCGCCAACCCGCGCTGGGCAAGCATGGTCACAAGTTTTTTTTAAAATACTCGAGTAGAAAACTGTCTGTAAATTTGCAAGTAAACTAGTTACGAGTAAGGTGTATGAAGCGGATGCAAACTTGACTTTTATGAAGTTCAAAACACTATTTATCGATAAATGAAATTACCTTTTTTACGAGCGTTAAATAAAAGCTTAGCTAAGTATTTTTAAATAAATAAGGAATTGACGCGCTTACTGGGTAGGTACTTATCTCGTCTGAATCACAAATAAACGTCCGTAGGGTTCGGAGTCTTGTTTACAATCTGAATAATCTGATAGGTCATGGTTGTTTACCGTCGTGGTACCTACTATAAACACTGTCAATTCTAATTTTTTTTTGATAAATTTCCGAGTTCAATAGATTTGAAATTTCGTAGGTATACTTATCTAATCATCGAAGTCAGGTGACACAGCAATATTATGAATATTATGATTATGATAACATAAAATTCCGTAGTGATTATTTAATTTTATCTAGCGTAAAAGTGCCGAAACGAAGTTAATTAGAAACGACCAAAGACTACAATATACATACTGTGAGATAGACAGGCAACTCGACCAAACTGAGAAGGCATTTAATGCTTGCGTATACAGGCGCCATCTCTTCTGCGATACTTAAAACTTTTCTTTGAATGTACAAAACATACAAAAAGTGCGTCGGTCACAGGGTTCGAACCCCGGCTCATCGACTCCAAATACCGCCGTCTGTACCCCTATTAGGCTATTGATTTAGGCGGCGAATTTTGAAATACCTTGACAGCCTAGCCTAGCAATCGCTACAGCTTCAGAGAGTTCGCCACCTATCAAGTAGGTGACACTATTTTCAAATTTTTCAATAAGAAACTGGATTTGCATTAAGTTCTAAGTTCGCATAGCATGGAAACGACGCAATTAGGTAGTGACATCTACTTTCCGCAGTCGGAAATCCAAGGGCCTAGCGTAAGCGGTCTCAGAAAGACTTGTTTGTATCAGCTGTAATAGCGACATCTAGTAGGTTCCAATTTACCTTGAAACTATTATCCTCGTCCTCGAGGATTCCTGCTTCTTGTTTATTTATGGTTTAACGCCATCTGTCACGAGCCTACAGAAACTCTTTTGAATCTTTTCGAATATGTTAATACCAAGGCATAATACATAACGTCCTTTTGCTCCGGAATATGGCTATGCACATGCTGAAGCTATATAAGCTAAGAACAACTTCTCGGAGCTGACCTATTAACAAATTCCGCAAAAAGATAGAAAAGAAAGCGAAAGGAGAGATGTGATCTGTCATTGTCAAATCCAATTGACAGTTATTTTTAGTCCCAATCGTAGATGAAGCAATCATAAAAACGATGTTCAACAGTAGCTGCAATACATTTAATAGCAAATAGAACTTACTGCACGACTGGGATATAAACATTATAAAAATACTAAAACGTAGATATGTAACATAAATGTACTGCTAAATTATTGATTATTTTATGTGAAGCCTCTTTAGTTTTCAATACTAAACAACCAGTGCTAAACACATATGTTATCAAGTATGATATTAGTACGATACGGACCACAACCATAATTAAAGAGCGAAAAAAAAAAAGTAAATGTATAGCGTACGTTTTGTTTACATTTTCAGTATAATCCGTTGTCAACCAAATTATTACTGAAAAAATAATTAGAATGTATTCATATTGCTATTCCGTCTAGAGGTTTCGGTTTCTACAACGACAGAAATAACTAAAAATGAGGACGGTTCCGAAATGGGTTAATAAAATCCACGAAGCCGATAAAATAGAATTTTCGAGGTACATATTTTAACTTTTTTTGAATAATATGTTTGTAGTTCTTTATTAACTATTGAAATTGTGCATAATAAATGTTTATCTTGCAGTGTCCATACAATATGCTTCAGTCCAGATGGTACTCAACTGGTGATTGGTGCGGGGGAAAAAGTGATGGTGTACGACCCCAGGGACGGGTCGTTGGTCCAATTGCTGCAGGCCCACAAAGGCGCAGTGCACGCCGTCGCTTACTGCGGCGACGGAAAAAAATTTGCTAGTGGCAGTGCTGATAAAAATGTTATCATATGGACATCTAAAATGGAAGGGGTCCTCAAGTATTCGTGAGTATTTTTTCATTGAGTCTAGATTAAATATGTGATTCAATATTTGTGTTGTTTCTCATTTTTAGCCAGTGGCGGATTCAGATTTTTGGTTTGGGCTTAATGGGGAATGGAAGAAAACTTTGGAACTGCCTGATTATTTATTTGGTGATAGGAATAACCTTCCTTAGCACCAGAAAAAAGTTGCCGACTTTTCAGCTGCATCAATTATTTTTGAAAAATATAGACAGTTTCCTCACTTACGTTTTGGGGTTAGGACGGCAAGTGAGACAATTTGCTTGATCCGTCTCATATACTCATAATACAAAAAAATATTTTAAAAATCCGTGGTAAACTGACACTGGCAAAGCTGCAGCAGCTATATTTGTCATTGCCAAGGTCGGTTGGGGCAAAGGGGGCGCGGGACTTAGAAAATTTTTGATGGGGGTGGTGTTATTATGACACCTATTTTTTATGATGCCATCGTATAGAAGACGCTAAAAAATAAACATGTTTTGTATGGGCAACTTTTCTCTAAACTTGATAATTACCGAGATAAATGATGGATTGTAGAATAGTGGGCACGGGACTTTTATGCTGCCGAATCATGAGGTTGTGAGCGGTTATACTCTAAGGCAGGTCGGTGTAGGTACGACGACGAGCGAAGCGAGGAGGAGTGTTAGGAACAAGTACAACCAGCCACAACCCCCCCTCTACATCCCCCCTACACCCCCCCCCCCCCCCCCCCCCTCAAACACTTACATATGGTCGCGCCCCCTTTGCTATTCGGAGCTACGCGAAGTCGCAACATTCATCGAAAATTTAACAAGTCTCAGATACCTTAACAACATCAAAAAAAATATATATATATCCCCCCCCCAGGGTCAGTCAGATATTTAAAATATTTTTTGTAATATGAGACGGATCAAGGAAAGTGTCTCATTCGCCGTCCTAAACCCAAAATGTAAGTGAGGAAACTGTTTATATTTTTCAAAAATAATTGATGCAGCTGAAAAGTCTGCAACTTTATTCCGGTGCTAAGGAAGGTTATTCCCTTCACCAAAAAAATAATCAGGCACTTCTAAAATTTTCATCCATTCCCCATTGCACTATAATGAGATTTTAGCTTAATGTAAGACTGTCCTGGAAGGACTCAGATGCTTTTAGTGGGGTCTTGAACCTCCTAACCCAGGATCCGATAATGCCACTAACTGCCTGCGCGGCTCTGCCCACATAATGCAAAGAATGCAGGCATAAGTGCCCTTTGGGTGAACAGTTTTAAAATCAGACTAGGTAGATAAAAACAATAATGAAGTGAACTTTTAAACAACAAGTGCAGTGATGCACGCGCATCAGATTTTAGCTACTAGTGTATCAGGGTCAATCAACTTTTTCTTGTTGTTATTCTGTCCCGGTAAGCCAAGAGACAACAGTGACAGACTTTCTTATAAAAAATACTATAAACTGGACTCCTATCATGCTAAGGAGATGCGCCACCATGGAATGGGTTTACCAATATAACAAAAACACGTTTTTAGTGGATTTAAACCCCATAAAATATTAGTTAACAATAATAATAACCTGTAGAAAGTCCATTCTATACACAGAAAGAATCACGCAAAATAGGCACAATGGATGTCGACTTGCGGAAAACGCCCAGTACAACTAACTTTAACTAACACAGAGAGAATTTATGAAATCAGATTAGTTGTTGAAAATTTATTCCTACATATTATCAAACTGCCATTAGAGTGACAGTTTTGCCGTAAAATAAGTTTATGTAAACTTACAGCTATTCCATTCCCAAACTCATCACGGTTGAGTAATACAAACTGACAAACCGCTTGCTCATGCTCAGCTCTCAACATGCTCATGCTCCGCATGACTATCAGAGGACGGCCCGAGCTATAATGCGTTGAGATAGACTATCCATCTCCGTCGCATTAGGACACTTAGAAAGAGACGGATAGCCTATGTCTTCATGAGGCATGACACAGTTATCGCGTATATACGTTATAGCCGAGCAGGACTATATTTGTGGCCTCTGGCACTTTGCTGGGGCTATAGTTTAGCAAGAGATGCCCGCTCCATCAGCTGCAACGACAGACATATATTTAAGTTAACACACATTTGTATGTACCATAATTTGACCAACTCTGAGTGGATATCATGAAGTCAATGAAATTTATAACATAGAAACTTTTGCTACCTCTGTCTTTTGTTCTATCACCAGACATTCTATTGGTCAAATTCATTTTAGTTGTCTAAACAGTTGTATAGGTAATAATTTATTTTAGTTAAGTTGGGTGCTCCAAATAAAAAAAGTATGTGATTAATTGATTATAGTTTGGTGTACGAAGTCTTAATTCAAACATTAAAGTTGACGAGTATAAAAATAATTGTTTGAAGATCATACAAAAACAATTGCTCAATAATTGTTGGAAAAAAAATTGTTTTGGATTGACTGAAAATTTATGGACAAATGGATAAATTTATTTGTAAATGATTGTTGGCATACGAAATAGCCTACTAATAGGCGGCATATATCAAGCAGAGGAAGTCTTTCCACTGATTTGATGTAGGAGCATGCAGGTAATTATGCATTGAATAGATCTCTTAAATACTGTTATTCCTTTTAAACACAGACATGGTGAAGCCATCCAATGCCTAGCATATAACCCAGTGACATATCACTTGGCATCCTGTGCTCTTTCGGACTTTGCATTCTGGTCCACGGAAGTAAAGGCGGTGCAGAAGTATCGAGTGACCGGACGCATCACAAGCTGTGCCTGGTCTCCTAATGGACAGTACCTAGCCGTAGGGCTGGCTATTGGAGCTGTTTCTATAAGAGATAAAGTAAGAGTTTTCTAACCCTTTTACAGACTAGCTTTTTATAGTATGTTTATTTTGCTTTGTAATAAACGGTGGCTATGAGCAGAGAACCTATCTAGCAGGTTCTTGGTAGCCAAATTAATAAACTTTTCATTAAATACATTGTTTCCCAGTCTATGGAGTGTGTGGATTTATTCATTATTACTTGTTGTTACTTTATAGGCTGGTGACGAAATAAAAAGAATAACACGAGAAGCGGCAGTATGGGCAGTAAATTTTTCCAAAACCAATCTTCTTATCTCAGATTGGAATGAAACATTGTCCTTCTATAATGTGCAGGGACAACAAATACTTAAAGAAAGAAATATAGGTAAATCTTTTGCTTTAATTGTGTATTTTATAATTTTTACGTCATACCTGGCCATAAAGTAGGAATTACCGCACGCTATGCGTGCGGAAAACCCCACTTCCTTTCCAGATAGAGACGTAACATTTTGTACTCACCACGGGCGGTAATAAAGAAAGCCTCAGAGCGCATATTCACATATACGTCAAATACCTGCGATCTGAGACATTCTTTGTTTAACCACCCTAGGTAAGTAATGTACTATTATACCACACACCACAAGTTTGAAATAGAATCAGCAGCAGAGGAGCCTGTGCAAAATAATGGCCAATACATTATGATCTGCCCAAATCTGAATAGAAGTTAATGCAGAATTATGCAATTAGTTCACATAGATTAGATACGAGTAGATACTTGTGTTGTTGACGATACCTAATTTACTTATTTTTACAACCTAAAGGAAATTATTGCAAATGAAAAATTTATGATGCCTATTATATGTATAAGTTATATTTTGGAATAACCTCCTAAGGCCCACTCATATAGGACTTATTCTCATAAAGGAATTAAATACATATTCAATTGATATTTGCATTTGTTTTGGTTGATTTTTAAAACAGAAGAAATTCAACTCTATTTTCGACACTAAATTTTGTAATTTATGGTGGGCCTTAGGAGGATAATGTACCAAAGTCCAGGAGTGTGTGATGAGAGTGATGAGCTATTGTCTAGCTTTATGAGGGCCTGCCTAACACTTCATGTATTGATATTCAAATTGTTTGCAGGTATAGCGGCACTCTCATTGTCAATGCTTGGCGAGTTGATACTGGTCGGTGGTGTCGGGGGCTGGGCAGTGCTGACGTCAGAGGGAGTGCCCATAATCAATACGCCGCAGGAGTGGGTGTGGTCCATCACACCTTCGTCATCACTTGCCACCATTGTAAGTATATTTACGTCATACCTGGCCATAAAGTAGGAATTACCGCACGCTATGCGTGCTAAAACCCCACTTCCGGGCCAAATAGAGACGTAACATTTTGTACTCACCACGGGCGGTTATAAAGAAAGCCTCAGAGCGCATATTTATCGCCCTTACCTTCGGCTCGGGCGTCAAATACCTGCGATCTGAGACATTCTTTGTTTAACCGCCCTAGGTAAGTAATGTACTATTATATCTTAGCTAACAAGGTGCTCACAACTCATAATGTATCTGAAACATAACTCTATTGGGATGGTATTACAGTACATGTTCAGCTTTAACTGAACACCCTGAATTGTACTGATGTGTTTGGTAGCGACTGTGTACAGTTCAGTGTGTATGTTGCTATTGACGAGGCTATATATATATTATACAACGACGGTGGCAAACAAGCTTACGGCCTGCCTGATGTTAAGCTGGTACCGTAGCCTATGGACACTTGTGACTCCAGAAGAATCACAAGCAAGAATTTTAGTCAACTTCTTGGCTAATACCTACTAATTATTGCCTACTGAGACATGATTGATTAATAATAATGTAGATGGCTATGATCTTACGCTAGCTTCATCAATCGTCATACATTGAAATAATAATTAAATATAATAAATACGTATTTGCGGACAATCTTACACAAATCGACCTAGTCCCAAACTAAGCAAAGCTTGTACTATGGGTACTAGACGAATAAGTATAAACATACTATTTATTTATTTATCGTATGGCGGTTACACACTGGTACATATATGTATTCGTATCGATGTCGCTGATAGAGTTCCAGTGTGCGCTGCGAGGTTCAGAAGGAACAGTGCAGCTGCCGAGTTTGTTGTTCTTTTAGCACCACCCGGAGGTCACGTGTAGGGTTTCTAGGGTTATTCCTACGGACGTAAAACAACAACGACCTCCAGACTACATACTAATATAGATAGATAAATACTTAAATACATAGAAAACATCCATGGCTCAGGAACAAATATTCGTTGCTCATCACACAAATAAATGTCCTTACCGGAATTTGAACCCCGGACCTCTTGCTTCGTAGGCCGCGTCACTACCAACTAGGATAAAGTGGTTGTCCACTCCATCGATTAACATTTCGAATGTTATGTTTTTAGGGTTCCGTACCAAAAAGGTAAAAAAGGAACCCTTATGGTGGTGCGACTCTGTCCGTCTGTCTGTCACAACGTTAAATATCTCAGGAACTACTTAAGCTATCAATTTGAAATTTGAAAAAACTGTTAAAAGGGTTAAGGCACGTGTATGGAAAATGAAAAAAAATATTTTCTGTTTAAATGACGAATATGAGGGGGGTTAAAAAATCAAAGTCTAGTAAATAGATCAAGTGGGGTATCATATGAAATGGCTTGAGTTGCACTTTCTAAAACTGTTTTTATTTTTGTTCTACCGTGGTTAAATTTTGATTTATTAAGGAAAATGTAGAAAAAAATACCACCCCCCCCCCCTTATCTCCGAAGTTTACGAAACGAAAATTCTGAAATAACTACATATGATTAAGAGTAACATCAACAATACAGGAAAAATAAAACGATATCTCTATCTAGCTTAATTTTTATTTATTTATCAAAAATAATTTCTTAATTAAATTTGTAATTTATTTACTTTTGTATTAAATTTTATATCTTCAAATTCCTATCAAATCATCTTTTAAGTCCCTTCTTTAAAAAAAAAAATAATCGAAATCGGTACGCGTGATAAAAAGCTATCGATGGATAAACAAACATACTATAGGTTGTTAGTTGTTAGTACCAAAATGCAGAAGGCGCTTTGCAACGGTAACTTCTACTATGAGCTGTTTAAGATTGTTCAAGAATTAATTAGGTCCTGACACCATAGTGTATGAAAGTTTGTACGGAACCCTCGGTGCGCGAGTCAGACTCGTACTTGACCGTTTTTTTTAATTCCTTTACGTTGACTAAGGGATCGCTTTGGGCGAAAGCCGTCTCTGCTCTGGCTCCATTTATTACACTGCTTTCCCACTGATTTAGATATGCAACAGCCATTAGTCGCCACGTCGGATCGGTCGGCCGACGCGTTGAACACAGATCCTTACAAATTTTCACCGGCTTCCAAATTAAAATATGGTCCAATAAAAATTTCCCATACACCTTAAATTGCTAGTTGACTAACAGTGTCTATTAGGTGCATACTCAATTTTCAATTAATTTCCGGTTGAATCCGTAGTTATAATAGGGAACATTACTGCAATGTTCTGCCGCCAGAGGCAGCACTACCACTAATAGTAAACTATTATAGGAATACAGGGATTCACACACACATGCACGATTGATTGTCAAATGAGTGACAAGGATGCTTGCATAGACAATACCGCAAGTGCGAATGAGATACAATGTCAACGCTACTAGTGTCGCCACCTACGAAGAGTTTTGCGTAATGTTCCCTATTGAAATAGGGGTGTAGACATTAAATAAAATAATCAATAATGTTGCATTTTCTCGAATAAGGATTAAAAATGTAGTCAAAAGGAGAAAAAACCGGCCAAGTGCGATTCGGACTCGCGCACGAAGGGTTCCGTACCATCTATATCTATAAAAATATTTATTTTATTCTGTTTTTAGTATTTGTTGTTATAGCGGCAACAGAAATACATCATCGATGTGAAAATTTCAACTGGAACTATCACGGTATCAGTGAGATACAGCCTGGTGACAGACAGGCAGACAGACAGACGGACAGCGGAGTCTTAGTAATAGGGTCCCGTTTTACTCTTTGAGTACGGAACCCTAAAAAGCAACGCAAGAGGTTAAATTATCACAAAGTTATAAGCGTCCAAAGTTTTAAGAGGGGGTATGTTCTGTCCCTTTTCCGCAAAACGCACCTTCATATGAAACGATTGTCATTTACTATGGACCCTAGACGATCGTGACGTCACGATCTCGGAGCGTTTTCTCTTTCTAACAAGCAACTTTAAAACGGTTGTAGCTTCGTAATTTTTTGAGATACGAGTATTCGAATGGGATTTTCGTCATCAGGCATATATTTTTCCCTTCTTTCTTTTGAAGTAATAATAAATGTTGAGTGTACCCCCCTATTTATTCCCATTGTGTTCAGGCAGTAGGCTGCCAGGATGGCACGCTGTGGTGCTACCAGACGGTGTTCAGCACGGTGCACGGGCTGTACCGCGAGCGGTACGCGTACCGGGAGAACATGACCGACGTCATCATACAGCACCTCACCACTGGCACCAAGGTGCGCATCAAGTGCCACGACAGGGTGCAGAAGATCGCTATATACAAACATCGACTTGCGGTGAGTACTTTGGGTTTTTGCACTGTAGCTCTAGTATAAGTTTTAACGATACATATACGTTTTCGAACGCGTTTGCGTTTAGTTTCAAATTGTATGGTAACGCGTAGTTCCTAATAGTTATAGATAGATAGATAGATCGTTTATTTGCTTGAATCATGGTCATTATAAGTGTTACATTTCAATTTTATAGTCCAGCACAATTCTGCCGGCTGATGGCGTGCAAATATTTAAAGAAAAACGTCACATACATTACAACATTTACAATTCAATAATATTCAACATAATAACAAAGTCCAGTATAATAATAACTAAAATAATTCCATTGTCATTGTTTCATTATATTAATAGGTACCTACTATCAAAACGAATTTTACTTAACATTTACTGTGCGTACTTAGTATACCTACAACTTGTTGTTTTAAGGAAATTTTGGACCGAATAAAAGCAATTTTCGGTCAACCAGGCGCTCAATTTCCTACAGAAACTATTGTAAAACATGTCCGTAATTTCTTTCGGTATGGAGTTATAAATTAAGCAAGCCATGTAGTAGCAGTTTTTGCGGTAAATTTCTAGTCTTGGAGCTGGCATAGACAAGGCCGTGTGCGTAACTGCTCTACGGTGAGAGTTGTCATTTAATTTGAATAGTGACATATTGGACTTTACTAATTGTACCACAAGAGGCCTTGTTTGCGTTGCTATACAAATTGAAACTAAACGCAAATGCGTTCGAAAACGTATTGTATCGATAAAACTTATAATTATTGATTAACTCTGGTTTCTGTAACTATACTTATTGTGTTAATGTCATGGCCTTGCCAGACAAAGAATGAACTACTTTGGTAACGTTACCCGCAACACTTAATGTAATAGTAAGAAAATAAACCACGTAGTGTGTGCTTTTTGGGTTGTGATTGTGGAACCCAAAAAAACCCGGTTACCTCGATATCGCGTGTTGAACATTTGTAAAACCTAGAGAAGCTACATAGGCTAAGCAACAAGGCTTGTTATTTTTTAACCTCCGACGGAAAAAGGGGTGTTATAAGTGTGACGTGTCTGTGTGTGTGTGTATGTGTCTGTCTGTGGCATCGTAGCTCCTAAACGAACGGACCGATTTGAATGCGGTTATTCTTATCCAAAAGCTGACGTGATCGAGGTGGTTCTTAGCTACGTTTCAACAAAATCGATTCAGCCGTTTTTGAGCTTTTGAACTTTGAAATGAAAATGTCGGGGGTTTTTTAATTTTTTTAAGTTGTAGTATTTTAGTATTTTGATTCAATATTCCATTTGGCAGGTGCAACTGCCCGAGCGGGTAGTGGTGTACGAACAAGGCGACTCTGAGGGCATGCTGTACCGGGTGAAGGAAAAGTTACCGCAGAAGATCGAGTGCTCGCTTCTGGTGGCCACCAGCGACGCGCTGTTGCTCTGTCAGGTACGTTGTTGCCGCTGAAGACCGAGCGGGTAGTGGTGTACGAACAAGGCGACTCTGAGGGCATGCTGTACCGGGTGAAGGAAAAGTTACCGCAGAAGATCGAGTGCTCGCTTCTGGTGGCCACCAGCGACGCGCTGTTGCTCTGTCAGGTACGTTGTTGCCGCTGAAGACCGAGCGGGTAGTGGTGTACGAACAAGGCGACTCTGAGGGCATGCTGTACCGGGTGAAGGAAAAGTTACCGCAGAAGATCGAGTGCTCGCTTCTGGTGGCCACCAGCGACGCGCTGTTGCTCTGTCAGGTACGTTGTTGCCGCTGAAGACCGAGCGGGTAGTGGTGTACGAACAAGGCGACTCTGAGGGCATGCTGTACCGGGTGAAGGAAAAGTTACCGCAGAAGATCGAGTGCTCGCTTCTGGTGGCCACCAGCGACGCGCTGTTGCTCTGTCAGGTACGTTGTTGCCGCTGAAGACCGAGCGGGTAGTGGTGTACGAACAAGGCGACTCTGAGGGCATGCTGTACCGGGTGAAGGAAAAGTTACCGCAGAAGATCGAGTGCTCGCTTCTGGTGGCCACCAGCGACGCGCTGTTGCTCTGTCAGGTACGTTGTTGCCGCTGAAGACCGAGCGGGTAGTGGTGTACGAACAAGGCGACTCTGAGGGCATGCTGTACCGGGTGAAGGAAAAGTTACCGCAGAAGATCGAGTGCTCGCTTCTGGTGGCCACCAGCGACGCGCTGTTGCTCTGTCAGGTACGTTGTTGCCGCTGAAGACCGAGCGGGTAGTGGTGTACGAACAAGGCGACTCTGAGGGCATGCTGTACCGGGTGAAGGAAAAGTTACCGCAGAAGATCGAGTGCTCGCTTCTGGTGGCCACCAGCGACGCGCTGTTGCTCTGTCAGGTACGTTGTTGCCGCTGAAGACCGAGCGGGTAGTGGTGTACGAACAAGGCGACTCTGAGGGCATGCTGTACCGGGTGAAGGAAAAGTTACCGCAGAAGATCGAGTGCTCGCTTCTGGTGGCCACCAGCGACGCGCTGTTGCTCTGTCAGGTACGTTGTTGCCGCTGAAGACCGAGCGGGTAGTGGTGTACGAACAAGGCGACTCTGAGGGCATGCTGTACCGGGTGAAGGAAAAGTTACCGCAGAAGATCGAGTGCTCGCTTCTGGTGGCCACCAGCGACGCGCTGTTGCTCTGTCAGGTACGTTGTTGCCGCTGAAGACCGAGCGGGTAGTGGTGTACGAACAAGGCGACTCTGAGGGCATGCTGTACCGGGTGAAGGAAAAGTTACCGCAGAAGATCGAGTGCTCGCTTCTGGTGGCCACCAGCGACGCGCTGTTGCTCTGTCAGGTACGTTGTTGCCGCTGAAGACCGAGCGGGTAGTGGTGTACGAACAAGGCGACTCTGAGGGCATGCTGTACCGGGTGAAGGAAAAGTTACCGCAGAAGATCGAGTGCTCGCTTCTGGTGGCCACCAGCGACGCGCTGTTGCTCTGTCAGGTACGTTGTTGCCGCTGAAGACCGAGCGGGTAGTGGTGTACGAACAAGGCGACTCTGAGGGCATGCTGTACCGGGTGAAGGAAAAGTTACCGCAGAAGATCGAGTGCTCGCTTCTGGTGGCCACCAGCGACGCGCTGTTGCTCTGTCAGGTACGTTGTTGCCGCTGAAGACCGAGCGGGTAGTGGTGTACGAACAAGGCGACTCTGAGGGCATGCTGTACCGGGTGAAGGAAAAGTTACCGCAGAAGATCGAGTGCTCGCTTCTGGTGGCCACCAGCGACGCGCTGTTGCTCTGTCAGGTACGTTGTTGCCGCTGAAGACCGAGCGGGTAGTGGTGTACGAACAAGGCGACTCTGAGGGCATGCTGTACCGGGTGAAGGAAAAGTTACCGCAGAAGATCGAGTGCTCGCTTCTGGTGGCCACCAGCGACGCGCTGTTGCTCTGTCAGGTACGTTGTTGCCGCTGAAGACCGAGCGGGTAGTGGTGTACGAACAAGGCGACTCTGAGGGCATGCTGTACCGGGTGAAGGAAAAGTTACCGCAGAAGATCGAGTGCTCGCTTCTGGTGGCCACCAGCGACGCGCTGTTGCTCTGTCAGGTACGTTGTTGCCGCTGAAGACCGAGCGGGTAGTGGTGTACGAACAAGGCGACTCTGAGGGCATGCTGTACCGGGTGAAGGAAAAGTTACCGCAGAAGATCGAGTGCTCGCTTCTGGTGGCCACCAGCGACGCGCTGTTGCTCTGTCAGGTACGTTGTTGCCGCTGAAGACCGAGCGGGTAGTGGTGTACGAACAAGGCGACTCTGAGGGCATGCTGTACCGGGTGAAGGAAAAGTTACCGCAGAAGATCGAGTGCTCGCTTCTGGTGGCCACCAGCGACGCGCTGTTGCTCTGTCAGGTACGTTGTTGCCGCTGAAGACCGAGCGGGTAGTGGTGTACGAACAAGGCGACTCTGAGGGCATGCTGTACCGGGTGAAGGAGAAGTTACCGCAGAAGACCGGGTACTCGCTGTCAGGTACGCTGTTATGTATATTTATACAATTTCGAATCTTTATCACACGGTAATCATCATACCACGCGATTAACTTAGTTACTGCTATCTTACTCTAGTAAATATGTTGATCTAATTTCACTTTTTTTTCTAGTTAACTTTCGAAACCTGGCATACACTAAAACTTCTAAGGGGTGTATTTTATTACAAAATTACTAATTTGTCTTATTGTGCAAGCATCGTTATTTTACGTAAACTGTTTTAATTCGTTACATGTAATGTCGACAGGATACCAAACTATCAATTATTGGAAGGCGGATACCAAAGACATGGATAGTACCATCACCGATTCGTTACGTCAAAGTCACAACCCTATATTTTGAAGAAGTCCTATTGCTAGGCCTGCTAAACGGACAAGTAAGTTTTTGGTGTATACAATGTATTGCTTGTTGAGCCTATGATATAATCAATAAAACATAACTTCGTGATCGATCTCCATGCTTTCATTCAATACTAAAAAAAGTGGTTAAATAATGATACGCGTCCAGCATCCGTGATGAGCCGGTAGAAAAAATAAAACGAGACGGATTAAGCCGGATTCATATTGGATTGACTTGACGTGTACGATATATCCGTTTCATACAATTGTAGCGGTTATATTTCTCATTGCACTTTTACGTGACGGCACCGGTCGTGTCAGACAACAACGCATCAGAGAGCGTCACGTCAGATAAGTGTGAATCCGGCTGTAAAGGTTCCACTTGGGCACGGCTGGCGTGCACTATATAAGGTATCCCTGCTCATCACAGGCGCAGGCGCATGTGGCCTCGTTTTTGAGGTATCCAGATAACATTAGGTCCTGGGCATTGTTGCAACTAGCGTTTCTCATAGATATGGCAAGTGGAGCCCCGCGGCGGCGGGTGCAAGCTGGTGCTGTCGACGCCGTCCAGCGTGCGGTGTCTGGACGTGAGCGCGGCGCGCGGGCGGCTCGCGGTCGTCGACGACGCGTCCGTGGCGCGCGTCTATAGCCTGCCCACCGAGGAGCTGCTATACTCGGTCAGTAATAGTACATTAGACATTACATCAGAGGCCGGGAAAACACGCTACGCTCGGCCGTCTATACCTACTTGGCCGGGAATCTGTTTTCACGCCGAGGCATGTATGTACGAGTATAGTGCTTTTCTCAAACATGCAATGAAATAGATAAATAAAAATCCTCAAATCAAACTAATTTTCATGTCTGAATGCCGTGACGCTGTGCCACAAATGGTGGAATGAAAATTAAAAAGGTTTTTGCAGGCCTAGGCCTGGAAAGTTGTATGAAATCCCATTTCAGGCCGCCTCGAGATGCTGCGCCCAAAAAAGGATACTTCCGAGTCTATTATAAGGAACGTAAAGAGAATATTTCATTGCATGTTTGAGAAATAGTACATTACATCAGAGGCCGGGAAAACACGGATCTCCGGCCAAGTAGGTATAGACGGTAGAGCGTAGCGAAGCCGGATGGAGATACGCAGGCCGGGAATCCGTTTTCACGCCGAGGCATGTATACTGTATAGTGCTTTTCTCAAACATGCAATGAAATAAATAAATAAAAATCCTCAAATCAAACTAATTTTCATGGCTGAATGCCATGATGCTGTTCCACAAATAGTGGACTGAAGACTAAAAAGTTACTTTGCAAGCCTAGGCCTGAAAAGTTGTATGAAATCCCATTTCAGGCCGCCTTGAGGTGCTGCGCCCGAAAAAGGATACTTCCGAGTCTATTATAAGGAACTTAAAGAGAATATTTCATTGCATGTTTGAGAAATAATACATTACTGCAGAGACCAGTAAGTAAGCCATCCCGAACGAGTATAATTTAGCCGGCCGAGCCGAAGGCGAGGCCTCAAGATTTCTAATTAAATTTAGGGCAGCCGTATTATAATCCAAACAAGAGCTACGTCTTTTTAAAAATCCGGTTTTTGAGCTCACGTCGCCTTAATTAGTTTAGGTCAAATGTTGAGAGTCAAATTTGACCAATTTCCCTAAGTACAATCGAGTTGTTTATTTTTTTTACATTTGTGAAGTCAGATGACAGTCCACTATTAAGGTTACAATAAAGTTAGCCTGATGATGGAGGCAGAAGGTGGTTCTAGCAACTCCTAAACTACACAAGAAGAACCCGTCGTGTTATGGCTCATTGGTTCTCATGGTTGTGTCACGTACTAAACGTACGGACGGCGATAAAACAAATGTATTTTTGACAATAACCTGTTTAAACTTTGAACACCATCAACACAAAAAGTCGTCAACGTCATGAACCATCAACATATTCTGTTATGGCTCATTGGTTCTCATGGTTGTGTCACGTACTAAACGTACGGACGGCGATAAAACAAATGTATTTTTGACAATAACCTTGAACACCATCAACACAAAAAGTCGTCAACGTCATGAACCATCAACATATTCCACGAAAATAGTTGTTAATGCGGATCAGTGATGGTCGATCATAACTCATTACTTCAAGAGCGCCGAGATATCTTGCCACGAGCCGTAGGCGAGTGGTAAGACTCGGGACGAGTGAAAAATGACATTTCCGCACGTGTATCGAACGACGTTTTTTAATACAGTTGCGAAAAAATAAGAAAAACAACAAGTTAGAACAGTATTAAAAAAAATTTTTTTTTGAACAACTTCATTATTTTTCAACTGTATTAAGTACAATGATGTTACAGAATTAATAATATAAAAGTTTCAAATCCCTTACTTGTTGTTTTTCTTATTTTTTCGCAAGTATTAAAAAACGTCGTTCGATACACGTGGAAAAGTAAAAAGCACTAGTGCGCAAAATAGAACTTTGCGCACGATTTGCAGCTACAAAAAGTACCACTTTTTGAGCAACTGTATTAAAAACGATTTTTTAGAACAATAATGGGTGAGAAGCAAGTAAGACGTTATATGTTCAGTGTAGATAAATCCGTCGGAAAATCTGTATTTTTAACCCCCGACGGAAAAAGAGGGGTGTTATAAGTTTGACGTGTCTGTCTGTCTGTGGCATACTAGCTTGTGGACCGATTTGAATGCGGTTTTTTTATCCGAAAGCTGACGTGATCGAGATGGTTCTTAGCTACGTTTCAACACCAGCTGTTTTTGAGATATTGAACTTTGAAATGAAAATGTCGGGGGTTTTTCAACTTTTCTAAGCTGTAGTTATTTTAGCGTGTAGTGACTTTATCCCATGAAAAAAAACATTGCTTAACTTATTGATTATATGCCATTCGTGTATGTATTTCTGAATGAATTGAGACACTGCTCTGCATTTGAAAACTTTGGTGTAATAATGTTGGCGAATGCGTTTTAAATATAATGTGTTAGAATATATTATTTCATTGTATATTAACAAGAAGGTGTATGTTATTTGACCGTTTTGGCCATATGTTTCAAATGAGGTGATATTGCCAAGTTTTGCCATAGTACCCTGCCTGCCTTGCGATGACATTTACTGGCCATAACGATCCTGCTTTGCGATTTATTGAAAATGCTTCTGCATCATCCTCCTAGCGTTATTCCCGGTTGTGCCCCTAAAGGAGCTCGGAGTCCGCTTTGACACCTAATCCCAAGATTTGGCATAGGCACTAGTTTTACGAAAGCGACTGCCATCTGACCTTCCAACCCAGAGGGAAAACTAGACCTTATTGGGATTAGACCGGTTTCCTCACGATGTTTTCCTTCACCGAAAAGCTAACGGTAATTTCCGTACATAAGTTCCGAAAAACTCATTGGTACGAGCCGGGATTCGAACCCACGACCGCCGCTTGACAGCCGCATGCCTGAACCACTAGGCTACCGTAGCTTAATTGAAAATTCTACTGCAACTCGCAATTATGACATTTAATGAAAAAGAATTGGATGTAATAGTATTTGTACTTCCTAAATTATTTATTATAACTTATTTATTTAATCTACTACAACTATTTGACATACCTTGTATTGTATACCTACACCCCAGGCCAGTAGTATGGAAACAAGCGTATAGGTATGACAATACAAAACGTTAATTTTCACACGAAAAGAGCTTTTATTTAAAATAAACAACAATATACGAAATAATTAATTTATGATAATAAAACGTATTAAAAGTATATACATTAAATTCTTACAAAATACAAAAAGCAACACATTTTGTAGAACGGCAATTAAAGAGGTTGAGTAGAATTTTACTTAGTTTTCAAGATTTAGGGTGTGGGTTATACTTTGGGTGTATTTTGATTGATTTGGGGTAAGTTTTTGATTACCAATACACGCTAATAATAATGGAAATACGAAATATCAAAGAAAACAACTTTGTTTCCATACTTTTGGCCTGGGGTGTAATTTTACTTTGATTATTCACACTCGCATTTTAGTGTAATATTAAATTTAGAGTAACTAATAAGCTACGATAGCCTAGTGGTTCAGGCATGCGGCTGTCATAGGTTCGAAACCGGCTCGGGCCAATGAGTTTTTCGGAACTTATAAGTTCCGAAAAACTCATTTGTTGGTCATTCATTGGTCAATTTCAGTTAGCTTTTCGGCGAAGGAAAACATCGTGGGGAAACCGGTCTAAACTCAATAAGGTCTAGTTTTCCTTCTGGGTTGGAAGGTCAGATTGCAGTAGCTTTCGTAAAACTAGTGCTTATGCCAAATCTTGGGATTATGTGTCAAAGCGGACCCGGGCTCCTTTAGCACTACCGGGAATAACGCTTGGTGGATAATTAAATTTAGAGGAACTACTTAGCTGATTTTTTGCGCTGAAATGAAATGGAATAATTTATTCGTGACAAGAAACTTAAAATACTGTATTAACCCTTAGTATGTGGTAGGTAAAAAGAAAAGGGAGTTCAAGCCTCGGTTGCAGCGTATAGAGCAAATAAAATTGTTCGCAAAAAAATGCACGAAGGGTTAACTATAATATACTAAGCAATTTGACACGAAATGGTCTCGCCTCAGCATAATGCTGGCTCATGAGCCAGCGCTGGTCTTCCGGCGAAACCATTTGTGGCCGACGTTCCCTGCTGTCCGACACGGCTTTAAAATTTACATTATTACTGAACGCAGCCGATGCGCTTGCGTCTCTGACGTCTATCAGCGCCATCTGGCTGCGAACGAGCAAGTTACAAAAAAACAATTCTATTATTTATTTAGTTTATTACGCAATAATTTTACTCCGAAACATACGGAAACTTACACTAAAGAGAGAAGACGATTATAATGCGCTGCTGTATGACATTGACTGTTCCCTTTGTTTTAGCCTCCAACGAAAAAGAGGGGTGTTATAAGTTTTACTTGCGTGTTTTTGCATCTGTGTGTCTGTCTGTGGCATCATACATATATCTTAAACGAATGAACTGATTAGAGTGCGGTTTTTTAATCAAAAATCTGGTTTAATCAATAAAATGAGAGCAGTCTGAATATCTGCCGCTGAACCCCATAAAATAAAATAAGACGGAGCCACAAGCTGCGAGAGTGGCTTGCGCTCGCTGCTAGTGGCTAGGTTTAGTGGCCGTAATACGCTACGTGGAGCTCCGTGGTCGTTTACAGTCTTGTTGTGCAGGAGGAGAACGTGTCGTCGGTGTCGTGGAACTCGTGGTGCGACGAGCTGCTCGCGCTGTCGGGCGGCGGGCTGCTCGCGGTGAAGGCGGCGCACTTCCCGCCCGCCACGCAGCCGCTGCACGGCTCCGTCGTCGGGTTTCAGGTACGTCGAGTATACCAGTAGCTCTAGTATACGTTTTATCGATACATATACGTTTTAAAACGCGTTTGCGTTTAATTTGTATGGCAACGCGTAGTTCCTAATGTTTTACCACCAGAGGCGCTGATCGCGTTGCTATACAAATTGAAACAAAACGCAAACGCGTTCGAAAACGTATATGTAAAACTTAGGTATACTAGAGCTACTGTTGATCATTTGCTCAGTGGACGTGGCGAAGCAACATCTCATACTCAACTCTCTACTAAGGAGTAGAGAGTTGCGAAATACGTGTTGAGGTGGCCGAGGGGGCGACGCCGCTGGTGGGTCCCAGGCGCGGGCGGGCGGCGAGCTCGCCGGCAATTTCCGAACACGCCGGGGATTTCCTATACAAATGCCATTACTGTGTGTCGCAGTCTATTTTCGCGAACATAAGGTCTACATTTCCGAGCATGTTCGAGAAATAGTACATTACTGCGGACGGGACGCCAGGAAATAAGGGCTTGCCGGGTGAGTAGGTATAGAGGGCCGACCCTTGGGAGGCCGGATAGTGATAAGAAGCCGGCAAGCCCTTTTCACGGCCAGGCATGTATAGTGCTTTTCTCAAACAAATGCAATGAAATAAATAAATAAAACTCCAAGAAATCAAAGTAATTTTCATGACTGAATGCCGTGATGCTGTGCCACAAATTGTGGAATTTTGTATGAAACTATGGTTCTCTCGAGTTGTTCCGCCCGAAACGTGATACTTTGACGCCTGTTATATTATAACTACTTATAACGCACGTAATGACATTTCATTGCATGTTTGAGAAAAATAATATGGTTCTACTAACTTACACCTGAAGTATAAACAGCCTTGTTTATATGGGCCAAGCCGCCTCGTGGGAACCCAGTCCAGTCAAGCTGGTCTGAGTTGACAAACCAGATGAACTCTATGAGTAAAGATTCCAAGGACACAAGTAAGGGTAATAGCTGTGTTTATAGACAGGCGAGACATAGCACGTGATGCGTACAGTCGCCATCACATACATAGGTACACTATAGGTGTTCAAAAATATCGGCACATGCACCCTAATGCCTTGAAAATAGAGGTGTGTCCCGATGTTTGTGACGTGCTTGTTTGCTCCGATGTATGTGATGGCGACACAAACACGGACGCTTGTAAACGCTTCCGCACTTCGCTATAATAGTATGTTTGTATTTTGCGTAAGGGTGGTATTCCATCATTGGACAAATATATTGGACAACTGAAATACCACCCTAAGCCAGGTCGTCCCGCTTGTTCTACACCAATACTTTATGATATGATACAACATATTTAGCGCTCATAAATATCTGTCGAATCTCTAATGCTATAAGGGTGCGTCAGGTTTTAATATTATGTGGCAGGAACCTGTAGCGCTATAAAATTGGTGGTAGTGAATCTGTTAAAACTTAAGAGTCCGCAGTAAGCTCGGCCGAATTTCACCTTCCCATACAAACGGAGTTTCGTTCTCATCTTAAAACTACGTGTTGGATTGTAACGAAACTTTGCATAAACAATGACATGAGGTATATATCTACATAGGTCTGTAGGTAATTAGTTTATATGGCTCCAGTTTATAAAACAAACGAAATACCTACAGCAAAAACAAGTTTTGTATAAAAAACTTAAATTTGCTGTATTTTTTTGACTACGGTATCTGAAGCTGCATAAACTAATCACAGACGTGGATGGCACTTAACTTATTCTAAGTACAAAGTTTCAGAGCAAACTAGCTTGTCGTTTTAAAATGAGAGCTTAACCCTTGGGACGCCTAGTGCCGGATCCGTACCAGTCCCGTCAAATGCCGAAGGTTTTTCAATTTTTGTACCCGTCCACTGCCTAGTCCCGGATCCGTACACACTGTCTCAACTGCCTAGTGCCGTATCCGTAACCAATTTTTTTCAATCATATTTTAGCAATTTTGACATCTAAAAACTGACAAATAAAGTTTAATATTACTTGAATTTAAATCTGAACACACCTATCTACCATAGACAACATTCCCTTACTTCAAAATTTAAACCGTTCGGTCGTTACAAGCATTCAAATTTTGTTGTTGCTACCGGTGCGTGCAAAGTGGTGTCGCTCTATTGAAAAGTGAAAAAAACGGATAAATACTAAGAAAAGGTAAGTAAATGTTGTTTATAATTGTTATTGATTATATAGAGAAGCTCTATAATCAACTATAAAAATGTAAATTGTCTATTTTTAAGAATATCCCACGATGGAACTTTCACTCAACAAAGTACTTACCTTGATCGTAAGTTGTATAGTAAATTTCTATTAGTAAGTGCGATCTTTTCAATAAGCAATTTATACCATTCTAACGCAAATTTTATTAAGTTTATCACTAACTATTAGATTTTTACGTTTTACATCCAGTTTTTTCTGTAAAATTCATTATTTACCAATCGAGTTGAAAATGCACGCACACAGATAAAGATCAATGGCGGACAGTCAGTGTCTGTACACGGCGTCTGCTATGCGTTACAAAGGGTGTTTCTTAAAAAGACTGTCGTAATAATGTCATGTTTTTCACTCGGTTGATACGAATATACACAGCAATACAATATTTCCTTAATTCACGTGAATATTTTTTGTCGTTTGTTGATATCGTGATATATTTAGATAGACAATTTAAATAGTAGATTATATCACAAGAGAGCAAAATAATATATACTCGTATATTTACGGTGAGGGTGTAATTTGAGTCTTGAACGAAGCGATAGATTCTATAATAGAACCCTGAGCGTGGCGAGGGATTCTATAATAGAACCCTGAGCGTGGCGAGGGATTCTATAATAGAACCCTAAGCGTGGCGAGGGATTCTAAAGTAGGTATAATTCAGAGCGTAGTGAAGAGATCAAGTTAGAGAGGAAAATAATCAAGTGATAAATAATAATTTAGGCATTTTCTTTGGAAAGGTATTCAGGGTCTAATGAAGACTAAATGACATTGAGATCTCAAAGATTTTGATATTTATTTGTATTTGTGTACAGTGTGTGAAGTCAGTGAGTCAAAATGAACGGTCCTTTCCCGACGCCTTCATCACGGCTGATAGTGGCAATGCAGGTTGAGAGGTCACCCCATGGATCTTTAACGGTTGGGGAGGATGTACTCATGGAAAGAACCGCTTCCGGATCTGTTCGCGTAAGTTAAATACAAGTACCTAATATCCTTACGAGTTATATTCTTATACCCAACATATTTTTAATTTTTTGATTTCTTTAGCACTGGCGTCCAGCTAATATAGATGTAGCAGAAGGCATAGAAGTGGTTGAACAGCATGCACTTAGGCCCCGGAGGTTGTTCTCCGATGGAGACGAGGACGTAAGTGTTTCGCAGTTCTTTTATTAAATTATATTTAGATGTTTTTTTTATAAACTATAATGAGTAAAATTAACGTTTGTTTTTAATTACGGTAATTTTAGGACTTTAATTTTTCATCAGATTTAATCACAGCGAAAATAAGGATAATCTTGTAAGTGTCGACATATTTATAAAATTTACCTACAACTTCAACGCACGGCATGGGTGTTATAGGCGTGTGATGTTATTTTTAAGGGGGTGCGATATGGATTGATTCAAATGTTGACTTTCTCCTTTTTTATAACATTTAACATAATTTGCTGCATTTACTAATTTTGGTTTAATTGTTTCTCTTTATCTTACTAACACTAAAAAATATTGATATTGTTCTTATAAATAACATTAAGGCACCAGTGATTGACACGTTAAGATACATATTTTGACATACTACCACCTAATTGCGAATTACTTAACGTTCAAAATGTCGTTTGGAGCCATTAAAGTTATATAATTTTTGTACAGAAAATGTGAGTTTAAATTTATTTTTAGTTATTTAAAGGTAACTTAGAAAGTTAAAACCGTAACATAACAGACGGTAACATTCTAGGTCAAGTTTGATTTTAGCTTTTTTAATGTGTCGATTATTGATTACTTGCTTTGCAACCGTTATTTTTCTTTCCATTCTGATTGCGGTATGCACAACGCTCACATTAACTAAACATAACCCTGCAGTATGCACCAATTGAATGTTTATGCCAATGGTTGGAATGGTGGCTCTTATGGGTGTGTTTTTTTGCATGCATAGTGATTAAGTTTGGCACTGTGTGTGAGGTGTGGTGTTTTATTATAGGAAGAAGATCTTCTTGATGCTCAGCTCGCCGAAAACCTCGCCGTGGACTCAGGCAGCGAGGCAGACGACGATGAAGAGCTGACGGAAGAACAACTTCTTGAACTTCTCGAGGAGAACGATCACGATGATGATACCCTCTTGAACCAACAATTTGATAATGCGGAGATGAGTGACTATTACGCATGGACGGCCGATTACGAAACATTTTCAGGTGTTCGGGAACGTTTCGATAGGGATGTTGGCCCCACAATTGAGGGAACAAGTCCATCGGGCTTGTTTACTCAATTATGGGATGAAAGTTTAATGCAGTCTATCGCCATGGAAACAAATAAATATGCTTGGACGAACATAGCGTTGGCCAGCGAAAGCCAGCAGGGCATACCAGACCGTTCCCGCCTTCACGACTGGATAGAAACATCGTCTTCAGAATTATACCGCTTCATTGCGGTCCTAATTCTGATGGCGATGTGCCTGCGTGGGCAAATAGAAGAGTATTGGAGTAAGGGAATTTTAGGTATGCCTGGATTCCGGGAACTTATGTCGAAAAATCGATATTTATTATTGAACAAATTCTTGCACTTTGTGGACAACGATTCAATTCTTGACCGCGGAGCCCAAAGAAAACTAGCAAAAATAAAACCGTTATTAGATTTCCTAAACGAAAAATTTAGAGCCGTTTACTCTCCTCGCAGAGAACTCTCATTAGACGAGTCGTTACTGCTTTGGAAAGGACGCTTAAGTTGGGTTCAATGCATCCGAACCAAAGCAGCGCGATTCGGTATAAAGAGTTATGAGCTCTGCGAGGGGATAACTGGCTATGTGCTAAACATAAATGTATACACGGGAAAAGACAACACAGTAACGGGACCTCTTGCAGGGTTCACTAATGCTACGTCCAAAATCGTGATTACCCTCGCAAAGGAATATCTTAACAAAGGCCATACCCTATTTATGGATAATTTCTACAATTCGGTCCGGCTAAGCCGATTTTTAAAATTGAATAAAACCGATGTCGTTGGGACCCTAAATAGGCGCAGGCTCGATACACCAGTGGACATTCGAACTTTAAACGACAAAAGGATGCCTCGCGGCACAGTGGTTAGTCGACACTGTGGTGACATTTCTGTTACGTCATGGAAAGATGTTAAACTAGTCACCACAGTGTCGACTTATCACAACGCCGATGTTGTGGAGGGTAGGCGGGCCGGAGTAACCGTTATGAAGCCTGTAGTGGTGGAGGAATATAATTCTTTCATGGGTGGGGTTGACATGAAAGACCAAAAGTTATCGATGTACCTTCTTGAAAGAAAACGCGGTCTCAAGTGGTACATGAAGGTATTTAAACGCTTGCTCAACATCACAATCTTAAATTCGTACATTATATATTGTTCCAACATTGGCCAACAGAGAAAAATGACGCACCGGCAGTTTAGGTACCAGTTGGCACAAGAACTGGCACAGCAATTTGGTACAGATGTTCGCACAAGACCTAACAACATCGCCAACCTCAACGCCCGGTTAAATAAAGACTTGGATCATTTTCCTGAATACGTGGCTGTTGACGGAGAACGAACGGCAAAGCAGGAACGGTTTAAGCGGATGCGTTGCATTCGATGCGCAGCTTTTAAAAAGCAAACAAAAACAAACGTTATATGTAAAGGATGTAAGGTTTTTCTCTGCATTGGCCAATGTTGGAGTGATTATCATACGTTAGAAAATATTTAAAAACTAGCTTTTGCCCGCGATTTCATACGCGTGAGCTACCTTTTCTCAATGTTGTCCCTTTTTATATCTTTGGGAGATGAAAAGGAAGTATTTTATGTTCGTCAAAGTTTCACAAATTTAATCCACATTTCTAACTTTCTAACGCATCATTGCAATAATGTATCGTATACCCAGAACTTAAAATGACTGACTGCTTTTTAGGCCTATTTCCTTAGTTTTAAATTTTCTCGATTTAAAAAAGATTAGGTCCCCAAACATCCTTCGAGGATTAATTTCCAAAACGAAAGTCTATTTTCGAGTTTCAACCGTCTGTCTTTAAAACTACATTAAATTGGTCTCATACAAAACACTTAACCCCATTTTCACCCCTTTGAAGGAAGAATTTTTAAAAACGCTTCTACATAGTTATTTGTCTATTTACGCTTAGTCTATTTCTAAACTTTCAAGCCTCGCACTTGAAAAAAATCTTTATCCCCATACAAACTTTCCACCCCTTTTTCACCCCTTTAAGGAACGAATTTTTAAAAACGCTTCTACAGGGTTATTTGTCTGTTTACGTTCAGTCTATTTCCAAACTTTCAAGCCTCGCACTTGAAAAAATCTTTATCCCCATACAAATTTTCCACCCCTTTTTCACCCCTTTGGAGGACGAATTTTCAAAAACGCTTCTACAGGCTTATTTGTCTGTTTACGCTTAGTCTATTTCTAAAGTTTCAAGTCTCACACTTGAAACAAATCTTGCTTCCCATACAAATTTTCTACCCCTTTTTCACCCCCTAAAGGGATGAAATGTGAAACGTTTTATAGCCTATAGCCTATGTTCTATTCTGATATAAAGGCTATATTATTGCAAAGTTTCATCTAAATCCGTCCAGTAGTTTCCGAGATTAAGTGGAACGTACATCCATACATCCATCCAAACTTTCACGTTTATTATATGATTAGGATGATTAGGATAGGATTAGGATGAAAAAATTAGAAACGTTTCGTTTAGATTTAAGTATGTATTTGAATAAAATTGAAAATGAACAAAATGTGCAGTGTTTTATTTTCAAAAAGTGAACATCCTATACATGCGGTCGGATCTGTCACTAGGCAATCGACGGTTGTTCTTACTGGTACGGATCCGTAACTAGGCAGATAACAGTTCTTTCTAGAGGCCGGATACGGGACAAGGCAGTCGTGTGGCATAGCTGATTCACGCACACATACAAACAATGCTTGCTTTATAAGTAACTTCGAAACTAAAACTATTTCATCATTTTTAGTACGAATATTTTATACATTTTGGAATCTGTTGTATTCCACAGATAGCAAATTTCATGTTCTTTATATCGAGGCCATTTTTATGGAGCATAGACATTCATAACTTCTTCAGAATCTGTATATACTGAGGGTTCGCCGCATACGTCCTAGGTTCAGTTTTTTGCCTTGGAATTAATTTTATATGGTTTGAGGTGTGTTTTGAGTATAAAAAATGGAACCGGGATACCTAATTTAACTAAGAAAGAGAAAATAAGCATTATAGGTGAAATAATTACGCCACAGGAGCATAATAAATATCGCTAAAACTAAGTGTAAAATGGCGAAGTTGTGTATCCAACTTGCAATTTTCAATATAGAAATTATGTATCACATGCCAGTAGTTTTATCTTTTTTTATATACCAGTTGTTTGCTTTGTTATCTGACAATCTAGGAAAATTAAAACTAAACTGGTAAAAAAGAGTTTTTTATTGAAATATGGATATCAACGATGATGAGAACGTTTTCACATCGTACGCTGAAGTCAAGGACCTGTGGAAAATAAATAAAACAAATATTGTAGTAAGTATATAGTGCAAAACGTTTCTTAGTTATCGGCCTTTCGATAAAAAACGCTACATGAATACATACTTTTGAAAATAATGCATTTTTTCTATAAAATCTGTAACCATACGTCAGCGTTCTATAGTGAGATAAACTCGCGGCAGTTGACGGGTGCACGTACGCGAGCCTATCCGGCGGTTGAGGGGGGTGGGACGGATCCGGCACTGGGCATCTGACGGGTACAAGTACGTTTGTCGGCTTGGCGTTCCAGGGGTTAACCATGTTTGTATGGAATCCCTTCCCATCTTGCATCTAGTAATAAATAGCCGAAAGGGGCCTTCGAGAAGTGAGCCCACCGAGCGGTTACCTGGCACTGAAAGTGTTAACCTATTCTATCGTCAATGTATGTATAACATACGCACATCCTGAGTGGCTGTTCAACACACGCTAAGTGGCGTACGCGGCCCTTTGTTTCTGCCCATTCGCACTTGAACTATTGTGAAGATTGTTTTTATGTATGTATTTCTTTGCATTCAATAGGTAAAAGAGTAAAAACCGTAAAAAAATATTTATGTTCTCTCTTTTTTCCAGGGTGGACGAGTGTTCTGCCTTCAATCCAACTCGATGCTCACCATAAACGTGCCATTGTCGCACGCTGTTCATCAATACGTGCAGCAGAAAATGTTCAAGTGAGAACCATTGATTGCTTTGTGCACCACTTATTTTTAGGTATTAAATGTTCGCATTTTTAGATTCCTTAAATTTTGACACCATATACTCATGTAGGATGGCAGTTTATGTTATAGGCTGACTATTGGATGTCTTATTTGCACACACACAAAAAGTACTCGAAACATCCTATATGCTAGCTATTATATCAGCATTTCTTGCTTTGGACGTTAGGCCGTCGATTTCGGTTGCTGTCAATGGCAGCAGTAAATTCGGCTTGGGAATATTTGACAGCTAAGGCAGGTGCTCACTAAATAAACCCTAATATTAGAGCGGTTACACACGCCGACTTTTTGCAGCGATAACGAACGCGCGACACTATCCGTATATCATCTGTCAAAATCACCTGTATCGATATTGTATCGCGTTTGTAGCGCCGCAAAAAGTCGCCTTGTGTGACCGTTCCTAGTCTGACTGTGTTGTAGTACTTATAAGTCGCAAAGAAATTATAATCGTGAAACGTATGAAGCTGAAGCGTCATTGACGCAGAGATTCTTGCGCCTACGATGAGCGTGGGGTGCCATGTGGCACCCTCCGTTCGTCTACTATTATCACTTGTCGCTCCGCTTGGGTCGCGCCATTTCGGTTTCAGTACTTAAGTGCCTGATTGTAATTTTTTATGTATTTATTGCCAGTGAGGCGTACGCGGTGGCGTGCCTGGGCGTGACGCCGCTGGATTGGGAGCGGCTCGGCGAGGCCGCGCTCTCGGAGCTCTCGTTCGAGGTCGCGCGGAAAGCGTTCCAGCGGAGCGAGAACCTCGTCTTCCTCTCGCTCATTGACCATTTGCAGGTACCGGTATTCTTTTCTACCGACCAGAAAATCCCGCATTCTGACCAGGCGAACCTTTGACATCGAGTTCTTGCTCACGATTAAGGAACGTATAAATTGTACACTTGACTCAGATCGCATGTTGATCAATAACATCTAAAACAGCTCATGCTCAGGCCTCACGGCCGAAGAGGTATCAACTGTAGTTGTTATGCTGCCCCGGTACGTTTCGCTTACGCCATAGAATTTTTGTACGTATGAATGTAACTATACTAGTTTCCTTTCACTAAAAAGCAAATAGTTAATGTAGATTGTTGTATCCGTAATGCACGGATAATTCAGTCAAGTTCATAAGGACAAGCCAAGTTTTGAAACCAGAACCTGGCAAGTCAATCGAGGCAAAACCTTGCGGTAGCTTATAATATTGTGAATCGTACCACACAACCTACGGGATACACTAAATTCTTTTAACATAAAATGTGTCAGGTGCCATTTTACTATTTCATGAGATTCAGTTCAATTGATTATTTTAAGCGCTCATATCATATCGTGCTCGTGCCTGCTGCAGATGAACGGCGCTTGAAAATGCCGGCGAGCCACCCCAAATAATGCCTTTGACCTGTTACCGGTACGTGCCGGATCGGCTGTCAGACGGCAAGCCGCGCCGCGCGAGTTGTTACGAATAAAAGATGCGTTTGCAGTTTGGTTCGGCCCAGCGTGGCTTGGGGTTGACACGCGCCGTTCATCTGCAACTACTGATGTCCTGACGGAAAGTTTCCTATATTGCGATTTTTTTCTGCAACTTAACTTAGGCAGCATAATTTCTCCCATTTTTGTCTGGGAATTGAAACTTTCCATTTCCAACATGTAAAATTCCGTACCTGAGAAGCATAAAACTGTAACTCTTATACACTTTGTTAGAGTTACAGTTTTATGCTTCTCAAGTACGTAACTTTCCTTAATTCCTTGTGAAACTTTCTAGTAATTTCCGAGAACTTTTCCAACTTTTTGGAAACTCCGCAATTCGCACATCACTATCTGCAACTCAACACGAGTAAAATATTAGGCGCTTAATGCCGTTAAAGGAGAGCTTCATTCAAAGTGGTTAACTAAGGTGATGTGACGCAGGAGCGGTTCTCGGCCGGCGAGAAGCGCGCCGTGATCCTGGGCGAGGTGTTGGCACACCGCGGGCGGCACGCGGAGGCGGCGCGCGCGTTCCGCGGCGCGGGCCGCGACGACCGCGCGCTGGACCTCTACGTTGACCTGCGCATGTTCAATAAGGCCCAGGTAAGCTAGCCTGATTTATATCGTTTATTCCAGATAAAATTACACTCTAAGATCGCCCCCACATTACAGGCACTAACAGCGACCGCTCTGCCGCAAAATTACGCGGCCATTACTAGCGAGCGCGAGCCCGCAGCTTGTGTCTCGGACTAAACCCTCGGTGTGCGCCGATGCTCTACAAAATGTATGAAAGAACTCTTCCGCAATTTGTATCGACCACTAGTGGCACAATGTTAGGTGGCTCTAAAACGTGTTAGCACATTTACCGCCATGCATCAAACAAAATTGCGATTCAAAATCAAATGTGTAGTTAGAAATGAAACTTTTAACGGATTAGTGATGCCTATTTATGTATCTTGCACAGGAATTCGTAGACGAGGGCGAGGGCGGCGCTGCACTAGCGCGGCGGCGCGCGGAGTGGGCGCGTCACGTGAACGAGCCGCGCGCCGCCGCCGAGATGTACCTCGCGGCCGGCGACGTGCGCCGCGCCGCGCAGCTCATGGCCGAGAGCGGACGCAGGGACATGTACGTACTGTAGGGATGGTGATCAAAGGTAGAATAACGGAGTATGGCCGTTTTTATTAACATGTTTACTCACTTGGCTTAACAAGAGGTACTATTATGCGAGTAGCGTGGCCCGGAGGCCACGAGGTCGCCCTGCACTGCTTTATGTCTTCAAATTGTCTTGTCTTTATAGACTTCCAGACAGTTTGATTGTGAATCCAATGACCAGAATGAGAATCGTGATATCGCAGCACTGTAGAGGTTGCATAGACGACCTACAGTAAACCCGTCTCCGTTTACTACGGCTAAGTGGACGCGGCGCGTAAAAGAGCCGCACGCCGCCGCCGGGATGTACCTCGCAGCTCATGGCCGACAGCTAACGCAAGGACATTCTTTGTTGTTTTGCCGACAACAATCAGATACTATAATGAGTGTGATACCGATACGCAGCCAATACGGAGTCCGGTTAATGTACTATTTCTCTTTTTTGCTTGGGTTAAAAAGTGATTAGACCGAGATATATAGTGGATGCGGATTATTGGGCCGTACATTAATTGCACCCTAACCAATAAGAAGCTGGTGGTAATGCTGTACGACTCCATTGTGTTGCCTCATTCAGGAGCTTATACAGTCTTATTTTGATCAATTAAGGTTCTCTGTAATCATGGGTACGGGGTGGCATCACCTAGACGTGTAACATAGCTAATTGCGTTTAGAAGTTAATACGATGTCGTCTCTGTCACTCGATAAATCAAAAAGCTTAACCTCGATCCGAGGCTCTAGTATAAGTTCTATCGATGCAATACGTTTTCGAACGCGTTTGCGTTTAGTTTCAATTTGTATGGCAACGCGAACAGCGCCTCTGGTGGTAACTATTAAGAAGTACGCGTTGGTATACAAATTAAAGCTAAACGCAAAACGTATATGTATCGATAAAACTTATACTGGAGCTACTTGGCGACTGCGCCGTCGCTGGAGGTGCCCGTCAAACCGCTTATGATGTTGAAAACCCTTATCAAGATGATGGAAATAAATAACACGGGTATGGATGTGCCACTACAACTCTTTCCGAAACGGATGAGTTTCTATTAGACAAGTAAAAAAACAATACGAGTGAGGGGGCAACTGTGGCGTTTTACGTCATGTCAATGCGTATGAGTTTGTATGTACAGTCGCCATCACATAATTAGGTACACTAATAGGTGTTCAAAAATATCGGCACATGCACCCTAATGCCTTGAAAATAGAGGTGTGTTCCGATGTTTGTGACGTGCTTGTTTGCTCCGATGTATGTGATGGCGACTGTACACGTCAATCTCGTTCAGTTACATGCAATTCGTGGATTGATGAAGATACAACCTATAAAAATAGAAGGTTCTCATACATCTTATTTCAAAATCTAAAACATTTCTAAAGGAAACTAGCCTTTTGTGTACGTTGTTCGAATGAACGAAGTGGTCGTTTCGCGGTAGCCTCACTGATTCCATACTTTTCACAGCGGATCGCTCTAGAGCGGTCCTAATGAGAAATTCCGCCAGCTTCGTTTATGTTTGTTTATTATTACTAGTAATTATTTTTTCTCAAACATGCAATGAAATGTCGTCATTACGTGGGCGGATCAACTCGAGAAAACTGTAAAGGAATTTCATACGAAATTGAAGGCCTAGGCCGGGAAGTAATTTTTTTTTAATTTTCATTCTACTATTTGTGGCACAGCATCACGGCATTCAGCCATGAAAATCTGTTTGATTTGAGGAGTTTTTTATTTATTTATTTCATTGCATGTTTGAGAAAAGCACTATACAAGTATACATGCCTGGCCGTGAAAAGGGCTTGCCGGCTTCGTATCACTATCTATACCTACTCATCTGCAGTAATGTACTATTTTTCAAACATGCAATGAAATATTCTCTTTACGTTCCTTGACTCGGAAGTATCCTTTTTCGGGCGCAGCATCTCAAGGCGGCCTGAAATGGAATTTCACACAACTTTTCAGGCCTGGGCCTGCAAAGTAACTTTTTAATTTTCGTTCCACTATTTATGGCACAGCATCACGGCATTCAGCCATGAAACTTAGTTAGATTTGAGGATTTTTATTTATTTATTTCATTGCATGTTTGAGAAAAGCACTATACATGCCTCGGCGTGAAAACGGATTCCCGGCCTCGTATCTCTATCCGTGTTTTCCCGGCCTCTGATGTAATGTACTATTTCTCAAACATGCAATGAAATATTCTCTTTACGGTCCTTATAATAGACTCGGAAGTATCCTTTTTCGGGCGCAGCATCTCGAGGCGGCCTGAAATGGGATTGCATACAACTTTTCAGGCCTAGGCCTGCAAAGTAACTTTTTAATTTTCATTTTACTATTGAAAACGGATTCCCGGCCTCGTATCTCTATCCGTCTATACCTACTTGGCCGGGAATCCGAGTTTTCCCGGCCTCTGATGTAATGTACTATTATTATATTATCCATTGATTTGTATAAAATGAATTGTATTGTTGTTCGGTCCAGGTTGATAGAGTTGGCCCGCAAGTTGGACAAGGGGTCGAGCGAGTCGCTGCGCTTCGTGGCCGAGGCGCTGGCGACCGCCGGCGAGCCCGCCGCCGCCGCCGACGTCTACCAGCGGCTCGGCGATTACAGGCAAGCCCATTATTATTTAGGGCGGGTTGCATAATGATGAATTTACTCGAAAAAAGATTCAAAATATTGCCAGATGGAGAAAAAAGTAAAGCAGGGGATTAAATAATCACAAAATTGTGAGTGTCCAAAGTTTTAAGAGGGAGTATATTCTGTCCCTTTTCCGCAAAACGCACCTTCTTATGAAACGATATTAGGGTACTTGCATCTTTTAATGTATAGCGCATTTCGCTAGGGGCGCATTTGCATCATATTTTGCTTAGTTTGGGACTAGGCCGGTTTGTGTAAGATTGTCCCCAAATATTTATTTATTGATATGGTCGCCTGCTGCGTGACGCGAACGCTTTTCGTGTCTTCTCATGGCCCTTCTACACTATCGGCGATGTTCGTTGATCGTCTATAAGCGGCACGATCATCGTGCAAGCATCCACACGATCGTCTGTAGTAGGCGATTCCCTTTGATGCGCGCCGGAAAACCCGACTAATCACGGGTCGCACACGGTGATCAGCGAGTACAGCCGAGTATGCCCTCTACACGATCGTGCTCGCCCGTAATCGTCTGTAATCGCCGATAGTGTAGAGGAGCCATCAAAGCTCGGCCACTTATTTGAGCACCAGTGAGTCACTAGTGATGTGCAAATTGCGAAAAAATTCCAAAAAGTTAGAAAAGTACTCGGAAATTTCTAGAAAGTTTCACAAGGAATTAAGGAAATGGATGTACCTGAGAAGCATACAACTGTAACTCTTATACATAGAGGATTTTACATACGGAATTTCCATGTTGGAAATGGAAAGTTTCAATTCCCATACAAAAATGAGAGAGCTCCCGAAATTCTCTTATGTTACATTGCAGAAAATTTTCGCAATATAGGAAATTTCCCGTCGGCACATCAGTACCGGTGACAGCGGTAGCGGTGGGCAATACATCGGAGCAAGACGCCTCTCTCCAGTTTCGCTCCAACGCATTGCTCACCGATGCCGTTGCTGCTGGCTTGAACTTGTAGCCGATTGGCCCGAGTGGCATTCATCATCATCATCATATCTGCCGAAAGACGTCCACTGCTGGACATAGGCCTCCCCCAAAGAGTGCTAAAATGACCAGTCCTGCTCCACCCGCATCCAGCGGACATCCAAGTCATCAGCCTACCCACGACGCGCCTTCCGGTACGTGGTCGCCACTCGAGAACCTGCACGCCAACCGACTGGCATTGGCTCTAGCGATTACAAATGGCGACTTTTTGTAGCGATTTAAGACTGTCGCGCGGCCCTAGCTATAGATCACCTGTCAAAATCACTTATAAATAATAAAAAAACCTTTTAATTCCACACCTTAACACTTTATAAAGCATGGACACGAAAAAATCTGGTCGTATATAATTTATTTAATGTTATGAAATTAAAGTTACATTTTTTTTTCTCTTAACATACATATTAAAGCCGATGATAATACAATAGAAACATTATTCGAGTTTATGCGTATGTATGACATTCCGTACTTTAGACTTCACCTTTTTCATCATTCGCTGAAAAACGTTATCAGATACTTATTTACTAGTTTTTTTGCCATTTCGCCTTAAAAGTTTTTACGACTTTACAATCTGTTTTGTATTTTTAAGTTTTTTTTTCACCAAGGCCCAATATTTCTCAACGGGTCTCAGCTCTGAGCAGTTAGGAGGATTTGCCAGTTTTGGCACCACAGTGACCTTATTGTTTTTGTACCACTCCATAACTGTGGCACTGTAATGGCATGTGGCCAAATCGGGCCAAAACAGTATAGAACCCATATGCTATCGGATGAAAGGCAGCAATCGCTTTTGCAAACACTCCTTCTTGTATACTTCTCCATTGATTGTCCCCGTAGCGACGAAAGCTTTGCTCCTCTTACCGCAGGAGCACATTGCTTGCCAAACCATGTGACCTTTTGGAAATTTCGACAATTTTTTTTTTATATTTATCCGGAATACCTTTCTTATTATTTGGCACATAAAATTCTTGCCTAAGTAACTGGTTAAAATCGGCTTTGATGTAAGTTTCTTCATCCATGACTAGGCAGTCATATTTTATCTGGAACTGGTCGTACAGTTTTCTACAACGTGGTTTGACTGAAGTTTCCTGTTTTTCTGATCTGTTAGGTCTGACTACAGCTTTGTATGTCTTTAAGCCTGCATAACTTAATTTTTTTTTGTACGTACGATTTAGAAACTTTCACTTTTTTGCAAACACATCTGATAGAAAGGCTCGGATTTCTTATAAAATAGTCAACTACCTTTTTAGCCTTTTTTTGTCCACGGGTCCACTTTTTCTGTCACTTCCTTGCTTCCGTTCTACAGTCAGGTCCTTTTGGAATGTAAGAAGTACAGATTGAACTGTCGATTTATTAATTTTAAGGCACCTAGCAATGTCGTTTTGTGAAAAACCTGGATTTTCTTGAAAGATGTTCACAATGTTTTTTCTTATCTGAAGCTCTTTGGACGGCATTTTTATTTATTATGCGGATATCGTAAAATTACGGTAACGGAGGTATAAAATAGAAGTTGGACAACATGGTTTGACATAAGATTATTTTTTTAAACACATTAATGCCAAGAGGTATAATTCAAACCGACCAGATTTTTTCATGTCCACACTTTATGTTGTTAATCTGGTTATTATATTAATTTAAAAACATAATTTATCTTATATTATTAACAATTTCACTTAAGTATATCTCACTAAAATACTAGCCTAGTCCGAACAAGGCTTAAACGTCTGTGTTTGTGGTGTTCAGGAAAGTGGCGCAGCTGGCGGTGACGGCGGGCGAGTGGGCTCGTGCGTTTTCGCTCGCTCGCGAGCACGCCGAGTGCCGCCGCGACGTGTACCTGCCGCACGCGCATCGCATGGCGCGCGAGAACAAGTTCGTCGAAGCGCAGAAAGGTAAAGCTATTAAGAGTTGGGCAAAAATTATCTATTTACGAAAAACCGGGAAGAAAATCATCTTTTATTTGAAGTAACTAAATAAACTGTCATTTGTTATTTTGAATGTATCTAGATCAGTTTCATTTTTATCTAGATAAATTAGTTGGGATTTTAAATAAAAGATGAATGTCAGTGTGACGGTTTGACCCGACGTGACATTATGTATACATTTATTATTATAAGCTTATTTCAATAACAAACGAGGGCGGTTATCTTCATCTAGATAATTTATCTAAATAAAAAAGTTGGCAACGCACTATTTGTGATTGAATTTATCTTCGAATAGATTTATTTGAAATGATTTTATTTGAAATAATTATCTAGATAACACCCAACTCTGAAGCTATACTTATTTCAAACTAAACAAATCGTCGAGTCCAGCCGTTGCCCAGGACCTAAAAGTGAGAGTTTCCAAATTTTGGGCACAAATGTGTGCCGCGGGGTAACGGCGCGGTTAATGAGTGCGCGAGTCGTGAAATGGGACAGGTTAAATATTGACTTTGAGGGCTAGGCAAGAAGGTTCAAATTGTGAAGACAGTCATTACAAGTACAGCCTTTAAAATTTTTATCATCAGTTATTATTTTATAGGCGCTACCATAAAAATATCACATGGATATTCGCCTACTCTACTGATCGCCATACGATTAAATAAATTTTATTTATTTTAGGTTTGCCAACAGATATATTGTCCACGATATTTTAGTTCCCATTTTTCACAAAGTGTACCAAAATGCAGATGGCGCTGTACAACGGTAATACTCTACTATGAGCTGTTAAGATTGTTCAAGAATGAATCGTGACGTGACGGGTATGGTGTATGAACGTTTGCACGGAACCGTCGGAGCGCGAGTCAGACTCGCACTTGACCGGTTTATTATTTATTTCGAAACAGCGTACCACATGGGTGGTGAGACGGAGACGGCGCGCCGAGTGTTCTCGATCCTGGTGAACAACGCGGTGGCGGAGGAGCGCTTCAGCGACGCGGGCTACCTGCACCACCTGCTCGCCGCGCAGTGCCTCGAGACAGCCGCCGCCGCGCATTCGAGGTTACCCGCGCTTAACACATTCTTTATTTTTAACCGACTTCAAAAAAGGAGGAGGTTCTCAATTCGTCTGTATGTTTTTTTTAATGTGTGTTTGTTACGTGATAACTCGGTAATTTATGAACCGATTTGAATTTTATTTTTATGTTTGGAAGCATATACTTCCAGATTGGTCCCAATGTCACCAAAATCCAGTTCTGATGATGGGATCATGGAGAAATCGAGAGTTATCTTCAAAATCAAAATCAATTATTCATTCTGCAAATAGGCCACAAGGGCACTTTTATTTTACAATATAATATTAATAAGCTTTCACAATAATCATTTTAAAATTGCAAATTTTAACCAATTAAGGCCTGATTCGTAACAGATTTGCCAAATTCAAAATGCTGGCACCTAGCAGTCATGAAACTTATCTCGTTTTTGTTTATAGCATTGACATTGCCAATGTCACCAAATTATGTAGGCATCGTTTCTTTATGTGTAAAAGCTGATAAAACGAAATAAAAATGAATGAACGTGAACGCCGTGAGCAGATAGTCGCCAAATGGATGGAAAATACACAGCGTCCTAACCATTTCATCGCAAGAGATTTAAAAATCCCAAGAAGAACCGTTGATACGGTCCTGAAACGATACTTAGAGACCTTGTCTACCGCTCAGAAGCCTCGAACCGTAGAACATGGTTGTGCTCGTGATCCTGGGCTAGATAGGAAAATCATTAAGACGATTTGCAAAAACCGCAGCATGTCGGAGCGAGACATAGCTAAAAAAAATCTACAAGTCAGTCAATGGTGAGACGTGCAAAGGAACGGGCTAGTATGAAGACAAAGAAGAAACGAAAGGTGCCGAAAACTTCGGAAAAACAAAATGCACTATCAAAACCAGGGCTCGAAAGCTGTATTACTTACTGGGTACCGAAAATTTCATTTGATTCTGGATGACGAAACCTATGTGAAGGCAGACTTTTCGACACTTCCTGGTGATCAGTTTTATACGATAGCTGATGGAGAAACTCTTCCAGATTCGGAAACCACCATAGGAATGGAGAAATTCGGCTCCAAGTATCTGGTTTGGCAGGCAATTTGCCCATGCGGTGATCGCAGCCGTACATATGTTACAACTGGCACAATTAATAAGAATATTTACATCAATGAATGCTTGAAAAAACGGCTACTACCGTTCATTCAAAAACACAATAATTCGGTCTTATTTTGGCCAGATCTGGCTACAGCCCACTATGCGAAGGATACCCTAAACTTCCTCAAACAAAATGATATCCAGATCGTGCCTAAAGCACTGAATCCGCCGAATATTCCACAGTGCCGTCCTATAGAAAGATATTGGGCTCTCGTCAAAGGAATCTTGCGTAAGACAGGTAAGACTGCCAGCAACCAGCAAGACTTCCTGAGAAAGTGGAACTCAGCTTGCAAGAAAGTTGCTAATGACACTGTCGCAGGGCTGATGGAGGACATTCGACAAAAATTGCGGCAAGAGTGGGAGAAAAAGTAGAATTCTTAATTATAGACGTAAAATGATAATATTACAGTTTTTTTTTAATAAAATCATACAATTTAGACAAATAAACCACTTGGCTTACAGTTACAGCTTTTTCAATTTGGCAGATCCGTTACGAATCGGGCCTTAGTACCTTAACGGTTAACAAAATAAATGTCACTAAATGAAAAGTAAAAAAATCCAAAATTGTAAAATATTATCAATTACATTCGATATAAGGTCTGTATCAGAATTAACAATAAGTTTATGATACTAATTTAGTACCCCAGAGATGTATAAGGTCTCTGAGCGTCCAAATACAATTAATAATTATTCTAATGTTCTTATAGAGATGTATACTGTATCTAAGCGTTCAAACAGAAAAAAAGGACCCTTAATGTAACATTGTCAGAGATGTACAGGGTCAATAACAATAAAACGTGTCAAGAACAGAATGATGTCTTTCGTCAAAATAATGATAATAACACTAGTATTTAGGTAGTTACTATGCCCTTGCAAGCATGAACAGACCGGACTCCACAAACAGCACCCGATCACGAGTATGACGCATATCTCAGCCATCGCCTCCCTCAACCATATGTTAGGGAAGGTGGCGACCCGATCAACGACGCCACCGTAAGCAAAGCCCTTTAAGCGAGCATGACATATTTAAGCCACTGGACATTGATAATAGCAAAGATTAAAGCGACTTGTTCGGCGAGAATAGTACATTTTACAACTAGTGTGAAAAGAATGTCTTTTTACCACCAGTACCGAGGTATCTTGCCACGAGCTGAAAGCGAGTGGCAAGACTCGGTACGAGTGGTAAAAGACATTTCACACGTGTTGTAAACGACGTTTTTTAATACAATTGCGAAAAAATAATAAATTAATATTCGTCATTTATATATTAATGAATTCTTTAAATAAATTTATATTATTGTACCTCGATCTCAACTGTTAGTGGCTGCATCGAAACTTCTGCTTGCGTATGCGCTCCTGGTACCTATAGGTGGACCGTTTAACTCGGTCCTCGCCTGCGCGGCGCGCGGGTGCAGGGGTATGACTATAACGGGCTGCGGGCGACGTGCGGAAGGCAAACCCCGGCGCCCGCACCCCGTTATCGTCATACCCCTGCACCCGCGCGCTGCGCAAGCGAGGAATGAGTTAAGCGGTCTACCTACAGATGCGTACATTTTCAGCTTCAAAAATGACTTTCATACTAACGCGATCAAAAATAAATACTCCTAGTATTCGTAAGCGTTTTTAATTTCATAATTTCCAAGTAAAAAATCTAATATAAAATTACTGCGTTTCGAAAGTATAGTTTGGAACTAAAAAGTAAAAAGCACTAGTGCGAGAAATTGAGCTTCTCGCACGCTACGCAGCCACAAAAAGTACCACTTTTTGAGCAACTGTATTAAAAAAAGCATTACGTGCTCTCATGTTACATAAAACGGAATAACTATTTCCGGTACTTCTTACAAATTATAATTATTACAAAGGTAATACGCCAAGACAATCATACTCGAAGGTATATTAATTCTAATAGAATTTGACTGCTACTGGCTTAAAGGCATTTTTGTCGTTTATGAAATCGTTGACATTATAATACGCCTTGCTTAGCAAATAATTTTTAATATGAGACTTAAATTTACTTTTTCTACTCCTGTACCGTTATCTGTCATTTATATAGGCTGTAGCTCAAATACAATGACACCACTAATAAGTCGTCGAAAAACTCTATGCTCTATGGCCCAAAAACGAACTGTTTAGCGTACTTTTTTGGTTCATACATTTTTCATAAAAGCACTGTTTAACTTTTTTTTTTAATCGGCCGCTATATTGCAGTGGTGCCAACTTCATAAACAAATATTTTGAAATAAATGTGTTTATTTACGATTTAACATTTGTATATTATAAATTATTTACTACAATAATAATAATTCATCATCTATTGTGTGTTAAATAACATGTTTTATAAATTCATGGTATTATTTATAAAAATAAACAGTTCGAATTCGGTCCGGGTCCGGCTTCGGTTTGGTTCGGATGGCAAGTGCAAACAAATTAAAAACAAAACAAACCATAAGCAAGAGCTGTCACATTACCGATTTCCCACCTAAATACAGTTCCAAATGAAAAGACTAAAGATGATAAACTATTAGTCCTAAACTATTAGATTTTATTCGTGTTTGTGAAGACAAAAGTGTAGGTTCCTTTTAAAATGGTCGAAGAAATTAATTACTGCACTCCTGAAGAAATTGTGTGAGTAGCAAAAGTACGAATAGAAAACTTGCTGCCTGAAAAGTTTAACTATTATGTAGTCTGCTATTTATTTAAAATTTGTCGCAGAAAAAGTATTGTATGCACCGGTGTATAACTGGTCTAAAAACGCTCGTGGCGTCTTTAATTGCGATGCTCGCCAAGGCTCGCATCGCAACCCACGCCACTCGCGTTTTAAGACCCTTCTTATCAGTTGCATAAAATACTATAACGGCAAATTAACAATTTCGGTAATTTTCCCTCGAACGACGTGCTAACCTTGCGAAGACGATTGTACTGCACTGCGATCTTGTGTTTACTTCTGGTGTTGTAGTCGTGGATATCACTGTTGAGTTTGAAGTCTTGTAGGTTTTTCCGCACATTCATAATATTTTCAAGAATGTATTGGCATGCTACAGTAAGAATATTTGCCTCCTTAAATTTGTCCCTGAGAGAATTTCGGGCTTTTAGTTCGTAGATGGAGCGTACAGCTCGTTTCTGTAGCACGAAGATTGTCTGGATGTCAGCCGCTTTTCCCCTCAACAGGATTCCGTAGGACATAACACTGTGGAAGTAACTGTAGTACACCAGCCTGGCCGTCTCAACGTTTGTTAACTGTCTTATACGTCTTACTGCATAGGCTGCAGAATAGGGTGTTTCACATTTGTATGTAATTTTTTTTTATATGATGGTTTTTCAGACTTCGCTCATTTTCTTATTCTATGTGTTGTTAATAGTATATTTGCCAAATTTCAAGACAATCAGACCACGTTTAGGGGTCGCACACTTTGATCAGTTATAAAAAAAAGTCACAAAAATGTTATGTCAGATATGTTTACTTTAAAATAGCACAATACACTATTCATATGTTAATTTTAAATCAAACGAGATGGAATCATAAATCAGTACAATATGTATACCTAAAAAAAATTTACCACTTAATTAGCCTCATAAGCTGCTACTACATCTTTAGTTCTCTTGGTGACGCATTTTCTATGATGCTCGACGACTCTTAACAAGAATTGTTTCTGCTGTTCGTCCTTGACTGAGTTATTGAACTGTTTTATTATTATTAAAGCTATGCCCCTTTCCGCGGTGTCATTTACTACCTTTAGACTATCGACAAAGTCTCTGAGCGTAGTGCTACTCTACCCCACTCATAGAGGAATCCATGCGGTTCTCCCTTTGTGATGTAAGAAACTCTTTATTTTCTTCTGCCACATCTTTCATTGACATGACATTCTGGTTCGCAATATCAAACAACTCTTCAAGATCACCTTTCCATATTTGGCGTCTCATATTTGCCCCGTCCGTATTTCTTGATTTCTCTTTTATTAAATTTGTATATTCCTTATAGAGTTTTTGTATGCTGGCTCGAATATTTACTTCTGTTTTAACAGGTATATTAGCTTTTTTCCACACTTCTTGCAGTTTAACACTCGTCGACTTAGTGGAGTCCGAAAGTGTCTCATTTTTTTCTTTATGGTGGTGTAAAAACACCAACAACACTTGTTCTTTGGACGGAAGTCGAGCTTCTAGAAACTCCTCACAAGGAACCTTCTCAAGTAACCAAATTCCTCGTCTACTACTCATTTTTATATATAAATATACTCGAATGTTAAAACAACAACACAATTAAATCACTTTCTACGCTCCACTTCAAATAATAACATGACACATTTGCTACCCGCCACCATACAGATATGAAATTACTTAACTCAAAACTGATCAAAGTGTGCGACCTTTAAAAGTTAATCGATTTTTCTAATTTTTGGCATACGATCTCTCTATATGACCTAAAACAAGAATTCAAGCGAAGGCAAAGGAAAATCGAAAATTCGGAAAAATGAAACACCCTACTGCAGAACCAAGTTTGCCGGCTAGGGTGTCGATATGCGCATGCCATTGTAGTTTTGAGTTCAAGGTGATGCCTAAAAACACTGTTCTATCTTCAAATTCCAGTTCATCGCCCTTTAATTTGATCCTGGTATTGTTTACGTGCTTGACATTAGGTAAAGTGAATCTGATACACTTTGTTTTCTTGGAATTTAACTGTAAATTATTTGCTGTAAACCATTTCACAACAGTGTTGAGCGCATCATTAATATTATCGAAGCTTTTCTCTTTCCTGTCTACCTTGAAAATAAGCGACGTGTCGTCTGCGAATAACACTATATCATGCTTATCTTGCACCACATTTGGTAGGTCATTGATGTAAATCAGAAACAGAAATGGACCCAGAATCGAGCCTTGAGGAACACCAAGAGCAACAGTTGTCCCCGCTGAGTGGGTCCCGTTGACGACTACTCGTTGTGTTCTCTCAGAGAGATACGATGATACAAGATCAAGAGCACCGTTTTTAATCCCATAATGTCTTAACTTTCTGATTAAATTCTCGTGACCAATGCAATCAAATGCCTTTGACAAATCACAGAACACTCCAATAGCATCTTGAGCCTCTTCCCAGGCTTCAAAAATATGTTTAATTAGTACCACACCGGCATCAGTGGTAGAGCGACCCCTAGTAAAACCGAACTGATTGTTATTGAACAGTTTATTACAATTAAAGTGGGACATAAGCTGATTAAGAATAAGCTTTTCAAAAACTTTGCTTAGTGCCGGTAGTATTGATATTGGCCTGAAGTTGGTAGGGTCAGTTTTCGTTCCTGATTTAAACAGCGGGATAATTTTACTGTGTTTCATGAGATCAGGAAATACTCCAGTATCAATACATTTATTAAAAATATCAGCTAAAAAAGGTGCGATAAAGTAGAAAAGGTACTTTGACTGAAATGCCCCAAAGATCTTCAGTCTTCTTTAAGTTCAACAATTTAAACGTTTTTACAAGAATATGAGGGGCCACGTGAGTGAAGCTAAAGATTTCTGTACATTCCGCTGCATTTGCTTTTAATAATGATTCAGCGACATCTGGTGATGAGTTTAAAGACTTCGTGGTCTCAAAAGGTACGTTAGAAAAGGACCGCTCAAAATGATCTGCTACTTCATGGTCAGAACTTACCAAAGTATCATCAATTCGTAGACTGTAGTGTGGGTATCTTATCTTGCGTTACCCAGTTTCATTGTTTATAACTTGCCATACAGTTTTAACCTTATCGTTGGAGTTCTGGATCTTTTTTGACAAGTAATCGGCTTTAGCGGCGACACACAATAACTTAAAAGATTTCGAGTAGTTCTTAACATACTCCAGAAATTCCGGCCTTTTATCATTAGTTCTCGAATCGTACAAGTCATAGAGTCGGCGTCTTTTCTCGTGAATATCCGGGTTCAAATTTTATAGGCAAACTTAAAGCAATTTGGCTACTGATTTGAAGTCGGTTAAAACTTTGCATTGTAAAGTATATTATTATTACGTATAGGTACGCAATGGGGAATAGATGAAAATTTTAGAAGTGCCTGATTATTTTGTTGTTTATAGGAATAACGTTCCTTAGCACCAGAAAAAAGTTGCCGACTTTTCAGCTGCGTCAATTAGTTTAGAAAAATATAAACAGTTTCGTCACTTACGTTTTGGGTTTAGGACGGCGAATGTGACACTTTCCTTGATCCGTTTCATATTACAAAAAATATTTTTTGTACTCGACGATTAAAATATGTGTATTAAGATTTCATAGAGAATACTGCAACGTCACTCTTTTCATAGTTGTAGTCCATGTTAACGTCGAAACAATCGAAATAACTACTTTTCGATACGCTCCAGACAACTAAAATAAATTCGACCAATCACGTGGCTGCTTTTACTGAACTGTAATGAATTGGACCAATAGAATCGCTTTGATGTCGTACGCTCGTTGATGTCTTTTAAGATATCAACAAGCGTACGAGCGATGAGCTGCACTTCGTTTCAACAGTATCGAGTTTGTTTAATTAGTTCAGTTGACTAGTAGAAAATAAATTACAATGAACTCGTACAAAAAGTATTGTTCACAATAGTGTTATAATCAAGCTTTTTAATCTCGTACCTTACTTAGGCCACTCAGCAAGCTTCGTGGCCTAAACACGGTACTCGACTAAAAAGCTCTCTATTATAACACGATTGTGAAAAATACTATTAAATATCTGACCCTGGCGAAGATAGCTGCTGCAGCTGTCAATATCATTGCCAGTGTCAGTTTACCACGGTTTTTTAAGATATGTTTTTGTAATATGGGACGGATCAAGCAAAGTGGCTGTGGCGCATCACTACGAGCTGCCCACATCCCTACGATCGGCACGTCAATGTCAAGCTGTTAAAGGGTCTAGCAGGCTAAGCTAACAAGAGTGGCCCCCGCAAGGGATTTGGTTGTAATTTGAGGTGCAGTAGTGGAAGGACCTAAGAACACTGTATGCGTAATATCAGCCTTCGATCTTCTTTTGTTTTAGACTTATGCACGAAAATTTAAAAAAATCAAGGTAAATTTTAAACTGTTATTTTAGCTAAACCAAGCAAGCGTGAGTAACCAAATAAATTCAGAATGAAGGATCATAAAATGGGGTTCATAATCATAATGCATATTTTTACAGACATTCATATCCTTGAACTTGGATGAAAAAAAATATAGTTTTTTTTTTTGCTTCATTTTGTTGCCACTTCTCGCGGAGACATAACTATCAAAAAAATTACCTAATGAGCCACAATTGTCACCTATATGTGTACAGTAGACGGCAAACTTCGTGCGCAAATGACCTTGCCTGCGCAAAGGCGAATGGGCTTGTGACCTTAAATTTGTTTACGATGCCATTCGAACCAGTTTTTGTAGATGAACAAATGTTTGTATGGAAGCAACTACATTTAAAGGACATTAATACCCAAAAAATCGAGTTAAACACGGACCTCGCTGACAGCAGTCGAAACGCTTCATACTGATTGGCTTTAAAGTATGACGTCACACCGTGCAATTTGCACTAACCGTTGCATGGAAAATGACGTAAATTGCTGTTTCGGTCGCGAAATACTGCCTTTAGGTCCATAGTTGTCGTACAAATTTGTTTCTATAAAAGCGTAAGGATTCTATTGGTACCTTTAAATTTACTATTGGACAATAAATAAAAAAACTTTTTTTTCTAAACTTTCAAGGTTCATATCTTTTTATGATTTGAATTATATTTTGTAATTATACTTTATTACAATCATTTGATGGTTTACTACCCATTTAGCAACACGACGTTATCAATTTTAACACCACGCAACAAGCCTATTGTACGTGCGAGCTGCCCCCCCACTTCGTCCCGCATGTCCAAGTTGTTTGGCGGGAACTGTACATTTAAGAACATTTTGAAAAATCATGGTGCGTCATGTCAAAAAAAACATTTACGAACGTATGTTTACTATATCATATCATATCATATCAATACTATCATATTGATCAATGTCAATCGTCGAGCAAAACAAAGAGGCACGGCCGTACTATCCTTTTCTCGAAGCTATTCAGGCCATTTTCAACATCCTGTAATTTCGTGCTGACTAAAGCCAGAACCCTGAATTTTCAGTAACATATAGGGCATAATATGGCTTACATATACTCGTATTCTCAATAACATTTAATTTGAACTTTTAGTTTAGGAACAATTGCCCGTCAAAAATCCTTAGTTTTGTCACTGACATACTCACTGACTCACTTATACAGTTCCCGCCAAACAACTTGGACATGCGGGACGAAGTGGGGGGGCAGCTCGCACGTACAATTCGCCTTTGCGCAGGCAAGGTCATTTGCGCACGAAGTTTGCCGTCTACTGTAATGATCATCGTAATTTTAAGGTACTTTTAGCAGACCTACAAGCCCCAAACTTTTAACATAATTAGTTTTTAGCCTATTCATTCATAAAAAAAACCTAAAAATATTGCAGTTTCCGTCACGATTCAGAGATATACACACTGCATAAGCAAGTTTGTAATCATATACAAATACGTGCGATTACAAAGTTACTTTTGCAATAGCTTCCAAGAGCTGTTACATTTCCGATTTCCCACCAAAATACAGTTCAAAATGAAAAGACAAAAGATGATAAACTATTAAGATTTTATTCGTGTTTGTGAAGACAAAAGTGTACGTTCCTTTTAAAATGGTCGAAGAAATTAATAACTACACTCCTGAAGAAATTGCGTGAGTAGCAAAAGTACGAATAGAAAACTTGCTGCCTGAAAAGTTTAACTATTCTGTAGTCTACTATTTATTTAAAATTTGTCGTAGAAAAAGTATTGTATGCAACGGTGTATAACTGGTCTAAAAACGCTCGTGGCGTCTTTTATTGCGATGCTCGCCAAGGCTCGCATCGCAACCCACGCCACTCGCCTTTTAAGACCTTTCTTATACAACAGTTGCATAAAATACTATATTGTTCGTTTAATAGTATAGGATATGTTGGCAGGGATCGCGACAACAGCATGCGCGAGTACGGCACCAACAGCCGCCTGGCGCGGGTGTACCACGCGTACGAGGCGGTGCACCGCTGCGTGCACGAACCGTTCTCACTGAGCCAGCCCGACGCGCTGCTCAACGCGGCGCGGTACGTGCTCGCACTCGTCGGGGACCGCCCGCCGCCCGGCGTCTCCATCTTGTATCCGATACTAAACGCACCTGCACCTACTTACCATTACTAACCGAACAACTTTAAGGGGCTCCACGCACTTTTTTACTAGTTTTGATGAGTTTTGAGTTGATATTCCTCCGTCATTACAATAGATATATTTATGCCACAAACGTTAATCGGTTCTCCAATACTTTATCTACTTTTGCAAGAGAGTTTTTTGAAAAAAAATGTACCTATATTTAGTTTTCTATGATGTAATCAAACATGGTCCAAAAAAGCTCTGTTGTCGATATTAGTATGTTGTTTAAATGCATTTTTATATATGAAATTTACATGTAACTGTTCCTTTTTGACGTTTCTAACAACCCAAGAGAGTTTTTTATTTTTAACTCATTTTTACAAAAGTTACGTCCAAAAAACTGGTTTTTTGGCCTAAAACTGCTAAAGTTTAGTGCTATATATCTCAAAAACTATGAGTTTTGAAGTAAATATGGGATACTATTTCGGTTAGCTTCGTTGTTGTTAATACAGTAAGCAAAAAAAATACGAAAATACGGACGGTAACAGATCGAAGGTCATTGGGAACTGTGAGCCCCTTAAGGCGACGTACACAGAACACTAGATACTATAGAAGGGGTATCATGCACATTTTCCATCGGGACCGGTGTCGCCGCCTCGTCTCCTCCACGTCCCCTGCAACAACACGGCGATCGGGTGACTGTGGTAGGAATCCCATACTAAGAACTGAAACTCAAAAATTATTTTTTTAATCAAACCCATACGTGTGGGGTATCTATGGATAGGTCTTCAAAAATGATAAACTGAATAGTTTGCGCGAGAGACACTTCCAAAGTGGTAAAATGTGTGCCCCCCCCCCCCTGTAACTTCTAAAATAAGAGAATGATAAAACTACAAAAAATATATGATGCAAACTTCCACCGAAAATTGGTTTGAACGAGATCTAGTAAGTAATCATAATCATAATCATAATCGTTTATTGCACCATGGTAAAATAAAAGTTCTTACAATATGTATGTGTCTCATGGACCCTGGACGGGTATAGCAAACTTAAATTATTAAATTGTTACCTACATTTGCTAGTGTGTAGGCAGAATTAGGAAAAGCTAAATTTACAAAGCAAAAACACACTATAGCTTATATAAATCTAAATTCAATTCAATATAGTATACATCATAAAATCAAAACAAAAATAGTAGATTGTACAACAAGTGCATAAAACGCACCATTTTACTCGAGACGTTTATCCATCCGAGCGAGCTTGCGAGCGAGGATAGATATAAAGTCGAGTGTAAAATGGGTTTTATGGACGAGTTGTACACTCTACTTTTCACTTCGATTGCGAGGAAATGAAACAGCAACACGTAAATATAGTAAATGAGACGAAATACAAATTATAAGTTTATTTCATGAAGTTTTATTGTGTACTTTGGCTGTTGGTATCTTTGCCTTGGTCTTAGAATACGAACGAAACGAAATAAAATAAAGAGGTTGTTGTATGAAGTTAAAGATGTTCGTGTGGCTGTTGCAGCGATTGCCTTGGTCTTCGACGAAGATTTTACTTTATGCTCTAGAGCATAAAAAGCGACTTTATGTCGCCTACGCACGACATAAAGACGAACTTTTAGAGCATGAGAAGTGAAAAAATACTTTCGCTCTTATTATTTATCACTAAAATAATCTTCTACTGTGTAATATGTTTTGTTTGCTAGATATGATTTTAACTTTTTTGCGTAAGTTGTAGTTTTTTTCTAATACGTCATAAATCGTAAACCGCAATTTGTTTTACGGAACCCTTCATGTGCGAGTCCGACTCGCACTTGGCCGCTTTTTTAATTTTATTTTTTTATGCGTTTAATAGCTAAGTTCCCTCAAACATGATATTGCCAATTTTTAGAACCAATTTTAATATCTTTATCTTTTGTGCATAGTTTGTTACGAATTTTTTAAGTGTTTTTAGACCGATGTTCGTGATTTTTTTCTATCGACCGAAAGTCAAAAACTCAGGATTCGAATAGCTGTTGTCCCTCGAGAAAGGCCTCAAGATTGCTAATAAAATTTAGGGCAGCCGTATTATAATCCAAGCTACGTCGACTTTTTGAAAATCCGTTTTCTGACCTATGTGCGATGTAGTATGTACTAACTATATTTATTTAATAAATATTGAATTGCCCAGGTTTGACGATTATTTCTTAGATATGTTTTGATATGGTAAATATGCTTGAAATATGATTTTCCTTAATAAAGGCAGTTGTTTGTATTTGTGTCTCGCGAAGCAAGCGAAGACTCTCAACGCCTACTCGCTGGCTCGACAAATGCTGGACAAGATCTTAGCTCTGCAAATACCACAAAAATTCCAGGTGAGTGTATTTATACTGTAATATGTGGGCACCTCAGTGTTAAACCCTTTGTCCATTATTATCTTTCGACACTGAATAAATAAGTGCTAACGTACAGAATGACTTATGTTATGTGCGTATGTTATGTGTGTGGTTACAAAACCGATGTTCGCCAACTAAAAATACTCTAACTTTGGCATCCTGTTCTACAGCACATAGCACTCACTTTCGTCTAGCTCCTGATCCTAAGATCAGGCCCCGTAGCATGGATGGCGTATCACGCGATAAGTGATAGGATAAGCGCGTCGTCTCATTCTATCGAACGGTGTCAGCCAGGGACGGCAGCTCTATCCTATCACTTATCGCGTGATAAGGCCATCTATGCTACGGGGCCAGGATTTAGTCAGGGCCTGGATTCAGTGACAGATAATTAAATTTAAATGCAATTTATGATAATTAATCTTTCGTATTCCGGATCCCGGAGTCTAGCGCGGCTGCTCGTTCCGGAATACGAAAGTACACTACAAAAATCGATCTAGCCCCATGGTAGGTAAGCTCAGTCTGGCTTGTGTTATGGGTACTAGACGATGACATGTTGAATAGATATAAATAGTTAAACACATAAAAAAAAATCCAAAACTCAGAAACAAATATTTTCCCTTGCCGGGAGTTGAACCAAAACCCACAAGGCGAAACCGGGGGTCAAACCCAAACTGTTTAGTGCGTATTTCTTGAAGAGTATCAAAAAATTTGGTTGGTGAAAGTGTTTTATAAAATCTAAAAAAAATCGTGCAAGTAGTTCATAGTACCTAAAACCAGACTAACATAGTCAGCCCAAAGTTTTATGGAACTTACGCCGTCAGCAGTCAATAGAACGGCGGTGCGGCACGAATCTTTTTAGATTTTATAAAACACTTTTTTTGCAACCAAATTTTTTGACGGGTTTAGCGGGCTGCTGACGCGTACTGTACCAATATTCTGCAGACTGACTATGTCCGCATAGTTTGTTAGTTGTCTTACTATCCACAGACAAATTTTCAGATTTTATAAAACAGTTGCGACGTAGGTGTTTTTTTAACAAGTTCGGAACCACCCCCACGCCAGTTGTCCCAAAAACTGGCTGACTGACGGCAGGCTATTGATGTTCAAGCTATTTATGACCTAATATTAAAACATCAGCCTTTATAAAACTGTTGCAGTTTTGGTCCCTCAGCTCTCAGTCTAAGCTGTCATCCCGGTACAATAAACGTCAATGATGACATATTTGTACTGGGATGACACCTGTGTCTGAATGGAAATACTATAAAATGTGGAACTCGGTGTGTACATGGATTTATCAGAGCTAATAGTGGAGCTTGTTTAAATGGTTAAGGTTCGGTATAAGTTATTACACTTATTATATATATATATATATATTTTATGATGTTATTAGATTATTTAATTTGACTAAATTTATGTATATTCAATTTTAACAATTATAAAATTATTACAACAATTTGCACGCCTGCATGCAGGTTGAATATACCCGTACAATTTTAGCCTTAAACTAATACTTTCTTACCATATTCTAGCAAATTAAGTTTTTTTTAAATTATATTTCTTGGTAAATTTAATGGAATTTATTTATGTTTCGGATACATCAGGATGTTCGGAATAACGATGAAGGAACTTAAGGAGGTGACACACTGGACTATTAGGAAGAATTTGAACCTTGTATGTCTTAGTCCAAACTGTGATAGTCTTATTTTGGTAACCTATCGCAATCACTAAATTTCATTTCTCAACTGTATCGTTTGTCCTAATTATCATTTCGGTAAAAATCCAAATATCTCGAAAACCCAAAAGCTTTTTTTTTAATACTTATCCCGTAGAACCCTAGAGGTTAGGTTAGGTTTGTTTTATAACCATCCCGAAAATGTCATGGCTTCAGAGAAAAACGGCATATAGGACAATTGAGAATTCAGACAAATGATACAGTTGGGAAACAATTTTTAATGATTCAGATAGGTAACCAATTTTTTTCAATAGAGAGCCCTAAAACATTCTGGCCACCATCACTAAATATGACTCGTTGGTTGTATAGGAGAGTGTTGAGTTGCTGATCCTGAAGTCGCGCGCGGGCGGCGCGGCGGACGCGCGCGACGACGTGTCCCCGCTGTGCTGGCGCTGCCGGCGCCACGCCGCGCCCGCGCCCGCGCCGCGCTGTCTCCACTGCAGGCATACTCCAGCCTACTCGCTGCCCTCACTCGGTGACTATACACACCACTTGTTACCAGACATCGTACATTTTGTAGCATTTACGGCGGCAACGGTGCGCCACTACGTGGTCTAACAAAAGCTAGTCTTTTGCACATGTCCCACCACCGACGACCAGCGGGGCTAGCACAACTGACACAACAAGTCGAGAGAATCCACCCGCCTCTTTCTAATTTGCACAATACGAGTGAGACAGGAGTCGCTGAGTCGCGCGCGACACGACTTAAAAACAAGTTGTGCTAGACGTACAGCGAGAAACAAGTAAAGCTAGAAAATAGAAAAGAGTTGGCGGGAAGCGAGTGCGACGAGCGATTAGTCGCACCACTCGCTCGGGGCACATTGATGGATTTGGGGCAAAAAGAGCGCTACAGAATCCCTGTTACCAAGCCCTACCTTGAACCTCTCTGGTTGAAGGCTCTTTGGGGCTAATCAATAAAACGATAATCTCTTTCCAGACGTCCTGCCTTTAGTGCAGTTCGTGCCTGAGGAAGGCATTTCGAACGAAGAAGCGTCCGAGCTGATAGAACGGACTACGCTCCCTGATTCAGAGGCGCAGGAGGACGCGGGCGGCGCAGAAGTGTTGCGGATAGACCACGAGGTCGACGCCTCCGACCCATTCCTAGACAAATTTGATGAGGTCAGGTTTATTTCTATCCGGTATGCGTTACAGTGCTATTCCACTTCTCCTATTTCTAGATCCAATATTTGATCAAGTTTCTTTGACGGAGGCAAATTCCACTTGGACTACTTGTCCAATATCTTTGTCTAAATATTTGCGTTTAAATCTCATTCTCATCTTTGATCAAATGTCGGTGTTCTTAGCATATTATTCATCTTAGAGTATTTGATTATAAAACTGAGCCTCGTGAAAGCTTAACGTATAAAATCGACACCGGCCTAACCTGAAACTTCCGAACAACTACTGAATTGTCGCTTGTAAGCGACAGCGAGTTATCATTATCAGTTGAAGTATTTCATGTGGTGCCGGGAATATTGTCCCGTTTAATTGTAGCATTAATCTGGTGAATTGATATTTATCATCACTTTCCTACACAAAAACAAGTTATTAATAAAATAATCTGCCTGCCAAGTGTCATACGATTTTAATAACTTTAACAACAAAGAGGTCTTCTTTTTAAAACAAGTTAATGAAAGGTTATAAGTATAAGCTAACTAATTTTAGGCCATCATTTTTTAAATCTTGTTTACAAAACAAGTTCGGTTTGTTTTTGTTGTCAAAAGAAAAAATAAGATTTCAACGATTAGCTTTTTTATAAATATTTCAATTGGTCAAGCCGACCATTTTGAAGGATTTTAAAAAGTGTATTATCTCGAAAATGGTTCTCTTTCGCATAATGCATTATGTGGTCCAAAAAGTTGCAATCAACCTTCCCTATAACCCTTTTACAGGAATTCGTGGAATGACCAATAACCCTGTATATTGTGTGTTAGGAGGAAGAAGGCGGGCCGGTAGTGTGCTCGCGCGGCGCGCTGCTTCGGCTCAGCCCCGCGAGCGTGGTGGTGGTGCGGCCCGGCGCGGGCGCGGGCGCGGCGGCCGGCCTCGCGCCGCCGCTCTTCTACCGCAACATGCTGCCCGAGCTGCCGGTCATAGCCTGCCCGACCTGCGGCTCGGTGAGGACCCCTTAGCACTTGTACATTCTTGTTCATAAAACTTAACCCATTCGTTCATCATCATCATCATCAGCATATTAGTTGAAAGACGTCCACTGCTGGACATAGGCCTCCCCCAAAGAGTGCCACAATGGCCGGTCCTGCGCCACCCGCATCCACCCATTCGTTGCCTAGGTGCAAATATTGCATATAGTTTGGACGCGATATCGCGTCAACGGCAACCAATGTGTTAACAAACCCTTTGTTACTTAAAAAGGCTTTTGTCTTTTTGACACAAATACACGATTAAGGACACTTGGGGTAGGTTGCACCAAATCATCTGTAATCGTAAGCGTTGTTCGTCAAAATCTGAATGTACACTACCGGTCAAAAGTTTAAGTTCACTCTTTGTTTTAGGTACAAATTAGTACTTTTCGACAATAATTTTTTGCAGTTCGGAATCCGAAATTTGTTTCCAACTGATCCGTTATTATTTCCAGAGATTTGTTTAATTAGTCAGACACAATTCACGTACATTTCTAAACAACGCATTCCCTAAAATCTTATAGGAATGACGGCAAAGGCTGGGCCATATATGGGCGTGCCACTTAAAACGTACAATGATCAGATACAATGTTGGTTTTTAGGGAATCAGTTGTTTAGAAATCTGCGTAAATTGTGTCTGACTAATCAAACACATCTCCGCAAACAATAACGAATCAGTTGGAAACAATTTTCGACATCTGAACTGCAAAACATTATCGCACAAAAGTACAAATTTGTACCAAAAACAAAGGGTGAACTTGAACTTTTGACCGGTACTGTATGGAAAGTTCAGAGTGACTCCCTTACATTCAGATTTCGTCTTCTGGGTCTACTTAACGTCCCCTGTAAGTATGTATCTGACGCGCTCGAGTATTTTTATTTCCTCGTTCATACTTACGTGTAGGTACCCTTCCGCATGGCGACCCCCACTATCCAAACCATCAGATTAACATATACCTTCGTCATTAGAGACGTGGTATATCAAAATCTGACGCGCTCGAGTGAGTGTTTGAATTTACATTGTTTTTTTTTTATTAAATAGATATAACTTTTTTTTCATTATATCACCTAATCTTCAAAATCTGTAACGTCTCAACGACGCTCGAATAAATCAAAATTTTCCCCGCTTGGGCTCCCTACTGTAAATATGGCATAGACCTGACTGTTAGTTTGTTTGCGCAGTTGTTCTACCTGGAAGACTACGAGGTGCTGCTGGTGACGAAGGGCCAGTGTCCGTTCTGCCGGCAGGCGGCGCGCGCCGCGCGGGGCTCCGACTCGCCGCCCTCCACGCCGCCCAGCGACGCACCACCGCTCGACTCCTGGCGATAACACCTACGCCTCTCGGTTGCTACGCAAACTTTACGTAGCATACAGGTATCACCTATTATCCCACCTTAGAACTGGCTCACCTGGCCACTACAACCGCAATGCGTATTGCTTGGTCGCTAGCTTTTATATACGTTTTTTTGGCCAATCGAGTGAAGAAAACATTTTTGGAATATAATATTTCTTTGACATAGCGCGCACCTGAAGAGTCAATAGATTTACCCCCTCCGCAACCGGCGTTCGCGCGTAAATTTAAAATCCGCCAAATTGTACCATATTTACAGCTTGATATGGGTTTAAAACGACTATTACGTGCATAAGTGGGGGCTCTCCGGTAAGCAGATATCATGACTCATGTAGTTAGGATTCTCGCTAAATGCGACCACTCTCCCGCAAATTACTGGCACTAAACGCAGCCACTAATAGCGAGCTCGGGCCACTCCTGCAGATTGTGGCTCGTACGCGGCCAGTAAATGCCCGGTTTGCATAGGCGATATAAATACAATACATGAATACAAGATGTATCTATGAAAAAACTCGTCAGAGCCCTCTGACCGTAAGAGCGAGTTGCTTTTGTACGCAAGTGAGATTGTTTCATTATTCCATGACTCCATGTGGCACGCAGTGTGCCTTATTCTACTGCGGCAACAACTGTGCGTACAAATAGTGACAATCACCACTGAGGCTAATTCACTAAAACGGTCCAGGCTTTTCTGTTAACGGAACATTATGTTTATGATTCGTAGACAAGTTTCTGTATTCCTCGGATGCCGACAACCAGCGTTGAGATCTCAGATTACCTACGGTCGATTTCGCCACTCTGGAGATCGCAGTAGGTATGTACTGTAAAGAACGCAGGTAAAGCATGATTTTAGGTGTGTGCAATAATAAGTAAATAGGGACGAATGGCAAGTAAAAACCCGAACCGGAACATTTAATTTCAACGCGTACGGAATGAAGCTAAATAGCATTTTAATTAGCTAATTACACAGTTAGTTTTTAAAATGTATTGTAATGTATGCCACGATGATGATGCAAGGACCTACTTACGTTTAACTTTTAGTGCATTATTTTGTTCTTCGGCTGTTATATTAGGTTTCTAACCTGGTTTTCGAATAAAACCTTTCAACACATCCTCGGCTAACTTCGAATTGATCCTGTGTTTCTCGTTGTAATATTTGAAAGGATAAATAACCGCAATGGGGTTTTTTTAGGGTTCCGTAGCCAAATAGCAAAAAACGGAACCCTTATAGATTCGTCATGTCCGTCTGTCTGTCTGTCCGTCCGTATGTCACAGCCACTTTTTTCCGAAACTATAAGAGCTATACTGTTGAAACTTGGTAAGTAGATGTATTCTGTGAACCGCATTAAGATTTTCACACAAAAATCGAAAAAAAACATTAAGTTTTAGGGGTCCCCATACTCAGAAATGAAACTCAAAAAATTTTTTTTCATCAAACCCATACGTGTCTATCTATGGATAGATCTTCAAAAATGATATTGAGGTTTCTAATATCATTTTTTCTAAACTGTATAGTTTGCGCGAGAGACACTTCCAAAGTGGTAAAATGTGTCCCCCCCCCCCCCCCCCCTGTAACTTCTAAAATAAGAGAATGATAAAACTAAAAAAAATATATGATGTACATTACCATGTAAACTTCCACCGAAAATTGGTTTGAACGAGATCTAGTAAGTAGTTTTTTTTTAAAACGTCATAAATCGTAAACCGCAATTTATTTCACGGAACCCTTCATGTGCGAGTCCGACTCGCACTTGGCCGCTTTTTTATATTTAACACTAGTTATTAACTTAGTTCTTTTTAATACCCAACTGTATTAGCAATTTCCGGGATCCTATTATAAAAATATCAACGTCCAAAAATGACGATTTTTGCGATATCTCGCTCCGTTAACGTTGTTTTTTTTTCATGGGTTTTTACGAGTCCGATTTAAACTGGTAACTTTCTTTTGTTACTGTTATTTTTGCAGTTTACATGTATAATTAAATAAAGATCTTGACAGGATTTAAAAAAAAACTGTCAACCCTGCACTATTTTAGGAAATATGACAGTATTTTACCGACCCGTATTCATTGACCGCGAGTGTATATAAGTATCTGGTATATTCGTATTCTACTGCACTTCTTTACACCGAGATGTTATTTTTGTGTTAAATCAACTGTTCATTATTGTTATTATCAATTAAATAGTGTGAATGAATAAGTACGATCAAATTATGTTGCAGGGCAAGAGGAAACACGCGCGAAGAAACATTTTATCATGTGCGCCTTTTCTCTCTTGCCGGCGGCCTTTTGCTACTTAAATGTTGTAATAATAATAAGAATAATGTTTTATTGCAGGCATAAAAATCCCATGGGGTAAATCGCCAGTAGGTAAATAGAGTTCATTTTTAGTATGAGGTGGCTAGTTACTGGTGATTTCCCCTATAAGTCTTAAAAACTAACACTAAATGCAAGAAAATATTATAAAAAGTAAGTCACAAAAATATCATAGTAATAAATAATAAAAATGTAATGTTAGTTTATTTATTTAATCGTATGGCGATCTGTAGAATAGGGGAATATCCATGTGATATTTTTACAAGGTTTTTTTTTTACTGGCACTGTTCGTATGTATAGTATGTAAGTAAGGTGTCCGTCAAAATTTGCAATCCATTTTTCAGTCACTTGACGTTATCCCTTTGCGCTGAAATTTGGAATAATTATGTATGTTTGGTGACAATGCAATATTATGATACCATCGAGCTGATCAGATTACGGAAGCAGAAGGTAGCTATGGGAAGTCAGTACTTTACCGACGTACTCTAAGCTCTTCATAGAAGGAGTGGACTCGGGCTGGACCAGAAAACTCTGGAATTCCAGTAGGAAGCAACTCAGAATTATATCTGGGGTGTTCACAGGTCACTTCGGGGTCAAGGATCTCTTGGCCAAGATGGGACTATCGGATAGTTTAGACTGTAGAATGTGTGGCGAGGAGGATGAGACTATGGAACACTTATTGTGTGAATGTCATGCCCTTGCCAGACAAAGAATGAACTACTTTGGTAACGGTTACCCGCAACCAAAGGAATTCAAGGTGCTCCCGGCGAACTGCATCATCCGCTTTGTGGAAATGATGGAGCAAGCCTGGGAGCAGGTATAAAGGAGAGGGCAAATGCACAAAAGATCCCACTGGGTCGTAGTGCATCCGAAAGGGCCCTCACCTAGATAAGATAAGATAAGATAAGACGTAACTCCGTTGAGTTTGGGCTCGTTAGGATCGTCGCAATGATTAGCTGATGACGGTATCGGTATACAGAAAAGTATAGTCGGCAATAAAAGCTTGTACCAAAAATTTAATTTTTGACAGAGACTTATAAGTAGCGCCTGTTTCGCCGAAAGTGTTGTCGCTCATTTAGCACCACCCAGGGGACAGGTTGTGGTCGGTAACTCCTGCGGACGCGAGCTACAGATTGTCCCCCAATGTAATATTAGTAGTCAGCAGCAAGTGGCGTTTAGATGGTCAGAAGAACGATATGTATGCTCGAGCTCTTATTATCTTGGCAAGAGAGTCTTGAGTATGACAATTTGAACATGTCAGTGGCTACTTCTGCTGCTGACTTCTCTTCACGTTCATAACCTACTTTGGCCCTGGAGGGTTGAAGTTTGGCGTTCGCTAATTACTTTGTCCTCCGCTTTTTTATGAGTTTAAGAATGGTCTGATCACCTTATTTTTAGTTTCAGTTAATTGCTCACGTTGGTACTTTTATTATTTGACATTGCTATGTGTGGTTTTTATGCGGGCCAAAGTAACCCTCCATTGGGTTAATGTAACCCGAGTTTACGGTATTCGAAATTAATTTAATTTGTTAGATTTGTGTGGCAGGCAGGGCAATTGTGTTACTTTTCAAACGCGCGCTAGGTCATATCAACTGTCATTTTCTGAAGCAGAGAAAGACAGTTGACAATAGGGGTGTAGACTCAAAAGTTATTATTACTTCAAAAGAAAGAAGGCAAAAAAATATGCCCCATGACGAAGATCCCATTCAAATATCTCAAAAACTTACGAAGCTACAACCGTTTTAATGTCGCTTGTTAGAGAGAGAAAACACTCGTGGACCGCGACGTCACTATCCGCGAGCGTGATAGTAAATGACAATCGTTTCATATGAAGGTTCGTTTTGCGGAAAATGGGCAGAACATAAACCCCTCTTAAAACTTTGGACACTTATAACTTAGTGATTATTTAACCCCTTGCGTTGCTTTTTTAGGGTTCCGTACTCAAAGAGTAAAACGGGACCATTATTACTAAGATTCCGCTGTCCGTTTGTCTGTCTGTCCGTCTGTCACCAGGCTGTATCTCATGAACTGTGATAGTTAGACAGTTAAAATTTTCACAGATGATGTATTTCTGTTGTTGCTATATTTACAACAAATACTAAAAAACAGAATAAATAACTTTTTTTTTTCTTTTACAATCTTACACAAATCGACCTAGTCCCAAACTAAGCAAAGCTTGTACCATGGATACTAGACGACGATAAACATACTTATTTAGATAAATAAATACTTAAATACATAGAAAACATCCATCACTCAGGACAAATATTTGTGGTCATCACTCAAATAAATGCCCTTACCGGGATTAAGATAGATAAGATAAGATAAAAATCATTATTCAAGTAGGATTTTACAATCACTTTTGCATCGTCAAGGTTTATATTGTACAATATCATATCTATTCGATTCGAACCCGGGACCTCCGGCTTCCTAGGCAGGGTCACTACCAACTAGGCTACACGGGGCGGGGGAGACAACAAACGTGATTTTTTTGCCGTTTTTATAGACAATGGTACGGAACCCTTCGTGCGCGAGTCCGACTCGTACTTGGCCGGTTTTTCTATTTGACCACATATTTAATCCTTTTTCGAGAAAATACAACATTATTGATTATTTTATTGACATGCCCTAACGCTCGTTCGAAAAGGTATTTTTCTACTCCTGTACCGTTATCTGTCATTAAAAAAATGCTCGTGGCGTCTTTAATTGCGCAACTCACGCCACTCGCATTTTAAGACCCTTCTTATAAAACAGTTGCATAAAATACTATTATTTACATTTATTTAATATGTGAACAAACAATAAACGTCATCTAAAACCGGGATGAGACTCCCACGAAGCTATAAACTACAGACAGACGTGTCGGCTAGTAGCAGGCCTGCTCTTTGGTACATTGAAAAAAATGTATGCGATAACCTTGTAGGAGCAGGCACATAAAACGCTATGTCAAAGCGGACCCCGGGCTCCTTTAGGGCACAACCGGGAATAACGCTAGGAGGATGATGATGAGGCACATTAAGGCGACGTGAGCTCAGAAAACAAATTTTTAAAAAGTCGTAACTCTTCTTTGGATTATAATACGGCTGCCCTAAATAGGCTTGTTGCGTGGTGTTAAAATTGATAATGTCGTGTTGCTAAATGGATAGTAAACCATCATATGATTGTAATAAAGTATAAATTACAAAATATAATTCAAATCAAAAAAAGATATGAACCTTGTAAGTTTAGAAAAAAACGTTTTTTTATTTATTGTCCAAGAGTAAATTTAAAGGTATCAATAGAATCCTTACAATTTTATAGAAACAAATTTGTATGACAACTATGGACCTAAACGCAGTATTTCGCGACCGAAACAGCAATTTACTTCATTTTCCATGCAACGGTTAGTACAAATTGCACGGTGTGACGTCATACTTTAAAGCCAATCAGTATGAAGCGTTTCGGCTGCTGTCAGCGAGGTCCGTCTTTAACTCGATTTTTTGGGAATTGATTTCCTTTAAATGTAGTTGATTCCATACAAACATTTGTTCATCTACAAAAACTGGTTCGAATGGCATCGTAAACAAATTTAAGGTCACAAGCCCATTGAATTAGCTATCTTGAGGCCTTTCTCGAGGGACAACAGCTATTCGAATCCTGAGTGTTTTGACTTTCACTCGGTAAAAATCACGAACATTGGTGGACGTAGTTTAGGAAAAAGGATCCAACCCACACTATGTAAAATTTGAGATTGGAACCTTCTGTCTAAAACAAAAGTCATACATTTCAATGGTTATTTCTTGTGTGTTAAAATACACTTTAAAAATTCGTAACAAATTATGCACAACAGCTAAACATATTAAAATTGGTTCTAGAAATCGGCAATATCATGTTTGAGAGAACTTAGCTACGACTTTTTTTATTTATTATAACATTTAAAACGCACAAAAAAAGAAAATTAAAAAACATGATATCCGCGCTTCCGAACACGCACTTCCATCTCGCTCACGCTTATGCTCAGTGAGAGGGAGAGAAGACCACGAGCCTACGTCGCCTTAAACAACTTGTCTATTTTCTTCGCGGGTAATATCAGTTGAGAATATAGATATGTATATACAGTCGCCATCACATACATAGGTACACTATAGGTGTTCAAAAATATCGGCACATGCACCCTAATGCCTTGAAAATAGAGGTGTGTTCCGATGTTTGTGACGTGCTTGTTTGCTCCGATGTATGTGATGGCGACTGTACCAAGTTACTTTCCAGCCGTTACTCTTATTTGCATTGCAGTTACATGTATTATTATAGTAACGTAGCCTTTTTAATGTAGAGACCTGATGTTTAATTACACGTATTCTAAGAAGGTAGGTTTTATATATGTATAATGTGATTATGAATCCGTCCGAAATGTTATTTATTATGCTCTCTATTTACAAATGACTTGAGATTAAAGTTGAAGAGAATCTGAATACTGATAGCAAGTAACTTAGTGCTAGATTAATGCTTTCTATTTAAGATGTTGTCCTAGTGAGAAGTGCCTGTGTATAGTGTGTATATGTTGAAGAGTTGAGTTTTGTTAATATTTTAAAGTTGGTATAATTTTCACCAGTAATAGAGGTCAATAATTAGCCAGTGCTTTAAGATACCTGATAGACGTTTCCTTCTTGAATCTGGAACTCAAAGTGCCTATCCAAAAATGTACCTACTTGTCAATATTTAGTATATAAATATATACCTACATAAAATGAACTGTACATATACCGTATTTGAGCATTTCTTTTAAAAAATGCCACGATTTTTTTACGAGATTCTCTGCAACTTTTAAGTTATTTCTACTCAAGATCACGATCTCTTTCTATAGAAAAAAGTCTCCCCAATTTTCCCTACTTTTTTGACCTTTTGTATTGTGTTACCGCCATATTAAGTGTATGGGAAATGCTAATTGATTCTCAGTGGAAATAACATAAAACTCCCACTAAATATTACAATTTATATTAGTGGCATTTTTTTAGAGAAACTCTAATTTAAGGATTTTGTTGTGATCCAATGATCTCTATCATTAAGTTATGAATAACTGAACAAAATAAACGAACGTGTCTACATATGTCGAAGACACTGCACACGATACTTTTAGTGATAATAAAACCACCGTCCCTACGGGAATGCATACAATAAATGTTATAATCAAGTTTGGTGATTTTTATTTGGTTTGTCCGATCTGTTTTGCACCTGTCCCGACGACTATAATGATGCGAGGTCCAACTGGTCCAAGCCCCGAGCGCGCCGCGGCCGGCCTACGACAGGCAGGGCTGGGCTGGGCTTCCTTGTGGCCTTGGCGGGGCTGCCTGCCATCTAGTTTTGCTTTTTATTTTGCAACGCGTGCCACCTGTTGTTGCTTACGGCCACAATTTAGTAAGCATTACTTACTTGCAGAAATTGTATAGGTAGGTAGGTATAATTATATTATAAGACACTCGGTGCAAAATGACGCGCGGATAAGGTGAGTCTTCTTGAGTAAATTTTCATACAAAAGTTGGTCGGACAATTTTATATTATTACTAGCTACCCGTGCGGGTATAAAAATCACCTTGAGCACCCAAAAAGTCCATTTTATACACAGGTGAGAGATTTTTGAAATCGGATCATTGGTTCCAGGGATTACCCATTACATACAAACAAACAAACTGACACTTCGTCTTTATTACCTACAAGCTTTTTATTAACTTGCAATGTGTGTAACTAATGTTCTGCAACCAATTGAGCTGAAATATTGGGTTGAAGTATAGTTTGGATGCCAATTCAATATTATGGTACCATCGAGCTGATCTGATGATGGAGACAGAAGGTGGCCATTGGAATTCAGGACTCTACAGACGTAACCCCGTTCAATCTGGGCTTGTTAGAAACGTCTCAACGAGTAGTTGATGACAGTAAAAGTACAGCTTGCAATAAAAGCTTGTACCAAAAATAAAAAAATACAGAATCTTATTGAGTTTATTGACAGCTAGGGATATTTACACATAAACAACAACACATTAACAGCTTGAGCAAAACTGAAAGATTGAACGAAAGAAAGGAGATCATACTTATGAGTACGTAGAGGAACCTTTTGTAATTGAACGAGCGAGCGCAGCGAACGAAGTTAAATAAATTAATAAACGTATTACCATACAACAAAGAGAAAATGTAAAATAACTGTTACTGATTGGCTTTTACTTAAAACTAACACAGATCTAAATTGTCATTGTATTTCGACTAACTTGTATATTTACACTTGCATAAACACACACACACACAAACACGTACCCACTCACATCACATACAATTATCTTAAGTCTCTTTCGTTTTGCTCTTGTTTAAAACATTATTTTATTTTGTTAGATATTTAATAGTATTTTATGCAACTGTTGTATAAGAAGGGTCTTAAAACGCGAGTGGCGTGGGTTGCGATGCGAGCCTTGGCGAGCATCGCAATTACAGACGCGACGAGCGCCGTTGCATACAATACTTTTTCTACGACAATTTTTTTAATAAATAGCAGACTACAGAATAGTTAAACTTTTCAGGCAGCAAGTTTTCTATTCGTACTTTTGCTACTCACGCAATTTCTTCAGGAGTGCAGGTATTAATTTCTTCGATCATTTTAAAAGGACACTTGTCTTCACAAACACGAATAAAATCTTAATAGTTAATAGTTCAGGACTAATAGTTTATCATCTTTCGTATTTTCATTTTGAACTGTATTTTGGTGGGAAATCGGAAATGTGACACCTCTTGCTTATGGTTTTAATTTGTTTGCACTTGCCATCCGAACCAAACCAAATCCGGACCCGGACCGAATTCGAGCTGTTTATTTTTGTAAATAATACCAAGAATTTATAAAACATGTAATTTAACACACAATAGATGATGATTTATTATTATTGTAGTAAATAATTTATAATATACAAATGTTAATTTTTTTTTATTTCGAAATATTTGTTTATGAAGCGGCCGATTAAAAAAAAGTTAAACAGTGCTTTTATGAAAAAAGTATGAACCAAAAAAGTACGCTAAACAATGCGTTTTTGGGCCATAGAGCATAGAGTTTTTCGACGATTTATTAGTGGTGTCATTGTATTTGAGCTACAGCCTATATAAATGACAGATAACGGTACAGGAGTAGAAAAAGTTCTTAATCTTTTTCTCAAATTACACTGTATATAAAAATCGTCTGTAATTGGTGTTCTGGGGAGGAGCAGTGTTTACCCTAAAGCACAGGTTTTAACCTATTTAGGAAGGAGAGTTTCTAGATCTAAGGACATAATATCTGTACCAGATGTTTATGTAAATAAATAAAGTATAAAGTATCATGATATAAAATTTTGTCATCGCTGATGTTTTTGGAAATACTTAATAAAAATTGTTTTAAGATATACTCGCGAGTTCTACCTACCTGTCTGTTTCAGTAGTCCCATTGAGTTGTCTCATCTCTGATATATTTGTCCCAAAAGTCCCAAAAGTCCCATTAGACATGACCGTATGAGTGAAGCCTATGCTCCAATATGATCGACTATCTGGTCAACCGGTTGAACATATTGGTTAACTTTTCACAATTTTTTTCAACTTTCAGTTGAACTATTTGCACTGAAATTGGCATTAATTAAGAGAGAGCCTAGTAATGATCTGGTTTACACGGTGTTCCTGGGATTTTCTGTTAACTTCGGCATATTGCAGAGTACCTACATCTACATTCACAGAAACAAATCAGCATGATTAAATTATTTCTTGAAATAAAAGTATTTTTGTACAACATACGAGTAATATCACAGCACAGTCTGCAAGCTCAGGGCCACGCGGGTTTACGAAAGGGAAGCGGGAGACGAGGAAGTTTAGCGCAAACTCATTCTGAAGGGGTGGGTGTCTAGTTTGACTTTATAAAACCGACTTTAAATATCGGTAAGGTTTAGGTGTTTTTTTTTATGATGTTACTGTCAACTACATTACGTTATGCCCGGAAACTTGTTTTTTTTTAGGTACCTACACATTAGAGATTGTGCAGGACCACAAGGATCATCGATGGGAAATGATCTCTTTACAGTCCTTATAAATGACTTGATGACAGCGGCAACCAGCGAAGCCGAATATGTGCTTTTTGCAGACGATCGATATGTGTCATAGACGTCGTAGTGCATGTCGAAAGCTACTTAGAGCTTAGGGATAAACTGTCCAGAGTCATTTCCGCTCTTGCGGACTGCTTTTTATTTCAATTCATTCTTCTTTCCTTTCTTACATAAAAAAATATTCAACCGTATCGTATTTGGAGAAGCCCCAACGATTCGTATTTGAACTTGGTATGTTTTGAAAATTATTTTTATTTTAATTTAATACAAATGACTGAAATGTACTCGTAATGATGTGATATCTTTTTAGAATTGGCTCAGAAAGCCCTTTCGTTTGATACCACACACGATAGGTTTCAGTTTTTTTTTCCATACAGAAGAAAGATGAAGTCATATTTCCCCTCCTTTTTAGGGTTCCGCACCTCGAAAGGAAAAAGAGGAACCCTTATAGGATCACTTTATTGTCCGCCCGTCCGTCCGTCTGTCAAGACCCTTTTTCTCAGGAACGCGTGAATGTATCAAGCTTATATCAAATACTCAGGTCTAAGTACTTTCCCTTGAAGCTGTGAAAAAATCAAACTTCTAAGCCAACGCAATCAAAAGATAGGTACAGCCGTTTATGCAAATTTTCGAAATTCTTAAGGGAATCAAAACCTACAGGGTATACTTCCCGTGAACTCATCAGAATCTTGAAATTTTGTACGAAGCAACGTCTTATAGCACAGATAAAGGAAAAATTGCGAAAACCGTAAATTTTAATAACATCACTGAAAATTTAATGTCCAGTATAAACTGACGAGTCTGACTCGCACTTGACCGGGTTTTTTTTTTGGTGCTACGGGTCAAATTGATTCATATGGCCCAAAGATCAATCGTTCTGATGTTCATGCTTTTAACACCATTTGCAGCATTTTACGGAATTTCGGGGTGTACCGCTAAACTATAGATTAGATTCGATTTATTTATTACACAATACAGACTTCATTATAAATTACATTCATGTCAATTTAAAAGAATCCCTATTGTGTTCGTCTATACATTTGATAAATAAAATACAACAGAATTATAAAAAAACCGGCCAAGTGCGAGTCGGACTCGCGCACGAAGGGTTCCGTACCACATTATCTATAAAAATATTTATGTTATTCTGTTTTTAGTATTTGTTGTTATAGCGGCAACAGAAATACATCATCTGTGAAAATTTCAACTGTTACTATTACGGTATCAGTGAGATACAGCCTGGTGACAGACAGACAGACAGACGGACAGCGGAGTCTTAGTAATAGGGTCCCGTTTTACTCTTTGAGTACGGAACCCTAAAAACAAGACAAATAAGGCAAAATCAAAAAATACATTAAAATAGCATGTCAAAAATGTCACCGAAAAATGATCCTATCATCATATTAAGGTAGGTATTTAATAGTAATTTAATAATATCTCAAATACAATGTCGACAACACGAGATCAGCTATAATATTTAAAATACTTAGAATGTCAAAACCACGAAATCAAATACAATGTCACAGTGTAGGTATACATTATGCAGTTAAGTTATAAATTCACTTACAGAATATAATGGTTTATCCAAGAGAAAGTTTAGTTTAAACGTTATTATGTCACATGTTTCTGTTCGTATTTCAGCGGGCAAACGTTCGTAGTATGTCGGACCTATAACACGCGGGTTTTTTTCTGCAAGTGCCATGCGACGTGGGACTGTTCTTAGTCGGCCTGTGGAACGGACAGTCTTGCCTCACAGCCGTTCCCCAGCACGGCTATCACAAGACGGCCGCGACATACTCTCGAGCTCTCTCGCACTATCCGTATCTCTCTTATTGTACCACTTAGAAAGAGACGAATAGTGCGACAGAGCTCGAGAGTATGTCGCGGCCGTCTTGTGCTAGGCCGTCGAGGAAGTAAAGTACCTAGGCTTCGTGATAGACTCAGCCCTCACATGGACCCCACGCATAGATGCCACGTGCGCAAAACTAGCAAACGCACGCTACGCCCTGGCACAGAATAAGTAATAGTACAAGCCCTGGCAAGAGTCGCGCCTAGTCTCACAATAGAAAACCTCAAGAAAGCTTACTACGGATATTTCCAGTCTATATTAACGTACGGAATCGATCTTTGGGGAACAGCGGCTAACCGTGAAAGACCTCTCAGACTACAGAAACTAGCCATCCGCACAATCACAGGATCAGCACCAGACCAGCCTGCTCAGAGCCTATTCCGTAAAAACCATGTTCTCACACTGCCGTGCCTCTACATTTTAGAGCTACGTAAGTAAGTATGTGAGACGGCATCTGCACAAGCTCCCCACAAACGCCGAACACCACAATTCCAACAGTCGGAAACGGCATCACTTATATGTACCTGCGAGGAGGCTGACCAAGTCCAGCAAATCTTTGCGGATCATGGGACCAAAAATATATAATGCTATTCCAAACGAGATAAAAGAAGCGCCCAGTGACCGACCTTCATGTTAAAATTAAAAAAAAAACTATTGGCTGACATGACATTTTATTTATACTGTGGATGAAGTGCTGACAAAAATGTTGAAAGTGTAATGCACTTTGTTTAAATAATAACTAGAATAATCCATCATTTTAGTGTAACAATAATGTTTTAAATTAACGAATTCCATGTAAATATTATATAATATAAATTATATTTACCCTTATATTTAACTGAACTGAACTGAACAATACCGTATGTACAAGGTCGATTCACGAAAGCTGGCACGAATGAATTGAACGAGTGAATGATAATGTCTATGTGTGCATCACATAAATATTAAATACAGGTTGTTGCAAAAAGTGATTATGATAATTGTGTTTCAGAGATTTTGCATTTTATAAATAAATAAATATATAATTATAACCATGTTTCATGCACAACGACGATGCCGTGAAACGCGAAAATAACAGTTAAATTTCGTACGAATTTCGAATCTTTTCGCCGTCATTTGGCATGTAGATTGCGGCGTCAGTGTGAAAACAGGATATGAATAAATTAAAAACGCTGTTGACGACGGACTCCTTGCTCTGCTCTTTTTTTTAATTTTTTACAATTCGAACAAGCCATCAACTTTCGATTCTTGACATTAAGTTAATTAATATATAATTTCCTGTATGAGTCCTGTGTTACTTGAAATAAATGTTTTCATTCATTCATTCATTAAAAATAAGTCAGAAAAATAAATATACGTTCTATTTACAAAGGACTTCAACAATAATTACTAAAGGATATACATGATAATATACTATTATTTTTTCTTGAATGACGAAAACGGATTAGGCTTACATATTTACAAAATATTAGGAGCCCCCTGTATAAGAACGGCACTGACACTGCCACTCACAGTGACAAGTGACATTACTTTCGTTCAATCCATTCATGCCAGCTCTCGTGAACCGACCTGTATATGGCGTCTATGAGAATATGCCCCAACCTATCGGTACCTACCTATAATGTTCGTAGAGAAAGCCACTAGAAACGTTTTCCCTTAATAATCTCCAACTGGTTAATTATGGCAACTCTTACAAATAATTGGCCCGGAAAAAACTTAGTAAGCCGCCAATTTTGTGGTATTACCGTTCGTTGATAAAGCATATTTTTGCGTGGCCATTATAATTATGTGGTTTCTAAAGACATCTGTGCATTCAATTGGGCCAAGCACGAGTCTGATCCGAACCTTATGTGGCCTTTCTGCAAAATAGCGTCACATAAACTTACAGATATTTAAAAGTTATCAGGTACGTAGCATTTTCTTTATCGAAAAGCGATGAAATAACTCGGGTATAAAGATGGCCGCCAACAGTCATCTTTAAAAAAGATCTATTCTCGTCCGGGTGGCTACTAGGGCAAGTTTGGTATCATTTTCGAATATAAGGGTGGATTGCAAAAAAATTGTACATAGTTAAGAGCCTTAATCTAATCTACGGTTTAACTTTTTTCCATTGTTTAACGGCAATTACCCATACAATGCGAAAAGATAGGGAAAAAAAATTAAATGATCGCAGCGCGGATAGCTGGACTCGCGCTAGGCGGCGTTTATCTTATTCTTATATAGCACTGGTAAATAGTGCGTATCTACACAACACCCATAGTGCAAAACCGCGTAATTAGCCTGATAACTACTGCGTATCTATACAACATCCCACAAGCTTAAAACGTTGTATCTTTATTATTTTGAACGATACTTTTTTTTTTCTACACAGAAAATATGGAATCACGAGTTCTACAAGATAGTGACTTTAGTTTGGCATATTCTTATCAGAGGGCCTACCGCGAAAGGTATTAGAAGTTTTCCCTCTCTGTCAGACTTGCGAGTTCATACTTAACTGCGACAGAGAGGGAAAATTTCGAATGCCGTTCGCGGTAGGCCCTCAGGATTTTACGTTCGTTGGCAGGAAATCTTAATTTGACTACATTTGTTAGATACGCGGTATTAACCAATGCCAGTTATACGCGGATTTGACCTATTGGTGTTGTGTCGATACGCAGTATTTACCAGTGCTAGTTACGCGTTACGTGGTATTGCACCATGGGTGTTGTGTAGATAAGGACCGTATCGGAAAGAAAGTAGACAACTTCAAAATGGTATTATTTTTATTCTGTGTGAAAACTGATAATGAAACAAAAACAAACTGAAAAATAAGGTCTTTATAAAGAACTGTTTTGAATGAATTCGTAGTATTTTATATATTTTGCCTGCAACCTAACTTACTTTTTGATGTGTCTCATTCAATTCTGGACGATCACTTTTGACACATTTGATAATGCCCAGTTCCACTCTTTTTTAAAGTTTTCAACTGAGGTAGAGATAGACCAATATCGCTCAATTGGGTGAACTTCTGGGCAATTGGGAGAAATCATCTCCTTATCCACTACTTCTACCTTATTATTATTATTTTATTATTATTTATTTATTAATCACACACAAGTTTACAGTTTATAACCAAAACACTTATGAGGTAGGTACACATTCATAGGAGGTAGCATCACTATAAAAAATACAACAATTTAGGTAGGAACAATTCAAAAAGAAGCAATCATAAAAATAAACTAAATATACCTAAATTACCTAATCAATCAAAGATTGAGCTGAGCAAGCATTGTACAGACTCGTGAAACTAGGAAAGTATGGCTAAAACTTTTCTACAAAATACGCCAATACTGTCGGCAAATATATCAATGTCGTCGGTTTCCTGCATGATCTTGTTTAGGATGGTTCGCGCTCTAGCAGTGGGAGCGTTCGCTCCGCGCCTGGTGCGCACGCCGGGCACCGCGAACAGACGCCGCGGGCGCCGCGCCGTCACCGCACCGCCCGCGCCGCCCGCCGCACCGACCGCCGGCCCACTCGCACGCGGTACATGCAAGCCCATTCGCTCCAGCACGGACGCATTGTCAACTTTATTGTTGAGCAGTTGGTAATAGTGCACTACATGCAGCAGTTTGCGCCGTGTCTCAAGAATGTGAAGCCCAACCATTCCTGAAACGAAAAGGGACGGATACATATACGGGTAGTATCCGTACTTTCGCTTGTATATGTACCTGGCAAATTTCTTTTGGATTCTTTCCAGCATTGTGATGTATTTAAACTCGTCCGGAGCCCACACTACCGCACCGAATTCGAGCCTACTACGAATGTATGCTTTATATAGCATGACTGCTATCTTGATGGTAGAGAATTGGGAAGCCATCCTCATTATAAATCCCAGCGTTTTAGATACCTTTTTGCAGGTCGTCGTTATATGTTGTCTGAAGTCAAGTTTATTATCCAAAGTCAGTCCCAAGTCACGTATTTCGTCGGTCTGATGAAGTGGCATTCCGCGAAGGCTGTATTCGGTAACGATAGGTGAGCGGAGTCTAGCGAAGGAAATGTGCACACATTTCGAGGCGTTAAACTCCAGCCGATTAGTCTCACTCCATTCAGAAATAGCGTCTATGTCGTTCTGTAATTGTACTCTGTCATTGTCATCCCTAACACTGTGGAATAGTTTTATGTCGTCTGCAAACATTAGGCACTTAGACGTGCTGACGACCCTCGGGAGATCATTAATCATGACAAGAAATTGTGTAGGTCCTAGCGTGCTGCCTTGACTTACACCAGAACGAGTGAAGTATTGTTGAGACTCGAATCCAGCAAGTTTGACATATTGTCTCCGATCCTGTAGATAACTGGCAAAGAAGTGTAAAAGCCGGGGCGTAAATCCTATGTCTGCGAATTTACGCAGGAGGATATCGTTATCTACAAGATCGAAAGCTTTACGAAAGTCAAAGTATGCAGCATCTACCTGCATTCGGGCATCCATAGCTTCGGTTACGTAATCAACCAAGACTATGTGATTAGTTGTTGTTGAGCGACCTCGACGGAAACCATGCTGAGCATCGTCCATTTTGACTGTGATCTGCTGAGTGATAAGATGGTCCACGATTGATTCGAACAATTTCCCAAACACAGAGAGCACAGCAATAGGACGAAATCCAGTCACGTCGGACCCTGCACTGCTCTTAGGTACAGGGGTTACTCTTGATAACTTCCAGTACGATGGATACACGGCGTGTTGTAGGGATAAATTATAAATAAATAAAAGAGGAGACTCTAAAACAGATATACAATCCCTGGCCAAAAACGTGGGTATTCCGTCAGGTCCAGCCGAGGAGCGCGGTTTGAGCCGCTTGGCAGCGCGCCGCAAATCAGCAGCGTTGACAGCGTTTACTGCGACTCTCGCTGCGTCGTGTGCATCCCCCCGCGTCGCTGCGCTGTCCCGCGCCGCTTCCTCGGCGTCCAGGCGAGGTACCTCACTATGGAATACAGAGCTAAAATACTCGGCAAAAGCATTTGCGGCGTCCTGTCCCGTAACAGTTCTGTCGTGGTAAGTAAAGTCGTCAGGTCGTCTCAAATCCTTGCGTTTACTTTTTACATAATTCCAAAACTTTGTAGGATCGTCAGTGATATCACGCTCAATACCTGCTTTATAATTTTTATACGCAATATCAATCAAATACTTAGCTTGTCGTCTATAATACCTAAACATCTCCCTATTAAAATCGGCATTCGTTTTTCTATATTGTTTTAAATGAAAATATTTAGTCTCAATAGTGTGCACAATTTCAGGACTGTACCAAGTCGGGTATATGTATTTCCCTACTGCAGGTTGTCGAATTCTTTTGATTGGAACATGGTCAGCAATACATTCCTTCAATTTAATGTAGAATGCCTCAGTCGCAACGTCAACATTATCAGAATTTAAGACTGTCCCCCAATCCATTTTAGCCATACTAGCATATAGTGCACTAAAGTCCGCTTTGCGAAAGTTCCATTCCGGTACTTGAGAGACATTGTGAGATTGCATGGACCCGGGCACCGCGTCGGCTCGAGTGCGCGGCAGCGACAGCGCCACCTCGAGCGGCGGGTGGTAGCCGTCAGGCGGCACCAGCGCCGTGGCGGCGCGCTCAACACGCACTCGCCGCTCGCTAAGCCCGCTCAGAACCAAGTCAAGCAATCCATCATGATTATTGCGAATGCTATTGTATTGGCGTATTTCGCAGAACTCAAGGAAACATTCGAATTGGTGGTGGACGTGGGCACTACATGAATTAAGGTTAAAATCACCTAACACTAAGACATCCAACTCTGAATATTTACATATTGCATTTTCTAAACAATTCAAAACATTTAAATACTGATCATCTTTATAATTTGGCGGAAGGTAAACAACACAACATAACAACTTAGTACACTTGTACTCTAATTTGACTATTAGGACTTCCATATCATCAGAGATACCATCAATGTCAGTTATTTGGCGCGCAGAATAGTTATTTCGCACCGCAAGTAGTACGCCCCCCCACCCAGCGTCCCCCGCGCGGTCCTTCCGCAACACCACATAACCAGGAGGAAATAATTCAGCGTCGTGAACGGAGCTAGTTAAGAAGGTTTCAGTAAGTGCAATAATGTCATTATCAGAATTAAGTAGATTATTGTAAAACAAATCGGTTTTTGACCTGAGTCCTCTTACATTTTGGTAATATACTGAGGTATATAAAAATGATTTGGTTTGATGTACTTTAGCGACGAAAATTATCCCTCCATGGTTTGATACATATGTCCAGCGCCCAGTTTTCACTTGCCTGAACCAGGTCCGTCAACTTAGGCGGCACGCCTAGTTTAAACGAGGCATAGTTTCCGCGCGCGTTGAGACATTTAACAGTGCACACGTCTGCATTACCACAAATCTTTTTCAAGTGCAACTTGACTTGATCTTCAGTCGTTCCCTGTTTGACATAGAAGAGATGTAGGTATGTCATTCTTTCAGCAGCCTGTAGAAAGGTGGTACCTGGAGCTGCTGAACCTCTCACCGTGTTGGCTGATGAACGACGTATGCGCTTAGATTTCGAATCGGTCCATATCTCCTTATCTAGAGAGATAGCATCCACTGCGCCTAGCTGGCTCGATGAAGTACTAGGGGTGTTGACAGAGCCGGCGGCGGACGGTGTTGTAGTTTGACCTTGACCTGTTGTGACCTCCAGTGACGAAATAGGCTTTTCTTTGGCTTTTTTTGAACCGCTAACATTGGACTGATGAGAGGTGTGACCAGTTGAAACCGCCTTACTTTGATTTATAGGCTTGTTGATCTTTTTTGCTGATGGTGAAAGTGCCTGCTCTGTCACTTGTATGCCGGGTGTTCCTGATATCGGAGCCTTATCTTTGCCTCCCAAGGCCTTAGAATACAGTACTAGAGGTAGCAGTGATATCTTAGGTTGTACGTATGGTAAGGTACTAGAAGTTTGTTGACTATTATTGGGCATACTTTCAGTTGCTTCTAGGGTTTGTTTAGTTTGTTGTATTTCGGAGCTGATCTCTTTACTGTTGGGCTCCAGTAAATCCACGCGTTCTGAAATACGGTTGCGGTGTAGTAATTGAGAGTCTTTAGTGGCGCTTAATATTTCAACAGTATCTAATATTTTTTTCATATCACTCTGTAGATGTTTGTATTTATTACAGATGTCACTTAAAGATGAGTGCATGAATTGAAATTGTGCTGCCATACCGTGCATGATTGATTCTTGGGCGTCAAATCGGCTTGCTGTTTCTTTCTGTAATGATCTGAGTTCCAGCAGTATCAAATCAAATGAGCATGCACAGTTGCTATCTTTTGCACACGGCGGCGGCGATTGGACCTCGCAGGTGTTTGCAGAAGTCACAGGTAGCAAATTATTTATTCTTATGGTGGTATCATTCTCATCCTCAGTTAGTTGATCAATTAGCGTATTGGTGACAGCGACGGTATCACTAACAACAGAGCGCTCGTAGTCATGGGGGATCGCGGGAGCCTCGTCGTCGTTGTTATTGTTTTTCCCCACTAAAGACATGCATTCCTGACAAATCCAATCTGCTTTATGTGTCGCTGTCATGCTGTTATAGCATAATTTAGATATGTTGGCACACTGTAGGTCATACATCTTCGTACACTTCGAACAATTAAGATAAAGCCTGTTGGGTATCGGTTGCTTACAGCCTTCACATATACGTCCCATCTTATGAAAAATGCCCTCTAGCGGCTTACACCGAAGTAATTTGCAATATCCAATATGCTCCAATCAATAATCCGGTATAGTTCCACACACAGCCGCTAGGTGGTGTAGTTAAGATTTATATGCAAAAGTCAATCTAGTTCAGAAAATATTGTACAGATGGCGCAAATATAGATACGGTGAAACGTCTTCGTTAGACACAGAGGTTTGCATGAAATTTGGTAGATGTCACTGTTTACTCTGGGCAAGAATAATAATATGGTAGCGAATTGAATAATGAAGCTTAGATTTGAATTTTGGAAAATTAACCGCTTGTTGATGAGGTTACTTTTGCAACGAGATTTTAATTGCGACACGAAACACTGTTTTAAAACTGTCACTGAGATAGATGCACTTGACTTTTTAAATCCTAAATCACTGAAAACTGCATAGGTAATTAGTTACAACTGATAACACAAAATTGGCGGGCTAGGATTAGCGGGTTAATGTTTTTTCACTTTATAGTTCGAAATCGTTAGTTTTTTGGATAAATAACACTTGTACTGTTTAATTGAGTTATAACTTACAAACTGAATTACTTTTTTCACAACATTGTAGCTTTTAAAACATTTAAACTGAATTTATTACGCGGAGTCGAGGTTTACGTGGCGGTGGCGCCAATCAATCTCATAGGCTTTATACAAGGCTTAGGCTTTATACAATTCCTTCGTTGTTTTAGAGTAATGACAAGAAGCCAAGTTATGGCCAAAATAAAGTGTTACTCCTGTGCTTCTTTATTAGTGGTAGTAATCTTTTCTGCAAGCACTCGTCACTGTATACCGTAGCGTTCAAAGTCCCTGTAGTAAAGAAGTATTGCGATCGCATACCGCATTGAAAAATCGCTTGCCACACTAATACTTTTTTGCCGAATTTCTCGATGTTGATGGCCTTATGTTTTCGAGTAACCTTCTATTAGCCGGCACCGTAATAAATTGAGGTCCTGGTAAGGCTTTCAAGTCCAATTTGCAATAGGTCTCGTCATCCATTATAATGCACTGATTTTTCTTGGTCAATATACGGTCGTATAATTTCCTTGCCAGTTTTCTGACAGCTATTGTTTGATTTTCATCTCGTTTTGGTTGTTTTAGTTTTTTATAGGTCTTTAGGTTGCATCTTAGTTTGATTCTTTGTATCATAGCCGAAGAAGTTTTGGCTCTTTTTGCCGCATCTCGAATTGAAAGGGCGGATTTTGTTTAAACATTCTTACGACTTTCTTTTCTCATGCCAAGTCGGTTGTCCCCGGTTTTCTTCCAGATTTAGGCAAATCTTGGAGAGTACAGAAGTCACCAAATTTATTTATTATCTTGTGCACGCCTGCGGCCCGCGGGACTCAACTCGTACTTTTTAACCAGTTTTCTAATCGTCATACCATTTATTTTGCACCAATCGTCCAAAATATTTTTACGAACGTGTAAGCTAATTCGCCCCATGTTGACAGTTTGACAAAAATAGTAATTGCTTTTTGTTGCAATTTAAAAAAAAGGTTATAGTTCGTTATTTAAAAAAAAAATATGCCGATTTTATGTACGTACCAGTTTTTAGTGATGCCTAAAGTTGTCTATTTACTTTCTTTCCGATACGGTCCTTAGATATATTGCACTATCCCCGACGATATCTATGCATGTTATAGTTGTTACTGAATTGAACTTACATTAGTTGTTGTGTAGTTTTTAGGGCACAGCGGAATGTCATGTCTCATATTTGGTGCAACCCCACGGTGCTTCCCCAGCACCGAAGTACCTTCACCTTTACGGAAGAGCGCAGCCACGATAACCTCTCGGCCACGACTTTGGTCTTAAGCGACCTGCGATCAGCGTTTTATCTGTTCATTGCGCGTGATCCCAACTAACCACAGTGCGTTGCGCGTCTCGACCGCGCAATGAACAGATAAAACGCTGGTCGCAGGTCGCTTAAGACCAAAGTCGTGGCCGAGCGGTAACACCGCAAGGTACTGGCGTCTTGTGGGTATAGTTTGTGTTGTGTTCCTGATGGTGCGTAAGGTCGCCAGATCTCCCGAGGATGCGCAGTGTTGAGACCTGCTGTTGTCACCAGCTCAACGAATCCTCAAACCTTGAGGTTCTTGCTGAAGTCGCGAAAGCGCTTACTGTCATTTGGCACAATGTGGAATGGATAAAAAGTTTAGAAGTGTCTGATTATTTTTTTGGTGATAGGAATAACCTTCCTTAGCACCAGAAAAAGTTACAGACTTCAGATGCGTCAATTATTTTAGAAAAATATAAACAGTTTCCTCACTTACGTTTTGGGTTTAGAACGGCGAATGAGACACTTTCCTTGATCCGTCTCATATTAGGATTTTTTTTAAATATCTGACCCTGGCAATGACAAATATAGCTGCTACAGCTGTCAATATCATTCATTACCAGTGTCAGTTTACCACGGATTTTTAAGATATTTTTTTGTAATATGAGACGGATCAAGCAAAGTGTCTATTCGCCGTCCTAAAACCAAAACGTAAGTGAGGAAACTGTTTATATTTTTCAAAAATAATTGATGCATCTGAAAAGTCTGTACTTAACTTTTTTCTGGTGCTAAGGAAGGTTATTCCTATCACCAAAAAAAAATCAGGCACTTCTAAAATTTCCATCCATTACCAATTGGAAAATCGTCAAGTTCGAAATGACCATTTTGAAATTGGATTGAAAGTAATACCTACTCAAAAGTTAATTCGGTGAAAATGTAATTGTTTCTATACCTTTTTATGACAATTTTTTCTCTTGTTCATAATTAATCTAGCCCAAATGGAATTTTGTCCAGCATGAAATAGGTTCATAATTAAACACGTGCAAAGTGAATGTTGTCTAATTTAAATGAATATCATAATTTTATACGAAAATCGTTTATTTTGTACAAAATCCAGATACATACGACGTATTTCCGATTGGTCATATTTTTCTTACGACCATAGGTATATCAAGTATGTATGTGAATTTTACTTTTAGGACGTAATCATAATCACATTTTAGAATTATTCAGGCTGGACAATTTTCCATGTCGAGGATTTTTAAAAGTATCAAAAGGTATCTGACGTTATCTGAACCCAATACGAGTGTATTGTAATATTTATGAGTCTGTAACGGTGATGTAGTCAAGTAAATGAATGTACCATAGCGAACTATTCTTCAGCATATAAACCTCAGAGGTTTCCGCTGGTGTAAAAAATGTAGGTATACCAAAATGTACAGTTTCTCAAATTATATTGGTCAATAAATTAAAAAAAAAAAAATTGACATTACGTATTCATATTCGACCCATAATTTCGAGTTGTCAATTTTCCATTTGCGCTGAATGGCAGTAAATCGCAAAAGCCTATAGGGGACGGAGTCAGCTTATGTACCATCATGCAGGCCGTACAATAGTTTCCCGCCGTCCTGCCTAGTATTAAAAAAACTTGTTGGTCGTCAAATAAAACCAAACTATACCAACATATCTGTGTGAGCTCCAGATTAAATATGTATTATGTATGTATACGTCATCGATAAACAGTCGAGTGTCGGGAGGGCAGGTGATCGACTCGACTCTTGCTTTTACGAATCCGAAGACAGCTGAAACTTTAAAAAAATATAATTTGGAAACACATGTTACTACAACCCACTTAAAAATTTACTTTTTAATTAGCATTACGAGGAAAGTTCCCAGTGTGGCGCAATTTGTCCTTATGAATATTAAATTTAGCCTAATACCTATAAACGTACAGTCAAAGAATTTAATTTCCTACCCACTTTGGACTTTGTCAAAGTGACGTAATCAATCAAAACATAAGAGACTTCTTATGATTTTATTTACAGTGTCACTTTGAAATAGTCCTAAATGGGTAGGAAATTAAATTCTTTGACTGTACTTAGGTATATTTATTGAAGTCGCCGTCAATAGAACTTGCAAACTATGTAAACAAACAATGTATTGGAATTGACATTTCAAATGTTGCAAATTGCACTATTGTTCAAAATGTATGCATAATATGACGCGTTTGACAATCTCTACCTACCTACTGATTTAAAAGTCTGGTTTTTGTGCGTTTTAAATGTGAACTCATATATACCTACTTGACGGAATGGACCGCGGTATAGCACTCTATAGGGACCAGTAAAACTAATTAAATTCCCATTACCCATTAATCACTTTCCTCGTACCTACATCGTATAAATATAATCGTATAAAACTGTTTGAATGTAACCAGCGTAAAAGGACATCAAAACTTCGTGACGGGAGTTAACATTACAAACAGGCCCCAAAATAAAGTTTAATCTGTTATAAATCATACGAGTACGGTACGGAACCCTCATCATGAGAGTACGACTCGCAATTGGCAGGTTATTTATTTAGTCGTAACGCCACCTTCATGCGTGAATAGGTATTTGCCTTCGATTTAATAGATACCTGCTGACTGACTTCTCGTGTACCTTTGTGAACAGTGGCTCTGTGCGGCTGTCTTTTGTTTCAAAAACTTTTATTTTTAATTCGAAAAATTTTATCAACATAAAAAGTCTATATTATTATTGAACCTGCTCACACAATTTCACGAGAACCGGTTGCAAAATGCGACCTGCAGAGAACAGCCGGCCAGACGCCGGACATACGAAATAATTTTTGCCCAAGCTGAAACGGAGGACTTCGTTCGCTTCGCTCGTTTGTTCAATGAGTGTTCCAAAATTTAGCTGTGATCCTCCTAACTATGGCGTTAAGGACTATAGGTAACAAATAACTTGCAACTTATGTTGTAAGTACTTTTATCTATCCAAATATCATAAACCCTCCATTATGCGTTCAAGAACCGCACATTATGACCATCATAAAAATAAACTGTTTTGTTAGAACCAATTTCTTATCTGTGGAAATGTTATTGTTACTAAATAATAACATCGATTTCGATAATATTATTTCATTCAAATTTCGAACGTCTCTGAAAAACAAAGAAATTTGATTTAACCTCTATTCTAATATCAGTCGTGATGACGTAGTTCGAAATGAACTGTCAATTTGCATATCAATGTCAAACTTAGAAGGATTAATACACCGTGTTTTTTTTTATTTCCGTTAACTTTAAGGGAAGAATCCTCAGGTTAAATGGAATTAATTTCTCTAAGAAACTAGTGTCTTAACTCTTACTATTTTTCAGATATTCAATAAATCTATTTAATGACCGAATCAGTGTGAAGTAAAAAATACACGGTGTATACAGTAAATTGTAAATCTAAAATAACTTAAACAAGAAAATAAAACTAAACTAAATAACAAGAAAGTAAAAATGCATATAAGTATTATTTATAAAAAGAATACCCCGTCAAGGAGATTGCGGCATTGTACCCATGACGCTGGCTGCGTTACCTCTCTGCATACAATTTGACAAATGTCGCACCGCACGTAAGTAAGATATCGAACGATATGACAGTTGGATCCGACTCTAGTTTGTCTTCGAATAAAAAAAAAACTATGACAGCTGCCAGAAAACAACGCCGCGATGCCGGTCTTAATATGCGGCTCCTGAATGCATCATGGAGGCTAATGATATGTGGATAGATAAAGCAGTGTATGTAACTGTACATAATTAGGCATTAAAACACTCGTGTGATGTTTTTATGAAACTCGCCTTCGGTTCGTTTCATTAACCCGCACTCATGTTTAATACCATTCATTATGTACAGTCACATAAACTACTATTATATTCATAATACCCACAGCGAAACACCTGGATCCTTCCTATCCTTACAATATACAACTCTCGAAAAGGCATTAGTAGATACAGATACGTATGTTATGAATAAGGAGTAGGCGGCAGATGTTTTTTCGGAAGTCTGATCAATGTTTAATGCTAACTCTTAAGTAAGCCTTGTAGTAGTCTTGTGTAGTTAGGTACTTATAATTAAAGTATTTTTTTTTATAACATAACGTCGTTGTCTAATGCCTCTACTCGATTCATCGCTTTCGCGTTTGTTTCGCATTTCGCTAGTACCTAACTAGGGAAGAACCAAAACAAAAAACAGGTCAAGTGCGTGTCGGGCCACGCGCAGTATGGAGTTTCGTAGCTGCCCGCCAATCAAAATCGGCTTTTTCCATTTTTAGTTGGGTCGTTTATCACGATATATAATTTTTAGAGCGTGGCTGGTAGTGGTAGGTTACGCCGTGTGGAGTAGGAAGCTTATTGGCGCTCCTTATGATTCTGATATCTGTTTAACGCTGAAAGCTACACGAGTCTAAGCTAAGGAGTCTTGGCAGTCACTTTACATGTAATGTTTTTGGTGGGATCTCATTTCTTTTTGTAAAGTAATATCTAAAGAAGTGTTTAGGAAAACCCATACAAACTTCCATCCCCTAATTTAAAAGGGGGGGGGGGGGGTGATTTACTAAAAAAAATCCTGAAATACTCATTTTATTATTTATAATAAGGAGTCCCTATTTCAATGTTCAGGCCTCTAGCATCAAAATTTGCGGAAGTCTAGTACAAAATTGCATCCCCTAGTTTAAGGGGTTAGGGGGTAAAAGTTCAAATTTTTAGATTTTTTTTGTTGAAGGTGTACTAATACAAGCTTACATACCAAATTTCAGCTTTCTAGGACTTCAGGAAGTACCCTAGAGGTTTTGATGATCAACGTGAGTGAGTCAGTGACGAAATCGGCGTTTTTTAGATATCAATAAAATCTAAAGTATAAGAGCTATGTAAGTTGAAACTTTCTATTGACAACATATCCCGAGAATTTTTTTTCTCTGGTATAATCCAAACACAAGTTATGAGGGCTCAAAAACCAACCAAGTGCTAGTTGGACTCGCGCACGAAGGGTTCCGTACCATTATCTATAAAAACGGCAAAAAATCACGTTTATTGTATGGGAGCTCCCCTTAAAACAATATTTTATTTTGTTTTTAGTATTTGTTGTAACAGAAATACATAATCTGTGAAAATTTCAACTCTCTAGCTATCACGGTTCTTGAGATACAGACAGACGGACGGACGGACGGACGAACAGCGAAGTCTTAGTAATAGGGTCCCGTTTTACTCTTTGAGTACGGAACCCTAAAAAAACGACGAAGATCTTCGAGAAAAGGTAGGTAGTGCCTGCCCTTGCGCTTCGCTTGGCTCGTCTTGGCTTGGGCACTGCCGTGCCCCCAGATATGTACTATGGCCCGACTTAAGCCAGGTCTTATGATCACTACCTAGTTGCGTTGCGAGTGGTTCCCTGTATGTACGTAGGTAGTACCTACGTACATACCTACGCATTTACAAATCTAGGCCTAGGTACCTACTAGGTACCTAGGCCTAGATTTGTAAATGCCTCGTATGTAAGGTCACTAACAAATAAGCGAAGTGTTCGTCGATGTCAACTATGAAACCCTAAAAATATCTTGATTGTAGACTTAGGCTGTGGTGGTTTTAGTGCAGGAAGAGTACTTAAAATAAGTATTAAGGAGAAGGGCTATTAGTCTCCAGCCAGGTGTCCAGTATGATCGACTTGCAATTGAAATCCCTGTACCTATAGAGCTAGATTTGTGTCGGGTAGTAGGTATCGATAAACAGGAGTATCGATGAGGGGCAGGTGATGCGCGCGAGTGTTCGTTTTTGGCGAATCAGGGGCAGCAGGTGCGCGCGCAGGTGTCCTCCGTGATCTCGGCCGATATCGATTATACAGCGTGTGCTTGATCGCTTCTTTATTCACATTTTCTATCTCATTTTAACAAGGATCATATCTTCTAAATATACTACTTAATATGATGTAGCTGAAAAGTCTGTGAGATTGTAAGTTTGAATGTAATGGGTAATCGCCGGAACTACTCATACGATTTCAAAAATTCTTTTACCTGCGTATATAATGGACTTTTCGGATGGGTATAGGCTATGTCACATCCCGCGGGTTTACCTGCGTTCTTTGCAATAAGCTAAGTATCTAAAAGTACCTAATTTTGGCATTAGTAACGATTGCTCAATAGTTAAAATCTTAAGCAACTTACAACTTACTGTAAAAAAAAACATTCTCCTTCCTTCCACAGTCATCAAATATTCTAGGTTTTCAATGATTCGCCGCGTTACAGCTCAACCGTATACCGGCAAGTGGTTCAGATTCAAATTTTGAAGGACAACTTGCGTACTTACTTTCTTTTAAAAATAGTTATGCGAAAAAGTATTTTAGGTACAACAATAAGATCGAACTTTTTTTTGCATAAATCAGATGACCGCGTATAGGAAGATGATCGTACCCTTAATCAGCAAGTACCTGGACCTGCTGATGTCTATAAACTTCAACGTTCTTTTTCAGGAGTGCATTAAGTACAATTAAGATAATTTTCTTTCTGTTATTATTCGCTTAAGGGGGTGCCTTGATTCGAGTCGATTCGCGTAAACGCTCCCTTGAAACATGTGACATTACATTAAGTGGGATTTTAAATGAGGTAAAATACCATAGTTTAAACTTGATTGTGGCGCAATAGTACATTTCGATGCTAGTGCGGAAAGTATGTCATTACTTCACGAGAGCCGAGATATCTTGCCACGAGCCGTAGGCGAGTGGTAAGACTCGGGACGAGTGAAGAATGACATTTCCGCACGTGTATCGAACGACGTTTTTTAATACAGTTGCAAAAAAATAAGAAAAACAACAAGTAAGAACAGCATTAAAAAAAAAGTTTTTTTTGAACAACTTCATTATTTTTCATCTGTATTACAATGATGTTACAGAATTAATAATATAAAAGTTTCAAATTCCTTACTTGTTGTTTTTCTTATTTTTTCGCAAGTGTATTAAAAAACGTCGTTCTATACACGTGGAAAAGTAAAAAGCACTAGTGCGCAGAATACAACTTTGCGCACGATTTGCAGCTACAAAAAGTACCACTTTTTGAGCAACTGTATTAAAAAATAATGTATTCTTTGAGTAGGCTGAGTTAAAACAGGAAAACAAAGACCCAATATTGTTTTTTTTTCTATAGAGGGAATTTTAAGCAATCATGTAGGCATCGATAATAGTATTTTTCACAATCGTGTTATAATAGAGAGCTTTTTAGTCGAGTACCATGTTTAGGCCACGAAGCTTGCTGAGTGGCCTAAGTAAGGTACGAGATTAAAAAGCTTGATTATAACACTATTGTGAACAATACTTTTTGTACGAGTTCATTAAAATTAATTTTCTACGAGTCAACTGAACTAATTAAACAAACTCGATACTGTTGAAACGAAGTGCAGCTCATCGCTCATACGCTTGTTGATATCTTAAAAGACATCAACGAGCGTACGACATCAAAGCGATTCTATTGGTCCAATTCATTTCAGTTCAGTAAAGCAGCCACGTGATTGGTCGAATTTATTTTATTTGTCTGGAGCGTATCGAAAAGTAGTTATTTCGATTGTTTCGACAGTAACATGGACTACAACTATGAAAAGAGTGACGTTGCAGTATTCTCTATGAAATCTTAATACACATATTTTAATCGTCGAGTACAAAAAATCTGATAAACAATCATGTAGATTTATCTGAAAATCATTCCTTACTGTTTCCTAATCTAGTCCGAACATGGCCGGCCGACCGAACTCGATATTTTCCAATTGACGCCGTTACCTCTATACATATTAACATAAACACTGTTCCAAAAATGGGAGCAGCCTGTAAGTGCCCTGGAGTAGGCTGGCAATACTTTGTAACGCGCGCGAGATCGGACAGATGCGCGCAGGCCGCGCGGCACATGCGATACTAACATCCCTCTACTAGCTTTACTACCCTACCACTACCACATATGGCAACGCGTGCTTTTCACTCTTTCGGGATATTCCTTTGCGAAACATCCTCTCGAGAAACTTTTGTACGTGCCTCAGTACCCATTTAACTAAGTAAAGTTTCTTTACTCAATTTGAGTTACCTATAGAACAAAAACATTTTCCTAAATAAGTATATATCTATGTAACAGTATGTAGGCCTACTTAGCTGGTGAGTTGTTGTGTGTATGTATAATATAACTAACTGGATACGTGAAATTGGTAATTCACCTAAACAAATAAGATATAATTTACTTGTAAATTGAGTGAACAGGTCGCTTACGTAAATATTGAATGGACGATAAGAGCCAGAGTGCAATGATAGCGGGCGATATAATATAAAGTTATACATTTAAAATCTATTTCACCTTCGTAATTCAAGGAATGGTTAAAAATTGACCGAGAACGTTAAAAAAAGGGCAGGTAGATATTTTTTATGTTAATTTTTGTTTTGAGAAGCAGATTGCAGCTGCCTGTGGTACAATGTGGTTGGCCGCGTGGACACGGGTTTGCCGGTGGCACGCGCGGCGGTTGCCTTGCTCGTGACCGCATCCCACCCTTCTACTTCCCATTGCATTCAATCGGATAAGCAGTCCAATTCGCATGCTCTTTATTTAAGCGCAAATTTGAATGTGGGCCGCGACACTTTTTCACATAACTTCGGGCACTTCGGCACCGTTTTCTTTGCATAATTATTTGAATTTGACTTTTATCATTGGGCCTCTCTGAAACTTATGACAAGCCAATAACGGCAGCCATCATTATCTCCACTTATAATAAATCTCTAAATTAAAAAAAGAATCAGCCAGTTTAAAACTAAGCTTTCTGTGGTACGAATGTTCTCAGCATCCCATGGACGGAAAAATATGAAACATTTTATATAGGTACATTATTATTCCAGCTGCAACTTAGGATAGTTTTTATCCGACTGCGACAATTAATTTATTTTCCGTAATATACGACTTCATTTAATTTTTCATTCATTATTCTTAAAGTATATCGCCGCCACATCTGTCAGCTAAAAGAAACGTCAAAATCACAGTAATAAGAAATACTACGGACAAAATGGCGGAATTGCTTTGCCTTTCTTTCGCCTATTAATAATTTTAATCCCGTCTACGATATACATTGACGAGACACATAGGTACCAAAAGCAAATATAAAATTAATCGATTTTGATATGCGAACTTATATGCGCAAATGTCGAATTAAGGCGTAATTTGTACAAAAATGTAACAACAAATTCGAACAATATAAACTTGGTTTTTTTGAATGGCACGCGCGCGCGCTCTTTGCGTATTCAGCCAAACCACGAAAACCGAAAGTTCGTATATCTAAGGGGGTGAAATTAGGGGTGAAATTTCGGATGGAACCCATTTTAATACAATTTGGTATAGAGATAGCTTGAGTCCCGGGAAAGGACATAGGATAGTTGTAATTCCGGAAATCACTCCCTAAGGGGGTGAAATGGGGGGGTGAAAATTTGGATGAATCCCGTTTAGATGAAATTTGGTATAAAGGTCGTTTGAGTCCCGAAGAATGACATTAGATAGTTTTTATCCTGAAAATCATTCCCTAAGGGTATGAAATAGGGGGTGAAAGTTTGGATAAAATCCATGTACCTAGATGAAATTTGGTATAGAGATAATTTGAGACCCTTCAAAGGATATATAATAGATTTTGCCTCGGAAATCATCCCTTAAGATGGTAGAAGTTTGTTTGCATTATATTTTCTAAGTATTAAGTTCTACGCGGACGAAGTCGCGGGCAACAGCTAGTTGATACCTATGACTTCATTGTTAGTCAGCCTGTGCTTCATTTAAGACAAGTTGTAAATTGTAATTTTGTAAGTTTCGATTAACATATCAAATATAGTTAGGAAGCGAATGTTTTTTCCCACAAAAGTCTCACCTAGTATCTTCCAATTAGCTCTCGGTAATATATTCCTGTTATGATTATAACAAGTGATACCTAAAGAGTGCAATCCTCCAAATTGTCCTGAACTGAGGCCGATTGAAGAATATTGGGCAATTATGAAAGGGATTCTAAAAAAAGGAGGCGGAGAAGTTAAATCGGCAGCTGAATTGCAAAACAAATGAAAATGGGCTTGCAAAATATATCCTGACAGTGCTGTGCAAGACTTAATGAGCCGGATTCGACGCAAAGCACGCAGTATGGCATATAGAAAGCAAATTAAATAATTGTATATATTTGTAAAAATGGTTATTATTTAGTCTAGTAAATAAATGCAATAAAAATTTCCTTCAAATATGTTCCATAACATTTTTATTTTTGTTACTTTATGTGCCCATGTTTTACTGTGTTCAAGCTTTATGGATACAACCGAGCAAATATCAAAAATAGTTACACGAAATACTTTTGGCAGCTACAAATCCTGAAAATTATGTGACTTTCGGGGCGATTATGTCCGACTATTTTCACTTAATCCAAAAACTTGCTGAGAAACCTTCTATTTATTTTGAAACGCCTATCGATTGATGCCACACGTGGAATTACAATGTTTTTTTTTTGACTTGCAGTTACATGTATGGAGTAGTGCACCCCTAAAAAAATACTTTTTTGTCATTTCATTACAGAACTATGTAGCGGCTAACAAAATACACCTATCCTCCAAATTTCATTCAAATACACCTTATAGTTTTCAAGTAAAATGCCTGTGACATACGCACAGACAGATATGACCAAACTATAAGGGTTCCGTTTTTGCCATTTTGGCTACGGAACCCTTAAAAGGCCCTCTAGGCATTGTACCGAGTATGCTGGCAGTATTACTTCGTTAAACTGCAATGCTGATGTGTTGCACGAGAAAACTGCCAGCTCTTCGATTACCAGTTATGATGATAATAATGCTGAAATGACTGTCGATTCTGTAAATTCCTACAATTGAAGACCTATAGTTAAATTCAAAATTGAAACGCAGAAGCTTAAAAACGACTATCTTGAAATAACTTACAAACTTGAGGAAAGCCTCGTTTTCGACCATGGGTTTCTACTATGTCGCTGAACTGAATAAATATGTCGTCGGGTGACAAGCAAAACTCACTAAGTAACAAATACCTACTTAAAACAAAGGTCGTATATCGATATCGACTACGTACCGAGATACGAGGTTTTGAGGAACCGTGACAGTTTTGGTAGTGACTTTTGCTTGTCACCCGACGATGTATTGGTACTCATTAGACGCATAATTTCATGTTCTTTAATTCTCTAGTGTGTAACTCTTCGCTAGGATGCACCGTACAGAAGCTACGAGTGAAAAACCAAAAAAAGTCCCAGATTTGTGGCTGACAAAATTAAAGTTGTCCCAAGATATCTCGTGTAACCATTTTTGATATTTGCTCGGTTGTATCGATGTCAACAATATTTAAAAAAAATCTTCTACACCACCTTTTGCAACAAAGATATACTCTACGGACTGGCCTAACTAACTGCGTAGGTACCTACTGTTTTATCTTGATCTCTTTAATGTCTCATTTTATTCATAGTTCGCAAATGTATGTACTTATAGGTACATATATATGTGCAAACTAAGAATATAAAATGAGATCCTTTATACATTTACATTGATGAATCAGTACCTAGTAGTTAGGTAGGTACTAATGCGGTTCGAAGGTACCTATACTTCATTTCCAATGCATGTATTTTCTAAGACTTTTTATGCACCTGTGTAATTTTATCACCTAGGTGCCGCGTTAATGAAGTATAGGTAATTTTACCTATTTATACATGATTAGTTTTTTTTATCAATACCTAAAGAGTATGTATGTAAATACTCTATATTGTACACAAGACAGAGATAAAAGTGCAGACAAAATAGGTTAAATCGGTACGAAGGCGAACTTATCCCTGTAAGTGATCTCTTCCCAGTTAACCTTTGAGCAAATGAGTGGAGATCAGCAGGGACAAAAAGATAAACAAACTATCACAGTTACAGAAACGTATTAACCTTTAAGTACGCTACATTAAATTAATCTTCTTTTCTCAACACATAATATATTACAAGCAAGTAACTACAACTTATGTAAAAGTACTATACACATGCTATAAATAATATAAGTATATATATATATATTCCTACTTATACATATATCCAAATAAATATGTTTAGTCTTTACACAATCTACAAACAGTATCCTATTAAATCACGTAATTGGAGAGCCACTACCTTTTCAACTTTTCTTTGAGTGATGACACTGACTCTGACACTGGGATGCCACAGACTCGGACAGTCCGAGTCTGTGGCATCCCAGTGTCAGAGTCAGGTCTAAAGGACAACCGCATGGTCCCCTAGCCGTTCCACAACTTTACGGCACGCACCGTGAAAGACAGAATAAACGCGCGTCTTATTAGACGGCACCATTAGCAAGGGTGGTTAGACCGCAAGCGGTGATTGCTGCCGTCAGCCATATAAGTAAAACGTTCAGATAAAATAAATAAGGCGGGGAAGAGGATTGAAGAGTAAGTTAAATAGTAGATTGTACAACAAGCGCATAAAACGAGCCATTTAACCTGAGACGTTCCGGCGAGGCTGGATAGTTAAGTTGAGGGGTTAAATGGCTAATTTATGCCCGAGTTATACACACTGCTTTTCACTTCGATTGCGAGAAAATAACAAATAATCTCCACTTATAATAAATCTCTAAATTAAAAAAAGAATCAGCCAGTTTGAAACTAAGCTTTGTGTGGTACGAATGTTCTCAGCATCCCATGAACGGAAAAATATGAAACATTTTATATAGGTACATTATTATTCTAGCTGCAACTTAGGATAGTTTTTATCCGACTGCGACAATTATTTAATTTTCCGAAATATACGACTTCATTTAATTTTTCATTTATTTTTATTGAAATCAAACGTTGCTCCAACTGTCAGCTATAAGAAACGTCAAATTTTCGTCAAAATGGCGGAATTGCTTTGCCTTTCACTTATTAATAATTTAAATCCAGTCTACGATAGATCTTTACGATACACATGCCAAAAGTTAAACCATAAAAAAAATATTCGATTGTGATATGAGAATTTATATGCGCAAATGTCACATTATGGCGTAATTTCAAAAAATGTATTAACAAATTTGAACAATATAATTAACACGAATTCGTTTTTTTTTGAATGGCAATGGCACGCGTTCTCTGCGCATTCTGCCAAAGTGCCTACGGCGCTACCACGAAAACCGAAACTCGAAGTTCGTAATATAACTGAATCCCTGTCACTCGAGTGTTGTTAGTGCAATAGAGATAGAGATACCCGAATATTTTCGAATTCCGAAGTTCGTGGTTATAGCTCAGAGGGCCTACCGCGAACGGCATTCGAAGTTTTCCCTCTCTGTCGCACTTACGTACGAACTCGTAAGTATGACAGAGAGGGGAAACTTCGAATGCATTTCCCGGTAGGCCCTCTAGAATCGAAACTACACCCCGTAAGCCGCGTCCGCTGCGCCATGTTTTCGTGGTTTTTAAACGTCAAACATGTTTTGCCAATCAAAACAAAACCCTATTTGTTTGCCGAACGTGACTGAAAACATGTTAGATGTTTAAAAACATGGAAAACATTGGTGCAGCGGACCCGGCTGTAGGTAGACACTAAATAAAATAATCATAATGTATTTTCTCGAAAAAAGGATAATAGAGAAAAAATCAACGCAAGAGGTTAGGTATATAAATAGGTAATCACTAAGTTCCAAAGTTTTATGTTCTGTCCCTTTTTCACAAAACGCACCTTCAAATGAAACTATTGTTTTTTACTATGACGCTCGAGGATCTTGACGTCACAGTCCCCGATCGTTTTCTCACTCTAACAAGCGACATTAAACCGGTTTTGAGATATTTGAATGGGATGTTCGTCATCTTCTATCTATCTATACCTACACATAAATGCCCTGACTGATTCACCCACTCACTCATCAACGCACAGCCGAAACTACTGGGGCTAGAGAGTTGAAATTTACACCAGAACTACCTTATACAACGTAGGCAACGGATAAGAAGAGATTTTTGGAAATTCTACCCCTAAAGGGGTCAAATAGGGGTGCAAAGTTTGTATGGGGGAAACTTTATTTTTTATAGCTAGAGACTTAAAATTTTGTATAAATATTACTTATTAGAATACGAATAAAATACTTTCAACGTTTAGGAAAATTCTGCCCCTAAGGGGGTAAACAAGGGGTGCAAATTTTGTATGGGGGACACTTTATTATTTTAGCAAGAGACTCAATACGTTGTAGAAAGCTTACTTATTAGAATACAAATAAAGTACTGCCAGCGTTTTGGAAAATTCAGCCTCTTAGGGGGTTAAAAAGGGTTGCAAAGTATGAGCGAAACTTCTTTTTGAGATAGAAGCTTAAAAGTTTGTAGAAAGATTACTTATTACAATACAAATAAAAAAAACAGCGTTTTGGAAAATTCCACCCCTAAGGGTATGAAAAAGGGGTACAATGTTGGTAAAGGGGATTTTTTTGAGCTAGAATCTCAAACCTTTTTAAAAAGATCGCAAGCGACAAACCTTTGATGAAAGATTACTTATTACAATACAAATAAAGAACTTTCAGCGTTTTGGAAAATTCCACCCCTAAGGGTGATTAAAACAGGTGAACATTTGTATGGAGGAAACTTTTTTTTTGAGCTTGAGACTTGAAATTGTGTAGAAAGATTATTTATTAGAATACAAATATATAGGTAAATTACTTTCAGTGGCTTGAAAATTTCCACCCGCTAAGAGGGGGATAAAGAGGTGCAATGTTTGTGTAGGAAATTTTTTTTTTAGGTAGAAACTTAAAACTCTGTTGAAAGAGCCTACCTTACTGTTGCGGATGCAACCTATTTTGTACCTTTTTTTGTCTATTATTTTTATACTTTTGGAATGTTTTATTTTGTTTTATCAGTTGTCAATATATTGCTGTCGAAAACAGATTGAGTCGGCTTGGTTTTAATATATTTCCTATAAATAATCACTCCAGCTATACAGTCCATCAGAAGTCCTTTATATTTGGTCCTTCTCCCGTCTTATAATGAATATGCGAAGTAGAACCAAGCAGCTGGCAACGCCGGCTAAAAGTCGTAAGGCGACACGTTCAGAACCAGGTGCACCCGCTGTGGGTGGGGTCGGTCGGTCCAAAAGTCAGGGCCTCACGAAGACTGATGCCACAGAAACACCCGCAGCTCTCGATATTGTTCGCGCGTGTCCCGCAACTACCACCACCGGCGGCTGCGGCTCCGCTGTTGCAGCCGAACATTTTGACGTTTCTCCTAGTTGCTAAATAAAATAATAGCTCATTCCCGTCATTTAACTTTTCAAAGTTTTTAAGTATGTTTTTTTCGACACGTGATATTAGAATTAGGTGCTTCATACTGCCAAGTCATTTAATGGTTCAATACGTTTTAAAATAATAATTGACTTCTGTTTTATCTGGTTTTATTAATTTAGTAATGGAAAACACGGATGTGAAATTTATTAAAGCAAATCAGATCAAATGACAAGTTTATTCTACGAAGTTTTATTGTGTGTGTGGCTGTTAGGCCCGATTATCTTAGTCTTTAAAACAATTTTACTTTGTGAACTAGAGCATAAAAGTGGCATTTTGTGCAGCATACATGAATACATCCAGCACAAAGGCGAACTTTGCGAGCATGAGAAGTGAAAAAGTATATATTCATATATGTAGGTATTGAGAAAATTGTCATTGCTTCATATTCTAAGAGTCGCTCTACATCTCGAGATTCATCACGGGCGAGAAACAAAAGGCTAGCGACATGTGCATCGCTAAGGTTAAGTACCCGTAGGTATACATACACACCAACACACGCGAAACTCATCTGGAGAGTGCTGCAAAATCTTTAACTCATTCTTTAACTCGTAGGTACCTCACTCATTTTTACTTCTACAAAAACAACCTTGATTCGTACTACACAAAGTTCTCATTCCAGAAGGGTAATCGAGGTTGAAAAAGCAAGCAGTCGAAACATAACGTAAGGCATTGCAGGGGCGTCCTAGTAGGTCGCGAATATTGGACAAACTGACGCAATGTGCTTTGCTACGCTCTCGAGCATGATTGAAAGATGATGCTACGTGCCTACGTGTTACCTTATGGGTATATTGTTGTTGAGGCTATTAGAAAGAAAGCAGATGGAGACGAGAGTTCGAAGGGTGGACCTGAGCAATTTTTAAATATAGGTGTATCAGAAATGTATTTTCTTACGTAGCTTTTATAGAGGTATTGATCCTTCTAATTTTGTTTTTCTATTTTTATTGTGCTGTAAAACAAACCAAATATCCTAACGTATTTAGGTCCACCGTGTTGAGCTGTGTTCGTCAAAATCACATATTACGTCGCTTAGTGATTTACATTAAGTTTCCAACGCGATATTGACGGGTGTGGTGAACCATGGTGTTACCGAGCGTCGCTGCCCCCCTATTCAGTAACTTGTTTTAAGATCACCTCAACGCTCACCCACAAATATATCTTGACGCCGCGATTCGTAGTAACTAAGCGTAGGTAGAGGTCTAGTTTCGTAACGGGTGTCCGGCGGGGTGAGTCGCATTAACGCGTAGCGAATAACAGCCCTGGACGACGCACAGATTCAGCTTGGACGAATGTATGGAAATTAGTTGACCGTGACATCCTTACCCGATAAGCATGCAGCATTCTGAAAAAATCAACACTGCAAATATTTGGGTGTAACTACACCCTGAAATTGCTAACTGTTCTCTTCTCAACAAAAAAAGGGTTTCATAATTAGTTCCAGTGTCGTCAATTAAAACTAGGTATAATCTATATATATCCTACCAATATTAAATGTGATAGTATGGATTTTTAGATGTTTGTTACTCAATCACGCAAAAACTACTGAACATATTTTTACGAAACTTTCCAGTAATGTAGCTCAGACATAAGAATAAAACATAGGTAGAATATAAAATATACGCATACGAAGTCGCGGGCAGGGCAATATAATTTCGAGTGCGACAAATTTAGCAGCGGATTGTACACTCGTGGACTTTAGATGACGCAGTGACGTAGCTGCCCATGCGCGTGTGCCATTCCTGTAGCCAAGTGAACCGATCAGAAGCACTCGCGTGATTGGCCCCGGCTTGTGTGACGAGATCACGCGTGAAATTGGTAAAATATTTACGCACAGTTGGGCTCCTGCGATTATTTTCTCATGGGAAAGGCTTCAATCACCAGATTGTTTAAGCAGGTCGAAAGTACGTGGGTCGTCATCATATTGATTTATTATTTAACATAGCGGTGGGTTTTTCGTTCGTATCCACCAAACCCTAATTATTTTTAATTTATCAGCAAATAAATATTGTTGATTAAGTACCTACTTAATTAAATGTAGAGATAAAAATTTGCATTTTTAGTAGGCTAATTAATTGTGATTAGTCTGTTATGGGTATGCATTTAAGTAGATTTTAGGATTCAACCCTTAATAAGTACGTACCCATTTTAAATGTATATTTAATAATAATAATAATAATATTTTGGGGACACTCTTACACAAATCAACCTAGTCCCAAACTAAGCAAAGCTTGTACTATGGGTACTAGACGACGATACACATACTTATATACAGTAATAAATACTTAAATACATAGAAAACATTCATGACTAAGGAACAAATATTCGTGCTCATCACACAAATAAATGCCCTTACCGGGATTCGAACCCGGGACCTCTGGCTTCCTAGGCAGGGTCACTACCAACTAGGCTACAGAGGTCGTCAGATTTTAATAATAATTATCTCTAATTAGTTCAAGATTACAAAAAAGTATTTATTTGCACTCTGATATTGTGTACAGCCTGAGCAGACCATTGGTGCTTTATTACCCTATTCTGGACTGCATATAGGTATCTATTACGTTTAAAAATATCAAAATATTGAAAGAACGGGCGAATGGGCTGTATCGACAGCTCTTATTGATTCTCAACATCCATTGGAACATTTGGAACCGAACCCGAAAACCGTTTACTCAGTAACATTTGTAGTTGGCACTGGCAGGGTCACTACCAACTAGGCGTAACCGGTCGTCAAATCGACATTAGTCTACAAATCGGTCAATATGTAGCATACGGAATCAGCCTTAGCGACCCGTATGTTGCCCGTATGTTGCCATCGCCACCCGAGCATAACCGTGCGTACGTATCCACTCACTTGCTTGTCAATTTCGTGCACCCCTAAATGTGGTGCTTCTGACAACTGTGGTTGCCAACCGAAGTATGGGCTGCCTTGATAACAAAAATTTAAAGCATTTTTCGATTGATTTATGATTTTCATGGCATACAAATTTCACCTTAAATATTTCGCATATACTTAGTCACGTAGTCGTGAACCAAACCGAACTCGTCACCAAATTTAACGTTTCTCAGATCAGCGTTTTTCAACCTGTGGGTCGCGACCCCCAGGGGGGTCCCATCACTGTACCGCTTGCCACGAGTGCGGGGCTGATGAGGACGATACGGCCCAATAAACCCTAGAGGAGTGCAGCCACTAGGTCGCCAATGGTTGCGGTCCTTGCAGTGGATGACCTCTCGCTGCTCGCTGCACAACGTCGTTGCGGCCATGTTGAGCTGCGAGAGATCCTGGGCTGCGGTAGCCTCCTTTTGCGACACAATCATCTCGCAAAAGGAGGCGGCGGAGAGGGAGCGCGAGGACAGAGCAGCGATTAACAACCCTGCCCAGCCGCCCTATTCTGTAACTTGTTTTAAGCTCACCTCAGCGCTCACCCACAATTATACCTTGACACCGCGATGCGTAGTAATTAAGCGTAGGTAGAGGTCTCGTTTCGTAACTGGTGACCGGCAGGGTGAGCCGCATTAACGCGTAGCGAATAACAGCCCTGCTATTCTGTAACTTGTTTTAAGCTCACCTCAGCACTCACCCACAAATGTATCTTGACGTCGCGATTCGTACTAACTAAGCGTAGGTCTAGTTTCGTTAGGCGCCACGGTACGCCGTAGAGTAATTCTTTGGTGCAAAAGGTGGTGTAGAAGATTTTATTTTTTAATATTGTTTACATCGATACAACCGAGCAAATATCAAAAATATCGCACAACAACACGAGATATCTCGGGATAACTTTTGGCTGCCACAAAGTCCTCGAAATTTTGGGACTTGTTTTGGTTTCTCACTCGTAGCTTCTATACGGTGCATTCTAGCGAAAACTTACACACTAAGAAATTAAAGAACATAAAATAATGCGTGTAATGAGTACCAATACATAACAATTCGGTTCAGCGACATCGTTGAAAAACCATGGTCGAAAACTGGTGAGGAACTTTTCGCTAGGATGCACCGTATACGAGCTACGAGCGTCTACGAGTGAGAAATCAAAAAAAGTCCCAAAATTTCGCGGATTTGTGGCTGTCAAAAGTTGTCCCGAGATAAGTATATCGTGTAAACATTTTTGATATTTTCTCGGTTGTATTGTATCGATGTAAACAATATTTAAAAAAAAATCTTCTACACCACCTTTTGCAACGTGCCTCGGTTACCCCCCTTGCTTTGAACGTCTACGGACTGGCCTACGGGTGGGGTGAAGCGCATGAGCGCGTAAAGAATAACAGCCCTAGGCTGCGGCGCAGGCCACTCATTAGTGTAATGAAATGACGGACAGCTCTATTCTTAGAGACATGACCGAGTACTCGGATCATAGATATGATTCTGCGAATTTGCAAATGGCCGAATTCTTTGTGACCTCGCCTGGAAGCCTGAAATAGGACTCAGATAAATAGTTTGTGGCTCGCAAATTCATTCTTTTTCAAGGAATCCGGTCTTGTGGGTTGCATTCCTCCGGACCAGAACATAAAAGTATAGGTATTCTACATTTTCAACCGCCATAATATATTGTAGATTTTACCACCCCGAGTGTTGATATATCTAATAAACCTTTTTATTTAATAATTCATAATTCATTTATTTCCCATATAGGAAATGTTTTAACGTCGGAACCAAATTATTAACTCTAAATGTCGTGCTTTAAATCTATCCATATAATCTAACGTTGTACCTGGGCATTTTCAATAATTCGTGTACCCAATTAGCTGTTAAATAAAAATTAAGTCAGTGTTTGTTTTGTGACGAAAGTTAAGCATACAAATGATGTGAAAATGAACTTGTTTCACAATTAAATGACGAGTATATGCATATCATTGAAAAGAAAAAGTAAATTTTTATACAAATTGAATACTTAATTGTCGTTACAAAACTGACAATGAGTTAATTTTTGTTTAACAACTCACGCTAATTGGGTACACGAATTATTGAAAATGCCCACCTACATTCTTAATCTCAGATATTTTAGATTGACCTTCAAAAATTACATCACTTATATTTACTTACCCAATTAGATAATTTCATTCAATCCTGCATCCTCCATTTTAGCAAGTCTATTAGTTTGTGCACCACCAATTTAGCCTCCCTCTGAGAGGCCCTTCAGGCCCCCAAAGAGCATGTACCGTAACGCCTTGGCCACGCACGACTTTGGTCTTAAGCGACTTGCGGCAGCGGTTTTTCTAATTTATTGCGCGTGATCCCATTGCGCGTCTCGACCGCGCAATGAACAGATAAAACGCTGCCGCAGGTCGCTTAAGACCAAAGTCGTGGCCAAGGCGTCGAATTCGTAGCTGGCCGCAATGCAGGCCAAACGGGAAAAAAAAATCATTAATTTAGCCATGCTTGCATTTTTCATATTTTGTAATCAACTTTTTTTAGTAATTTTAGTACTTAGGTTCTCTAAACAATAAATATTACAAAAAAATATCGTAACAAAATACGAAAAGTTTAAGCATGCCATAGGCTTGTACCAAATATTTTTTACGATGCCATACGTACCAGTTTTTAGCAAGGGGCAAATGTTTGTATGGGATCAACTACAATTAAAGAACGTAAATACTCAATAATTTGATGGTTTACTATCCATTTAGCAACACTATGTTATCAATTTTAACACGCGGAAACTACCCTATTGATATAGTTATGGACTTTCTACGGATTTCAGAAAATCCCTTTTTATAGTGCTGCTCCCATGAACGTTCTGTTGTCTACGTTTATTTTTGCAACTACACGGTTGAAGACAGGATACCTATTTAGTTGAGAATATGTTTTAATGCTTCAAGCATCATTAACACTGAGTGCATGTTTGATATGCATGAAAAAAACATTAGACTTATGGGCTACAAAACAACTGTTGAACGCATCTGCTCCACGCACCCTGCAAGGTTTATTTAAGGGGATGCGGCTGCCCGCGGGTCACTCTCGCGCCAACCTCGCGCCGCGCCGCTCGCTCTGTCGCTTCCTTACCGCGCTACCCTACCAAGTTACGATGGTGAAAATGAAGTGCTTACCGATACGTGCAGCCTTGACTTTAATATGTTGTATAATAGCCGTGGATGCAGCTGAATTTAATATGAGAGAAGAAATAAAGGCGATGGCGGAACAGATCGAGAGTTTGAAAACTTTACATCTAACTGATGTTACGCGACTCAAGAGGGAAATTGAAGAGCTGAAGTAAGTTTTTTTACTTTTCCAAATTTTTACCTTTTAACTAAACATTATATTACATTATAGTCAAGCTATAACGCATTCGTTTTATGTAACAATTTTAAATACAAACCTTACGCGATATTAATTATCTTGCCAGGTAAAACGAAATTGCATCAAATCTTTTGAGCTTATTAACCTTTACTATTACAACATTTAATTTAAAAATGTTTTAGATAACAACATTGATACAATAAAGCTTTTCATGATGCATGGGACTTCCAGTTTACTTCTGATTTGACCCAGAGCTCAGCAATTGCGAATTATATTTCACGTGGAAAAAAGCTTTGCGAATTCGACGTAGGTAAATAAATTAAAAAGTTTAGGGTCGGTAATTAAGTTACACACATTGATATGATTTGGTGTAATTTTAGAAATTTGTGAACAACAATCGTACTTATTATGTTTCATATTTTTTAACGAAACAATTAAATTTTTAAGCAAAAATCCCACGGAAACACCGGAACTCGTACTCTGGCCAAAGTTTTCGTCATCGCCGTCAACCACTTAACCACCGGAGTTGCTAATGGAAACTTCGAATTAATTTTTGTGCATCTGCTAGCCCTTGAAGCTGTAGGTAGATATCAAGGTGTTAAACATTAAATGGGTCATTGTCAGATTTAGGTTCGCGTCTTTTCGGTGGACATTGCCAAAGTTAAGGGCTATAAAGCCTAATTTTTGGTTGAACTCTGAATCCGCATAAACGGCGTTGCCCCTTCTATAATTCTATGTGATAAAAACATATTATATGTGAGCGTAAAGCCCTTAACTATTGACCACCGGAAAGATGATTTTTGTTTTTGTGACTGACAATGACCCAAATAGGTAGTTTTTTTGGTTTTTTAAGTTTCCTTTACAGTAGTTTCAAGTTAGCGAGGGAAAAAACTCTTACTTACCTACTCTATTTTACATCAATTGCTGTTTAATAAAGTAAGATCCCTTCATCAATAATGGCAATTATTTTTCTGTATCCACGTGGGGTTCCAATATGCGATGATTGAGTGTGTTTCGTAAATTACATTGTAAGGTAATATTACCTACGCGTCTGACAAAGCAAATATGCTAGGTACTACCTTTACCTACTATGTGGGAAAATATTATCTTAGGTGCCCGTGGCCGTCAGTCCAGCTATGCTATTAAAAAAATATGGGACAATCTTACACAAATCAGCGATCAGAGGCTTGTGTTGTGGGTACTAGGCGATGATATATATAATAGATAAATACATATAGATACTTATATACATATATAACATCCATAACTCAGGAACAAATATTCGTGATAAACACACAAATAAATGCCCTGACCGGGATTCGAACCCGGGACCTCCAGCTTCGTAGGCAGAGTCACTACCCACTGGGCTACGGAGGCCGTTTATATTCTTACTTGATTTTACCTCACCTCATCCGTCACCCCCTAGTAATAAGAGGTTGTTATTCACAACGTGTTCGTTCGCCTCACCTTACCCGTCACCCCTAACGAAACTAGACCTCTGTCCCGCTATTCTGTAACTGGTTTTAACCTCAGGTGAGGACCATTCACCCACAAATATATCTTGACGCTGCGATTCGTAGTTACTGAGCGTAATCAGAGGTCTAGTGAGGCGCATTAGCGTGTTTAGAATAACGGCCCTGGGCATTGGTACCTGGGGCATTGGCACTCATGCGCGTTACCTCCCCCGACTGACGAAACTATCATCCCTTACCTCTGATTACGATTATTTACTACGAATTGCGGCGTCAAGATATATTGTTGGGTTGAATGGTGGAGTGAGTTTAAACCAGAATATCGGGGCAGAGGTCTGGTTTACACTGGTTTCATTTGAGGTGAGGTGAAGGGAAGCGTTCAGAATAACAGCTTTGCGCATATATAATAAGGCAGGTCCTGCCGCGCAAAATTACCTGCCACATCTGTATTCGGTTCGGAGAACTAATAGAGTACCTATAGGTACGTCTGACAGGTTGGCGCGCTTCCTCGTCTCAGCTATTATTGCGGGTGACGGTATTATGCACTTAGAAACCTGCACCTACCTACTGTCGCAATATAACTTTACTCAGACGACATCGACACCTATTCACAGTGCTTAGGTATTTAGGCCGATATATTGGTGAGCCGAGGCGAGCAGTTCCACCACACAGAAACAAACCTACTTAGTTACTTGTTTCAAGATAAATATTCTTGAAGCAAGAAATTAGCTTAGGAAGATATTAAATTATGTCGAATGAAGCGAAATTATTTTGATACAAGATTGTCTCTTGGTTGGAGAGAATAATCTTAAATCGAGATCATTTCTGTGTCTTACGAAATAATGGTGTTCCTTATGAATTTCTTAGCTCATATTTTTTCTGTGCAAGAATACGATCATTGTAGCCGATTCGCTGATTCCATTAAAAGTAAAAAAATATATAGGTCATTGCATCACAGTTCTGCACGGCTATCACAAGACGGCCGCGACATACTCTCGAGCTCTCTCGCACTATGCGTCTCTTTCTAAGTGGTCTAATCAAAGAGAGACGCATAGTGCGAGAGAGCTCGAGAGTATGTCGCGGCCGTCTTGTGATAGCCGTGCAGTTTGTTTTGGAAGCCGTTCGTTATCTATTATGCCTCCACTACACGTCCGTAGATGCGACCGCGGACGTCTTCTCCGGATGCTTCCGCGGAGACGTGCAGAGGGGGTACCCTCTGCACGTCCGCGGTTTTGGTCATCTGTGGTAAGTATTTGACGTCCGCAGACGCATCTGCCACCGATCCGTTTGTTGTCGGTTTTTGTGGCACGAATCAAAGGATTAGGATTTAGGAGGAATTAGACTGAACGATCAACAGACGTGTGGTCGGTTGGTGGAGATTCGTCTGCGGATGCATTTGCCGACGTCCGTGGATGCATCTGCGGACGTGTAGTGGATGGAGGCTTTAGAAAAGCAAAGAGACAGTTGCCGCGCTGGTGCACTTTATAAGAGTCTGGTTTATGTTATTTCAATTATAGAGAATGGCCTGCGGCTATTTGATGTTGAGGGAACTTAGTTTAACTGTTGTATTTTAGAATACTTTGCTTCATGAATAGATTACAACCGGGGACAGGGTATTTAACATTTCTAATTTGTTTTAAACAACCGCGCATATAATGGGCTAAATAGATATTTGCCTAACGAATAAATTCATCATTCATATTCAATCCTAAACTTGTCAAAAGAAAAAAATACCGTTCGTTCAAGCCTCGGTTGCACAGAGTTTGTACAGAGCACAAAAATATTCTAGAAAATAATACAAAAAGGTATTAGGTTAATACAAAACATGCATCCAATAAGTATACTGTGTATTTAAAGACGCAGTGCCAAGTTAAGGTTAAATTAGTTATATGACTTTTCTAATTATCATCAGCCGATGCTCTAGAGTGGAAATGATGAATGTGATACCCGACTGGATTAGTTTAGTATCTACCCGAAAAATAACTGAATGACGGTTGGTCAGGCTACCCTATTTGACATAAGTTATATAAATACTGCCAAATAAACCGCTTGTATTTTATAACATTTAACAATTGAGCTGGAGTGCGCAGACAGTGTAGGTCTATCATTTAACGTCAAAGAGGCGTTATTTTAATTAATATTTTAATTTAAAGCATTCTTTATTGCTCAAAGTTCTTGTAACTCGATAACTGAATCTAGCGTAGCGGCTACGATGTGTCTTCGCTACGCTCTGCTTATTCAAAACTTATTTCACCTCACCTCACCGCTCACCCCTATTATATCTTGACGCCGGGATTCGTAATATCAACCCACAATCGGAGGTCTGACGTACATTGGTTCACCTGAGGCTAGGTTCATGAAAAACAAACAGCCTTAGAATAAAATCGGCCTTCGCCGCACCGCGCCGCACCGCGCCGCTCACCCCCGATTCCGCTGTCGACTTTCGTGCATTATTCTTTCATCTACGCGTAACAGCGTTTTTACCTTACTTCCTTTGTGCAAAGTGATATTAAAGCTTCATATTTTTTTAAATATGTGATGGGCGTTAAGAAAAGAGAGTCTAACCTTTTCGTTATCGGGTGTAATGACGCAATAATCTCAATAAACGGCTAAGTACTTAGTTACATATATATCTTAGTGTATTTTTAATATTCGATGTTCGAATTTATCCATTTTACAATAACTCATGCCTGTTATGTAGTACCTATACCTAATAAAGGGGTAGGCAGAGCACTTGAAACTTATTTTTCAGTGCCCTTTCTAGCAACTGTACCTACATTGAAATATGGAAAAAATATGATATTGTAATGATATTTAGGTTGCTTGAATCCATTTTTATGCTGATCTTTTGCCTCAGATCTCTATGTAATACGTTGTAGGTTTTAGTTATAAAAAGAGCCAAAGAAAACTGCTTGGCGATAGTTCGCTTCGAGTGGGCTGTGAGGGTTCGCCAGACGGGCCGCGAATCGCGATACAAGTCGTAAAATATTGGTCGAGAGCACCGACGGCCATCGGCCAGTGTGGGTCGAGAGCACCGACGGCCAGTGAACCAGGGCATCTGATCGCCGCTGCAAATATTTTACCACTTCGGTGACCTACTGTACAAAGTTATATGTTTGCGTTAAATAAAAAAAATAGGGTTATATTGGAAATATTAGCCTGCTTTTGTGTGGCCGCCCTCACAATTCGTTTACTACCTATTCTACAAACCAGCAAACTCGCAAAGAGCCAAGCTCGCTGTTTTAGTTTCTTTAGTAAAGTAGGTAAATATACATTTTAGCCTTTAATTACGATTAAGGACCAAAAGTGTAAACATAATATCTTTGCCTTGGACCGTACGCGGAGATTAATCACACACAAACATAAACAAGTGTGCTCGTGCATGGGCTCTGCTTGTCCATACAGAAGCTGCCGTCTCGGTGCAATTAAGTAACTACATTTTCGAACAGATGGACTAAATGATTGCGACCAGCTGCATGATAGTAATTATTATTATTGCCACAACACCCACTGGCCGGAGCAATAATAGCTGTTATTCACAATACGTCACCGTCGTCACCTCACCTCAAACGAACCAGTGTAGACCTCCGTTTACGCGGTGTGATTACGAATCGCGGCGTCAACATACATATTCTAGGGCAGCCAAGGGTGGTGAAACAAGTTGTGAATAGCAAAGCTGATCCCGATCCCGACGGAATCTCGCGCGCCGCCGCCAGGAACACTGATTTCAGTAAATGCAATTTTAAACCAGCGACATTCTAAATTCAGATTTCATTTGGAAGTTGACCTAAGTAAGTATACAGGATGTGGCCTGTAATAGGAGCAAATATTCAAAAGGACGCTTCCTTAGAGCATTTGCAGTAAAGTAACCTTTTGTCGCATATGGTCCCGTTCGCAATTCAGCCCGTTCGACAATTCGTCCCGATCGCAATTCGTCCCGTTCGTAATGTAGGTACACCTAAAAAAAATCGGTTCTGGCGCTTCGCGCGCTGTAGGGTCACGCACGGTTTACCTAACACTCCTCCTCTCTTCGCAAGTCGTCGTACCTACCTACCCGGGATGAATTGCCGAACGGGACAAATTGCGAACGGGACCATATGCGACAAAACTTAAAATCACCCCTTGTTTTCTTTATTATAATTTTTTGCATTCGGAGATATTTTGGTCTAAAGTTAGGACCTCCAAGTACTTGGCACCACGACATTATAGCACATCAGTCAATGCGGATTTTAAGGTAACATCATGTAACGAGTCATAATAGTTTTTGCATTTTTGTTTTCAAAAGATATTTTTGTGATTTTTTTTATTTTTATTTCATTTTTTACTGTTTCAAAATAAAAAGTCATTTATAGCACTCCAGAAGAGTAAAAAAATACAACTAAACTTATTTTGAAGAAAAAAAAATTTTTTTTTTCAAATTTCACCACGTGTAAATAATTGTTCACAAGATTAATAATCTAGGTACCTACTGTTTAAGTTTTTGCTCCTATTACAGGCCACAGCCTGTATAAACGCTGTGTCTGAAAGCAATAATTTTCAAACTTGATGAGGCAGGCGATTCTGGTCCGTCTATAGAAATCTTAGTTTCGTAATTTACGTTTATAGTTATGTATATGTATATATATAGTTAATAGCTATACGTTTTATAGATACGATCTCATTAAATTGTCACAGAAAAATTAAAATGCACTAATATTGATAAAAATGCATTGAATATATGTATCGATTATTGCAATGTTTGTACAATTTAAAGTAAGTATTGCGCATAAATATCTGACACGACTCTTATGTCTAGGATCGTAAGGACGTGTCATATATGGTTACCTATCTGAAGCACTAAAAATGGTTTCCCAACTGTCCGAATTTTCATTTGTACTAAAAGCCGTTTTTCTCTGAAGTCATGACATTTTCAGGATGATTATAAAACAAACCTAACCTAACCTAATGGGTTTTATGCGATAAGTATTTCAAAAATTGAAAAGCTTTTGGATTTCCGAGATAATTGGCTTTTTGCCGACATGAAAATTTGGACAACCGATACAGTTGGGAAATGAAATTTAGTGATTGCGATAGGTTACCGTCAGATATACATGCGCGCTTTGTTCTGGCGGATATTAGTGCTGGGTGACTGTACTTAAATTCAACTTTTCGTTGGTTTTGGCGTCCAAAATATCCTTCAGTGGGGAAACTATTCCGGCAGGCTAATCTCCACTTATAATAAATCTCTAAATTAAAAAAAGAATCAGCCAGTTTGAAACTAAGCTTTGCGCGGTTCGAATGTTCTCAGCATCCCATGAACGGAAAAATATGAAACATTTTATATAGGTACATTATTATTCTAGCTGCAACTTAGGATAGTTTTTATCCGACTGCGACAGTTAATTAATTTTCCGAAATATACGACTTCATTTAATTTTTCATTTATTTTTATTGAAATCAAACGCTGCTCCAACTGTCAGCTATAAGAACCGTCAAATTTTCGTCAAAATGGCGGAATTGCTTTGCCTTTCACTTATTAATAATTTAAATCCCGTCTACGATAGACCTTTACGAGACAAATGCTAAAATATAAACCATAAAAAAATATTCGATTCTGATATGAGAACTTATATGCGCAAATGTCGTTTTGTGTCGTAATTTCAATAAATGAAATCAACAAATTTGAACAATATAATTAACACGAATTTGTTTTTTTTGAATGACAATGGCACGCGCTCGGCGCATTCAGCCAAACTGCCAACCTGCGGCGCTACCACGAAAACCGATACTCAATGTTCATATATTTGCATCCCTGTCACTCGAGTATGGTTAGTGCGATAGAGATAGAGATACCCGAATATTTTCGAATTCCGAAGTTCGTGGTTATAGCTCAGGAATCGAAAATATGGTAAATAATCATAACGTATTTTCTCGAAAAAGAATTTAAAATAAATATAGTCAAATGGAGAAAAAAACAAAGCAAGAGGTTATATAGGTAATGATTAAGTTATAAGAGTCCAAAGTTTTAAGAGGCGGTATGTTCTGTCCCTTTTCCGCAAAACGCACCTTCATATGAAACGATTGTTTTTTACTATGACGCTCGAGTATATTGACGTCACAGTCCCTCATCGTTTTCTCACTCTAACAAGCGACATTAAAACGGATGTAGCTTCATAATTTTTTGAGATATTTGCATGGGAGTTTCATTATCTTCTATCTATTTATACATAATAATTATATATACAACTATGTCCTGACTGACTTATTCACTCACTCACTCACTCATCAACGCACAGCCGAAACTACTAATCTTAGAGAGTTGATTTTTGCACAGTATGTTGCTTTTATAACGTGGGCTAGGGATAAAAAGGGATTTTTGAAAATTCTACCCCTAAGGGGGTAAAATGGGGGTGCAAAGTTTGTATGGGAAAACCTTTTTTTTTTGAGCTATAGACTTAAACTTTGTAGAAAGATCAGTCATTAGAATACAAATAAAGAACTTTCAGGGTTTTAGAAAATTCTACCCCTAAAGGGGTAAAATAGAGTGCAAAGTTTGTATGGGAAAAACTACTTTTTTTTAAATAGAGACTTAAAACTTTGTAGAGAAATTATTCATTAGAATACAAATAAAGTACCTAGATTCAGTGTTTTAAAAAAATCTACCCCTAAGGGGGTAAAATAGGGGTGCAAATTTTGTATGGGGGAAACAATATTTTTTTTTAAACTTTCAGCGTTTTAGAAAATTCTACCCCTAAAAATAGGGGGCTAAAATAGGGGTGCAAAGTTTGTATGTGGGAAACTATTTTTTTTAGCTAGAGTCCTAAAACTTTGTAGAAAGATTATTTAAATACAAAGAAAGTACTTTCAGCGTTTTGGAAAATTTCACCCCTAAGGGGGTAAAATAGGGTGCAAAGTTTGTATGGGAAAAACATATTTTTTTTAATAGAGACTTAAAATTTTGACGAAAAATTACTCATTAGAACATGAAAAATACTACATTCGGCGTTTTACAAAAATCATTCCCTAAGGGGGTTAAAAAAGGGTGCAAAGTTTGTATGGGGAACACTTTTTCTGAGCTAGACACTTAAAACTTTGTAGAAAGATTACTTATAAAAATACAAAAAAAAAGACTTTCAGCGTTTTGAAAAAATCTATCCCTAAGGGGGATAAAAAGGGGTGCAAAGTTTTTATCAGGGAAAGTTTATGTTTTTGAGTTAGAGACTTGAAACTTTGTAGAAAGATTACTTATAATACAAAAAAAGAACACAAATCGTTTTAGAAAATTCCACCCCTAATAGGGTTAAAAAGGAGAGCAAGCTTTGCATGGGCAACACTTTTTTTTGAGTTAGACTTAAAACTTTGCAAAAAGATTACTTATTAGAATACTAAAAAAGAACTTTCAGCGTTTTAGAAAACTCCATCCCTAAGGGGATCCTTAAGATCCTTAAGAAGGGTAGCCAGTGTTGTGTGGGAAAAACTTTTTTTTTACTAGACTTAAAACTATTCAAAATGTTACTTATTAAAATTAATAATAAAGTACTTTCAGAGTTTTAGAAAATTCCACCCCTAAGGGGGTTAAGAAAGCTTTGTATGGGCAACACTTTTTTTGAGCTAGAGACTTAAAAGTTTACGAAAAAAGTTCTTTCAGCGATTAGAAAAATTCAACCTCTAAGGGGGTTTAAAAGGGGGTTCAAATTTTAAATGGCGAGCAATAAAATTTTAAAGTGTGAGTAAGAGATTTTTAACTTCGGTCTTATTCTGTACGTTAAAAGACTACAAAACTGATTTCAGAGTTTTTCCAAATTCATCCCCTAAGAGTGTTAAAATTGGTTCAAAGTTTGAGTATTTCAAGGCATTTTTAAAGTATGAGATTTTTAACTTTGGTTTTAGACTGTTTGTTCACAAACTAGAAAATTAACATCAACTTTTTTTTTACTTATCCCCTAAAAGAGGGTTCAAATTTTGTATTGAGAGAAATCATTTTCTAAGACGATAAAAAGTACTACGCGGACGAAGTCGCGGGCAACAGCTAGTAACTAATAAGGCAAGATAAATTACCCAACGCTTCTGTCCGAGCTCGGGTGTCCAGATCGCTTCCGCGTGATGGGGAGCGCCCTAATAGCGGCCTGTATTTACTCGTAGTTACCTAACCCGTGATGAACTGGAAGTCGTCGTTATTGACTGCAATAGGGGCAAACATCTGGCCTTAATGTTTATTTATATCCCGACCGGAAGTGATGGTCTCGAGCCCACATCCGGTAGCCAGCGAAATATGGCGTGTGTGTACCGCGTGCGCACCGAATTTTGAATCACGGAAAAAAGTTTTGATGAGTTTTGAGTTGATATTCCTCCGTATTTACAATAGATATATTTATGCCACAAACGTTAATCGGTTCTTCAATACTTTATCTAAGCTAAATTTTGCAAGAGAGTTTTTTGGAAAAAAAAGTATATTTATTTTTCTATGATTTATTCAAACATGGTCCAAAAAAGCTCTGTTTTCGATATTAGTATGTTGTTTATGCACTTTTATATATGAAATTTACATGTAACTGTTCCTTTTTGACGTTTCTAACAACCCAAGAGAGTTTTTTATTTTTAACTCATTTTTACAAAAGTTACGTCCAAAAAACTGGTTTTTTGGCCTAAAACTGCTAAAGTTTAGTGCCATATATCTCAAAAACTATGAGGTTTGAAGTAAATATGGGATACTATTTCGGTTAACCTCGTTGCTGTTAATACGGTAAGCCAAAAAAAAACACGAAAAAACGGACGGTAACAGATCGAAGGTCATTGGGAGCTTTGAGCCCCTTAACCCTTAACATGTTTACTTGTTTCCTTCATGTTCTATCTTACACATTGTTTTATAAGTTAATCTCGGGTTAGGGACAACCAGGTGAATAGTTAATTTAGTAGGTACTTTCAGTGGGTTAATAGTTTCTAGGCATTACATAAAAGTGAAAATTTCTTCAGCACGTGGTCATTGCTTCCTACTCGCAATTCATCGCAAACGGCTTCACTGCAGTATCAAAAACTGGCTCAAAAAACCTCAAGAATCCCCAGATTGTACAGCATTGCGAATTGAAAGAAACTCTTTTGTGTAAGTTAAACTCGGGCTGAGGACAACATGGTGAATAAGTAGTTAGGCGTAAACACCGCTCCTTAAATCGGTTCATCCGTTCGGGAGCTACGATGCCACAAACAGACACACAGATACATATGGTAAACTTATAACACCCTTCTTTTTGCGTCGGGGGTTAAAAAAGGACTGAAAATAAAATATTTTGATGATTTGTTGTACCTACCTAATGGGGAATGGATGAAAATTTTAGAATTGCCTGATTTTTATTTTGGTGTTAGGAATAACCTTCCTTAACACCAGAAAAAAATTGCAAAACTTTTCAGGTGCGTCAATTATTTTTGAAAAATATAAACACATTCCTCACTTACGTTTTGGGTTTATATAGGACGGCGAATGAGACATTTTCCTTGATTCGTCTTATATTACAAAAAATATCTTTAAAATCCGTGGTAAACTGACACTGGCAATGATATTGACAGCTGCAGCAGCTATATTTGTCATTGCCAGGGTCAGATATTCAAAATATTTTTGTAACATGAGACGGATCAAAGAAAATGTCTCATTCGCCGTCCTAACCCCAAAACGTAACTGAAGAAACTGTTTATATTTTTCAAAAATAATTGACGTCGCTGAAAAATCTGCAACTTTTTTCTGGTGCTAAGGAAGGTTATTCCTATAATCAAAAAAAAATCAGGCATTTCTAAAATTTTCATCCATTCCCCATTGCGTTTGTGGAGAATTACGAATAGGATAAAACATTTAGGTAGGTATATGTACGAGTATGTAATGACTAGAACCTAGAATAATCCGACTATGTCATAGGCACCTGCCGAATATGGATGAGTATAGAATAAAAACAGTCGCACTCGCGCACGTGGGTTCCGTACCGTGGGTACGCGCATGATTTGCAGCTAATTAAACTTTATTTTGGGGCATGGTTAAATAGTGTAACGTAGTTACACTCCCTCCCGTTACGAAGAGTTTACCGGTGTCCTGAGGCTCTAGTATAAGTTTTATCGATACAATACGTTTTCGAACGCGTTTGCGTTTAGTCTCAATTTATATGGCAACGCGAACAGCGCCTCTGGTGGTAACTATTAGGAACTACGCGTTGCCATACAAATTGAGACGAAACGCAAACGCGTTCGAAAACGTATTGTACGGATAAAACTTATACTAGAGCCTCTGGTGTCCCCTTTACACCCTGGTTACATTGAAACAGTATTTTTAAGCGGGCTGATTTTTGACTTTTGAGCGCTCGAAAATTAAATAAAAGCAAATACATTTTTAGTGTCAAAATTACAGGCACTTACTTTCTACCGATATAATTGAATACGAGTGGTCAGTACCAAACATGTTTGAAGTGGATACTTCTTAACTCGCGTTCTTGTATAGGGGTACAGTTCAAAATGTATCACGTGACTTCCGGAATAACTTTTTGTAGACAAGCCTAATCTGATTTCAAATAATTGTTCGTTGCATGTTTAAATCCTTCTTTATTTGCCATTAGTTGTTAATCACAAAATGTTATTTAGTTTATTTGGCGGACATGAAAATAATGCTGAAATGACCGCCATTTTCAATGTATCGCGAGTCAAATGAGCTACGTCAGTCAATGTTGCCATATAATATACCAATTTATCTGTACTTATAAAGATTTTAATGAAATAATTCAGATATAAATATTAGGGTTCCATATATAGCCAACAAAGAAGTATCCACTTAAACTTAATTAACGGTTGTATCTGCGACACAACCCGCTTCTTTTTTAATGTCCTATCGCTATTTCAAAATAGTACTTCATCATTTTTGACAGTTTTCGAGTGAAAGAGTCGAGCGCTCGAAAGTCAAAAATCGGTCTCCATATAACCTGTAAGAAATCATTCGTAAAAATCTACAATGAATCCGTTACAGTATAAAATTCTGGGGGAACAGTTACAAATACAATAATTACTCGGCGTTTATTGCTCAGAAAAAGGCGATAAGGATTATGGCTAGAATACCACAGTATACGTCTTGTAAGTGCTACTTTTTAGAATTTGGGATACTCACGGTTCCCAGCTTATATATTCTGGTACTTCTCACGGATTTATTTAAGAATTTATCAGGGTTGGAAACACCTGAACAGAGGAAACAGCGGTTAGAATCTAGGCGGAAGGACTTGTTGCCTTCTTTAATTACCAAGCTAAACGTAGTTAAGCAGTCAGCTGGTTATCAGGAAATTGTCCTTTTTAACAAGTTATCAGTGGAAATGAAGTCACTTTCTAGTGTTACTGTGTTTAAGAACAAGCTTAAAGCCTTTTTGCTAAAGAGTTGTTTTTATTCAGTCGAAGATTTTTGTCAAAATTGTAACAAACTAAAATAATTAAGTTATTTATTGGCTGTGTATATTTAATTTTTTTTTTAATAACTTTCATTATGTTTCACTAATTAAAACTAAATTATTTAATTTGTCAGTAGTGTGCTATTTTTATTATTTTTTATTGTGAATTGAAATTTATTTCATGAATTATATAATATTGTGATTGTGAATTTATAACTTAATTTGGAACTCGCTTTAACATACTTTGATGTAAACTTTCGAGCTTATGTACCTACACCTACCTATTTCAAACGCAATGTATATTGTTTTTTGAATAAAGATATGAGATATATGATATGATATGAATAACCTCATTTTGCCGTCTCCATAGCAAACAACCTGAAAAAGTTAAATGGCACATAGTTCACTCCCCCTTTCATTCGTCATCCATTGCAACCATCAACCATACACATAATCACTAGTTCCATTAGAAATCACTAACAACTCAGTAATCGCGGATTCAGTCGCCCGTAAGCGAAGGATTCGCGGGAACTGTATGACGGTTAAAAAAAAACTTTGTAAAAAAATACAGTTTTCGGAGACTAATACCCTGTCTTATTAAAGTTATTAACCACAATGATGATGTCAACAGGAACATACTACTTACTCTTTATGTTTTGGTATCAAATCTATCCCTTCTAGGGCTTCCCGTAGGGATAGAGTAGGTACGTACGTATCTACATCTACCTAACTATTTCGCATAATATTTTGGCATAAACAGCGGATCTTTTTATTGATTCATGTGTTTGATTTTTTCGCAACTTCAAGGAAGGGACAAGGGACTGCGGACTTTGTGCGTGTTCTCGAGAAAAGGCGTGTTGACTGACAGACGGACAACGTAGTGATCTACAAGGGTTCTTTTAAGGTACGGGACCCTGGCAATAATAAGTACCCACCTACTACAAATTATGACCATGTGCAACATTCTAATACAGTTTATTCCACACCATATTACCAAACAAAGCATTTTACAGGATTGTAATTACTAAAACAAAATGGAATATCATTGTGGCCCAAAAGAGGCCTTATTAATGATGATAATGTCTAGACCTCGGTGCACTTTTCTAACGGCCGCTTAACACATGGCGCGTTCGCACCTGGCGTCGAAAAAAGTTTTAAAAGCCCCGAAAGATGCTCAAAAGGCTCAGTTTACTGATAGAAGTTCTATTTAAACTGGCATGCGGCTCTTTGGGAGTGTGCTCGGAGATTAATCGAAGGTAACGCCGCCTCCGGCCGGCTGTGCAACGCATCTGTTCATTCATTGCCTTTTTAATACATAACAATTTGAATAGAGACATAAAATAAATCACTGGAAAACACGTGATATTACAAAATGATTACTATGTCTTATGAATCTTATTCGCTATCATTCAAAGAATAATAAATAAATAAATTAAATAAATAAATATTTGGGGACAATCTTACACAAATCGACCTAGTCCCAAACTAAGCAAAGCTTGTACTATGGGTACTAGACGACGATATACATACTTATTTAGATAAATAAATATTTAAATACATAGAAAACATCCATGACTCAGGAACAAATATTTGTGCTCAGAACACAAATAAATGCCCTTACCGGGATTCGAACCCGGGACCTCCGGCTTTGTAGGCAGGGTCACTACCAACTAGGCTACAGAGGTCGATGAATAAAGAAATATACATTTAAAATGAAAGTGTGTATACGTTAGCTACCTACACCTAATAGGTATATGAAAAGTATTAATGTTGTTATATCATTCTAAGAAGGCATTTCGACGTCCTTACATCGAAAAATCATTTACTTAAGTATCAGTTAATATACGAGTAACAAAGATCGTCGTAAAAAGTAACTCGAAAGTTCCCTTTTAATTTTTAATTTTAATAATGCTTCTGAAATCGATATCGCTCTCTTCTCGACTGTAGGTACTTACATTATTGCTTCAATAAAACAGGCTGGGGACCGCTGCGAATGCTCCCCTCTTATTAGGGTGGAAACACGAAGATCTTTTATTTATATTTATTTTACTTAATCCAATCTACAGACAATTAGTATACTCTTACTCGGAAAGAATTATTTTCAGGGAACAATGTTAGATGAAGTTTTAAACACACATGTTCGTAGTAATGCTGGAGCAAACATACTACTAACCGCATTAAAATGTTATTGATTTGGTAAAGTATCCGCCAAACTGGTAATATTGGTATATGTATTGATCAAACTAGTGAATATAGGGTTCCATGGCAGTTAATTTGATTACTTTGTTTAATATCGTTAAGATTTATGTCGCGCAACTCGCCGCGCGAGGTGTCAGGCGACTATGGCCGGCGTGGCGGGAAACGTCACAGTCACCTGACAGGTCGCGTGGCGTTTCGAGCGGATTACGCCTGAGTATAAACGCGGCCTTAGTAGCTATAGGTAACTAAGGTACCTAGCTGTACGTACTCCTATTCACTAAGATACTAAAGGTATCATCCTACTCATAATGTACAATACCCGGGGTTCTCTTGAGGGAAAGGTCTAATAATGAAGTATGCATTTCACATCCTAAGTATAAAGTTATTACCAGAAAACACAACACATGTTCACACGGCTGAAATCCTGGGGAACCCTATGGGTTTTCAAAATATTATTTTACTCCTAAAAGTTACACAAATATCTTATTTGGGATGAAAACGAGGTTCGTGGCTTGTTTGGATTTTAAATAAAACTCCAGTATTTCCAAGCATGTTGAAGAAATATATTGGTGTATTTCTCAGCTCTACGACACCTTAATGAGTATTATGGAAGAGGGTGAAAATGGTAATGAGTTCGGTCGGCGTTACGCTCTTTCCCGAGTACCAACGGCGGTCCGTTATCCTTCACTACCCAATGGAGATATGAATTAACGTGAAAAAATAACGTGAACATCAAATTGACCTGTATCCACCCTCCCTTTTTCCGATGAAGTCATTTTTTTATAGATAGGTACGAGTAGCACCGATAATTGGCGATGCAGGTCAATCTATATTCAAATCACTATTCCTCACTCGGCAAAATTGCATTTCACTCGCTAGTTTATTTGTTATTTGTAACAGAAGCACCCGGTTTGATATGTTGAGGTGAAAAATATTTTTTACAGTTATTGAAAGCACTATGTTACATAATTGTACATGCACCTAGAAGGTACCTACACTGTAACAACTTCCTAAAAATTAACAAATAAGATGTGTAAAAATAAGTGATATCATTTATATAGAATGCTTTCTTATTTCATCCTCATCATATATGTTAAGTGCTCACTGTTTAGAAATGAATTTCCGTAAATAAATATAAATGTATGCATTGGCATGTTCAGCGGAAGTTCTTCGAATATTGATAAAATTCTCTTGCGTTTGAACAATGATAACAGTTTTTAGGTCGGTACTTTATTATATTACACTTCAGGTGAATCCAGCGATACCCGTTCGTTCGATGACTTCTTGAAAATATTATTACTGTTGGTCATACCCTCAATTAGGACATAGTTACATCTGTTACATGCCTGCCAATGTTTGACTCGTTAATTCCTAATAGTTTAACTTAATCGTTGTGAATTTAGATTCAAAGTGTCCAATATAGGCCCAGTGTCGACTGTCGAGTGCTGGGGCGTTTACCTTATGGTACCAGGTCATGGTAAATTAAAATGATAATAATGCGTGCAACGGAAACGGAAGTTGATCGCAGGAGACACGCCGGTGCGCGTGCGATGTTGCGGAACTGTCCTGCCTGCACCAACCATTCGGCTTATTCCTTTACTCACTATACAAATTTAATTTTTCTGGTTAAGTATTATTAAGAACTGAGCGGAGAGCTGTGTTAAAAATAGGGCGCTCAATAACAAGATAATGATGTTATTAGTTAAATTAAAACAGAACGAACATAACGGTTTCCTTTATACCCGACTACCTCAAAAGGAGTGTTATGTTTTTCGAGCGTATGTACTTATGTGTCTATGTGGATAAGAATAATTATATTTCGCGGGCAACAGTCCAAACGGCTTGATGGATTTTGACATAATGAGGTGTCGTAGGATTCCCCCTACTCTTGGGAATTAAATAGGCTATGATAAGTATTGGAAATAAAGCAGTTGGGTTTCGTGAAATAAATATTAAAGGCGCGTCCAAACATCCGAGCGCGGCGGACTGCATACTTCGGCTATAAGCATTAAGAAAAAAGCGAGAGAGAGAACAGAATGCCTCACTACACGATGTGGCCTGTAATAGGAGCAAATATTCAAAGGGACGCTTCCTTAGAGCATTTGTAGTAACCCCTTGTGTCCCCACTCATTATTTTTTTTGGGTTCGGAGATATTTTGATCTAAAGTTATGACCTCCAAGTAATGTATCTTGGCACCACGACATCATAGCACAGCAGTCAATCCGGATTTTGAGGTAACATCATGTAACGAGTAAGTAATAATAGTTTTCGCATTTTTGTTTTCAAAAGATATTTTTGTGATTTTTTGATTTTTATTTCATTTTTTTAGTGTCTTTAAAATAAAAAGTTACTGATAGCACTCCAGAAGAGTAAAAAATCCAACTAAACTTATTTTGAAGTAAAAAAATTAAAAAAAAGATTTTTTTTTTCAAGTTTAACCATGTGAAAATAATTGTTCACAAGCTTAATAATCTACCGTTTAATTTTTTGCTCCTATTACAGGCCACACCCTGTATGTCCCGCATGTCCTGTAGGTAATAAATAGCAGTCCGCCGAGCTTAACGTGAGCGTATTTAACTCTACCTAGTCTAAAAGCCATATTAATATTACTCTTCGAACACGTCTCGTGGTAATATGGCCTGTTTTACACCCTAGTCAGGTTTCGCATTTTGTAACGTAGGGTCATTTCGCCGGTTACGCGACCACCTTCGGTTAGCGACCTCCTGAAGGACATGGTTTTTTCAATTGAAGATAACATCAATTATACAGATCCTATTAAAAAAGTTAGCCGTATGCATTATTGTTTGTAGTTATGGAATAGGAATTTACAAAAAAAACGAGAAAATATGCTTTCAGTTCACCAACTCAGCTAAGTGGTCGATAACCAGCACATGAAATTAGGTGGTCGCTATAACCGGCGAAATGACCCTACCTACATTTAAAGCGGTAATGCGTTAAGTTTGATTATAAAATTATAATAGTTAAAGTTAATTTATTAGGTAAGCGCATCAGTAACCAATTATTATGAGATGTAGTATAAATGAGCATTTGCAGGGAATCGTCGTCGGCCGGCAAGACGAGCAACCAGTTACGCAACGAGCAGACGACGCTGCAGTGGGCGCGCTCTTCGCTGCAGGAGCTGCGCGGGCAGCTCCGCGAGCTGCGCGCCGGCCTCGACAGCTCCGCGCTCCTGCGCCAGCTGCACGTCATGCGCAATGAGGCAAGCACTTTCACTTTTAATTGTTTTCTTTTTGTAAGTACTAGGTACAGTACAATACCTTGAAAATAGAGTTGTGTTCAGATGTTTGTGAGTTGCTTGTTTGCTCCGATGTATGGTTGGCCTTATCACGCAATAAGTGACAAGATAAGAGCGTCGTCTCGTTCTATCAAACGGTGTCAGCCAGGGACGGATGCTCTATCTTGTCACTTATCGCGTGATAAGGCCATCCATGCTACGGGGCCTGATGTCTTGTACTGTTGTCACATGACGTAAATATTTACGTCATGTGACAACAGTACAGACCCTTACAATTTTGACCGGAAGTGAAGGATTTTTAGGCCAATTTTAGGTGCGATAATCTTCTGATTCTTGCTCAGCACAATTTTCTCGACCTGCTGCCATGCATTTTATCGGGTTGTCATATGAGACGTATAGGCGTACCTATTACGAGTGGGCTTACGGATTATTATAATAAAATGTTAAGACCTTTTACTTAGGGCCAACTTTTGGCACTGGACTTTGTTCAACTTTTTTAATGACTTTAGGACGCGGTTCAGAAGCGGTCATAAATATTGAAGAAGTTTTAAATAGCAATAATAGTCATCAAATAATTAATTTAGTAACATACTTCATTGAAAAAAATTACGCATAATAATTATCAGCAAGTTTCAAAAATCAAAATACAATTTTGTGAAAGGTGTGGCTGTACACTGTACATGTTTCTGCCATTGTTAAATATTTTTTTAATACTTTTTAGCCCCATGCATCACTTTCAACCCGCTATTTAGATAAATCATGGCCCACTTTCAGAGTATGAGAGATGAAAAATTCCTTTATTAGTGCATGGATTGAAACTTCGGGATAGATATAGGTTTGAATTTTATCCTGAAGCTCCGCCTGATATTTTTTGTACCAATATGGATAGAGTCGCGATTTTGTAAATATATAGAATTAAGTTATCTTATTGTACAGTCAGCATCAAAAGTAGCTACGCAAATGAAGACCTCTAAAGTCTTTATTAAAAGGGAATAAGAACTTTTGACGTCTTCAATTGCGTAGCTACTTTTGATGCTGACTGTACCGGCCAAGGAATGTTAAATCGAGATTACTTATCATTTCTACATTTACTGGCCGGGATGATGAGAAAACGAGTTTAGTACTGGTTGGCAGATGGTGGCTTTATGGCGAATCACACGAGTGCCACCGGCAATCATTTCATCAGGAATGCAAGCCAGAGTTATAATTAGTTAAATTATTAGGTACCTAGGTACTTATATTTATGCTAGTTTTTGAATAACATACTCGTAAGTACATATCAAAGCTTAATGTTGCCGTTAAGTAGTTAATTCAAGTGTAGGTACTGCACTTAACTGAGAGGGCGAAGGGGCAAGAGGGGAGACGTCAAAGAGTAGCCCTGACACGCTCGCTCGCTTAAGCGGTTAAACTGCATGCGCAAACCCGTACGTTAAAAACTCAAATCGCAATAAACAAACAAGCGGTTTTTATAAGCAATAGCTAATGAGTTAAATATGGAACGTTGGTTGTTTGTTTTAGTTGAAGCAGGCGCTGGTGGAGACGTCGGACTTGACGCAGCTGGCGCGCACCCAGGAGGCGCGGCTGGATAAGCTTGATGGCGCCGTGGGCCGCTTACAATATGAGGCGCGGCAGGCGCGCGACGCCGCCGCCGACCAGAACGCGCGCCTCGCCGCCCTGGCCAGAGAGGTGAGCTCACTGACCACACCGTCCCTCTCTTCACTTGTTGTTAAAGCAGACCCAGCTGGTGCGCCCGCGCCTATACAAACTCGACAGTGCTGTGGCCCGCCTGCAGTACGAGGCGAGGTAGGCTCGCGACGCCGCCGCCGCCGCCCAGCGTGCGCGCCTCGCCGCGCTGCCCAGGCCAGGCAAGTAAGGAAAAACAGCCCACAATACAGTTTAGTATACATACACTCGTATATCTACTGATTGGTCGGATAAGTTATTTACGCAAATACAACGTTGGACTCTATTCTCTAGGCTAAGCAAGCACGCAATAACTGTAGTAATCATTTTAACAGTGACTGCCGAAACCTGTTTAAAATTTGTAAAATTCTTCCCGTTTCTCTGAAACATAAATATATTTTGGCAATTAATAACCACGGCAACCAGGAGCATAACCTGTATGAACTACACATATCGACGGTACGAGATCGGTGCTGCGGGAAAATTTGATTTCCCAAGAATTAAAAACTATTTTGGAGATAGAACTTCAAAAAAACGCCTGCCATAACTATATTCGCAACCTGAGGAAATCCGACTCGAACCTAATCTACTTACATAGTTTTAATAGAAAATTTATAAATATTTTCAAGTGTAATTATTGTAAATAATTAATTTGTAATGTAAAATTATTTTTGTTCTAAATGTCTTCCTGCAGACAAACTGTATAAAACAGTTTTGCAGGGCTTTTGTTTTAAATGTAATTTTGTAGTTAGATTAATGAATAAATAAAATAAATAAATACAATGCCCACTAACTGTTTGTTAACTCGGTTTAAATGGGACGAAAACAGTTGATATAAGTACAAGTATAATCCGTCTAGATGTATTTATCGTTTTCTGCCCACATCATTTACAAAACGATTTATTAGAACCGCTAAAGCCTAATGCTGACCCTTTCTTAAGTATGTTCTCTAAAGATGAGCCGTAGCGCGCTCGTAAAGGATATTCACAAAAATAAACCCATTGAACCCTCATCATCCCCCAATAGCGAATCGCATCATATGAAGTGTAAATCATTGACCTAATTTTTTTTTAAAGCATATATTATATATGTAATACCATAAATGAATGATCCTTATTAATAAAAATGATGGCTGCAAAATTCGCGATGCTTGACTACTACGGTTAAATTTTTTTTCAATTGTTTGCTGGAGTTTGATGACCTACGAAGAGAAAATTTGCAAAACTGCGCAGACAAGCGTAGTAAACCACATTTTTCTTTTTATCAGAATGTTTGTGACGATAGATTTTAACCGGGCGTTGCCGGGGCGGGTCGCTAGTTATATTTAATATAATTAACTTGGCCACTACTCTATACGCGAATTTAAATAACGTCTATAGGTATACCGGTAGGTAATACCGGTACGTTAATATTCTAATGCAGATGGGTAACCACTTAACCAGTGCTGGAAAGTCCATCAAACTACGTTAGTTTTTTCTTGAAAGTATAATAAACATCCTGACTCATTTTCCGTTTATTATGGGTGGATACTCGAACAAAAGTTTATAGGAAGCAGACAAGAACCACGAACCTTAAGAGGGCGTAGTGGCGTGGTCTTCTCTCCCTCTCACTGAGCATAAGCGTGAGCGAGATGGAAGTGCGTGCTAAAAGCGCGGATATCATGTTTTTAATTATATTTTTTGGTTCGTACTTTTATAAGCAAAATCCTTTTACCAGATGTGAGAACTTATCATTGTACAACTATTAAACCAAAAATCATTGTTAAAGATGGGAGGGTCTTAAAGATCGACCAAAAATATCCAAAAAAAGGATTAGGTTTGAAAAATAAAAGTATCGAGAAAATTATTGCCAATCGTGTTTTCACTTTTAACAGGCTAAAGAAAAACAGTTTAAGATTCATATACTGTAAGGACAGATATTTATGTAATCACTATATATGTTGAGATCTAGGTCGATAAACATTGGCAAATTTGCATATGGGGGCTCTAAAAAGGCAAAAAGTGACGACAAACAAGAAGAGCAAAGCAAAATAGGAACAGCCTGCATAGTATAGGTACTATCTATAGGCAGGATATGTACATTATGTCATATACGAGAATAGATGTTTATGTATATCAGGCCCACTCCGCCCACTGCTTTCAATAGGATAGCTAAATTGGATTGACTCTACTGTAGTTTGGCGAAAATATGAAACGTTATCTAATAACAAAAACCGGTCAAGTGAGTCTGTCTCGCGCACCGAGGGTTCCGTACAAACTTTCGACACGCTTAGTTAAGAAAAAATCTATGTTGGTTTTTTAGAGATAATTTATTATAAAGTGAACCAATTTCGATAATTCATTTTTTATTTGCTATAAGGTACTTTCAGAATAGGTACTTCCATACGAATATGAAGGAAAAAATTCAACACAAAAGTATTAAATTACAAACTTAAATATTAAATGATTTTTGTAGAACAAAAAAAAATACGCTATAGAGTCTAACCAGCGAGTCGTGACACCAGCATATTTATCAAATAATTCTTTATATGGCAACAATTTTACCAACGAAATAAACTGTCAGTTACAAGTACCTATGACGCCTCCATACATTACGTGTTACCAGAATGCGTTTTTTTTTAAATTTGCCAGGATTTTCCAGTGTCACGACTCGCTGGTCAGACTCTACTTTTCCTGTAATATTTACGTTAATATGAATTATATATATTATTTACAAATTTTTCGCTCGGTAAACTTCGGAGAGGAGAGAATTTCCTTTGTAAATTAAAATTTTACCACTATACATATAAAAAAACTGTTTTAGAATGTGCAATTCAAGCCCTTTCATATGATACCCCACTTAGCCTACTAACTAGACTTTTAATTTTTGCCCCCCGTCTTACCCGTCCTTTTTTATAGAAATTAAAAATATATCTCTAAATTTTACATTTTCCATACACGAGGACTAGCTTTGTTTACAACTATTTCAAATTGATAGCATTAGTAGTTCCTGAGATATTTAACTTTGTGACAGACAGACAGACGGACGTAGTCGGCATAAGGGTTCCGTTTTTACCTTTTTGGTCCGGAACCCTAAAAATGTAAAGTCGAGCGATAACCTCGCGCCAGGTCGACGGGAGCTTTTTCTACCCTTCGATATTCAAATAAATATAAATTCAGTTCAGTTTGTTCTGCTGAGAACGTAGAGATATTCGGACCGGGAGGGGATGAAATCAAATTTTATTCTAATATGAACCTTGACCATGCCAATAAATAGAAAATATCGTCCAACAATTTGATTAACTATTAAAAATAATTACATTCATACTTAAATTTAAAAAAACATACACGTTTTCCAGTTTTCATTAAATTATGTTTATTATTCGTAACCACCAACAATTAGAGACCTGAATTAAATGTATTTTGTAGAGGGTATTCCTTGATGTTCAAATACGATATATTAAGCCATATGTAGGGTTGCTGGCCATAAAGAGTGACAATAATGGCCGTCGTACATGAACGGACATCATTTTGCTTATATCTTCGTAATATCAACTCGTTGTGGCATCTGTGGAGAATATGCTGCAATTACCCTAATTACTGTAATCGAGAGTGAATGGTTAATCGTTTTCTGACCGAATGAGCAACGTTGGAGCCACCCCGCTTAGTTCCTATTCATTGTTTTATTAAAATATGGCATAAATGATGAGTTGGGGTTTGTTTGATTATATTAGCCGTTTGTGTTACGAACTTTATTTCTCTGTATCGTGTTTATAGAGTATATTATTGTGTGCCGGTGGTTTTTTAATAACAGGTGCTATCCCTCTTCACGGTCCGTGGCTGTAGCCGTTGGCGACCGTTGCGTTCGTAATTGAGGACCTATTATATATAACATGTCCGGAGTTTTGAATATCAAGTTTGCTAGGTCGCCCTGCGAACTCAGAAGCTGTCGACGATGAAGTTCAATTGATTAATGAAGCTGTTACTGGATGCAATTACTGAAGCCAGATTAACGTATTTACTCGGTTAATTAGCAGATTAAGATCTTATTGAACTGTATCCAGGGATAGTTCGAGTGACACAATTTCAACAGTTGGTTTCGAATGTAAGTAGATATGCCGAGATTGGGTGTGAGCACACTTAATTAATTAATTTGATATAAGTAGTCAAGCTAGATGTAGGTACCTAATAACGACGAGTACCTAAGACCGCGTTTACGCAACGCGCGCTTATCGCGCGTGCCTAATTGAAATTCAATTATGCCAGCGCGTAAAAGGGGTTTAATAAAAATTTGATACGCGTTTACGTAAATAAATGTGTGTGTGTTTGTGTTTCTATAAATAACCAAGCAAAATTTACAAATCCATTAGTAAATACACACACATACACAGCAGCGACATTCATACACTCGAAACACATTCATCTCGCTAAAATTAACGTATACATTTGTATTAACGTGTACACGTGGTTAAATTCAACGAAACTTTTGAGTAGGTAATAGGTTCCTACATACCTATTTTGCGAAGCGGACGAATAACTTTCGAATAATTTGCGAATATGATTAAATATCCCGCTTTCTCGGTTTGTTTAGGAAGATAAAGGTAAATCCACTCCATTTTAATCCCATTAATGTTCTTGAAAGAAAGCATTAGACATTCTCGTAATATTATTTAACTCATTCCTGGGTAGGTACTAAGTAAATTGAAACCTTATTGAAACCAAAGAAAAGTGTGTTAGACGGATGTCATTGTTATTTACCATGTATCCTATCAGTCACTTCTAAAGATACAATACTGTTTAAAAACATAGTACTTACGTATGTAGGTACAGCTCCGAGCACCTAGGAAAAGGAGCCTTGCTCGGCGACGGCGACATGAGAAAAATAAGGCGAAACCAATTTTTTCCACAAATTAGGCCTTGTTTTTTCGCCCTCGTAAACCTAAGTCGTAAACCAATGTATCTATTGTAAGTATATATCGAAATAGTTAGAGCCGTTTTCGAGTAGCCATTTAAACAACGTACCTATATTTTTTTTACAGTTTAGGAAAGTCAACTATAACTCCTCAGGGGGGGGTTGAAAGTACAGAGCTCCCGGCGCTTTGGACCTTTGAGTCAAGTTTGGTGTCTTTATCAGGTAACTATATGATGCTCAATTCATTCCCCATACCAGTTTTTTAGGGTTCCGTAACAAAATATGACGCAATACTTAAAATAATAAACTTAATAAACGGCTAGGATTCGCATAGTGCACGCAATACGCATCCATCACTCAGCTAAAACCAAACATTTTCATATATCTACCTATATTATGATTATTGTTAGTCTAAGTAGGTAGACGCCATTAATCCTGCTGTGATTGAGCGCACATAAAGAGCACAGGTGGACAGCTCCATTCACAGAATGCTATTGAAGCATCGCCACATAGCGAACAATCGAAAAATAAGGTCAGCGAACCAGCAGCCCCCCGATACCATCGATTAGGTACCCGACGCAACGCCATTTTTATATCTGTAAGCGTTTGTATAAAAACCACTTATCCTTTTTAAGCAAACTTAGGCTTAGTGAAAAATTACAATGAAAAATTAAAAGTGTGCATATAATATCTTTGACGACGACTGTATTTGTAGCGAAAAGTATTTCAATTTTGATAAAATGGCGCAAGGTATTGATGAATTGACATTTTTACTTTAAATAGCCAACAATTTCCCGAGATTGAGATGGATACTAAGTATTTTTAATATACTTAACTCAAGAACTTAAATTATGTTCTATTCAGTATCTTTGGATGTTTATTTGATCATCCGACAACCTACGCACGGACGTCGATTTGACCGATTTAGGCGGCCAAAAGTAGATTTTTATAAATCACCATAGAGATAAACAATTAACACGTGGAGATAGCTAATGGACCCAGGTACATTAAACTACCCCACACTAGTTTTCATTAATGAGTGTGAGTTGCACAGGAGGCAGTCGAAGTTTGACTATCACCAATGGGGAATGGATGAAAATGTTATAAGTGCCTGATTTTTTTTGGTGTAAGGAATAACCTTCCTTAACACCAGAAAAAAAATACAGGCTTTTCAGGTGCGTCAATTATTTTTGAAAAATATTAACAGTTTCCTCACTTACGTTTTGGGTTTAGGACGGGGAATAAGACATTTTCCTTGATTCGTCTCATATTACAAAAAAATATCTTATGCATTCTATGACCCTTCACAAATAACTTTTTTTCATAGATATTGATTTTCAATCGTTATTTTGTTATATATATCATCGAATATCATCATCATAATTTTTTTTATCATAAATACTTTACATATTCAACTAAATTATTATGCAAGAAATAACCGCCAAACGGCGCCAATATCGAAATTAGAGGCTTTCATAGATTAGCAGTAAACATTCTTTTTTTTCCATTTTTTTATAAACTGGCTTTATCTTTGTTTTAGATATACCTAGTGCCTTTTATTGTTTCTAATTTAAATATACATGTAAGAAAATATATTTTACTACTAAGATATTAATTACTTTCTTAACAAGTTTCATTAAATTTAGTTTTTTTTATTGTATTTTTTTAATAGACAAGACCACATACCTACAGTTCTCCTTAATAAATGTTAATCAGCACAATACAAATCTTAAGGTTCACTCATGTAATTTACAGGCAAGAGCTGACTGTGACTGTACTATTATTGCTAAATCAAACTGTATTAAATATTTAGGTGTCATTCTGGATAGCAGGATGAACTGGCAACCTCACATAGACCTAACTTCAACACGGATTAGAAAATTAGTTTGGATATTTAGGAAGCTGAGAACTGTAGCTGATAAAGATCTGTTAAAAGCGGTATATGTTGCATTGGCGCAGTCGGTCCTTAGCTACTGTTGTGTTGTTTGGGGTGGTGCTGGTAAAACACACATGATAAAACTAGAGAGGGCACAACGATCCTTGCTTAAAGTAATGACCTTTAGTCCATACAGGTTTTCCACAAAACTGCTATATAAAAAATGTGAATTACTCAATGTCCGACAACTATACATAATGCTGTTAGTAATCAATCAGCACAAGCTCACCCCCTACGGTAAGGATAAGTTTGCTGATAAGCGTGTTGTGATAAATGTATGCTCACCACTTACATGCAAACTGGCCTCTGCCAGAAGGCAACAAAGTTTCATGTCAAGATACTTGTACAATAAAATTAATAGAACTATATATGTATATCCCCTTTCCACTCATGAATGTAAGAAAAGGCTTAAAAGTTGGCTGCTGTCACTGGACTATGACCAGACTGAGTTTATTGTAAGTAGTAAATAATATTATGCACCTATACAGACTTAACACACACATACTCACACACAAGCTCACACACACACACATACACACACACACACACACACACACACACACACTTCCGTAGTTTTATAAATATAGTTAAATAAGAATACATAAAATAAATATCTAGCACCTAAGGAAAGTATATCAAAAATGTATCCACTATACTCACAAACTGGGAGAGGACACTGACTTCTGTAACACAGGCTCAGCCTAGCTCAGAAGTCAGAGGCTTCACAAATACCTGCTGTACCATTTTTGGAAATAAACGATTTATTATTATTATTCTCTTAATTTATTTTCATTCTTGGATTAGGTTTTTTACAATATGAATATAAAAGTACAATAAATATACAAAACATACAAAATAAAAACACATTATAAAAAACCTAACCTAGGGTGCCACCGGCAGCGAGGCAGGGCCTAAGCTACCGGTGGTCAGGGCGACAGAGACAGGAACCTCCGGACTATCCGCGCAGTATCCAGGAGTACCGCCTTCTGTATCTGACCCTTGATCCATCCATCTAGCGAGAGTCTCTTAAGGTGACGGTCGAGACTCTTCGCTATTAAACCGTTTGCCGAAACGACTATCGGGACAATGATCGTCGAATCAACATTCCACATGGCGGTCACCTCGTGAGCCAGGTCTAGGTACTTGCTGGCTTTGTCCTTCTCGGCCTTCACGAGGTTCTCGTCATGGGGGATGGTGATGTCGACGAGCACTGCCTGGCGTTTCGATCGATCTGTCAGCACGATATCAGGCCTATTGGCAAGAATAGTCCTGTCTGTGATGACAGATCGATCCCAATAGAGCGTGGCACGATCATTTTCGAGAACTGGCGCAGGTGTGTACTTATAATAAGGCACTTCGGAGACCACAAGACCGTATAGAAGAGCAAGTTGCTGGTGAACAATTCTGGCTACAAGGTTATTATTATTATTATTATTTGTATGTCTGTGCCATATCACGGGACCATGGGGTCCCGGACTTTTGGAAGGCATGCGTGGGGCCAAAGCCAACAGCGCAGAGGCCCTTTAAGACAAAAATAATCTAAAGCGAGGGATGCACATGGCGGATACCATCTCCGAGCGCACAACATGATACAACCAGTGATGATCCCCGCCAGGTGCAAAGACTATTGCAGTGCAGCACTGTGACTGCGATGGAAATTAAGGTCATGGGCTATTGAGTAGAGTGTTGGATGGACTGGATAATGGGTTATGGAAGGAGACTAGCGGACACCTGCCGTGACAATCAGTCTCAAAATTGTATAAAGGCAGGCGGTGACTCGCCAACTCGCTAAGTGGGCCCCACAAAACAGTCGCACGTACAGTGCGACAATGGAGCAACACGTCTGAGCGGCTGTGAGGTTGTCGAGAGGTGAGTCTGCGGTGCGCCAGATCCCGGTGTTCCGTTCAAGGGCCGCCGGCGTTATGACATTTTACACTTCCAACCTGGAGCATAGGTTCCGCTCTTGCGACTCCACTCTGGCCGGCCGGTTAAGGCAAGCGCAGAGGCGAGGGCCAGATCAAATGGGCCCTCTGGAGATTAGGGGTCCGCGGTGTCGCCACTCACCGTCAGCTCGCCACAAGCTGCCCCCGCGGGTTTATTATTATTATGTATCTCCGATTTAAATTCACGGGACAAAGCCCGGTCATTTGGAAGGCGTGCGTGGGGATATAGATCCAACACGTAGAGGCCCTATGGAGACGAAGTTTAATGTGATGTAGTACACCTGCTAGAACCCATTCACGGGTACATCGGTAGATACCCGTGAGCCGGTCCCAACAGGCGTTGGGGCTATTGTGGGTGAAATGGATAGAGAACTGGGTCTATGGTGATGAGATTTGGGTGGGCAATAAAATTGGGCTATTGCATAGAGGTCCGGACACCTGCCATAACATTGTAATTTACAAGGTTATCGAGGCAGGCGGTGACTAGCCACTCACTTATAAGATGGGCCCCTGAAAGTGCCGTAGAAAAGACGGCCAGGAGCAACACCGGGTGAGCGGCTCAGGGGTGTCGAGAGGTGGTGCTGCGCTTTCTCCGAAGTTACTCGCGGCGTTATGCCCTTTAACACTTCCACCCCTGGAGCATATAGCTCTGACGACTCCTCTCTGGACGGCCAATGAAGGCATTATTATTATCTCCGATTTAAATTCACGGGGCGAACCCCGGTCATTTGGAAGGCGTGCGTGGGGATATAGATCCAACACGTAGAGGCCCTTTGGAGACGAAATTTAATGTCATGTAGTACACCTGCTAGAACCCATTCACGGGTACATCGGTAGATACCCGTGAACTGGTCCCAGCAGGCGTTGGAGCTATTGTAGGAAAATGGAAAAGAGAATTGGGTCTATGGTGATGACATTTGGGTGGACAATAAAATTGGGTTATTACAAAGTGGTCCGGACACCTGCCATAACAATGTTATCCACAAGGTTATCGAGGCAGGCGGTGACTAGCCGCTCATTAGATGGGCGCCTAAAAATGCCGTCGTAAAGACGGCCAGGGGCAACACCGGGTGAGCGGCTCAGGGGTGTCGAGAGGTGGTGCTGCGCTTTCTCCGAAGTTACTCGCGGCGTTATGCCCTTTAACACTTCCACCCCTGGAGCATATAGCTCTGACGACTCCTCTCTGGACGGCCAATGAAGGCAAGCCAGAGCTGAGAGTCCTGCGGGCCCCCTTGGGGTTCCACTCCGACCGACGAAGACACGCCGGAGATGGAGGCCCTGACCGACTCTCGGGAGCACTCGGGTCCGTGGGGTCGTTACTCCCCAACAGCTCGCCACAAGCTGCCCTGCGGGCCATTATTATTATTATTATTATAATTGCTTAAAAAATGGCATTTATGTAAAACTATGATTTTTTTCATTAACTGTCCTATTTTGATCCATTTTGAACCATAAAATAGTTTTGGCCGCTTAAATCGGTCAAATCAACGTCTTTGTGTATGACGTATTGGCCATTTAAAGGATAGGAACTTCTGTATCTCAGTACAAACTAAGTATTCCCAAAGGTTTACCTCGAACTAACGACGGGTGTGATGCACTTTTATATTATGTGTACCTAGATTAATTTTAAACACGAGAAATTGGAGCGTGTGAACTCCCCGTGAACGGGACGGACTTTAAGTTTGTAAGCGCAGCTCGGGCATTGTCAGTAAAAACGGCCCGCACACGGGGCGCCGGCTGCCTTGTTACTTAACACTTGGCCGAGTTGGTTCAAACCACCCGTACTCGCCAGTTACGTACAACCAATCCCGTGGCAAGAAAACACGGACAAGTTGTGCGAGTCTCACACGCGCAGAGAGGGTTCCGCGCAAACTTGTAGACACTTATGCGCAGGAGCAAATAAGTTTAATTGTATTTCATAATATTTCGATATGTTTTTTTAAAACGGGAGTTGTAACAGTTTAATATATACTAGCTGTTGCCCGCGACTTCATCCGCGTAGAAAATATAATGCAAACAAACTTCTACCATCTTAAGGGATGATTTCCGAGGCAAAAACTATTCTATATCCTTTGAAGGGTCTCAAATTATCTCTATACCAAATTTCATCTAGGTACATGGATTTTATCCAAACTCTCACCCCCTATTTCATACCCTTACAGAATGATTTTCGGGATAAAAACTATCTAATGTCATTCTTCGGGACTCAAACGACCTTTATACCAAATTTCATCTAAACGGGATTCATCCAAATTTTCACCCCCCATTTCACCCCCTTAGGGAGTGATTTCCGGAATTACAACTATCCTATGTCCTTTCCCAGGACTCAATCTATCTCTATACCAAATTGTATTAAAATGGGTTCCATCCGAATTTTCACCACTAATTTCACCCCCTTAGGGGATGATTTCCGGGATAAAACCTATTATATGTCCTTACCCGGGACTCAAACTATTTAAGTATATACCAAATTTCATCTAAATCGGTGCAGCGGTTTAAAAAGCTCCATACAAATTTCCACCCAAAATTTCAGCCCCTCATATATAAAAACTACCCTTTGTCCTTCCCCGGGGCTCATTTCATCTACATCGGTTCAGCGTTTTAGGCGTGAAGAGGTAACAGACAGACACACTTTCGCATTTATAATATTAGTATGGAAGTATGGATTATTAGTATGGATAGTATGGATTATTTCCGCTTGTCTTCCAAATAGAGGTGTAGCTGTAGACTCACTTCAAAAGAAAGAAGAAACGAAAAACTCATTCAAATATCTCAAAAAATTACGAAGCTACAACCGTTTTAATGTCGCTTGTTAGAGTGAGAAAACGATCAGGGACCGTGACGTCACGATCCTCGAGCGTCATAGTAAAAAACAATCGTTTCATTATAAAGGTGCGTTTTGCGGAAAAGAGACGCAACAAACCCCCTCTTAAAACTTTATACACTTATAACTTAGTGATTACCTATATAGCCTCTTGCGTTGTTTTTTTTCGAGATAATACAACATTATAATTATTTTGTTTAGTGTCTACAATTCTACATCCCTATTTTCGATAAGATAAGATAAAATAAGATTTCTATATTGTCAGAACTGTGTACGTTTAGTTGTTTTGGGTAAAATAAAGTCCAACAGCTTGCCCATTTCGGACGTACAATATTAAACTTAAAGCTAGTCAAATATACTAAAACAATAACAACAATAGTATTTCCAAATAATTTTAACCATATTCACACATAAAATATTAATTTAGATCTATCCGACATCCGTATTTTCTTTTAAACCACGAACTTCGAAATTCGAAAATATTCGGGTATCTCTATCTCTATCGCACTAACAAATGACAGGAATGCAGAGGGCCTACCGCGAAAGGCATTCGAAGTTTCCCCTCTCTGTCATACTTACAAGTTCGTATATAAGTGCGACAGAGAGGGAAAACTTCGAATGCCGTTCGCGGTAGGCCCTCAGATATACGAACTTCGAGTTTCAGTTTTCGTGGTTTGGCTGAATACGCAAAGAGCGCGCGCGCGTGCCATTCAAAAAAACCAAGTTTATATTGTTCGAATTTGTTGTTACATTTGTACAAATTACGCCTTAATTCGACATTTGCGCATATAAGTTCGCATATCATAATCGATTAATTTTATATTTGCTTTTGGTACCTATGTGCCTCGTCAATGTATATCGTAGACGGGATTAAAATTATTAATAGGCGAAAGAAAGGCAAAGCAATTCCGCCATTTTGTCCGTAGTATTTCTTATTACTGTGATTTTGACGTTTCTTTTAGCTGACAGATGTGGCGGCGATATACTTTAAGAATAATAAATGAAAAATTAAATGAAGTCGTATATTACGGAAAATAAATTAATTGTCGCAGTCGGATAAAAACTATCCTAAGTTGCAGCTGGAATAATAATGTACCTATATAAAATGTTTCATATTTTTCCGTCCATGGGATGCTGAGAACATTCGTACCACAGAAAGCTTAGTTTCAAACCGGCTGATTCTTTTTTTAATTTAGAGATTTATTATAAGTGGAGATTACTTCACTGATGGATTAGCTTACCAATGTTTGCGCCGATGCCGGTGGTGTTATTCGCTCGACGACTTTAAATAAAACTTCGATAAAAGTTTGACTGTAATATAATGTACAATTATATAGGCTCTGATTAAAAGCAAGGAGAGTGTGGCCGTTTAGATAGTTACAGAAGTGGTGGTATTCCAACGAACGTCCTCCTTATGCCGGTGAACGTTGGGACTCCTGAATTCGACGTCAGCTGCGTATTCTTCTTATGCCGAAGAATCTGAAGACAGCGACGACGACGATTGCGATGGATGGTCAAAGTCCACTTCTGCGAAGACTCCGAAGGCGGCCCTCCAGATATCAGTAATTAATTAATAACAATAATGTCACTGAAATATAATATTTAAACGAAACTGAAGGCTCGCTCAGATGTTAAATAAAATTTGCATGTCCTTCTTTCGTTCTTTTCGTTGCAAAAACATTTACACCTACGCAATGCGCAATATTAAATACATAAATGACGCAGAAGACACATCTTACGGAAATGTGTTTACCCTTAACTCTAAAATATGACCCCATTAAATGAGCTGAAAGTGATTTCTACTCGACTCTGAAGAATTTCTTTTGTGCGGCAAATTTTTGACGGAATGTTCTTTTTCATTTCAAACATCGTCCTAATCGGTCTCTAGAGCACGCCAAGACAAGATTACACGGGCGAGAGCACAAAGTTACCGCGTAATACGTTTAGCTTAACAAAGTGAACTTTACTCTTGGTCTCACTTTAGGTAGGCACTTAACGTATACGTACCAGGCGTACATCTGCCACAGGACCGCGACATATGCAGTCTCACTACTGCAGGCACATATCTAAGCAATGGGAATTCCAATTACTTAATCCAATGTAATTTTTCGTTATGTAGGTACAAGATCATCCTCAAAAAATATTTTTATCTGGCGAACTAGTTATATGTGCTTACATAATAGGTACACACTCTGAAACTTGTTTACAAAGCTAAGCCTTCGCAATGTTACACACTCACTAACTTTCCCTCTTTATAATATAAGTAAGTAAGTACTTAGATGAATACCTCTTTTTATTGTATTGCAATCAACTAGTCCTACAATTTGATGTCGATGTAACTATTTAATTATTTCGTTAGAATTGTACTTACTGAATTTAGGTCATTTAGGCAAGTTTAAAACGCATAGATACACGACTACTTATTAATTAACAACTGCTATTGCATAATTCGTTTATCTTTCACAACTCTGTTACCTACCAAGTTTTTATCAAACCCCAACAGTAAGTTCACTTCGGTGTGCATAGGCTGCGATTGCCGCTACAATCGAATGCGAGCCACATTAACATTATTAACAAAATTCTAACATAAAACTATATGAAGACATAAACAGAAGTAAAGTAAAGAATTTGTATGTTTTAACTGGCCATTCGTTTTAAATGTTGCTCAGTTGCTAGCTTTCATGGCCACGGTGTCCACCTGCGCTTATGCAGACGTCTGCCAACGTACCCGGACAGAAATAACAAGCAGCTATAGGCAGAGAATACAAGTTATGTAGGTACCTATGCATCGATGCAATATGTGTTCCTGCTTGCTAGTGGAATGCTCATTCGTTCAACACCTGGCCGAGTCATACGCTCACCGTGTATTAAAAAAGATAAAATGTTATATTCAATGAGCTGTCGACCCACTACCAGATGAGTTTTAATGCGCGAAGATATAAGATTGGAATTTGTACTTATTTTATCCAACGTTAAAGCGTCTCCGTTTTAAGGACACTTTCTTACTTACATATGTACTTAGTGCTACTTACCTGATAAAGTTTCCATCGTCATATATTATTTATTGGAATGATTCGCGTCGACGACCGTTATTGAAGGGCTTTATGTATGACTAGCTGTTGCCCGCGACTTCGTCCGCATAGAACTTTTTATCGTCTTAGAAAATGATTTCTCTCAATACAAAATTTGAACCCTCTTTTAGGGGATAATTAAAAAAAAAGTTGATGTTCATTTTCTAGTTTGTGAACAAACAGTCTAAAACCAAAGTTAAAAATCTCATACTTTAAAAATGCCTTGAAATACTCAAACTTTGAACCAATTCTAACACTCTTAGGGGATGAATTTGGAAAAACTCTGAAATCAGTTTTGTCTTTTAACGTACAGAATAAGACCGAAGTTAAAAATCTCTTACTCACACTTTAAAATTTTATTGCTCGCCATTTAAAATTTGAACCCCCTTTTAAACCCCCTTAGAGGTTGAATTTTTCTAATCGCTGAAAGAACTTTTTTCGTAAACTTTTAAGTCTCTAGCTCAAAAAAAGTGTTGCCCATACAAAGCTTTCTTAACCCCCTTAGGGGTGGAATTTTCTAAAACGCTGAAAGTTCTTTTTTAGTATTCTAATAAGTAATCTTTTTGCAAAGTTTTAAGTCTAACTCAAAAAAAGTGTTGCCCATGCAAAGCTTGCTCCTCCTTTTTAATCCTATTAGGGGTGGAATTTTCTAAAACGATTTGTGTTCTTTTTTTGTATTTTAATAAGTAATCTTTCTACAAAGTTTCAAGTCTCTAACTCAAAAACATAAACTTTCCCTGATAAAAACTTTGCACCCCTTTTTATCCCCCTTAGGGATAGATTTTTTCAAAACGCTGAAAGTCTTTTTTTTGTATTTTTATAAGTAATCTTTCTACAAAGTTTTAAGTGTCTAGCTCAGAAAAAGTGTTCCCCATACAAACCTTGCACCCTTTTTTAACCCCCTTAGGGAATGATTTTTGTAAAACGCCGAATGTAGTATTTTTCATGTTCTAATAAGTAATTTTTCGTCAAAATGTTAAGTCTCTATTAAAAAAAAATATGTTTTTCCCATACAAACTTTGCATCCTATTTTACCCCCTTAGGGGTGAAATTTTCCAAAACGCTGAAAGTACTTTTTTTGTATTTAAATAATCTTTCTACAAAGTTTTAGGACTCTAGCTAAAAAAAATAGTTTCCCACATACAAACTTTGCACCCCTATTTTAGCCCCCTATTTTTAGGGGTAGAATTTTCTAAAACGCTGAAAGTACTTAATTTGTATTCTGATGACTAATCTTTCTACAAAGTTTTAAGTCTCTATTTAAAAAAAATATTGTTTCCCCCATACAAAATTTGCACCCCTATTTTACCCCCTTAGGGGTAGATTTTTTTAAAACACTTAATCTAGGTACTTTATTTGTATTCTAATGAATAATTTCTCTACAAAGTTTTAAGTCTCTATTTAAAAAAAAGTAGTTTTTCCCATACAAACTTTGCACTCTATTTTACCCCTTTAGGGGTAGAATTTTCTAAAACCCTGAAAGATCTTTATTTGTATTCTAATGACTGATCTTTCTACAAAGTTTTAAGTCTCTATTTAAAAAAAATAATGTTTCCCCCATACAAACCTTGCACCCCTATTTTACCCCCGTAGGGGTGGAATTTTCCAAAACGCTGAAAGTGTTTCATTTGTATTCTAATAACTAATTTTTCTACAAAGTTTAAGTCTATAGCTCAAAAAAAAAGCTTCTCCCATACAAACATTGCACCCCCATTTTACCCCCTTAGGGGTAGAATTTTCAAAAATCCCTTTTTATCCCTAGCCCACGTTATAAAAGCAACATACTGTGCAAAAATCAACTCTCTAAGATTAGTAGTTTCGGCTGTGCGTTGATGAGTGAGTGAGTGAGTGATTGAGTGAATAAGTCAGTCAGGACATAGGCATTTATTATGTATAAATAGATAGAAGATAATGAAACTCCCATTCAAATATCTCAAAAAATTATGAAGCTACATCCGTTTTAATGTCGCTTGTTAGAGTGAGAAAACGATGAGGGACTGTGACGTCAATATACTCGAGCGTCATAGTAAAAAACAATCGTTTCATATGAAGGTGCGTTTTGCGGAAAAGGGACAGAACATACCCCCTCTTAAAACTTTGGACTCTTATAACTTAATCATTACCTATATAACCTCTTGCTTTGTTTTTTTCTCCATCATAGTCAATATTTATTTTAAATTCTTTTTCGAGAAAATACATTATGATTATTTACCATATTTTCGATTCCTGAGCTATAACCACGAACTTCGGAATTCGAAAATATTCGGGTATCTCTATCTCTATCGCACTAACCGTACTCGAGTGACAGGGATGCAAATATATGAACATTGAGTATCGGTTTTCGTGGTAGCGCCGCAGGTACTTTGGCTGAATGCGCCGAGCGCGTGCCATTGTCATTCAAAAAAAACAAATTCGTGTTAATTATATTGTTCAAATTTGTTGATTTCATTTATTGAAATTACGACATAAAACGATATTTGCGCATATAAGTTCTCATATCAGAATCGAATATTTTTTTATGGTTTATATTTTAGCATTTGTCTCGTAAAGGTCTATCGTAGACGGGATTTAAATTATAAGTGAAAGGCAAAGCAATTCCGCCATTTTGACGAAAATTTGACGGTTCTTATAGCTGACAGTTGGAGCAGCGTTTGATTTCAATAAAAATAAATGAAAAATTAAATGAAGTCGTATATTTCGGAAAATTAATTAACTGTCGCAGTCGGATAAAAACTATCCTAAGTTGCAGCTAGAATAATAATGTACCTATATAAAATGTTTCATATTTTTCCGTTCATGGGATGATGAGAACATTCGAACCGCGCAAAGCTTAGTTTCAAACTGGCTGATTCGTTTTTTAATTTAGAGATTTATTATAAGTGGAGATTAATATTAACAGTAAGCAATACAATGTGCGAAACAGCGGCAGTCAGTTTAACGGGCTGAATGAATCTTCTTTATGTACTTACTTAAATCAATTCGGGCTAGTTACACTACACTGCATTTAAAACTCAAGACCGACTGGGCCCATTTTTAGGATGTTTGGTTCGTTGGATATCTACTTCGCTCCGAATAGCAGAATAACTATTAAAATAGGAAAAAACTACGAAAATTTATAATTGGCACAGATTTCAAGTAGGTATGGCAAGATGAAATTCGCGGGGTCAGCTAAGTTATCTATGCAAGACTTTTTAAATACATTACAGTACCTAGGCCTTATTTATTTATGATAAAGGCGTGTGCAGATATTTTGTTTGGTAAATAGTTACAATCTATTCTTAATTTAAAAAAAAAAACCATAACTATACTAAATCATACCTAACCTAAATAATCGTACTAAATACGGTACGAAGCTTTTTTGTTAACGGTGTCAAAATTAGCAAAATCTAAATCGGAATTTTACTCAGGAATCAAATTGACCAATTGGCTAAGAAATTCGTATAGGCTGCGTCGAATTATTTAAGAAAAGTTTCCAGATTGAAGTAAAGTGATCGTCACCAAAAGTCAATATGTTTTCGTTAGTATTCCAAGCAGTATTCGGTGAATGATCAGAAGTGGTGGGGACAATCATTGTGAGTGCAGTGGAGCCGCGCCGACATTGCTTCAGCCTCCTGCCTCCTGGGTGAAACCCGTTCTCGTCGGCTCTAATTGCCGCGCCGGCGATTTAGGGCAGGTGGTCAGCTGGTAACGAGCCGCATTTGATAATATAATGGCTCCGTAAATACTAAAAATCGTATGAATCAAGGACGCCGAATTCATTCCTGATATTTAATTTTAATTTTTTTCAACGTAAACAGGGAAAGAAATGAAAATATAAATTGTCTTGTTTTCTTAAAATATCTTTATAACTTTTTTATTTAAATTTGAAGAAAAAAACAATAAACGGGCCAATCTCCGAGCGTTTGAAACGCTCGGCTCTAAAGTCATTGTCGGCTCAATATTATTTCAGCAGAGGTAAAACATACCGCGGAAACTTAAATCAAGAAAGACTCAGCACCGGTATTGGCTTACGTCTTCATCAAAAGTGGACTCTGATATTCGTCTCTTTTAATAGTATTTTAACATATTTGGATTTGGATAGTTAAACATTGTAAAAATTACCCATATTATTTTTTAGTCTGAGTATTGTGCGTGCAAAAAAATTATTACTTTCCACGGAACCAAAATCACAATAAATGCATTTAGCTATTATGGCAAGTTTAGTATCATTTTCGTATAAACCAAGGATGCCAAATTTATTCCTGATATTTAATTTGCATTTTTTGAAACGAAAAAAGGTAAAAACTGAAATATATAAAAATTTAAAATTTTCTTCTCCTTTGTAATAATATACTTATAACTTTTTTATTTAATTTATAAGACAAAAACATAATACGAATTTGGAAATCCCTATACTTAGTTGCACGATGTAAAAAGTACCAATATAATTTATTGATTTGAGTAATGTGCGTGTAAAAAGAATTACTTGCAACCGAACCAAGATCACAATAAAAGCAAAGCCTTTTGTGTTCGACCACAATCTCAGGTGACGCGAAGCTATGATTTGTTCTAAATGGAAGCATGCTTGCTCACAAAATACTAAAATGAACTTTCCTTTTTACAAGCTTTATATTAGTTTGACCTGTTCGTATGTATGTAAGTTAATTTAATAAATGTATACTAAGCGGAAACGTCCGCTAACGAAATTCTAAGTTTCGATCAAATAGGAAAATTGAAAAATTATTCGCCACGAGCGGGATTTGAACCCGCTATCTCTGAGGTCGCGGGTTCAAATCCCGCTCGTGGTGAATAATTTTTAAATGTTCCTCTTATGTAAGTTGTCCGTCAAAATTTGCAATCGATTTTTCAGTCACTTGCCGTTATCCGATTGAGCTGAAATTTTGGATATTAGTATAAGTATTAGTGGATATTAGTGTAGTAGTCTGGATGACAATTTAATATTATGGTACCATCGAGCAGATCTGATGATGGAGACATAAGGTGGCCATGGGAATTCTGTATTTGACCGACGAAACCCCTTTGAGTTTGGGCTCGTGAGAATCTTCTCAATGATAGTTGATGAAGGTATACAGAAAAGTACAGTCGGCAATAAAAGCTTGTACCAAAAAAATTTTTTGATAGAAACTTATTTTCTTTTATCTCAAGTTTTTAATATGAAATGGTGTAAATATTATTCCATAAATCAATTTGTCATATTTTGTTTATTCGAAAACCACTCCAAGTTTAATGCAATAGCTTAAACACAAGCTGTTAAAATTAACACATTATTAATAACCCCCATCTTCCTGCAACAAAAATCAAGATGGCTCCCCTTCTTAAAACGGTCTGGGGGTTCAGGGGATTCACTCTGCCAAAGGACACCTTTTAATCATCAAACGCCATATATTGCACTTTTATGTCGTGAACAGATGAAAACACCCAAGTCGCTATGTGTAGGCTGATAATATTTAAGGAGTTCCGTCGATTCCTCAAGGATCTCAGAATTAACAATTCATTAGTAGCTACTACAACGGAATCATGTCAGAATCTTTGACGTACTTTACATCTTTGAGGAGTTCCATACCTAAGTCATCTGTGGTCTTCATCATCAGATCCACTTCGACAAAATTACGCTTTCCGAGGGGTAAATACACGAGTTATAATAGAAAATACCGAAATCACTACACGCGTGCCTATAAAATTTGAGGGTTGCCCTCAATTTCCCTGGGATCCCATCATTAGATCCTGACTTGGTGACAATGGGACCACCTTAGGAGTATACTCTTTCTAATAAAAAAGAATTTTGGGAATCGTTCCACAATTGACGGAGAAATCGGCGAACATACATTACATCTTTGAGGAGTGCCATAAGTCATCTGTGGTCTTCATCATCAGTTCCACTTCACCAAAATTGCAATATCCGAGGGTAAACGAGTTATAATAGAAAATACCCAAATTACTACACGCTTGCCTATTAAATTTGAGGGTTGCCCTAAATGTCCCTGGGATCCTATCATCTGTTCCCAACTTGGTGACATAGGTAGGACCACCCCAGGAGTATACTCTTACCTTTCAATTAAAAAAAAGAGTTTTGGAAATCGGTCCACAATCGGCGAACATACATCAAAATAAAAAAATACATATACATAAACATTATAACCTCCTCCTTTTTTGAATTCGGTTAAGGCTTATACACCCGCTAACGTCCTTGAGTCGTCGTTCGTATGGGCCAGCGCGCGACTGATCGGGCCTGCCGAGCCTCCGCGCTCGCGCATTTTGTAGGTATTTGAATATAGTAATTAAGATAATCATTTTATCTATTCAAACTCTGCGAATTTGTCTATAAATATTCAATAACTTTATTTGAGTACAAAAATTTAATTTAAAATATCTATAGTTTAGTCATAATATTGAATAAACTTTACAAAAAGAGGTAACTTTGGGATTTTTTTCTATCGAGTGAAGTTCATTAGATCGCGTAACTGAATGCGACTTTGACTAGATTAGATCCTTAAGTAATACGTATCTTTTTTTTAGATTTTTAAACCCTATTTTCTACGTCTGAGATTGTTTTAAAAAACTCGAAAACGATGTCCCTCTTGATTGTCGAGCCTTAAAAATGTATGGCACTCTTTGTACAAATGACAAAGTTAATATGCTCAAGTCAACAGCTTTCCAAAAAGGTGCAAGTGGACTTTCTGGGTTGTCTTTACCTCCCCTACATGGAAAGTGGGGGTATTTTTTTCACGTTAATCCCAATGTATGGGGTGGTTGCATTTACCTTCCCTTTACCCGAAGCATGCATTCGAAAGACACACAATGCTGAAAATTAGTTCGCGGAAATGAAAAGTGGAGCCATGGCGGGGATGCATAGTCATTTCCTTGACGATAACACACCCCTGTGGCATGCATATTCCCTTCTTGTTTTGTTGTGTCGCTGTCGCAGAATTGAAGATGTCCCCAGTTTGCGTTCGCATTTTAATGGCGGATTATTTTTGTACAGTGTTTGTTTGCAACAATCAATTCTGATCAGGAAGTTTTTTGATTATAAGCATATTTATTTGCTCTATACTTTCCCTAGCATATAAGGTACCTATAATGTAATGTGTACGGTATGTCTTTGTTAAATGTAATGTAATGTTAGTACTTACTTTGCATGAATATCGATCGATATCTTGAAGATGAATGGTTATTTTAAGGACATTTATATTCTCTGCACCAAATTACAAGTACCTACCATAATGTTTCTTGGTCATTTGCATAAAGTACCAAACATAGTAAAACTGTATTTATATAAAATTGGAGTTGTTTTTTTGGTAAGACCGGTAGGTACCTACTCCTCAGTGCAGTGGTAGGCCAATAATTTAAAGTAAGTAGGTAAGTAGTAGTAGGTACTCTAAGTACCTACATTAAATTATCATCACAGCACAACTTGGGGCAAAACAAGGAATTTTATTTATAAGTAGGTACATGCTGTCCACTTAGAGGGCCAATATAGTGGCAATTAAAACCCTCAGCCTCTATTTTATTGCGTTTAGGGAATCAAGTAAAAGCTAGTTTGCTAGTAGACGCAGTAAGTAGTTTAATTAAGTATTTAGGTGTTAGATACGTTTTGGATTATTTGTATTATAAGACCATCGCTTTATAAGAACATGGGTTTAATTAAGTTTGATCCTCTGAAGCTCCAATCATTCAAGTCTGGAGTCAGATTTTTAACACTGACGAAACTTAGATAAACACAAAACGTCGTAAGACAAATAGGTAGATAGTTATTGGATAAGATTAGTCTGTTTAAATTCTGTCCTTTTTGCCATTACTCACAAACTTGTTTTGGTTAAAAATATTTTGCGAGTAAGTATTACAACGTTTTGCTTTGGGGCGAGGTAGTCGGCGAGGCAGGCTGAGTGTGCATTATTCAACCATAAACAGCTAACATAAACGCTCGTCGCCCCCCGAAGTATAGGCATGGCGGCGCGGCATCCTGTGCAAACTTTTGTAGTGTAGGTACAGCCCTTTGTACTAACCTCCTCTAACTACGGGGGAGGAGGCGGCTTCGGCATAATATGCTTTTGAGTTTAAAGAGAATGCGCGGCAATGATGATCATTTTTAGGGTTCTGTACTCAAAAAGTAAAACGGGACCCTATTACTAAGACTCCGCTGTCCGTCTGTCTGTATGTCTTTCTGTCACCAGGCTATCTCAACGACCGTGATAGTTAGACAGTTGAAATTTTCACAGATGATGTATTTCTATTGCCGCTATAACAACAAATACTAAAAAACAGAATAAATTAATTAATTAATTAAACCTTTTTTTTTTACAATCTTACACAAATAGACCTATTCCCAAACTAAGCAAAGCTTGTACTATGGGTACAAGGCGACGACAAACATACTTATATAGATAAATAAATACTTAAATACATAGAAAACATCCATGACTCAGGAACAAATATTTGTGCTCATCACACAAATAAATGCCCTTACCAGGATTCGAACCCGGGACCTCCGGCTTCGTAGGCAGGGTTACTACCAACTAGGCTACAGGAGGCTCCCATACAACAAGCGTGATTTTTTGCCGTTTTTATAGATAATGGTACGGAACCCTTCGTGCGCGAGTCCAACTCGCACTTGGCCGGTTTTTTATAATTCCGCTCTTGTAACTGAACTTTACGTGAAACATTATTATTTTAGATTGATTATTAGTACATTACTTACCTAGGGCGGTTAAACAAAGAATGTCTCAGATCGCAGGTATTTGACGCCCGAGCCGAAGGCAAGGGCGATAAATATGCGCTCTGAGGCTTTCTTTATTACCGCCCGTGGTGAGTACAAAATTTTACGTCTCTATCTGGCCAGGAAGTGGGGTTTTCCGCACGCATAGCGTGCGGTAATTGATGTAAGAATGTAATGATATAAGAATATAACCTATATTACGTGGATTAATGTCAGTAAGAGTGTGTTTTATTTGTTATCAGGTCAAAACAAAGCAAATGGAGGAACTGAGCACTGCGAGCTACAACGACGTGTACGAGAGTCGCGAGGTGAAGGATGAGGACAAGCCGGCGCACAGCCACAAGTACCGGCACAACAAGATGGTGCACGCACAGATCTCACGGCTCGCGCGCAGCCAGGACCAGCTCGACACCTTCCAGCAGAGCCTGCAGACGCAACTGCTCGACGTACAGCGCCGCCTCGACCGCTTCGAGGAGCCCAACTGGAACCTACTCTCTGCCAAAGTCGATTTCCTCGAATTGGACACCAAAAATATAAGAGACGAATTCAAGAACCTCACCCAAAGTATGTCCGATTTCGACAAAGTACACGCTTCAATGCTAGAATTGCGCGAAGATGTCGAAAGTATCGAGAATAAGGCTGATAAAACCATTCCGGAATTTAGGAAGGAGATTTCAAAACTGGACATTAATTTTGCACAGGTAAGGCAGATCAATTCAAATCATACTTATATCGCTCATTTCTGTTTGCAAGAATAACTTTGGGCGGATTATGATTGTGTTTTATTATTGCGTAGCTCACTGCCCAATCGTCGTACCTAAAAGAAGATCAGGAGAACCTGCGGCAGTCGGTGAAGGCGATTGCCGTGAGCGTGAGCAACGCAGTGGACCGCGCCGAACTCGACCGCCTGTTGGTCAAGCGGATCAATGACTCCGTCTCCGATCTCGCCACCAGGTCCAAGGAACACTTCTACAGACTCAACGACCATATCCTCAAGGTTAGTAACTTTTCATATCAATTTCAAAATGTATAACAACGAATCACCCTTTCGATAAATTTTGTTTTTACCATGTCTGTCTATGTTTGTCTTTTTAATTTATGGCTGGTTTTGCGGTCTAAATCACATTTAACGCAGAAACTTTAATTTACAGCGTCAATGATTAATTATTGTGCTCTTATTGTTGTAGAGTGAAGCCAGCCATGATATCAACATGACTGACACCATTCCACTGCCTGAACTGATGGGGGAGGTCAAAGAGCTGCAGCCTGTTCAACGAGAATACGAAGACTTAGTGAGCCAACTGCCAAGGGATTGCTCGAGTATATCCGGCCCACCAGGCACCTATCTTATCCGGCCGGGCAGCACACCGCTAGACACCTGGTGTGTTAATGGAAGTACTTTACTGCAGCGTCGATACAACGGCTCAATTGAATTCAATAGAAAATTCGCTGAATACGTGCACGGTTTTGGGGATCCGTCTTCAGAGTATTGGCTTGGACTACAGTCCATGCACCAGCTGACGGCAGACAACTGTTCTTCTATGAGGATCGACATGACCGACATCTACGGAGGGATCTGGTACGCCCAGTATGAGCATTTCTCCGTGGGAAGTGCCGACACCGGCTACGTGCTGGAAGTGAGCGGGTTCAAGGGCAACGCCAGCGACGCCTTCGAGTACCAAAACCACATGGAGTTCTCGGCCATAGACCGCGACCGCGACATCTCCAATACGCACTGCGCCGCCAACTACGAGGGCGGCTGGTGGTTCTCGCACTGCCAGCACGTCAACATCAACGGCAAGTACACACTGGGGCTCACGTGGTTCGACTCCTCGCGCAACGAGTGGATCGCCGTCGCGTCCAGCGAGATGCGGGTGTACCGCCGACCCGGGTGCACTTAAACACGCCGTACGCCCTACATCACACATTATATTATTATTCTAAGATTAGTCAAAGAGAACCGCATAGGATTGATATTGTTTATAATAATTTAAATGTTTGAATGATACCAAAGATAGCACTAGTAGGAAAACAATGGCACTTGTTTGTAATTTTCTTCACCTGTTTGTCAGTAAGCAGGCGAAGACCCTTAATAATTTAGCACTTAGTCTTGTATACATCTGTTTACGAATTTTCCCCACACCTATGTCAAACTTAATTTAGGTAAGGTACTTGTCTTCGGATGATGAAGGATACTCGAGCGATATTGTTAAGACTTTGAAAATATTATATAAATAAAATATTAAAACGACATGATACTTAGGTAGCAAACATACCAAGCAGTCATTTCTTTGTATTTAAAAATGGTTTTAATTTTTATGAAATTATTTCAACCGATCGGGAGAGAACTCTTACACAGTCAACATCAAGCATAACAGGCTAATAAAGTTATCATAAATTGTTGGGATTATCAATTCAAATCATGATTGATTAAATGATTAGCTTAATTTAAATAGACCACTTTGGCTGTATGTATTACTAAACAATACGTCAGGTCTGATATTGTGTGTATGTGTTTTTGTAGTTCGGTGAATCAATTAGCGCTGGAATGTCAGATCATTGAGACACAGCTGGCAGTTGGCACACGGTAAGCCCAGCATATAGTCAGGAGCGCGCCGAAGGAAGCTAATGCGGATTCTCATATTGAGCCACACTACGCTCTGTTAAGTTTATCCTTTGTGACTTGCGCTAAACGGTAGGTATTATTTGCTCGGAGGATCAGACCGACCGTTCTAGAGCAAAGTGCACATGTTATATGAACGTAGACGATTAGCACTTAAAAAATAGAACTCAAATGTTTGCCACTGTCATTTTTACATTGTCGGTCTTATTACCTACATCAAAAAAAGCTAATTTACATATATAAATTTCCGACGTGAATACTGCCGGTAATTTACTCACTACCTACTCTGTTGTTCGCTGTGTTAAAGACTGTTAGTTTCAGTAATATTTTTAAGTACTTAACTACATAGAGGATACCGGTTAGATTTATTTGAAGATTGGTGGGCCACATTGATGGGCACTTTTTGTTTTATGTATGTAAGTAATTTATTTTTCTTAACAATTCATTGTGAAGTGGATATTAGTTATTACGTTAGGTACAATAAATAATAACGCTGTTATTCCTTATTATGTAGGTACTCTTGTGAAGCATTCCATTAGTTAATTGTTTGTCACTAGCTGAAGATAATTCTTGATATAAGCCCAAAGACAATTATTTGTATACTTACATTTTGAAATGGAAACCATTTCTCTAGAAATAAATTAAGGCAACATGAAGTTGGCTATTATTTATTGACTTAAGTAGGTACCTGATTGTAATAGTAACAAGACAAGAGTGAGACTGCACGACAAACTCAATCAGAGAATAGACTTAGTTTGCAATGGAATTTGGAATTCTCGTCTTGTCCTATTTAGAAAAAACACACAGTTAGTTGGTTGGTTATTTTTTACGAATTTAATTAAACGATTGTAGGTAAATTTTATCTAACTGCGATTAGAATGGGATTGGTGGTGACAGTCTTGCCATGTATCTGGGTCATACAGATTGAGTAAAACAAAAGTCGTTTTTCCTGTGGTCAATTGTTTATTTATTTATTCGTATGGCATGGTACAGTTCGTTACAAATTTATATTGAGAGCACAGTCGGTGAGAACTGTATGTTGCTGCGAGGCTATCAGAATAAGCAGCGCAGCAGCCAGAAGTTGATTAAGTAGGTACTGTTTAGCACCACCCGGGGGACAAGTGCAGGGAAACTGAGGGTAAATCCTGCTGCGGACGCGAGTAATCGTTGCCGCTCTGTGGTCAATTGTTAAGAGCGTCCGTGCTTATAGAAAATGTTAGAATTGCATGAAATCATATAAATGGGCGTTTTCACTCAAATGTGCGAAAAAAGTTAAAGTCGCACATTTTTGTGAAAACGCCCAAATCCTCTCTTTCATGCAATTAAAACATTATTATGCGGATTAATAGTCCAACCCAAAGCTTGGCCTTATAGAGCCCTTAACTTTGGCAATGTCCACAGACGAGACGCTAATCTAAATCTCTGTAAGACCCATTTACGTCAAACTGTATACCGTGGAATGGGGTTACTTTAGGAAAAAATGGGGCTACTTTGATCATTTAGAATGTAGTATAAAATCAAAACTATTTGAAATTAAGAAGATTTAATCGAGTATACAGCAAGATAGATAACTAATATATTCACTGCCACAGATCACCAACAAGTAAAAACAATGATTTCGGAGAAAAACCTATTTGATAAAAGTCGCCCCGCGAATCAAAGTAACCCCATTCCACCGTACCTGTGAATTGACAGCTTTCCCATCCTCAAACTCATTGTAGTTGAATAATATTGGCGATGTTTCAGCTTTTTTTGAATTAAACTAACTACCCAATAGGTACCTTAGTACCTGCACCTGAGGCCCTAGCACACTAGGTTTTATGTCGGAGAAAATGTACTGAAACGTCACGTAAAACGCGACATAAAACGTAGTGTGCTAGGGGGGCAGAAGGTGCCTATATAAAACAGACACTTGGGCCCCATCGCATTTATAGACAATACAATGATGATGTCTTGTAGGTACGTACGTTTGTACAGTAATTAGGTATTTACATATAGATATATGATACTATGAATAGTACCTAGAACTTATTCCAAACATGGATTTTACTGGATTAAATAATTAATTGTCAAATTTTTACTCAAAATCGACTTTGTCTCTATTAATAAGTAGGTAGTAAAGACCAGATAAAATAATCAAAACTGATTCGCCTTTTATTTGTCATTATTATGTTTGTGTGAAGTGTTGTAATTATTGCCCCAACCATATAAGTTCTTATCGAGGAATGGATTCGATGGTTCTTTTTTTGACAATAATTCAGCAGATATTTCTGCATAAAGCGTTTTTTTGTGAGATTCCGTTTTGAGACTTGTGTACAATTCTACCTTTTGGTCACTAAATACTCCTCCATAGGCGTAATTTCTAAAATCGGTAATATTTCCTGACAATTGGATGAGGTGATCGTCGATGTCGGCAGCCCTGAGCTGCAGCTCGCGATGCGGTATCTCCGCCGGCCGCTGCGCACTCGTCAACAACAGCCACTCTTGCATAACGTAAGCCTTCGTAGCAATGTACAGCTCCGATACTTCATCACGATTGAGATCGTCTAATATTTTCATATTGTGTGTTATCCAGCTGAAACAAATACATCCATTCAGTAGATATATAAGTAGCCGTCAAACTACATAAAAAAAGAAAGGGGATAGAGTATGCTAGCGCACAACAATAATTTGGAAGTTGAGGATAGCTTGTAGCACATACCCGTAGTAGACACGCAGATCAGTGTATATGAGCGGCAGGTCATGCGAGTAGCCGCAGCCGAAGCCCCATGACAGCAGGCCCACGAGCGCGCCCTTCACGGTGAGCGGCGCGCCGGGCGCCGCCAAGCACGGCGCCAGCGCCTCCACCTCGCGCGCCGGCCCCACGCACAGCATGCCTTCCACGTTGTCCAGCCGGATCTTGTGCTGCAATCGGCTCCAGTTAATGTACAGACAGACCAATAATCCGCGTCCACTATATCTCTGTCTCTTTTTAACACATGCATTTATAAGGAGAGAGAGAAAGAGATAAGTCAACTGCCCATTTGGATCCTACGCTGATCACACAACAATACTTTTCCTAGAATGTGGCAGGCCACAAACTTTTTCCAGCACTGCAATCTGCGGAGTGAGCGATTTTTTTTCTTAGTTGTAATTTCTTAATCAGAATGAATCAGTGCACTCGCACAGCAGTGTCGACTTCTGTTTGCTTCTATTTATTATCTTATCTGTTCGCATTGCGGGCAACTGAAAAAGTAACTTCTGCTTAGCAGTTCGCACTGCGACTGCGATCAAAGTGTTGTGCAAAGACTACAATGTACCTACATACTGAGATAGACAGGCAACTCGACCAAATTGAGAAGGCATTTAATGCTTGCGTATACAGGCGCCATCTCTTCTGCAATACTTAAAACTTTTCTTTGAATGTACAAAACATACAACAAGTGCGTCGGTCACAGGATTTGAACCCTGGCTCATCGACTCCAAATACCGCCGTCTGTACCCCCTAGGCTACTGATGTCTTAACAATACGGCGAATTTTGAAATACCTTAACAGCCTAGCCTAATAGCAATCGCTAGAGCTTCAGAGAGTTCGCCACCTATCAAGTAGGTGACACTATTTTCAAAATTTGCATTAAGTTCTAAGTTCGCATAGCATGGTTGTGGACGAGTAGAAATGCTTTACTGCGAAACGTTGTCATGGATGTCCCTTTTGGCATCAGCTGGTCCATCGCGTAACGCATTGCACGAGCGTCAGCTGGATCTAAATGTCACTTTCTGTATGGGAAAATGACAGTTGAAATGTCGTAACGTACAGTCGCCATCACATACATCGGAGCAAACAAGCACGTTACAAACATCGGAACACACCTCTATTTTCAAGGCATTAGGTTGCATGTGCCCATATTTTTGAACACCTACCTATAGTGCCCCTATGTATGTGATGGCGACTGTACCTAATTTCGAAAGGTTTACTTGGCGTGAGTCGCGTTTACTTTCTTCGTGAGAGAAAAGAACTAAAAATATAAACTTTAACACGACTCACTTATACGTTTAGGTGAATGATATTATTTCCATTGACGCCAAACTCTTTGTTAACCCTCTCGTGGATCACAGCAAGCTTCAATCAGACCTGACGAATATTAGAGATTGGTGCCTCGATTGGCTGATAAACCTCAATGAGAGTAAATGCACAGTCCTGTATATGCATAGAAAAAACCCTAAGCTGCCATATATTTTGAATAATGTGCAATTGGCTGGAGTATCAACTCATCAAGATCTGGGAGTATTTATGTCCAATGACATCAAATGGAAACCTCACATATCAAAAATGGTTAAAAAAGCTAACTCCATTATCTACAATTTAGGGAGTGCTCCAAGAACCGGGGCTGAGATTTCCGGTACTGAGCCAGTACCGGGAATTCCCGGTTCTTCGGTACTGAGTATTTTTTGTAATAAAATGTTAAATTCTTGAACTAAAACGCCAATTTTAATTCAATTATGTAATCTCCACTTATAATAAATCTCTAAATTAAAAAAAGAATCAGCCAGTTTGAAACTAAGCTTTGCGCGGTTCGAATGTTCTCAGCATCCCATGAACGGAAAAATATGAAACATTTTATATAGGTACATTATTATTCTAGCTGCAACTTAGGATAGTTTTTATCCGACTGCGACAGTTAATTAATTTTCCGAAATATACGACTTCATTTAATTTTTCATTTATTTTTATTGAAATCAAACGCTGATCCAACTGTCAGCTATAAGAACCGTCACATTTTCGTCAAAATGGCGGAATTGCTTTGCCTTTCACTTATTAATAATTTAAATCCCGTCTACGATAGACCTTTACGAGACAAATGCTAAAATATAAACCATAAAAAAATATTCGATTCTGTTATGAGAACTTATATGCGCAAATGTCGTTTTATGTCGTAATTTCAATAAATGAAATCAACAAATTTGAACAATATAATTAACACGAATTTGTTTTTTTTGAATGACAATGGGCACGCGCTCGGCGCATTCAGCCAAAGTACCTGCGGCGCTACCACGAAAACCGATACTCAATGTTCATATTTTTGCATCCCTGTCACTCGAGTATGGTTAGTGCGATAGAGATAGAGATACCCGAATATTTTCGAATTCCGAAGTTCGTGGTTATAGCTCAGGAATCGAAAATATGGTAAATAATCATAATGTATTTTCTCGAAAAAGAATTTAAAATAAATATAGTCAAATGGAGAAAAAAACAAAGCAAGAGGTTATATAGGTAATGATTAAGTTATAAGAGTCCAAAGTTTTAAGAGGGGGTATGTTCTGTCCCTTTTCCGCAAAACGCACCTTCATATGAAACGATTGTTTTTTACTATGACGCTCGAGTATATTGACGTCACAGTCTCTCATCATTTTCTCACTCTAACAAGCGACATTAAAACCGATGTAGCTTCATAATTTTTTGAGATATTTGAATGGGAGTTTCATTATCTTCTATCTATTTATACATAATAAATGCCTATGTCCTGACTGACTTATTCACTCAATCACTCACTCACTCACTCATCAACGCACAGCCGAAACTACTAATCTTAGAGAGTTGATTTTTGCACAGTATGTTGCTTTTATAACGTGGGCTAGGGATAAAAAGGGATTTTTGAAAATTCTACCCCTAAGGGGGTAAAATGGGGGTGCAAAGTTTGTATGGGAAAACCTTTTTTTTTGAGCTATAGACTTCAACTTTGTAGAAAAATTAGTTATTAGAATACAAATGAAACACTTTCAGCGTTTTGGAAAATTCCACCCCTACGGGGGTAAAATAGGGGTGCAAGGTTTGTATGGGGGAAACATTTTTTTTTTAAATAGAGACTTAAAACTTTGTAGAAAGATCAGTCATTAGAATACAAATAAAGAACTTTCAGGGTTTTAGAAAATTCTACCCCTAAAGGGGTAAAATAGAGTGCAAAGTTTGTATGGGAAAAACTATTTTTTTTTAAATAGAGACTTAAAACTTTGTAGAGAAATTATTCATTAGAATACAAATAAAGTACCTAGATTCAGTGTTTTAAAAAAATCTACCCCTAAGGGGGTAAAATAGGGGTGCAAATTTTGTATGGGGGAAACAATATTTTTTTTAAATAGAGACTTAAAACTTTGTAGAAAGATTAGTCATCAGAATACAAATTAAGTACTTTCAGCGTTTTAGAAAATTCTACCCCTAAAAATAGGGGGCTAAAATAGGGGTGCAAAGTTTGTATGTGGGAAACTATTTTTTTTAGCTAGAGTCCTAAAACTTTGTAGAAAGATTAATAATAAATAATAAATATTACGGGACAATCTTACACAAATCAACCTAGGCCCACGGTAAGCTCAATAAGGCTTGTGTTGTGGGTACTAGGCGATGATATATATAATAGATACATACATATAGATACTTATATACATATATGACATCCATTACTGACATTGATTATTTAAATACAAAGAAAGTACTTTCAGCGTTTTGGAAAATTTCACCCCTAAGGGGGTAAAATAGGGTGCAAAGTTTGTATGGGAAAAACATATATTTTTTTAATAGAGACTTAAAATTTTGACGAAAAATTACTTATTAGAACATGAAAAATACTACATTCGGCGTTTTACAAAAATCATTCCCTAAGGGGGTTAAAAAAGGGTGCAAGGTTTGTATGGGGAACACTTTTTCTGAGCTAGACACTTAAAACTTTGTAGAAAGATTACTTATAAAAATACAAAAAAAAAGACTTTCAGCGTTTTGAAAAAATCTATCCCTAAGGGGGATAAAAAGGGGTGCAAAGTTTTTATCAGGGAAAGTTTATGTTTTTGAGTTAGAGACTTGAAACTTTGTAGAAAGATTACTTATTAAAATACAAAAAAAGAACACAAATCGTTTTAGAAAATTCCACCCCTAATAGGGTTAAAAAGGAGAGCAAGCTTTGCATGGGCAACACTTTTTTTTGAGTTAGACTTAAAACTTTGCAAAAAGATTACTTATTAGAATACTAAAAAAGAACTTTCAGCGTTTTAGAAAACTCCATCCCTAAGGGGATCCTTAAGATCCTTAAGAAGGGTAGCCAGTGTTGTGTGGGAAAAACATTTTTTTTACTAGACTTAAAACTATTCAAAATGTTACTTATTAAAATTAATAATAAAGTACTTTCAGAGTTTTAGAAAATTCCACCCCTAAGGGGGTTAAGAAAGCTTTGTATGGGCAACACTTTTTTTGAGCTAGAGACTTAAAAGTTTACGAAAAAAGTTATTTCAGCGATTAGAAAAATTCAACCTCTAAGGGGGTTTAAAAGGGGGTTCAAATTTTAAATGGCGAGCAATAAAATTTTAAAGTGTGAGTAAGAGATTTTTAACTTCGGTCTTATTCTGTACGTTAAAAGTCTACAAAACTGATTTCAGAGTTTTTCCAAATTCATCCCCTAAGAGTGTTAAAATTGGTTCAAAGTTTGAGTATTTCAAGGCATTTTTAAAGTATGAGATTTTTAACTTTGGTTTTAGACTGTTTGTTCACAAACTAGAAAATGAACATCAACTTTTTTTTTAATTATCCCCTAAAAGAGGGTTCAAATTTTGTATTGAGAGAAATCATTTTCTAAGACGATAAAAAGTTCTACGCGGACGAAGTCGCGGGCAACAGCTAGTTCTAAATAAACATAACCGGGAAACATATCCAAACAAACAAAAGACTACAACATAATTTTATAAATATCATATTAGGAGCAAAATTTTGCTGAATTCTTATTTATCTTGTATGTATCTTGTAACTTGTATGGCAATACTTATACGTTGGGCTAGGTATGCGCCAGCCTTCTGGTCACCAGAAGCGTCGACAAGGTGCTTAGAAAGTATTTTACAGAGTGTTCAAGCGATGGTTCCCCATGGCCTTAAGGTCTCGACGGTGAAAGGCTCAAACATAAAGCCACTGTCAATGCCAGCACATTTGAGTATTTTGTGTGACTCGGCTGAGTCAGCAGCTGCACCAGCTAGGGCTGGTCAACTAGGGTTGAGGTTCCAGGAAGGTGGGATGGCGCAAGGGTATCGACGCAGGTAGCGTACAATACCAGTGGCTGTCCCAACTTCCCAAGGTCCAGGGCACGAGCGTGATGCCGCCGGGCCTCTTGCCGTCGTCCCGGGCAAGACCAGTAGGCTCTAAGACGGCCGGAGCTCCAGCATTAGCGAGAGCCCGGCACATGATGTCGTTCAGGCTGGCGTGTTGCGGACCTTTTCCTATTAGCTCGAACATTACAACCGGTACCGCCTCCACACCGCACCGCGCCGCACCGCCACCGCTTTCAGTGCGTTTCGACCTTAAAAGTTTTGTTATCTAAAACTGTGCCTAAGTTGTGTGAAGGGAGTGCCTAGAACCAACCGCCGGATTCCCATCTAGCAGTGCAGACGGGCGCGATCTGCGGAGCTGGAAGACGTTTCATAAAGGTTATCCCGTACCAGCTCACACAGTGGCCCGTCCCATTGCCTCTGTGAATCGGGTTTGTTTGGTAGGTCTGCAGTTGGACAAAGATCTTTCCAACGGCACTCGGCTTCAGCGAGAAAAGGAATTTCAAAATTATTGTGATGAGGTTTTAGAATTAGACTAATTCATTTTTGGGTGCCGAGTGCTGACGAGAGGAAAGCTGGGAGAGAAACGCTTGAAATTTTACGAATCCCAATGCCGCCGTGCCGAATTGGCAAAGAAGCTTGGGTCCATTGGATTTCATTCAGATCGATGTTAGCGACTGATGAGGTGGTTTTTTAATGATATCGTCAAGAGGTGCCAGAAAGTCAGGGAATTTCCAAAAATGACGACATCGAAGCATATAGGTAAACGGTGGAACATATAAATGATTTCATTAAAAAAAATGTCTATCAATATAAAATAAAGTCGGATTAGTTACACCATTTATAACTCAAGAACGGTTTTTAAGTTTGATTTTTTGGATTTTTGTCTGTTCCGAAAAGCAGAATAGCAATTACAACATGGAACATTTTACGAATAATACCTACATTTTGTATGGCGGGGCCAGCTAGTTGTACATATAAAAGAAATATTGTTTTTTCTACTTGATGCATACTTGCATAGGCATTATTCAAATAAGCAATTGAAGAAAACTATCGTGGTATGATTTTTGTATGACTTAATTAAATGCACGTTTGTTTGTGATCATCAAAATATCTCGGAATCCAAAAAAAATTAAATGAGTGTGACACAAGGGGTTACTATAAATGCTCTAAGGAAGCGTCCTTTTGAATATTTGCTCCTATTACAGGCCACACCCTGTATAGTATACGCGCCGAGAATATAAGTTGTAATGTGACGTCATAGCGTAAGCCCGTTTAATATAGAGCGATTTCGGGGGGTGCCGGCGCGTACAGATTTCAAATGCATATAACATCAGAAAAAGAAATAATTAGAAAGTTTTAATGCTACAGTTGATATTCCTCTGGATCATACTTTTGATTTTCGTAATAAAATAAAATGCAAGTTCCCTTTACGAACAAAATCATAAATACCTACAGAAACAAATGACAACTTCACCAATACTACAAAACATTCCGCTCTACCTCGTCTCCTCGCTTTACCGGTGGAATAACACTTTTACGCCCTTTCTAAGTAGGTAGCTACTCATCGGGCAGACATACATTGGCGCAGGGCTACTGCCGTCGTAGTGTTTAAAAATTCGCGCCAATAAATATCAATTAATTCAAACCTAACTTTTAAAAGTTGCCTGTTCAGCAGCCAGTTTGTCTGTCTGTGCGCACTTCAGTTTTACGTGATGTTTCAGTACATTTAGGACGTAAAACGTGACGATAAACCCTGTCGTGCTAGCTGGGGCCCATTTCTCAAAGCGTATTAGTCTAATAATTATGTTATTGTGTTTTATCTCGTAAATAAAACGACAAAACGAGACAAAACACTAGTATTATTAGGCTAATACTTTTTGAGAAATGGGCCCCGGGCAGCTACATTATTTACTAGTTTAACATTTTCTAGAGGCAAATGATATTACTTAGGTATTGTCAATTAAATTTACCGGTTGCCCTCTAGATATACCTACCTACTACTCGGAAAAAGATAATGGATATTATACTTACTCTTTCATACCCCACACAATAGTTACTTGGACTAAGGTTCGAGTGACTGAACGAGATTGTTCGCAGCATCGGATCTACCTTCTCGTCCGGGAAGAATACAGAAGATCGCGGCAAGCACAGTTCATTGCCCTGCAAGTATACAAATATTGTGGACGTTAACGTAAATCGGGTAAAATTATGCGCAATGTTTTCAATCATTAAAAAAAAATATTTCTTCACGATTAGTTTTATGCTTTTATCCTTTGTATTGGGCCTGATGGAAGACGTCAAGAAAAAGGTGACAGATGTAACAAATTATAATAAGTACTTTCACAATTATTATTTATTATTTCCAAGTCAATTGTTTTCTTTTAAGGAAATTAAAGTTAAATCTTGCGCATTAAAGTTTGATGTACAAGGAAGGAAACATTCGTAATTGCTAGGATCGCCAGCATCGAAATTTATTTACCTATATATAAAAAAAAGTTGTAAGACCACGCATCGAGGCTGAGTTTATAAAAATATGCATGTGCAATCCCGGCTCCTTTGTTCTAAGAATTAATAAATTATTTACCTATTGCATCTCAAAGCTATTTAATGGTTACAAGTTACAACATGGAAAGTTTACGCCTTGGGTTGGACTTAGGTCTTAAGCGACCTGCGGCAGTGGTTTTTATAATAGGGGGTGTAGACTCAAAATTTATTATTACCTACTTCAAAAGAAAGAAGGCAAAAAAATATGTCTAATGACGAAAATGCCATTCGAATATCTCAACAAATTACGAAGCTACAACCGTTTTAATGTTGCTTGTTAGAGAGAGAAAACGCTCCGGGGTCGTGACGTCACGATTGTCTAGCGTCATAGTAAATGACAATCGTTTCTCTTAAAACTTTGGACGCTTACAACTTTGTGATTATTTAACCTCTCGCGTTGCTTTTTTCTCCATTTGACTACATTTTTAATCCTTTTTCGAGAAAATGCAACATTATTGATTATTTTATTAAGTGTCTACACCCCTATTCATTGCGCGTGGTCCCAACTAACCACAGTGCGTTGCGCGTCTCGACCGCGCAATGAACAGATAAAACGCTGCCGCAGGTCGCTTCAGAGTCTTCAGACCAAAAGTCGTCACCAAGGCGTTAGACAGCTCTCAAATATGTACCTACCTATCCATAAAATTAACTTATTCATTCGCGCCAAAATTCTCCTCGAACACTTGGTACTATCGAACCAACGGAATCATGTCCCACCATAGAACCTTGTTACTGTTAAAGAACATACGCTTCGATCATAAGACGTTAATACGTCAGTTAATTGTGACAAGGTTCCATGGTGGGTCATCATTCAGTTGGTTCGATAGTACCTACCAATTAATTATGTAAACAGTCAATTACAAGTCAAGACCCGATACTAAGAGATTTCCGATGCCCTTCCGAAATTATTTGGAATTGGAACCCCCTTTCCCTTATGTAGGACTGTAGGTAAGGTACCTACTAGCATTATACTACCACAAAAAGGGTCTATGAACATCGTATCGTTAACAGCTTAAAGTGAATTTCAAGAGTAGGATAACTTACAGTCCAGTCACATCGCCCCCAGCCGGTGACAAACGCTTTTTGAGGTTGTTTTCCGTTGTGCTTTTTGCCGACAACTTGGAATTCAGTAAAACGGGCAATCGGTTTTTGAGTGGGCCTATAAAAGTTGTATTGTTTCAAGTTTTAAATAGTTATTGTTAAGTATTGGTACCAAAAACTCGCAAAAGTTACCTACTTATTTTAAATCTCGGGTTTCATAGTCCGGGGTAGTCCCCGGATTGAATAAGCCAGGAAAAAAATTCGTCAGATTTTTTTCCTGGGTACAACTTGTATCATGTAGCCAATTGTATCTTGTATCATGGAGCAATACCTGCTCCTCCAGTCCAGGCGTTTTCAGTCCGTCTTTCAACTTCCTTCTCTCGTCTCGCCTGGAAGGAAACTCGTTGGCCCAAATAGGGACCAGGGTACAAATGGACACATGTTGGTTTTTTCGTGCAATATAGCAAATAGTTTTTTTTTCTAAAGCAAAATACATATTTGAACCCGAAAAGCAACAGCTAAGCTTATATTGCAATATTTTGTTGCTATATTGTTCATGTTGTAATTTTGTTGTGTAAGAAATATATATATACTATATAGGTATATGAATATATATAATAATTTCCACATAGGATCAGCAGGTCGATCACGTATCGCATTGTACGCGCGTCAGGTAGGTAAATTAAAATTGTCCTAACGCGCATTCGGAATGTTACGTGATTGATTACCTCAGGTCGACGAAAGTAAATTTTCATAAATGTTTACCTAGAGTTCGTTTGTATAAGAGTTCACTGAAGGGGTGAAGCGTATAGGCATTACGCGTCGCATCCTCGCCTCACTTTCCTTCGGAACCTGATATATCACCTAATAATAACCTCTATTGATTCGTTACTGTAACATTTGTGAAGAGAGTTCATCGTCCGCTCCCTCTACCGCACACTATTAAGTAGGTATAACATAGCATATTTACTTGGTAAATATCGTCTCGTATACTCTTAGCATCGCCAGGTCGCCCCGTAGAGTATAGGGATCAAAGTCCTCATGAGTGACTATCAGCAGCACGGTCATGTAGGCAGCGCCGCGGTCGTTGTATGTCTCACCCGCCACCACGCCCAGCTCCGTCGGCGACACACTACCAAATACAACAGACACCATAAACACACTAGAAACACATTGTCAAGGGACTATTTACATTGTTTAGTTCGCCGCGACTGAGTGAACTTATGTGGCGACCGCATCTGTTTAAGAAAAACCCACCACTAGCATTGATAGCCTCGATTACGCATCCCTTCCTATTGGTGTACTTTTTCCTCGCACACCACTCCGCTACCTCGTTAAGCTCTGGTGGATGGATACGCACTCTAAATATGGAAAGGACATCATTGGTTGAATTCGTTTGAAACTAAGTATACCACCGCATGTGATATAAGTACTACACAATCGAAAATTAGATAGCAGAACCGGGAAGCTGACAATTGCGAAAGCTGAAACTCCGTACATAAGTTCTGAAAAACTCATTGGTCTGATCCAGATTCCAACCCTTAACCTTAAGAGAGGAAAGTCGCCTGGCCACGACGGCCTCAGTATAGAGCACTTCAAGTTTGCCGGTGTTCATTTGCCCCGTGTGCTCGCAATGTTTTTAAGTTTATGTTTGAGCCACTCTTACTTGCCCAAGGCTTTTATGAAGACCTTAGTAGTGCCAGTGCCCAAAAACAAGACCGGAGACCTGTCCAATATGGACAACTATCGACCCATCTCGCTAGCAACGACGGCTGCTAAGATACTCGACAGTATGCTGGACTCCATATTAGATGGGCACCTAAAGATTCATGATGCTCAGTTCGGTTTCCGAACTGGGCTGTCCACTGAAAGTGCCATTTTAAGTCTAAAGCATACTGTCGGGTACTATACGCGTAGGAAAACACCTGTTTATGCTTGTTTTCTCGACTTGTCGAAAGCCTTTGACGGAGTAGACTATGGCATCTTATGGCGAAAGTTAGAGAAAACAAGCATACCGAAAGAGTTGGTGCACATCCTGAAATATTGGTATTGCAGCCAGCTAAATCAGGTGAGATGGGCCGACAGTCTGTCCTCCGAGTACAAACTCGAGTGTGGGGTACGACAGGGTGGGCTTACGTCGCCTAGGCTGTTTAATTTTTATGTAAATGAGTTGTTAGCTGGGCTCAGCATCATGCATGTGGGGTGCTACATTGATGGTTATTGTATGAATAACATCAGCTACGCCGATGACATGGTGCTGCTGAGTCATTCTATCAGTGCACTTAGAAAACTGGTGACAGCATGTGAGGGGTTTGCTGAGGAGCACGGACTGCAGTATAACCCGAAGAAAAGTGTTGTCATGGTTTTCAAGGCGGAGAAAGAGAAGCAGCCTACTTTTGTGGCTCCTGTTGTACTGCATGGGACCACCCTGTCGGTGGTTGAGGACTTTAAATATCTGGGGCACATCATAACACGTGATCTGAATGATGACCTAGATATAGAACGGGAGCGCAGGGCGTTGGCTGTCAGGGCTAACATGATTGCCCGCAGGTTTGCTCGATGTTCCACTGAAGTTAAAATCACACTGTTTAAAGCGTACTGCCAATCATTTTACTCGAGCAGCCTGTGGGTAAGGTACACTAAAAAAGCCTATAACGCCCTGCGTGTACAGTATAATAATGCGTTCAGGATGCTGTTGGGACTACCAAGGTGGTGTAGTGCCTCGCTCATGTTTGCGGAGGCCCGCACAGACAGTTTCCAGGCACTTATGCGAAAGAAAATCGCCTCGCTACTGAACAGGCTTAGAGGAAGCTCCAACAGCATCCTGGGGGTCATTGCTGACAAGTACGACTGCCCTATTTTAATATACTGGGTCAGCCAAGTGAAAGCAGTGGCTCAATTTAGAGTTAAGTAGAAATAAGTACCTACATTTAAATATGAGCATAACTGACTGTATGGATATTGGAAATCTGAAATAAAAATATATTTAATTTAATTTAATTTAATTTAACCTCCTGATGTAAGGAGTAAACTGCGCAAGGAAATCTGCGTAGCTACATCTACGAAGAAGTTGATAAGGTGTATTTGAAGTTCCAAACTAATAGCCTAATGAGCCAGCGTGGTAACTATATTCCGTTCCGTTCCGTTCATGGTTACACAAAAATTCTTGTATTTTCCGATAGGCGGCGATGAAAAAAGAAGTAGGCGGTAGCGTAATGCCATACTTCTCCGATATGACCTAGACCCCGCCATACCAAAGAGAACACATAAATTAAAAAAAAAAACAATTTCACCATTTGTACCAGGCTAATTTTTGCACATCTAACCATCGTCGAGTAGACATTCACGAAAATCACCATTATGGCATGGTGATTTTCTTGGATGGCGACGATGAAATGGTTGAATTGGTTTATTTTTAACTAGCTGTTGCCCGCGACTTCGTCCGCGTAGAACTTTTTATCGTCTTAGAAAATGATTTCTCTCAATACAAAATTTGAACCCTCTTTTAGGGGATAATTAAAAAAAAAGTTGATGTTCATTTTCTAGTTTGTGAACAAACAGTCTAAAACCAAAGTTAAAAATCTCATACTTTAAAAATGCCTTGAAATACTCAAACTTTGAACCAATTTTAACACTCTTAGGGGATGAATTTGGAAAAACTCTGAAATCAGTTTTGTAGTCTTTTAACGTACAGAATAAGACCGAAGTTAAAAATCTCTTACTCACACTTTAAAATTTTATTGCTCGCCATTTAAAATTTTAACCCCCTTTTAAACCCCCTTAGAGGTTGAATTTTTCTAATCGCTGAAAGAACTTTTTTCGTAAACTTTTAAGTCTCTAGCTCAAAAAAAGTGTTGCCCATACAAAGCTTTCTTAACCCCCTTAGGGGTGGAATTTTCTAAAACTCTGAAAGTACTTTATTATTAATTTTAATAAGTAACATTTTGAATAGTTTTAAGTCTAGTAAAAAAAAAAGTTTTTCCCACACAACACTGGCTACCCTTCTTAAGGATCTTAAGGATCCCCTTAGGGATGAAGTTTTCTAAAACGCTGAAAGTTCTTTTTTAGTATTCTAATAAGTAATATTTTGCAAAGTTTTAAGTCTAACTCAAAAAAAAGTGTTGCCCATGCAAAGCTTGCACTCCTTTTTAACCCTATTAGGAGTGGAATTTTCTAAAACGATTTGTGTTCTTTTTTTGTATTTTAATAAGTAATCTTTCTACAAAGTTTCAAGTCTCTAACTCAAAAACATAAACTTTCCCTGATAAAAACTTTGCACCCCTTTTTATCCCCCTTAGGGATAGATTTTTTCAAAACGCTGAAAGTCTTTTTTTTGTATTTTTATAAGTAATCTTTCTACAAAGTTTTAAGTGTCTAGCTCAGAAAAAGTGTTCCCCATACAAACCTTGCACCCTTTTTTAACCCCCTTAGGGAATGATTTTTGTAAAACGCCGAATGTAGTATTTTTCATGTTCTAATAAGTAATTTTTCGTCAAAATTTTAAGTCTCTATTAAAAAAAAATATGTTTTTCCCATACAAACTATGCACCCTATTTTACCCCCTTAGGGGTGAAAATTTTCCAAAACGCTGAAAGTACTTTCTTTGTATTTAAATAATCTTTCTACAAAGTTTTAGGACTCTAGCTAAAAAAAGTAGTTTCCCACATACAAACTTTGCACCCCTATTTTAGCCCCCTATTTTTAGGGGTATATTTTTCTAAAACGCTGAAAGTACTTAATTTGTATTCTGATGACTAATCTTTCTACAAAGTTTTAAGTCTCTATTTAAAAAAAATATTGTTTCCCCCATACAAAATTTGCACCCCTATTTTACCCCTTTGGGGGTAGATTTTTTTAAAACACTGAATCTAGGTACTTTATTTGTATTCTAATGAATAATTTCTCTACAAAGTTTTAAGTCTCTATTTAGAAAAAAGTAGTTTTTCCCATACAAACTTTGCACTCTATTTTACCCCTTTAGGGGTAGAATTTTCTAAAACCCTGAAAGCTCTTTATTTGTATTCTAATGACTGATCTTTCTACAAAGTTTTAAGTCTCTATTTAAAAAAAAAATGTTTCCCCCATACAAACCTTGCACCCCTATTTTACCCTCGTAGGGGTGGAATTTTCCAAAACGCTGAAAGTGTTTCATTTGTATTCTAATAACTAATTTTTCTACAAAATTTAAGTCTATAGCTCAAAAAAAAAAGGTTCTCCCATACAAACTTTGCACCCCCATTTTACCCCCTTAGGGGTAGAATTTTCAAAAATCCCTTTTTTTCCCTAGCCCACGTTATAAAAGCAACATACTGTGCAAAAATCAACTCTCTAAGATTAGTAGTTTCGGCTGTGCGTTGATGAGTGAGTGAGTGAGTGATTGAGTGAATAAGTCAGTCAGGACATAGGCATTTATTATGTATAAATAGATAGAAGATAATGAAACTCCCATTCAAATATCTCAAAAAATTATGAAGCTACATCCGTTTTAATGTCGCTTGTTAGAGTGAGAAAACGATGAGGGACTGTGACGTCAATATACTCGAGCGTCATAGTAAAAAACAATCGTTTCATATGAAGGTGCGTTTTGCGGAAAAGGGACAGAACATACCCCCTCTTAAAACTTTGGACTCTTATAACTTAATCATTACCTATATAACCTCTTGCTTTGTTTTTTTCTCCATTTGACTATATTTATTTTAAATTCTTTTTCGAGATAATACATTATGATTATTTACCATATTTTCGATTCCTGAGCTATAACCACGAACTTCGGAATTCGAAAATATTCGGGTATCTCTATCTCTATCGCACTAACCATACTCGAGTGACAGGGATGCAAATATATGAACATTGAGTATCGGTTTTCGTGGTAGCGCCGCAGGTACTTTGGCTGAATGCGCCGAGCGCGTGCCATTGTCATTCAAAAAAAACAAATTCGTGTTAATTATATTGTTCAAATTTGTTGATTTCATTTATTGAAATTACGACATAAAACGACATTTGCGCATATAAGTTCTCATATCAGAATCGAATATTTTTTTATGGTGTATATTTTAGCATTTGTCTCGTAAAGGTCTATCGTAGACGGGATTTAAATTATTAATAAGTGAAAGGCAAAGCAATTCCGCCATTTTGACGAAAATTTGACGGTTCTTATAGCTGACAGTTGGAGCAGCGTTTGATTTCAATAAAAATAAATGAAAAATTAAATGAAGTCGTATATTTCGGAAAATTAATTAACTGTCGCAGTCGGATAAAAACTATCCTAAGTTGCAGCTAGAATAATAATCTACCTATATAAAATGTTTCATATTTTTCCGTTCATGGGATGCTGAGAACATTCGAACCGCGCAAAGCTTAGTTTCAAACTGGCTGATTCTTTTTTTAATTTAGAGATTTATTATAAGTGGAGATGGAGATTAATGTGTTGCTCCTTACATCCAGCACTTTACCCAAAAATGAACTCTGATTTTTAGACAGGTTTGACCGGGTTCGAAACCCGGGCGTGTATGAGTCTTTTTTGAAAATCTTTGAGTTCCGTTTAATTAATTTTTATTTCATTGACAGCTGACTGGAGATCCAAATATCCATGACAATATCCTAATCACATTCAGTGCCGCGAATCGCTACGCTCGTAGCCGATCTCGTGGTTTCCCTCGTATGTAGCGGAAAGCGCCTACGACGTAGGCACACGACAGTTGTGTTCCCGGCGGTGAACGTGTTATGCACGTGGACTCTTACAACAGTTGCAACAAGCTGGCATGGCATGTCAAAATAGCTGATTCTTCTTATGAGCATAGGTCAGAATTATTTAGGGCGGTCACAGAATTTGGAAACAATCATTATAAGACGCGCTACCTAAATACACAATCCTAAGTATTGCATATTGCATGTGCCTGCGATACCCCAGTATAAGGTAGGTGTAGAAATGGAACCATAAAATGTATTAATAAAATCGTAACAATTACTTACCTACGGCTGCGTAACTTGACTTAATGAACGGGTGTCCGTACAAAGAACTAAGGGGGTTTTGAAGTTGGAAAAGTTAGTTGTTGCTCTTACAGAAACTTTGCGTGGCGCCGCATCGAATGTTTCAAACTATTGGGTACCTACTAAGTATTTTCCTAGAAACCTGGCTTGTAGGTTACCTAAGAAGAAATAATATTTTTTTCACACCACATGCTCGACATTGCCCAATTATATATCATGCTAACCTCACCTAAAGTAAGTCATTAAAGTCATTATAGTCGTAAGAATTTCGCCGGGTTGTTGTACTAAGGGCTTGTTCACAAATCACGCGGGGTTCGCCAGGGGGGGGGTCAGGAAAAAATAACGAAAGATCACGTTGGGGGCAGGGACTGCATAACCGAAAAATACCGGTATTCTATTTTAACGGTATGACGTCATATCGGTTACCAAATAGCGGTTTCGGTAGCGGAACCTTTATATTTCGCTACCGAAATAGAAAGGTACCTTTATTTTTTCCGGTACCGTAACCGCTATTTAAAGGTACCGATATATCAAATTTGGCCTGAAGTTGTTGCCAAACCGCCGGCAATGGCTCTGCTGCTTTGTCTTTTAGTCTTTAAATGTTTAGTAGCCAATGCTTCCTCTGCAGAGTGCCAGCTCGGTTACTTTTCTCGATAACCTTTATAATACCGGTATTATAAAGGTTACGGTATCGTTTTAAACTGGTACCGCTAACCGTTATTTCAAAACGGTTACGTATGTTCGCGCGTCGCGCATAACCTTTACGACATAACGGTACCGTAATGGAATACCGGTTTCATACCGGTATAACCGTAACCGAAATCAGTCCCTGGTTGGGGGTGGACTCCCGTATAAAGAGACCTCACGTGTATTTTTCTACAGTGAACGAAACTAAGAAAAAATATCTATTTCTCGGTTTCGTTAAACATTAATCTTTACTTAGCACTTCAAAATAGCGAGTCTATTTTACTAAGATAGAAAAATAAACAAGATTTACTACGTACAATACTATTTATCCTACAATTAGGTCGAATTAAAAATATATACGTGAGATTATGTGGGGGAGGTAGCCAAGAACCTCACCAAATATCACCAAGGGGGAGGGGGGGTCAAAGAGTAGCCCCAAAAACCTCGCGTGATTTGTGCACAAGCCCTAAATGTCATTGTAACCCCGCGGGTCATAATACGGTACTTCTTTTGAAAAATGAATGATTTGAATTCTTATGAAATATTGTTCCATAGAGACCTACAGCAAAAATAACTTATTTGAAAACCGAACTGGCCACTACATATATACGCAAAACAATAGTACATTACTTACCTAGGGCGGTAAAACAAAGAATGTCTCAGGTCGCAGGTATTTAACGCCCGAGCCGAAGAAGGCAAGGGCGATAAATATGCGATCTGAGGCTTTCTTTAGTACCGCCCGCGGTGAGTACCTATGAAATTTTACGTCTGTCTCTGGCCAGGAAGTTGGATTTTCCGCACAAGTAGCGTGTGGTAATTCCTGCTTTATGGCCAGGTATGACGTAAAGAAAATAAAACAAAAGCCGCGAGTGTTGCAAAACGCTACAGTATTAGCAGGAGGTTGAAGTTGAAATACTATAATTTGAATAAAAATGTTGAGTGACGAAAGCGACAGTGATTCGACTCCCGAGTCAATTAAAAAAGATGCCTTAGGCATTGTTGATAATCTACTCCCGGAGAAATCGAAGGAAACGTACTTAAAAGCCTTATGAATTCGAAAAATGTAAAACGACAAAAGGCGCAAAGTCCGTGTCCGAAGCGGTGCTTTCAGTGTATTTTCATAACTTATCATTAAACAAAAAAGTCAAGCAGCCTATGGTGCATATATTCGATGCTAAGATCAACAATAAACATCAAACACGATGTTCAAATTAACACATGTACGCCAAATTATTGGCATTTTAAAAAAGTAAATCAGAGGGTCATCGTGCAAAGAAATTAAAAGTACCTATTTACAGCGCAAAATGTAGAAACTTTTTTAAATGAAGCTCCTGACGACAGCTTTCTTGCCATAAAAGTGATTACCTACCTACTTCCTAGACAAATTATAGATTTAGAACATATAATGTATAATATAGTTATGTTATTTGTGGTATAAATAGATTTAAAAATTATATTTTAAGATACCTACTAAGTATATAAGAATTATTATAATATTATTTCCATCGGCCATACAGACTCCGGTGAAATTACTGGGCTATTTACTATTACTATTACCGATCAGTGGTCAATGCAATGTATATATAACTTTTATTACTTACATACTTTAGTTTATAAACTAACTACATATTCACTTAGGTTACGTTCTTATTTTTTGTTAAACGTGGCATTGATTTATGGAGTGAATGGCGCTTGTCGTGGAAACTAACTCGTAAACATAAACTGACTTGACTGAACGTGACTTCTGACCTTAAGGACGATACAGACATTGAGCGGGAACGGAGAGCATTGTCTGTTAAAGCTAATATGATCGCTCGCAGGTTTGCTGGATGCTCGAAACAGGTCAAGGTAAACCTCTTCAAGGCCTTCTGCACGTCCATATACACATGCGGCCTGTGGGCGAACTATACTCGTACGCAATACAATGTTCTTCGTGTCCAGTTCAATAACGCTTTCAGGGTGCTGATGGGGCTGCCCCGATATTGAAGTGCGTCAGGGATGTTCGCAGAGGCGCGGGTGGATTGCTTCCACGCGACTATAGGTACGCAAGCGATGTGCATCCCTGGTGCGCAGGGTACGGGCTAGTGCCAACAGCATCCTGAAAATGGTCGCTGAGCGGATGGACTGTGTGTACCTAAACCACTGCTGCATGATACACACAAACACAAAAGTTAATTATAATAATTGAACCACATGACATTGAATTAAATTAAAAATTAGACATCTTAACTATAAATTATGAATATGAATTTGTTTCTTATATACCTATGATAGCTAACAATAATAATAATAACGACTTAATTTTTTACAATTTATTTAATTGAATGTTATGTGTATGTATTACTGTGTTATTGATTTTTTATAATCATCTCCACTTATAATAAATCTCTAAATTAAAAAAAGAATCAGCCAGTTTGAAACTAAGCTTTGCGCGGTTCGAATGTTCTCAGCATCCCATGAACGGAAAAATATGAAACATTTTATATAGGTACATTAATATTCTAGCTGCAACTTAGGATAGTTTTTATCCGACTGCGACAGTTAATTAATTTTCCGAAATATACGACTTCATTTAATTTTTCATTTATTTTTATTGAAATCAAACGCTGCTCCAACTGTCAGCTATAAGAACCGTCAAATTTTCGTCAAAATGGCGGAATTGCTTTGCCTTTCACTTATTAATAATTTAAATCCCGTCTACGATAGACCTTTACGAGACAAATGCTAAAATATAAACCATAAAAAAATATTCGATTCTGATATGAGAACTTATATGCGCAAATGTCGTTTTATGTCGTAATTTCAATAAATGAAATCAACAAATTTGAACAATATAATTAACACGAATTTGTTTTTTTTGAATGACAATGGCACGCGCTCGGCGCATTCAGCCAAAGTACCTGCGGCGCTACCACGAAAACCGATACTCAATGTTCATATATTTGCATCCCTGTCACTCGAGTATGGTTAGTGCGATAGAGATAGAGATACCCGAATATTTTCGAATTCCGAAGTTCGTGGTTATAGCTCAGGAATCGAAAATATGGTAAATAATCATAATGTATTTTCTCGAAAAAGAATTTAAAATAAATATAGTCAAATGGAGAAAAAAACAAAGCAAGAGGTTATATAGGTAATGATTAAGTTATAAGAGTCCAAAGTTTTAAGAGGGGGTATGTTCTGTCCCTTTTCCGCAAAACGCACCTTCATATGAAACGATTGTTTTTTACTATGACGCTCGAGTATATTGACGTCACAGTCCCTCATCGTTTTCTCACTCTAACAAGCGACATTAAAACGGATGTAGCTTCATAATTTTTTGAGATATTTGAATGGGAGTTTCATTATCTTCTATCTATTTATACATAATAAATGCCTATGTCCTGACTGACTTATTCACTCAATCACTCACTCACTCACTCATCAACGCACAGCCGAAACTACTAATCTTAGAGAGTTGATTTTTGCACAGTATGTTGCTTTTATAACGTGGGCTAGGGATAAAAAGGGATTTTTGAAAATTCTACCCCTAAGGGGGTAAAATGGGGGTGCAAAGTTTGTATGGGAGAACCTTTTTTTTTTGAGCTATAGACTTAAACTTTGTAGAAAAATTAGTTATTAGAATACAAATGAAACACTTTCAGCGTTTTGGAAAATTCCACCCCTAAAGGGGTAAAATAGAGTGCAAAGTTTGTATGGGAAAAACTACTTTTTTTTAAATAGAGACTTAAAACTTTGTAGAGAAATTATTCATTAGAATACAAATAAAGTACCTAGATTCAGTGTTTTAAAAAAATCTACCCCTAAGGGGGTAAAATAGGGGTGCAAATTTTGTATGGGGGAAACAATATTTTTTTTAAATAGAGACTTAAAACTTTGTAGAAAGATTAGTCATCAGAATACAAATTAAGTACTTTCAGCGTTTTAGAAAATTCTACCCCTAAAAATAGGGGGCTAAAATAGGGGTGCAAAGTTTGTATGTGGGAAACTATTTTTTTTAGCTAGAGTCCTAAAACTTTGTAGAAAGATTATTTAAATACAAAGAAAGTACTTTCAGCGTTTTGGAAAATTTCACCCCTAAGGGGGTAAAATAGGGTGCAAAGTTTGTATGGGAAAAACATATTTTTTTTTAATAGAGACTTAAAATTTTGACGAAAAATTACTTATTAGAACATGAAAAATACTACATTCGGCGTTTTACAAAAATCATTCCCTAAGGGGGTTAAAAAAGGGTGCAAGGTTTGTATGGGGAACACTTTTTCTGAGCTAGACACTTAAAACTTTGTAGAAAGATTACTTATAAAAATACAAAAAAAAGACTTTCAGCGTTTTGAAAAAATCTATCCCTAAGGGGGATAAAAAGGGGTGCAAAGTTTTTATCAGGGATAGTTTATGTTTTTGAGTTAGAGACTTGAAACTTTGTAGAAAGATTACTTATTAAAATACAAAAAAAAGAACACAAATCGTTTTAGAAAATTCCACTCCTAATAGGGTTAAAAAGGAGTGCAAGCTTTGCATGGGCAACACTTTTTTTTGAGTTAGACTTAAAACTTTGCAAAAAGATTACTTATTAGAATACTAAAAAAGAACTTTCAGCGTTTTAGAAAACTCCATCCCTAAGGGGATCCTTAAGATCATTAAGAAGGGTAGCCAGTGTTGTGTGGGAAAAACTTTTTTTTTTACTAGACTTAAAACTATTCAAAATGTTACTTATTAAAATTAATAATAAAGTACTTTCAGAGTTTTAGAAAATTCCACCCCTAAGGGGGTTAAGAAAGCTTTGTATGGGCAACACTTTTTTTGAGCTAGAGACTTAAAAGTTTACGAAAAAAGTTCTTTCAGCGATTAGAAAAATTCAACCTCTAAGGGGGTTTAAAAGGGGGTTAAAATTTTAAATGGCGAGCAATAAAATTTTAAAGTGTGAGTAAGAGATTTTTAACTTCGGTCTTATTCTGTACGTTAAAAGACTACAAAACTGATTTCAGAGTTTTTCCAAATTCATCCCCTAAGAGTGTTAAAATTGGTTCAAAGTTTGAGTATTTCAAGGCATTTTTAAAGTATGAGATTTTTAACTTCGGTTTTAGACTGTTTGTTCACAAACTAGAAAATGAACATCAACTTTTTTTTTAATTATCCCCTAAAAGAGGGTTCAAATTTTGCATTGAGAGAAATCATTTTCTAAGACGATAAAAAGTTCTACGCGGACGAAGTCGCGGGCATCAGCTAGTTGCTAATATTAGCTTAAGTATTAACAACAATGATCCCAGTTGGTCAATTAATAAATCAAATTATTATTATTATAAAAGTGAAAGATATCGAAAAGCATTCAAATCTATTACTGGTACTGGTAAGCTTGCCAGTCACCAAAACAAAGAGGGAACTATCATTCGTAGTCCGTGAGGAGTACGCAAAATTCGCTGAAAAATACCAAGCTTTACGCTCCTCTCAAATTAACACCGACCGATTTTTCATAGGCTACTGGAAAATGCACCAGGCAAGTCATTAGCAAAAATAAAATCAGCTCCATGCCAAAAGAAATTGCAAAATATCTGAAATTGCAGAATACCGAGCTCTACACGGGCCATTGTTTTATAGGAGCACATCGGCTACTCTGTTGGCAGATTCAGGAGCAGACATTACCCAGATAAAACGAAATGGTGGTTGGAAATCCGATGCGGTAGCGGAGGGCTGTATTGAAAATTCCATACAAAACAAGAATACAATAAATAAGCTATAGCGTAATTAGCTAGAGTATACATTTGAAAACGTCGTCGAATATTGATGATCCTTGGGCACACATGCCACCACAGCCATCCACCTCAAAACACATCACACCAAGCCCACTGCCTCAAGTATCATCTTCACCAACCTTCACAATCCAAAACGACCATCAGACGCAAGTTTCAGAATCTTTGGGCACTACTCAAATAAAATCCTCAACCTCAACTTCGATAAATGTACCAAATAAATATAACTTTTTCTTTGCACAACTGGACTAATGTATCAAACATAAACTTTCACTTTTAATTTACAGTTCCAATGTAATGAATTATAATAGTACATTACATCAGAGGCCGGGAAAACACGGATTTCCGGCCAAGTAGGTATAGAGAGAATAGAGGAGATACGAGGCCGGGAATCCGTTTTCACGCCGAGGCATGTATAGTGCTTTTTTCAAACATGCAATGAAATAAATAAATAAAAATCCTCAAATCAAACTAATTTTCATGGCTGAATGCCGTGATGCTGTGCCACAAATAGTGGAATGAAAATTAAAAAGTTACTTTTCAGGCTTAGGCCCGAAAAGTTGTATGAAATGATGAATGGAATGAAAATTGTATGAGATGCTGCGCCTGAAAAAGGATACTTCCGAGTCTATTATAAGGAACGTAAGAGAATATTTCATTGCATGTTTGAGAAAAGTATAATATTAGTAGGATTATGGTACAATTTCTACTAATTCCTATGAAAAATTACTATTTGTACATATTTTTTACTTTAAGTTTTGATAAAACGTAAGTAGCCTTGCTTTTTATTGTTTCGCAAAAGGTGAGAAAAGTAGAGTATTCTCCTTTGGGACAAAGCTGTTTTCGTCTTGGGCGAGCTTGAATCCCTCGCTGCACTCAGGACTCCATTTTAACTCGTAACGCCCTCGCTTACGCTCAGGAGTTGAATAGTCCCTCATTTGCTCAGGATTCAATATCGCGCCCGTAACATAAAACAGTGCTTTATCTTCTCGGTGTATAATCTACTATTACTTTTCTCCAGCATTATTAAAATTAAAAAGAACTTTTACCACGGCGCCCCCTTCTGAAACGGCGATCCTCGTGAGGCTAAGTAAAATTAACCTTAGTCAGGCCTGTCCCTCTTGCCGCTCGGCTATCCTCGGCTCTCGCAGACCTCCAAGGTGTCGAGACGCCCGATCACGGTAGGATCGTAAGCTATGCGGCGTGCGGGATCTCATGTTTTGCAGAGGACGGGTAGACATTTTTTCTAGCTGTTAATCATCGGTTTTGGCAGACAGAGGTAGGCCAGTCCGTAGAGGTTCAAAGCACCCCGGGGTACGTTGCAAGTGGTGGTGTAGAAGATTTTTTTTTTAATATTGTAGACATCGATACAACCGATCAAATATCAAAAATGGTTACACGAGATATCTTGGGACAACTTTTGGCAGCCACAAACCCTCGAAATTTTGAGACTTTTTTTGGTTTCTCACTCGTAGCTTCTATACGGTGCATCCTAGCAAAATGTTACACACTAGGAAACTAAAGACCAAAAAATTATGCGTTTAATGAGTACCAATACATACTAATTCGGTTCAGCGACATAGTAGAAAACCATGGTCCTCAATTATGTTAGTTATTTCAAGATAGTGGCTTCTGCGTTTCAATTTTGAATTTAACTATAGGTTTTAGCTCCTCAATTGTAGGAATTTACAGAATGAACAGTCATTTCAGCATTAGTATCATCATAACTGGTAATCGAAGAGCTGGCAGTTTTCTCGTGCAACGCATCAGCATTGCAGTTCAGTGAGGAAATACCGCCAGCATACTCGGTACACTGCCTTGAGGGCCTTTTTAGGGTTCCGTAGCCAAAATGGCAAAAACGGAACCCTTATAGTTTCGTCATGAATGCCCGTCAATCCGTATGTCCGTATGTCACAGGCATTTTACTCGAAAACTATAAAGTGTATTTGAATAAAATTTAGAAGATAGGTGTATTTTATTAGCCGCTACATAATTCTCTTCGATTACCAGTTATGATGATACTAATGCTGAAATTACTGTCGGTTCTGTAAATTCCTACAATTGAGGAGCTCAAACCTATAGTTAAATTCAAAATTGAAACGCAGAAGCTAAAAACGACTATCTTGAAATAACTTACAAACTTGAGGAAAGCCTCGTTTTCGACCATGGTTTTCTACTATGTCGCTGAACTGTATTAATATGTATTGGTACTCATTAGACGCATAATTTCATGTTCTTTAATTCCCTAGTGTGTAACTTTTCGCTAAGATGCACCGTATAGAAGCTACGAGTGAGAAACCAAAAAAAGTCCCAGATTTGTGGCTGCCAAAAGTTGTGCCAAGATATCTCGTGCAACCATTTTTGATATTTGCTCGGTTGTATCGATGTAAACAATATTAAAAAACAAAACCTTCTACACCACCTTTTGCAACAAAGATATACTCTACGGACTGGCCTAAGGACCTTCTGTATACGTAAATAATACTTAGTTGGAGGGGAAAAATTAAGTAGTGTAGTAATTTTTCGAGATATAGGTATGAAAAATGTAAAGTAAGGTGTTGTGAGTAAGCGACTAACTTGTAGATGGGGTGCGCCACGGTGACCACCACGTGCATGCTAAGGATGGCGCCGGTGAGGTAGTGCGCGTGCAGCCGGCGGATGCTCACCACGTACGGGTGCTCGTTGATCGCCACTCGGGTGCCCCGGAACACCTAGCCAAATATCATCTTATCAGCCGAAACACGTCCACTCCCGGACATAGACCTCCCCCAGAAGAGTGCCACAATTACCGGTTCTGCGCCTTCCGCATCCAGCTGACTCCCGCGAACTATCCTGTCCTGTCTTATATGCTATCTACTACTAGGTATATACCTAGTAGTAGATAGCATAAGGTTCTCAATTCGTCTGTATTTTTAGGGTTCCGTACTCAAAGATTAAAACGGGACCCTATTACTAAGACTTCGCTGTCCGTCCGTCCGTCCGTCCGTCCGTCCGTCCGTCTGTCTGTCACCAGGCTGTATCTCAAGAACCGTGATAGCTAGAGACTCGTATAAGTATAGTAATAGTCATATTATGTGAATTTAGTTAGTGAAGAGACTCAGATCCCACAGTCAAACTGTGTAAACCGTTTTGTGGGACAGACGTTATTTGTAAAGTTATACCCAATTTTATGATAATAAATATATAATATAAAAAATATAAATCAGTTCACTGTGTCTACGTCTACCCATGCTGTGCCTTCGAATACAGCCGTTTTCTCGTGGACCTACTGATTTCTCCTATTAGTAGGACCACGAGTGAGACTTTTTTCTTGTGGTCCCATACTGCTATTTCTCTACTACCTGTAAGTATATACAGCGTGGAACGGTACGACGGACCTTCCCGAAAAAGGGGGATTATTAAGCGTTACGTACGTACGTAAAATAAAGAAAAAAAATTTTTGACGCGTTTTTTTTTACTTTTGGGTTCGAGTATAAGGTCCGTCGTTCCGTTCCACGCTGTATATTTTATATGTATGAATTGTTATTTATTTTTATATGAATTATTATTACGTTCGCGAAACACTAGGTAGGTTAGGTTTGTTAGGTAGCTTCAGATGCCCTAAGGGCAAACCATCTAGGATTAAGAGCCCCGCTCAGCGGGGCTCCGTCGAATCCCTTAAACGACCAAGTGGAACACGGGTAAATGGCGGTTTCGTTTTATTTACCCGTGGTCCCACTGTGGGGCCACTGCACCCACTGGTCTGAGGGGAAAATAAGTATGAGGTACTATATTTATTGTAAACAGGAATTATAATTTCATTACCATAGAAAGCAGTGGGACCACGAGAAACAAGTTCCCCTCATGGTCCTACTAATAACAAGTCAGGACCACGAGAAAACTTTGTCCAGTACGAGGTCGCCACTCGAGAACCTTTCCGCTCGAACGGCAATAGGTTCTTAATGCAATGTGCGTCATATCACTACTCATTTTTTTTTCTTTTAATCTGCTATCATTCACATCAACTACTTATAAGCAGATGAGTTGTAAGAGGTTGGCAATTGGCAAGGTAGCGCCTAGCTTTCCCTAGTCACGCAGCACATTGGCTCTGTTGAGCATCTTCATTGGGTTTGGCACACTGTCATTTGTGCTTGTAAGAAAGAGAAGTACCCAATTTAACTTACAGATTAGTTAGGGGTAAGTAGTAAGGCGGATAAACTTTACAACCCAAATTCCAAAATGAAAATGACTCTTATTGAAGGTTTTTCAAGGCGATGTGAATCGAAGCGCGGAATTGAATGTGAATGCCGGGGATGAAATAATTGTTTACTTTAGAATCGCCGTGCGCACCTACCTACGAGTACATCGGCATAACATTGAGTACGCCTGTTGCAAGTTCATTAACCCACATAAAGCCCAATTGACAAGACAAAGCACGCACACATCTAAAACACACATACTCGTATACCTACGCTCTTATCAACACTACACGCGCAATACACGGACAATACACGCGCATCATATCAGGCATTTTGGGAAGAAACGTAATATTCTCTGCGATCAGCACGCGTGCACAGTAGGGCAGAGTATGCCCATTGGGCTAACAACTGCGACGCGGCCGCCGGCGGCTTGTCCTCTCTCTAGTATTCTATGCTCTGAGATACTAACCTTGCGGTTTAATACGGGGATGTCACCGGGATTTGGATACGCTCTCCGACTAAACACCGCCGCCTGAATGTCGTCGAACTTTCTGTCCGGGGTCGATGAATCCTGGCCCGAGCACGGCGCGGCAACAACTGCTTCAATATCATTCAGTGCGGTCAAAAAAATTACTTCCTATTCCTACTGCTTACTCGCGTTGTGTGGGGGTAATAAGGGGTCCATATCTCAACCATTAAACGAGAACAACTAACCATACTAACATTAACATAAACAACCAAATATACCATAAACTAATATAAGACTAGGATAATAAAATAACTTTTAGAATGTAAACTTAAACGAAATATGGAATAAATTGCTTAGCACCAACCCGCGGGATAAAAAAAATGCCTAAGTATAACCATCAAAAAAATATCCATTGCATCAACTTACATCTCATGGTTTTTTCCTCTTTATAATATAGATTATTTAATGTGTAAGTGATATAATGATATAGTAATAGCCGGGATGCAGTTATGTATCCTTAAGGATAAAGCTATAAACCGGGAAATAGTTATATGAAAGCGACTCATAACTACGAGTAGTTTACGAGGGATATGGCTATATATCACTTAACTACTCTAGTGAAACAGGCAGGTGTGTGAAACGGCTCTTTTATATGACTTAATTCTGTGTTAGTACTGAAGTACACAGTTAGTTTACTGGACAGCTAAATACTATAGGTATACTTACTTACCGGTAAAACATATCATCAATAGGGTTTTGCGCACCATTCTCAACTCAGTAGCCAAAAACTGACTGACAATACTAGAATCTAGTTGGTTTTGCTTTACGAGACCTTCTTACATCAATCAAAGAAATTATGTACGTAGAAGTGCATAATATTATGCACTTATACGTACATAATTTATTTGATTGGACAACAGTGTACGAATTTCAATTTTACAACATTTTGCTAACATGATGAAAGAAGTAAGTATATAATCCCATTGCAAAATATTTGTAAAAACTTAATCATTTCATTTTTATTATTATTATATAATATTATTATTTCCAAAATAGATAATTATTTCGAAAACAAACATAGAAACTAAAACAATTATAATTTTGGATGTTCAGTTATGTGGTCCGTCGACAGCCCTATCCCACTCTATGATTGTCTATGTAATGCGAAAAAATTACAGCTAAGGTCATCTCCATCTCTTAGTACCTACAGTCGGCCTCATAAGTTACTGAACACCTAAGTACCTTGTCGTTTTCACTCGTTTGACTACTTCATATGGCAGTTTCACATGACGTTTAAGCCGACAAGGTACAGTCAAGGTCACCAATATGTATATACCCAAAGTTGCAAGAATATGTATACAACAACCTTACTTACGTAGTAATAAGTTCTGTATACATATTTCTGTAAGTTTGTGGTGTATACCATATTGGTGGTTGACTGTACAAAGGTATTAACGCTTCCCTTGTGAGGCTGACCGTACAGTCAGGGATAATAATATACGTACATAAATACACACCTTTATGATATTGACAATAGAGTCCTGAATAATTTATTGAATCAGGCGTTACTTTGCGGAAGTCCATGATATATTACGAGAACAATATTCCTTTGCTATTCCGCTAAAAAACGTGCTGGTCGATCAGCGGAGATCAAATGCAACTATTTGCGTATAAATATGCAAATAATTACAGCAAACCACCACCAATAATGAAAAAACCTTGACACGTGTTTCGCCTCTCTACTATCATCAGGAGATGCTGGCAGGAGATGTTGCTTGCGCCACGTCCACTGAGCCAATGACAACTGTTCATTGGCTCAGTGGACGTGGCGCAAGCAACATCTCCTGCCAGCATCTCCTGATGATGCCTCGTAGAGAGGCGAAACACGTGTCGAGGTTTTTTCATTATTGGTGGTGATTTGCTGTAATTATTTGCATACTTATACGCAAATAGTTGCATTTGATCTCCGCTGATCGACCAGCACGTTTTTTAGCGGAATAGCAAAGGAATATTGTTCTCGTAATATAATAGAGTCCTGTACAGATATTTATGTACCCCTGACTGTACCTACATCGTACGGTCAGCCACACAAGGGGCTCAACATCTTTGTAGCGTGTCGCAATATTTATGAAGTTGTCAAACGAGTGAACACTACAAGGTACTTAGGTGTTCAGCAACTTATGAAGCCGACTGTACCTTCTGTACCTTTAGGTACTATTAATTATTCTGTTCCGTCCGAAACCTTAATCCGCTGACATAAGAGCGATGGGGTGTATTTAAGAGTAAGTTGTATGCAACGCCAGGGGCGGTTCACTCTAGTGATCCCGTCGCGCCGCTACAAGTACCTACATGCCGGCGGCCGCCAAATTGGCGGCCCATTAGTAGCTGCCGCCGCGTGTTGGTTGGTACGGGACGCTCGCACGGGTCGCAGCGCGTTGCATGCGATAGAAAGGGATGGCCACATTTAGGCACGTTTGGCGTACCTAAACAGGGAATTTGTTAACAGAGAACCTTCTGTACGTAGTACTATTACTTATTCTGTGGCAATGCATCCATATTTTTACACTTGGCTGTTTAATTCACGTATATGGACTTAATCCCATCCAACTTATTTCATGGATGGATGGGGAACCAATTCTTGGGCAACGTCACGTCAGTCGGTAGTTAGCCATACAAACTGAAAAAGTTAATAAAGTTTCGTTGTGATACAAAAGTTAACAGTAGATATAATTGTATGGTTCATTTTCGACATTCACAAAGGAAAAATTTATAGAAAATTTTATTGAGTGAGTTAAGCTCGGGATGAAAATAGAGAAAACGATTTTGCCTGATGAGACCTAGCTAGATTGATTTTGCGCCCCCGTAAACCCCCGTATTGCAAAATTCAAACGTTTTAGAAAACGTAGGAAAATAGGATGCGTAAATGAAGAAATAAAATAAAAAAATTATATAGGTAAGTATCTATCAACCCAATAAAATGGTTTCACTAGTTTTTTAGGGTTCCGTACTCAAAGAGTAAAACAGGACCCTATTACTAAGACTCCGCTGTCCGTCCGTCCCTCCGTCCGTCCGTCCGTCCGTCTGTCTGTCACCCGGCTGCATCTCACTGATACCGTGATAGTTCCAGCTGAAATTTTCACAGATGATGTATTTCTGTTGCCGCTATAACAACAAATACTAAAAACACAGAATAAAATAGTTTTTTATAGATAATGGTACGGAACCCTTCGTGCGCAAGTCCGACTCGCACTTGGCCGGTTTTTAGGGTTCAGTAGCCAAATGGCAAAAAACGGAACCCTTATAGATTCGTCATGTCCGTCCGTCTGTCTGTCTGTCTGTCCGTCCGTATGTCACAGCCACTTTTTCCTAAACTATAAGAGCTATACTGTTGAAACTTAGTAAGTAGATGTATTCTGTGAACCGCATTAAGATTTTCACACAAAAATCGAAAAAAAACATTAAGCTTTAGGGGTCCCCATACTCAGAACTGAAACTCAAAAAAATATTTTTCATTAAACCCATACGTGTGGGGTATCTATGGATAGGTCTTCAAAAATGATATTGAGGTTTCTAATATCATTTTTTTCTCAACTGAATAGTTTGCGCGAGAGACACTTCCAAAGTGGTAAAATGTGTCCCCCCCCCCCCCCTGTAACTTCTAAAATTAGAGAATGATAAAACTAAAAAAAATATATGATGTACATTACCAAGCAAATTTTCACCGAAAATTGGTTTGAACGAGATCTAGTAAGTAGTTTTTTTTTAATACGTCATAAATCGTAAACCGCAATTTATTTCACGGAACCCTTCATGTGCGAGTCCGACTCGCACTTGGCCGCTTTTTAATTGAAGTTAACTACCAACGTACGTGCTTGTAAGTAATAAAACAAGTGTTTCAAACATACTATGTAGTTGCTTTATCAAAAATAGTAACAGTTTACCACAAAACAAATCGGCTTACAGAGAACCAATTAAATCAAGGCGGCTCAGTCACCCTGGTCGATCCAATCAAACTAACCTTGTAGGCCAGGTTAGTTTGATGGTTAGGTTATAGGTATCTACGGCTTAATCATCCGCTTGAATAAACTAGTTATAATTATCCAAACGCACTATTAGTAACCCTATCTAACAATCAATACAGGGTGAATCCTAAGTCGTGAACCGAAATAGCAAAATGTGAATCTATCCATGATTCTGAGCAACTTTTACTATGGGGCCAACTTTGTGTTATGCAAAAAAAAACAACTATTTCATACACTTAGCTCATTTAAGACTGACAAAATTGTATGAACAGATGGTTTTTTTTAACATAATACAATGTTGGTCCCATAGTAAAAGTTGCTCAGAATCATGGATAGATTCACATTTTGCTATTTCGGTTCACGACTTAGGATTCACCCTATATATATATAAAGAAGAAAATAACTAAATAGCGCAAATAATTCCTTAGCTTATAAAAATAAACGAATACTTATTTAGACATACCTACGAGTACTAACGAATACATTCCAAATTATTAGGTGTACGACCAGGTTTTATTGGGAGAATTGTAAATAAATCATTGCAAAAACGGGTAGGTTAGGCCGTAATGACAATAATATAATAAGTGTAATATAATAACAAGAAAAACTGGAGTCAATGTCTCTGTGGGGTGGGCAGGAGCTTCAACAAGTGACCTGCAAGGCACTTTTGGTGCACAGAAGGTCAACTTAAATAACGATATTTATCCAGAAGGGATTTTCTGATTGAGGCTATTGGAGGGACTGGGTTATATTTCCATTTATTTTGTAGTCCAAATCTGCCCTGGGATGAATCTAGGTTTCCCGCCTTTGTTGTGAGCCGTCATTGTGAGGATGTTGGCAATCCCGTTCGTACAGCCAGCGCCGACAGCTGTTGGCGCGCCTCTGAGCACACGAGTAGACGCGATACAGACATAGCGATGCGGTCGGCAGGACACTAAAATGACTTGCGTCGACGATCGTCGCTGACGATCGTGCGACACTAAAATGAGCCTTAATCCTTAGCCAGGGTGGTGGCGGGCGCGTCGCTGTCCGTCGGCGTGGCGACGTTAACGCGCGCGCGCTGCGGCCACGCGCCCGGCGGCGCGCGCTCCATACGGCCCAGGCACGACGCCGCGCTCGACGCGCCCGTGAATGCCCGCGTACTTGACGAGGGCATGGAGTGCACGGATATCACCTGAAAACAATCAGACAACTTAATATCTTACCAACGATTCGTGACACTGAAGCGTATCATGTGCGACAAAGAAGGAAAGAGGTTCTAAAGAGAACCTCCTTAAAAACCATAAAGACGAAAGCGTCTTTATGGTTTTTTTTTATGTATGTACTGCGATAATACATTATTACGTTGTCTGATTATGATAATTCTTTTTTTGTTTGAAAGTAGGTGTTCGTAGAGTGGATATAAATTTAGTGATGTTCTGATGATGATAACCGTGATGAATTGAGGGAACTACTTCTTTGAATTGTATTTGGTACAAACTTCAAGACATGCTAGGAGTGAGTGGTAAGGTGAGTCGAAAGAGGCCATGAATAGCATATTTAGCCGCAACGTACCTAGGCTAATACGGTTTCCAAAAATACTTGGTACCTATATCTATTTTCATATAGCGCTCTGCAGGTAGGTTTTATGGTACCTATTTACATTCACAAAGGAAATCAATAGGTATCAATGACAGCAGCGCAGTAGATAGGTACATGGAATACTTTGTGGTGTTAAAAATGAAACGTGGTTTATTATAGGAAAAGTGGGATAGTTGCCCCATTGCCCCACCCCTTGCATAATTACAATAGTACATTTTTAACACCACAAAGTATCAAAATAATGTGAGTGCCGTATTGCTTCGGGGCAGTCTATCGTCCTACACTACCAAAACGTAAATCTAGACTATCAGTGACATTAAATTTGAACCCTAATACTATGAAGATACCGTTTGTTTTTCAACATGAATGTTGTAGTGGCACGTGCTTACTCGGTAGCTAGCGGCTATGCGATAATAGAGACAATGTCCTTTGTTTGAAAGATTAGGGCTCGGAGCGAAAAATTCACCTGAGAAGAGTCGTACTATACTCGTATAGGTACTTACAACTGCAGCGCGCGGCCTACCGGCTAATCAGTTACTATGGGATGGACAATAGAAATACTAACTTACTTTTGTTTGTATTTTACCCACTTGGTTGTGCATATTGCGGTGATAAATATAAGTACCTACTATTATATAATATTATTAAGACTATTTCGTCGGGTGACAAGCAAAAGTCACTACCAAAACTGTCACTGCTCTTCAAAACCTCGTATCTCGGTACATAGTGGGTATCGAGATACGACCTTTGAATTAAGTAGGTATTTGTTACTTAGTGAGTTTTGCTTGTCACCCGACGAATTTTGAAATGTATTCTTTGCATTCGTACACATTGTTAAATTAGACTTTAAGGCATGTTATTGTATTTCTCTAGATTTTAAGTGAATTGTATTATTTTGGAGAAATCAATTCTTAAACCATAATCTAACAGACAGACTAAATATATATTTTTAGGAAAGTAGCCAATTCATGCCAATGCGCTAGTATCTCGAACCTTGGATAGTTCATATAACAATGGGACGCTCTCCTCCGAGACGTCATCGTCGTCAAGGCTGCGGGGCTGGTAGTCTCGCGCCATTTTGAGAAACAGCAGCATAGCAATCACCAGGACCGTGGCGTATACGAAGAACTCCGTAGCCTAGAATAAGTACAGGATCGCAAGGAAAATATCAGCAGTTTATAAGTTGTGCGACGTCGAAAGCGAAGAACTCTTGTGACTCAAGTTTAGAAGTCCCTTATCAGTACGTGTGCACCCATTATTTATCTTCGCATTTGCGAGTGATTAATAGCAGATCGCGTCTTAAGGGAGCAAAATTATATATTTACGGTGAGGGCGGGAAAGGTTCTACAATTGAATCCTGAGCGTAGGGAGGGATTCTATACTAGAACCATGAGCGTAACTAGGGATTCTAAACTTGAATCATGAGTGGTATTTGGTCTAGAGACATATTATTTGGTCGTATATTAATAATAGTTGTAAAAGCTCCTAGAATTAGGCTCCTAGGGATTCTACACTAGAATCATGAGCGTAACTAGGGATTCTAAACTAGAATCATGAGCGTAACTAGGGATTCTAAATTAGAAACATGAGCGTAACTAGGGATTCAAGTGTTTACGCCCAAGACGGAAATACACTTTTTCAAACCTTCTATGAGGAAAATTGAAATCCCTCATTTGAGGACAGCAATGATTTTTTTTCAGAATAGCATGTGTAAAAAATTGTAGGTACCTACATTACAGCAAAGGCCGGGAAAATAGTGATTGCTAGCCAAGTAGATATAGACGGTACCGAGCGTATATAGGGTACGGATACGAGGCTGAAAATCCCTTTTCACGCCGAGGTATGTACTTACATAATGTGTTTTTTTTCAAACATGCATTAAAATAATAGAATAATCCAAGTTTTTTTTAATGGCTAAACGTCATACATAACGTCTTGTCACGAATTGATATTGAAACAAAAGAAGGTCGGTTTGCAGGCTTAGACCTCCAATTGTGTATAAAATTCCGTTATGGATTTCTTGACTCACCGCGCCCGAAACGAGATACTTCGCAGCCTATTATAAAGAACACAACGTCAATATTTTATTGCATGTTTGAGAAATAGTACATTACTGGGCGCCGGGAAAGAAGGGCTTCCCGGGTGAGTAGCATAATACGGATAGTGATACGAAGCCGGCAAGCTCTTTTCAGTGTTTTCACGGCCAGGCATGTACTACCTATTAGTGCTTTTCTCAAACATGCAATGAAAAAAAAAACCAAGAAATTAAACTAATTTTCATGGCTGATGGCCTTGATGCTGTGCCACAAATTGCGGTAGGAAAATTAAAAAAAAAATACTTCCCGGCCTAGGCCTTCAATTTCGTGTGAAATTCCTTTACAGTTCTCTCGAGTTGTTCCGCCCGAAATGTGATTGATAGGTACTATGAAGCCTGTTATAAATAACGCACGAAATGACGACTTTTGTTTGCATGTTTGAGAAATTGTTATTTGTGTCTCAAGGGAGGAAAATGGTGTATTTACGGCGAGGGCGGTACATTGAATCCAGAGTGAAGCGAAGGATTCTAGGATAGAATCCTGAGCGTAGAGAGGGAGTCTAAGTTAGAATCCTGAGCGTAACGACAGTAAGACACATATAACTATTTGGGTCAATCAACTTTTTCTTCAAGCCAAGAGACAACAGTAACAGACTTTCTTAGAAAAAATACTGTAAACTGGACTCCTATCATGCTAAGGAGATGCGCCACCATGGAATGGGTTTACTAATATGACAAAAACACGTGTTTAGTGGATGTAAACCCCATAAAATTATAGTTTTATAGAGTGACCCAGGAGACGTAACCATGGCAACGAGCAACAAGAAATAGTTGATTGACCCATTTACACGACTGCTGGCCAAGAACGTTTAAATTTATAGACGATTATCATTTATCACTCTGCCGCCGCATCCCGCTGCGGTGCGGCGACAGTTGTGTTGTTGTATGCAAGTAACTCAGTGTGTACAATATAAGATAAGTTCTGTTCGGTACTTCACACTGCACTGCACTGCACCTCAGACCCGGCGAAATTTGTACGCGGCTATACACACTGCAGCGGGATACGGCGGCGCGGCAGTGTGATAACCGCCTTATTTACGGACGAACTGGCCGCGCGCGGAGCCTAAAATATAGTCTAAAGGCGATTGTGCACTACACTGTCCCGCAGTCCGGTCCGATATGGCACGCCATTATATGTACATAGTAGTTTGTTCACTATACGTAATTTTACCGTCCAACATTCAATACAAAAATATCGGACCGTAAAAAGTCGGACTGCCGGACAGTAAAATTCATTGTAGTGCACGATCGGCCTATATCCATCTCTAAAATCTATTCTATATATATTATTGAGATTTGTAATCGGATGAGTAGGTAGGTAGGTTCTCCAAAGATTACCCTCTTACCTCTTTGCAATATTAGTATAGATTTACCTACCAGATTACTTATCTCACTTATCTGTATATAGAAACATGGCAACTATATTACCTAGACTATAGAGTTGCCTTGTCTCTATACAGTGTGTCTCTGACGTTGGGGCTTTAAAAGCAAATATCGGTTATGGTCCTGAAACTGAACCACTTTTGTTCCGCAAGTTTGTAAAATAACTATTATTTCTATAATTTGTTAGTGTTCGAACTTTAACTGTACCATCAATGTATTGCAAACACGGCCTCATTATTTGACATCCATGACACTGACAAGTATGAAAACTAACTAATGGATGTTGTACATTGAAAATTTTATTTAATTTGTATGGAATAATGAAAATACAAAAATAAAATTTGAAAAGTTGTAGATCAAAAGTAGTTATATTTCAGGAGCATAATCGACATTTGCATTTAAAGCCTCAAAGTCAGAAACACACTGTATATACAGATAAGTAATGGTACAGTATGGACTCTTCCGCAATTTTAACGCCAAATTAAGAATATTAGATCTACTATACATGCATTCCGTTCATTACATTTTCATTATTCTTACCTATAGGGTAGAGGAACCAAAAGATGAACACCACCCAATAGTTGAACGTTTTGTCGTAAAATTGAAATAAAAAAATCGCGATTCATTTTACGCCTTCGGGATATTTTTTTCCTAACGCATCATCCCTTTGCCGAGGCTGGCATTTAAACTCCCATACAGTTCCCACACACACACGGCTGTGAGCGGTTGTCGCGTCGAGGTCTCGCGCCAAAATCACCGTTTGTATGGAGATTTACTTAAGGAAAGCGCTCTTAAATTTAAGCTCTAAATTATGTATAAAATTGAATAAAACGTCTACATGGATTGTTTTGCGTGATATAGATTCTTGATTAATGCCTTTAATGGATTATCTATCACAAATTGCGTATTTATTGTTAATTTAAGAGATATTTAGCGTTCAACTAACGGTTCCAACTTTTTGTACCTGAGCCAATAGATGAACGGCGTTCATCTACTGGGCAAGGTATAGTTTTTTCAAATGCTTATATAAATTCTTATTGAAAAGGTACATAAAACTTTTATGGCTCAAATTAATCGTTTTTTAACTGTTGATTTTTGAACCAAAAGTTGAACGTGAGTATCCATTCGCAACACGGTTATTTTGGGCTTTGTTTTACTATGAAAAGCACGATTGTTCAACAAAGAACCGCTGCCCAGAAGATGAACGAATAAAATTAGTTCGTTCAACTTTTGGCTTCGAATCCAATAAGTGAGCGCGTTGTTAAATTTAGTCCGTTCATTACTTTGCCATCGTGCCCAATACATGAACGAACAAAATTTATTCGTTCAAGTTTTAGGCAAGGGTTTGTACAATGAACATCTTAATAACAAAGATACGTAATAAATATGAAATCTGACTTATACATATAAAACCCAACAATTTATCTATTTTTATCTAATGATAAATTAATAAAAAAATGTTTTAATGATTCATATGTAAAAAATAATATCTTATAATTGTAACCATATGAAAAGGGTACATTTGAACGGTTTTATTCTGTGTTTAGTATAAATATTGTGATTGTTAACTAATATAAATTGCTATAACAATGATTATATAATAACTAGACCAAAAGTCAGAGGCTGCGCGGTGTTAGGTTTTACTTCGTTCAACTATTGGTGTCAAAATGTTCAACTATTGGGCACAGTGTTCATCTTCTGGGCAAAATGACATACTTCAGCATAAAATCATTTTTAATAAAATACTGTATTGTAATAGGATGGTTTAAAATAGTCATATCTAATCTCGACTATATACGAAATCGTATAAAAAAATTAAATGTAAACAAACTAAATCACCACTCCTCGAAAAAAAATTGTAAAGTTGGGATAGTCGCTTAAACGTTCATCTTTTGGTTCCTCTACCCTATCTACATATAATTTGCTATTGCAAATTTCAGCGAATCTACAACAACTATATCGTCGGGTGACAAGCAAAAGTCACTACCAAAACTGTCACTGCTCTTCAAAACCTCGTATCTCGGTACCAGAGTTGGGCGTTATTTAGATAATTTCTTATCTAGATAATTATTTCAAATAAAATAATTTCAAATTAATCTATTCGAAGATAAATTCAATCACAAATAGTGCGTTGACAACTTTTTTATTTAGATAAATTATCTAGATGAAGATAACGGACCTCGTTTGTTATTGAGAGTTAGCTTATAATAATAAATGTACACTGAGAGAAAAAACCGGCGTTACCTTCCGAAATTTTCCTTCTAATTGCTTTACCTACCAAATCTACCGCCTGAGTCAAAACGGAAGGAAATTCCTTCCGAATTTCGCGGGTCTTTTTTCTCAGTGATACAGAATGTCACGTCGGGTCAAACCGTCACACTGACATTCATCTTTTATTTAAAATCCCAACTAATTTATCTAGATAAAAATTAAACTGATCTAGATAAATTCAAAATAACAAATGACGGATTATTTAGTTACTTCAAATAAAAGATGATTTAGTTATCTTCCCGGTTTTTCGTAAATAGATAATTTTTGCCCAACTCTGCTCGGTACATAGTCGACATCGAGATACGACCTTTGTTTTAAGTAGGAATTTGTTACTTAGTGAGTTTTGCTTGTCACCCGACGATATACACAACAGAACTTACTCTACAACACACATAGTTATTCCCGAGTCCAGCGGTATAGATATTTTACAAATACCAAGTGACAGACATTAGGTACCTCTATGTCTAAATAATAGCAATAGAATTGTTATCAAATGGAACCTTTCAACATTCGCCTAGTTTCGGCTAAAATCATTGCAAACGTGAGCGTGGGAACGGGTGGTTTGCCTCGGCTTGCGTAATAGGCTTTTGGAAGCTTTTGGTGTTTTCGGGTCCACTCACCACTCACCAATGGATCTAAGTATTTAATATTTTTTACTCCTCATGCTCGAAAAGTGTGGTGTGTCATATTAGGCTTAGCAAGCGGGGCTAAAGTAGTACATTTAGCCCGTAGGGAAAATATGTAAGTATATGATTTTAAAACATTTTAATTTGACCAAACAAAACACTTCTCCGTATTAAACCCACAAAACATTAGTATTTTTGCTATCGACCAATCAGGAATCAGAATTAATTTCAATTTTCAAACATCAGGCGTTTTGTATTCCATAACTCACAATCATGCCGTTTGGAACTTTGGACGCGCTTATAAACGGTCAGAGGGTGGTCAGAGGCGTTTATTCTTGGTGTCAATATTTCGTATTTGTGTCAAAGCAGTTTATTCAAAAAAACCGGCTAAGTGCGAGTCGGACTCGCGCACGAAGGGTTCCGTACCATTATTTATAAAAAAAACTATTGCATTCTGTGTTTTTAGTATTTGTTGTTATAGCGGCAACAGAAATACATCATCTGTGAAAATTTCAGCTGGAACTATCACGGTATCAGTGAGATACAGCCTGGTGATAGACAGACGGACGGACGGACGGACGGACAGCGGAGTCTTAGTAATAGGGTCCCGTTTTACTCTTTGAGTACGGAACCCTAAAAATTCATGCCGCCAAATTGGACAATCTTTTGCCCGTGGAATTTATTATTGATTGTGGATGAATCATATTTGTTTTTACTATTTTCTCGCAGTCGAAGTGAAAAGTAGAGTGTATAACTCAGGTCTAAAAGCCATATTACCACTCGAACAATTTTCCCTCGCGTCGCTCGGGAAAATAACCATCTCGTGGCTCGTTTTAGACCCTTGTTGTACAATCGTACAAACTACTATTTACTTACAATATTTACGGGTGTGCCACTTGATTTCCGCTTAAGTAGTGGTCGGAAGTTCACAAACGCGCTACTCGAAAAGAAAGATCGTGAACATTCAACTTTGGTACACGGGCATTTTCAATCATTCGTGTACCTACCCAATAGGGAACATTACGCAAAACTCTTCGTAGGTGGCGACACTAGCAGCGTTGACATTGTATCTCGTTCCCACTTGCGGTATTGTCTATGCAAGCATCCTTGTCACTCATTTGACAATCAACTGTGCATGTGTGTGTGAATCCCTATATTCCTATACTGGTTTACTATGTATTAGTGGTAGTGCTGCCTCTGGCAGCAGAACATTGCAGTAATGTTCCCCTATTAGCGTGAGCTGTTAAATAAAAATTAAGTCAGTGCCAGTTTTGTGACGAAAGTTAAGCATACAAATGATGTGAAAATGAACTTGTTTCACATTTAAATGACGAGTACGAGTAAATGAATATCATTTGTAAATTGAAAATAAAAAGTTAATTTTTATACAAATTGAATACTTAATTGTCGTCACAAAACTGACAATGAGTTAATTTTTGTTTAACAACTCACGCTAATTCGAATTATTTAAAATGCCACGGCGTGAATCACAACGGCTCCACTTGGCTTGGCGCCGTGGCGTGGTGTTGAAGGATCTTGACATTCACGATCTTTCTTTTCGAGTAGCGCGTTGGAGCGTCGCACCACCTTTCCATCCATTAGGATAATATTGCGGGCCGCGCCAACTATTTTAAAACGCTGCAGATTGACCATTCACGGACTAATTTTGGCGCGGCTCTACTCTATGCGCTGCGAGCTGAATTGGTCGATCAAGCCCGCGGGCTGAGTTGGCCAATTAGTGGATCACGTCATCCCCAAAAAAAGTGATCAACTGAGCCCGCGGGCTAAGTGGTCTGTGGGCTGATCGGATTGGGCTCAGTGGACCCGACTCCACCCTTCATATGGACCATATGAGAAAACTTTTAGTCTTAATATTCAAGACCGTAACAGGTTTCTTATATGAAGATTGCGAACATATTGAAAAAAATATTAAAATCTTACCCTGGATTCAAAAAACTTGGCCTGCGTCACTAGTATCACGATAAAATTACCCACGGCCACAGACATGTACCACGCCGCTATGGTAATCGTTTTCATACTCTTCGGCGCCTGCATTTAATCAAACAATAAAGGGATATTTAATATACCTACTTTATTTATATCCCAAACAAAGTACCTAAGGTCAACCGGGGCAAAGACGTCTTCGGGAAAATGCGTATATTTGAGTTTTTTCGTGCTGTGTTTGTGTTTGCCTTAGTGATGTCCGTAGTGGCCAGTAGTCGTATGTGGATGCGGGCGTAAATAAGCAATCCAATGTCCATAAGCACACACTATTTATTGTTTACTAGCTTTTGCCCGCGACTTCGTCCGCGTAGAACTCGTTTATATCGTAGCTCGATACAAACTTTCACCCTCCATTTCCCTTTTAGGGGTAGATTTCCGATATAAAAACTATCATATGTCCTTACCCGAGACTCAAACTATCTTTATCATTATTATCATTTATCATCATCATCATATCAGCCGAAAGACGTCCACTGCTGGACATAGGCCTCCCCCAAAGAGTTCCAAAGTGACCAATCCTGCATCCAGCGGACTCCCGCGACCTTTACCAGGTCATCAGTCTACCTTGTGCCTACCAACGCCGCGCCTACTAACTACCTCTATACAAAGTTTTATCTAAATGGGTTGTATAGTAGCTTCATACAAATATTCAACCCCCATTTCACCCCCTTAAGAGATCATTTCCGGGATAAAAACTATCCTATGTCCTTTTCCGGAACTCAAACTATCTGTTAACCAAATTTCATCTAAATGGGTCATTCACATCCAAATTTTCATCCCTTAGGGGAGGATTTTCGGGATAAAACTATCCTTTATCCTTCCCCAGGACTCCCAGCTATCGCTATACTAAATTTTTACCCCCATTTCACCCCCTTAGGGAATGATATCCAGAATAAAACTATCAGATGTCCTTTCCCAGGACTCAAATTATCTCTTAACCAGATTTCAACTAAATGAGTTCCATAAACTATGCATTATCCTTTTTCGGAACCCCAAACTATCTCTATACCAAATTTCATCCAAATAGGGTACATCCAAATTTTCACCCCCTATTTTATGCCCTTGGAGGATTTTTTTCGGGACAAAAGCTATTTGTTGTTCTTGTACGCGAGTAAAACTATCTCTATAGGCACCAAATTTCATCCTAATGGGTTCCATCCAAATTTAAACCACCATTTCACCCCCTTAGACTCTAAGGGGGTGAAATGGTGGTTTAAATTAAATCATCCTCTAAGGCTTAGAGGATGATTTCCGGAATTAAAACTACGCTATGTCCTTGCCCAGGACCCAAACCATCTCTATACCAAATTCCATCGAAATGGTTTCCATCCAAGTTTTCACCCCCCATTTCACCCCCTTAAGGGATGAATTCAAAAACAAAAATTATCATATGTCATTTCCCAGCACTCAAACTATCTCTTAACTGTTAACTTAAGTTTTATAAGTTTTTATTGTTACTAACATGTTTTTACTTAGTCTGAAATAAATAATTTGAATTAAATTAAATTAACCAAATTTCATCTAAAAAGGTCATATCACATCCAAATTTTCATCCCTTTAGGGGGTGATTTTCGGGATAAAACTATCCTATGTGTTTCCCCAGAACTCCAACTCGCTATACCGTAAATGGGTTCCATCCAAATTTTCATCCCCCATTTCACCCCCTTAGGAGATGATTTCTGGACTAAAAATTATTTTAGGTCCTTCCCCAGGACTAACTATCTCCATACCAAATTTCATCTAAGTGCATTCTATCCAAATTTTCACTCCTCAGTTCACCCCCTCAGGAAATGATTTTTCAGGATAAAAACTATGCATTGTCCTTCCCTGGGACTCCTTCTATCTCTTTACCAAATTTTAACTAAATGGGATTTATCCACATTTTCACCCCTATTTCATCCCGTTAGGGGATGATTTTCGGGATTCAAAGTATCCGTTGTCATTCTCCGGGACTCAAACTATCTCTATACCAAATTTGATCTAAACGGAGTCCATCCAAAATTTCACCCCCCACTACACCCCCTTATGGGCAGATTTCCGGGATAAAAACTATCCAATGTCCTTTCCTAGAACTTAAACTAACTCTAACCCAAATTTTATCAAAATGGGTTACATCCAAATTTTCACCCCCACGTTTTACCCCCTAAGGGGAAGATTTGTCCTTTCCTAGAACTTAAACTAACTCTAACCCAAATTTTATCAAAATGGGTTACATCCAAATTTTCACCCCCACGTTTTACCCCCTAAGGGGAAGATTTCCGGGATAAAACCTATCATTTGACCTTTCCCGGAACTCGAACTATTTATATACCAAATTTCATCCAAATCGGTGCAGCGGTTTAAGTAGCTCCATACAAACTTCCACCCCCCATTTCATCCCTTTAGGGGTTTATTTCCGGGATAAAAACTACCCTATGTCCTTCCCCAGGACTCAAACTATCTCTATACCAAATTTCATCTAAATCGGTTAAGCCGTTTTCACGTGATGCGCGGTCACATAAACAGACAAACAGATAAACAGATAAACAGACAACCAGACAAAAATTCTAAAAACTGTTGGAACGTGTTCTGTTATCGATTTTAAGTATCCCTAGCCAATTTTTTTTCGAATATCTTCCATGTACAGACTTTCGACCCTCTTCAGCTTTATTATATGTATAGATAAATAGATAGAAGATAATGAAACTCCCATTCAAATATCTCAAAAAATTATGAAGCTACATCCGTTTTAATGTCGCTTGTTAGAGTGAGAAAACGATGAGGGACTGTGACGTCAATATACTCGAGCGTCATAGTAAAAAACAATCGTTTCATATGAAGGTGCGTTTTGCGGAAAAGGGACAGAACATACCCCCTCTTAAAACTTTGGACTCTTATAACTTAATCATTACCTATATAACCTCTTGCTTTGTTTTTTTCTCCATTTGACTATATTTATTTTAAAATTTTTTTCGAGAAAATACATTATGATTATATTTTCGATTTCTGAGCTATAACCACGAACTTCGGAATTCGAAAATATTCGGGTATCTCTATCTCTATCGCACTAACCATACTCGAGTGACAGGGATGCAAATATATGAACATTGAGTATCGGTTTTCGTGGTAGCGCCGCAGGTACTTTGGCTGAATGCGCCGAGCGCGTGCCATTGTCATTCAAAAAAAACAAATTCGTGTTAATTATATTGTTCAAATTTGTTGATTTCATTTATTGAAATTACGACATAAAACGACATTTGCGCATATAAGTTCTCATATCAGAATCGAATATTTTTTTATGGTTTATATTTTAGCATTTGTCTCGTAAAGGTCTATCGTAGACGGGATTTAAATTATTAATAAGTGAAAGGCAAAGCAATTCCGCCATTTTGACGAAAATTTGACGGTTCTTATAGCTGACAGTTGGAGCAGCGTTTGATTTCAATAAAAATAAATGAAAAATTAAATGAAGTCGTATATTTCGGAAAATTAATTAACTGTCGCAGTCGGATAAAAACTATCCTAAGTTGCAGCTAGAATAATAATGTACCTATATAAAATGTTTCATATTTTTCCGTTCATGGGATGCTGAGAACATTCGAACCGCGCAAAGCTTAGTTTCAAACTGGCTGATTCTTTTTTTAATTTAGAGATTTATTATAAGTGGAGATAACAGCACACAGAAGAAACAGTTAGCACAATACACAAGCAGTCAATTTAGAAGGAGTATAAGCGAAAGCGGAAAGAAAGTCATAAGCACTAGGTATTATGAATACGTATGCGAAAAAGTAAGCGAAGTAAACAAGAGAGGTTCTCTTAGTGATATACTCGTACATTTAAACTACTTTGACGACTTGAAGCGCGTTTGAAAGGATCGTATTCAAACCATGGGCCATTTTGAAATTCACCGCCTTAGCAGACCAACGCGGTGCCCGTAGCTGAATAAATCCGTCTTGATACTCTTGATCATGATTTTTCCGTGCACGCAAGGCCCCACACACCCCAGTTTCAATGCTCGAAAACCTTTTCATTAATGTGTATTTTTTTGAAATCAAAATACCTACTTACCTCCAAGTACCTATGTGAAAATCACTCAGTATAACAATTATGCAAATATAATGTTTTCCCATACAATTAAAAAATGTACACACACAGGAATAGGTAAAGCGAAACGTTACTCAAATTAAATGATTGAAACCCTCATTGGTTTCAATCATTTAATTTGAGTCCAATGACATTATATTCTTTCATATCACACGCATATAAATACTTTCTGCCACTGATTTAATTCTACTAACACCAGATTACCTGAAAATAAAAAATGTTTACGACTTCTGGAATTAGCCTTGGGAAAATGTGTGTACAAAATTACTGACGTATTTTGCCCAATTTTACCAATTTCTATCTCAGCTCATTCTGTACTATATACTAGAAGATATTGCGAATACGTGCCACGCAATATTTAAGGAAAAATCTTAAAGGTTTAAAAGTAATGCGAAAAGAGTCTAAAATTCCTTTTTCTTAAATGCTGCCGTTTTCTTAACACATTCACCGCCGCGAATCGCTACGCGCTACGCTCGTAGCCGATCTCGTGGTTTCCCTCGTAAGTAGCGGAAAGCGCTTACGGCGTAGGCACACACCAGTTGTGTTCCCTGCACTGAACGTGTTAAATATGATGTAGCAAAGAAGTTAACTAGAGAAATTTATCATTGAAGAGTTGCATAAAACATACGACGTACAAAATTCAATACATTTAGTTTTTTTTTTAATAAATGGAGGTTGAAAAAACTGTCCAAAACTAGTGACGTCTTTGCCCCGGTTGAGCTTACTAAGCTGTCAAAATCAAACGTAGACGTCTATGTCTGACAGTAAATTGTCTTGTTTTGTTTAAAATTACATCCAGACTATATGCTAGGGGATGTCGGCACTCTACTACCTATGTAACTCAATGCATAAAGCAAAGCAGATAGTTGCGCACCTGTGTGAATGAGAACTCCAATCCGGAGATGGCGAACATGATCTCGGAGCATGAGATGAGCAGGTACTGGGGCAGTAGCCACGCGAGGTGCAGTTCGTTAGGCGGGTTGGGCGCGTGCAGCTGAACCGCGTCGAGCCGGCCGCGGCGCGCGCGCGCGCTCAGCACGTAGACGCCTCCGGCGCGCAGCCAGCCGCTGCCCGCTCCCAGCTGCCCGCCCGCGTGCGCCGCCCGCCACCAGTACCTTACACGACATGTTTGTAATACTTAATGTACCGGTACATTGCTAGGGTCAGTTGGGTGGGGTACATGCGCCGCCGGGGAAAGTGCGCCTATCATACAAAATATCGAAATCTACAAAAATTATAACATTCATCATCATCGTCCAAAAGACGTTCACTGCTGGACATATGCCTCCCCCAAAGAGTGCCACAAGGGCCGGCCCTACGCCACCCGCATCCAGCGGACTCCCGCGACCTTTACCAGGTCACCAGTCCACCTTGTGGGGGATCTACCCACGCTGCTTCTGCCGATACGTGGTCGCCGCTCGAGAACCTTTCCGCCTCAAAGGCCATCGGTTCTACACAAGTGCAATGTGCCCAGCCCACTGCCACTTAAGTATAGTTTAGCGATTCGGATAACAGTATTCATCCATGCAATAAACATGTTTTAGTTTGTTGCATCACTTGCAGTTGCATTCATGATATTTCACATCTTACATCCAAGATGTCGTTAGTTGTGAAATATCTGTAGATCTCGTCATTTTGGTGAAAGGCGCACTTACTCCGGTGGCGCACTTACCCCGACCAACCTTCCAGTGGCGGAGCGCCCATACAAGCCGATTCCCACCGGCTTGCCTAAAATTTGCTTTTATGCAAGCTTATAGTTATATACTCTAAACTCTTTCATAACTTTTATGTTCCGGGTTACCTTTCGAACATTTTCACGCGCCGCCACTGCAACCTTCACAACTTCGTCAATTTATGATAGGTCTTAGTAGATTACGATCGTTTGAAAGACTCAGCAGCAATATCAGAGTCGTTATGGTTATATTCATTCATCTTATGCGCTTTAACGTGACAGCTCTGTGTTGTGTAATGCTTTCTGCCTAGCTAGCACACTAGGTTTTAAATATGTCGGCGAAAATGTACTGAAACGTCACGTAAAACGCGATTAGGTACGTGAATCCGGCTTCAGCAACATGTTAACGTCGCCGTGTAAGTTGATGTGACAACGACGTCATGACAATATATAGTAGGTACTGGAGCAAAACAGGTTATAAAAAAATCCGAAAGTGCTACTCATTGAAAGTTGATCGTTGTTCAGGCTCTCGTTTCGGCAGGGTACCATCCGGGTATTTAACCCTTTTCCAGGCAAGCGTTATATCGACCACATACTGCCTGTCAAATATGTCTTTTAATGTCAATGAATAAGACTGCCAGTTAATTGTCAGTTTTGAACTGCCAGCCTGGAAAAGGGTTAATTCATACTAACCGTATTATCTACCTTTATCAATAGATAGCGACTAGCATGATAACGCTTATGTCTGTTATATAAAGTATTCGTTCCCTCCGCGCTATATACCTAAACGATGAAACACCGTGAAATAAAGGCGCATACTTGCCCGGCGCCAAGTGCATGTAAGCGGACTCCCCGATGTCGTTGATGGGTGCATCGGACACGTAGTAGGTGTCCAGTAGCTGCTTCTCTGTCTCGATCGTGATGGACACGTTCTTATTGTGCCCCTTTTCACCCACGTAAACAACTCTGGAAACATAATTACTCTAAACTAAAGGCTAAATAGCGATGAAACTCTTGTTTAAGTCCATGTTGGGTCACTGAGGGCCTGGCCACATGACTGCGGTGCTACGCCGCAATGCAAAATTTTGCGGCGCCCGCGCCGTAAAACCCTCGTTTCTCGGCCAAACGTTCAAAATATTACATTAACCTGAATATTAGTGTCATTTGACGCATTTTTTTAACCTCTCCTGAAATTTCTTGCACCCCGTGCAGTGTAGGTATCTAAGTATAATCAAATACCGAAAAAAAAACAGTGTCTTATGGGATCTTTGCTGGTCCTGTCTCAAAATTACGAATAAAAGCTCAGTTTAATGAAGTAGGTAGGTACAGTCAAGTGTAAATATATGGGTCCTCACATCACTACTCAAAAAAGCACTGACACTTGTGCTTATTTAAAATATTAATTAGGGGTATTATGGCTGTTAAACTTTACATCCCATATGCCAAAATTACTCTATTGAAGGTTTTTCAATTAGGCGATGTGAATCGGAGCGGAGAATAACGCAGTGTTGCTAAATGGATAGTACCATCAAATAAACCATCAAATTATTGTAATAAAGTAATAATTTTCTGTCAAAAATTTCATTTATGGTACAAGCTTTTATTGCCGACTGTACTTTTCTGTATACCATCATTAACTTACTCATTGAGATGATTCTAACGAGCCCAAACTCAACGGGGTTACGTCGGTTAAATAACGAACTCCCGTGGCCACCTTCTGTCTCCATCATCAGATCTGTTCGATGGTACCATAATATTGAATTGTCATCCAAACACCCTAAATTTCAACTCAATCGGATAACGGCAAGTGACTGAAAAATGGATTGCAAATTTTGATGGACAACTTACATATTTACATATACTTACATACGAACAGGTCAAGTTAATATAAAGCTTGTAATATTTTTTTTTAAATATAGTTAAATTATGTAATCGATCTTTGTATTTTAGAAGACTCTTTCAAAGTTACAGACATACCCAGCTGTTATCAGCACTCACTTAAGTTTAGGTTTCCCGGATAAAGATTTCGGGAAAGCGTTCGGATCCATCAAATGGAATGTCATCTCATCGTTCGAATCCTGCCCGATGACAATTGGCGTAAACTGTAAGAATTGTTATATTGTTGTGTTGTTATTTTATTACAGCTGGAAGAAAACACAAGGAGCTAAAAGTGGATTTAAGTAAGTACTAAAAGTAGGTATACGCTCCCGCAATTGACTTCAAGAAACTTAGGGGCACGTAGTTCTAAGTTTTTACGTAGGTAGGAAACTACTCTGAACTAATGAAAAACTCTTCGAAAAGTATTATGATCAACAGCAATTCCGGGTAAAAGGAAATTGTTACTGATCACCAATTAAAAGTTACTGAACGATAGTCATATCATAGCCGCGTAATAGTTACATAATTTAGCCGCCTCGTTTTATCAAGTGGAGCCCGAAAAAGGCATCAGGCCTACAATATTTGACGCCGCGGTTACGTTACGAGCCTGATCGATGTTCGCCAATGGAGCAGCATGGAAACGTATAATTATTATTAGGAACGCGTTCTCGACTTTCGCACGGCTTGCAAAGCTAAAGCAGTTATTACACCGATACGTTGAATACGTTGAAGTGAAATGCTTCAACTCCCCTCCTCCCTATATGTCGCTGAATTCAGGAAGGTTAAAACTACTTCTTGAATTCCTAGCTCCAGTTGTTATTTAGTTAGGCAGGAACGGAAGGAAAAGCAACAGTGTAATTACAAGCCCGGCAACAGTCTTGACGCTGGCGTTGACCGCGTGGCGGCGCATCCGCCGGTCGGCGCAGGAGCGCGCGCAGATTGCGCGCAACGCGAGCTCGGTGTGCGGCAGCGGCGCCAGCAGCGCGCAGCCGCGTGCCGGCAGCAGCGCGCCCGCCGCGCCGCGCACGCCCACCTCCACCGGGCACGCGAGCGTGCTCAGTACCACCAGCCCGGCCTGGTGCCGTCCCGGAGGCTGAAGCGTCGACCGCTGACAAACAAACCCACTCACTGATGGTCTTACCACTAAAGATCAAAGCACAAACATAAAAAAACTATAGCAGAAGAGACTGGGAATCGAGGCTGTCGTTGGTCTTAAAAGCGGACCAAAGTATCAATAATTCTACCCAGCTTAACGGGGGTAGAATACACATACCCGCACCTAGGTAAATGGCACACGGCGGCGGGGCACATAGATAAATTGGACATCTCCATTAGCTAATGGAGATGTCCAATTTAGCTATGTGCTCCTTAGGTATATCAACCGTTTATAAAGGCTTTATGCCGCAAATGACTACCTAATCGGAATATTGGAAAATCGTACATTTATAAACGATAGATACCTGATAGCGTTGATACCAATGTTGTTCTATTCGGTACGTAACGTTGTCGTTGGTATTAAAGATATCAAACAGAAGTAGGCAGGATAATATGACCGCTATTTGTTATGTCTGGGTCATTCCGAGAGTGCTCATTCGATATTATCATTTCATTCTAATTTCATTATAAGCCCTATTTAAACGTGTTTGCTTTACTTCAAACAGGAAAAATATAAGGCGGTCTTTCAAGGCTTGAAGACGGCAATATATTTATCCTGTTTGGAGTTAAAGGGACAGTGATTTATTAAACCGGTACTGATTCATAAAAAAAAGATCCACAGGCAGGTTCCGCAATCCGCGATATTTTTTCGGTATTCTAAAATTGTATTAATGCAATTACTTAACTCGTTAGAATGAGTTGGTTGGAATAATTGGTAGGTACTTAAGCAAGATACAGACATTTAATACGGTATTTTTGTATAAAAATGTATTACCATTACAAGCAAACAAACATTCCATGTCAAGTCAAATCGACCTAGGTCCTATAATAGGACCGTCCGTCCGTCCGTTCTCGTTTATATCCTAGGATATAAACGAGTTTCAAGCGGACGGTATTTAACTTATTCTAAGTACAAAGTTTCAGAGCAAACTAGCTAGTAGTTTTTAAATGAGAGCGTAACTACGTTTGTATAGAGAACTTACTGCGGACTCTTTAGCGTTCTGCATACTTCGTCATCCAACGAAACATACTTATGTGCATTGTGTTGTTTCATTTACTTGAGGAAAAATATTTATTGTTAGAATTATATTTCCCAATAAAAAGAAAAATTCGTAAAATACGATTTTGTTTTATAAATAAACAATAATATTTATATTAAGTATCATTATTACATTATTCAGAATCATAGAGATGTTGCAATGTTGCTTTAAAAAACATCCTTTATGCGACTTTGCGTCATATGACGTCACGCGGCACCAAAGTTTCGCTCCCTGCTCATGACATGACACATCACAAATATTATTCATAAATTGAAAATATGTTCTCTATTTTAAATTTGGCGAGTAAAATGCGAAAGCTATAAACATTTCTCATCTATTGAATCTAATTGCGATGAAAGTAACGGTAATATTATCTTATTTATCGCAATTGAAAGTATGGATGACGAGTACTAGTACCGCGTCGAGCATTAGTGCTTCTACCTTAGATGTTTGAATTTAAAATGAATAATTATCATCTAGTAATAATTAACATTACACGGATCCGTTCGGACCGGTCGCTTAAAACCGCGTTCGTGTAATACGAACACGGGTACCCGACACATTACACGAAACCCGGACACGATCGCAAGCCTAATAGAAACCACTCTGTATGTAGCTTGACGTCATACGTCTGTCATCGGCACCAAAGTTTCGCTCCCTGCGCGTAAGTCACAAAACTGCGTGCGTATAAGTATGCGAACATCAGCCAGAAGGATTGTGCTTTATGTAACTTTTTGTATGTAACCATACGCATAGCTTACCGTTGTTGATGAAACTGACTTACGTGAGTAATTCCCAACCTGTCCTCACCACATATCTACCCTTAGTAAAACATGACCCTGACATTCGAAACAACCACGCATAAGTAGTCGGACTTTCACCGGTTCGCCTCATGAAGATTGTCGTAAGGTCTCTCGCAGACTGGCGCGGCCTGGCCACGGCGGACAGTACAAAACTTGTCATTAGCTGTCAAATTTACTATGGTCCGCCACCGCAGGCTAAGCCAGTGTGATGCTGATGGCTTAAAGCGTGAAATACTGGAAGCAGGAGTGTCAGTTGCAGAGTCGACGTCAAAGACATGTTTACACTTTTGTACCTTATTCGATTACAATAAGAGCACACACGGCGACATTTTGCAGGGCTACAAGCGCGATACAATACAGATGTAGTGAATAATCATTTCCCATCGTATCTTCTCGGAAATGTTCATATTTGTCATGCTACATCAGTCAATCTCAGTACTTTTTGTACCGTGACCGACTGAAATACCAATAGGGAACATTACGCAAAACTATTCGTAGGTGGCGACACTAGCAGCGTTGACATTGTATCTCGTTCCCACTTGCGGTATTGTCTATGCAAGCATCCTTGTCACTCATTTGACAATCAATTGTGCATGTGTGTGTGAATCCCTATATTCCTATACTGTTTTACTATTAGTGGTAGTGCTGCCTCTGGCGGCAGAACATTGCAGTAATGTCAGTGCTACCTAACTGCGCCGTGGCAACTCAGAATTATACCTAAACTTTGCGCACCCGCAAGGGTACATCCGCCAGTGGGCTGGCGCACGCGCTCACGGCCGGACGCTGCTTACGCGCACAATAAAAGTTATTACCAATTCTTTAAAAATGAGTTCGTTGCGAATAAATTCAGCGCACTGCAGTGTTGTGGGGTGTATGAACAATAAAAAATAGACATTTATCATTTTCACAGACGATGAAACGGATGAAAAGTTAGTAACTTACCTACTTTATACTAAGTACCTACTAATTATTTCCATGGCAGGTACAAACTAGTGAGTTTGAACAAAGGCGTAATGTTTTTTTTACGGAACACCTAATACCTATTTCAAATAGTTACGTAATACATTTTTAAGGCCTGCTTGAGTTTTGGTAATTTGGTATACCTACCTACCCCGAGCCGTAGCCGTAAGTTTAGGTACTCCGCCACTGCCATTATGTCCAAATTAATTATTTAGTTGTTTGTATTGATTTCATGTTTATATTTATCCCTGTCTAGCAGCAATTAGTATATTATTTTACTAAGTGAGATTTGCGGGGTGCATGCATTGCACGGCCTAAGAAAGAGCGTAAACATCGTCGTTGCTCTAGGGACTTATAACCTTTTGGAAGGGCTTGGAATGCACTCGCGAGGATGAAACGTAGGTAATCAATATATTTTAAAACAACTTATGCCTAGTGACTAATTCCAAGTTTGCTATGCTACTTTAAAGCCCATGCTAGACGGTCGCCAACACGCCCCTCCGACGGGGCGACCTTGGTCCGCACCGACCGTGTAGATTGTTGATTGGAGCAAACTTTCATACTACAGCGGTCGGTGCCGACCAAGGTCGCTCGGTCGGAGTGGCGTGTTGGTGACCGTCTAGCAGGGGCTTTAAACATTTATACAATATGACGTTATTTATATACTTACGTTAAAGATAACGAATATAGGTACTCGCAGGTACCTACCTACCAAACTTATTTCGTACTGTCGTCGGGATACACCTACTTTAATGAAGAAACGAAACTTGTTGTGTTACACAACAAGTTTCGTTTTGTTATACGTGGTAGCTGGTAGATGAATAGGTAGGAGGTACCTACATTTTGACTGTCGTAAAGTATAGACAGGGTGAGAGATACTTGACATTAAAAATTATTTAACATGCTGCGTTGATATGCCTGTACACTCGGCTACAAAAGTCGCACCTTTTCTAAAATTCGTTTCAAGCGATTATTACTCCTAAGATACTTACTGTCGATATTAGTATCTTTTGAAAGGTAATAAAACCCCCTAGGCTTTAGCTTTCAAATGATATTAATATCGACAGGGTACAGTAAAGTATCTTAGGAGTAATAATCGCTTGAAACGAATTTTAGGAAAGGTGCGATACTTTTGACGCCGAGTGTATGTAGGTATGTATGTAAGTAACTATGCAGTTCAGATACTGGCAGACACTCTAGAAAAACTTACAAGTCTTTTGAAAAATTAAAATTGAAAAACAATAACAATTAAATGAGGTAACCTAATTAGTGAAGTGCATGGAATGTGTGGGTGTTTTTATTTCACTCAACTATTAATAATAAAATCATTTCTAAGTGGCGTCAACCCTAGCGTCTATTGGCTGGCAAGTGCGGGCAACGACCGGCGCGTTCAAGGTTGCTCCATTGTTAAATTTAGTAGGCATGGAAAGCGGTAGGTATGCGCATTTTTATTCAGAGTCGAGTATCTGTTCGTTAGAACTATTATATAATCTGTGGTAATGTTCCCTATTAAGACACGTTCGTACGTTTCCGTGAAAAAACGATGGGAAACCATTATGCACTACATCTGTACATGTGATTTTGACAAGCATTCTATGGCTAGCGACGTGCGACAGCCGCGCGTTCTTGAAACGCGCGTTTGTGTCGCTGCATAAAGTTGCCGTATGTAACCGCCCTATGGCGAAAAATGCGTAGGTAGGACATTATGTTAGACGTAGACTGTACCTCTATGCCTAGTTGGAGTATGCCGGCCGCATAAAACGCCAGAGATGTCAGCATCCCGCCGATGAACATCTTGTTGAGCGGCGCGATATCCGGCAGCAGCGGGCAGGCGCCGCCGGGGCACACGGGAATCATCAGTAGCACCAGCGCCGGGTTCAACACCTGCAGCTGGTCTGGCATGAGCGTAATCCCGAACACCTCGTTGCGAAGCCTGGAGGCTTGGAACGTCCAACGTGAACCCTGGAGCACACATTGGAATTGACGGACCTGAATCAACTTTGACTGCCCCGAACCACACAGCAACTGACACAGCCAGCTGTGTGCATACACACAACAGACACAGCCATCAAAAAGTACCACAGACATAAATCGGGCTTAAAAGTAAGTAGTGCAGTTTTAAACGGATATATTTACCTGCTGATCAAATAGAGACCAAAAAATAGGCACTGGCAGATACAAATACAGTATGGAGAAGACGACCTTCATATCAGAGACGAGCTTGTTGCCATACTTGTCGATAGAATAGTCCAGCCAGTGCGCGGGCGCCCTTTCACACGAGGAGCGCTGCCGAAGTCGCATCTTTGCGGCATACTGGAAAGTAAGTAACATCATAATTGTCTTTCAGTGCCGCGACAGACAGCTGAGACTGGACTTTGTAGTGCTGTTGCGTCGACAATGATGCAGTCGGGTCCGACAAGACAAGGTTATCTAACGGCGTGGCGATGGCGGTTTGAAACAACAGGCGCCTACGAGTATAGCTCTTGGAGGATCTCATGCATGATTTGATTATGCGTAAGATATTAATAACCTACTTAATCTAATACATTCCACCTGAGCAAACCTGAGAGCCCCGCGCCTCCATCTTGTGAGGGAACTAAGCTATGGAACCATCCATAGCTTAGTTAGTCTAGTTAGAGAAAAAAAATTGTAGGTAAACTCTGACTCTAATATTACCATACAAATATTATTACAATTCCCTAAAGATTGATCACAATGTTCATCGTTTTAAGCAGTAAAATCAGTGAGAAGTGTCGCTTGCATAGAGCTAGTTAAACAGGACATATTCATGTGATCTTGGCTATTCATATAATTCATTGATAATATCCTAATACATGCAGGACTACCGGACTCACCCACGCACAAGAGACGAATTTCAATGTTACGTTTTCGCGTGGTTGCTTTATCCTGTAAAATGGTCTCCCCGCGGCAAATATCACTGAAAGGAAAGCTCAAGATTTAATGAAATAGGTAAGCAATATGAAAAACAGCAACTTACCTACACCTAAAGGTTGCGCGGTGAGTTGCGACCAGCGGCTATCACAAGACGGCGCGCGAGCTCTCTCGATTTTTCTCACACTATACGTCTCTTTCTAAGTTTTCTAATAGGAGAGAGACGGATAGTGCGAGAAAAATCGAGAGGCTCGCGTGCCGTCTTGTAGCCTTGCAGTGCGAGCCGCAAACAATTCAAACATGCCACGTGTAGGTACCAGCAAGTAACTTAAAAGCGTATCCGACAGGACACGCGCGCGTCACGCGTGCAGCTCGCTCAGTGTAACATGTTCGACGCGAGGGTCGCGAGGTGCTTAGCTTGGTCGAGTTGTACAGTCGCCATCACATACATAGGTAGGTACACTATAGGTGTTCAAAAATATCGGCACATGCACCCTAATGCCTTGAAAATAGAGGTGTGTTCCGATGTTTGTGCATTTCACCCGAGTTAAACACTCTACTTTTCATCTCCACTTATCTCCACTTATAATAAATCTCTAAATTAAAAAAAGAATCAGCCAGTTTAAAACTAAGCTTTCTGTGGTACGAATGTTCTCAGCATCCCATGGACGGAAAAATATGAAACATTTTATATAGGTACATAATTATTCCAGCTGCAACTTAGGATAGTTTTTATCCGACTGCGACAATTAATTTATTTTCCGTAATATACGACTTCATTTAATTTTTCATTTATTATTCTTTAAGTATATCGCCGCCACATCACAAAATCACAGACTAATAAGAAATACTACGGACAAAATGGCGGAATTGCTTTCCCTTTCTTTCGCCTATTAATAATTTTAATCCCGTCTACGATATACATTGACGAGACACATAGGTACCAAAAGCAAATATAAAATTAATCGATTTTGATATGCGAACTTATATGCGCAAATGTCGAATTAAGGTGTAATTTGTACAAATGTAACAACAAATTCGAACAATATAAACTTGGTTTTTTGAATGGCACGCGCGCGCGCTCTTTGCGTATTCAGCCAAACCACCGAAAACCGAAACTCGAAGTTCGTATATCTGAGGGCCTACCGCGAACGGCATTCGAAGTTTTCCCTCTCTGTCGCACTTATGTACGAACTTGTAAGTATGACAGAGAGGGGAAACTTCGAATGCCTTTCGCGGTAGGCCCTCTGCATTCCTGTCATTTGTTAGTGCGATAGAGATAGAGATACCCGAATATTTTCGAATTTCCGAAGTTCGTGGTTTAAAAGAAAATACGGATGTCGGATAGATCTAAATTAATATTTTATGTGTGAATATGGTTAAAATTATTTGGAAATACTATTGTTGTTATTGTTTTAGTATATTTGACTAGCTTTAAGTTTAATATTGTACGTCCGAAATGGGCAAGCTGTTGGACTTTATTTTACCCAAAACAACTAAATGTACACAGTTCTGACAATAAAGAAATCTTATTTTATCTTATCTTACCGAAAATAGGGATGTAGACACTAAACAAAATAATCATAATGTTGTATTATCTCGAAAAAAAAACAACGCAAGAGGCTATATAGGTAATCACTAAGTTATAAGTGTATAAAGTTTTAAGAGGGGGTTTGTTGCGTCTCTTTTCCGCAAAACGCACCTTTATAATGAAACGATTGTTTTTAAATATGACGCTCGAGGATCGTGACGTCACGGTCCCTGATCGTTTTCTCACTCTAACAAGCGACATTAAAACGGTTGTAGCTTCGTAATTTTTTGAGATATTTGAATGAGTTTTTCGTTTCTTCTTTCTTTTGAAGTGAGTCTACAGCTACACCTCTATTTGGAAGACAAGCTGAAATAATCCATACTAATAATACATACTTCCATACTAATATTATAAATGCGAAAGTCTGTTACCTCTTCACGCCTAAACCGCTGAACCGATTTAGATGAAATGAGCCCCGGGGAAGGACAAAGGGTAGTTTTTATATCTGAGGGGCTGAAACCGGGGGTGGAAATTTGTATGGAGCTACTTAAACCGCTGCACCGATTTAGATGAAATTTGGTATATAAATAGTTTGAGTCCCGGGGAAGGACATATAATAGGTTTTATCCCGGAAATCATCCCCTAAGGGGGTGAGGGGGGGGTGAAATTTGGATGTAATCTATTTTGATGAAATTTGGTGTAGATATAGGTTAAGTCCTGGGAAAGGACATGGGATAGTTTTTACCCCAGAAATCATCCCCTAAGGGGGTGAAATTAGGGGTAAAAATTCGGATGGAACCCATTTTAATACAATTTGGTATAGAGATAGCTTGAGTCCTGGGAAAGGACATAGGATAGTTGTAATTCCGGAAATCACTCCCTAAGGGGGTGAAATGGGGGGTGAAAATTTGGATGAATCCCGTTTAGATGAAATTTGGTATAAAGGTCGTTTAAGTCCCGAAGAATGACATTAGATAGTTTTTATCCCGAAAATCATTCCCTAAGGGTATGAAATAGGGGGTGAAAGTTTGGATAAAATCCATGTACCTAGATGAAATTTGGTATATAGATAATTTGAGACCCTTCAAAGGATAAAGAATAGTTTTTGCCTCGGAAATCATCCCTTAAGATGGTAGAAGTTTGTTTGCATTATATTTTCTAAGTATAAGTTCTACGCGGACGAAGTCGTGGGCAACAGCTAGTTTCGAATATGAGGAAAGTAAACACAAGCCAGGTATAGTAAAAATATTTATTAATAAATGTACAATCAAGTTACCTACTTAAAATTAATAGTAACGTTCGTACAATTATTGAACGTCAGAAAAACATTCTTTCCCGGGATATTAATATTCGATACTTGTTGTGATATTTGAGTATCATTTACAGGCAGGGCTGTAAATATTGGAGAAGGTATTCTTTTGTTCGTAGACCTATGGGGTGAATTATTTAGCTCTTCATGTTGCTCGCAATTATCTTTTGAAGACCCTGGCTGAGGTGAAGTTGAGCGCAAATGTATAGCCTCTGTTATTTTATTGCATATCTTGGACTTGTTTGCTACGGAGTTTTCTATATAGCCTTCAGCCACTGTGCTCGACTTCCATCCTCCGTGTCGTTTGAGCATAGTCAAGTCGGCGCCTGAATCGGCTAAAAGCGTAGCAGATGTTCGCCGAAAGCAATGGCCAGTATATAGATCCGGATTTGGCAAGTTTAGGTACGCTGCAATTTCCTTAGGCATGCTAGAAATTTTGTTTCTGCCGATAACTTGTTTCAAACATCTGCCTCGTTGGTAGTTGATAAAGAAACGGTTAGTAGGCAAATTACCGGGACGAATGTCTAGATATTTTTGCACAATTTGGCCGAATTGTTCCCGCACCACAAATGTTCTGTCAATTTTTGTTTTGGTATTTGGCAATTTTACTAACTGTAATTGGCCGTGTTTTTCTATGTTTTCCATAGTGAGATTCATGAGTTCAATGCTCCTACATGCGCCGCTTATGCCCAAAATTAGTGCCACCTGCAAAATAATAATTTTATTAACACACATTGTTAGCATTGCATACTTTTTTAAACAACACCTAGACTAAGAAATTTCTGTCTAAATTTTAATTGTGGATACCTAGAAGCTTTTACACAGACTGTGTCCTTCATACCAAGACGATTGTATTATTAACGAGCCTAGACTCGATGAAATTACGTTGAGTGTACGTTAAGTTAAATTTGATAATAGTTGTAATGATTTTCCATACCTTTGTGGCCAAATATATTTCATCAGGGGCTTGATTCAAGAAGGTTTCAACTTCTTGTGCAGTAAAAACCTTCGATATTTTGCATTTAAAACCATCCGACTGCCTCTTCAAAAATGATATCAGCCTGGTGTAGTTTTTTATATTGATATCGTGTTTTGTATTTACGACCGATCTCAACATTGAAAATATGCTCCATAGAGTTGAAGGCTGAAGTTTCTTTGATAATTCGTTGAAATAAGTAAGGAACACACTTTCCGATAAGGATTTTACACGTTTTTCACCCCGCCACTTCATGAAATCGTTATACGATTTCATATATCGTTCTTTTGATACTGTCGGTAAAAGGTTCTCCACGACCGCTTGAGCCTCTTCTCTTATATAATCAGGTGTTAAATCCATTTCAGAACCGCTAGAACTCATGTTATTTAAATTAGTTTCGAAATTTATTAGATTAGTTATTAGAGTAAAGACTCCCAAAGAAAGATATGCACTTTTTTATTTTAGGTTTCCCGCCAGTTTACTTTTTTACACCCAACACGCCATAATGTAAGTTTTTTTTTCTCGTAATCCGGGTGGTTTAATATGTGTCTTAAACAACATTTTTACTTTTTTCTGAACGTTTATCCTTTTGTCTTGAAAGCGAGAGAAAGAATTAAACATGTTTATTATATTAAACATTATTTGTATTAAATATCAAAAACAATTATCAAATATTCTGGTCTATAAATATGTAATAAATTTAAAATGAATCGAACCTACTATACCTGTATAGGTTGCCCAATATTACTTCGATTAACCTTTTTTTTTTTTAATACTTTTCTGCTGACACTTTCAGCACGCCATTTAGATGAACAATGACTGATGATTTCAGAGTATGAGAAATGAAAAAGTTTACCCTATCTCAATTGAAATGAACGACACGACAATCAGAAGACGATGAAGTTAACAATAAGTAGATCTATAGTCACAAAGTTATTATTATAGTCACAGATTTTTGAACATTTGATGGTATTTCAAAGAATTTTATGAAAGGATTAAAGGACAAAAATTGGTGTTTTATTATTCTTGTAAGTTAGGAATATCGGGTTCCAAAGACAACGAATGTGTCATATAACTGTTGTAGAAGCCGAGTGAGGCACACATGAGTGCACATGCCGCCAGCGCGCAGGTCAGTCGACAGTCCCGTGCCCATCAAGACACACTCGTGCAGTAGAAAGTCGAGAAGCAGCTGTTTACACATGACGCCGCGGCGCAGCGCAGACGTTAGCACCCCACCGACCAAGTCACTCCCAAGCAGTAAGCAGTACACATTTGTGAAACATCTGCTTACCGCTGAATAGAAGCACGAGGAGGATGGGGAAGCCCAAGCCAAGCGAGTAGCCCGCCCAGGTTCACCGTGCAGTAGAACGTCAAAAAGCCATGAGTTACCGATGGACAGGAGCACGAGCACGGTGGGAAAGCCGAAACCGAGCGCGTAGCAAGTGTCGTCGCCGAAGCACATGACGCCGCGACGCAGCGCCGGCGTCAACACCATGCCCATCAACCCGCCCAGGTTCACCGTGCAGTAGAACGTCGAGAAGAACTGCTGCAGCTGTCTCTCTTCCTCCCGCAGTCGGAACTGCCAACGGAATACATATTTTAGTCTGCGCTTTTCCCGCTCTTTTCGCGAGTGCTGATCATAGGATAGCTATGCAACACAATAGGCAGGCTGAACTACACACCTAGGTACTATGTTCCTTTTCACTCTCTGTTTACTACAACATACTTATTTCAGCTTCGTTACCCATATAGTGGATAAATCCTCTCTCTCTTTACGAGTACATTACTAGGTAGGTAAGTACAAACATATATCTCGTAGACTGTCAAACCAAGGGCTGAAAGCCACCCATTTCAGATGTGATATTTTGGCGCTCGAACAAAGTGAAACCGCCTATACTTATTTAGTTGTACTTAGACTGAAATTGGTGGTTTCATCTGAGTTAAACACTATTTACATTTCAACTAAACAAAAAGCAAGCCCCCAAAACATGTCTTATTTTTATCTAATTTCAATTGAGTGCATTCACTCTGCACACCGTTACTGCATGAGGTACCTATTCTATTGTAATTTCTAACAATGGTAAAGTAATACTTATAATATGTGGGTATGTACCTGTTCTCCACCAAAAGCAGCGACACAGGGTTTGATGCCGCCCGTGCCCGTGGCTATGAGCGCGAGCCCCACCATGGACGTAAAGCTGTCAATTAGAACAAACGATTTGTACCTACCTACTCGGGTCATCCAATCCAATGTATGAATACCTACTAACACTTTCAGTGCTTGGAAACCGATAGTATCTAATATTTTGAGGATCTATTAAACTGTTATAATATAAAACACTTGTCACAAATGGCGGAATGCAAGGTAATACAGCCCACTCGACGCGGTCCACTCGGTGATGTCTTTCAGACTATTCATATTTTTCATCATCATTCTCCTAGCGTTACCTAAACCCGGTTGTGCCCTAAAGGAGCCCGGGGTCCGCTTTGACACCCGTTCCATTTTACGGAAAGTTGTACACTCTTGACTTTTTTTAGAATTTTTGTAAAATCGGGTCTTTTCTATTCAGAATCGAAAGCTCTCAGAAAAAAAATTGTCCCAAGATTTTTTATTCCATTCGTTACCGTTTGCATACTAAGCTCGTATGATGGTAACGGAACGAAGAACCGAAGATTGTATGTAATGTTTTGGACACTTTTTTTCTTCTTTTAGGTTCGAAAGTGCTTTCGATTCTGAGTATAAAAAACCCGAACATATCAAAAATACAAAAACACAACACACTACACAACTTTCCGTAAAATGGCCTACCTAATCCCAAGATGTGGCATAGGCACTATTAATTTTTTTATAAATAGGTACTTACGTTGGCGGTAGCTTGAGCTGAGGTATAGCTGAACAACATGTCAGTACGGTTCCGAAGAAATATATGATGGAAAAATAAAGTATTACTCTGAAACAGGAAAATAAATGCTGAAAACTATAATAACTAAGAGTTCCGTTTTTGTCATTTTGACAAAAATCCAAACGATAGTAGGTACCTACTTTATGAATATCGGAAGCTTTTTTATGACGATGCTGGCAAACAAGCATACGATACGGCCTGCCCTGCCTGGTGGTAGGCAGACACCACGGATGTATGAATATAAGGAGATCGGACATGCCGGCCGATTTGTATTGAGTACGCCAGTCGCAAGTTCATTAACCCACACAAAGCACAAGTAATTGACAAGACAAAGCACGCACACATCTAAAGCACACACACTTGTATACCTACGCTCCTATTGGACAATACACGCGCATCATATCAGGCATTTTGGGAAGAAACGTAATATTCTCTGCGAACGCGTGCACTCTCGGTAACACTAACAACGGACGGTGAACTAGCGGCAGAGTATGCCCATTGAGCTAGCAACTGCGACGCGGCCGCCGGCGGCTTGTCCTCTCTCTAGTATTTTATGTTCTGCGGCAGACACCGTAGCATATGGACGCTTGAGGCTCCAGACAAGTCACAACACAAGCGGCCCTTTATTGGTTTAAGGCCTGTTGTACACTTGTAAGTTCTTACGTAAGTTCAGTATAAATACTGTTCACGTAAGTCGTCTGTAAGCAATATGTGTACTGAACTTACGTAAGTAACATACAGGTGTAAAGGCCGCCTAAGGAATCGTGTGCAATGCATGGCCCCGTGGTCTTCTGTAAGGTAGAGGTAGCTACATACTTCCCCAGCTGGACTGCTCCAATACCTATACTAGTAAATTATGTATGTGCGTGATGATGATGACCCGCTACGCCATATACCTACCTCTCTAAAAAAAAAACGAAAGGCGTGTGTGTCCCAACCCCTTTTTCTTTAAACCGCTTGATAGAAATATTAGACGTTACCTACCATATTATCTATTCTGTGACGTTACCTAGAATACTTACGAGTAGTGTCTCACTACATCACTATTTAGGTACAGTCGCCATCAAATACATAGGTGCACTATAGGTGGTCAAAAATATCGGGACATGCACCCTAATGCCTTGAAAATAGAGGTATGTTCCGATGTTTGTGACGTGCTTTTTTGCTCCGATGTATGTGATGGCGACTGTACCTACTACACGAAAATTGTTCTGAACAAGATATTAAGTAGGGTAGGGTATTGGATAGGGTCGTCTAGTACCCATAGTACAAGCTTTGCTTAGTTTGGGACTGTGTGGATTGGTGTAACATAGTCCGATTTTTTATTTATTGCATCGGTTAGTGACCACCGAATTTAGTAAGCTGATTGGCGACAACTTAGGTACCTACATGAGTTAACGAACTAAAAGAAAATTTTCTGGTTTTATAGTAGGTACCTTAGATTAATATAATACCTTTTTTAATTTATTTTTATACTATATATACTATAAAAATACTCACTTGTATCGTCCTAAAACGTTATCTGCTAGTATGGCACCTACTAAGGGCATAGTGTAGCACACCATTATAAATATGTGATATACTATAGTGGCGGCGTTTTCATGCAGGCACAAAACATTCCTTAGGTAGAGGGAAAGAATAGCTGAAAAAGAAATTAATTCCTTCAGAGTGCCTACAGCAGCCGTTCCTATACATAACTACACTCTCCAGATTTATGTCTGCGTCTAATTGCCACGACTCCATATAAAATGTTCGTAAAGGTCAATGTTATAATTTATAATATAAATATGTTTCTATCAAAAAATCATTTTTCATCAATCAATCAACTACTCATTGAGACGATTCTAACGAGCCCAAACGTCGGTTAAGTACTGAATTCCCATGACCACCTTCTGACTCCATCATCAGATCAGCTCGATGGTACTATAAATATTGAATTGTCATCCAAACTATACTAGTACCCAACATTTCAGCTCAATCGAATAACAGCAAGTGACTGAAAAATGGCTTGCAAATTTTGACGGACAACTTACATACTTACGTACACACGAACAGGTCAAGTTACTATAAAGCTTGTAAAAAAAGGTAATATATGTTATCTAGACGAAATTCCCTTTTTAATAACTACAACTCAGAAAAGTTGAAAAAACCCCCGACATTTTCATTTCAAAGTTCAATATCACAAAAACGCATTAAAATCGGTCCATTCGTTTAGGAGCTACGATGCCACCGACCAAAACACAGACACGTCACACTCTCCTCTTTTTGCGTCGGGGGATAAAAATGGCCAGGCACATCTGACAGCTGAGACACGTTCACATTTCCATTGACGATGCGAAACTGATGCAATGGGGAATGGATGAAAATTTTAGAAGTGCCTGATTATTTTTTTGTTGATAGGAATAACCTTCCTTAGCACCAGAAAAAAGTTGCAGATTTGTCAGCTGCGTCAATTATTTTTGAAAAATATAAACAGTTTCCTCACTCACGTTTTGTGGTTAGGACGGCGAATGACACTTTCCTTGATCCGTCTTATACTACAAAAAATATTTTAAATATCTGACCTTTTTATATATTTTATATATGTTTACCACGGATTTTTATGATATTTTTTTGTAATATGAGACGGATCACGCAAAATGTCTTATTTGCCGTCCTAAACCCAAAACGTAAGTGAGGAGACTGTTTATATTTTTCAAAAATTATTATTCCTATCACCAAAAAAAAAATCAGGCATTTCTAAAATTTTCATCCATTCCCCATTGACTCAATTTCAGTGTTAACCTATATAACCTAGTTATCTACTTCTTTTTTTATATTATATCATTGAATCCGTATAAAATGTTCGTATGAATGAAGAAGAGAAATGAATAAAGAGGTAAAGTCTGTGATAATGTATTACCTCCATAAGTTTGTGACTTAAGGGGTAATCTCCAGAACCACTAATGCTATTTCAAAAATTCTTTCATCCACGTATGGAAGGAACTTTCTGAATGGACATTGGCTATATTTTATCCCACGGGTTTGTCTGCGTTCTTTGTAATACGCGGGCGAAGGCGCGCGGGTAGCTAGTCAATAAATAAAACGTACGTAAAGACGAATTGATGCTACAACTTCTACTCCTATTGATATCAATGAAAAAAGCAGTGTTGCCTTGCTTACAGGACGTAGATGAAGATGGGCATAGACGGCGACCTCCAGAATAATACTTGGTTACATTTACGTCTTGATCACTTGTTCGTCTGTATGTTACCATGATGTTACCAGTAAACCAGCTACCAGCTAGATTAAATTAGGAACATTTGTGTTCTGCATGTAGCTACTACCTACTAAGTAGGTAAGTTTACAGCCGTGCGTAAAATATAAAGCGCATTCAAACGATAAAATAAGGTTAGCGATAAGTAGGTAAGTACTTAGGTATATCTAGTAAAGATTCAACTTACTTCGCAAGCCACAAAATGAAAACCTTTCGCAAAATTCCGTTGCGATGATACAGAAAATTGCTGTGGAGTGGCCAGGAAACATTTTAATTTCCTAAATATACACCAAGTATTAAGTAACTTCTCTAACCGAAAGATTTATCTTATCTGTCAAGTATCATTGACAAACGTTTGACATTACTTGTAGGTATGACAATTGTCTTTGACAATAAAAAATACAAGAATAACAAATCATCTGTACGAAAATCTATGCAGCAATGAAACCTCATCCTACGCTTCGCCCCTATTTCACCAACCTGACAGTTGTCACCTGCCAACGACAATTCTCCATACATTGCTGGTTATACAAGTAACCTAGCGACCACCTTAACTTATAGAACAAGCAATGTATGGCGAATTGTCAGTGTCAGGTGACAATTGTCAAGTTGGTCAAATAGGGGCCCTGAAAGTCCGATCTTGGCCTATAAGCGGCGCTCGTGGCCGGTGAATAGGACACCACTTTAAACGGTTACTGAGCGGCCGGCTAGTGAAACTGTTTATCCCTGCACTGCTATCACAAGACGGCGCGCGAGTTCTCTCGATGTTTCTCGCGCTATACGTCTCTTTCTAAGTTTTCTAATAAGTGAGAGACGGATAGTGCGAGAAAAATCGAGAAAGCTCGCGCGCCGTCTTGTGATAGCCGTGCTGGTTATAGTGTAGCATGTGATAGCAAACGTTTGGATATTTAGATGTTTGTTACTCAATCGCGCTTAAATGGCTCAACCGATTTGGATGAAATTTTGCACGAAGATAGTTTATAGCCTGGATTAAAATATAGGATAGTTTTTATCCCGGGTCCACGCAGACGAAGTCGCGGGCGGAAGCTAATCCAATAATAAAAGACAGGTACTTGTAGAGATTTATTTTAATAATAAACTATCCATCATCAACGTCAATTTACACAACAATGATGATGCATAATTACAGTTAGCAAGGTAGTTATGTAACTTATGTATATACAAGTTTCTATGCAGGGGTGGACTACGTTGTTAGTGAACAACGTAGTCCACCCCTAACTAACCTAAATATTTACTTAGGTTAAAGCAATGGGCGTGACTTCATGATATACACAATAAGTCTATGTACTTGATTTATGCGTTCTACATGCATCTAGATCAGAGGACTTACGGTGATGGCTGCCGCTGCTTGTAATTACAAATTACCGCCGAACATTCGTCATTTCACTTACACATTTACGTATTCTTATTGACGGTGAATAAAGTACCGCGACCGTGGCTTTCGTGCAGGAAACAGGTAGGTATAACATCAATAAGATCAAAAATTCAACGCTTTGGTCTTGGGATCGTTTTATATGCAGGGGACGACAATTTAACTGTAGAGTAGTACAATACACATGGGATAATAAAATATAAATTACATTAAATTATACACCTTATTTTATTCGACCCGCGAATGTATTTGCGTTAATTTAACTACTTAGATTTAGTTCGGACGAGCAATTTATTACTAAAAACGTAATTATTGTAAAATAAAAGTTTGCACAGGACCCATTATCGATTCGTAGTAATTTATAGTCAGCGGCATTAATTTAAAATCTGCCGTAACAGAGTCGGCAAAATTGTCTGACTCGGCTCTATTCGAGCGTTAGGAACCGAACTAGGCGTTACTACGTTTGAAAGGAAAGTTCACCTTCCTGGGGACTTTTAACGTTAGTTTAAAACTGGTATAAAAATAGTGCACCCATGTGAGCATACACTCGTATTAATTGCGTACGGCTGAGTTTTGTGGTCTAATTTCCCTATACATTTATACAAACATTGAATTCGCTATTAGAGAATTGTCAAGTCCTTATTGAGGAGGAAATGAGCTGTGAGTCTGTGAGGTTTCTACATTATCGCCCGGAAAAACCTATCAGTTTTGTGCGAAAACGTGTTACGCTCTCATTTAGTCATCTTCGTTTCCTAATGTTCGCCAATATAGAAATATAAGCATTTTTGTATGAAGGTTACTTATATTTTCTATTCAACTCGTATGGTCATTCATTATAATACGCGTAACCTTACTTTTGGTTTTCACCATAGATATATCAACTTAAGAGGGCGCTCGTTTTTTGGTCAGGAATAAGCGAGAATGACGGATTTTTGACGTTGTAATTCTAAGAAACGGAGAGCTTTTTCTAGATCCTGATTACTTATTTGCATAGGTAAACTCCTCATATTGGTCCTAGCCGCCTCCAATTTACGAATTACTGAATACTTTAACCGAAAATACCCGATTACCGACAGTAGTTTTCTGAAGAGAGCGCAGAGTCATAAGTTTGAGCCCCTAATACTCCATGATGTTATATGAGAACCTACTTGTTTTATTCTATTTTCACTAGCGTAATATGTTGCCATTGCTCCTAGCCGCCTCGAATTTTCCTTATTCTGCACGTATATATATGTAAACTGTTCTCAATTACACCATATTTGTCAACAAAATCTTACTGAAAACTCAAGGATTTTCTCATTATTTTTGAATTATTTGTGTATTGAATCTTACACAACATTAAAGTTCATGCTTGTACCAACAAGATCCAGTCCAAAAAATATAACTTTAGTCAAAATTTATATTTATAAATAATTATTCAAAACTAGTATAAATTTACCGTCGCGCGGGAATATATCTCAGTACCGGCTGAATAGCCCTCCGAGACAGACGTGTACTGTGTTTATTTGTGGCTATTCACGAAGCTAACCGGCGACTCTTCAGATAAAATAATATTATTTTGATCTCCGACTAGGCATAGTTGTTACCAACCTCGGGGTCAAACTATACTGGGGATACATTCGTGAGGCTAATCGAGACAAGTTATGAATTGCATAGCTGCCAGATAAGACGTAGTGTAGCGAAAAGGCTCAAACCCACAGTATACGTAACATTTAAAATTGAACCTTCTACCTAAAACAAAAGTCATACATTTCAATGGTGATGTCTTGTGGGTTGGATCCTTTTGTCTAAACTACGCGTTCTATAGTCAATTATTATTGTACGAGTGATCGTGATACTTGATAGATTTAATTTATTTACTTGTTACTATCAGTCCACCTTGTGGAGGGTCCGCTGCAGTTTCCGGTACGTAGTCGCCTCTCGAGAACCTCCCCGCCCCAACGGCCATTATGATTAGTTAGTATGTATGTACCTATGTATGTTAGTTTGGGCGAAATCTTCAAATTAGGTACAATTATCTTCTTATATTAAGTATCTTCGGTGACAATGCCATAATATCATAGAGCTGGTCTGATGATGGAGTCGGAAGGTGGCCATAGCAACTCCTAAACTCAACAAGATAAAGCCATCGAATTTTGGCTCATTTATTTGGTCATGGCACGGCAAGACTTGGATGCTGGATGATTTCCAGAGTCTGATGATGGAGCTGGAAGGTGGTCATGGAACTCCTAAACTAAACTAGATAAACCCATCTAGTTTGGGCTCATCTGTTTTGTCTTGGTAAACACTTTGGTGATGGATGATTTCCAGGATCTGATGATGGAAGGTGGTCATGGGAACTCCTAAACTAAAATAGATAGACCTATCTTGTTTGGGTTTGTGTGATTTGTCTGTACAAGTACCCACGAACCAGCGACATAATATGCAGGGTTATTGAAAATAACAAGATGAATAAAAAACTTTTTAAAAAACAAGCTTATATGGCGTTTGTTAAGTACAGCACGATCCTACCTTGCATTTAGTTATTATTTTCGTTTATATATAATAATAACACACACCGGGGGTTTACACTGAAAAGGGAGATTTTTACGTGGTTTTATTACATTTCCGAGTCATCATCATCATCATCATCATATCAGCCGAAAGACGTCCACTGCTGGACATAGGCCTCCCCCAAAGAGTGCCACAATGGCCGTTCCTGCGCCACCCGCATCCAGCGGACTCCCGCGACCTTTACCAGGTCATCAGTCCACCTTGCGGGGGGCCTACCCACGCTGCGCCTTCCGGTACGTGGTTGCCCTCAAGAACCTTTCCACCCCAACGGCCATCGGTTCTACGTGCAATGTGCCCCGCCCACTGCCACTTAAGTTTAGCAATTCGGAGGGATATATCGGTTACCTTGGTTCTGCTGCGGATAGCCTCATTTCTGATGCGATCGCGCAGAGAAACTCCCAGCATAGCCCTCTCCATTGCCCTTTGAGTGACTTTGAGCCTTCTTATGAGGCCTATAATAAGCGACCACGTTTCCGTGCCATATGTCATCACTGGCAACACACACTGGTCAAAGACTCTCGTCTTGAGACACTGCGGAATATTGGACGAAAAGATGTGCCGTAGCTTCCCGAATGCTGCCCAGCCGAGTCGGATTCGACGATTGACCTTCCCTTCGACATTTCCGAGTATCACTCTTTATTTCGAAATAAATGTTAAAAAAACCGGCCAAGTGCGAGTCGGACTCGCGCACGAAGGGTTCCGTACCATTATCTATATCTAAAAACGGCAAAATATCTATATCTAAAATCACGTTTGTTGTATAGGAGCCCCCTGTAGCCTAGTTAGTAACTTGGAAGTGACTCTGCCTACGAAGCTGGAGGTCCCGGGTTCAAATCCCGGTAAGGGCATTTATTTGTGTGATTACCACAAATATTTGTTCCTGAGTCATGGATGTTTTCTATGTATTTAAGTATTTATTTATCTATATAAGTATGTTTATCGTCGTCTAGTATCCATAGTACAAGCTTTGCTTAGTTTGGGGCAAGGTCGATTTGTGTAAGATTGTAAAAGAAAAAGAAACAAATAAAAACTAAAATAAAAATAAAAAGATGTATTCTGTTTTTTCGTATTTTTTGTTATAAATAGCGACAACAGAAATACATCATCTATGAAAATCTCTATCTATCACGGTTCATGAGATACAGCCTGGTGACAGAAGGACAGACAGACATTCAGACAGACAGACGGACAGCGGAGTCTTAGTAATAGGGTCCCGTTTTACTCTTTGAGTACGGAATCCTAATAAGTGACATAGGTTTTAGGCTCAGAACATAAAAAAAGGGAGAAGTGCCGTACTGCTTAATTTCAACCAAAACCGATGTCCCCAGTTTTCTCCCACCGCAGCGCCCACAGGCACACACATTGAACCGTGTAAAAACAAAGACTCGGGCGTTGCCAGTGAGTCTACGGCAACATGCAAACAAGGGCTGTGATTGGCTTAAACGCACTACACTAGGGGGGCGACAAACGTTAAAATTATGTTTTATCGACATTGATATTAATATTATGTTATGATATTGATGGGTAACAACTTCAACAACATGGTAAGTTTATGTGGTGGTATTTAAACTTCTAGCTACAAGTTTAAATAACACGTGTTGTTAACTTACCATAAATCGCAAAAGTAAAAAATATTGACGAATACCTACAGAGTAACATAAACGGCTTTTTATAAGTTCGTGTTCACATACATTTAAAACTCTGGTCACATCGATATTTTTGACCTGTAGGTACCAGGCCGATCCGACTCGCATTTTGGCGCGAAATAATATGTCCATTACTCATATTACGAGATTTAAGGCTAAGGGCGAGTATCCACCAAAGATGTGCGAATATGTGTTACCATACATTTTACACCTAGGTTTCAAGCAAGCGAGGTGTCAAATATTCGAAAAGTGTACGGCTCTTATTAAGTGGTTGGAAACATTTTTCTTGAAAATGTTACGAACACATTAACTCTTCTCTGTACAGGAAACCAGTTAGGACCTCTGCCAGTAGCATCTATCCATTTTTTTAGTACCTACTCGGATTCTTTGGAAAACTGTAATAAGAAACCGAGATTTCTTCTTCAATTATCACATTTGAAATGAAAGTAAAAAATACTCATTTAAAAAAAAATATTGGTAATAATATCACATTTTAAGTTGTTCTGAAGCCATTTGCAACTAAATTATATACTTGTATATACAATTTTAATATGTCTATTTACCGTTCATACTGCAACTTAGTGAAAATCTTATTAGTAGGTACCGTGAACATTTTGTGCCTTTTAATCTTATTAGTTACCTTTAAGATAGGCACCCAACCAAAACAAGTAATTAAATAAAATAAAACAGCGAAAGTAGTCGAAATAAAATAACTAGTATGATATCGTACTTCTAATTTATCGATTACGCGTAAATTGTAACTGCACTTTGGCACCGCTCTAGTTTGCGACGCCAAGCAGCGGCCGTACTACTAAAAAATTCAAGCATCGTCCATATCCATAGTGGTTTAATACATTGCGCCGTGGTTTAGTGTATTGAACGATCAATGTACAACGCATAGAACAAAAATATGCTTTTTCGTTCGATATGTTAGTTCGATCCCGAGAAATGATGCGGCGTTGCGTTTATTTATTAAAATATTAGTTTTTACTGACTTAAGTGAAAATACTAATACTCACATGTGGTGCGTGACTCCACCATTCATGTAGGTTTTAGTTTCATTCCTATTTTTGCATGTAACCACGCTACAATTCGGCATTTTGAGTAAACGTGGAATAACATTTCAGATTCACGGCAAATTGCGACTAACATGCGGTGGGCAGTGACATGCCCATTTGGCCATGTCGCACCGACACGCGCCAAGCCCCCGTTTCATATCTATTCCTTTTTATCATCTGAGGTTTTAGGCTTTTGAATAAAATCACGCATTAATTAATTGCATTCTAGATAAAAAGCTGTGTTTGTATAATTTATAATTTTCAGTTCCTTTGGTAAGAAACGGACATAGCAATTTCTATGAAGGGCAGTTTTTTTTTACTGTCCATAACAAAAAAAAATTTCTTCAAGAAATGAATACGTAAGTACCCAGTAATTTCCTAGTAATGGGTCTACTTGTATAATTTCATTACATTACTATATATAAATAAGACTCAGATAACATGCAAACTATTAATATCCGTAAAACAAATTATTATTCTTATTACTGACAACTTTAAAACTCGTTAGTTTATTTTATACTAAAAAAACGAAACTAAATATACTTTGTCATATCATAGTATTTTAATACAAATAGAAAACTTGTGCTCAAAAATCAAATACTTACTTTATTCAAGTTATCTAACTTCGCTAACATGATGTTCTAGAACATCATGTTAGCGAAGTAATACTTACCACTTTTTAGTGCAAGTATCAATATCGGTCACGGAGTGAATTCCAACGGTGCGCTATACAGCTATTTGCATCGGCAAGCTCCGCGGTTAGTTCTATCCCGATCGCACTTACATATAGCTAGAAAGGGACGGCACCCGCGGCTGGTGCGATCTCGCTGTGCATGTGGGGGTTAGGTACGTTTGTGTGGGTGGTAGTAGTATTTACACACACAAACGCACTACGCGTGTCAAAATACCGAATTCTGAGCGAGCGCTTTTTTGAAGAGCACTCTTAAAGTGTAAGTAGAAATTGTACCTTTTTCTTGCGAATAAATTTATGATTTATAAAAAACCACAAATACAATGTTGTAAATGGTAATTTCGCTTCCTCAGAAACAGAGCCTAGGTGCCCTTTTCCCAGATAACAAAATGTTTCCGGTAAATAATAAAAACGTAAAATGATTTTCTAGTCACACCAATATTAGTGTTGAAAGTGAACCGTACGTGGGCTATTTTTTATATTGTTGTACCATTTCCGAAAAATTGTGTTCAATTATATTTTGCAAGATTTGAACAAAATAACACTACTTTTGAGTTAATTAGACACTAAAGTACATAAAATCTATATGATTAAATAACATTTTACTAAGATAAAAGAAAAAAATGGAATTTAGTCAGAGTTTCTGGGGTTGGGTGATCCACTGAGTTACGAAATAATAAACGCATAAAGATCATATAAAAAGCCATATATTTATGAAATCTCTTATTAACATGATAAATCGTATCAAAACAGTCATTATTCAAAAACAAGCATTTGACAAACATAAACAAATCTTCTCAAAATATCTATCACATGTCCACTGAGTGACGTTATATTCAAAAGAGGCACTTCTTTTTTAATTTTTCTTTGATAATTGTCTGAATATCAAATATAAACTTTTACACAAGATATAGATAATATAAAAGTAAATGTTAAACACTATAAAAGTTGAATTAAAGTAAACAATAAACTTCAAAAACCTAATATTATGTCTAGGATTACCTAAGACTATTTCTCAGTGGAACGTAACAAAAAAGTAAGGACGCGTCTTCATGGTTACTTTTTTTTCCTATCTTTCTGCTTTCTTTTCTGAGATCTCCATTGCTTTCGACGTTTTTCTTGTTCTTCTACGGTGAGGTCTTGGATTTTTTTACTTTTTGACTTGACATAATCAGCATGTTTTTTTTACCCTTTCTAATCTATCAGGATCGTTTTTAAATTTTTCTCGATACCTTTTCATACGTTCTGCCGGTGTTAATGCCATTTTTCAGATGAATCTAAAACAAATTTAAAAAATACATACACGGTGAAATTTAATTAGTGATCCAGAATTACATTATCTGGATATATTAGTGAAATATTACGTTCAATTTCTTCTAAATGGGGCCACAATCGAATTCACTCAAAAAAAAATTACTTCGAATTTAATTAAATGTACCATTTGATTGTACTTATAACCCGGCTTTACTGTTACACTGAGTTACATTTCATTCTGCTGAGAAACGATATTTCTCAACTGAACGTAACGGTTGTGACCTTCAAGTAAAAAATGCAAGTTGTAATTCAAAATAAACCGAGTTTCCGTCGCATTTTTTTATATTTAGGTACTACATAAACTAATAAGTAGTATAAAGAACTAAATTCGGTATAAACATGTAACTTACCTTCAAAATCTCAGTCACTAAATGCAAAGAGAATATAAACACTACGTTATAAGAGACGGAACTTCATACATTTATTTTATTTTATGGGATTCTCTGAAGTCTCCTACCAACGTAAAGAAAAATGAGTGTTGACATTACGACATCCGGTCAAAGTCAGTGATGTGAAAATTCGATAATAGTGATGTTCATACGTCAGAAAATATTTCATCGATATCGATAACATGACCCCATAGGGGTCGCTCGTTCTACATTTATTAATTTCTAACTAAATACAATTAAATGTTTAGGTTCCAAGAATAATTTAACGAGAACTGAGAACGCGACAGAATGTGCAGAACATTTTATTGACTGATAGCATAAGAAACCTTATAAAAACGGCACGTGATTATTTCTCAGTTTTCGCTAAGTAAATCTATCTATACGAATGAAATATTGATCAGATATTAGCTCTTTTATTTCAAATGAACATAGTTATTCGTAATAACTTCTAAAAGTAACAAAAAAAACATAAGACAAGAATATATAGGTACCTACAGATTCACGTAAACATAAACATAAGATAGTTGCAGAGCTTACTTTAAGAAATTTAGCATTTTAACTTTATCATCCCTGTATTATAATTGTATATTTACTAGTTTTATTCGATCCAAAGATCATTAACACGAGTACCATGAAACAAATTAAAAAAGCAATACCTTAGTAACGAAAGATCCCTCAAATTGACCATAATAAATAACAATAGTATATTATAATCTCCCTAAAGAAATTAGCGAAGGCCTGAAAATACAGAAATACACAAAATGTATAACAACTTAAACTATGTTCTTTATTTATTGTGCTTCTTTTAGCAAAATAATTGTCTCGTGTTAATATTCAAATAAAACTAAAATACGACGCATAAAAGATAATTATTATAAAAAAACCTAAACAAGGGTGCCACTATGGGGCATAAGCTACCGCTACCGGTGGTCAGGTCAGTCGCCCGACTGAGAGACGAACCTCCTGACTATTCTCGCAGTGCCTTGGAGTATGCCTTCTGTATCTGATCCTTGACCCAGCCATCTAGCGAGGTCAGCACGATTTCAATCTTATTGGCTACAATAGTCATATCCGTGATTACAGATCGATCCATATAGAGCGTGGAACGATCATTTTCGAGAAATAGCGCTGCAGAATGTGTACTTATAGTATGGCACTTCGCGGACCATAAGACCGTATAGCAGAGCAAGTTGCTGGTCAATAATCCTGGCTACAAGGTTATGTGTGTGCAAGTACGTACTCGCGAAAATAAATAATATGGCTGAGTGACCCTCTGGATATATTTCCAGTAGTTCCTAGAAGTTAGAACCCATTGCGGTGCGCGGTGTTACGTTTTTCTTCGTTCAACTATTGGCTACAGCAAGTGGTGTCTTGCTGCTGGAACAGATGCTGCAGGCACCGCTTCCTCCATGGGGGTAGCCGCGGGACCTGAAATGTATCAAATATTAACATTCAATCTAATGGTGGTGTTAGTTTATGGCTGATGTCTATGACAGTAGTCGTTAAGCCGAGTTAGAGGCCTTCGGGCGGCTTAATAACGTCTTACAGTCGAGTTGCCCACTCACTTGACAAAGGGGGGACAACTGTCACTTGCGTCCGCAGGAGCTACCTACCACAACCCTGCACGTGTCCCCTGGGTGGTACTAAAGACTAAAGAGTGACAAACTCAAAAGGCCAAATAAATACAAAAATACAAATTCAAATTCAATTATTTATTCATGACACACAATTTACACATACAAATAATGTATGCCATACGATTATATAAATATACAGGACGCAACTATTTGTTAAAGGCATAATTATACTGACTAAATACATAAGTCCATGCGTATTACAAATAGGGAAGTAACTCTGGCTTGTGGCTATGTACCTGTCACTTCTTCGTATATAAATCGCTGACTCAATTTCAAAGTACCTACCTAAGTACTTCCTATTCCTGATAACACTGAGTTGAGTTTTGTACACGCGGAACGGTGTTTTAAGCACCAAAAGCAATAAAACCATAACTCCTTAGATATAGGTACATACATTCTTACTATACCCATTACAAATACCAGCATTTTATGTAGGTAGTACCTAAGAGTCTTTGAGCTAAGCCGCGGACGTACAGTCGCACATGGCGAAAGTCTAAGAGTTCCTTGTTAACAACTGAACCCTAAAAATTTACATCCACCTACTACAAAATAACATGAATGTCTTTTTGTGGCCAAGATTCACATAAGATTTGTAGATTAAAAATATTAAATATTACGGGACAATCTTACACAAATCAACCTAGGCCCACGGTAAGTTCAATAAGGCTTGTGTTGTGGGTACTAGGCGATGATATATATAATAAATAAATATATAAATAAATATTACGGGACAATCTTACACAAATCAACCTAGGCCCACCACGGTAAGCTCAATAAGGCTTGTGTTGTGAAATAATAGATAAATACATATAGATACTTATATATACATATATAACATCCATAACTCAGGAACAAATTGATAAACACACAAATTAATGCCCTGACCGGGATTCGAACCCGGGACCTCCAGCTTCGTAGGCAGAGTCACTACCCACTGGGCTACGGAGGCCGTTAAAAGATAAGAGTTAGATTTATACCTACTTAGTAGCTTAATGCTAAATTCGTCAGGATCAGAAGAATATTCGGCCATGCCTATGAAGGGTTTCGTAGCTGTTATTTTATTAGAAGACTTGGACTGAAACCGCTACAAAATGTCACGAGAATCGGTTGAGCAATAAGCGACCTGTAGAGGGGAACAGCCGGACATCCATCCGCCGGACAAACATACAGAAGCATTTTGCCCATCAAGCTGAAACGGAGAACTTCGCTTCGCTGGCATATTCAATTGTTTATTATTTTTATTTATTAAAGAAGCAGCATTACAAAATAAAATTCACCCATTATATTTTGTGTAGTGGCTGTAGCATGTGTTGTCTTGCTGCTGGAAGCAACAGGGGCTGCAGGCACCTTTACCTCCATGGGGGTGGCCGCGGGACCTGAAATGTATCAAATAATTGTCATATTTACATTTAATCTCTACACCATCATTAGTGTGTAACCGCCATACGATAAATAAAATAACCATCATTAGTCCCACTTCAAAATGTGTATTTTGATGAGCATTAGTCTGCTACGTCAACGAAATTTCATCGGAATCTGTGATTTACGGCAGCGTAGCTTCGAGAGAAAATGCTTAATTATGATTAACTAAAGAAAATATCAAAATCGCCATATGCGTGCCTATCACATTTGAGGAGTTCCGTCGAATTTTTCTCCTAGAACCTATCACCAGCCCTACACCAAAATAATCAGAAATAAGTATTCTTGCATCTTAACATAAAGTATGAGTATGTACGACGTTTCAAGATAGGTACCTATTCACTTCTTTAAGACTTGTGCGTCATACAAACTTTCAAAGCCTTTTTTAACTGGTTTCCTTGTAGGTATCCTTACTCAAAATATTATTAAGAGTAAATAGTCAATCCCGCTAGTGTTATTCCCGGCTGTGCCCTAAATGAGCCCGGGGTCCGGGTTTAGACCTAATTCCAAGATTTGGCCAAAGCACTAGTTTTACGAAAGTGACTGCCACCTGACCTTCCAACCCAGTGGGAAAACTAGACCTTATTAGGATTAGACCGGTTTCCTCACGATGTTTTCCTTTACCAAAACGTTCATCATCTCATCATCATCATATCAGCCGAAACACTCGTGCTCTACGTCCACTGCTGCTGGACATAGGCCTCCCCCAACGAGTGCCACAATGAGCGGTCCTGCACCACCCACATCCAGCGGACTTCTGCGACGTTTACCAGGTCATCAGTCCACCTTGACCGAAACAAGACCGAAAAGTTAACAGTACCTAAATATTCCGTACATAAGTTCGAAAAAGTCATTGGTATTAGCCGGGATTCGAACCCAAGACCGCCGCTTGACATCCGGATGCCTGAACAGTGGTTCTAGTGGTTGGTGGGTGGTGGTGGTGGCCTAGTGAGGCTACCGTAGCTTATTTATACCAGCTAGAATTTTTGAAGTCGGATAAGCGGTTCCGGATATTACCCAAAACATACAAACTTATAATCTTACATACAAACTTTTAACCCTGTTTTATAGGGTCTTGCTTGACAGACAGACAGACGGACAACAAAGTGATCTTATTTGGGTTCCGTTTTTTTCCTTTTGAGGTACGGAACCCTAAAAATCAGGATGCCCATACAAACTTTCGACTCCAATAGCAACCTTAGTCATTGAAAGACTCACATAATTTAACAAATGTGCAACTATAGCAAGTGGTGTTTTGTTGCTGGAAGGAACTGCGGCTGAAGAGGCCGCTTGATCCATACTGACAGACGGGTGCCAAAGCTGAAATGTATCAAGTACAAGATTGTTTAAAATTATAACTAATGGCTCTGAAAGCTATGTCAAACGTATTTTTTTTTATTTTTTCTACCTGTAGAGTAGAACAGCCGGCAAGACATACGAAAGCACTTTTGCCCAAGCTGAAACGGAGAACTTCGTTCGCTTCGCTCGCTCATTCAATAACTAGTGGCTCTGTGAGCTGTAGACATCGCGAGCCTGTTTTTTTTTCAAATTTCCAAAAACTGAATCGACAATATAATAAATAAATCAGCATATAAACGTCCCACTGCTGGGTACCTCCTCTCATAAAAAAGATCTATATAGTCATCGAAACTGCTCACAAAATTTCACGGAAATCGGTTCAAGAATGCGTCCTGTAGAGTAGAGGAAAACTGCTGGAAAGAAATACTTCGTTCACTTCGCTTGCTCGCTTGTGGCTCAGTGAGCTGTAGAACTCGCAAGTCTGTCATTACGAGTATTATAGTTTACCAAATTTTCAAAATCTGTATTGACCTAAAAGCTATAAAATTATTGAACCTGCTCACAAACTTCAAAAGAATTACAAAAGAGACTTATAAAAAAAAAATTGCTTGCATTTCTTTTCCTGACAGGGGGTTGCAAGTGCTCCCGTTTGCACCTTGCTGCCGGCGCTCATGCTTGATCAACTTAATTATGCATACCTGATTTACATGCCACATGTAGAGGGAAGTTTTTATAATTGACGTCCAGTCAATAGTAGTGCAGATATATGCAATATGGGATATGCTCCTTTCCTCAGACAATTGCCTTTTTTGCTGAAGTCTCCTGCTTTGAAATTTTCTCCACAAATAAATTGTACTTCATGAAGCTTTTCTATGGGTATATACAAGATCTTCCTTTCCAACTATTTGTAAGTACCCAAGTTCTGCACCTGTAAACAAATCCCAATTTGTTAGGTCAATAAGTGACGATTTTTTATTTATTACATGGAAATAAGTAAAATAACTATCAGAAACTCGAAATAGATAGTATTGAAATTGACAGTCCGACGAAACTAGCTGTCCCGGTGATTCCACCTGCATTAAAAATAATCCGCGAGATATGTATTAAGGTGAGATAGGGCACCACGGCAGAATGTCACTTTGCTCATATTTGCAGCATCCCCACAGTGTAAGTACCTTCAGAAGACCGCAGCCATAATAATGCGCCACCATTATTTGCTCTCAAGGTATGTGGTGTTGTGTTCCTGGTGGTAAGTAAGGTCGGCAAAGCTTCGGAGGATGTGTTGTGTTCAGAGTGAGGAACCTGCGTCCGTCTCTAGCTATCAACACAACGAATCCTCAAATCAATAAAGGGTCGGCAACGCGCTAGTGATTCTTTTGAAACCATGTGTGTATATTGGCTACGGTGTCTGCATACCATCAGGCAGACCATATGATTGATTGTCGTAGTATAGAAAAAATAGCCGATGTCACAGTATTGGTGAAATTGTTTCTCCACTTCACACGGTCTTCGGCATCCTTTGTTGTGAGGCCATTGACATGCATATTTATCCCTGGCGATGTTTACGCTATACTACTTAAAAATCAAAGCCAGAGCAAACAACATGTAACTCGGTAAAATGTGTCGCATTGAAATGTTTCCATGGAGAACCTGACCAGTTAATATTAGGTATGTATATTAAGTAGCTATACTTACCGCTGCTCATCGATCGGAAAATCGCCAAATAATCCTGGTTTGTGTCTTTCCCTTACACCACAAATTTTATCCCACTCTTTCTACCCATAATGAGACTCTGTCTCTGGAATATTTTAACTCAACACGTTTACGAATAGGTTCACGAAGAGATCAAATACACTAATTAAAACGAAAAAGCTGATAAACAGATCGAAATCGCAAGAGAAATCCGTATTTTTTCTGACTTTTCAATCAAACTTCAAACGGTGCCGGTTAATGTACGGCCCGATAATACACGTCCATCTATCGTTATCTCTCTCTTTTTGTATAAGTTAAAAAGAGACATAGATATAGAGGATGCCAATTATTGGGCCGTACATTAACCGGCACCCTTCAAACATTTGAATTCAAATTTCATCTTGACATCTTGGTTGTTGCCACTATGTAAGGAATAAGCCCGAATAGATTAAAGGCTTTATTTAGCGAAAATATACGACACATAAATGATTGACAGTATGAATGACATGAATTGGTTTTACTTTTAAATACCACATTCTTCCCTACGTCTGGAAGTCCTGGAGGTAGGTAGGAGGCCTACGGATGCGCTCCGATCGTCGTATTACTCGGGAGTTGTGCGGAGTCCCCACAGCCTTGATATTGTAGCAGAGGTTGCTAAGGAAGCTTTTAGGATACTGAAGTATTGTATAAATAATAATAGAGGATATAAACGAGATTTGTTAAATATATTATGACTTTTGATGTAAGAGAAAATTTGCGAGTGACAATGACATATATCAAAACATTGATTGCTTAGAATCCATATAGACTTCTTCGAAGGAGGTTTCTACATTAATACTTTCCCTCAATCAAGGTTTTCATTGTCATCTTCATTGATTAGATTATAAGGTTTCAGTTAGTCCGATAAGACTTCTTAACTGAATCAGCCTTGGTCTTGGCATAGGTTTTGTTAGCATATCTGCTAACTGGCTGGTTGTGCTAGTACGCTCCACAATTATATTTCCTTCAAGAACTTTTTCTCTTACGAAGAAATGTCTGATTCTTATATGTTTAGTTCTCTTGTGGAGCTCGGGATTGTGTGCCAGACGAATTGCTGCTTCATTGTCAACTAGAAGTATTGGAACTTCTTTTAGCTCGGTGAGATCGGTGAATATTCGTTGTAGCCAAACAAGTTCTTTCGTTGCTTCGCTGGCTGCAACGATCTCGGCCTCTGTTGTTGAAATTGCCACAGATGCTTGTCTTTGGCTTAGCCATGATACTGCTCCTCCAGCATACAAACATATCACACCCGTGGTTGACCGCCCGGTTTGCTGATCTCCTCCGTGGTCAGCGTCACTGTAACCAACAATGAAGTCTTTGGTCGATTGGTCTGTCCTATGATACTTGATACCAAGGTTACTTGTGCCTTTCAAGTATCTTAAAATCTTCTTCACCATTAACCAATCTGATTCGTCAGGATTCTCAAGTTTTCTGGAAGCCACGCCCACTGCATATGCTATGTCCGGACGAGTTCCGACCATAAGGTATGACAAAGCACCAACTGCTTCACGATATGGAAAATCTTTCCTTTGTTCTACCACTTTCTCTGACTCAGTGTTCGATGTCACTGATTCCTTCTGAATAGGAGTTGAAAGTGGATTGCAGTCCGCCATATGGAATCGCTCCAGAATTTTCTTTGTATAACTTTCCTGTTTAATGGTTATAGATCCATCGCTATCTTGCTCAATTTCTAAACCTAGGTAATAAGATGCAGGCTTCGTAGTTATTTTCAGCTTTTTCCTCAAGTCTGCTAGAAATGCGTCTGTTACTTCTGCATCCGTAGCAGCTACCAGCCCATCATCCACGTACAACGTTATGAGCAATTTCTTTCCATTAACGTTTTTGACAAACAAACAACTGTCGGCGTCACATTGTTTGAAGTCTAGATCCAAAAGGATCTCAGCGAAGCAAGAGTTCCAGCAACGTGGGGCTTGCTTAAGTCCGTATAAACTACGTTTCAGTTTCCAAACTCTGTTCGAACCGTCATCAAAGCCATCTGGTTGTTGCATGTAGATCTCTTCTTGTAGTTTTCCGTACAAGAATGCCGTTGAGACGTCAAACTGTGTTAAGACCAATCTTTCCTTAGCTGCAACACTAATAAGCGCTCTTATTGTGCCCATTCTGGCAACCGGACTGAACGTTTGGTCATAGTCAACACCTTTTCTTTGCTTGAACCCTTTTACCACCAGGCGTGCTTTGTATTTATCTATAGAGCCATCGGGATTTCGTTTAATCCGGAAAACCCACTTTGAGGAAAGCGCCTTTCTCTTAGGTGGTAGGGCACTCAGCATCCACACGTCATTGTCTTTGAGTGATGCCAGCTCTTTTTCCATTGCTTCCTTCCACTTTTCTTTCTGAGGGCTCTCAATTGCCTCTCTGTAATTCTCGGGGTTTGCGGAGCTGTTAACATTACACACATAGTCGTCGAATTTAGCCGGTGCTCGAAGTGTCGATCTTTGCCTTAAGTTGTGATTGTGTGGCACGATGTCAAAGAATTCTTCAGGTTCAGCTGGCGCTCCTTCGTCAGCTATCACCAATTGCTCTGACCTCTCGTCACTAAGAGACGGCTCTTGTGCCGAGTTGATCGAATCTTCGACTATACTTTCCCCCTCAAAATCGAACGATAATGTGTTGTCTTCTTCTTGGAGACTTGAATGCTCGTTTTCGTTTCGTATCGGTTCACCAAATATTAATGTTGGACGGCTACTAACCGGTGGTTCTAATCTTATCTCCAGTGCATTTGGAGTTGGGGTATGCCGAGATATTTCTGGTATTTCGATCTCAGCATTTGCTCTGTAGAGTGGTTTTTCATCAAATATGACATCACGAGATCTAACGAGTCTATATTTGTTGTTCTCTACTGCTGCCCATATGCGATAACCGTCGTCATTATCATAACCAACGAGTCTTCCTTTGTAAGCTTTCTTAGAGAGTTTCTGTCTCTTTTGCTTGGGAATGTGGGAATAGCACGTGCTTCCAATTATCTTCAAATGAGTTATCTTGGGCTTCTTCCCATTCCATAACTCGTACGGCGACTTACTATCTACTCTAGACGGACCCGTTCTATTGATAATGTATGCCACCGTGTTTATTATTTCTGCCCAAAGCGCTCGAGGGAAACCGTCTCCACTGTACATGATAGTCCTTGCTGCTTCGACTAACGTGCGATTATCTCTTTCGCAGCAACCATTTTGCTCTGGTGTGTATGGCATTGTTAGTCTTTGCCTTATCCCATTCTTAGCAAGGATATCTCTGACGTCCTTATTGTCATATTCGCCTCCATTGTCGCTCAGGAGAGTTTTAATTGTATGACCTGTAGTTCGTACTTCTGAAATCATGTCTTTCAGCTTCTCTTTTACTTCTGACTTTGCTTTCATGAAGTATATGAGACGATAGCCCGAGTAATCATCTCGAAACAAAACGAAATACCGTAGATTTGTGATTGAGTTCGGAAATGGTCCGCAGACATCGCTATGAATGAGCTCACCGGGTTGTGATGCTCTAGTTCTGGTGCTGAACTTATGTCGGTGTGATTTTCCGAATAGGCAGCTTTCACACGTAGACTCATCTATGGGAAGCTCTATGCCCAACTCTCTCTTCACAAATGCTCTTATATGCCGTTTATTCTGGTGGGCAAATCTCTCATGATAGAGCTGTGTCTCTGTTGTTAGGTAAGTGACCATCTTCTTTGGTATAACATTTTTCACTTCTAATTTATAGAGACCACCGAATTTTTGTCGCTTGCCAACGACCTTGACAGTTCCGTTAATCAATATGCTGCAATTTTCAGTTGTTGATTCGAACTTACTGTCCGAGTTCTTGTCGTGAGCCGCTAGGACCGAGAACAGGTTTTTTTGTATACCTGGAACATACCAAACATCTTCTAAAGTAACTTGAGAGACTTTCCCTTTAATATTAGCTTCCAATACAATCGATCCTTTTCCTTTGGCTTGCAAAATGTTGCCATTGGCCGTTGTGACCGTATGTGAGTCATGGAATTGTTGGAAGGTCGTGAATAAGTCACCCCTGTTAGTGATGTGACTTGTGGCACCATTATCTACGTACCAATTGTCCTTGTCGTGCTCAACAGCCAAGACTTCATTCTGTACAAACATCACTGTCATATTTACTGCATGAGAGGTCGATGGCGTACTATCGCCTTTCAATGCACTGCTGTTCTTAGGCGGTTTGCCATCTTGAATCCATTTTTGACAATTCCTAACGCGATGACCAATCCTTGAACAGTAATTGCATCTAATCTTCTTATCTTTGTTCTTCTTCCCTTTTACAGCGTTTGAACTTGTGATAAGCGCTTCTTCATTAGGTACTGAGTTACCTTTTATTGATCTCTCATATGCACACAAGTGGTTGGTCAAACTCTCTATTGTTCTGTCTTCTTTGGGTACCAAGAGCCAGCTACTCTTAAAGGACGTATATTCTACACTTAATGTGTCCAGTATCTTGCAAATCAATAGGAGTTCGGGTAACTCCTTTTTTTCTTTTTGCAAATCTAGATTAAGATCAGTCCATATATTCTTTAATTTACACATATGCGTCGCGATATCATCTTCAGGATTACGTTTAAATCCAAAGAAGCTCATGCATAGGTTGTAGCTTTTATCTTCACTGGTTCCGTCAAACAATCTGTGGAGTTCCAACCATACTTCTCGAGCAGTGTTGTACCGCATCACCTTTTGTAACGTCTCATCAGTCATATTGCTTGTCAATAGGAGTAATGCACTGCAGTCTGCCTTTGTAAAGGATGCAAGCTGGTCTCCTGCTCCTGCCGCTTCTCCATTGACCGGTTTCGTCATTCTACCCTCTACTATATCTAAAGCATGTGGAATGCTTCTCAGGGCTATACATATTTTATACTTCCACGTCGACCAATTGCTCTTTCCGTCGAGATTACCGATGAGCAGTTTCGTCGTTAAATTATCCATTTCCGGCGTAGCACATAACCTGATATTGTAGCAGAGGTTGCTAAGGAAGCTTTTAGGATACTGAAGTATTGTATAAATAATAATAGAGGATATAAACGAGATTTGTTAAATATATTATGACTTTTGATGTAAGAGAAAATTTGCGAGTGACAATGACATATATCAAAACATTGATTGCTTAGAATCCATATAGACTTCTTCGAAGGAGGTTTCTACATTAATAAGCCTCTGCAGGATCCGGCTGTTCTAGTTGTTCAGGGACGGATTCCTCACGCTGCTCTTGTCCCAGTTCCTGCGAATGTTGCAGTTGTCCCGGATTGGGTGTGACGAAGGGATTGATATGCCCGTCATCGTTATTAGTAGCTCCTGGTTCTTCAGGGTTTCCGCTCGGAGCTAGGTGTCGATTTGATACGGTTAGTTCTCTCCCGTTTGATAGACGTACTGAGCTATAAAATGGGTTTGATTCCAATATGTCAACTTCTTCAACCAATGGGTCATATTTGCTTAAACGGTTGAATTTCTTTAGGAGAGCTTTCGAGGATTGTTGCAGCCAAGATGGCATGGATTGTCCCCAAGACGATCGTCGTGGGTGGTTGAACATTCGTTCGTGAGGTGTGGTGTTTGTTGCCGTACAGAGCAGTGATCTTATGCTGTGTAGCGCTTGAGTCATTACCTCTTCCCACATTGTTAGAGGCATATTCTTACTTTTCAGGGCTAGGCGAATGGTTTGCCATAGCGTGCCATTGAGTCTTTCGACTTGGCCGTTCCCTTGGGGGTTGTACGGAGATGATCGACTGGTAGTGATGTGCTTGGAGTGCAAGAAATCTTTAAGTTCTTTTGACATGAACCCAGCACCTTGGTCTGTATGCACCATTGATGGGAATCCAAATATTGAGAAAAGTTCCGTGAGATGTTTTATGACTGTTTTTGTGCTAGTATCTGCGCAGGCAAAAGCGAATGGAAATCTGGAGTACTCGTCCACAATGGTGAGGATATATTTATTGTTCGTGGATGATGGCAGAGGTCCTTTAAAGTCCAGGGCGATTCTCTCTAATGGCGTCGTTGCTTTGATAAGCGTTCCCGTTTTATTTGTAAATCTCGGCTTAATCTCTGCACATATGGGGCACGATGTTACCACACGCCTCACATCGTCGATAGAGAATGGCAAGTTCTTTGATCGTATCCAATGTACTAGACGAGTAACGCCGGGATGGCAAAGCGATTGGTGTAAGTCTCTGAGCTTGTCGTCAATACTCGCGGCGCATATTTGTCTTGTAAGCGTATCCGCGACAACGTTTTGTTTACCAGGGCGATATTTAATGTCATATCGATAACTCGACAGTTCAATATGCCATCTTTGAATTTTATCATTCTTTATCTTACTTGCGTGTCCCTGCAACATGAATGCAACTGATTTTTGATCAGTGATTAGGTTAAAGCGCCGACCGATTAAGTAGTGACGCCACTTCTTTAAACTTTCAATTATGGCGCATGCTTCTTTCTCTACAATGGGGTATTTCTTTTCACTATCATTGAGTGACTTAGAGAAAAAAGCTACAGGTCGACCATTCTGGGTGAGTGAAGCAGCTATTGAGTGATCTGATGCGTCAGTCTCTACTGTGAATATCCCGTTGGGATCGATAGCTGCGAGTGATGATTTTATAATAATATTCTTGAGTTCTTCAAAAGATTTCACTTGTTCGGTATTCATGGGAAAACATTCCACTTTTGTTAGTAAATGGAGTTTAGATGAAAAGTCAGGTACCCATTTTGAGTAATGCGAGAATAGGCCAATAGCTCGTTTGTGAGAAGCGGAGTTTGGAGGTATTGGCAGTTCGCGTAGTGGGCGCAGGCGGTCTGGGTCAGGCTTGACTTTTCCATCACAAATGTTGTAGCCGAGGATGCTTAAGTCTCTTAGTGAAAATTCGCTTTTGTCCATATTGATTGTTAACTTATATCTTTCTGCTACCTTTACAAACTCTTGTAGCTTGGCATCGTGATCCTTTTGATCGATTCCACAGATGGTGATGTCGTCGAGATACGGAAATACGCCCTCGATTCCGGAACTACGGATAATCGAGTCTATGGCCCTTTGGAAACATGCGACTCCGTTTGTTACCCCAAAAGGGATTCGGCAGAATTGATACAGATTACCTGCCGCTTCGAAGGCTGTGAGCGGTTTGTTGTCAGGGATGATCGGAATTTGATGGTACGCCGATTTCAAGTCGATTTTACTGAACACTCTGTAGTTTGATACCTTGCCGATCACCTCCTCTATGTTAGGGAGTGGGTATGCATCTAAGTATGTGTATCTGTTGATGGTTTGTGAATAGTCAACACACATGCGTTTCTTGTGGTGCGTGCCTGATGTTATGAGGACTTGTGCCCGCCAAGGGGAGGAACTTTCTTCGATTATACCGTCAGCAAGTAACTTTTTAATTTCATCTTGAATGAATTTTTGATCATCCGGTGAGAATCGACGGGATTTTATTGCTACGGGTTTGCATTCTAGAGCTATATTCGGGAATAGATCTACTGGGTCTATATTTGCTTGGTTTAACGTACACAGCTTTAACGGTGGCAAGTGTCCGCCAAATCCGACTTCTAGACTTGAATGTCGCTCTAGGACATCGTGGCCTATGATGGCCTCACAGCAGAGGTTTTTCATGGCTCTAAATATAACCTTTGGGATTTCCTGTCCATTCAGCTTGACCGTAGCTGGACACACTTGAGTGACCTGGGACTTTAGCGTAGATGATGCCATCGATACGTCCTGCATACGGCACGGCAAAGCCTGTAACCCGTACTGAGCGATAACGTCTTCATCAAGGAAGCTGGCCGTGCTGCCAGTGTCAATAAGGGCTTTTACAGGTACTCCATTAATTTCTATAAGTAAGGTGCATCTTTTTATTCCGGTTGCCGCTAGTACGAAGCATGAGGTCTCTTCCTGAGAAGTTGCAGCAGTATTGAACCTTACGTTTCTACATACTTTTGCGAAGTGTCCTTGTTTGCCACACTTGAGGCACGTTGACTGTGCTGCTGGACACAATCGTCGAGGGTGGCGTGAGTTTCCGCAATAAAAGCACGTTTCTTGAGAGTTAGTTGCAGGATTAACAGTTTTGCGAATGACTTGATTACTGGAGGCAGCAAAGGATTGGGGAGAATTAAAGCTTTCAGCCTGACTTTGGGCAGACGCTAGAGCACGCGCTTGATTGTGAGCTTCATCTAAAGTTACGTTCATATTTTCTAGTAACCTTTGCCTTATAGATGGAGAGACAAGGCCAGCAATAAATGAGTCTCTGATAAAATCCTTTTCGTTCTGTTCCGCTGTAACAGCTTGAAATGTACACTCTTTAGATAGAAGCCTTAGTGCTTGTATGTATTGGTCAATCGATTCTCCGGGTTGTTGTTGTCTGGTTGCAAGCTTATATCGCGCAAATATCACACTCTTAGGTTTCATGAAAATACCGTTTAAAACGTTAATAGCTTGTTCGTAGGTTTCAACGTGTGAGATGTGTTCGTAAATACTCGGAGAAACATGATTTATCAGTAGTTTTAATTGTACCTCCGATGATTTGATACCGGCGTTATCCTGTGCGTCGTGGAAAGATTCTTCCAGAAAATTCTCAAACGTTTTTTTCCAGTGTAGCCATTGAGCGGTTGAGTTATGTCCAGATAACGGATCCACTTCGAGTCTTTCTGGTTTGAGATATTTAGCCATTTTTACTCATTATTTGCTTTCCGATTTTATAGTCGCTAAATAAATTGTAAGGAATAAGCCCGAATAGATTAAAGGCTTTATTTAGCGAAAATATACGACACATAAATGATTGACAGTATGAATGACATGAATTGGTTTTACTTTTAAATACCACACACTACTGTGTGTTTTGTTAGGTTGGCAATAGTGCTTCTAGGTCGCCATACATATTTTCATTATAAGAGAGTTTCGGCGGACTGACTAAATGGAACACGGTTAACTTACACCTAAAACACAAGTTTGGACAGGTCCACTTTTCGCGAGTCGTGCCATGCTTTGGTATCTTAGAAGAGCGCTCAAAAAATTAATTTTGAGGCCATCTATAGTAAATATGGAAAAGTTAAACACAGTTTCTCTAATAGTTTTCATAATACACGCTAGATGGCGCTGTTAAGCAGCCTTGTTAGTGTGGCTGTATTAAAAAATATAGTAGTTATATAAAATCATATTGTAGTAGTTTTTCCATAAATCTTTTTTTCTTTTTATTGTTGTCTTGTAGCAATAATAATAAAATATTTATTTTTATTGTGTCTCCATGGAAAGCATCTAAAACCGCTTTATTCCAACCATAATAATTAAAATCCTAAAATATCAGTAGAATTTAGTAGTTAGTGTGGCAACAATTTGAAAAAAATGGCCGGTTTCATTTTTCATTTCAATTTGAATTCGTCGGTCTTTACGTATGCGCTTCTCGTGTTTTGTATTGATTTGTTCGGTTATATTCAGTGCTTCTGTGTGTAATTAATGTTGAGTGCAGCTCCTTAGCGCCTCCATTAATTGCCACGCTGTGAAAAACTTTAGTGGTGATAACATTTGTGTTAAGTTCAGTGTTGTCGTTGTGAACAGACGTTCCTAATCAAATTAATCACCATGACCCTTCGTGATGTCCTCACGATATCGGCGATGTTGTGTGCCGTCCTGCAACGTTACTGCAGCAGACAGTAAGTTATATTGTACAAAGTTACCTCTACTCATTCGATGGGTACCTAACCTACCTAACATATTCCGTAAAGTATCTATAAACTTTCAGATGTAACATTGCATTGCTTCCCAAACCCTTGTGATGTTAAAAAACCTGAGGAGCTGGAACGGTTTAGAACGTGGGTCATGAGGATTGGAGGTGACATTGTAGGTGAAGATGTATACATACATCGGAACAGATTTGTCTGTCATCGGAACTTCGACTAAATCGATTGGCCATACCAACACTTCATATAGGTACCAGGTAAGTTCTCCATATGAATGCTTTGTTTATACCATTTTGAAATATACTTACTAAAGTACCTACAGAATTATAAAATACCACATAAGATTAGGCCTAATATAAACTTTTCAACCCATGAAAAACTTACCCTAGAGATAAAGTGAAAAAAGTTTTCCCTAGCGGTCTTTATGACACAAGATTAAACTACACCTGATTAAACTTCTAATTTTTTTTCACTATACCTAAATACAAGTATTTGAAATATACCATACAACTTGCAGTATTTATATATCCCTGATTTATTGTGGCTATTTTTATTGTACATGCATTATTATATACCAGTGAGTAACTCTAGGAATTCCCTCTTCGCTAAAACACAATTTAACTTTGATGAAGTAAAAGTACATTACCATAATAATTAGTAGCATAGTTAGCTAGGTGGTATACTCATTTAGCTGAGAGTCTTATACATATTTAGTGCTGGTTAGACGACCTACATGTGAGTAACAAAATACCTAGAATTGTATTCTGTTGGAATAAAATAATACCTTATTTATTTAAACTCAATGAAGTTACTTGGAAGATACAAATGCAGAATGACTTTGTGACCAAACCTAACCCATACCTATATACCATACCCTTGAGATAAGCTTTATTGTATCAAAAATATTTTATGGTGCCCTAAAAATACCTATGTGTCACATAGTCCCCTGGCAAAACCAATGTGGAATATAGAAAATTTAAGAATACTTTAAGATGACTTTAATTTTCACTAACAACAAAGGACTTATTTTATAGTATACTTAAACATTGCCATATTGTAGAAATATCTGTCCCACATAATCGCACCATACCATGAGCAATAGGTAGGTGTCCCAATGCATTTTTTTTAATGCCCATTTGTTTTTTTTTTATATCAGGCCTGCAAAACTTTTCACGAGGACAAATTCCAGTGATCGGTGGCCTCAACGATGGGGCAATACCTTCCACATTCAGGACATCCGAACCTGTAGCACTTACTGGTTTAGCATGTGGTAAGTTGTTGCTTTGGAAATGAATCATCTATTTCACTCCTCGGTTATATCCTACTTTATGAAATCTTTATTTCACTGCTCGGTTATTTCCTACTTTATTAAATATTTATTTCACTGCTCTGCAATATTATAAATGCAAAATGATGTATGTCTGTCTGTATGTCTGTTACCTCTTCACGCCTTAACCGCTAAACCGATTTAGATGTAATTTGGTCTAGGGATTGGTTGAGTCACGGGAAAGGACACAGGGTAGTTTTAATCCCGACAATCATCACCAAAGGGGGTGAAAATTTGTATGGAGCTAACTTAAAGCGCTTCACCGATTTAGATGAAATTTGGTATAGAGATTGTTTGAGTCTCAGGGAATGACAAAGGATAGTTTTTATCGCGAAAACCGGTCCCATAAGGGGATGAGATATGGGGTCAAAACTTGGATGGAACCTGTTTATATAAAATTTGATATAGAGATAGTTGGAATCCCGGGGAAGGACAATGCATAGTTTTTATCCCGAAAATCATCTCCTGAGGGGGTGGAATGAGGGGTTAAAATCCTAAAATAAATAAATAATTAAAAAAAGTTGGTACCTATCACTAAAATAGTTGATTTTGATTATTGTTTATGCAAGTAAGTGCAGCGTTCTTTGTTTGGCAGTGACTTCAGAAACTAAGTAAATACCGAGATAATTATTAATATTCTTATTATTAGGTAATACTAATAACAGTAATAACTAATGGGTTTCAATTAATGCAGCTCCACAACGGCTTACGTTATAAATTTTAATATTAAGGAGCTATTCAATTATAAGAAGATCGCTGGACGCTGTAAAACAAATAAAATAATTATGTTTTCCAGGCAGACAATGGATGTCAGCTCGTCGATAAGGCAGCATTGCACTTCATCCTGGAAACAACTGGCAAACGCTCTCAACACGTCGAAGTCGCTGCGAAAACCGAGAATATGCCATTCAACAACCCAGCATACGCCATTAAACAAAATTCCATGTTTTGTATTAAAAAAATTACGTCTCGTGATGATATTTTAAGTTTCTTCATTATTTTGATTGATAGTTACATAAACTTTGAATAACCCTTTTGTGAATTAAATACTAAACTATTCGACTCACTTCCCTCTCGCCCACACAAGCCGCACACACAGGGTGCCTTTCCACCAGAGATGTGCTATGCTATGTTTTTATACATTTGAAACGTAGCTCCAGGTACAACTACGTGTCAAATGTATGAAAACATCGCATAGCACATCTCTGGTGGAAAGCCTCCCTAAGAGTTTAACTTTACTTTCCATTAAGGATTTCTTAAATGATAAACGTTTTAAAAATGTACTTAGATTTATTTTGATGTTACTATTTATTTGAGTAAGTAAGTGTATTAGGTTAGGTATTTGTTTTTAAGTTATGTTGTGTGTCCTTCCTTCCATGGCATAATGGTCTGACTTGAGCTTACCAAATTGTAGAATATCTAAATTTCTATGTAGGTACATGACTTTACAAAGAAATAAAAGATTGAGGGACCCGCATCCTCAACTCGATAAAGGGCAACGCATTTGTGATTATGCTGGAGTCGCAATAGCCCACAGGCAAAAGTTATCTGCTTACCATCATCTAGACCGCTTGTTTATGTGTTATGTGCCACCGTCATTGAAAAAAAAAACAATTAGTGTCGCAATAGCGCCACCGTCTTGAAAGTCGCCCTTAAAATACTAAGAGAATGCCTCTACTAATAAAGATAAAATAAATTATCATTATATTTACAATTTTAATTAGCTTTATAAGCCATAAAGCTAATTAAAATTGTGAATATGATGAAAATTTATTTTATCTGTATTTATAATTTGATTAATTAATTGCGAGTAATATCCTAGATAATTGTCATGGTACGTAGCAACATTTCGAATATGAACATGTACTAAGCACGATATTTTAGATATTGCTAAAACAAGGAATGTATAAATACTTACTGATCTGGCTAAAATGTAGATACGCCTATTTTGTTATTATAAATTGAATACATCCATACACATGCTCCTCTTATATTATTACAATATAAAATTAGCAGTTTATTGACAATTGTATAGTATCTGTACTGTATCTCTTATTAGTCGATTGTACATATCAACGAGTCTGGTGTTGTCGGAGATAATGTTTTATTAAACACTGCTTTCATCAAAGCATCATAAACACTGTGGTCTCAGTCCATTTTTCTGTTGTAGAAAAGAAATACATGGTTTTTTGTATGTACAATATTCAGACTAAAGTTATTATTACCTGGTCCAAGGGTCAATAAGAATTGTGTGTGATTTAAGTTTCTACAACATCCAAAATACTTTGAACTAAGGCGTTTTATAGGACCGATCAAAAATATTCAGTTAGGAGCTTAGTAGAAGAAGTATTCAAAAGTGTTTACACAGCTTGTTATTCTGTTGGTAAGCTCGGTTGTTATCTATATAATCATAAAATATTTTGTAATGATCCTACGATACCGTTTCTAATAAATTTCCGATATTTGTATCAACATTGAACAACCAATGAAAACAAGGTATTACAAACGTTATTTGTACAAGATATTTAAATAAAGTACTTTTCATAAATCCAGTTTGATTTACATAACACCTGTTCCCGCCGAAAAACAAATATTTAAAAAATTGTCAGTAGCTACGAACGAACCGGGTGCTATATGCATTAATTGTGTTATGCATATGTATATCTTGAAATTATTTACTCACATACGAACTAGATGGCGCCACTAGTGGTGACCGTAGAAGACTTGAAGTTGCCGATCTATTTCAGTTATATACACTCTTATTTATGAGTCGTGCCGCGTGACTAAACAAACTACCAATATGGCGGACACGGCACAGCATTGACAGTGTTGCAATACAAAAAAATCCTACTACTTTGGTAGTAAAATAATAAAAATATATGCAAATTCTCCGTCACTCAGTAGGAATTTCCGCCGAGTAACATTTATGGTTTAATATTGTAACACATTTTTATACAACTTATTACCATATTTATTGAAAATAATGTATTATTAAAAGTAAAAACGAATGCGTTTAACACATACGTAATGTAAGTTCATACCCAATGGTACAAAAAAAATGTTTAATTACGTTTTAAAGTTGGTCACTTTATGGTAGGACATAGTAAAAACAGCAATTTATTCATTTTTAAAATGTATTTTTGTTAAAGAAATCTATTTATTTTTACTGGAATCCTATAAATTCTAAAAGAAAATATATCTATTTATGCATACTTACCACACTTTTGTACCAAACTGTTCAAGAAGTAATCTTAATTTATAAGGAAATAGGTAGGACATGCCTAAAACGACACAGTACAACAAAATAAAAAATGGCCCACGTAACATTCACCCTTATTATTCCTTAACCTGTCCTACCCCACGACTCGCGCACTCAAACCCCTCCGTTACCCAGAGGCACAAATTTGTGCCCAAAAATTCGAAACTCTTACTTCCCAGGTCCTGGGCAACGGCTGGACTCCGTTATTCCCACGCGTAATTTGACACCGAACGAGGGAACCACTTATGACGTTTATCGTAATTTCAAACTCTTCGTAAAAAGTAAATATCTATTGAATCTGATCTATACATGTTGTTTTACGTAGATAAAGTAATAAAGTATTAGTAAATAGTAGAAAACATCAATAGAAATAGTAAACACAATACTTCTGAGGCAAAATATCCAAAGGCGTCTAAAAAGTAAGAGGTATCCTTTGTGCAATATTAGATATTAGTAATCAGATGTTTGATCCCGATTACTAATAATGTGTGTAATATGAAAGTATATAAAATCAACTTTCTAATGACGTATAATACTTATAAACTTTGCATATAAAAAACAACAGAAAATCGCTTTCGAAATTCCCTTATCGGTAAGCAGAATACGTAGGCGTTGACGCTTGGAAATCCGAATTTTGAATGGTCGTAAAGCGTTTTAGTTCTATAGTGAGTGAGTGGATGTCTGGTATCAATCTTTAGGTTAGTTCATTCGCAATCTAATGAAAGTGAGCCCAATTGAAAATAAAGCGTGTGATTTTACTAATAAAGTTACAAATTGAGTGAAGAATGTGGGCACATATTTGTGCCGTGGGATATGACGGTGTACTAAATTGTGGGCACAAACTTGTGCCCATGGGAAACGGCGGCACGTAAAGCGTTCAAGGTCATGGGAGCTTGCAAAATTCTGTTTTGGGCACAAATTTGTGCCCATGGGATAGGACAGGTTAAGAGTCCGCAGTAAGCTCGGCCGAATTTCACCTTCTCATACAAACGGAGTTTCGTTCTCATTTTGAAACTACGCGTTGGATTGTAACGAAAATTTGCATATACGAAGACATGAGATATATCTAGGTCTGTAATTAGTTTATATGGCTCCAGTTTATAATACAAACGATATACAGCAAAAACAAGTTTTGTATGAAAAACTAAAATTTGCTGTATTTTTTTTTACTATGGTATCTGAAGCGACATAAACTAATTGTAGACCTGGATGGTACCTACTTAACGTATTATAAGTACAAAGTTTCAGAGCAAACTAGGTAGAGGTTTTTAAATGAGAGCGTAACTACGTTTGTATGGAGAATCGATTTTAACCCTTAAATGCATGATTTTTTTGTAAAATTCGCGGCGTGTAGGGATTTACGCGCCAAAGATTGAAATTATCACACTATAAAAATCGGTCAAAAGTTTGTGGATGCGTTCAGAATCTAGCATGTAAATGTCATTTTGGCTACCTGCATACTGAGCCACGGGCCATCAAAATATACAATGTAGATCTACATCATTATGCATTTAAGGGTTAAATGAGGCCTTATACGCCGTCCTGCAGGGACTTTAGAGTCCGTATACACGTAGCGAGGGTTCCGTGTACCCCACCGTGTACCCAGCTGTCTACCGCTCGTACTCGCGGTGCCACACGCCGTCCTCGTCCACCCACTCCCACACGCGGCGCTCCTCGTCTTCCGAATCAGACTCGGGTCAATCCAACCTGTAACAATGGTACTAATTGTTATAGCGGTTTTTTTTTTTACTTTGCTTGGCCTTGACAGTTGCCACAATTAGTTTAGTGTGGGGCGTTTTCACTAAAATGTGCGACTTTTACTTTTTTCTCAGAATTTTGCTTTTTTATTCTAATTTCCGGTTCAGAATCATAATCACTCTTTATCCCGATGTTTCAAGAAGAATAGGTAAGTACTTTGCATTTTACCAAGCGGTCGCGTATTGAATGAATGAATGATTTATTTGATATACACAACCACAACATTAAATACAAATGCTTAAAACTAGGAAAAAATAAAAAGAAGTACAATGTTGAGGGTGGTCTCAAAAAGGAGTCCACTCAGCATGTGTCGGAGCATGGAAAACCCCGACGCTGATTTTCAGTGAATCCTTTACACAAATTACATGACACAAATAAAAGCATATCTAAATACAAATATTACAGAAAGTGCAATGCGCAGGTACCTACAGCTTGATATAAAATGGATGTATGAATATAATATATAGACATAGACATAATTTAATGGTAATAACACATTATATATATAAAAATAAAAAAAGTAGGTTTATATTTCATCGTACGTGCTTATTCACAAGGATACATAATAGGGTAGTTGCGTCATTTGTCAATTGATGATGTAGTGTGTGTGTGCTAAATGGATAGTAAATAAAAAGATATGGACCTTGAAAGTTTAGAAAAATACGCAATTTTTTTATTGTTCTAGAGTAAATTTAAAGCTAAGGTGGAGTCTTGTAATTGCAACCAGGTATATCTATTTGGTAATTGCAACTAAATTTAATATTGCCCTAGAGGGCAATAACAATAATTTACTTTCAAAACAAAGTTTTAACCGACTTCAATTCAGTACTCCGCCAAGCCACATTAACATTTCCACATTTTTTTTCCAATTTACCACATGAACTGATTTTCGAGAACAAAAGCGTTGATTTTTAGACCAATAAACCAAATCGCTGTATGTGGGCCGATAATATTTGAGGACTTCCGTCGATTCCTCAAGGATCTCAGAATGACCTTTGGCATTTCATTGTTTGCTATTTCAACGGAATAATATCAGAATCTGTGACGTATTTATATAGTTTGAAGTACATCATTGAGAAGTTCCACAAGCCATCTGTGGTCTTCATCATCACTTCCACTTCACCAAATTTATGATTTCCGGGTGTAAATACACGAGTTATAATAGAAAATACCGAAATTACTACACGCGTGCCTAATATATTTGAGGAGTTCCCTCAATTCCTCATGGTTCCCATCATCCAACTGGGGTTTTGGAAACAATGGGACCAATCTGGAAGCATATACTTTCAGTTAAAAAAAGAATTGTACCAATCGGTTCATAAATGACGGAGTTCTGAGGTAACAAACATTAAAAAAAAAAAAAAAAAATACATCCGAATTGAGAACCTCCTCCTTTTTTTTAAATTCGGTTAAAAAAAGAGTGGCGCCATCTGTTGTACGGACTGCGTACCAAGTTGCGGACCGCGCGGACTACACGTTTGGGTGGCCGGAGCTCGGAGTGACCTTGTAAGGGGGACTTTTCTCAATATTAATGAAGTGGCTGGCAGTGGTTGATGCAGACTGATGCCTATGTAATAAAGTGAGTTTGTATATTTATCTTTTACGGCTCAACTACTGCACGGTTCGGTATTACATATATTTATAATGTTAACCTTTACATTTAGACCATAAGGCGCCTAACCTAGCCAAACTGAGGTAGGTTCCAGGTTCGTCACGTGCGGCACCGCCTACGGAACAAGCGTTTCATACTCACTCCGGGTAGTGCGGCGCGAAATTCGCATACGTGGGCAGCACCGCGGCGAAGAGCAGCCGCAGGTCCGAGTGGTCGGAGGTGGCGGCGGCCGGGCCGAACGTGTACCCGTAGCGGTTGACGCCGTGCAGCGGCGGCGACGGGTCCGCGGACACCAGGTTCGTCACGTGCGGCACCGCCTACGGAGGAACAAGCGTTTCTTATAGATAGATAGTTCATCATCAACATCATCATATCAGCCGAAAGACGTCCACTGCTGGACATAGGCCTCCCCCAAAGAGTGCCAAAGTGACCGGTCCTGCGCCACCCGCATCCAGCCGACTCCCGCGACATTTACCAGGTCATCAGTCCACCTTGTTGGGGGCCTACCCACGCCGCGCCTTCCGGGACGTGGTCGCCACTCGAGAACCTTTCCGCCCCAACGGCCATCGGTTCTACGTGCAATGTGCCCCGCCCACAGCCACTTAAGTTTAGCGATTCGGAGGGCTATATCGGTTGCCTTGGTTCTGCTGCAGATAGCCTCATTCTGCTGCGGATAGCCTCATTTCTGATACGCCGAGAAACTCCCAACATAGCCCTCTCCATTACCCTTTGGGTGACTTTGAGCCTTCGAGGCCCATTGAAAGCGACCACGTTTCAGTGCGATATGTCATCATTGGCAACACACACTGGTCAAAGACTCTCGTCTTGAGACACTGCGGAGTATAGAACGAAAAGATGCGCCCTGCCGTAGCTTCCCAAACGTTGCCCAGCCGAGTCGGATTCGACTATATATTTATATTCTTATAATAGTTAGTGGGTCCAATCCATCTGTAATCATAAATATCATAATAGTCCGTAAGCCCACTCCCAAAACACCTAAGTCTCATGATAACACGATAAAATGCATGGCAGCAGGTCGAGAAAGTTGTGATGAGCAAGAATCAGAAGATTATCGCACCTAATTTTAGCCGAAAGTTTGAAAAATCTTTCACTTCCGGTCAAAATTTTAAGGGTGGGTATATTGACGTCATTTGACAACAGTACGAGACATCTTTGGCATTGTTTAACCCTTTAATCGTAGAGAGAGTAAACCTAAGTCTGTCATTCCTGAAAAAGCCGGAAGTACTTGGCAGACGGAGCCAGAGGTGGCCAACTTTGCATTGCACACAACTTTCTCGACCTGCTGCCAATCGCAGCCTGCCATGCATTTTATCGTGTTGTCATGAGACGTAGGTGTATTGGGTGTGGGTTTACGGACTTTAAGTGTTATTCGTTAAAATTTGAATGTATGGAAAGTTTGTGAAGTTTCAGTAGGATGAAAGGTGCTGGCGCCGACGTTGATCGGCCTGTAATCGCAAATTGGTGCAACCCGCTCTAAAAGTCACACATCTGAAGCGTGAACTCTATGAGTATCACAAACAAAGTCTCGTGACAAAGTCCAATTTCCTCACCCCATCAACCAGGAGGCTGGCCATAGGCTTGATGACGCAAAGGTGGCGGATGACCTCGTCTGGCCAACTGCGGAACAGGTTTAGCTGCTCGTTCACCAGCGCCTTCGACCGTTCCTGCCAACAAAACATACACTTCACTCACAATCTCATCATCAGAATCAGAATTGATAATCGTAGTTTATTCCAGGGGTAATTCAGAGCCCGTTAACGTGCTCACTAGCGCCACTGGTAAATAAGTTTGATTATATAAATTTAACGAACGATATTTAAAAAACCAGGCGACTACACACTGTATTTTGTATTTAAGTGCCTTGTGAATACATCAAACAATGTTTTATGTTGCTGGATACGTCGATCTATGAACTCAAAAGAAAAACGGCAGTTTTAACTTTGGACGCAGCGAGACGAGAAAGTGAGGCAGAATGTGGCATAGAAACTCCGTAACTAACCACACAAGATAAACCAGTCGTGTTTCGGCTCATTGAAACCCTCTTAAAGAACTATTTGTTGATGTGCAAAAAAATACAATCACCAATAAAAGCTTGTAGCAACTTTTTTTAAATTATTACACGCAGCATGACTAGTGTATGTGTTTTTCGCTGACTTTTACAATACATTATATTCTTTTTCTACTCCTGTACCGTTATCTGTCATTTATATAGGCTGTAGCTCAAATACAATGACATCACTAATAAGTCGTCGAAAAACTCTATGCTCTATGGCCCAAAAACGCATTGTTTAGCGTACTTTTTGGTTCATACATTTTTCATAAAAGCACTGTTTAACTTTTTTTTTATCGGCCGCTATATTGCAGTGGTGCCAACTTCATAAACAAATATTTCGAAATAATAGTACATTGTTTAACAAGGGGCGTATGAGGAATATTGCAAACGAGAGTCTATCAGGAGCCCGACGCCGTAAGGCGGAGGGCTTTTGATGACCATACGTCGTTATCGCGGGTACAATTACCAATCAGATAAAGAGCAAATAAAACAGAATGTCTATTTGGTAGAATCGGACGTATTCTGCCTACAGCTTCTAAGCATCTAAGAAGCTCTTTACATGTGGAGAGTTTTCTCTAGAAAAGATCAATAAAAATACAGCTGCATAGGGTATGGGTTAAACTGTTGTCATCTGTTTAGTTAACAAGTTTATACATAGGAAATAAGTATATTTAATTATCTTTTTCTACTCCTGTACCGTTATCTGTCATTTATATAGGCTGTAGCTCAAATACAATGACACCACTAATAAGTCGTCGAAAAACTCTATGCTCTATGGCCCAAAAACGCACTGTTTAGCGTACTTTTTTGGTTCATACATTTTTCATAAAAGCACTGTTTAACTTTTTTTAAATCGGCCGCTATATTGCAGTGGTGCCAACTTCATAAACAAATATTTCGAAATAAAAGTATTTATTTACGATTCAACATTTGTATATTATAAATTATTTACTACAATAATAATAAATCATCAACTATTGTGTGTTAAATTACATGTTCTATAATTTTTTTTGTATTATTTATAAAAAAAAACCGTTTGAATTGGCAAGTGCAAACAAATTAAAAACAAAACAAACCATAAGCAAGAGCTGTCACATTTCCGATTTCCCACCAAAATACAGTTAAAATGAAAAGACAAAAGATGATAAACTATTAGTCCTAAACTATTAAGATTTTATTCGTGTTTGTGAAGACAAAAGTGTACGTTCCTTTTAAAATGGTCGAAGTAATTAATAACTGCACTCCTGAAGAAATTGCGTGAGTAGCAAAAGTACGAATAGAAAACTTGCTGCCTTAAAAGTTTAACTATTCTGTAGTCTGCTATTTATTTTGTTTTTGTCGTAGAAAAAGTATTGTATGCAACGGTGTATAACTGGTCTAAAAACGCTCGTGGTGTCTTTAATTGCGATGCTCGCCAAGGCTCGCATCGCAACCCACGCCACTCGCCTTTTAAGACCCTTCTTATACAACAGTTGCATAAAATACTATTATCTATCCAAATATCATAAACCCTCCATGATGCGTTCAAGAACCGCACATTATGACCACCATAAAAATAAACTGTTTTGTTAGAACAAATTTCTTATCTGTGAAAATGTTATTATTACTAAATAATTACATCGATTTCGATAATATTATTTCATTCAAATTTCGAACGTCTCTGAAAAACAAAGAAATTTGATTTAACCTCTATTCTAATATCAGTTGAGATGACGTAGTTCGAAATTAATTGTCAATTTGCATACAAATTTGACAGATGTCGCACGTAAGTAAGATATCGAACGATATGACAGTTGGATCCGACTCTAGTTTGTCTCTGAATAAAAAAATACTATGACAGCTGCCAGAAAACAACGCCGCGATGCCGGTCATAATATGCGGCTCCTGAATGCATCATGGAGGCTTAATGATATGTGGATAGATAAAATAGTGGATGTAACTGTACATACTTAATTAGGCATTAAGACACTCGTGTGAAGAAACCCACACTCGTGTTTAATGCCCTTCATTATGTACAGTCACATAAACTATACATCTCTGGTACATACACACATATTCGGTCGTACTTCTCGTTTAGCTCATCGGCGTTGCGCTGCAGCCAGTCGTATACTGCCGCCTCGCGCCACTTCGACCACGTCAGCTTCGCGTACAAGCACATCAACTCATATTTTTAATGATAAACGAGGAATGAAAGCACCAAGTCGTCGTCAGTTCATATAACGTATTTATATGTCAAAGCTGTCTCCTCCAATGCTATTCTAGTCGCGGTTGTATTATACCTGTGTGGCGGTGTCCTGGTCGTACTTCTCGGCGAGCTCATTGGCGTTGCGCTGCAGCCAGTCGAATACTGCCGGCTCGCGCCACTTCGACCACGTCAGCTTCGCGTACAAGTATATGAGCTCTTTCAGGTTCTTCGTGATTCTGAAACAAAATAATCATGAGGTTTTCCTGTGCAAAATGTTAGGATCTGGCAACTCTTTCCTGTACACTGTTGCAATGATCACTAACTAGATTTACGGCTTCATACATCAGTGTCAAAGATGATCGGGTATAAATAAAGATGTATGACTATTTGTCCTGGACCGTATTAGGGCCGGTTCTCTGCAATAAGCACATATTTTCCTGATCAAAATGGTCAGAAACACATTGTGTGTGTAGTTTAAGTGTACATCAAAAGGGGCACAGCGTTCGGGGGCTAAATTGCGATGCCAGCATAACTATTCTTATATATATTCTTGTTAGTATATTTGTTTAGTTTATCAACATATGTATTTATCTTATTTTATTATTCTGCTGATAATAGTAGATGATTATGCTCTTAATGGTTTTTTTTCTCTCAATGCACCCACCTTAGCAATTTACTGTTAGGCCCTACAGTTGACTGGTAGAGAATGCCTTATGTTATTAAGTCTGCCCTTTGTACTTATTTTATTTGTGCAATAAATTTTAAATAAATAAATATATTATATAATTCACATCGATTTCGACGACAGGTACTCCAATAATTACGGATCTTCTTTTTGTGGCCTCTGAGATGGTTCGCTAGGCCAAATCTAGTGTTAAGGGCCCTAATCCCTATATCATGTATTGTGATATGTAGAGTAGGTGGTAGATCTCACTTGGTCTCGGCTACGGTGGTGAAGAGCGCGCAGGCCTCGAGGCGCGCGCCGCGCGGCACGGACGCGCACTCCAGCAGCCGCACCACCACCGCCGGGAACCGCAACATGGCTGCCTGCAGTAGCGAGTCCGCCGCGCTCAGCTCCTCTGCAAGTTAATACATAAGTCATAATCACAACATTCCGAAATCTGTCTAATTACAAGCTTTTATTTACTTTCACCTGTCCCGTTGTCTGTCTGTAATCAAATCTTGCAAGTTAAATTTGACCCACTTTCCGGTTTCCGATTGAGCTGAATTTTTTCATGCATATGTATATCGCATGACAATGCAATATTATGATGACATGAAGCTGATCTGATGCTGGAGCTGGAAGGTGGCCATAGGAACTCCGCAATACACCGACACAACCCCATCGAGTTTGGGCTCGTTAGAATCGTCTTAATAAGTAGTTGATGATGGTATGCAGAAAAGTACAGTCGGCAATAAAAGCTTGAACCAAAAATGTAATTATTGACAGAAACTTTTATTATTAAATACATATAATAAAATATATTTTTGCGGCCTTTGATTCATCATATATTAATAAAATAAAAAATAAAAAACATTTATTTCAGACCATACAGATCCATAGTTTTGTTAGTAAAATCTTACGTGTTATGTTAGTATTGGGAACAAAAAATAAAATAAAGTAAGAAAATAAAAGCTTTAAAAAATACATAAAATTCTTAAGTTTTCCAAAGAGTTGGCTATTGAGAGAGTGAAAAGAACACCAAGGCTACTTAATACTCCCTATAGCCACCTCAACCCAAAACTTCATCATCGGGCAGTCGAGTCTTTCGGCCAACGCCCCGAGAAGACCGTTGCTGCTGCTGCGCACTCGCCTTAGCATGGAGGCGACTCTTTTTCTCCTAATGGCAAAAAAGTCATCGAGTCGCGCTCCCGCGAACATGCCAGATGCACTGCAGTATTTCGGCAGTCGCAACAGCATCCTCAAGATGTTATTATATTGTATGCGTAACGCATTACAGGCCCTTTGTGTAAACCTCACCCACAGGCTGCATGTGTAGAATGTCTGACAGTAAGCTCTAAAGAGCGTCAATTTAACTGATTCGTTACACCGTGCAAACCTGCGGGCGAGCACATTACCTCGAACTGCCATTGCCCTTCTTTCCCTTTCCAAGTCAAGGTCATCATTTAAGTCTTCTGAGAGCATGTGTCCCAGATACTTAAAACGATCGACTACTTTTAGTGGTACCCCGCACAGCATGATCTTAGGCTCCGTAGTCGGATTATACTTACGTGCTTTGAAAACTAGCAGTTCACTTTTCGAAGTGTTGTATTTAAGACCATGCTGCTCGGCATACCCCTCACAGATATTGATTAGCTTCCTCACCGAGTCAACTGAGGGTCCCAGCATGTCATGTCGTCCGCGTAACTTATATTATTAAAACACACCCCTCCTATATGGCAACCGACATGTGCACTGCTGAGCCGCTCAATCAACTCGTTAATATAAATATTGAACAAGATAGGCGATGTCAGCCCTCTCTGTCTCACTCCGCACTAGCCTGTACTCGACCGATTCCTCTACCCCCCATCTCACCCGGTTTACCTGGCTGCTGTACCAATGCTTAAGCAACGCAATGTATTGATTCGGTACTCCCGCCATCACTAGTTTGCCCCACAGTTTGTCGTACACAATGCCGGTGACTGTACACTTGAACACCAATACCCTACCTTTGTTTTTAGTAGCAACATGGTAATGCGCCATCGCATACGAGTACTGTATGCTGAAGAGGAAGCCGGCGTCCCTCTCCTTGGACCAGTGGTCGACAGCGTCGATCAGCCACTGGTGCTCTCGCGCGCGCAACGCCAGTGTGTCCACTACTAGGAGGATAGCCAGCGGGTCGGACGGATCCAGATTCAACAACATCTTAGCCAACTCCAAGGCGGTGCGGTGACAAGCCCGATTCGTCAACAAGTGGATATATTTCAGGACTGCGACGTGGAACATCCTGTTCTCCATGTATAAGTATGGTAGTCGCGTCCGGGGCTGAAAAGTTACCAAAATTAAAGTAGGGTAAATCGTTTGTAGCTGGCTGGTTAGGGAATTAACTCAATTCACCTATAATAGAATTCATTTTAGTATAAGGTTTCAATTACTGGCCACCCTTCAATAACATAACTGGCCACGTCATAATCGCTAAGTTGAATTCTGTTTGTAGGGCAACAGAGTTCCTTTTTAGTATGAGGGAGCCAGCTATTGAAAGGTGGCCAGCTACTGGCGATTTAACCTACCTGATCTACCTCTTTTGATTAAAAATAGTAATAGGGAACTTGCATCTTTTTATTATATTACGAAAATCAAAAGAATGATCCGGAGGAATATCAACTGTAGCATTAAAACTTTCTAATGATTTGTTTTGCTGATGTTATATGCATTTGAAATCTGCACGCACCGGCACCCCCCGAAAACGCTCTATCTCTATATTAAACGGGCGTATGTCACAACTTTATTCTCGGCGTAAGTAAGTTATTACTTTGCAATTATCTCCACAAAATTTGCGTGCAAGTCTATACTTGTCATACAAAATATAATTTCTAATTTAATATTGTTATGTTATTATTCAATATTGTTGTTATTTTATCGAAAAAAAATTTCGTAATTTTAGCGTGAGATAAAACTAATACAATCGACTTTTTTTTTTTTATGACTCACATCGGCAAGCTGGAACGAGGGATGAGCCACGTACTGCATGTAGGCAATAACCCGCTCTACCAGCGTGTTGGCAGCAGTATACTCTTCTATTTGGAATAACATGTCTGCACTCTGTAAAAAAATGTTTAATTTAACTTTACCAATTAATTTAAAATTCCCTTATTAATATGCTTCTTGTTCACTGCTCGGGCGGCCAGCAGCGCGTAAGTGAATTAAACCCGGTTATATAATGATCCGTTAGACTAGACCTTAAGTATGTCGGTAAAGTAATGTCATTTAGATTTGACTGAACCACATACGTCATACTAAAACAATTTCACCATGAGAAGAGGTTGATGTATTGCAGTGTTTTACAACCTGAGGGTTCGACCCCCTAGTGGGTCGCATAGCCACTTGAGCAGTCGCAGCTGTATTTTTTCATCACACTTGCTCATAAATGGTGTTATTCTATGCCTGTATACGGAAGGACAATGGCCTAAATTGTTCCCGCGGGAAATAATGGTCCCGAGTGAGTAATGAGCTTGTGTGTGATCTGATTGGTTAAGCAAATCTTGACGGCCGCGTACGATAACAATTCTGGCTCTGTGATTGGTAATCGAGCAGGCCATGCCCTGCAAGAACCACATGCTCCATGCTCTGTGATTGGTTGAAATATTAAACTACACCCCCCACTCGCACTGATCTGGAAGTGAAGTTGTCAATTTCGTCAACATTTGATTGGTGCGCTTGTATAAAACATAGATTTTTCTGTCTTTTGTAGTTATTTATTTCATCGCAAATGTGATGAAAAACATCGTGTATCGGCGTCGGGCTTCTGATAGACTCTCGTTTGCAATATTCCTCATACGCCCCTTGTTAAACAATGTACTATTACAAGCTTTCTATTAACTTGCAATGTATGTAACCTAACCTAGTATGTATGTAACCTATGGCTAGTGTCTCGCCTTCGTTAAACGCACTTTTATATGGGTGCAATAAAGCGCCTTGTGTAACCTCTCAAATGGTTTGAAAACATTGTGTTTTAGCGTGTAATATAGTAATTGACCTCAAGCATGGCCTCGACGTGCATGTGGCACTGCGAACAAACGTGGGTTTCACGAAGGCCCGACACTAGCCATAGCTAGAGTCGGGCCTTCGTGAAACGCACTTTTGTATCGGTGCAATAAAGCGCCTTGTGTAACCTCTCAAATGGTTTGAAAACATTGTGTTTTAGCATGTAAGTAACTCACCTCAAGCATGGCCTCGACATGCATATGGCGCTGCGCCTCCTCGATGGCGAACTGCGGCCAGCCCTGCCGGCGGCCCACCGACGCCATGTGCAGCAGCCGCTGGTGCATGTGCCGGTACTCCTTGCTGTGGTCGAACGTGAACTGCGCGCACCCGCTCTCGTTGCGCGACATCGACATCGATAGCCCTGAGGTGCCAGTACAGTCAATAACTTATGCCAACTTTAAAAAAATATAATCCTTTTTTATACTATATAGGATTTTTTCGAGCTTGATTAGAATGATAGATGTCACCATGCTATGCGAACTTAGAACTTAATGCAAATCCAGTTTCTTATTGAAAATAGTGTCACCTACTTGATAGGAGGCGAACTCTCTGAAGCTCTAGCGATTGCTAGGCTAGGCTGTCAAGGTATTTCAAAATTCGCCGTATTGTCATAAGACATCAGTAGCCTAGGGGTACAGACGGCGGTATTTGGAGTCGATGAGCCGGGGTTCAAACCCTGTGACCGACGCACTTTTTGTATGTTTTGTACATTCAAAGAAAAGTGTTAAGTATCGCAGAAGAGATGGCGCCTGTATACGCAAGCATTAAATGCCTTCTCAATTTGGTCGAGTTGCCTGTCTATCTCAGTATGTATATTCAGTCTTTGGATGTCACTTCATAATAGAATGTCACTTTGTATTGGTAAGCGAAATTCATATTTTTTCCAAGGGACAAATATTGCTTTGGTCAAATCTTCTTCGTGTTTCCCCTTTACTTTTCGTCCCCCTTCCTCTAGTTCATTTCTTTGACGTGATGCTGGCAAAAACGTCAATTTAAGGCAATTGCCAAAAAAAAATAAAAAATTTTGCTTGTAAAAATTAAATCACTTCCAATATGCGGAGTTTATAATATAGACTTGATTTCAAATCAGTTAATAAAAGGTCTAGCTACCGTCAAAACGTAATATACGTGAGTTTGGCATCTGTCATTCTAATCAATCTAGAAAAAATCCTAAAATTGCATACCTAAATTAGGTAATTCCAATTTGTAGTTTCAGTAAGAAAAATATTACTTTAGTGATAAGTTTCTATGTTAAAATCGGATAAAACGCCAAATTTCACAACCTCATAATAACTTACCAAATTTCTTGAAATCAGCAGTATACTCGACCGACGGCACAATGATAGACTTCTTTTGAATTCGGAGCTGAGCCTGGCGGTTGCCCCTGTGGATATCCCAGTTATTAGACATATCGATTTATCAATTGATTTATGAAGTTTCCTAGTGATTCGGTACACACCTTTTACTTCGCTCTTCATTGGGCTCGGCGCCGAACATTTTTTTCATTTCGTTGGCGACATTTAAGTTTTTTTGTTGCACGAGGAGGACATCTGGTATGAGACTCTGCTTCGGAACCTCAGACGTGCTCGGGGCCGCGGGCGGCGGCGCACCCATTAACGCGTTGATTTCTTTAAGAGACTTGTCTATTTCGTCCTAAAAAATTATATATATTTTTTTTTTATTTAGGTAAACAAACAGCCACTACAAGGGAGTCTTAAATTATTAGCCTTATAAATAAATAAATACAATATGTGTGGCCAACACCGTTCCCCACATATTACTTATTTTATATTACATCATCATGCGGAGTAAGTCAGGGGTGCAGCCCCTGAAGTGTTGTGAATCCGGGGGGTTAAATACTAACAAAATATAAAAAGAGAAAGAAAAATAAAACACATGCCCGGTGACATTAAGAACGATAATTGAGTATGTAAGTATGGTTAAACTAAGTACTTAAACAACATCAAAGTGTTTCAGTTTATTATTCTGGTAGTGGCTTTCGGGCTGTCAAAGCCCTTATATCACTGCGACCATCGCTGATCTATTGTGATCGCCACTTACTACAATTCTTGGTCAAGTCCTGCAAACTCGAAGAATTGCAGGATTTTGTTGAACTCAAGAAATTTGATCTCCTCCGGGCACATGATGTGTTTGCCCAGGAATCTGCACTGCCTTGTGTCACACAGTCCTATCGTCTGCATGTGCTTATTTAGGCGACGGTTCCTACTTAGCGCCAAGGCGTCAGAAGACGCCTTTTTGCTAAAGGCTCTAATAAGTGCCTTGGAATGTTTCAGTCCTGGGTTAGCTCTCCAGGCTTGAATGGTCTTGTAGAAACAATAGGCTTTTAGAGTGAGCTTGGTTAGACTTTTAGGGATACCACAGAACGGCTCTGGTCCGCAGTGTGTTCCCTTCGCCCCCGCTCGTGCAAGCTCATCAGCCTTTTCATTTCCCTCGATGCCTGCATGCCCTGGGACCCAACGTAAAATTACCTTGTTTTTGGTACCCAGGTCATTCAATAGTTCCCGGCAGTTCTCGACCAGCCTCGACGTTGTGACGTTAGAGGTAAGAGCCAAGAGAGCCGCCTGGCTATCCGAGTGGATATAAATAGTATGATTAAGGAAGGCGCTTTGCAGATTCGTTGTCGCACATTCTAGAATGGCGTATACCTCTGCCTGGAATATAGAAGTGTGCTTACCCAGGTTCAGACTGATCGCTGCCCTGGGTGCCTCTCCATATATTCCGCATCCTACCTCCGATCCGGATTTGGAGCCATCAGTGTACCACTTCAGGCTACCTGGTTTCCAATCTATGAGGCTGTTCAACCAGTCCTCTCTCCTTAGGAGTTCCACAGAGTAGTTTATCTGCGTGCAAAGTTTTGGGGGCATTGTGTCAAGTGGCATCCCTAAAACAGGGATATCGTATACTGAGTCCTTGAGTGTTCTCAAGGCTGTGGATAGCCAGTCGCCTTTCCTTACGGACGCTACTCTGAGCATGATGGACTTCGCCTCCTTTTCCAAGTGGAGGTCCAGGGGCGGCAGGTTCAGCACGGCTTCCAGAGCAGCTGTTGGAGAGGTTGACATGGCTCCAGTAACGACAATGCAAGCAGTCCGTTGCAGACTGCTGAGCTTAGTTATTGTTGTTTTCTGTGTCGTTTTCCTATACCAGACCACAGAGGCGTATGACACCATCGGCCTCACAATGGACGTGTACAGCCACAGGGCAATTTTGTGTTTCAGTTAGTTTGTATTGTTTTTGAGTACATCTGTGATTTGTTTTTTGTATGAACTAATACTAAAGCCAAATATATCTATGTGATTAAAATGTACATTGTAATTGTGAACGAGCCTGCGCAGAGGAGCTTATATAGATAATAGGAATTATTAAGAAAATACTATCTTCCATTCCATAGATAAATAAATAAATAAATATTTGCGGACAATCTTACACAAATCGACCTGGTCCCAAACTAAGCAAAGCTTGAACTATGGGTACTAGACGAAAATAAACATACTTATATAGATAAATAAATACTTAAATACATAGAAAACACCATGATTCAGGAACAAACATTCATGCTCATCACACAAATAAATGCCCTTACCGGGATTCGAACCCAGGACCTCTTGCTTCGTAAGCAGCGTCACTATACCAACTAGGCTAAAGCCGTCGTCAAAATATATAGAATATAGATGTTATTAAATAAGTTAATGTAAAGGCGTTTTAATTACAACTAATCCTGGAGGCCCTTATTGACATCTGATAGGTACTACGTATTATGTACCATCACGAACCGGGATTGTTGATCCACTTACCCATGTTTCTAATTTGGCCGTGTAATGCAAATCGAATAGCTGTCAGCCAGTCGGTGACATCGGTTATTGAATACACGGCTAAATTACGAGTAATGGCAAGTGGCTCAACAATCCTGGTTCGTGTGTACATACCTATTGACTGACTTGTAAAACATTGACTTTTATGCATAAATATTTTGTATCTTGGTATTCCTCGTACTAAAAGTTCACAAACAGTGACTGTGAATACATACCTCTCCAGCTTCTTCTTTTATTGCATCTTTGGCTTTCTTCTGTTTTTTTTTTCTTCGTTTATTCTTCTTGGTACTTGTTTCTGGTTGGGGTTCAACATCTTCAGCGGATTCTGGTTCTGAGGGCTCTTGATCTGGCTCAGAGTGGGAGCTCAACTCAAGCTGCCAAGAGCAAATAGTAAACTTCAAATTTATTCATTGGCATCTTCTTAACATAGTTTGGAAAAAACAACTGGTTCTTCATAAAAGTTGGTGTCCAACCGAAACATGTTTTTTTGCCGAAACCGAAGGTTCGGCTTTGGCTCTAGTTTCGGCCAAAACTGAACCTTTTGTAGACTTGTTAAAATCGTTGAAAAAATTACGTAAAACTGCTTTTATACACATATTGACAATGTAACACCTGAAACTCGTGAAGGTTGTATAAAATAAAACCACGCTTACTACAATTTACCATAACTGTAGATATATAAGCTGTCCTAGTGACTTCTCATTCATCGACTCCGTAGTATCGATATTCCCGTAGTAAAATGTTAATATCTTTACGCATATTTTTAGATGTGTTAGTAATTCCTGCAGTTATGTACATAGCACAATAAGTTTCTCAATATCTATTTTGAAATTACGCACTTATTTCGCAATCGATACATGATACATTAAAAGTCGATAAATGGGAAGTCACTATGACAGCTCAAAAATGCCCCGAAAATTCCGGTCTCTGGCTATGACTACAACTAAGTGAAGAAATGTCAACCATCTTAGGCCCGCTGTTAAATTTTTTAACATGAAATATAATGATTTAGCATACAAAACAGACATCATCTGCTGTTGTTAACCAAATGAATACATAGAAATTTGCAATCAGAATGGTTAAATGAGCTTAAACCTATTCCATTAACATCTCCATGCTACAAATGAATGTCTGGCTATGTGACAGACACATGTTTTCTACAACATCATTATGAATTTTAATAACCTGCAGGAATACATTATGATGAAGTCACCAATTATTAACAAGTGCACCATAGAACATTCAAAACCAGTGTAGTATCAGTGTATAATGTTAAAGTAATTAAAGAAAAATCAAATAGTTATGGCCTTTGCTTATCATTTATTATCATGATATGACTCATGACAGAAATTATTAGAGTATTAAAATATAGTAATAAAACATTCTACACTAAGCACATCTGTAGAATATAATAGTTAAATTCGCTAAGGCAGACGCATTGCATGCAACATTAATACATTTTTGAGTTGTACTGCCTAAAACCTCATATTATATTTAGGTAGCACAGACAAATTATGAGCTGGCAAGTTTTATCCTATATACATAATATAAAACAAAGTCGCTTCCCGCTGTCTGTCCCTATGTATGCTTAGAGCTTATATACTACGCAACAGATTTTGATTGGGTTTTTTTAATAGATATAGAGATTCAAGAGGAAGGTTTATATGTATAATACATGCATGTATTATACATATAAACCCGTGCGAAGCCGGGGCGGGTCGCTAGTACTTTATATATATATAGCAGTGGCAGATTTAGGATTTTGGTTTGGCAGCTTCAACCCGTTTGGGGTGCCCCACTATAATTAGATTTTAGCTTAATGTAAGATTTGTACCCGAAGGACTCCAATGCTTTTGAGGGGGGGGCTTGAGCGCCTTAGCCCCCTCCGGATCCGCTACTTGGCACCAGGCCTAAAATAAAAAATAAATAGGTACTCACCCCTTCATAGGTGAACTTAGATGCTGCATTCTTAGCATAGAGAGGTTCGTAGTCGTCGTCAGAATCATCACAGGGCTCGGGCAGGCGGTTATCGCCGTATACTTTACGGACGTTTCTACTTGACATCTTTATGTACGGCTATTCTGTAATTTTAAGTGATTTGCTTATTGTACAGGCAGTGATTTAAAAATTATATATAAATTGTAACTGCAAACTAAACTAGCACTTCATATTGTTTACGAATTGAATCGTTTTGGGCTAGTCCCGACGGGAAAATAAAGAACGAAATTGATTACATCATAAGTTCTCGTAAAGATGTAGTCATGGACGTAACCGTTCTTAAAAACTTCAGAACCGGAAGCGACCACAGGCTGGTAAGGGCGACACTAAGGTTTAACCTGAAGAAAGAGCGAGCAAAAATGATTGCCACTCCCATCAGGTATCTCAAGGAAGACACCGCTTTTCTTCAGGAAGCATTCCAGGTAGACCTTCAAAACCAATTTGAGGGGCTGGATGAGCAAAACTTTGATGTCGACCATATTAATGACCTGTTAGGTAAGACCTTAACAGATACGGCAGATAAACACCTTGGTAAGCACCAGAGAAAGAAAGAAAAGTTGTCATCTGAAACACTGGCTTTGGTGGAAGAAAGGAGGCAAATGAAACACAATACAATAGCAGATCAGAAACAGATAGAAAGCATAAGTAAAATAATTAGTAAATCTATTAGAAAAGACTTGTTGAAAGATGACGATGACAATTTAGTTACAGACCGGAACGAGATAGTTAATGTTGTTGAAAATTTCTACAGCAAACTTTACTCGTCACAGTCAGAAGAGCCAGATCCATCTACCAGATGTAGTGACAGTAGAGCACCACCCACACAATACAAAGATAGAGATAACATACCCCCAATATTAGCTATGGAAATTAGAAAAGCTCTGTACAGTATGAAAGCCGATAAATCTCCTGGCGAAGATGGAATCACAGCGGACTTACTTCGTGCTGGTGGCGACCCTATCATCAACCTCCTCGTAAAACTGTTTAACCTAGCACTTCAGGATACTCGCACTCCAAAATCCTGGAAAACTGCCATCGTCACCATCTTACATAAAAAAGGAGACATTTCTAAGCTTACTAACTATCGCCCCATAAGCCTTCTTTCCCACACTTACAAACTTTTTGCAAAAGTATTATGCAACCGTCTCACCCGTAATCTTGACGAGTGCCAAGCTCCCGAGCAGGCCGGCTTCCGAAGCGGATTTTCGACCATTGACCACATACCCGCGGTAAAGCAGCTCATGGAGAAAAGTCAGGAGTATAACCGGCCCCTGTGCATGGCCTTCGTCGATTACGAGAAGGCTTTCGACAGTGTCGAGCACTGGGCCGTGTTTGACTCTCTCCATCGCTGTTCAATCGATGCTCGCTACGTGGATGTGCTTCGGGAGCTGTACAGCTCGGCAACAATGCAAGTTCGGCTTCATAAACTGAGCGCCCCAATTTCAATCCAGAGGGGAGTGCGACAAGGGGATACCATTTCACCCAAGCTTTTTTACGGCTGTTCTAGAGGACATCATAAAAACGCTTGCATGGGACAGGACCGGTATTAATATCAATGGTGTGTTCTTGTCGCACTTGAGATTTGCCGACGACATTGTTTTGTTTGCCGAGACCCTGGATGAGCTCCAAAATATGATCCAAGACCTTTACCATGCTTCCTTGCAGGTAGGTCTAAGGATGAATATGTCCAAGACTAAGGTTATGGCGAGCATTTCCGGTGACTCGAATTCAGCAATAACAGTTGGAAACGAGTCACTGGAGATGGTAGAGTGGTACGTTTATCTTGGTCATACTCTATCCTTTGACAAGGAACATCAAACCAAAGAGATCTCCAGGAGAATTCAGCTGGGTTGGGCGGCATTCAACAAGTTAGATGACATCCTCAAATCCGTTGACGTTCCACAATGCCTGAAGACTCGTCTTTATAATCAGTGTGTCCTGCCCACAATGACGTATGGTGCTGAGACATGGACGCTCACAAAGGAGACTGTGCATAAAGTACGGGTAGCACAGAGAGCCATGGAGCGCGCCATGCTTGGCATTAAGCTACAAGACCGAGTGAGGAATATTGAGATCCGACGTCGCACTAAGGTGCGTGACGTCGGCGAAGTCATAACCAAACTCAAATGGAGTTGGGCAGGACATATTGCCAGGCAGCGTGACGGTAGGTGGACCAAAACGTTAACGGATTGATGGCCAATTGCAGGAAAAAGAAGCGTTGGTCGTCCACCAGCTCGATGGGTTGATGACATAAAAAAGACCGCGGGTCATTTCTGGATGAGACTAGCACGGGACCGGGATAAGTGGCGTACGCGAAGAGAGGCTTATGCTCAGCAGTAGGCGATTACAGGCTGAAAATGATGATGAATGATGATGATTTTATTGAAAAGTTTGACTGGAAAAATACAACGTAACAAATACGTATAAATACCGAACTAGTAAAAGTCGTAAAAGACAACACAGGTGGTGGGTTTTCAGATAGTATTTACTTATGACATTAAAATTGATATCGTACTGATTTCAAACCCGTAGTTATATTTTTTTCTTACCTCATGCACGGAAATTCAACAATCGGTAAAATATTTTATTGGCAAAGGGAAAATCACAACATGTGAAATGGGTGAATGAATGAATCAGTGAACATTGTGAATATCACGGAACAGAAAAAACACCGTTTTTACTGTTCTGTGGTGAATATGAATGATACGATAACACGGATCACAATATGATGTGACGTGTATAAAGCCTGCATCACACCAAAGAGAATATAACACTACGGTGGCGGCCCATAGTAAATTAGTTAGACAGCTAATGACAAGTTTTCTTTTGTCCGCCGCGGCCAGACCGCGCCAGTCTGTGAGAGGCTTAATGCGTACACCTACCAATTTGTCACAACAACCCACCAACAACCACCTTCATATTATGGGGTATATACATGTAATGATTTGTCAGCCCCAATTTGTCAGAATCTGACTAATTGCTATCGTCTGGAGGCATGTTGCGCTGCTGATCCAACCGTCAAACGAGTTGTACTGACTAATTGCATGAATATCACAATTTTAGCCAAATGGAACCGTTGGAAAAGTATGGCATGGTGATTTTCGTGAATGGCTTACTCGAAGATGATTAGCTGTGCAAAACTTAGCCTGGTACAAATGGTTGAATTAGTTTTTTTTTTCAATTAATGAGTTTTCGTCGGTATGGCGAGCTGTAAGTCACACTGGAGAAGTATGGCATTACGCTACCGCCTACTTCTTTTTTCATCGACTATCAGAAAATACAAGAAGTTTTGTGTAACAAATCGTTTGACTTTCGTAATTTATCCGACATGTTCGATTTGGGGCGCCGGTACCAGCGCTATGACCATCATTTTCCTTTTCTTCAATTCGTAATTAGACCCCTGAAGGGTCGCCATACTTGGTACAAATACCTTAAAAATTTGTGTCAGCATCTCCCGGTTTATAAGATACCTAAAAAATTTTTAAATATACGTTGACGTGCACTTCAAGTCAGCTCACATATTTTTACCACTATAAATATTTTTATTTATTGCAAGTAACTTAGGCTCATATATGGTTACTGTGTGCTTATAGCTATCTTAACATCTATATTATATCATTGTTTAATTTATGGGATACATTTATTATTAAGTGACAAGTATATATATTATTACATAGGTAAATTAAATTAAAACTAAGTATAAAAAAACATAAATAAAAAACGAATTAAGAAACTACTTAAATAAATATTTACAAAATCTCAAAATTAAACTTAGAAACTAAAAAACATCTAAATAAGGCCCCCGCGGCATCGTGCCAAAGATACTGGCAGCATTACCTCGCTGAATCGCAATGCTTAAGCGTTGAGCGAGGAAGCTGCCAGCTCTTTGGTCACCAGTTGTGTCGACGAGCTTTTTTGACAGCTCTTTAAAAAGCGTCCTGGCGCCTGGACCCCACGGCCCCAGTGTCTCAACACCGAATGCCACGAAGTGGTAATGAGGGCCGAGACACTTATCTTATCTTATCTTATCTTATCTAGGTGAGGGCCCTTTCGGATGCACTTCGACCCAGTGGGATCTTTTGTGCATTTGCCCTCTCCTTTATACCTGCTCCCAGGCTTGCTCCATCATTTCCACAAAGCGGATGATGCAGTTCGCCGGGAGCACCTTGAATTCCTTTGGTTGCGGGTAACCGTTACCAAAGTAGTTCATTCTTTGTCTGGCAAGGGCATGACATTCACACAATAAGTGTTCCATAGTCTCATCCTGCCGAGACACTGGTACTTAGCTATTTTTTTAGTTTCAGCCGCCTCTGCTGCCGCACCAGCCCTGGTCGAGGTTCGGGGAAGATGAGACGGTGCCAGAGTGTCAACGCAAGTAGCATCCCAGACCAGCACACATCCCATCTTCCATGGGACCAAGGTCATCCCGTCCGGCCTCTTGCCATCGTCCCGCTAAACGCCGTTGGGTTCGAGAATTGCCGGCGCGTTGACGGTGGCAAGAGTCCGGCAGATTATATCATTCAAGGCAGCGTGCCTTGAGAGGCGGCCTGCACTTAGCCGGCAAGAAAGGCCGTGGTGGCCTAGCTCGTCCACGGAAGTGCCGCATTTAAACATTTTTTTTTTACAAATTAATGCTGATGATAATGTCATGTTTCTAGAAGCACTTAAGTAGGTTAGACATAATAACTACTTCAAGAAACATGCATGTCATCGCAATGCCTCAAATATGGGCAGTCAAAGCCCTCATGGGGTATATACATGTAATGATTTGTCAGCCCCAATTTATCAGAATCTGACTAATTGCTATCGTCTGGAGACATGTTGACAAATTGTATGCATGTGGACAACCAACACAATTTGACCATGGAAAGAATTTTGAAGTAATCTATTTTAAATATTATTGCATTTATTGTAATTAGTCTTTCTACAAATTTTACACGCATTTTTTATGAAGTTTGTATTTTAAAGGTGTTATAGTGCTATAAAAACACATTTTACAGTCAATTTGAGCCATGCTTTGATATCTTTATATTTTTTTATCATCACGTTCGCATCTTACTGCGAATAGGGATACCTTAGGAAAAATAAGTAATAACACAATCATGACACAGTGCTTTGTTATGGCAATATTATTTAGATGTAATAGAAGTAACCAAGGTTCCAAATTCAAAATTGCGAAAATAAGTCTGGGTCTTTTTATCAACAGATTCATCATTCTTGTATATGGTCTGGCATAAAGACCCTTTTCTACTTAACAATAAACTCAATTTGAATATAGAAATACTTAACGTACACTAGTGAAACCGAGCTATAAATAAACGTCTATCTGTATATTTTATTATTTTGCATACAACAAAATAAAGATAAAGGGTATAGCCGTGTTTGTATGGCGAAACTGCCTTTGACGAGCAAATGGTTTTCCTTTTGCTCGGATAATTATCTTTATATACGTTGTAATTTTACAAAATATCAGCCCCAAAATCATCGTGATTTTTGATATAATTAAAAAAAAAAGGTAAATCGTTTTTATTTATTATCTACTAAAGTAGATACTCGAATTTTTTGAAAGTTGTATATATTATGTAGATAATAGAGGACTTTTTATAAAAAAATGACCATGAAATTTCATATCTAAGTAAAATAAAAAAAGATTTAATATTTCAAAAAAATTTTTTTTTACTTGCAAGGTGGCGACACCTTCCAATATTGGATATTTTATAAACCATTTAATACTCTACTACATATATATTTTCCAAAAAATATCACTCGGATCAACAGGTTAAAAAAAGCGAATTTGTAACCTCTCATACATAGATTTCCCTTTACTAGGTAGGGTAGACACAACACTCTTTATGTACTAAGTCATTGGAAATATAATAAATCTTTTCTGTTAAGACAAATACAAATCGTTTATTTGTTAGACTCTGACATTATACACATATATATCTAAAAAAATATATTTAAATAATGGATATAGATTTTGGGTCAGTGAGGGCAGCTACCAGATCCCCTGTTGCTAGGCGAAAATGGTCTTAGGAGACCTTCCTTCGATTTCATATTAATGAAGATTAGCGTGTACAGATTTTGGAAAAACATACAGGATGCGAGAAAATGGTCATTTTTGACCAACTATTTTTTTGATACCGATCGAACTTTCAGTAATGTACAAAAAAGCCAGAAATTAAAGAATTTATTTTCCATAGTAAATGTATGAAAAAAGTTTTCTTTAATTTATGGCTTTTTTGTACATTACCGAAAGTTGACCCCAAGGAAACTATTAATACTGGATAGTAATGGAATCGATTGACATAAAAAAAATACATGTAAAAAAAACTTTTTATTTTCATTCAAATTGTAAGGGGAAAGTTTTTCTCGATTTATGGCTTTTCTAGCCGGAAATTTCTTTTTAGTCCAATACAAGCTTTGATCCTGGACAGGAACGGGATCGATTGGCATCAAAAAAAAAAGTTTGTCAAAAATGACCATTTTCTCGCATCCTGTATGTTTTTTCCAAAATCTATCTGGATCTGGTAGCTGCCCTCACTGACCCAAAATCTATTACCATTATATATACCTATATTTTTTTAGATATAATGTCAGAGTCTAACAAATAAACGATTTGTATTTGTCTTAACAGCAAAGATTTATTGGACTTTATTATTATATTTCCAATGACTTAGTACCTACATAAAGAGTGTTGTGTCTACCCTACTTAGTAAAGGGAAACCTATGTATGAGAGGTAACAAATTCGCTTTTTTTAACCTGTTGATCCGAGTGATATTTTTTGGAAAAAATATATGTGGTAGAGTATTAAATGGTTTATAAAATATCCAATATTGGAAGGTGTCGCCACCTTGCAAGTAAAAATATTTTTTTTTTGAAATGTTAAAAATCTATTTTTTTTACTTAGATATAAAATTTCATGGTAATTTTTTTAAATAAAAAGTCCTCTATTATCTACATAATATATACAACTTAAAAATAAATCGAGTAGCTACTTTAGTAGATAACAAATAAAAACGATTTTCCTTTTATTTTTAATTATCTCAAAAATCAAGATGATTTTGGGGCTGATATTTTGTGAAATTACAACGTATATAAAGATAATTATCCGAGCAAAAGGAGAACCATTTTCTCGTCAAAGGCAATTTCGCCATACAAACACGGCTATACCCTTAGAAGCATTTTACGAAAATATAAATATATCCGTAACTAGAAACGGCCTTAAGGACCCTTTAGCCATGATACTCCAAAAATACATAAAGCCTAACAACTTTCTATTTGGCCCTGACACAGTGTCGCTACAAACAGTTTATGGCAATTTTATGCCAATAATGTGCATACGTCATTTATAGTCAGCATGGTGTGTATTGGCTTCGTGTTGATATTTGAATAATACCACAACCTTGTTTACAGATAATCAGAGCTTTGTGATATTACCTATTCGTCAAAATCCGATTCCAAATACTCAATATTTATGTATTATTCATATTCTGACTCTAATGAAGTTTGATCTTCGTCAGATGTTGTGTCGCTTTCAGGAGCACCAACCTCGATTATAAAACGTTCGGTCTGGGATTCGATTATAGGACCTTTATTCCTATAATCGTCTTCAATTTTTTTTACATGGTCACAGCAGTTGGTCCAGTTTTCTTGAGTGACTTCCTAAATAGTAGTATGCTGTAATAAGCATCATTTCTCTAGAGAAACATTTTTAGTGGCCACTTTTGATTTTAGAATGCCCCAAATCATCTCAATAGGGTTCATATCACAGTGATATGGCGGTAATCTTATCACTTTGTGTCCATGTGCAGAGAGAATCGTGTCTATTTCATATATAGGTTCCGGTTTGCGACGTCTCAAAATCTCAACCAATTTAGCTTTGGTTGCCTTTTGTGGAAATGAAATGTTATTCGAACGGAGCCACTCTGCAATTATATGTTTTCTATCACCAGATGTTGGTGGTTTATTGATGCGAAAAGAATGGTACCGGGCATTATCCATCACTATACATGTGGGTTCACTCAAATTAGGAATTAGTTTCAGAGTAACCCATTTCTTAAAAATTGTCTTTATTCATCGAATCATGATAATCGGCTTTTTTTTCTTTATTATTGTACACTAGGAGAGCATTAGGAACAAATCCGGATGGTCCCCCAGCATGTACAATAATATATCGTTTCCCTGTTGAAATGGCTTTCGATACTTCGGGTTCTATGTCGCTCTGCCAACATTTTGCGTGGTTTAGATAAGTATGAATATAGGTCTCGTCCAAATAAACAATTGGCATATCTTTATCCCTAGCTTCTTTAATTTCATCCAAATAGCTTTCACGCCAAACCACAATATCGGAACGCTCCATTAATATAGAGCGTTGGTTTCTGCATTTTTTATATCTGAATCCCATACTGTGCATCAGTTTTCGCAAGTATTCTCTAAATCCAATGTCTTTTTTCAAAGCGACAAGCAGAGTTTTGATACTTGGTATTTGTTTTGGCACATTTATCGAAGTCATCTATATTAATTCTCCTTTTGCGCGAGGCTTTATTTTGTACAGTTGGCAAAGTCGAGACCGATTCATTATTTTTAGAAATATTTTTAATCGTAGCTCTACATACACCCTAAATGAGAAAATAAAATCTATTAAGTTTAATTATAACAACTAACCACTTCAATACAACCGCACTATAAAGTGTCAGTACCGATGATGTCAGTAACCAATTGTAAAACATTTTTCAATGGAATGCTATTCAATCCATCGTCCTTTCTTTGGTTTAAATATTTCATTGTATTTAAGATGATTTTTCTTGCATCTTTTGGTATCTTTTTCGGCATTTTTATGATAAAATCGTTTAAATCGCGATATATTTTCTTTTTGTTTACATCGGTGACATTCGATGACATTCAACGTCTGATGTCAAAGAGTAATCATTGCCAGTAGAATAAATTAATATCACTGAAAAAATCCGCAACATGGCGAGGGTCAAATGGCTCATTGTGAAGACGAGCCTTAACTCTAGCAATTGGTTTTGACAATTTGCATGGTGTGTAATGGCTTTAACTTATCAACTTTTGTCTGGCGCGTCCAGACGTCGAAACGCTTGGACGTAACCGACGGCATAAAGCCTCTGCTAGACGGTCGCCAACACGCCAATCCGACCGAGCGACCTTGGTCGGCACCAACCGCTGTAGTATGAAATTTTACTGCAAACAACTGTCTTCATGGTCGGTGCGGACCAAGGTCGCTCAGTCGGAGGGGCGTGTTGGCGACCGTCTAGCAGAGGCTTAAGCGAAAAGTGAAAGTATAATGAATAAGGTACGAAGTTCTAAGATAGAGGGAGGTAGAGATAAAGTTTTACCAACTGTCCGTGTGTGTGGGCTGAAATCACACGGCCGGCGGATAGCATACAGTCCGCCTCCGCCGCGGTCGTACGTCGGGACCGCATTAATGTCAATGTCAGCATTATCAGAGCAGTAGCAGTTCATAGCAGTTTGACGGGAGTTTGACGTTTGACGTAATCAAACCAAGCGCTTTATCTTAATAAAAAAAGGACGACACTAACTTGGCGAATTGATCGTCGAAGGCGATGAACATTTTCCTGTACCTAACTCGAACCATGACGTATTAAATGTACACAGATGAAGCCTATGAAATAGGACGTTTCATTTACGATAAGTTTAGTTTCTCGTCGGCTCTCATCGGGGTAACTTTTGTCGGACAATTATGACATGATTATTTATTGACTTAGTAGTGGAAATACAGGAAGTCAAAATGAACACCAGGCAATTCATTATCGTATGTGTCGCGGTTTTCGCAAGTTTAGTGAGTGGTGCAGTTATTAGTGACGACGGCGATGTGGAAGAGCAGGGCCTGTATCGTAAGTCGGATAAAGTTGTAATACTAACTCAACGTAACTTCGAGAGGAAAGTGTACGCCCAAAACCGACCGCTGATTGTGCAGTTCTATAATAGTTATTGTGGCCATTGTAGAGCTTTTTCTCCAAAGTACAAAAGTTTGGCTGCTGAGATACAACCCTGGGAAACTACAATTACATTAGCAGCTTTAGATTGTTCTGAAGAGGAAAACAATGAAATATGCAGGCAATTTGAAGTCATGGCCTATCCATCCCTTCGATATATTCATGAAAATTATATTAAAGCAAATGCCAATGTTGGTGAACAGTTGAGTGCCATTGATACAGCTGAAAAGCTTAAAGCCCAAATCATACACAAAATGCAACAAGAGCAAGCAATGGGGCGTTTAAATTTTGCACCCCCTCTCAGTATAGCATCCTACCCCAGTTTTACTGCAGTCCTTGCTGATGTGCCAAATTCTATTATGTACACTTTCCTAATATTTGAGTCTGAGAACAGTACTGTGGGGCCCGAACTGGCTTTGGATATAAATGACTACAGTAGCATCAGAGTGAAAAGAGTGTATGACACTAGTGAACTTGTTAATTTGGCTGGAGTTAGTCACTTTCCAGGTCTCGTTGCCGTGAGACCTACATTAGAGGCTACCCCTCTTACACCCAAAAATCCTTCCAAAGTGAATTTATTGAAGGCTGTGAATACATTTTTACTGTCTAAGAATTATGTGTTCCCTATTCGTAACACACAACATACAGAGAATGAGCCTGGCCAAAATACTGACAGGCATACACATTTAAATTCAGATTCTGTCTACTACAGTGACTTAGAGAAAACTATCAAATTGTCTTTACACACAGAAGTAACAAGACACAAGGTGTTAACAGGAGAGCCTTTGCAAGCCTTGCTGAATTATTTAGATGTGTTGCTTAGTTCATTCCCCTTCAGAGGTAATCTTCAGGAATATATCCAAGACTTGAGGAACAAAATTGCAACTAGAACTGAATGGAGTGGTGCAGACTTATTTGAAATAGTGAAGCAGTTAGAGAGGGTACATGCACCTGTATATGTGACTAACATGGAATATGTCAGCTGCCAAGGAAGTCAACCCAAGTACCGTGGCTATACTTGTGGGCTCTGGACCTTGTTCCACACACTCACTGTAAATGCTGCCCTCAGACCTGGTCAGGAGGGTCCCAAAGTACTCCATGCCCTTCATGGTTATGTGAAACATTTCTTCGGCTGCACAGAGTGCGCTCAGCATTTTCAGGCCATGGCAGCCAGAAATAAATTGTTTGATGTGAAAGAAAACGAAAAAGCTGTTTTGTGGTTGTGGATTTCTCATAATGAAGTGAACTTGAGACTGGCAGGTGATATCACTGAGGACCCTGAGCATCCTAAGTTACAGTTCCCGAGTGTAAGCAAGTGTCGCGAGTGTCGGCTCGCGCGCGGCGCCTGGAACCTGCCGGCCGTCTACCAGTACCTTCAGTTGACGTACAGTTCTGCCAACATCGGGGATGTTGCCAGGAAGTCGGCCCTGGCTGCCCCGAGCCCCTTCTCCAACCTGGACCTTGGGATGCTAAGCCTCCTGTACATATTATCTTTTATTCTTCTTATACTGGTAGTTAAATTCTTCCTTACAAAGCATTTTTATAGAAAACGTGCATATAGGCATGGACGGGGTAAAGTTTACATTATAACACAATGACTAGGTGTTATATTAGTTACTTGTTTTTTGATAATGTTGTTTTCAAGTTAGTGAATGACTTGCAATCGGTTGTTTGTCTTGAGATGTGTGGGATTTCTCACATGGGTGTATGTTGGTTTCTTAATTTGACATCATCCACCATCTAACATCTCACAAGGCATGTTACATTAAGTTACATGTTTTTTGTTGAGCTACTTAGGTACCACTAAATTATTTATTACTGTTTCAGCTATAATCACATTTAAACACATGCAGGCCATTTATTGTCCTGAGTAATACTGCAGTAAGTCACCATCACTAACTTCGCTAAATATTACAGTTTAACTGGTTTGACATATTCTTCTTTAACAATTTACGGTTAGCGCCTGAAGCCGTCAATTTCACACCTTTAACCGGTTTTTATTAATCATTGATTAGTTAGGATGATGGCAATTTTTTAAGTTATACCTAAATTGTTTTTATAAAACTTAAAGTACTGACTTCAAATCCCGTTTAAGCTGTTGCCGAACAATTACGTCATTTTGTTGATCATATTATCAAATAACTAAAAACATCAATTGGATATTCAGCAATATTGACTTGGGTAAAGTCAAAAAGAAAATATGGTGTTAACCCTTTATTTGATACCTATACACATTTTTTGATGTGCTTTTTGTATTTTTTTTTACACACATTTTTTTTGCTATTTAAGGCGCAAACGAGGCTTGGCTTTAAATTTGCCAAATAAAGGGTTAAGTAATTTTAAGAGAAACATATAAAATATATATTAAACCGTAAGCATCAAGGAAATGTCAGTTAATGCGATTTAAATTTCTCTCTCATTGCAATGATCGGAATGGGTGCCATTTCGGGTAAATGACCTTAAACATTGTACATAACATGGATAAGACATGAGATTCCCCTACTCTAATAAATAGTCATTGTAAATACATCATTAATTTACTTTCGTTTAACAGTTATAATATAAGTAACAATAATACAACTATAAAACAAAACACGAAAGATTAACATCACTTTATTAAATTAACATGATTAAATTATTATATTAGTTATTTATTTCACATTTTTCGTTCCTTACTCTCCTTAGAATTATAGTAGCAAACCATAATTTTTTCAATATTTTCTACTGTCAATCTATTTCTTTTGACGTCTAATATCCATTTATATGTAGAAAATTACCTTTCAACATCTACTGATGTCAGCGGGGCAAATTTATAAAACGAAATGTCACCAGATGCAGTTTCTTTTGAAATAATTTCTGCGTATTCTGTTATAGTTTCTAGATCCGGATTTCGAGACATGACCGCCTCAAGTTTGGTTTCAATGGGCAAACTATAGTATCCGCAAAACTATCTGGCCGGTCAGGTCGTAAAATATTAGAAGCATGCTATACACACAAAAAGGTTTCATTGTTACTTTTATTGCCCTACCGGCCAGATAGTTTTGCGGATACTATAGTAGACCAATTTATGACCATCCTAACTTGATCAAAATCTATTAAGGCATCGACCATTGACATATCACGTTCCTGTAAACGAGTCAAAACCACCTAGATAATATTAAAATTTTCATGAATAAAATCTAAATCATCTTGTTTAACCTTTTTAATAGAAACTGCATCTGAAGTTCTTAATTGTGACACGACCGTATTTATTTCATTAAAGTACTTAACATAGTAAGACACTGCAGAGCCAGGTCCCCCCACCTTGTAATTACTGGCTTAGGAGGTAATGGCAAATTTGGATAAATTTCCTTTAACAGTTGCACTCTACTAGGTGACTTTAAAAATACTTTTTTCAAGTTAGCGATCAGGGTGTCTACATTCGGATATTGACATCTTATTTGCTCTGCCACCCGATGCAGAGCATAAGCTTAAGCATGTAATATGTTTCATTTTCGGTAAGACACTTTTTAAAATTCGCCCCGCCTTCAACATATATGCAACGCTATCAGTACATATAGAATCGAGTTGATAATCATAGGATTCACCCCTCATATTTTTTTAAGCAGTCTGTTTCGAATTTAGCAATAGTCTCCCCATTCACTGCTGCTAGCACTTTGCAGGCCACTAAATAAGTTTTTTGGGAAACAGTTGCATCCAAGGGCTTCACTAAGAAATGGACCACGTATCTACCTAAAAAGTCTGTCGTCTCATCAAGTGATATCCAAACTTTTTTATTTGCTATTTCACGGTGTATAGCAGATATTCTAGCTTGATAAAACTTTTCCAGATATACTTTTCTTATCGTTGATTCACTGGGTAGGGTTCGAAAAGGCTGATCTGCACAAGCACAGCAAAAGTACTTTTGAAAGAAATACGTAAATTTGCATTTTCGATTTGCACCCATTGGATATTGCAAAGTATGAGAAACTCGATAAGGTCGAAGTAAAACCCTTCATCTGGTTTGCGATGCAATCCTTTGTGTACAGGTCCTGCCACATGTCTTTTCACTGTACTCTTTCTACACCCTATATCAACTTTACATTTTCTACAGCGTATTAAATGTCTTGTCGAGTCATACTTTAAGTCGGGATATAATTAAATCCAACTAAGAACAGTTTTTTTCTTCGTTTTTCGAGGCATGTTCAACTAAGTAGAGCTATCTAATAATGTTCTTAATTAAACCAACAACACTTCAAGTCCAATCAGATGCAAATCGGATTCCAGTTAGATCCAAAATAGTCACAATAAGAACTTCTTAACTTTTGCGCTAATTTAATTTATATTTATATGGTACTAACTGCACATGACATTGAAATTGAAGTTGACATTGCAATCGTTTTATCTCTATTTAACTGGCCAGCTTATCACAAAATAGGTTTGAACTAATGTCAATTATTAAATTAGATACTGGATAATTGGAACATATTAAAGTACCTACTAATACTTTTTTATTCAGTACAAAATCAGTCGAAACATTGAAAGGGACCCAGTAACCGTCGTAGCACCTGTAGAGCCTTATGTTCAGGGCATAAAAATTTATAATACTCGTTTATCAAAATTCTAGGGCATTCAACTAAACATATTTTCAATCGTTAGGCCCGCGGTTCTTTAAAACATTCTTTAAACCAAACACAAACTTAAAATGTTCATTCAAGTCCCCGGGCTAAAGACCTTATCCATACTACGCTTACGCACCGATATTCCCCAAAATGGCACTAGCAATTCCGATCACTGCCATTAGTTACTTTTAGACCAATCTAACCTTCCTTACACCCTGTATAATCAAACCGTTAAATTTTGATAAGTATCAAGTGGAGTAATTGACTATTGACAACCCCAATTATATACATATAGTTCTTTTTTATAGCTTTTTGAATATTCGAAAAATTACCTACCTTCCACAGACATCATATCTGAAATCGTTTTTGATTTAGCACTTAATTAAAAATAGGTATAAACTTGCCCATCCTTACTAATTTATTTTAAACTAGGTACTAATACTTGTTCCGCCGAATTTGTTCATGTTGATTGTAATTAATATTGCAGTGCGAAATTGGAACTCAATGCTGTGATTGAATTCTTGTCAACCTGGTGTTGCTGAACTATTTAATGTTTTGCCCTATTATTAATCTCTCTAGTATATTAATCATCATTCCGTAGTTATTGATTGCTTGACTTGAGTTTCACTGCCAGGAACCCGCCTAGTGGGCGCCTACGCTACGCCGCACCGTAGGCGCCTACGCTACGCCGCACCGTGGGCGCCTACGCTACGCCGCACCGTAGGCGCTTTCCCCTAAATACGGGTAAAACCGCGGGATCGGCTACAAGCGTAGTGCGTGATGATTCTTGGCAGTGAAAAAACACCTCTTATCACTAGAAAACCCTAAAGACATGCCTACAGTGATTTGTGTCAATTTATTAGAATATTATAGTATGATAATTAGAATAATAATATAGTACTAGCCGAGGTCTTCCCGTTCATTAATTCTTAAAGAAATAAATTCCTTATACGACTGACTACCTAGGTGACGCGCGGGGGTCATACACACTGTTTAAAACTTACGTCTTTCCTGTGGTAAATAGTTAAGAGCTTACGTGCATGTACATAATGGTTTTATCATATAATTATATACGTATAACAGGAGACGCCGTCTATGCGGATCAAGAGTCCAATCAAAAATGAGCCCTTAACTTGGACAATGTCCACAGGAAAGACGCGGACCTAATTCTGTGTACGACAGCTCATACCTAGATCACATTTAATACGGGTGATTGATTTTTGTTGTTGTATCTGAATAGGGAACATTACGCAAAACTCTTCGTAGGTGGCGACCTCAGAGCATAGTATACTAGAGAGAAGACAAGCCACCGGGGGCCGTGTCGCAGCTGTATGCTCAATGGGCATACACTGCCATACTGTGCACGCGTGCTGATCGCAGATAATATTAAGTTTTTTCCCAAAATGCCTGATATGATGCGCGTTTATTGTCAAATAAGCGTGTAGGTATACAAGTGTGTGTGTTTTAGATGTGTGCGTGCTTTGTCTTGTCAATTACTTGGGCGTTCTATGGGTTAATGTACTTGCGACAGGCTCACTCTATACAAATCGGCCGCCATGTCCGATCTCCTTATATTCATACATATGTGGTGGCGACACTAGCAGCGTTGACATTGTATCTCGTTCCCGCTTGCGGTATTATCTATGCAAGCATCCTTGTCACTCATTTGACAGTCAAATGTGCATGTGTGTGTGAATCACTATATTCAGCTATACTGTTTTACTATTAGTGGTAGTGCTGCCTCTGGCGGCAGAACATTGCAGTAATGTTCCCTATTGGCATGCACGAGGCTTGTTTGAATGCGTGTACTATGGATAACTAACAAAATACAGGCCAAGGATTAGTACCAATAGTAGCAAAATCACAGCAAAAGTGCTCTTGCAATGGTCCGAACTAACCTTTGGCAATTGACTGATACTTATTCCAGAATTCGACAGACAAATTTAAACTAGACAATTTTTTAATGATTTTTGACGCCATTTATTAATGGAATCAGCATGTAATGAGAGACCAGTGGATATGTTAGTGCTTTGTAGATTGGCGTAGGGTAGGTTATGAATAGCAAATTTGAATTTCCTTCAGCTATCGGTTAATTTAATAAAATAAAGACAGAGTATTTAAGAGCAAATTTGATTGTAGCAAAAAAAAGAAAAGGAGGCATAGGCATTTTAAACTAAGTACTTAGTAATGGGATTGATGACTTCTAAACTATGTTTATCTATCCAAATATCATAAACCCTCCATGATGCGTTCAAGAACCGCACATTATGACCACCATAAAAGTAGACTGTTTTGTTAGAACACATTTCTTATCTGTGAAAATGTTATTATTGCTAAATAATAACATCGATTTCTATAATAATTAATAATATTACATTCAAATTTCGAACATCTCTGAAAAACAAAGAAATTTGATTTGACCTCCATTCTAATATCAGTCGAGATGACGTTTAGTTCGAAATGAATAGGTAGACTCAAAATTTATTATTACTTCTAAAGAAAGAAGGCAAAAAAATATGCCTAATGACGAAAATCCCATTCAAATATCTCAAAAAATTACGAAGCTACAACCGTTTTAATGTTGCTTGTTAAAGAGAGACAGCGCTCCGGGATCGTGACGTCACGATCGTCGAGCGTCATAGTAAATGACAATCGTTTCATATGAAGGTGCGTTTTGCGGAAAATGGACAGAACATACCCCCTCTTAAAACTTTGGACGCTTATAACTTTGTGATTATTTAACCTCTTGCGTTGTTTTTTTCTGCATTTGAGTACATTTGTAATCCTTTTTCGAGAAAATGCAACATAATTGATTATTTTATTTGCATACAAATTTGACAAATGTCGCACGTAAGTAAGATATCGAACGACATGATAGTTGGATTCGGCTCTAGTTTGTCTCTGAATTAAAAAAAAAATGACAGCTGCCAGAAAACAACGCCGCGATGCCGGTCATAATATGCGGCTCCATAATGAATCATGGAGGCTTATGATATGTGGATAGATAAAGTAGTGTATGTAACTGTACATAATTAGGCATTAAACACTCATGTGATGTTATTATGATACTCGCCTTCGGCTCGTTTCATAAACCCACACTCGTGTTTAATGCCCTTCATTATGTCCAGTCACATAAACTAACATATCGAATAGGTACATCTGTATCCATGAGTTTCAAGTACCTAATGAAGAAAATCCTTTATATTAATAAGTAGAAGTAGGAGTAACACGAAATTTAAAATAGCAAGTTCGTCATGTACTCGAGAGATAAATGGATAAGTCGAATGGTGCTAATTATTTTCCTCCTCTGCCTACGTATGTCAAAAGGTAATTTTTGGACACTTATTGAAAAATATATCTTTTTTAAACGCTTATAGCTTTAAATTAGGAAGAAAATGAAGAAAATTTCGTATATATAATATGTATCTTGTGACTATATATTTTTGTAGGCAGAAGCCTAAACACGAACGCATATTTTTTTCTCGACAGAAATAAACGATAGCTTAGTTGGGTCTTTATTTGCTTTTCAACTTAACAAACTCAAGCAATACATTATTAAACGACATAATCAGCTTAAAATAAAATAAGGGTATTTTACCCCAACTAAAATCTCATAGAAGCAAATATGAATAAAACTTCATAACTTTAGATGTTTATCGACAGTTATCCAAAAGGCCATTCCCGTAGAGTGTTGCATCCCGTTTTTTCGTCTCTTACATGGGGCGTGGTTTACAAGGATCGAGGCTGCAAGGCATTTTATGTAATTTACCTGTGAGGCATTTTATGGAATTTATATTAGATAGTTTATCCGTGTAGGTATAACAATAAAGTAAGTACTGCAATAACGTCAATATCGCGGGCTGCCGTCGCCTTTAATGGATTTAATTTACAAATGAGTTTTGAGTAGATGTTACTATGTTATTTACAAGTATCCGCTGTCATTTAGGTATTTCTCTTACGAGAAGTATGTTGTTTTTCTTGACCCTGCAGGTGTTTATGATCAAATAAATTACGACACTATTGTTCAACCGTGGGCGCCCACTCTATTATCTCAGATGACGTCGGCCATGCTTTTCTCCAAAATAAACTCTACTCAGCGTTGTATGCGCCGCCGACGCAAAATTAGCTTCGTCCCCGATCCGCGGATTCAATCTTAAATTACCAATTTCTGAGGTAAACAAAGTCTAATTAGAGTATATCCGCCTTTTATGACGTTAATTTACTATATAACTTCATATAATGAGGACACACATTGAGTACATTTTGTTTATCGACTTACCATGCTCTTTACACCTCCTACAGGATGTTAGCCGTTAGCGCCTTTAAAAAAGAAGTCAAGTTCGAGTCCGACTCGCGCACCTGAAGCCATGGCTAGGGAAGTTAGACAGTTTTCCATATTTAACATTTACGAGTCTATAAAGTGTGGTTGATGTAACTTAATCTGTTCTATACATTACGTTCTTCTGATCTAAAGATAGATATTCTGGTATCAATGGCTATAGGTACCAAAGTTTGGTATCTAGTAAAAAAAACCGGCCAAGTGCGAGTCGGACTCGCGCACGAAAGGTTCCGTACCATTATCTATAAAAATATTTATTTTATTCTGTTTTTAGTATTTGTTGTCATAGCGGCAACAGAAATATTTACATCATCTGTGAAAATTTCAACTGGAACTAGCTATCACGGTATCAGTGAGAAACAGCCTGGTGACAGACATACAGACAGACAGACGGACAGCAGAGTCTTAGTAATAGGGTCCCGTTTTACTCTTTGAGTACGGAACCCTAAAAATGCACAAAACATTGCAGTAAAAACGGAAAAGATGAAGGTATTATAATATTATAAGGCAAATGTCTTTCTGATAATATGATCATGATGATGATTATTATATTTCTAGATCAAGAAACAAATTAAGAAGATTTTGCCTGCCTCAGTGCCTACCTTTACCTATTAAACCATAGGGGACAATAAGATATCGTTAGTGGGGAATAGACGTATAATTGTTTGTACCTATTTCCTTTCTATCAGGTGGGATTTTTCCAATTATTTGGTATTTTATACTTCAAAATTGTAAGTAATGGGAGAATTTATTGTTTTTTTTTAAATATTGTTACTAATCGGTGGATTTAAAAAACAATACATCGTTGAAGGTCTAGTTTCGTCATCAATGTAATTGATCCAGTAGTACAATATGTATATTGATTTTGAATTTATGTGGGTAAGTTTCGTTACATTAAAACGAATTAAATTGTTAACGTAATTAAGTCATTTACTACGTTTTTAACCATCATAATATGTACATAATATATATTGTTATTAAATGAGACATATCAATTAAAATGTAGGCTAGCGCATAGTTTAAGATATACATTGTCATATCTACGTACAGTATGTATAGTATAATAATAATATGAAAAACTGTTTTTAAAATAAATTACGGATCGTTTGGCTGGCATTTGTTACCAAAGGGTGAGTTTGAAAGTAAGTTAGTAGGTATATCTGAGCAGTGTTTATGATTCTGACTAACGAATAATTACTATGATACGCTGCAAGAAATCTACAAAATAATTGCATAAAGAGTTTCATACCCCATAACTTAAAAATAAGCAAAATACATGCCTTTTTGTATGTATGAATAAATAGGTATTATTAAATAATTAAAGATGAAATCAAGTATTTTAAACATGGTGATTTGTTAACAGTGCATGTCGACCGATACGAGAACGTAATTATTAAACATGCATCCATTATAGTATACGTTGTTTCAATTGTTTAGAACTTAAAACTCCCTGTATTTAAATAAGTAATTAGATTTTTTGTATACAGCATGATTGTTCGAGTGTTGGTGGAAAGGGGACTGATAAGCTAACGCAGAAGGTCAGTTGAATGAAAAGTTATATGTGTAACGCGGTGGCGGTTGGTGGTGGTGGTATTCATTAAACTTATAAGTCACTCTTCAACCCAATTACATTACCTGCTCGTATTGGAAAGTTAAATGCAGAACCAATTCAATTACATATTGTCATTCATTCGTTCTAAACCAAGAAAACGAGGTCTGTGCTCAGGAGTCGATCACAAATGGGTTGTAAAAACCGGTCAAGTCTAAAGTAAACCTGTCAAGTGCGAGTTTTGATTCGCGCACAGAGCCACAGAGGTTTCCGTACAAACTTTTATAGTTTTCATACACATACATACATTAATTCTAGAAAAATCTTAACAGCACATCGTACCATCGCCAACAGTTAGGGTCGTTTCGCCGGTTAGCGACCACTTAGCCGAGTTGCTCACTTTAGATTAGTAAATGTATACCTATTCAATGTACACACATAATAGATGGTATTCGTATAGGTTCTGAGTATAGTCAAGTTTTGAAACCTACAATAACATATAGCACTTTCATCCAAAGATTAGGAAAAAATATGGAAAAGGTTTCAAAATAGCGAATTCGCTGGATAGCGACCGCTTTAGTCGGTTTGCGACCACCTGTTAGCTAGTTGGCGACCACTCTTGCAAATAGTGTTTAAATAGTTAATAAAACGATGCATCATCATCATCATCATATCAGTCGAAAGACTTTCATTGCTGGACATAGGCCTCCCCCAAAGAGTGCCATAATGACCGGTTCTGCACCACCCGCATCCATCGGATTCCTGCGATCGTTACCAGGCCATCAGTCAACTTGTGGGGGGCCTACCCACGCCGCGCCTTCCGGTACGTGGTCGCCACTCGAGAACCTTTCCGCCTCAACAGCCATCGGTTCTACGTGCAATGTGCCCCGCCCACTGCCACTTAACTTTAGCGGCTTAGGGCTATATCGATTACCTTGGTTATGCTGCGGATAGCCTCATTTCTGATGCGATCACGCAGAGAAACTCCGAGCATAGCCCTCTCTCCATTGCCCTTTGGGTGACTTTGAGCCTTCTTATGATTTCTGAAGCGACCACGTTTCGGTGCCACACGTGATCACTGGCAACACGCACTGGTCAAAGACTCTCGTCTTCAGACACTGCGGAATATTAGACGAAAAGATGTGCCATAGCGTAGCTTCCCGAACGCTGCCCAGCCGAGTCGGATTCGACGATTGACCTCTTTCTCAAAGTTGGACCTACCTGACCTGACTGCCCTTATACTACTACAAATTGTTACTCTTCTAAATCTACTTTACATTGCTTGTCAATGCAAAATAGAATCGAAAACGGAGCACCATCTCGCTCACACCATAGTGCTATTATATATATTGCTATTACAGTCACACATGTCGTTCATAGTAGGTATCTAAATGCCACCATTTTACAAGCTTTTATGTAACTTTTAGATTAAATTCTACTTACCTACACTAGCTTCTGCCCACGACTCCGTCATACAAAATTTCAACCCCTATTTCAGCCTCTTAGGGGATTATTTCGGGGATAAAAACTATCCTACGTCTTTTCCCGGGACTCAAACTATCTCCATACCAAATTTCATCAAAATCGGTCCATCGGTTTAAGCGTGAAGAGGTAACAGACAGACAGACACACTTTCGCATTTGTAATATAACCATATCATATAATCATATGAATTATTCATTTTATAATTATATATTATTATTATATTACATATACCTACTAAAGACATAGCATGGATTGGCGCGGCTTAAATACCTACCGACACAATTGGCTTGCCAAGCTAAATATCGCGGGTGCCGCAAGAATCCATAAGGAAAGAAAAAGAAAAACGATGTGGTCGCTATCCGACTTCTTTGGTAATAATTTTTTTGGGTACGCGACCACCCCATTTTATTTAAATCTACTTTTATAATATGCCGAATTTCAACGAAATTATTACAATAGCTAAATCATTTAAGCAATCAAGTGACTAATTTCAGCATAATAATAAAATTAAGTGACGTAACTAAAGTGTTCGCGCCAACTGTCGCGTTATTTTTTTTACAGATTCACTGCACGTCAACACTTTTCGGAAGCAATGTGTGAAATGTGTGAATTGAGGTTATTTTTTCTTGCTTTGGATTAAGCTTTGGGTTTTAAAGTGTATTTATTCTTATTCTGACACTATTCAAGAATAGTTAATAACTAATTAGTTTTCTGTTGGATTTGTAGAAATGTTAATATCTTTAATTGAAGCAGCCTAGTCCGTCAAGTGGTCGCCAACCGAAGGTGGTCGCGTTACCGGCGAAACGACCCTACCTAACATCCGTGCAAGGTTCAATATAAATACAGGATGTTAACTGTGATGGCGTTTGTACGTAAAAGTTACCGTCATTCGTATTTCTTTTCATTTTGAATTGATAATTAGTGGTCGAAGTCAACAAATAGCACAACCATTGTTCTTAAGATGTGTTAATAAAAACATCTCACTATACAGCGCCAAGCGACATCTATCGGTAAATTTTATTACTAATAAACTACAACCTACCGTGTTTTTTTGAACGATACTTATGCAGCGTGTATACGTGTGGGTTTCAAATGAATGCTGAATAAATTCTATTCCAATTTTCTATTTGACAGCATAAGTAGTCCAAAAATATATTTACGTTGTGACAGACAGTCACACCATAAGGGTTCCCTAAAAACATAACTACCTAGTTAAGATCATTTTTTCGTCAACAATTTATTTAATTAGTTCCATTGTGTAACGAAATCTATCGACATTAAATAAAAGTGACTTAATTTCGTTACATAAATTTATCAATTAGTTTCTTTAGGTACGTAATTCAATCCTGAACTAGGTTTTTTTAAACCATTCTTGATACTTAAATTTTTAATTTACCTATACGTGATCTATGCGCTAATAATCTAATAGAAACTTCATTTATACCCGATTCAATATTTTTTTAGCATGACTAAGTAGACTAATGGTAAGTTGCTGATAGACCGTTATTTATAGACGACCTGCTTTTGCAAATTGTATTCTAATCCATTCAGAATATTTTGCGTGATTGAGTAACAAACGTATTTATAAACAAAACTTTCCCATTTATAACAAGTTTTGAATGCAATTAAAATGAAGACGACTTGTGAATGCGGTTACATCATCTTATTGTTAACCAACTGATTCAAGTTTCTCATACGTAATGGACCGGTTCATCCCTAAGACATCCGAATCCGAATCTAACATTTGGCTTAACATGGTCGGCATAAAAATTCTAAGCTGATGCATCTTTTACGTACAGTACCGGCCAATAATATAGCCTTTGCATTTTATTGTATGAACGTGTATGTAAACAATTTAGGTTTGTTGAAACATCTCATATTTTACTAGTTACTCGTACATATTTTGACGACAACTGCAATGCAATACTGTAAATTTACGCTGTAGCCAGCATTTACGCTGAGTTGTGACACACAAACGCAAAGGTGATATATTATTGGCCGGTACTGTATATATGTTTCCCGATTACTAGAAAACTCCTGGACATATTTGGTAAAAAAAAATGTTTGTAAGGGAATCCTTCCCAGGTGGTCCCATGGTCATCAGGTAATGATGGGATCCTGGAGAAATCGAGGGAACTTTTTAATTAAATTTATGCACACTTGAAGCACGTTGGGTACTGATTTAAAGTCAGTTAAAAAGTTGTTTTTTCAGTAAATTATTTAGTCTAAATTGATAGCAGGTTTCAAATCGAGGGACTGCGAGAACCATAATTTACTTTAAAAACAAAGTTTAAACCGACTTCAATTCAGTAGGTACTTCGCCCAGCCACATAGGTACATGAAAATTTCCACATTTCCTTTCCAATTTACCACATGAACTGCTTTCCGAACCAAAAACCCAAGTGGCTAATATGTGGGCTGATTATATTTGAGGAGTTCCGTCCATTCCTCATGGATCTCAGAAGTAACACTTCATTTGTTGCTACTTCAACGGAATCATGCCAGAATCTTAAACGCACTTTACATCTTTAGGTGTTCCATAAGTCATCTGTGGTCTTCATCATCAGTTCCACTTCACCAAAATTGCGATTACCGAGGGCAAATACTCGAGTTATAATAGAAAATGCCGAAATTACCACACGCGTGCCTATTAAATTTGAGGGTTGCTCTCAATTTTCCTGGGATCCCATCATCAGATCCTGACTTGGTGACAATTGGGCCACATCAGGAGTATACTCTTTAAAAAAAAAAGAATTTTGGAAATCGGCCCACAATTGACAGAAAAATCGGTGAACATACATAAAACAAATATGTATAGGTACTTACATACAGTGGAACATATTACCTCCACCTTTTTCGAAGTCGGTTGACTAATAATATACTAATAAGGACTGGTATTTTTCTCAACATTTGATACTGGCATTTTACAGTCAATTTGTTGTAGCTTTGTTATTTTTAGGCACAATTACCACTGTTGTGTTGAACACTGGGTAATATAATATGTCTGCTGGATACTGTGCATAAAACGATAAGAGGTACCTACAGTACCACACAAAAACTGCAAAGTATCTACTTTAACTGATGATGTCTACAAATCTGATCTACTTTAATCATCCCTTCAATCTTCAGTTCAATTCAACCGTAGTAGTGGGGCAGACTGTCGGAACAAATTGTCGTAAATGTGGACACACCGGACAAAAGCACCAAATTTTTTTCAGGTACTAGTTAGGTACATAGCTTTAAGTTTTTGATAGGAACCAGCTCCTCCGACGGCCATCTTTTTTTATGGGGGTCATTTTGAATTATAGGTATAAGTATTATTAATATCTCGGGTTCTAAATCACTTAGAATCACAAACTTGGTGTCTAAGTATACATATTTGGGGTCAGGGAATTCAACTAGATATTTTTAAGGTCGAATTCCCAAAGGATAGCAAATGGAACCCTGTGAGCCTCCGCTGTGGGTCCGTCTATCTGCGTGTTAGTAATAGCTAGACTGTTAAAATTTTCACAGAGTTTGTATTTCTTATGCTGTTATAACAAAAATTAATAAAAATAAAAATATATTAAAAAATAAACAGTGCTCACATACATTGAAAGCCATTTTAAGGCGTTTTTTTTCTCGCCCATTACAAACGGTTTATCTCTAGAACCGTAATAGATAGACACTTGAAATTTCCGCAGACTATGTATAACTATATCTACTATAATTACAAATAATAAAAGAATAATAAGGTTAACAGTCTAGCTATTCCTGACACGCAGAAAGACGGACCCACAGCGGAGACTTGGTAACGGATTCCGTATGGTATACTTTGGAAACTCGACCCTAAAAATATCTAGTTGAATTCCCTGTCCCCAAATATGTATATTTAGACACAAAGTTTGTGAGTCTAATTGATTTGGAGCCCGAGATATTAATAATATACCTATAATTCAAAATTACCCCCATAAAAAAAAGATGGCTGACGGAGGAGTTGGTTCCTATCAAAAACGTAAAGCTACTTACCTAACTAGTACCTGAAAATAATTTAGTGCTTTAGTGCAGCGTGTCCACATTATCACCTGAAACTGCCCTACTATAGGAGATTAATTCGATCTAGGTACCTATTATCTCCACTAATCTCCACTTATAATAAATCTCTAAATTAAAAAAAGAATCAGCCAGTTTGAAACTAAGCTTTCTGTGGTACGAATGTTCTCAGCATCCCATGGACGGAAAAATATGAAACATTTTATATAGGTACATTATTATTCCCGCTGCAACTTAGGATAGTTTTTATCCGACTGCGACAATTAATTTATTTTCCGTAATATACGACTTCATTTAATTTTTCATTTATTATTCTTAAAGTATATCGCCGCCACATCTGTCAGCTAAAAGAAACGTCAAAATCACAGACTAATAAGAAATACTACGGACAAAATGGCGGAATTTCTTTGCCTTTCTTTCGCCTATTAATAATTTTAATCCCGTCTACGATATACATTGACGAGACACATAGGTACCAAAAGCAAATATAAAATTAATCGATTTTGATATGCGAACTTATATGCGCAAATGTCGAATTAAGGCGTAATTTGTACAAATGTAACAACAAATTCGAACAATATAAACTTGGTTTTTTTGAAGGGCACGCGCGCGCGCTCTTTGCGTATTCAGCCAAACCACGAAAACTGAAACTCGAAGTTCGTATATCTGCATTCCTGTCATTTGTTAGTGCGATAGAGATAGAGATACCCGAATATTTTCGAATTTCCGAAGTTCGTGGTTTAAAAGAAAATACGGATGTCGGATAGATCTAAATTAATATTTTATGTGTGAATATGGTTAACATTATTTGGAAATACTATTGTTGTTATTGTTTTAGTATATTTGACTAGCTTTAAGTTTAATATTGTACGTCCGAAATGGGCAAGCTGTTGGACTTTATTTTACACAAAACAACTAAATGTACACAGTTCTGACAATAAAGAAATCTTATTTTATCTTATCTTATCGAAAATAGGGATGTAGACACTAAACAAAATAATCATAATGTTGTATTATCTCGAAAAAAAAAACAACTCAAGAGGCTACTCGTATAGGTAATCACTAAGTTATAAGTGTATAAAGTTTGAAGAGGGGTTTGTTGCGTCTCTTTTCCGCAAAACGCACCTTTATAATGAAACGATTGTTTTTTACTATGACGCTCGAGGATCGTGACGTCACGGCCCCTGATCGTTTTCTCACTCTAACAAGCGACATTAAAACGGTTGTAGCTTCGTAATTTTTTGAGATATTTGAATGAGTTTTTCGTTTCTTCTTTCTTTTGAAGTGAGTCTACAGCTACACCTCTATTTGGAAGACAAGCGGAAAGAACCCATACTATCCATACTAATAATCCATACTTCCATATTAATATTATAAATGCGAAAGTGTGTCTGTCTGTCTGTTAACTCTTCACGCCTAAACCGCTGAACCGATTTAGATGAAATTTGGTATACAGATAGTTTGAGCTCCGGGGAAGGACAAAGGGTAGTTTTTATATCTGAGGGGCTGAAATTGGGGGTGGAAATTTGTATGGAGCTACTTAAACCGCTGCACCGACTTAGATGAAATTTGATGAAATGGGAAGGACATATAATAGGTTTTATCCCGGAAATCATCCCCTAAGGGGGTGAAAAAGGGGGGGGAGGGTGAAAATCTGGATGTAATCTATTTTGATGAAATGTGGTGTAGATATAGGTTAAGTCCTGGGCAACCCTCAAAAACCACCCCAGAAATCATCCCCTAAGGGGGTGAAATTAGGGGTGAAAATTCGGATGAAACCCATTTTAATACAATTTGGTATAGAGATAGCTTGAGTCCTGGGAAAGGACATAGGATAGTTTTAATTCCGGAAATCACTCCCTAAGGTGAAATGGGGGTGAAAATTTGGATGAATCCCGTTTAGATGAAATTTGGTATAAAGGTCGTTTGAGTCCCGAAGAATGATATTAGATAATTTTTATCCCGAAAATCTTTCCCTAAGGGTATGAAATAGGGGGTGAAAGTTTGGATAAAATCCATATACCTAGATGAAATTTGGTATACAGATAATTTGAGACCCTTCGAAGGATATAGAATAGTTTTTGCCTCGGAAATCATCCCTTAAGATGGTAAGTAGAAGTTTGTTTGCATTATATTTTCTAAGTATAAGTTCTACGCGGACGAAGTCGCGGGCAACAGCTAGTATTGAATAAATGGCTTAGAGCAACAAAGACCAGTTAAGAACATCAACGTTATCAACACTTTGAGTGCCCGGAAACCGCTAGGTGGGTGCTCTACTCGTAGGCGCTTTCCTCTACATATCAGTTTTCACATGGTATCGGCTAACAGCGTAGCGCTACGAAATTGTTGGCAGTGAATGTGTAGATAGTTAACAATGTTAAGGCGCCGTAGGTTCATGGTCTTCTCTCCCTCTCACTGAGCATAAGCGTGAGCGAGATGGAAGTACGTGTTCGGAAGCGCAGATATCATGTTTTATAATTTAAATTTTTCGTGCATTTATCTAAAATATCTAAATAAATAAAAAAGTAATCTCTAAGTTCCCTCATACATGATATTGCCGATTTTTAGAACGAATTTAATGTATGAACGAAGTATGTAGCTTTTGTGCATAATTTGTTACGAATGTTTTAAGTGTATTTTATTTAGACCCATATTCGTGATTTTTTTCTATCGAGCGAAAATTGCTTAATCATGTTTCGAATCACTGATCTCGCTGCAAAAAAGCGTCAAGATTACTATTCGTATTTTTTTGAAACCATATTACTATAAACAGACGCATTATATTGCTTTAGAAACTCTGTTCGCTTAGCTTCGCTAAACCTACGGCGGCGGCGCCTTAACATATTTTGACGGCAGTTTTACTGTTATAGTTGCTGGTGTTGGCTTCATTATACGGCGATTTGTGATTAAGAGATTTCCTTTTGCAGAGTTGGTCCTTGCGACTCAAAGATGGACTTAAGAAGGGGAGCCATCAAAATTTCACATGTAAATTTTGGGAGGGAGGGGGGGGGGGGGGGGTGGCTTACCCCGAATTACCTGGAGATATTTATTAAGCTATAAGGGCAAGCTTGGTATCATTTTCGTATAAATCAAGGACGCCGAATTCTTACCTTATATTTAATTTAAACTTTTTTCAACGTAAAAAGGAAAAAAAATTAAAGAAATGAAAATTTACTTTGGGATGTTTTCTTAAAATATCTTAATAACTTTTTAAATTAAATTTTAAGAAAAAAACAATAGACATATTTAGATAGCCCTATAGTTAAACATTGTAAAAATTACCCATATGATTTTTTAGTCTGAGTATATTGTGCGTGTAAAAAAATAATTACTTTCCACGGAACCAAAATCACAATAAATGCATTTACCTATTATGGCGAGTTTGTTATCATTTTCGTATAAACCAAGGAAGCCAAATTTATTCCTGATATTTAAATAGCATTTTTTTTAACGAAAAAAGGTAAAAACTTGTCTAACTAACTAAGTAAGTAATCCGTCAAAATTTGCAATCGATTTTTCAGTCACTTGCCGCGTTATCCGATTGAGCTGAAATTTTGGGTGTCAGTACGGTCTGGATGACAATTCAATATTATGGTACCATCGAGCTGATCTGATGATGGAGACAGAAGTTTTTTTTTTGAGTTTGGGCTCATTAGAATCGTCTCAATGAGTGGTTGATGATGGTATACAGAAAAGTACAGTCGTCAATAAAAGCTTGTAGGTACCAAAAACATTTTTTTGACAGAAACTTCTTAAGTTTTTAATATGAAATGGTGTAAATATTATTCCATAAATGAATTTGCCCTCTTTCGTTTATTCGAAACCGACACCAAGTTTAATGCAATAGCCTTAACACAAGCTGCTGTAAAATTAACACATTATTGATAAGGGACACCCCCCCTTCATCTTCCTGCATCAAAAATCAAGATGGCTCCCCTTTTTAAAACGGTCTGGGAGTTCAGGGGATTCACTCTGCCAAAGGACACCGCTTAATCATCAAACGCCGTATATTGCACTTTTATGTCGTGTACCTACCGACGCCACTATTAGCTTTGCTTGCTTCACAAGGGCACGACAACATTCAACTAACACAAATGCTTTTCGTTACCACATTAGCACAGTTACTCGTATATATGTTACTATCAGGTGTTCAGGGAGACGTAGCAAAGAAAATTGGTATTCCATGTAATGTTAGTGTACCTATCGAAGATATACTTAACAAAACAATTTCATACGGTCATAACAGGGTCATAAGCATAACTTACTCAACTGATTTTGAATTTAGAACTGACGGTTCTTTCTTACCTACATATTATGTTTTTTCTCGCTCTCGCTGATTGGTTTAGCTACTTTAGCTTGTTTGTGTTGACGTGACTTTTCTATAATAATATGCGTAAATGTCCTTGCATTACCTTGTACGAGTACTTTTAATATGCAATTTAGTATTAATACATTATCATATCTTATCTGAAGTACTTACATACCTACTTAACTTTTTTTTTTTGAACTAATGTTCATCCATTAGAGTGCTAATGCTACCTCGAATCTACCAAGTCAACTAGGTAGGTAGGTACCTAGGTAAGTATGTACAAATAAACGTGAGTTATAAGTGACACTAATTGCATATTGTGCTTTGATATGTAAATAGTAAATACCTAACTACTACCTATGTAGCTATTCTTACCACAAGGTTATGGAAAAGTCACAGTCTGGGTTCCAAAGGGTATTAGGTAATTTAATACTTAATAGGTAAATAAGCTGTGCCCTGTTTGACACTTAGTACAGTCGCCATCACATACATCGGAGCAAACAAGCAACAAACAAACATCTGAACACAACTCTATTTTCAAGGCATTAGGGGGCATATTCAGATATTTTTGAACCATCCTGTAGTGTACAGATGTATGTGATGGCGACTGTACGTTGTAAACGTTTTGTAAAAATGTGGACTTTGCAAATTACTTAGTAATCTCAAATAATTGGAATCGTGTGTGCATGTAGGTACGTCGACGTCAAAGATATGTTTACACTATTGCACCTTATTTCCATGGAATAAGGTCCAATAGTGTAAACATATCTTTAACGTCGACTGTACAAGTATTATGTAAAAAAAAATAGCCGCCTTGAAGTGTCTTTGAACACTGGCTGCTTACTTTGATAATGACTTGCACATTAAGTAGTTAAGGACTAAATTGCGCCAACAATTTAATTGTTTCCACTGCGTAACGACAATCAATCAAATCAATGCGTCATTCAATGAATTTGAAGTTACATATGATTTTTTTGTTACACAATGGGCATAACGAATCGTCTACAAGATGAAGCCCTCAATTCCGTATTTTTTTGCCCCTTACAATTAAAATTAACTCTTCGTTAAAAGTAAAAGTATGTAAATATGACTACTTTAACATTTTGCTTATATAAAGCGCTTAAAGGATGAATTTAAAGAATACTTTAGATACCCAGATTGGACTTAATTTCTACATAATGTAAATGATGCCATTGTATAACGATAGGTACAGTCGACGCCAAATATATGTTTACACTTTTGGACCTTATTCCATTGTAATAAGGTGAAAACTGTAAACATATTTTTGGCGTCGACTGTACAATGTAGGTTGGTACCAAATATACGCTTACAACTGTAGTTGCCGTTTTCATATTGGAATTGGAATGAATAAGATTGTAGATGAGAGCTACTTTAAAGTATTTAAAGCCCGTTCACGTGGTCACTAGCGCCACTGGTAAATAATCGAGATTATTTAAATTTAACGATAGATAGTACCCTACTACTTATGTTTTTTCTTTAATGTAGGTTACCTACTAAGATCTAGCTTGATAGCAGATATCTATAGTAGGTATGGAATCTGTCCAGTTTTTATTCAGTATGGCTATAGTGGTATGAATTGTTAATTTTGTACTGTTTCATTTACAGGTACTTGCCATAGTAACTGGGATCTCGAGGACGATGTAGGAGCATCGCTACCGCCCAGATTGTATCTCATTCGAATCGAATAACATAATTTATGTATAAGCATATACTTAGGTACTTAGTTAATTATTACCTACTCAATCGAAACAAACATTTGCTAGTGTGAATTTGGTCGTGTTTTAAGATAAGTACCCAACGCTACCTAATTAACGCGGCCTCACTGATAGGCTGAATACTTATATGATTGCGCTTTTAATGTTTACATTCCAGTTCAATTGAAACTAGGTTTAGAGATTTACTCCCTTATTCATAAAACTTAACAGACTTTTGTTAACTGAAATGAGTGGTCCCTTTCTCACAAATACAAATGTCTGAGTGACAGATAACTATAATTAAATAATTATAAAGCCATTTTAGCCAAAATTGTTTGATAGACGTTTAATGAATAATGGCATTAGTAGATAGGTAAGTAAGAGTGTTGGAAGGCAAGCTGTGTATTATTTTAGCCCGCTAAAGTGATTTATTTCTAAGTCGTTCTAATAAACTATCTTGTGCATGTCGATTAATAAATGTATATTATATTATAATGAAACGCCTACATTTTTATTATTCATTATTGTAAAGAATTTATAATAATATTTTACTCCGTTGTTTTTTCAAGACGACACAACAGACCCAGAGGGCCTACCGCGAAAGGCATTCGAAGTTTTCCCTCTCTGTCAGACTTGCGAGTTCGTACGTAAGTGCGACAGAGAGGGAAATCTTCGAATGACGTTGGCGGTAGGCGCTCAGGCACTCAGCGGCGGAGCCGGTAGGACCAATGCAGTAGGTAAATAACTGATGGAACTAAGTAATTGGAATTTTTCTGCCGATCTTTACATTAAAATCCCAACTAGTTCCATTAATAGAGCAGTATAGTGGGAATATATATATCAATTATTTATTGCCGTAACATGTTCGCCAAGGCTCGCATCGCAACCCACGCCACTCGCCTTTTAAGACCCTTCTTATACAACAGTTGCATAAAATACTATTTTTTAGCTCACCCCGTTTGTTTTATTCTTTATTCTTTCTTGGGTCAAATTTAGTAATTGAAATTTGACCCACTTCCCGGTTTCCGATTGAGCTGAAATTTTGCTTGCATATGTACATAAAACTATATAAAGTGAAGTGTTATAAACTAGTACACAAAAGATTAATGACAATATTACGTAAACATCACGAAATTATTCTAAAAACATTGAAGTAAATAGTGCATTGCGGCAGTTTGCGCAAGCGACGCGATCTGCACCTGCGGTTACGACGTTTTGGTCTCGACGACGTTAGACTGTTAAGCTGTGCTGTGTTTGTGGGATTCCACGAGCAAAACAAATAAATACACTACCCACCCACAAAAAAATAAAAATAAAATGCCACCTAAAGGCAAGGTTTTGTGCTCGGGATGTCGCGTCGAAATAAAAAATAAAGACTATCTGAACTGCCCCCAGTGCAAAAACACCTTTGACCTCTTGTGCGCTAATGTACCTAAGGAACAACTTCGTACAATGAGTCAGGAACAGAAAGATAAATGGACCTGTCAGGACTGTATGCGTCATTTGCCGAGAAATAACGAAAACAATACTCCCGTAATTGGTCATCTGGAAACAAACAGAATGCAGGAAGAGAAAGCGGGAGTCTCTTCGCTTACGGGCAATGAGCTTATGGAGGGGGACGAGCAAATACATTCTACACCGCAAAATGTTGTCCAGCGCAACCAAAAAAGGGCGCGCGACAGCCCAGGGACGGACTTAGACAATTTTAAAGAAGAAATGAAAGCGATGATCCGAGACCTAATGAAATCACACGAAAGCGAACTCAAAATTATCACCCCTACTCTCCTTCAAATAAAGGAGTCAAATAGCAACATTGAAAACTCTATTACGTTCCTCGCGGCCCAAACAGAAGAACTTAAGAAAAAAGTAGAGAAATTGGAGACTGAAAAAAAGGAAGATAGGGAGTATGTACACCTGCTGGAAGAGAAAGTGGAAGACCTGCAAAGGGACAGCCGCAGGACTAACCTAGAAATAAAAAACGTTCCTAAAATAGTAAAAGAAACGCGGGGAGATTTAGTCAAAATGGTTATACGACTCTCGGAATCTATAAACTGCAAAATCACCCCATCGGATATAGCGGACATATACAGGGTGCGTGGAAAACAGGAAGACAAGCAAAATACACCAATAATCGTGCAGATGGTGTCCGCTATACTGAAATCAGATATACTACAAAAGTGCAAGCAGCACAATATAAACAAGCCCGATGATAAATTATGTGCCAAGCATATTGGCCATACTACCCAAGAATGTAACCCCGTATATGTCTCGGAGCAGCTCACCCCTAAGGCTGCCCGTCTTCGCTACCTGGCCCGGGACCTGGCTAAATCGAAGAACTACAAGTACTGCTGGACAACGTTTGGAAGAGTTTTTGTCCGGAAAAATGATACTTCGCGGATTATACACATAAATAGTGAGGCACTGGTACAAAGGTTATTGCAAGAAACCTGACTGATGATAACTCATACGATTGGGAACCAACCTTACTGCTACTTTATTCAAGTTACTAAACTATGCAATCGACTTTGTTGGTATTATATCTTTTTATTAATCGCTCTTAATAGTTTACTCAATGTACTGATAAATACTCAATTTCATACTCTAAACACTCCACACTCACACACACACATATACAAAAAATCAAACAACCCAAATTTCACTACAATTCTCACACACAGACATGCAAATAATATAACAAAAGAATATACAAAAAATATATTTATGCATTTATTATGGCCAGCACACTATCAGTTAACTAATCACTTTCGACTACCACTAAGTTCTACCCATCGCTCTTTGTCACTCCTATATAATGGATAGCACTATTACTACTCTAAACCAATTAGACGACTTAAGCATTGCCGAATCCACAAGCTGTAAAATTGAAGAACTTTCACTGGTTACAAACTTTCAGCGCACTGACTTTACAATTGTCTCTCAAAATATTAGAAGCGTATATAGCAACATGGATGACCTCCTCTCAACCCTTACCCAATTTAAATTTAATCCTGATGTAATTATATTAACCGAATGTAGACTGCACTCAGGGAAAACTATCCCTTCTTTAGATAATTATTTAACCTTTAGTACTACCCATCACCTTAATCAAAATGATGGGGTGGTAGCTTATATCAAAAACACACATAAAACCAAAGTTCGTGAAGTAAAACTAGTGCATGCCTCCTGTCTGGAGATTACGGTTTTTAATGTGAAGATTCTAGGTATATACCGCTCGCCATCTAACAGTAACGCTGACAACTTTATTTACTCCCTAAGCTCACATTTAGATACCATTAAAACATGTAGGACTATAATCTTAACAGGGGATATTAATATTAACATTGCACATAAAAACATTGAATACCCATATGAAAAAGCGAACAGACTTAACTACCTAAACATGCTTGCAACACACGGCCTACTTCCTGGACACCTGTTACCTACAAGAGACAAAACTTGCCTTGACCACTTCATAATTAAAACTAATAGAATCAGATCGGAGGTATGTATCTTTGTTTTAGACACAACAATAACCGATCATGCGACGATATTATTAAAGTTAGGCAGTACTAAAATAGTAAAATCTCTGCCAAAAACTAGATTAAAAACTGACTTTGGGAAAGCTCTCAGTGACCTGTCAAATGATACCTTCTCCGATATTTACACTATCCCAGATCCTAATATATTAACTGAAGTCCTAATAAGTAAAATAAGGAAATGCCTAATGGAAAACACTATACACATCTTGATACCAAGGAACGAACGTATTATTAAACCATGGATAACCATAGGTATACTCCGATGTATAAGAAATAGAAATGACATGCAGAAAAAACTACGGTCCGACCCTGATAATGTAATATTACGTATAACATATCGAAGGTATAGAAACTACTGTAATGGTCTAATAAAAAAGCTTAAACGCAAATATGATAAGGAACAGCTTGAAAAGGCAAGTAAAAACACAAAAAAATTATGGCAAACTATAAACAAAATAACATACCGCAAAGTAAACAACAATGACAATATGGAATTATTAGATATCAAAAGCACACCCCTTGACTCTGTTGATGCGGTAAATGAGTACTTCTGTCATGTTGGTAAATCTTTAGCGGAAACTATCTTAGCCGGTAATGATCCTCCTCGCTTACACTCTAGCCACTGTTCGACCACTTTTTCGAGTACGTTTGTTCTCTTTGAGGTGGATACTCATGAGGTTTTTAATATCCTGACAAACTTAAAATCAAGCAGTGCCCCGGGATGGGACAATATACCAACAGCTTTTTTAAAACTTGCCAGTGGAATAATTGTCCCCATACTAACATACCTAGCTAATTTATGTTTTGATAATGGAATATTTCCTAATGTACTAAAACAAGCTATCATTACCCCGGTGTACAAGGGAGGGAACAGAGACAACATGTCTGACTACAGACCTATATCCGTACTGCCAGTAATAGCTAAAATCTTAGAAAAACTAATAAACTCTAGACTGACTAACTACCTAAATAAATTTAAAATCCTATCTACAGGCCAATACGGGTTTAGACAGGGTCGTTCCACGGAAGATGCTGTCGAAGCCCTCTCTTCCTTAATAGTTAACAACATAGATTCACATAAAAAATGCCTGACAATATTCCTCGATCTTAAAAAAGCATTCGACACTGTCTCTGTTCAAACCCTTGTACAAACAATGGAGAGGATGGGTATTAGAGGAGTCCCCCTTCAATTGCTCAAGAGTTATCTCTCTGAAAGAAAACAAAAGGTTAAAATAGGAGATTACATAAGTGGTTTGAGAGATATTACTTACGGAGTCCCCCAAGGGAGTGGCCTTGGACCCACCCTGTTCCTCATATATATTAATAGTCTATGTAACATGCAATTAGAGGGGGGTAGCATATTTACGTATGCTGATGATACAGCCATTGTATTCTCTGGTGACACTTGGGAGGAGGTTCGTAAACATGCTGAAACGGGACTAATTAAGATTGCCCATTGGTTAAAATCTAATCTATTGACATTAAATATAAGTAAGACAAACTACATCTGCTTTACAAATAATATAACTACACAGCCAGATAATAGCTTTAAGATTAAGATCCATACATGTCATGACCCTCTGCAGCACAACTGTTTATGTACAGCCATAGATAAAGTTAACTGTACGAAATATCTTGGGATTTTGGTAGATCAACGACTCACCTGGCACGCACACACAGAATTGGTCATGTCCAGAGTACGAAAGATGACCTGGATTTTCAAAAACTTAAGACATGTGGCTCCTAAAAAACTATTGAACCAGATCTACACATCTCTTGCCCAGTCTGTATTGGTATATTGCATACCAATATGGGGTGGAGCCACTAAAACCAACTTCATTCAATTAGAAAGGGCTCAGCGGGCTCTTCTTAAAGTTATGTATTTCAAGCCACGTAGATTCCCGACTTCTGACTTGTATGTTTTGTGTGACCTGTTGTCCGTGCGCAAACTGTATGCACTGAATGCGGTCTTGAGGAGACATAAATCTACCAAATACGTACCAATAGACCAGCTGAAAAGGAGGAAAAGGATATATGTCATCTCAATACCGACAGTGAAAACTGCTTTTGCGCGAAGTCAATATGCCACCCTATCTGGCAAACTCTACAACTTAATAAATAAAGAAATTGATATCTACCCTACCACAGCACATAAGTGTAGAACTAGAGTGACTGCGTGGCTGAAAACGAAAACCTACGGCGACCTGGAAAACATTATACTAAATACTTACAAGCACCTATAAATGCGAATCAAATTAAGAAACCACACACACACACACACACACACACACACACACACACACACACACACACACACACACACACACACACACACACACACACACACACACACACACACACACACATATATACACATACACACAAACATACACACACACACACACACACACACTCACTTGCATTACAAATATATACATATATTACCCACATTCAATTACAGACTCCTTCAATTGTTCTTGTTTCTAACTTTATATAAATTGTGTACTCCTAGAACATATTATAGAATTAATTAAGTAATCTCCACTTATAATAAATCTCTAAATTAAAAAAAGAATCAGCCAGTTTGAAACTAAGCTTTGCGCGGTTCGAATGTTCTCAGCATCCCATGAACGGAAAAATATGAAACATTTTATATAGGTACATTATTATTCTAGCTGCAACTTAGGATAGTTTTTATCCGACTGCGACAGTTAATTAATTTTCCGAAATATACGACTTCATTTAATTTTTCATTTATTTTTATTGAAATCAAACGCTGCTCCAACTGTCAGCTATAAGAACCGTCAAATTTTCGTCAAAATGGCGGAATTGCTTTGCCTTTCACTTATTAATAATTTAAATCCCGTATACGATAGACCTTTACGAGACAAATGCTAAAATATAAACCATAAAAAAATATTCGATTCTGATATGAGAACTTATATGCGCAAATGTCGTTTTATGTCGTAATTTCAATAAATGAAATCAACAAATTTGAACAATATAATTAACACGAATTTGTTTTTTTTGAATGACAATGGCACGCGCTCGGCGCATTCAGCCAAAGTACCCACGAAAACCGATACTCAATGTTCATATATTTGCATCCCTGTCACTCGAGTATAGTTAGTGCGATAGAGATAGAGATACCCGAATATTTTCGAATTCCGAAGTTCGTGGTTATAGCTCAGGAATCGAAAATATGGTAAATAATCATAATGTATTTTCTCGAAAAAGAATTTAAAATAAATATAGTCAAATGGAGAAAAAAACAAAGCAAGAGGTTATATAGGTAATGATTAAGTTATAAGAGTCCAAAGTTTTAAGAGGGGGTATGTTCTGTCCCTTTTCCGCAAAACGCACCTTCATATGAAACGATTGTTTTTTACTATGACGCTCGAGTATATTGACGTCACAGTCCCTCATCGTTTTCTCACTCTAACAAGCGACATTAAAACGGATGTAGCTTCATAATTTTTTGAGATATTTGAATGGGAGTTTCATTATCTTCTATCTATTTATACATAATAAATGCCTATGTCCTGACTGACTTATTCACTCAATCACTCACTCACTCACACATCAACGCACAGCCGAAACTACTAATCTTAGAGAGTTGATTTTTGCACAGTATGTTGCTTTTATAACGTGGGCTAGGGATAAAAAGGGATTTTTGAAAATTCTACCCCTAAGGGGGTAAAATGGGGGTGCAAAGTTTGTATGGGAGAACCTTTTTTTTTTGAGCTATAGACTTAAACTTTGTAGAAAAATTAGTTATTAGAATACAAATGAAACACTTTCAGCGTTTTGGAAAATTCCACTCCTACGGGGGTAAAATAGGGGTGCAAGGTTTGTATGGGGGAAACATTTTTTTTTAAATAGAGACTTAAAACTTTGTAGAAAGATCAGTCATTAGAATACAAATAAAGAACTTTCAGGGTTTTAGAAAATTCTACCCCTAAAGGGGTAAAATAGAGTGCAAAGTTTGTATGGGAAAAACTACTTTTTTTTAAATAGAGACTTAAAACTTTGTAGAGAAATTATTCATTAGAATACAAATAAAGTACCTAGATTCAGTGTTTTAAAAAAATCTACCCCTAAGGGGGTAAAATAGGGGTGCAAATTTTGTATGGGGGAAACAATATTTTTTTTAAATAGAGACTTAAAACTTTGTAGAAAGATTAGTCATCAGAATACAAATTAAGTACTTTCAGCGTTTTAGAAAATTCTACCCCTAAAAATAGGGGGCTAAAATAGGGGTGCAAAGTTTGTATGTGGGAAACTATTTTTTTTAGCTAGAGTCCTAAAACTTTGTAGAAAGATTATTTAAATACAAAGAAAGTACTTTCAGCGTTTTGGAAAATTTCACCCCTAAGGGGGTAAAATAGGGTGCAAAGTTTGTATGGGGAACACTTTTTCTGAGCTAGACACTTAAAACTTTGTAGAAAGATTACTTATAAAAATACAAAAAAAAAGACTTTCAGCGTTTTGAAAAAATCTATCCCTAAGGGGGATAAAAAGGGGTGCAAAGTTTTTATCAGGGAAAGTTTATGTTTTTGAGTTAGAGACTTGAAACTTTGTAGAAAGATTACTTATTAAAATACAAAAAAAGAACACAAATCGTTTTAGAAAATTCCACCCCTAATAGGGTTAAAAAGGAGAGCAAGCTTTGCATGGGCAACACTTTTTTTTTGAGTTAGACTTAAAACTTTGCAAAAAGATTACTTATTAGAATACTAAAAAAGAACTTTCAGCGTTTTAGAAAACTCCATCCCTAAGGGGATCCTTAAGATCCTTAAGAAGGGTAGCCAGTGTTGTGTGGGAAAAACTTTTTTTTTTACTAGACTTAAAACTATTCCAAATGTTACTTATTAAAATTAATAATAAAGTACTTTCAGAGTTTTAGAAAATTCCACCCCTAAGGGGGTTAAGAAAGCTTTGTATGGGCAACACTTTTTTTGAGCTAGAGACTTAAAAGTTTACGAAAAAAGTTCTTTCAGCGATTAGAAAAATTCAACCTCTAAGGGGGTTTAAAAGGGGGTTCAAATTTTAAATGGCGAGCAATAAAATTTTAAAGTGTGAGTAAGAGATTTTTAACTTCGGTCTTATTCTGTACGTTAAAAGACTACAAAACTGATTTCAGAGTTTTTCCAAATTCATCCCCTAAGAGTGTTAAAATTGGTTCAAAGTTTGAGTATTTCAAGGCATTTTTAAAGTATGAGATTTTTAACTTTGGTTTTAGACTGTTTGTTCACGAACTAGAAAATGAACATCAACTTTTTTTTTAATTATCCCCTAAAAGAGGGTTCAAATTTTGTATTGAGAGAAATCATTTTCTAAGACGATAAAAAGTTCTACGCGGACGAAGTCGCGGGCAACAGCTAGTCATTAATATATATTAACTACTTGCATCGATACCTGCATATGGAAGAGCGGTGCCCCTTAGCACAGGTATTACTTTTACTTAAAAAGGGACACCAGAACATGTTAAATTAGTAGGTACTTCAGAAAACGAATAAATAATTTTTCAATTTCAATTTCAATACTCGTATCGCATGACAATGCAATATTATGATGACATGGAGCTGAGCTGATGCTGGAGCTGGAAGGTGGCCAAATGAACTCCGCAATAAAAAGACACAACCCCATCGAGTTTGGGCTCTTTAGAATCATCTCAATGAGTAGTTGATGAAGGTATGCAGAAAAGTACAGTCGGCAATAAAAACTTGTACCAAAAATGAAATTTTTGACAGAAACTTGTAATGAAATGCTGTCTATTATCTTAGAAACAACAGTGATATTAGCTAAGTATGTAAATTCGACTACAAAGAGATGTATCCATACGATGTTACAAAAATATGTATGCATAGACTTTACTACCATAGTAATAAGATATACATACATAATTTTGTAACATTAAAAAGTATACCTACTTATCTTTGTAGTCGACTGTACCTTTAACAAGTTCGGAACCACCCCCACGCCAGTTGTCCCAAAAATTGGCTGACTGACGGCAGGCTATTGATGTTCGACCTATTTATGACCTAATATTAAAATATCAGCTTTTATAAAACTGTTGCAGTTTTGGTCCCTCAGCTCTCCGTCTATTACGTAAACCTTTCTACGCTGTCAAAGACAAAAGTTGTCAATCGCACGCCAAATCAACAAGACATTTAGTGCGGAGTTAGACCTTATGTCAATGTAAGAAGGTTGCGATCGCGCTGGGCTCCTTGACGCATAAATCAGATTATTTCCACCATTTGTATTATTTTCCTGTCTCATAATTATCTAGGAGAATATTTGCCATTTAATAATTTTGATTGATACCGTTTAATCCGGTTGTTTTTTTTCGTATAAAGTGGATCGCTGCCGCGGCACGCTCGCTTCGCTCGCTCGGCTCGCGCGCTGTAGGGTCGCAGTTCTTCCTAACACTCCTCGCTTCGCTCGTCGTCGTACCTACACCGACCTGCCTGCCTTAAAGTAGAATGAAAGGTAGCGGAGAATGTATTTGAGTACGAATGACATAGGTACCTAGTTAAAAAGAGAAAAAACAAAAGCAAGTATTCTGAAAATAAGTTTCTTGAGATTTAACAAGATTGTCAAAATATACAAAAGGAGAAAAAATCAGCGCGAAATTCCTTCTTTTTAAGTTATTTTATTTATTCGTATGGCATGGATACAGTTCTTTACAAACTTATATTAAGACCATCGTGGGTAAGAAACTGTATGTTGCTGCGAGGCTATTAGAATAAGCAGTGCAGCAGCCAGAAGTTGATTACTCTTTAGCACCACCCGGGGGACACGTGCAGGGAAACTGAGGGTAAATCTTCCTGCGGACGCGAGTAACCATTGTCTATCGAACGGTGTCAGCCAGGGACGGATGCTCTATCTTGTCACTTATCGCGTGATAATGCAATCCATGCTACGGGGCCTGTGCGCAAAGTTTCAACTCTCATTATGTTTTGCATATGGCCTTTCCATCCCTTTTTAAGTTTGGGGAGCATCTCTCCAGCAACCACAATTTAAAAAAATTGTACTCTCGAAACTATTGAGGTACAATTTTTTCACATACCTACTCAGGAATCCCACAATCGAAAGTGGGGTTGCCAGGGAGCATGACATAATTTGACACTGAGAAAATATGGGAACGGAACAAATGACACTAAGAAAATGTCATTTTCGGAAATTAAGAGCCACACTCTGAAAAACTTCGTCTCATTTTTTTCTGTTATAATTTCTAGCAACAGAATCTAGTTTCCCACCTAGATATGGCCAAAGAGTATAATAAGTAATGATATGGCGGATACAATGGTGTATAAAAAAAATCATGGTATTCCAGAATGCTGTTTTTAAAATGATAACCTAACTACGTTTCGTTGGAGAGTCGAGCATCCTGGGCACCTTATAACATAAAAAAAAGCGGCCAAGTGCGTGTCGGACCACGCACAACGAAGGGTTCCGTGCCTACTACTACACAAACTAGTGGATCATTACGACTAGTGGATCTCCCCAAACTGTGAACGTCTTGACTAATTTGATAAAATATTGTTCTTATTCATTCGCCTAACAAATTTCGTACCGAACTAATATGTAAATAGGTATACAAAACCATAGTACATTCATACGAATGTCGGATTGTTCCTGTAGACTCGGAGGACTTCGCTCGTTCGTACAATAATGTGCTAAACGAGGATCTGCATTCTGATATAAATATTAACCTTACGTTTAAGCCATATTATATACTTAATAGCCACAAGGAATTTGTCAGCATCGTGATGTTAAATCAGTAATTTCGCTGCACAGGTCAGGCTGGTTAGGTCTTAATGTGTTCCCCTTCGCGTGGTAACACAGGGTAACAGAAAAGCTGTTTATCCAGCATTTTGCATAAATATATCTAAACGACTTGAACGAAGAAAGTCTTCGTTAACATCTCCAAAAACTATAAAGTCCGTTAGTGTAAAGTACGTTTCGAAGGCGCATTTGGGAGACCTATAAATAACCTTGTATTATTATATTTAAGAGAAACTGCTTCAACATGTCCGGCTATGTTGCTTGCTTGGTCATAATAATTTTCAGGACAATGTCAAAGACTTGTTTTTGCCCATGCTAAGACTTCATATCCTGTATTCGAAGATGCTTGTTCAGAAGTTGTTCTTACTACTTCTACAAAACCAGGTAAGTTAAAGGAGTCAACACAGCTACTCTAAGTTTCTACTATAAAATAGACTTCACAAACAGAGTAATAGAAATTCTCTTCTTATCCAATATATTGCCGACGTAGGTGAATCGTTAAAACTTTTCTTACCTACAAACTACTTATTTAAGCTGTTTGTTTATTATCGGGCAGTTTCAGTATTAGTTTAAGTAACAAACCAACTGTTCACTATTTTCATGTGGCATGAAAATAAAGAACAATTAATGATTAGAGTTCAAAATGCCGGTTTCAAAATTGACTCGTCCAGCATAATTAAGTTGTAGCGTTCATAGCCCAGCGGCACCTGCGAGTCAGAAACGATAACGCAGGTTAAGCAATGATGGCAGCGGTCAGTCTTTGGATGGGTGACCGCCTGTTTGAGTGGTTACTATAAATGAGCGCTTCCGTGCTTTGGAAGGCACGCTAAGCAGTTGATCCCGGCTGATGTCTATGACAGTAGTCGTTAAGCCGAGTTAGAGGCCTTCGGGCGGCTTAAGAACCTCTAACAGTCGAGTTGCCCACTTACTTGACAAAGGGGGGACAAGTGTCACTTGCGTCCGCAGGAGCTACTACCTACCACAACCCTGCACGCGTCCCCTGGGTGGTACTAAAAAGTGACAAACTCAAAGGCCAAATAATGTATGCCATACGATTAAATAAATAAATTATGTTGTAAGTTGATCTTCGATTTCAAACCGTTCCTGAACAAAAATGATACCTATCTAAACAAACTTTTTGCCGCGACCTCGTCCACTTATACCTGTTAGTAGCCTTAAACGTATTTTATGTTAAACGCCTAAACAAAATCTAAGAGCAAATATATGTTATTATTATTACTGCTAAGTATTAGACATGCATGAGCATGACACAGCCGGCACAGGCGCCGTATCAATTATCGCAATTAATTCCATAATACCTCTTACCATCCCTTGAAGAGATGACTTCCACGATGAAAAAAAACTATCCCATGTCCTTCTCTTCTCAGGCTCTCAAAACTACCTCCATACCTAATTTCATTGAAAAGGTACAACAGACAGACAGAGTAACTTTCGCATTTATAATATGATATTAAGTATGGATATGGATTTATGTATTGTAATTGAAATACGCCACTGATAATCAGTATGCTAGTAATAGCCGTAATTATGCATATCAGTGAACGACATTATATTATATTAAAAAGGTCGTATCGTCATACAAACCTTACGGCACTTACATCCTTTTCTATAGGGAAATCAGTTATTCAGCAATTACTCGAAAACCTTCAAACCGATCTTTTTCAAAACACTTTTCGGTGAAAGTATTTAATAAGCACTATCTCCACGATTTTTTTAAAATTTTTCACTTCCACCGTTCGAAAGTTAGAGGGGGGGGGGACACAATTTTCGTGCCTTTCGTGGCGATTATCTCTGAGTATATTCACATAATCAAAAAAAGTGCTGAGTAACCTTATAGTTATTTTAAAAGACCTATCGTTTTATGTGCTACATATAGACTTAAGGAGAAAAAAAAATTTTTGACGTGCAGTTACAAGTATGGAGTGCCCCCGTAAAAAAAATGTTTTTAGTAATTTCATTGCATAACTATATAGCGGCCATCAAAATACACCTTTACTCCAAATTTCATTCAAATACAACTTATAGTTTTCGAGTAAAATGCCTGTGACATACGGACAGACGGACATGACGAAACTATAAGGGTTCCGTTTTTGCCATTTTGGCTACGGAACCCTAAAAATACACAATCTATCACAAAAATGAGTTCGCCGGTTCTCTTAACTCTGATTCTACAACACTAATACCACGTTTAGGAAATAGCTCGTTGAAGCTGGTAAATAAAACAAAGGTTTGATCTGCAATTTTTACTGAATATACACGAATAAAACCACTTTACACTTCTTGAAATTTTTGATCCTCACCAAATATAATTCAAGTTTTATTGTGCAATTGCCACTCAAAGTGCCTCCACTTCATATGAGAAATATTTAAATATTGCTAAGTAACTTTCTAGCATACATTATCTTATTATATCACACTGGCTAAATAACTAATATCATTAATTGAATTGAGTAAATGCACAAAAAATACAACGGTAGAGAAAACTCCATCTTCTATGGAATCTATTTCCTTGTGCCTATAAATGAATATTATGCTTAAAATATTACAACGTTCAAGCCATGAAATTAAAAATGAACATAAATATGGTAATTCATACAACGGATACGGTACATACCAGTTACCAGTGTGATGAATATTTTAAGAATCAATGTTCATACGTAAAATGTTACAACATAATATATATGACGTTAAAAAAAACTTAAATGTATTTGTGCCTTAGTAAAGTTTTCCAATGCTTTGAACAATTTATAACGCAACATCGAAGTCTCTCCATATTAATATAAGTATTTAGAATTATGTCACGCTTAAAATCTAAATAAGACTTAAAACATTTTTAATATTAAAAACAATACAAAAAATATGGCACCGGCATCAAAAAAAGTTCGAAAACCGGCTTAGAGGTAAATAAAGCATTCTTAAAGAAAATATTGTACAACTATAAAGTCAACATGTGAACCTAATCAGTATTTAGATGCGATACCTACATATATGTATACTTAAACAGATCTCAATAGAAGGATTTCGATTATCTGTCAGATCTTTTCTCTCTGCGGAGTTAGAAACATAGGTGGAGAATGATTGCAAGACTACTGATAGTAAGTGATTGAATCACAGTTGTTCGGTGCTCGCTGCTGCGGACACCCACACCGGCGAGGGACACAGACGGGTAGTAGTCATTACAACTATTCGCAGGGTGGGTGGAGAATGATTGCAAGACTACTGATAGTAAGTGATTGAATCACAGTTGTTCGGTGCTCGCTGCTGCGGACACCCACACCGGCGAGGGACACAGACGGGTAGTAGTCATTACAACTATTCGCAGGGTGGGTGGAGAATGATTGCAAGACTACTGATAGTAAGTGATTGAATCACAGTTGTTCGGTGCTCGCTGCTGCGGACACCCACACCGGCGAGGGACACAGACGGGTAGTAGTCATTACAACTATTCGCAGGGTGGGTGGAGAATGATTGCAAGACTACTGATAGTAAGTGATTGAATCACAGTTGTTCGGTGCTCGCTGCTGCGGACACCCACACCGGCGAGGGACACAGACGGGTAGTAGTCATTACAACTATTCGCAGGGTGGGTGGAGAATGATTGCAAGACTACTGATAGTAAGTGATTGAATCACAGTTGTTCGGTGCTCGCTGCTGCGGACACCCACACCGGCGAGGGACACAGACGGGTAGTAGTCATTACAACTATTCGCAGGGTGGGTGGAGAATGATTGCAAGACTACTGATAGTAAGTGATTGAATCACAGTTGTTCGGTGCTCGCTGCTGCGGACACCCACACCGGCGAGGGACACAGACGGGTAGTAGTCATTACAACTATTCGCAGGGTGGGTGGAGAATGATTGCAAGACTACTGATAGTAAGTGATTGAATCACAGTTGTTCGGTGCTCGCTGCTGCGGACACCCACACCGGCGAGGGACACAGACGGGTAGTAGTCATTACAACTATTCGCAGGGTGGGTGGAGAATGATTGCAAGACTACTGATAGTAAGTGATTGAATCACAGTTGTTCGGTGCTCGCTGCTGCGGACACCCACACCGGCGAGGGACACAGACGGGTAGTAGTCATTACAACTATTCGCAGGGTGGGTGGAGAATGATTGCAAGACTACTGATAGTAAGTGATTGAATCACAGTTGTTCGGTGCTCGCTGCTGCGGACACCCACACCGGCGAGGGACACAGACGGGTAGTAGTCATTACAACTATTCGTAGGGTGGGTGGACTAAATATATATTTTAATCTGTGCCATATTATTTTAACAGCCCGCTAAATGGTGTTGTATTTGACAGTAGGTAATACAAATAAACTTAAGTTTCATGTCATTCAATTTTCACGATACATGACAACTGTTTTATGTTTCAGTGTCATAATTATATAATATACAAGTTTTGCACACATAAAGTAAAAAAGTAGATGATATAGGTGATGCATAGCGCTTATATATACATAACGATATACATTTGTAATATACAAGGTGAGGCCGAATCAGGAAGGTATATTGCGTTGAAGCAAATTAATGTAACATGAATTCAAGCAGAACATAATTTAGGCTGCCTTTTGGATTACTGTATAGAAAATATTGATTATATTAAAAAAAGTACACCAATATCTACGAATGTACTAAATTACATCTAGGACTTCTAAACTCCACTTTGTTGAACACCAAATAGCTTATATACCTTAACGACAGTTTTAGCTAAATAAAAAAATATAGGTTTAGTTTTTTTGTATATAACAATCATTATCATGTAATTTTCTACTTTGGGAAAAATTTAGGCGATTGGTCAAAAATTGTAAAGTTACGCTAGGACAAACAGTTCGTAGAGCTTCCAGCAAAGCTGTTCGACATCCACCTAGCCCCGCCGGCCACGCGTCGCGTCACGCCCGTGGGCTCGAGCGGCACGACCAATATCAGATCGACCATTTATCTATACTGACAATATAAACATACATTTAAACTACATCTCTCATTTGGGATCAAAGTTCTCTAGATTTTTCGAATTTATTTTATATTACAATTTTTTCATGTGACAGTCATTATAGATAACAATGGACCATTGTATACCAGAATAGAAGAATACATACCCATTATTTAGAAGCACTTTACTTTAGTGCCCATGCCTATTGTAATATAGCCTCATCTTTAAATAAAAACGGTAACCGATGAGTTACCAGAATATAAAAAAAGACAGTGGCACTTAGGTTCCATAAATTCTCTGACTCTTGAGTAGTAATAAAATACAAAATAATTACAAACAAATAGAATACATTTAACATTTATGAATGTCAAAATTACTAATGCCTGCTGTTGGTTTGCCGCGACCCTTGCGCCTTTACATAGCGCGCACACCCTGCGAACAACAATTACACTTTCAGTTAATCTGTTACCTTTCTACTTTAAAGTTTAAACTCATTCGTCAAACAATATGCTGTCTCCACACCGAACTACGCAGTTGCCGGGTTAGCAGGTTAGATACCAGGCCAAAATTATTGTCGTTGTAAAGAGATGAGATGTCACATGCTATTTCTAGCATGCGAATGTATTATTATAATAACAATGCGGAACTTTAAAAGATGACAGAATAGTTTAAAGAAGGATATATTATGTTTTACGCGAATCCGACATTTAAACTCCATAGGTAATAATAATAAACAAAAATATAAAATTGTTACTGAAGAGTTTAGCTCTGACTGAAAATTATTTTGACCCAACGTATACATATTATGTACCTACGTACAAATATGGCTTTAACGCACACGTGTAAACGCATTACTGTACCTTATCAACTTTTATCATAACGACCATGAAATGAAAGCCAACGAATGACGTGGTACACCTACATCATTAAAACTAATTAACGAATAATACCTGAAATGCTTAATACCTATTTCTTAGCGTTCTAGACTTTCAGTGTAATTTAGTGATAGATTAACTGAAGTACAATAACTAATCATTATTAATTATATATTTTTTTACAAGTTTGCATTGTTAGTAAGTTAATTTTCCTGGAATCCGCCTGTTATCTTTCAGGTTAACCTTTTTTCTCATAACTTGTTTTTATTGACACTATCGCAAACAGTCAAAGTTCATCAAGTTTGAATTACACAATAATATTATCGTAGAAAAGCAATTAAATGGAAATATTTCACAGCCAAGTCGAGTGTTTTTATACAGTCAAGTACTAACGAAAGTTTAATACATCTGTAGTGATGATAAGGTTGGAATTGATTGAGATCATGTACTCAAACTCCATTATTTATGTTGTTAATTAGTTTTACAGCTGTTGGTTCTCCTGAAAATAAATAATATCTCATCTCATCAAATAAATATCTAAAATGGCACTTGAACGTCTTAAATTAAGAGTCGTGTTCAGATATTTATGAGCACCTTCTTCGCTCTGCTTTATCTGATAGTGATTGTAGACAGAGCTCTCTAAATCCGTTTCGTTCCTTATTATCATATACCGACGAAGAAAGCTTTTTCTCTGAATACTTTTTTCTTATTTTCCATTCGTATATTTAACAAAAAAAGTTTTACTGCGTTTGATCTAAAGCGTTTTACTATGTAGTTTTTTAGTGCGAGGGTAGGCCCCCCACAAGGTGACCGATGACCTGGTAAAGGTCGCGGGAGTCCGCTGGATGCGGGTGGCGCAGGACCGGTCATTGTGGCACTCTTTGGGGGAGGCCTATGTCCAGCAGTGGACTTCTTTCGGCTGATATGATGATGATGATGTAGTTTTTACGTTACTCCAGTCCATCCACCATTTCTACGTAGGTAATAGAATTTTAATTTAAGGCTTATGTATCGATGTGACACTGATATACCTTTGTGTAACGAAGACAGACGGCTAATCAATTTACTTGAACCATCCCATTGTCCACATTTTTATTTAGTAATTGTGTATATTCTAGAAGTTACGTCATTATAATATCATATTTCTACAAAACAATACCTCGATAATCATGCATAATTTAACAAAGAGGTTAAAATTCATGCATGAGCGAAATATGAGTTCCAATCAAAATCTAATACAAACTGGATTCTAGTTCCAATTAATTTCTACAACTACAAGACATGCACGGTAAGCTGGGTTAATGAGGATGAAATGAGAACACAGAACAACAAGCGGCGAAGCGTTCATATAATCCGAGTCCTTCCATCCATTAGACTAGAGCAAAATAAACGTAACCTGGGGCCCATTATACCACGAAACTTTCAAATAAACAAGTCGACAAAACATCGTACAAAGTAGTCTACACACTGTAGTAAGATTGCCTAACTTGCAGTTTGTCACTTGCAAATTGTTACTGTTAGTATCGTGGGATAATGCCCTTGTTACGCTCTTATTATAGTAGTTTATGTGACTGTACATAATGAAGGGCATTAAACACGAGTGTGGGTTTATATAAATACATCACACGAGTGTTTTAATGCCTAATTATGTACAGTCATACACTATTTTATCTATCCACATATCATAAGCCTCCGTGATGCATTCAGGAGCCGCATATTATGACCGGCATCGCGGCGTCGTTTTCTGGCAGCTGTCATAGTTTTTTTTTAATTCAGAGACAAACTAGAGTTGGATCCAACTGTCATATCGTTAGATATCTTACTTACGTGCGACATTTGTCACATTTGTATGCAAATTGACAATTCATTTCGAACTACGTCATCTCGACTGATATTAGAATAGAGGTTAAATCAAATTTCTTTGTTTTTCAGAGACGTTCGAAATTTGAATGAAATAATATTATAGAAATCGATGTTATTATTTAGTAATAATAACATTTCCACAGATAAGAAATTTGTTCTAACAAAACAGTTTATTGTTATGGTGGTCATAATGTGCGGTTCTTGAATGCATCATGGAGGGTTTATGATATTTGGATAGATAAAGAAAATATAAAACGCCTTGTCACTGGATGTACGGCAATGCGAGAGTGTTACATGCCTTACCTCGATGAGCATACAAAGGTTGCGTGTTGAGTGTCAGTTATCGTGCCTTCCGCGCGGAGTCGCCGCGCTGCGATGGGGTCGGCGTGGGCACCGTCGGCGGCTCGGCGACCGCCTAGCGCCACCCAACAGCCGGGTTAGTGATGGAAGCGACAGTTACCACAACACGTCAGTGCTCGCGGCTTTTATCTCGAGTATACAGGAATAAGTATTCGTCTTACAGAAAACTTACGAATGGTCAATTGCGTCTTTACATTGGGATTTGGGATAAGCACAGCACTGTGCACTCTTTTTAACCCCCGACGAAAAATGAGGGGGTGTTATAAGTTTGACATGTCTGTCTGTCTGTGTGTTTGTGTGTCTGTCTGTGGCCCCTAAACGAATGGACCGATTTGAATGCGGGTTTTTTTATCCGAAAGCTGACGTGATCGAGATGGTTGGAAAATCGGTTCAGCCGTTTTTGAGATATTGAACTTTGAAATGAAAATGTCGGGGGTTTTTCAACTTTTCCAAGTTGTAGTTATTGACTAATATTGTTAAATGGTAATAATTGCTAATGTTCTTTGTCAATCCGTTAGCCATTGTATAGTCGCACCGTAACACGATCGCCTTTGCTCATTCATAGTCTGTAGAGTTGTAACTATAATGTACAGCGAGCACTTAAGTGAATTGAAAAGGTATGGAAACATAGCGAGTGGGAAGTTCTTAAACCACAGCCAGTGCCAGTACGATACGCCATAAACTTTTAAATGATTTTTGAAATATAGGTACACATAAATATTGCCCTGCTTCATGTGTAATCGGGTAGAACCGTAATAAGAAGAAAAGTCAAACTCGTGGAACGAATTTTAAATAAATCTGTTGGCCAGTGGTAATTGGCTCGTGACGACATATGCGCGTGTATTAAGCACGTGCAATGGTTAACGTCATATTATCGATGCTATTGAATTTGGCCTTCGCGCGGGGTAAATAAATATAAACATCTCACACGACTTAGCCATCACTAGATATTGTTTCCAAACCTTTACACAAATAGGACAAGCAACGCGGAACCATAAGATGCACCATATCCCATGATTCCCAATATGAAAGTGTCGGCGATGAGCCCAGCGGCCTCCTAAGTTAGTACTTTATTGTAAGTAACGGAGACGGCGGTGCACACAAACAACCAAAACCTAATTATGTGTTAAGATAGTGAACATATTAGTTATTTCGTAAGAGTATAGTATTTGGAGGTTAGTATGATATTTGTCAATTAATATCATTTTCTATTTTTTTCTTAGGCTATCAAGCAGTTAAGATAAAAATGTAGGCTGCAGTAAATTTCTATGCAAATTGTAAAACAATAATACTAGATCGAATAAAGATGTACGAACGACTAAAGGTGAATTGTGAGGAAAAGAACGTTCACAAGAACATATTCTTATATGTTCTTGTGAGTGGTATTAAATTAACTCTAAGACATCGGTTACACGCTAATTCTGGCGTCAGTTCAGTCCATCAGTATTATGAGAGTATGTTCTTGTGAGTGGTATTAAATTAACTCTAAGACATCGGTTACACGCTAATTCTGGCGTCAGTTCAGTCCATCAGTATTATGAGAGAATAATAGAGTAACCGTTGTGTATGACAGAGACAGACAGATCATACTGATGGACTGAACTGACGCCAAAATTAGCGTGTAACCGAAGCGTAAGTGATAAGGAATATGATGCAATGAAGAGAAAACATGTAAAAGAGGTATAAGATTTGCATAAAGAGGTCAAGACACAGGCTCGAGAGTGTATCTTGCGACTCGATTAACTACATTATATAATATATTAATCACGAACATGGTTGGCCATTCTGTCGAATACTTATTGTACAGTTAGGGTTGATAAAAATCGGATTTATTTGATTTAAATAGGATTTTTTTGTTTTTTTTTACTTGCGGATTTTTTTAAATGTGGAAGTCAGTTATTAATTGAATAAAAAGACAACAAAATCAATTTAAAAAAAAAACTGTCATTTAAATTAAGAATTAGTTAAGTTTTTTTAAAAGGAAGACTAATTTGGCTGCCTTCTCGGTACCTAATCTATTTATTATGCTCGGGAAATCTCCGAACGGTGTAGGTAAACAGCATTGAACACGTCGCCTATTGCCTGCTATACGGCCACAACTCAAAATTAAAACACATTTGAGATGTGGCTCTATTGCACTGCAATAGGCGAGCAGGCAATAGGCGACGTGTGTGCGCTGTAGTTTATGTCAGGGAAGTCCCTGGACATATTTCGGCTGATTTGGTCGCAGCAAAAAAGTATTGATTTTTATAAAAAAAAACAATTGATTTAAATCATATCAACCCTGTGTACCTACAGTCAAGGACTTTAGTTGTTGAGCCATTTAGGTGTCAACTAATTTTGGGTTTTTAATAGTAAAGTTTTGAAGTTCAGTATACAGTGAGCTCTAAATGGCTCAACGATTAAACTCCGTGACCGCACATCAAAAAGTAGAATGGCCTAGTTACGTGATCGAAAAATTTATTGGTTTGTTTGAGTCAATCAACTTTTTCTTGCTGTTATTCTGTCCCGGTAAGCCAAGAGACAACAGTGATAGTGTTTCTTAGAAAAAAAACTATAAATTGAATTCCTATCATGCTAAGGAGATGCCTCACCATAGAATAGGTTTACCAATAATAACAAAAACACATGTTTAATGGATTAAATCCCATAAAATCATAGTTGTACAGAGTGACCCAGGAGACGTCACCATGGCAACTAGCAACAATAAATAGTTGATTGGCCCATTTAACGTATCCAAATGGAATGGCATTGTAATCTATATTATGATTTCGTGTAATACCTACTACGCTGATTAATTGGCATAGAAAATTAATTTAGCACAGTTTACATAGAACGCGTTTGTTGCGGTGTGATTCGAATCAGCGCCGCGATAATGAGTGGCAGGGACTTGCACGCTTGTAAAGTGCGAGTGAAGCAAACCGATAAGAGAAAATGAAGACAACAACCTTAGTCGTAATAGTACATTACTACAGAGGCCGGGAAGTAAGGGGTTGCCGGCCGAGTACATATAGGATAGTTATGAGGCTGGCAACCCCTTTTCACGCCGAGGTATGTATAGTGCTTTTCTCAAACATGCAATGAAATAAATTACAATAACTCCAAGAAATCAAACTTTAATTTCTAGAAAAAGTTCTAGTTTAGACAAAAAGTATAACTAACACATACCTATATTAGGTAGGTACTATTTTCTTCGTCGGTATTTTCGTTGGAACTCGTCTTAAATAACAAAATCAACAACGCACAATAAATCCAATAAAATAGAATTACAGAATCAAAAGTTACCAAATTTTGCCTCCAATATGATGAAAAAAATACCTACTCGGTTTGAGTAGACATTTTTACCGCTGATATTTTAGATAAAATAATTTAAATGTCTAGTTAAATTGACAATTTAAAATTATTGCAATTTGTTAATGTACTCGGCCGGCAACCCCTTGCTTCCCGACCTCTGTAGTAATGTACTATTTCTCAAACATGCAATGAAATATTCTCTTTACGTTCCTTATTATAGACCCGGAAGTATCCTTTTTCGGGCGCGGCATCTCGAGGCGGCCTGAAATGGGATTTCATACAACTTTTTAGGCCTAGGCCTGCAAAGTAACTTTTTAATTTTCATTCCACTATTTGTGGCACAGCATCACGGCATTCAGCCATGAAACTTAGTTTGATTTGAGGGTTTTTATTTATTTATTTCATTGCATGTTTGAGAAAAGCACTATACAATGCCTTGGCGTGAAAACGGATTCCCGGCCTCGTATCTCTATCTATACCTACTTGGCCGGAAATCCGTGTTTTCCCGGCCTCTGATGTAATGTACTATTAGTCTATTATATAACACTAGCTGCCCGCAATAGAACACCGGCAAATAAAACAAAGCCGATGTCCATCCAGAAAGTTAATTCTATACGCGAGTAGAAGATTTTTTGAAATCGGTCTAGTGGTTCGTCAGATTACCCCTTACATACCAACTTATAAACGTACACAGCTACAATCGCACAGACTTTTCCGCTTTATAATATTAGTATAGATTTATATGGTATCAAGGTAGAAGGCAATCAAAGGCAAGTTAAAATTGGTCATGGCTTGACCATTGGAGACGTCTGTCACAATTTTGATTTTATGTTGACATGTTTTATGCCGTAGTAACAAGGGAATTGTAATCTCATCGGTTTCAGCGACTATTCACCAGAATTAAAATTCCGCTTCACCCATTCGCCGCCACAGAAAAAAAAGCGGCCAAGCGCGAGTCGGATTCGCCCATGAAGGGTTCCGTAAAATAAATTGCGGTTTACGATTTATGACGTATTAAAAAAAAACACTTACTAGATCTCGTTCAAACCAATTTTGCATGGTAATGTACATCATATATATTTTTTAGTTTTATCATTCTCTTATTTTAGAAGTTACAGGGGGGGGGGGGGGGGGGACACGACGACGACGACGACACATTTTACCACTTTGGAAGCGTCTCTCGCGCAAACTATTCAGTTTACAAAAAAATTATATCAGAACCTCAATATCATTTTTGAAGACCTATATACACATATGGGTTTGATGAAATAAAAAAATGTTTTTTTTTCTATTTTTGTGTGAAAATCTTAATGCGGTTCACAGAATACATCAACTTACCAAGTTTCAACAGTATAGTTCTTAAAGTTTCGGAAAAAAGTGGCTGTGACATACGGACGGACAGACAGACATGACGAAGGGTTCCGTTTTTTGCCATTTGGCTACGGAACCCTAAAAATGCCACGCTAGTTTTAAGTGTACAGATTTTGACTTCGTATGACGTCGGCGGCAGGTGAGTTCAAAAATATAAATCGTGCTTTTCATGATTTCCAATAACCACACTAGGTATATAACTTTTCATGATTTCCAATAACCACACTAGGTATATAACTTTTCATGATTTCCAATAACCACACTAGGTATATAACTTTTCATGATTTCCAATAACCACACTAGGTATATAACTTTTCATGATTTCCAATAACCACACTAGGTATATAACTTTTCATGATTTCCAATAACCACACTAGGTATATAACTTTTCACGATTTCCAATAACCACACTAGGTATATAACTTTTCATGATTTCCAATAACCACACTAGGTATATAACTTTTCATGATTTCCAATAACCACACTAGGTATATAACTTTTCATGATTTCCAATAACCACACTAGGTATATAACTTTTCATGATTTCCAATAACCACACTAGGTATATAACTTTTCATGATTTCCAATAACCACACTAGGTATATAACTTTTCATGATTTCCAATAACCACACTAGGTATATAACTTTTCATGATTTCCAATAACCACACTAGGTATATAACTTTTCAAGTCATTACTGAACTACTTGGAATAAAAAGAAAACAGCACCAGCATTGTGCATACTGGTTTACTATTAGTGGTAGTGCTGCCTCTGGCGGCAGAACATTGCAGTAATGTTCCCTATTGGTGCAACCCGCCCTTATATTTTTAGGGTTCCGTACCCAAGGGTGATACGGGACCATTACTAACACTCCGCTGTCCGTCTGTCTGTCTGTCTGTCCGTCTGTCACCAGGCTGTATCTCATGAACCGTGATAGATAGACAGTTAAAATTTTCACAGATGATGTATTTCTGTTGCCGCTATAACGACATATACTAAAAAAACTGAATAAAATAATTATTTGAAGGGGGGGGGGGGGGGGGGGGGGAATTCAATTTTTTACTGATTTAATTCGCTGTTTTTATTGATAATGGTACGGAACCCTTCGCGCACGTGGCCGGTTCTTTTTGTTGGTTTGCTGGGATCGCGTTGGTTGACTGACCTTGGGGGTCGAAATTGCACCACGTCCGTAGGAATTACCCACCGCTACCCTACACGTGACTTCTCGACGGTGCTAGAAGTGCAACAACCTGGCAACCGTACCGTCTTTTCGAAGATCTCACGGTTCTAATAGACAATTTCAATAAATAAATACTGACCTTGGAGATGTCGACGCCGGTGACGCGGTGCACTAGCTCGGGGATGCACTGCACGATGCTGAGCACCTCGCCCGTGAGCTTGGCGGCGCCCACCTCGCCGCCGCCGCACGACACCATCGTCACCTTGCGGGCCTGAGACAGCGGCGCGGCCACCTCTGCTGCCACCTGCGTGCACATATTTATTTTCATCAGTAAAACACTTGCTCGTAAAGGGCTTCATAATGCGCAGGCATACAGAGCTACAATAGCCTAAATTACGACCAATTTTTTCTTAAATTGTATCCGTCACTCATGCGTCAGTTAAAAAGCAAGGAGGTTTTAACTCAAATACAAAGTTTGTTTATTTATAAATAAATCTAAACGTATAAAAATGAATGAAACATGATTAAGGTGGTTCGATTGCCATACAAAACGTTATTTGACATTCGCAGGCTAACGGCGTGATATTTTAAGAAACTAGAGTTTCTGCTGCGAATGGCTTTGTCTTTTTACGCGGTGTTGTCTCATACCTGTTATTAGAGGATCCGAAGTCACGAGTAATCTATTAAGTACATCCCTATTGCATGAAACCCTCGAAAACTATCGGGAAAAGTGTTGACGGTATAGTAGACGAAAATGTTTGTTTCGTGTTTCTGCAGCCTCATCGGACAATTGCCCGATAGACAACAAAGCATTCTGAATTATAAGTTCGCCGTGAATCAATAACTTGTGCATCGTGGGAATCATACGGCACCATGGGTAAAGTTAAACATACAGTTTTGCTGTTTCATTAGTAAATATCGTAAATTTACCCCGGTCGCTCAATAACTTTTGGTTACGTAAATGTACCTTCTAGCCAATCAACATCTTTTTTTAAGAAATCATCTTCTTTATTGTGTGCTGCAGCCCGTCTAGATCTCATTTCAGACTTGAATCGACTAAAATTATGCTTGCTTTCCCTTATTTGTTCATCATTAAAGTTTTCCTTACCAAGCAAATCATTTTCAATAAAGTCCAGTTTACTTTTTAAATTTGGCAATTTCGTTTGCTGCATCAACTCGGATAACTTAGATCGAGTTGATAATTTAACATTACATGGCCCTAGAAACAATAAAAAAACAAAATGACCAAAAAATAACAAATTAATAAAATCATACATTTTGACCATACCTAATTTTCCATTTTCCGGAGTGTTTCCGTGGAAAATCAAAACTACATCGTAAACTAGAATAAATGAGGTATGTGCTACATGTCCTATTTCTGCCGGGACACCTCGGGAACTACAACTAAATGTTTCCGATAAGTCAAAATACAAGCAAAACGAGAACGTTAAAAGGGTGTACTTTTGAATGACTACCATATCGTCATAACATAATCAATCCTTTTTAAACTATATACAACCGATATATTTATATATTTTACCGTAAAAACATACAAATTCACTATTAAAAGTCACCCCGATTTGATGTGTCGTTTGAGAAAATAAGTGTACTTCAAATACTTCATATTGCAACCAGCTATACGAACATAGTTTAGCGATACGGTCGAATACATTGACAGATTATAGTGCGTTAATAAGTAGACTTTCTGATCCTACCACATTATTCTACCCACAATCAGTATTTAAAAATTGACTTTTGGCCGCCCAGATCAGTGATATACCATTCTGTGCGTTGGAAAAGTATGGCATGGTGATTCGTGATGGTTAGCTGTGCAAAAATTAGCCTGGTACAAACGTGTTCTCGTTGGTATGGCGGGGTCTAGGTCACATCGGAGAAGTTTGGCATTACGCTACCGCCTACTTCTTTTTTCATCGCCTATCGGAAAATACAAGGAATTTGTATAACAAATCGTTTGACTTTCGTAATTTAAACGACACGTTCGATTAACGCCCTCGCGTTTAGGCCGCCGGTACGAGCGCTATGACCATTATTTTTCTTTTCTTCATTACGTAATTAGACCCCTGAAGGGCCATACACTTTAAAAAATCGTGTCAGTATCTCCCGGTCTATCAGTATAATTACGAAAATCTTTGTATTTTATAACCAGCACATATTACTCATCCCTCATAACCCTCATTCGCATAACGTGCTTGCAGGTGTTATTTAATTTCACACAAGCTTCTAATAGACATCTCTTTGCGTACTTGTGGCACAATGTACAATTACAGACATACGTCGCAGAACAGAAGGCGTATTACGGCGTATACACACGGCGACTTTTTGCATCACGATACAGTATCGATACAAGTGATTTTGACGCGCGTTTGTATTGGATGCAAAAAGTCTTCGTACGTGTTCTGCTCTTATATGGTCACAATTACGAGTATGATGTTTAACCTTTTTTCACTGCTTGATGGAAAGCAGCGAAGGAAAAAGCCGAATACGTTCTCTGGTAATTATTATACGATAAAAGCAACCATGTATGTAGGTATCTATGTAAATAAGCCGAATCATGTCTATCTTCTCTGAATCGTGCAAAACCGGCTCTTTTGAATCGCTAAGATAAACGAGTTACGTTCGTTTGCAGTGCGAAAATTAATCCTGTAATTCCAGAGAACAAGGGGTGTGCGGGCTGGTGGAAAAGGCTCACAATAACGTAATGGGCAAGAAAAACCGAACCCACAATAAATGCTATTGCTGATCTCTAAAAACAAAAGAAAACGTACACATCAAACAACGTTCATTTGTTCGATCTAAGCCCACACTAAGGTGACTAAACTATGTGTTACCACTTGCCACTGAAATAGCTTTAGCTCAATCTCTCCTCAGGCCTGGGGAAAGCTTGCCGAAGATAGAGATGGATGGCGCAAACGCGTTGTGGACGGCAGAGCGTGCGATGGAACATGGTTCGAGAAACTGGCCAATAGAAGGGTGCTTAGAGAACAAACTGAAACTAGAGCCCCTGGCATGAATTTCGTCTGTCTGTCGTGGAAGATCATGCCAGTCTCGTTTTGGCTTATACAGTCACCAAAAACGATGTCTCCATGGCAATGTTTAAATCGTCTGGAATAGACGCAAAGGCCTGTGATGAATCTCTCGTATGTATGGTAAAGCTTACCTTGGGTAACGTCTCGAGCATCATGTCGACCATGGCGGCCGACCCGTATTCCTTCCACGCCTCCGCCTTCTTTGCCATCTGCTCCGCGTCCGCTGCGGCCTTCGCCTTGATTGCGTATGCCTCAGCCTACAAACAGAAATTGACTGCTCAGAAACTCGTACACATCTGACAATTACTGAACGAGCGAGCGAACATTTCAGCTTGGCAAACAGTCTTCAGTCTCTTCTACAGAACCTCTAGTATAAGTTTTATCGATACATAAACGTTTTCGAACGCGTTTGCATTTAGTTTAAATTTGTATAATAATACTTACCACCAGGGGCGCAGGGGTGTACAAATTGAAACAAAACGCAAACGCGTTCGAAAAGGTATTGTGTCAATAAAACTTATACTAGAGCTACAGGTCGCATTCTCAACCGATTCTCGTCAAATTTTGAGAGCAGGGGCTCTAGTATAAGTTTTATCGATACAATACGTTTTCGAACGCGTTTGCGTTTAGTTTCAATTTTCTGGTGATAACTATTAGGAACTAGGCGTTGCCATACAAATTGAAACTAAACGCAAACGCATTCGAAAACTTATATGTATCGATAAAACTTATACTAGAGCTACAGGTTAGATAATTATATACATATCTTTTTTCGATTCAAGAACTCTATTGGTCGCAAGGTTTTGTCTGTTTGTATCAAACCAAAATGTCTACGCGACAGATAAGCACTGACGAATCTTAACTGTAACTAATGGCTCCGAAAAAGCAGTGTAACTGGCAAGACTGTCTTTTTTCAAAAAAGTTTTTATATAATTTCGTATCTAGATATGAATGAATATTTGTCGAGCTGCCGCGGCCGTCCGGCATAGTCTGAATTGGCTCTAACTGGTGTTACAAAACATCTAGTTGAGTACTGTCTAGTAGTATACATAATTACTCAAAGTGTGGGACAGTGGTACGGACCTCTCCCCGCACTTTAACGGCCTCGGCGGCCGCCTCCGCTTCGAGCACGGTCTTCAGCTTGTGAGCCTCCGCCAGTTTCTCCAACTTGAACTTTTCTGCTTCGGCGGGCCTGAAACAAACAAACTCGTTAAGTACCCTTTTCTGGAGTAAGCAGTAGCTCTATTTGAGTTTTATCGATACAATACGTTTTCGAATGCGTTTTGTTTCAATTTGTATGGCAATGCGAACAACGCCTCTGGTGGTAACTATTAGGAACGTTCGCGTTGCCATAGATTAGATTAGATTTTTTTATTTCATAACATACAATTACAATATAAATTAAAGCTAGCTTAACCTATATGAATCTATATTATGAATTTATGATCGTCTAATAGAATATTGAATTGTAATACAATGTCTTTACATATGGTTCAAATATAGTCACAACTGATAATGTCTAGACAAAAATAATGAAATGACTATAATACAAATTGAAACTAAACTCAAACGCGTTCGAAAACGTATTTTTGTGTAGCGATAAAACTTATACTAGAACTACTGCTTACTACATCATCTGTAGTAAGCAGTAGTTCTGATGCAAGATTTCATGTTTGTGTACTGCGTGCTTTATTAAAATTGCACATATTGATATGGATGAATAAAGAAAACATCGTTAAATCCCTGTATCAAACTCTTCACACTGTCCAGAAGCCTGAACTTGTCCACAAATATTTGCTAGAGTAGTGTTATCGAACGTCAATGTAGTTCTGATTTCTAACAAAATTAAAAACTTTACTAGGTCCATTTATTTGACAAGAAATAATTTTACGACCAACTTAATCATTTTTAATGTGCACATATATACCTGTGGAATGTTATACCTACCGTGAAATATAATAATATGTTTTATGAACATATAAATATAATCGACTAGCTGCCCGCGCGGCTTCGCCCGTGTATTGCAAAGAACGCAGGCAAACTCACGGGATAAAATATAGCCTACTACCTTTTGCCCGCGTAGTAAGTGTATTTTTTGCAATAATTGTTGAATTGTTACGCCAGCACCAGCCTACTACTACTTCCCCTATGAATAACCCTTCGTCAAAATGTAAAAAATAATTTTACACTACTGAACCGATTTACATGTACAGTACCGGTCAAAAGTTTAAGTTCACTCTTTGTTTTAGGTACAAATGAGTACTTTTGGGCAATAATTTTTTGCAGTTCGGAAGCCGAAATTTGTTTCCAAATGATCCGTTATTGTTTACAGAGATGTGTTTGATTAGTCAGACACAATTTACGTAGATTTCTAAACAACTCATTCCCTAAAAGAGTGAACTTAAACTTTTGACCGGTACTGTAGTTTTCACGAACGTGTAGCTTTTTACTTATTTAAATATATCAATTTATGTGTACAGTTGCTGCAAACATTTTGAGCTGGTCCTACATATTATGTGTGCTACTCAAGTGCGCAGTAGCCGATTTAGCCAGTAGCCCTTTTGATTCAAGATGTTTGCCGGGACCTATATCAATTACATACATAGTAGGTACAAAATGCATGCGAAGCATGGAACGAATTGCTATATTTACTTAAATAAGATGAATGCATGAAATGAAATGATGAAATGCATCAAGTCAAACTTGTGGCCCGGACATTGGTATTATGAGTTAAATTGTTAAAACCTACTTACCTATAAGTATAAGCCTATACACGTCTTCTGTGTATACAACACACTGAATACCTATATCATAATTTTGTATTTTTTGTTTCTTTAGGTATATAAGAATTATTTTGTCATCATATAACCATAAAACACGAGTGCCGTAATGTTATAAAACACACGTGTTTAATACCCAGGATTATGAGCCTAAAAGCGGCACAATAAGAGGCACATTACGGCACTCGTGTTTTATGGTTATATCCCGATTAAGACACGTTGTCACCTTGCCACTACACGAGCAAATGTGTTGAAAATCATTTTCAACACATTTGCTTGTAACGTGCCTCTTATTATGCCGCTTTTAGGTTCATAATCCTGGGTATTAAACACGCGTGTTTAATAACATTACGAAACTCGTGTAGTTATGTTTATATCCCGATTAAGACACGTTGGCACCTTGCAGCAAGGTGTATGTATGGACTCGGCGCATTCTTAAATTGTTCGGGTTATACAGGTTTGTTTTTAATTCTCGGCAAATGGCTCTTACTCGACTAAACAAATTAAATCCTTCTTGTGAATTAATTGATTATTTCTTCTAGGATATGGTACAGAAACATTTCATTTAGTAAAACTATTTACTTTTGATAACATTTTACATGAATTTATATTGAATAAGAAAATATTTATTTTACTTTGTATTGGCTGTTTAGAGATTTCATCTAAGCCTCGCTGCGGGCGCACTGCGCGAACTTCACGAAAAAAAAATAGTTGCGCGCCATTATAAGTAATTTTACAAATATTTGTAAACATTGATGATGTGTGTTTGGTTATTATTAAAAATGTTGATTCGTGGTGAATAGAAAAGTGATAAATAGAATTGACGCCACTGTACATTCTTGGAGATGTACAAATATATGTGAGTAAAAACCTGTTGTCATCAATAACTAAAGGAAACAACTTAGGAGCCTGTAACATTTTAATTTTATGAAAAGGAATCCTCGCAAATGTGTTGAAAAACGTCGTATGACACGCGTGAGCTTTGATAATTACATCCTCGGCTCTCTTATCACGCTCACCCGCGGTTCGCGTGACAATTCCGCCTCTGATGTAATGATCAACATAGCTCACTTGTATCACAATGTACTATTTCATCACACTTGCTCATAAATGGTGTTATTCCTTGCCTGTATACAGAAGGACAATGGCCTAAATTGTTCCCGCGGGAAATAATGGTCCCAAGGGAGTAATGAGCTTGTGTGTGATCTGATTGGTTAAGCAAATCTGGACGGCAAGAATTCTGCTCTGTGATTGGTTGGAAAATAAAATCGAGCAGGCCATGCCCTGCAAGAACCACATGCTCCATGTTCTGTGATTGGTTGAAATATTGAAGCTCCGCCCTCCACTCGCACTGATCTAGAAGTGAAGTTGTCAATTTCGTCAACATTTGATTGATGCGCTTGTATAAAACATAGGTTTTTCTGTCTTTTGAGGTTATTTATTTCCTCGCAAATGTGATGAAAAACATTGTGTAAAACACGGGCGTAAGAATATTGCAAACTCGAGTCATCAAAAGCCCTCCGCTTTACGGTGTCGGGCTCGGGTCGTCCGTCCGCGGATAATCTCAGTAACCGAACTAGAAAGCTGAAATTTGGTACTAATATGTATATCAATCACACCGACAAAGTGGTAAAATAAAAAGTGTTTTATTTTATTTTATTAGGGTACCTCCCCTATACGTAACGTGGGGAGTGTTTTTTTTTCATTTCAACCCTAACGTGTGATATATTGTTGGATAGGTATTTAAAAATGAATATGGGTTTTCTAAAATCATTTTTTGATAATGTTAATATTTTCAGAGATAATCTCTCTAAAAGTAAAAAAAAAATGTGTCCCCCCCTCTAACTTTTAAACAATAAGTTTTAAGAATATAAAAAAAATCTCAAAAGTAGAACTTTATAAAAACTTTCTAGGAAAATTATTTTGAACTTGATAGGTTGAATAGTTATTGAAAAAAATTACAAAATAATTTCACACACTGTGACGGACGAAAAACTACGGAACCCTACACTGAGCGTGGCCCGACACGCTCTTGGCCGGTTTTTTTAAGTAAATGATTAGTATAGATAAGGTGTCGGACCTGCGGACGGTAGCTTCCAGCTCTTTCTCGCGCCTCTGCACTTCCCACTTCTGCACGGCGATCTCCTGAGTACGCTCTACGACCGCGATTTGCATTTGTTCTTCTTTGATGCGCTGCTTCGTTTTAGCCGCTTGTAGTTCGTAGGCCATTTCCGCTTCGGCCTGGAACAAATGTTAGACTTAGCACTAGCGTCAGCCCTGGCCTGAAATCAGCTCGCAACATCAGCACAGTTTGGTGAAAAATTACGATGGCACTTGCTTTCATCCAAGGGCGTGCTTACAGTATTAGCTTTATTCAAAAAGGAGGATTGCGATGAAGTTTTTCAACGAGAGGAAGATATTCGTCGGTTGGGAGGACTTTGACCGAGTGTTTACCTATATCTAAGCTTCTAAATATCCCGGGCTGCCCCTATCTGCCTCCAATTGCCCGTAAATGGCTACACCCTGGACTTGAACCCACAAATTTAACTCACATAGGCAATCTGCGTTCGCGCAGACGAATGCTGACAACGCGGAATGACACCATTCAATAAACATCTTATCGTCGGAGATAGTGCAATACCGCGTAACTAAAGACTGTATCGTTAAGTATAAATACAACTTGACAGAGGAGTAATTCGATTAAAACATAGAGATGTTTTTAATTCAAACTGAAGTCGATCTATATACATTCAATGTCGGCTTTGACTTGGATTGTTTGATTTCCTCGTTACTTATTTTAAACTAAAAATGCGTGGACTTTCACCAGAAAAGCGGAAATCGATTCTGGACAAATGGTGTAGTATAATAGGATTCACTCTCAGGGAGCTAGCTAAACTCGAAAACGTTCGTGTTAGTGCAGTGCAAAATGTCTCAATTTATATGGCAACGCGAACAGCGCCTCTGGTGGTAACTATTAGGAACTACGCGTTGCCAAACAAAGTGAAACTAAACGCAAACGCGTTCGAAAACGTATATGTATCGATTAAACTTATACTAGAGCTACAGTATCTGGTCATAGTTGAAATTGCAGTTAATCTGATATGATGTGGGTTGGTTTTAATTAGTTTGTTTACGTTTATAAACTGACGTCTTACTGTTTCTACAGGCTGTTACAAGAAATTTTTAACCGACTGCAAATAAGAGTACCCAAAGTCATGTTGAGATTGAGCAAAGCTAAAAAAAGCAAATAAAAGTTATTAGTAAGTATTCTGTTAGAACATACTCCACTTTACCATCAACCAGGCTTCAGCTTGGCCTTTCCTTCTGATACATACTGTATTTGTAAGTTACATAAATGTTTCATCTCTAATTCGTTACCTTTTTGGTGTGAACCTCTACGTCGTAAGCGGCCTTTTTGAGTTCGAAGTCGCGCTGCGCCTTTGCTATCTCAGTATCGTTGAGGAAGCGCGAGGCCATGCGCTGTTCCTCAGCCATGGCCTCCTTGATCTTGGCCTCGGCCTGCGCTTCGGCCTCGCCGATGCGCGCGTCCCGCTTTACTTCCGCCGTACGCGCCATACCCAACGCTTTCAAGTAGCCCTGTAACAATCATTCTTTAACAACCGTTGTATTGTATCAACTCAACTTTATTGGTTAAACAACGCACAGATTTCAGTGTAATACAGTAGAGTTGTGAACATTTTCAGTAAAAAACAGGTAGGTACCGTAGAATGGGGTTACTTTAATTCGCGGGGCGACTTTTATCAAATAGGTTTTTCTCCGAAATCATTGTTTCTACTTGTGGGTGAACTGTGGCAGTGAATATATTAGTTATCTATCTTGCTGTATACTCGATTAAATCTTCTTCATTTCAAATAGTTTTGCTTTTAACTACATTCTAAATGATCAAAGTAGCCCCATTTTTTCCTAAAGTAACCCCAGTCTACCGGTACTTAAAAAGGGTTTCAAACATTATTTATTTTACCGCAATTTCAGAATAAGCAATACAGCCTATGGGAGATTTTGCCTTGCAAAAGGTGGAGAGGAAAATGTTTTGATTTATATATACAAACAAAAATCGTCTTTTCTGTGGTCAATAGTTAAGGGCTTATGTTTATATATAATAGCGACCCGCCCCGGCTTCGCACGGGTTTATATGTACAATACATGCAAGTATTATACATATAAACCTTCCTCTTAAATCACTATCTGTTTAAAAAAACCGCTTCAAAATCCTTTGCGTAGTTTTAAAGATCTAAGCATACATAGGGACAGACAGACAGCGGAAAGCGACTTTGTTTTATACTATGTAGTGATATATTTTTATCGCATAGAATTATAGAAGAGGCGACGCCGTTTATGCGTATTCAGAGTTCAACCATAAATTAGGCATAGTCCTTAACTTTGGCAATGTCCACAGAAGAGACGCGAATCTAAACCTGTATGCAATATAAATTATTTTATCATGTTTAACCTTGTCATTATTTCTAAGCCGAATGGCGGTATCTCAAAATAATTTGCCATTGTAATTTATGTCATGTGACGTAGAAGATATTAAATTACATGTTCCAATGACATTTCATTTTGAGATACCGCCATTCGGATTAGGAAGGAGGGCAGAGCATAGTCACGGTTAAAGTGCTATTTTAAAAATAACAAAAAGTGGCCCCATCAAATGAAGATGATGGTTAACGCACAAATGGTCATTGGCTCTAGTATAAGTTTTAACGATACAATACCTTTTCGAACGCGTTTGCGTTTAGTTTCAATATGTATGGCAACGCGAACAGCGCCTCTGGTGGTAACTATTAGGAACTACGCGTTGTCATACAAATTGAAACTAAACGCTAACGCGTTCGAAAACGTATTGTAACGATAAAACTTATACTAGGGCTACAGGTGAATATAGAACGTTTTTAAGGCGTTTTTATCATCGTTATTATCTCAACAAATATTATTAAAATAAATGATGATAAGAGTTAACTTTTGTTAAAAACGTATAAAGATACCGGCGTTGAGTTTTATTTTTAGGGTTCCGTACTCAAAGAGTAAAATGGGACCCTATTACTAAGACTCCGCTGTCCGTCCGTCTGTCTGTCACCAGGCTGTATCTCACTGATACCGTGATAGTTCTAGCTGAAATTTTCACAGATGATGTATTTCTGTTGCCGCTATAACAACAAATACTAAAAACACAGAATAAAATAGTTTTTTTTTATAGATAATGGTACGGAACCCTTCGTGCGCGAGTCCGACTCGCACTTGGCCGGTTTTTTTCAAAATTATGGCGATACTCGTGAGATGATGAGTTTAGAACCGAGCGGCCCGAGGTCGGAAACTTCGATATTTTTTTCAAAACCTCATCAGCATCACCGATCATTTTAAGTAAAGAAAGAAAATCCTGTCCACCTTTTGCAAGGCAATGTTCGGAGGCCACTAAGTACAGTCGCCATCAAATACATAGGTACACTATAGGTGTTCAAAAATATCGTCACATGCACCCTAATGCTTTAAAAATAGAGGTGTGTTCCGTTCCGATGTTTGTGAGCTGCTTGTTTTCTCCGATGTATGTGATGGCGACTGTACCCACAGAGTGGCTTAGGATGAAAATGTTTTTACGAATGTTGATGTAGGATAATCTGAAACTGCGCATAATTAGGTAATTTTCGAACAAAGTAGCGTACATGTAGGTTTTCATGATGTCAAATTAATTCTACTTTACACTGTTAAGACAAGCCTAAGAATAACCAATAAACTTATATAATAGAAAGGTTAGAAAGCATCAGTAGCCCTAGTATAAGTTTTATCGATACATATACGTTTTCGAACGCGTTTCCGTTTAGTTTCAATTTGTATGGCAACGCCTAGTTCCTAATAGTTACCACCAGAGGCGCTGTTCGCGTTGCCATATAAATTAAGACTAAACGCAAACGCGTTCGAAAACGTATTGCATGGATAAAACTTATACTAGAGCCTCAGAATAGTGTTTGCTCATGATTCATGAGTAAATGTAACCAATGCACTGTCTACACACACTGTGTATGCTGAGTTTTAGTCGGTGCAGCACACTACAATAAAAACCTGGAATATATTTAAGCTTGTCTCAGGAAACAAAATCATTGACTGTGAATATTGCAACTGAGACAGGCTTTATACATATAGGTACAGATATTAAATAATGTTACATAGCCATGCTAATCAGTCTTTATAACGACTTCCAGTCCGATAAATAAATATCTATATACAATAAAATATATATCTCATTAGCTCATTAATCATAACTAGAAGCGTATCTGCAAATTATTCGACAATAAGTAAAAAGGCCAAACATATATATTTAGGTGTATATCCTCTTTCATTGGTTGGCCAGACCCTAGGGACACTGACCGTCTTTTATTGTATAATTATTATAATATGATTGAATAATAGGTATCATTGTTAGTAAAGTATAATGCCATTATTCATAAACGTCCTTCAAACCTATTTAAAATTTGTTTGCCTACCTGGCACTTTGATATTTGTATTTATAACAAATCACAAATTAGTTGACGAGGGTCTGTTAAGTTTTATGATGGTTCAATTATACCGACAAAACAAGAAATAGATTTTTATACTAAATATTAAATTCTGAATAATAACAACATCACATTTGTGAAATATCGTGTCACTGTAAGAAAGGCCCGTGCGTAACAATAAGCCCCTAACTCTAATGGGCTTGTGACCTTAAATTTGTTTACGATGCCATTCGAACCAGTTTTTGTAGATGAACAAATGTTTGTATGGAAGCAACCACATTTAAAGGACATTAATACCCAAAAAATCGAGTTAAAGACGGACCTCGCTGACAGCAGCCGAAACGCTTCATACTGATTGGCTTTAAAGTATGACGTCACACCGTGCAATTTGTACTAACCGTTGCATGGAAAATTAAGTAAATTGCTGTTTCGGTCGCGAAATACTGCGTTTAGGTCCATAGTTGTTCTACACATTTGTTTCTATAAAAGCGTAAGGATTTAATTGGTACCTTTAAATTTACTCTTGGACAATTAATAAAAAAACTTGTTTTTCTAAACTTTCAAGGTTCATAACTTTTTATGATTTGAATTATATTTTGTAATTTATACTTTATTACAATCATTTGACGTTTTATTATCCATTTATCAACACGACGTTATCAATTTTAACACCACGCAACAAGCCTATTCACAAACGCTCATCAAACCAAATTCCGTTAAAATTAGTTTGTGTTATCGGTCACTTCCGTTAAAGTATGAATAAAAACATATTATAAAAACCAATGCAGAAAATAAGGGCGCTTTCGACAGAACGAACTTTAACAGCATAAGACAAGCACTAGAAAGACACAAAACCGAACCGCTGCTCATAGGCCCAAAGCGTCCCATCAGAACGCGCTCTCTACGCGAGCCCGAGGGCCGAAGGCTGGTAATCTTTCTTAAGGTTCTTAAGGTTTCTGATTGGGTAAATCTGGTGATGATGATGATATAAATTTACATTAAAATGTTTTCACACCTCATATTTATGGAAAATGTGCAACTTAGAAGGACGTGAGAAAAAAAAACGATTTGAATGAATGCCAAATTTAGTCTTTCATAATTACTGAATTTTGAAATTGAGGTGTATATATAGCGTTTTTTTTCTATACCAGTATACCTACATACCCGTACTGACTTATCTACACACTGCACTGGTACTTTAATAGGCTTGTTGCGTGGTGTTAAAATTGATAACGTCGTGTTGCTAAATGGATAGTAAACCATCAAATGATTGTAATAAAGTATAAATTACAAAATATAATTCAAATCATAAAAAGATATTGAACCTTGTAAGTTTAGAAAAAAAAGTTTTTTTATTTGTTGTCCAACAGTAAATTTAAAGGTACCAATAGAATCCTTACGCTTTTATAGAAACAAATTTGTATGACAACTATGGACCTAAACGCAGTATTTCGCGACCGAAACAGCAATTTACTTAATTTTCCATGCAACGGTTAGTACAAATTGCACGGTGTGACGTCATACTTTAAAGCCAATCAGTATGAAGCGTTTTGGCTGCTGTCAGCGAGGTCCGTCTTTAACTCGATTTTTTGGGTATTAATGTCCTTTAAATTTAGTTGCTTCCATACAAACATTTGTTCATCTACAAAAACTGGTTCGAATGGCATCGTAAACAAATTTAAGGTCACAAGCCCATTATATGCTAGTATGTACTTGATCAACGATTGTATTTTTTTTGACATAACGCACGAATATTTTTGAAAATGTTTTTATATCTATTTGTAGTGGGCATTAGTGGCTTGTCACGATATTTTTCTTGTAGGTGTACCTGTGCAAAAGGTGTCAAAAAATAATAAAACATAATTAAAAGTAGATTTTTTTAAAGGAAGTTTAAGGACATGGTGTTGATTGAATATATGTACTTTATAGCCTATTCTATTTTTATTCATGAGCATTTTGTTTGGTTACTTGATCTTAAACAGTTTACCTATTACAGGGTGTCCACTGCAAACCCTGAAAATATTTCCCTGACTTTTCCCTGACTTTTCCCTGACTTTCCCTGACCATTCTTTCAAATTTCCCTGACCAGAAATGTTACAAAATCTTTATGGCTATGAAGCGCAAGGAAAACTTTTTATTTATAAACTTCACTACGATGGTGACAAACAAGCGCACGGCCTGCCAGATGCTGTGTCACTGCAGCCTTTTAGACGTTTGCAAGGCGACAGAAGCATAATTCGTCTGAAACTAGTATACCTACTCGTGCTTTGATCGTGCTTTGACATTGTAAACACTTAACTAATTTGTTATTTTTATTATATGACAAAACATAGGTTCATGTTTAAAGATGATAAAATTATTTAAATTTTTGTCATAAATCATTTATCTGAAAATCTTTAAGAAAAATAGTTGTGGGGCGGAAAAAAAAAATATTTTTTCAGTCTCTCGTTCTAGTGTTTTTTGCGTCTAAATTTGTAAGCTTCGGATTAAAAGCATCAAATTGATGGAGAGATTTTTGCATGTTGTAATAATTCGGATTCACCCCATCAACGTGGGAAGATGGGTGTGAATGTGGAAAAAGCAGGCGTCGCCTGCGATATGACCTCCTTGATAAACTTTTATTACTGGGGTAAATATAGTTAAGTATCGACTAAAACAGGCACGAGGAATTATTTTTTCACGAAACAAAGTATTTTTATATAGAAAAAAAAATTAAAATGTGACGAACAAAGCAACACACATAATATGACGAAAATGTAAAATAAAATATTGCATGCATGGCTTTCTTTAAAAAAAAAACCATGCAATTTTATTTTTTTCGTGTTCCTAAGATCAAATTTCCGTATCTCATAGCCCCGTTTGAATGACTCTGGGTAATTTTCATTTTACAACTTGCATTTTGATAGGTATTAATAAAATGTCTTGAATTTAAGACCTATACCTACTTCGAGAGGTTTCTAGGTCCAACTTCGAGAAAGAGGTCAATCGTCGAATCCGACTCGGCTGAACAACGTTCGGGAAGCTACTACGGCACAATGCACATGTTTTCGTCAAATATTCCACAGAGTCTCAAGACAAGATTCTTTGACCAGTGTGTATTGCCAGTGATGACATATGCCAGTGATGAACCTTTGTTATCTGAATCGAATGAGTATTATTTTATGGCACTGAATAGTGGTCGTTTACTATGGGCCTCATAGGAAGGCTCAGTCAGCCAAAAATGGAGAGGGCTATGCCGGGAGATTATCCGCGTGATCGCATCAAAAATGAGGCTATCCGCAGTAGAACCATGGTAACTGTTATAGCCCTCCGAATCGCTAAACTTAAGTGCCACTGGGCGGAGCACCCCCCCCCCCCCTCCCATAAACGCGCAGGACCGGTCATTAGAACCGTAGAACCCTTTGGCGGAGGCCTATCCCAGCCCAGCAGTCAGCTGATGTGATAATGATGATGATTATAAAAATTCATAATTTAGATATTCAAAGCAATAATTATGAACACAAAGGCATAACGCTACTTTACCTTGATGCGAACAATATTGGATTTTTTGAAGTTTTTGTATGGACGTCGCTCAAAAAGTATACACATATTTATGAAAAGTAAACGACCTTTTATGTAGATATTGTTTTCAAAAATATGTATTAGATATGATCATCTTACCTTCGTTAAAAACAAGTTTTATTTTAAATTATTCCAGACATTTTTTTTTCTACAAAACCTTACCTTTTTTCACCAAACATGAATTCCCCATGTCTGTTTTAGTCGATAACTATACCCCATAAGCCTTAGCAATAATAGTTTATAGAGAAGGCCGTATCAATGGCAAAGCCTACTTTTTCCACATTTACCTACACCTATTTTCCAGCGCTCATCGGATGAACCCGAGTTGTTCCAACATTTAGAAATAAGTACTAATTATAGAATGCTTTTAATCCGAAGCGTACAATTTTGGCACAAAAAACACTTAAACGAGAGATTTTTTAAATACTACTTATTCCGCCCATCACAACTTTTTTCTGTAAGACTTTAATTGTATATGTTGTTGTGATATATGACAAAAATATAAGTCATTTTTATCATCCCTAAACTTGGCATTATCGAGGAATCTCCCCACAAAATGGTCTTATAATATCACCTGGTCATACAATATTCAACACTGAATAAAAACAAAAATCAAACTAAGATATATACTTACCTTTCTAAATTTAGTTAATGGAAAACATAACGATGATGAATCAACATACTTATAGTTCAAGATACATTTGTTGATCCCTTTGATTTTTTTATTTATATTTTTTCCTTCTAGATAGATTTCTTCCCTGACCTGTCTAGAACTTCCCTGACTTTCCCTGACTTTCCCTGACCACCATGAGCTTCCCTGACTTTTCCCTGACTTTCCCTGACTTTCCAGAAAGTGGACACCCTGTATTAATGATACTTTAAATGACAACCTGTTTTTTTTGATATGATCCTAAATTACTCGAAAACAAAAGAAGATCGTGGACTGATAGTAAGCATGGAGTGTTCTTAAGACCTGCCAATACACCCCCTGAAAGAATCACCAAATCCCTCGTCGGGGGCCACTCTCACTAGCTTAGCCTGCTAGACCCCTTTTCCCAGTTCCTTACCTTATTAGACCTTTGATTTCGACCATATCACTGAACCAAATTTGAAGTTTTAGATATTCATTCGACGCAGAATTTGACCCTCTTTAATATTGAAATGAATATATTTTACATCCGACATACCGATTTTGTGCTACATGCAAATAACTGAAAAAAGAGCAAAAATTTCGCGGTTGTTGGGCTCCCAAAAGTTTAGCACACCTCCTGGGATGGTGCAAACTCGGATTACATGCATTTAGGACCAAATGAAGGTATTAAAACGATTTCCAGCTTTATGGGAATTAATTCCTCAAAACGTCTTTTTTGGATCAAATTTTCTTGGCCTATACATATGTACTGACAAATATTTGACTAAAGACTCAAGTGCCTCGTTTGCACGTTCGGTACATTCGTACGAGGGATTATTTATTATTATATGAATTCCTTGTAATGCGTGTCCAGGTGAGATTTATACTTTTGAGTGAGAAAGACATTTTGATTGTAGGTATGCAGTTAACCCAAATAACAGGCCTGATCCGCTTTAAAACTTAGGGTATCCATTGCATTAAAAATACGTACGCGATAGATATTCATAGAAGCTGTATAGCATATATGTATTATAAATAGGCAATGAATTATATCATAGATATCCAAAACAATACGCCAATATCACTCGCAAGTCGACATACCTTAGCTTCCTTTAGCCACGATGAAATAAAAAAACATGCTACTCAATTGTGTTCAAGTGTTACTAATTTTAAAAGGCCGATAGTGCTGAGCGGGAAATGCGACTAATACAAAGATATTGCAAATGAAGACTCAGTCTGCTTCGGAGATACACCACAGTAATGTATGTGGGGCCGCCGATCGGCTATCAGCCAGCGTGGCCTCTATTGGGCGATACCGAATAGTCTTGGATGCCAAATGCTGTTAGAAGGGCACTTTACACTAATGTTCCTCTCCCAAGGGAACACCACCAGTAACTAACCCCATAATGTTTAATGTAATCAATTCAATTTCTATATCATAATAAATAAACAAATTACAAACATGATGACTTGTGGCCCTACAAGAAGCTTGTTTATCTAAATTAACTCCAATATGTGTTTGTTTGCATATCATCGTATAACATACCTCTTCATCTCGTATGTCTTTAAGGGTGTAGGAAACGACTGTGATGCCCATGTTGATCAAATCACTGGAAGCAACCTCGAATACCTGGAATTAATTTAAACAGTGTTTGAATGGCAATGTATATAATTTCTTAAGCACCGCTGAGAAAAAACAATGCGAAAATTCTAAGTGATGATTTAAGACTCAAACGACAGGCACATAAATATGATTAATATATGATTAAACATGTTTTCTTATAAAATTTTCTTCTTTCTTTTTCTTAACTTTTATGAGCCTCTGTATCCATAGTTTAAGGTCTCTCCCTCTCACTGAGCATAAGCGTGAGCGAGATGGAAGTGCGTGTTCGGAAGCGCGGATATCATGTTTTTTTTAATTTTAATTGCGTTTAAATAAATAAAAAAGTAATAGCTGAATTCCATCAAACATGATATTGCCGATTTTTAGGGTTCCGTACTCAAAGAGTAAAACGGGACCCTATTACTAAGACTCCGCTGTCCGTCCGTCCGTCCGTCTGTCTGTCACCAGGCTGTATCTCACCGATACCGTGATAGTTCCAGTTGAAATTTTCACAGATGATGTATTTCTGTTGCCGCTATAACAACAAATACTAAAAACAGAATAGAATAAATATGTTTATTGATAATGGTCCGGAACCCTTCGTGCGCGAGTCCGACTCGCACTTGGCCTGCTGTTGTGCATAATTTGTAAGGATTTTTGTAAGTGTATTTCAGACCTATGTTCGTGATTTTTTTCTATCGAGCGAAAGTCAAAAACACAGGATTCGAATAGCTGTTGTCCCTCGAGAAAGGCCTCAAGATTGCTAATTAAATTTAGGGCAGCCGTATTATAAATCCAAACAAGAGCTAAGATTTTTTTTAAATCCGATTTCGGAGATCACGTCGCTTTAATAAGTAATAAAAAGTTGCAATAACCTTTTTGGAGAACATTTTTCTGTCCTTATAGATCTCCTCCACTGTCATGGAGCCCATAATAGCACGCTGATGGCCTTCTAGGGTCACAAGGGCTATATGTTGAATTTCTTGCTCAGATTTCCCAAGGAACTGCTCGCATGCTGACAACAGCATCTCGGCGTTCTGGCCTTGTATTTTCACCTAGAATAATTATAAATATCACAGTTAAAGTATGAACAACACTCATTAACATTATGAAATACAAAAGAAACGGAACATATTATATTATTATATAAATATTCAGCTAATCCTAAAAATAGTTATTACTAAATGTGTTTTTCTGTTGAACAGACAGTTGATCTTATCTCAAGTGTGAATGAATTAATCATAAACTGTTTCATTGCAACATTACACTTTTAGCCGATATCAATAATATAATACTTACTACTAATGCTATGCATGCATAAAACCTTAAGGGGACGTAGGTTCGTGGTCTTCTCTCCCTCTCACTGAGCATAAGCGTGAGCGAGATGGAAGTGCGTGTTTGGAAGCGCGGATATCATGTTTTTTAATTTTAATTTTTTGTGCGTTTTAATAAATAAAAAAGTAATAGCTGATTTCCCTCAAACATAACATTGCCGATTTTTAGAATCAACTTTAATATGTTTAGCTGTTGTGCATAATTTGTTACGATTTTTTTAAGTGTATTTTAGACCTATGTTCGTGATTTTTTTCTATCGAGCGAAAGTCGAAAACTCAGGATTCGAATAGCTGATTTCCCTCGAAAAAGGCCTCAAGATTTCTAATTAAATTTAGGGCAGCCGTATTATAATCCAAACAAGAGCTACAATTTTTTAAAAATCTGTTTTTGGAGCTCACGTTGCCGTAAGTACAGTTAAGTGTCAAAAATATGGGTGCATACAAGTTGCTCATAAATACGTCCCATTACTCTTATGTCAGCGGATTAAGGTTTCGGTACATATTTGTGAGAGGATTAAATCGATACATATTTTTGCACTTGACTGTAACTGACTCTCTTCATGTGCCTGCCTTCATTGTACAGTCACACTTAATAACACAACAAAGCATTAATAATATTTTCATCACACTTGCTCGTAAATGGTATAGAGCAGCTATAGCTAATTTAGCTCCCACGGGAGTTATGGATTTTTATAACTCCCGAGGGAGTTATGAGCCTGTATCTGATTGGTTAATAAAGCAAATCAGTTAGCCGCGCGTCACAAGAATTCTTCTCTCTGATTGGTTGAAAAATATCTAGTAGGCCACGTGGGGCGGGAGCCAATAATGTACAGCCCGATAATACACGTCCAATTTTAGTGGACGCGTATTATCAGGCCGTACATTATCAGCCCGGACAAAGGTGGCTTCCAATTATTGCCCCGTACCGAATTTGCTCAGGGTGATAATGCACGGCCCAATAATACGAAGCCACAAAAAGTGGACGCGTATTATCGGGCCGTACATTATCAGCTTGAACAAAGGTGGCTTCTAATTATTGCCCCGGACCAAGTCTGCTGCCTGTCAAAAACGAACTCTGCCTTAGGTCGGTTAGGTTAGGTTAGGTAGGTTCACTTGTGTCCCTCAGACCGGAAATAGAAACCCCGCGCCGCTGGAGACTTTTTAATGGACGCCAATTATTGGGCTGTACATTATCAGGTCGTACAAGATTGGCTTCCAATTATTGCCCCGTACCGAATTTGCTCAGGGTGATAATGCACGGCCCAATAATGTACGGCCTGATAATACGCGTCCAATTGGACGCGTATTATTGGGCTGTACATTATCATGGCCGTACATTAACCGGCACCGGTGATGAAACTTAGATTTTTCTGTCTTTTTAACCGACTTCAAAAAAGGAGGAGGTTCTCAATTCGTCTGTATGTTTTTTTTTTATGTGTGTATGTTACGCGAATTAATGAACTAGTAATTAATGAACCGATTTGCAAAATTATTTCTTTGTTTGAAAGCATATACTTTCAGATTGGTCCCGTTGTCACCAAAATCCAGTTCTGATGATGGGATCATGGAGAAATCGAGGGAACTCTTAAAATTTTATAGGCAAACTTCAAGCTATTTGGGTACTGATTTGAAGTGGGTTAAAACTTTGTTTTGAAAGTCAATTATGTAGTTATTTATTTCCTCGCAAATGTGATGAAAAAAAATGTGTGCGTCACGGGCAGTAAGAAGAGGATTACATACTTGACTCATTAAAAGCCCTCCGCCGTCGGGCTTCTAATAGACTCTCGTTAGTAATCCCCTTCTTACGGCCCTTATTGCACAATGTACTATTATCTGACGTGACGCTCTCTGATGCGCTCACGCCTGACACAACATAACAGGAGCCGTAAAGTTCGAGTGTATCAGATGAATGTGAATACAACCACAAAAAAAAAATTATGGCACGTCACGTAAGACAAACACGAATCCGACTTAACCCCTCATATACTTGGGCACGGGTCCGGGTTTTACATCTCAAAGTCCTCATTTGATTGGATAATTTTTACATCCGCACATGAGGGGCTAAGTACTCATTTGGAAGTAATGTAATGAGGTATAAAATGACCTGCGCAATTCCGGTGACAGATATCGGCACGCCCTGGCTTGTGTAAACTGTAGGCGACTCCACCTGGAGGGTCATGGTGTTGAGTGATATCCGCTGCACGCGTTGAATGGAGGGCCATACGAACGCTCGGCCTCCCGGCACCAGGAGGGGCTTCGAGTAGCAGCATCCTGGGGGTAACCGACACAGTTCGTCAACTCAACAGGCTCAACATAACAATCGCCTTAAAACGATACCTGTATTGCTAATTAATCTTTACACGCAGAAATCTTATTTATTTATTTATTGGTATTGAGGATAACAACAGCCGTAGATATAACTAATACTTGGTAATTACATAATACAAGGCCAATAACAGTCATCCATTAATTACTTAAGAAACTATTAACAAGGTAAGTCAAACATAGTGAAAATGTTCAATCAGGTTTTAAACTAAAACTAAAAAATTAACAAGACGCTAAAAAAAAAAACAAATGTTTGTTAGACTTCAATAAAGACTAACAGCTTAAATTAACATAACTTAAAAAATAAAGTCAGACGAAGTTAAACCTGGACTAAAAGGATTTACAAAAATATAAAAAAAAACTACTAATAGTAACAGAAACACCACCGATGGTATAATATATTAATTCAACACTCTCATTAAAAGTAAAAAATCGATCGGTAAAGTACACATGTGATTACACCCAGTACCCAAGAACACATCAAGAAGTAAATTGATTAACAGCCCGCACATGTCCACGCCAGGATGATCCTATTGCATATGTATTTTTTTTTTTGTTGAATTGGCAAATTATTTTTTGTTTAGTATATATACATATATTATGTATTATCTTTATGTTTGTTCAAAATCGAATAAATATCACTTTTAAATTTATTTTTTGAACCTACAAATGGATCAGCAATGTAAAATTCGGTGTTATACAAGCGAGGGATCCGTGCCAACACAGCGTTAGCTCCATAGTTAGTGGAGTGAAAGGGAACGTGAAATAGGGTCTTGTGTCGCGTACGCCTTGGAACTCGAAACGATAGGCCGGATAGTAATTCAGGACAATCCAAACGATTACTAATTATGTCGAAAAGTAGATTTGTCAAATTTGTAATTTAAATGATTCACAAACTTCTTCTGAATTCTTTCAATTCGATTTTTATGAATAGCGTAACAGACTGACCATATAGGAGATGCATATTCGAGAATACATCTCACATATGCGTAATATACAATTTTTAGACTTAACAAACTTTGAAACGGTTTACACGTCCTCATTACAAATCCCAAGTTGCGATAGGATCTGTTAACAATAGAGTCAACATGATTTCTCATCGTCATTCTGGAGTCCAGCATCACTCCTAGGTCACGCACAACATCAGCTCTGCTCACCGCTGCGTCTCTAAACTTATAGGAGAAAATTATTGGCTTACGGGTAAAACTTATACATTGACACTTTATACTTATAGAAATAAATAAAATGGTAGAGATTTTTATACAGTTCATTTTAGATAATATTAGATTCTAGATTTTCAAAGAGATGGTTTGAAGCGTATACTCGTACCTACCTTGTTTTACACGCCTGTCCTACAAAAAGAAGTGTAAGTTTTTGTAATAGTTGAAAAACGTTTGATATTATTACCATCTTTTTCTACTCGTCGACTTTAATCTTTGTTTTAAGATTTCGTACACGAAACTAAGATCACATACTTTTTAATCCTGGAGCTCCAGGAGCTCGTCACGGAGCTCGAGGTTTCATAAGATAACTGCTAGCAGTCATCTTATGAATCCAGGAGCTGTATAAGATAACTGTGAAGACATCAACGCGCAAAGATACTAAGCTGCTGCGCTTCATTACAGCAGGGTGATTTTCATTAGATACCAAATTTATTTAATACATTATTATTACTGTTGACTCGTAGAAAAAGTATTGAATACAATAGTTATATAATTAGCTTTTTAAGTCTCGTACCTTAATTAGGCCACTCAGCAAGCTTCGTGGCCTAAAAATAAATAATAAAATAAAAATCATTTATTTCAGACTCATAGAATCCATAAGTTTGTTAGTACATAAAATAAATTTAAAACTAAATGTTAGTAGGCAAAACAGAAAAGAAAAGAAAAGTATAATTTGTATGCTGAGAGGCACTGTGTCGTTTAGGGCAAAACTCAGAGTTATTTTACCCTCCCCGTCACAATGCCAACCCAGTGCCCTAACATAGGGCAATCCCAACGTCCTTCCAATATCCTCAGAATGCTGTTCTCACTTCCTCGCACTCGTCTCAGCAGCGAGGCGACCCTCTTGCGTATGATGGCATGGAAGCCATCAGTGTGCGCTTCGGCAAACATGCCTGACGCACTGCAGTGACGAGGCAGCTTGAACAGCATCCTGAAGATATTGTTGAATTGCACACGTAACGCATTGTAGGCTCGCTTTGTATGCCTCATCCATAGACTGCACGTGTAAACGTGGTACTCGACTTAAAAAGCATACATTATATAATGATTGCATAAACTACTATTGTTAAAAAGGAGACTTTTTAAAAGATCTCATTTCACTTACTGCCTTCCTCAAGTTCTTCACGACAGGGGCTCTTAATAGCCTTATCAGTTGAAATGACACAAGGAAATCCGTGTAGTTTATTCAATGTTATGTCGTAATTGATGTAATTATGTACTTCAGACTACTATATTAATAGAAGTTACTGGAATAAGTTCTAGGGAGTGCTGTTTTTAACGATTCATAATGGCATAGAAAAGTGTGGGAGAATGGAGTTTGCATAGTTCATTCAGCAGCTGTAATTCGTTATTCGGCATTTAGGTCAATTATGTCAATTTGGCGCGGCAAACTAGACCCATCACCGTTTATTTATTGAGTGCTGACCTCGAACGCCTGTCCATCGCACTAATTAACAAAGCCTGTTGCATGTGGGGTCCGCCTAATACTAGATCAGCTTAGCAAAAAGGTGATGGAAGATAACTATGATTGTTACAGTGATATGATCTACCTCTCTCAAGTACTCATTTCACAATATTGCATACAGATTGTTTCAATGTAATATAGAACATTCAAGCAGCACGGCACGGCGATCACAGGACGGCCCGCTACGACATAGGCTATCCGTCTCTTCCTAAGTGTGCTAATTAGAAACAGATAGTTCTATATCACCACGACACAACTCGCGGGCCCTCCTGTGTGCTTTTATTTGGTATCCTTCTCGTGTATTAAAGACAACATCCATATTACAGCCAAATTGTGAAACATGGATGACGTTGACTTCTCAAAACACGGCGGGCGGTGGCCGCGTTGATGACGTCAAAGTTTTCCATCAATGTTGGGATAGAGTAGAATTTGGGGTTTTTCAGCATTTTTTAAACCTTTTAACAATATTATGTGTGGTACATACCGCACCCAGCTTTTAAAAGCAGAAATTAATACTTAACTGTATTTTATATTTCAACTTTTGATTAAGGTTTTTATCATCATATCAGCTGAAAGATGTCCACTGCTGCAAGTAGCAAGGTCCTGCGCCACCCGCATCCAGCAGACTCAACAGCGGAAAAGTTTGTTCAACAGTCATGGTCTGTTTTTAATTAGAGTCAATAAACATTTTCTTAGTGTTATTCTGTTCCTGGTAAGCCAGGAGACAACAGTGACTGAGTTTCTTAGAGGAATAGTACATTACTGCAGACACCGGGAAAGAAGGGCTTGCCAGGTGAGTAGGTATAGGCCCGGATAGTGATACGAAGCCAGCAAGCCCTTTTCACGGCCATGCATGTGTAGTGCTTTTCTCAAACAGCAATGAAATAAATAAATAAAAACTCCTCAAATCAAACTAATTTTCATGGCTGAATGCTGTGATGCTGTGCCACAAATAATGGAATAAAATTATTAAAAAATTACTTCCCAGGCCTTCAATTTTGTATGAAATTCCTTTACAGTTCTCTCGAGTTGATCCGCCTGAAACCTGATACTTTGAAGCCTGATATAACTCAATGACGACATTTCACTGCTTGTTTGAGAAAATATTATAAATTGGGCACCAATCATGCTAGGGAGATGCCCCACCATGGAATGTGAATTTTGGGTGAATTTAAACCCCACAAAATCACAGTTTTAAAGAGTGACCCAGGATATGTAACCATGGCAATCACTACATAGTATAAAATAAAGTCGCTTCCCGCTGCCTGTCTGTCCCTATGTATGCTTAGATCTTTAAATCTATGCAACAGATTTTGATGCGGGTTTTTTTAATAGATAAGAGTGATTCAAGAGGAAGGTTTAATTGTATAATACATGCATGTGTTACACATATAAACCCGTGCGAAGTCGGGGCGGGTCGCTAGTACTAAATAAACAATAATTCCACCAATTGCACTGGGCATTTCTCATTTTAAGAAAACAATGTAACTGCAATATTTGGGCAGCATATTATCCCAATGTGACAACAGCAGCGGGAAGCGAGATGAGATAAAAGAAAAGTGTGAGTATTCCTTGAAATAATTAAATCATAGTAGTTTGGTTTTAATCAAAGCCACACAGTCATACAGTCATGGCCAGATAATTAAGAACATGATTTTTTCCCCATACAGTTGCATACAAATATGACTTTTCAAATTTGATGATAATTTGTAATGTGTTTGGCCAATTTTATTTTTGAGTATATGGAGGTGTCTGTGTGTAAATAAGATTTAATTTAGTTTATATAAAAGTTCTGTAAAAGTTGTCATATTTGATTAACTGTATTTTTTAAAGTCTAAATTTTACAGAAGCTGTATGTTTACTGTTTAAACACGGTTACATCTGTATAATCAGAAACAAATTTAATCAAACACATTTTAAATTATCATCAAATTAAAAAAATCATATTTAGTATGCAACTGTATGGGGAAAAAAATCGTGTTCTTAATTATCTGGCCATGACTGTACATATTGTCATAGCAACAGTTTACCACAAGAGTCTTAATAATGTAGACTATGCCACACTTTACTATAATAAAAATGTAAAGCTAATTTGCATTAGATAACGCATTCAAATACAGCTAAATAATATAAAAATACTTTCGCTGTGCCGATTGTCATATGACTTGATAAATCTCAGTCGATGCTAGTATTCAATTAGCAGGGCAAAATAAAGGAATCTCAAGTAGGATCGTAAACGATAGTAGTGTATAATGATTCACGCAAATTTATAAGAAAAAATTAAACAGGAAACCTATAGCGTGTGTATATAAGTAGATACTTACCAGACACTACGAGAGCCTCGTTCGGGCCACAAGTGACGAACCCCCAGGTCATTTTTTAGTTTTCTTTTAGCTGACTACAGTTAAACAAAAACGTAACAACTATGGACACTTTACAAATGCGTATTATAAAATTAAAAACACAATAATATCTTCCTAATAAAGCCAGAGACGGCCGCTAATCCGAAACGACATTTATGTCTGTGTTGCCAGTATTCTTCTGCTAGTCCACAGATTACTGCTAGTCTGCTGTCTGCTAGTTTTTTTTTTTTTAATTTATTGGAGCATAGCTATCTGCAAGCGACCAGACCACAGATAACAAATTATATTTATTGACAGTCGTCGGGGTTGCATGCATTTGATATTATGATGCCATGATACATAATACTAGATTTCAAATGGATTTTTTGTACGTACTATCCATAATTTTATCAAGGCCAAAACAAAATATCTACACTGGTATGCAATAACTCTAGAGCGCAGCCGCTGTCATAAATACACGAAACTAAGTACACAGACATCCCGTGCACATGCTTCTGGATTTTGTTGCTAATGTATTTAAATGTTCCGTTTATTACATGCGCTGATGTGCCCAGTTCGAAAGAGTCACACTACGGATTTTTTCTGCCCTAGTTTTAACGAGACGACTGACATCTTACGGCCGGCGACCCTTACCTCTAAGCGTAAATCACAGAATAACGTAGGTACGTGCCGACAGATGTCACTAAAAGTGTTACACGCGGGCTATTTTGCGATACAAGATAGTTAGCAACTAGCAAGATGGCGTTGCGTGATGGCGTTGCCAAAATCCAAAATAAGTTCCGTAATTTAAAATTAAAAAAGTTTTTGACCTCATAACGTCTTATAAATCGATGAACACGCACGAAAAAGTATGACTCATTGTCCCGTTCCGCCTGAGCCGAGCGTTCGGTTTTATGACGTTATCACGTAAAATTATCGTCCGTAAGCAGACTTTATAGACAACCAATTTTTTTTTTAAACTTACAGAAATTATTTATCATCAAATCATCGTCCTCCTAGCGTTATTACCGGTTATGCCCTAAAGGAGACTGGGGTCCGCTTTGATTTGACACCTAATCCCAAGATACGCAGAAATTACAGAAATTATTTATATCGTCAAAAAATTGCTTTGAACGAACGAAGCGTTTGATAGTGGTGCTCACTGCTCAGCCACGAGCGACTACTATTAAACGCTTCGTTCGTTCATTCGTTTATCTCTGTCTCTGTCGCACTTGTATATTAGCAACCGAGAGGGATAGAGCAAGTTGCGACTTTCGATTTTCATGTCTGGTTCACTACCAATTAGACGTTCCACTACGCGGCAAATTGTTGTACCATATTTTTTCTGGCTTGATTAGAATGACAGATGCCAAAAGTATCGAAGGTATAATATTGTTGGGAAATGTAACGGAATATGCAACTCTTCCTATAACGTTCATACAGCATCATCATCATCATCATATCAGCCGAAAGACGTCCACTGCTGGACATAGGCCTCCCCCAAAGAGTGCCAAAATGACCGGTCCTGCGCCACCCGCATCCAGCGGACTCCCGCGACCTTTACGGGCCTACCCACGCCGCGCCTTCCGGTACGTGGCCGTCACTCGATATTATGACAACTGATCATTACGTTTTATAAAATTATGCTGTGTTATTATAAAATTCGTTTTTATGCAACTTGATCACTTAAATAAAAGTTGAAGTTTAGGTCATATGGAAAATGTTTTTCATCACACTTGCTCATAAATGGTGTTATTCCATGCCTGAACACAGAAGGACAATGGCCTAAATTGTTCCCGCGGGAACAATTTACAGCTACCAAGGGAGTAATGAGCTTGTGTGTGATTTGATTGGTTTAAGCAAATCTAAAATTCTGCTCTGTGATTGGTTGAAAATAAAATCTAGTAGGCCATGCGCTGCAAGAATACTGCTCTGTGATTGGTTGAAATATTGAAGCTTATCAAGACTCGCACTGATCTGGAAGTGAAGTTGTCAATTTCGTCAATTTTTGATTTGTGCGCTTGTATGAAACATAGATCTTTTGTAGTTATTTATTTCCTCGCAAATGTGATGAAAAACATTGTGTATAACACGTGCGTAAGGATATTGCAAACCCGAGTCATCAAAAGCACAACCGCCTTCGGCGTCGGGCTTCTGGGCCCCTCGTTAAACAATGTACTATTTACGTCATTTTTGGTTAAGAAACTACTCAGCCCCTTTGGAGTGAAAATGGGGCCGCTACATCAGTCACAAAAAAAAGTGCTCCACTAAACCCCACCCTCATGATCCAGTGAACCCCATATGATCCATAGTACCCTAATACCTCAATCCAGTGTAACCCATTAGTGGATCAACATCCCTTTTTTTAAAGGTTTTTTGTTTTTTTAACACCAATAGCCATTTTTGTTTTTGTAATTTATTTATATTACTAGATAAGTGTTCTAGGGTTTAATTAAGAAAGTAGCCCTTTTTAAGTGAAAGTGGGGCCGCTACATCAGTCACAAAAAGTGCTCTACTGAACCCCACTCTCCCCTAAATGAAAGGTTAGGGCTCTCTGCCTGGTACGTCTTCACGCCTAAACCGCTAAACCGATTTAAAATCATCCCTTAAGGGGGTGAAAGATGGGGTGGAAATTAGTATGGAACTACTTAAACCGCTGAACCGAATTAGATTAAATTTGGTATAGAGATAGTTTGAGTCTCGAGGAAGGTCATAGGATAGTTTTTATCCCGGAAATCATCCCCCAAGTTATCCCTTTGTTTAGCATTTTGAATATTTCGTTCGGTCACACAATTTAAATATTTGGGTCACTGGGTCACCGATGACTTAAAAGACAATGTTGACATCGAGCAAGAGCGGAGATCGTTAGCCGTCCGGAGCAACATGTTAGCCCGCAGGTTCGTACGGTGTACGGGGGAAGTCAAACTTGCACTATTTAAAGCATATTGCGTTTCCTTGTACACTTGCGGCCTGTGGGTCTACTACACGCAGCGGGCGTATAATGGTATTCGAGTGCAGTACAACAATGCGTTCCGGGTGCTGATGGGGCTGCCGCGCTGGTGCAGCGCGTCCGCGATGTTCGCGGAGGCGCGCGCGGATGGCTTCGCGGCCGTTGGAAGAGGCGTCGCTCCTCTCGCGTATGCGCGACAGCCCCAACCGCATTCTGAGCGCATTGGCGTGCCGATGGGATAGCCCTATGTTGGCCCGTTGGATAAGTGTGCATGCACAATAAGCGATGAGGGCCGACGCTGATGTTTAAAATAGATTAAATTATTATTATTATTGTAACCTACTAACACTTAGATTCATAAGCACACATTTGTACGACTAACACTATATGGGTTCTATGTCTGAAATAAAATAATTGAATTGAATTGAATTGAATATAATAATGGTTTTTGCTTGTACCCATGTGGATCCACAACTCATCTAAATTCCGGCAGCTTTTGAATACACGAGACTGCTACGACCACCACGTCTGTATCTACAGTAAGAATCATAACTTTTTAACCGACTTCAAAAAAGGAGGAGGTTATAATGTTCCACTGTATGTATGTTTTTTTTTTTATGTATGTTCGCCGATTTCTCCGTCAATTGTGAACCGATTTCCAAAATTATTTTTTTATTCGAAATGACGTAATAATGACTCCAAAATTTAATTTTTAACTCAAGCCCTTGCATAATAGTCAACGAATGCAGAAAACATATATTTATGAAGAGGGACAGACAGCTATAAAATTTTCCCTCCAACGGAAGCCGCTCTTCGCCAGCACACACTTCGGGCAATATATCAACGAGTCCATGTCTGGGGACGTCCGGAAAAGCTTCCGAGTCCTTCTTCTTGGGGCTGGAGAACAGAAGACAGTGAATTGACTCCTGTTTGGTCAGATTTCTTGATCAATTATCTCATTTCGATTTGTTATTTTAGTAGCTAGTATTTTGTTGGGCTGGCTACGCAGGATACCGAAGTAACTAGCTAACACGCCGCTTCCATCTTATTTAAGTATTCCGTGCTTAGAACTATGCCAATTAAGTATGTGTATATTTTATTACCTTGCCTAAATAAATAAATATCATATTATATCATTAATAGTACATTACTGCAGTGGCCGTGAAGTAAGGGATTGCTGGACGAGTTTGGGGTAGACATTTAAAAAACATTGAAAAAACAATAAAACTTTCAAAAAAAGAAACAACATTAAAAAAAGAAAAAAAAAGAAAAGTAAAACATACAAAAAAGAAAAAAAGATAGAAAAAACTTGAAAAAAAACATAAAAGACCATACAAAATTTTAAACATTAAAAAATAGACATAAACATCAAAAAAATGATTAAAAACGATGAACTACATTGAAAAATAAAAAAAATAAGAAAAATAACTTTAAAAAAACAAAAAATATCAAAAACCTAAAAAAACTGACAAAAATATTTTTTTTTACAAAATTAAAAAAAACAAAAAAAATAATAACAATACTTAACAATTTAAAAAAAGTACCTAGTGGTGGTTGGCAGTATGTAATTTTTCCTTTGTCTGTTTAATATTAGTAAGCAAATTTAAAAAGTTATAGAGTAGCGGCCAATAATGTTTTTAGTTAGGGTTTTCATACATTACTTCTTGGCCTAGGCCAAGAAGTAATGTAGGGAGCCATAAACAAGAAACTGCATGTCTTCATTTCGTGACATTAACGCATACATTTCCGAGCATGTTTGAGAAAATATAATATTCCTTGACTAGTCGTGTTCGGATATTGGTCAGTCTCCGTTCGCTTTGATGTATCTAATCTGATGGCGACGTCCGCGAAGTAAACCGTAGCGCTAATACAGAGTTTCGCACCCCATTTTACCCCCTTAGGAGATGATTTCAGGGATATACCTCTGTCCTATGAACTATCCTATGTCCTTCCTGTCGTCCTTCCCCAGGACTTAAAATATCTCAATACCAAATTTCTTGTCAATCGGTTTAGCGGTTTAAGCGTGAAAAGGTTGTCAGACAGGCAGACATACAGACAGATAGACAGAGTTACCATCGCATTTATAATATTGTAGTATAATATAGTATAGTATAAACTATACTAAGCTGTGTGTTACAGGCACGCGGGCATTTATTAAAACTGCTAACAATATGTTACATTAGCAATTGTTTACATGGATTAGCAAATCATAATTATGTAAATTAACTGCCCAATTAAATTTCCGAAATCCGAACCTTCAATGTACCTACTACTTGTATGACGGCGCACTAAACAAAGCGTGAAGAGCTGTCACTTACACTTACTTGTCAATTTACTTTTCACTTCTCATGTGCTGGATGTATGCTGCACAGAATGCCACTTTTATGCTCTAGTGCACAAAGTAAAATTGTTTTAAAGACTAAGATAACCGCCTAACCTAACCGCTACACACACAATAAAACTTCGTAGAATAAACTTGTCATTTGATTTGATTTGCTTTAATAAATTTCACATCCGTGTTTTCCATTACTAAATTAATAATAATAAATAATAAATATTATGGGACAATCTTACACAAATCAACCTAGGCCCACGGTAAGCTCAATAAGGGGATTATTCGACGCTCATGCCATTATTGTTTCTTCCTAGTCGCGATTCTGCACAATATGGATTCCACACAGTTGCTTTTGATCACATTCCTTATTCTTCGCAGTCAGTAGTTTTATACAATCCGGTTTCTTCCTAGTCGCGATTCTGCACAATATGGATTCCACACAGTTGCTTTTGATCACATTCTTTATTCTTCGCAGGTAGTAGTAGCAACTCGACTAAGTAGCCAGTCGTCTATCCTACCTATTTTACTCTAAGGCAGGTCAGTGTAGGTACGACGACGAGCGAAGCGAGGAGGAGTGTTAGGAAGAACTGCGACCCTACAGCGCGCGAGCCGAGCGAGCGAAGCGAGCGTGCCGCGGCAGCGGCCGGCGAAGCGCCAGAACCGACTTTTTTGCTAATTACTCCAGTTGCTACTTAGTCCAGTTGCTAAAAGTCAAGTTGGACTAATTAGCAATTTTGTTCGTATAAAGTCGGTTTTGGTGAGAATGGTGATACATTTTCATTACTCATTAATTGTACCTTTACTCCTCAAAAGCAAACGTAATCTTAATTATAATTATTCAGTTACCCAGAAAAAATGGTAATGAAAAAAATGCGTACCATATTAAAGAATAAGGAATGTGATCAAAAGCAACTGTGTGGAATCCATATTGTGCAGAATCGCGACTAGGAAGAAACCGGATTGTATAAAACTACTGACTGCGAAGAATAAGGAATGTGATCAAAAGCAACTGTGTGGAATCCATATTGTGCAGAATCGCGACTAGGAAGAAACAATAATGGCATGAGCGTCGAATAATCCCAATAAGGCTTGTGTTGTGGGTACTAGGCGATGATATATATAATAGATAAATACATATAGATACTTATATACATATATAACATCCATAACTCAGGAACAAATATTCGTGATAAACACACAAATAAATGCCCTGACCGGGATTCGAACCCGGGACCTCCAGCTATATAAACGTCTCAGGTTAAATAGCTCGTTTTTAGCGCTTGTTGTACAATCTACTATTGCTGTACATTGCTGGCAATTTAAATTTTGCTAGAAAGTCTTAATTTTAGTTTATTAAGGGGCGGGTTTTCAATCACCAGATAAATTTATCTGTCAGATAAAATTATCACCATCGTTTTCCCCAGACATAAAAGAAAAGGACAGCCTAAACATTTATCTGACAGATATGTTTTATCTGGGAGTTGAAAAATCGGCCCTAATGAAAGTCCCTGGGCGACCGAGCTCAGCTCGGGTGAAAATACGGAGAAAACGAATTTTCCCGGATATGAGACCTAGCTAGATCGATTTCTTGCCTCTGTAAACCCCTATATTCCAAATTTCATCGAAATCGTGATTGCAAACATACAAATATTGCTCGTTTAATAGTATAGGATAGGATTAAAGTCATGGTTACGTTATAGTAGTTTATGTGACTGTACATAATGAAAGGCATTAAACACGAGTGTGTTAATGCCTAATTATGTACAGTTACATACACTACTTTATCTATCCACATAGCATAAGCCTCTATGATGCATCCATGAGCCGCATATTATGACCGGCATCGCGGCGTTGTTTTCTGGCAGCTGTCATAGTATTTTTTTTAATTCAGAGACAAACTAGAGTTGGCGCCAACGGTGATATTGTTCGATATCTTACTTACCACATTTGTCAAATTTGTATGCAAATTGACAATTAATTTCGAACTAAACGTCATCTCGACTGATATTAGAATAGAGGTCAAATCAAATTGCTTTGTTTTTCAGAGGTTTCCAAATTTGAATGTAATAATAGCATCGAAATCGATGTTATTATTTAGCAATAATAACATTTTCACAGATAAGAAATTTGTTCTAACAAAACTGTCTGTTTTTGTGGTGGTCATAATGTGCGGTTCTTGAACGTATCATGGAGGGTTTATGATATTTGGATAGATAAAAGAACTATGTTACTTTACTCTACTTTAAAAAAAGCCCGCATGCCGGTAACACACTGTATAATAGACATATTAGTATATGGATATCGCAATTTTTTTGGATTCTTCTTTATACAATATGACAGGACTGTCTGTAAAGTTCGTGTCTGTAGGTATAAATATAAGGTATAATATATACCTAATAAAAAAACTCTTGTTTACGAGTATGTAGCAGCACGGCAAAACGGCCCGCGAGCTCTCTCGATTTTTCTCGCGCTATACCTCTCTTTCTAAGTGTTCGTCTGAACTGAAGTGATCGAATGCACCAACACCAAGTCATGTATGTTTTGTTTGAGTTGAGTCTACTTCTGTGGAGTCTTCAATAAAACGGAATGTCAAACCTAAGTCCTTACACACTAACAAGGTGCGATATCATAAAATATAAGTAGGTACCGCAGTATCGTATGTTATCTGCAGCGATTGTAAACGAGCTTCAGATTCTTCAGAACGAACCAACAGTCCAACACGCATTGTTTTGTTCGATTTTTTCTCTAGTTACTAGCCCCCCCCCCCCCCCCCCTCCCCCTCCCACTGCACAATGTCGTCTCTCTCAACTTTAGAGGAGTCCGATTCGCGAAGGACTAGGTAAACTATGAGATGTAAGGAAACTGTTGAAACAGGCTTGTGTCAAAAAAATCGATGCCATTCGACCCAGTTTTTGGAGAGGAACAATTTAATGTTTGTAATTTTGTATGGGAGCAACAACAATTCAAGAACATAAATACCCAACAATTTGAGACAAGAACGGACATCGCGTGCGGCAGGCGAAACGCTTCATGCTAATTGACTAGTATGGCGTCACAGTGATATATTGGTACTAGGTAAGTAGTTGTATGGAAAATCAAGTAGGTACCTACTTACCTAAATTGCTGTACCGGTCGCGAAATACTGCGTTTAGGTCCATAGTTGTTCTACAATTTTGTTTCTATAAAAGCGTAAGGATTCTATTGGTAGATTAAAATGTACTCTTGGGCAATTAAAAAAACATATTTTTCTAGACTACAACTGTAATCTTTTTATGTTTTTAATTACTTATATTTTGTAATTTATACATTACTAGCTGTTGCCCGCGACTTCGTCCGCGTATTACCATGTCATCGTCTAAATGTATGTTTAAGGAATGAATAAAAAAAACATTGAATTTAGTTTTGTACCTAGTCTTTTAGTAAACACTTAAACAGTCTAAAACCGAAGTTACAAATCTCTTACTTCCAAAAATTCGAACCCACTTATTCTGAACCGATGAATTAAAAAAACGCTGAAATAAGTTTTGTAGTAGTTTAGCAAACAGGCTAACATCGAAGTTACAAAACTCATACTTCAAAATTTTCTTGTTCTCCATACAAACTTTGAACGCTTTTCAGGGAAAAATTGAATATAAAACACTAAGTTTTTTTTAATGTAATAGGCCAGTATTTTTTCTACAAACTATTAAGTGTCTAGCTAAAATAAGTGTTTCCCATACGAACTTTGCACCCCTTTAAGGGGTGAAATTTTCCAAAACTCTGGCAGTACTTTTTTGTATTTTAATAAGCAGGCAAGTAGGTACTTAATCTTTCTACAGAGTTTTAAGTTTCTACCTTAGTAAAAAGTTTCCGCCATACAAACATTGCACCTCTTTATTCCCCTCTTAGCGGGTGGAATTTTCCAAACCACTGAAAATAATTGACGTCAAGCCGTAAACGGATGATAGACCAAAGTCATATCAGTTATCATAAGAAATACAAAAAAAAATCCAACTCGTGTTGGTTTTTTTTTATTTATTCATCATTTGGTCAATCGTCATTTTTAAAGTGACCATAATCTTAAAAGAACATAATTTGGTTTTTTTTTGTATTTTTCTGATAACTGTTATGTGTTCTATCATCCGTTTACGGCTTGACGTCGATTTCTGGGACACCCTGTATATTTGTATTCTAATAAATAATCTTTCTACACAATTACAAGTGTCTAGCTCAAAAAAAAAAGTTTCCTCCATACAAATTTTCACCCCTTTTGATCACCCTTTGGGGTGGAATTTTCAAAAACGCTGAAAGTTCTTAATTGTAAGTATTGTAATAAGTAATCTTTCAACAAAGGTAAAAAAATATATTTACAAACATTGCACCCCCTTATACACCCCTAACTGGTGGAATTTTCTAAAACGCTGAAAGTATTTTATTTTATTTTATTTTATTATGTAATCTTTCTAAAAAGTTTTGAGATTCTACCTCAAAAAATTCCCTTTACCATTTTTGCACCCCTTTTTCATACCCTTAGGGGTGGAATTTTCCAAAACGCTGAAAATGCTTTCATTATATTGTAATAAGTAATATTTCTACAAACTTTTTAGCTTCTATCTCAAAAAGGAGTTTCGGTCATACAAACTTTGCAACCCTTTTTAACCCCCTTAGGGGCATAATTTTACATATCGCTGAAAGTACTTTATTTGAATTCTAATAAGTGATAATTCTACAAAGTATTAAGTCTCTTGCTAAAATTATAAAGTTTCCCCCATACAAAATTTGCACCCCTTGTTAACCCCCTTAGGGGCAGAATTTTCCTAACGTTGAGAGTACTTTATTTGTATTCTAATAAGTAATCTTTATACAACATTTTAAGTCTCTAGCTCAATAAAGAAAGTTTCCCCTATACAAACTTTGCACCCCTATTTTTAAACCCCTTTAGGGGTAGAATTTCCAAAAATCCCTTCTTATCCATTGCCTACGTTGTAAAATGTAGTTCTGGTGTAAATTTCAACTCTAGCCCCAGTAGTTTCGGCTGTGCGTTGATGAGTGAGTGAGTGAGTGAGTCAGTCATATGTATAGATAGATAGAAGATGACGAAACTCCCATTAAAATATTAAAAAAAAAATTATGAAGCTACTACCGTTTTAATGTCGCTTGTTAGAGTGAGAAAACGATCGGGGACTGTGACGTCAATATCCTTTAAGAATAATAAATGAAAAATTAAATGAAGTCGTATATTACGGAAAATAAATTAATTGTCGCAGTCGGATAAAAACTATCCTAAGTTGCAGCTGGAATAATAATGTACCTATATAAAATGTTTCATATTTTTCCGTCCACGGGATGCTGAGAACATTCGTAACACAGAAAGCTTAGTTTCAAACTAGCTGATTCTTTTTTTTAATTTAGAGATTTATTATAAGTGGAGATAATGGTATTATATGAATGTTGTGGTAACCGTTAAATTCCCTAGAATGTAACTGAATGTGTACTATACTTTGAACTTCAACGTTTCTTTCATTTTATGCCTTAGGCTTAGAACTTATCAGCCGCCCCTCGTAAGACCCTTCTTATACAACAGTTGCATAAAATACTATAAAATAAATATAGTCAAATGGAGAAAAAAACAACGCAAGAGGTTATATAGGTAATGACTAAGAAATAGAGAAATAGAAATAGAAATGTTTATTGCATATCACATTACAGACGTGGATGGTATTAATAAGTAGGTATACATGTGACACCCTGCAAGGGCACAAGTATATTATAAGAGTCCAAAGTTTTAAGAGGGGGTATGGTTCTGTCCCTTTTCCGCAAAACGCACCTTCATATGAAACGATTGCTTTTTTACTATGACGCTCGAGGATCGTGACGTCACGGTCCCTGATCGTTTTCATTAAAACGGTTGTAGCTTCGTAATTTTTTGAGATACCTATTTGAATGAGTTTTTCGTTTCTTCTTTCTTTTGAAGTGAGTACAGCTACACCTCTATTTGGAAGACAAGCGGAAATAATCCATACTATCCATACTAATAATCCATACTTCCATACTAATATTATAAATGCGAAAGTGTGTCTGTCTGTCTGTCTGTTACCTCTTCACGCCTAAACCGCTGGACCGATTTAGATGAAATTTGGTATATAAATAGTTTGAGTCCCGGGGAAGGACATATAATAGGTTTTATACCGGAAATAATCCCCAAGGGGGTGAAAGGGGCCCGGGGGGGGGGGGGGGGGTGAAAATTTGGATGTAATCTATTTTGATGAAATTTGGTGTAGATATAGGTTAAGTCCTGCGAAAGGACATGGGATAGTTTTTACGCCAGAAATCGGGGTGAAATTAGGGGTGAAAATTCGGATAGATCCCATTTTAATACAATTTGGTATAGAGATAGCTTGAGTCCTAGGAAAGGACGTAGGATAGTTTTAATTCCGGAAATCACTGCCTAAGGGGGTGAAATGGGGGGGGGGGGGAATTTGGATGAATCCCGTTTAGATGAAATTTGGTATAAAGGTCGTTTGAGTCCCGAAGAATGACATTAGATAGTTTTTATCCCGAAAATCATTCCCTAAGGGTATGAAATAGGGGGTGAAAGTTTGGATAAAATCCATGTACCTAGATGAAATTTGGTATAGAGATAATTTGAGACCCTTCGAAGGATATAGAATAGTTTTTGCCTCGGAAATCATCCCTTAAGATGGTAGAAGTTTGTTTGCATTATATTTTCTAAGTATAAGTTCTACTCGGACGAAGTCGCGGGCAACAGCTTGTATTATTATAAACAGGCAAGAAAAGGTCACCATGTCTGCCAAATTCGGGTATTTCGGCATTTGATAATAGATCAATTTTATCCATTCACTTTTCAGGCATCTAAAGCCCTTATTATAAAGGGAAAGGTAAGTATGTAAAAAAATTAAAAAACATTATTTTGGCGACAAACCGGCACGCTACATTGGCTCTGGCATGGTTATCTCCACTTATAATAAATCTCTAAATTAAAAAAAGAATCAGCCAGTTTGAAACTAAGCTTTGCGCGGTTCGAATGTTCTCAGCATCCCATGAACGGAAAAATATGAAACATTTTATATAGGTACATTATTATTCTAGCTGCAACTTAGGATAGTTTTTATCCGACTGCGACAGTTAATTAATTTTCCGAAATATACGACTTCATTTAATTTTTCATTTATTTTTATTGAAATCAAACGCTGCTCCAACTGTCAGCTATAAGAACCGTCAAATTTTCGTCAAAATGGCGGAATTGCTTTGCCTTTCACTTATTAATAATTTAAATCCCGTCTACGATAGACCTTTACGAGACAAATGCTAAAATATAAACCATAAAAAAATATTCGATTCTGATATGAGAACTTATATGCGCAAATGTCGTTTTATGTCGTAATTTCAATAAATGAAATCAACAAATTTGAACAATATAATTAACACGAATTTGTTTTTTTTGAATGACAATGGCACGCGCTCGGCGCATTCAGCCAAAGTACCTGCGGCGCTACCACGAAAACCGATACTCAATGTTCATATATTTGCATCCCTGTCACTCGAGTATGGTTAGTGCGATAGAGATAGAGATACCCGAATATTTTCGAATTCCGAAGTTCGTGGTTATAGCTCAGGAATCGAAAATATGGTAAATAATCATAATGTATTTTCTCGAAAAAGAATTTAAAATAAATATAGTCAAATGGAGAAAAAAACAAAGCAAGAGGTTATATAGGTAATGATTAAGTTATAAGAGTCCAAAGTTTTAAGAGGGGGTATGTTCTGTCCCTTTTCCGCAAAACGCACCTTCATATGAAACGATTGTTTTTTACTATGACGCTCGAGTATATTGACGTTACAGTCCCTCATCGTTTTCTCACTCTAACAAGCGACATTAAAATGGATGTAGTTTCATAATTTTTTGAGATATTTTAATGGAGTTTCATTATCTTCTATTTATTTATACATAATAAATGCCTATGTCCTGACTGACTTATTCACTCAATCACTCACTCACTCATCAACGCACAGCCGAAACTAATAATCTTAGAGAGTTGATTTTTGCACAGTATGTTGCTTTTATAACGTGGGCTAGGGATAAAAAGGGATTTTTGAAAATTCTACCCCTAAGGGGGTAAAATGGGGGTGCAAAGTTTGTATGGGAGAACCTTTTTTTTTGAGCTATAGACTTAAACTTTGTAGAAAAATTAGTTATTAGAATACAAATGAAACACTTTCAGCGTTTTGGAAAATTCCACCCCTACGGGGTAAAATAGGGGTGCAAGGTTTGTATGGGGGAAACATTTTTTTTTAAATAGAGACTTAAAACTTTGTAGAAAGATCAGTCATTAGAATAAAAATAAAGTACTTTCAGGGGTTTTAGAAAATTCTACCCCTAAAGGGGTAAAATAGAGTGCAAAGTTTGTATGGGAAAAACTACTTTTTTTTAAATAGAGACTTAAAACTTTGTAGAGAAATTATTCATTAGAATACAAATACAGTACCTAGATTCAGTGTTTTAAAAAAATCTACCCCTAAGGGGGTAAAATAGGGGTGCAAATTTTGTATGGGGGAAACAATATTTTTTTTAAATAGAGACTTAAAACTTTGTAGAAAGATTAGTCATCAGAATACAAATTAAGTACTTTCAGCGTTTTAGAAAATTCTACCCCTAAAAATAGGGGGCTAAAATAGGGGTGCAAAGTTTGTATGTGGGAAACAATTTTTTTTAGCTAGAGTCCTAAAACTTTGTAGAAAGATTATTTAAATACAAAGAAAGTACTTTCAGCGTTTTGGAAAATTTCACCCCTAAGGGGGTAAAATAGGGTGCAAAGTTTGTATGGGAAAAACATATTTTTTTTAATAGAGACTTAAAATTTTGACGAAAAATTACTTATTAGAACATGAAAAATACTACATTCGGCGTTTTACAAAAATCATTCCCTAAGGGGGTTAAAAAAGGGTGCAAGGTTTGTATGGGGAACACTTTTTCTGAGCTAGACACTTAAAACTTTGTAGAAAGATTACTTATAAAAATACAAAAAAAAAAGACTTTCAGCGTTTTGAAAAAATATATCACTAAGGGGGATAAAAAGGGGTACAAAGTTTTTATCAGGGAAAGTTTATGTTTTTGAGTTAGAGACTTGAAACTTTGTAGAAAGATTACTTATTAAAATACAAAAAAAGAACACAAATCGTTTTAGAAAATTCTACCCCTAATAGGGTTAAAAAGGAGAGCAAGCTTTGCATGGGCAACACTTTTTTTTGAGTTAGACTTAAAACTTTGCAAAAAGATTACTTATTAGAATACTAAAAAAGAACTTTCAGCGTTTTAGAAAACTCCATCCCTAAGGGGATCCTTAAGATCCTTAAGAAGGGTAGCCAGTATTGTGTGGGAAAAACTTTTTTTTTTACTAGACTTATAACTATTCAAAATGTTACTTATTAAAATTAATAATAAAGTACTTTCAGAGTTTTAGAAAATTCCACCCCTAAGGGGTTAAGAAAGCTTTGTATGGGCAACACTTTTTTTGAGCTAGAGACTTAAAAGTTTACGAAAAAAGTTCTTTCAGCGTTTAGAAAAATTCAACCTCTAAGGGGGTTTAAAAGGGGGTTCAAATTTTAAATGGCGAGCAATAAAATTTTAAAGTGTGAGTAAGAGATTTTTAACTTCGGTCTTATTCTGTACGTTAAAAGACTACAAAACTGATTTCAGAGTTTTTCCAAATTCATCCCCTAAGAGTGTTAAAATTGGTTCAAAGTTTGAGTATTTCAAGGCATTTTTAAAGTATGAGATTTTTAACTTTGGTTTTAGACTGTTTGTTCACAAACTAGAAAATGAACATCAATTTTTTTTTAATTATCCCCTAAAAGAGGGTTCAAATTTTGTATTGAGAGAAATCATTTTCTAAGACGATAAAAAGTTCTACGCGGACGAAGTCGCGGGCAACAGCTAGTTGTTAAATAAACATTGTAACTTGACCGTACCCAGGAAGTCAAGTTGATTGAAATGTACGTGTACCTATACCTACACAATCTTAATAACAAAACAAAGATGTTGTGTAGGTAAATTTTTCCATTTTATCCTTGATGTTGTTGATTGGCCTTGACTATATGTACAATAAATATCTGTACACTTTTATGACATTGATAATAGAGTCCTGTGCATATATTTATGTCCTTATTTATGTACGTATATTGACCCTGACTGTACAAAAACAATAGATACAGGTTGGTAATAAAGACAATTAAAATACATTTCTCTCCCTCTGGGGCAGTCTAATAAAAATAATTGAGGCGCGGAGCACGCAACCCAAATAAAGGCATTTTAGGACATGGCTAATGGCGACATGTGAGAAGAATCTTCATGACAGTAATGAAATGATAAACTTAAGCGACTAACGCCTAATAATCAAGAGCGCGAATCGATGTGAGTTGTCGCGGGGGGTTCGAAGACGGGCAGGGGGCGGGCGCGGGGGCGGGGACGCCGCAAGCACGGCGCAAGTCGCCGCCCGTATCGACCGGCCCGGATGTGCATTGCAATACCGAAGGAGAGATCAGACTCGACAAGCGCGCAACGCAACATGCCACGGATTGAGATCGACCGTTTAGATCGAATGCAATCCTCAACTCTTTCGACCCGCAGCGCGATCTTTACTGCTTCCTCTGTGCTTTCACGCTTTCCTTTACCGACTTTTCCACATCATCCCTTTCTGATACAATCTCAATAATATTAAATACCTATTAGTTGTATGAACAAATGTCGGGTCTTGTCTCTTGCATGATGTTTTTGTTAATGTTTAACCTCCCTGGCGTTTATATTAACCGTTACTATTTACTGAAATGACTTAGAAAATTGTAAAAAGAAGACTTGTTTAAATTAAATAAATATTTGCAACTGTGTCCAATCATAGAAAAAAATGATGGATTTTACTATTATTTAGCTTCTATTACTAATAAGGGATCCAGTTTTCAGACGAGCAAGTACGGTCGAGGAAGTAGAATGTTTAGTACTTTTGGACCTTAACGTCATTCAAATAGAGTTGACATGCGCCAAACCTTAATTTTCTTCAACCATACATAGGTACCTACATAACATTATACTTATTAACTTTTCTAAAACAGGCTCGGAAAGCGTCACATTTTGTTTGACGAATACGCGAAGCGAAGTGCTTAACTTTCATCCACCAAAATTAAAAAGTCTGCCTATACGAGTAGGTACCTATATTGTATGTTACATAATAAGTTGGCTTTCGTTTTGATAATCTTGTATTCTTGTTTTAGTTTTATAAACACATCACTAAACACATCAAAATTAATCGCATCTTTAGTTTGTTAATTTGAAACTTGACTGGTAGGTAATGTTGGCAAAATATAACAGTACCTATAAGTATTTTGTATTTTGCAAATAGAAAATAGGTCTGAAAAAGTATTTCAGATAAAATACAAAATGCATTTTTGAAAAAGGTATTTAAATACAAAATTGGTATTTTGCATTTTGTATTTCCATTTTAAATACAAGTATTTCAAATAAGTCGCATCTCTGCAGGGCTGATATTCGCTACGCGTTAATGCGGCTCACCCCGCCGGTCAGCCGTTACGAAACTAGACCTCTATCTACGCTTAATTACTACACATCGCGGTGTCAAGGTATAATTGTGGGTGAGCGTTGAGGTGAGCATAAAACAAGTTATGAATAGGGGGGCTGATGACTGCCATATTATACTTACAGGGTGTTCCAAAAGTCAACGTCAAGCCGCAAACGGGTGAATAGTCTCCAAGTCATAATATTAAAAAAAATCGGCCAAGTGCGAGTCGGACTCGCGCACGAAGGGTTCTGTACCATTATCAATAAAAATATTTATTTTATTCTGTTTTTAGTACCTATTTAATTGTTGTTATAGCGGCAACAGAAATACACCATCTGTGAAAATTTCAACGGGAACTATCACGGTATCAGTGAGATACAGCCTGGTGACAGACAGACGAACGGACGGACGGACAGCGAAGTCTTAGTAATATGGTACCGTTTTACTCTTTGAGTACGGAACCCTAAAAACTAAGGTAATCAAAATCCTTCTTCGATCCGGAATACATATTCACGGTTACATACCAATAAAAATATTGAAGAAAAATAAAGATCTGTAGCAGTAGTATTTAAAACATCAAGGCACCATCAATGACCATTTTTAAAACAATTATTGAATGCTCGATTCCGGCTTGAGGTTGACTATTGGGACACGTTGTATGAGTAGATAGATGTTATAAAAACTGCTTAGCTACCCGAGCGAATCCGGGACGGGTCACTAGTAGATAAATGTACCTAGGTATACCTACCTGTATAAATAAAGAATGTACCCTATGCAGTGAGGATTCGAGTTCCGTCGGATGGAACTGTAGGAGGGAGTGTTTATTTCCGGCTAATAAGTACGGTCAATGACACCGTCCGGAACCATAGCTGAGCGATTAGGTGGGGTGTAGCATTTTACAATTGGCACGGCACTATCTTTTCGCGGCCGCGGAATGCGGACGAGACGCGGGACCCTCTACGTAGGTATCATAGTGCGATTACCCTTAAAGGCCTCCACACACCGCTCGCGGGCGCGGGCTCGCGCCCGACCCGCGCCCGACCAACGCCCGCGACCGGTGTGTTTTACGGTTAAGCTTAACATAAAAACAACAACAAAAAAACGTAGGGTTAGTTTTTAGATCTAGTGCTACACTACTTCAAGTACATTTGGGTTCATTGAGTTAAGTAATATAGGTATAATAGAGTAGACATTACCTAGCATAAGCATGCGCATGTTACCTACTGTCATGAGAGTAAAGTCCGCGGTCCGCGCCAGTAGAAAACGAAAAAAATGTAAACAAATATGGCTGACTGTCAATTGATCTCTCTGAATCTATGGAAAAACTTCAATTGTATTGGTAGTGATGGGACATGAACAGTGTTATTTTGTTATCGATTCGATTTAGACACGGGACAACAATAGTTATTTGTTATACAAGGGGGGAAAGTTGTATTTTACCTGCGAGTGTTTCAACACACGAGACGTAAAATAACTTTTCACCCGTGTATAACACAAATCTTTTCACCTCACTACAGCAAGGAAAATAAAAAAGGGTTAAAATAAAAAAAAGTAAAAAAATAAATAAAAAAAAGTAAAAAAAAAGTATTATAAAAAAGTTATAAAAAAGTAAAAAAAAAGTAAAAATAAATTTAAAAAAAAGTCAAAAAAGTTAAAAAAAATAAAAAAAAGAGTTAAAAAAAAGTAAAAAAAAGTAAAAAAAAAATGTCATAAAATATACAAAACAAAAATAAACAGGCCTTTTCACCTCACTTGCTCGGAAAGGCCTTTTTGTATATTTGATATCTATTGAGAAAATCGCTTTTTATCCACATGTGAAGAAAGTAGACGTAGAACGTTAAAAGTACTATGAAGTAGAACGTTAAATGTTTATTTTTGGTTTTTTGTATATTTTATGTGACATTTTTTTTTTTACTTTTTTTAGCTAGCAGCATATTAGGTGTAAAGCTAATGGACCACATCCGGAACACCACGCTGCGCTCCAAGACCCAAATAGAAGATGTAGCTCGGAAGGCAGCCAAGTTAAAGTGGGACTGGGCTGGTCACGTCTACCGCATGCCGAATGAGCTGTGGGCCAAAGGGACCACGGAGTGGAAGCCCCAACACTCAAAACGGAGACGCGGTAGACCTCGTCGGCGATGGCGGGATAACTTGGACACCTTTTTAAAAGACTGGCCAGTTATTGCTCAAGACCGCGATGAATGGAAGGGGTGGGGGGAGGCCTTTGCTCAGCAGTGGGACATAGCGGGCTCGATATAATAATAATAATAATATAATAATTAGCTTTCTTAACTTTTTTTAAAACTTATTCTTACCTTTTTTTTACTTTTTTTTTACTTTTTTATTACTTTTCCTCCTGGGGCCCAGACTACGATTTTGTGTCATTGAATTAGGAACTTTTTTGACATTCAGTAAAAGTCCAAAGTAAATTTTTGAAATTTGTACAAAATTCTGTACTGTATGTCTTAGGAGGTTAAAACTTTTAAAACTTTTTTTTTTTTTACTTTTTTTTTACCCTATTTTTTATTTTCCTCGCTGTAGTGAGGTGAAAAGATTTGTGTTATACACGGGTGAACAGTTATTTTACGTCTCGTGTGTTGAAACACTCGCTACGCTCAGGATTCTATTTTTGAACCACTCACTTCGCTCGTGGTCAATCATAGAATCCTTTCGCTAGCTCGTGTTTCACACTCGCAGGTAAAATACAACTTTCCCCTTGTAGGTATAACAAATAACTATTCCGAGCTAGTGAGGTGAAAATGCAAGTCAGCCATGTTTTCTACTGGCGCGGACTATACCTAGGATTAGTCATTAGTCTGTGGCCGGCACTGATGGCGGTCGTATCGAGTGTAGTTGGACTTAAACCTTTAAAAAATGATTTCTGCACGCATTGCGCTATTGCACCAACAATAAACACAACAATAGTAAAAGCACAGGAATCACTTTTCAACGGTAAATTCACAGATTTTTTTAATAACATTAAGAAGTGACAATTTCCTAATACTATTTTGCCTTAGGTATTAGTGGAACATTAAACTTTCATAAACTGACTATTTGAAGCTTTTGCGCCAAAATAGCAGCAACCATTTGCTTTTTTTAATTAATATAATAATTTACCTAGTTAATACCTTAAATGTGTATGGATCTGACAAAAATGGTCGTAATTTAGTTTTTAGGGATCCGTACTCAAAGAGTAAAACGGGACCCTATTACTGAGACTTCGCTGTCCGTCCGTCTGTCTGTCACCAGGCTGTATCTCAAGAACCGTGACAGCTAGAGAGTTGAAATTTTCACAGCTTATGTACCTATTTCTGCTGCCGCTATAACAACAAATACTAAAAACTAAAAAAAATATTTTTTTAACCTTTAACTACCGTGGTATACGTCTCACAGACGTCAGCACTTTTATTTCGAAAATATTTTTGCGTATGTGTGGCGTCTGAAGCTATCCTTTCCGCTAGCTTCCTTTTTTGGGGTCCTCTAGCTGCAGCCAAGACCGTAACCGCGGCGAGTGCGCACGAGTCGGTTACGGAGCGATCGACGTCTCATAGACGCCACCACGGTGTATATGTACAAAAAATATGCACGTCTCCTGGACGTCACCTCGGTGTTAGTGTTTGTGACTCTATAGTAACTATCGTGTATCCCAGTCGTGACGTCATCTTTTAAGTTTGAGCTATATATTTTTTTATATAAACTCCTAAGACAAAAACAAGTAAGGCTTACTGTCAGTATAAGGTTCTGCTCGCTACATATTATTAATTACCCGTAGGAAGCTTGTACGATTAGAAACTACACATTAGGTCATTAAAAATATGCCTAAATCATATGATGTCAGTTTTTTTTTGTTTAAAGTTAGGAGCTTTTTATTTATTTAATATGATGAAACATCTTATAATCAAAAGATATTTTATGTTTTATAGATAACTAGCTTATGCCCGCGACTTCGTCCGCGCGGAACTCGTTTATATCGTAACTTTCTCCCCCCTTTTCACCCCCGTAGGTGATGTGATGAATTTCCAGATAAAAACTATCTTTAGTAAGGATTCTTTGGGAAGGCCCCGGAATTCAAAGTGTCTCTACACCCAATTTCATTTCAACCAAATTAAGGAAGAAAAGTTAACAGACAGACAGACAGAGTTACTTTCGCATTTGTAATATTAGTATGGATTGTATGAAGGAAAGGGTCATTATGGCTGAGTTGCATGATTTTATAGATTAGCTTACTCCGAACGCTTTTTTTTACAAAATAGACTCCGCCGCAAACTTGGTTTCTATATGACCCGCCTCACCATAATAGATGCATGTAGGCTTTTTTCATTATTATTTTGCATATTTTCATATCACACGGCCGTAAGGACCTTTTCTACTAAACCGTAGGATTAAATTAACTGACTTGTAATTTAAATATTTTATATTAAAAATAAAGATACGTCAACAAAATGTTACTTCTAATAGTTTTCAAAATAGCCATAATAAAACGTATGTTTTACCCCGTTTTAGAAAACATCTTCGAAACTACCGCCATAAGGTACCTTTACCCTTGGAACGTCACATACATATATTTACCTATATAATGTTCCTATTCCCCAGGACTCCCAACTACCGCTATATACCGTAAATGGGTTCCATCCAATTTTTCACCCGCTATTTCACCTCCTTACTCCCTCCTCCTTGAGGATTCCTCCGTTGTTATGACAACGGGTAGTTTTTATCCCGAAAATCATGGAGAATTCTCCAGGACTCAAGATATCTCTATACCAAATTTCATCTAAATGGGCTACATCCAAATTTTCACCCCCATTTCACCCCCTTAGGGGATGATTTCCGGAATAGAAACTATCATTTGTCCTTTTCCAGGACTCAAACTATCTTTCAACCAAATTTTATCAAAATGTGTCACATACAAATTTCCACCCCCAATTACAACCTCTTAGGGGATGATTTTCGGGATAAAACTATCCTATGTCCTTCCTTAACTATCGTTATACCGTAAATGGGTTCAATCCAAATTTTCATCCACCATTTCTCACCCCCTTATGTGATCCCCTTATTTCCTCATTTCATGTGTTCCGGAATAAAAATTATTCTATGTTCTTTCCTTGGACTAAGACCTCTCTCTATACCAAATTTCATCTGAATGGGTTCTATCGAAATCTTCAACCCTCATTTCACCACCTCAGGAAATGATTTTTCGGGATAAAAACCATGCATTTTCCTTCCCTAGGACTCCTTCTATATCTTTACCAAATTTCATCTAAATGGGTTTTATCCAAATTTTCACCCCCTATTTCATCCCTGAGGGAATGATTTTCGGGATTAAAACTATCCGTTGTCATACTCCGGGACTCAAACTATCGTTCAACCAAATTTCATCAAAATGGGTCACAAACAAATTTTCACCCCCAATTACACCCCCTAAGGGGATGATTTTCAAGAGTAAACTATCCTATGTCCTTCCCCAAGACTCCAACTCGCTATACCGTAAATGGGTTCCATCTAAATTTTCATACCCCATTTGACCCCCTTAGGAGATGATTTCTGGACTAATAATTATTTTAAGTCCTTCCCCAGGACTCTTAACTATCTCCATACCAAATTTCATCTAAATCGGTTCTATCCAATTTTTCACCCCTCATTTCACCCCCTCAGGAGATGATTTTTCAGGATAAAAACTATGCATTGTCCTTCCCTGCGACTACTTCTATCTCTATACCAAATTTTAACTAAATGGGATTTATCCACATTTTCATCCCTATTTCATCCCCTTGGGGGATGAATTTCGGTATTCAAACTATCTATTGTCATTCTCCGGGACTCAAACTATATCTATACCAAATTTAGTCTAAACGGAGTCCATCCAAAATTTCACCCCCCATTTCACCCCCTTAGGGGAAGATTTCCAGAATAAAAACTATCCAATGTCCTTCCCCAGAACTTAAAACTACCTCTAAACCAAATTTTATCAAAATGGATTACATCCAAATTTTCACCCCCCCATTTTACCCACTAAAGGGAAGAATTTCGGGATTAAAACTATCCTTTGACCTTCCTCGGGACTCAAACTAATTATATACCAAATTTCATCCAAATCGGTGCAGCGGTTTAAGTAGCTCTATACAAATTTCCACCCCCCATTTTCATCCCCTGAGGGGTTGATTTCTAGGATAAAAACTACCCTAAGTCCTTCCCTAGGACTCAAACTATCTTTATACCAAATTTCATCTTAATCGGTTCAGCCGTTTTCACGTGATGCGCGGTCACATAAACAGACAAACAGATAAACAGATAAACAGACAAACAGACAAACAGACAAAAATTCTAAAAACTGTTGGAACGTGTTCTGTTATCGATTTTAAGTATCCCTAGCCAATTTTTTTTCGAATATCTTCCATGTACAGACTTTCGACCCTCTTCAGCATTATTATATGTAATAGATATCTTCATAATTTTAGTAAAAATTAAGACTGAACCAAGTCCGGAAATTTAGCATATCAAAAAATGTCGCCTCATAATTAAAAAAATATTGTTAGCATGATTGAAGTTATTCAGTGTTTTTTATTCCATTTTTAATTACCTAATATAATTACCCAACTAGTTTAAAAGCTTTGATAATACTTGCATGTCAATAGGATTTTTTTTAAATCGAGTTGAAATATGGCGTCTGTTAGACAGTACCTCGGTGTAAATGCTACTCAAAAACCACCTCGGTAATTAAAGGTTAAGGGGGGCTCCCAAACAACAAACGTGATTTTTTTGCCGTGTTTATAGATAATGATACGGAACCCTTCGTGCGCGAGTCCAACTCGCACTTGGCCGGTTTTTTTGTCTTGCGGCGATTGCTATCTAAATCGATATCTGATGATCCGCATGGACCTTAAATAGGACTCATCAAATCTGACACAAAATGCCGAGATAAATTGCATCAATAAGATAGTGCATCATCGGGAACTATAAAGATATCCAGTATAAAAAAAATACATACCTACCAAATGTCGGTGATTAAATCAATAAGTAGTTTTTTTTTATATGAGTGTATTAAATCACGCTATGGCATATCTGAATGCTAATTCAGAAAATTGTCGCATCTACTGCACGTTCACATACTCTTTAATTTTCCAAGACGGCGGCCTGTTTGGAAAACGTCAAGAAAAATGTTCTGGGTGGCCAGTCTATACGTAGTAATAGTAAGTCAATGTTTGGGGTACTAGATCTTTCCAAAACTGAACTGAGTCAACCAGTACGGCGCCCGCGCTGCGGCACGGGAATGCGCAATTGCGCAACTGGCACCCGCACTTTATTGTAATAAGAATTTGGCGCGTAAAAACTCTTCACTCTTCCCAGAAAACGGTCGGCTTCACACGATTTCTCAGAAAGGGCGATGGGCGCCGTGTATGTAGTTTTTTTTCTTTCTTGGCACTTACTTTAATGACCTGCAGTTCCATGTTCCGCATTCGATTTTTATAAATTTTATAGGCCACTGTTTCGATTGTATAGGTAGGTAGATATAGATACTGTGCGACTTGAAAACTGTTATTTAGTTAGGTACCTATAATATGTGACTGGGCAGGTTATTTGACATTGGCATTCGCATTGGCTATGTTAAGTATAACATGCCGGTCTGATTTATTAACGGCATGTTTACTTTAATTTATCATCGAAGTATTTTGACATTTTTGACTAGGAATATGATTGGACTGGTTGATTGTTGCCTAATTTTCAGATCGCTGTAGTATCCTTATAATCCTTATATGCACATGTGTGCAGTGTTACTCGTGCACACGACCAACGTATGTCAACTCAATATACGATCGAAGATATACTTAGTATCTAAAAGTCATTGAGATGCGACCAAGTACCTATCCGGACACGGATACCCACGGCGGGTAGCAGAGGTCGCACGGTGGAAATCTGGGCTGATATTCACACGCACACCCACAACTCGCCTCGGTCGAACCAGTGTAACTTAGACTTCCAATTACTCAGTTATTGTTATTACCAGTCTCAGCAGGTTCAAGTAATACGGGGGCACAGGGGGACAGACTGTGAATCGCATGCTGGTGAGTAGGTAGAGCACAGGTTCAGCCCCCCTATTCTGTAACATGTTTTAAGCTCACCTAAACGCTCACCCACAATTATACCTTGACACCGCGATGGCTGTTATTCGCTACTCCTTAATGCTGCTCACCCCGCCGGTCACCCGTTACGAAACTAGACCTCTACATTCGCTTAATTACTACGCATCGCGGTGTCAAGGTATAATTGTGGGTGAGCGTTGAGGTGAGCTTAAAACAAGTTACAGAATAGGGGGGCTGGTCACAGAGCGGGCGGATGCGCCGCTCGTCCGACGTGGCCGTATGTACTTGAACCGTTGTTAGTAGTCGAGGCTCGCGCGCGACGGCGCGGGCGTTTCTTTTTTGTCCCCCGCGGATTCCATTGCCCCATGTCCAACCTGTAAGTCCGGCAGTTTGCCGAGCGTTGACCGCGCTTTGCCGCGAAGCGCGAAGTCGTTGGACAACTTCGCGGCGGCCCTTTCGATTAGGTACTTCGTAACGTTTTCAGATTCACCTTGATAACAAATTTAACTGCTTTTTGCCGAAGTATCTACCTATACAATTAATTAATTTGCATTAAGTTAGGTAACTTTACTTACTTACTTTTATAACCTATAGGTACTGTTAAAATGTTTCCAACTCAAATTATGACCATAGTATTAATAATTATAAAAGGCTTCCACCTGGATCGACGTCTAACTTGGAAAACTCACATATATAAAGCACAAGCTTATGGGACGTAACTCAACTCTTTCTGTGGATAACAAACTACTCCAGGCCCCGTAGCATACCTAATTACTGTAAATACCTGTATGTATTTCCAAAATACGTTAAATTCTAACCTCCAAAATACGTTAAATTCTAACGCCATTATCAAACCTATCTGGACGAATGGCATCCAGTTGTGGGGGATTGCCAGTGATAATGTGTCTGCAAAGAGCACATAACGCAATATTGGAAATAGATGAAAATTTAAGAAGTGCCTGATAATTTTTTGATGATAGGAATAACCTTCCTTAGCACCAGAAAAAAGTTGCAGACTTTTCAGCTGGGTCAATTATTTTTGAAAAATTTAAACAGTTTCCTCACTTACGTTTTGGGTTTAGGACGGCGAATAAGACACTTTGCTTAATCCGTCTCATTACAAAAAAATATCTTAAAAATCCGTGGTAAACTGACACTGGTCAGATATTAAAAGCGAAGTAGCCAGTACCACGACAAAATCGGTTCATTACTGTCAAAACTGTAGCTTTTAAAGATTTTTGATCGGATGGAAAGCAATCGCGACGTCCTAATGCGCCATTCGTCCGAATAAAACGGAAGTGAAAGTCAAAATTCAACGTTGGAATAATATACGTCCATCCGTTTGGATAAGGATTTGTTGCAGATAAAAAATGGCAATACACACGACCACGACCAGTGACAGCTAGAGATATGCAATAATATCTGTCATTGCAAAGCCCACAACATTATCTGATGAGAGACTATTTTGGTGTACGAATAGGGTTAAATAGAGATTCTTGATTGCTAGCTCTCAATGCTCTTATATACCATATATATGTGTGACTGTGACTATACGAACTTAAATTTTAACTAGCGGCAGTTTCAAGTGGTGTTAGCAGTTTTATCAAAAGCATCGACAATTACCCCTGATACTAGAGTGCAACAACAATATTATTATTTAAAGTTTTCTCGATCAGCAGTCTAATGCAACACACATAACTATTATTGTATTGACACGTCTGACTCGTCTGAGAGACAATCAAATATGAGTGATGTGCAAACATCGGGGTTTTCGGAGCGGGAACGTTTGACATTAGCCAAAGAGTAGGTATTAACTTAAAAACAGATCGTACCCTAGTAGGTTTCTACCGAATGAATAATTGATTGAAAAATAAATAAAGATTAATCTCCACTTATAATAAATCTCTAAATTAAAAAAAGAATCAGCCAGTTTGAAACTAAGCTTTGCGCGGTTCGAATGTTCTCAGCATCCCATGAACGGAAAAATATGAAACATTTTATATAGGTACATTATTATTCTAGCTGCAACTTAGGATAGTTTTTATCCGACTGCGACAGTTAATTAATTTTCCGAAATATACGACTTCATTTAATTTTTCATTTATTTTTATTGAAATCAAACGCTGCTCCAACTGTCAGCTATAAGAACCGTCAAATTTTCGTCAAAATGGCGGAATTGCTTTGCCTTTCACTTATTAATAATTTAAATCCCGTCTACGATAGACCTTTACGAGACAAATGCTAAAATATAAACCATAAAAAAATATTCGATTCTGATATGAGAACTTATATGCGCAAATGTCGTTTTATGTCGTAATTTCAATAAATGAAATCAACAAATTTGAACAATATAATTAACACGAATTTGTTTTTTTTGAATGACAATGGCACGCGCTCGGCGCATTCAGCCAAAGTACCTGCGGCGCTACTACGAAAACCGATACTCAATGTTCATATATTTGCATCCCTGTCACTCGAGTATGGTTAGTGCGATAGAGATAGAGATACCCGAATATTTTCGAATTCCGAAGTTCGTGGTTATAGCTCAGGAATCGAAAATATGGTAAATAATCATAATGTATTTTCTCGAAAAAGAATTTAAAATAAATATAGTCAAATGGAGAAAAAAACAAAGGAAGAGGTTATATAGGTAATGATTAAGTTATAAGAGTCCAAAGTTTTAAGAGGTAAGGGGTATGTTCTGTCCCTTTTCCGCAAAACGCACCTTCATATGAAACGATTGTTTTTTACTATGACGCTCGAGTATATTGACGTCACAGTCCCTCATCGTTTTCTCACTCTAACAAGCGACATTAAAACGGATGTAGCTTCATAATTTTTTGAGATATTTGAATGGGAGTTTCATTATCTTCTATCTATTTATACATAATAAATGCCTATGTCCTGACTGACTTATTCACTCAATCACTCACTCACTCACTCATCAACGCACAGCCGAAACTACTAATCTTAGAGAGTTGATTTTTGCACAGTATGTTGCTTTTATAACGTGGGCTAGGGATAAAAAGGGATTTTTGAAAATTCTACCCCTAAGGGGGTAAAATGGGGGTGCAAAGTTTGTATGGGAAAACCTTTTTTTTTTGAGCTATAGACTTAAACTTTGTAGAAAAATTAGTTATTAGAATACAAATGAAACACTTTCAGCGTTTTGGAAAATTCCACCCCTACGGGGGTAAAATAGGGGTGCAAGGTTTGTATGGGGGAAACATTTTTTTTTAAATAGAGACTTAAAACTTTGTAGAAAGATCAGTCATTAGAATACAAATAAAGAACTTTCAGGGTTTTAGAAAATTCTACCCCTAAAGGGGTAAAATAGAGTGCAAAGTTTGTATGGGAAAAACTACTTTTTTTTAAATAGAGACTTAAAACTTTGTAGAGAAATTTTTCATTAGAATACAAATAAAGTACCTAGATTCAGTGTTTTAAAAAAATCTACCCCTAAGGGGGTAAAATAGGGGTGCAAATTTTGTATGGGGGAAACAATATTTTTTTTAAATAGAGACTTAAAACTTTGTAGAAAGATTAGTCATCAGAATACAAATTAAGTACTTTCAGCGTTTTAGAAAATTCTACCCCTAAAAATAGGGGGCTAAAATAGGGGTGCAAAAAGATTATTTAAATACAAAGAAAGTACTTTCAGCGTTTTGGAAAATTTTAGCCCTAAGGGGGTAAAATAGGGTGCAAAGTTTGTATGGGAAAAACATATTTTTTTTTAATAGAGACTTAAAATTTTGACGAAAAATTACTTATTAGAACATGAAAAATACTACATTCGGCGTTTTACAAAAATCATTCCCTAAGGGGGTTAAAAAAGGGTGCAAGGTTTGTATGGGGAACACTTTTTCTGAGCTAGACACTTAAAACTTTGTAGAAAGATTACTTATAAAAATACAAAAAAAAAGACTTTCAGCGTTTTGAAAAAATCTATCCCTAAGGGGGATAAAAAGGGGTGCAAAGTTTTTATCAGGGAAAGTTTATGTTTTTGAGTTAGAGACTTGAAACTTTGTAGAAAGATTACGTATTAAAATACAAAAAAGAACACAAATCGTTTTAGAAAATTCCACCCCTAATAGGGTTATAAAGGAGAGCAAGCTTTGCATGGGCAACACTTTTTTTTGAGTTAGACTTAAAACTTTGCAAAAAGATTACTTATTAGAATACTAAAAAAGAACTTTCAGCGTTTTAGAAAACTCCATCCCTAAAAGGGGATCCTTAAGATCCTTAAGAAGGGTAGCCAGTGTTGTGTGGGAAAAACTTTTTTTTTTACTAGACTTAAAACTATTCAAAATGTTACTTATTAAAATTAATAATAAAGTACTTTCAGAGTTTTAGAAAATTCCACCCCTAAGGGGGTTAAGAAAGCTTTGTATGGGCAACACTTTTTTTGAGCTAGAGACTTAAAAGTTTACAAAAAAAGTTCTTTCAGCGATTAGAAAAATTCAACCTCTAAGGGGGTTTAAAAGGGGGTTCAAATTTTAAATGGCGAGCAATAAAATTTTAAAGTGTGAGTAAGAGATTTTTAACTTCGGTCTTACGAGGGTCAAACTGAAAGTTCTTAGAAAATCAAAAACTGAGCAATCAAGCAACTTATTACTTTTATTATATCTTTTCAAAATAGCCTCCCTTCACATCAATACATCGCTGCATTCGATAGAACCACTGAGAAAAGCACTTTGCCCACTCGTCCTTAGGGGTCTCTTCGACGACCTTTTGAAACGCAGCCACTGCTTCGTCGGCGTCCATAAAACGTTTTCCTCGAAGTTTTTCTTTAATTTTTGGGAATAAATAAAAATCACAAGGTGCAAGGTCGGGGCTATAAGGTGGGTGACCCAGTAATTCCACGTTTGCCGTCGCCAAATAGTCGATCGTTTGCTTGGCGGTGTGCGATGAGGCGTTGTCGTGGTGAAGCAGGATCCTACTGCGAGGCCGTTTTTCTCGAACTTTTTCCAAGACAAGTGGTAAACAATTGTTAGTGTACCACTTCGCAGTAACTGTTTTTTGATCCTCTAAAATAATTGTTGCGTAATGACCAGTCCTTCCGAAGAACGAGGCCACCATCTTTTTTCCCACACTTCGACCTCTCTTCACTTTAGTAGGCAACTCCTCGGAAGGAAACACCCACTCAGCAGACTGTCTTTTAGTTTCAGGATCATAACAGTAAATCCAGCTTTCGTCACCCGTAACTACGTCGAACACAGCATTTGAGTCACCTCCGTTGAATCTTTGACCCATTTCACGGCACCAATCAACACGACGGACTTTTTGGGCTTCTGTCAAATTATGAGGTATCCACCGGGCACAAAGCTTCCTCACCGCTAAATGTTCATGGAGGATTTTGTGGACTTGACTCATACCAATGGCTAAGCTTGTACGAATCTGCTGATAGGTTACTCTTTTGTCAGTCTCTATCATACGCCGCACAACACTGATGTTATCTTCAGTAGTCGCCGTAGAAGGCCGGCCCTCACGCAGATCATCAGTGAGATCAGTGCGGCCACGTTTAAATTCATTAAACCAGTTGTAAATAGTAGCACGAGATGGGGCTTCATCGTGAAAGGCCAATCGAAGTCTATCATAACTTTCTTGTTGACTTAAATTACATCGAAAGTCGTAAAAAATCATTGCTCGAAAATTTTCTCGCGTTAAATTCATGCTCACGTAGTACACACAATTTTCAATTTGCCGCCAAATCGTAAAACAAATGACAATCGAGTGGAATTCGTACACAAAAATATTAAGAAAGAGTTCCATTTTCAAATTTTGAACTTATTTTTTTATTATATTTATTACAAGTGGCCAGTTCTAAAGACTTTCAGTGTCGCCCTCGTATTCTGTACGTTAAAAGACTACAAAACTGATTTCAGAGTTTTTCCAAATTCATCCCCTAAGAGTGTTAAAATTGGTTCAAAGTTTGAGTATTTCAAGGTATTTTTAAAGTATGAGATTTTTAACTTTGGTTTTAGACTGTTTGTTCACAAACTAGAAAATGAACATCAACTTTTTTTTTAATTATCCCCTAAAAGAGGGTTCAAATTTTGTATTGAGAGAAATCATTTTCTAAGACGATAAAAAGTTCTACGCGGACGAAGTCGCGGGCAACAGCTAGTCATACATATAGGTACATATTTTATATTGGTCATTCATTATCAACCTCTTCAGTTAAGTCTATTCATTTATAAGAAAATGCTTCATAGATATCGAGCGTCAAGATTGACATTGTATTAGACACCTATTATCAACCGTTACCCTTGCTTGTCTAGTAGATACACTTATATGCAATTGTATTTTAAAAAACTGTAAATAATCAGTCAACACAAATATGCCTCCGAGAAAAAAAACTCGTTACGAGTTTATGCGTTCGTGGATAGAAAATAATCCAGAGATAGAGGTTCGAGATTCTTTATTATTTTGCACCAAGTGCAATGTGAGCTTCGCTCAAACGAAATCTAGTGTAACGCGACATGTCGCATCTAATAAACATACAGGTATGAAATATGATTTCAATAGTGAGCTCTTGAAATTTGTTGTGGGCTGTAATATACCATGGACGCAGGTAAACAATCCGATATTTAAAGATTTTATCGAAAATTGTGTTACCGGTAAATTTGGAAAAACTGCAAAAGTTCCTTCGGAATGTCAACTGCGACGGGAATATTTAAATAAAGCTTACGATGAAAAAATGAATAAAATACGGAGCGAGCTAAAAAAATAATATATATATGTGAGTGTTGACGAAACCACGGATGATTATGGTCTTCAAATAGCTAACGTAATAGTGGGAGCATTACGTGATGATCACATTGGCACTCAACACTTGATATCCAGTAAACGGTTAGACAGCACGAACAATGTATCAATATCCAATACGGTCACAAGTGCTCTTGATGAATTATGGGGTGCTAACCATAATAATCACAATAAAGTACTTTTACTTTTAACTGACGGTGTGGGCTACATGCTAAAGGCTGGAAGAAATTTAAAATGTATTTTTCCCAATCTTTTGCACGTCACATGTTTGGCTCATGGTTTAAATAGAGTGGCTGAACTAGTAAGAAAACTTTATCCAGATGTGAATGATTTAATCGCAAATGTTAAGAAGACATTTTTGAAATCTCCTAAAAGAATACAAAAGTTTAAAGAAATGCTCCCCGGAGTGCCTTTACCACCTCGACCAACAATTATTCGGTGGGGAACCTGGATAGAAGCTGCAACGTATTACAGCAAACATTACGATGAAGTGAAACGTGTTCTAAATACATTCAGTCCCACCGAAGCCCAGAGTATTAGAAAGGCAAAAAGAGCGTTTGGAAATGCAAATATAAAAAGCGACTTAAATTTCATAGCAAATCATTTGATGACTATCCCAAATGCTATTAAAAAACTACAGGATGCGAAGCTGTCCATCAGCGATAGTTTAAAAATAGTTCATGAAACCTATAGAGATGTTTCCAAATTAAACATGAGCGTAAAAGGAAAACAGTTTTATGATAAACTGAAGTTGGTGTTAAAGAAGAATTCTGGCTATAGCACACTAAAAATTATAAATGAGTTGGTACAAGGCAAAGAAATAGAACTTCAATCTCAAACTTCTCGTGCATCAATTGATTCCTACAAAAAATTTAAATATGCACCTATTACAACTGTCGACGTGGAAAGATCATTTAGCTCCATGAAATGGATATTTACAGCAAGACGCCGTAGATTAACTGTCCCAAATATAGAAAAAATATTAATAGTTTATTCTGAAAATCGTGTCAACTATTCAATTTACAGCAGGTAATTAATTAAAGTTATTTTTATTGTTACCTTATAAGTTATAAGACTTTTACGGAAATTAAAATAAAACTTTGTCACAGATTGTATACAACTCACAGAGAGGTAGTTATTCATTAGGCATAATAAGATATTTTCTTAGACTAACATATCTGTTTATCTCTACTCTTTCTCAAATCATTCCCGCTCCGAAAACCCCGATGTATGTGATGTGATGAATGTTATTTTTTTTAAACTTATTAGATAAACCTATGCTTTCAGCCCTTTAAAAATATATTCGTAAAACATACAGTTTAACTACATATTTATTGCAAACGATGTACAGTCAGCATCAAAAGTAACTAGGTACGTAATCGAAGACGTCAAAAGCTCTTATTCCCTTTTAATAAAGACTTTTTTTTTTTTTTTTTTTTTTTTTTTTTTTTTATAATTTGTTTAATCTGCGATCAGTCAAAACAACTATGAGCAGATGAGTGGAGAGAGGTTGGCGATTGGCAAGGTAGGGCCATTACCCCAGCTTCCCTTAGTCAGGCAGCACATTGGCTCTCTTGAGTCTCTTTATTGGGTTTGGCTTTAGAAGCGACTGTGATAGAGGGTTTGGATGAGTTGCTAGTCGGTCCTTGTAGTTAGCTGTGTAGCGTTTTGCCTCTTCGAGTATGGTTGGGATTTCGAGATACTCATGGATTTCTGAGTTGCGAGTGTACCAGGGCGCTGATGACAAGACCCTTAAGATGTTGTTTTGAGCTCTCTGGAGAGACAGTATATTGGATTTGCTGGCCGATGACCACAGTTGGATGCCATATGTCCATATTGGTTTCACTATTGCGCAGTAAACATTCAGCTTATTGGGTAGAGATAAGGCCGACTGTCTGCCGAGAATCCAGAGGAGATTTCTGAACCGATGATTCATTTCGTCTCTCTTTTTCTTTATGTGATTCTTCCATGTCATTCTTTGGTCCAGGTGGAATCCCAGATATTTCACACAAGTTGATTGGGGAAGTATATCGGTGCCCAGCTTGACTGGGGGACACGTTTCGCGTCTAAGTGTAAATGTGATATGATGGGACTTAGGGGCACTTGCTTTTATGCGCCACTTGGTTAGCCATGCGCTGGTGTCATCAAGCTGTGCTTGCAGTACTCTGCTAGCCTCTTTTGGGTCTGGGTGACAGGCAAGGAAAGCTGCATCATCAGCAAAGGTGGCTACGGAAACATTCGAAGACTGGGGTAGGTCACACGTATATATGTTGTAGAGGACTGGACCCAGCACAGAGCCTTGAGGTACTCCCGCTTGACAGCTGTAGAGCGAAGATCTTGCATCTCGTACTTTCACTTGGAATCTTCTGTCGCTCAGGTAAGAATCCATTATTAGGTAGAAGGAGTGGGGAAGAAGTTTTTTGATTTTGCACAGGAGTCCTTTGTGCCAAACTCTGTCGAATGCTTGTTGAACGTCAAGAAAGGCAGCCGAGCAGTAGCACTTTTTTTCAAGAGATTGTCTTATAGTGCTGTACACTCTATGTACTTGCTCTATGGTCGAGTGTTGTTTTCTGAATCCGAATTGGTGGTCGGGAATAATATGGTCATTGTCTAGGCAAGGTGACAATCGTTCAAGGATGATCCTTTCCCACAACTTTGATAGAACAGGCGTCAAACTTATGGGACGGTATGATGAAACTTCATTGGGTGACTTGCCAGGCTTTGGAATCATTATTATTTGGGAGGTTTTCCAGAGTGCAGGTACATGTGACGTTCTCAGTGATGCATTGACCAGCATGGTTAAGAAGACAACACACTTCTTGGGGAGCTCTTTCAGTACCCGAGGGGTGATTAGGTCAAATCCAGGAGCCTTATTAGGGTTCATTTTGGCTATTTGCTTAGCCAACTCTCTTGGAGTAGTTGGGCGCAGAGGCAAGCATAGCTGTAAGTCTTGTTTTATAATCTCTTCTATTTCTGGATCAACAGGGGTATTGCATTCATTCGGTTTGAAGACACTTGCAAGATGGATGGCGAAGGCTTCGGATTTTTCCTGGTCTGATCTGGCCCATGTGTTCCCTGATCTGATAGGAGGAGAGCTTTGTTGAGGCTGGGTAAGGTTCTTTGTAGCTTTCCATAGGTTGTAGGTTCCATTTCCATTAGGAGACATCTTTTCCAGACGTTGGTTAACAGATTCGTTAACTGTATCAGCAAGAAGATCTTTTAGTTCTTTTATAGCACGGTTAAGTCTTGTTTTATCAGCGTTCCTGTGGGATGTCTGCCAAACTCTGCGAAGACGACGTTTTTCCGCTATTTTATTCTTGACATTGATGGGTAATAAGGTGCAGTGAGGAGATCCTTTTAGCTCAGGAGTACTAAGCCAGGCCGCCACCTGAATCAGATTAGTAATGTGCAGGCATGCATCATCCACTTCGTCCTTCGTTTTCAGTGGCAGTTTGAGTTCAACATTCGACTCGAGGTATTCACGGAAGAAATGCCAGTCAGTTTTAGAGTTGTGAAGACTATCGGTGAAGGTTTCACGGGGCATAACCATTGGGCTTAGAATAAGTATGACCGGGGTATGGTCAGAAGACCCATCAAGGCTTGATTTAATAATAGTGTTTTGTTTACAGATACCTTTCGTGATAAAGAAATCCAGGAGGTCAGGGGTTTTATGGTTATCGGTTGGCCAGTAAGTTGGCTCACCTGTTGATATAGGGAGTAACTTATTAAGATCGATGCTCTTTTTTAGTTCTCGCCCTCTGGTTACTGTCAGTCTTGATCCCCAGTTTGAATGTTTGGCGTTCCAGTCGCCGCCAGCTATGAATCGATTGCCAAGTGATAAGAAAAAGTCTGTGAACTTTTTCTCTTTTATGATGTGGCGCGGCGGGCAGTATATTGCAGAGATGTTGAGAGGTCCGGACCGATCTTCCACTCTAACAGTCGTGGCTTGTATGTAAGGGGTCGTAAATGACTCCAACAAGTAGTGCTTTACGCTGTTTTTGATAATCAGAGCCGTGCCGGCATGGGCTCCGCCGTCTGGATGGGAGGTCAGATATACTGAAAATCCCTGAATGAATATTCGGCTTCTTGATGTAGTGTGGGATTCTGATATAAGGCAGATGTCAAGCTTGTTAGAAATGATAAACATCTCTAGTTCGTTTTTATTTGGCGCAAGGCCATTGATGTTCCATGTGGCAATGTGTAGGGAAGTCATTTTGCAAGTTTAGAGACGAGCATTGTGATAAGGCCCACCAAGGAGCCTATTTTTGACGTCTTCATTTGCGTAGCTACTTTTGATGCTGACTGTACAGTCAAGGGCACCAATATGTATTTACTCAAAGTTTCATAAATATGTATACTACAACCTTATTGTTGCAGAAATAAGGTCCATGTACATATTTTTGAGACTTTGTGGTGTATACTTATTGGTGCCCTTGACTGTACCTCTACACGATTTTATTCCATCGGAAAAACTGATTGCATGGATGTGCTTTTTTAGTTCGATTCTTTCCCTGATCAAAAGGTATTAGGTTCATATTCATAATTTTCTCGTCGCTCTATGTGCAGTTCGCACAGCCCCCCTATTCTGTAACTTGTTTTAAGCTCACCTCAACGCTCACCCACAATTAAACCTTGACACCGCGATGCGTAGTAATTAAGCGTAGGTAGAGGTCTAGTTTCGTAACAGGTAAACGGCGGGGTGAGCCGCATTAACGCGTAGCGAATAACAGCCCAGCCAGTGCAGTGTGCAGCAGGTGTGGGTGGAGTTCGCTCTGCGATATGCAACTAAAAGTTGGTGCTACGCCGCGCCGGGCAGTTGAATGGCGTTGGGTAGTTTGTAGCTTGTTATTTACTTATTGTGACTCACCAGTTAGTAGGCACTAACTGCCACACTAGTTGGAGTTACCAAAAAGTGGTCCAGGCAGGCGCACTCCAACTCCAAGTGAGTGGCCTTTAGGCCTTATTGTTTTTATCTGAGACAGTTGGTAGGTATATTGTTTAGCCTAAGCCCTGTCATAGCATAGCACATTTATTAGCTCAGATTTTATTGTGTAATGATTGTAAATGTATTCTTATGGGTCGATGGTACCCGAATTAAATCATTTTTATTTTATTTATTGTATAGCTACTAAATCTGACACAAATTCAAATAGAGTTAATAAAATAACATAATAAACGCATCCACGGCTACGATTTATTATAATTATTACTTCACGGGTAGGTATATCAATAAAGACTGTATCGAAAACTATAAGGACAACTTTAACTGGCCGCCATTCTTGTTTCATTTGTATTAAAAATATGACCGTCACTTTATTTCATAGATGCTATGGTATTGAACTCAATTACTTAATTATTTTTTTTCGAATTACTTTTAATTTCATAAATGGGAGGCCTAACACCCGATCAACGAAAACGAATTGTGGACAAATACATACGAGATAATTTACTTTCAAAACAAAGTTTTAACCGTCTTCAATTCAGTACTCCGCCAAGCCACATTAACATTTCCACATTTTTTTTCCAATATACCACATGAACTGATTTTCGAGAACAAAAGCGTTGATTTTTAGACCAATAAACCAAATCGCTGTATGTGGGCCGATAATATTTGAGGACTTCCGTCGATTCCTCAAGGATCTCGGAATTACCTTTGGCACTTCATTGTTTGCTATTTCAACGGAATAATATCAGAATCTGTGACGTACTTATATACTTTGAAGTACATCATTGAGAAGTTCCACAAGCCATCTGTGGTCTTCATCATCACTTCCACTTCACCAAATTTATGATTTCCGGGTGTAAATACACGAGTTATAATAGAAAATACCGAAATTACTACACGCGTGCCTAATATATTTGAGGAGTTCCCTCAATTCCTCATTCAACTGGGGTTTTGGAAACAATGGGACCAATCTGGAAGCATATACTTTCAGTTAAAAAAATAATTGTACGAATCGGTTCATAAATGTCGGAGTTTTGAGGTAACAAACATTAAAAAAAAAAAAAATACATTCGAATTGAGAACCTCCTCCTTTTTTTGAAGTCGGTTAAAAAGGGTATGTCCATATGAGAAAGATCGCAGATCTCGAAAGGTGAGTCGTTCAGCGGTTTACAATGTCATTAAAAAGTACGGGGAAGACTACTCTTTTAATTTTTCGTGCGTCAGCCAGTATGTTCCCCTTAGAAAGCGCTCTAATATTCATTCCAAGTACGTATACCCAAAATGGTACTCAGGAGATATTATTCGGAACATTAAACTCAAATACTTTCACTTGAAGAAATTCAAGCGTGATGGGAACGATTTCAATAGGCATATGTTCAAATACTACAGAGCGCATGTTAAAAACCTAATTGATAAAGCGTATACTTAATCAGTACATAAATATAATGTTCAAAATTGTATTGTTGACTGCCCTGCAAAATTCTGGGAATACGTTAAGGACAAAAAAAAACCGACAGCACTGTGATGAATTATTCCATCTTGATGAGGACAGAGTTAGTGAACAGTGCGCAGCTGATGCCTTCGCTAGGTATTTCAGCTCGGTGTTCCAACAGGTCAAACCACGTCTAGCTAGACCCTGCAGCCGCGGCGCGCGCAGGGTACTCCTCGGGTGACTCAAGGTCAGTGTCCATCCCCTTTGTTTCTGAGATTGACTGTATTTTTGGCTAAAGATTGTGCCTCTGTCTTAATGACTCCTTTGTTACACGTTTTTAACCTCTCAATTAACCAGTCCATGTATCCAAATTGTTGGAAAGCATCGAGAGTGACGCCGGTTGCTAAGGGCAGGCCTAATACTGATATCACTTCTTTTAGGCTGATTGCAGTTCTTCATGTGTTTGGAAAAGTCTTTGAGATGATCGTTAACCGCTGCATCAGTCTGCAGGTAGCTGGCCGGTTGCACCCCAGTCAGCACGGCTTTCAAAAATCCCGATCGACCACTACAAACCTCGTTGCCCTCGCTGACTACGTATGTAAGGAGATGGATGCGGGCCGCCAGGTCGATGCTGCATATTTCGACTTCAGGAAAGCATTTGACCTGGTCGACAACGACATCTTGCTGGAAAAACTAGCATTAGCGGGCTTCACGCCAAAGCTTCTACATTTTTTCGCTAGTTACATACTGACCTCCAGCAGTATGTCAGGGTGGGTGGTTATGAGTCAAACCATTACTCCACGCTATCAGGAGTGAATCAGGGCAGTACTCTAGGGCCTAGGCTGTTTCTCCTGATGATTAACGACTTGCCTGATGTGACTTGCACCGCCGAGAGTTTGCTTTTTGCGGATGATCTGAAGCTGGTCCGAGGCATCGGTAGTACGGCCGACAGTGCAGCGTTACAGGCTGACATTGACGCGGCAGCTGAGTGGAGTATTTTAAATCGGCTGCCTTTTAACGTCAATAAATGTAAGGTGATCACTTTTTCATGCAAGCGCTCTCCACTCCAAACTAAGTACCATTTATCTGACGATACTCTGGAAAGAGTTAGTGAAATTCGTGACCTAGGTTTGCTATTAGATGATAAGTTTGACTTCCATAAGCACGTAACTAGTATTTGTAAGCAGGCTAGCAGACCTTGGGATTTGTGATGAGGATTGCAAAACAATTTCATTTCGGAGTGGCTAAGATTCTCTTTGGTGCATTTGTAAGGAGCAAGTTGGAATACGGTGCTGTTGTTTGGGATACGTACGAGAGCAAATACTTTCTCATGATTGAGAAATTACAGCGCAAATTTGCTCGCTGGCTGTATAAAAAAGCTTACTACCCGTACCTCTATCCCTCCATCTTTGTCTCGGGCATGGTCGGACTAGATACGCTGGCACTGAGAAGAAGGTTATTGCTGCTAGTCCACTATTTATCAGTTGTCCATCACCGAGTGGATAGTGCAGAGGTGTTGGCTCAGATCGGGTTGATAGTTCCGACGCGGATACCCAGTAACGCGGACGGGGCGGTGGCGCCGTCCGCTCGCACGCGCTACGCGAGCCACGCGCCTACCGCCCGTGCTTTAACATGGCTGCATCTAATGCTCACTCAGCAAGAAGACGCTGACATGTTCGCTGAGCGTTTGACATACATGTGCCACATTGCTAGGATATTTTTGAATTGGCACTTAATTGATGGAATGACATTATAATTATGATTTTTTAAATTTTTACTAGTGCATGTTTATCTTTTTTGTTTATTTTAGCGTGTAAGCGATTTGGTGTAAACTGTAAGCTTGCATTGTAGTATTGTGTGAATAAATAAATGACAAGGTGAAAAGTGGTCGAATAACCGTCTCACATAATTGCAATATCGACTCTAAAATATTGCGAACAATCCAATCTCGCCCAGTGCTTCGATAAGAGATGTGGCTAAAAAGTGCAGAATTTCTGTAGGAATGGTGCAGAGCGCCAAGACGCGTAACGACTTGGTAACTTATCGAAAGCAAAGGAAGCCTAAACGAACTCCAAAACAGGCTGCAAATGTTAAACTTTGTCTTCGAAAGTTAAACGACACGGTTTTAACCAAAAATTAACATTGCATAATTCAAGGCGACGAAACCTACGTCAAACTGGATTATTCTGTTCTACCCGGCCCCCAGTACTATACTGTTCGCAAAGGAGAACACCTGAATGAGAACCAAACGTCAATTTATGCCGAAAATTTTGGGTCTAAAGCAATGGTGTGGCAGGCCATATGCGAATGCGGCATGAAATCGACGGCGTTCATCACTACTTCCACGATAACTACCGATCTTTAAGGCCTCCACACACCGGTCGGTGCCCGCGACCGGTGTGTGGAGGCCTTTACATCAATGAGTTTGCAAAAAAGAGTTTTGCCGCTGATTCGACGCCACAGGGGCTCTACTTTATTTTGGCCCGATTTTGCTAGGTTCCACTATGCTGCCCGCACCAGAGAGTGGATGGAAGCCCACGGCGTGCAATATGTTGATAAGAATATAAACTAAGAATATTAACTGAGGTACGTCCCATCGAGAAATATTAGGCAATCATGAAGAGTACACTTCGGCAACGCTTCTCGGCAGCGGATTCCGTAGACAAATAAAAAAAAAACCCGGCCAAGTGTGAGTCGGACTTGCGCACGAAGGGTTCCGTACCATTATCTATAAAAACGGCAAAAAAATCACGTTTGTTGTATGGCCCCCCTTAAAAAAATATTTTATTTTGTTTTTAGTATTTGTTGTTATAGCGGCAACAGAAATACATAATCTGTGAAAATTTCAACTCTCTAGCTATCACGGTTCTTGAGATACAGCCTGGTGACAGACATACGGACGGACGGACAGCGAAGTTTGAGTACGGAACCCTAAAAAGACTGGCTGAAAGCATCGAAACGGTCACCGTAATCGTTGGCCGGAATCTGATGAGAATGTCCGAAGTCAAGTGCGAAAAGTCGCCCGAAAGCAAACATAATAGGTACATTAGTTAACAGTAAAACGTTTTAAAATGTATTTCATACATAAGCCAAGAACATACATATGTAAAATAATAAATATTTAAAAATTCATTACATATTTCACTTGTCCTTATACTTTTCGATACAGTCTTTATTCTGTATTATTTTTATTATAACTTTTGTAAGTCGGTATAGCTATCCTCTCCCACAAGCCCTATTGAGCTTACTGTGGGATCAATTTGTGTAAAATTGTCCTCTTATAAATTTTAATCTCCACTTATAATAAATCTCTAAATTAAAAAAAGAATCAGCCAGTTTGAAACTAAGCTTTGCGCGGTTCGAATGTTCTCAGCATCCCATGAACGGAAAAATATGAAACATTTTATATAGGTACATTATTATTCTAGCTGCAACTTAGGATACTTTTTATCCGACTGCGACAGTTAATTAATTTTCCGAAATATACGACTTCATTTAATTTTTCATTTATTTTTATTGAAATCAAACGCTGCTCCAACTGTCAGCTATAAGAACCGTCAAATTTTCGTCAAAATGGCGGAATTGCTTAGCCTTTCACTTATTAATAATTTAAATCCCGTCTACGATAGACCTTTACGAGACAAATGCTAAAATATAAACCATAAAAAAATATTCGATTCTGATATGAGAACTTATATGCGCAAATGTCGTTTTATGTCGTAATTTCAATAAATGAAATCAACAAATTTGAACAATATAATTAACACGAATTTGTTTTTTTTGAATGACAATGGCACGCGCTCGGCGCATTCAGCCAAAGTACCTGCGGCGCTACTACGAAAACCGATACTCAATGTTCATATATTTGCATCCCTGTCACTCGAGTATGGTTAGTGCGATAGAGATAGAGATACCCGAATATTTTCGAATAGGGAACATTACTGCAATGCCGCCAGAGTGCAGCACTAACACAATTAGTAAACAGTTTTTTTGACAACTTTGACAAGTCCTTCAAAGCTCTGGATCAAATAGTGAAGAAAATATTTCAATGAATAAAATGCATCAGTGCCGCGTAATTGGATGCAAGAATGAAGGGCATCATTCATTTCCGAAGGAAACGATGATATGAAAACTATGGGAAGCGGCAATACGTCGTAAAGCAAAAAAAAGCCCTCATCCACCTTTAAATGGCTATAGGATGCCATTTTAATATCACAGTACAGGTATTTTACACACGAATGATAATAAAACGATTGTAGTTTAACGCGTTTTCATCAATTATTCGTTATTGTTTGTTAGGTAAATAAATATGACATTGTACGTCATGGCGGTTTGTTGGTGCCGGTTAATGTACGGCCCGATAATACACGTCCATCTTTCGTTATCTCTCTCTTTTTGTATAAGTTAAAAAGAGACATAGATATAGAGGATGCCAATTATTGGGCCGTACATTAACCGGCACCGGTTTGTTTACGGGTTGTGTTAGTGTCGCCCACTACGCAGAGCTTTGCGTAATGTTCCCTATTCCGAAGTTCGTGGTTATAGCTCAGGAATCGAAAATATGGTAAATAATCATAATATATTTTCTCGATAAAGAATTTAAAATAAATATAGTCAAATGGAGAAAAAAACAAAGCAAGAGGTTATATAGGTAATGATTAAGTTATAATTATAAGAGTCCAAAGTTTTAAGAGGGGGTATGTTCTGTCCCTTTTCCGCAAAACGCACCTTCATATGAAACGACTGTTTTTTACTATGACGCTCGAGTATATTGACGTCACAGTCCCTCATCGTTTTCTCACTCTAACAAGCGACATTAAAACGGATGTAGCTTCATAATTTTTTGAGATATTTGAATGGGAGTTTCATTATCTTCTATCTATTTATACATAATAAATGCCTATGTCCTGACTGACTTATTCACTCACTCACTCACTCACTCACTCATCAACGCACAGCCGAAACTACTAATCTTAGAGAGTTGATTTTTGCACAGTATGTTGCTTTTATAACGTGGGCTAGGGATAAAAAGGGATTTTTGAAAATTCTACCCCTAAGGGGGTAAAATAGGGGTGCAAAGTTTGTATGGGAGAACCTTTTTTTTTTGAGCTATAGACTTAAACTTTGTAGAAAAAATTGTTATTAGAATACAAATGAAACACTTTCAGCGTTTTGGAAAATTCCACCCCTACGGGGGTAAAATAGGGGTGCAAGGTTTGTATGGGGAAAACATTTTTTTTTTAAATAGAGGCTTAAAACTTTGTAGAAAGATCAGTCATTAGAATACAAATAAAGAACTTTCAGGGTTTTAGAAAATTCTACCCCTAAAGGGGTAAAATAGAGTGCAAAGTTTGTATGGGAAAAACTACTTTTTTTTAAATAGAGACTTAAAACTTTGTAGAGAAATTATTCATTAGAATACAAATAAAGTACCTAGATTCAGTGTTTTAAAAAAATCTACCCCTAAGTGGGTAAAATAAAGGTGCAAATTTTATATGGGGGAAACAATTTTTTTTTTAAATAGAGACTTAACACTTTGTAGAAAGATTAGTCATCAGAATACAAATTAAGTACTTTCAGCGTTTTAGAAAATTCTACCCCTAAAAATAGGGGGCTAAAATAGGGGTGCAAAGTTTGTATGTGGGAAACTATTTTTTTTAGCTAGAGTCCTAAAACTTTGTAGAAAGATTATTTAAATACAAAGAAAGTACTTTCAGCGTTTTGGAAAATTTCACCCCTAAGGGGGTAAAATAGGGTGGAAAGTTTGTATGGGAAAAACATATATTTTTTTAATAGAGACTTAAAATTTTGACGAAAAATTACTTATTAGAACATGAAAAATACTACATTCGGCGTTTTACAAAAATCATTCCCTAAGGGGGTTAAAAAAGGGTGCAAGGTTTGTATGGGGAACACTTTTTCTGAGCTAGACACTTAAAACTTTGTAGAAAGATTACTTATAAAAATACAAAAAAAAGACTTTCAGCGTTTTGAAAAAATCTATCCCTAAGGGGGATAAAAAGGGGTGCAAAGTTTTTATCAGGGAAAGTTTATGTTTTTGAGTTAGAGACTTGAAACTTTGTAGAAAGATTACTTATTAAAAAACAAAAAAAGAACACAAATCGTTTTAGAAAATTCCACCCCTAATAGGGTTAAAAAGGAGAGCAAGCTTTGCATGGGCAACACTTTTTTTGAGTTAGACTTAAAACTTTGCAAAAAGATTACTTATTAGAATACTAAAAAAGAACTTTCAGCGTTTTAGAAAACTCCATCCCTAAGGGGATCCTTAAGATCCTTAAGAAGGGTAGCCAGTGTTGTGTGGGAAAAACTTTTTTTTTTGCTAGACTTAAAACTATTCGAAATGTTACTTATTAAAATTAATAATAAAGTACTTTCAGAGTTTTAGAAAATTCCACCCCTAAGGGGGTTAAGAAAGCTTTGTATGGGCAACACTTTTTTTGAGCTAGAGACTTAAAAGTTTACGAAAAAAGTTCTTTCAGCGATTAGAAAAATTCAACCTCTAAGGGGGTTTAAAAGGGGGTTCAAATTTTAAATGGCGAGCAATAAAATTTTAAAGTGTGAGTAAGAGATTTTTAACTTCGGTCTTATTCTGTACGTTAAAAGACTACAAAACTGATTTCAGAGTTTTTCCAAATTCATCCCCTAAGAGTGTTAAAATTGGTTCAAAGTTTGAGTATTTCAAGGCATTTTTAAAGTATGAGATTTTTAACTTTGGTTTTAGACTGTTTGTTCACAAACTAGAAAATGAACATCAACGTTTTTTTTTAATTATCCCCTAAAAGAGGGTTCAAATTTTGTATTGAGAGAAATCATTTTCTAAGACGATAAAAAGTTCTACGCGGACGAAGTCGCGGGCAACAGCTAGTTATTTATAAGAGTACAACAATTTAGGCTCTAGAGTCTCGTATGGGCAGCCGAACAGAGCGGTCGTTGCCTGAGATCCTTTCTCGTCCTTTCCTATCGCCATAAAATTTAACAAAAGCCCATGAGACAATAGGTCGGTCAGTTGCAGATGTTGCTTGCGCCCGCGTCTTTCGCAAGTCCAAATAACACGCGTGACTTATACATTGAGTCATCCCTTCGATTTTTTTCAAATTGTGTTGTGCCGGGTTAATCGCAGTGTGTTATATATTGGGGGTATAAACAGTGAGTGCAATAAAAGTGCGTGCAACTCCAAGCTCCGTGAATTGCAGCAATAGCAACCCTGTACCTGTCGCCACCTAACAGGGCACGCCGTCGTCACAGTTAAAAACCGGTGAGGTCCTTCCATTAAAGTTGTAGTTTTCAAATTCCAGACCCTTTTTCTGAAGGCTAAATCGCTCAGTGATTTGAAAATGACGGGTAAATCTACGAGGCCCCTTGGTCTCGGGAAAAGCTATTTTACCTGGTCCTAACGTATCCCACTTTCAAGCTAGATCGAATGTTCAACAGTTAGACGAGCAACATAACACATCTGTTTACGCCCCTAGCACCTAGCACAAAGGCCTCCAACTTAATATTGTGTAGAATACTTAATATAATGTACAACACCCTGCCATCCCGCGCACTTATCACTTTGTTTCTTCCTAATGATCAACGGCGAAGAACATCTGCTTTGACCCACACCTAGGGAAGCAGAGAAGCTATAAAATTGCACCTCTGCTGTTAATTAGTTATTTACTTAGTTACCTAATATTGCATGGAGTAGGTGTCAGTCATATAAATAGTTTATTTTAACGATCGTTAAACTAGAAATAACTATATACTAATGCAGGGAGGAGATGTCACATAGTTAATTAATCAATGGTTAAACTAGAAATACACATCTGAAGCGCTCGCCTCGGTCTCCATCGCCTAACCACGCTGTCCGTTCCGATAACTCGCTTCGATACTCGTACTCATTTCGCGATACATGCCTACACTACTACGGTCTACAAAAAAAATTTGCAGTGCGTCTATATATTATATAACAGTGAATGCAGCTGATTAATGTGCGGTCATCTTCTATCGTCTTCGCCAGCTACGACGACGCTTGTCCAAGTTGAAGCGATACATTTGATGAGGTCTCTCCAATATTCAAATGTACGCATAAATCACCGTGAGGTGGCGGTAATTGGCGGGCTCCGATATAACGGACCAACCTTGCCTGATTCGTCCCGGGAAGGCAGCAATACACATACACAGCTCGTAAAAATACAGAGCTCCTCTTGTTATGATATGTCGACGCACTGTTATGTCGATAAACCTCCACTAGTTAATTATCTATATGTGTACACAATATCTATTTAGATAATAATTTACTTCATTTTAATCGTTCACATTTAACAGTAAGCACATACTCAAGGGTTGCACGCTGTTCTGTAACATTCAAAGGCTTTCGGTGCAAAAAGGCTTGAAACCTTAGATCATAAGTTTTGTAATGGCAATGGCCAATGGTGGAAGTTAACAATTTAATTTATTATGTTTAGAATGATATACCTATATGTATTATCCATTTGATTTTATTACTAATATTAGCATGTAACGCCGTGTCGCGATTTGCCCCTTTATTTTAGAGTCCAGCTAATAATTACTAAAACTATTTTGGGTGATTGCTTTCGCCTAGCGGGTAATATACAATCATTGTTTTTTCCTTCAAGCCCATAGCGGAAGCTTCATGCTCTTTTAAGCCACTGAGTTATGGACAATGGATGGAAGGTCTACAATGCTTTTACAATCACACATCTGGCGTTAGCTACAATTAAATACAGAACGTCGCCGCCACGAGCCTGACATAGAAAGGGCAAAAACAAAAAGAAAAAAAAAACGGACAAGGGGCGACTGAAATTTGCGCCTACCAAGAAACTTGGAGAAAACCCACGTGCAGTAATCGCGGTTCATGAAGACAATAGAACAAAACAAGATCGTGGCGACCGACCGACAAGGTTCAAAATAAATTAATTATACGAATTCCAAAAGGCTGAAATTGCTTACGAATACCATTCGTAAATGCCATTCGCAGATGAATCAAAAATTTTATACGGTGCCATGCCTTGGGCGTATGGACGATAATCGGCTAGATGGTCTGGAAATATGGAAAGCCGTATTGGGCGGTATTATGGATGCCCTGCCTAGGGATGAAGTCGGAACACTATAACCGACTATGTAATTAGTGTGTACCTACTACATACTTACCTGTAATCTGATTTTGGTGCAGAGGTGAATGTTGCAATTGATTGATGAACTACTATAATAATAAAAGTGTATTTTATGATGTGTGCAATTGTTATGTGTGCGTTAAGTAAGATGGTGATATGTGCAGGTGTGCTGAATGAACCGGTAAAGTGATTTGAAAGGAAGGCTTTAGCGGAGAAAGTCGGCTTTGGAAACGAGTAGGGAGTGTATTTTGACTACCTATTGTGCAGTTGATACGCGTGTCTAAATATTTAGTGTCTGGGGGTTGCATTGTCGAGGCGATTTTAGTGCAGAAGTAAGTGTTGCTATTGATGAACTACGATAATAACAGTGCATTTTATTATGGGTGCAGTTTTAAGTTTGCATTAGGATGGTAGCATGTACAGGTGCTGGATAAACCGGTGACGTGATTTGAGTGGGAAGTTTTGACGTCGAAGCGAGTGTTGAAAACTAGTATGTAATGAGTGTTTAATGGCTCGGGTTTGCATCGTCAACGTTCAATCCACATATATGTACCTATATGACAACCGCGCTAGCAGCAGTGATAAAGGTAAAAGAAAGAACCAAATTTTACTACCTTGCCTAGTGAAGTAAGAAGTAAGGCAACTCTATGTCTAAATAAAACAAGTCTTGAAGGCATTTTCACGAAAGCACTTCGCAACGACGCGCACATGGCCGAGCCGCGACTATACTTACTGAGGAAAGACAAGTCTACAGCCGCAGTCACATACACTTGAAACTCGACCAATGTACAGCCGCATGATACACGTTACCAACCCAGCGAATCAAGACGTGGACATTGATCATTGATTGACTACTGAGACAAGAAAGAAGAGGAGAACGAAGAGACAGAGAGGACACACAATCGCCGGGTCTTGATTAACAATTGCGATAAGCGCGAAGAGGTTCAATGTCAGAACCTGAGGTCAGGGAAGGGGCCAAAGCAGTCAAAAACTAATTATATATATTATTCACCAAGTATAGTATCTATCTACCCCATGCTGGCTTAACGATGCCTGTATTCGGGTCGGCTCCAACTCCCGTCTCTCCAACCATCCTGACTGCACACCTACACTCCCGTCCTATCTACTTGGCTCTCCGGTTTCTCGGGCAGGAAGCTGTTGCCTGCGGCCGGGCGGCGGAAGTTGGTTCAAAATGGACAAGCAAGCCCGCTTACCCTGATCATTATAGTATTTGCGGTTAAGTCGGTGATCGGTTAAGGTTCTCATACCCCACTAACTTTCTGCCGCATATGCTACACTAGACGAGGTAAGCGAGCCTTCTTCGTTATTTTGCTCTAACACCTCCTCCCTCCTGTAGTCAGCACCTCTGAGTCCTTGCAGCAGAACTGCTGGCTGGATGAGTCACCAGAACAGAACAGAACAGAACAGAGTACAACAATTTAGGCTCTATCATACCATACCATAGTAACGAGTACTATACTCATAACATAACTCATAAACAAGATAGTAGACAAATACATAAAATAGTTGAACAAGTGTAGGTACTTAATGACTCAGATGTATCAGTTTGGAAGTACCTGCTTTCTGGAAACCCTAAAAATTCTGACCAAAACTATTCATTATTTTAACATCTCATGCTCGAAAATGCATTTAGCCCTTAGGGAAAATATGAGTAATCATTGCGATTTCAAAAACATTTTTATTTGACCAGTCTAAATACTTCAACACATTTAATCCACCAATCATAATAACCAGGACACATCAATTTGACCAATCAGGATACATAAAAAGGTAAAGTTCATAAGTGTGTCTACTAACCCGATTTCAAAAATTCTTTTACTAGTGTATTATTCAGAGCAATGACGCGTAGTTGCAGTATCCAAGAGGCAACCGGATGGGTCACGGTATTTGAGCTCCCGAAGTGTTGTGGAACATTACAGCCCTGTGCAACCCAAACTGAGTCAACTTGGACTGGAACGGAAATAGAAAAGATATTTAATATAAAATAGAATAGTAGGTACATTTCGATGCTAGTGCGGAAAGTATGTCATTACGTCACGTGCCACGTCACGAGTACCGATCGGCGAGTGGCAAGACTCGGGACGAGTGAAGAATGACATTTCCGCACGTGTATCGAACGACGTTTTTTAATAAGTACAATTGCGAAAAAATAAGAAAAACAACAAGTAAGGAAGAACATAATAAAATCAAGTAGATTTTTTTAAAAAACTTCATTATTTTTCAACTGTATTATAAATTACAATGATGTTACAGAATTAATAATATAAAAGTTTCGAATTCCTTAGGTACTTGTTGTTTTTCTTATTTTTTCGCAACTGTATTTAAAAACGTCGTTCGATACACGTGAAAAAGTGAAAAGCACTAGTTCGCAAAAGCCAACTTTCCGCACGCTAAACAGCTACGTAAAGTAGCACTTTTTGAGCAACTGTATTAAAATAGTACATTTCGATGCTAGTGCGGAAAGTATGTTATTAGGTCACGAGTACGAGGACGAGTGAAGAATGACATTTCCGCACGTGTATCGAACGACGTTTTTTAATATAGTTGCGAAAAAATAAGAAAAACAAGAAGAAAGGAAGAAAAGTATACAAAATTTTTTTTTTAACATATTCATTATTTTTCAACTAATGATGTTACAGAATTAAAAATATAAAAGTTTCACATTCCTTAATTGCTGTTTTTCCTATTTTTTCGCAACTGTATTTAAACACGTCGTTCGATACACGTGGAACAGTGAAAAGCACTAGTTCGCAAAAGCCAACTTTCCGCACGCTAAACAGCTACGTAAAGTAGCACTTTTTGAGCAACTGTATTAAAATAGTACATTTCGATGCTAGTGCGGAAAGTATGTTATTGCGTCACGAGTACGAGGACGAGTGAAGAATGACATTTCCGCACGTGTATCGAACGACGTTTTTTAATACAGTTGCGAAAAAATAAGAAAAACAAGAAGTAAGAAAGAACTGTATTAAAATAAAAAAAATTTAACATCTTCATTTATTTTCAACTGTATTACTTACAGAATTAATAATAGAAAAGTTTCAAATTCCTTAATTGTTGTTTTTCCTATTTTTTCGCAACTGTATTAAAAAACGTCGTTCGATGGACGTGGAAAAGTAAAAAGCACTAGTGCGCGAAAACCAACTTTCCGCACGGTAAACAGCTACGTAAAGTGGCACTTTTTGAGCAACTGTATTAAAAAAGATATTACAATCGGGTACGCCTCGACAATGTCTTTCCCACGTCTTTCCACAATGCTAACGCTACGGGAGGTCAAATACAGCGAGCCATCCGGTTGCCTCTTGGACACTGAAACTACGCGTCATTGCTAAGTATATAGAATGAATCCCCAATAGACATAGGCTATATTTATCAATTATCATGCGGTTACGTTTGCGTTGCTCGTAAGACGCGGGCAGCTAGTAAGTAGTTTATTTATACAGTGGAGACGTCCTCAACATTCCGGAGATTGCTTACCAAAGTTCTAAATGGCTGGAAGGCTTCGGCCGTCTTCAGATTCGAGCTTGTCGAGTTTGTAACTTTGTAGATCTAGCAAGGTATAAGTTTCAGTTTCAGTATTTTATTGGTAGGATTTTACCGCGTTATATAAGTACCATATCGTATTAAACTTAAAACTTATTAAATTTACGGTTGTTTTACACCCTACATTTTTGAAAATGCCCGTTTACGAATTGAATTACGAAGTTAAGGGTTACTTTATGGTAAAATTTACTATTATATATGTACTACTAGTAAATAAAAGAAAAAGAGGAAGACCCATTCTAAGATGGTCAGATGTTGGTGGAGGAGTGTGGCTGCGGGACGCAAGGGATCGCGAGGCGTGGAAAGCTTTGGAGGAGGCCTATGTTGGAAGACAAGTTGAGGTTGTCGATGGAAATAGTTAGAAGTAGAAGTAAATAATAAGTAAATTACGTAGTTTAAATTTAAAAAAAAAATTGTAAACCTAAGCTATAAAGGCTATTTTTATTTTATTTTATTTTATTTTTATGTACTACCACGTCACGTCGCACGTCAGTCAGTCAAAATAAAGATATGTGCACTCAAAAAATGGGTGGTACTGGTACCACCTTACTGTCTACCGTGTTACCTGCTTTCATAATTTTTCAACACACTTGATCGAAATGTGGCGCTTTTAATAGGTGTTACACACATAATCCAATGCCAAGTCCCCACTGAAACCATTGAACTAGTAAAATTTATCTACAGTATAAGCGTCAGTAGAATAAAGCTCGACAGGAAAGGGCCAGAAATAAAAATTTGTAATGGCGTAAAACAAGGAGACCCTTTATCCCCGCGATTATTTGTAACTGTACTTCAAAGTATCATGCAAAACCTAGACTGGAACCAGAAAGGTATAAAAATAGATGGTCAATTATTGAGTAATTTAAGGTTTGCGGACGACATCGTTCTTTTTTCAGAATCTGCATCAGAGCTAGAGACTATGATAAATGATATGTACGTAGCCAGTCATGACATTGGCTTAGAATGAAATACAGAAAAAACAAAAGTCATGACAAATAGCATACTAACACCTATAAACGTAAACAGTATACAGCTAGACTATGTTCAGGAATATATATACTTGGGAAAACAAATGTCATTCCGTAAATCCAGACATCGAGACGAATTAAATAGACGAGTCAAAACAACATGGAACAAGTTTTGGAGTTATAAAGAAGCACTGAAATCAAATATGCCTGTGTCAACGAGTGCTGTCAATATGTATAAATAAACTTTATAAGTGTGTTGTGTATATTAAGTGTTTTGTGTATATTTCTATTTGTTGATGTCAACCTCTCCGTCACAAACCGTCAGCCAACTAGATAGTCAGTCCTCACCCGAGTTTATTCAATGCCCATACTGTATCACTCCCAAATTCTATAAGGGACAGCGTGGATTGAACATACACAAAGGCAAGTCCCATAAATTTGGAAATAACATATCTACCCTTCACCCGCCAGTCCCTACCACCTCTATTAACGCCGCTGTTTCTCTTTCTGATATATTAAGCGAACATAAGAGAGCCTTCCCAGTTATCAAGCGAATCCCGAGAGGGGCCAGATTTTCTGTCGCTTCGAGCCTTACCAAGGCGATTGACGATTGCGTCGCGAATAACTCGGTTTCAAGTTGGGAAAATCTTCTTTTATTCGCTTTCAATACCTTGCATGTGTCCAAAAAAGATTCACATCGCTCTCTAACCGCCAAAATTAAACTGAATTGTTCTCGCTCAACTAATGTTGATACTTCGCAACGCACTTCCCCAATTGGACTTAAACATCGAGACATATCCAAAGTGGTTGAGGCTAAAGTGAACGATGGGGACCTCAAAGGTGCTGCGAAAATTCTTTTTTGTAGTGACTCAGCCGCCCCAGATACTCCCGAAACACTCGCAGCCTTACTAGGAAAGCACCCACCGGCTCATCCATACCCTAACTTCCCTGACCCACCTAGCCCAGCCCTGCCATGTCTTCAAGCTTCCGAAGATGCAGTGTTGGCCGCCATTATGTCTTTCAAGAATGGTTCGGCCGGTGGCTTAGACGGCATCACACCCCAGCACCTGAAGGACCTTACTATAGGTTCTCCGGGTGGCAGAAACAATAACTTTCTTTCGTCCATCACTCGCCTTGTAAATTTTTTGCTTTCAGGTAAAGTCCACCCAGAAGTTGTTCCAATTTTATATGGGGCAAACCTCTGCGCTCTTGGCAAAAAAGATGGTGGCATTCGCCCTATCGCTATAGGGTCAACATTCAGAAGGTTAACATCAAAGGTTTGCTGCAAATACGTCGTGAAGGACTTAGAGCCTATCTTTCAGCCAGTCCAACTGGGTTTTGGATCTAGAGGTGGTTGTGAAGCCGCCGTCCATGCTTGCCGAACTTACCTTCTCAACTCCAAAGAACAGATACTCGTAAAACTAGATGTCAAAAATGCGTTCAATTCCGTCAACCGCGATGCTTTGTTGACAGAAGTTCAAAAAAATATCCCTAGTTTATATCCATATCTTTGGCAATGTTACAGTTCACCCTCAAAATTAATGTACAAAAACCACAATATTTCCTCCGCTGTCGGTTGTCAACAAGGCGACCCATTAGGGCCAGCCATCTTCAGTCTTACAATTCATCCCATAATTTCGGCTCTAAATTCCAAATTTAACTTGTGGTATCTCGATGACGGCAGCCTGGGTGGTGAAGCGAGCTCAGTTCTCAGCGACCTTTCATCTTTAATTCCAAAGTTTAAAGAGATCGGTCTGGAACTCAATATGAATAAATGCGAGATTTTTATAAGTCCTGAAATTGTAAATAAATCGCAGATTATTGACAGTTTTAACAACATCTGTCCAGGCATTAAAGTCCTCTCAAATAGCTCACTTCATCTTCTCGGAGCCCCAGTTTTCGAAGAAGCAATCCCGGATTTTGTCGATTCCCAAATTCGCCGTTTCTCTGATTACTCTGACCGACTCCTCAAAATAAACTCACACATGGCTCTTTTCATTCTTCGGTCCTGCCTTTTTGTCCCCAAATTGACTTACGCATTAAGGTGTAGCCCCTTCTGGAAATTTACTAATTTATGCGAAAAAATAGACAACATCATGCATCTACATATCCAAAAACTTTTCAACGTCCAAATCAATGAAAGGCAATTTCTACAAGCTACCCTGCCAATCCGACATGGCGGCCTTGGAATCAGGCAAATTTCCAGCATCGTTCTTCCTGCTTTTCTTTCCTCTGTTCACAGTACGTTACCACTTATAGGTAAAATCGTTACTCCCTCACTTCGAGATTTTGAGGTAGCGTACTTACACGAAACAGAGGATGCGTGGCAGCTAGCCTGCCCGGGTAAACCCCTGCCATCAAATAAAGCAGTACAAAGAACTTGGGATGAACCTCTTTGCCGCCAGGCATCAGAGTGGCTCTTAAACTCTGCCTCTACGAGGACTGAAAAAGCCCGTTTATTGGCTTTATCGCAACCCGAATCCGGATTTTGGCTACACGCTTACCCTTCTATTCACTGTGCAACTCTCCTAGACAACAATTCTTTAAGGTTGGCTGTCGGTCTCCGTCTAGGCGCGGATATCGTAGTACCTCACCGCTGCCCCTGCGGAGTGGAGGTAGACCGTTTGGGTTACCACGGCCTCTCATGCACAAAGAGTGCCGGCCGTTTATCCCGCCACGCTAGCATTAATGATGTCATCCGTCGGGCTCTTGCCAGCGTAAACGTGCCTGCCGTCCTGGAACCTCCCGGCCTGGCTCGTGACGATGGCAGGAGACCCGATGGATTGACACTCATTCCGTGGCGGATGGGTCGGCCTCTTATCTGGGACGCCACCTGCGTGGACACCATGGCCCCGTCCCATTTAGCCACAACTTCTTTGAGGGGGGGCGGGGCGGCAACAACGGCAGAAGCCGCGAAGCGCCGCAAATATGCGGGCCTGACAAACACCTACATATTTGCAGCCTTCGCGGTTGAAACTCTCGGGCCGTGGAGTCCTGACGCCCATAGGCTTTATAAAGAAATAAAGAAAAAAATTTTAGATAATACGGCTGACCATAGGGCTGGCTACTTCCTCGGCCAACGGATTGGAATTGCAATTCAACGAGGAAATGTAGCCAGCCTTATGGGCACCCTTCCCAAGGGCTGTGACCTTGGAGAGGGTATATATACTAGTAGTTAAGTAGATTTAAGTTCCTAGTGTTAAGTTTTTTATGCATCATCTATACCTACATGCAGCTTCAATAAAATAATAATTACGTTACACATTAACGTAATGTAATTATAATTATGTATGTACCAAGCTTTTAGTAACTATTAAAATAATATGCCTATACATATGAAAAAGAAAATTTTGGACTCATGCTTACTGCCCTGCCTTTCATACGGATGCCAAACTTGGCTATTTAATAAGAACACAAAAACACAACTAAATACGTTCACTGACTCACTTATAATGTTCAACGTAATTCTAAGGTACTTATAGCAGACCTACAAGCTCCAAATTTTTAACATAATTAGTTTTTAGCCTATCCATTCATAAAAAACCTAAAAATATTGCAGTTTCCGTCACGATTCAGAGATATACACACTGCATAAGTAAGTTTGTAATCCTATACGAATACATGCGATTACAAAGCAACTTTTGCAGTTGCTTCCCTCAAAGCTATACATACGTTATTTGCGGTTGGTAAAATAACATTGTCATACAAAGTTACCTACAAAAAGAAATGAGATCCCATAAAAAACATTCCATGTAAAAAATAGGCCAAGTCTCGGAACTCTTCCACAGTAAAAAGTGGTGAGATATTTCGTAGAGCCAAGTCAGGCATTCGTATTTATATTTATTTGCTTGCTAAATGAAGTTTTGTGACTTTGCAATCACACTTACATACTACATAGTTTAAGGTATGCAACAATTTGTAAATGCAGTAAAGTTGTGTGATTTCCAAGTTGCAGAATTGCAGATGGGATTAATTATTTCATATTGAATGAAAGAGGATGTTATACCTACTACAGACTGATTTGCCACTACTACTCTATTGATATGATATAATATAGTAAACATACGTTCGTAAATGTTTTTTTTTGTCATGTCATGACGCACCATGATGTTTCAAATTGTTTTTAAATAAATACGTAGTTGACAACTGTGGCTTATTAAGTAATTTTTTGATAGTTGTGTCTCCGCGAGAAGTGGGCAAAAAATTAAGCAAAATAAAGACTTTTTTTTTCAACCAAGTTCAAGGATATGAATGTCTGTAAAAATATATACCCAATATTTGGCAAATTTAAAAAAAAATCGTGAGTTCAAGCCTCGTTTGCGCCTTGAAGAGCAAAAAAAATGTGCATAAAAAAATACAAAAAGCACATCAAAAAATGTGTATACTGTGTCATACATCATCAAATAAAGGGTTAATTCTGAATTTATTTGGTTACTGTCGCTTGCTTGGTTTAGCTAAATTTAACAGTTTAAAAATTACCTTGATTTTTTGACACTATCGTGAATAAGTCTGAAACAAAAGAAGATCGACGGCTGATATTACGCATACAGTGTTCTTAGGTCCTGCCACTACTGCACCTCAAATTATAACCAAATCCCTTGCGGGGGCCACTCTTGTTAGCTTAGCTTGCTAGACCCTTTATCCAGATACGAGCAGCACACCGCAGGAAGGTAAAGGGGATAAAGTGCATCTTCTGGTGCTGAAAGGAGACAGCGCGATTGGACGTGGCAGTTGCTCTCGCGCAGTTCATTGATGCGCAGTCGCGTTCGCGGGACAGGGGGAGGGGGGGAAGAATGCGGCCGATGCGAGCAATGACCGCGCCAGGGTCGCTTCCTTTACGAGAAGCGCGGCCGTCGTACTACAGCCAATATCCCCTCCCCCGCTCGACCTTACTACATGACCAACATGCCCTCTCGACTTGGGCGCGCTTTTCGACCCGCAGTCCGTTACGAAAATGAAATGCGCCGCATTCCGCGACCGTTTCGTCGTTTCTGTCGCACCCGCGCGCGCGCCGCGCTGCGTGTGCTCGCTCTCTGTCTTGCGGTGGAGTGTACTCGATTCCTCGGATTCTCCTATAAGGATGCAAGGCGCAAACAAAACATGCGCCCTGCGCTTGAGGGACCGTTTACTGCGTCGTTTGTTGCGGTGCTGATGACAATGTTGTCTCTTTTGTTTACTCTATGTTAAGCTTATGTTATGCTACTTAGGTAGTTTTCCATGGGAGTATGATAAAATGATCTGGAAAGTCTTCTTTAGTTTTCATACAAAATAAACTTAGGCGAATATCCGATTTCAAATTGTATCTCCATTGAATGTATGCCATGCCGTATTTAACTAAACTTTATGTCTATTTATGTACATCGCTTCATGTCAATATTTTTCGCGCGTTCGCGTCCCCGAGCTATCTTTACTTGTCAAAACGAGGGCGCGAAACATATTAAAATGCGCCTGGGATGTAAAATAAATGCAAATAATTGAGACCCGAATTATTTGGCATACGACCGCGTTCCATGCCAAAAAGGTAATAACTACAAATTATAAAAGTTGAAAAACCCCCGACATTTTCATTTCAAAGTTCAATACTTATCTCAAAAATGGCTGAAACGTAGCTAACCGTCTCGATCACGTCAGCTTTAGGATAAAAAACACCGCATTCAACTCGGTATATTTGTTTAGGAGCTACGATGCCAATGCCACAGACAGACACACAGACAGATAGACATACACGTCAAACTTTTTCCGTCGGGGGTTAAAAAAGGAAGTGGCCGTCTATCATTCATTCACAATCTCCACTTATAATAAATCTCTAAATTAAAAAAAGAATCAGCCAGTTTGAAACTAAGCTTTGCGCGGTTCGAATGTTCTCAGCATCCCATGAACGGAAAAATATGAAACATTTTATATAGGTACATTATTATTCTAGCTGCAACTTAGGATAGTTTTTATCCGACTGCGACAGTTAATTAATTTTCCGAAATATACGACTTCATTTAATTTTTCATTTATTTTTATTGAAATCAAACGCTGCTCCAACTGTCAGCTATAAGGACCGTCAAATTTTCGTCAAAATGGCGGAATTGCTTTGCCTTTCACTTATTAATAATTTAAATCCCGTCTACGATAGACCTTTACGAGACAAATGCTAAAATATAAACCATAAAAAAATATTCGATTCTGATATGAGAATTTATATGCGCAAATGTCGTTTTATGTCGTAATTTCAATAAATGAAATCAACAAATTTGAACAATATAATTAACACGAATTTGTTTTTTTTGAATGACAATGGCACGCGCTCGGCGCATTCAGCCAAAGTACCTGCGGCGCTACCACGAAAACCGATACTCAATGTTCATATATTTGCATCCCTGTCACTCGAGTATGGTTAGTGCGATAGAGATAGAGAAACCCGTATATTTTCAATTCCGAAGTTCGTGGTTATAGCTCAGGAATCGAAAATATGGTAAATAATCATAATGTATTTTCTCGAAAAAGAATTTAAAATAAATATAGTCAAATGGAGAAAAAAACAAAGCAAGAGGTTATATAGGTAATGATTAAGTTATAAGAGTCCAAAGTTTTAAGAGGGGGTATGTTCTGTCCCTTTTCCGCAAAACGCACCTTCATATGAAACGATTGTTTTTTACTATGACGCTCGAGTATATTGACGTCACAGTCCCTCATCGTTTTCTCACTCTAACAAGCGACATTAAAACGGATGTAGCTTCATAATTTTTTGAGATATTTGAATGGGAGTTTCATTATCTTCTATCTATTTATACATAATAAATGCCTATGTCCTGACTGACTTATTCACTCACTCACTCACTCACTCATCAACGCACAGCCGAAACTACTAATCTTAGAGAGTTGATTTTTGCACAGTATGTTGCTTTTATAACGTGGGCTAGGGATAAAAAGGGATTTTTGAAAATTCTACCCCTAAGGGGGTAAAATGGAGGTGCAAAGTTTGTATGGGAGAACCTTTTTTTTTGAGCTATAGACTTAAACTTTATAGAAAAATTAGTTATTAGAATACAAATGAAACACTTTCAGCGTTTTGGAAAATTCCACCCCTACGGGGGTAAAATAGGGGTGCAAGTTTTGTATGGGGGAAACATTTTTTTTTAAATAGAGACTTAAAACTTTGTAGAAAGATCAGTCATTAGAATACAAATAAAGAACTTTCAGGGTTTTAGAAAATTCTACCCCTAAAGGGGTAAAATAGAGTGCAAAGTTTGTATGGGAAAAACTACTTTTTTTTAAATAGAGACTTAAAACTTTGTAGAGAAATTATTCATTAGAATACAAATAAAGTACCTAGATTCAGTGTTTTAAAAAAATCTACCCCTAAGGGGGTAAAATAGGGGTGCAAATTTTGTATGGGGGAAACAATATTTTTTTTAAATAGAGACTTAAAACTTTGTAGAAAGATTAGTCATCAGAATACAAATTAAGTACTTTCAGCGTTTTAGAAAATTCTACCCCTAAAAATAGGGGGCTAAAATAGGGGTGCAAAGTTTGTATGTGGGAAACTATTTTTTTTAGCTAGAGTCCTAAAACTTTGTAGAAAGATTATTTAAATACAAAGAAAGTACTTACAGCGTTTTGGAAAATTTCACCCCTAAGGGGGTAAAATAGGGTGCAAAGTTTGTATGGGAAAAACATATTTTTTTTTAATAGAGACTTAAAATTTTGACGAAAAATTACTTATTAGAACATGAAAAATACTACATTCGGCGTTTTACAAAAATCATTCCCTAAGGGGGTTAAAAAAGGGTGCAAGGTTTGTATGGGGAACACTTTTTCTGAGCTAGACACTTAAAACTTTGTAGAAAGATTACTTATAAAAATACAAAAAAAAAGACTTTCAGCGTTTTGAAAAAATCTATCCCTAAGGGGGATAAAAAGGGGTGCAAAGTTTTTATCAGGGAAAGTTTATGTTTTTGAGTTAGAGACTTGAAACTTTGTAGAAAGATTACTTATTAAAATACAAAAAAAGAACACAAATCGTTTTAGAAAATTCCACCCCTAATAGGGTTAAAAAGGAGAGCAAGCTTTGCATGGGCAACACTTTTTTTTGAGTTAGACCTAAAACTTTGCAAAAAGATTACTTATTAGAATACTAAAAAAGAACTTTCAGCGTTTTAGAAAACTCCATCCCTAAGGGGATCCTTAAGATCCTTAAGAAGGGTAGCCAGTGTTGTGTGGGAAAAACTTTTTTTTTTACTAGACTTAAAACTATTCAAAATGTTACTTATTAAAATTAATAATAAAGTACTTTCAGAGTTTTAGAAAATTCCAACCCTAAGGGGGTTAAGAGAGCTTTGTATGGGCAACACTTTTATTGAGCTAGAGACTTAAAAGTTTACGAAAAAAGTTCTTTCAGCGATTAGAAAAATTCAACCTCTAAGGGGGTTTAAAAGGGGGTTCAAATTTTAAATGGCGAGCAATAAAATTTTAAAGTGTGAGTAAGAGATTTTTAACTTCGGTCTTATTCTGTACGTTAAAAGACTACAAAACTGATTTCAGAGTTTTTCCAAATTCATCCCCTAAGAGTGTTAAAATTGGTTCAAAGTTTGAGTATTTCAAGGCATTTTTAAAGTATGAGATTTTTAACTTTGGTTTTAGACTGTTTGTTCACAAACTAGAAAATGAAGATCAACTTTTTTTTTAATTATCCCCTAAAAGAGGGTTCAAATTTTGTATTGAGAGAAATCATTTTCTAAGACGATAAAAAGTTCTACGCGGACGAAGTCGCGGGCAACAGCTAGTTTTAAATATTTCAGGCACTACTTATGCTATCAATTGTAAATTTGTAATAAGTAGTTGTATAGAAAACTAACCCACGTGTAGGTAATAAAATTAAAAATTTTACGTACAATTTTTTTGTTTGAAAAATTTATGACGGATAAGGGATGGTCATAGTTCTAGTTATTCGGTGAAGTGGAGTGTATCAAATGAATAGGCTAGGGTTAGTCGAGTTGCACATTCATGAAGGAAAATGTTGAAAAACGGATGGCCTGGTCCTTCCGAACCGGAATAGGATATTTAATCTCCCGCCTCAGCCTGTATTCTCTCCTGATAGCCGCGCGGGCATTACGAGCTAGTGTTTTATTTCGACATTTCCCACAATGATTTTCCTTTTTTTCTAATTAACGAGTAGGTACCTACATGACGTTTTAAGCAAAACATAGTTAGCCAAATATTAATTTAAAAAAGTGCACTCAGTGGAGAAATGTGGAATATGTTTTCTTACTTATTATATCTTTTGTTTTATTCTTTTCTTAGCTAAGTATGTTATACTTTTTTTGTCGACAAATAAATAAACCCAACTACTGGTTAGAATTTAACGTATTTTGGAAATACATATAGGTAATTACTGTAATTAGGTATGCTATGTAATGCCCTCTTCGTGACTGAACATTTTGGCTTTTAGTTTTTTCCACAACTTACGTAGTTACAGGGGGTCGAAAATGGCCCGAATGGCTTCAAGAAAAGGATGGTCGTAAGTATATAGTAGTCGTGCCGTTTTTTTGCTATTTTTCTCGACTTTCTTGACACTGCCGCGATGCCGTGCCACTATTAGTGCATTCCTAAAAAGTCAATGTATCTATAAAAATATAAAATTAAATGAATCAAAGAATTGTCAATCTTTTTTATGATTAATTAATCTGAAATGGAATAATAACATTTTCAACACATTTGCTCGTAACGTGCCTCTTATTGTGCCGCTTTTGGGCTCATAATCCTGGGTATTAAATACGCGTGTTTAATAACATTACGACGCTCGTGTAGTTATGTTTATATCCCGATTAAGACACGTTGGCACCTTGCAGCAAGGTGTATGTATGGACTCGGCGCATTCTTAAATTGACCGGGTTATACAGGTTTGTTTTTAATTCTCGACAAATGGATTCTTACTCGACTAAACAAATTAAATCCTTCTTGTGGATTAATTGATTATTTCTTGTTGGATATGATATAGAAAAGTTTCATTTAGTAAAATTATTTACTTTTGATAACATTTTACATGAATTTATATTGAATAAGAAAATATTTATTTTATTTTGTATTGGCTGTTTAGAGATTTCATCTAATCCTCGCTGGGGCCCACTGCGCGAACTTCACGAAAAAAAATAGTTGCGCGCCATTATAGGTAATTTCACAAATATTTGTAAACATTGATGATGCGTGTTTGGTTATTGTTAAAAATGTTGACTCGTAGTGAATAGAAAAGTGATAAATATATTTGACGCCACTGTACATTCTTGGAGAAGTACAAATATGTGAGTAAAAACCTGTTGTCATCAATAACTAAAGGAAACAACTTAGGAGCCTGTAACATGTTCATTTTATGAAAAGGATTTTTTCCTCGCAAATGTGCTCACCTGCGGTTCGCGTGACAATTCCGCCTCTGATGAAATGATCAACATACCTCACTTGTATCATAATGTACTATTATCTACGCACATATCATTAGTGCTCTAAAATGCGTTCAGAAACCGTCGGTAATGACCAGCATTATTACAACCAATTTTACTATGACAACTTTCTTGTCTGTGGTAGTAGGTAAAATCTGTACTGTAATGTTATTACAGTACAGATTATCGGTATTGTTATGAGTTTAAATTTGGAACAGCTGTCAAAACTCAAGTGGGTCTCTAGTCTAGTATCTATAGATATTAAAACAGTTATCGATACGAAACGTCAATTTATTATGTTTTTTCATTTTACTTTTTTATTATTTTTTCTTTTTTAACTTTTTTTAATTTTTTTTTTACTTTTTTTTTACTTTTCGAACTTTTTTTTCCACTTTTAAACTTTTTTTACTTTTTTTAAACCTTTTTTTACTTTTTTGGTTACTTTTTTGCACTTTTTTTTTGTCCTTTTTTTTCTTTTGTCACTTTTATTCCTTTATTACATTTTTTTACTTTTTTTCACTTTTTTTTTATTTTATTTTTTAATTTTTATGCTGATTTTTACTTTTTCACTTTTTTTTACTGTTTCTAACTATTTTTTACTTTTTTTTTAAATTTTTGTCACTTTTATTCCTTTTTAACTTTTTTTTACTTTTTTTTTACTTTTTTTCACTTTTTTTTTACTTTTTCTAACTTTTTTTATTTTTTTAAATTTTTTTTTCACTTTTTATTTTTTTGAAGATAACTTACAGGTAGCACTCGTAGCAATGCAGGTCATTTTCCTACGGCTTCTGAACCCATCTTAGAGTACTTATGATATGTGTTTAGATAAATTAGTGTATGCAACTGTACATAATTAGGCCTTAAAACACTCGTGTGATCCTATTATGAAACTCGCTAACGCTCGTTTCATAAAACCACACTCGTAATTTAAGGCCTCTAATTATGTATCAGTAGCATAAACTACTATTACCGGTTATAGTTGCATTTGACTATTTATACCGCTAAATAGTTTAATACTAATTTATGTTTTCCAGTATTAAGTCATATCGTTTTGACAAATTACAATTTATATAACCAACAAATTTATATAATCAAAATATAATTATCTGAACCTGAAATAATTTGGATGGTATTCAAGTCAGAGGGGTAATCACGTAACGTTCCGAACGCGCGTCGGTACAATTTAACCGTAATTTTTCCATATAAAAAGTGACATTTAGACCTACCTGACGCGAGTACAATGCGTTACGTGATCGACCTGCAGGTCAACAAAGTCGCCAATGTGAGTCCCCGGCCATCCGAATAGAAAATTTCTTTATACTGGAAATTAGGCGGCTCGGCGCCTACGGCATTGTACTAAGTAAGGTTAACAAAGCCGTCTATGGGGTCCACGATAATTAATGGATTTAATTAAACCTCATTTGTCTCCCAACATCTCGAATATGGGAAAATTAGTCTGTATGAAATTTTTTCTGAAGTAAAAAAGAGCATGGCAAGTAATACTGACGTCTCTATGTAAATAAAAAAAAACACAGTTGACACAATTCACAATAGGTACGTCTGTCAGTTTTTGTAAATAAACAATATTTACAAAAGGCCGTTTACTATCTATTTTTCTTACTTTTCTTAGTGTTGTATACATCCATATGTGACCGACTCAACATTTATAATTTCTCATGCTGAAGAACTTAGTACAGGTTTGAGTTCAATTCTTGTTTATAATTTTACATTGTCATCTCGAGTCAAAACAGAAGTTACGCCACGTGACGTCACGCAGCCAAAGTCATGTGGTCAGCGCACAGTAGTTTCTTTAAATTTATATTTTAGTACCTTACCGATAAAAAATGAAAAAACGAAGACCTTATTGCAAATCTGCAGCATGAGACGAATCGAGTGACATATCATTTATCAAAATCGGACCATAACTGTAGATCTGATGGCATGTACAGTCGCCATCACATACATCGGAGCAAACAAGCACGTCACAAACATCGGTACACACCTCTATTTTCAAGGCATTAGGGTGCATGTGCCGATATTTTTGAACACCTATAGTGTACCTATGTAAGTGATGGCGACTGTACAAAAATCGGGCTCGCGTAATATTAAGCTTGTGGCGAGCTGACGGTGAGTGGCGACACCGCGTACCCCTAACCTCCAGAGGGCCCGAGTGATCTGGCCCTCGCCTCTGTGCTTGCCTTAACCGGCCGGCCTGAGTGGAGTCGCAAGAGCGGAACCTATGCTCCAGGTTGGAAGTGTAAAATGTCATTACGCCGGCGGCCCTTGAACGGATTACCGGGATCTGGCGCACCGCAGACTCACCTCTCGACAACCTTTGTGCGTGCGACTGTTTTGTGGGGCCCAATTAGCGAGTTGGCGAGTCACCGCCTGCCTTTTTACAATTTTGAGACTGCAATCAGTCACAATTCACGGCAGGTGTCCGCTAGTCTCTTCCCATAACCCATGTTCCAGTCCACCCGCCATTCAACCCAATAACCCATGACCTTAGTTTCCATCGCAGTCACAGTGCTGCACCTGGCGGGGACCATAACCGGTTGTATCATGTTGTGCGGTCGGAGATGGTACCTGCCATGTGTATACTTCGCTTTAGATTATTTTTGTTTTAAAGGGCCTCTGTGCTGTTGGCATTGAAAGCTTTTTTGGCCATGGCTATGCGTGCGATGATATCCGAAGTGCATCTGGAGTCACAGGTAATATTATGATGCTGCCTAAGTATTTAAATCTTTTGACTTGTTCGATAGCTGAACTCTAATTGTTATGGAACCTACCAGAATAGGGAACATTACTGCAATGTTCTGCCGCCAGAGGCAGCACTACCACTAATAGTAAAACAGTATAGGAATATAGGGAATTAGGGATTCTCACACACATGCACAATTGATTGTCAAATGAGTGACAAGGATGCTTGCATAGACAATACCGCAAGTGGGAACGAGATACAATGTGAACGATGCTAGTGTCGCCCCCTACGAAGAGTTTTGCGTAATGTTCCCTATACCAAACGCGCGACTCTTATACTAACTAAATAGGTATGAGTCGTAACGACATCTAATGTCAACTAATAACAACAGTGCCATATTCTAACGTCAAAATTTATACGTAGTTGTGCCAACAGTGGGTCATGTGGGCACACTGGGTCAGCGCCATATGGGTAGTGATATTGCCGCGTCTTTTTCACAGTAGATTCGCGCCCGGGCATCACCCCTTCCAATCTAGTACTTGCGGCGCTCTGGACAGTAATTAACGGTAACAAAGTAAAATTGTTTTGCTAGAGTGCAAAAGTAAAACTATATGTATGTTCCTATCCGTTTTACGTACAGTACCAAAATACATTATCATGCTCACTAGAGCACTAATAATTATTTAGCACAAACTGAACCAAACACGGATACCTATAGCGACCTAAGTGATGCACTCACAGCTAGTAAGGTAAGTAAGTAGTATAATTAGGTCAGCAGAGCACTCGGCACTCCATTATGTACCTCAACATTTCGCAACAGCTGGAAATAGCTTCTGGCACCCGAACGATAAGACGGATAGGTAAATAGCAGGCTAGCAGATATCCCACAGGCTTGCTTATTTTACCATTAATTTCTATGTAACATCATTTGTTAATTTGAAGAACAGTTAGCCAAGTCTTAACTAACAGTGGGTCCACTAGCAATGACGATGGCCCTTGGAGTGCGGTCCCATATATTAATGTATTTTTTTCCATTGTCATCCATCAACTCATCAAGTTGATATTCAACTAAAACAGTATAGGAATATAGGGATTCACACACACATGCACAATTGATTGTCAAATGAGTGACAAGGATGCTTACATAGACAATACCGCAAGTGGGAACGAGATACAATGTCAACAATGCTAGTGTCGCCACCTACGAAGAGTTTTGCGTAATGTTCCCTATTGTGGAGCGATTTCCAAAATTCTTTTTTTATTCGATAGAGTATACTCCCGAGGTGGTCCCATTGTCACCAATTTAAGGATCTGATGAATACAGAATACAGAGAAATACCTCGGAAATCGCAATTTTGGTTAAGTGGAACTGATGATGAAGACCACAGATGACTTCTGGAAGTCCTCAAAGATGTATGATATGTTCGCCGATTTCTCCGTCAAATGTGGACCGATTCCCAAATTTTTATTTTATTCTAAACAGTATACTATTGTCAACAAGGGATCCCAGGGAAATTGAGGACAACCCTCAAATTTTATAGGCACGCGTGTTATGTACAGTCGCCATCACATACATAGGTACACTATAGGTGTTCAAAAACATCGGCACATGCACCCTAATGCCTTGAAAATAGAGGTGTGTTCCGATGTTTGTGACGTGCTTGTTTGCTCCGATGTATGTGATGGCGACTGTACCTACTTAGTGATTTCGGTATTTTCTGCTATACGAGGGCTGTTCTGAAAATTTCTAGCTACCTACCTACTCAAAAAAACATATACATAGATATGGTTATTATTTGATCACATTTTTTCAAAATACTCTCTTGCAACATCGATACACTTTAGCAGTCGTCCAAACCAGCGTTCAAAAAAATAAAAAGCAGCCAAGTGCGAGTCGGAGTCGCAAATGAAGGGTTCCGTTAAATAAATTGCGGTTTGCGATTTATGACGTATTAAAAAAATACTACTTACTAGATCTCGTTCAAACCAATTTTCGGTGGAAGTTTGCATGGTAATGTACATCATATATTTTTTTTAGTTTTATCATTCTCTTATTTTAGAAGTTACAGGGGGGGGGGGGGGGGACACATTTTACCACTTTGGAAGTGTCTCTCGCGCAAACTATTCAGTTTAAAAAAAAAATATGTAAGAAACCTCAATGTCATTTTTAAAGACCTATCCATAGATACCCCACACGTATGGGTATGATGATTTTATTTTTTATTTTCAGTTCTAAGTATGGGGAACCCCAAAAAATTATTGTTTTTTTTTCTGTTTTTTTGTGAAAATCTTAATGCGGTTTACAGAATACATCTACTTACGAAGTTTCAACAGTATAGCTCTTATAGTTTCGGAAAAAAGTGGCTGTGACATACGGACGGACAGACAGACAGACGGACATGACGAATCTATAAGGGTTCCGTTTTTTGCCATTTGGCTACGGAACCCTAAAAACGATCTTGCGGAAGGTCGAAAAATGCACGCCTAAATTCATCAACTGCGTCATTTGGGTTGTTGAAACTTCGCCCTCGCAAGTTTTTTTTTCAGTGGAAACAAAAAAAATCGCACGGGACCAGATTGAGGCTGTATGGTGGGTGCGGCAATAATTGAACACCGGAAGTGTGCAAAAAATCGAGGGTCCGAGCAGCAGTGTGAGCGGGGGCATAATTCTGGTGAAAAAGAATGCCGCGGGTACCGCTACTCGGATGGTCTTCCCCGAGCTGTCCGATGGCTTGAGGCAGGCATACTTCCGTACACCATTGACTAGTGGCAGTTCTTCTGTCTTCGAGAGGAATGACTGCCATAGGACCACTGCGACGAAAATAAACGCCTATCATTTTTTGTTAACCCTCCTGCCACGAACAACTTTCGTAGGCAAAGTATCTTCTTCGAACACCCATTGCGTTGACTGCTGCTTTGTAAATGGTTCGTAGCTTTGTATATCCACGATTGTTCAGTTGTCAAGATGTAGGACACTTGCTGTGATTTGCCGCTATCAAATTTTTCAACCATATGTTTGCACCATCTACTTGGCGGGTTTTTGCTCTTCAGCACGGCTATCACAAGACGGCCGCGACATACTCTCGAGCTCTCTCGCACTATGCGTCTCTCTTTGATTAGACCACTTAGAAAGAGACGCATAGTGCGAGAGAGCTCGAGTGTATGTCGCGGCCGTCTTGTGATAGCCGTGCAGTAAGTAAATGCGGTAGGTATCCATCGCGACGCGAACAAACCTTCCGTATTTTAAGGTGATCATTTAAAATATTGGAAACAGCTTGTGATCAAATCTTAAGTTCATCCTAAAGTGCATATCCATCCTTACTTTTCTTATTTGGTAAAAAAATTCTAACCTCAAAATGTATCTATTTAGGCTATACTAGCTATTTTATCGTAAATGAAGCATCCCCAGACAAAAAAGTGAAGTGATGTCCGAAAAGTCGTCTCAGCATATTCACAAGATTGCTATTCTATACCAAAAAGATTCATTTTGAGGTTAGAATGTTGTTTACCAAATAAGACAAGTAAGGATGAATGCACTTTATATCTCCCTATGCTATTAGCCACTCCACTTTGATGACATTTTCATCAGTCACCGCGGTCGAAGGTATGAAGTTCCGTTTCTTAGAACGTAGTGTTTATATTCTCTTTGTCGATGGCCTTCCGGGCGCGGCTTCGTCTTTGACGGACTCTCTACCTCGATTAAATTCTCGATACAAAAAGGAGACAGTGGCTAATTAAGGAGCAGATTCCCCAAAACCTAATATGTGTAAGTTTTCGTGAGATTGTTTAAATGTAGTCGTAATAAATCATCACACGAAATTCTTCTCGGGTAACCATTGACGTACCATAAAGTAAATAGACTCACAATGCCGAACAAATATGTCTAGAAATGTGCCCCAAAATGACAACTCAAAACCAAAACTTTCATCAATTGTACAAGTATAGTAATAGCTATAAGTATACAGGTACACAGTGGCATATATATGTATACAGTAAGTAGCGCATAAATATGTATACATCCGGAGTAGTCCTATCGTATACCACTAGATGTCGCTAGTCAGTACTGGCGACTGATGTCTCTATCTCAGTATATATACAGGGTGGCTCATTCAAATCGGTCAGTATGGGAATGTCTGAAACTATAAGACATACGAAGATTTGTTCTTAGGAACCATGTCAACGATTTTGATAAAAATAAAAACTGCATTCATACATTTGAAAAAAAACTGTACCCAGCTCGGGAATCGAACCCGGTTGTTTTGAAAAAATAAACTTTCACTTTTTCTATTTAAATATCGATTGTGTAGGTCTTAAGCTGTAAATGTCTCTAAGAAACGTAATGTCTAAAATGAATAAAATGCATTGTTTTGACATACTTTAATTATCATATGTGACTTAACTGCTCACGTCAAAACTAAATAAATAGCGAATGAATGGAGTCGCGTTATAAAATTATTTTAACAATATTTTATGAAGGAATTTAAACAGAAACACCAATACGAGTATCACAAATAAATCAGGTTTCTTTATTTTACAAGTGAGGAATAAACAGTTTCAAATTTCGTGACAAACGCTGTGTTGTTTGTCTCGAATAAATGTTTCTTTCTTTCTTTCTTTTCTTTCAAATTTCTAAATGATGTGTTGATATTGGATTATTTTATAGTAAATTAAGAGTCCGCAATAAGCTCAATTCTCCATACAAACGTAGTTACGCTCTCATTTTAAAACGACTAGCTAGTTTGCTCTAAAACTTTGTACTTAGAATACCGTCCAGGTCTTTACTTAATTAGTTTAAGTAGCTTCAGAACCATAGTAAAAAAATACAGCAAATTTAAGTTTTTCATAAGAAACTCGTTTTTCTGTATTTTGTTTGTTTTATAACGACGCGCGAATAGAATAGAATAGATTAGAATAGAAAGTTTTTTATTGTTTTTCTTTTTGGTGTTACAAATGTTACAATCATGTCCGCTAAACGGGTGTGTCCTTAATGGAGTATGTCTTAAAGATCTGTACATTTATTTTATATCGTGTAGCAAATTTACAGCTCACAGAGGCCCTAGCACACTAGGTTTTATGTCTACGTAAATGTACTGAAGCGTCACGTAAAACGCGACATAAAACCTAGTGTGCTAGGGCCTCAGATGAGTGTGTTACAAAAGCGAAGTAAAACATCAATATGTTATATTGATGTTTTACTTCGCTTTTTATTTTAATATCGTTTGGTTTAAATAAATCGTCTCGACTGTCGCGTGCTATGACTGCAGCCCATTTTGCATGTCGCTGAGGATATCTTGGAAATTTTAAATATGAAAACAATATGACGTACATAGGTAACAACGTCATAAAAAAAGTATCTAATACCGACTCCTTAGATTTATATTCTGCGACGTATGTCATTTGAACTAACGAAACTAATTATTTAAACCATGTTTAAAACTACCTATTCAATTACAACGAGTTTACACAAATTTCGTTACGCTATCAAGAGAACTTACTGGAATAAATATATCCCATCTTTTTTTCTTGTTTTTTTGTTGGTATTTACGCAGTTTTGACTGAACATTTAGACATATCTGACAACCAACAAGTCTCACGGTCGAAACCAGACTAAACGCAAAAGAGCCGGCCAATTCCATCAGCCGGTTCTTTTGGACTGCCATTTTTTTCGGCTGATTGTGTATCTAGTTACATATACTAAATCAATGCGGGTAACGTACATTTTGCAATCGAAACAATGGCTGACATATATTTATAAAACCAACTTTTTAGGGTTCCGTAGCCAAATGGCAAAAAACGGAACCCTTATAGATTCGTCATGTCTGTCCGTCCGTATGTCACAGCCACTTTTTTCCGAAACTATAAGAGCTATACTGATGAAACTTGGTTAGTACAAGTAGGTGTATTCTGTAAACCGCATTAAGATTTTCACACAAAAATAGAAAAAAAAACAATACATTTTGGGGTTCCCCATACTAAGAACTCTGAATGATACTCAAAAATATTTTTTTTATCAAACCCATACGTGTGGGGTATGTATGGATAGGTCTTCAAAAATGATATTGAGGTTTCTAACATCATTTTTTTCTAAACTGAATAGTTTGCGCGAGAGACACTTCCAAAGTGGTAAAATGTGTGTACCCGCCCCCCCCTGTAACTTCTAAAATAAGAGAATGATAAAACTAAAAAAATTATATGATGTACATTACCATGCAAACTACGAACAAAAATTGGTTTGAACGAGATCTAGTAAGTAGTTTTTTTTAATACCTCATAAATCGTAGAAAGCAATTTATTTAACGGAACCCTTCATGTGCGAGTCCGACTCGCACTTGGCCGCTTTTTTTTTTCTTCAGATCAGTGTGTCTAGTATCGTTGGCCAGTATTTTATACTCAATTAAAAAAGGTTTTAAATGGTAGTAAAATAAATAGGTTTCTCACAGCTAAATAGAAACTTTCAGAACAGCCTTGGTAACTCGTGTATTTAACCTCGGAAATCGTAATTTTGGTGAAGTGGAACTGATGATGAAGACCAAGATGACTTATGGAACTCCTAAGTACGTCAAAGATTCTGACATGATTCCGTTCGGAAATTGTAACAGTTCAACCGGGTCCAACCGTTTCAACTTTTGTTATTTTAATGTCACTTATTTGTTCGTTTTATTGTTTTTTTTTTAATTTAATAATTTTTCTTTACGGTTTTTTTTATTTTTTTAATGAGTGTTGATGTGTGTTATGCCGTGGAATCACCGGATGGTTCCATCGGAAGACCAGCGCTGGCCACTAGGCCAGCACAACGATGAGATGGAACCGTTTTGTGGCAATGTTGTTGTTTGTATGTTGATTTATGTGCATGTATTGTGGTGGAAAGTTAAAATGGGGCAGTTAGGGCAGCTACTAGATCCCTTGCCGCGACGCAAAATTGGCATTAGGATTTCATTCCTAACTTTTTAGGTGATGACAATCTACATTCACAGATTTTTCAAAAAAAGTACAGTCAGCGAGAAAATCATCAATTTTGACGAATTTTTTTTTAACGCCATTCGATCCCATTCCTATTAAGGATCAAAATACTCTTGGGGACCGACTAAGGTTTGACAACTAGAACGCCCAGAAATCAAACAAAAGTTTTTCCATACAATTAGTATGGGAAACCCAAAGTGCAAGTAGTCCACTAGCTATAGTTCCACCCTGTATGTTGTTGTCATGAATAAATGTTTATTCTATTCTATTCTATTCTATTCTATTCTCATAAATACAAATACTTCAGTACTTCGATATAGCGGTAGTCTACTTGGCACCGCTGGAGAGACTGTAGTACAGCCCAGGTTTCAATCGAATCGAAGGCTTTCTCGTAGTCCACGAACGCTAAACAGTGGGGCAGGTTGGTTATACTTCTCAGTCTTGTGTGTAACCTGACGGAGCGTATGACTGTGGTTCTATGGTGTTAAAGCCTTTTTGGAAACAGGCTTGTTCGAGAGGCTGGACGTCATCTAGCTTGCGTACGAGACGATTTGTAATTACTCTCGAAAACAGCTTATACTCGTAGACATGGCTCAGATCAGAAGTGAGATGGGTCGGTAGTTCTTCAGCAGGATGTTGTCACCCTTTGTGAAGAAAACACCGCCACACCTCTGTTCCTTGCCATTGGCATCCTCCCTCCCAGTAAGAGGAAGATGTGTTATAATGATGAGTATACCTTTAAAGTGTGGTAATTAAGGCGCCTCTATTGTACTTATTTATAGTACGGAACCGGGAACGTGTTCATATTTTAAGAAGCTTCTACAAATGATTGTACCTACCTATTAATTTGGTTCTACTCTACAAAAGTACGATAACGCTAACAAGCTCATTCAATTGACATTTTTACATGATAAAAGAAGGGCTATTGAGGTATAATCATGACGATAAAGTATTAATAATCGTTAAAATCAAATCGTTAAACGTTAAGTTTTGAACGATATGGCGGATGTCATTTAGCCAAATCATGAAATGGCGGCGTTTCACGATATGCCTAAGAGTTTCGTGATCTGCCGGATTCTACGATCGGCCGCCGACATATAGATTGCTAAAAGTTTGAATGGGGTCGTTTTTAGTTTCCAGTCAAGTTTATGGTCACCAATTTTCAAGTCCTCAGCTCATGGATTCAAGGAGATCCCATACAAAGTTCAACCCCATTTTTTACCCCCTGGCTGGGGATTTTCTCCACAGATTAGTAAAGTTTGCATCAAAATCCTTTCAGCCGTTTTAACGTGATGCGCGATCAAATAGACAGACAAACAGACAGAAATTCTAAAAACTGTTGGAACGTGTTCTGTTATCGATTCTATTAAGTAGGTGTCACCAGCTAACTTTTTTTTTGAATATCTTCCATCTTTGACCCCCTTCAGCTTTATTATATGTATAGATGTAAGTATAGATACTGTAATTATTTTACAAGGCTTTGAAATTAAGGTGGGCCCTTTGGCGACGGTACCTTAGTAAGAGTATGTCCGTCCTACGATGATCACGCACATGAAGGATTATGTAGCTACTCGTACCTACTACTCTTTTCCTTCTCCGAAAGTCCTGGAGTGAGACTGCCTTTACAGGCTTTTTTTTAACTTTTATTTATTCAAAAGATAAACTTATTCTACTACATTTATATACTCTAAAATGCTTTAATACACTTTTCGTTAACCGACTCCCAAAACAGGCTTGTAATTCTTATTTTTGTTACCTGGACAATTCGTCCTTCATGACGCAATTTTGTTTTTAACCGACTTCAAAAAAGGAGGAGGTTATATGTTCCACTGTATATCTCCACTTATAATAAATCTCTAAATTAAAAAAAGAATCAGCCAGTTTGAAACTAAGCTTTCTGTGGTACGAATGTTCTCAGCATCCCATGGACGGAAAAATATGAAACAATTTATACAGGTACATTATTATTCCAGCTGCAACTTAGGATAGTTTTTATCCGACTGCGACAATTAATTTATTTTCCGTAATATACGACTTCATTTAATTTTTCATTTATTATTCTTAAAGTATACCGCCGCCACATCTGTCAGCTAAAGGAAACGTCAAAATCACAGACTAATAAGAAATACTACGGACAAAATGGCGGAATTTCTTTGTCTTTCTTTCGCCTATTAATAATTTTAATCCCGTCTACGATATACATTGACGAGACACATAGGTACCAAAAGCAAATATAAAATTAATCGATTTTGATATGCGAACTTATATGCGCAAATGTCGAATTAAGGCGTAATTTCTACTAAATGTAATAACAAATTCGAACAATATAAACTTGGTTTTTTTGAATGGGCACGCGCGCGCGCTCTTTGCGTATTCAGCCAAACCACGAAAACAGAAACTCGAAGTTCGTATATCTGCATTCCTGTCATTTGTTAGTGCGATAGAGATAGAGATACCCGAATATTTTCGAATTCCGAAGTTCGTGGTTTAAAAGAAAATACGGATGTCGGATAGATCTAAATTAATATTTTATGTGTGAATAAAATTATTTGGAAATACTATTGTTGTTATTGTTTTAGTATATTTGACTAGCTTTAAGTTTAATATTGTACGTCCGAAATGGGCATCAAGCTGTTGGACTTTATTTTACCCAAAACAACTAAATGTACACAGTTCTGACAATAAAGAAATCTTATTTTATCTTATCTTATCGAAAATAGGGATGTAGACACTAAACAAAGTAATCATAATGTTGTATTATCTCGAAAAAAAACAACGCAAGAGGCTATACTCGTATAGGTAATCACTAAGTTATAAGTGTATAAAGTTTGAAGAGGGGGTTTGTTGCGTCTCTTTTCCGCAAAACGCACCTTTATAATGAAACGATTGATTTTTACTATGAAGCGATCCTCGGATCGTGACGTCACGGTCCCTGATCGTTTTCTCACTCTAACAAGCGACATTAAAAATTTTGAGATATTTGAATGAGTTTTTCGTTTCTTCTTTCTTTTGAAGTGAGTCTACAGCTACACCTCTACTATATATATACGATACTATCCATACTAATAATCCATACTTCCATATTAATATTATAAATGCGAAAGTGTGTCTGTCTGTCTGTTACCTCTTCACGCCTAAACCTGAACCGCTTTAGATGAAATTTGGTATACAGATAGTTTGAGCTTCGGGGAAGGACAAAGGGTAGTGGTATATAAATAGTTTGAGTCCCGGGGAAGGACATATAATAGGTTTTATCCCGGAAATTATCCCCTAAGGGGGTGAAGGGGGGGGGGGGGTGTGAAAATTTGGATGTAATCTATTTTGATGAAATTTGGTGTAGATATAGGTTAAGTCCTGGGAAAGGACATGGGATAGTTTTTACCCCAGAAATCATCCCCTAAGGGGGTGAAATTAGGGGTGAAAATTCGGATAGAACCCATTTTAATACAATTTGGTAAAGAGATAGCTTGAGTCCTGGGAAAGGACATAGGATAGTTGTAATTCCGGAAATCACTCCCTAAGGGGGTGAAATGGGGGTGAAAATTTGGATGAATCCCGTTTAGATTAAATTTGGTATAAAGGTCGTTTGAGTCCCGAAGAATGATATTAGATAGTTTTTATCCCGAAAATCATTCTCTAAGGGTATGAAATAGGGGGTGAAAGTTTGGATAAAATCCATGTACCTAGATGAAATTTGGTATAGAGATAATTTGAGACCCTTCGAAGGATATAGAATAGTTTTTGCCTCGGAAATCATCCCTTAAGATGGTAAGTAGAAGTTTGTTTGCATTATATTTTCTAAGTATAAGTTCTACGCGGACGAAGTCGCGGGCAACAGCTAGTATATATATATATATATATATATATATATATATATATATATATATATATATATATTTAAATGTATGTTCGGCGATTTTTTTCGTCAATTATGGATTGATTTCCAAAATTCTTTTTTTATTCGAAAGAGTAGACTCCCGAGGTGGTCCCATTGTCACCAATTTAGGATCTGTAAGGGTAATTGAGGGCAACCCTCAAATTTTATAGGCACGCGTGTAGTGATTTCGGTATTTTCTATTATAACTCGTGTATTTAGCCTCGGAAATCGCAATTTTGGTTAAGTGGAACTGATGATGAAGACCACAGATGACTTATGATATGACACTCCTCAAAGATGTAAATTATGTTCGCCGATTTCTCCGTCGATTGTAAACCGATTTCCAAAATTCTTTTTTTATTCAAAAGAATATACTCCTGAGGTGGTCCCATTGACACCAAGTCAGGATTTGATAATGGGATCCCAGGGAAATTGAGGGCAACCCTCAAATTTTATAGGCACGCGTGTTGTGATTGCGGTATTTTCTATTATAATAACTCGGAAATCGTACTTTTGGTGAAGTGGAACTGATGATGAAGACCACCGATGATGACTTATGGAACTCCTCAAAGATGTAAAAATCGTCAAAGATTCTGACAATTATTCTGTTGAAGTAGCAACTATTGAAGTGTTAATTCTGAGATCCTTGAGGAATCGACGGAACTCCTCAAATATTATTAGCCCAAATATAGCGACTTGGGTTTTTTCTGTAATAATCAACGCATTTGCTCTCGGAAAGCAGTTCATGTGGTAAATTGGAAAGGAAATGTGAAAATTTTCATGTACCATGTGGTTTAGCGAAGTACTGAATTGAAGTCGGTTTAAACTTTGTTTTTTATCATCATTATCATCATATCAGCCGAAAGACGTCCACTGCAGGACATAGGCCTCCTCCAAAGGGTGCCAAAATGACCGGTCCTGCGCCACCCGCATCCAGCGGACTCCCGCGACCTTTACCAGGTAAACCGGGGGTCGCCGGATACTCGGGGCCGTGGCTTGGTTGTGTTCTGCATTTGTGGGGTAGCTTTGTTTTTAAAGTAAATTATTATTTCTTCATTTGATAACTCGACTTAATGAAATACCTTAGTACCTCAGAACTTGGATCGGATGATGGAATCCAGGAGTAAACGATGGAACTCTTCAAATATTTATTGTAACTTATAAGCACATATGTACACGCAAAATTAGTTTTTTTACTTTTTTTTAATAGTAGCTCATTCATTTTCCTCGTCATGCATGAACTGCAGATCGAATCGGATCGATGGATTTTTTTTTAATTTAGTAAGGAGATCCCTATGAACAAATTTATACTTAAGTAAAATATAGAGACTCATTATTAAAACATGCATGGACGTGCCTTGTCCGAATACGTCGTCGGCGTCTCACAATGGCGATAGGCCGCAGTTCAATGGCATCGATGTCAGTTGTTCGGATGGCGACGCGCCTTAACCGGACACGGCAGGGCCGGAGCGGGCGTCCTGCATACTCGAGCCGTCCCAGTCCCACTATAAGTAGATGCGTTTACGTATGGGTATGTAGGTTGTTTGTGTCCCGGCTCGGTGCAACGCGCGGCCGTGACGTGCCCGCGACCGACGGCGACGCGCGACGTAAACACCAAGCAAGGTCAACCGCCTCGCGATCATGTTATCCTAGTATATCGTTGCATTTTATGTGACAACGAGAGCCCCTGCCAGTGGTGGTCAGCGCCGGCGTTAACAACTAGAAATAGAGAAAATAAGGTGATACAAAAGCAAAGTTTTATGTTGAGTTGACCACATCTTTATAAAATATACTTGCAATAATATACATTATTGTGGTAGTAGTAAGTAGGTATGGCAAAGAAAATACTACGAGCTACTAGAGTGAGCCAAAGCGTTTTTCAAAAAAAGTGTACAAAACAACTTTTTTTTCAAAATTCATTTTTTTCTTGTTTTTCTTACTCAGAATCTTTGATACTATCGATCCTCATACAAGAAAAAAAGTGTCCTAAATATAACATTCCAGATCGTCACATTTTTGTATGCAGTCTTTTTTTATTTATATGGTCGTGACGCACTGGAAGAAAAAAATTACATAGTAAAATCTGGGACACTTTTTTTCTTGTATGAGGATCGATAGTATTCAACGATTCTGAGTAAGAAAACCATAAAAAAAATAAATTTCGAATTCTGAAAAAAAAAGAAGTTTTGTACACTTTTTTTGAAAAATAAATATTTAAGCACTTCTGACGCTGAACGCTGAAGACGATTTTCCTACAGACCAGGAGGTCTGAATGATCATTTATTTTGGTAGTGAATGATAATACTTAGGTAGGTAAGTAGGTACCTAGTAGGAAAGTCCAGAGAGTAGAAAATGTTATTATTGGAATAAGGTACATATTATGGTTTTTAGTTTTTCATTATCAAGACTCACATTGACGTAAAAATTCACATTGACGTGAGCCGCGCGCGGTGCGTTTGTATGAAGATAACATACTTTGCCCTAGAAAATCATAAGAATCGAGGTTTTGTTTTCGACTGTTTCCTCCTCCGAAATTTTTTCTATCGTAACAAAATTTTGGAAATGAATAAGAAGAAAATGTTAATTGTCGTGCTGTTTTGATTTTTGCGCTTATTGTTAACAGATTTGTGTAATTTGCGGACTACGTAATTGGGTCGTTTTAAGCTTTCTTTGAAGTAACCTAGCCTAGCACTTATAAAAATAAGAATATCAAAAAAAACAAAACGTACCGTCACCGACATCTTATTTCAAAAAATCATTAATCTACGGTCAAAAACCTCGGAGGAAACAGTCGAGAACGTTTCTATGGAAAAATTACCAGTGGTCTTTCCTCCATTCCCTCACCTCGCTGTTAGGCTTCAGGGAGTACCTACATAAACACTTTCCTCGAATGTTCATCCAAGAACGTCAGGTCACCTCTTGCCTCCAAGCTAGTGATGTGCAAATTGCGGAAAGTTTCCAAAAAGTTGGAAAAGTTCTCGGAAATTTCTAGAAATTTTCATAAGAAATTAAGGAAATCTACAAGAAGAAGCATAAAAATTAAAAATTTAACTCCTATACACTATGTATAAGAGTTACAGTTTTATGCTTCTCAGTTCGTAAATTTCCATGATGGAAATGGAAAGTTTCAATTCCCATACAAAAATTAGGAAAATTTCACCAGGCAGAAATGAAGAGAAAGTTTCCTGAAAATTTGTATGGAGGAGACTTTTTTTTTGAGCTAGAGATTTCAAATTGTGTAGAAAGATTATTTATTAAAATACAAATATATAGGTAAATTACTTTCAGTGGTTTGAAAAATTCCACTCGCTAAGAGGGGGATAAAGAGGTGCAATGTTTGTATGGGAAAACGTTTTTTAGGTAGAAACTTAAAACTCAGTAGAAAGATTAAGTACCTACTGCCAGCGTTTTGGAAAATTTCAACCCTTAAGGGATTAAAAGGGGTGCAAGGTTCGTATGGGAAACACCTTTTTTTTAGCAAGAGACTTAATAGTTTGTAGAAAAAATACTTACCTATTACAATAAAAAAAACCGAGTATTTATTTTAAATTTTTCCCTGAAAAAGGTTCAGTTTGTATGGAGAGCAAGAAAATTTCAAAGTATGATATTTGTAACTTCGATCTTAGCCTGTTTAGACTACAAAACTTATTTTAGCATTTTTTGAAATATATCCCCTAAAGGGGATTAAAAGGGTGTTCAAAGTTTGTATGGAGAGCAAGATATTTTTAAAGTAAGGGATTTGTAACTTCAGTTTTAGACTGTTTGCTAAAATACTACAAAACCTGTTTCAGCGTTTTTTTTATGCATCGCCTAAGAAGGTTAAAAGGGGGTTCGAATTTTGTATAGAGAGCAAGACATTTTTAAAGTAAGAAATTTGTAACTGCGGTTTCAGACTGTTTATACTATGAGGGTTCAGAGAAGGTTCTTAGTTTGTATAGAGAGCAAGACATTTTGAAAGTAAGAGGTTTGTAACTTCGGTTTTAGATTGTTTTCTAAAAGACTAGCACTAAGTGTGAGGGTCTGTGCCCCCCACAAGTGCCCCTGCGGCACTTCCGTGGACGAGCTAGGCCACCACGGCCTTTCTTGCCGGCTAAGTGCAGGCCGCCTCTCAAGGCACGCTGCCTTGAATGATATCATCCGCCGGACTCTTGCCACCGTCAACGCGCCGGCAATTCTCGAACCCAACAGCGTTTCGCGGGATGATGGCAAGAGGCCGGACGGGATGACCTTGGTCCCATGGAAGATGGGACGTGTGCTGGTCTGGGATGCTACTTGCGTTGACACTCTGGCACCGTATCATCTTCCCCGAACCTCGACCAGGGCTGGTGCGGCAGCAGAGGCGGCTGAAACTAAAAAAAATAGCTAAGTACCAGTGTCTCGGCCCTCATTACCACTTCGTGGCATTCGGTGTTGAAACACTGGGGCCGTGGGGTCCAGGCGCCAGGACGCTTTTTAAAGAGCTGTCAAAAAAGCTCGTCGACACAACTGGTGACCAAAGAGCTGGCAGCTTCCTCGCTCAACGCTTAAGCATTGCGATTCAGCGAGGTAATGCTGCCAGCATCTTTGGCACGATGCCGCGGGGGCCTTATTTAGATGTTTTTTAGTTTCTAAGTTTAGTTTTGAGATTTTGTAAATATTTATTTAAGTAGTTTCTTAATTCGTTTTTTTCTTAGGTTTTTTTATACTTAGTTTTAATTTAATTTACCTATGTAATAATAAATATCAAAGTATTAATCAGGGACTTCCAAGGCAAAATTTTACCGCAATTAGGTAGCCAGTTTTATTTCCATTCCAAATATAAAAAGGTAAAGCTAAAAAAAAAGACTAGCAATGTTTTCTTAAATTCATTCCTTCAACAAACATTTAGTTAAGACGATAACATGTTATACGCGGACGAAGTAAATAATAAACCTCAGCATGACAAAATCAGAGGATAATAAGGACCACGAAATCATTTCGAGCTTGCTCATCACCACTAAGCTGAAACTACTGAACCAAGAGTCTTTAAATGTGTAAGGTAGGTTACTTATTCAGGGTAGGCAAGCAAAAAGTAAAATTCAACCTTTAAGTGGGTTAAAACAGGTATTCATGTGGTGACGTGGAAAGGTGCATAAAGTCTAGAGAGCTTAAAATTAAACTTTATAAGAAAACTTGCCTTAGTGAGAATATTGTAAGTATTGTAACTCTGTTGAAACTGTTGAAACGGTTTCGTTCAGGATGGCTCGCTGTTATTATAATGGGCTCGCAACAAAATAGTACATTGTTTAACGAGGGGCGTAAGAGGAATATCACAAACGAGAGTCCATCAGAAGCCTGACGCCGGAGGCGGAGGGCTTTTGATGACTCGAGTTTGCAATATTCTTACGCCCGTGTTATATACGTTAATTATAAGTTTTTAAGTAATGTTTTTCAGCACATTTGCGAGGAAATAAATAACTACAAAAGACAGAAAAATCTATGTTTCATACAAGCGCACCAATCAAAAATTGACAAATTTGACATCTTCTCTTCCAGATCAGTGCGAGTGGAGCGCCCAGCTTCAATATTTCAACCAATCACAGAACAGTATTCTTGCAGCGCATGGCCTACTAGATTTTTATTTCAACCAATCACAGAGCAGAATTCTTGTAGCGCGTGGCCACCGACATTTACTTTAACCAATCAGATCACACACAAGATTCTTGCAGCGCATGGCCTATTAGATTTTTATTTCAACCAATCACAGAGCAGAATTATTGTAGCGCGCGGCCACCTAGATTTGCTTTAACCAATCAGATAACACACAAGATTCTTGCAGCGCATGGCCTACTAGATTTTTATTTCAACCAATCACAGAGCAGAATTGTTGTAGCGCGCGGCCACCTAGATTTGCTTTAACCAATCAGATCACACACAAGATTCTTGCAGCGCATGGCCTACTAGATTTTTATTTCTAACAAATCACATAACAGAATTCTTGTAACGCGCGGCCACCTAGATTTGCTTTAACCAATCAGATCACACATAATTTTGTTTAAGGAATGAATTAAAAAATACATTGAAATTAGTTTTGTGCCTAGTATTTTAGTAAGTAAACAGTCTAAAACCGAAGTTACAAATCTCTTACTTTCAAAATGGCTTGCTCTCTATACACACATATAACCCCCTTTGAACCCTCATAGTAAACAGGCTGCAACCGTAGTTACTCTTACTTTAAAAATATCTTGCTCTATATTATACGATGAATAAAAAAAAACGCTGAAATAAGTTGTGTAGTATTTTAGCATGTTTGTTTTGTCTAAACCCGAAGTTACAAATCCCTTAATTACTTTTAAAATGTCTTGCTCTCCATACAAACTTTGAATGCCCTTATAATCCCCTAATTTTGGTAGTCTAAACAGGCTAAGATCGAAGTTACAATAAATCTCATATCTTTAATTTTTTTTTATTATGTAAGTAATCTTTATAAAAAGTTTTGAGATTCTAGCTCCAAAAATTCCCCTTTACCAACATTGCACCCCTTTTTCATCCCCTTAGGGGTGGAATTTTCCAAAACGCTTAAAATACTTTATTTGTATCGTAATAAGTAATCTTTCTAAAAACTTTTAAGCTTCTATCTCAAAAAGGAGTTTCCCTCATACAAACTTTGCAACCCTCCTTAACCTCCTTAGGGGTGAAATTTTTCAAAACGCTGAAAGTACTTTATTTGTATTATAATAAGTAATCTTTCAACAAAATTTTAAGTCTCTTGCTCAAAAAATTAAGTTTCCCCCATACAAAATTTGCAACCCTTTCTAACCCCCTTAGGGGTATGATTTCCGAAAATCACTTCTTATTCGTTGCCTACGTTGTAAAAGGTAGTTCTGGTGTAAATTTCAACTCTCTAGGCCCAGTAGTTTCGGCTGTGAGTAGATGAGTGAGTGAGTGAGTGAGTCAGTCAGGACATAGGCATTTATATTTTTGTTCCCATTATAGTATTTTATGCAACTGTTGTATAAGAAGGGTCCTAAAACGCGAGTGGCGTGGGTTGCGATGCGAGCCTTGGCGAGCATCGCAATTAAAGACGCCACGGGCGTTTTTAGACCAGTTATACACCGTTGCATACAATACTTTTTCTACGACAAATTTTTAATAAATAGCAGACTACAAAATTGTTAGCCTTTTCGGGCAGCAAGTTTTCTATTCGTACTTTTGCTACTCACGCAATTTCTTCGGGAGTGCAGTGATTAATTTCTTCGAACATTTAAAAATGAACGCACACTTTTGTCTTCATAAACACGAATAAAATCTTAATAGTCTAGGACTAATAGTTTATAAATTTTATCATCTTTTCATTTTGAACTGTATATATTTTGGTGGGAAATCGGAAATGTGACACTTCTTGTTTATGGTTTGTTTTGTTTTTAATTTGTTTGCACTTGCCATCCGAACCAAACCAATTCCGGACCCGGACCGAATTCAAACTGTTTATTTTCATAAATAATACCAAGAATTTATAAAATATGTAATTTAGCACACAATAGATGATGATTTATTATTATTGCATTAAATAATTTATAATATACAAATGTTAAATCGTAAATAAATACTTTTATTTCGAAATATTTGTTTATGAATATAATCTGCAATATAGCGGGCTGATTAAAAAAAAGTTAAACAGTGCTTTTATGAAAAATGTATGAACCAAAAAAGTACGCTAAACAGTGCGTTTTTGGGCCATAGAGCATAGAGTTTTTCGACGACTTATTAGTGGTGTCATTGTATTTGAGTCTATATAAATGACAGATAACGATACAGGAGTAGAAAAATATAATTATTATACTTTTTGCTGTCAATCCGTACTGTTTTTTTCTGTAGGTATCTATTTTTTCAAATGACACATCTCCACTTAATAATTTAGGTACTCTTTCCGCTTGTCTTCCAAATAGGGCAGTAGACTCAAAATGCATTATTACTTCAAAAGAAAGAAGAAACAAAAAACCCGTTCAAATATCTCAAAAAATTACGAAGCTACAACCGTTTTAATATCGCTTGTTAGAGTGAGAAAACGATCGGGACCGTAACGTCACGATCCTCGAGCGTCATAGTACTCATAGTAAAACAATCGTTTCATATGAAGGTGCATTTTGCGGAAAAGGGACAGAACACTCTTAAAACTTTGGACACTTATAACTTAGTGACTACTTAAATAACCTCTTGCGTTGTTTTTTCCATTTGACTTCATTTTAAGTCCTTTTTCGAGAAAATACAACATTGCGATAATTTTATTTTGTGTCTACAGTGTTTACACCCCTATTTTCGATCTATCCGACATCCGTATTTTCTTTTAAACCACGAACTTCAGAATTCGAAAATATTCAGGTATCTCTATCTCTATCGCACTAACATTACTCGAGTGAGAGGAACGCAGATATACGAACTTCGAGTTTTGGTTTGCGTGGCTGAATGCGCAAAAGAGCGCGCGCGTGCCATTAAAAAAATCATTTGTGTTACTTATATTGTTCGAATTTGTTGATACATTTAAGGAAATTACGCCTTAATACGACATTTGCGCATATAAGTTCTCATATCAGAATCGGTTTATTTCTTATGCTTTACCTCTTGGTATGTGATTCGTGAAGGTCTATCGGAGACGGGATTTAAATTATTAATAGGTGAAATTAAGGAAAAGCAATTCCGCCATTTTGACGTTTCACAAAGCTGACAGATGTGGCGGCGATATACTTTAAGAATAATAAATGAAAAATTAATGAAGTCGTATATTTCGGAAAATTAATTTTATTTATCGTATGGCTTGTTTTTATATCTCTACTTCAAAGATTTACGGTTTTCAAGTACGCTACCGCGTCTTTGGTTAAAGTTTTAAAATCCTCCACTTGCCCGTGGTATCTGGTTAGAGGGCAGTCAAATACCGTGTGGTGAACAGTCTGCTCGGGAGCTCCACACCGGCACACTGCTGATTCGCACCAGTTCCATTTGTGCCATAAGTAAGCACAGTTCCCAACTCCTGTCCTTATCCGATTTAGCATGCACCAAACGCGTCGGGGCTCTTCAAATCCAGTAGGTCTGGCCTTGGGATTAGGCTTGAAGATATCATCAGGAAGAGACCTTGACTCCCATTCAGATGCCCAGGATTCCTGTAGGTTGGAAGTTGGTTCAGGATCATGGAATCTCAGCGCTGGAGGGTGGCGTGACTTTAGTCTTGTCTTTTTAAGTCGGCTAGGTCTTCATAGACGGGTAGTGTTGGAGATGCCCGAATTTTTTGTATTTCGAGTCCAAGGCATCTTTCTCTTCGCATATGAGGAGGCAGTATATGGGACAGGGCTGGTAGCCAGTAAGTTGGAGTAGGCTTAAGGCATCCCGTGATGAGGCGCATCGTGTGGTGGAGTTGGACGTCCACCAGGGAACTGTGGGCGCTGTTCAGCCAGACCGCAGAGCTGTATTCAGCCGTCGAATATACCAGCGACAATGCTGAGGTCCGGAGAGTAGCTGCATTGGCACCCTAGGTAGTTCCGGTGAGTTTTTGGATGATGCTATTGCGAATTTTCAGCTTTGCAGACACTTTCTCAAGGTGATGTTTGAAGTTCAGGCTTCTATCAAGTGTAACTCCCAGGTATTTGGGGGAGGAATTATGTTTAACCCTGGTGTTTCTGAACTTCACCTTGAGTTCTTTGTTGGCCATTTTGTTGTTCAGGTGGAAGCAAGCTACTTCGGTTTTAGTAGGGTTTGGACACAGGCGCCACTTAGTAAAGAAGTTGTCCATGGTAGATAGATCCCTTGTTAGCGTTAATTCGGTAGCCTCCATGCTAGCATCCTGTGTTACCAAGGCCAAATCGTCAGCGTATCCAAACTTACGACTGGTTGTTTCGGGCATATCGTGGATGTACACATTGAAGAGCACAGGTGCGAGGACTGACCCTTGGGGAAGGCCATTATTGAGCACTCTTACTCGACTAACACAGTCACCAAGGTGTACGCGGTACGGTCTGTTACTAAGCGCGTTTTCGAGCAGGAAAATTAATTAATTGCCGCAATCGGATAAAAACTATCCCAAGTTGCATGTCACCGCGTGACGAGATAGATAGTTCTATACATATATTATAACTAAGAACATCCAATTGTACTCTGTCTTATGTGAATAAAGATAAATAAATGAAATGAAATAATAATGTACCTGTATAAAATATTTCATATTTTTCCGTTCATGGGATGCTGAGAACATTCGTAACACACAAAGCTTAGTTTCAAACTGGCTGATTCTTTTTTTAATTTAGAGATTTATTTATAAGTGGAGATGGAGATAAATAAACTCTATTTTCAAGGCATTAGGTTCCATGTTCAGATATTTTGACACCCTGCAGTGTTCAGATGTATGTGATGGCGAAACACATGAACACATGAAATAAAAATATGTATGTAAACAATATATAATATCGAACAAACTCACTCTGTAAACCGTCTTGTAGTGTAGGGTATAGGAATCTTACAAAATTTAAAAAGCTCGTTATGTTATGACGTCACATTTATAAGCCATTTACACTGGTTGAATCTGCAAAACTGATTAAATTAAACATTGAATATCTTGATAGTTAAGATACTACTGTCATTAACTTTATTTAAAAGTGGCATTGCAGCCTACTTGCTGAATGATAGTACCTAGGTAGGTATTTACATTATTGCCGAGGCGCGGAAAGTAAGGAGTTACCTGACGAGGTGGTTGGCAGGGCAAGGCTTGCTGGGGCCTTTCAAGAGACGATTTAGGCAACTCTGGTTACGCCGAGGTAAATATAGTGCTTTTCTCAAACAATGTGAGCAAATAATGCAATAATATTTTCGCTTTGATTTAGCTGAAAGCATTTTTTCTTCGACTTCTTTGCAATGCGGTATTTACTTTCACACTAAGTATATTCTACACTCAAACTCGGTTTTAAAAGTAACACACCTCTTCAATTTCCTGCTCAAGTGAATTTTATATACTTTTATACCTATACATCAATATCACCTTGATTACGCGCGGTTCGCGGGCGGATTTCTTGGGCTGAATGTTATCCCAAGTTATCTCGAGTTACTTAGTATGGGGTTATCAGGATTTTAAAAAGCTGAACGCGGCGGTAAATATTTCGGTAAGATTATTAGACTCAGGTAGGGAAGAAGTTTAACTTTTTTAAAATTTGAGCGGATGAAAATTACGCACGGTTTGTTTTTCAAATAAAACGCGACGCGTGAGCAGATCGTGTTTGACGGCAATCGCAAAAGGAAACATTCAAAATTAAACCCGGATCTGGGGCACCTTTTCATTTATTAGTCTTTAGATATGTATTAAAAACTTCAAGATCTTATAAGCTAAATTATCTCAAGAAACGGCGGGGCATTCAACATATTTACAATTCAGGCAATGCCATCGAGCGCCTCATACCATACCTAAACGATTACTGTGCTTGAATTACAGAGAGCCTCTCCGTTACTTTATGCCAAAATGATGCATCTGCAGCCTACAACCTCCAAGGCAATGGCCGGGTGATATTTTCATGCTCAGAACTTTTTAATAAAACATTACGAGTATGTCCTGTTTTTACTGGCGATCGGCGCGCCGACGCACAGGCCTGCCGCGGTCGCCGGGCCCGTCATCTCGTGCTGCGTAAATAACATATTAACTTACTTGCCTACAGAAAACCACTTGACTGTAACTGCATAGTTATGCTCGTAAACATACATGCGGATACATAAATAGTTTGCGAATTTCTAGTCCATTCAAAATAGAAACAACTGAATATTCGGGTAAGTAAATAATCTACTTTTCACTTATCCTAAAAAAACAACAACCAAGTATTTGCTCATTCGAATACCACAATTAAAATCATAGCAGCAAATAAAATATGTACTTATATGACAATTTTCTCGAAAAAGGATTAAATGTATTGTCAAATGCAGAAAAAAACAAAGCAGGGGATTAAATAAATAATCACACAGAATTATATAGTGTTCAAAGTTTTAAGAGGAGGTATATATTCTGTCCCTTTTCCGCAAAATGCACCGTCATATGAAACGATTGTCATTTGCTATGACGCTCGTGGATCGTGACGTCACGTACCCCTAGCGTTTTCTCTCTCTAAGAGCCTCCGTAGCCCAGTGGGTAGTGACTCTGCCTACGATGCTGGAGGTCCCGGGTTCGAATCCCGGTCAGGGCATTTATTTGTGTATTTATCACGAATATTTGTTCCTGGGTTATGGATGTTATATATGTATATAAGTATCTATATGTATGTATCTATTATATATATCATCGCCTAGTACCCACAACACAAGCCTTACTGAGCTTACCGTGGGCCTAGGTTGATTTGTGTAAGATTGTCCTGTAATATTTATTTATTTTATTTATTTATTTTTAAGAAGCAATAACGGAACGGTTGTAGCTTCACAATTTTTTGAGATATCTGAAAGGGATTTTGGTCAATAGGCATATTTTTTTGCCTTCTTAGTTTTGGAGTAATAATAAATTTTAACCCCTATACATAACTACCTACTCCACCTCTGAAAAAAAAATAAGCATAGTTAATTGTGATGATCAGTAAAACCTCAGAGCAATAGAATACTAGAGAGACGACAAGCCGCCGGCGGCCGTGTCGCAGCTGTTAGCTCAATGGGCATACTCTGCCATACTGTGCACGCGTGCTGATCGCAGAGAATATTACGTTTTTTCCCAAAATGCCTGATATGATGTGCGTTTTTTGTCAAAAAAGCGTGTAGATATACAAGTTTGTGTGTTTTAGATGGGTGATTGCTTTGTCTTGTCAATTACTTGGGTGTTGTGTGGGTTAATGTACTTGCGACAGGCGTCCTCTATACAAATCGGCCGGCATGTCCGATCTCCTTATAGTTATATTCATACATCTGTGAGTAAAACAATGTATGATAAAACTGATAAAGAATGCCTACACTTTTTTTTTACTTGGCCGTACTTGGTTTTCGCGTTCATTTGTTTACATTGATTATCCTTAAAGCAAGTCCCTAAAGGAACGAGCATTATTTTAGCGAGCCCTTTAAAAGCCATGACAGCGTAAATGAAGGTACTGCTTTTTACACGCAACTTGTCCGGATCGCCTCGGGCTCGCATGCACGGCGGCGGGCGTGTTCCCACGCTTGCAGCCCCCCTATAACTTGTTTTAAGCTCACCTCAACGCTCACCCACAATTATACTTTGACACCGCGATGCATAGTAATTAAGCGTAGGTAGATGTCTAGTTTCGTAACGGGTGACCGGCGGGGTGAGCCGCATTAACGGGTGCGAATAACAGGCCTGGCTCGGCGGTGCAGCCTGCGGCCGCGCGAATCGCGCTCATAACGGCCTCCGTAGCCCAGTGGGTAGTGACTCTGCCTACGAAGCTAGAGGTCCCGGGTTCGAATCCCGGTCAGGGCATTTATTTGTGAGTTTATCACGAATATTTGTTCCTGAGTTATGGATGTTATGTATGTATATAAGTATCTATATGTATTTATCTATTATATATATCATCGCCTAGTACCCACAACACAAGCCTTACTGAGCTTACCGTGGACCTAGGTTGATTTGTGTAAGATTGTCCCATAATATTTATTTATTTATTTATTTATTATATCTCTCGCCAACAACACCACATTTAAAACGTTGCAAACTCAAAATTGGTTCAGTCTCGAAACTCTTCACTGTACAAAATTGTCTGATCTCGTGTAGAGCGAAGGCAGCCTTTCTTTGTACACTCAAGAGTAAAAGTTTCGTGTCGGTGAAAAACCGCCATATTTCCTAAAATAGTGCAAGGTCGTACAGTTTTGTAATCCTGTCATGATCATTATTAAATTTTACATCTAAACTGCAGAAATAACAGTTAAATAAAACTCGTTACCAGGTTTAAATCAGACTCGTAAAAACCCATGAAAAAAACTACGTTAACGGAGCGAGATATCGCAAAAATCGTCATTTTTGGATGTTGATATTTTTATGATAGGATCCCGGTAATTGCTAATATTTATTTAATTTAGGGTGACCCGAAATTTTTGCTCTTGAGTGTATTTTAGTGGCTAAAACGCCAGGTTCAAAAATATGTACTAGGTATAAGTAGGTAAATAATCTACATATTGGTACGTATGTAGGTACTTTTTGTTAAGTTGAGGTACTCGCAAGCTCGTCCGTTTAAACAAAATCCCACCAAAAACATAAATGTAAAAAAGGAGAGCGAAGTTCAATACAAAAATTATGCTTGGCTGTGGGCTTCGCCGCAAAAAGAATGGAGATCTAAATGAGTGCCAAGTTCTATGCAAAATCCAAATATGTATTTATAGGAACAAAATAACATTATGAACAAGTATTAAACTCTATGTCTTTGCTTTATTGGATACCTATAACAATTGCTGTTATTTAAAAATGTGAGATCTTAAAGTAGGTTAGATTTGACTTGGCCAGCTTTCATTACATCAGTTATAAAGTTATTCAACATATTTATATATATTTTAATTTGGATAAAAACTGGCCAAGTCAAATCTAACTTACTTTAAGATCTCACATTTTTAAATAACAGCAATTGTTATAGTTTAATACTTGTTCATAATGTTATTTTGTTCCTATAAATTCTCCATTCTTTTTGCGGCGAAGCCCACAGCCAAGCATAACTTTTGTATTGAACTTGGCTCTCCTTTTTTACATTTATGTTTTTGGTGGGATATCATTACTTTTTGTAAAGAAAACTAGGCAGGTATTGAGATTTACTTCTGTTCTTTGTATAATTATGAGGTGCCACGCGCTGCCGACGACACACCGTTGGCCGGTTGTTTAGCGCGTATTACAAGTTTTTTGTATGGGGATTGGGGGCACTCCTTATTTTTTGACTTAACTTTATCTTAATATTTCTGTTATATAGCAAATATAATAATACATATATTGGGATAGTTTCAAATATCTGCTTGTAACGGTGAAACCGCAAATACACGCTACAACTAAAAAAAAAATTGTATGATCACCCCTATTTTTGACTTTTTATTTATTTTTAGATTTTTTCCTACGCTTACACACAATTACCGAGCTGGATTCCAAATTTCATCCTTCTAGGTCATCTGGAAGTAGGTTAGGTTTAGGTACTATACATATGTCAGTCAGTCAGTGCTAAAATATACGACTTTTTGACCTTCATATCTTTATAACCGTTTGAGCTAGCTTCTTGAAATTTGGGCTTCTAGATGTCCTTATGAATATAATAAAACACACGTAGTTTTATGTGTTTACGTTAAAGAGGTTTTGAGTTATAGAAGGGTCAAAAGTGGCACCAAGTGGTTCGTGTAATGATACACAAGGCGCTGGCCAGCCAGTTCCTTTGCTTGAACTTGGCTTGACACGCTGCCGCGTGTCTAGACTATATTCAGCCTGCAATTGCCTCCTTCCCGGCCACGGCAATAATGTACTGTTCCATACCTACGATTATTCAGGAGGCGCGCAAGTTGATTCAATCTTGACCTTGTGGCTGTTTATTATCCCCAACTCCGCGTAGTCCTGCCGTAAACTTCTGCCGGAGAAACAACTCGATTCAAGGTAGGTGCAATATGTATTTAGAGGAAATCTATCGGCCTTATTTTAATGCTTCGCCAGAAACGTTCATATATATCGCTATTATTTCCAAAAGTTAAGCTTTGAAGGAAAGTACCTATTTCGTAGGTACTTACTAAACTTTACGGAACCGGAAGAGTGTGAATTGCATTTTCAACCGGCTTGCAAGCGGAGAGAATTTATATTTTTGACTGTGTTTTTACAAGCTGTTATATTTTTTTGAGAAAATGTATGCTTTACCTCAGAATAAGTTTCGAACGCGCGTTAGGGCAATCCAACTGTCATTTTTCCATATAGAAATTGACAGTTAGGTCTACCTAACGGACGTACAATGCGTTACGTGAACGTGATCGACCTGCAGAACCGAACGAACCGGATCGATTATAAAACGTTTTTTTGTTATGTGAAAGTTCCAACCCTTCAAATGGTCCGATTCTTGTCAGAACTAAGTTCTGATCACGGGATCCAGGTGGGATCGAAGGTTCTCTTTAGCAATATAAGCACCCGCATATCAATATCATTTTACTTAAATCCCGGATGAGATCGGTTCGCTAAGAATCGGTTGCTATGTATATAATTCATCATCATCATCATCATCATCATCATCATATTGGTGTTCGTTTTTCAGTCCGATGTACTCAAGTACGGATGTCTACACAGTGAAAATCCGTTCAAATCAATCAACAAAAAATCCTGTGTCCTAACAAAACCGGACGGAGGCCATAACACGAAGCTGTCACGTCGTCAGCCTCTCCTGCAACGCGCAAGTGCCCCACAAAGTACCTCGGTTAAACGGTAAGTCGGTATTGGGTTGTTATGAGAGTTGGTTGATAATGGAGCGAGTTGTTCGGTGGGCCGGCGGGAATGCCGTGGGACCAGTCGCCGCGCGGTGCAAATATTCACAGACCGATCCCTCAGCAGCTTGCCTGCATTCGTGGCGTTCCTACCAACCTATTTACTCACTAGCTACTTACTTAGTATTTGTAATACCTTTATGATATTATATTGAACATATTGTATATTTAATTTAATAAGCAGACATACTAGAATTCAAATATTATAATATTTTACGTTTATTTTAAATTTTTTTAACGACGAACAACAGATCCCTAAGGGTTCCTGTGAAAAACAAGGTGCCGAGCTTCAAAGAGAAGTTGTACCTATATGTATACATAACGTTACGGTAAGGATGCGCTGTGCTGCAAGTCAGAGACCTACATTCATCTCTAGCTGTCAACACACCGAATATTCAAATCAATAAAGGGTCGGCAACGTTCTTGTGATGGTGACTCCTCTTCGGCTCTGCTTACCATCAGGGTGGTATGCTTGTTTACCAACTTCGTGGTATTTAAAATGCCTTGTGGTACCGACTATATTATTTCTACACATGACATGACATCTCAGACATGGTGCCTCTACAGAACAGACATTAAAAATCTAGACACTTACCGCCTTAGGTGCCTAAGATACATTCTGAAGATCAAGTGGCAGGACCGAGTTCCTAACTCTGAGGTTCTGCGTTGCTCCAGAATGTACGGCATGGAAGCCCTTCTAATGCAACGTCAGCTCAGGTGGAGTGGGCATGTCCTTAGAATGAACGACCACCGCTTGCCTAAAGCTGTGTTCTACTCAGAATTAGCCAACGGTAAGCGGAAGCACGGCGGTCAGCATTAACGCTATAAGGACGTGCTCAAACGACATTCTGAACGCCTGCACTATCGATTCTGCGAATTGGGAGGAGCTAGCTGCAATCAGGTCACCTTGGCGATCTACCATTTTACGTCAGGTCTTTTGAACGAAGGTCTTTTGAAAATCTTTTGAACGAAACCGCTAACAACCTTAGACACAAAACGCCAATTGCGAAAAGAGAGGCCTAAACCTTCATATGTGTACACGTATAACACAACTGGCCAACTCTACTGTCCCCCATGCAATAGAGTTTTTAAGAGTAAATTTGGCCTAGCCAGCCACATCAGAGCGCACAATAGGGCAAATCCGTAACTGCTAGGGTCACCGTCATCGAAATCGATGAGGAGGACTATATATATATGTATTATTTCTTGTATTTACCTAATAATATTTCAGATAATATACCTAGGATGAATACGCCCATTATATAACTAGTGTGCAGTGTGTTCTGTTACCTATTGGTTTATTTTATTCGAAGGTGCAGACCGTTATCAATCGGTGGACTTCGAGAAGTGATCGTCGCGATGTGGACGTAAAATTAATATGTGCCCGCCGTACCGATTAGCATAACATTAGTATGTACTGAGTGTACCTCGGGGTATGTTTGCCGAGCACTAGCGTCGAGAAATATTTGACTAACGGAATCGTGGCGAGTGGAATGGACATGGACACTTCACTCTTTGCCGTACTGAGTCCGATAAATATTATAATAATGTCGACAGTGCTCCAAAACATAAAAGGTATTATAACTACTCCATAACCATCAATCGGTTCACGTGTCACAATCATAACATTTCATTTTATCAAGTGGGCTATTTTATGATTTATTTTCGCTAGAAAATGTTTTTTTAAGCGGCTCGTGTTTTTTATTTCTCCCTAAATGGTAATTTTCATTCAGAAATATATCAAATTGAAAAGAAGCGAATTCCAGAAGGTCGTAACTAAATTATGACGTCAACGTTACGGCTCTGTATGGCAGCTTGCACCTACGAACAAAAATAAGCTTGCACACCTTTCATATGCCAGTTGTGCGTAGTATTGACGTGTCACACACGGCTTAAACCACATTTATACAATTTCGCGATTTTCTTAAAAACGGCTGAGAAATGAAATCTGAAAACTACTTTATTACGTTCCGGTAACATAATTACCGAAATGGTTTCCGAATTTAGGCATCATTACATAGATTTAAAAGTTGTCAATTATGATGAGTTTGATGAGGTTGTGAATGTGATGGTATAATAGAGGAGGCAGTTATGAAGTTTACCCAAAAAAAAATTATTAAGCTATGTGCTTCATCACATATGTTCCTTGAATAATTCTAAGCATTTCTAGTCCGGGAGGCAATAAGAAACGTGAGGATAGTCGGGAAGGGGGGGGGGGGGGGGGTTACAAAGATGGCCGCCAACAGTCGTCTTTAAAAAAAATCTAGTCTTCCTGGTGGCTACTAGGGCAAGTTTGGTATCATTTTCATATAAACTAAAGACGTAGAATTCATTGCTGATATTAGTTTTTTAAGTTTCATAGTAATTTTAAAAGAAAAACGTAAATGGTGAAAATGTTGCTTTGGGAGCTAATAATGGCATAAAATATCAAACAAAAAATACAATAATAAAGCGCAGTTCATGCTATTTCAAAAAATATACACTTTTCATAATGTCCTAATGCAAAAACAAAATGAAAAAAAAAATAATGATCGTAGCGCGGCTAGCTGGACTCGCGCTAGGCGGCGTTTATCTTACAAAATGGACGACTACGAGTATCTGCTTATGCTTACTTTGTTAAATTTTATGATGCCAAATATAATAAATTCTTAACATTTTTATAAAACAATTTTTTCTACTCCTGTACCGTTATCTGTCATTTATATAGGCTGTAGCTCAAATACAATGACACCACTAATAATTTAACTTTTTTTTTTATCGGCCGCTATATTGCAGTGGTGCCAACTTCATAAACAAATATTTCGAAATAAAAGTATTTATTTACGATTTAACATTTGTATATTATAAATTATTTACTACAATAATAATCATCATCTATTGTGTGTTAAATTACATGTTTTATAAATTCTTGGTATTAATATAATACCTATTTTAATATAAAAGCCTACGCAAAAATTGTATCAAACTAGTTTATACTTACCGGTCGTACATTGTAATAATACATTTCTGAATAAAAGTGTCGCAATTTTCCGTCCAACAATGCCTTGAATCCGCAAGTTTATAGTATTCCAGGCGTCAAATGCACTCTTTTTACCTCTCCTATTAAAAGTGAAAAACCGTGTCGCATCCTGTCAAGGCATGGAAAATTGGCAGTACTTCGGCTCTTTCTTTTACTGTTAATGTGTAGGAATACATTTGTCAGAATGCAATGCATCTCTGAAATCAAAGAAATTTGATTTGACCTATATTCTAATATCAGTCGAGATGACGTTTAGTTCGAAATGAATTGTCAATTTGCATACAAATTTGACAAATGTCGCACGTAAGTAAGATATCGAACGTTATGATAGACTCGGTTTCCGACTCTAGTTTGTCTCTGAATTAAGAAAAAACTATGACAGCTGCCAGAAAACAACGCCGCGATGCCGGTCATAATTATGCGGCTCCTGAATGCATCGTGGAGGCTTATGATATGTGGATAGATAAAGTAGTGTATGTAACTGTACATAATTAGGCATTAAAACACTCGTGTGATGTTATTATGAAACTCGCCTTCGGCTCGTTTCATAAACCCGCCACACTCTTGTTTGATGCCCTTCATTATGAACAGTCACATAAACTAGGTACTAATATATTACGAGTATAGTTGGGTCCGCTAGTGTGACATATACGTTTCGTAATTTTCGTTATGGGCAGAAAACCAGTCAGATATCTCCAAAATTAATCAAAATGTTAATCAATTAATTATTTCTTGAAATAAAATTTGCATTTCCGGAGATCGTAGTTTATACGTGCTTATAATTATTAACAAAATGTTATTCAAAGTGGTTATCGTTTTCGTAAATATTTTTACGTCATACCTGGCCATAAAGTAGGAATTACCGCACGCTATGCGTGCGGAAAACCCCACTTCCTGGCCAGATAGAGACGTAAAATGTTGTACTCACCACGGGCGGTAATAAAGAAAGCCTCAGAGCGCATATTTATCGCCCTTGCCTTCGGCTCGGGCGTCAAATACCTGCGATCTGAGACATTCTTTGTTTAACCGCCCTAGGTAAGTAATGTACTATTATATAATATAGTACATTATGATACAAGTGAGGTATGTTGATCATTACATCAGAGGCGGAATTGTCACGCGAACCGCAGGTGAGCGTGATAATAGAGCCGAGGATGTAATTATCAAAGCTCACGCGTGTCATACGACGTTTTTCAACACATTTGCGAGGAAAAATCCTTTTCATAAACTGAACATGTTACATGCTCCTAAGTTGTTTCCTTTAGTTATTTATGACAACAGGTTTTTACTCACATATTTTTACATCTCCAAGAATGTACAGTGGCGTCAATTCTATTTATCACTTTTCTATTCACTACGAATCAACATTTTTAACAATAACCAAACACGCATCATCAATGTTTACAAATATTTGTGAAATTACCTATATTGGCGCGCAACTATTTTTACGTCATACCTGGCCATAAAGTAGGAATTACCGCACGCTATGCGTGCGGAAAACCCCGCTTCCTGGCCAGATAGAGACGTAAAATTTTGTACTCACCACGGGCGGTAATAAAGAAAGCCTCAGAGCGCATATTTATCGCCCTTGCCTTCGGCTCGGGCGTCAAATACCTGCGATCTGAGACATTCTTTATTTAACCGCCCTAGGTAAGTAATGTACTATTTTTTCGTGAAGTTCGCGCAGTGCGCCCGTAGCGTGGCTTAGATGAAATCTCTAAACAGCCAATACAAAATAAAATAAATATTTTCTTATTCAATATAAATTCATGTAAAATGTTATCAAAAGTAAATAGTTTTACTAAATGAATCGTTTCTATATCATATCCAACAAGAAATAATCAATTAATCCCCAAGAAGTATTTAATTTGTTTAGTGTGTTCGAGTAAGAATCCATTTGCCGAGAATTAAAAACAAACCTGTATAACCCGGTCAATTTAAGAATGCGCCGAGTCCATACATACACCTTGCTGCAAGGTGCCAAGCCAACGTGTCTTAATCGGGATATAAACATAACTACACGAGTGCCGTAATGTTATTAAACACGCGTGTTTAATACCCAGGATTATGAGCCCAAAAGCGGCACAATAAGAGGCACGTTACGAGCAAATGTGTTGAAAAATTAGTTACGATTTTAAACTAACACGATTATTTACACTAGAAATAATACCCAACAAGTACTACATGGTAAATATCCTTTTCTCCAACTTACTCGGAAATGTTTCCATTAATGGAGTAAAAACACACCTCGAAGTTTATCGTTATATGCATTGATGAGATAATAAATTAAAAAAAATGGAAATACTTCCCGGACATGCCCGGGAAGTAAATATTATTGTGCAGGTTACTTACTTTTAATTTCATGCAAGACTACAAATTCACCATACAGCCAATTGTCCAATAGTCACGTACAAAAACCGACATAGATAGAATAATAATTGTGTCCAAATCATAAGACAGTTTTTTTAGACTTAATTATTTTCTCGGACTGATAAATATTTTGTAACAAATGTATAGTTTTTTTAAATGTCTAATGCGTTTAGGGATTGTCGATTTAACTAAATGTAATAATGCCTATATTTATATTTACTAATACTATAAGTTTTCTTTTATTTATTTTCATTGCTATGTTTTATGTGGAATCAAATATACAATTCGGACCCAATACTTTAAACTTTAATATCCTTAAAAAAAAATTAGGCGGGAAACTGGAATTCATTTTGTCAAAGATTTTCTGCCGTGTTATTTTTACGAAAATAAAATGAGTTCTACAAATAGTGACGAAGATATCCCAATGGGTACACCACCAGAATTAGCAGCAGAGGCAAAGTTGGCGAGAGCTAACTTGCTTCCGCCTAAATCCGAAGAAAAATATTTAAGAACGTTCGCAAATTTCAATTCCTGGCGAAAGAAGAAAAATACCAGTTCGTTGTCGGAAAATGTTATTTTGGCGTATTTTAACGAACTTGCAAAAGATAAAAAACCTTCTACTCTGTGGGCAATGTACTCAATGCTGAAAAGTACTATACAATTAAAATATAATATAAACATTAAGAACTACGCGAACTTATTGTCATTTTTGAAACGGAAATCATCCGGTTTCAAAAGCAAGAAATCGAAGATTCTTACCAATGAGGATATCACAATATTCTTAAATGAAGCTCCAGATGAGATTTTCCTAGCAATAAAGGTAAACATAATATTGTATAACTGACTTAATAAATATAACCTTTTAAGATTTTGTTTTATTTCCTCGCATATTTGGAGAAAAGCAGTATACAGGCCTCGGCAGGAATGTCATTTCGTGGATTCGTATCTATTGAAGGACTCGGCTATGCCTCGTCCTTCAAAACCATACTCATCCACGAAATGACTTTTCCCGGCCTCTGCAGTAATATACTATTTTTAGTTACATAGATATAAAACCTCCGTGGATTTACTTTTTCTTAATATACCTACACTTGGGAGCAAAGAAATCGAGCCATCTTATTTTTTTTTCCAATTTCCATTTTATGGAAAAACTGGCGAAGGAAATATGGAAAATGGGGTATCGTCTGAAAGATAATTTTGTTTTCTATCGAATGACTTTAGTTTCAGTTGAAAAACGGGTGATTTTCCATACATTTAGGGCGGAAAACAAAACTCGTGTCAAAATGGCATTGTAGCAACGCAATGAAAATTCGAGTGTACGGAAAAATTACATGGAAATTTAAATAAAAAGAATCTTTCAGTATAATGTATTGCTTGTTCTAGCTCTACGACATTCGTTCATGCGATTACGCATGGATCGAACCAAGTTGCTGACGAATTCTTGAGGGACGTCCGCCCAAACCTCTTCGACGGTGGTTTTCAGCTCTCGGAGAGTTTCAGCAACTGGATTTCTTTCTCGAGCTCGCCTTTTCAGTTCGTCCCAGAGGTGTTCTATTGGATTGAGGCCAGGACTTTTTGCAGGCCAATCCATGACGAGAATATTGACGCTCCTAAGGTAATCCTTGGTGATTCTGGCGGTGTGCGGCCTGCCATTATCCTGCATAAATAAAAAAATATCACCGATAAAATCCTCAAAAGAGACCACATGTTCGGCTAAGATCTCCTCTATGTAGCGATGAGCAGTTTATCATCCTGCGTTACGCCTATCATGCCATACGACGAAAACAATATCGGTTTTCGCTTCCAATGAAATACCGACCCAGACCATCAAAATCAAAATCAAAATATTTATTTTGTAAATAGGCTTAAGCTAGCTCTTTTACACGTCATGTTTAACTTAACTATTTTACATAAAATGCTTCTTTATCATCTATATATTCCTTTATAGTATAATAGGATTTCTCTATACCATGGCGTTTAACGCTCGACTTAAATCTATTCACAGACAATTTCAGCATATCAGAAGGTAACTTATTGTAAAATCGTACACAATTCCCCATAAATGACATATTACTCACTTTGCAGAGACGGTATTGGGGAATGACTAACTTATTTTTATTTCTGGTGTTATAATTATGAACATCACTTTTTAATTTATACATGACAGATCCACCGCCATACGCGACTCTTTCTTCGATGCAACACTGCGAAAATCGCTCTCCTGTTCTTCGGTACACCCTTTCTGTTCCATTATTGACAAAAAGGCAGACCCCTGCACTCATCAGAAAACATCACGGTCTTCAAAGGTCAAATTGTAATGGTCCTGAGCGAAAACACGTCGTGCTGTGCGATGAGCTGCGGTCAACTTGGGCCCATTGGCAGCTCGATGTGGTATCAGTTCTTGTTCCTTGAGACATTTTCTCACGATCCATCGACTTATGGACACATTCCGGACCTCCTGCAGTTTCTACTGTAGCTTAACAGCATTGATTCGGCGTGCCCGTAGAGAAGCTGAGACGATGAAGCGGTCGTCAGTTTCTGAGGTAGACCGTACCCTGCCTGTGCCGGGTCTTCTCGTAAAGGCAAGAGTCTCTCGGTCCCTCTGAAACACTCGCTGGACTGCTGATATAGTGGAGGCAGTTATGAAGTTTACCCAAAAATTAGCCAACCAATTACACAATGAAGAAAAGGAAATGTTGGTCATAGCGCTGGTACCGGCGGCACAAACGCGTGGGCGGTACTCGAACGTGTCGGATAAATTACGAAAGTCGAACGATTTGTTACAAAAAAATCATGTATTTTCCGATAGTCGATGAAAAAATAAGTTGGCGGTAGGCGGTAGCGTAATGCCATACTTCTCCGGTGTGACTTAAAGCCAGCCATACCGACGAAAACACGTTAATTAAAAAAGAACCCTACTAGAAGTATGGCAAATATAATAACGGTCACATTGTATTATGTAATATTCTTTCCAAAAATCCAATTGCCATACTGGTACAAATCGTTTAAAAAAACAAAAAACATTAAAAAATTTGCGACCTCCCTCCTGTTTCTTTAGATAACTGTCTTGAATTATACTCCCGTTTCGAATCCTACATCATTATGTCTTGTGCCGAGGAATCCATTCCACTTAAAAATGCAGTTGTTAACAGGTCCTTGCCTTGGTGGGACCCAGACTGCTCTGCCCTGGTTAAGAATCGAAAGGAGTCTGAAAAACTTTACTGTTCTCGCAGGCCTCGGCAGGAATGTCATTTCGTGGATTCGTATCTATTGAAGGACTCGGCTATGCCTCGTCCTTCAAAACCATACTCATCCACGAAATGACTTTTCCCGGCCTCTGCAGTAATATACTATTTTTAGTTACATAGATATAAAACCTCCGTGGATTTACTTTTTCTTAATATACCTACACTTGGGAGCAAAGAAATCGAGCCATCTTATTTTTTTTTCCAATTTCCATTTTATGGAAAAACTGGCGAAGGAAATATGGAAAATGGGGTATCGTCTGAAAGATAATTTTGTTTTCTATCGAATGACTTTAGTTTCAGTTGAAAAACGGGTGATTTTCCATACATTTAGGGCGGAAAACAAAACTCGTGTCAAAATGGCATTGTAGCAACGCAATGAAAATTCGAGTGTACGGAAAAATTACATGGAAATTTAAATAAAAAGAATCTTTCAGTATAATGTATTGCTTGTTCTAGCTCTACGACATTCGTTCATGCGATTACGCATGGATCGAACCAAGTTGCTGACGAATTCTTGAGGGACGTCCGCCCAAACCTCTTCGACGGTGGTTTTCAGCTCTCGGAGAGTTTCAGCAACTGGATTTCTTTCTCGAGCTCGCCTTTTCAGTTCGTCCCAGAGGTGTTCTATTGGATTGAGGCCAGGACTTTTTGCAGGCCAATCCATGACGAGAATATTGACGCTCCTAAGGTAATCCTTGGTGATTCTGGCGGTGTGCGGCCTGCCATTATCCTGCATAAATAAAAAAATATCACCGATAAAATCCTCAAAAGAGACCACATGTTCGGCTAAGATCTCCTCTATGTAGCGATGAGCAGTTTATCATCCTGCGTTACGCCTATCATGCCATACGACGAAAACAATATCGGTTTTCGCTTCCAATGAAATACCGACCCAGACCATCAAAATCAAAATCAAAATATTTATTTTGTAAATAGGCTTAAGCTAGCTCTTTTACACGTCATGTTTAACTTAACTATTTTACATAAAATGCTTCTTTATCATCTATATATTCCTTTATAGTATAATAGGATTTCTCTATACCATGGCGTTTAACGCTCGACTTAAATCTATTCACAGACAATTTCAGCATATCAGAAGGTAACTTATTGTAAAATCGTACACAATTCCCCATAAATGACATATTACTCACTTTGCAGAGACGGTATTGGGGAATGACTAACTTATTTTTATTTCTGGTGTTATAATTATGAACATCACTTTTTAATTTATACATGACAGATCCACCGCCATACGCGACTCTTTCTTCGATGCAACACTGCGAAAATCGCTCTCCTGTTCTTCGGTACACCCTTTCTGTTCCATTATTGACAAAAAGGCAGACCCCTGCACTCATCAGAAAACATCACGGTCTTCAAAGGTCAAATTGTAATGGTCCTGAGCGAAAACACGTCGTGCTGTGCGATGAGCTGCGGTCAACTTGGGCCCATTGGCAGCTCGATGTGGTATCAGTTCTTGTTCCTTGAGACATTTTCTCACGATCCATCGACTTATGGACACATTCCGGACCTCCTGCAGTTTCTACTGTAGCTTAACAGCATTGATTCGGCGTGCCCGTAGAGAAGCTGAGACGATGAAGCGGTCGTCAGTTTCTGAGGTAGACCGTACCCTGCCTGTGCCGGGTCTTCTCGTAAAGGCAAGAGTCTCTCGGTCCCTCTGAAACACTCGCTGGACTGCTGATATAGTGGAGGCAGTTATGAAGTTTACCCAAAAATTAGCCAACCAATTACACAATGAAGAAAAGGAAATGTTGGTCATAGCGCTGGTACCGGCGGCACAAACGCGTGGGCGGTACTCGAACGTGTCGGATAAATTACGAAAGTCGAACGATTTGTTACAAAAAAATCATGTATTTTCCGATAGTCGATGAAAAAATAAGTTGGCGGTAGGCGGTAGCGTAATGCCATACTTCTCCGGTGTGACTTAAAGCCAGCCATACCGACGAAAACACGTTAATTAAAAAAGAACCCTACTAGAAGTATGGCAAATATAATAACGGTCACATTGTATTATGTAATATTCTTTCCAAAAATCCAATTGCCATACTGGTACAAATCGTTTAAAAAAACAAAAAACATTAAAAAATTTGCGACCTCCCTCCTGTTTCTTTAGATAACTGTCTTGAATTATACTCCCGTTTCGAATCCTACATCATTATGTCTTGTGCCGAGGAATCCATTCCACTTAAAAATGCAGTTGTTAACAGGTCCTTGCCTTGGTGGGACCCAGACTGCTCTGCCCTGGTTAAGAATCGAAAGGAGTCTGAAAAACTTTACTGTTCTCAAATGACTACTGAAAATTTTATTGCATACAAAAAAACGCAGGCCAAGTGTAAACGAGGTCTAGCCGCTAGGAAAAAAAAATGGTTGGAATAAATTATGCGAATCGGTTTCACCGTCGACTCTCCCTTCCTTGGTTTGGAAAAAAATTAAAATCTTTCGATGTTCCAGCGTTGCTTCCCCAACTCCGTCGTCGTTCTCTACTAGGCCCAAGTAGTTAGAAGATTTTTTCTGACAAACTAGCCCCTCCTTACGTACCTGATTTATCAGAGGTACCTGCAGCTTGTTCGTCTTCCTACTACACAGACAACTTTCTGTCTTCTCCTTTTTTAATGTCTGAACTCCGCTGCGTCTTGGAATGCCTATCAGACTCTGCTCCAGGCCCCGATGGTTTAATTTACTCATTCTTAACTAAAACTGGATCTAAGACTGTGGCGTATTTCTTAGAGATAGTGAACAACTTTTTCAACTCAGGATTGGTCCCGGATTCTTGGAAGGAGCAATTCATCATCCCAATTTTAAAGCCTGGCAAGGATTCGGATGTAGCATCCTCTTATCGTCCCATTGCTCTCTCGTCTACTCTTTGGAAAATAACGGAACATCTTCTTAAAAATCGCCTAGATTGGTTCTTGGAGAACCATAATTTGCTGTCGCGTTTTCAGTTTGGCTTTCGCAAAGGCAGAAGTGTTTCGGACAGCCATTGCATCCTCTCCACGGATATCCGTCTAGCCTTCTCTAGGAATGAGGCTGTAGCTGCGGTGTTCTTAGATATCTCCTCAGCGTACGATAATGTCATTCTTTCAGTGCTCAGGACTAAAATGTCAATGCTGAGTATACCTCCGAAGGTCATTGACTTTATCTCCAATCTTCTAATGGCTAGGAGGATCAAGGTGAGATGGCAGGGAAGAATTGTCGACGAAAGATGTTTGTGGAAAGGGCTCCCACAGGGATCAGTTCTTAGCCCGCTCCTCTATAACCTATACACCATGGATCTAGATAGGTCAGTCAATTCGCATTGCAAAATCCTGCAATATGCCGATGATATTGCTTTATACTGTAACGACAGGTCCCCTCAAATAGCCTCTGAGAAAATTAATCCGCTCTTGAGTCTCTTCAGTCTTGGCTATCCTCACATGGCCTTTCTCTCTCTCCAACCAAAAGTTCTGCTATTGTTTTTTCCAGGAGCAGACAATCTCTTCTGTGCAATATTCATCTCGGCAATGAGGTCATCCACGTTAAAGACTCTATACAATTTTTAGGTGTTATTTTCGACAGACGTCTGCAAGGTGTCCCCCACCTCTCTTATGTGGTTAAAAAGTGCGAAATAAATATTACCTTGTTAAGAGCTCTTTCTGGTGCGTGGTGGGGCGCCCACCCCAACTCTCAAAAACTCTTATATAACGCTTTGGTCAGATGTCACCTGGGCTTCGGCACTTTTATATTCGAGCACTTAAAGTGTTGGAGCTGATTCAAATGAAAGCTCTCAGAATTGTGTCTGGCGGTATGAAGTCCTCCCCCAATAGAGCTATACAGGTGGAGTGCGGTGACCCGCCTCTTGATATTAGACGTAAATTCTTAGCAGATCGATTTCTATTCCGCGCTGTCAGTTTGGTGTCCCACCCTTAGATTCCCAAGCTGAAGCTGCTCCAGAGTTTTTGTTCTTCTAAGCCCTATTGGCGAAATAAAGCTAAACCTAACCTTGTCCTCAGCCTTGAAAAAGTTTCTTCACTTAGAGCTCCGGTGCAGAGATGTCTCACCTTACCTTTATATTCGATCCCCTATGAAGCCATTCCTCTTTTTAACCGACTTCAAAAAAAGGAGGAGGTTCTCAATTCGGATGTTTTTATTTTTTTAATGTTTGTTACCTCAGAACTCCGTCATTTATGAACCGATTCGTACAATTCTTTTTTTAACTGAAAGTATATGCTTCCAGATTGGTCCCATTGTTTCCAAAACCCCAGTTGGATCATGGGAACCATGAGGAATTCAGGGAACTCCTCAAATATATTAGGCACGTGTGTAGTAATTTCGGTATTTTCTATTATAACTCGTGTATTTACACCCGGAAATCATAAATTTGGTGAAGTGGAAGTGATGATGAAGACCACAGATGGCTTGTGGCTTGTGTGATGTCTCAATGATGTACTTCAAACTATATAAGTACGTCACAGATTCTGATATTATTCCGTTGAAATAGCAAACAATGAAGTGCCAAAGGTAATTCTGAGATCCTTGAGGGATCGACGGAAGTCCTCAAATATTATCGGCCCAAATACAGCGATTTGGTTTATTGGTCTAAAAATCAACGCTTTTGTTCTCGGAAATCAGTTCATGTGGTAAATTGGAAAAAAAATGTGGAAATGTTAATGTGGCTTGGCGGAGTACTGAATTGAAGTCGGTTAAAACTTTGTTTTGAAAGTAAATTATTCCTAATGTTTTCTTTAACACTGGTATATCCAAGAAAACAGTTAATTGTAATTCCGTCTTTAATGAATTTGCTCACATCAACTTTCCAAATTATCTACATTTTTACACGGACGCTTCTAAGCTTGCCGATCTTGGGTGTGTGGGTTGTGCTGTGGTCAGCCCTGGTATTAACTTCTCTCTTAAATACAAGCTTCCTCCTGATTCCTCAGTTTTTTCGGGTGAAAGTCTAGCGGTCTGGATCACTGTTAACTTTATTCTCCAAAATAAAATTCCCAAAACGGTTATTTTTACTGACTGCTTAAGCGTTCTCCAAGCTATCTCTACCCACCTTTTTAAAAACTGTGCCCGTAATTATATTATCTGCCAAATTTAAAAATCCATCCTTTCGTGTCAATTAGCTAATCTTGATATGTCGTTTGTCTGGATCCCCAGTCATTGCGGTATCCTAGATAATGAACTCGCTGATCGGGCCGCCAAAGATGCAGTCCTTCATGGCAACGACTCTTTCTACAAAATTCAACCTCCTGATTTAGTGAATATACGAGCCAAAATCCTGGTTAAGAAATGGTCTTCGCGATGGAATTCATCAAAAAAATGTTACTATTCTCATGTGCAACCCAAGATCCCCTCTCGTCCTTGCCTTGGTTTTTTAAAAATCGTTCTCTCTCCAAAAGGCATACCAGTACCATCATCAGACTACGCCTCGGCCGGGTTTGCTCGCCAGAGCTTCTTTTTAAATTTAAGCTAAGAGATTCCCCTCTGTGTGAGTGTGGGGAAGAGATTGGTTTTATAGACCATATTTTTTTCAACTGCCCTCGTAATCTCCCTCCTTTAATCTCTACTCTATGTTGCCAAAATTAAATATACCCCTCCCTGCGAATGTAGCTTCTTTAATCTGCTTAACAGAAAACAAAAAAGTGTTCCGATTACTTGCCAAGTTCGTAGAAAAGAATAACATTAGAATTTAACCTTTTTAACTCCCTTAACTCCCAGTTTGTGACTCACATAATAATTAGATTGTTGGATTATTAACAGTGGTGATTGGTAGTCGCTATGTGTTTGTGCTGTCCGTTTGTTCGCAGGTCATGAGCAGATCTCGTTAAACTTGATTCTGGCAAAATTGAGCCGACACAGTTGGCCAGAACGCCAAAAAAAAGAGAAGAAGAAGAAGAAGATTTTATTCGTGTTTGTGAAGACAAAAGTGTACGTTCCTTTTAACATGGTCGAAGAAATTAATAACTGCACTCCTGAAGAAATTGCGCGAGTAGCAAAAGTACGAATAGAAAACTTGCTGCCTGAAAAGTTTAACTATTCTGTAGTCTGCTATTTATTTAAAATTTGTCGTAGAAAAAGTATTGTATGCAACGGTGTATAACTGGTCTAAAACGCTCGTGGCGTCTTTAATTGCGATGCTCGCCAAGGCTCGCATCGCAACCCACGCCACTCGACTTTTAAGACCCTTCTTATACAACAGTTATATAAAATACTATTTTATGACATTCTTCACTGTTAATAATACTAACAGTAATCCACTCTTTAATTCTCTTAAAAAGCAAAAACAACCCAATTTATTATGGAGCAGTTACTTTCTTAGTTACCATACCAAGTATCAAGATTAAGACTACTATTAAATACTAATTTAAGACGCTTGACACATTTGACAATGATAAGTTATGTTGCCATATACATCGTAGGCTCATCTTTCTACAAAATGAAAAGACGAAAGATGATAAACTATTACTTAGTCCTAAACTATTAAGATTCTATTCGTGTTTGTGAAGACAAAAGTGTACGTTCCTTTTAAAATGGTCGAAGAAATTAATAACTGCACTCCTGAAGAAATTGCGTAAGTAGCAAACGTACGAATAGAAAACTTGCTACCTGAAAAGTTTAACTATTCTGTAGTCTGCTATTTATTTAAAATTTGTAGCAGAAAAAGTATTGTATGCAACAGTGTATAACTGGTCTAAAAACGCTCGTGGCGTCTTTAATTGCGATTCTCGCCAAGGCTCGCATAGTAAACCCACGCCACTCGCCTTTTAAGACCCTTCTTATACAACAGTTGCATAAAATACTATTTTTATAGTACATAAGTCAAAGTCAAAGCGATTTATTCTTCAATTTAGGCATATTACATGCACCTATGAATGTCGATAAACTACCACCGGTTCGGAAAGAAAACCTCTGCCTCGAGAAGAACCGGCGTAAAAAACTCGGCGAGGTATCATATATATACATATATATGTACATATACAGGGCGTCCCACGCCTATGCCACATGGAGGGAAAGTACCTTGAATATTGTAGATGGAACATGTTACTGAAAGAAGACATTATTTTAATTTAAAAAAACAATTTAAACCGCATTCATAGATTTTTGAATAATTACATGGTTGAACCGGGATTCGATTTGGCTACACGAGAAAAAAAAATACCCTGTAGCTTTATCATACCGATCGAAAGGCTTTATTATAAGGATAATTTTTTGCTAAATAACATAGTGTCAGATATAAAAGGAGACCATTAATTTTAACATTTGATGTGAAATTTTGTTCAGAAAAATGAAAAGCTGTGACATTGCCGTTAGGACATACAACTGACATTATCGTTTTAAAGTACCTAACTATTACTAATGAATCAGTACCTACCCACTTGAGAAGTACGCATCATTTCCCTATTATAATTTAAGTGCATGATACAATGATAAAGAGATACGTAATTAGTAGGTACCAGTGGCGGCGCGTAAGAATTTTCATTGGACAACCCGGAGCCAAATAAAAGGGCTGTTTTTGATGATTTACGAGTTTGGTAATAATATATAGCATGACAGTTTAGGGAAGCCGGTGGGAATCGGCTTGTTGTATGCGACAAATCGAGTTTCTGAATCTCTCAACTCATTTTGAGCATTTGATGAATTAAACTGATTAATTTTTAATTAAAAATATTAAAATTCTTTTATTTCTGACACTATGTTAGTTAGCAAAAAAGAATCCTTATGATGAAGCCTTTCGATCGGTATGATAAAGCTACGGGGTATTTTTTTTTCTCGTGTCGGGTTTGATTCCCGGTTCAACCATGTAATTATTTAAACTTCTAATGAATGCAGTTTAAATTGTTTTTCAAATTAAAATAATGTCTTCTTTCAGTAAAATGTTCCATCTACAATATTCGAGGTACTTTCCCTCCATGTGGCATAGGCGTGGGACGCCCTGTATATATATTTTTTATTTCTTACTAAACAAAAATTACGATAAACTTAGTCTAAGTCTTCGCCAAACTGCATAACAGTTTGTTGGCGAAATAGTTTCAGTATCAGAGTATTATTTTTCCTAACATACCTACATTCTTCCTAACATATACATTATTATTTCAAATACGTTTAGAGACGGCAGTGTTAGAATATCTGTTTCCTTGAATAATTATCTTAATGACTCACGCGACCCCCAGGTTATAAATTGCTCTAACAGCCCTTTTTTGTAAAATAAAGGCAGGTTCAATATCTGCCGCTAATCCCCATAAAATAAGACCATAAGAAATTATACTATTAAAGTAAGCGAAGTAAACTAACCGTGCGTAAATTGGCAAGTTTACTTATTCTCCTGACTGCAAAAGCAGCGGAGCTCAACCTACTTCCTATCGCAGTTATGTGGGAACCCCACTGCAGTTTAGAGTCTAATATAATACCTAAGAATACAGTTGACTTTTCAAATTCTATAATTTCACCATTAAGTTTAATATTTGAGGCTAAGTTTACATTTGAGTTCGCTGGTGTGAATTTTATACATTTCGTTTTTTTCGGATTCAACACTAAGTTATTGGCAGCAAATCAGTCAGCTATCATGGAGAGGGTATTATTTGGTTCAAGTTCAGAGAGAAAATTGGAATGTAATAAGAGATGATAACTATTTACGGAGTAGATAGGCGCCGGAACTGGTTTGTTTGTACCTACTCTATCCAGCAGAGCTAACGAATTTCGAGTCGGCCGCTCTTAAGATTTCCATATAAATGTGTTGCATGAGCTGAGTGAGACCGGTCTTTGTTTATTGAATTTTTATACCAAATTATACGCCGATCCGGGGACACTAACTTGTGCGAAATACAACGGATCTTGCCTCGGATGTGGGCGGTACAAATGGTTAATCAGCGTCGACGGAGTCGATGTGCGAGAGCCCAGAGCTCGACCCTCGCGACTCTACAGTCACCTAACAAGTCAATACCCAGGAACCACTCAAACGTGACCCCTGGATACTCAGGAGGAGTGCGGTGAGTGAATTCAATTTAATACTCTGTCCCTCATCATCCCAATAGGTTTCAGAACTACAATATTTTTCAACACTTTCTGTACATTGCGATCTAGGTTGCCTGTATTATGTTATCATCATCCTGGCCGATTTTGACCACGGCGACTGGAAATATGGCTAATTAGAGCGTCGTTCGTGAGCTCTTGGCAGAGAATGTGCGACCACATTCCCTACAGGTCATCGATAATTTTTCACCACTAGCGTATCGACTTAATATGTCAACGACTGTTGCCCATCACTATTCCTTCTGTGTACGTATATTTAGATATTGCCTCCACCTCCAATTCGTGCGATAAGGACAACTGCAGGTCGGACTAAAATTCCCAAGGAAAAATCACAAAAATCGAGGTTTCGCTCTCGACTGTTTCCTCCTCCAAAACGCAACCAATCATTATAACATTTTGGAAACTGCAAGAGGAAAAAATAATCTATGCCGCTACGTTTTGATTTTTTGGATGTTTGTTGTCGTATTTGTATACTGCGCCTTTTTTTGGAGCGAATTCAATAAAGCCATTTTTGCGATTTTCGAGGCGCTGTAAGATTCTTTAAAATGAAAATATCCAAAAAAGCAAAACATAGCGACATAGATATTGATGATATTGATCTTACTTGAAAAAATCATTGCTCTAGTTTCAAAAACCAGGGAGGAACCAGTCGAGAGCGTTTGTATGGGAAAATCGCAGATAGCCATTCCTCTTAAGGCGGCGTGAGCTCAGAAAACGGATTTTTTAAAAGTCGTAGGTAGCTCTTGTTTGTTTATAATACAGCAGCCCTAATTATTAGCAATCTTGAGGCCTTTTTCGAGGGTAATCAGCTAATCGAATCCTGAGTTTTTGACTTTCGCTCGATAGAAAAAAAACACGAACTTAGGTCTAAAATACACTTAAAAAAAATTTAACAAATTATAAACTACAACTAAACATATTAAAATTGGTTCTAAAAATCAGCAATGTAATGTTTGAGGTAAATCAGCAATTACTTAAACTATACAATAAGTTACCGGAATTTATAAGAGAAACTGACATTCCACAATTTAAATCAAAATTATTTAAATTCTTGACAGGTAAAGCTTTTTATTCAGTCAATGAATACTTAAACTGTAATTAGCGAAATATAATTTATAATTAAGACTATCTCCACTTATAATAAATCTCTAAATTAAAAAAAGAATCAGTCAGTTTGAAACTAAGCTTTGCGCGGTTCGAATGTTCTCAGCATCCCATGAACGGAAAAATATGAAACATTTTATATAGGTACATTATTATTCTAGCTGCAACTTAGGATAGTTTTTATCCGACTGCGACAGTTAATTAATTTTCCGAAATATACGACTTCATTTAATTTTTCATTTATTTTTATTGAAATCAAACGCTGCTCCAACTGTCAGCTATAATAACCGTAAAATTTTCGTCAAAATGGCGGAATTGCTTTGCCTTTCACTTATTAATAATTTAAATCCCGTCTACGATAGACCTTTACGAGACAAATGCTAAAATATAAACCATAAAAAAATATTCGATTCTGATATGAGAACTTATATGCGCAAATGTCGTTTTATGTCGTAATTTCAATAAATGAAATCAACAAATTTGAACAATATAATTAACACGAATTTGTTTTTTTTGAATGACAATGGCACGCGCTCGGCGCATTCAGCCAAAGTACCTGCGGCGCTACCACGAAAACCGATACTCAATATTCATATATTTGCATCCCTGTCACTCGAGTATGGTTAGTGCGATAGAGATAGAGATACCCGAATATTTTCGAATTCCGAAGTTCGTGGTTATAGCTCAGGAATCGAAAATATGGTAAATAATCATAATGTATTTTCTCGAAAAAGAATTTAAAATAAATATAGTCAAATGGAGAAAAAAACAAAGCAAGAGGTTATATAGGTAATGATTAAGTTATAAGAGTCCAAAGTTTTAAGAGGGGGTATGTTCTGTCCCTTTTCCGCAAAACGCACCTTCATATGAAACGATTGTTTTTTACTATGACGCTCGAGTATATTGACGTCACAGTCCCTCATCGTTTTCTCACTCTAACAAGCGACATTAAAACGGATGTAGCTTCATAATTTTTTGAGATATTTGAATGGGAGTTTCATTATCTTCTATCTATTTATACATAATAAATGTCCTGACTGACTTATTCACTCAATCACTCACTCACTCACTCATCAACGCACAGCCGAAACTACTAATCTTAGAGAGTTGATTTTTACACAGTATGTTGCTTTTATAACGTGGGCTAGGGATAAAAAGGGATTTTTGAAAACTCTACCCCTAAGGGGGTAAAATGGGGGTGCAAAGTTTGTATGGGAGAACCTTTTTCTTGAGCTATAGACTTAAACTTTGTAGAAAAATTAGTTATTAGAATACAAATGAAACACTTTCAGCGTTTTGGAAAATTCCACCCCTACGGGGGTAAAATAGGGGTGCAAGGTTTGTATGGGGGAAACATTTTTTTTTTAAATAGAGACTTAAAACTTTGTAGAAAGATCAGTCATTAGAATACAAATAAAGAACTTTCAGGGTTTTAGAAAATTCTACCCCTAAAGGGGTAAAATAGAGTGCAAAGTTTGTATGGGAAAAACTACTTTTTTTTAAATAGAGACTTAAAACTTTGTAGAGAAATTATTCATTAGAATACAAATAAAGTACCAAGATTCAGTGTTTTTAAAAAATCTACCCCTAAGGGGGTAAAATAGGGGTGCAAATTTTGTATGGGGGAAACAATATTTTTTTTAAATAGAGACTTAAAACTTTGTAGAAAGATTAGTCATCAGAATACAAATTAAGTACTTTCAGCGTTTTAGAAAATTCTACCCCTAAAAATAGGGGGCTAAAATAGGGGTGCAAAGTTTGTATGTGGGAAACTATTTTTTTTAGCTAGAGTCCTAAAACTTTGTAGAAAGATTATTTAAATACAAAGAAAGTACTTTCAGCGTTTTGGAAAATTTCACCCCTAAGGGGGTAAATAGGGTGCAAAGTTTGTATGGGAAAAACATATTTTTTTTTAATAGAGACTTAAAATTTTGACGAAAAATTACTTATTAGAACATGAAAAATACTACATTCGGCGTTTTACAAAAATCATTCCCTAAGGGGGTTAAAAAAGGGTGCAAGGTTTGTATGGGGAACACTTTTTCTGAGCTAGACACTTAAAACTTTGTAGAAAGATTACTTATAAAAATACAAAAAAAAAGATTTTCAGCGTTTTGAAAAAATCTATCCCTAAGGGGGATAAAAAGGGGTGCAAAGTTTTTATCAGGGAAAGTTTATGTTTTTGAGTTAGAGACTTGAAACTTTGTAGAAAGATTACTTATTAAAATACAAAAAAAGAACACAAATCGTTTTAGAAAATTCCACCCCTAACAGGGTTAAAAAGGAGAGCAAGCTTTGCATGGGCAACACTTTTTTTTGAGTTAGACTTAAAAGATTACTTATTAGTAGAGATGCGCCGAATATTCGGTAAATATTCGGTATTCGGCATATTCGGCACGTATTTCAATGTTCGTTATTCGGCCGAATTATTCGGTTCAAATGCCGAATATTTACCGAATCATTTTGCAGGTTTTTTGTCTGCAAGTTGTAAGAATGTAACATAGTCATTGTCCTGTGAAATTATTATTCTAGAACGGTTTCTTATTGTTATTTAACTACCTTTAGTATAAATGTTTCACTTAAAAATCAACAAGATTTTTACCACTGAAAAATTAGTCTGTTTTGGAACGGCTGATTAAAGCATAAGGCATTCCTTTGAACCGAATTATTCGGCCGAATATTCGGTTCGGCAAAAGCTCGACCGAAAATTCGGCCGAATATTCGTATTCGGTAAAACCCATATTCGGCGCATCTCTACTTATTAGAATACTAAAAAAGAACTTTCAGCGTTTTAGAAAACTCCATCCCTAAGGGGATCCTTAAGATCCTTAAGAAGGGTAGCCAGTGTTGTGTGGGAAAAACTTTTTTTTTACTAGACTTAAAACTATTCAAAATGTTACTTATTAAAATTAATAATAAAGTACTTTCAGAGTTTTAGAAAATTCCACCCCTAAGGGGGTTAAGAAAGCTTTGTATGGGCAACACTTTTTTTGAGCTAGAGACTTAAAAGTTTACGAAAAAAGTTCTTTCAGCAATTAGAAAAATTCAACCTCTAAGGGGGTTTAAAAGGGGGTTAAAATTTTAAATGGCGAGCAATAAAATTTTAAAGTGTGAGTAAGAGATTTTTAACTTCGGTCTCATTCTGTACGTTAAAAGACTACAAAACTGATTTCAGAGTTTTTCCAAATTCATCCCCTAAGAGTGTTAAAATTGGTTCAAAGTTTGAGTATTTCAAGGCATTTTTAAAGTATGAGATTTTTAACTTTGGTTTTAGACTGTTTGTTCACAAACTAGAAAATGAACATCAACCTTTTTTTTAATTATCCCCTAAAAGAGGGTTCAAATTTTGTATTGAGAGAAATCATTTTCTAAGACGATAAAAAGTTCTACGCGGACGAAGTCGCGGGCAACAGCTAGTCTATATATAAGTATGTAATGCATGCTGCTTGCAATTTTGTATGCCTAAATGGCCAAACATAGTGATACGCATATTACCATTGTACCATCTTTGTTACCTATGCTTTACAAATAAAAATTTACTTACTTACTTTTTTATTTAGTAAAACGCACAAAAATAAAAATAAAAATACATGATATCCGCGCTTCCAAACACGCACTTCCGTCTCACTCACGCTTTTGCTCAGTGAGAGGGAGAGAAGACCACGAACCTACGTCGCCTTAAGGTTTCTAAGGAGAGTTATATAGAAGTTCCTATATCCTGTGTAAACGAATTTTTTGGACTCATTTGTAGGATCTTGTATTGTTTTATCATTACTAATTCTCCGTCAATTGTGGACTGATTTCAAAAATTCTTTTTTTAATCGAAAGAGTATACTCCTGATGTGGTCACATTGTCACCAAGTCAGGATCTGATGATGGGATCCCAGGGATATTGAGGGCAACCCTGAAATTTTATAGGCTTGCGTGTTTATTTACCCTCGGAAATCATTATTTTGGTGCAGTGGAACTGATGATGAAGACCACAGATGACTTATGGAACTCCTTAAAGATGTCAAAGATTCTGACATGATTCCGTTGAAGTAGCAACTAATGAAGTGTTAATTCTGAGATGACGGGACCTTTGATAATTCTGTAAAATTTGGTAAATTTATCATGGGTCGCGTTTGGACGCTTTCCGGGATTCAACAGTGTCTTAGCCATAGTTCATAACGTGGCTGTCATATCATCTGGACACAATAACTGATTGATTAACTTCACCAATCGATGTGACTATGTGACATACTTGTCACGACTCTCACGACCAGAGGGGTGACCAACTGTTATTTTTCCATACTGAAAGTGACATTTAATCTCTACCTGACGCGCGTACAATGCGTTACGTTAAGTGATCGACTGGCTGATTATATCACTGTTGTATTTCCACTGTTTCCGAAACCCACGAGCCATCATATGTTACCAAACTATATTTGTACGATTTTGCGTCATGATATTTGCGAGGATAATTTGATATTCGCGAAAGCTGTCGCAGGCGGGGATACCGAGTCCATTGTCTGTGCTGAGTCACAGGACAGGCGGCGCGCGCAGCTATTTCTGTTTGTCCTGCGTAGGCGTCACATGCCGTCCCTATCGTCTAGACCGGCTCAGGAACATTGGCTGACTATGCCGTCTGATTGACATCGAATACTTACACTTCACATCATTCGTAAACGATTCCGTCTAGGTGTACTTCTAACTAACTGATCTTTTACTGACTGATTGCTGCACTTCGCGCCATGAAAGGTACCTATAGCAAAGTCACAAAATGCTACATCGTAGTCAAGAGGGCCGAGGGGTAAACACGTAACTTTTCGAACGAGCGTTAGGACAATTCAACTCTCTTACTTACGTACATTGCGTTTTATACGTAACGTAATCGAGCAGCAGAGGGATGATCACGTAACTTTTCGAATGTACGTTAGGACAATTTAACTGTCATTTTTCCATACAAAAAGTGACATTTAGACGCACGTACGTAATCGTGTCACTACATTTTACAATCGTCCCGTACATCCAAAGGGGGCATCTGAGTATGTATAATGAATACGTGGAATACAATCAAGCTGTATTGTTTGTCACGTATAGAACCGATATCAACTCACAAAACTCTTTTTCTCTAACTCGTTTTTTATGCTACTTTTTGACCCTCCTAAACCTAAAACGTCAGTGAGGAAACTGTTTATATTTTTCAAAAATAATGTACGCAGCTGAAAAGCCTGCAACTTTTTTCTGGTGCTAAGGAAGCTTATTCTACCACCAAAAAAAGAATTAGGCAATTCTAAAATTTTCATCCATTCTCCATTGAAGCTATCGAACCGTCAAATGTACATAACTCATTTAAATGCTTTTTTTAAAAATACTTACAGTATTAAAAACTATTTGGTTTTTGTTAAATTTATAAAACATCTTAACAAGATCAACGTCACGCAATACTTACTCTAACACAACTTTGGACCTTTTTACGGCCGATATTATTAACAACTAGCTGTTGCCCGCGACTTCGTCCGCGTAGAACTGTTTATCGTCTTAGAAAATGATTTCTCTCAATACAAAATTTGAACCCTCTTTTAGGGGATAATTAAAAAAAAAACGTTGATGTTCATTTTCTAGTTTGTGAACAAACAGTCTCCAAAGTTAAAAATCTCATACTTTAAAAATGCCTTGAAATACTCAAACTTTGAACCAATTTTAACACTCTTAGGGGATGAATTTGGAAAAACTCTGAAATCAGTTTTGTAGTCTTTTAACGTACAGAATAAGACCGAAGTTAAAAATCTCTTACTCACACTTTAAAATTGTATTGCTCGCCATTTAAAATTTGAACCCCCTTTTAAACCCCCTTAGAGGTTGAATTTTTCTAATCGCTGAAAGAACTTTTTTCGTAAACTTTTAAGTCTCTAGCTCAAAAAAAGTGTTGCCCATACAAAGCTTTCTTAACCCCCTTAGGGGTGGAATTTTCTAAAACTCTGAAAGTACTTTATTATTAATTTTAATAAGTAACATTTCGAATAGTTTTAAGTCTAGTAAAAAAAAAAGTTTTTCCCACACAACACTGGCTACCCTTCTTAACCCCCTTAGGGATGGAGTTTTCTAAAACGCTGAAAGTTCTTTTTGAGTATTCTAATAAGTAATCTTTTTGCAAAGTTTTAAGTCTCTAACTCAAAAAAAGTGTTGCCCATGCAAAGCTTGCTCTCCTTTTTAACCCTATTAGGGGTGGAATTTTCTAAAACGATTTGTGTTCTTTTTTTGTATTTTAATAAGTAATCTTTCTACAAAGTTTCAAGTCTCTAACTCAAAAACATAAACTTTCCACGATAAAAACTTTGCACCCCTTTTTATCCCCCTTAGGGATAGATTTTTTCAAAACGCTGAAATTCTTTTTTTTGGTATTTTTATAAGTAATCTTTCTACAAAGTTTTAAGTGTCTAGCTCAGAAAAAGTGTTCCCCATACAAACCTTGCACCCTTTTTTAACCCCCTTAGGGAATGATTTTTGTAAAACGCCGAATGTAGTATTTTTCATGTTCTAATAAATAATTTTTCGACAAAATTTTAAGTCTCTATTAAAAAAATATATGTTTTTCCCATACAAACGTTGCACCCTATTTTACCCCCTTAGGGGTGAAATTTTCCAAAATGCTGAAAGTACTTTCTTTGTATTTAAATAATCTTTCTACAAAGTTTTAGGACTCTAGCTAAAAAAAATAGTTTCCCACATACAAACTTTGCACCCCTATTTTTAGGGGTAGAATTTTCTAACACGCTGAAAGTACTTTATTTGTATTCTGATGACTTATCTTTCTACAAAGTTTTAAGTCTCTATTTAAAAAAAATATTGTTTCCCCCATACAAAATTTGCACCCCTATTTTACCCCCTTAGGGGTAGATTTTTTTAAAACACTGAATCTAGGTACTTTATTTGTATTCTAATGAATAATTTCTCTACAAAGTTTAAAGTCTCTATTTTAAAAAAAGTAGTTTTTCCCATACAAACTTTGCACTCTATTTTACCCCTTTAGGGGTAGAATTTTCTAAAACCCTGAAAGTACTTTATTTGTATTCTAATGACTGATCTTTCTACAAAGTTTTAAGTCTCTATTTAAAAAAAAATTGTTTCCCCCATACAAACCTTGCACCCCTATTTTACCCCCGTAGGGGTGAAATTTTCCAAAACGCTGAAAGTGTTTCACTTGTATTCTAATAACTAATTTTTCTACAAAGTTTAAGTCTCTAGCTCAAAAAAAAAAAAGGTTCTCCCATACAAACTTTGCACCCCTATTTTACCCCCTTAGGGGTAGAATTTTCAAAAATCCCTTTATATCCCTAGCCCACGTTATAAAAGCAACATACTGTGCAAAAATCAACTCTCTAAGATTAGTAGTTTCGGCTGTGCGTTGATGAGTGAGTGAGTGAGTGAGTGAGTGAATAAGTCAGTCAGGACATAGGCATTTATTATGTATAGATAGATAGAAGATAATGAAACTCCCATTCAAATATCTCAAGAAATTATGAAGCTACATCCGTTTTAATGTCGCTTGTTAGAGTGAGAAAACGATGAGGGACTGTGACGTCAATATACTCGAGCGTCATAGTAAAAAACAATCGTTTTATATGAAGGTGCGTTTTGCGGAAAAGGGACAGAACATACCCCCTCTTAAAACTTTGGACTCTTATAACTTAATCATTACCTATATAACCTCTTGCTTTGTTTTTTTCTCCATTTGACTATATTTATTTTCAATTCTTTTTCGAGAAAATACATTATGATTATTTACCATATTTTCGATTCCTGAGCTATATAACCACGAACTTCGGAATTCGAAAATATTCGGGTATCTCTATCTCTATCGCACTAACCATACTCGAGTGACAGGGATGCAAATATATGAACATTGAGTATCGGTTTTCGTGGTAGCGCCGCAGGTACTTTGGCTGAATGCGCCGAGCGCGTGCCATTGTCATTCAAAAAAAACAAATTCGTGTTAATTATATTGTTCAAATTTGTTGATTTCATTTATTGAAATTACGACATAAAACGACATTTGCGCATATAAGTTCTCATATCAGAATCGAATATTTTTTATGGTTTATATTTTAGCATTTGTCTCGTAAAGGTCTATCGTAGACGGGATTTAAATTATTAATAAGTGAAAGGCAAAGCAATTCCGCCATTTTGACGAAAATTTGACGGTTCTTATAGCTGACAGTTGGAGCAGCGTTTGATTTCAATAAAAATAAATGAAAAATTAAATGAAGTCGTATATTTCGGTAAATTAATTAACTGTCGCAGTCGGATAAAAACTATCCTAAGTTGCAGCTAGAATAATAATGTACCTATATAAAATGTTTCATATTTTTCCGTTCATGGGATGCTGAGAACATTCGAACCGCGCAAAGCTTAGTTTCAAACTGGCTGATTCTTTTTTTAATTTAGAGATTTATTATAAGTGGAGATAAATAAATTAACAATAAATAAATAAATAAATATTACGGAACAATCTTACACAAATCAACCTAGGCCCACGGTAAGCTCAGTAAGGCTTGTGTTGTGGGTACTAGGCGATGATATATATAATAGATACATACATATAGATACTTATATTATATACATATATAACATCCATAACTCAGGAACAAATATTCGTGATAAATACACAAATAAATGCCCTGACCGGGATTCGAACCCGGGACCTCCAGCTTCATAGGCAGAGTCAGTACCCACTGGGCTACGGAGGCCGTTAATAATATTCATAACTTAACATTTAGAATCACAAATTCAAAGAAAGGCATTATTAATGCCTGAATTAAGTTTCAGATAATAATGAGCACCATCTAGCGAAGCGTTCATAGCTCATCATAGCATTCATAGCCCAGTAGCGCCTGCGAATCGGAAACGATAACGCAGGTTAAGCAAAGATGGCAGCGGTAAGTCCTTGGATGGGTGACCGCCTGTTTGAGTGGTTACTAATTGGAAAACACGCTAAGCAGTTGAAGCTAAAAAAAGGCATAGTGCTATAAAAAACATGTTTATCTATCCATATATCATAAACCCTCCATGATGCGTTCAAGAACCGCACATTATGACCACCATAAAAATAGACTGTTTTGTAAGTTAACCTTATCCACCAGCTCTGGGCAGTCTGAACATATTCGCAAGGTTTTGCAAGTGCTCGTTAGTAACACACAGTTACGCCTCACCTCAAGTGAATTAAAACCTAATAAGCCCAATATAAATTTTGTGGGATATAAAAATGGATAATACCCATATTTTTTCTTATAAAGAAACCTTAAGAAGGCTTTTTGGATTTTCTCCAGTAGCAAGGTGTAAGAAGCTTCATGCGGATTCCAAATTATACATGCTGTCTCAAGTTTGCTTCTTACTAGGGCGGTGAATATGAATTGTATAGCCCTAGGACAGTCGAAATCACGCGCATTCCAGCCCCTCTATTCTGTAACTTGTTTTAAGCTCACCTCAATGCTCACTTACGTTGACACCGCGATGCGTATAGTAATTAAGCGTAGCCCAACCCCAACCTTCTGAAACAGTTCGCCGCTAACGCTTGTATGTGGTCATGAAAGGTGAGCCGTGAATCGAATATGTATATATACTAGAATCGTATTTACTTTTACAATGCATCACTTACTCTGAAAGTCAGCCCGTGCGGGAATGGATTTCATGCCAAAATTCCCACACACTGTGCGAGAATGAGATTTCGTGACAATTAAATTTTCACCTTTTATGTATATTTTTTTATTTCCTTGCATGATTCAATGTAAAATGTTGTATGATACACGTGCGGATAGGTAATTCCTAACTCGTATCGATCAAAAACACTCCCTGACGGTCGTGTTTTTGGTCATCGCCACTCGTTGGGAATTACCTGCTTTCCGCACTTGTATCATAAATAACTATTATTTCATTTGCAAGCGCTCAAAAGTCAAAAATCGGCCCCCAGGATTTAGAGTGTTTATCAGAAACGTGCGAAGCTGTGTCTTCACTCGTATTTGACACCTAGCATACCTACCTAGCATATATAAATATTTAGGGTGTTACTATGGCAGATCCTCTGCCAAAAGATTAGCTTGGGTGGGTTGGGTCACTTGCAACACATTTTGGGCCAATTAATACTTACGGTGTATTTTTTAACATTTTCCGCGTTTTCTTTTGGGGCACGACACGCTGTTCGTTATTCTCTCGCGCTACTCTATTTTATTCAATTTAGATACACGTTTACAGGTCTCTCAGACAGGCAGGCAGGGTTTTAACTAATTCTTGTGTGTAGGTATATCGATTGTGATCCTATTAAACATGGATATTTATATATTGTGAACCTTGACCTTTTGCAAATCGTAACATACCTATATGTCACCTAATAAATCTTATCACCATTTCAGAATAGTTAGTGAATCTTTCGGGAATATTGCCCGTGAGATTATTCCCGGAAATGGGATTAGGTACTGACAACGGCCACACATCACTAATCAGTGGCATTTAGAGATGAAGACAGTAAGTAGGTATATCATCTACATACGTTTCGGGTGTATTTTAAGATAAAAAATGTTTTTCATTAGAATTTGCGCGATCAATGTGATGAGTTGATGACTGAACAATTTCACACAATTAATGTTACATATACATATATCGTTGGCAATGGCATTACTAAAACCGGTCAAGTGCGAGTCTGACTCGCGCAGTGAGGGTTCCGTACAAACGTTCATACACCATACGCATACCCGTCAGTCGTCACGTCTCGACCCCATTCATTCTTGAACAATCAGCTCATAGTAGAAGTTACCGTTGTACAGCGCCATCTGCATTTTGGTACCTACTAATAACTTGCAACCTAGTATGTTTGCTTATCAGTATCACCGATATTTTTTTATCGCGTCCCAAGTAACACATCAAAGCAGTATAACGGCCGCCTTACAGCATTTCTGTATCGTTTTCGCATTTTGAATTAGTTCTATAGTAGCCGTATAAACGTTTATACGGCTATTATAATGCTTATTTGGGCACAAATTGTACGGCTTTAGATCCTAAATAGGGTCACAATAGTTGTTTAATTGCATTACAGGCGCATTATATTAGCATTATTGTGGTCAAAGAAGGTGTCAATCGCATTAAAAAAGCGTTATTATGGTCAATAAAGTTGCTAATCGCATTACAGAAGCATTACAAGAGCACCATTATTTATAGTAAACATGTTAATTGCATTACAAAAGCATTAGAATAGCATTAGAATGTAGTAAAAGCATGATTGGAGCTATTTAAATGTTCACAATTAGAACTTAAATAAACCCTACCCAAGTAACATTTTGGACCTATAACTTAGGTTTACATTACAAAAAGGTTTAGTAAACGTCGTATAAAGGTTTAAGCTGTGACTACCCGTTGTATAATAGCGTTTGATAACACGTTCTTGCTCTATAAGCTTAAATAGCTAAATTATCCTATTAGCTGCTGATGTAAAGGTTTACATAAGCAAGGTTTATATAGCACCTGCCTATAACAGCTTTATAAAATGCATAAAGCCTTTATAGGCAGGTGCTATAAAAGCCTACAATATAGACAGTATAGTGCAAAATTACTGTATAACAGTGCTTGAAATCACTATTGTGAATCTAATTTGCGCTATAAGGTTTCCCTGATAACCGCTATTATAGTTGCGTTTTAGCAGCAGTGATGAACACTCAACAATACAAGGATATTACGATATTGTGGTTCCGCAAATCACTGCTATAGTACGTGGTACTTTAATAGTCATAACGATGCCATAATAGAGCGGTTTTGCTTTTTTCAGGACATTTTTATAGCAGTTAAAAGTGTTTTTATGGTTTTTGAATGCCTATTATAATTTCATTGCGGCAGACGTCACTGAGACTCTTTTATATGGCCGAAGCTTTCTATAATGGTTTTGGTTGTTCTTTTAAAACGCAACAGCGTACGTAGCTGACTTTTTATCTCCTTTATAGGATAAATAAGGTACATAAGGGAAGAAAACTGCTACTTTTAAATGATAATTTTGACCTGTAATGGCATATGTATCTCGCTTACAACGTAACCGACATGGGATATGGATTTACGTAAAAACTGAAGAGCGGGCAAAACCAGCGCAATGTAAGTCAGTAAAAAACGTTTGTTTGTATAAGTGAAATACCTAATAAAGAGCCCAGTAATATTAGTGATTGTAGTTCAGGATCAATGTAATAGAATAGAGGATAAAAACCAGCAACTACGCGGCGAAATCAAAAATTGGGCCATTGGTGTGTAGAGTGTGACAAAACCAACGTTTAATCGGCTCGCGGCATAGATTAAAGAATAAAATAAACTGATTACGTGAATACTTATTAGATTAATTACAGTAATTGCATTCATCACAGGGATAGTGATCGTAGGTAAATAGTCATTATATTGCGGCCCAGACACCAGATTTTTTTTAAATATAACAATATAGCTATGTCTTTTTTGTGAATAATGATGTGACTTGGTAAAGATGAATCAGTATGTAATACACACAGGCAAAACATTTTTTACGTAAAATAAAATGTGTTATTTCTCAAGGCCATTCCGCTACCGCAAGCAGCATAAAATCGTCACGCGTTAGAAATATATCAAAATCCATTAATATTATTTTTCTTATAAGAACCAACACTGAAAAAGAAAAACAATGACTCCCTTTTTCATAAACCTTCCCTGACCCGCCCGGCTAAATCCCTATGGAACCCTAATTTTACGATGATGGCGGCCAAAACTTTGTCATGAGTGCTATAGTTAGCCGGTAAGAGCCACGGGTTTACTTATTGGCTGTAAAGTAGAAACTACGGTGAATTTAATTTAAAATTATTAATATATTTTATTGAAATTTCAATAAATCGAGGGCGCATTCAAATAACTAAATAAACCTAATACTATTCTATCGGTAAAACTTTGGTCGCACGTGCTTTTTGCAGTATTGATCGAAATATTCAATTTCTAAATACGAGTAAGATAACATAAACTTACCACGATACAATTCCTTTATTCCTTAATAAATTACACAGCACAATTAATCACTCGAGCTTTGCCGAGATTTTTTTTAACAAGTGCGTAGTATCGGATGCATATATCAATATACAATAAAATAGCACTATAATGGAATCACAAACATTACTACAGTATAAAAACATACTATTACAGCGTTACTGTGCCCCGTATGTCACTAAATTGTCATACGAGTCAACAACATCAACTTTATAGACCTAAAATGTCACAACTAAAACTGCTATGGTTCCACTATGTCACTAAATGGAGATATAACTGCGCCAAAACGGCGTTATTCAACCTTCTTAGGTCTTTTATAGGGCCAAAGGTGGAGTTTGAGATACGTTCTATGGACTGCTATAGAACCAGAAATTGTTACTTGGGTACAACATTGCAAAAACATCTCTAATACCCCGGCCGTACAAATGTTAATTGTAAAGTAACTACTTTTGTCTCGCAATATAAAGTATGGACGGTCAAAACTGAGCGAGTGAAGACGTTCGCAAAATTTATAATTCCGGGATAAGTGTTTGACTCTTTTGTTAATTCATGCCTTCAAATATTACTGCGCAATGTGGTTTACTGTAAATGTCTATATTAGTTTCATTGAATATTTTGACGCGCCTTCGATATTTTGTGGTTTTGATATAAAATATTATATAAAGATATGAGTGAAATAACCTAAACAATTTTTTTAATTCTAGTATGGAACGAATTTTACATAATTAACATAACAGTATTGGTTGGGTAGTATTAAAAATAAGTTATATCATTATATAATATAAACAAAATGGTGTCAGTCTAGGGCAGCCCGGTGAGCCTTTAGAAAGGCTAATTAATTAGCCTTTAATTGTGGCATTAATGCCACCATCAGTATAAATAGTCACACGTTATCAATTATTAAGCCAAAGTCAGAAAGGAGACTTTTGATGAACCACTGTAATGCCATTGTCTATAAATTAGTTATATATGGGTTCACCGGAATACCTGTTTACGGTGCATTGTAATGGTAAAAGTTTATGCTATTAAGCAGCATTAGGCATTATTTTGCTACTTAGAAAAGTTAGAAATGCTAAGCTACCCTTAAGCATTAAGAACAGCTGAAAGCTGTATAGCGGATTTACGTGGCATTATATTGGTTCATGTTTATGCTATTAAACAGCATTAAGCATTTATTTACTACTTAAAAATGCTATTGTAGACCCAAAGGTATTAAAAACAGCTGAAGGCTGTATAGCAGATTTAGATGGCATTATAATGCATAGCGCGCGACACAAGTTGCTATACTGCTGTGCGATATGACGCGAGCATTCGATCTATGTGATCATAATGTTCTAGCGCAGAAACTTGAGCATACTGGCATACGCGGCCCAGCGTTAAAATTAATGCTAGAATTTTTGGCCGGTCGTCAACAGGCCGTGACACTGAACAACGGCAAAGTGCAATCCAACTACGGCGGCGTCGACATAGGCGTACCACAAGGTTCGTCACTCTCTAATCTGTGCTTCCTTATCCAGGTCAATGACCTGCCCACAGTCGTAGATGGAGATATGTACATCTTCGCTGATGACGCGTGTGATATAATAACAGCAGATACAGCCCAACAGTTGGAAGTCTCTTTGAAATCAGACATTTTCAAACTACTGAATTGGTTCCGTGCAAATGGCCTTGTTTTGAACTTGTCAAAAACTCAGATTCTGCACATTAATCTAGGCGGACGACCTCCTGATCCACTAAATATAAGCATCCTCGGTAATTTGTTGCCACAATTAAGACATACCAAGTTCCTCGGCATAACATTAGACTCTGGACTCAGATGGGATGCACACATAGACAGTTTATGTGGTAGGCTGTCTAGCGCATGCTACGCTCTAAGCAGATTGGCACACGTTTTACCCAAAAAACAACTCAGATCATGCTACTACTCACTATTCCACTCAGTTATGAACTATGGTCTCGAATTGTGGGGTACGGCTGCGGAGTGGCAACGTGTATTCATACTACAAAAGCGTGCCGTACGTATTATCTCATTTGTCCCTCCACGCACTTCAGCTCAAAATCTCTTCAGAGAAAACCATATACTCACCCTGCCCTCGCAGTACATATATGACGTTGCTAAATTCGTCAAAGAAAACATTGACACGTTTCCCCGCAAAAAGATAACTCGCACAAGACAGGGGTCCCTGAACCAGCTCCTCACACAAACCACTCGACTGACCAAGTCAAGTAAAATCATCTCACACGTGGGGCCAAAAGTATTTAACAAACTACCAGTAAATGTAAAATGCGCGGGTAGTAACTCAACCTTTTTAAGAAAATTAAAATCGTGGCTTCTAACCCACTCTTTTTATGACATCAAAGATTTTTATGAGTTACCACAATAATAATGTAATATGTTAACACACCTAGTTTATTAATTTAATTTAATCTACTTAAACAAACGATGACGTGTAATATTTATAATATTATAAATAAATGACTTATGACTTATGACTTAATGGTTCATGCTCATGCTATTTAACAGCATTAAGCATTTATTTACTACTTAATAATGCTATTGTAGATCAAAATGCACTAAAAACGGCTGAAAGCTGTACAGCTGCGTTTTGGTTTGCTGCACTAAAACTATAGGCTTTACAAAAGCATTTTGATATGCCATTATCCAACCGTTATACAGTGTAAACTTTACACTGTAAATCATCATAATGGTTTCGAAATGCCAATATAAAGCGTCAAAATGCTCGGTGAACGTATATAAGAGTTTATACGGATCTTAAGTTCTACATAAGTTTACTATACGTTTGATAAAATGCTTTCCGTGTTACTTGGGGTGTAAGTACCGATTTCGATAACATTTTTTTTATTTGAAAGAAGTGACTTTAACAATAATCTCACAGGAATTTGAAGACATAAAATTACATCCAAATGTAATTAAATTACAAATAGACCTAAGAAATTATTTTCGATAAATACATAAAAATACGGAAATTAATACTAAATAGAGGAATCATTTTATTTTTCTAGAGGAATCATTTTATTTTTCCTGTAAGTATTATTTATGTTACTCTTAAAATTTTACAAGTTTTAATTCAAAACATATATATATGTGACAGTTAAAAACCTACTTACAATACATAACTATAGAAAAAACTTAAATAAACTAAATAAACCTAAAATTAGGAAAAACATAAATTTAATCAAAAGAGATCCCCAAGGTCGGATCCCTGCGGAAGGGTTCCCGACAATCCCGACTGGCTGCGTTCCCTCTTTGTATGGCTATGCCGACCCGTTGGGCAAGGAACGAGCCAGCCCTATGGTCTCCGGATACTTTGACCAATTTTTTTGACAATTGGCCAAATAATTGGTGAGCGCCTGGGCTCCAGGGTCCGAGGGTTTCGACAGCAAAAGCCTCAAAAACATGCCGGTCTGTCAGGCCAATGTATTTGCGGCACTTTGCTGCCTCTGCCGCTGCAGCTGCCCCGCCTGCTCTCAAAGATGTAGTGCCAAGGTGGGACGGCGCCAGGGTGTCAACGCATGTAGCGTCCTAAATGAGGGGCCGTCCCAATTTCACTCTTAAAGCATATGTAATAATTTCAAGATTATCGCTTGGTAAAAATTTCCTTCATAAATCAAAATTCCACTGCAGTAAAAAAAAAACAGGTTCAGAAAGTGCAACTCAAGCCCTTTCATATGATGATACCCTACTTGATCTATTTACTAGACTTTGAATTTTTAACCCCCCTCATATTCGTCATTATCACAGAAAATAAAAATGTATATTTAAAATTTAAATTTTCCATACACGTGTGTTAGCCTTCTTCCAAATTGATAGCATAATAATTAGTTCCTGAGATATTTAACGTTGTGACAGACAGTCAGAGTCCTGCATAAGGGTTCCTTTTTCACCTTTTTGGTACGGAACCCTAATAACCGCTAAGTTGTCAAGTTCATGTTGACAAATATAAATATTTTCATTCATTTAACGTATTGTTTTGTAATTACTATTACGCAATTTTGTCCGAAAAACTTTTGTGTGGAAGGAAAGTCACCCTAAGCTATCCACCAAACATTACTGGCGGTCCCCAATCCATGAGACAGAGATCTGCAAAAAGTGCAACGGTGCTCATAATCGCTATAGGAGCTTTTTGGATGAGCGCCTAAACTGTACTTGAAAAGATGTTCCGGTCGAAGATAAAAAAGGTAGTCATCTGGGCACTTTTGATTTCGACCGGGTCTAGTGCACCGGCAATCTGCTCCAAATGCCTCTGTCTGTAGATGGGCCACAATCGCACGTTTCGGTTTTATTCGTGGGCGTACAAACTTACTCAAGCGTCGACCAGTAAAAAACAAGTTCATTGAATAGTGTACAAAAAGCGACGCTACAAGTTAAGTAGGTGTAATTCATTGGATGCGGCATGATGTGGATACGGTTTACATTAAGGTTAATAAGTCACCATCTCGAAAATATAATATGATATCAATGGTTTCATTCATGAGTCATAGTGCAATTGTATGCATCCTGTAGGTAAGTAGGTACTTAATTTTTATTGAAATTGTTAGGTGGTCGCCGTCGACGAATATCTCTGGGAGGACATTATCATATGATTTTGTACAATTGATTATTATAACTCGAAACTGCCAATCGTTGATAAAACTGTGAATTTGTATAATATGCTTTCTGCGGTAACGGTACCTACGGTACAGTAACGCGTTTTCAGGTTTTGTTCAGCACAGCTTTTGGTCAGGCTTCGGATGAATGTATCTGATGAATGCAGTAATGATCAAGTCCAACATTAGTAGAAGCGGGCTGACATGCCTCATCTGTCCGACGCAGCCTCGCGGGCGCCGTGGCCGCGTGGCGTGCTCGCCGCGCCGCGCACCGGCCCGTTAGCGTAAGTAAGCGCTTCCCGACCACTGCCCGCTCGCTCTACTATTTATCTACTGCTTCACTTGCACGTTTTTTCGTCACCTCGTGTATCATACATACACGTCCAGTTACAGTAATTTCAGGCGTTACAAATTTACCATACCTGTCTCACTCATGTGAGACTCAAACGTAACTGCTCTCCATGACTTTTTTACATATGTAGAGCTATTGTAGCTTCCCCTCGGACCGTGCGTATTTCATTTCAGTGCGAAATATTTCCTTTAGCAGGAGAGTCACCTGTCGAGCTTGCGCATCGGCGTTAGATTAGAAGTGTATGGACGGGGAAATGGGACATGTATGATGAGGGCGCGGAAGCGGGTGGCGGGCGGTGCCCCAATGGGCGCGGGCGGCCAGCACGGCGGGAACGCGTCGTTTTGCGGTACAGTGAGAGTGGTGTGGAAGCAGTGGCATGGTGCGGCGAGGGCGAGTGCGGTCGATGAGCCCGACGCAGAGGGCAGCACGGAGCCGCCGCGGGGGGCGCCGCCGGCTCCCCCGCGCCCGTTCCATCGCCCCGTCTGCCTGCGCACTCGGCTCGGCCGCGCCGCGCGCTCACTAATGCGTCATACCGCCATCGAGATTGACGCGCCCATACCGCCGCGTCGATGCGACAGTTCGCGCCATGTGAACTTCAGTGTTGACTTATATGTAGAGCTTCTGGCTCCGCCGCCCGTATTGAGTACTCGTAATAGGTCGTTGCTTTAACGCTAACAGTTATGGACAGTGACTTTGGTGCCTGTGGGCAGAGGCAGAGTGGTGCATCGAACCAGCGCACGTGCTCAGGACTCATCGGCATATCTGAGTAAGTTCAGAGTTTATTTTAAAGTGTGACTACATGACCGGCAACAGCAAGGGGTGCGAGGAAGAGGCGCGTTATTTTGGCAGCATGCGGCGGCGGGCCGCGGCGCCGGCCGCCCGGAATGCGGCCTCCGCCCCGCCGCGGGCGAGCGTTGCCGGCGCCGAGCGCGCCGCGCGTAGCGTAATAAATAAAGGCGGGGCGCGGCTGCGTGCGCGCGCACCCTCCCTCGCCCTCCTCGCCCTCGGGTCATTGACTCGGGCCCGACCGGCCGCCGCCGCTTCCAACGCTGCCGAAGACAACAATATTCTTAGAAACGGCACCGCGCTCTTGGCCCCTGAGCGTTCTGGCGGCCCGCGCGCCACATCAATGTCAATGACGATAGCAGGCGGAAGCGTAAAGCGTGCGTGTGACACTGAGCCGAGACATTGCCGCGGCATATATTTGCTTTGCTGCTGCGGCTGTTGACCTCGTATGCCATCCAACCCCTCGCTAATTTGTTACAATGCACAGCGGGCTCGGGAAACCCGTTCTTTTGTCTGTGCATCCCATGTATTAAAAGTAGAGCCATTTCAACGCTTTCTTTCCTGTTAATTCGGCTGTTACCTACGTTAATATTTGAATAAATATCGCACAGTGGCTTCCTGATCCCTTTTGGTAAATTTAACACGAAACGAAACGTTATAATAATATCAGCGTCAGTTATCTTATCGCCCGCCGGCAAAAAATACACAAAACTTGCGTGGAGAGCATTTGACCATAGTTGTTTGCTGGAGGTGTGTACTCGTAGTGGTACGGTACTGATAACACACCAGCGAATAAGACCTTGCCGCAAGTAGATTTTAAATTCATCGATAGTTATTTTTCTAAGCGGCTGCGACATTTTTAAACGTAACTGACTTTTCAATGAAGTATACGAGCGAGTTAGGCTTTAGAGGCGCCACCTGTAACTTTTTCACCTATCAGATATTGATTACCATGGTATATTTATATATTATGAGAATAAAGCATGATAGGCACTTGTTAAGCTAAAAATAAAAGGTGAACTTCCCGGTTGAATGGCGTCGTTCGGTGCGCGCAGCGCGGGGAGTGGCATGGCAGGCAGGGCAGCCATTGCCCTCGGCCGGTTTGTTTACAAGTCGGGCGCGCAGCGGCACTCGGATGTGCGCCCTGCGCGCTGCGCCCAGGGCGCACAGTCGCACCCCCGGCCGCGCGTACGACCCCTGCGCTCGCGCCATCTGCGCGCGTACGATAAAAATAAACCGCCGCCGCCGTCTACCTACCTAGCTAACACAAAAACTAGCGTCTGTTGGCGCGGCCTGTCGCTGTCGCCAGGCCAGGTGCAATGCGACCCCTACTTCGGTCGGAGATGCGTCTAGTGCTAGGTCAGTTATCGTCGCGAGATGACGCGGCCGAAGACCCCGCGCTCGTGCCAATGACCAGCCGCCTCGGAGGGCCTCTTTACTCGCGAAAACAGCTGATTCGCGTGCTATACAATCTCTTTTCAACGGACTTCATTTTCATTATAATTGTCCGTCTAACTTGCCTATCTATTGCTCTCACTGAGAAGCTGCCACTCATCTTATCTTCTTGTTGTCCAAAAGAAAGGCTTGGGCTTGTGTTTTCAGCATTTACGCCATTGACAAGTCTCTTCTTACTCGTATATATCTTATTTTACTGTCTCTACCAACATTTTACCAATTCTTATATGATTTCGTCAAACTATCCTTCCTCTATCATGGTTGTATGATTGAGGAAATTTAATGTTTAGAACTTTTGGACCAACGTCCTTCAAATAGAGTTGATATGTACCTACGTACCAAACCTTCATTTTCCTCGACCGTACCAAGTAGTACCTACAATAGATCGACGATATCAGTGGATCATGCTGCCGATATAATTAAAATGTTAGTACCCATACGTATCTCATTAAATATTTCCATTGTAAGACCATAAGGAAAACATAACCCATATATTTTCATGAATGAAATAGCCGATGGCATCTGATCTACTTAAATAATAATAGACACAATTTTCAATGGAACAGTCAACTGATAGTGTGTTTTGTGAGTACAATACACCGCCATTCACAGCGAAGGAAGACCGACCGCCAGACGTAACCTGTCGCGAGATACGCCACCTCACAGCACAATATCTACACGTATTGTGCTACTCGCTGCCTATTCTAGTCACCATTTACCTTTTTTACTTTATTACTACATTAAATTGTAGGTATACACAAGTACAATACAATAAACCAAATAATTGAATGTTATCTTCGCCTTCTTAAACAATACTTTTTATGAAAATAACTGGAATTTTTGTTGGTCATCGACTATTTGCCCAAAAGCTGCTCACCCGCTGGTCACACAACATTTTCTAAGAAACACAGTGGTGAAAGCGTGGCGTACAACGGTGGTGGCAAACAAGAGTACGGAACTTTTCGAACGTTTTTGGGTCATTGTCAGTCACAAAAACAAAAATCATCTTTCCGGTGATCAATAGTTAAGGGCTTACGCTCACATATAATATGTTTTTATCGCATACAATTATAGAAGGGGCAACGCCGTTTATGCGGATTCAGAGTTCAACCAAAAATTAGGCTTTATAGCCCTTAGCTTTGGCAATGTCCACCGAAGAGACGCGAACCTAAATCTGACAATGACCCCTTTAATGCTTTACAAGGGCTCGCCGTGTACATACGTGTGTCGTCGTCATTACGAGTATGGCATCCTTGAAATCTTTTGCGATCTTATTTAGAGTAAGGTATAATAATATGGTTGTAATCTTCTGTGAGGGATTTTAGTTCACTAGTGAGCAGTAAGCAGGGCATTAAAGAAAACTGAAAACAAAAATTAACCAATGGATTTATGCATAATTTAAACACATAAAAACTATTAAAGATTTAAAGGAACATCATTCCGTTTCTTCGATTTAAGATGTAATGATACCTATGGATCTAATTAATCGACCTGTCGATCACGTAACGCATTGTACGCGCATCAGCCTAACTAGCACACTAGGTTTTATGTCGGCGAAAATGTACTGAAACGTCACGTAAAACGCGACATAAAACCTAGTGTGCTAGCCCCCCAGGTAGGTCTAAATGTCACTTTTTATATGGAAAATTAACAGTTAAATTGTACCGACGCGCGTTTGGAACGCGTGATTACCCCTCTGAGCTATAACCACGAACTTCCAATCTCGAACTTCGTATATCTCCGTCTCCATCGCACTTATGGTTTATGGTACTCGGGCGACAGAGACATACGAAGTTCGAGATTCGAAGTTCGTGGTAGCGCCGCTGCTAAGGGGTAATCACGTAACGTTCCGAACGCGCGTAAGGACAATCCAACTGTCATTTTTCCATATAAAATTTAATATTTAGATCTACCTAACTTTTTATATGGAAAATTGACGGTTAAATTGTTCCGAACGCGCGTAAGGACAATCCAAACAGTAATTTTTCCACATAATATTTGACATTTAGATTTCCCTAACTTTTTATATGGAATATTGACAGTTAAATTGTACCGACGCGCGTTCGGAACGTTACGTGATTGCCCCTCTGCTGTTAGTGTGCGACCAATATATTATTTCTAATGAAATACAGTAATTAGATTTATTTATTTTATATTTTATTTATCGTATGGCGGTTACACACTGGTACATTTATGTATTGGTATTGATGTCGCTGATAGAGTTCCAGTGTGCGCTGCGAGGTTCAGAAGGATCAGTGCAGCTGCCGAGTTTGTTGTTCTTTTAGCACCACCCGGAGGTCACGTGTAGGGTTTCTAAGGTTATTCCTACGGACGTAGAACAACAACGACCTAGTAAGTAGATCAAAAATCAAGACTGTAGGTATCTGCAAAAGTTGTGACTCTTCTATACCTATACAGTGTCATATGTAAAATGGTCAGCTACTTAGAAGCAATCTACAAATAAAAAGTAGTCAGGGCAGATACTACTCGTAGTAAGTAAGATTAATATGAATGTGAGACGAGCATCGTACCACGATTGGCTTTGTTTCAGGTAAGTTGTGACATGAATACCTCGCTGCGCTACACTACCTACACATAATACAGCATCAACAAGTGCCGATACGCCGCAGACGGGGGCTGCGCGCGCAGCGCCCCCTCGGGCCGGGCCAGATACTTGTCTCTCATATTCGGCACAGAATACCCGATACAGCCCCTTTATCTAACGAAGCTGTGCGCCTCGTCTCGTCAACTTCTCGGAAGTCGTAGCGTAGTTTCGTCACGTGGCCGCGACACATCGATCTCGACAACTGGGCCCTTCCAGCCGTCTTCCTACGCACCTGATGTTTGATCAATAATCGCGACGCCACCGTGCTCTACGCGTCTGCTGAATTGAATAATTCTTTCCAATGCGTACAATGTAGCTGTTCATGCATTCATTCTGTCGTCGTCAATATGCATAATTTTTTTGCGTTGAATTTTGTAGTCTCATTCGGTGTGCGATCGCAGGCCTCGTGAGAAGTGGGGTGTAACGGAGCCTACTCCGACGCGTACTTCCACACGCAATTTGCGGTATGCGAAGAAAGCCCGACTTTATCTAGCTCTACCGCATCTCGTCTGCGTGCCATGTCCGGATTCATTTGTCTTTAAATTTTGCTACTTCCTACTTCCATGAGTTTTTATAACATAGACCCAATTAGGTACCTATTTATTTATCAGCAACATAAAGTCACCTGACATACCCAAAATAATGATTTATTTTCAGTTCAGCTTTCGCGTTTCACTGACTGTATGTACTTACGTGTGAGGATTCTGAGTAGGTACCTATGTATTGAGCTACCTACTGCACAAACAATTAGGTTAACGCGCAGAATATTCGATTACCCTGGTCGCTCGGTCATTAAAAGAGGGAGGCGGACAATATTAGAGAGCGAAAGCATGAGAGGATATGATATCATTGCTTCGTTTGTTTTATCTGTGTATGTAATTTAAACTAGGATAGCATTAGAACATTCGTAGCGAGGCATAACTGGATATTTGCAGACCGGAGTGACACTTTCATACCAGAGTGTCCGTCGGCCACCGCCGTTATAGGCTCGTACATACCTAGATGGTGTGTCATTAGGATTGCCGGCCTGAGACTGTGCGCAGGTAACGAAGTGTCGAGGACGTGACTCGGTTGTCTATGACTAAATCTGAATGAGAAACTTTGCATTCGTGCCCGGTCTTCCGGTGGATCATTGTCGCTTCTAATTTGCAACCGTTTACAGTGCGCACTTGTGACTTCTTTGATATTCTAACTAAATTGTTCTCAGCACATAGCATATTCGTCGTATTTTTATTCAAAAGCTATTTAATAGCTTACCTAGCTGAAATTTTTATGGAATATCCGTTTACAAAATACAGTCGTTTTTATTGGTCTAAAAATATATTAGTTCCATATAAAAGTCCCAGTATTATCAATTATCACATGATACTTTTATACGACACAGGCCCTTCAAGAGTATTATTTTGACTTTACAACGTTTTGTTTACTTAAACTATTGACTATTCTACTTGTATCTAGTGGTCACGATTACTTCGAGCCGTGTTAATTGACAACTATCTGGTTCGTCTAGAGAGGTCCACAATCCGCAATACTCACACGACCGTGTCAACAATTATCGAACATGTTTCAAATGTTATTCGGTTATATGTGAACAATATGAGATGAGCATAGGTACCTTACCTCATAGGTAGTACCTAGTCGATACATTAGAGTTAATCTCAAATGTAAGGTGAGATTAAGGAATCCTGGATTTGTGACACTGAGAGATTCCATGATGGTATTACGAGTATATAAACTTGTTAGACGTAGCTGTCATATCAACTGGTTAATTAATCAACGCTGTTTAATTACGAAATACCATTAACTAACGAATTGTACCAAACCTTAATGGTATATGCTTAATATTTACTCGTGTTTATATCTGACTCATCAATGAATTGAAAGGTAACGAGATCGTTATCGTAAAATCATCACGCTGGTTCACCTCTGGTAATGACGGCGCCATCTGGAACAACTAGTTTTGTCTGACCTCCGACCACACATAGTTGTTGCGAGGTTCGGGGTCAAGACGACACTAGGCTAGGGGTGAGTGGTGAATTGAGTGTTAACTGGTTGTGAATCGCATAGCGGTGGAGCGCGCGCCGTGGTGGCCACGCTGCGTTCCGCTACGGCAAGTAGAGCGGCGCCGCACGCCACCCGCTATTAGCATTAGCATCGCTAACTTGGCCGCGTGGCCGCGAATCTACCGTGCAACGGAACGGTAATACACTGTTCTCAATGAATATCTAAGAATTAATTGTGCTAAGTGGGGGCAGCTCTTTGAAATCGTTGGAGAAGAGTAACCAACAATGTAACCATAGCAGCGGCAAGAAATAAGGCTTTAGGCTCGCATATGCTTTTGTTACGCTGTGCAATTTACAACTAGTTGTCGTTTCATCTCATCACTCGCTTCTAGTATAGGTAACTGGTTCGGGGGATCGTGATAACTATGCGTAATCGGAAGTCAGACTTATATTGGTTGGGTTCACCTGAGGCGAGTTCTCGGTAAGCGTCGTCGTGAAAACCAGCAAACGGACACGCAAGCCTTTCAAGTCCTTAATGCCGCAATAATAATCCACGTGAAACGCGTTTGGAGAGAAACACTCATGCTACGTGTGGCGGCGGGTTAGAATAGCCCCACCCCCTTTTTGCTCGTGGGGGTTGTAAAAGTTGACTATAGGACTAGGATTGGAGTATGTAGTAGACGACTGGCTAGCAAGCTATCACTGCTACATCACATTTTGTCCATGTCCAAAATGTGGCCCAGATAATTTAATTTCATGTGCTTTGCCTATCTCTTTTGGGAATAAGTATTAGGCTTGAATTTATGTATGTCATACAAATGACAGGGGTGCTACCGCAAAATACGAAAACAAAGCTCGGAAAAATCGTTCAGTCGAATGGTGCAAGCGTGATAGAGATGTAGATGGATATCCAAATATATCCGATATTCAGGTATCACTGCTTAAGCCCGGTTGTTTAAGGCTCGACCTTTCAAATTTTCGTAAAAATTAGTTGTTTAGTAACTACTTTATACATTATGAATTTATGACGTAACAATTTAGCATCGGAAAAAATATCATAATCTGCAAGATATGAGAAGTAACATAGTTTTCGTAGAAATTCATTTTACAAAAGAAAGTAGCGTAAAAAAAATCTAAAGTGAACCCTATTATTTCACTTGTAACCAGTTTACTGCTCCATTTTTTATCAGAAAAAGATGTTATAATCTTCTTCGTAAAGTAATGGACAATAACTTTATTTTCTTACTTACTTAAATTTCTTCTCGTTTTCTGAAATATTCCGAAAAACATGATTTCCGCGCTTTCGAACATGCACTTCCATCTCGCTCACGCGTATGCTCAGTGAGAGGGAGAGAAGACCATGAATGTGCGGAGCCTTAAGCTGTAATGAATTTACTCCTATAAGGTTTTTTGACATTTCAAATTCCTTGTTCACGTGCGCTTCATCTAGGGTCACTGATAATGAATAATTAGAGTAAGTAATTAAATGAATTAAGTAATTGTTTCAATTGCGTCCACGGCTTCGTGGACAGCGGCATCCGGTCTGACCACCGGCTCTTGTACCTGCCAGCTAAAACGTAATAGCTTCAAATAGTAAATTCGGAGTTATAGCTAGTGATGCAACAAATGATTTAATAAGAATTATACGAATTAGCGCGTCTGCGGCAGGCAATGAGTGAGTGCGTTTTAAATCAGTATGTTAGCAATTAAGAAAACAATGAGAAATATAAATAGAAATTCTATAATCTCCACTTATAATAAATCTCTAAATTAAAAAAAGAATCAGCCAGTTTGAAACTAAGCTTTGCGCGGTTCGAATGTTCTCAGCATCCCATGAACGGAAAAATATGAAACATTTTATATAGGTACATTATTATTCTAGCTGCAACTTAGGATAGTTTTTATCCGACTGCGACAGTTAATTAATTTTCCGAAATATACGACTTCATTTAATTTTTCATTTATTTTTATTGAAATCAAACGCTGCTCCAACTGTCAGCTATAAGAACCGTCAAATTTTCGTCAAAATGGCGGAATTGCTTTGCCTTTCACTTATTAATAATTTAAATCCCGTCTACGATAGACCTTTACGAGACAAATGCTAAAATATAAACCATAAAAAAATATTCGATTCTGATATGAGAACTTATATGCGCAAATGTCGTTTTATGTCGTAATTTCAATAAATGAAATCAACAAATTTGAACAATATAATTAACACGAATTTGTTTTTTTTGAATGACAATAGCACGCGCTCGGCGCATTCAGCCAAAGTACCTGCGGCGCTACCACGAAAACCGATACTCAATGTTCATATATTTGCATCCCTGTCACTCGAGTATGGTTAGTGCGATAGAGATAGAGATACCCGAATATTTTCGAATTCCGAAGTTCGTGGTTATAGCTCAGGAATCGAAAATATGGTAAATAATCATAATGTATTTTCTCGAAAAAGAATTTAAAATAAATATAGTCAAATGGAGAAAAAAACAAAGCAAGAGGTTATATAGGTAATGATTGAGTTATAAGAGTCCAAAGTTTTAAGAGGGGGTATGTTCTGTCCCTTTTCCGCAAAACGCACCTTCATATGAAACGATTGTTTTTTACTATGACGTTCGAGTATATTGACGTCACAGTCCCTCATCGTTTTCTCACTCTAACAAGCGACATTAAAACGGATGTAGCTTCATAATTTTTTGAGATATTTGAATTTATTTCATTATCTTCTATCTATTTATCTATATATATAAAAGAAGACTTCCTGACAGATCATCAACGCACAGCCGAATCTACTGGAACTAGAAACTTGAAATTTACACCCATACTACCTTTTATAACGTAGGCGACGGATAAGAAGGGGTTTTTGGAAATTCCACCCCTAAAGGGGTTAAATAGGGGTGCAAAGTTTGTATGGAGGAAACTTTATTTTTTGAGCTGGAGTCTTCAAACTTTGTGGAAAGATTACTTTATAGAATACAAATAAAACACTATCAGCGTTTTGGTAAATTCCACCCCTAAAGGGGGCTAAAAAGGGTTGCAAAATTTATATGGGGGAAACTCTTTTTTGAGATAGAAGCTTAAAAGTTTGTAGAAAGATTACTTATTGAAATACAAAAAAACCACTTTCAGCGTTTTAGAAAAATCCACCTCTAAGAGGGTTAAAAGGGGGTGCAACATTTGTATGAAGGAAACGTGTTTTTTTAGCTATAGACTTAAACCTTTGTAGAGAGCTTACTTATAAGAATAAAAATAAAAAACCTTCTAGCGTTTTGGAAAATTCCACCCCTAAGGGGTTAAATAAGGGTGCAAAGTTTGAACGGAGGAAACTTCATTTTTTGAGCTAGAGTTTTCAAACTTTGTAGATAGATTACTTATGAGAATGCAAATAAGACTCTTTCAGCGTTTTGGAAAATTCAACCCCTAAGGGGGCTAAAAAGGGTTGCAAGGTTTGTATGAGGTAAACTCTTTTTTGAGATAGAAGCTTTAAAGTTTGTAGAAAGATTACTTATTGAAATACAAAGAAACAACTTTCAGCGTTTTAGAAAATTCCACCCCTAAGGGGATCAAAAGGGGATGCAACATTTGTATGGAGGAAACATGTTGTTTTAGCTAGAGACTGAAACCTTTGTGGAAAGCTTACTTACTAGAATAAAAATAAAGAACTTTCAGCGCTTTGGAAAATTCCACCCCTAAGGGGTTAAAAATGGTTGCAAAGTTTGTATGAGGGAAACTCTTTTTTGAGATAGAAGCTTAAAAAATGTAGAATTATTACTTATTAAAATAAAAAAGCACTTTCAGCGTTTTGAAAAAAAGACTTCCTGACTGGTCATCAACGCACAGCCGAAACTACTGGAACTAGAAACTTGAAATTTACACACATACTACATTTTATAACGTAGGCGACGAATAAGAAGGGATTTTCGGAAATTCCACCCTTAAACTTTGTGTAAAGATTACTTTATAGAATAAAAATAAAGTACTTTCAGCGTTTTGGAAAATTCAACCCCTAAGGGGGCTAAAAAGGGTTGCACAATATGTATGAGGGAAACTCTTTTTTGAGATAGAAGCTTAAAAGTTTGTAGAAAGATTACTTATTGAAATACAAAAAAACCACTTTCAGCGTTTTAGAAAATTCCACCCCTAAGGGGGTCAAAAGGGGGTGCAACATTTGTATGGAGGTAACACTTTCGGCGTTTTGGAAAATTCTACCCCTAAGGGTTGTTAAAATCGTTGCAAAGTTTGTATGAGGGAAATTGTTTCTTGAGATACAAGGTTAAACGTTTGTAGAAAGATTACCTACTTATTGAAATACAAAAAAGAACTATCAGCGTTTTAGAAAATTCCACCCCTAAGGGGGTTAAAAGAGAGTGCAACATTTGTATGGAGGCAACATTCTATTTTTAGCAAGAGACTTTCAACTTTGTAGATAGCTTACTTATTAGAATATAAATAAAGTACTTTCAGCGTGTTGATAAATTCCACCCCTGAGTGGGTTACTAAGGGTTGCAAAGTTTAAAACTTCGTAGAAAGCTTACAAGGAGAACACTTTTATTGAGAACACTTTAATTGAGCTTAGATACTTGATAGTTTGTGGAAAAAATGCTTATTACAACAAAAAACTCTTCTTCTTAATTTTTCCTTGAAAAGCGTTAATAGGGGGTTCAAAGTTGGTATGGAGAGTCAGAAAATTTTAAAGTATGAGATTTGTAACTTCGATCCTAGCCTGTTTGTTAAAACACTACAAAACTTATTTCAGCGTTTTTTTTTTAATTCAACCTCTAAAGGGGATTATTAGGGTGTTCCAAGTTTGTATGGAGAGCAAGTAATTTTTAATGTAAGGGATTTGTAACTTCGGTTGTAGACTGTTTGCTAAAAGACTACAAAACTTATTTCAGCGTTTTTTTTTTAATTTATCGCCTGAGAAGGTTAAAAGGGGGTTCGAAGTTTATGTAGAGAGCAAGACATTTTTAAAGTAAGAAATTTGTAACTACGGTTTCAGACTTATACTATGAGGATTCAAAGAGGGTTCTAAGTTTGTATAGAGAGCAAGACATTTTGAAGGTAAGAGATTTGTAACTTCGGTTTTAGACTGTTTACTAAAAGACTACAAAACTAATTTCAATGTTTTTTTTTAATTCATTCCTTAAACAAACATTTAGACGATAACATGTTCTCCGCGGACGAAGTCGCGGGCAACAGCTAGTTCTAAAATATATCCTGGCTTTAATACATGTAGTTTTTTCTTATAGTGACCTATATAAATACTTATGTAACACGCGCGCGCGTAAAAATAAAATACGGCGAATACGAATATTCGATTAAAAGTTGATGTACGACGCAGAATAGGTAAGGACCTAATTAATGCAATACAATGCAATGTTAATAAATGCAAATTGTGCTATGCAATACTCTAATAGTGACGCAAGGGCGTCTGGTGGTAACTATTAGGAACTACGCGTTGCCATACAAATTGAAACTAAACGCAAACGCGTTCGAAAACGTATACGAGTATGTATCTAAAAAAACGTTTACTAGAGCTACTGGCAGGTAAAAGTGGCTCAGGTAGTGGTGTGAAAAAACTGCAGGACAAAAAACAGCCGGTATTGTGCAAGCGACACCCCTCGGAACACGGAACGCACAGAAATAATGGCCGGTGCCAAAGTTATGATTGTTAGAGAACTAATTCTCGCATTTTCATTTCGTTGTTTGAATTCATTCGTCATTGTTATTGAGGCAGTTGTGCACTGCAATGTACATTCCTGTAATCAGGAGGTCAGTAAGCATGGCAGAGAACATTTACAGGATAAGCATTGCTCTACCGACAAGAGCGTTACTCAATACCTATATAGTGTAAGGGAAATAAGCTATTTACTTACTTAGTCGTGGTCACTTCGCCACAACATCGGATACGCCTATACCAAGGCGGCCTAGGCCTGGAGTGTTGCACGAAATATTTTCAAAATATCAAAATAAATAGTTTCCCTGGAGTTTAATACCTATAATTATTCCAACAACTGACAATTAAGGCAGTTTCCCGCTTCCCTATCAGTTCATTTCAGACAAAGCAACGTCATACGCCGATTCATAAACGAGTAAAGAGTTCCGTATAAACATATAAACTGTTACGTAAATACTTAATAAAATAGGTACTTGCAGAGTAAACGTAGAAAGTTGTATAATAAGTTTATTATAGCTTTCAAAGGGAGGCAGCAGCTGCAGTGCACAAATGATCTCATTCAAGTCCACTTAAGCCCCGCGCTCCAGACTGCCGTTAATTCAATCATGCCTGCCTACTCGGCGCTATGCGATGCGAGGTTAGATCGGCTGCGCTACGCGTTTGTCTTGCCGACACGATCATGCCTGCCTACTCCGCGCTATGCGATGCAAGGTAAGATCGGCTGCGCCACGCGTTTGTCCTGCCGACACGATCATGCCTGCCTACTCCGCGCTATGCGATGCGAGATTAGATCGGCTGCTCCACGCGTTTGTCCTGCCGACACGATCATGCCTGCCTACTCCGCGCTATGCGATGCGAGGTTAGATCAGCTGCGCCACGCGTTTGTCCTGCCGACACGATCATGCCTGCCTACTCCGCGCTATGCGATGCGAGGTTAGATCGGCTGCGCCACGCGTTTGTCCTGCCGACACGATCATGCCTGCCTACTCCGCGCTATGCGATGCGAGGTTAGATCGGCTGCGCCACGCGTTTGTCCTGCTGACACGATCATGCCTGCCTACTCCGCGCTATGCGATGCGAGGTTATGTTGGAAATGTAAACAAGTTTGTTGTCACTGAGGGTAGGAAAGGCTGAGGCTCCGTAGGTAATTATGATGAAATACTTGTTTACATCTTTACATCACTTGCCATTCCTGTTTACCGCTAATAATAAGCACACAAAAAAAAATTAAAATCATAGATTGTACACATAATATAGATACCAAAACATAATTATAAAGAGTGTATATTCGCCAACAAACTGTTATGCAGTTTGGCAAAGACTTAGACTAAGTTTATCGTATTTTTTGTTGAGTAAGAAATAAAAAAAATAAAAAAAGATCGGCTGCGCCACGCGTTTGTCCTGCTGACACGACGCCGTGTAAACCGGAAGCCAGAGCCCATTGATAAAACAATTCAATGTGACCTGGCACAAGTGTACAATTTATAAGGAAAATTTCAATTAATTCACTAAGCAGTTTGTATTATGTTACTAATTGAAAAAGTCGCAGTTTCTAGTTTTGCTAGTGTAAGTAGGTAATCTTTGCATCTCCAAGAAGGCTTGATCCTTGTACGTTCATATACCTACACTTGTGAGAAAAAATAACGGGTACACTTATGTATTGAATATCCGTAGTAAGTGTAGGTACCCTTTGGTATATAACTACCTATGTTTTACTCTTGAGGTACTATTTCTTATTATGTGCTTGATTGTAAATTAAATATGAAAGGTTTCTTCTAAATACTCCGTGTCGGTATGCGATAAGGTAGACCAAACACAAATTCCACATGTACCTACCGCAGTGGATTTTAGTAGGGATATATGGAATGATATCTTAATGGTGGGGAAGAAAGGAAAAATATTCCTCATATCTCTATACCGTTTTGTACCGTATTGTTTTCAATTAACTAAGACAAATTTTATCGAATTGTAACCACCACACCAAGGTTACTGTTAACATATTAAACACGGTAAACTCTGACTAAATGACATCTAAAACATACCCATCTTTAGTAATTGTCTTTATTATACCTACTACCTATTCATAGCGAAATAATGAATCTATGCTGCCGGCACTGGTTCTTGGTGGTTTTGGTTAATAATCTGAAAAGGGTCTAATTACAGTATTTTGTCTTGTACACAGAACTGGCTACACCTGAAACGCAAGACGGAACGACAGCATCATGACGGGATGGGATCCGGGTGAGTGCGCATGATGATTTTTTACCTATATGTTAAATCCCTCTTTTGCATTATTAATATTGTTATTGACTTAGTATAAAGGTTTAGTAATACATATAATTCGCACAAATTGGCATAAGAAACGTTAGGGCAGTGACAGACAAGCGGGTTGATTGGGTATACTTACATATTATACACTAGCTGTTGCCCGCGACTTCGTCCGCGTAGAACTTATACTTAGAAAATATAATGCAAACAAACTTCTACTTACCATCTAAAGGGATGATTTCCGAGGCAAAAGCTATTCTATATCCTTCGAAGGGTCTCAAATTATCTCTATACCAAATTTCATCTAGGTAGGTATATGGATTTTATCCAAACTTTCACCCCCTATATATATATAAACTATCTAATATCATTCTTCGGGACTCAAACGACCTTTATACCAAATTTCATCTAAACGGGATTCATCCAAATTTTCACCCCCATTTCACCTTAGGGAGTGATTTCCGGAATTAAAACTATCCTATGTCCTTTCCCAGGACTCAAGCTATCTCTATACCAAATTGTATTAAAATGGGTTCCATCCGAATTTTCACCCCTAATTTCACCCCCTTAGGGGATGATTTCTGGGGTGATTTTTGAGGGTTGCCCAGGACTTAACCAATATCTACACCACATTTCATCAAAATAGATTACATCCAAATTTTCACCCCCCCCCCCCCTTTCACCCCCTTAGGGGATGATTTCCGGGATAAAACCTATTATATGTCCTTCCCCGGGACTCAAACTATTTATATACCAAATTTCATCTAAATCGGTGCAGCGGTTTAAGTAGCTCCATACAAATTTCCACCCCCAATTTCAGCCCCTCAGATATAAAAACTACCCTTTGTCCTTCCCCGGAGCTCAAACTATCTGTATACCAAATTTCATCTAAATCGGTTCAGCGGTTTAGGCGTGAAGAATTAACAGACAGACAGACACACTTTCGCATTTATAATATTAATATGGAAGTATGGATTATTAGTATGGATAGTATGGGTTCTTTCCGCTTGTCTTCCAAATAGAGGTGTAGCTGTAGACTCACTTCAAAAGAAAGAAGAAACGAAAAACACATTCAAATATCTCAAAAAATTACGAAGCTACAACCGTTTTAATGTCGCTTGTTAGAGTGAGAAAACGATCAGGGACCGTGACGTCACGATCATCGAGTCGAGCGTCATAGTAAAAAACAATCGTTTCATTATAAAGGTGCGTTTTGCGGAAAAGAGAACAAACCCCCTCTTCAAACTTTATAGGGGAGACCAGGGATGAACGTAACAATTTTAATTTTTTTCGTCATATCTTCGAGACCATATGAAATATCAAAATTCTAACTATCACACATGATAGATTGGACTATCGACAAACTTTTGACACTTGCTTAAATGCGACTGATACTACAGATTTTGAAAAAACTGTTCAAACAAAAAAAGTGGAATCTGGTACAACCATCCCTACCCCTAGGGTTGGTTGTAACAGTGCGAAGGGATGATTGTAACATTGTAAATAAAAACAAAATTACTTTCATAATCAACATGTTTATTTATAATCAGCCTTTTAAGTTTTACATTATTATCACAATTATCAAAAAAAAAAATAAACATTTCTAAGAAACTTAATAATCTTCTTAAATAATCAACCTTATTTAAAAATGAGATCTTAGTCCGATAAACAATTATGGCACACATAACTTCTTTCATTATTGGTGCAGTGTACATGAGCCCAAAGCTGACACTCTAGGCATTGCACCCATTTTTCATTTGACCTGCTGTTCGAAAAAGATTCCACGCATACTAAACAGAAGCAATCTTCGCTGTCTGAATCATCACCACCCTTAGTTACATTAGCATTTTTTTTCTTCTTTTGTGTTTTGTTTCCTCTTTTTTTAATAATTTTCTTAACAGCTGGCGCCTTTGACTTTCTTGTTTCTTTATCAGTCTGCAAAATGGGTTTCTTAACTGCTTTGGATCTAATCTTTCTTTCTTCTTGTTCCTGAATTTCAAGCTTGTTGGGAGTATCAGTCATTATTGCTGTTTTTCTGCCTTTTCTTCCCTTTCCATTATTCTTCCTCGGTCCTGCCTTTGGTAAGGGCTTTACTTCATAGGGACTAAATGATGTGACGTCCTGTACAGCTGAAGAAGTAGATGGGATGTGTAAGTTATCAGACGATGTCGATGCCATAGCCACATCTGCTTCCGAAACATTTGTTAGCGGCGAGGCCATTATTGGTGGCAAAGTTAATTCAGGAGGGGTTCTTGGTAGGAATGGTGAAGTTGGCGTAGCCGGTGAAACTCCCAATGGTGGTGTCACTAATGGTGTTGGTAAGTTCAACTCACGCTGCAGGGGCAGCAAATCATCAGCCAGAATTGTTTGCTCGCGTAATGATGATGAAGAGGGCATTGCTTCTATCTGACGACTTGTTGACGGAGTCAGGTCTGAGTTCCCACAAGGGCCTGCGATATTTTCTAATGGTCGATCAGTGACGGAACTGGGCAAGAAGTCGATGTCGGTAAATACTTGTGTATTGACGGGCCATATCCCTGTGCAAGCAAAACCAGCTTGTATATTTCGCGGTGTTACAGCAATCGGAAAAGAGTCTCGGACGATACTGGGTATATCGTAAATCGTCATAACTTTCCCAGGGTTTGATCTCATCCAGTTGTCACAGCATGCATTCACGGCTTTTTTCAGGGGTCCAAATACACTACGATCAAGCGGCTGCATCTTGTGTGTACAGTGTGGTGGAAAAGTCAAAAGGACTATGCCAGAGTCTCTGCATAAGTCAATATTCTTCAGTGCTATATGGGAGCTGTGGTTGTCCAAAAGAAGAATGCATTTATTTTCTTTACATGGTCTTGCGTGAGTCTTAAAATGATTCAAAAATATGTTGAAATCATCTTCTTGCATCCATCCACTTCCATTTGCACTTCCAACCGACCCTTGGGGTGCATCACGAATGAAATGATCTTTAAATCTTTTTCTAGGGAATATGAACATCGGAGGAATACTATTTCCAATGGCGTTAACCGCTGTAGCTACTGTGACCAGCACGCCACGTTCTGCAGATGTGACTGAACTTACTTGTTTGGTGCCTCTTCCTGCTAAAACTCTGTTTGGCTTTTGTACAGTGGTTATGCCTGTTTCATCCATATTCCATATAGATGATGCATTATAATCCTCTCGTCCTAGAATTTCAGTATAATGCTGAAAAAATAAATCAACATTGCTTTGATTGAAACTGGTCGCTCGGGCAATGCTTGTTGCTTGCGGAGCTCTTATTGATAATCTCGGATTACGACGCATAAACAATCTCATCCAATCATCACCAGCACACTCATTGGAACTCCACGAGCTGGGAATGTCTTTATTATATTTAATTGCTAATTGAAACGCCAGTTTTCGTACTTCTTTGGTTGTTAATCCGTAATTAATTTGGGAACAATGGAGTAAATAATCGGCCAGTATTTTTTCTTCCTCGTCATTAAAAACTCGTCTTTTCGATACGTAGCCTACATTTGGAAGACTCTTTGAACCTTCTTCAAGCATTTTCTTCTTCTTTTGCACATATCTATATAAAGTAACGTGGCACAGCTGATATGAATTCGCAGCGTCTCGAAATGGTACGTTTCTGAGAAGTACTTCATCTGCTGCCAAATCCATTATTTCTGCAGAAACTAAACCTCTACTGGTGGTTCGTTTGTGTATATTAGGCATTCTGAAATAATAAAAATTAATCTGTAGTACTTTTAAATGTAAAAAAATACATTAAAATACAGTTTAAGATATCAAGATGATAATCGGGATGAAAGTAACAAGTTGTTACTTTCATCCCTACCTTAAATTTTTCCCGAATTGGACAAACACGAGCTTATTACCTAGAAAACCGTTAAAAAGATAGAGTTTCGAACGACAAAATAGGAAGATAAACAGTTTTGCGACATTACTGGCATTTAACACTCAAGGTTACACTAACCATAGTAAAAACAAATGCAATTGAAACAAAAGGTTAAAACTTACTTTCGAGGTATTTTTGCGGCATCGACTCGCTACGCCCACAACCTGACAGCACAGCGCCGTGAGCGCAACTGAGGTAAGAGGGGGGTTTAAAATGACGTATGTAGGTGATCCAACCATCAGTGCAGCCAACATAATTCGTTCAGAAAGTCATTTGTTACGTTCATCCCGTGTTACTTTCATCCCTGGTCTCCCCTACACTTATAACTTAGTGATTACCTATACGAGTATAGCCTCTTGCGTTGTTTTTTTTCGAGATAATACAACATTATGATTATTTTGTTTAGTGTCTACATCCCTATTTTCGATAAGATAAGATAAAATAAGATTTCTTTATTGTCAGAACTGTGTACATTTAGTTGTTTTGGGTAAAATAAAGTCCAACAGCTTGCCCATTTCGGACGTACAATATTAAACTTAAAGCTAGTCAAATATATTAAAACAATAACAACAATAGTATTTCCAAATAATTTTAACCATATTCACACATAAAATATTAATTTAGATCTATCCGACATCCGTATTTTCTTTTAAACCACGAACTTCGGAAATTCGAAAATATTCGGGTATCTCTATCTCTATCGCACTAACAAATGACAGAAATGCAGATATACGAACTTCGAGTTTCAGTTTTCGTGGTTTGGCTGAATACGCAAAGAGCGCGCGCGCGTGCCATTCAAAAAAACCAAGTTTATATTGTTCGAATTTGTTGTTACATTTGTAGAAATTATGCCTTAATTCGACATTTGCGCATATAAGTTCGCATATCAAAATCGATTAATTTTATATTTGCTTTTGGTACCTATGTGTCTCGTCAATGTATATCGTAGACGGGATTAAAATTATTAATAGGCGAAAGAAAGGCAAAGAAATTCCGTCATTTTGTCATTTCTTATTAGTCTGTGATTTTGACGTTTCTTTTAGCTGACAGATGTGGCGGCGATATACTTTAAGAATAATAAATGAAAAATTAAATGAAGTCGTATATTACGGAAAATAAATTAATTGTCGCAGTCGGATATAAACTATCCTAAGTTGCAGCGGGAATAATAATGTACCTATATAAAATGTTTCATATTTTTTCGTCCATGGGATGCTGAGAACATTCGTACCACAGAAAGCTTAGTTTCAAACTGGCTGATTCCTTTTTTAATTTAGTGATTTATTATAAGTGGAGATGGAGATATTATATATCCCGCAAGAGTTGACTTGAGATGAGATGAGACGCGATGTATTTCTGTTGCCGCTATAACAGCAAATACTAAAAACACAGAATAAAATAGTTTTTTATAGACAATGCTACGGAACCCTTCGTGCGCGAGTCCGACTCGCACTTAGCCGTTTTTTTTTTAAATTAATGTGTTCTCGTCGGTTTAGCGGGCTCTAAGTCACATCGGAGAAGTATGGCATTACGTTGCCGCCTACTTCTTTTTTCATCGCCTATCGGAAAATACAAGAATTTTTGTGTAACAAATCGTTTGATTTTCGTAATTTAACCGACACGTTCGATTAACGCCCACGCGTTTGGGCCGCCGGTACCAGCGCTCTATGACCAACATTTTCCTTTTCTTCATTACGTAATTAGACCCCTGAAGGGTCGCCATACTTGGTACAAAACAAATACCTTAAAAATTTGTGTCAGCATCTCCCGGTCTAATAGGCATTGTCGAGGAAATTGAATTTTTAGCATTTTTGGACTCTATGTGATGGCATTAAGGTTCAAAAGTGACAAACCTTCAAAATCCGTGACTGTACATACATTATGATTATTTTACTCTGATCCTTATTACGGATAGTAAAGTTACTTGTTGTAATAGTGTTGTCTTCTTAACGTAAATAAATCTTGTGGAATCAAAACCTAATATATACTTGAAATAAAGTGAACATGAATGACCTGACTACTAGGTACTACTAATTTGGCCTAGCGAGCCGAATCAGAGCACACAAACGAAAAAATCCCTAATTGATAAGGTCACCGTCATCGAATTCAATTAGGAGATACGAATATACTTTTACAATATAAGTAAAGGCAAGGTCAGCAACTCAGCAGTTCCACGAGATATTGTTTACTAACTACTAGTTAAAGAAACCGTTTTTAATTCAAATTACTCTTGAGGAGGTATTACCTGTATTATACATACCTATGGATAGACTTTATAGAGCATATAAATAATGATAACGCAAAACCTGAAAATAGTTCGCCTACAATCACCATTTCCTCAATTATTTCAAGCTACCTAGATGATTTTTTATGCCCTATATGAAATGCAACTGTTAAGTTAAGCAAGCGTCTACGTACAAAGTTCAATACATTGAAGACTCACTACTGACATAGGTACAAACAAATGAACGTTAGTTATGTATGGGCTAAAATTATTAAGACCGTAAAACATATGGGAAAACAGGCTTTAGCCCGCGCCTTCGTCCGCGTGGATCTCGTTGATTAGAGGATAATTGATATTAAAGTATTTCAGGCGTAGGCTTAATAAACATCGGTCTTCCGTGAAAAGTTCCCCCCACCTTTTCACCCCTTTAAGCGATTATTTCCGGGATAATAGTTATCCTATGTCCTTCCTAGGGTTTTAAACTACCTAGCAGTGGCGGAGCGCCCATACAAGCCGATTCCCACCGGCTTGCCTAAAATTTCTTGCTATATATCACCAAACTCGGAAATCATCCAAAAACAGCCCTTTTTTTGTGCTCGGGGTTGTCCAGTGAACATTTTCACACGTCGCCACTGCTACCTACATATCCATACCAAATTGTACCTAAAGCGGTTTAGTGGTTAAAATGCATGCAAAGGTAAGACACTTTCGCATTTACTGGAAACATTATTACTTTCTGAATTCGCTACATTACTGGATTTTTTATCAAAATCCGTTGAGTAGTTCTACTCACGTTAGTTTGGGCTACCCGTTCTCTTATGCCAAAAGACGCAAAACTTTCCATTTCATCCCAATATGACGGCAGATGAAGCATTATTTTGACTGATTGATTGATTGATGAACTGATAAGCAACGTCTGATCAAAAAACTTTTCAATAATGTTCAGCTGCAGGTCGATCACGTAAGCATTGTACGCGCGTCATGTAAATGTCACTTTTTATAAGGAAAAATGACAGTTAAATTGTCCAAACGCGCGTTCGGAATGTGACGTGATTACCCCTCAGTTGTAATAACCTAGCCTACTTCGGGTCGCAGTTCTAACCTAAACTAACCTACCATTCTTGTGCTAGTAGTTGGATTATGTATACATATGACCGACTAATTTCTGGCTTACTTTTAGTCGGATACATTTTACTTAGAAAAAAAAATGTGTTTTATAAAATAACGCTCTTCAATCATTTATTTTGCTGGTTTACAATTTATAAGGTGGACAAATATTGGTTACATAGTTGGTCGTTTGGAACATTCTTTGCAAATCAAGGGTTGCCATCCTGATTTTATCTATACTAATATTATAAACAGGAAAAGTAACAAGGCTAAATGGAAAGCAGTTCAGGACTTCATTCTGCGCCCCCCTCGCCAACTCGTTCCAAATACATTAACTATCGTTCTTTAATACCTACATAGAAACATGGCTAAATGGAAAGGTACCTAAATAGAAACAAGGCTAAATGGAAAGCAGTTCAGGACTTCATTCTGTGACCCCGCGCCAACTCGTTCCAAATACATTAACTATCGTTATTTAATACCTAAATAGAAACGAGGCTAAATGGAAAGGTACCTAAATAGAAACAAGGCTAAATGGAAAGCAGTTCAGGACTTCATTCTGTGCCCCCCTCGCCAACTCTTTCCAAATACATTAACTATCGTTATTTAATACCTAAATAGAAACAAGGCTAAATGGAAAGCAGTTCGACTTCATTCTGTGCCCCCCTCGCCAACTCGTTCCAAATACATTAACTATCGTTATTTAATACCTAAATAGAAACAAGGCTAAATGGAAAGCAGTTCAGGACTTCATTCTGTGCCCCCCTCGCCAACTCGTTCCAAATAACTACCGTTACTATCGTTATTTAATGCGAGCGTGAAATGTCTATGTGAAATTAAATGATTCTCGAATAGACATCAATTCAATATTGACCGAGAAGTAAATCTCCGTAGGTACTTACTAAACGATTGCCATTGCCACGAACATTTATTTTTAGTTAGTATCTGTATTTAAGAGCCAAAACACGGGTTACTTTTTCATTCAAAATTATTTGTCCCAATTTCTCCCAAATCCTTAGTTTACCGTACTTTGACTTTGTCGTATTATGTGTAAACAACGTAGAATGCAAGTAGGTACACGATGAAGAGAACAATAGCCGCACCAGAGTCGGATATCTCACCGGCTTACTTAGCAGTTAAAAAACACCCGCCATTGTTGTCACATTCCGATAATGTAGGTAGTACGTCCTTTCGCGCTTTACTCGCCCGCGGGCGCAGCTGCACGTGTCGGCTAATTAGCTTCAAGTGACAAGTCTATTCTAATGAGACGCTTATCTCCCTTGTTTTTAATAGTACACTATAGCATAGCATAGGTTTCACATGCCTATTTTAGTCTTACACTCCATGTGTATGAGAAGATGCTCTATTGTAGTACCTATTCATAGATTGTAATGGCAAACACGTCTTACACAATTACAAACAGGAAAACTGCGCCTTGAGATTCATAATAGGTACTTTCCATGAACTCTCGTTCATAATCTACAAATACCTAAGGTTAGACTTTACTTACCTACTCTGTGTTTGTAGGTACTGATATTTGTCTGACACAAAAGGAGTGTATTATTTATAAATTAGTGGGTGCATTTGTTTGCTATCGTTTTGACCTACGCGTAGAACTAAATCGTAGGACAAAACAGACTACATCAATTTCTTGTACACTCCTGTGTTTGCCATGTTACCCATGCTATTATTAAATTTTCACTTCCGGTTCAAGCAAATGACCTAAGCTTCATTTCAATAATATAACAGTGGATCGATACTCGATTTAACCACGGATAAAAATATAGTTTTCGGGCTAGTTCTGTTCGCGGCTGGTAGTGGGAACTATATTGGCGCAATCTCCACGATGTTGGAAGTCAGCCAAACGAGTCCATGCAATAAAAGTCAGATATTCTGTTTGCTCTGGATCTTCTAGTTAAAATGATTGTACGCAATAGTCGCTCCGCAGTAAAATACCGGGAGAAACTACGACGTGACGGGTTGGATTGATATTCTTATTTTACTAGTTATTTTAACAACATCCGGATTTTACAAGCTTTCTATTAACTTGCAATGTTTGTAACTATGTTCGGGTGGAATCTTGCAACTTAATTTTGAAGCAAATATCTGCAACCGATTGAACTGAAATTTTGGGTAAAGGTAAAGTTTGGATGACATTGAATATTATATTACCATCGAGCTGATCTGATTATGGAGACTTCAGTACCTAACCGACTTAACCCCGTTGAGTTTGGGCTCATTAGAATTGTCTCAATGAGTAGTCAATGACGGTATACAAAAAAGTAGAGTTGAAGAAATTTTTGACAAAAAAATATATCTCACATAATGGTCAGTAATCAAAAGAAATTAAAGCCAGTTTCCGTTCAGGAAGTTCGTCATATAAGATGGTCTAAATTAACCAAGAACTTGCACATTGGGCCATAAGTATGCCCAATTTCGATCTACAAAAGCGGTCGGTTAACGAAATTGTTGACCACTTTAGTAAGGTCAGTGCGGCCAATTCCGTCTGCGGGGTCTACGGAAATCCGTACAACAGCTTTTGCAACAATTTTTATCACAACACGTTGTTTATTTATTTATTTATCGTATGGCGGTTACACACTGGTACATATATGTATTCGTATCGATGTCGCTGATAGAGTTCCAGTGTGCGCTGCGAGGTTCAGAAGGAACAGTGCAGCTGCCGAGTTTGTTGTTCTTTTAGCACCACCCGGAGGACACGTGTAGGGCGTCTAGGGTTATTCCTACGGACGTAGAACAACAACGACCTCCTACAACACGTTGTAGCCGACTCGATCGATAAAACAGCGACCGTATTTGCTACCAACAGTCAAAAACATATGGCGCCATCCTGGTACACGAAAAGTAACTGCTAGACGGAAACGCCCCAAACCCTAGGGAAAATCCGTCTACAGACATGTTTTCAACAAAAAAAGCATATTTAAATAAATAAATATTTAGATATGCTGAAGTTATCTATTGCATTAGGAATGACCTTAATATATTATCTCAACAGTTTTATGGGCTGACTATATTACTGGGCCCATAAAGGATTGTATATATGAAAGAAGCGAGTACGATGTGAACCAAGCTATATAGCATCAAACCGCATTGTGCATTGGATACTTTTATCGTAACACCTATTAATTAAAAACACCGAATGCGTCAGTAGTTGAAGGCAGTGACGTCTCCAGTGCGTTTGATACGGCGTTCATAACATTCATAACAAGCCGGTTATCGGCCGTGCACTCATCCCGTAAATACCTAACTAGGTCTCGAATAACTCACTCTAATATGGTTCAACTTATTTTCTTAATAGTGCAATTATAATGCACATGATATAATTTTATGTGATTTATAAATACTTACACACTTTAATCTGTTTATCTACCCACATGTTATAAATCCTCTAATAGAATGTGTTCGGAAACCATATATATAACGACCACCATAATTGCAACCAGTAACGTAACATCAGCGTTTTATCTGTGCCAGTGTTAATATAATGTATGAAAAATCATAATAGCATCGACAATCGATGTTATTATGGAAATCAGGTCCGGTGTTGGGGTCGCATGATGTAGTTGGTCATGATTTAAAACCTAGTCGACGTAGTGAGACGAATTGTCGATTTGTATACATATTTCACAAATGTCGCACACGTAAGTAAGATATCGAACGATATGATGGTTGGACCCGACTCTGGTTTGTCACTGAATTAAAAAAAAACGATGACAGCTGCCAGAAAACAACGTCGCGATGCCTTATGATGGTTTATGATACGTGGATAGATAAAGTAGTGTATTTGACTACTAGTATGTAACTGCACATAATTAGGCATTAAAACACTCGTGTGATGTTATTATGAAACTCGCCTTCGGCTCGTATCATAAACCCACACTCGTGTTTAATTCCCCTCATTATGTAGTCACATAATATTAGTTTATGTGACTGTACATAATGAAGGGCATTAAACTCGAGTGTGGGTTTATGAAACGAGCCGAAGGCGGGTTTCATAATAACATCACACGAGTGTCTTAATGCCTAATTATGTACAGTTACATACACTATTTTATCTATCCACATATCATAAGCCTCCATGATGCATTCAGGAGCCGCATATTATGACCGGCATCGCGGCGTCGTTTTCTGGCAGCTGTCATAGTTTTTTTTAATTCAGAGACAAACTAGAGTCGGATCCAACTATCATATCGTTCGATATCTTACTTACGTGCGACATCTGTCAAATTTGTATGCAAATTGACAATTAATTTCGAACTACGTCATCTCGACTGATATTAGAATAGAGGTTAAATCAAATTTCTTTGTTTTTCAGAAACGTTCGAAATTTGAATGAAATAATATTATCGAAATCGATGTTATTATTTAGTAATAATAACATTTCTACAGATAAGAAATTTGTTCTAACAAAACAGTTTATTTTTATGGTGGTCATAATGTGCGGTTCTTGAACGCATCATGAATAGATAAACTACTATAAATTTACTGAACTCTAGATTACCATGCACCATAGCTGGGGCATAGGATCGAAGCTGAAGTTATCTGAGTTTACGGGACCTATATTTTTTTATTGTACTGGCAAAATACAACATCCATAAGCACGCTCACTTCTACTGCTCACTTAACAAAGAAGTGCGCGCAACGGTCGATGCGAGTTATGCCGATAGTAAACTCAGCTGTGTGGTTAACTTGCCATTAAATCACGCAGTTCACGTCATTAGTCGTGCTGAAATAATCGACTGGACGCAATGTAAACAACCTTATCTCATAAAAGCTGGAGATAACCAATGCAGTGAATGAACGCGCCCCTCCCAATTGCCTTGATAAGGCCAAAGTCAAGCTGTACTATTAACATACGAGTATACTTACTATGAATTTTGTAAACTTGTAAGTTTATTAGTTTTATTACTTTTGCCAATATTAAACCAATCTAACGACGCTTTAGAATTTAAGAATTTATTTCTCTAAAACAATACAATTCACTTATTATCTAGAGAATTAAATACAATAACATGCCTTAATGTCCTTAAGTTAACAACGTGTACGATTGCAAAGAATACATTAAAAAAATAAAACTTAATATTATTTAATAGTCATCATCATCCTCCTCCTAGCGTTATTTATTCCCGGTTGTGCCCCTAAAGGAGCCCGGGGTCCGCTTTAATAGTATCACCGCAAAATGCACAACAAAGTGGGTAGAATACAAACAAAAGTAAGTTAGTATTTCTATTGTCCATCGCATAGTATAAAGTATAGTAACTGATTAGCCGGTAGGCCGGCGAGCGCTGCAGTTGTAAGTCTTTATTACGTGTCGATTTTCAATCGCTATGATGATAGCCACTGTGATAGTAATGTGATACTATTTTATTTTATGAGTTAAGACATAACTATTACTATGTTAATTTAGTTTTTTTTTTAATACGAATTTATATTGTCTTACAACGGTAGAATAGATATAGGTCTTTATAAAGGTTACTTATATATTACAATTAACTAATTTCTAATTTTAATTATACATTACTATATTTAGTGTTTCATAGTTTGGTTTACATGTTTAAGTTTATGTATTATAATTTTTTTTGTCCCTTTTCTTGCAGTGTAAGTACAAACAATTATACAAATTCCGAGAATTCTTTCGTGATTCACTTGTCTACCTAAGTTATTTGTACTTTATTATATGTATGTACCTACTTATAATATAAAATAAAGATGTAATGTGCCTTTGTAGCTTTTTAAGTTGGTATGTAATTAGGGGGTATATCCAACACTAGTAATCTGACTTCACTTTCACCGGTATAAATAATACCCAAAGTAGTGGGAACTGAGTTCTATGGACGCGTATAGCCACTGCTACTTAATAGGTATTTACATTCACCATCGACGAAGGTGCTCACAAATGTCTGAACATGAATCTGTTGTGATGCTGCTAGAGTGAATAAGCAGAAAAGATATTTGTGAGTTCACTGCATGTAATTGCACTACTTTTCTTTCCCGACATTACTTGACAATAATACCTACATGCAATTTCATTGCCGCATAACCTTTTCTTAGAGGCGTGTCAATGGTAAATATGCGCCGCGTCGTTTGTGGCTGACGCCCGCCGTATACGCTTGCATACAGCCGACAGATGGGCTTGAATGACGGCGGTTGTAAAACTTGGCGAAATACCGAGTGGCATTGAACCCGACACGGCGAATGCACCGGGCTTCGGTCCGTTAGCTTTACCCGAGGTCAGGGTATCGTAATGGGCTTAAAGGATATGCGTAGCTACTCAGTTTTATCGCGAAATTTCCAGATTACCGTTCGGCTTTATCAAAAATGTATACCTTAATTTATGTCATAGTCATAGTACTCATTGTAACTCAAAGGATCAGAGGCTCTAGTATAAGTTTTATCGATACAATACGTTTTCGATCGCGTTTGCGTTTAGTTTCAATTTGTATGGCAACGCGTGGTTCCTAATAGTTACCACCAGAGGCGCTGTTCGCGTTGCCATAGAAATTTAAACTAAACGCAAACGCGTTCGAAAAAGTATTGTGTCGATAAAACTTATACTAGAGTCTCAGACGTGCGTCTAAGTATGAGTATAGGTATTATATTACGGATACGAGACGGTTATCGGTATGGAGAGGAAATGTCAGTGAGCGGAGTGTGCCACTCGAAGAACCGCCGCCCGCTACTATCATTCATACTTACTAGTCAATAGTAGGTACAGTCACGAGCTTTAATTTAGGACCCATTTCCTTCAAATGTTGTTAGAACATTCACAATGCAATAGGGTCGAAAATTTCAGTTCAATAATAGCGGTGAAGTGTCAAGATAAGACAATTAAATGTCTTATCGAATGGGTCCTTGAACTGATAACCTCTTTGCAAAAAGCTTACCTATATCATTATGGTTTTTTAATTAAGAACATGCGTCAGTGTCAGACAAGAAAATTGAGTAAACTGACATTTTGACGGAATATATTTGCAAATAACAAATATGGCCGGAGAGGACTGGGCCAAAAAGACGAGTGACAATTACTCGGAAAAAATCGGAAACGATCGTTTTGACTCGTTGCGCCCGGTTGCCCCTAGACACGTGTAAACGTAAGTTGTCTATGGCAAACTTTATGACACTACATAAAAATATTAGCTCTAAACGTCTTCAGTTTGCTATTACGATATTCCACTTTAGGCGGGTCCCAAATTAAAGCTCGTGACAGTACTTAGAGTAAAACTAAACATAAAATGAACGCCCACTATCTACATGATATTGGAAATGTGCGAGGGAAAATATTTATTGTACCAATTTAGAAAGAATATTGGCAGTGAAGATATTTTATCGAAACACTTCAAAAATTGTGTGTATCAGTTATAAAGTTATGCAAGTTTATTTTTTTCTCTCATAACTATAGAATTAAATTAATGAGGATGAGTATGAGTATAAATTTAATTTTAATACTTACAACGACTCCATAGCATACTTTAGTCTTATTGTGCTACGAATACTCCGATGCCTGTTGATTACTTATACCAGTTTGTACCTTGTCTGATGCAATGCGGTTGTGTTTATTACGACGCGAATCCTCTGTCCTCTAGATAGTGCATTTAAGTAGTAGGTAGTCGTAGTAGTAGTATTAGTAATTGTAGTTAACGCTTTATGCACAAAAAACACACAACAGAAATAAATTTATAAAGGCGAACATCCTCGAGAGAGCTCGCGAGCCATATTGTGCTAATTGTGCAGGTAGCCTTTGAGCATCTGAGTGAAAAAGTGACATGGCAGACATACTTTACATAGGTATTTAGTGTAAATAGGTACATATTAAGTATTTGTATTGCTTTGCGTTTAAGTAACTAGGTTTGCCGTTTGTGTCCAATATTATAATTAAAGTCGTTTATTTTTATTGAGTTTACTCGCTCATATACTTGCATGCCATACGCACCAAGCTCTGAAGTGTCAGAATGAGGAGCTGAGAGCGCGCGCCTCATTAGTACAATATTGGTACCTACATATACGATATAACTATGTTGAATCAGATTGAAACCCAATGTGAATCACTAAGGGTCGCGGTTGCACTCACAACTCACAAGACTGTGTAAGTTTAGTAGAAACAAAAAAAAATCTAGGGGACAATCTTGAACAAAGAATGTATGCTTATACCTACAACTTAAATTGAGATCTAAACTCCGATGCTATCCGCAAAAACAAAACAAACATTATTAAATACTAAGTAGTACTTGACTCGGTATGACGTGAAATGTTAATCACTTTTTAACCGACTTCAAAAAAGGAGGAGGTCATATGTTGCACTGTATGTTTTTTATGTATGTTCCCCGATTCCTAACCGGTCTAATCCCAATAAGGTCTAGTTTTTCCTCTGGGTTGGAAGGTCAGACGGCAGTCGCTTTCGTAAAACTAGTGCCTATGCCAAATCTTGGGATTAGGTTTCAAAGCGGACCCGGGCTCACCCGGGAATAACGCTAGGAGGATGATGTTCCCCGATTTCTCCGTCAATTGTAGACCGATTTCCAAAATTCTTTTTTTGTTCGATAGAGTATACTCCCGAGGTGGTTTGTCACCAATTTAGGATCTGATGATGGGATCCTAAGGAAATTGAGGGCAACGCTCAAATTTTATAGGCACGCGTTTAGTGATTTTGGTATTTTCTATTATAACTCGTGTATTTACCCTCGGAAATCGTAATTTTGGTGAAGTGGAACTGATGATGAAGACCACAGATGACTTATGGAACTCCGCAAAGATGTAAAGTACGTCAAAGATTCTAACATGATTCCGTTGAAGTAGCAACTAATGAAGTGTTCATTCTGAGATCCTTGAGGAATCGATGGAACTCCTCAAATATTATCAGCCCACATATAGAGACTTGCGTTTTATCTGTAATAATCAACGCATTTGCTCTCGGAAAGCAGTTCATGTGGTAAATTGGAAAGAAAATGTGAAAATTTTCATGTACCATGTGGCTTGGCGAAGTAGGTACTGAATTGAAGTAGGTTTAAACTTTGTTTTTATAGTATTATTACGATAACTAATAAATTAAACAAATGCTCCAATCAATAGTAATTAACGGTTTCACGTTTTCTTGAAGAATGTATACGAGTAGGTATATGTGTGTTTTATTTATTTACACGAAGTAATCGTTTTTAGTGTCCTTATATTTTAGATTATTTATCGTGCGATACATACATAGCATATCGTGAACACATTGCACTATTTAACCGAGGCTTTGATTTAGAATTAACGCACGTGGGTGGATGGATCCTGTTCTCCAAAAACCCAATAGATTTTTGGCATATACACTCTACTCGGCGTCAAAAATATCGCACTTTTCCTAAAATTCAAGCGATTATTACTACTAAGATACTTAGGTACAGTCGACTACAAAGAGATGTATGTTTTTAAATGTTACAAAATGATGTATGTATACCTTATTACTATGGCAGTAAAGTCTATGTATAAGTGTTTGTGACTGTACTGTGCCCTGTCGATATTAGTATCATTTGAAATAATTTTAAACCCCCTATTTAAAAGCTTTCAAATGATATTAATATCGACAGGGCACAGTAAGTATCTTAGGAATAATAATCGCTTGAAACGAATTTTAGGAAAAGTGCGATAGTTATAATGGCTATAATATAGAGTAACAAACACTACGCAAATTTACAATATCTGAGCAGTTCTAGAAAAGTTTGTACAAAGTTAGCACGTCAATTAAGACTGACTTTATAGTTTCCTTTTATGTTACCATTTTTTTAGTGATAATAAGTAGGCTTTAAGGTAAACGTCCGAGTGTTCGATGCTGTACTAGTATATGTAGATATATGGCATGGCCACTTTACGTCAAAGCAATATGGTTTAAATTTGAATTAAGAGGATTTTTCTTCATTCGATTTTAAGCCATGTCACTTTGACATAGAGTGCCCATGCCATATATCTACTAGTACAGCGTCGAGCACTCGGACGTTTACCTTAATACTATTTTTAACAATTAAGTTTCTGTTATACGTTTATTTCCGAATAATCTCAAAACACATTAGAAATTACTTTATTACTAAATTGGTAACAAAAGAGGAATATTAAAAATCGGGTATTTTTAAAAACCATGCTAACTTTGTACTAATTGTTCTAGGACTGCTTATTTACGATATCTTGCACTTGTAACTAAACATAATTTGGAGTAACGCAAAACTTGATTCCAGAATTCGGTTACCTAATGAATAGGGAACATTACTGCAATGTTCTGCCGCCAGAGGCAGCACTACCACTAATAGTAAAACAGTATAGGAATATAGGGATTCACACACACATGCACAATTGATTGTCAAATGAGTGACAAGGATGCTTGCATAGACAATACCGCAAGTGGGAACGAGATACAATGTCAACGCTGCTAGTGTCGCCACCTACGAAGAGTTTTGCGTAATGTTCCCTATTGTCCACTTGAAAGTTTGATTAGGCTTCCTCTGAATGTTTATAGAGAGTAAATATTAAAGTGTGAAATGTCATGTAGTTCTGCGCCATGACTTAGGTAGGTACAGTTTCTCACCGACTGTTACGTATTTATTGTACCTAGCTTAGTCCCATCCCATAGCGGTACGTTAATCCGTGCTCCCTTCATTCTCTCACGCTGTGTTCTTTGATCGGGCCAACCCAATTATAGTTCACGTAATTGGTTCCGAGGCAAATACTCGTAACACTCCGTCGTAAAAGTTCACACTTCATGGAATACATCCTGGAAACTACTAAGGCGAGAGGAAAACACGTAAAGCTTAAAATTTCTAGAAAACGTTCTGCAATCTAGTTCCTTCAATGTCGAGTGGCATATTTATGTCGTAGGTACCTACTCATAGATTCTAAAGGCGAAGGAAAAAAAAGCAAGGCGTCTTTCATGTAGACAATAGGATAGTTAACTGTTTAGTTACTTACATATAAACTATGTTCAGAGGGGTAATCACGTAACGTTTTAAACGCGCGTTAGGACAATTTAACTGTCATTTTTCCTTATAAAAAGTGACATTTAGATACCTGCGGCGCTACCACGATCTTCGAATCTCGAACTTCGTATATCTCTGTCTCTGTCGCTCGAGTACCATAAACCATAAGTGCGATAGAGACGGAGATATACGAAGACGAAGACTCTGACGCGCGTACATTGCGTTACGTGATCGACCTGAGGGCCTACCGCGAACGGCATTCGAAGTTTTCCCTCTCTGTTGCACTTACGTACGGACTCACAGGTATGACAGAGAAGGAAAACTTCGAATGCCTTTCGCTGTAGGCCCTCTGGTTATAGAAGTCATAAGTCGCAACGGCGCTTAATAGGTACATTACCTTCACGGGTCCAGCGCTAAAATTATGCCTGATACATATGAGCAGTTGAGCACAGGAAAGACTGAAGACTAATTCATAGGTACCTACTTAAATATGATGTGACTTAGACTGGTTAAGGCTTATACACCCGCTAACGTCCTTGAGTCGTCGTTCGTATGGGCCAGCGCGCGACTGATCGGGCCTGCCGATCCTCCGCGTTCGCGCATTTTGTAGGTATTTGGACATAGTAATTAAGATAATCATTTTATCTATTCAAACTCTGCGAATTTGTCTATAAATATTCAATAACTTTATTTGAGTACAAAAATTTCATTTAAAATATCTATAGTTTAGTCATAATATTGAATAAACTTTACAAAAAGAGGTAACTTTGGGATTTTTTCTATCGAGTGAAGTTCATTAGATCGCGTAACTGAATGCGACTTTGACTAGATTAGATCCTTAAGTAATACGTATATTTTTTTTAGATTTTTAAACCCTATTTTCTACGTCTGAGATTGTTTTAAAAAACTCGAAAACGATGCCCCTCTTGATTGTCGAGCCTTAAGCATTCCTTGAGATCGCGATGATTCCTTGATACCACGTCATGTCGCAGTTATATCGCACGTGGTATATATTTGACATGGGATCACTGGTATTGGGAAACAAGTAACCCTCAAAAATTTGTCTCGCTCGCTCGCTAATGTTATCTCGATATGCTCTTCGCTCGTGAACGGAAACTTACGAAAATAGATATGTAAATAACAATAAGGTAAGAACAGGTGGTCACTTTTTTTTCAAATTGAGGTTTTAATGTCAAGTTTCCATAACGAGCTCAGCATTTTGACATTAGAAACTCATTTTGAAAAAAAAATTGAATAACAATTATACCAATTTTGATTTTTTTATTTTTCTTTATTAGTTTTAGGGTAAGGCCCTCATAATCGAACTTTTCGCCGGACCCCATGTGACCCCAACGTATATAAAACACGCCTTTATGACCGGAGCTCGGACCGTTAACCGTTGTCTAAATTTGACGTCTCCTGCATGTCATAGTCTTTCAAAGTCAGAGTAAAAGAGACATAAAACCAAATAAGTTTCTGTCAAAAATTACAACTCACCCAGACTATACCTCAATTGTCACCCAAACTATACCTTTACCCAAAATTACAGCTCAATCGGTTGAAGATATCTGCATCAAAATTGAGTTGCAAGATTCCACCCGAACAAATTACATACATACTTACATACATTGCAGCGACTTTCCCTTCTTTCATTATGGTACCTGTACCCATACCACGGGTTTGACGTGAGTCGCGTTTACTTTACTCGCTAGCGACTGTGTAAAAGATTTTAATGAAAAATCTATATACTGCCCCTGGCGGTCACTCATCGAACTAAAAAACTAAACTTTAGCACGAGTCACTTGTACGTTTACTTTACTCGCAATCGTTAACTCGATCGTTCGTATAGTTTAATCGATTTTTAGGGTTCCGTACTCTAAGAGTAAAACGGGACCCTATTATTAAGACTCCGCTGTCCGTCCGTCCGTCCGTCCGTCCGTCCGTCCGTCCGCCCGTCCGCCCGTCTGTCTGTCTGTCACCAGGCTGTATCTCACTGATACCGTGATAGTTCCAGTTGAAATTTTCACACATGATGTATTTCTGTTGCCGCTATAACAACAAATACTAAAATTAAATAAAATAAATATTTTTATTGATAATGGTACGGAACCCTTCGTGCGCGAGTCCGACTCGCACTTGGCCGGTTTTTTTCAATATTCAGCCTTATATCACAAGCATTTATCGTTTTAATTTATATGCTAGCGTTTGTCGGTTATGACATTACAGAATACGCGCATTTCGAACGTTGAATAATTCCCCAAGGCCAAGTTGTTTAAAGGCATGAAGGAATCTATACCGTAAGCTTAACGACATTAAGTATAACTTAACAGTGTGCGCCGATTCTTCACTGAATCTCTTGACACAATATGGCGGAACGTGTGCCATTTATTTGCATTTTTTAATACAAAATACACGACAATCCGAATTTAGCGGATATATGTTGTCAATTCAAAACCCTTATTATTATACGTTCTTTAATTTGAGATAGGTGTCGATCGGATCTACTCTTGACGGAATAATACGTTATCACGCGCCATTTTGCAAGTGAAATAGTCTACTACAGTCGCTACGGTAGAATCGATTCGGAATGTCAAATTTGTGACACATGGTACGCATCGAAAACTAAACGCTAGCGAGTAACGTTTTGAAGTTGTTTTTGGAGTAGGTACAATTATTTAGAGTAGGTACAGAAGTTGTTTTCGGAGTAGTTAAAATTTGATAGCTCGAATTTGCAACAGTCGAAATCTATTCGAAGCTCGTTTACTCGCTCTCGTCTGTAGTTACGCAGCGTAAGTTTTTGATTGTAACTCATACTAGTAGTACTGGCCCCTATTTCACCAAATCGACCGCGTTGACAGGGTAAGGTGGTTGCTCGGCAGCTTATTGACCCAGCAATGTACGTAGAATTGTCATTATCGGGTGATAATTGTCAAGATGGTGAAGATGGCTGTTTACCGCAATCAACCGTGTTACTAAAATCACAGTCCGTTATATAGTCATCAGTTCATATGTAGCAGTGGGTGATCACTCATCTCATCTCTCGTTGGGTACCTACTTGGGTGGCATAGTGTCGCGGCGGCGGGCAGCCGTCGGCAATATGGCAAACGCTTAGTAACCTCATTGCGGGGGATAACGCCGCCGCTCCGCGCTGCCGCTGTCGCTCCGGAGCGCGCGTGCGCGATGTGATCGATCTTCAAAAACCGCAGGCTTTTCCAATACTCCCCAAAACTTGGATAGAAAACCTTTAGGTATCGCTTGTAAATGTACTTATAAGTGTAGCGGCCTACTTTATCTTCTAAAAAGATTTTTTTATTTCTAAGCAGGTAAAATCGGGTGACTACGAAAGGTTTTTGGAAGAGTTGACAGGATATCTAAAATTATATTTTCATTCACCAGTCAGAATTGGTGGAGTTTGTGCTTACAACATTGGTTACTTTCTCTTTTTGAATATAAAGCCGAAATATTTGTTTCAAAGACTTTTTCAAATATCCTCGGCATTTGTAAATAATAAGTGTTTTAACTGCAAACAATTTAAAAAAACCGGAGTATGTAGGAAATTCCGATTGATATTCAAAAGAGAGTTTTATTCGGTTCTTACACAATGTACATATTCCTTTTTCGTTCGTAGATACCCCACAAAAAAAATGCTTGGTTTGGTAGAAATTAGAAATTATCGGAATAACCCGATTTTCAGAATTAGCCGAATGCACGTGTCCAACCGAGGTGCTATTAAATTCGGATTTATTTATTTTGTACAATATACATATGTAGATATAATCAAAACTCGCTATTACTTAGCATGAAATATATATGTCACCGTTAGATTGTGAAAACCGTCAGTTTATAATCTAACTCGCGATATTATAAACTGACGAAAAATTGTGAACTGTCAAAACCATTCACAATTTAACGCATTATTTTTCGTTAGTTTATAAACTATCAATGTCGAATCGTCAAATTGTGAACTGAGATCAAATCGGCTTGCTACGGAACGTACACAAAGACTAGGTAGGTTAGGTTAGTCAGTTGCCCGAAGGGCAAAGCGCCCAGAGATAGGAGCCCCGCACAGCGGGACTCCGTCGACACTGCTGGATGCCGAGATAAATGGAATAAAATGTCTGAATAAAAAAAAAACAATCATGATCTGACGTAAGTGGAAATTGATGCGAGTGGAATAATTCGCTCAACCAAAAAGCGCACAGGTTGCGTTCCGAATCAGGCAAAATTTTGATTCAGTTCACAATTTGACGATATGACATTGTTAGTTTATAAACTAACGAAAATGAATGCGTTAAATTATGAATTATTTTGGCAGTTCACAATATTCCGTCAGTTTACAATATAACGGGTAAGATTATAAACTGACGGTTTTCACAATCTAACGGTGACATATATACTGAGTAGATACTTATTTTGGAAATCACGATTGGTAATGAGCGAATATCCTTAAAATGGAAGTCTTGATTAAGGTTTTAACCCTTGTATTTCTAAATTACACAAATGTAATGTACAAAACGCTTCAATGGGGAATGGATGAAAATTTTAGAAGTGCCTGATTTTTTTTTTGGTGATAGGAATAACCTTCCTTAGCACCAGAAAAAAGTTGCAGATTTTTCAGGTGCGTCAATTATTTTTAAAAAATATAAACAGTTTCCTCACTTACGTTTTGGGTTTAGGACGGCGAATGAGACATTTTCCTTGATTCGTCTCATATTACAAAAAATATCTTAAAAATCCGTGGTAAACTGACACTGGCAATGATATTGACAGCTGCAGCAGCTATATTTGTCATTGTCAGGGTCAGATATTCAAAAATGTTTTTGTAATATGAGACGAATCAAGGAAAGTTTCTCATTCGCCGTCCTAAACCCAAAACGTAAGTGAGGAAACTGTTTATATTTTTCAAAAATAATTGGCGCACCTGAAAAATCTGCAATTTTTTTCTGGTGTTAAGGAAGGTTATTCCTATCACCAAAAAAAAATCAGGCACTTCTAAAATTTTCATCCATTCCCAATTGCCAAAAAAACTATTATTAATGAATGAAACAACGAAACAACATGTAGCATCAATAAATATGGCCTGAAAACAAAACTAAACAATGTTATTTGAAATGCATTTTAACTGTTCAGCTGAACATCAGTTTTTAGAATTTCGTACTTTTCTTGAATTTGGACTTAGACCAACTTAACGTCAAGGCTCGACAGTCAACAGGGGCAGCGTTTTCGAGTTTTTTAAAACAATCTCAGACGTAGAAAATAGGGTTCAACAATCTAAAAAAAAGATACGTATTACTTAAGGATCTAATCTAGTCAAAGTCGCATTCAGTTACGCGATCTAATAAACTTCACTCGATAGAAAAAAATCCCAAAGTTACCTCTTTTTGTAAAGTTTATTCAATATTATGACTAAACTATAGATATTTTAAATTATTTTTTTGTACTCAAATAAAGTTATTAAATATTTATAGACAAATTCGCAGAGTTTGAATAGATAAAATGATTAAATACTATGTTTAAATACCTACAAAATGCGCGAGCGCGGAGGCTCGGCAGGCCCGATCAGTCGCGCGCTGGCCCATACGGACGACGACTCAAGGACGTTAGCGGGTGTACAAGCCTTAACTTGATGTTCCGAATATTGAAATTCGAACGAGTGGTATGTGCTACCGATTCGCGCAGATGTCTGTTCTCATAACTAGAAAAGAGATGTCTAACATTCTCTTATTTTACGAATTTATAATATAAAAAAATGCGAATAAAAATATGCGACACTTTTTCTAATGCATTTTTATAATTGTAGCTGTTTAGTGTTTCTGTACAGAGGCCTACCGCGAACGGCATTCGAAGTTTTCCCTCTCTGTCGCACTTACGTACGAACTCGTAAGTTTCCTCTTTAAGTTTGGCCTAGGTTAATCAAAGCAGTCACCAAATAAGACTACAACTAGTTTTATTTGGTAAGTAGTCAACCAGTTTCGATTAAAATCACTTACGAAAATAAATTCCTTATTTTCTACTTTCAACAGGTTTTTCTTTATAACTACAGATTCCCAGTAGAATACCTTTAGGTTTTAATCTCATAATTAAGGGCAACATAGATAAACTCATAATCTATAACAATAGTAAATTCCTTTACAATTGTGCTCGAACAGATAGTGTCTCATAGTTTGAAGTATTAATAATTCTAGCTAGTATATCTAGCCACTTAATTAACGACTAGGGTCAGATTTAGATAAAGTCTCGTTGTTCTTTCGGCAGTTTTGACGTGGCTAAAGGGAAGGCTCTACCTGTCTGGAGAGCACGACCTAAGGTCACAGACTTGTTATTCTATAGCATTCACAATAGGGCGTTCGTACCCTAATTAACCTGACTTAACTTGCCTCCGATTCAGATACAATACATTAAATAACCGTAAGTTATTTAATCCTTTTTTATAAATTAGGGAACTGATTAATTGCCAAAGAGAACGAGATTTATATGACCTGCATGGGTTTGGTATCCATAGAACTGAAGCGCAAGGGTTGACAACTGAGTGGCCACTCATGAACAAAGCTACAGAGGTAGCGAGATCTTATTAAAGGTACCTTAATCTAAAGCAATTTGGTGTAATCACCTATGAGCAACTCAATCACATAGCTCATTAACATATGTACATGGTCAACCCTCACAATACACAGACGATCTCAGCACTAGACTGGAGATATATACAATGGATACCTCCTCCCTCGTACGTGGGTAGCAAACGAATCTGACTCTAGAAGTTTTAACGTACCAGAGATAGGTTCGCCCTTTATAAATATCATTTACACTTAGGAAGTAACGTTTTGCGCCTTAACCTAAGCTGGACGCAGTCTAGGGCAAGAATTAATGACTCTATCTTCCACACAACGAAGACAAAGATAGTTATAGCAAAACAAGTACGATCCATGAGGAAATGACTCTAGGTACGAGTGGTTAAACATTGTTTGTTCGAGTTAAGACAAAAGGAGCCCTAATACCATTTCACCTGGACCTTAACTTGATGTTCCGAATATTGAAATTCGAACGAGTGGTATGTGCTACCGATTCGCGCAGATGTCTGTTCTCATAACTAGAAAAGAGATGTCTAACATTCTCTTATTTTACGAATTTATAATATAAAAAAATGCGAATAAAAATATGCGACACTTTTTCTAATTCATTTTTATAATTGTAGCTGTTTAGTGTTTCTGTACAGAGGCCTACCGCGAACGGCATTCGAAGTTTTCCCTCTCTGTCGCACTTACGTACGAACTCGTAAGTATAACAGAGAGGGGAAACTTCGAATGCCTTTCGCGGTAGGCCCTCAGACATCATAAAAATTCGCGAGGATAGGTAGATAAATGCTGATAATATTACAAGTATAATGAGATTCGTCTGGGAGCAGTAAATCTAATAACACGCGCGGTCACTTGTTGAAACGGAGCGGTTGGTACCGGCCTCAGAGCATAGAATACTAGAGAGAGGACAAACCGCCGGCGGCCGTGTCGCAGCTGTATGCTCAATGGGCATACATTGCCATACTGTGCACGCGTGCTGCGAGCAGAGAATATTACGTTTTTTCCCAAAATGCCTGATATGATGCGCGTTTATTGTCAAATAAGCGTGTAGGTATACAAGAGTGTGTAATTTAGATGTGTGCGTGCTTTGTCTTGTCAATTACTTGGGCGTTGTGTGGGTTAATGTACTTGCGACAGGCTCACTCTATACAAATCGGCCGCCATGTCCGATCTCCTTAAATACATCTGTGGTGCCGGCCATACGGTCTCACCCAATTCTAATATTTAGTCTTTTTTTCAATTTGAATCAGTTGCTTTAACGATTATTTTCTGTCTGTCAACAGGTATGGATCTGCTGATATCAAAAATTAACTATTACAGCCTATTCCTAAACCAATTCGACACTGTCGGTAAGTTTTACTGCTTTGTGTTTATAGAATATTAATTGTAGTTTAGTTAAGTTGTACAGTATTATAGTATAATTGCCTAATGCGAATTGTCACTGGTTATAGGTAATTTTGTGTTTCCGCCAATGCTCAGCCCGTGCGTTTGCAATGCGTTTAATGTGCAAATAACCGTTTTATTAAAAAATGTGTAGTGTGAAAGATAGACAGGTGTGTAAAGGTTCTACTTTCGCTTGTTCCAGAATGAATCTAGGCCCTGATAGCCAGGACCCACGCCGTCGTCGGAGGGCCGTTACTGGTGTAGGCAAGCGGCGCCCGGCTACGTCGCCATGTGCGCCCGTGGACCATACAGGTAATATTACTTACTCGATATTATTATATAATTCCCTAGTTTATAAACACTTAGACAAGTAATTGACTAGACATTAAGATTACATTTCATGATTTATGTTCTATTAAGCGAATTAATTCTTTATTTTTGCTAATGCGATTGATTATTTTGTGATTGCGATATTTTAGTTATGACAGACCACGTGTTTAAATTACCTTACATGGGCAATAACCACAAGTATCAAAACATTTTTTTTTGAGGTAACGACTTTTCTGGTGCCGTTATATATGATATTTCAACCTGAAAAGTAATGCAAGTAACAAAAATAGCATTTTATAAGATTAATTTAAAGCAAATCATATCAAAATGATTTCGCATGGTTTATAATAACTAATGGTAGCAGGTATGGAGTGATAAACGATACGATCCATATATTGCAACCACCACTCTCTCGTGTGGTGTCAGAACATGTTGTCGTTGCTTGCCCGATAAACGAGTCCATCATAGGCGCGCTGCAGCGACCGTATTGAATCTAGATATAAAACCGACGTGAACCAGACTGAAACAAGTTATTTGAATGGGTTTTGTAATGAATTTCGACAGCGGGCGACACGGGGAGCCACAGGCGCCGCGGCAGCGCGCGCCGGCCGGCCGCTTGCTCAGGTAGGTCCCTCCTGCCGCCCGTAAAGATACCAATGGCTCGCGATCCGCGCCCTCGACGAATAACTACCTACACTAACACCTACACTCGCAGGTATGATGCTAAATGTAGCATAGCTGCTGAATGCTTATACTAAATACTCAATTAGAAACAATCAACGGTTGCCCTTTTGAAAGTTAACGGGCAAGACGAGGTAGATTTGTAGATATTATCGGAAAATCCTAGGTCATTCTTACACTATCATTGAACTGTAGTGATTTGCTTATCACTACTATTACGAAGATCAATCGAACCGGACATATCGCATATTATTATGATAGTGTCCACCACACCGACCGAGCTAACATCTGAAACGCGCATTAAAATGTCATGTTTTATGGGATATTTCGAGTGAGATTGATCTGTTTTATTTAGATGTTTGAGTTTTTCTTCTTTTATTACTTTTAGGTTTTTGTTTTATGATTTATTTTTTAAACGGTTGTGTTTTTGTTTTTTTTTTACTTAGATATGCTGTTAAGCGATTTCCTATTGTAGTTTGTGTTAAATGTTGCTAACACACTTCACTGAACATTTCTTTAGATACCTGAAACTAGTTCACATACGCAGTAAATATTTTAGCATTATATGTTGGTCATACAGAAATATGGATATGTGTGAAACTACTCTTCACATTACTTAAATTTATGGGTTTTGGTCTGTATGACCCAGATATACTATTAAATTTATTTACATTCAATTGAGCTTTATCTTATCTAATGATCTTACTTGACATAATTAGGTGCAACCGGGTCTATCCCAAAAGTTCTATATTTTCAAGTTCCATATGGAACAATCGGTACATTTGTAAATGTCAAACAAATTATCCATGGAACTACATACTAGGCTTTACACCTGGTTTTGTTTTTATTTTAGTTTTAAATCAGTTGAGTACCTAGGTACCTACCTATCTTCGGAGATGTGCTCTAGGGTGAATCAGTTGCATTTCGATTCTCCAGCAATTTATTTGACGATTTTTAGGATTCCGACCTCTAAGAGTACCCTAATTATACCTTATTACTAAGACTCCGCTGTCCATCTGTCTGTCTGTATGCCTGTCTGCCTGTCTGTGACACAACAAATATTTGTGCTCATCACACAAATAAATGCCCTTACCAGGATTCGAACCTGGGACCTCCGGCTTCGTAGGCAGGGTCACTACCAACTAGGCTACAGGAGGCTCCCATACAACAAACGTGATTTTTTTGCCGTTTCTGTAGATAATGGTACGGAACCCTTCGTGCGCGAGTTCGACTCGCACTTGGCCGGTTTTTTAAAGTATTTATTACTACTAATTTGTGACTGTACGTACACGATTAACAGCGTTCAAACATTATTATTAACGTGAAAGGCACGCTTATGCAATTGATATTTTAAGAGTTGTATAGACAAAGGTTGTACTTTGTTAGCAAAGGTAGACGTTTGATATGAAAAAAAATCCATGCATCCCTACCAGTGGAGACAACCCGGTAGGGATACGTGGAACAGGGGAATATGTACCATTAGTTCCATATGGTACTTCTGGGAAATTTCCTTCAAAATTAATATCCCGGTAGATCCATGTGGAACTAGAAAATATGGAACTTCTGGGATACTCGTAGACCCGTGCGACCATGTGCACTTTTACAATTCTATGCTACTTGTAATAACTACAATTTCTCTTTTGTGTAGTTACAGTGTATCTCTGAATAGGTTTTTATTTAAACGCGAATAATTTATAATTGAAAATTAACTTCATAGATATTAAAATTATTGTCACCCTATCTGTGGTTTATAAATTTATAATAAACAATTAATAACTGTGAACCTTCTCAATAAAACATTTTTATGGATAATAAACGGCATGGACACATGTCACACAATAGTTTATTGACGCATTTATTTATTATTTACTTTATCTCGAGGAAATGTAGGGTGACCATGCGTTTAGGGAATAGGTAGGTATATGCGATGACATTAATTTTAATTAAAAACTATCTATGGGTATGTAAGTAGTCCACCTAAAAATTATCAATTTCAACAAATGAGAACCTTGCAAATAAATTGATAACGTCAATAGGGATAAAATCATGTTCGTGAGAAAGTACAAAATGTTTTGTTAATAGGATGTTTTCGCCACTAACCCTATCATGACGTGCCATACCGTTGGGACACGTTAACTGGTTAATTATAAAATAAAAATAAAATAAATAAATAAAATTTACTTTATTTGTTAGAAAAAGACTTACTACTACTAACACTGTAAAAACTTTTATAAGCTAGGTATAAGCAAGTATTACATGCTAATGGTGTAGGTAATCATAATCATTTTCGTACGTATATGTAATAGTACATTTTACAACTAGTGTGAAAAGAATGTCTTTTTACCACTAGTACCAGGTATCTTGCCACGAGCTGAAAGCGAGTGGCAAGACTCGGTACGAGTGGTAAAAGACATTTCACACGTGTTGTAAACGACGTTTTTTAATACAATTGCGAAAAAATAATAAATTAATATATCATTGCGATAAAATATGCTTGCTTCGAAGTTATTTTTGAACGAACCCATACTTTACAAATGACACTGACAGTGACAACATACTATTGGAATCAGCGCCATCGGCCTCGAGTTGAGAAACTAAATTGACACTTGACAGTTGACGACGACGATTTTTAGGAAAGTAAATATTTCATACATATGTAGATACCTAAGACAGAGTAGGCTATAAAATGCAAATTCTTAATATTTTTTCGTCATTTATATATTAATGAATACTTTAAATAAATACTCCTAGTATTCGTAAGCGTTTTTAATTTCATAATTTCCAAGTAAAAAATCTAATATAAAATTACTGCGTTTCGAAAGTATAGTTTGGAACTAAAAAGTAAAAAGCACTAGTTCGAGAAATTGAGCTTCTCGCACGCTACGCAGCCACAAAAAGTACCACTTTTTGAGCAACTGTATTAAAATAGTACATTTTACAACTAGTGTGAAAAGAATGTCTTTTTACCACTAGTACCGAGGTATCTTGCCACGAGCTGAAAGCGAGTGGCAAGACTCGGTACGAGTGGTAAAAGACATTTCACACGTGTTGTAAACGACGTTTTTTAATACAATTGCGAAAAAATAATAAATTAATATTCGTCATTTATATATTAATGAATTCTTTAAATAAATTTATATTATTGTACCTCGATCTCAACTGTTAGTGGCTGCATCGAAACTTCTGCTTGCGTATGCGCTCCTGGTACCTATAGGTGGACCGTTTAACTCGGTCCTCGCCTGCGCGGCGCGCGGGTGCAGGGGTATGACTATAACGGGCTGCGGGCGACGTGCGGAAGGCAAACCCCGGCGCCCGCACCCCGTTATCGTCATACCCCTGCACCCGCGCGCTGCGCAAGCGAGGAATGAGTTAAGCGGTCTACCTACAGATGCGTACATTTTCAGCTTCAAAAATGACTTTCATACTAACGCGATCAAAAATAAATACTCCTAGTATTCGTAAGCGTTTTTAATTTCATAATTTCCAAGTAAAAAATCTAATATAAAATTACTGCGTTTCGAAAGTATAGTTTGGAACTAAAAAGTAAAAAGCACTAGTGCGAGAAATTGAGCTTCTCGCACGCTACGCAGCCACAAAAAGTACCACTTTTTGAGCAACTGTATTAAAAATACATTTTTTGTAATATTCCGAGTAAGCTTCCTCTGATCCCCGTATGCCGTACTACTAAATCATACTGTATCACGGTGGAACAGGATTCGCCATCATCGCTGTTTTAATCTTCTTTAACTTAAATAAATACTAAATATGAGAAAAAAAATTACAAATTTAAGGACACTTACAATAAGTAAAGAATGCGAGTGAGTTGATAAAAACATAGCGGCAATGCCGCGCTGGGCTAGTCGAACGAAGTTGTAAACACATAGTATATGCAAAGGGAATAGAAGAGTCAGGTCAGTGGATAGATTTTTGGGATGAATTTTTATAACAACGCTAAATCGTTTGTTTTGCATTTTAGTAAGAAACCTTCATACAAAGATTCAAGTCTATAACTGCCTATGTAAATACCTGCGACCCATATCTAGCAACAATAGTATAAATACTAGCTGACCGCGCTCCGCCCACGTAGGTATTTACACAGAACGCACGCTAAGCAGCGTGATAAAATATAGCCTGTGCCCATTCCAAAGGTTCAATCTAAGTACCTATATACTGATGAAAACACCTTTGGAAGTCGATGAGTCGTTCCGCAATGCAACCTCGCGAGATCTCGACCATATTTTACGAGACTGAGTTCAATTTTCGTACGACATCTCGCGAGATTGCGAGATGGAATTCTTCAAATAAAACACACTATGACAAAACGTTCATCTGACCATAATATATCTGACTGACAAATTCAAACCTTGCATTATTGGTTTATAATTTTATTAGTATAAGTAATTTAACACACAATAGATGATGATTTATTATTATTGTAGTAAATAATTTATAATATACAAATGTTTAACCGTAAATAAATAATTTTATTTCGAAATATTTGTTAATGAAGTTGGCACCACTGCAATATAGCGGCCGATTAAAAAAAAAGTTAAACAGTGCTTTTATGAAAAATGTATGAACCAAAAAAGTACGCTAAACAGTGCGTTTTTGGGCCATAGAGCATAGAGTTTTTCGACGACTTATTAGTGGTGTCATTGTATTTGAGCTACAGCCTATATAAATGACAGATTGGTAAATTTCTTATGAAAGACTTTAAAGATAATATTAAATATTTACAGAAACACCAATTTTTATATGACCTCGAAATTAAAATGTGAAATAATCAACTAAATAACTTATACATACAAACTTTGATTTGCTTTATAAATTACCCTTAAAATATGTGGATTAATCAACTAAATAACATATACAAACACATTCTGATTTTCCCAATGAAATACCCTTGAAACAGTAACAAATATTAGGTAATAAATAAACACAACAATTTGTAAATTATTTGGAAAATGTCTGATCAACTAAATAACTTGCAATTAACAAACTCTGGACTTTCTTAATGAGATACCCTTAAACCTATAATTAATATTAAAAAACACAATAATAAAAAATGTGGAAAAATCATCTAAATATAACAAACTCGGACTTTTTCTTTACCTCCCCGTCTCCCCCTCTCTTTCGCTTATACGCTATCACTGTCACTCATTAAATCTCACCCAAGTCATTCGATCGAATATGCGTTCGCGGGGATCGCGAGACAATACATAGGTATTTTTGTCATTAAATGCCATTGAATCATAAAATTACGGGATAATGTCTGGTTAAAGACATTTATTTTACTCAAAAGAAATATTTACATTTCACATAATGAGTAATAATATTATATAAAACAAAAGTGGTTTTGCGTGAGCGTTCACAAGTTCACATCCATCAGTTACACTCGTAGGTAGTCATAGCTAAAGCTAAAAATAAATATAGTCAACACATACAGTAGGTAGTAAACAACAAACAAAAAAACAGTTAGCAGGTCGTTTTTGATATACACGTAATATGTACGATTTAGTGGGCGATATTTTAAAATTACGAAAAGAATGGCAGGTAGGTTTGCATATACATTGTAGCTAGTCGTTCGGCAGGCCGGCATGGACGGTTGCTGAGCTAGAGATAAGACTTACCTACGTTGTGTTTTTCAGGGCCATATTTAGGTGACGGAGATTTTATTAAATATATGAGATTTTAGTTTATTTTTAAACATTGGCAGACTTGGTGCTTCTTTAATATATGCAGTTGGTTAGGTTGATATACATACATACGCGCACCCTGGTATGTTATATTTTAATAACCAAAGTTTTTAGTTCGCGGGAAATTTAGGGATAGCGATTATTGGCACTTCTAAGAGGTCTTATGCTTCTTTGTTTGTTAGTTTTAAATGTGGTTTCACAGTGTATTTTTTTTGCAGAATTTTTCTTATAAGAATTTCGGTGTTATAAATAACAAGTTGATGAATGCTCATTAACCTAGTTTTAGAATAAACAGTTGTAGGCCACCTAACGGTAATCCAAATGAAAAAGTTTCTTTATAATTTTATTTTGGGAAATTTTAATTTCTTTAAGACTAGTTTTGGAGGCGCTGCCTCATATTTCAACGAGATAGTTCAAATGTGATTTAATCAGTGAGTTATACACACTGTAATGTACATGAAGAGGAATGCACTTAACATTGTTTCTTATAAGAAACAGTGTTAAGTGCATTCCTCTATGGTTGCCAGAATAGATGACAACTTGGATTTTATTTGCTTTATATGCTCTTTCCACGTTAGGCCGTTATCTATAATGTACACCTATTTATGTGTAGGGACACCTTATTGGTTTCGCCAAATTACGGGACAATGAAAAATTCGTGCCTGAAATACGTGACAACCCGTAAAATACGGGACATCTGGTCGCCCATATCCATCCCAACGCCAGTTAGGTACTCGCCTCTATTGAATGTAACGTTTAATTTTGCCTCTTGTAGGAAAGTGAAATGCGGGCTAATTTACGGGACGGACTACCTACCAATATATTTCTGACCTCCGGACTCGTACTATTTGTTTGAAATCACTGGTTTATTTACACTTATTGGAAAATGCCATCGCTGGCTTACCTGCTTCGATATCTAATTAGGATTACGCACAGAATATGTCATGTCACGAATGTATTTGCAACTCTTACCCACAACTTCTCTTAGAATAACCAGTATATTGTCCGACCCCTGTTTACGCATACCTACGAGTACTTGCTACGAATCTCTGGATCAAATTATGCAACGTCAGGCGAGTCTGGTCAGTTTTTAAGTCGCATAGCAAGTCGGGAGTCAGTAAGTCGAGACCAATGTGTACCTACATCACAAGGCTGTTAGGCTTTACCCACAAGTAAATACCGATGTAATCCGATAGCTTTTGGCTGTTGGATGGATTTTGTTGCATTCCGAGTACCTAGCGTCAATTTCATATAGCACCTATCTCTTGTTTGGTGAAAGCCAATGAGATAGTTTGCGGCAGAATTTTGTTGTGGCATGCAGATAGGTATAATTGACGTATCTGGCCATTACCGAGCTTAGTGACATTGATGAATGCGGAACTAAAAGGCTTTTTCGGAAACTACTCAAATGTTCAATGTTTGGGGTTTTCGAGTTTTTGGTAGCGTTTCTAATACCTACATCCCTAATAGGTGAAACCAACATTCTCTCTCTTGCTTCTCTCAAATGCCACCACGAATTGCTATAATTTCATTGGTGACCTGTGTTTTTTAGGGTTCCGTAGCCAAATGGCAAAAAACGGAACCCTTATAGATTCGTCATGTCCGTCCGTCTGTCTGTCTGTCTGTCCGTCCGTATGTCACAGCCACTTTTTTCCGAAACTATAAGAGCTATACTGTTGAAACTTGGTAAGTAGATGTATTCTGTGAACCGCATTAAGATTTTCACACAAACATTGAAAAAAAAACATTAAGTTTTAGGGGTCCCCATACTCAGAACTGAAACACAAAAAAAATTTTCATCAAACCCATACGTGTGGGGTATCTATGGATAGGTCTTCAAAAATGATATTGAGGTTTCTACTATCATTTTTTTCTAAACTGAATAGTTTGCGCGAGAGACACTTCCAAAGTGGTAAAATGTGTCCCCCCCCCCCTGTAACTTCTAAAATAAGAGAATGATAAAAGAAAATTGGTTTGAACGAGATCTAGTAAGTAGTTTTTTTTTAATACGTCATAAATCGTAAACCGCAATTTATTTCACGGAACCCGTCATGTGCGAGTCCGACTCGCACTTGGCCGCTTTTTTATTATTGAATGAATACATGTTGAAAACACGAAAATGAATGTACCTACCTACTACATATCTATTTCTTCCTTAGCGGTTTAATGCAGTGTATATGTATTCAGTTTGAAAAATAATTTAGGCAAATACTTATTTTATTTACAAGTATGTACCAAATGTACCATTTTCTAATGGGTAACATTCACACACATCATCCAGGTGATTATATAAGTTGGCGCAATAGTAGTCACCTAATGTTCTATGGCTGTATAAAGAACATCGGGTGATTATTTTTGCGCCACCTTATACAATAGCAAGGGCAAACAAAAACCAAGTACAAATAATCGAAGTTAATCAGGCATTGACTTACAAACTACCTACTTCGAACCGCCATTCCAGTTTTCTTGCAAACTACGTAGTTATATACAATTAATTGAATTGAAAATACAAGTAACACAAGTATACCGGGGTGTGAAGTCGGGCGCGCGTGCGTGGTGAGAGTCGCGGCCCGCCGAGCCGGAGTGCATTCGCGACGGTGCACTCCCGGCTGACCGGCGTCACCGACGGGACGGGCCCTGTTAACATTCAGTGCCCACCCACCGACTAGGTGAGCGCTCCGCTCGTGGCCTTTCCTTTACACTCTTTTCATGGTTCGGTACGGTGGCGCTACGGAATAGTCGGTAGTGAAGTACATTGAACCGATCCGATTTTTGAATTTCGAGCGCTCGAATATTAAGTAAAAGTTAATACGAGTGTAGGTCAAAATTACAGGCTTACTACTTACTTTCTACCGATAGAATTGAATACGAGTGGTCAATACGTTTTTTCATATTTCTATCGCTATTTCAAAATAGCGTTTCGTCATTTTTGACCGTTTTCGAGTGAAAAAGTCGAGCGCTCGAAAGTCAAAAATGGGTCCCCAGTTCGCACCGCGAACCGCGCCGCTGCCTCACCACGTGTCTACTGCCTTACAATGGACCTATGCGGTGAAATAACTTTGTCATGATTTCTGTGTTTTGAAGTAAGGTTTAAGCTGATATATCTATAAATATTTTGTGAATGCAGCGAAAAGCTGTTAATACTATTAGTAAACGGCAACATTAGTAGGCTATTGTCATATTTTTATCACTACAAAGTTAGGATGGCAATAATCGATATTATTCTAGCAACACTAAGACTTTCCTTGTTTTAAATTAGCCAATAGGAGTGTTGCTCAGTTCTGATTGGTGCCGAGTTTTGACAGCTCTCCTCAGCCAATCAGCAGTAGACAACTCCCCGCCATCTGGCATCGCGGGTAGAAGGGAGTCTTCGGTCAAACGGGCAATCAGAGGAGAACCACCGAACAGTGCGGAACACCCAAAAGTCTATTCGTCACAACTTCCATATGCACTGGTGAGCGACTTGCATGCCTTAATGCAGTGTTTTAATGTTGTAGTACTTACCTATCTGTATTCTCAAATAAAAAGTATTTGGAATAGGTACCTACAGTGAAGGTAGATCGCGAAAGATAAATGTATATGTTTTTAGATGCATAAATTTGCGTAAGTTGAAGATTTTTGTATATCTAAAGAAAAAGATTAGAATAGTGTATACAAAAGATTATCAAACAACAATGTCAATAGACCAATCAAATTAGCTAAACCCGGACATAATTCGATAACTGTAATTTTCTTTTTCTATGATGTAAAGTATTGTTAGTTATAGTTAAAATAAAAATAATTAAACATTTTAGGGTTCCGCGTCATTGTAAAAAAACCAAAAATCTAAATTTTTAACAAATTCTGATTTCATAAGTGCAGCATAATATGTAACTTTGTAAAAGTGCCTCTATTATGATATAACGCTTGCATTCCAGTTAAAGAAATCAAAATTAATATAATTAATCAACCGGGACTATCAATAATAAAGAAAGTTCAGTAAGTTACACATTTTCTGGCTTATCTTACCAGAAATTATAGATAACTGCAATTTAACAAATTATTCTGAATAGTATATTATGTGTGTTGATAAATTATTAAAAATTAAACAGATTCTCTTTGCGGATTTCTAAAATCACAAATATTGGTAGTTTTTGGAAAACCAAAATACATAACTACTTGGAAAGTGTTTGATTTATGCGGTCAACATATTATTAGTACTATAAGAAACAAATTAAACAAAAAATATCCACGATTATTAATTAATTCATATTTTTTCGTACTTAAGTTTTAATATGAACCTTATCTCTTGCAGAATAAGGCCGTCATTGCTTTGCGCCTCAACTACCGACCGTGCTGTCGCGAGTCGCAGGCATTCAAGGCCGAAACGCACTGACAGCGGTGGCGAAGCGGCGCTTGAAGCGGAAGCGGTACTTGTAATGTTCGAGCTAATATGAAAGGGTCCGAACGCTTTTTTCCCGGCCGGTATTCTGTGCTGACCCATTCGTATTAGATCGAACATTACAGCCGGTACCACCTCCACACTGCGCCGCGCCGTCGCTTCGCCACCGCTGTCAATGCGTTTCGGCCTTCATTTATTATGGATAGGTCAATGATTGTCAAACATTTATAAACACGAACGTGGCGTTTACCACGGTTCGGCTAGGGTGGAGATTTATTGAAATATTGTGTTCATTAGATCGATAATAACTAAGTTGTTCAGCATGAGACATAATTGTCGTGGAATGTCGATTACCTATTTATAAGCACTCAGTCTTCTGTATAGAATTATTTAAATAAAATATGTTACTTATGTGGGTGCAGAAAGGGGCATTATTGGAATGATTCTTATTCGAATAAACATTTATTCGCGAATAATTTATTCGTCTACACTTTCGAATGACGAATGATTTATTCTCATTTCATTCCAATAAATCCACGAATAATATTTAAGGATGCGGTTGCTCGTTGTAACACGTACACGAATTTAACACGATCACTACAAGTGTACCTATTTTCAAGTATTAATACCCTTTTCTACTAATTAACAATATTTTTGTGAGTTAAATGAGTCACTTCATGGGGCATTTAACAGGTTTGTTTCAATATGTCATGTGTGTGGGCTTGTCCATATATTACGTCGTCGTTTTTAGGGTTCCGTACTCAAAGAGTAAAACGGGACCCTATTACTAAGATTCCGCTGTCCGTCTGTCTGTCTGTCTGTCTGTCCGTCTGTCACCAGGCTGTATCTCACGAACCGTGATAGGTAGACAGTTGAAATTTTCACAGGTGATGTATTTCTGTTGCGGCTATAACAACACATACTAAAAAACAGATTTTTTATTTTCTTTTTTTTTCTTATACAATCTTACACAAATCGATCTAGTCCCAAACTAAGCAAACTACTATGGGTACTAGACGACGATAAACATACTTATATAGATAAATAAATACATAAATACATAGAAAACATCCATGACTCAGGAGCACATATTTGTGCTCATCACACAAATAAATGCCCTTACCGGGATTCGAACCCGGGACCTCCGGCTACGCAGGCAGGGTCACTACGAGGGTCAAACTGAAAGTTTCGGGAATAAAAAAAAATATGCAGTAACATTGATTTAAGTATTTTTATTGTTTTTCAAAGTATTCTCTTTTATATTTTATGCACTTTTCGATGCGTTCAAACCAGTCGTTATAGTATTTTATGCAACTGTTGTATAAGAAGGGTCTTAAAAGGCGAGTGGCGTGGGTGGGCATCGCAATTAAAGACGCCACGAGCGTTTTTAGACCAGTTATACACCGTTGCATACAATACTTTTTCTACGACAAATTTTAAATAAATAGCAGACTACAGAATAATTAAACTTTTCAGGCAGCAAGTTTTCTATTCGTACTTTTGCTACTCACGCAATTTCTTCAGGATTGCAGTTATTAATTTCTTCGACCATGTTAAAAGGAACGCACACTTTTGTCTTCACAAACACGAATAAAATCTTAATAGTTTAGTATTAATAGTTTATCATCTTTCGTCTTTTCATTTTGAACTGTATTTTGGTGGGAAATCGGAAATGTGACAGCTCTTGCTTATGGTTTGTTTTTTTTTTTAATTTGTTTGCACTTGCCACCCGAACCAAACCAAATCCGGACCCGGACCGAATTCGAACTGTTTATTTTTATAAATAATACCAAGAATTTATAAAACATGTAATTTAACACACAATAGATGATGTTTTATTATTATTGTAGTAAATAATTTATAATATACAAATGTTAAATCGTAAATAAATACTTTTATTTCGAAATATTTGTTTATGAAGTTGGCACCACTGCAATATAGCGGCTTTAGCGGCCGATTTAAAAAAAAGTTAAACAGTGCTTTTATGAAAAATGTATGAACCAAAAAAGTACGCTAAACAGTGCGTTTTTGGGCCATAGAGCATAGAGTTTTGCGATGACTTATTAGTGGTGTCATTGTATTCGAGCTACAGCCTATATAAATGACATATAACGGTACAGGAGTAGAAAAAAACACTTATTGAACGCTGAAAAAGAGTCGACAAAATGGCCATTTTAAAAGCCTCCACTGCTTCTGCCGGTGTCTGAAACACCGCGCCCACCACGCAACTTATCCTTGATTTTGGGGAATGTGAAAAAATCGTTGGGACTTAGGTCAGGGCTGTATGGAGGATGGTCCAGTAGTTCGACTTTTTCACCTTCCAGGTACTCATTTGTTTTACGAGCGGTGTGAGGGCTGGCATTGTCGTGGTGAAGGATGATGCGGCGACTAGGCCTTTTTTCCTAAGTTCAGCAAAGACACTCGGCAAACCAATACTTGTATACCAATCGGCTTTGACCGTTCTACGATCTTCAAGTGGAACAGTAGCCACGTGACCCGATTTGGAGACAAACATAGCCACCATCTTCTTGGCCTTGCTGCGAGAGCGAATAACTTTTGTTGGCTTGAAGCTCGTCTTCGTTACCCCATCCATACTCGAGATTGGTTTTTAGTTTCAGGCTCATATGCGTATATCCACGACTCGTCACCTGATACGACCCTAAAAACTGCATTTGAGCTTCCTCCGTTGAATTTATTCAATGTTTTGCGGCACCAATTGACACGAGTCGTTTTCTGCTCGTCAGACAATAAGTGCGGGATCCAACGGGAAAACAACTTTCGCACGCCTAGTTCTTCCTGTAAAATAACTTGTATCTGACTCATTCCAATCCCCAAAGACTCCTGAATTTCCCGATATGTCACATACCTGTCTTCTTTTATCAGCTGACTCACAATGTAGACGTTTTCTTGCGTAACTGCCGATTTTGGTCGACCTTCACGCGCGTCGTCCGTGAGGGATACTCGGCCACGTTGAAATTCTGAATACCACCTGTATATTGTCGTCTTTGAAGGTGTTTCATTACTAAAAGCAGCAATCATCCGGTCTCCACGTTGTTTTTGTGTTCATCCACTTTGAAAGTCGTAATAAATTTTTACGGGACAATTCCATCTTCAGCGGCAACTCAACAACTCGAGAAAACAATTGAAACTGAACCATTGTTTTGTTAGGGTTCCGTACTCAAGGAGTAAAACGGGACACTATTACTAAGACTCCGCTGTCCGTCTGTCTGTCTGTCTGTCTGTCTGTCAGTCTGTCAGTCTGTCTGTCTGTCCGTCTGTCACCAGGCTGTGTCTCAACAACAGTGATAGTTTGACAGCTGAAATTTTCACAGATGATGTATTTCTGTTGCCGCTTTAACAACAAATACTAAAAACCAGTTTTTTTTTCTTTTACAATCTCACACAAATCGGCTTAGTCCCAAACTAAGCAAAGCTTGTATTATGGGTACTAGACGAACGATAAACATACTTATATAGATAAATAAATACCTAAATACACAGAAAACATCCATGACTCAGGACTTGGCCGGTTGTTTTTTGTCAATTCTTGACCCCCCCCCCTACTATCATCATCCTGTTAATTCCTAAATGGACACTACCCGCCTCATAAAATGACTACCGTCATCCAATAGACCCCCCCCCCCCCCCCTGTTTTGAAATGACGTAATTTATGGACAGCCACTGTCTGTAATTGGATCAATGTTATGTTATTAGAGGCGAAGAAGATTGTTCAACTATATACCAGTAATTGTACATTGTATGTACTTAATCATGTTATATTCTGATCTGTGTGTTTTTAGGGTTCCGTGCCTCGAAATAGAAAAACGGAACCCTTATAGGATCACTTTGTTGTCCGTCCGTCCGTCTGTCAATACCCTTTTTCTCAGGAACGCTTGGAGGTATCAATCATTAAAAGTTTGAATTCCTGTGCATAGTGTGTGCATACATTATTTTAGAATTAATATTTTTTATATTAATGTTGCTGTGCCCTAACAGGGTTATGCTGGAACTGTATTTATATGTAACATCTTGTAAGACCCATACTGCAACAAATAAATGAATTAAGCTGAAATTTATATCAAATACTCAGGTTTACTGTCTTTTGGAGCTGTGAAAAAATCAAACTTCTAAGCAAACGCAATCAAAAGATACAGCCGTTTATGCCGCAAATTTCCGCAAGTTTTCGAAACCCGCAAGGGAATCAAAACCTACTTCCCGTGCACTCAGAAACTTGAAATTTGGTGCGAAGCAACGCCCTATAGCACATATAAAGGAAAAATAGCAAAAACCGTAAATTTTTAGTTACATCACTGAAAATTGTATGTCCAGTATATACTGACACGTACTAAGTATGTGAATACATACTTAGTGAGTGTCAGTTTATAGTGGACTTGGTTTTATTGTACGGGGTGGTCCGGAACCCTCGGTGCGCGAGTCTGACTCGCACTTGACCGGTTTTTTTTTTCACCCGTGGTAAAGCCGAAATAGTAAAAATAAAACAGGTGAAATAATTACAATAAATATCCGTTTCACCATGCACGGCGATGTTAATTGGTACCCTTGATGAAGCGGTAACCTTTTTCTAACAAATTTAGAAACTTGGTATCTGTGTTCTGTCTGTAGGAAATTATTACGTTTTTGAGATATATTCCATTAAAAAGCATTCCTACAATATTCGTTCAAAATATTATTCCCGAAAAGCATTACGAATGATTATGCGAATGAAGAAGTTATTCGCGAATAAATATTGGCGAATAATTATTCGAAATATTTATTCGTCATTCGCAAATAATCCTATTTATTCTTAAACGTTATTCGTATTCGAATAAATTTATCCCATCTCTGGGTGGGTGACAATAAGCATATCTTCTCTTTTTTTTGGCGTTCTGGCCTGTCGGCTCAATTTTGCCAATAAGGATATCGACTACCGTAGGCTCAAAGGGCGTAAGGGACGAAATGCCCATGCCCATATCCCGTGAACTCTCAATCTTGAAATTTGGTACGAAGTATTTATAGCACAAATAAAGGAAAAATTGCGAAAACCGTAAATTTTTAGTTACATCACTGAAAATTTGATGTCCAGTATAAACTGACACGCACTAAGTATGTAAATACATACTTAGTGAGTGTCAGTTTATAGTGGACCTGTTTCTATTGTACGGGGTGGTCCGGAACACTTGACCGGTTTTTTTTATGCTAACCACGATCATGACATCATCTCTTTCATTTACTTAACAGTTAAGAGTTTACTTATGTTTTCGATGATAAAAGCAAATCAATCGTTCCTTACGCCCTTTGGACCAGAGTTTTCAAAGGGCGTAAGGGACAAACTGTGATTTTTTCATTAGAGCTAAAAATCCTACAATTAGGATATTCCGTTATATTTGTTTTATTTGTACACGGCGCGGTCGGTGCAAAACACGTAATTGAAATAAACTCGTTAAGACGGGTTCGCCGTGCGCTCGCCCGCTGGCGCCCCACTCTCTCCCCGCCTCGCACCCACCGCATGCATCTGGCTCCACGACAAGGTCGCGAGTATTTTCAATTAAATTTTCAATTTCTTAAGCGTGAAATTAACATGCTTGATTTTGATGAAATCATGATTATCGTTCACAAAAGGCTATTAGTAAACAAAAAAATCATAGTTACTATTTATAATTACTGAGAAATACATTATTATTAAAACGTTACAAATAAATGTTTAAATATTGTCTTAAATGTCTAAAAAGACGCAATATAGCTTAAACAGATAAAAACATCATAGTTACCATTTTGGCTTGTCTAGATAATGAGATCAGAGGAAAACTGTGAAAAAAAACGTATATGCGAATTTGATTTCAGTTTAATTTTGCTATTAAGTGATCGAATTTGAATGCACCTCAAAGTTATACTAACAAGGTACTTGGTTACCTTTTTTACTTTTAGGAAAAAGTTAGGTAGTGTACGTTAACTCGTGTTTTTTTTAACTACGGTTACGATCGCGGATTTTTTACTTAATATATTTCATTAATATTTGATACTGAATAGTAAAATCCGATAAAACAATAAAAACAACGAGTTTACGAATTATGTCCAGCTAATTTGATTGGTCTACAAGGTCCACAGGAGAGAGCACGGCAAATTATAAATCGATGTCATTCAGCACTTGCTGAACATTAATAATTAACATTATTGACTAAGTAGGTAATAAATAACCATGTCAACAAATAATACAACAATTATTCAACTAATAGATATCCTATACTATTAAACGAGCAATATTTGTAGATGAATATTTGTAGGTTGCAATCACGTTCTCGGAAACGGCTCTAACGATTTCGATGAAATTTGGAATACCGTAACCTCGGGGTACTTTGGCTCTGGAGGGTTACTTTGGCTTTCGCGAATTACTTGGTCCTCCGCTTTTTTATGAGTTTAACAGTGTTCTGATCACCTTAGTTTTAGTTTCAGCTAACTGATCACGTTGGTACTTTTATTATTTGACATTGCTATGTGTGGTTTTTATGCGGGCCAAAGTAACCCTCCATTGGGTTAATGTACCCCGAGGTTACGGTACAGGGTTTTACGAGGGTGGAAAATCGATCTAGCTAGGTCTCATATCCGGGAAAATTCGTTTTCTCCGTATTTTCTCTATTTTCACCCGAGCAGAGCTCGGTCGCCCAGGGACTTTATATTATTCAACCAATACATACATTACTGACAAAAATAATTTACATATGGTACATTATGATTTATACGAATAATAAGATAAAACAATGTCATTCTTGTATGTATTTGTTTTAATTTGGTGAAGTTTTACTCGTGGAAAGGTAAATTAGATTAGATAGATAGTTTGTGTTGTTTTAACACTTCAAGTATTTTGTACCTAAGCTAAATAATTTGACTATGCAACAACTGTTGATTCACTTCACTTATGCTGTATTGACAACTTTGATCAACCATCGAGCTAGACTTTCGCCTTCCGCCACTTCATTTGTCAATTAAATTTAATACAACAATCAAATGTTAATTTTTCGAAGTATTTAAGTAATCGGTTACAATTACGTCACGTTACTTTTGTTACGTTTAACGCATGAACATAAAAAAACTAAAAACACACCCCTGATACAACAAACATAAGCATAACTAAGAACTTTCTCGACATACAAGACTTTCCATTAAATAAAATAACCCGCTCTAATATCGGTTCGTCTGTTTGAGAGCTACGTTGCTACATACACGCATACGTCTGTGTATCTGCACTTTTCAAACTTATGTATGTCCCCTTGTTTTCGCCGGGGCCCGGGGGTTAAAAAATACTTTCATCTTTCTCAACTCTCTTGAAATGTTTAACTTTGGTAATAAATTATTTAATTATCAATATAATCATAATATTATACTCACAATCATGCCTGATCGTATCAAGCTAAAGTGTTATTAAAAAAAATGTAGGCCTTTTATGCACAGTAAAAAGGCCTCTCAAATACAAGTGGCAATAGGAGACAAAAGTAATTAGAGAACTACCATGCTAAGCTACGCGTGACCAAAAAAAACCGGTCAAGTGCGAGTCTGACTCGCGCACAGAGGGTTCCGTACAAACGTTCATACACCATACCCGTCAGGTCTCACTCACTCAGTTTCTGTGAGATCTAATTGTCACTAAGGTAACTGTCATAAATGTCATAATATTATTGCAAGTGGAAATCGACCTTGTTCTTTCATGACGTTCAAATGAACCTCGTCCGTAGGGTGGTAGAATTTTGGCTGACTGTACCGATTTCAATTATAGTTTTTTTTTTTGAAAGACGTAATAAAATTACAAACATAATTAAGAAATTATTTTTGATAAATATAAAATATATACGCTAGATAGAGATTCGTTTTATTTTTCCTGTATTATTTATGTTACTCTTAATCATATGTAATATTTTCAGAATTTTCGCTTTGTAAACTTCGGAGATAAGGGATTCCTTAATAAATCAAAATTTAACCAATGTAGAAAAAAACGGTTTTAGAAAGCGCAAATCAAACCCTTTCATATGACACCCCACTTGATCTATTAACTAGACTTTGAATTTTTAACCCCCCTCATATTCGTCATTTACACAGAAAATAAAAATGTTGGTTCCGTAGCCAAATGGCAAAAAACGGAACCCTTATAGATTCGTCATGTCTGTCTGTATGTCTGTCTGTCCGTCCGTATGTCACATCCAGTTTTTCCCGAAACTATAAGAGCTATACTGTTGAAACTTGGTGAGTTGATGTATTCTGTGAAACGCATTAAGATTTTTACACAAAAATCGAAAAAAAAACATTAAGTTTTGGGGGTCCCCATACTCAGAACTGAAACTCAAAAAAAAAATCATCAAACCCATACTATCTATGGATAGGTCTTCAAAATGATATTGAGGTTTTTAATATCATTTTTTTCTAAACTAAATAGTTTTCGCGAGAGACACTTCCAAAGTGGTAAAATGTGTGTCCCCCTGCCCCCCCCCCCCCCTGTAACTTCTAAAATAAGAGAATGATAAAACTAACTAATAACTAATAACTAAACTTATGTCGACCGCCTTAGCCTAGTTGGTAGTGACCCTGCCTACGAAGCAAGAGGTCCTGGGTTCGAATCCCGGTAAGGGCAATTATTTGTGTGATGAATACGAATATTTGTTCCTGAGTCATGGATGTTTTCTATGTATTTAAGTATTTGTTTCTCTATATAAGTATCTATATCGTCGTCTAGTACCCATAGTACAAGCTTTGCTTAGATTGGGACTAGGTTGATTTGTGTAAGATTGTCCGCAAAATATTATTAACTAAAAAGAATATATGGTGTACATTACCATGCAAACTTGCACCGAAAATTGGTTTGAACGAGATCTAGTAAGTAGTTTTTTTTAATACGTCATATATCGTAATCCGCAATTTATTTTACGGAACCCTTCATGTGCGAGCCCGACTCGCACTTGGCCACTTTTTTATTATCCATACACGTGTCCTTAACCTTCTTAGCAGTTGTCCCTAATTTCAAATTGATATCATAAGTAGTTCCTGAGATATTTAACGTTGTGACAGACGGACAGAGTTGGCATAAGGGATCCTTTTTTACCTTTTTGGTACGGAACCCTAAAAACGGGTACACTGTAAATTGTATTCTCTTATGAAGTGTAAGTACCTACCCATTTCTTTGCTCTTCACAAATTTTCCAAGTGTGAAATGTACAGTTTTTTTTGTCTGTCGTGATATCTTAGTTGCCTGCAAAATGATAGATTTATTACAAATGTGCCTAATTTGTTATCACAATATGAGTGGAAACTGGAAATTAATACAGACCAAATCGAGCAACGGCCATTTTAATGCCTAATTTTCAAAATTCAAATTGATTTATTACTTTATAAACTGTTTAGGTATGTACACCAATAATTTTGCACTCGCGATTATATTTGTAACGCGGTATCTCGCGTTTTGGGCCGGTATAAGAATTACTTAAGATATTTAATTTTTGACAGATTCCCCAGATGTCATATTAATTTAATGTTGGTTAAATATGGACCTTGTTAATGATAATGATACTGTCAAGATCTTGTAATTCACTTTAATGATCATTAGGGTTTCGTGCCAATTGGTTAAAAAAGGAATCCTTAGGGTACTACCCTGTCCGTCTGCCACAACGTTAAGTATCTGAAGAACTCTCAACGTTTTTGGAATAGCTGAGTATTATTACAAGGCTAACCCGCGTGTATGGAATTTTTTTTTACCATTTATATTTGTATGAACAGTTTTTTTTCTATACATAGAGTTAAATTTTAGTTTAAAAGTAAAATGTTGAAAAAAATACTTAAACCCACACCCTTGCCGATTTTTTTTAAAATGATTATATATGTTTAAGATTAATATGAATACCACAGGAAAAATATAATTTTACCTCCATGTACCGAATTATTTTTAGTCGTTGAAGATCCTTTATTAAGAAAGTTACTTATATCCTTTCTATATATATATATATTTATTTTTTAATTCTTCCAAAAACGGATGCAAGATACTTGACAATTATATATTAAGTACCCGGCGTACAGAAGAGACTACGGTCGTGGGCTGGTCCACGACCGTAGTCACTTCTGTACTCCGTTAAGATTTTTCCTGAATTAATGGGGTCGACACATGCAGGTAGGTAATACGGGTATGGTGTATAAAAGTTTGTACGGAACCCTCGCTGCTCGAATCAGTCTCGAACTTGACCGGTTCTTTTTAAATAGCGTAGTTTTGCGTTCCCCTCTAGCTTCATTGTCACTATTTTCAGATAGCGGTAACTTTCGCATAACTGCACTAGTTACGACAATATCAGAGATTACATAGCCGTTGTCTCCTTTTGAAATAACCGTATTTTAAGGATACATAGCAAAGCAAAAATCTCTTTTTAAAATATTATTTTATTAAATCTGCTAGCACCCTTCTTCAGGATTTTACACAAGGGAATACTTAAATTAAAGAATCGTTGCCTGGTATAAAGTTGCCTACTTTAGCAACTCTTTCGAAGTATCTAACTACAATTGCTCAAAGGTTAACTGGAAGATATCCCCTACAGGGATAAGTTCGCATTTGTACCAAATTAAGCTATTTTGTCTGTATTTTTACCAATGTCTTGTGTACAATAAAGTATTTACATACATACATATACATACAATTTGTTGCACCACCAGTTTTCACTCAATTAATACTGCTACCATCTATCTATCTATACATATAATAAAGCTGAAGAGGGTCGAAAGTCTGTACATGGAAGATATTCGAAAAAAAATTGGCTAGGGATACTTAAAATCGATAACAGAACACGTTCCAACAGTTTTTAGAATTTTTGTCTGTTTGTCTGTTTATCTGTTTGTCTGTTTATCTGTTTGTCTGTTTATGTGACCGCGCATCACGTGAAAACGGCTGAACCGATTAAGATGAAATTTGGTATAAAGATAGTTTGAGTCCTAGGGAAGGACTTAGGGTAGTTTTTATCCTAGAAATCAACCCCTTAGGGGATGAAATGGGGGATGGAAATTTGTATAGAGCTACTTAAACCGCTGCACCGATTTGGATGAAATTTGGTATATAATTAGTTTGAGTCCCGAGGAAGGTCAAAGGATAGTTTTTATCCCGAAATTCTTCCCTTTAGTGGGTAAAATGGGGGGGTGAAAATTTGGATGTAATCCATTTTGATAAAATTTGGTTTAGAGGTAGTTTAAGTTCTGGGGAAGGACATTGGATAGTTTTTATTCTGGAAATCTTCCCCTAAGGGGGTGAAATGGGGGGTGAAATTTTGGATGGACTCCGTTTAGACTAAATTTGGTATAGATATAGTTTGAGTCCCGGAGAATGACAATAGATAGTTTGAATACCGAAATTCATCCCCCAAGGGGATGAAATAGGGATGAAAATGTGGATAAATCCCATTTAGTTAAAATTTGGTATAGAGATAGAAGTAGTCGCAGGGAAGGACAATGCATAGTTTTTATCCTGAAAAATCATCTCCTGAGGGGGTGAAATGAGGGGTGAAAAATTGGATAGAACCGATTTAGATGAAATTTGGTATGGAGATAGTTAAGAGTCCTGGGGAAGGACTTAAAATAATTATTAGTCCAGAAATCATCTCCTAAGGGGGTCAAATGGGGTATGAAAATTTGGATGGAACCCATTTACGGTATAGCGAGTTGGAGTCTTGGGGAAGGACATAGGATAGTTTACTCTTGAAAATCATCCCCTTAGGGGGTGTAATTGGGGGTGAAAATTTGTTTGTGACCCATTTTGATGAAATTTGGTTGAACGATAGTTTGAGTCCCGGAGTATGACAACGGATAGTTTTAATCCCGAAAATCATTCCCTCAGGGATGAAATATGGGGTGAAAATTTGGATAAAACCCATTTAGATGAAATTTGGTAAAGATATAGAAGGAGTCCTAGGGAAGGATAATGCATGGTTTTTATCCCGAAAAATCATTTCCTGAGGTGGTGAAATGAGGGTTGAAGATTTCGATAGAACCCATTCAGATGAAATTTGGTATAGAGAGAGGTCTTAGTCCAAGGAAAGAACATAGAATAATTTTTATTCCGGAACACATGAAATGAGGAAATAAGGGGATCACATAAGGGGGTGAGAAATGGTGGATGAAAATTTGGATTGAACCCATTTACGGTATAACGATAGTTAAGGAAGGACATAGGATAGTTTTATCCCGAAAATCATCCCCTAAGAGGTTGTAATTGGGGTTGGAAATTTGTTTGTGACACATTTTGATAAAATTTGGTTGAAAGATAGTTTGAGTCCTGGAAAAGGACAAATGATAGTTTCTATTCCGGAAATCATCCCCTAAGGGGGTGAAATGGGGGTGAAAATTTGGATGTAGCCCATTTAGATGAAATTTGGTATAGAGATATCTTGAGTCCTGGAGCATTCTCCATGATTTTCGGGATAAAAACTACCCGTTGTCATAACAACGGAGGAATCCTCAAGGAGGAGGGAGTAAGGAGGTGAAATAGCGGGTGAAAAATTGGATGGAACCCATTTACGGTATATAGCGGTAGTTGGGAGTCCTGGGGAATAGGAACATTATATAGGTAAATATATGTATGTGACGTTCCAAGGGTAAAGGTACCTTATGGCGGTAGTTTCGAAGATGTTTTCTAAAACGGGGTAAAACATACGTTTTATTATGGCTATTTTGAAAACTATTAGATGTAACATTTTGTTGACGTATCTTTATTTTTAATATAAAATATTTAAATTACAAGTCAGTTAATTTAATCCTACGGTTTAGTAGAAAAGGTCCTTACGGCCGTGTGATATGAAAATATGCAAAATAATAATGAAAAAAGCCTACATGCATCTATTATGGTGAGGCGGGTCATAGAAACCAAGTTTGCGGCGGAGTCTATTTTGTAAAAAAAAGCGTTCGGAGTAAGCTAATCTATAAAATCATGCAACTCAGCCATAATGACCCTTTCCTTCATACAATCCATACTAATATTACAAATGCGAAAGTAACTCTGTCTGTCTGTCTGTTAACTTTTCTTCCTTAATTTGGTTGAAATGAAATTGGGTGTAGAGACACTTTGAATTCCGGGGCCTTCCCAAAGCATCCTTACTAAAGATAGTTTTTATCTGGAAATTCATCACATCACCTACGGGGGTGAAAAGGGGGGAGAAAGTTACGATATAAAAGAGTTCCGCGCGGACGAAGTCGCGGGCATAAGCTAGTAACATAATATAAAACGAAATTACGCGTGGCTCCTTATTTTTATTTTTTAAATTCCCATCACAAAATAGAGGGGAATAGATTTGTGTATCACATTCCTGTCAGCTAAAACCACTTAAAGAACTTGAACAAATTACCAAAATATTTCGCATTATTAGCAGAGTCCGGATTTTTCACTGCAAAACTAAACACTATTGTAATCTAGCCAGTGATAGAAACATTATTTTATCGATATCGAGTATTATTAGGTATATAAGTATTTAAAAATAACATGCCGATATATTTTTACATTATACGCTCAATACTATGAGCAAATAAGTGATGTCGTCTCCATACTTGCTAGTGAATCGGCAGCTATAAAATTTGCTAAAAAATATTTTCAAATGAGCAAATTACGACAGGAGTTAAATTTCATTCGCGACAACTACGAAGTAATAGCCTCTTCAATAAAACAATTGCAATGTTCGACTTTGTCCATTGCGGAATTCTTCCTCATTCTGGATACTGTTCATTGCTCCGTAAATTGGACTTAAACTTTTACCAGTGATACGCAAATTTGAAGCTGTTCTCGAACGGAATCCTGATTATGAAAATTTAAGAGAAATCTGAGAATCTGAAAATATTACCCAAACTGTAAAGGTTTTTTATAAATTTTCTCCCTTGACGTCAAGTGAAGTTGAACGTACATTTAGTAGGTATACATAAATGGCTTTATAGTGATAAACGAAACTGTTTAGAACGTTGAAAAACTAAAGATTATCTACTCCTATCACTATTACACAAATAAAGAAAAAAGACCCAAAGTAAATGGGATAAGGGCAAGGAAATGGTGATGATGATATAATTTCATACAAACTTCACGTAATTTTTTTATCAAATATTTATTTTATTTGGTGACGTTTTTTCTTCTACTACTAAATTAACGATATCGATAAAATAATGTTTCTACCACTGGCTAGATTACGATAGTGTTTTGTTTTGCCGTGAAAAATCCGGGCTCTGATTATTAGTATTATTACAACGCTTTCTAAACAAATCACGTGGTGAATCAAACAAAGTCTTTGCTGCATGAATCGTGACGACGATGTCGTTCGCCTCAGACAACTTCTCACTTGTATATATTTTTTAACTTTGTTTTGATTAATTTACCTTGTAAATATACAACTCATTGGTACTGCATATAAATATAGCGCTTGGTGTTATATTTATTAAAAAACCTCAAAATAATCACTTTCTTTATGTATAATTTGTCTGTTGAACCGGATCACGTACAGTCAAGGTCACCAATATGTATACACCACAAAGTTACAGAAATATGTATACAGACCTTATGAAGTAAGATTGTTGTATACATATTTTTGCAACTTTGGGTATATACATATTGGTGACCTTGACTGTACTTCACTTTCCTGGCGAAGAGATCTAAGTATGTAAGTATTGTGAAGAGTACCTACTTATATACACGTCACTTAATTATACATTGAATACATACCTAATAAAATATTAATAGCATTATGTTACTAGAACACAAATAAATCAGTTATTGTACCTACCCCTATTTAAATGAGAGTAATGTAAGCATATAATGTCGATGACTTTATTACAATATTGACAAGGTTATTGCAATATTGTTAAGTACGCGGAAGCGAACAGTTAGTTTGTATATATACAAGACATCGCATAGTAAAGAAATAAAACTAAAACAATCGTTTTTAAAAACGAAAACTACTTAAACATTTAATCGATAGGTTCTTAATTTTTTTTACCATTATGTACGTAGACTAAATGGATAGATTCGTCGGCGAACGGTCGTGGGTTCGAATCCCGGCGCGTACCAATAATTTTATCCGGAATTATGTACGGAATATAATTTGATATTTATGGTTGGGTTTTTTGTGAAGGAAAAACATCGTGAGGAAACCTGCATACATCTGCAGATAAATTCAAAGGTGTAGATGAAGTCTCTAACCCGCACTGGGCCAGCTTGGGGACTACTGCCCGTTCCCTCCCATCTATGAGAGGAGGCCTAGCTGTGCCCAGCAGTGGAACGTAACATAGTAATAAGGCCTCCACACACCGTTCGGTGTAGTTTCAATGTTTTACAACTTGCGCGGGCCCGCGCCCGACCCGCGCACGCGACCGGTGTGTGGAGGCCTTAAAACAAAGTCGCTTCCCGCTGTCTGTCTGTCCCTATTAATGTATGCTTAGATCTTTAAAACTTCGCAACGGATTTTGATGCGTTTTTTTTAATAGATAGTGTTTCAAGAGGAAGTGTAATTAACCCGTGCGGGGTCAAAAAGTAGCCGAAAAAACCTCGCGTGATTTGTGCACAAGCCCTTTGGATGAAAATTCAATATTATGGTACCATCGAGCTGATCTGATGATGGAGACAGAAGATTGTCTGCAAATATTTATTTATTATTTAGTTTCTTAGCCATCAATGTCATCCATCATCATATCATCAACCATACATAATCGTTTATTACGACAATCGATTTAAGCTAGCCACAACTCTCAATACGTCATTGTGACACTCAAAAATCTAATCTTAGTCGTTATGCGACGACGGGTTGTATAATCGAGTTCCAATATAAGTACATATATATTTACTCCAGGCAAAATACGGTCTCAAAGAACATTAATTTATAATAGTGTTTTTTTTTGTTTATTTGGTTTTAAAACGTTATTCTAAGATGCTTTATTTAAGAATCCAACAAACTTTCCATCCGGAAGTAGGTAATTATATAAATTGAAATGAAGCATGAATTGTCTTTTTAGGGTTCCGTACGCAAAGAGTAAAACGGGACCATATTACTAAGACTTCGCTGTCCGTCTGTCTGTCACCAGGCTGTATCTCAAGAACCGTGATAGCTAGAGAGTTGAAATTTTCACAGATTATGTATTTCTGTTGCCGCTATAACAACAGATACTAAAAACAAAATAAAATATTTTTAAAAGGGGGCTCCCATACAACAAACGTGTTTTTTTTGCCGTTTTTATAGATAATGGTACGGAACCCTACGTGCGCGAGTCCAACTCGCACTTGGCCGGTTTTTTAGGGTTCCGTACTCAAAGAGTAAAACGGGACCCTATTACTAAGACTCCTCTGTCCGTCCGTCCGTCCGTCCGTCTGTCTGTCACCAGGCTGTATCTCACTGATACCGTGATAGTTCCAGCTGAAATGTTCACAGATGACGTATTTCTGTTGCCGCTATAACAACAAATACTAAAACACAGAATAAAATAGTTTTTTTATAGATAATGGTACGGAACCCTTCGTGCGCGAGTCCGACTCGCACTTGGCCGGTTTTTGTATTATTATTTATCTTGAATATTAGAGCAAATATAAATGAACCAAAATAAAGATAAAACCATTTATTAATATTTTTTCTGACTTTTCAGAAGCTAGTTATCATTTTTTTGATGTCTGAAAATTTGTTGGCTATTGTCGCTATTTGTAATTTTTTCCATACAAGTTTCTTTATTTTTTTTTTTAAATATGGAGGGAGAACATTGAATTGAATATTGATCAATGAGAAATTATTTGCTATGATGGCGCCAGAAGTCATAATATAATAAACTAGCGACCCGCCCCGGCTTCGCACACTAAATTGTTGTCCTCTTGACACACAAACTATTAAAAAAAAACAGAAGACATAACATTAATCAATTACTATTTACAAGCTTTTATCTGGGGGCACTATAGTGCCCCCGCCAAGACGAGCCAAGCGAAGCGCAAGGACAGGCACTACCTATCTTTTCTCGAAGCGCTTCGTCGTTTTTTTGAACCCTCATAACTTGTGTTTGGATTATGCCAGATAAACAAAATTCTCAGGATATGATGTCAATAGTAAACTTATTAAGCATATAAAGTTTCAATTGTATACTTTAGATTCTATTGATATCTAAAAAACGCCGATTACGTCACTGACTCACTCACGTTGATCATCAAAACCTCTAGGGTACTTCCTGAAGTCCTAGAAAGCTGAAATTTGGTATGCACTTAAAGCTAGTATTAGTACACAATCAACAAAACAATTCAATTTTTTTTTAACTTTTACCCCCCAACCCCTTAAACTAGGGGATGCAATTTTGTATGAGACTTCCGCAAGTTTTAATGCTAGAGGTCTGAAAATTGAAATAGGGACTCCTTATAATAAATATTAAAATAGGTACGTATTTCAGGATTTTTAGTAAATCACCCCCTCACTCTTTTAATTAGGGGATGGAAGTTTGTATGGGTTTTCCTATACACTTCTTTAGAAATTACCTTACAAAAAGGAATGAGATCCCACCAAAAACATTACTGTAAAGTGACTGCCAATGCCAAGACTCCCTAGCTCATATAGCTTTCAGCGTTAAAAATATATCAGATCATAAGGAGCGCCAAGCTTCCTACTCCACACGGCGTTACCTACCACTACCAGCCACGCTCTAAAATGGCTAAAAAGTATAGACCCGTCGCTTATTAATGTCGCTTATAAATTCATTCAGCGCGAGTGTCTATGCGGCGACTGGGATGTGCCCAACAAAGCTATACTTTTTTAGCCAAGATGTTGAATTTTTAGAGCGTGGCTGGTAGTGGTAGGTTACGCCGTGTGGAGTAGGAAGCTTGGTGCTCCTTATGATCTGATATCTTTTTAACGCTGAAAGCTATATGAGCTAGGGAGTTTTGGCAGTCACTTTACATGTAATGTTTTTGGTGGGATTTAACTTACATTGTTCGGATGTAAATATACGTAAGTATGTAAATTGTCCGTCAAAATTTGCAATCCATTTTTCAGTCACTGACCGTTATCCGATTGAACCGACGCCGTGCTATATACAGTCTTATCTCAAAATAAATAATGAAATAAAATTGGCTCGTCTTGGCGGGGGCACTACCGTGCCCCCAGATAAAACCTCTACCTTTTTTACCCGACTGCCGAAGGAGAGGATGTTTATGTTTTTAAAGAAATTTTTGTCACGAAATGATATTGAAACAAAAGAAGGCCGCTTTGCACGCCTACCTCCAATTTTGTATTTAATTCCATTACGTAATCTCTCGTCTCGCCGCGTCCGAAACGTGGTAGGCACTTTGATATTATAAAGAACACAACGTCAATTATTTCATTGCAATTTTAAGAAAAAAATATATTTTGTCCTATATAGGTACTCAGAAATGTGCGCCTTACTGTTGTAAAAATAGTACGTGAAGTTCCTCGTTACTGACTACCGCCAATTTAAAAAGTAATAATTTACTTTTAAAACAAAGTTTGAACCAACTTCAATTCAGTACTTCGCCAAGCCACAAAAGTACATGAAAATTTTCACTTTTCCCTTCCAATTTACTACATGTAGGTACTGCTTTCCGAGAGCAAATGCGTTGATTATTACAGAAAAACCCCAAGTCGCTGGGTATCTGTGGGCTAATAATATTTGAGGACTCCTCAAGGATATCAGAATTAACACTTCATTAGTTGCTACTTCAACGGAATCATGTCAGAATCTTTGACGTACTTTACATCTATGAGGAATTCCATAAGTCATCTGTGGTCTTCATCATCAGTTTCACTTCACCAAAATTGCGATTTCCGAGGGTAAATACACGAGTTATAAAAAAATACCGGAATCACTACACGCGTGCCTTTAAAATTTGAGGGTTGCGCTCAATTTCTCTTCCCATCATCAGATTCTGATTTGGTGACAATCTTTTGAATAAAATAAGGAATTTTGAAAATCGGTCCACAATTGACGAAGAAATCGGTGAACATGAATGAATGGGTACATAAAAAAATACATACAGTGGAACATATTACCTCCTCCTTTTTAGGGTTCCGTACTCAAAGAGTAAAACGGGACCCTATTACTAAGACTCCGCTGTCCGTCCGGCCGTCCGTCCGTCTGTCTGTCACCAGGCTGTATCTCACTGATACCGTGATAGTTCCAGTTGAAATTTTCACAGATGATGTATTTCTGTTGCCGCTATAACAACAAATACTAACTAGTCAACGAAAAAGGGAATTATTGGGATTTGAACCTGGGACCCCTCACTCCATAAGCAAACTATTTACCACTGAGCCATGTGTTGACAAGTGCTGTCGTAGGTGAAAATTAACTTTTTGTACTCGACGATTAAAATATGTGTATTAAGATTTCATAGAGAATACTGCAACGTCACTCTTTTCATAGTTGTAGTCCATGTTACTGTTGAAACAATCGAAATAACTACTTTTCGATACGCTCCAGACAACTAAAATAAATTCGACCAATCACGTGGCTGCTTTACTGAACTGTAATGAATTGGACCAATAGAATCGCTTTGATGTCGTACGCTCGTTGATGTCTTTTAAGATATCAACAAGCGTACGAGCGATGAGCTGCACTTCGTTTCAACAGTATCGCGTTTGTTTAATTAGTTCAGTTGACTCGTAGAAAATTAATTTTAATGAACTCGCACAAAAAGTATTGTTCACAATAGTGGTATAATCAAGCTTTTTAATCTCGTACCTTACTTAGGCCACTCAGCAAGCTTCGTGGCCTAAACACGGTAATCGACTAAAAAGCTATCTATTATAACACGATTGTGAAAAATACTATTGTGTTAATTGAGATTAAGTGTTAGAGCCCTCCCACACTGTAATATTGATTTAGTTTGTATGAAAAATGAAAAAAAAATTATTTTTTCGAATTTAACAAAAAAGCAACATACCAGGTAGCTTCTGTTAATGAACCGAATATCGTGTCGAAATTAACGGAAATCAAAAAATACACGGTGTATATGAAAAAATACCATTAGGTACTTATTATTATACCTTTTAGTAACATGTCAATTCGTGGATTCATATATCTATTGACGGATACAGCTTCGCTTCCTCCGTGAATATTTGCTTATCCATGAATTGCCTTTTCCCGGCTTCTGCAATAATATACTATTTTTACTCGTCTGACTTAAAATTATACAGATACCAAAAAACATATTTTTTATTATTGAGATGATCCCTCTTTGGATATCTCTTTCTCTCTTAAAATGCTACTGATGTAAGCCTTAGTTTTTTAATGAGCTGTTATGTACAAGTTTCTTCGCTAAAAGGAGCTAGCGCTATAGATATATATATATATACATATATACTTAAATCAATTGTATTTATACGTTTTTTTGTGTAAATTGTTAAGGTAAGGTCAGCTTGGATAAAATCGTAGTATTTTAATATAAAGTTATCTATTGTACCGTCACTCAAGAATTGATTTATTCGTTGATTTCGAGAGCGTTTTGTGAAAGTATATATAAAAATCCACGCGTTCTTGGCATTTTGGATGGCTTTTCAAAAATATTTCGGACGAACTTCGTCATGTCAACTTATTGTGGCAAACTTCGGTGCCGGTTTCGCAGATATGAAATGATATGAAAGGGCCAATAAGGCATTGGATCCAGGAGCCAGATTATATATAGCAATCTTAGCTGCGCTATTTAACTTAGCCCGAGTATTACCGAACTATGTTGAGTTGATGTAGCTTGTAGACTGCCAAAACCCTCCTGTCTCCTCCTGGCCGGTATTTTCCAAATTGACCTTACCTGCATGGAGTAGCCTAAAGCAGTTGCAAGGTGGCACCACCACTGTGCTTGTTGTAAGTTATTAACTTTTGTACGGTGTCGCTTTTGTATTTAACGTCATATTTAAACAGACGTGTAAAAGCTAACACGGTGTTCAGTTACTTATGAGTTCGACTGCACCTAATGAGATGCTCGGCTTCGGCTACTAACATCAAGTCTAATCACGACGCTTTTATCCATAATGTGACAATTATCGACTCGTACCGTGATCACACCTAACGCTGTCTAGATAGGTGTACGGTGTACTTAAGTTCCAGTTTTTGCCTTACTTAAACTTAAGCTACGGTCATTCACAGTCCAGTAGTGACGTCACCACCGCCTGCGTCGTTGGTTCCAGCTCCAAGATACCTGCTCTTTACTGCGTGAAAGACATGGGTAGTGAGATGTCCCTGACATCACAAATTCTCACTACCTTGTCTTTCATGTGGACCGAGCAATTTGCGACGCACGGAGAAGTATGAACAACGAAGTGCCAACAACAGGATGGATAATTTTGCTGTTCTATAAATAAGTTTAATTATTACGAATTATGTGTGCCGTATCATGTATGATACACCCACGAATGTTATTATGTTTTATATAATGTACATTATTTATAACGGTTCAACAATTTGAAATACTTCACAATAACATTTCTTCCAATTGTTAAATCAGCACAATCTGTATTCTGTACACTAGTTAGTAGGCTGCACACAGCTTCGAGCGCGTAGGTATTACAAATATTACCTACATTAAAATATATTTTAGTTGTAAATATGTATAGATAAGCATTTCATATCAAATGATGTAGCGTGCAAGCCTCATTATTTCATTTCCGTAATTAATGTACTTAGAAATTATGGATTTGCCCGTCGGTTATGTGTTTATACAGATTGTTTGGAAGCTACAACCACTTTTAGAAATGGTGTACCTCTAGATTATAATGATATTTGGACATTTTTGACCACACTGACTCTCGTGTAGTCCTGTCCTGTTTCCAGATAAGGGTCATTTCATTTTGAAAATGTCTAGCATCCATGACGGTGTTTTCTTTCGAACCCCGTATGTGTGTATAATTTTATCACAATTACACGTTAGCTATTTCGCACACACACCCAGACTTGTGTGTAGAATACTGATTATGCAGAATTAAATAGATTCTAATAATTAGGAAGAATCGTAATTGTCCACCGTCCAAAGTATCCAATGAACAATCCAACAAACTTTCCTCTTTAGACATATTATGTAAGGAAATCTACCAGCCTTTCATAACATACTCTGTTTGATTCGCTAATAATAGGAAGTAGCTACAATTAGCAAAAATAACTACCTCCTATAGACGGGTACTTGTGCCGTGCGATGACGGGATATAGAGCTAAGCTTCGGAATTCTAGTTTCCGGAGAGGTGTTTCCCACGCCAATCACAAGAAATACGTATATCCGGTTTGGGGACGAAGCACGAATCATTAAACTCGCAACTGGGTTTGGTCGGTTATAATATACATATACTATAATATTGAGATTTTAATATTGTACAAAGAAATATCTACCCTTATTTCGATGAAAAAAGACATCAAAGTGGAGTGGCTTAGAAATATGTTCCATATAACTAATATACCTATTTAAGAAGTTTCGGTAAGCGCGAGTGCTTGTATTGAAAGTTTCAAGCCATTATACATATTTAATGTACTTAACTATGAAAAGAGTGACGTTGCAGTATTCTCTATGAAATCTTAATACACATATTTTAATCGTCGAGTACAAAAACTTGTTTAAATGTGTTTCGCTCGACAGCAAAGTTACTTAATAACTTTGCTGTCGAGCGAAACACATTTAAACAAGTTTTTGTACTCGACGATTAAAATATGTGTATTAAGATTTCATAGAGAATACTGCAACGTCACTCTTTTCATAGTTGTAGTCCATGTTACTGTCGAAACAATCGAAATAACTACTTTTCGATACGCTCCAGACAACTAAAATAAATTCGACCAATCACGTGGCTGCTTTACTGAACTGTAATGAATTGGACCAATAGAATCGCTTTGATGTCGTACGCTCGTTGATGTCTTTTAAGATATCAACAAGCGTACGAGCGATGAGCTGCACTTCGTTTCAACAGTATCGAGTTTGTTTAATTAGTTCAGTTGACTCGTAGAAAATTAATTTTAATGAACTCGTACAAAAATTATTGTTCACAATAATGTTATAATCAAGCTTTTTAATCTCGTACCTTACTTAGGCCACTCAGCAAGCTTCGTGGCCTAAACACGGTACTCGACTAAAAAGCTCTCTATTATAACACGATTGTGAAAAATACTATTGCTTCATTGATCTAACGCCATTCGTATTTTGAAAGCATCTTTGACTTTCCATGTGAACAAATCCGTTATTATTATTATACTATTATAGTACGAGAGACGAAGCTATGCGCAAAATGACATACTTTCGGTGATGAAATCGAAATTAATCACCGATAGAAAATTCTTTGAATCGCCTTACCCCACCTCACTGGTGGAAGACCTCCAACCCGCGCGTTAATGCTCTCGTACGGGCCGCTTTCTCTGGTTATTTATCACGGAATTGTTTGACTAATAAGCATTAGGGGCATTAAACCCTAATGGGTTTAGGGTTTAATTGTGTATAGAAAAGTTACTAAGTATCTACTCGTTAGTTCTCTCGGATCGTTTATTCGTTACTGGTTTGTTTGTAGACACATTCAGTGCGCTTTACAGTTTACGTTACAAAATGTATCTAGAAACTAAGTTTGTCCGACTGTTTAGTATAACCCTTCTTTGCATGGTGATGGAAATTTCCATCATAACATTGTCTTGTTAATTAAAGGTAGTTTTGCGGGAAATTCATATTTATTTTAAGACTTTTATGTTTCAAGAACAGTATAGCTTGAAATGGAACGTATTTGTGATATGCTTAATTGAGGTCAGAGTTTGCATAATGATGGAAATTTCCATCATATCAAAAAATAAAGATGTAGAACTTACCTCATATATTTTTTTTTTATATTTTTACCGAAATGTGGAGGTCAACTGACATTATCGTGATTTATTTCAAAAATAAATAAAAAATCATGCATAGAAGGGTTAATGTGCTGTGCACACATGTTTACGCTGGCATTAGTTTCACGACTCCTATTTTGTTACGGTGGACGAAGTATTATATAATGGTGTCTGCATCTGCACCCTCTGTTTTTGTGCCAGTAACGCAGCTGCATCGCTGCTTGCCGGGGCAGATGCGCTTCACAATGACGCATTCGCTAACTCCCCGCTAACGTAATTCACAATGGTGGTCTGTTTAAAACAAATGTGTTCTATTGCTAGCAAAACTTCTACCATAGTACCTGTATACATATTCTATAATAAGGTTGCTAAATTACGTTCATGTAATCCCAATCTTAAAAAGTAAACGTAGTTTACGTTTATAGTTCTGTATATGTATAGGTACGATAATGACTAACAGACTTATAAATGTGTAGGTACCTACTTAAGATTGAGAAGAAATTTGGTAGGTAGGTACGAAGATAGTGTGTATCCAGGAAAAGGACATATGCCAGTTTTTATCCCGGAAATCATCCCCTAAGGGATCGGAAGGACGATATAAATAATGAGTTCTACGCGGACAATGCTACTTACTCGTAATTCTTAATAAAAATTATAAATGAATACCTACATACGTACAGTCAGCGTCATATAGTTAGTAGCAGCCAAAGTAGCCAAATACCGATATCGTAACACATCCTTACTCCTATAGTAATAAAAACGTGTTGCGATATATTTGGCTACCTTGGCTTGACTATCTCATGCTGACTGTACGTAGGAACCTAGCTCGTTTCCCTAAAATAATGAACGGAGACCTAAATATACTTTGGATAGAACTAGCAGGGTAAGGTTGCTCATGCACCAGAGATGTGCTAAGCGCTGCCCGTGCGCGGTTGAGCAGCATAAATACGTGACAATTGGATGGGGTTCCTAAAGTCAAAACTTAATCGACATAGGTACTTAGTACCTTCGCTATCAGTTTCCTAAGAGTCCTGGCCCCGTAGAAAGTCCTGGCCACGCGATAAGTGACAGGATAAGCGCGTCGTCTCGTTCTATCGAACGGTGTCAGCCAGGGACGGATGCTCTATCCTGTCACTTATCGCGTGATAAGGCCAGGCCATCCATGCTACGGGGCCAGCACTCAATTCCAAATGACCATGAGTTTCATTTACATGATTTTAGCTTTATCAGACTCACATGAGATATTAATTTAAATTGGTATGATCATAAACACCTCTAATATCTAAACATTCAGCGCTTAATCAATGAGAATGAAGTTGATATTTTAATTTGGCAGCGTACTGTACCTACAATAATACTGACCTATGTGTTTTACTAAGTACATACTTTCGTGGTAGATTAAACAGTAAGGCAAACGTCCGAGGCTGTACTAGTATATCGCATGGGCTTTATGTCAAAGCAATATGAGTTAAATTAGAACTAAGAGGATTTTTCTTCATTCGAAATTAAGCCATGTCACATTCCTGCCATATACTAGTACAGCGTTGAGCACTCGCACGTTTGCCTTATATGCTAAAGTTATTTCACCACGAATTCTAATTAACAAATCCATAAAACCTAACAGCAAAATAACACAGCGTAAACCTAGGCAGAGATACACTGTCCACCTATCGTAGCGTACGTAGCTTGGTAATCTTACATTTTTTTATTGCAGCCTATAAGATGTATATAACATACAATTACTAATAAGGTGTATATTCTAATTAGCTATATATGATTGCACTAGTACACAACATTACACTCATCAAATAATGCTTTTTCAGTGTCTATTTCAGGCATTCAATGTGGCCATGCCATCAAAGTCGGTTTGTTATAGGTCACGACGCAGCTATCACAGCCAGCTTTGATGAGCATGGGCTCATTCGTAACAGCGCTCTTGAGTATAACTAGCAACTATTTATCGATGGAACTGTATCAATTTTCTCGGGCCTAGCCTGTCAAAGCGGCGGTGAAATGTCTACCCGTCTTCATATCACAGCCATTTTGATGTGGTCGGTTTACGGAGACTAGTTCGTCGCAGCCACCGACCCCGCGTTGAAGCCAGACCGTGGCCCATTCGTCAAAATGGTTGTGTCGTGTAGCAGTTTCATATCACAGCCATTTTTGACGAGTTGGGCTGTGGGTAGCTGCTACGGTACGACGCATGCTGAAGCGGCTGGGCGACTTAGTGCTCACAAAGTGGCTGTAATTATGCGTTTACCTGCCATATCACAGCCAGCTTTGATGAGCGGTGAGTCGTACCCTCACTCCAGTCCGGCTGAGACATCATCATCTTAGGAAGAAAGAAACAAAGCAGAAGGCGCATCAGTAGCCAGCAATGTGGTTGTGACATGGTTTTTCCAAGCACATATCACAGCCAGCTTTGTTGACTACTATGTCGTCAAAATCTCAACAAACGGTAGCATCGCTTTTATATTACCGACCCACTTTTTTAATGTTTCTTGTTATTCTTTCTATTTTTTTTAGTAAATTGTTTTTGTGTATACTTCTTCTGTGTTCATTTAAGTAGGCAACTTGGTAAGTGTAGGCGTAAACAACGTGTTACCTAGACTTTGTATCTGAAGTATTTTGTACGGTTTTGCCCCGACGTCCCGCTATTTAACCGAGTTTCGTAACCCGCTAAAAAGAGGAAAATATTCTTAGTATTCGGAAACCCCGCTCGCTACATTGGGAAATATTTGTTTCGTTTCGTAACTTGCTGGTACCCAGATACATAGTTTGGATTAGGTAGGTATAAAATTGTTTAACTAACGTAGAGGACGTGTAGGAATTTGTTTGTATTTTTTTTTAATTCCCTTTTTATTCTTCGTTTTGAGTTTTTTGCAATCGAGTACTCTGTGGACTAGAGGCAATATGAAAGATAAAATATACTAGACCAATGTATATACGAATTAGAGAGGGTTGAAGACATTGCCAAAACAAGAATATAATATAAATTATGGTGGCAGTACTCGGAAGTTTTCCTGAACTGATTGCTATCGCCTCGCCGCACTCCTTCAAGCCCATCTCGTAGTCGTAATCATATTTGGAATACTTCTTGCATTTCACGAAGGCTAGTGGATTTGACGAAATTTGATTAATTGATAAGGATAATTGAATTAAAGGATAAGGTATACCCATACCAGATAATATAGTCGCAAAAGAGATATTATGCACATTGCAAATCTCTTTATCGTTAACGTTATAGGTACTGGCATATTGCATTTTTAAGGGTATAAGGCCCCTCACAGACTGGCGCGGCCTGGCCGCAGCGAACAATAGAAAACTTGTCATTAGCTGTCAAATTTACTATGGTCCGCCACCGCAGGCCGCGCCAGTGTGTTGCAGGCTTTACGTATGCAATCATTACAGCTTGACATTGACATACGTAAATTCTTCCGTTAAAAAATGGAACGTATGTTTAGAGTCGTATATTCAACGAGTTTTAGCGATAATTGTAAATTACGCCATTTGACACGAGGCATCTGGGAGACGATGTCGGGCATTCAAAACGTTTATATACCTACCTCTTAGAATAATAACGCATAGAAGGATAGTTTCATACGGCCGACGCGCCAAGCGTGAGGCATAAAATGGATTCATGTAGTTGTGATCAACTCGTATTCACACGCGCGAATACGCACACAAACGCACCAATTTTGTTCTACCGATCGGCGTACTGGGCCATTTATGGCCGAGTTTTAGTGGCCTCACCGTTGCGCGTATACTGCGTTTCTAGGCGTTATTATTCTAAGACCTACCTACATATATACTTAATAATATGTCTCCTGTATTATTGAAACACATTTTCTCAATGAGGCATTCAATTAGTCAACACAACAGTGATTCGTCGGCGACACAGCGACACTACATTTTTCTCGATATCTGGCATGTTCTCTCTATATATCTGTCAATTGATGCGATAAGAATAAAATCTTTTAAAATATACTTTTTCAATTTACAGGTTGGAGGTGCCACCATCAAAGGAAATTATCTGAAGTTTTCATCAATCAAGACTAAATAAAATAAATGTTCCTAATCGTGATTCTTACACCCATTCTTTCACACACCATTCCATTTTTTTCTTTTTCTTTCTACACGATACAAACAATTATGTATATTCTCTAAATAAAATGCTTGTGCGCTATTCTTATTTATTTTATTTCCAATATCTTTCGCTTTAAGAAAAATATATAGTATGTAATAATAAAGAGTTGTTTTTTTAAGGGTTCCGTAGCCAAAATGGCAAAAACGGAACCATTATAATTTCCCCGTGTCTGTCCGTATATCACAGGTAAGGCATTTTATTTAGTTGCTCGAAAACTATTCGGTGTATGAATAAAAATGAGCATAGGTGTATTATGTTAGTTGCTACATAGTTTTACTAAAATAGTAGATTGTATGACAAGGGTCTAAAATAAGGCATACTACCACGAGATGGTTATTTTCCCGAGCGAAGTGAGGGAAATTGTTCGAGTGGTAATATGACTTTTAGACCAGAGTTATACACTCTACTTTTTACTTCGACTGCGAGAAAGTAGTAATAAGTTTCTGTCAAAAATTAAATTTTTGGTACACTCAGCGTCAAATACTCTGTAGCAACTCAGTAGTCAAATAGTTCGGTACACCATATATTTAGTATGGTGTACCGAACTATTTGGCCACTTTGACTGCTACAGAGTATTTGCCGCTGAGTGTACAAGCTTTTATTGCCGACTATACCATCATCAACTACCTACTCATTGAGACAATTCTAACGAGCCCAAACTCAAAGGTGTTCCCATGGCCACCTTCCGTCTCCATCATCAGATCAGCTCGATAGTACCATAATATCGAATTGCCATCCAAACTATATATACTAATACTCAAAATTTCAGCTCAATCGGATAACGGCAAGTGACTGAAAAATGGATTGCAAATTTTGACGGACAACTTACATGGGGTCATTTTGCCGGTTAGCGACCACCTAATTTCATGTGCCGGTTAGCGACCACTTAGCTGAGTTGGTGAATTGAAAGCATATTTTCTCGTTTGTTTAGTCATTTCCTATTCCATAACTACAAACAATAATGCATACGGCTAACTGTTTCAATAGGCTGTGTAGATTTGATGTTATCTTCAATTGAAAAAACCATGTCCTTCAGGTGGTCGCTAACCGAAGGTGGTCGCGTAACCGGCGAAATGACCCTAGGTACCTACTTACATACCGGCCGTGCTCGATACTTACATACATGCGAACAGGTCAAGTTAATAACATTATTATTAAAGCTTGTAAAAACAAAGATTATCCATCCACAATCAGTAATAAATGCGAAGGCGAAAAGAAAAAAAAAGACATTTTTTCTAATAAACTGCAACACAGATACAAAATATTGGCATTGACCGTCTATAAGCGCGTCAAAACGGCCGAAAGCGGACAGCATACGGGGTATGAGATAAAGCGAGATAGACACCAGTCTACCCCGCTCAATCTCATAGCTTATGCCATGTATATAGTATATAACTATGTATGTATTAATCTGTGATGTAATAATCTAACTTTTTTTAAATCGGTCGCTAGGTATATTTCTGTGGTACAAACTTCATAAACAAATATATCGAAATAAAAGTTTTTATAAACGATTTAACATTTGTATATTATAAATTATTTTACTCACGCTTGCCTTCGGCTCGGGCGTCAAATACCTGCGATCTGAGACATTCTTTGTTTAACCGCCCTAGGTAAGTAATGTACTATACTACAATAATAATAAATCATCATCTATTGGGTGTTAAGTTACATGTTTTATAAATTCTTAGTATTATTTATAAAAAATAAACGGTTAAAATTCGGTTTGGGTCCGGATTCGGTTTGGTTCGGATGCGATGGCAAAAGTGCAAACAAATTAAAAATAAAACAAACCATAAACAAGAGGTGTGTATATACATGTCATGATTTGTCAGCCCCAATTAGTCAGAAACTAACTAATTGCTATCGTCTGGAGGCATGTTGCGCTGCTGATCCAACCGTCAAACGAGTTGTACTGACTAATTGCATGAAAATCACAATTTGGACCATGGAATTTGCATGATCTGCCAAGTGTTTTATTTAATCCACAAATTACATTCAAATAAATTGAATTGAAAATTTAAAACGATTTAAGAAAGAATATTATACATAGTAATTCTCAAATTTAGACGCTAAAACCGCTTGTAGATGTAATTTGGATGGAATAAAAATAACTGGAGAGTCGAGCTAGTGCCAACCTTTATTGCACCGAAGCTCGCTCTGTTTAAGTGTAAACTTTTAAGTGATTTTAGGAAAATGAAAACATTTAACGGGAGAAAAAGAGTATTTACGAGAATTTCGCTTTCTTACTGTTAACGCATTCACTGCCACCGACGCGTATGTGCGTTCCAGTGACTTTCACCGTGTGCCATCGACGCACAGACGCGTTCGTAATTACGTAAAGTGCATTACATAAAGTACATTTTAAAAAGTGTGGCACCTGGCGAATGCCCAGGAAAAGGAGGTGGCAGTGAATGCGTTAACTGGCCACACTGAATGAAATTGTAGTTGGAGATCTGCGGATTGTTACATCTGTACGACACACCCAATTCTGACTTCGACATGTTGTACTGACAAATTGTGGTGAAATCATATAATCTGTAGACCCCATCATATTTCTGATTTCCCACCAAAATACAGTTCAAAATGAAAAGACGAAAGATGATAAACTATTAGTCCTAAACTATTAAGATTGTGTTTGTGAAGACAAAAGTGTACCTACGTTTCTTTTAAAAAGGTGAAAGAAATTAATAACATTTTCACAGATAAGAAATTTGTTCTAACAAAACAGTCTGTTTTTATGGTGGTCATAATGTGCGGTTCTTGAACGCATCATGGAGGGTTTATGATATTTGGTTAGATAAAGTATTGTACGTTGTATGCAACGGTGTATAACTGGTCTAAAAACGCTCGTGGCGTCTTTAAATGAGACCCACGCCACTCACGTTTTAAGACCCTTCTTATACAACAGTTGCATAAAATACTATAAAAGCAGAAAAAATATTAAAGAAATATCAACTTTGTTGAATTACGCGTAGTACAGTCAAGGGCACCAATATGTATTCACTCAAAGTTTCATAAATATGTATACTACAACCTTATTATTGTTGCACAAATAAGATCTGTGTACATTTTTTTGAGACTTTGTGGTGTATACATATTGGTGCCCTTGATGTACCTAATTACCTAGAGAGTTTTGGTTGCCACCCGAAGACTGGAGGATTCGCTAAGATGATGGTTAGACAAATGCCTCCTTCACTCTCAACGTCTTCGCATCCCGGGGAGCTGGCAGATGATGGCCTTGCTCACTACTACACAATACCGCAGAGCAAGTAGTTATCTGAATGTGTTCAGGCAATAATAATAACGAGTGAAAAAGGATCATAAAGACGTTGCATTTTATTCTTAGTTCAGGATTATGCCTTATCGCGGACTCGTGCTACATAAACCGTTATAAAAAGGATACGGCATACGAAAGCTTAAGAGCCAGGGTACGAATAAAATGGAATAAAAGACATAGATAAATTAACTTTTTTTATAATTTGCGTAAGAAAATAATCTATAAGTATAAATAAATGAAAGTGGCGAGTCCAAAGCAATGAAAACAGGCAGGTACCTCTTGCACAGAACTTTAATGAGAATAAGAGGTTATTATGCGGGAGTTTCCATTGCTCGTGAGTTAAATCTAGCTTAAGTATTACAAAGACTGGCTGCTGTCCATCCCAATGTATCATTATTATTGGGATGGACAGCAGCCTAGGTATCTACCTAGGTATAGTTTTACATGGTTATTATAACGATGGGATGGACAGTAGCCTAGGTATCTACCTAGGTATAGTTTTACATGGTTATTATAATGATAATCACCTAACCTGAAAGAAAAATTGAAACAAGGGATTTAATGATACAGCGGTATTATTATTAGGATGGATTGAATAAATGCACACATTAAAGAAGCTAATAGGGTGTATGATTTAATGAATTTAATTGAGGAACTGGCCATGCTTCTTTTAGTGCACACAGTCAGCCGTGGATGTCACTGCCGTTGTATCGAATGTTTTGAAATAAACGCGAATGTTAAGGTTAAACTATAGGTAGGTACTTTTTAACCGACTTCAAAAAAGGAGGAGGTTATATGTTCCAATGTATGTTTTTGTTTTATGTATGTTCGCCGATTTCTCCGTCAATTGTGGACCGATTTCCAAAATTCTTTTTTTATTCGAAAGAGTATACTTCTGAGGGACCCCATTGTCGCCAAATCAGAATCTGATGATAGGATCCCAGAGAAATTGAGGGCAACCCTCAAATTTGATAGGCACACATGTAGTGATTTCGGTATTTTCTATTATAATTCGTGTATTTACCTTCGGAAATCGCAATTTTGGTGAAGTGGAACTGATGATGAACACCACAGATGAGGAACTCCTCAAAGATGTAAAGTTCGTCAAAGATTCTGACATGTTTCCGTTGAAGTAGCAACTCATGAAGTGGTAATTCTTTGATCCTTTAGGAATCGACGGAACTCCTCAATATTATCAGCCCACAGATAACGACTTGGGTTTTGTCTGTAAAAATCAACGCATTTGCTATCGGAGAGCAGTTTATATGGTAAATTTTCATATACCTATGTGCCTTGGCGAAGTAGGCACTGAATTGAAGTCGGTTTAATCTTTGTTTTTAAAGTAAATTATTATAAATTATAAAAATAGCGTTTTCCGAAAGAGCTGTCATCCACGGTAGTTACATCCACAGTTGTGACCATGTGCACAAAATCCCAAGTAACGGTATAACTAACCGTATAACTTGTACTAATTTAGTTACACACTGGAATCAATTAAGTTATGGCCGAAATTAGTTCTTAACTATGTGCTTTTTTAATCCATCCATTATGTTAAACTAAAATGACCATTTACTATTAACGTGAATTATGCAAACAATTCGCAGTGTTTTAAATGCGCTATGAATTGCAAAGTTTTGTATTATTTATTCAAATCAAACAACAAGTCGGAAAATGTTAATCGAACTAGATACACTGCAAATAAGAATGGTGATGTTTTTAAATACCATTGTATACTATTCCTAAAAGATTTGCATATTATAAAAATCAGTTATTGCGTAGAATATCACCTCATAAAACTGAAGATAACATAAAATAGGTATTCGGAAGAATTCTCATGATTCTTACAGACATATGAGGCCCTTGCACGATAGGTTTTATTGTCATAATGTATAGAAACGTCACGTGAAACATAAAGGTAAAACCTATCATGCTACCTGGGCAGAAGGTTATATATGTCACCGTTAGATTGTGAAAACCGTCAGTTTATAATCTTACCCGTTATATTGTAAACTGACGGAATATTGTGAACTGCCAAAATAATTCATAATTTTACGCATTCATTTTCGTTAGTTTATAAACTAACAATGTCATATCGTCAAATTGTGAACTGAATCAAATTTGCCTGATTCGGAACGCAATCTGTGCGCTGTTAGGTTGAGCGAATTATTCCACTTGCATCAGTTTCCAGTTAAGTCAGAACATGATTGTTTTTTTGTAATTCAGATATTTTGTTCCATTTATATCGGCATCCAGCAGTGTCGACGGAGCCCCGCTGCACGGGGCTCCTATTTCTGGGCGCTTTGCCCTTCGGGCAACTGAAGATACCTAACTAACCTAACCTACCTAGTCTTTGTGTACGTTCCGTAGCAAGCCGTTTTGATCTCAGTTCACAATTTAACGATTCCACATTGATAGTTTATAAACTAACGAAAAATATTGCGTTAAATTGTGAACGGTTTTGACAGTTCACAATTTTTCGTCAGTTTATAATATCGCGAGTTAGATTATAAACTGACGGTGTTCACAATCTAACGGTGACATATACATATTATGGGCCGGTACGGATTTATTGACAAACCATCGTAAGAATAATAATGATCAAAAGAATTTGGCTGTGCACAAGCACCATCACCGCGTCTTATAAATAGATCCATATCGAGAAAAATAGGAACCGGAAAGTATTTTACATGTTTACATTTTTGCACCTTATTCCATTGTAATAAGGCGAAAACTGTAAACATATTTTTGGCGTCGACGGATGTTCTAAAAATTGTTTTAAAACCAATAAGACAAAATAGCATATGGTTGCATTTGTGCATAATACCAAAGATAACTAAGTAACTAGTTTTTACCTTTCGCCAACCTGTGGGTACAAAGTACGTTCCTAATTGCTTATATTTTTTGGAAGTACGAAGTCACGAGGGGCTGGGTTGGTTTAGTTACAAATACTAATGAAAGATACATATCATATCCCGTGTCGTATATTACCGTAAGCTACAGACAAAAACCTTTTGTAAATGTTCCTTCAACGGCCTATATACTGTTTTCCATTATGATTAGACCTATTACAATTACTTACAATTTAAGGCTTAAATACGATAACCAAAGACAGCCGAGTTGGAACCACATTTGATTGAACATTAAGTGTTTAGGAAAAGGATGCTGTAACCACTTAAGTTAACAGCACAAGTATGTACCTACTCAGTAAGCTAATTTTCAACAATATCTGATAAGGCCTCTAGTTGTTGTACGCATTGACCAGATATAATTAGCCGGTGACTGTGCCCATCTCACAGCCTTCACCAGCGTGTAGCACACAAAATGATTCTCGTTCTAAATACAATAAGTAATTGTGATACGCACATATTATAACATCATAAGCTCCATTCACTAATTCGATCTAATTACTGTAGCCTCATTAGTAGAGGGAGGCTTTGACATTCGTACAGGGAAAAATGAAGAAAAACGCCCAACAAGATCGCCCCTTCATAGACCTATTTTTTTCTCAACTATGGAGCAATTTCTACTCGACTACGCCACACTTTTTAAATTTGTTAATCTATCTAAATTTCCAATGCTCCTCGCGACTACCTACTTAAACTTCTACAAGATAAAATTGATATTTCGTATTTAATTTATCTTGAAGGCCTCGTATTAAAGCAAAAAGGGAATACATATATATCTTAGTTAATTAAAGAGCGGATTGTGCTTGCCTCCCCGGAGCACATTGGTTACACATCTTTAATATATATTGTTCTTGTTTGTTTTATAATTTGCCTTCTTCATATGGTTATCTAGACATATAATTAACTCTTTGAACGATAGTTTTCCAGTATTATATGTTAATTTACTCTGAATATAGCAAAAATAGCATGTTTTTATAATACACATTTTGAATGATATTCATATACGTATGGTCGATTAAGGAATAACAACTACTTTGATTTACTATTTACATATGTTCTTCATTAGAGCATAGATTTAGCCTCCTGAGAGCTGGTTTTGAATTTAATTTGTTCTAAAACAGACGAAACAAAACATACGCAACTCTTTTGCTTTAAAATGTGACTTCCATTGAACACATTTTGTAACGTTCTTCCTATATAATGCTGGAACTCAGGAGCCTAGAGTAAGTGATATAACAGTTTGCAAAAGATGAAAGGTCCAAACCTAACAAGTAACGCAGATTTATTCTCGCGTGGTTGCCTGTAATATCCAGCTCATTGACTCGACACAGTCTGCATTAAGAATGGTCATGTTTTATTTGAGTCTGTGTCAACACGTGGACAGGTCCCTGAATTTCGGACGGCTAGTTAGACGGATATTACCTATACAATAACCTCGTAAACCAAACTGTACCTAAACAAGTCAGTCGTAACATTAACGTAATTATTATGACTTTCACATCTAAAACAAGACTTATAACCAACAATGTATATGCTTTAACAGTCCCGGTGTGACGTACTCGCCTAGTCATCAAAATTACACGGAATAACAGTCTTTAGGCCTGCTCCAGCACCAAGCGTTAGGGGAACATTGCGTGTTCTTTCCATACAAACATTTATCGGAAATACTAAATACCACCTACTTATTAATTTTAAATAAAAACAAAAACAATTCTTAATCGCGGCAATCAAATACAAAATCAATATGAAAAAAGGTTTTTTTATTCAGATGTTGTCCAAAAATGTTTGTATGTGAAGCATTCATTTTAGGTCTCCATACTTAACATTAGGCCACCTTCAAAAGTAAGAAATGTAGCATTCTTGTGACTGATTTTTTATGAGCCTAAATGTGCTCGACTTATATTTCTACCATGCATTAAACGGAAAAAAATATCAACATTAAATATACCACCCGTTAACAACACCGCAACCACAACGTTCTTCCTTAATAAGCGACTGTATTTTGTTAAAACTATATTATAACCGCTATTTCAACACATTTGCTCGAAACGTTCCTCTTATTACGTCGCTTTTTGACTCACAATTTCGGGTATTAAAATCGCGTGTTTTATAACATTACGACTCTCGTATTTTATGGTTATATCCCGATTAAGGCACGTTGCCACCTTGCAGCAAGGTGTAAGTATGTATGAATACGAAGCATTTGTAAATTAACCGGGTTGTAGTTTTTCTTTTAATTCTTGGCAAATGGATCTCGACTAAACAAATTATAGTATTTTATGCAACTGTTGTATAAGAAGGGTCTTAAAAGGCGAGTGGCGTGGGTTGCGATGCGAGCCTTGGCGAGCATCGCAACAAAAGACGCCACGAGCGTTTTTAGACCAGTTATACACCGTTGCACACAATACTTTTTCTACGACAAATTTTAAATAAATAACAGACTACAGAATAGTTAAACTTTTCAGGCAGCAAGTTTTCTATTCGTACTTTGGCTACTCACGAAATTTCTTCAGGAGTGCAGTTATTAATTACCCACTTCGACCATTTTAATTTAGTTTTGACGTGAGCAGTTAAGTCACATTATGATGAAATCTCAATAAACTAAAAAGTATTTTATCTGTTGAAGTTGATTTGCTAATATGGTGCTTAATAGTATTTTATGCAACTGTTGTATAAGAAAGGTCTTAAAAGGCGAGTGGCGTGGGTTGCGATGCGAGCCTTGGCGAGCATCGCAATTAAAGACGCCACGAGCGTTTTTAGACCAGTTATACACCGTTGCATACAATACTTTTTCTACGACGATTTTTAAATAAATAGCAGACTACAGAATAGTTAAACTTTTCAGGCAGCAAGTTTTCTATTCGTACTTTTGCTACTCACGCAATTTCTTCAGGAGTGCAGTTATTAATTTCTTCGACCATTTTATAAGGAACGTACACCTTTGTATTCACAAACACGAATAAAATCTTAATAGTTTAGGACTAATAGTTTATCATCTTTCGTCTTTTCACTTTGAACTGTATTTTGGTGGGAAATCGGAAATGTGACAGCTCTTGCTTATGGTTTGTTTTATTTTTAATTTGCTTGCACTTGCCATCCGAACAAAACCGAATCCGGACCCGGACCGAATTCGAACTGTTTATTTTTATAAATAATACCAAGAATTTATAAAACATGTAATTTAACACACAATAGATGATGATTTATTATTATTGTAGTAAATAATTATAATATACAAATGTTAAATCGTAAATAAATACTTTTATTTCGAAATATTTGTTTATGAAGTTGGCACCACTGCAATATAGCGGCCGATTAAAAAAAAAGTCAAACAGTGCTTTTATGAAAAATGTATGAACCAAAAAAGTACGCTAAACAGTGCGTTTTTGGGCCATAGAGCATAGAGTTTTTCGAAGACTAATTAGTAGTGTCATTGTATTTGAGCTACAGCCTATATAAATGACAGATAACGGTACAGGAGTAGAAAAAATCCTTTTTGTGAATTCATTAATTATTTTTTCCTGGGCATGATGATGTAGAAACGTTTCATTTAGTAAAACTCTTTACTTTTACAACATTTTGCATGAATTTGTATTGAATACGAAAATATTTATTTTATTTTAGAGATGTTGGCTGTTTAGAGATTTCATCTAAGTCTCGCTTTAACACAAGAGCGCGCACTGCGCAAATTTCACGAAAAATTATTGTTGCGCGCCATTATAGATAATTTCACAAATATTTGTAAACATTGTTAATGCGTGCTTGGTTATCAAAGATGTTGACTCGTGGTGAATAGAAAAGTGCCAACGCCAGTGGAAATTCTTGGCGACGTACAATATGTGAGTAAAAACCTAATGGCAACAGGTTTAACTGAAGAAAATAACTTAGAAGACTATACATTTTTCATCTTATGAAAAGGATTTTTTCCTCGCAAATGTGTTGAAAACGTATTGATAATTACATCTTAGGCTCTCTTATCACGCTCACCTGCGGCTCGCGTGAACAATTCCACCCCGGATGTAAATATCAACATAACTCACTTGTATCATGTACAATAGTGTGTGTATATACAAGCGGGACTAAGGCAAACGCATACATGTATTGTGTTTATGTACAATAGACACATGCGACAAAGTTTTCATACTGGCTTGACAGCCCGTGTGACACTTGACATCCGTCTGTCGCCTGCTCACCAACAAGCCTTTGCTCAGTAGTTACTAGTTAGCACTTAGATATGGTAACGCATCATTAGACTTTGTCGCCTACATTTAAATTTGTGACGTTTTCACATTCAAGTATGTACGACTTTGTCGGTTGGCAATAAGGATGATTTCTAATTGCATCCTAAAGCTGGCGGCGCCTCATTGACAACCGACCAAGTGGTACCTTTTGGTTTAGAATGGTTAGAAAAGGGTAGCAAACTTTCTAAGTTTTGCCATTATTCATTTAACTTATTAAAGACGAATTTACATTACGAAATTACTGGCATGAGATAAGCTCGAAGACGGTAGTTTCATCAATAATTTCGTGCCATGCGCAATTATTCGGCAGAACGAATGACATGCAACTATAAGACGTAAACTGTCATCATAACTGCCTATTCTATAGGTTTGTTCATTAGCTAAGAAGCTTTAATAATATCGTGACAGCAGTATCACATTTCGCTATCGTACGAAATTTACGCAGAAAAAATTACTCGTACCATTAAATACAATTTGCCTTAACTTTGGCACAAACGTCTACATTTGGAAAACCGACAGGGCTACGTAGAAAGCTATAGAATGTTTAATGAAGAACGCTAGTGGACGTGGTAGTTGGGACGGGCGATGAGATCGTGTGCGGGCAAGTCGAAGAGCTGGTCGTCGTCGGAGGCGAGCGAGGCGTGGCCCGGCGTAACGGATTCGTCGAGCGTTATGTTGGGGCTCGACTCGCTGCGCTCGCGCTCGACCGACCACTCCGGTTATGTCTCCTCGCAGCGCACGTTCGCGATGCCCCCGCGGCACATCGGGCACTCCTTCAGCTGCGACGTGCACACCGAGCAGAACCCCCTGCACAACAAAACTATTGCTTACCTACTGACACACATAACAGTGACCAATGTTCACGGATTTTTGAATCGATGTATCCACTTTGAATGTACGCCGAAATTATCATTGTCTCATTAAACCTTTTACGTAAAAATACATTGAGACGTATTTAACAAATTAGATACAAGAAAGTCCAGACAATGACCGGTCCTGCGCTACCAGCATTTAATGCAATTAATTTTCAAAACAAACAACATTTCAAACTCCGTAATGATGCCTAGTTCGAAAACCATTTCGGTAATTATGTTACCTGAACGTAATAAAGTAGCTTTCAGATTTCATTTCACACCCGTTTTTAAGAAAATCGCGAAATTGTATAAATGTGGTTTAAGCCGTGTGTGACGCTTGTCATATAAAAGGTGTGCAAGCTGCCATACAAAGTCGTAACGTTGACGTCATAATTTAGTTACGAAATTCTGGAATTCGCTACTTTTCAATTTGATATTTCTAAATGAACATTACAATTCAGGGAGAAATAAAAAAACACGAGCCGCTTAAAAAAACATTTTCTAGCGAAATAAATCATAAAATGGCTTACTAGAAAAAAAATATGTTGCCAATTAATGCGTTTAATGTAATTGAATTCATATCATCCAGCGGACTCCTGCGGCATTTCCCGAGTCATCAGTGAATCACATGTTGCGCCCCCCCCCCCCGGAACGTGGTCGCCACTCGAGAACCTTTTCGCCACAACGACACTTATACTAAAATTCAAGTGCAGGTCATTTGTTTGACTTCCGCATGTCAGGTTATTTGTAAAGTGAGTACCTGTGTCCGCAAGGCTCGAGAACGCAGCAGGGGGTGTCGTCGAAGCAGAGCGTACAGGAGTCCTCATCCACAATCGAGCATCGCAACTGTTCCAGGTATATCCTTCGAGGTATCACCTGTAAAGAATTCGATGCATTTACGGAAACTGTAGAACGGATACTAATCTATACGTATAAATGCCTATGTCCTGACTGACTTATTCACTCACTCATCAACGCACAGCCGAAACTACTAATCTTAGAGAGTTGATTTTTGCACAGTAGGTTGCTTTTATAACGTGGGCAAGGGATAAGAAGGGATTTTTGTAAATTCTACCCTTAAGGGGGGGTAAAATAGGGCGCAAAGTTTGTATGGGAAAAACTACTTTTTTTGAAATAGAGACTTAAAACTTTGTAGAATAGTCATTACAATACAAATAAAGTACTTTCAGTGTTATAGAAAATTCTACTCCTAAGGGGGTAAAATAGGGGTGCAAAGTTTGTATGGATGAAACATTTTTTTTTTAAATAAAGATTACTTATTAAAATACAATAAAACTTTCAGAGTTTTAGTAAACTCCACCCCTAAGGGGGTTAAGAATGGGGCAAGCTTTGTATGGGCAACACTTTTTTGAGCTATACTTAAAAGTTAGTAGTAAGATTACTTACTACAAAACGAAAACAGTTCTTTCTTTAAAAGGGGGTTAAAATTTTAAATGGAGAGAAAGATAATTTTAAAGTGTGAGTAAGAGATTTGTAACTTCGGTCTTATTCTGTACGTTAAAATACTACAAAACTATTTTCAGAGTTTTTGCCAATTCATCCCCTAAGAGTGTTAAAAGGGGGTTCAAAGTTTGTGTATTTCAAGAAATTTTTAAAGTATGAGATTTTTAACTTTGGTTTTAGACTGTTTGTCCACAAACTAGAAAATTAACATCAACGTTTTTTTTAATTTATCCCCTAAAAGCGGGTTCAAAGTTTGTATTGAGAGAAATCATTTTCTATGACGATAAAAAGTTCTACGCGGACGAAGTCGCGGGCAACAGCTAGTGTTCAATACGCGGCTTCCCCTTTTTGGAAAGGCGTGAAGGTATTATTCCGCCAGCGACCGGACAGAAGATTGATTTGAAATTTCGTACAATCGGACAACACAAATGGCTAGTGCTACCTAATTTTGATCCAATCATCGCTGCAACGATGGGAACCTTGGGCGCATGTTAGAAAATTATATAATAAAAACGTTTCGTAAATACTTATGAACTACTTTTGGATTCAGTGCCAATTACCAAGTATAATTTTCAATTTCCAAAATATCAGCCATTTTCATAAGACGTACCCAATAAAGCGATCGGAATACGTGGTTGGAGACTAGCCTGGGGAAAATCTAGGGGAAATAACGAATTCAGATCTGAGTGCTTATTATTTATCAATTCTGTCGCGAACTTCATTTATAGTCCCTGGGCGACCGAGCTCTGCTCGGATGAAAATGGAGAAAATACGGAGAAAACGAATTTTCCCGGACATGAGACCTATCTAGATCGATTTCTTGCCCCCGTAACCACCTATATTTCAAATTTTATCGAAATCGTTAGAGTCGTTTCCGAGAACGTGATTGCAAATATACAGGGCGTCCCACGGCGATGCCACATGGAGGGAAAGTACCTTGAATATTGTAGATGGAACATTTTACTGAAAGAAGACATTATTTTAATTTTAATAACAATTTAAACTGCATTCATAGATTTTAAAATAATTACATGGTTGAACCGGGAATCGAACCCGCTACACGAGAAAAACAATCATCCTGTAGTTTTATCATACCGATCGAAAGGCTTCATCATAAGGATTATTTTTTGCTAAATAACATAGTGTCAGAAATAAAGGGAAGACCATGAATTTTAACATTTTAGTTCAAAATTAATCAATTTAATCTATCAAATGCTCAAAAAGAGTCCCATTGAAAAAATCATTTACGCGCCTTTCGGCAGATTTAGGATATGGCAGAAACTTGATTGGACAGAAACTCGATTTGTTGCATAAAACCAGGTACCTACTAATTACGTATCTCTTTGTCATTTTATCATGCACTTAAATTTTAATAGGGAAATGATGCGTACTTCTCAAGTGGGTACTGATTTATTAGTAATAGGTACTTATGATAATGTCAGTTGTATGTCCTTACGGCAATGTCAGCTTTTCATTTTTCTGAACAAAATTTCACATACAATGTTAAAACTCATGGTCTTTCCTTTTATTTCTGACACTATGTTATTTAGCAAAAAATAATCCTTATGATGAAGCCTTTCGATCGGTATGATAAAGCTACAGGGTAATTATTTTTCTCGTGTAGCGGGTTCGATTCCCGGTTCAACCATGTAATTATTTTAAAATCTATGAATGCAGTTTAAATTGTTTTTAAAATTAAAATAATGTCTTCTTTCAGTAAAATGTTCTATCTACAATATTCAAGGTACTTTCCCTCCATGTGGCATCGCCGTGGGACGCCCTGTATATATATATATATATACAAATATTGCTCGTTTAATAGTATAGGATTTGTCTGTTTTATCGTAATCGTGGAGGAATGTACATGTTCATGAGTCCAGACGCATATTTGAGGTTAACAGGAAAACTGTTCGGGCCACGTGGCAGTGTGTGGAGCGGGCGGCACGACGCATGCGCGCTTACAACGATGCGCCAAAACTGGGTTATTAGGTCTGATTGATCATAATTCTGCGAAACAGTGCCAGATTCATAATCTGGCCCCATTTGAAGTATTATATTTATCTCCCATGACAGCTCATAATCTGGAATATGAGGCGTGCAATGAAATTGCGAAATTAAACTCGGTTCCCGGTCTCGTGGCGTGGGAACTATTATTGTTATTTGTGAGGTCACGGGGACGAGGAGACGTCATAACAGGAAGTCTTATAATTTATTATATGATAATAAAATTTGCCCGTACAATATGCAATATTATTTATTTAATTAGCCGTTAACGTAGCATTTAATCCTTGTTGCCATCACAGCTATCAAAACGTATAAATAAGTTTCAGTCAAAAATTTCGTTTTTGGTACATGCTTTTATTGCCGACTGTAGTTTGTCTGTTCACCAACTACTCCTTGAGATGATTCTAACGAGCTCAAACTCAACGGGGTTACGTAGGTTAAATACTGAATTCCCATGGTCACCTTCTGTCCTTATCATCAGATCAGCTCGATTGTACCATAATATTGAATTGTCATCCAAACTATACTAATACCCAAAATTTCAGGGCAATCGGATAACGGCTAGTGACTGAAAAATGGATTGCAAATTTACACGGACAACTTACTTAGTACAGTCGAAGCCAAAAATATGTTTACACTTTTGCACCTTATTCCATTGTAATAAGGCGAAAACTGTAAACATATTTTTGGCGTCGACTGTACATACATACTTACATACGAACAGGTCAAGTTAATATAAACCTTGTAATAGTAACCGTCAATCAGTGAATTACCAAACTACTTACAACAAAAAGTATTCCAGACGTAAGTTTGGTTTTCTAAAATAGCTCAGTAAATTGAGCTATTTTAGAATACAACCAATACAAGCATCCTACAAAAGCAAACAGATAAAGCAGGGCAACTATTATATGTAGGTATAGCAACGAACTTCAATAAACGTAATAACGTTTCATAGTTAATATAAAATGAACTTAGTTAAACTTTACTGCAACTGCCATTACGTCACCTAGCTCACTTTTTAAAAATGCGAATTTATGGGTTTAAGTTCACTTTCTTGTCACGTTCGATCTTGCATAGTGGAGGAAGTTATGCATCGCTCCCATACATAACCCATTTTTTTTTATTAAGCTATGTGCTTCATCATATATGTTCCTTGAGTAATTCTAAGTATTTCTAGTCCGGGAGGCAATAAGAAACGTGAGGCTAGTCGGGACGGGGGGGGGGGGGGGGGGGGGGGGGGGGGTACAAAGATGGCCGCCAACAGAACTATTAAACAAAAAATACAATAATAAAGCGCAATTCATGCACATTTAAATAATATACACTTTTAATAATGTCCTATTAATGCAAAAATATAGTGAAAAAAAATTTGAATGATCGCAGCGCGGCTAGCTGGACTCGCGCTAGGCGGCGTTTATCTTACAAAATGGACGACTACGAGTATCTGTTTATGCTTACTTTGTTAAATTTTATGATGCCAAATAAAATACATTCTTAACATTTTTATAAAACAATTTAATGTCCGCAGTTTCCGGCACACAGACATACTTCTGTGCACTTCCATTTTCTTTTAATGCAGTTGCAACGATTTTTGCAACCTTTCTTGCACCTGCAACGAGTGAGTTCCAGGCACACACTTACGACATTTGGCAAATCTGACCAAACAGGAGTCCATTCACTGTCTTCCATTCTCCAGCGCCAAGAAGAAGGAATCGGAAGCTTTAGGAGAGGCACCAAGGCTTGTCCTTAGACATGAACTCCTTGATATATTGCCCGAAGTGTGTGCTGGCGAAGAGCGGCTTCCGTTGGAGGGAAAATTTTATAGCTGTCTGTCCCTCTTCGTAAATAGATATTTTCTGCATTCGTTAACTGTTGTGCAAGGGCTTGAGTTAAATAATAAAATTTTGGAGTCATTATTAAGTCATTCGCTACAAAATAGATTGTTACTATTTTATACTAAAATAGGTACGCTGAACTTGTATCAAATTAGTTTATACTTACCGGTCGTACATTGTAATAATTCAATTCATTTATTTTCAGATTACAAAGATCCATTATTTGTTAGTAATATCCTTAGAAATACTATGTTAGTAAATACACTATAAATATAAATAAACAAAAACTAAATAAATAAATTTTACACATAATACATTTCTGAATAAAAGTGTCCGCTTCTGCCAATTTTCCGTCCAACAATGCCTTGAATCCGCAAGTTGCTTCAGGGTAGGCATTCCAGGCGTCAAAGGCACTCTTTTTACTTCTCACATTAAAAGAAGACACCGTGTCGCATCCTGTCAAGGCATGGAAAATTGGCAGTACTTCGGCTCTTTCTGGTCCTGTAATGTGTAGGAATACATTTGTTAGGATGCATTTACTGCGGAAATTTACACGTTTTCATTACCAATGCCGTGTGCATTAGCAATAGAGTGGCATGGAATATAACAATGGTTTTTGCCTGTACCCATGTGAATCCACAACTCATCTAATTCCGGCAGCTTTTGAATACACGAGACTGCTACGACCACCACGTCTGTATCTACAGTACGAATCATAACTTTTTTATATCCTTGGTCCACAGCGTCAGCAACATGCAGTTTGTCATGCCCTTAGTAATGAAAACGTGTAAATTTCCCCAGTAAATGCATACTAACAAATGTATTCCTACATATTACAGGAACAGAAAGAGCCGAAGTACTGCCAATTTTCCATGCCTTGACAGGATGCGACACGGTGTCTTCTTTTAATGGGAGAAGTAAAAAGAGTGCCTTTGACGCCTGGTATGCCTACCCTGAAGAAACTTGCGGATTCAAGGCATTGTTGGACGGAAAATTGGCAGAAGCGGACACTTTTATTCAGATATGTGTTTACAATGTACGACCGGTAAGTATAAACTAGTTTGATACAAGTTCAGCATACCTATTTTAGTATACAATAGTTACAATCTATTTTGTAGCAAATGACGTAATAATGACTCCAAAATTTTATTGTTTAACTCGAGCCCTTTAGTCTGAGAAAATTAAGCCGAAAATGGACCATCAGCGGAAATAATTCGTGTAGTTTTGAAAATCGCTACAGTTATTCCTTGACATGTCCAGATGATCATATCAAAAATCCTCAAGGGTGGGGGGGTGAGCTAAGGGTGTAGGGGGGGGGGGGGTCAAAGGACCCTTTTTTTAGATTTTTGCTCGTAAGTCTAAAACCTGCACAAATAGCATTACGGTTACTTCTAGAAAAAAAATCTACATACAATTTCCTTTAAATTACGTAGTATTATTTTTTTTGTACGGTCGATACTTTAGAAGTTACAGAGTGTTCAACTTTATATTGTATCTATTATATATATCATCGCCTAGTACCCACAACACAAGCCTTATTGAGCTTACCGTGGGCCTAGGTTGATTTGTGTAAGATTGTCCCGTAATATTTATTTATTTATTTATTTATTTATATAGGTATAAAAAATGAGACGGTTTTATATAAAAAAAAATTGGTATGTTTTAAAAATGTATTCAAAAGTAAATTAGACAGTCTTAATTAAATCAATCATTGTCTTCTACTACATCATCATCATACCTTCTACGTCTACTAAATCTATAGGTATGCCATTTGTGCATGAACCCAAACAGCCGCTGCATACTCGACTGCACGTGATACCAGCTTTTCGGCATCCACAATTACCAGTGCAACCACTTTTGCAGCGACAAAATATTGACTTCAGCACGGTGTCAGGAGCTGGAGGATCATGAGTGGTAACAGGCTCGAGGTTTCCATCAGCTCCTCGCTTCCAACCCCACATTTCAGGAGGCAGTGCGTTACCTAGCCACTCTTGTACTTGGTGGAACACTCGGAATGAGTGAAATTTTGCTGATCCTTTTGTAGGCGGGAGAGAGGAAAGATCTGATTTGGATTTGGTGCTGGATTTGATAAAAACTGAGTATCGATGTCTGTTAAGATCTAGCTGATCAGTGGCTCGTGGATAAGTACATCGTCAAAAATATCCTTTCTCCTGAAGAGTCAGAGGATATTTCTTCAGATGTTGATGTTGGATTGTAGAAGACGGCGGCTATATCCTTGATTTTTGTTCAAATAGTTTAACAACTGTCACTTTGCCTTTCCTGTGAATTGCTGAGGTTATGTCGCAGCCGCTGAAGCTATGTAGGAAAAGGATGGAAGAGCAGAATGAGAGTTTTTGGAGTTCTTGTGAGGAAAATATTTGCATTTCCACTTTACCTCTCCCTGGCTTCAAAAAGAATATTTGCTTCTCTGGTGGTGACAGAGCCATAAGAAGGACTATTAAATCTACATCTTCCCCAACAACAGCAACCACAGGATGGCTTGCGACTTTTTCGATTGCACTTTTTATAATTGTACAATCAGCATCACTAGGTGCCACTCGTGTTTCAATTTGCTCAGCCTGCATTTTTTCTGTGAGGAGTTGTATAAGTCGGGACTTGTTTTTCGCATTAGCTAGGAAATGCTCTTGTTGAACTGTAACTTTCATATCAAGATTGAAATTTATGTCAACAGACGTTTTCATTGCTCCTCTTCTTTTCTGTTCGGATGTCTTTGTACTGTTTTCTTTCTCGTCGTAGCCATCAAACACGACAGTACAATTTGGTCCATAGTGATTCTTTACATATTTAATGTTCTGATCACAAATATCGGAAAAAGTGAAGCCCAATTGCCACTTAGTCCGGTGCAGAAGAGACCCACCATCGACTATTGTGACACTCGTTTTCAAATCTACAGTAACGTCGGTTTTGGGAAGAAGATCATACAAAGCAGCTTTTTTGGTTTTTCTCATGCAGCCATCTTTAAAGAGAAATAAGGGAAAAGGAGCTAATTCATACTCTAATAACGATGCCAAATGTTCATCGTCCTTCTTAGCAATCGCAATCCTTTGGAATATAAGTAATGGATCAACAATCCACCGAATTACGAAAACTGCACGTCACGGAGCCAAACAAAACTGCGTGGACACCAGGTAAGCGTTGTAAGCGCACTGTCTATCTATCGCACACAACTTCATAAAAATAATGAGGCAGGCGGAGAGGTGTGTGCGTGTGTTGCGGGGAACGAGCGCCGCGCCAGGTAAGAAAGGAAAGAATAGCATTTGCACTTTGAGTAGATAAATACATGGAGAGGCCCTATTCTACTATAGATACATTTATGTTATGCAAATATACATGAAATCTACATAGAAGGTCAAAAACACAACTTATCTCTTTCTTTCCAACTTTCGATAGCGTATGGTGAAAGAGATAGCATGATATTACGTTGCTCTTACTTCCGATACTAGCAACAGACATTACAGCCGCGTGCCATGCGCCATTTTATGCGCCAATTGTCTTTGTAGTACATGCGCTGTCAAGTGGTAAACAACTCAGAGTTAAAATCGTAATTTTCCGCATTAAAATAGTTTTTTTGGACTTGGTTTTGTGTAGTGAACACATATAGATGTGAACGCAAAATGCCTGCGTGCTCAATAAAGCAATGTGGTGCACGGAAATCAAGTAATCAACCGAATTTGACCATTCATAGGTTAGTAGCCGTTTTTCTTTGTTAACTGCCAGTATATCGCACTATCCGCCAAATGATAGTCAGTTTTGAAATGGATTTATCATTCCCAACAAGAAAATACTCGTTTCGCTATATTTACAGCAGTATTATTAGCATTTAAATCATACATCTTATTTTGACTAGTGCTGCGCTCTGATATCGACAACTTGCTATTAAATTAAAGACTATGTGAGTAATTTTATGATGTTATTTCAGATCAATCCGTTGACAGAAAGAGGGTGAAATTTCAATTACTAAATTTGACCCAAGAAACAAGAATAAATAATAAAAACAAACGTGGTGAGCTAAATAAAAGCTTGTAAAAATACCATTGTTTTATTCACTTCTGCACCATTCATATAGTAATCATAGTATACACAGTGGGCTGGGCCTGAATAACCCGACAGATTTTAATTGTATTTCTGACCATATTGGAAGGGTCCACGAAAAGAACATGTCTACTCAATTTTTTTTTTCAAAATGAATTTCTAATGTCAAAATGCTGAGCTCGTTATGAAGACTTGACATTAAAACCTGAATTTGAAAAAAAAGTGACTACACCAGTTCTTACCGTGTCATTCACACTATAGGCAGCTGCGACCTTATCGGTTGTACCAATAAAATGCAATGTTGGTAAAACACTTCACAAATAATATAGTTACGGTAATAGAGTAGTGTACTTGGATATTATTATTCGTCTCGGTCAGTTTCAATTACAGAGAAATCTCAAATATTGATGTCGATATTTTTCAAAGTCCAAGTTGATATCGATAATTGTCTCTAATCGATGACAACCCTACAGCCACGAATTGACAGGCCGCCATATTATGCGCCAGGATTAGGTATACACGCTCATTTCGTAGGTATTTCGTGTCCATATAGTTTAATTAGTCTGAGCATTTGCATCGCTTACGTATAGCGTCGTCCCTATCGCTCGTAGCTCTTCGATATTACGCACACATACAAAACGTGTGGAAAAAGTGAATAGTCGGACGTTTTGTAATAATAGCAGTTAGGAGTAATAGTTATCTGTGAATAGCAGGTATTTGAATCGGAACAAATGGTTTTCGTAGTCTCGGACATTCGAGGCGTGTTATTTTCGCGATTCGCACTTTTAAAGAATTTGCCCCCCTGTAGTTCCTAAAGTATCGACCGTACAAAAAAAAAATACGACATAATTTAAAGGACATTTTATGTAGAAAATTTTCCTAGAAATAACCGTAATGCTAATTGTGCAGGTTTTAGATTTATGAGCAATAATCTAAAAAAAAGGACCTTTGACCCCCCCCTACACCCTCAGCTCACCCCCCACCCTTGAGGATTTTCGATATGTTTATCTGGATATCACAAGGAATAACTGTAGCGATTTTCAAAACTACACGAATTATTTCCGCTGATTTTATTAATTTTCTCATGCTACTTGCACAACAGTTAACGAATGCAGAAAATATCTATTTACGAAGAGGGACAGACAGCTATAAAATTTTCCCTCCAACGGAAGCCGCTCTTCGCCAGCACACACTTCAGGCAATATATCAAGGAGTTCATGTCTGAGGACAAGCCTTGGTGCCTCTCCTAAAGCTTCCGATTCCTTCTTCTTGGCACTGGAGAATGGAAGACAGTGACTGGACCACTGTTTGGTCAGATTTGCCAGATGTCGTAAGTGTGTGCCTGGAACTCACACGTTGCAGGTGCAAGAAAGGTTGCAAAAATCGTTGCAACTGCATTAAAAGAAAATGGAAGTGCACAGAAGTATGTGTGCCGAAAACTGCGGACATTAAATTGTTTTATAAAAATATTAAGAATGTATTTTATTTGGCGTCATAAAATGTAACAAAGTAAGCATAAGCAGATACTCGTAGGCCTAGCGCGAGTCCAGCTAGCCGCGCTGCGATCATTTCATTTTTTTTTCACTTTGTTTTTGCATTAGGATATTATGAAAAGTGTATATTTTAGAATTTGCATGAACTGCGCTTTACTATCGTATTTTTTGTTTGATATTTTATGCCACTATACAATACTTATTAGCTCCCAAAGCAAAAATCTCCTACCAACATTTTCACCTTTTTACGTTTTTCTTGTAAAATTACTATGAAACTGAAAAAAACTAATATCAGCAATTAATTCTACGCCTTTGGTTTATATGAAAATGATACCAAACTTGCCCCAGTAGCCACCAGGACGAGACTAGATTTTTTTAAAGACGACTGTTGGCAGCCATCTTTGTACCCCCCCCTTCCCGACTAGCCTCACGTTTCTTATTGCCTCCCGGACTAGAAATGCTTAGAATTAATTACTCAAGGAACATATGATGAAGCACATAGCTTAAGAGGGCGCTCGTTTTTTGGTCAGGAATAAGCGAGAATGACGGATTTTTGACGTTGTAATTCTAAGAAACGGAGAGCTTTTTTTAGATCCCGATTACTTATTTGCATAGGTAAACTCCTCATATTGGTCCTAGCCGCCTCCAATTTACGAAGAACTGAATACTTTAACCGAAAATACCCGATTACCGACAGTAGTTTTCTGAAGAGAGCGCAGAGTCATAAGTTTGAGCCCCTAATATTCCATGATGTTATATGAGAACCTACTTGTTTTATTCTATTTTCACTAGCGTAATATGTTGCCATTGCTACTAGCCGCCTCGAATTTTCCTTATTCTGCACGTATATATATGTAAACTGTTCTCAATTACACCATATTTGTCAACAAAATCTTACTGAAAACTCGAGGATTTTCTCATTATTGTTGAATTATTTGTGTATTGAATCTTACACAACATTAAAGTTCATGCTTGTTCCAACAAGATCCAGTCCAAAAAATATAAATTTAGTCAACATTTATATTTATAAATAATTATTCAAAACTAGTATAAATTTACCGTCGCGCGGGAATATATCTCAGTACCGGCTGAATAGCCCTCCGAGGCAGACGTGTACTCTGTTTATTTGTGGCTATTCACGAAGCTAACCGGCCACTCTTCAGATAAAATAATATTATTTTGATCTCCGACTAGGCATAGTTGTTACAAACCTCGGGGTCAAACTATACTGGGGATACATTCGTGAGGCAAATCGAGACAAGTTATGAATTGCATAGCTATCAGATATGACGTAATGTAGCGAAAAGGCTCAAACCCACAGGATATGTAACATTTAAAATTGAACCTTCTACCTTAAAACAAAAGTCATACATTTCAATGGTGATATCTTGTGGGTTGGATCCTTTTGTCTAAACTACGCGTTCTATAGTCAATTATTATTGTACGAGTGATCGTGATACTTGATAGATTTAATTTATTTACTTGTTACTATCAGTCCACCTTGTGGAGGGTCCGCTGCAGTTTCCGGTACGTAGTCGCCTCTCGAGAACCTCCCCGCCCCAACGGCCATTATGATTAGTTAGTATGTATGTATGTATGTTAGTTTGGGCGAAATCTTCAAATTAGGTACAATTGCGTATCTTCGGTGACAATGCCATAATATCATAGAGCTGGTCTGATGATGGAGTCGGAAGGTGGCCATAGCAACTCCTAAACTCAACAAGATAAAGCCATCGAATTTGGGCTCATTAATTTGGTCATGGCACGGCAAGACTTTGGTGCTGGATGATTTCCAGAGTCTGATAATGGAGCTGGAAGGTGGTCATGGAACTCCTAAACTAAACTAGATAAACCCATCTAGTTTGGGCTCATCTGTTTTGTCTTGGTAAACACTTTGGTGATGGATGATTTCCAGGATCTGATGATGGAAGTTGGTCATGGGAACTCCTAAACTAAAATAGATAGACCTATCTTGTTTGGGTTTGTGTGATTTGTCTGTACAAGTACCCACGAACCAGCGACATAATATGCAGGGTTATTGAAAATAACAAGATGAATAAAAAACATTTTAAAAAACAAGCTTATATGGCGTTTGTTAAGTACAGCACGATCCTACCTTGCATTTAGTTATTATTTTCGTTTATATATAATAATAACACACACCGGGGGTTTACACTGAAAAGGGAGATTTTTACGTGGTTTTATTACATTTCCGAGTCATCATCATCATCATCATCATATCAGCCGAAAGACGTCCACTGCTGGACATAGGCATCCCCCAAAGAGTGCCACAATGGCCGTTCCTGCGCCACCCGCATCCAGCGGACTCCCGCGACCTTTACCAGGTCATCAGTCCACCTTGCGGGGGGCCTACCCACGCTGCGCCTTCCGGTACGTGGTTGCCACTCCAGAACCTTTCCGCCCCAACGGCCATCGGTTCTACGTGCAATGTGCCCCGCCCACTGCCACTTAAGTTTAGCAATTCGGAGGGATATATCGGTTCCCTTGGTTCTGCTGCGGATAGCCTCATTTCTGATGCGATCGCGCAGGGAAACTCCCAGCATAGCCCTCTCCATTGTCCTTTGAGTGACTTTGAGCCTTCTTATGAGGCCTATAGTAAGCGACCACGTTTCCGTGCCATATGTCATCACTGGCAACACACACTGGTCAAAGACTCTCGTCTTGAGACACTGCGGAATATTGGACGAAAAGATGTGCCGTAGCTTCCCGAATGCTGCCCAGCCGAGTCGGATTCGACGATTGACCTTCCCTTCGACATTTCCGAGTATCACTCTTTATTTCGAAATAAATGTTAAAAAAACCGGCCAAGTGCGAGTCGGACTCGCGCACGAAGGGTACCGTACCATTATCTATATCTAAAAACGGCAAAATATCTATATCTAAAATCACGTTTGTTGTATAGGAGCCCCCTGTAGCCTAGTTAGTAACTTGGTAGTGACTCTGCCTACGAAGCTGGAGGTCCCGGGTTCGAATCCCGGTAAGGGCATTTATTTGTGTGATGACCATAAATATTTGTTCCTGAGTCATGGATGTTTTCTATGTATTTAAGTATTTATTTATCTATATAAGTATGTTTATCGTCGTCTAGTACCCATAGTACAAGCTTTGCTTAGTTTGGGGCAAAGTCGATTTGTGTAAGATTGTAAAAGAAAAAGAAACAAATAAAAACTAAAATAAAAATAAAAAGATGTATTCTGTTTTTTAGTATTTTTTGTTATAAATAGCGACAACAGAAATACATCATCTGTGAAAATCTCTATCTTTCACGGTTCATGAGATACAGCCTGGTGACAGAAGGACAGACAGGCATTCAGACAGACAGACGGACAGCGGAGTCTTAGTAATAGGGTCCCGTTTTACTCTTTGAGTACGGAATCCTAATAAGTGACATAGGTTTTAGGCTCAGAACATAAAAAAAGGGAGAAGTGCCGTACTGCTTAATTCCAACCAAAACCGATGTCCCCAGTTTTCTCCCACCGCAGCGCCCATAGGCACACACATTGAACCGTGTAAAAACAAAGACTCGGGCGTTGCCAGTGAGTCTACGGCAACATGCAAACAAGGGCTGTGATTGGCTTAAACGCACTACACTAGGGGGGCGACAAACGTTAAAATTATGTTTTATCGACATTGATATTAAAATTAATATTATGTTATGATATTGATAGGTAACAACTTCAACAACATGGTAAGTTTATGTGGTGGTATTTAAACTTTTAGCTACAAGTTTAAATAACACGGGTTGTTAACTTACCATAAATCGCAAAAGTAAAAAATATTGACGAATACCTACAGAGTAACATAAACGGCTTTTTATAAGTTCGTGTTCACATACATTTAAAACTCTGGTCACATCGATATTTTTGACTTGTAGGTACCAGGCCGATCCAACTCGCATTTTGGCGCGAAATAATATGTCCATTACTCATATTACGAGATTTAAGGCTAAGGGCGAGTATCCACCAAAGATGTGCGGAGATGTGTTACCATACATTTTACACCTAGGTTTCAAGCAAGCGAGGTGTCAAATATTCGAAAAGTGTACGGCTCTTATTAAGTGGTTGGAAACATTTTTCTTGAAAATGTTACGAACACATTAACTCTTCTCTGTACAGGAAACCAGTTAGGACCTCTGCCAGTAGCATCTATCCATTTTTTTAGTACCTACTCGGATTCTTTGGAAAACTGTAATAAGAAACCGAGATTTCTTCTTCAATTATCACATTTCAAATGAAAGTAAAAAATACTCATTTAAAATAAATTATTGGTAATAATATCACATTTTAAGTTGTTCTGAAGCCATTTGCAACTAAATTATATACTTGTATATACAATTTTAATATGTCTATTTACCGTTCATACTGCAACTTAGTGAAAATCTAATTAGTAGGTACCGTAAACATTTTGTGCCTTTTAATCTTATAAGTATGTTATTAGTTACCTTTAAGATAGGCACCCAACCAAAACAAGTAATTAAATAAAATAAAACAGCGAAAGTAGTCGAAATAAAATAACTAGTATGATATCGTACTTCTATTTTATCGATTACGCGTAAATTGTAACTGCACTTTGGCACCGCTCTAGTTTGCGACGCCAAGCAGCGGCCGTACCACAAAAAAATTCAAGCATCGTCCATATCCATAGTGGTTTAATACATTGCGCCGTGGTTTACTGTATTGAACATTCAATGTACAACGCATAGAACAAAAATATGCTTTTTCGTTCGATATGTTAGTTCGATCCCGAGAAATGAGGCGGCGTTGCGTTTATTTATTAAAATATTAGTTTTTACTGACTTAAGTGAAAATACTAATACTCACATGTGGTGCGTGACTCCACCATTTATGTAGGTTTTAGATTCATTCCTATTTTTGCATGTAACCACGCTACAATTCGGCATTTTGAGTAAACGTGGAAAAACATTTCAGATTCACGGCAAATTGCGACTAACATGCGGTGGGCAGTGACATGCCCATTTGGCCATGTCGCACCGACACGCGCCAAGCCCCCGTTTCATATCTATTCCTTTTTATCATCTGAGGTTTTAGGCTTTTGAATAAAATCACGCATTAATTAATTGTATTCTAGATAAAAAGCTGTGTTTGTATAATTTATAATTTTCAGTTCCTTTGGTAAGAAACGGACATAGCAATTTCTATGAAGGGCAGTTTTTTTTTACTGTCCATAACAAAAAAAAAATTCTTCAAGAAATGAATACGTCAGTACCCAGTAATTTCCTAGTAGTGGGTCGACTGGTATAATTTCATTTCATTACTATATATAAATAAGACTCAGATAACATGCAAACTATTAATATACGTAAAACAAATTATTATTCTTATTACTGACAACTTTAAAACTCGTTAGTTTATTTTATACTAAAAAAACGAAACTAAATATACTTTGTCATATCATAGTATTTTAATACAAATAGAAAACTTGTGCTCAAAAATCAAATACTTACTTTATTCAAGTTATCTAACTTCGCTAACATGATGTTCTAGAACATCATGTTAGCGAAGTAATACTTACCACTTTTTAGTGCAAGTATCAATATCGGTCACGGAGTGAATTCCAACGGTGCGCTATACAGCTATTTGCATCGGCAAGCTCCGTGGTTAGTTCTATCCCGATCGCACTTACATATAGCTAGAAAGGGACGGCACCCGCGGCTGGTGCGATCTCGCTGTGCATGTGGGGGTTAGGTACGTTTGTGTGGGTGGTAGTAGTATTTACACACACAAACGCACTACGCGTGTCAAAATACCGAATTCTGAGCGAGCGCTTTTTTGAAGAGCACTCTTAATCATTTTTTTGGGTAAACTTCATAACTGTTTCCACCAGCAAGTCCATATTGTAACAATTTTCTAAGAAACTCTGTGATTTTGTCTCCTGGCTAACGGGACAGAATAACAACAAGAAATAGTTGATTGACCCAAATACAATTTAGGATTACCGTGAAAATATCGCGAATTGAGGATAATTTATATTGTTTTATGAACACCGGTGTAATTCCCTGTTATCATTCACAGCTAAGCCACCACACTCATTGCGCTACGCCGTACGCCGTAGTAGCTTAAGGTCGCCTTAAGCTACTACGGCGTACGGCGCGTGGTCTTCTCACTGAGACATAAGCGTGAGCGAGATGAAAGTGCGTGTTCGGAAGCGCGGGTATCATGTTTTTTAATTGAAATTTATTGGGCGTTTATATAAATAAAACAGTAATAGCTATGTTCCCTCTAACATGATATTGCCGATTTTTAGAACCAATTTTAATAAACATATTAAAATTTTTGTGCATAATTTGTTACAAATTTTTAGTGTATTTTAGACCTATGTTCATGATATTTTTCTATCGAGCGAAAGTCAAAAACTCAGGATTCGAATAGCTATAGTCCCTTGAGAAAGGCCTCAAGATTGCTAATTAAATTGAATTCAATAAAAATCCAAACAAGCGCTACGACTTTTTAAAAATCCGTTTTCTGAGCCTACGTCGCCTTAATGTCCATAAATAGCGAAAATAGCACGTAGTGCTTTGACGCATACGTGTCGTGATTACGATTAGCCCTGAATAGGATAACAAACTTCATCTCTTTCTAATATCCATAGACGTGACGTCACGGCTGAACCTGACGCCTCGACGCTATGACGCGCGCGCCCACTGCCGCCCACTGCCGCCCACTCTTTAAACCCCGACACATCAATACATGTTTAAATATATATAGGTGTAACTCTTCACTGAGGGCCGGTTAGGGACTTGGGTTTCCGAGGTAAAGTAACATTTAGACCGCAGGGTTAAATCACTGATTTAAATCGCGATTCAAATCAATATGTCAAGGGACTTCCCCCGACATAAAATTCGTTTGAATCACAGAACAAGTAAATACTATAGAAACGGTAATGGGCGGGGTACGTGTAGCCGATGTTATGAGTGAACACTCATAACACTGTCAAACGCAGTCAAAACGCAGATCAGTTGTCTGTTGACCGTGGGTGACGATTTTTGCCGTATTAAAAATAAAAACGTGCCGCGTTCTGCAATTTAGTCGTGCCGACAGGCAAGCCAGGACCCAAAGGTTCCTCCGGGAGCGATTTACTATCACCGGTAAGTACTAAAATAACAGTTTTTTGAATAAATACGCAATCGATTATGAAATTCGCCATTGCTTTGCATTTCTTGCTAGCTAAAGCCGCAGATTAGGGACTACCGTAAGGACGCAGCAATGTATCGCGTTATTCGCGTTTGACATTTTAACGGGGCGATTGTCAGTATGACTAGAGTGGTACCATGCTTAGTGTATGTGCTTATCGATAAACTCACTAATTTAAAATTTACAAAGACAAAAATAATCTAATAATATAAATATTCTTCTTCTTCTTCTTCGTGTAAAGGGATCCAATAATTTAAACTATACTTTATTTTGCCAATATTTTGCCACCTCTATATAAATATTAAATCGTTTATTTCTTAAAAGGACACATTAAATGGTTACATCATAAATCTACTGCCAGACTGCATGACAGTTGGTTGGCAGTTCGTGCTGCTCTTAATACATATTTGTGGTTCTGTTTTTGTCCAAGCCAATGTTCAGTAATACATAAAACTTGAGTGTCATCATTGTCTACAAATAAGCCTATTTATAGTACCTTGCTGGAAAAACCCTAAATATTCTGATGAAAAATATTAATACTCAAATCGACTAGTAGACCCAGTTGAGCTATTGGCTATTACATCTATTTGGTGCTATGTTAAAAGCTAGTAGACCCACTAAAGACAAGAAGTATTTCTTTGTCAAAAATGTTTTCTCTGATGTTAGCGTGAAGCGCGTTATGAATTTATTTATGTCAAATAAATTACATTTGTCATTGAAACAAATCACACGGTACATCACGGAATTCAAATGTGCAATTTTATTATTATAATTATATGTCATACCTACTCTGTGAGTCCTTAGTATCCTTGTAAATATTAAAATTAATTTAATACTTGTACGTATTTTCATTAAAAAGTTAGCATGTTTTCGTTAGCTACACGATTTCTCTGTCAGTTGCTTTCAGCACCATCTCCATTTAGAGCGTTTGCGAACTGCGTTTACAAAATTAAAATTTCGTTAATACTTACCCGATTTCTTCGGACGTAATTTCTCAAAAATAGCACTATACTGCTACTTTGGACTGATATTTAATCAGGTTCGGATCGGCCGCAGTACGCAAACGCTCTTACTCTACGAAATAAGGGCATTTAACATTGATTTAACTATATACATACATATACGATATATAGTTTACCAAGAATATAAAATTTCGATAATTATGATCTTATTCTCACCTCTATTTTGTATTCCAAATTTTCAAATAGGTGTATCACCATAGAGTGTCATAGTAACATAAGACCAAAGAATTTGTACTAAAGCATAGAAACCACGTTAAATTAAGAGCTTGGTAACAGCTATCTTATTCACTTGCGTAAATCTATAGTTGGCCTAAGAGGGAATGAGACTACAATCCCTATTCAGTTTCACATTTTCGTAGGTTGTCACTAAAATCAACTCGGGCAAATGTCAAATGGATGTAATTGGATGTAATTTAATCCAGCAAAATGCAATATGTCATCATTGTTTGGTAGAAGGTGTCATTACCTTACAACTTGACTTGGTCGTATCATATTACTTCCAAAACATCGCGGCTCCTGTGTGTGAAAATAATTTATTTTGGTGTTATTCCACCGAGAATGTTTGAAAAAATGTATTGTTCATGTTTGCGAGACTTGATTGTTTCCTGTGATAAAATGTATTGTGCCATTGAAGGCTGTAAATCCCATACAAGAGGGACATAAATAAACCATGGAGCAGTTTGCTTGTATTGGTAAGTTTCTATAGATTTTGATTTTATTCATGGAAGGAGCTCACCTAAAATTAATAATAGTAATTGGTAATTTATGTAAATAAGATTTTTTCGGATAAGTAGAAGAGGTTATGTTTTTCCCATAGTGATGTAGTTTTTTTTATCGACCTCGGCACAATAACTTATCGACATAATAATAATAACTCAACTTTTTGATTTTAGATTTCCAGAGGACGAATATGTTAAAAGGAATGGATACCACACGTGTAAAAAGGAGAATCTGACATGGAAAAGCAGTCATTTTTATTTCAAACACGTCACCAGATTATTTGTACCAAATGTAAATTTAAATGGAAGCGACTGGAAGCAGACAGATCTTTCACAAAATTGAATAGAAACGTGTGCCTTAAGAAAAATAAGAAGTTTTAGCCATAACTATTTTATTGAAGGCGGATTAAGTTTGACTAAATAAAAAATGGTCTTAATATAAAATTATTCTTTCATTTCCCATAAGTAGTAGCGTCCAGGCAGTCCTGCATGACGTACTGCAAATGAGTGCGATATTATAAGATAGATTGTGACAGGGATATGAATGACCTTGGTTTTGCAGGACGCCACGCATCCAGGTTGACAAAAGCTACTTTGGTTTTTGCTACTACAGTAGAGTCTCATCAGTCCGTCACTCCAATAGCCGGCTATGTCGATTAATCCGGCACACTCCACCCGCACCTCCTTCACCGGCCTTTACTTCTCTTTCTCTAGCTAGACGCTTGCTCTCTTTTTATTAGTTATGACATTTCTATTCAATCCACTAATCCAAACATTCCAAAATTCCGGGATTTTCTAGTTTTTAATAATGCCGGGTTAGTTAGACTCTACTTTTCTTTTTGCCTTCTCCATAAACATATTTTTTTCACCCAGTGAATGTGAATTATTAAAATCTAAATTTATAATTTGGTTGACTAATTTATCGATATAAACAGTCGACACTGTACATCCCCAGCGCAGGAACAAACTTGTGACAACCTTCCAAATTAAGGAATAACAAATGCATATATCTCTTTCTGACGCGTTAGTACGTCGTACGAAAGTAGGGGAAAGGTATACGTATCTGCTACCTATTTTAACCTTAGGGGCTTGCATAAGACCTTTGGTTTTGAACATAATCAAACGTCAACTTCATTTGAACAGGGCCTCAATTTTGCAAGCAAAAAGTAAATGTCAATTTCCGTCAAAAGTACGTCACGCTCACACACGTTTAGTTATGCTCTAATGCAAGAAGGAGAGCAGGTATCAATACTATTCTCATATCATTTCCATATTTGAAAACCCCTTTCGAAATTGGCTCCTATATTGATAAAGAATAGACTAACGTGACATTTTTTTGGCATTGGAAATTAGACCGCAAGTAATGCAGTTTTAAGTTACTTTTCGTCCTAAAAATTACAACTGGTGAAATAGTAATGGAATTAAAAGCTTTAACCAATTAGAAGCGTTTTGCAGTAGTGTTTACATGTACAAAATTCAGTTTTGATTGTGTTGGGCTGGCTACGCAGGATTCCGAAGTAACTAGCTAACACGCCGCTTCCATCTTATTTAAGTATTCCGTGGTTTGAATGCAAAATTTCACGGAAGTATTATTCGATAAACAAGTCATACAGAAAACTACCCCTACTGATCGGTGGGTAGCAATACATATCCCACCAAAACATTACATGTCAAGTGATTGCCACGACTCCCTAGCTCATATAGCTTTCAGCGTTAAACATATATCAGATCATAAGGAGCACCAAGCTTCCTACTCCACACGGCGTTACCTACCACTACCAGCCACGCTCTAAAAATTCTACATCTTGGCTACAAAGTAAAGCTTTGTTGGTCACATCCCGGTCGCCGCATAGACTCTCGCGCTGAATGAATTTATAAGCGACATTAATAAGCGACGGGTCTATACTTTTTAGCCATTTTAGAGCGTGGCTGGTAGTGGTAGGTAACGCCGTGTGGAGTAGGAAGCTTGGTGCTCCTTATGATCTGATATCTTTTTAACGCTGAAAGCTATATGAGCTAGGGAGTCGTGGCAATCACTTTACATGTAATGTTTTGGTGGGATCTCATTCCTTTTTGTAAGGTAATTTCTAAAGAAGTGTATAGGAAAACCCATACAAACTTCCATCCCCTAATTTAAAGGGTGCGGGGGTGATTTACTAAAAATCTAGAAATTCTCAATCTTCTTAACAGTTGTTCCAAATTTCAAATTGATAGCTTATAAGTAGTTCCTGATATATTTAAAGTTGTGACAGACGGACAGAGTCACACCATACGGGTTCCTTCCGGCGAAAAGTGAGTCGGACTGTAAGTTGATTCGTCTATTAATTTGTAGGCCAACGTGTCATTCCGTACGGAGCCAGGGTGAATTGCCTTTCATTCATGAGATAAGGTTTATGCCAAGAATAAATAATAGTACTTTTGATAGCTAAAAAAATCGAATTATGGCATCCCGCTCGCGTGCGCTCGCCGCATGGTGCGCACTCTCTCGTTTTCAGCGCGATCGGGTGTATCGACACCTCGGAGGTGTACGAGAGTCGAGTTTAGGCGAACCTACAAGAGGAACAGATCTGGTTGTAAACTTACATATAACATTAAGCCACCAGCGGCTAGCAGCGGGCTAATGATGAAGTTTTCACATAACAGATTTTTGCAATTGTGCAAGAAAACTCCTTCTATCGTTACATCCTTACCATGGTTAGCTCCTGGGGGACCCTGGGGTTTTAAAAAACCGGCCAAGTGCGAGTTGGACTCGCGCACGAAGGGTTCCGTACCATTAACAATAAAAACGGCAAAAAAATCACGTTTTTGTACTCGACGATTAAAATATGTGTATTAAGATTTCATAGAGAATACTGCAACGTCACTCTTTTCATAGTTGTAGTCCCATGTTACTGTCGAAACAATCGAAATAACTACTTTTCGATACGCTCCAGACAACTAAAATAAATTCGACCAATCACGCTGCTTTACTGAACTGTAATGAATTGAACCAATATAATCGCTTTGATGTCGTACGCTCGTTGATGTCTTTTAAGATATCAACAAGCGTACGAGCGATGAGCTGCACTTCGTTTCAACAGTATCGAGTTTCTTTAATTAGTTCAGTTGACTCGTAGAAAATTAATTTTAATGAACTCGTACAAAAAGAAATCATTTAATGAAATCAAGCTTTTTAATCTCGTACCTTACTTAGGCCACTCAGCAAGCTTCGTGGCCTGAACACGGTACTCGACTAAAAAGCTCTCTATTATAACACGATTGTGAAAAATACTATTTTTGTATGGGAGCCACCCTTAAAAAAATATTTTATTTTGTTTTTAGTATTTGTTGTTATAGCGGCAGCAGAAATACATAATCTGTGAAAATTTCAACTCTCTAGCTATCACGGTTCTTGAGATACAGCCTGGTGACAGACAGACGGACGGACGGACGGACGGACGGACGGACGGACAGCGAAGTTTTACTCTTTGAGTACGGAACCCTAAAAATGGATATAGGTACTAGTTTTTGTCGATAAGACGCCCATCTGCTCTCGACCATAAAATATTGAGTTTTTGGTAAGCGAGTGTTGCCCTTGCTGAAATTCTCAAGCCACCTTCATAGCTTCTAACTCGGTTTAACTACTGTTGTCGTAGACAACAACCGCGATCAACGGCTTAATGTACCTTCCGACTTCCACTAAAGCCGTCACCCATTCACGAATCATAATCGTACGAAACATCGCTTGACTACGGCGGCGCTACCACGAAAATCGAAACTCGATATTCGTGTATCTGGGCATTTTTTTAAATTCGTGCACCCAATTAGCATAACTTGTTAAACAAAAATTAACTCAGTGTCAGTTTTGTAACGAAAGTTAAGCATACAAATGATGTCAAACTGAACTTGTTTCGCATTTAAATAAGGTATTTATATATTGAAAAAAAAAAGTAAATTTTTATACAAACTAAGGCCCGATTCGTAACGGATCTGCCAAATTGAAAAAGCTGTAACTGTAAGCCAAGTGGTTTATTTGTCTAAATTGTATGATTTTATTTAAAAAAAAACTGTATAATTATCATTTTACGTCTATAATTAAGATTTCTACTTTTTCTCCCACTCTTGCCGCAATTTTTGTCGAATGCCCTCCATCAGCCCTGCGACAGTGTCATTAGCAACTTTCTTGCAAGCTGAGTTTCACTTTCTCAGGAAGTCTTGCTGGTTGCTGGCAGTCTTACCTGTCTTATATAGGACGGCACTGTGGAATATTCGGCGGATTCAGTGCTTTAGGCACGATCTGGATATCATTTTGTTTGAGGAAGTTAAGGGTATCCTTCGCATAGTGGTCTGTAGCCAGATCTGGCCAAAATAAGGCCGAATTATTGTGTTTTTGAATGAACGGTAGTAGCCGTTTTTTCAAGCATTCATTGATGTAAATATTCTTATTAATTGTGCCAGTTGTAACATATGTACGGCTGCGATCACCGCATGGGCAAATTGCCTGCCAAACCAGATACTTGGAGCCGAATTTCTCCATTCCTATGGTGGTTTCCGAATCTGGAAGAGTTTCTCCATCAGCTATCGTATAAAACTGATCACCAGGAAGAGTCGAAAAATCTGCCTTCACATAGGTTTCGTCATCCAGAATCAAATGAAAATTTTCGGTACCCAGTAAGTCATACAGTTTTCGAGCCCTGGTTTTGATAGTGCATCTTTGTTTTTCCGAAGTTTTTGGCACCTTCCGTTTCTTCTTTGTCTTCATACTAGCCCGTTCCTTTGCACGTCTCACCATTGACTGACTTGTAGAATTTTTTTAGCTATGTCTCGCTCCGACATGCTGCTGTTTTTGCAAATCGTTTTAATGATTTTCTTATCTAGCCCAGGATCACGAGCACCACCATGTTCTACGGTTCGAGGCTTCTGAGCGGTAGACAAGGTCTCTAAGTATCGTTTCAGGACCGTATCAACGGTTCTCCTTGGGATTTTTAAATCTCTTGCGATGAAATGGTTAGGACGCTGTGTATTTTCCATCCATTTGGCGACTATCTGCTCACGGCGTTCACGTTCATTCATTTTTATTTCGTTTTATCAGCTTTTACACATAAAGAAACGATGCCTACATAATTTGGTGACATTGGCAATGTCAATGCTATAAACAAAAAAGAGATAAGTTTCATGACTGCTAGGTGCCAGCATTTTGAATTTGGCAAATCTGTTACGAATCAGGCCTTAAATACTTAATTGTCGTTACAAAACTGACACTGAGTTCATTTTTGTTTAACAAGTTCTGCTAATTGGGTGCACGAATTATAGGTATTGAAAATGCCCATCTGCAATATCTCTGTCACTCGAGTACTATAAGTGCGATAGAGATGGATGAAGTAAGGATGTTTGTAGATACCCGAACATGCCAATTTGGATATTCGTGGTTATAGCTCAGGTGTGATGTCGCAGATGCGCATCGCAAGGACCGCGCCGCGAAGCCAATAACGCTTCGCTTCATGCAGTTTGATCCAAATCTACCATCATATTGAATTCCTGACTTCCTAAAAATTATTAATGGCACCTTTGACTGTCCAGAACTGCTTGGTAGTATTATGTTCAACACTCCTAACAGGGCTAAAAGGTACAATCCCCCTATTTCTATTCCCTTTGCATCAACGAATTACAGACTTACATCCCAACTGATATGGCGCGCGTCAAAGCGCTTAATTCGTTGACCGAAAGGCTATTATTGCTTAATCCGCGCGCCATATCAGTTGGGTACTACTGTAACAGCTTCGTTATTCGCGCGGGCAGATCCTTAACGGGCTGTCGAGAGAGCATGATATTGATGTGTTTAATATAAATACCCAATCTATAAGGCGGTTTTATCGCGTAATTTCTTTAAGTGAGCTTGCCCTTTCCTTTTAGTCATCTTGTTTTTTTCTACTTTTTTAGGGTTCCGTACTCAAAGAGTAAAACGGGACCCTATTACTAAGACTTCGCTGTCCGTCCGTCCGTCCGTCTGTCTGTCACCAGGCTGTATCTCACTGATACCGTGATAGTTCCAGCTGAAATTTTCACAGATTATGTATTTTTGTTGCCGCTATAACAACAAATACTAAAACCAAAATAAAATAAATATTTGTATTGATAATGGCACGGGACCCTTCGTGCGCGAGTCCCACTCGCACTTGGCCGGTTTTTTACTACTTTAATAATTGATTAGCCTAGTTCAATGGACATCTGTCTATACATCTATTGTGATGTTAAGAGGAATGCCTATCTGCGATTTTCCCATACAAACGCTCTCGACTGTTTCCTCCCTGGTTTTTGAACCTAGAGCAATGATTTTTTCAAATGAGATCAATATCATCAATATCTATGCCGCTACGTTTTGCTTTTTTGGATATTTTTATTTTAAAGAATCTTACAGCGCCTCGAAAATCGCAAAAACGGCTTTATTGAATTCGCTGCAAAAAAAGGCGCAGTATACAAATATGACAACAAATATCTAAAAAATCAAAACGTAGCGGCATAGATTATTTTTTCCTCTTGCAGTTTCAAAAATTTTATAATGAATGGTTGCGTTTTGGAGGAGGAAACAGTCGAGAGCGAAACCTCGATTTTTGTTTTTTTTGGGTGGGAATTTTAGTCCGAGCTGCAGTTGTCCTTATCGCACGAATTGGAGGTGGAGGCAGTATCTAAATATACGTACACAGAAGGATTAGTGATGGGCAACAGTCGTTGACATATTTTATCGATACGCTAGTGGTGAAAAATTATCGATGACCTGTAGGGAATGTGGTCGCACATTCTCTGCAAAGATATGCTACATCAGTCACCTGAGAGCTCACGAACGACGCTCTAATTAGCCATATTTCCAGTCGCCGTGGTCGAAATCGGCCAGGATGATGATGATGATAACATAATACAGGCAAGCTAGATCGCAATGTATGGAAAATGTTGAAAAATATTGTAGTTCTGAAACCTTTTGGGATTTGTAGGGAGGGACAAAGTATTAAATTGAATTCACTCTCCGCACCCCTCCGGGGATACCTTCACCCCCCTCACCCAAACAAGTGTCCTAAGACGCGGTTCTTACTATTTTTTTCTACTCCTGTACCGTTATCTGTCATTTAAATAGGCTGTAGCTCAAATACAATGACACCACTAATAAGTCGTCGAAAAACTCTATGCTCTATGGCCCAAAAACGCACTGTTTAGCGTACTTTTTTGGTTCATACATTTTTCATAAAAGCAAGTATTTATTTACGATTTAACATTTGTATATTATACATTATTTACTACAATAATAATTAATTATCATCTATTGTGTGTTAAATTACATGTTCTATAAATTTTTGGTATTATTTATAAAAATAAGCAGTTCGAATTGGCAAGTTTAGTTCGAATTTTAACGGCCTCCGTAGCCCAGTTGGTAGTGACTCTGCCTACGAAGCTGGAGGTCCCGGGTTAGAATCCCGGTCAGGGCATTTATTTGTGTGTCTATCACGAATATTTGTTCCTGAGTTATGGATGTTACATATGTATATAAGTATCTATATGTATTTATCTATTATATATATCGTCGCCTAGTACCCACAACACAAGCCTTATGAGCTTACCGTGGGCCTAGGTTGATTTGTGTAAGATTGTCCCGTATTATTTATTTATTTATTTTTTAAGTGCAAACAAATTAAAAACAAAAATAATCATAAGCAAGAGCTGTCACATTTCCGATTTCCCACCAAAATACAGTTCAAAATGAAAAGCCAAAAGATGATAAACTATTAGTCCTCAACTATTAAGATTTTATTCGTGTTTGTGAAGACAAAAGTGTACGTTCCTTTTAAAATGGTCGAAGTAGGTAATTAATAACTGCACTCCTGAAGAAATTTCGTGAGTAGCCAAAGTACGAATAGAAAACTTGCTGCCTGAAAAGTTTAACTATTCTGTAGTCTGTTATTTATTTAAAATTTGTCGTAGAAAAAGTATTGTGTGCAACGGTGTATAACTGGTCTAAATACGCTCGTGGCGTCTTTTATTACCCACGCCACTCGCCTTTTAAGACCCTTTTTATACAACAGTTGCATAAAATACTATTAAGAAAAACCATAAAAAATACACAAACAGTGTCCAGGACCAAAATGATCCTTGATAAATTAATCATCAATGTCTCATACATACCAAAGCGCCATTACTTGTGGTTTTTCCGCAGTCTGCCACGAAACGTCTACATGTTTTATGATTTATGCATTTTTTTTGCTAAAAGGTTAGTTTTCTCAAGACTTTCTTACTTAACCGCTTTCCGCTTCTTTAAAATGAGGTATTTATGAGAGGGAGGCTTCATTTAACGTTTCTATGCTATTTTGAAAATTGTATGTATTCAGCCATTTAGCGAAATATCCTCCCTACACATCCGAATAGGTTTCAGAACTACAATATTTTTCCTAATTTTGATACATTGCGAAAAAGATTGCCTCCAACAGATGACAATGAATTTTCAAAAGGGCGCAGCAACATGATTCGCAGGAGTTTAAAAATAAACTGTTTTCTATCCTTTACCTTTGTCATTCATACCTTGGCAATAAATATTCATATTTCTGAGAAAATTACACTTACTTTTTTTTTAAAAAAAAAACCTCAGAAATCATAATAAAATTGACTTTTCGTGGCAGAATGCGCGACAATCAGAGATATTGCTTTGGTATTTATGAGATGATGATGATTAATTTGTCAAGGATCATTTCGGTCATGGACACTTTTTGTGATTTTTCGTGTATTGTTAACGGTTTTCTTTTTAATGATAAAAATCCACGTTTCGGGACACTTTTGGGGGTGAGAGGAGGTGAAGCTCCCCCCCGGGGGTGCATGATTTTATTTTTATTACTCTGTCCTACATGTCGACATCCCAACATCAGAACTACAGTATTTTTGGCAAATTATGAGCTTATAGTTGCTTCCACTATAATTTAATAAGAGAGGTTTATAATATACCTAACGATAGGTTAATCTTTGTACTTGTGAAAGTGTTTACGACACGGATAACAGAGTTTAATTTTGCGTTGCTTGTGGGAAATATTTTTTCTAATGTACGTAGGTACCAGACTACCATTAACTACATAAAAAGTCCAGTAAACAAAAGCTGACTCACAAAAGTTAGCGGGATATCGAGTCCATTAGACGTAAGCTGGGTCAGTAAGTAAAATTCGCAATAACACCAAAAACAAATACAGCAGGTCCGCTATTCTGTAACTTGTTTTAACCTCACCTCACCCACAAATAGATCTTGACGCCGCGGTTCGTAGTAACTAAACGTAGGCAGAGGTCTAGTTTCGTTAGGCTTGACGGGTGAGGTGAGGTGCATAAGCGTGTTCCGAATAACAACCCAGAGGCTTGAGGTGCGCAGGAATGAACTAAATAAATGCCGTCCGTCTTGCGGGCGATGCGTGTGTGCGTGCGCTCACACATAGACAGACCCCGCTGCCTACAACAGCGCGACAGAAACATTGCGTCAAGAATTTGAGATTTGATAAGTTGCTCAGCTAGGCATTGGTCTTAACTTCTATTAGATTGCTATCTGTGAGAACTTATAATTAGTCATCAATTTCTATATCTGTTGTTAACCTGTTTTGTGAGCTGTTGGTTTTCCAATAAATAAATAAATTAATTAAATTAATATATAACTAGTCACCTTTTTTTGTTCATCAGTCAAGGAGCCGTGCTGGTTGAAGTGTGAGAAGGGCCGGTCGGTGGGCGGGTATTTGAACGGTACGTGCCCGAAGTTGAAGCGGCACTGCTGGAAGGCCATGAAGCTCGCAGCCGCGAAGAAGCCTTGCCTTTAAACAATAACAATATCTCACTAACAAAACTCATGGTGTGGAAAAAAGTTGATTATTTTAGTTGTAGTAGTAGTTAATCATAACTAAGGAGTGGACATTCAGATACTCATTTACCTTGATATATAACTTGATCGACGGCGTTTTGTTCATTTGTATGGAAGCGGGCCCAGATTAATGGTCGTATTCATAAACGTTCAACAAACCTATTTTACCTAAAATTCCGGTAAAATTAGTTTGTCCATCTGTCAGTTTGACATTTGTGTTCGTAAGAAAGGGCTTTTTACAACACATTTTATTTATCAGAGGCATATAATGTTTTATGAATAAGGTTAAAAATGTCTAGTGGTGTTATTATGGCTCCAGTCTTTTGTAAGGTGGAGGACTACCCCAACCGCTCCAAAAATGAGTAAGTTGACTTTTCGCTGAGCCTTACCTCTCTAAAATTACATTGAGCGTCAGTCATGCTTTTGCGAATCCTGCCGAATAATCTGACCTCGTAGTTCACCTCCACTCCGGGTCACCTGTTACGTGTTTTTAGCATTATAGAATACCCTATTGAATAATTTTACCTCGTGGTTTGAAATATCTCCCTGCAAGGCGGCAACCGATGTCCGTTGACCGAGAATATGACTTCTTTGGTGTTCATGTCGATGAGGGCGCCGAGTACGTCTCCGGGCCTCCACTGCGGGACCTCTGTCACGCGCTCCGGGCGCGCCTTGTACCATATCAGCCTCCTGCACCCGTCGTATGATATCGAGTATAGGTCGTCACCGATGCCATAACCATCCTGAAAGAGTAAGCCATTTAAATAAACATTTGAAACAGGGCGCGTGCGAGCGTCGAACATTGGTTTGACATTGGTTTGTACTTTTGTACGTAAGTACCATTATTTATTGTGGTTGGAGGTGGACTAAATTTCAAGTGAAACGCAGAATCAAGAGGTAAGTTTTGCCACAAAATAAATGAAAAATAAACTTATTTCCTTTCTCCTTTGCTTCACAATGCTTTATTGCGATTTAAGCTGCAATCGAATGCAGTGGGTGTTTTCATTACACTGGTGGTAACTTGCGTGTTTTTAAAGGTACGGTGGAACTCGTAAGGGGATAAACACTTCACTTGTCGCTTTAAGGTCATATTTAAATTGCTCCAGACAATAGGCATGATGCCTCATGTTAAAATTGTTAACGTAATTGCTGAATTGATAGTATACCATCAAATTATTGTAATTAAGTATAAATTATAACAAAAATCATAAAAAGATATGGATCTTGAAAGTTAAGAAAAAATGTGTTTTTAGGATTCCGTAGCCAAATGGCAAAAAACGGAACCCTTATAGATTCGTCATGTCTGTCTGTCTGTATGTCCGTCCGTATGTCACAGCCACTTTTTTCCGAAACTATAAGAGCTATACTGTTGAAACTTGGTAAGTAGATGTATTCTGGAAACTGCATTAAGATTTTCACACAAAAATATAAAAAAAACAATAAATTTTGGGGTTCCCCATACTAAGAACTGAAACTCAAAAATTTTTTTTTCATTATACTCATACGTGTTCTATGGATATGTCTTCAAAAATGATATTGAGGTTTCTAACATATTTTTTTTCTAAACTGAATAGTTTGCGCGAGAGACACTTCCAAAGTGGTAAAATGTGTGTCCCCCCCCCCTGTAACTTCTAAAATAAGAGCATGATAAATCTAAAAAAAATATATGATGTACTTCCACCGAAAATTGGTTTGAACGAGATCTAGTAAGTAGTTTTTTTTTAATACGTCATAGATCGTAAAAAGCAATTTATTTAACGGAAGCCTTCATGTGCGAGTCTGACTCGCACTTGGCCGCTTTTTTTTATTGTCCAAGAAATAATTTAAAGCTACCAATAGAATGCTTTCATGGAAACAAAATTATATGACAACTATGTACCTAAACGCAGTATTTCGCGAGCGAAACAGCAATTTACTTGATTATCCATACAACGATTCGTACAAATAACAGGTGTGACGTGATACCTGTGTGTCAATTAGTATGAATAGTTTATAGCTGCTGCCAGCGAGATCAATCTTTGTCTCAATTTTTGGGTATTTATGTCCTTTAATTGTAGTTGCTCCCATACAAACATTTGTTCCTCTCTAAAAATTGGTTCGAATGGCATCGTAAAAAGATCTTAGTCATCACATCATCCCTATTGTCAAAGCGACAACGTACCCAAATATTCACCCACTGTACAATATGGAGTTAGTTATTTACATGGAAAAACTGTCACCTCCAATCCCATTCAGATCGCGGTTTGATAAGATAATATGTAGTAACAGGTCATTACAGAAAACCCTTCGTAGAAGTGCACACTGCACTAAGAGACTAATAAGGTCGATTGCTTACGTGATTGAGGAAGTGACTGTTCTTGGTCGCCCACCCGATCTGCATGACTCCCGCCGTGACCACCACGGACTCGTAGTACCAGCAGCCCTCGTCTACCTGGAAGTACAGAGATGAGTCGTATCGACTCGAATGAGCGGCCTTTTCATAGATCGAAGATTCCGTACAGAAAAAAAAATGGTTAAACGATTATTATTATTATGTACAAGTTGACCCCGCGTACTTCGTATCGCCATTTTCGCTATACAAAATCTATGAGAAAGTATTTTTTTAAATTTTTTCATCACTTTTTAATTTTTTTTAGTTATTCTGCTATTTTGTGCGGAGGCAAATCCAACAAATCAAACATCATAGTAATCGGTTCACCCATTCTCGAGTTATAAATGGTGTAACTAACACGACTTTATTTTATATATATTGATTATACCACTAGGGTGGCAAACAGGCGTATGGGTGCTTGCAACACTTTAAAAACTTGATCACTCCTTTCTTGAAAACCTCATTAACATAATCGCGACGGAACGCAAGATAATGAAGAAAGAAAAAAAAGAGAAATTGTGAGGAGACTATATCTATCAGTTTGTTTAACGCATTCACTGCCGCGTCATGTCCTCTGGAAGCCAATTTGTTTAAACGTGATCATTGGTGTCATGTGAGCGTTGGCGGTACTGAGGCTCTAGTATAAGTTTTATTCATACAATACGTTTTCGACCGCGTTTGCGTTTAGTTTCAATCTGTATGGCAACGTGTAGTTCCTAATAGTTACCACCAGAGGCGCTGTTTGCGTTGCCATACAAGTTGAGACAAAACGCAAACGCGTTCGAAAACGTATTGTACGGATAAAACTTATACTAGAACTAGAGCCTCAGAACCTCTTAATACAACGGGTATGTATAGGAAATAGAAACCTACAACCAGCTGTTATATGCTTGCTTTATAAGCATTTTGCAAGTCTATACTGGTAACACTCCTTAATGGGCCAATCGTTATTGGTCAATAGGGGTGTAGACCCAAAATGTATTATTACTCCAAAAGAAAGAAGGCAAAAAAATATGCCTACTGTCGAAAATCCCATTCAGATATCTCAAAAAACCGGCCATGCGCGAGTCGGACTCGCGCACGAAGGGTTCCGTACCATTATCTATAAAAAAACTATTTTATTCTGTGTTTTTAGTATTTGTTGTTATAGCGGCAACAGAAATACATCATCTATGAAAATTTCAGCTGGAACTATCACGGTATGAGTGAGATACAGCCTGGTGACAGACAGACGGACGGACGGACGGACGGACAGCGGAGTCTTAGTAATAGGGTCCCGTTTTACACTTTGAGTATGGAACTCTAAAAAATACGAAGCTAGAACCGTTTTTATATTTTTAGAGAGAGAAAACGCTATAGTTCGCTAAACGGTATATTCTGTCCCTTTGCCGCAAAACTCACCGCACCTTCTTATGTAACGATATAATAAAGACTGTATCGTTTGTTATAAATACAAGAAAAAAATGCGACAACTTTTTTTAAATAGTATTTTTCACAATCGTGTTATAATAGAGAGCTTTTTAGTCGAGTACCGTGTTTAGGCCACGAAGCTTGCTGAGTGGCCTAAGTAAGGTACGAGATTAAAAAGCTTGATTATAACACTATTGTGAACAATACTTTTTGTACGAGTTCATTAAAATTAATTTTCTACAAGTCAACTGAACTAATTAAACAAACTCGATACTGTTGAAACGAAGTGCAGCTCATCGCTCGTACGCTTGTTGATATCTTAAAAGACATCAACGAGCGTACGACATCAAAGCGATTCTATTGGTCCAATTCATTACAGTTCAGTAAAGCAGCCACGTGATTGGTCGAATTTATTTTAGTTGTCTGGAGCGTATCGAAAAGTAGTTATTTCGATTGTTTCGACAGTAACATGGACTACAACTATGAAAAGAGTGACGTTGCAGTATTCTCTATGAAATCTTAATACACATATTTTAATCGTCGAGTACAAAAATTATTTTTTGTACTCGTCGATAGAATACTGCAACGTCACTCTTTTCATCGTTGAATAGTCTGTTACTTCTGAAACAACCGAAATAACTGTTTCGATACTCTCTAGACAACCGAAAAAAATTTGAAAATGGAACTTCGTATTTCAATAAAATATGTGTCCTTGTTTAAGGAGACTCGATCCGATACAAAATTGCCAATTGATGGCGTTTCGGAACGTAGCAACGTCGCGTCATCTGTCAAAAATCTACTTAAACTTGCTGCTGTATCCAGGGCATAAAAAAATAAAAATATTACTCTTTGTGATTGGACTGATTGGCTAGTATGCCAATCACAGCACAGTACTGCAACATTATGGACGCCCATTGACGTACAGTCGCCATCACATACATCGGAGCAAACAAGCACGTCACAAACATCGGAACACACCTCTATTTTCAAGGCATTAGGGTTCATGTGCCGATATTTTTGAACACCTATAGTGTACCGATGTATGTGATGGCGACTGTACCATAAAGTAAATAGACTCACAATGCCGAACAAAAATGTCTAGAAATGTGCCCCAAAATGACAACTCTAGCTATATTTCAGTAGTTGCTAATAGCGGTAACTTATAACCTGCATCAAGATATGTTTCATAAAAAAAAGAACTCAGTTTTATAGACTTTAAGCACCATATTAGCAAATCAACATCAACAGATAAAATACTTTTTAGTTTTTTGAGATTTCATCATAATGTGACTTAACTGCTCACGTCAAAACTAAATAGCGAATGAATGGAGTCGCGTTATAAAATTATTTTACCAATATTTTATGTAGGAATTTAAACAGAAAGACCAATATTACAAATAAATCAGGTTTCTTTATTTTACAAGTGGGGAATAAACAGTTTCAAATTTCCAAATGATGTGTTGATATTGGATTATGCAATTATATTATAGTAAATTAAGAGTCCGCAGTAAGCTCAATTCTCTATACAAACGTAGTTACGCTCTCATTTCAAAACGACTAGCGAGTTTGCTCTAAAACTTTGTACTTAGAATACCGACCAGGTCTTTAATTAGTTTATGTAGCTTCAATACCAAAGTAAAAAAATACAGCAAATTTAAGTTTTTCATACAAAACTTGTTTTTGCTGTATTTTGTTTGTTTTATAAACTGGATCCATATAAACTAATTAATTTTGCCTGACAAATTATTGGAAAGAATTGAAATTAAAATATGTAATGGAAAGAAATGGACTCGTTAGTCCATTTCTTTCCATGACAGATGTGGCAGTTTTAGTTGGCTGTTTAATCAATTTTTTGTCGTATATATTATCCGAAGCAAGAAAATGAGTCGAACAAACGACGCACGAATAGAATAGAAAGTCCTTTATTGTTTTTCTTTTCGGTGTTACAATCATGTCCGCTAAACTGGTGTGTCCTTAATGGAATATGTCTTAAAGATCTGACATTTATTTTATATCGTGTAGCAAATTTACAGCTCACAGACGAGTGAGATTATTGATGTGTGATATATTAATTTTACTTTGCTTTTTATTTTAAAGTCGTTTAGTTTAAATAAATCGTCTCGACTGTCGCGGGCTATGACTGCAGCCCATTTTGCATGTCGCTGAGGATTTCTTGGAAATCTTAAATATAAAAACCATATAACGTAGGTAACAACGTCATAAAAAAAGTATCTAATACCGACTCCTTAGATTTATGTTCTGCGACGTATGTCATTTGAACTAACAAAACTAATTATTTAAAACATGTTTAAAACTATTCAATTACAACGAGTTTACACAAATTTCGTTACGTTATCAAGAGAACTTACTGGAATAAATATATCCCATCTTTTTTTCTTGTTTTATTGTTCGTATACTTACACAGTTTTTGACTGAACATTTAGACATATCTGACAACCAACAAGTCTCACGGTCGAAACCAGACTAAACGCAAAAGAGCCGGCCAATTCCATCAGCCGGTTCTTTTGGACTGCCATTTTTTTCGGCTGATTGTGTATCTAGTTGTAAATACTAAATCAATGTGGACGCCGGTGGTGTGATATAGTACTTACGATTTTTAGTTTTCTTATATACTCGTATTAATGACATAAATTATTAATTTTAATGAACTCGTACAAAAAGTATTGTTCACAATAGTGTCATAATCAAGCTTTTTAATCTCGTACCTTACTTAGGCCACTCAGCAAGCTTCGTGGCCTAAACACGGTACTCGACTAAAAAGCTCTCCATTATAACACGATTGTGAAAAATACTATATTGACATACTAAAATCAATCAACTATGTACAAAATAATATGGACAACTCGAATAGTACCATAAAAAGCCCAAATTATTCATTTCTGGCCAGTTTTCTAATTTTTTGCCTCATGGTGCCCATTAATGACCGGACAGCGACTTTGTCAAAAGTTCGAGCCACCTTATTCCAATCTGACCGAAACTGTTGCTCTGTATCGGCACTACGGGCTGTTTTACGTAGTTTAGCTTTCATTATAGCCCAGTAGTGTTCAATCGGGCGAAGCTCCTCTTTTATCTCTTAATCTACATTATTGTCTTTATACCATTTTACTACCTTAGCCGCGTAATGGCAAGACGCTAAGTCAGGCCAAAATACAGTTTCGGAGTTGTGCTTTTTGATCATCGGCAATACTCGTTTCTGAAGGCACTCTTTCATATAAATAACGGCATTCATCGACGAGGTAGTGAAAAAAGTAGTTGACTTCATTCCGCATTCACAAATGGCCTGCCACACCATGACTTTCTTGCCGAACTTCTCAACGCAAATGGATTTTTCAGCCTCTGTGATTTCTGTTCCCTCACGAATAGTGTATAATACTGGGGGCCTGGCAAAGACTTGTAGTCCAGTTTTACATACGTTTCGTCGTCCATTATTACACAGCTGTTCTGTTTTTTCGATAAAATCGAGTCATATAATTTTCGGACTCGTGTCTTAACAGATGCTTTTTGTTTTTGACTTCTTTTCGGCTGTTTCTGTTTTTTAATGTCTTTAAATTATTCCTTTTCTTTGCACGTTGTACCATCCCGATCGAGTACCAACATTTTCGCGACATCTCGGACAGATAGCTCTCTATTAGATGCGAATAATTTTACTATCTTTTGGTCCAGTTTTGGATTGGACGGACCTGGTTTTTGGCCTGGCCGTTGTTGGTCCTCGAAGGTATAATCCTCCCCGTACTTACGGATAGCAGTTTGGACGGCTCCAACACTAACACCTTCCATTTGTGCGAGTTTTCGGTACGTAATACCTTTAACCGAACACCATTTGTCCACAATAGATTTTCGCTTTTGCGGTGTAAGGACCCCTCATTTTTTTATTGGAACAAGTTGAGCAAAAAAAGAATAAAGATATCGGTTCTATGATAATTGGATTACTGTAAACTTCAGTGTAAACAATTGTTGGTGAACCAAAATAAATAAATAAAATAAAAAAAAATGACAAATGTCAATCAATTGTCTTGTATCAGAATATTTTTAAATGAATAGACAACTTATTCCTGCCAGAGCTAACTTGTATTTATAACAAACGATACAGTCTTTATACCCTTGGACACTTATAACTTTGTGATTATTGAATCCCCTGCTTTTCTTTTTTCTCCATTTGACAATATTTTTAATACTGTTTCGAGAAAATTTATCATTATTGGTTAGTTTATTTGGTGTCTACACCCCTATTGCCACGGTGCACGGTGTAGCCAGTTTAGGCTGGCAAAATTGTAATTTGTAGCTTCTTAAAACAGGCCACAGAGCGCCCGCCCAGGGTTCCTGGCACTTCAAGTCTTAACTGTACCTGGAATGTGCACCGAACGCTCTCGAACGAGTAGGAGTCACATCGCGCCTCCAGCCCATCGCAGGAGATCTTCAGGTACTCGCTCACGTCTTGGGAATTCAGAATCACGTTGATGGCGGACATGTCCACTACTTCGTATGACAGTTTCCGCCCCTCGACTAAGACTGCGGACAATGACATTGATTAGTACACTGAACTCTGTATTACGTTTGGGGTAGGATTAAGTGCGGCTGAGGGACACAGTCTTATTTTTAGTTTACTATAAAACTTATACGGTCTCTAATTTTTTTTTCTAATATAATTCCTAGAAACATAAACTAGTTTCCGGCCTAGATACGGCGGATCACATTGTGTATACAAAGTTTCATGTTATTCCAGCAGGCTGTTTTAAAATGAGAACCAAACTACGTTTGTATGGAGAGTCGAGCGTCCTGGGTTTCTTAAATAGGTTGCGACTAGCAGTTCGAGATGACATCAGACCGTGGTTCGCGGGGATGTTGACCCGCATCCAGGTATTTGTTAATCGTCAATTGTTTCTCGGTCGTGAGTACACTGAACAGGCAGCATGTCCTAGTCACGTACACAGGTTGTCGAGTGGCCTCCAGCTCCAACAGCGGGTTCACCCGCTATTGCTCCAGGCACTTGTTGATCGTCAACTTGTTTTCTGTAGTGAGTACACTGAACAGACAGCATGACCTAATCACTTACACATGTTGTCGAGTGGCTTCCAGCTCCAGCAGTAGGTTCTCACGCTCTCGCGCTAAGCACTTGTTGGTCGTCAACTTGGTCTCGGTCGTGAGTACACTGAACAGACAGCATGTCCTAATCACTTACACAGGTTGTCGAGTGGCTTCCAGCTCCAGCAGTAGGTTCTCACGCTCTCGCGCTAAGCACTTGTTGGTCGTCAACTTGGTCTCGGTCGTGAGTACACTGAACAGACAGCATGTCCTAATCACTTACACAGGTTGTCGAGTGGCTTCCAGCTCCAGCAGTAGGTTCTCACGCTCTCGCTCTAAGCACTTGTTGGTCGTCAACTTGGTCTCGGTCGTGAGTACACTGAACAGACAGCATGTCCTAATCACTTACACAGGTTGTCGAGTGGCTTCCAGCTCCAGCAGTAGGTTCTCACGCTCTCGCGCTAAGCACTTGTTGGTCGTCAACTTGGTCTCGGTCGTGAGTACACTGAACAGACAGCATGTCCTAATCACTTACACAGGTTGTCGAGTGGCTTCCAGCTCCAGCAGTAGGTTCTCACGCTCTCGCTCTAAGCACTTGTTGGTCGTCAACTTGGTCTCGGTTGTGAGTACACTAAACAGACAGCATGACCTAATCACTTACACAGGCTGTCGAGTGGCTTCCAGCTCCAGCAGTAGGTTCTCACGATCTCGCTCTAAGCACTTGTTGGTCGACAACTTGGTCTCGGTCGTGAGTACACTGAACAGACAGCATGTCCTAGTCACTTACACATGTTGTCGAGTGGCTTTCAGCTCCAGCAGTAGGTTCTCACGATCTCGCTCTAAGCACTTGTTGGTCGACAACTTGGTCTCGGTCGTGAGTACACTGAACAGACAGCATGTCCTAGTCACTTACACAGGCTGTCGAGTGGCTTTCAGCTCCAGCAGTAGGTTCTCACGCTCTCGCTCTAAGCACTTGTTGGTAGTCAACTTGGTCTCGGTCGTGAGTACACTGAACAGACAGCATATCCATTAGGATTAGTGATTACACTTACACAGGTTGTCGAGCGCCCACTGCGCACAGAAGCCGACCTGCCTCCATTCCGCGTCCGCGTTCCCCACCAGCTTCTTGAGCTCCAGCAGTGGGTTCTCACGCTCTCGCTCTGAACACTTGTTGGTCCTCAACTTGTTCTCGGTCGTGAGTACACTGAACAGACAGCATGTCCTAATCACTTACACAGGTTGTCGAGCGCCCACTGCGCGCAGAATCCGACCTGCCTCCATTCCGCGTCCGCGTTCCCCGCCAGCTTCTCGAGCACCAGCAGTGGGTTCTCACGCTCTCGCTCTAAGCACTTGTTGGTCGTCAATTTGGTCTCGGTCGTGAGTACACTGAACAGATAGCATGTCCTAATCACTTACACAGGTTGTCGAGCGCCCACTGCGCGCAGAAGCCGACCTGCCTCCATCCCGCGTCCGCGTTCCCCGCCAGCTTCTCGAGCACGAGCAGTGGGTTCTCACGCTCTCGCTCTGAGCACTTGTTGGTCGTCAACTTGTTCTCGGTCGTGAGTACACTGAACAGACAGCATGTCCTAATCACTTACACAGGTTGTCGAGCGCCCACTGCGCGCAGAAGCCGACCTGCCTCCATTCCGCGTCCGCGTTCCCCGCCAGCTTCTCGAGCACCAGCAGTGGGTTCTCACGCTCTCGCTCTAAGCACTTGTTGGTCATCAACTTGGTCTCGGTCGTGAGTACACTGAACAGATAGCATGTCCTAATCACTTAAACAGGTTGTCGAGCGCCCACTGCGCGCAGAAGCCGACCTGCCTCCATTCCGCGTTCGCGTTCCCCGCCAGCTTCTCGAGCTCCAGCAGTGGGTTTTCACGCTCTCGCTCTGAGCACTTGTTGGTCGTCAACTTGTTCTCGGTCGTGAGTACACTGAACAGACAGCATGTCCTTATCACTTACACAGGTTGTCGAGCACCCACTGCGCGCAGAAGCCGACCTGCCTCCATTCCGCGTCCGCGTTTCTCGCCAGCTTCTCGAGCACCAGCAGTGGGTTCTCACGCTCTCGCTCTAAGCACTTGTTGGTCGTCAACTTGGTCTCGGTCGTGAGTACACTGAACAGATAGCATGTCCTAATCACTTACACAGGTTGTCGAGCGCCCACTGCGCGCAGAAGCCGACCTGCCTCCATTCCGCGTCCGCGTTCCCCGCCAGCTTCTCGAGCTCCAGCAGTGGGTTCTCACGCTCTCGCTCTGAGCACTTGTTGGTCGTCAACTTGGTCTCGGTCGTGAGTACACTGAACAGATAGCATGTCCTAATCACTTACACTGGTTGTCGAGCGCCCACTGCGCGCAGAAGCCGACCTGCCTCCATTCCGCGTCCGCGTTCCCCGCCAGCTTCTCGAGCACCAGCAGTGGGTTCTCACGCTCTCGCTCTAAGCACTTGTTGGTCGTCAACTTGGTCTCGGTCGTGAGTACACTGAACAGATAGCATGTCCTAATCACTTACACAGGTTGTCGAGCGCCCACTGCGCGCAGAAGCCGACCTGCCTCCATCCCGCGTCCGCGTTCCCCGCCAGCTTCTCGAGCACGAGCAGTGGGTTCTCACGTAATCGCCCCAAGCATTCCATGATCGTTAATTTGTTCTCGGTTGTGTGCGCGAACTTCTCCAACGCTAGCAACGCGAATAACACCATGCACGCTTCACGACGCTTTATCTGCGAAATAAACATTTTCTTAAATGTTTTACAAAGAGAAACAAATAAACAGCCTCTCGCCTTAACCGCATATTCGCACCTTCTCTGAGCCGTCGTGGGTAAAAATGAAAAAAGAGTAATTTATTTATGACGAGATACAAACAAGAGATAGCACGATATCCAATTATTAGGCTTACACCATCTGTCAGATTGTCTGATCTTTGAAGTTTTACGATTGTTCGTTCTCATTTTCAGAGTCTAGTCATTACATAATCTCATTTTACATATGTTCACCAATGCCAATTCAGTTAAAATGTATTTAAAATACTGTTTTACACGGGTCTAACGCACTATTTATTTACCTTTATTTCTGATGTTTCGACACGGCTTGCACCGGTCATGGTCGCAGATAACTGTCGTCCCAGCAAGTTGTCAACAGAGATATGGGTTTACAGTTAAAATGCGTTCAAACACTTCAGCAAAATCTTGAGATTACAAAGTTCGCTAAACTGTTTATGTTTTTACGTCACAGTTGTCTATAAAGTGGCAATAACCGTCAGCTACGCATGCGGAATATCCCACTTCCTCGCCAGGACAGACGTAAAACTTTGTACTCACCACGAACTGTACTAAAGAAAGCCTACGATCGCATATTCATCGTCCTTGCCTTCGGCTGGGGCGCCAAATGCCTACGATCTGAGACGTTCTTGGTTTACCGCCTTAGGGCGAGTTGCACTAACTTACGAATACAAACCGATCAACTTTAAATATGGCGCCCGGCTGCTGTCGTTCCATAGAAACTTGTTAAACTTCCTATACATTCAGATTTCAACGAGCTCCGCTTGCGATTACTGTTTGGTGACTAAAGTATGTACTATTAAGAATCTCTATAACCCATCACCTTACCAGAAACGCGATGAGATAGTCGAGCGTGTTCTCAGTGAGCACGGCCACACTGTTCGGGCCGGCCAGCTTCTCGGCCAGGCAGCCTAGCATCTGTTTCACCTGGCATTGTCAACTGACTTACCATAGTCAATCTGCATCCATCTCCTTACCAGAAACGCGACGGGATAGTCGAGCGTGTTCTCAGTGAGCACGGCCACACTGTTCGGGCCGGCCAGCTTCTCGGCCAGGCAGTCTAGCATCTGTTTCACCTGGCATTGTCAACTGACTTACCATAGTTAATCTGCATTCATCTCCTTACCAGAAACGCGACGAGATAGTCGAGCGTGTTCTCAGTGAGCACGGCCACACTGTTCGGGCCGGCCAGTTTCTCGGCCAGGCAGTCTAGCATCTGTTTCACCTGGCATTGTCAACTGACTTACCATAGTCAATCTGCATCCATCTCCTTACTAGAAACGCGACGAGATAGTCGAGCGTGTTGTCAGTGAGATCCTGCATCTGTGTCACCTGGCGCTATCAAACTCCCGCCAAGCCGTCAACCCAGACGCTGCCTGGCTGAGAACAGCCAGGCAGCGTCTGGGTTGACGGCTGACAGACCCAGCATCTGTGTCACCTGACATAGTTAATCTGTATAATCCATCTCCTTACCAGAAACGCGATGAGATTAGTCGAGCGTGTTCTCAGTGAGCACGGCCACACTGTTCGGGCCGGCCAGCTTCTCGCCCAGGCAGCCCAGCACGACGCAGATGTTGCGCTCCGCGCGAATATTCATGTCGCCGAGCGCGGCCCTCAGGGCTGACAGACCCAGCATCTGTGTCACCTGACATAGTTAATCTGTATAATCCATCTCCTTACCAGAAACGCGATGAGATAGTCGAGCGTGTCCTCAGTGAGCACGGCCACACTGTTCGGGCCGGCCAGCTTCTCGCCCAGGCAGCCCAGCACGACGCAGATGTTGCGCTCCGCGCGAATATTCATGTCGCCGAGCGCGGCCCTCAGGGCTGACAGACCCAGCATCTGTGTCACCTGACATAGTTAATCTGTATAATCCATCTCCTTACCAGAAACGCGATGAGATAGTCGAGCGTGTTCTCAGTGAGCACGGCCACACTGTTCGGGCCGGCCAGCTTCTCGCCCAGGCAGCCCAGCACGACGCAGATGTTGCGCTCCGCGCGAATATTCATGTCGCCGAGCGCGGCCCTCAGGGCTGACAGACCCAGCATCTGTGTCACCTGACATAGTTAATCTGTATAAATCCATCTCCTTACCAGAAACGCGATGAGATAGTCGAGCGTGTCCTCAGTGAGCACGGCCACACTGTTCGGGCCGGCCAGCTTCTCGCCCAGGCAGCCCAGCACGACGCAGATGTTGCGCTCCGCGCGAATATTCATGTCGCCGAGCGCGGCCCTCAGGGCTGACAGACTCAGCATCTTTGTCACCTGACATTGACGAACCCGTTAGCTGGTTCACATTGCAAGCATACAAATTAACACTTTCAGCGCCAGGAACCTGCAAGGTGGGCACTCTGATTTTGTGTGCTGCTGATTTTTAATATTGTGTGGTAACTATTTAAAACTAGCTGCCGGCGCGGCGCCACAGCCCTGGAATTAAATAAAGCCTGTGTCCACCCTGAAGGTCCATTCTCAGACCAAGAATAAAAGACAATACTCTTAAACACAAACTGCTAAGCTGGCACCATTTTTATTCAATATTATTTTATTCCTTTTTTTAACCCCCGACGGAAAAAGAGGCGCGTTATAAGTTTGACGTGTGTCTGTGTGTGTGTGTGTCTGTCTGTGGCATCGTAGCTCCTAAACGAATGGACCGATTTGAATGCGTTTTTTTTATCCAAAAGCTGACGTGATCGTGATGGTTCTCAACAAAATCGGTTCAGCCGTTTTAGAGATATTGAACTTTGAAATGAAAATGTCGGGGATTTTTCAACTTTTCTAAGTTGTAGTTATTATTGTGTAAGAAAAAACGAAACCGATGCCACCGGATAGGCTTCTCGTAAATATAATAGTACATTATGATTATGATACAAGTGAGGTATGTTGATCAATACATCATTGAGGATTTATAACATGTGGGTAGATAATAGTTCATTGTGATACAACGATACAAGTGAGCTATGTTGATCATTACATCAGAGGCGGAATTGTCACGCGAACCGCAGGTGAGCGTGATAATAGAGCCGAGGATGTAATTATTAAAGCTCACGCGTGTCATACGACGATTTTCAACACATTTGCGAGGAAAAAATCCTTTTCATAAAATGAACATGTTACAGGCTCCTAAGTTGTTTCCTTTAGTTATTGATGACAACAGGTTTTTACTCACATATTTGTACATCTCCAAGAATGTACAGTGGCGTCAAATCTATTTATCACTTTTCTATTCACTACGAGTCAACATTTTTAACAATAACCAAACACGCATCATCAATGTTTACAAATATTTGTGAAATTACCTATAATGGCGCGCAACTATTTTTTTTCGTGAAGTTCGCGCAGTGCGCCCGCAGCGAGGCTTAGATGAAATCTCTAAACAGCCAATACAAAATAAAATAAATATTTTCTCATTCAATATAAATTCATGTAAAATGTTATCAAAAGTAAATAGTTTTACTAAATGAAACGTTTCATATCCAACAAGAAATAATCAATTAATCCACAGGAAGGATTTAATTTGTTTAGTCGAGTAAGAATCCATTTGCCGAGAATTAAAAACAAACCTGTATAACCCGGTCAATTTAAGAATGCGCCGAGTCCATACATACACCTTGCTGCAAGGTTCTAAGGTGTCTTAATCGGGATATAAACATAACTACACGAGTGTCGTAATGTTATTAAACACGCGTGTTTAATACCCAGGATTATGAGCCCAAAAGCGGCACATAAGAGGCACGTTACGAGCAAATGGTTTGAAAAAATATTTACCATTGCTTTCTTCCGGTGTGTACACGAATACAGGTAGGGTTTGCAATCCGAATAATCCGAATATTCAATTATCCGAATATCCGCCGAAAATAATATTCAAAATTATCCGAATACTAAACCGCGAATTATCCGAAAAAACGGATATTTTGAAAGCACTAATAAAATCATTTATAAGCAGGAAAAACAGGAAAAAACCCTAATGACTAATGACGTTTTATGTCCATCTGTATTGCCCAAATAAGGTGTTTAGACAAATGTTCCATATTAAGTATTATATTTTATTAAATAAGTACCTGAATACCAACTTACATAAATTACATAATATATTGATTAAATCTTGCAGACACGAATTGTTACTAATATTACTATTTTTAGGTATTTAAATGAGCACATAAAACACTTTAATTATTATAATATTGATTGAAATTTATTTAAAACTAGAAATCAATCTAGTTTTACACTCGTTTTTTAAAAGTAGATTGTTTGTTTAAACTCGTTACTTAATTTCATTTTTTTCAATTAAGTTAAATTAAGACACTAAGATGCATACTTTTTTATGTTATTTGACAGCAAAAAGAAAAAACTATAGGACAAATCTTATATACTCTGTAAATATTAATATGTGATGTGATGTGATTTATGATATTAATAACGAATATAACGATCTCAGATTACACAAGAATGTTACAAAAACAAACATTGATTTACAATTAATACTTAAAGTTGATTAGTTTTATCTCGATATTTTATGTGATTTATTATTATGTAATTATATTAAGCTAAGTATACTAGTTTCCAATTAATAAAATATTTTCTCAGTGTAAATTTTTACTATAAAAATTACAAATTACGTGGTGCGATAATGACAACTCATATAATGATTATAAAAGCGGTATACTCTTGGCTCGTCTCATTCGTTTTATGTGAATTTCTTAATTTCGTCCCGTTCTGCTTTCGTCACCCATTCTTCTTTCGTCACTTTCGAGGGTCGCCTATATAAATGTTAGTAGGTAATCTTTGTTGTTTGTCTATTTTTGTCTAATAACAACACAGACTAACATCGAAAATACCCAAAGAAGATGTTGACGAATACCGAAATAAGCCGGAATAAGAAATAGACAAACCAAAGATTACCAAAGTTGATATAGTCCACCCTCGAAAGTGACGAAGGAAGAATGGGTGACGAATGCAGAACGGGACGAATTTAAGAACTTGACAAAAAACGATTGAGAGGAGCCAAGAGTACCTATACCATAAAAGCATGTTGTATTTTTAATTTTCAGGTTTTTTGTTACTTGTCTTGTTTATTTTATGCATTACACACCTTTAAATGCGCTAATTTTGTGTTATTTTATAAAATACCAAAATTATCCGAAATTATTCAAATATCCGAATATTCGGATAATAAATATTAAAGTATTCAATTATCCGAATATTAAAAAACTGGGCGGATATTGCAAACCCTAAATACAGGCATGCAGGCCTTTAAAACGTTATAAAAATAGCGCTATTATAAGGCTATAATTCCGTTATTTGCCGACATTTGTATATACATTTTAATCATATCGTTATTTATAACGTTATAATATCACTAGTTTCATAACGTTTTAAAGCAGAGCGTGCCAAAACAGAAGTGTTTACATGACGCATGTAAACACTTCTGCTTTGGCACGCAACTACCCAATGCCGTAACTAGTTTTTTCTACTCCTGAACCGTTATCTGTCATTTATATAGGCTGTAGCTCAAATATAATGACACCAATAATAATTTATCGAAAAACTCTATGCTCTATGGCCCATAAACGCACTGTTTAGCGTACTTTTACTTATGGTTCATACATTTTTCATAAAAGCACTGTTTACCACGATGTAAATAATCTAACTTTTTTTAATCGGCCGCTATTATTGCTGTGGTGCCAACTTCATAAACAAATATTTCGAAATAAAAGTTTTTATTTACGACTAGCTTTTGCCCGCGGCTTCGCCCGCGTAGTAAGTGTAATTTTTGCAATAATTGTTGAATTGTTACGCCGGCACCGGCCTACTACTACTACCCCTGTAACCCTTCGTCAAAACCCGTTATGTTCATTTTTTTTACACTACTGAACCGTTTACATGTGGTTTTCACGAACGTGTAGCTTTTTACTTATTTAAATATATCAATTTATGGTTTCACTTATGTTTCCCAACCTAACGTTTGGCAACCTCATTAATTTCGCATATTTTCATTGCCCAACCTCTTAATATTTCTGAAACTGTTAAATATTTCAGGATTTTTATAAACTAACCTAACCTATAGGGTTCTACACGATGGCTTTGAAATAAATCCTGAAATATTTACAGTTTCAGAGTTTGGGAAGATCTTCGAATTTGTGTTAAAAAGCTGTAAAACTCTGGCTTCTTTTTTTTGTGTCTTATGCCTTGCTTTCCGCCAGTACCTGGCTTCCGTTCTACAGTCAACCGTTCCCGGAACTTTTTTAAAACAGAACAAACAGTGGATTGTGGATATTTCAATATCTTTGCTAGTGCTCTGTAGCTTAGAAGGGGATTTTCTGTGTGCTTGAGCAAAATCATTTCACGCTGCTGAAGTTCAGGGCTCTCCATCGTGAAAACGAATGTATGAAGTGATATGCTGTTATATTTTTGGTTCATTATACTATGGAGTTTATAAATATATTACTAAATAGTTTGTATAGTCGTAAATTAAAAAAATAAAAGTACGTATGTATGCCCATGTTTTGGCGTGTTCAACCTTTACACGAGTTATAATAGAAAATACCGAAATTACTACACGCGTGCCTATAAAATTTGAGGGTTGCCCTCAATTTTCCTTGGATCTGATCATCAGATCCTGACTTGGTGACAATAGGACCACCTCAGGAGTATACTCTTTCGATTAAAAAAGAATTTTGGAAATCGGTCCCCAATTGACGGAGAAATCGGCGAACATACATAAAAAAAACATACAGTGGAACATATATAACCTCTTCCTTTTTTGAAGTCGGTTAAAAATAAACCTGCTGTCGTACTTTCATGAGTTTCTAGCCATAGTTTATCATTAAAAATCACATATTACTTATGTGAACTTTCAACCCCCATGTTAACCCCTGGAAAATGCCCTAAAAATGCCCTGGAAAATGTTTTTGACTGTACATTAGGAGCTTATGACCGAAGTTTTAAACGTCTAACGACGAACGTTTAAAAACGAAATGTTTCCCATACAAACTTTCAAGTGTTTTTTTACAACCTTAGGGGACGAATTTTTATAACAACGCTATATCATTTGTTTTGCTTTTTAGTAAAAAACCTTCATACAAAAATTCAAGTCTATAACTTTCCAAATGAACGATTGCCATACAACGGTTCAACCCCTATTCCACCCCCATAAGGGTTGAATTTCGAAAAATCCTCTCTTAGTACACGTCCACGTACTGTAAAGAATATATGTTCCAAATTTCATGCTTATAATCTTTAGCGGTTTAGGCTGTGCGCTGTCTGTCAATCGAACAGTAACGCAAGAGTTTTATATGTATACTTAGATTATTTATTTTAATAAATTTAACTACAAAATATTACAATCTATCTACAGGGTGGGCCCTGTAACTGGAGCAAAAAAATTAACGGTAGATTATTAAGCTTGTGAACAATTATTTCGAAGTGGTTTTATGCGAAAAAAAAATATTTTTTTTGAAAAAAAAAATTCTTTAAAATAAGTTTACTTGTATTTTTTTACTCTTCTGGAGTGCTATGAGTAACTTTTTATTTTAAAAACACAAAAAAATAGAAAAAAAAAGAAAAAATCACAAAACTATCTGTTGAACACAAAAATGCAAAAACTATTATGACTCATTACATGATGTTACCTCAAAATTTGCATTGACTGCCGTGATATGATCTCGTGGTGCTAAGATACATTACTTGGAGGTCATAACTTTAGATCAAAAAGTGTATGATACACAAGGGGTTACTGCAAATGCTCTAAGGAAGCCTCCTTTTGAATATTTGCTCGTGTTACAGGGCCCACCCTGTATATACATATAATAAAGCTGAAGAGGGTCGAAAGTCTGTACATGGAAGATATTCGAAAAATAATTGGCTAGGGATACTTAAAATCGACAACAGAACACGTTCCAACAGTTTTTAGAATTTTTGTCTGTTTGTCTGTTTATCTGTTTGTCTGTTTATGTGACCGCGCATCACGTGACAACGGCTTAACCGATTTAGACGAAATTTGGTATAGAGATAGTTTGAGTCCTGAAGAAGGACATAGGGTACTGTTTATCCCTGAAATCAACCCCTAAAGGGATGAAATGGGGGGTGGAAGTTTGTATACTTCAACCGCTGCACCGATTTGGATGAAATTTGTTACATCTATAGTTTGTGTCCCGAAGAAGGTCAAAGGATAGGTTTTATCCCAAAAACCTTCCTCTTAAGGGGTAAAACGGGGAGGTGAAAATTTGGATGGAACCCATTTTCATAAAATTTTGTTTAGAGGTAGTTTAAGTTCTGGGAAAGGACATTTAATAGTTTTTATCCCGGAAATCTTCCCCTAAGGGGGTGTAATGGGGGGTGAAATTTTGGATGGACTCCGTTTAGATTTTAGATCAAATTTGGTGTAGAGATAGTTTGAGTCCCGGAGAATGACAACGGATACTTTGAATCCCGAAAATCATCCCCTAAGGGGATGAAATAGGGGTGAAAATGTGGATAAATCCCATTTAGTTAAAATTTGGTAAAGAGATAGAAGGAGTCCCAGGGAAGGACAATGCATAGTTTTTATCCTGAAAAATCATCTCCTGAGGGGGTGAAATTAGGGGTGAAAATTTGGATAGAACCCATTTAGATGAAATTTGGTATAGAGATTGTTAAATACTTCCTGGGGAAGGACATAAAACATTTTTTAGTCCACAAAACCATCTCCTAAGAGGGTGTAATTGGGTTTGAAAATTTGTTTGTGACCCATTTAGATGAAATTAGGTATAATTTGAGTCCCGGAGTATGATAACGGATAGTTTTAATCCCGACAATCATCCCCTCAGGGATGAAATAGGGCGTGAAAATTTTGATAAAACCCATTTAGATGAAATTTGGTAAAGAGATAGAAGCAGTCTCAGGAAAGGACAATGCATAGTTTTTATCCCGAAAAATCATCTCCTGAGGTGGTGAAATGAGGATTGAAAATTTGGATAGAACTCATTTAGATTAAATTCGGTATAGAGAGAGGTAGAGTCCTAGGAAAGGAAATAGAATATTTTTTATTCCGGAACAAATTAATGGAGGAAATCATCCCCTAAGGGGTGGAAATGGTGGATGGAAATTAGGATGGAACCCATTTACGGTATAGCGATAGTTGGAGTCCTGAAGGAGGACATAGGATAGTTTTATCCCGAAAATCATCCCCTAAGGGGTTGTAATTGGGGGTGGAAATTTGTTTGTGACCAATTTTGATAAAATTTGGTTGAAAGATAGTTTGAGTCCTGGAAATGGTTATATGATAGTTTTTATTCCGGAAATCATTCCCTAAGGGGGTGAAATTGGGGTGAAAATTTGGATGTAGCCTATTTAGATGAAATTTGGTAAGTATAGAGATAGTTTGAGTCGCGAAGACGGACAACGGATAGTTTTTATCCCGAAAATAATCCCCTAAGGGGATAAAATAGGAGGAGAATATTTGGATAGAACCCATTTACAGTATAGCGATAGTTGGGAGTCCTGGGGAAGGACATATGATAGATTTTATTCCGGAGATCATCCCCTAAGGGGTGAAATGGGGGTGAAAATTTGGATGGAACCCATTTACGGTAGAGCGGTAGTTGGGAGTCCTGGGGAAGGACATAGGATAGTTTTATCCCCCCTAAGTCCTTCCCTTAGGGGGTGAAAATTTGGATGTGATGTGATCTATTTACATGAAATTTGGTTAATTCAATTCAATTCAAATTATTCATTTCAGACTAGTTAGTAACAATAAAGACTTATAAAACTTAAGTTAACAGTTAAGAGATAGTTTGAGTGCTGGGAAAGGACATATGATAATTTTTGTCTCGGAAATCATGCCTTAAGGGGGTGAAATGGAAGGTGAAAATTTGGATCGAACCCATTTCGATGGAATTTGATATGGAGATGGTTTGAGTCCTGGGAAAGGATATAGGGTAGTTTTAATCCGGAGATCATCCCCTAAGAGGGTGAAATGGGGGTGAAAATTTGGATGGAACCCATTTACGGTTTAGCGATAGTTGGGAGTCCTAGGGAAGGACATATGGGAGGATTTTCGGGATAAAACTATCCTAAGGGGTGAACATTTAGATGTGAGTGACCCATTTAGATGAAATTTGGTTTACAGATAGTTTGAGTTCCAGGAAAGGATATAGGATAGTTTTTATCCAGGAAATCATCTCCTAAGGGGGTGAAATGGGGGGTAATTATTTATATGGAGCTACTATACAACCCATTTAGATAAAATTTGGTATACAAGTAGTTAGTAGGCGCGGCGTTCGTAGGCCCCCCCACAAGGTGGACTGGTGACCTGGTAAAGGTCGCGGGAGTACGCTGGATGCGGGTGGCGCAGGATTGGTCACATTGGAACTCTTTGGGGGAGGCCTATGTCCAGCAGTGGATGTCTTTCGGCTGATAGGATGATGATGATAATGATAAAGATAGTTTGAGTCTCGGAGAAGGACATATAATAGTTTTTTCACTTCTCATGCTCTAAAAGTTCGTCTTTATGTCGTGCGTAGGCGACATAAAGTCGCTTTTTATGCTCTAGAGCATAAAGTAAAATCTTCGTCGAAGACCAAGGCAATCGCTGCAACAGCCACACGAACATCTTTAACTTCATACAACAACCTCTTTATTTTATTTCGTTTCGTTCGTATTCTAAGACCAAGGCAAAGATACCAACAGCCAAAGTACACAATAAAACTTCATGAAATAAACTTATAATTTGTATTTCGTCTCATTTATTATTTTACGTGTTGCTGTTTCATTTCCTCGCAATCGAAGTGAAAAGTAGAGTGTACAACTCGTCCATAAAACCCATTTTACACTCGACTTTATATCTATCCTCGCTCGCAAGCTCGCTCGGATGGATAAACGTCTCGAGTAAAATGGTGCGTTTTATGCACTTGTTGTACAATCTACTATTATATCGGAAATCTACCCCTAAAAGGGAAATGGAGGGTGAAAGTTTGTATCGAGCTACGATATAAACGAGTTCTACGCGGACGAAGTCGCGGGCAAAAGCTAGTTATGAATAAAACATAAATATAAGAATAAAACTATAATTAAATAAGGGTGCAAAGTTGTATTTATTATTTAAATCATCATTTAATTCTGAAATTCGTGGGTGTATACCCTATTACCATTATTAAAAGTGACAGAGGAGAACCTTTGTCAAGAACTACAACAACAACAAATAAGTAGAGTGCTGAACAAAATATTGCAGAAGTATTCACACAGTTCCCCTTCTTAGGGCCGATTCAAATTGGAATGGCAGCGGCCTTTTAAAAGGGATACTGGTCTTTTAAGTACTTAGATAATAAAATTATTTCACACTGAAAGTCCTCGGCGCGCCGCCGCTGCCGGCCGCTGCCATGCCGGTTTCATGCCGTGGATGATTTTAAGAGGATGGTGTTAAAATATGACCATAAATATAGTACAACTTACCAAGTTGGTATATTTACCTTTATAACTGAATTTTTGGAGGGCAGCGGACAGTCGTCTAGCAGGATCGTGATGACGGAGGGGCCGAAGGGGTCATCAAGGGGGATCACTTTGATCATGGACTTGACCACCTGTATCCATCCCTGCTCGGTGTCCGCAATCATGTGCAACTGCATCAGGGAACTGGGTGATTCCTCGTCGCTGTAACACCAATTCTGCTATTATTAATCCTAGTCTAGTACTTATACTGAAAATTGTAGGTCATGTCATAACATAATACACAGTAGAATAGGCTTATGACCTAAGATTCTTTTACGATGCCATTTGAACCAGTTTTTGGACTGGAACAAATGTTTCTATGGGAGCAACTACAATTTAAGGCATCAAAAAAAATTAGTCAAAGACGGACCTCGCTGGCGGCAGCCGAAACGCTTCAATCCTGATTGACATAAAAGTACACAGTCACAGTTTGCTTTTGTACTAATCGTTGTATGAAAAATCAAGTAAATTGCTATTTCGGTCGCGAAATACTGCGTTTAGGTTCATAGTTATCACTTATCATACAATTTTATTTCTATAAAAGCGAAAGGAAAATTGTTAGCTTTGAATTTACATTTGGACAATACAATAAAATGCATATTTTTCTGAACTTTCATAGTCCATACTTCTTTATGGCGTTAATTATATTTTGTAATTTACACTTTAGTGACCCTGCCTACGGAGCCGGAGGTCCCGGGTTCGAATCCCGGTAAGGACATTTATTTGTGTGATGAGCACGAAAATTTGTTCCTGAGTCATGGATGTTTTCTATGTATTTAAGTATTTATTTCTCTATATAAATAAATAAATAAATATTAAGTAAATATTACGGGACAATCTTACACAAATCAACCCAGGCCCACGGTAAGCTCAGTAAGGCTTGTGTTGTGGGTACTAGGCGATGATATATATAATAGATTACAATACTTTGATGGTTTACTATCCATTTAGCAACACTATGTTATCAATAATTTTAACATGACGCAACTACCCTATTAGTTTTTATCGCCCTTTTTTTCAAGGCCCACCTTTTATTGCAGAATTTTCTTTTTGCACAGTTGTAAACCAATTGCATTGGACAATGACAAAATACATAGTGTTTATTGGTGATATTTATAGGCATTTATATTGGTAAACATTTTAAAACGGCAGTTGTAACAGTATTTACGCCAGTCAGTAGAGGTTCAATGCAGGGGGGTACGTCGCAAAAGGTAGTGGTAGAAGATTTAACTTTTTTATATCGTGTATACCGACGAAACCGAGCAATCGGGACTACATTTGGCAGCTACAAATCCTAGAAATTTTAGGACTTTTTTTGGTTTCTCGCTCTTAAATTATATACGGTGCATCCTAGCGAAAAGTTACTCTCTAACAAATTAAATAACATAAAATTTTACGTCTAATGAGTACTAAAACTTAACAATTCGGTTCAGCGACATAGTAAAAAAACCATGGTCGAAAACGAAGTTTTCCCAACATTGTAAATTATTACAAGATAGTGGTTTTTAAACGTCTGCGTTTGAATTTTACAATAGTTTTTAACGTCTCAATTGTAGGAGTTACAGAATCGAGAGTCTGAAAGTTTATGTTCTTTAATTTGTTAGAAAGTAACTTTTCGCTAGGATGCAGTGTGTATAGAATTTGAAACCAAAAAAGGTCCCAATATTTCGAGGATTTGTAGCTGCCAAAATTTGTTCAAAAATATCTCGTGTACCATTTTTGATATTTACAAGGTTATATAAACAATACAAAAAAAAATCTTCTACACCACCTTTTGCAACAAAGAATTACTCTATTTACTGACTGGCGTATTAGTTAGGCAAAGTAAGTTAGTTAAAAGCTAGTGCGTTAGTTTCTTAGAAAAAGTATTACTACATGGACTTCCAATAAGTGTAGAAGATTCCGTAGATCACCCCCTACATACAATATAACAACTTAATTCACAGACTTTTCCTCTTTACTAGTATAAATATCAGATAAACTTAGTTTTCAATAAGCTACAAGGACAAGTTGACAGGCAAATATATTTAATTTCGCTTCTGCAATTGAATATACACTTAAATATAGCATAAGTTAATTTCGCCTGTGAGCAACCAAAAGCTATTTTGATATTGAAAATTTACTTCAGAAACCTGTATATAAAATGTGACACACACACACACACACACACACACACACACACACACGCACGCACGCACGCACGCACGCATGCACGCACGCACGCACGCACGCACGCACGCACGCACGCACGCACGCACGCACGCACGCACGCATATGGCGTTTTTTTAGTCGTGCCTATATATGACTATGACTATAGATAAATCCACACACATTCTATAGGGAAAAATATTCTCACATACTATGGAATCATCATAAATCGTAAATAAGTTAATGGTTAGGTTAGTTAGTAGGTAATAGCACGACTGCTTTGCAGTGTTGCTATATTATTGCATGCTATGAAGTATGTGGTGTTGTGTTCCTGGTGGTGAGTAAGGTCGCCAGAGCTCCCTAGGGTGCGCTGTGTTGGGAGTGAGGGACCTGCATGTCTCTATCTGCCAACACAGCAAATCCTCAAGTGAATAAAGTGTCGACTACGCGCTTGTGATTCTTCTGGAGTGGAGTGTCCATAGGCTACGGTACCAGCTTAACATCAGGCAGGCCGTAAGCTTGTTTACCACAATCGTTATAAAAAAAAATAAGTTCATTTGAAGCCAATTTCGAATTTTACGCCAAGCCTAATTACAAGCACGCAGCGTTATTGTATTGTAATCATTTATTTCAGATATAAATCCATAAACTTTGTTAGTACACAGTTACACAATCAATTAACTATGAATGCATAATGAATCAGTGGCATTGCAATCATCGACGAATAAATGATATCATGTTCTGTTTCTTAATTATAACACATGATATCAGTTTAACACCTAACTACATTGTAATTTTCTATAAAATAATTATCATTTCGATAGATACACACATGCACCTACACTATTTCCCATACCATTCATGGACAGTCGCCATTACATACATCGGAGCAAACAAGCACGTCACAAACATCGGAACACATCTCTATTTTCAAGGCATTAGGGTGCATGTGCCGATATTTTTGAACACCTATAGTGTACCTATGTATGTGATGGCGACTGGACATTGGTCATCCTAGCTAGCAAGATCGCATTTACATCAGACATAAAGCACGTCCTTCTCGCACTTACGTAGTTGCTACTAGGCATGATGTGATAGAAATAATTTCAGAACAACAATTGAAACAAAATTCTGTAAAAATCTATATTTTTTTAGACAAGGTTTCATTGGAAAGTCTAATTTTCTTTGTACAGACAAGATAATCTATACACTGTTTGCCTCATCTCATTATCATGGAGTAAAGTGAAGAAGTGAACAAATATTTTTGAAATCGACTATAGCTCATGTTTAACAGAATAGAAAAACATTTATTCTTAGAACCAAAAATAAAAGAATGAAATAAACTTGAATATTTCAAAAAAAGTATTACATAATGGACCCAACTCAGCATTGTGCCGACCTCGCTAGCCAGAATTGATCTTCCAGAACTGTAATGGGGTTAAATCGTATTATCACACTTACAGAGGCCCTAAGACTCTAGACTCCAACATCAGGCCAGCCCTTTGAAACCATAACGCATTCGCTATGCAAAATACTCATGAATCATGATGCTTTTAACAGTTTCAATACACCAGGGACAGTATCCTCAAACTCAATGGGGTTGTAAAGGATAATATACAAAGTGAGGCCTTGGCATTAATTCGGGCCTCTCTCTCGGACACGCATGACACACATCTAATAAGAGAGTGAGGGAGGGGGATAGTGAGCGAGAGTTTCGATATAATAGCCCTTAGCCAGGCAGTGTACAGTCAGCATCATGTAGTTAGTAGCAGCCAGGGCATGCAGGTATCGAGGGAAATGAAAAGGCTGATGAGCTTACACGAGCGGGGGCGGAGGGGACACAATGCGGACCAGAGCCGTTCTGTGGTATCCCCAAAACCCTAACCAAGCTCACTCTAAAAGCCTATTGTTTTTACAAGACCATTCAAGCCTGGAGAGCTATCCCAGGACTGAAACATTCCAAGGCACTTATTAGAGCCTTTAGCAAACAGGCGTCTTCTGATGCCTTGGCGCTAAGTAGGAACCGCCTATGCATGCTGGTCAGTTGGCTACTTTGGCTACTACTAACTATATGATGCTGACTGTACTATAAACCACATGATTTTGTACTTTACCTCTCTATAATAAGGTGAGGAAGAATGAGGTACTTACCCATGGTCAGGTGAAGGGTTTATTCATAACCCTATCGACACTTCTGTACCTGAGAGCCAGAGTGACCCAAGTCCAGATTTGGGACAAAGCTGGCTAAGCTTATAAATTTGATGCACGTTTTAAGCTTAGCATATATCAGATAAACTTATAATTGGTAGCCCGCCCTAACCGTTAATAAAAAAAGTTATATTGTTACAAGTACACTTTTATTTTTGAGCCACACTGTTACAAGTCCATGTAATTTTGCTAGCATGTTTTGACGGTGATACTTTTCTTTAAAATAAACTCTCGCCACTTTTATACGGCAGAAGAGATTTAATTTTTTTGCCATGACTGGTGTAGTTTTATTAAAACTCTAAGCAACACCATCAGTTTTATAGTTCAGGGAATGGCGACGGAAGATTTCAAAAATTTCAAATCACTATATGAAGGGACTGATTCCATATTTTGTCAAAGAAAGAAGGACTCGAGCGGGTTCCAAATTCGTATAACAGACATTGTTTGGGCATAATTCCGAAGGAATACATTTGGTGAAGTGTATTATAAGACTAGTTTTGAGCAGAATGAATTTAAAGAGTATGATATGAACAGAAACCTAAGACACCCGAAAAGCATGCCTGAAACATTACCTCTCATCACAGAATCAAATAAACCAATATCAAAAGCAAAATACAAAGATTTAACGACTGCGTTGCAATGCAATGGGTTCCAGAAGAATATAGAGAATATTTCAAAAGTCTGCCTCATGCAGAAAATGTTGAGGACTACCCAGAATAAACTTTCATTCAAATATTTTATTTCTAACCGTAATATTCAATATTAATGTGGACTTGTAATAGTCTGGTTTTCAGTTTGTTTCATACTTTTTATCAAAACAGTTTAGAGCCATACTGTCCCAAGTCCTTTATTTAATAATCCTTTGAATTAAATTGAATAGCACACATTGCATCTGAAAGCTCTTTCTAAACAATACTTTACGCATGAGAAATGAATCATTCAAAAATTAGAATCATATTAAAAATCTGAATATGTAAGGATATTTTCTTTCTTGCTTTGTTTCTCCAATATGTATAAACTGGACTTGGGTCACTCTGGCTCTCAGGTACAGACTTAGCAATAGCTGCTTTAAACAGACAATGTAATAATCCACAATAAACTCACTTGCCGACTATGGTTGCTAAAAGGTTAAGCATTTCTAGCACAAGTAGGTCTACAAGCTTGGACTCCACGGCCTTGGTGATTTGGGGCTGCTCCAACACGGGCGGGGATGCGGACACGGGCTCGGTGCTCAGCGCGTACACGTCACTTTCTTCTGGACCCTTGTCTTTACACCAACACAATCCCATTACCTGAAAAGGAAAACAATATGTCGTATTCTATTTAAAAAAATTGTATGTGGGTAGTTAGCACAATGTAAATAAATTGACAAAGAAAGAATATTGTAATTTTCTCAGGCTAACCGTTGATCACAATCTTGGGATTAGGTGGAACCCTGTTGAATGTCTTAGGGCAGTACCAGGAAGAACCCCATGATAATGATCATGAGTACTGTAAAGAGCTCTGGATATTATATAATTTGTTTTATTTAACACCATTGACAAACATAACCTCGAGTTTGCTGTTGCATAGGCGGGTAAGAAGCTCATGATCATATTAAAGTACTTTTATAAGGTTGATGTTTGTTTCTTTTTAAAGGTTACGTATAGGATTATTCCCACCAGCTGGGTTTTTTTCCTATCTTTTACCACTAAAGTACTCGGTGGTAATTACTGGGAATAATTTTACCATCATTTACTACTAAAGTACTCGGCACTGATTACTTTAGTGGTAAAACATGGGAAAAATATTCCCAGTAGTGCCCACTGGTAAAAGGTGGAGAAAATAATCCCAGCTGTTACCACTGGTAACAAGTGGGAATAACCCATAATATAAATTATGCTAGAGTTCAACTTGACAATGCCCCTGCATAGTGCACTAACAGAACACTTACCGGATTCCAGGCGCAACAACAATTTCAATTCAGTGTGGTGATGTGTATTAGTGTTCACTAGATTGCTTCCTCTCCATTGAGTGATTTTAAATATAACATTTGAAAACGTTTAGAACCAAGAGCACTTTTTTACAGACTACCTACATATTTCAAATTGAATAAGTAGGCAAAGTAGTTTATAAGACCTTCAAGGCAATCTAAAGGGAGAACGATTAGCAAAGCACTATATTGATTCCAATATTTGCATGCTTCATATTGATATTACAGAAATATACTCCTCTGTGGTAGCAGGTGAATCATAAGTATCATAACATAACATTTACAAACCATAAGTTACACTTACTGCAATTTTATTTCGGGCTTCATTGCATTATTGGATATATGTTAGGGCAACAATGTTCGTACCCTGTTTTAACGGAGCTCATGTGTTATAAATATTGTTTGAAGAATATTCAGGCTCATGATATAAGTTCTAAAACAATGTATTAGCCCACTCAACCAACCGATGCACATCTGTCACGTCACATCACTTCACGGAGCACACAGATAAGAAATTGTTTAGTTGAGGATCCCAGGAGGGTGATTGGTCACAATCGCAATACAAGGCTGACTTCGACCAATATTTTTTCTAACAGCCACACCAGGTTATTCAATATAGTTTATAGTCTATGCAGCCACACTTTTGTACAATGTCATTAGATGTTGTTCTAGTATAAATAATATTGATACTTGTTCATTTAGTTTTGCTTGTTTATAAATGAAGTTCGAAGAAGCAGAGGCCCTTGCACACTAGGTTTTATGTCGGCGAAAATGTACTGAAACGTCACGTAAAACGCGACATAAAACCTAGTGTGCTAGCTAGGCTGGGGGGCTAGCACACTATAGTATCCGCAAAACTATCTGGCCGGTCAAGTCGTAAAATATTAGAAGCATGCTCTTATTACACACAAAAAGGTTTCATTGTTACTTTTATTGCCCTACCGGCCAGATATTTTTGCGGATACTATAGGCTTTATGTCGCGTTTTAGGTGACGTTTCAGTACATTTTCGCCGACATAAAACCTAGTGTGCTAGCTAGGCAGAGATCGGATTTTTTACGGCAAAACATAGGACTGTCGCAATCTAGCTAGGGTTAGAATAATTTTTTTATCGATATCGATAGTTGTTAAATAGAAGAAAGAAACGGTTTTTCAAAATGAAAAAATATATTTATCTATCCAAATATCATAAACCCTCCATGATGCGTTCAAGAACCGCACATTATGACCTCCATAACCACTCACTTGCTTTTGGATTAAAAACAAGGTAGCCTAAATTGCTTTCAAATTATTTTTATCAAGGCAGTTAATACTTTGCTTGGCAACAACAGCTGCCAGAAGCAATTTAGGGGTGCATGAAATTGGCAACTGTGGTTGCCACAAGCAAGTGAGTGGATAAAAATAGACTGTTTTGTTAGAACAAATTTCTTATCTCTGACAATGTTATTATTGCTAAATAATAACATCGATTTCGATAATATTATTTCATTAAAATTTCGAACGTCTCCGAAAAAAAAAAAGAAATTTGATTTACCTAACCTCTATTCTAATATCAGTCGAGATGACGTTTAGTTCGAAATGAATTGTCAATTTGCATACAAATTTGACAAATGTCGCACGTACGTAAGATATCGAACGATATGATAGTACATCCGACTCTAGTTTGTCTCTGAATTAAAAACATACTATAACAGCTGCCAGAAAACAACGCCGCGATGCCAGTCATAATATGCGGCTCCTGAATGCATTATGGAGTGTATGTAACTGTACATAGTTAGGCATTAAAACACTCGTGTGATGTTATTATGAAACTCGACTTCGGCTCGTTTCATAAACCCGCACTCGTGTTTAATGCCCTTCATTATGTATGTAATGTGTAGGAATACATTTGTTAGGAGGTCATAACTTTAGATCAAAATATCTCCGAATCCAAAAAAAAATAAAATGAGTGGGACAAGGGGTAACAAATGCTCTAAGGAAGCGTCCCTTTGAATATTGGCTCCTATTACAGGCCACACCCTGTATAAAGTAGCTACCCGGCCGCGTATACAAAAAACCTAGCAAGAGCGTCGGGCTAAAATATAGCACATACTTAATCCATACATATAACCTACTTAAGAATAGGATTTTTAGAATAGGATTGGTATAGTTTCTGAGATTACCCCCAACATACAAACTTAAATTTCACAGATATTACATCTGTTTCTGCACAGATCAAATAATACTGTATCGGGGACCGTTAATGGTTTAAAGTAATATTTTACCGGTAAATAGTTTAATACCTACTGCCTAGCTAGCACACTAGGTTTTATGTCGGCGAAAATGTACTGAAACGTCACGTAAAACGCGACATAAAGCCTAGTGTGCTAGCCCCCCTGGTTTATGTTTTACAGTTTTTAAAGTCCTGTCGGTTTGACAAATTACAATTTATTATTAATTATCTGGGCCCTATTTCACCATATTGACAATGGTGACCTGACAGTGACCTGACAATGACAATTCTACATACATTGCTGGGTCAATAAGCTGTCCAGCAACCACCTTCACCTGTTTACGCAGCGATCTAAGTAAGTCGAATTGTCATTGTCAGGCAATAATTGTCGATTTGGTGAAATAAGGGCCTGTAATCGAAATTTAATAGGGAACATTACTGCAATGTTCTGCCGCCAGAGGCAGCACTACCACTAATAGTAAACCAGTATAGAAATATAGGGATTCACACACACATGCACAATTGATTGTCAAATGAGTGACAAGGATGCTTGCATAGACAATACCGCAAGTGGGAACGAGATACAATGTCAACGCTGCTAGTGTCGCCACCTACGAAGAGTTTTGCGTAATGTTCCCTATTGTCTGAACCTGAAATAATTTGGATGGTATTCAAGTCAGGTCAACAAAGTTGCCAATGGGAGTCTCCAGCATCCGAAAATAAATTAAAGTAATCGAGTTCCACTTCCTATCGGCGCCTACGGCATTGTGCTAAGTAAAGTTAACAAAGCCGTATATAGGGCCCACATCAAAGACTACAATATAGGTACGGTCAAAGAATTTAATTTCCTACCCACTTTGGACTTTGTCAAAGTGACGTAATCAATCAAAACGTAAGAGACTTCTTATGATTTTATTTACAGTGTCACTTTGAAATAGTCCTAAATGGGTAGGAAATTAAATTCTTTGACTGTACATACTGAGAGCCCACATCTCAAATATGGGAAAATAAGATTTTGAAGTGAAAAAAACATGGCAAAAATATTGACATCTCTATGTCAATCTATATCTATCTATTTATATCTATCTATCTATCTATACATATAATAAAGCTGTAGAGGGTCGAAAGTCTGTACATTGAAGATATTGGCAAAAAAAATCAGTTGAGGGGTCTTAGAATCGATAACAGAACACACTTCAACAGTTTTTAGAATTTTTGTCTGTTTGTCGGTTTGTCTGTCTGTTTATATGTAACGGCATCACGTGAAAACGAGCGAATGGATTAATATGAAACTTTTACTAAAAGGTTAAGTGGATCTTCAGCCACGCTATAGGCTATAAAAATCATAAAGATTAGGGTTCAAAGGGGGTAAAAATGGGGTTAATCGTTGTATGGGAACTAAATACCAACCATGAGCTAAAGACTTGAAAGTTGGCAAGCATATAAGTACTTGACTAGAAAGTAAAAGTAACCTTTGTGAAATGTAGGGATAAAACGTGAAAAATATGGGATGAAAAATAGGTGGTGAGGCGATTACAGATTATAATGATGCGACGGCAGAGAATAACAGGTTTCGTCACCTGGTAATAAATAACACGTCAAAGAAATTCTAATATTCATCATGTTCTAACAACTGATACGTAGTCCGGTGGTTTGGCCTATAGACTACGAACTCGGCGTTCCCAAGTTCAAACCCAGCGACCGGCATGTAGTTTTTGTATTTAAGTAATAATAGTTTTTATTTTTTTAGTAATAGATTTTCAAAAAGCGGCCAAGTGCGTGTCGGACCACGCACAACGATAGGGTTCCGTGCCTACTACTACACAAACTAGTGGATCATTACGACTAGTGGATCTTCCTAAACTGTGAACGTCTTGACTAATTTGATAAAATATTGTTGTCTTATTCATTCGCCTAACAAATTTAGTACCGAACCGAGTACCTATCACCGAACAAATAAGTATACAAATACATACATTCATACGAATGTCGGATTGTTCCTGTAGACTCGGAGGACTTCACTCGTTCGTAAAATAATGTGCTAAACGAGGATCTGCATTCTTTGATAAATATTAACCTTACATTTAAGCCATATTATATACTTAATAGCCACAAGGAATTTGTTAGCGTCGTGATGTTTAATCAGTGATTTTGCTGCACTGGTCAGGCTGGTTAAGGTCTTTTTCTACTCCTGTACCGTTATCTGTCATTTATATAGGCTGTAGCTCAAATACAATGACACCACTAATAAGTCGTCGAAAAACTCTATGCTCTATGGCCCAAAAACGCACTGTTTAGCGTACTTTTTTGGTTCATACATTTTTCATAAAAGCACTGTTAAACTTTTTAAAATCGGCTGCTATATTGCAGTGGTGCCAACTTCATAAACAAATATTTCGAAATAAAAGTTTTTATTTACGATTTAACATTTGTATATTATACATTATTTACTACAATAATAATAAATCATCATCTATTGTGTGTTAAATTACATGTTTTATAAATTCTTGGTATTATTTATGAAAATAAAGTTCGAATTCGGTCCGGGTCCGGATTAGGTTTGGTTCGGATGGCAAATGCAAACAAATTAAAAACAAAACAAACCATAAACAAGAAGTGTCACATTTCCGATTTCCCACCAAAATATATTATTATTATTATTATAAAAGAAATGGCAGCCTCGAGGGCCTTTGCCAGAGTCAGTAGGTTTATAAATTAAACAGTATTATTAGCATGATGTACGGTAGAAGGCCTTCACAATGCACTGGGTGATAGCTGGAGCAGTACAAAGTATAATGGCGGCCGCGACCACGAACCGCCGAATGATGCCCGAGAATTGGTTATTCGCACTTCCAGGAAAATTCTTCATTATCTGTAGCCGTCACCTTTGCCATTCACTGCATAATATGCTATCAAAATTATACTTTAAACAGCAGGATGCAGAAAATAAAAAACACTGTCTGGAGCACGATCCGCCATGTTCCATGGATCATTCGAAATTCCCACCAAAATATATACAATTCAAAATGAAAGGATGAAAGATGATAAATTTTTAGTCCTAGAATATTAAGATTGTATTCGTGTTTGTGAAGATAAAAGTGTACCTACGTTCCTTTTAAAATGGTCGAAGCGATTAATAACTGCACTCCTGAAGAAATTGCGTGAGTAGCAAAAGTACGAATAGAAAACTTGCTGCCCGAAAAGGCTAACTAATTTGTAGTCTGCTATTTATTTAAAATTTGTCGTAGAAAAAGTATTGTATGCAACGGTTTATAACTGGTCTAAAAACGCTCGTGGCGTCCTTAATTGCGATGCTCGCCAAGGCTCACATCGCAACTCACGCCACTCGCATTTTAAGACCCTTCTTATAAAACAGTTGCATAAAATACTATAATGTGTTCCTCCTCGCGTGGTAACACAGGGTAGCAGAAAAGCTGTTTATCCAGCATTTTGCATAAATATATCTAAACGACTTGAACGAAGAAAGTCTTCGTTAACATCTCCAAAAACTATAAAGTACGTTTCGAAGGCGCATTTGGGAGACCTAAAAATATGCAAATAAACTTGTATTATAATATATTTAAGAAAAAATGCTTCAACATGTCCGGCTATGTTGCTTGCTTGCTCATAATAATTTCTAAGACAATGTAGAATTGCTCATAATAATTTCTAGGACAGTGTTGTTTTTGCCCATGCTAAGACTCCATATCCTGTATTCGAAGATGCTTGCTCAGAAGTTGTTCTTATTGCTTCTACAAAACCAGGTAAGGTAAAGGAGTCAACAAAGCTACTCTAAGTTTCTCCTATAAAATAGACATCAGAGTACATTATGGAATACGATTATTCGATCCCCTTATTATACGATTACCTACCTATCCCCTTGGTAAATGATTTCTAGAATAGTATTCTACGTCTTAATGCACCCAAACCGCATGGCAAAAGTTGAAGATCGAGGCCTGGCCTCTTCATCACCTATATATACTTGAGTAATTTGATAAGAGACCGAAGGTGAACCGCAGCGTAGGGTCCTACCATAACTTATTCATAACTAATTAAAAAATCTCTTCTTATCCAATATATTGCCGACGTAGGTGAATCGTTAATAAAACTTTTCTTACCTACAAATTACTTATTTAAGCTGTTTGTTTATTATTGGGTAGTTTCAGTATAAGTTTAAGTAACAAACCAACTGTTCACTATTTTCATGTGGCATGAAAATAAAGAACTTCGAGCTGGTTAACAACAATTAATGATTAGAGGTCAAAATGCCGGTTTCAAAATTGACTCGTCCAGCATAATTAATATAATTAAGTTGTAAGTTGATCTTCGATTTCAAACCGTTCCTGCGGTCTATACAAAACGATTTCTCAATATTGATCGTTCCCCGTAAAATATATCACTAAACAAACTTTTAGCCGCGACTTCGTCCGCTTATGCCTTAAACGTATCTATCTATACATATAATAAAGCTGAAGAGGGTCGAAAGTCTGTACATGGAAGATATTCGAAAAAAAATTGGCTAGGGATACTTAAAATCGATAACAGAACACGTTCCAACAGTTTTTAGAATTTTTGTCTGTTTGTCTGTTAGTCTGTTTATCTGTTTGTCTGTTTATCTGTTTGTCTGTTTATGTGACCGCGCATCACGTGAAAACGGCTGAACCGATTAAGATGAAATTTAGTATAGAGATAGTTTGAGTCCTAGGAAAGGACTTAGGATAGTTTTTATCCTGGAAATCAACCCCTAAGGGGATGAAATGGGGGGTGGAAATTTGTATGGAGCTACTTAAACCGCTGCACCGATTTGGATGAAATTTGGTATATAATTAGTTTTAGTCCCGGGAAAGGTCAAAGAATAGTTTTTATCCCGAAAATCTTCCCTTTAGGGGGTTAAATGGAGGGGTGAAAATTTGGATGTAATCCATTTTGATAAAATTTGGTTTAGAGGTAGTTTAAGTTCTGGGGAAGGACATTGGATAGTTTTTATTCTGGAAATCTTCTCCTAAGGGGGTGAAATGGGGGGTGAAATTTTGGATGGACTCCGTTTAGACCAAATTTGGTATAGATATAGTTTCAGTCCCGGAGAATGACAATGGATAGTTTGAATCCCGAAAATCATCCCCCAAGGGGATGAAATAGGGATGAAAATGTGGATAAATCTCATTTAGTTTAAATTTGGTATAGAGATAGAAGGAGTCCCAGGGAAGGACAATTTTATCCTGAAAATGACAACGGATAGTTTTAATCCCGAAAATCATCCCCTCAGGGATGAAATAGGGGGTGAGAATTTGGATAAAACCCATTAAGATGAAATTTGGTAAAGAGATAGAAGGAGTCCTAGGAAAGGACAATGCATAGTTTTAATCCCGAAAAATCATTTCCTGAGGTGGTGAAATGAGGGTTGAAGATTTCGATAGAACCCATTTAGATGAAATTTGGTATAGAGAGAGGTCTCAGTCCAAGGAAATAACATAGAATAATTTTATTCCAAAACACATGAAAGGAAGAAATAAGGGGAACACATAAGGGGGTGAGAAATAGTGGATGAAAATTTGGATTGAACCCATTTACGGTATAGCGGTAGTTGGGAGCCCTGGGGAATAGGAACATTACATAGGTAAATACGAGTAGGTATATGTATGTGACGTTACAAGGGTAAAGGTACCTTATGGCGGTAGTTTCGAAGATGTTTTCTAAAACGGGGTAAAAAATACGTTTTATTATGGCTATTTTGAAAACTATTAGATGTAACATTTTGTTGACGTATTTGCCTTTTTAAAATATTTAAATTACAAGTCAGTTAATTTAGTCCTACGGTTTAGTAGCAAAGGTCCTTACGGCCGTTTGATATGAAAATATGCAAAATAGGGTAGAGGAACCAAAAGATGAACACCACCCAATAGTTGAACGTTTTGTCGTAAAATTGAAATAAAAAAATCGCGATACATTTTACGCCTTCGGGATATTTTTTTCCTAACGCATCATCCCTTTGCCGAGGCTGGCATTTAAACTCCCATACAGTTACCACACACACACGGCTGTGAGCGGTTGTCGCGTCGAGGTCTCGCGCCAAAATCACCGTTTGTATGGAGATTTACTTAAGGAAAGCGCTCTTAAATTTAAGCTCTAAATTATGTATAAAATTGAATAAAACGTCTACATGGATTGTTTTGCGTGATATAGATTCTTGATTAATGCCTTTAATGGATTATCTATCACAAATTGCGTATTTATTGTTAATTTAAGAGATATTTAGCGTTCAACTAACGGTTCCAACTTTTTGTACCTGAGCCAATAGATGAACGGCGTTCATCTACTGGGCAAGGTATAGTTTTTTCAAATGCTTATATAAATTCTTATTGAAAAGGTACATAAAACTTTTATGGCTCAAATTAATCGATTTTTAACTGTTGATTTTTGAACCAAAAGTTGAACGTGAGTATCCATTCGCAACACGGTTATTTTGGGTTTTGTTTTACTATGAAAAGCACGATTGTTCAACGAAGAACCGCTGCCCAGAAGATGAACGAATAAAATTAGTTCGTTCAACTTTTGGCTTCGATTCCAATAAGTGAACGCTCTGTTAAATTTAGTCCGTTCATTCCTTTGCCATCGTGCCCAATACATGAACGAACAAAATTTATTCGTTCAAGTTTTAGGCAAGGGTTATTACAATGAACATCTTAATTACAAAGATACGTATAAATATGAAATCTGACTTATACATATAAAACCCAACAATTTATCTATTTTAATCTAATGATAAATTAATAAAAAAAATGTTTTAATGATTAATATGTAAAAAATAATCTCTTATAATTGTAACCATGTGAAAAGGGTACATTTGAACTGTTTTATTCTGTGTTTAGTATCAATACTGTGATTGTTAACTAGTATAAATTGCTATAACAATGATTATATAATAACTAGACCAAAAGTCAGAGGCTGCGCGGTGTTACGTTTTTCTTCGTTCAACTATTGGTGTCAAAATGTTCAACTATTGGGCACAGTGTTCATCTTCTGGGCAAAATGACATACTTCAGCATAAAACCATTTTTAATAAAATACTGTATTGTAATAGGATGGTTTAAAATAGTCATATCTAATCTCGACTATATACGAAATCGTATAAAAAATTAAATGTAAACAAACTAAATCACCACTCCGCGAAAAAAAATTGTAAAGTTGGGATAGTCGCTTAAACGTTCATCTTTTGGTTCCTCTACCCTAATACTGAAAAAAGCCTACATGCAACTATTATGGTGAGGCGGTTCATAGAAACCAAGTTTGCGGCGGAGTCTATTTTTGTAAAAAAAGGCGTTTGGAGTAAGCTAATCTATATTATCATGCAACTCAGCCATTATGACCCTTTCCTTCATAAAATCCATACTAATATTACAAATGCGAAAGTAACTCTGTCTGTCTGTTACCTTTTCATGTTTAAACCGCTGAACCGATTGAGATGAAATTTGGTATAGAGATACTTTGAATTCCGGGGCCTTCCCAAAGAATCCTTACTAAAGATAGTTTTTATCTGGAAATTCATCACCTAAGGGGGTGGGAAGGGGGGAGAAAGTTACGATATAAACGAGTTCCGCGCGGACGAAGTCGCGGGCAAAAGCTAGTTTTATGATAAACGCCTAAACCAAATCTAAGAGCAACAATATGCTATTACCTACTGCTAAGTATTAGACATGGCCCCGTAGCATGGATGGCGTTATCACGCGATAAGTGATAGGATAAGCGCATCGTCTCATTCTATCGAACGGTGTCAGCCAGGGACGGATGCTCTATCCTATCACTTATTGCGTGATAAGGCCATCCATGCTACGGGGCATGAGCATGACACAGCCGGCACAGGCGCAGCATCAATTATCGCAATTAATTCCATAATACCTCTTACCATCCCTTTAAGAGATGACTTCCACGATGAAAAAAAACTATCCTATGTCCTTCTCAGGCTCTCAAAACTACCTACTAAACTACTTTACCTACCTAATTTCATTGAAACAGACAGACAGAGTAACTTTCGCATTTATTATGATATTAAGTATGGATATGGATTTATGTATTGTAATTGAAATTTGAAATACGCCACTGATATGCTTGTAATATTTTAAAATTATATTAAAAAGGTCGTATCGTCATACAAACCTTACGGCACTTACATCTTTTTCTATAGGGAAATCAGTTTTTCAGCAATAACTCGAAAACCTTTCAACCGATCTTTTTCAAAACACTTTTCGGCGAAAGAATTTAATAAGCACTATGTCCATGATTTTTTTCAAATTTTTCACTTTCACCGTTCAAAAGTTAGAGGGGGGGGGGCACAATTTTCGTGCCTTTCGTGGCGATTATCTCCGAGTATATTCACATAATCAAAAAAAGTGCTGAGTAACCTTATAGTTATTTTATAAGACCTATCGTTTTATGTGTCACATATGGACTTAGTGTGAAATATTTTTTTTTGACATACAGTTACAAGTATGGAGTGCCCCAGTAAAAAAAATTTTTTTAGTAATTTCATTGCATAGCTATATAGCGGCCATCAAAATACACCTTTACACCAAATTTCATTCAAATACAACTTACAGTTTTCGAGTAAAATGCCTGTGACATACGGACAGACGGACAGACGGACATGACGAAACTATAAGGGTTCCGTTTTTGCCATTTTGGCTACGGAACCCTAAAAACGCAGTGAATCATGAAGGTTCTAGAAAAAGTTAGCGACAGGTGACAAAATTGGACGTTTAAGGAATCGCAAATATTTTTTTACGATGTAAATATTTTTTTACGATGTAAAGTTGCATTCATGAACATTAATTTAATTCAGAAATTACTAAGTCCCTATCCCTGATCGACTACTTCTAAACAGAAATTCGTTGATCATTTTCTTTCAAAAAGAAAAGTACAATGGTTAAAGATTTCTTCGAATGAAAAACGATACCTACCTTCTAAAAAACGAGAATCTAAACTCAAATAACTTAAAAAGAATAGCACAATTTTGCTCTTATGATTTCCAAAAACCACACACCATAAGTTACAAGTTTATAAAACTAGTACAATGGCACATCAAATAAAAGGTAACAATCTTGTCCCCTTATTACCGGCTAATACAAAAAATCCACGCCATAGCCCGTCAACTTTAAGCTTCGCTCATTTAGTAACTGTCGCGACTGAGTTGATATAAATGTTACAAAACCCTTACAGTGAATGCTTCTAATCGAGAAAAAAATACCCGGTATGCTAGAAATATACAGAACTCTTAATTTAAGCAAATAATCAGGTTTTCGTCCATTCACTGGATTCGTTCATTCACTGGTGCACTTACCCTATATCTATAAGAACATTAGAATAATTATTAATTGTATTTGGACGCTCAGAGACCTTATACATCTCTGGGGTACTAAATTAATATCATAAACTTATTGTTAATTCTGATACAGACCTTATATCGAATGTAATTGATAATATTTTACAATTTTGGATTTTTTTAGTTTTAATTTTTAGTGACATTTAGTTTGTTAACCGTTTAGGTACTAATTTGTTAAAATCTGCAATTTTTAATGATTATTGTGTAATATTAATAATATAATATTGTAGAATACCACTTGACATGTAAAAGTGCCCTTGTGGCCTATTTGCAGAATAAAAAATTGTATTTGATGATTTTGATTTTAGATAAGCGATGCTTACGTGATCTGGGTGTTCTATTATTTGATCCCATGATTAGCAATTCTGTTAATTACTTTGACACAATGTTTTACCTAATCGCTTTGCAACAACCTTATTACGTTACTCACAAAACAAGCATAATTCACAGGATTATCCACGTGGCATTAACCATAAAACACATTTGTCGTTTTATTGTCAACGTAATTAATCAAACACCTGCATATTTCAAAAATACATGACACGTCTATCTATTCACGTTATGATATCCTGTCACTTTTAATTCTAGCCTAACGAATTAACCACATTAACATTTTAATCTATTTATATATCACGGAACATTAATTTCCATCGTAGGTACTTAACTATTAAGTACTGTCCTTTAAATATTTTTATAAAGTATCTCTTCACTTTTCAAGGCATCAAATCGCGAAATCACCAATTATGGAAAAAAAATCCAAATTACTGACCTTTTTCCGGTGTCAAAATACCTCGGTTACCGGCGACGACGTGGACTGGACTGCTCTTCCAGCAATGTATCTACACTTCTGAATTGTTGGCAAACGTGTATTTCTGCTATTGGCTAAGGGATTCGTAATTTTCTTACAACCTCTTCCTAAAACGAACAACCAATGTTGCCAACAAAATAACATTTTTCATATTGAAATACATTTTGTACTAAATAATATTTGAAGAATGATTTACTTGTTAATTACTATTAGATATAAAATAATTTAAGTTACACTATAATATCAATAAACATTATAAGCGGTTTATAATATTACTCAAATGTGTTTCATTTCTACCCTCAAATGTCAATCATTGAGTTTTAATGGCTCGTACCTACATATTTGCTAACACTACTTAGTATAATTGCACGTATCATTTAATATTTTGTCGTAAGTTATCGCGCATTACGTTTGGTTAAAAGTGGGTAGGTGTGAAAACCAACCAATAGTTAAATATGATATTTTGTTCTAATCTTTAAATTGTGTGCTGTAAAACGGGCATTATAAATGCTTAGTGATATTTAGTAGCTACTATTGGTTTAGTTGTACCAACTGAAACATAATACATAAAGCATTAAAAATTGTAACGTCGTATTTTAAAGGTATTTTTGCATCACATATTATTATCTCCACTTATAATAAATCTCTAAATTAAAAAAAGAATCAGCCAGTTTGAAACTAAGCTTTCTGTGGTTCGAATGTTCTCAGCATCACATGGACGGAAAAATATGAAACATTTTATATAGGTACATTATTATTCCAGCTGCAACTTAGGATAGTTTTTATCCGACTGCGACAATTAATTTATTTTCCGTAATATACGACTTCATTTAATTTTTCATTTATTATTCTTAAAGTATATCGCCGCCACATCTGTCAGCTAAAAGAAACGTCAAAATCACAGACTAATAAGAAATACTACGGACAAAATGGCGGAATTTCTTTGCCTTTCTTTCGCCTATTAATAATTTTAATCCCGTCTACGATATACATTGACGAGACACATAGGTACCAAAAGCAAATATAAAATTAATCGATTTTGATATGCGAACTTATATGCGCAAATGTCGAATTAAGGCGTAGTTTGTACAAATGTAACAACAAATTCGAACAATATAAACTTGGTTTTTTTGAATGGCACGCGCGCGCGCTCTTTGCGTATTCAGCCAAACCACGAAAAACCGAAACTCGAAGTTCGTATATCTGCATTCCTGTCATTTGTTAGTGCGATAGAGATAGAGATACCCGAATATTTTCGAATTCCGAAGTTCGTGGTTTAAAAGAAAATACGGATGTCGGATAGATCTAAATTAATATTTTATGTGTGAATATGGTTAAAATTATTTGGAAATACTATTGTTGTTATTGTTTTAGTATATTTGACTAGCTTTAAGTTTAATATTGTACGTCCGAAATGGGCAAGCTGTTGGACTTTATTTTACCCAAAACAACTAAATGTACACAGTTCTGACAATAAAGAAATCTTATTTTATCTTATCTTATCGAAAATAGGGATGTAGACACTAAACAAAATAATCATAATGTTGTATTATCTCGAAAAAAAAACAACGCAAGAGGCTATATAGGTAATCACTAAGTTATAAGTGTATAAAGTTTTAAGAGGGGGTTTGTTGCGTCTCTTTTCCGCAAAACGCACCTTTATAATGAAACGATTGTTTTTTACTATGACGCTCGAGGATCGTGACGTCACGGTCCCTGATCGTTTTCTCACTCTAACAAGCGACATTAAAACGGTTGTAGCTTCGTAATTTTTTGAGACATTTGAATGAGTTTTTCGTTTCTTCTTTCTTTTGAAGTGAGTCTACAGCTACACCTCTATTTGGAAGACAAACGGAAAGAACCCATACTATCCATACTAATAATCCATACTTCCATATTAATTAATATTATAAATGCGAAAGTGTGTCTGTCTGTCTGTCTGTTACCTCTTCACGCCTAAACCGCCGAACCGATTTAGATGAAATTTGGTATACAGATAGTTTGAGCCCCGGGGAAGGATAAAGGGTAGTTTTTATATCTGAGGGGTTGAAATTGGGGGTGGAAATTTGTATGGAGCTACTTAAACCGCTGCACCGATTAAGATGAAATTTGGTATATAAATAGTTTGAGTCCCGGGGAAGGACATATAATAGGTTTTATCCCGGAAATCATCCCCTAAGGGGGTGAAAAGGGGGGGGGGGATTTGGATGTAATCTATTTTGATTAAATTTGGTGTAGATATAGGTTAAGTCCTGGGAAAGGACATGGGATAGTTTTTACCCCAGAAATCATCCCCTAAGGGGGTGAAATTAGGGGTAAAAATTCGGAAGGAACCCATTTTAATACAATTTGGTAAAGAGATAGCTTGAGTCCTGGGAAAGGACATAGGATAGTTTTAATTCCGGAAATCACTCCCTAAGGGGGTGAAATGGGGGTGAAAATTTGGATGAATCCCGTTTAGATGAAATTTTGTATAAAGGTCGTTTGAGTCCCGAAGAATGACATTAGATAGTTTTTATCCCGAAAATCATTCCCTAAGGGTATGAAATAGGGGGTGAAAGTTTGGATAAAATCCATGTACCTAGATGAAATTTGGTATAGAGATAATTTGAGACCCTTCGAAGGATATAGAATAGTTTTTGCCTCGGAAATCATCCCTTAAGATGGTAAGTAGAAGTTTGTTTGCATTATATTTTCTAAGTATAAGTTCTACGCGGACGAAGTCGCGGGCAACAGCTAGTATTATAATAATTGAACAAAATGGCATAAGTACCTACCTAGATTATACCTACTAAAATTCAGACAAATATCAATATATTACTGACTTGTTTTTTTACCTTATAGACATGGCGTCAAACAAATATTCAAGAGGAAAAAAGCTAGTCGCGTTATGTGAGGTGAATGCATCGAGTAAAGAAAAACCGATAGTAAATATTTGTGAACGCTCAATATCAAGCGATAAAAGGGATGAATACGTTTGTGACCTAACTATGCTATTTTCTGATGACTGCAGTATGGATATTTTAACAAGTCCTCTGCGCCCCGTTCAAGTCCATGACATATCACCGAGAGATGCTTCAGAGGATTTAATTAGCAATTTTAATGGCAATAATCTGACTGATATATCTTATTGTGCATTGCAAAACGTTACTAAGGAAATACATTTGAGTGTACCCGCTGCTTGGCTTGAGCAAAACTCTCTAAATAATCCTACACTCACTTCAATGCTTCTTGATAATGACAATAGGGATATAAACGTAGACAATGTGTCGGAAATATCAATAGCTGAAACGGTATTGAACCCCGTGGGCCGTATCGAACAGGCTAGTTGTTCTGTCGAAAATGTTTCAGATGAGAGAACCGCTGGGGACAATATTACCTTTATGATGAATCCTGAAACTGGTATATTTGAGAAAATTGGCACATGGCCAGCAAATCATGAAATTGTAGACCCTTTGGCACTTCCATCAAAAATAAGGGAAAACCAACATTTACGACTGCTTGGACAGACTTATAAGGGTTGTAAAAGGCAGCGAGACCCATCTACGTCTAAAATATTTAGTACAGATGTTGTTAAGAAAAATGGTGCTATGATATAAAAACCTTGTACTCATGAAGCGGAAGAAAAATCGGATAGGAGTTTTCTTTGCGGGGCTGTAAGTGATGAAATCCGAAGGGATATTTTTCAATATTTTTGGAATCTACCATCGTGGGACGCTAAAAAATCCTATATTAATGGATTATTGCAAATTCGTAGCACGTTAAAATGTCGGCCTGATTTAAATGAGGAAAGTACTAACTCAAAAAAAATGTACGGTTTCGACTGCTTCTTGCCAAGTCAAACAGGAGCCAAGGTACGAGTCTGTAAGTTGTTCTTCTTGGCTACTTTCGATTTGAAGAAAGACGTGTTTCAAGAATGGATCAGAACTACGAACACTACCTACTGATTCTTCCCCCAGTAACTCTAAGATACGGAAAATTGATAGATGTACAGTGCCAACATCAACACCTCGAGTTCTAAAATCAAGATCTGTGGAGCTGTGGCTTAAACAAGTACCCGTTGTGCCTAGTCATTATTGTAGAGGAGATAGTAAAAATACATATGTTGAGGACACCTTTCACTCCAAGACCCATATGCACAAAGTGTAAGGAGAATAATTAAAATTCTGTGGCACGTAAATTATTTAAAGAAAAGTTGGAGGAGAGAAACATTTCTATTTTTAAACCCAGGAAAGGCCAGTGTGATACATGCGTAGGTTACAAAGAAGGCAATATAACCGAAGAAATTTACAATTTACACATAATAAAAAAAAATTAGGCCAGGGCAGCTAAGGAAAATGCCGCGAATGAAATATCTTCTACAGTTCTAGTGGTTTCGATGGACATGCAAAGTGTACTCCTCTGCCCTAAGCTGCTTGTGTCTGAGCAATATTATAAACAAAAGCTGGCACTACATAACTACACTTTTTACGTCAAAAATGATACAAATGTTTATTTATATGTATGGCATGAGGGAGAAGGCGGTGTGGCAGCCAGTAACATATTACAAGCTGTATTATACATTTTTTAAAAGAACACTGAACACACATAGATAGCTATGCATATAATAAAATATACCTTATATCTGACGGCTGTTGTTACCAGAACAGAAACACGGTTTTGAGTAGTGCTTTGTCTAATGCGTCGACTTCTTTAGGTATTGAGATTGAACAGCTGATATTGGAGAAAGGTCACACCCATGATGGAAGTCGATAGTGTCCATTCAACCTTAGAAAACAAACTTGATAGTAGGAGATACGTTTTATTTATGCATATACACCCTCATTTGTTATTTCGTATTGAACAAGATTATCGAAGAGGTAGGTAATATCATGAATATTGACAAAATTCAATAGAAGGCCTGGGTAAAATTCTGGTAAATTTAAAATACCGTGATTTTTGTTGTTTTTCCAGGATTTTTTTATGAAATGTAAGGTTAAATAACTTATCCAATAGTACAGGGTCACCCTTTCGAAAGTATGTCACACATAGGTTATCTATTTATATTAACCAAAACTGTTTAACTTGAGATAAATATCTATACAACCTTTGGGAAGTGACACATATCTGTAAACGCTCTTCTGTTTAATAGAGTATAAAGTTACCTTTCACTTCTTTAAAAAAACCCTTAAAAATAAAGAAAGTTCCAGGAGTAGTAAGTCCCGGGATTTTAAAGGATTAAAATAAAAAATGTCTTTAATAATTGTAAAATGTATCTACCTAGTTAGATGTATTGATTATATAAGATTGATTTACCTGAAAAAATATCTGGTCAAGGTTGTATGGGTCACACTTTTTAAAGAACAATCTTATACTGTTTTATTTATAGTAACCTTTCATTTAATAAAAAAAATCCCGCAAAAATAATTAATACCCAGTAGCCAGGCAACAATATTCCATTTTATCGAAGTACATGTTACCTCTTCAAGAAGAATATCAAATAGCAGACGAGGGTACACATTTCCCATACCTTATCTACTACTAGGATTGATCTGTGTTTAACTGTTTACCTACCACCCTACCACTATACAGGGTGACTGATAATTCGACCTATTCCTTGCAAGGGGTTATACTAGAGCTAATTTGCAACAATTTATGTCCAATCAACCAGGGGTCAAAACACGATTTTTTTTAATTTTTCCAGTTTTTAGTTTGTTTGAAAAAAAATCGCCTTGCAGCCTTAACCCTTCTTTGCATGGTGATGGAAATTTCCATCATAACATTGTCCTGTTAATTAAAGGTAGTTTTGCGGGAGATTCATATTTATTTTAAGACTTTTATGTTTCAAGAACAGTATAGCTTGAAATGGAACGTATTTGTGATATGCTTTAGGTCAGAGTTTGCATAATGATGGAAATTTCCATCATATCAAAAAATAAAGATATCATGTAAAACTTACCTCATATATTTTTTTTTATATTTTTACCAAAATGTGGAGGTCAACTGACATTATCGTGATTTATTTCAAAAATAAATAAAAAATCATGCAAAGAAGAGTTATAGTGCTGATTGTGACAAAAATGTTTTTTTAATCATCCAAATGGAAGTACTTTTGTCTCAATCACCAGCTTAAGGCTGCAAGGAGAATTTTTTTCATACAAACTAAAAACTCGAATATCTCGGAAACCAGCGAGTTTCGACCCCTGGTTGACTGGACATAAATTGTTGCAAATTAGCTCTAGTATAACCCCTTTCAAGGAATAGGTCGAATTACCAGTCACCCTGTAGATTTCTCTGTCACGAACTTGGGAAAAAGTATTAAAAGTGGTAGTCCCTTGTTTCGTGTTACTAGTTCTTGGATATTCCCGCAATTAATAATTTAGATCACATTTAAATTATGTTCAATAACCATTAACTATCCTTCATGTAATAAATAAACATAAATATACCGGACAGAAATCGAGCCATAAAAAAAATATGCTGCAAGTAAATATGCGAATTCACCTTAAAATTGTAAATGTAGGTCACGTTCAACCTCTTTTTACGGGAATTCTAGCGAACAAAACATATACCGAATTTAGCTCATAGAAAACCTCATTAAATACATTATCTGTTTTTTAGATTTACATTTACAATTTCTCAAGTATTATTTAAATACAAAAGATACAAGGATGTATCTAGAAAGTCCTTGATTCGGTAGTAACACGAAATAGGGGCCACACGAAAAATATAATGACCGCTAGTTCGTAAGTCCATTTATTGCGATTTTAAGGGACTCCTATACCTAAATATACAATTATTTATTATTAAATCAATTGTTAAGGAACTCCACAAAGCACTGTTCAAAGATTTTTTTCAAATGGACTTCCGTTTGCCTTTCAATTCCCTTAAGAAGTCGGAGCGAGCACCTTACGTCTACAACAAGTTCGCGCATACCGCACAGCTGTTCTCAGCCGACAGAGAGTTTTCAGCGTTATATTTCTATTAGTATAGTCGTCAAAATGTTAGAATTAGATTTTTTGGAAAGATTAAATGATAGAGAATTTTTACAAATGTATATTTTGAATAAAATATATTCGGATTGCTTATTGTATGCGTCAGAAACAAAACTAACGAAATTACGTACTAGCACGAACTTGTGGCCCGTTACCTTATCATGCATGAAGCACTACCATTATATAATAGCCGGCCAAAAATTGATAAAGCGAAATATAATGGCCATCATCATTTCTACGATAATCTTAACTTTTAAACTAAACTAAATATATACCTACTGGACTGTATAAATGTTAAAAATGTATACTATAAATATTTATGTTCAAAATTGTAAATAAATAGTATAGTATAACTTAAATGGCATTATTTCGATAAGTATATGCAAATCTAGTGTAATTGAAAATGTAAGTAGGGACCGTTTTTTTATTAAACTTCCTTGATTTATTGATTAGGTTTAACTAACAAACTAACTTGAGAGCGGATGACGATAATGATTCATGTTATTCAAATGTTCTATATATGTATAATAGTAAAAGTTGATTTATATTAACAATTGAAACGCTAATCTTGCGGAATCTAGGAATTATGGCACTTCTAAGTTTTTTTCAGATTTCTATGGAAATAGGGTTGTCAAGTTTGAGTTTCAAAAATACTAAATACTTAATTTATTTTTTGATTACAAAATTGTTTAATTTAGTAGAGGAGTATTGTTTATATTACTATCTTAAATGATTTTCATTTATCATCAGAATGAATAAGAGTTTCATGCGTGTGGAGGGTTATGTCATTGTTAAGCTCCAATTGTGACTGTGTTCCACTACTTGAAGTATTTGGTTACAATGGTTTTAAAATGGCCAAAACTTTTGCTGGAATAGGCAGACGTTTTTGCTTACTTATATGCTCTTTGAGGGAAAATTGGGAAATATAAGGATCCGAAGACTCGAGAGCACGCTGAAAAAGATCTTGAATTGTTATTTGCCTATCAATTTTTCTAGTGTGATGCTCTCTGTCATAACGCCAGAATTTGTTTCGAGACTCGCTTGCCTGTTCTGTTAACATTCCCATTGGCAAAGGGCTTTCTTTTATTATTTGCCAACCGTGAATCAATATCCTATGCAGAGTGACTGACATGTTCGACCATTTGTAATTTTCTACATACTTTTTAGCCAAAGATGAATAAAACACACGAAATTTGTCAATATCTATAGGCAATCCACTTGAGAGAGCGACTAAAATCGTATGCAGATCGTCTACAAGCCACTCAGCTACTCCCAATATCTGTGCAAATGTTTTTCTATTTCCATCCGAAAATGGTATCCGAGCAGTGTTTCCATCGTTCGTGGTTCCCGAATTTGGTCGAACAACATCGACCAGGAGGCCCAATTTTGATGGGATTTCAGATTGAATTTGTCTTTTTCTTTCTTCTACTATACGTGCCGCGTCTGTGTTTTTTGCCACACTCCATATTTTAACACGGGGGTCGTTTTTGTAGCCCAGATGCAGAAAAAACTCAAAGAATCTTATCCAGGCATGTAACGGACTTAATCCGTTGAGTAAGGCCTCCGAGTTTATCGAATTTTTGTAAACTTTAGTCAGATCGTTAAATTCAGATGTCGTCGCATTGCAACAAGGGCAGCGTAATTGAGAATTTATACCTGTTATAATGGCATAAACTTTACCGTCTATCAGAGTTAGATAAAACTTGGGCTCAGCAATAACACTGAATCCCGAATCGATCTCCGCAAAAAGTGGTTGCATTTGTGATATTTCATCCTCCACTCTTTTTTTTTCACCGTGTATTAAATCCTTGTTTTCTGGGCGATACTGAATTTTTATAGGACGACAGTATCTATATGATTGGGGATTTGGGTTAGACCATAAAACAAAGCCATGTTTAGTTTTCAGAATCAGTGGGATATGAGTAGTCGCAAATAAACAATGCTCGTCATCACTATCACCCTCAGTTTTGTTTGTAGTATGCCTGTCCAGTGCTCCCGTCAAACCCCCAAGAACCTTCTAATGTGCATTCAATTGTCTCTTTTTGATGTTTTTCGCAATAAGCCGAAATGTTTTCTTGGCTTAATTCCACAATGCGTCGAAATGTGTGCAAAGTTAAACCAAACAGGGAAACAGACGCCTCTTTTTTAGTTGTTAAAATATCTTCTTCCGGGTAATAGAGTTTTTTTGCTGCCTGTACTTTATAGTACGGAGGGTATGCATTAAAGCCACGCTGCTTTAAGTCCTGTTGCATATATGTATAATCGTGTACAGTTAATTTTTTGTCAATTATCTATATATGGAAAGAGCTTCATTGGCGCTCAACGGCTTTTTTTGTGAGTTATCTTTTATAAGATTGGCAATTTTTTTGGTCTGGAAGGACTCTTTAGACACTCTTTTACTACGTATTCAAAATCTTGAACGCAACTTTTACTTAGTTTGGCACCTTTTTCATTGTCGGTTACAATATTTGATATTATTTTGGCTAGTTTTGAGGGAGGTTGTTCTTCAAGTGTATTTTCAATGTTTCCGTGGGGTTGGCGCTTTTGACGGTTAATTTGATTTTGGGTAGAAATTGAAGTAGATGGAGCATTTTTACAGTCGTTCGTTTCTTGTTGAACTGAAGTAATTAAGTCACTTAATGAATTACAGATTTCAGCACGTGGAGCATTTGTCGTAACTGTTTGGGTCATCTCGTGATCCTGGCCTACAGATGCCTCATTTGGGGTAGGATTTTTGATCAATTGGTCTAAGTTGGAAATAGTTAAATAAAATGGAAAATCAAGCCAAGCTTGATGTTTTTGAGAAAACCACGTCATGTTTCGACGGCAATTTGTATATCGCTTTTCACAGTAATGTGTAAATTTGACAATAACGTCTTTAAGTTCTTTATTGTCGAAGTCAATATTTTTAGGAATCCCTTTAGGGTACAGAAAATGTAAAACGATTTCGATTCGGTCTGTAATTTGAATATCTGTGGGCCTAGTTGTCCGTCCATAAGACTTGGCTGCCGCTACTAAAACTTTGTAAACATCAAGTCGCGTTGCCGTATTATTGGTATTAGGTTCATCATCTCCTAGCATTAATGAAGATACTCCCGGAGGCTGAAAAGTATCTGCATTTGCCACTCGCCGACCAACAAGAGGGTTGGCGCCCTCTTGCCCCTCTCGCATTAAGTCCTCCGGTCGAGGCCCGGAAGGACATCCCCCAGCAGAACGGGTCAGCTCCTGCTGAGGCAAAGCAGCGCCATGGGTCTTTACCGGCTCCATGACGCCTCACCCCCGCTCCTCCATATATCATGTATAAGTATTGGGTTTTAGCATTTGCTTGACGAGGGCGGACCCCTTCCGAATACCCCATGACATCCTTCATCAGAGATTAAGCAGAGTGCTGACAAGCCCGTTCTACTGTATAAATTTTTAGGTAGCACTGTGTTGGTTTGCCACAAACGTATCCATTACGGTACCAAATTCACCTTACTAGGCGTGCAAAATAATTGGTTGATTATTTTAACAATAAACATCTAACTAAATGTACGGTAGTACCGTTTTTGATATGATTTATGATGGGAAGAATACACAAGTTCATCGGATTAACAGAAATGTAACCTTATTTGTATCGGCATAGAAATGTACTTCAAAATTAAAATGAGATAGGTATTGTTTGTATGTTAAGGAAAGGCTTATACATGACCTATTTTTAACTTGGCCTAAAGTTTCCAACTTGACAGTTTTTTAAGAGGCAGCCCTAACCCAAATATTGAAAATTTCATATCTCGTAGATCCTGCAGTATTTTCATTCCATTTTTTTTAGTAGTACCTCTTGTAGCGTAGAATAGTTGTGTCTAAAAATCAAATGCTAGAATTGCAGGATTATCGAGAAAAAAATGTTTTTCAATACTTAAAAAATAATTAATATCGCCGTCTAGGGGCATAGTTTTCAAATATTTGTTGGCGAAATTAATGCTTCAAAATATACCTAATAGCCCTATAACAGAATCATACAAAAAAAACGCTCGTAAAATGAGAAATATGGTTTCTATGGTTTCTATGGACATTTCTCGAGTTATTTTTTATCTCCAAAATTACTAAAGATAAAAATTTCGGAGTAACACCAAAAGTGTTTATTTGATGAAATCGATGCATTGAATTAATAAACGAAGGTACTCAAAACCGAGGCAAAATAACACACTGTGCCCTGGCGAAAGCCGAGATCTACGTAGAAGAATTTATTCTTTAATGCAGCTCTATTTAAAAAAAAATTAATATTTTTTATTCTAACTGACTTCCAACAAAAGCATTGTCCTTGTCTTATCAGCCATCTAACTACGAGTACAGTAGACGGCAAACTTCGTGCGCAAATGACCTTGCCTGCGCAAAGGCGAATTGTACGTGCAAGCTGCCCCCCCACTTCCCCTCATTTGCGCACGAAGTTTGCCGTCTACTGTACCTACGCCCTATTATTTCCTTGGATCTATTTATGATTTAGGGGCACCTCCTACGTAGGAAAGGATACTCGGAAATCAGAGGAAGTAAATCATCCGGCCTGTTATTCCAAATGCGACGCTTGTTTAAGTTTAATTCTGTTTATTTAATTTTGTCTCAGAGTTTTAATACTGTAATCAATATTTAGAGATCCAATACCAATCAGTTGCTTATTTATTAATATGAGTACCCAAGGTTGCAAGGTTATCTGAAACGAGAGCAGTTTCAATACACAGCAATATTAATTTCGCTTAGGTCATTAATCATGAGAAGGCAATGAATGGAGTCGTGTGATTTTCATATTGGATTGTTAAATTATAAACGGTTTTTGCGAACGCTTGAGTTTCGTGTAAAAATGGTCGCCGAGTCCCATACAGTCGTAAGTGAGAGGACCGTGAGAGGCGGGCGAAAGCGATCGATAGGACGAGCGGCGCGGCGCTGCAGTCAGCGAACCGCCCGCCTGATGCCGTCGCGGTCGACTCGCTAAGCGTAGAGCCGAGCCGAGCGCCCGAGCCACGCCGAGCGAGCGCCGCGCGCCGTGCGTCGCGTCCGCTGCCGCCGCCGACCGCACCGTCTCAACTCGTCGCCTCGGCGGCACTTCAGCAGCGCCTCTCCGGCACTCCGGCGAGCACCCGCGTCGCGATTCGACGCGTGACGCGACCATGCGCGGCGATCGCGCCGCCCGCGACAACCGTCACAACAAGGATCACGACAATCTAAAATCTTCTCTCAAAAAAGGCAGTAAATCAAAAAAGCACAGAGTGGTTTTTGACGAGAGCGCGAATGAATTTTTCGAAGCGGATTACATTATTGTCGTACGCGATGAGTGCGGGTATTCGGATGAAGGCGAGACCGACGAGTGCTCCGGCTGCGGGGCATGCGAGCAGCGCTACCAGGAGCCGGAGCCCGGGGCGCTCAGCCCGCCGGAGGGGTACAAGGACATGGGGCTGTTCAACAGGGACGGCACGCTGCGGGAGCAGGCGTGGTGGGAGACGGGCGACGTGCTGCTGGTGGGCGAGCGCTCAGGCACGGTGTTCACGCCGCAGCACCTGCAGTTGCTGCGTCGGCTACAGCGCGAGCGGATGCTGCGCTCCACCATCTGCGCGGACTGCGACGCACACGCCGCGCTCCACCAGCCGCTCGGTGAGTCACCTCTATCTCAGCGAAGGACGAACAAAGACGTCCTGCCTTCGCCCCCTACGATGCCAACGATCCGTTCCCTTTACTGAACACATCTTCCTTCACGCATACACATGTCGAGAATTTCCCTCGATCATTCGTGGAGGAATCACTATACAAGTACTAGTGAAACCTTATATGAGTACCTATCATTGTTTAGAAAAGTATCATTGATTGCCTTTGAACTGCGTTGTTGGATATTTCACTCATTAAAGAAGAAAATAAAGCGTTAAAGTACCTCGTAGGCGTAACTGTTTTAATACATTTCTTTAGATTTGGCGAGGCGAATGTTTTTTGTTGTTTTGATCTATGCTACAGACTTATTTTTTCCTACACATTTAATGATTAATTTGTTTTTAAATTTTTACGAAAGCATATGCGAATTACTAATCTAGATGTACTTAGGTATTTTCTTACGGTCCATATGTTTAATGAAACAGTGACGGAGTGACGTAAGACTGGGGTCATGTTTCAAAGCTAAACAAACTGAATCTCATCGTCTATCGTCCCAGTCTTAGCATTTTACATTCATATTCATATGAGCCCCACATAATAACAGTTTTATACCTGCAGTTCGGAGTCTGACCCGGGCGGTCTGCCGTCCAAAATATATCAAGCCCACACTTAACACGAATCCTATAGTTTATCGGCAATTAGTCGTGCGACCGACTTTAAAACTTACTCTCCACACACTAAGTTTTACGAAAACGTTGATAGTCAGGCGGCCTGCCAGCAATCCGCAAGTATACCTACGGCCGATTTGGCCGCAAGGTGACGAAGGCCGAGATCTGGCTATACAGATCTGCAGCACCGGGCACAGTCATGCAGTTCGAATAAATCGGCCGTTCTAAACATGATGAGAAACTGATAGTCTGCTATGGTTTTTTACGATTATGCTTGAGAGGAGACTTCAAATTTTGTTGTTTCGAGGTTTTTTGAGGGGTATTTCTTTGTTTGTATACGTTACCTACGTAGGTATAGGCCTTCTCTTACAGTTTCGTATTTAAGGTATATCCATCAGCGTTAATTACTGCAATAAGTAACAAGGCGGTCCAAAATATAACACGTCCTAAAGGCCTTACAAATAGAGCCGTGTCAGATATTTATGCTCAAGGCGGTCCAAAATATGACACGTCCTAAAGGCCTTAGAAATAGAGCCGTGTCAGACATTTATGCTCGCTTTGTTGTGGCATATATTGGCTCTCTAAGAGTTACTTCACGTCCGTCAACTTTAATTTATTTATTTAAACTTTATTGCACAAAAAAAAAAAAGTACAAAAGGCGGTCTTAATGCCTTAAGGCATTCTCTACCAGTCAACCGCAGGAGTACTATTATATACTTATTCTGTGCCGCAGGGCTAAACAGAAAAGCTAGGTTAGGTACTTTTCTAAACGAAGATTATTTAAGTTCTGATAAGAGAAAATAAACGCTTCATCGTACAGAGAAATAAAAAGAAAGGCAAAATGTAGAACAAGTTGGAAATTACTCCACCGACAAGAGCCTAGCTCTTTAATAAGAAGAAGAAAAATAGTAAACTATATTTTTTGATTCTTATTTATTTCCAAGCTTTATTAATAACTTACCTTGTTAGTTCGTTCATTCGTTCCTTCGTTATAAATATGTGCTGGTCAAATCTTGGAAGTAAAATTTGACCAACTTCGCGTAGTCCCATCGAGTTGATATTTATAACACTTGTGTAAATCCCCTACTTAGGTACTTCCCACTGCTGGGCACATGCCTCCCCTCATGGATGGGAGGGAACGGGCAGTAGTCCCCACGCTGACCCGGTGCGGGTTGGGGACTTCACAAATACCTTTTAATTTCTGCACAGATGTATGCTGGTTTCCTCACAATGTGTTTTCTTCACCGAAAAGCTAACGGTAAATATCGAATGATATTACGTACATAAGTTCCGAAGAACTCATTTATAAGAGCCGGAATTCGAACCCACGACCGCCGTTGGCTGCCCACGCCTGAACCACTAGGCTACCGTCGCTTTTTTTTAATGCAATATTATGGTACGAAAAAGCTGGTCTGGCGATGGAAACGGCAGGTGGCCATAGCATCTACTTAATTACGCAAAATAAACCAACGAGTACTTGATGGCTGCAAAAAAACGTAGGTATATATCTACTGTCGATGTCGCCACTAAAAGATTGTACCAATAATTACTTTAAAAACAAAGTTTAAACCGACTTCAATTCAGTACTTCGCCAAGTCACATAGGTACATGCACATTTCCACATTTCCTTTCCAATTTACCACATGTACTGCTTTCAGAGAGCAAATGCGTTGATTATTACAGAAAAAACCCAAGTCGCTATCTGTGGGCTGATAATATTTGAGGAGTTCGATCGATTCCTAAAGGATCTGAGAATTACCACTTCATGAGTTGCTACTTCAACGGAATCATGTCAGAATCTTTGACTAACGTTACATTTTTGAGGAGTCCCATAAGTCATCTGTGGTCTTCAGTTTCAGTTCCACTTCACCAAAATTGCGATTTCCGAACGTAAATACACGAATTACAATAGAAAATACCGAAATCACTACATGCGTGACTATAAAATTTGAGGTTTGCCCTCAATTTCCTTGGGAATTTTGGAAATCGGTCCACAATTGACGGAGAAATCGGCGAACATACAAAAAAAAAACAACATACATACAGTGGAACATATAACCTCCTCCTTTTTGAAGTCGGTTAAAAATTAAAATTTGATGGAATATTTGTTATATGTGATTGCTTTTTGACAGCAACGGGACTAAAGATTGGATAATATTGTAAAGTATGGCTTTGAGCTTAAAACCACTAGATTTAAATTCATAATACCTTTTTCACAAATACCTACATTTCTTTTCACCCCTAGTTTTCAAATTACCATGGCCTCATAATCAGAGGTCAGCTGGGTGAGCTATTTTACGTCAATAATGTCATGAAGTTATGTCTTGTAGATATGAATATGGATAATAGTCCAGGCAATGAATTGACAACTTGTATGGAAAAAATTTCAAATTTGGAAATAATTTATAATAGCTGATTTTTTCTTTGTAATGGATACATTATCAATTAAATAGTTACCTAGCGACAAAATCCAACAAAATTTCAGACATCAAAAAAAGGATAACTTAAGTAGCTTCTGAAAAGTCAGAAAAAGTATGAATAAATGGTTTTATCTTTATTTTGGTTCACATACTATAATATTCAAGATAAAAAATTAAAAAAAACAATTCATGTTTTATTTAAATCTATATAAATACTTCCGGATGGAAAATTTGTTGGATTCTTGAATAAAGCATCTTAGAATAATCAGTAAATGTGAGGCGCTCGAGCTTGTTCCCCAACACATGTACCTAGGATTAATTATAGACAATACATTTAATTGGAAACCCCATGTGGACCACGTATGTTCAAAACTAAGATGTATATTAGCTAATATGGCAATCTTAAAATATAAACTACCATATAGTATACTACGAATGCTTTACCTATCACTTGCAGATTCAATTATATGCTATGGTATTACAAGTTACGGGAGGACATACAAAACCTACTTAACGCAAATATATAAATTGCAACTTGCACTGTTAAAAACAATTGTACCTAATACAGTTAAAACAAAATACCGTGATAATAAAACAGGCCTATTCAAACACTGCAAGATCATTAACGTGTTCAATAGATTTTGTTTGTCCTTACTAACTGAGGAATGTGAAATAATACCCTCATTAGAAAAAAAAACACGCCCTAATAATTTACGTACGTTAGATTACTTGCCACCATACCTATTGCCACGCAACATTAACACTTATGGTAACAGAACTATTGATCACTTACTTCCACCTATCTTAAATAACCTGCCCAAGAAATTATTACATGACCTCACCGATACCATTAGTAGTCATGAAAAATGTAAGAAGCTACTTAAAAAGTACTGCCTAAGTTTAGATGAAGGTAAGTAGTAAATTGGAGTACATATTAGCAAATTGTTATATTATATTATACTTAAGTAAATTATGGAACGCGGGATGTACCGCGCGATCTCGCCAACTATTGCCTAAACCTTCCAGGTTTTAAATAGTGGCTTTATGTGTAACACAGTAACTATGTAAACATAATTGTATTAAATAAATCAAAAAAAAAAAAAAAATAATAATAATGTTTTGAAATGATGGAAAGAAAAAAAACGCTATTATAAATTAATGTTTTTCAAAACCGTATTTTGCCTGGAGTATAAGGTGCCAATAAGAAATATTAAAAGACAAAATTGAAATGATTAAACATCAAATGAAAATGCATTACAAAACGAGTATTAACCTTTTTTATTTATTGTACTAACTTGTCCTATTAAACATTGACCATTTGTGTAATTTAAACGAAAAGTAAGTAAAGTATTCTAATAAAATTCATTTGTTTTAATGGCGACATAAAGCTCGTAGCAGAAAGGCAGCCTACGTAAAATCATTAAAGTAGTTAATAATTACACATAGGGCATTTACCATTGAATGACAAGGTATGTCCATGTTATGCAAAAATTGAAAACAGCTCACCCCCGCCGACCTCTGCTCACAATTCCTAAACATCAAAATTGTCACATTCTTAAAATGAACGAAATTCATTATGACTTTGACCTAAAACGTCATATTCTCTAAATAAAATACCCAAAGATTGAAATGCATAATTCCTTCAAATACCGAATAACAGAAATTGCAAAATATTAAAATACTCAAGTCAAACCGAAAACACCTACTTAAATGGCAAAATGCCTACATTTTTTTTCACGAGTGGTTATTTGAGAATGATTTGATATTGATATTATGACTGAAAATAAAACATATTCTGAAAAAAAAACATACTTACTCAGCGCTAGTCATCAAATCTGACGGCCATTCCAATATTTCCAATATCCACTACCTGTGGATGCTTCACTAGTACAGTCGAGTTCTCCAATATCTATACAGGCAACCTTTCAAAAATATCTATACACAGTCTTCTTTGTTACTGACATAAGACGCATGTGTAGATATTTTTGAAAGGTTGTCTGTATAGATATTGGGGAACTCGACTGTACATGTACATACTCTGTAGAGCTCAGACCTACCAATTATGTCATACGAGAGTAACTGAAATGTAAAGAATGCAATGCTAATGCAAATCGACACGAAATAGGTGCGAAATAGGTAATGCGCAACGAAATAGGTACCTAGTTACCCCAGTATCGCGAATGATCGTAAACTTAGCGCCTATTTCACCACCTTGACAATAGGGAACTTGCATCTTAATATTTTATTAAGAAAAACAAAAGTATAATCCAGCATTAAAACAACTGTAGCATTAAAACTTTGTTATGATTTATTTTTCTGATGTTATATGCATTTGAAATCTGCGCGCGCCGGCACCCCCCGAAAACGCTCTATACTAAACGGGCTTATGCTATGACGTCACAGCATAGCCTTTACTATGGAGTAAGTCATTAATTTGCGATTATCTCCACAAAATTTACGTTTAAGTCTATACTTGTCATACAAAATATAATTTCTAATTTAATATTCTATGTAACTGTTACCTACGTTATTTGTTAAAAAATAAATTTTCGTCATTTTAACGTTAGGTAAAACTAATAAAATCGTTTTTTTTTTCTTTTTTTTCTTTTGTATGATATCTCTACGTATATCCGCATCGATTGAGTGCAATTTATTCGAAATTGAAGTCCCATGCAAGTTCCCCATTGTCACCTGACATGACAATGACCATTCCGGTGTCCCCTTATTTCACCGACAAACGTTTCACCGAATGCATTGTTTCGCTGAATTTTCATTTCATCGAGTTTTTGTTACTCAGAAACCGTCAACTTTTTAGGTACAGCTAAAAAATCATTTTTTAGAACCCGACCGGTTAGCTCAATAGTGGAACCGGATTTTTGCCCTAGAAGTTTTGATAATTCTAAAGTCGGAAAAGTTATGCTTATATGGCATACGACATATAAGTATTATATGAAGAAAAGTTAGAACGAGGGTTATAAAAAAAAATAAAATAAAAAAAAAATAAAAAAATTAAAAATAAAATAAAAATAAAAATACTTTATTTCAGACCTAGTGATCCATAGTGTGTTATATATAAATTAGGTTTTTATATATTTTTATTGATGATTTGTGAATATTTAATTAAAGTGCAAAGTTTAAGCTTCATCGTTTATAATATGTTTGACGCTTTACACTGTTAATATTTTAGAAAATAAAAACACCCGCGACTACGTCAAACCAGAACTAGCTTATTATTTAGTCGATATTGAATTAGAGTTTTAAAAATTCACAACAATATCTCTAAATTCTTAAGTTAATAGACTAAGCCAAAAGTTTAGAGGAATAAGATAAGAGCTTTAAAATTAATAAGCATTTTTTGTCCTGTAAGATCTATTATTGAATTAGAGTCTATAAAAATAAGTCTAATACTATAAAATAATATATGCAGCTATATTATGGAAAGTAAGAAATTTCTGTGTATATAGCTTGCATCATAAAAGCATATTATTAAAAAAGGCGCGAAATTCATAACCAGGCCGCGCTACTAGTTGTAGCTTATAACGCACCGGCGCACGGGAGCAGATCTTAGTCGACCTTGCGAGCTATCGCTTGCTAGGTATCCCTTTCCCCGCCCGCGCGCCGCCGTTCTGAAACCTTTTGAAAAAAAAAACATTTTTTCATATTTATGTGTTTAAAATAGTGAAGACGCAAAAACTTTTTATGTGTGTTTTTTTGGGGGCAAAACCCAGATTCGAGCATAGTAAAACATATGTAGAAAAATTTTAAAGTGGCCAGATTCAAATGAAAAAAATATATGTTATAAAAATCGTCTATTTAAACAGCACTTTCAGAAAACTAACCAAAATAGTTTTTGAAAACCTTCCTTCAGGAAAATACGTATTACAGCACTGTTACAATATTAGTGATGGTTCACGGGTAAAGGTAATAAGGCGGTTTTATATTTGGGAGATATTCAATGTTTGGAAAAGCGGGTGAAAAGGAAGATTTTTTATTATAGCTATGTCAAAAACTATAAGATGTAACATTAGTTTACCTATTTTTATTTTTAGTAGTACATAATAAAAAATTACAGATACAGTTATTTTATGAAAAAAATCTTCATAGAATAATGTGAAGTTACAGAAGTTAATTTAAAATTATTATTAGTAACGTCCGGACAAAAGTGGTGGAAAATTTCGCACAGGGAGTAAAATGGAGTCGTTGCTTTTTATTATCTTTTTACGGTTGAATGAATACATTATTTATTTAATTTATGTTTTTAGAGGATTAAACTATAATGTAATTTGGATATCAAAAATATAAATATATCCAAATTGTATTTTAAATATATTTATTTGCAATTTATGGCTTGCAGTAGTTGCATTACACGAAACAGTTGACAATGGAGCCAAAGGCCCTGATAATTGTACTTGCAGTAGTTATTTTTGAGATTTTCACTATTTTGCAAAAATGACATCACAAGCCTAAAAAAAATTTTTCAGGCCTTTTTTATATTTCAAACATGTTTCTTATCTAACCAAAAACGCAGTACTTTCACAAAAATATTACTTTTGCTAACAAGATCTACAGCATGTGCTAGAAGGTTGTGAAGTACTTGCTACGTTTACTGCAGATTCATTAGGCATATAACTTTTTTGCAACGACTGCATTACTGCATTTGAGTATAGCGAGAAAACCAAAGAGCTACTCTTGCGACGCTAAAAGTAAACGCAGTACTTATTCCACAGTGCTGCGCTTAAGAGTATCGAGAGTATTCGAGAGTAACGAAAAGCTACGCATGCACCGAAGCCACACGTTACAGTGCCGCATTTCGTGCTAGCAAATCAGAGTGAAATATTCGCACTTGATTTGGTTACACCTTGTATAATTCAAAAGAGTGATTGATGGCTTGATGAGTGGAGGTGTTTTATATTAATAGACTTTAATAAAAAAAAATCCTGAAACACATTTTATAGACTATTAAAAATAATAATTTGATTGTATTAATGCGCTGATAAGAAAAATATTTATTTTTTCTAGTACCTACCTAAAATATATTTTATCTAGGACCTAAGGGACAATTGTTGCTAAGGAACCCTGTATGTACAATCACAGGAAAATGCCTAATTTCGTAGTTTGATGTACTAAAATGGATCTCCCCATACTAAGCTCCTTAGGAGGATCTCCTGGGAAGAATAACTGTGGCGTCTGAAAATAGACAAAATTGGTAAATTCGTGTTTTAAAAAAAAAATATTTTCATTATTTACACCAATCTTTTCAAAGCTGTAAAAAATAGTTATTTATGATACAAGTGCGGAAAGTAGGTAATTCCCAACGAGTGGCGATGACCAAATACACGACCGTGAGGGAGTGTTTTTGATCGACACGAGTTGGGAATTACCTATCCGCACGTGTATCATAAGTACAACATTTTACAATGCATCATGCAAGGAAATAAAAATAATATGCATAAAAGGTGAAATTTTAATTGTCACGAACTCACGAAATCTCATTCCCGCATAGTGTGCGGGAATATTGTACTGAAATCCATTCCGCATGGGCACGGCCCACCCTGCGGCCGCCGTGCTGGCATCGAGCACTTCCCGTGTTTATGTTGAACCATATAAAGGGGCAGTTTCAGAGCAAGTGCATTGTAAATATAATTCCTATACTTACTCATTGTAGGTAGGTACACTGTTTGTGCAGGGAGATCCATTTCCGTACATTAAACTATGAAATTCAGCATCTTCCTGGGATTGTTGATACAGGGTTCCTTAGCACCAATTCTTCCTTACACTACACTATTAATTTACGCAAAATAACGAACTCTGATTTTTAGACAGATTTGACCGGGTTCGATTTCCGGCTGTGTATGAGGCTTTTTTGAAAATCTTTGAATGCAGTTTTTATTTTTTCTAAAATCGGTCTGGTGACTCCTTAGAGCAAATTTCCGTATATCTTATAGTTTCGGATTTTCCCTCACTGCCCCGTTTGAATAATATACCCTGTATTATAATGCATGTCTACCCACTATGATTTTTGTACAATTGTTAACACTGTATGCTTAGATTTAGTATTAACTTATAACTTTTCTCATGTTAGTGAATTATGTTAATTCTTTATGAGAAATAAAGTCCTTTAAACATAAAATGTAAATACATGTACATTTTCATTTCAAAAACTTAATATTTACTCGCAAGAAAAAATTAAGAGAAATAAATCATTCAATCGGTATTCGTTTAGTCATAAAAATATCTAGGCGACTCTACTACCTTCTGTGTGAAATCTGCCACCACTTGTCCGTACCCTAGTTATTAGGTATATACCTACAATTACAAATATGAATGATTTGCAAATGTTGCAATTATAATTTTGATGTCAAAAGTTGTATTTTTGTTATTTGTTACCATTGTGTAAGCCAGCCACCAATACTTACTTTAACATAAACCTATAAGTAAATATCTACTTTATAATGGACTTAACGCCGACGAAACCGCGGGCAATTCCTAGTAAAGTAATAAATAAGGGTAAGTTTCGTCTTTGTATTTCCATTAGCGTACTTAAAACAAAATAACAATTTTCCATTGATATTAGTTTAAAACATGTTTTGCGGATTTTTTTAGGGCACCCCGCACAGCACGGCGCGCGCATACAATACAGCGCGTTTGAAACGTAGTAATATAGGCACGGAGTGCTTACCTATACATATCAGTATTGAGTGTCGCCGTGATTTTTATTTCTAAACTTTTGTTTGGTAACTGAGATCATTGTCAAGACCGTTTATTATTAACTCTACAAACTCTAATTCAATATTGGCTATACTGCTTAACCAGACATAAATATCTACACAAGCCAATTGTCTACACATCTAACTTTTTCCAGTATATTAAGTGGATCTCTAATTCTTTATTTACAAAATAATTTGCATTTTTTCGTTTACCAAAATGCAGATGTTCCAGACTTCTAAAAACAGATTATTGTAAAGAAACTAAAGTGTTATTGGATATGTTACAGTTTTTTGTAACTCTAATTCTTTATTTTCATAGTTCTTGGCTAAAATTAAAATATTTCAATATAACCGAAAGCCGAACCTACAAACTTCTAACTTTTTGTATAAGTATTATTTAACATGCCTCCGGAATGACATATCAAAAAAGAAAAAACTTTAATGTTATAAAAACCCATTTTTGTTCAGCCGCTGGTCTACGGTTAGGTTAGGTTTGTTTTATAACAATCCTGAAAAGTTTACTGTTTCTGAAAAAAAGGGTTCGATCAAATGAAAATTCTGCGAAACATACATTCCATGGAACATTTGTCGGTAAAACAAGGTAGAACCGACAATTCATCGTACATTGCTGGGTCATTAAACTGTCCAGTTACCACCTTAACCTGTCGACGCAGCCATGTACGTCGAATTGTCATTGTCAGGGGACAATTGTCGATTTGGTGAAGTAGGGGCCTGCTCATTCTTTAATTTGTTCTTTTTGAATTGCGGTGCACCAAATGTCTGCAGCCTACGAAATTCATATTTTTAGAGCCAGCTTGGAGCTCTTGTCATACTAAGAACGTATAATCACGATTCTTCATTTAGTATACCGTAATCTGTAATTCTTATTATGACAGAGTCCCGAGTTATCTCAACAATTTAACTGATTGATCGTACAATGCGACACGAAACCTGCTCTCAGGTTGTGGTTTGCCGGTGAGTGGATAACCAAGTTCATATTACATTGTATGCACTAATTCTGTTAATCAATGTAAGTCTCAGTTGCGTTCAGTCACAAGTAAGTCGTATGTCGCATTATGAGCACTTGCTTGAATGCTTTAATACTTTCGAATGTTCCTTCATCTCTTACAAAACTTATAATAGGTAGGTACTTAATTGCCGATATCCCATCGATTGTGTACGATCCTATATCTCTATCAACGAAAAGTTTTGAAAGTAATAACGGTCAATCTTCGCATAATTTATTCAGGTGTGTTGTTTCGTTTACGATTTTGGATACCGGGGACCGATTTTTGACTTTCGAACGCTCGATTCTTTCACTTCGAAAACTGTCAAAAATGATGGAATGCTATTTTAAAATAGCGATAGAAAATTTAAAAACGAGTGATATTGAGCACTCTTTATTCAATCATATCGGTAGAAAGTAAGTGCCTGCAGACACTACAATCGTATTATATACCTACTTTTATTTAATTTTCGATCGCTCGAAAGTCAAAATTAGGCCCCCAAGTCTTCACGAAACCCCAAAAAAAATCGCTCATGTTTGCGAACATCTATTTGTGTTATCAGCTATTTCTGCGTCTATTAAAGTCATTTAACCCCTTCGATCTAAAAACTTTCCTGGGGGTAGAAAAAAACTATCTTTGTGGAATTTGTAAGTTTTGTAACAATTCAAAATGTTTAAAGCAAATTGAACACGAAAATGCACACGTTCGAGTTCCACGTCGTGAAAAAAATATGCGACGTGTCGTGTAGCAAAAGGACTAGAAAATTGTTATTTTTAGCCGGCTGCGCGACAGCAAAACCCATGCTATATTTTTGACGTGTACCTATTTATTTATCTCTGTGGTACTTAAGTACCTACACTTTATTCCCACTAAATGTTCTCAACTAAATATTGGATGGAATTCGATGATGAATTGTGTCGATGATTGTGTAGTCGATTGGACCTGCGGATGATTATATCGGATCGGATTATTAATTGGTTTAAATTTATCCACTAACCCTTGCAATAATTGGAGATTTCAAAGAATTTCTTCGTATTTTTGCACTTAAACTCATTTTCGTTTCGAAAGACAGACATCAAGCAAAGATATCCATATGACAAGGGGACACGTCACATTTTGTAAGTTGAATACCCGCTGTGGGCGGCTACTGCGAATCGCTAACTTCGTTCGTTCGTGTAGTATCTCTATTACTATGGCACTGGCGTAATCGAGCGACAGAGACATGGGAACGAATGAAGTTGGTGTTTCACGGTAGCCGCTCTGCAGGTAAAAGTGATTATTAGGCCGCGAGGTACCCATTCCACTTCCAAAATGTGACGTGACCCCAGCAGGTCCCGTATTTCATGTCGCTTTCTTTTGTAATATTAAATAAGAGACATGAGTCACGGGACATCCGACGGACTGATCACAACGCATTGATTAAAGAAAACTGTATATTCCATTACTATACTTTATATATACAATAATTGAGAGAGTATTATTAAAACATACGTCTGGATATTTTGTTACAAACCGTACATGAAAGAAACAAGTTCGTCTGACTCATCAACGTGTTATGAAAACAGCTTAATACGGTAACTTGAGATGTTCAATTGTGTGCTCAGAGAAGTGCGCGTTTGTGTGCATTGTAGATGTAGTGACAGCCCAAAAATATACCATAGAGACGTGTTATTTCACTTGTTTCGTTGTTGAGAAACTTAGATTAACCGTAAGAACTCGGTAAACAGACACTTATAAATAGGTACTTCCATCCAGGCAGTACGGGGCTCAACGTTTATCACGTCACAATTACTTGTTCTGAAAGAAGTGTTTTCATTCATTCATTCATTACCTGTCCATCAGTATCAATATCAATTTTCAGCTGCAGCCAGCGAGGTACTTTGACTCCCATTTTTGTCTTTTTACGTGCTCTAACTGTAGTTAGTTCCATTCAAGCATTTAACTCTCTCTAGAAACTGGTTACGATGGCATCGTCTGCAAAATAGAGTATGTGACGGAAACAGAGATCAAAAATGTGAACAAGTGGGTTGCAATATCATATATCTGAAAATTATTGAAACACTTGAAGATAATTATCTAAACTAAGAGTTCTCCATTTTACACGATTTTTAAACGATCTTGCGCGACTTTTTCTAATACGGTATTTGACAATAATCAAATCAGCTTCTTTTTATGAAACGTCAAAAACGCTCCGTTAGTATGGAATTTGTAGGGATTACTATGTTGTGACGTCACAAACAAACAACGTCCTTATTATGAGTTTTTATGAATTTAAAAATCTTTTTTTAAATGAGGAAACGATGTGCGTCTCTCCTCAATCGCAGTCGTGGCAGCCCAAATAGTATCCTGAGCATGCTAGCCACAGATGTATGAATATAAGGAGATCGAACATGGCGGCCGATTTGTATAGAGTGAGCCTGTCGCAAGTACATTAACCCACACAACGCCCAAGTAATTGACAAGACAAAGCACGCACACATCTAAAACACACACTATTGTATACCTACACGCTTATTTGACAATAAACGCGCATCATATCAGGCATTTTGGAAAAAAACGTAATATTCTCTGCGATCAGCACGCGTGCACAGTATGGCAGTGTATGCCCATTGAGCATACAGCTGCGACACGGCCGCCGGCGGCTTGTCCTCTCTCTAGTATTCTATGCTCTGAGATGCTAGCCCACCGCTGGGACTCGCCACTGCTCCAGCGTTATGTGCAACTGCACGCGCCTGTAATACCGGTGCCCAGGCGTCTTTAATTTTAGTTTAGCATAATTATAAAAAACTAACCATAGCTCTAAGTTTGTAACCACTAACACTATGGATTTTATAGTCCGAAATAAATCATTTGTATTTGTATTTGTAAAATAGCAAACTTAAATAAATGATTGATACTTTCCGAATATTTTCGTAATGTTTATCTGTTGCTAATGAAAAAAACAATTTGTATTTACTGTTGTCAAATACCCTAATCGTATGAATACCTACTTAACACATTCACTGCCAAGAATCGCTACGCTCGTAGCCGATCCGCTGGTTTTCCCGATAAGTAGCGGAAAACACGTACGGCGTAGGCGTAGGGTTCCTGGCAGTGAAAGTGATTTTTCTAAATGAAATAGGGGCTTTTTTATTGCGTACTAGTTAGTTGATTTAATAAAATATTTATAGGTTTGCAACTGGCAACGCAGATTTTTTACTGCGAGCCTTTTTTCTCCCTGTCATCCGTCATAAGTAATTAAAATTATAAGAATATCTAAGACTAGATATTCAAAAGTCTACCAGCTAACGTTTATAGTGCTTGTTGTTAGGGGATTCCGTCGAACAAATACTTCACTTTCGGATGGCCTTTTTTATTTAATTCGATTGGGCTATGAACTATCATACCATAACTCCGAAATAATTAAAACAAAGACAGGTATTTAAATTTTATAACTTTTTATTTACTTCAGATATTTAAGACATATTAACATAACAAAACTCCATTTATATTTTAAAATAATTATTTCAGTCTTAGTTTTCAAAAGTTAACCGGGTATAAAAAGGGACTCCTGAGGACGGATCAAACTGTATCTTTGGAGGTTGCTGGTTCACCCCACAGCCAGTTCCGAATCTATTAAGAGTGCTCTACAAAAAAGCTCTCGCTCAGAATTCGGTATTTTGACACGCGTAGTGCGTTTGTGTGTGTAAATACTACTACCACCCACACAAACGTACCTAACCCCCACATGCACAGCGAGATCGCACCAGCCGCGCGTGTGATGTCCCTTTCTAGCTATATGTAAGTGCGATCGGGATAGAACTAACGGCGGAGCTTGCCGATGCAAATAGCTGTAAGCGCACCGTTGGAATTCGCTCCGTGACCGATATTGATACTTGCACTAAAAAGTGGTAAGTATTACTTCGCTAACATGATGTTCTAACTTGAACAAAGTAAGTATTTGATTTTTGAGCACAAGTTTTCTATTTGTTTTAAAATACTATGGTATGACAAAGTATATTTAGTTTCGTTTTTTTAGTATAAAATAAAATAACGAGTTTTAAAGTAGTCAGTAATAAGAATAATAATTTGTTTTACGGATATTTATAGTTTGCATGTTATCTGAGTCTTATTTATATATAGTTATGTAATGAAATTATACCAGTAGACCCACCACTAGGAAATTACTGGGTATTTACGTATTCATTTCTTGAAGAAAAAAAATATTGTTATGGACAGTAAAAAAAAAAATGCCCTTCATAGAAATTGCTATGTCCGTTTCTTACCAAAGGAACTGAAAATTATAAATTATACAAACACAGCTTTTTATCTAAAATACAATTAATTAATGCGTGACGTTATTCAAAAGCCTAAAACCTCAGATCATAAAAAGGAATAGATATGAAACGGGGGCTTGGCGCGTGTCGGTGCGACATGGCCAAATGGGCATGTCACTGCCCACCGCATGTTAGTCGCAATTTGCCGTGAATCTGAAATGTTCTCCCACATTAACTCAAAATGCCGAATTGTAGCGTGGTTACATGCAAAAAAGGAAAGAAACTAAAACCTACATGAATGGTGGAGTCACATACCACATGTTAGTATTAGTATTTGATTTAGTAAATCTGGCTGAAACTGTATTACTATATATACAAATAACTAAAATAAACAAAAACATTAAAAATTAAAATATCTAAAATTTTGATCTCTAATTCCGTTAGACTCTCTACAGTAAGTTATAATAAGCTTGTTTTCTAAAACTAGCTTCTAAAACTTAGAAGACCAATAAATTTTAAGTATTTACTACAGCGAGAGTGGCTCGAACTCTTCCAACGTAATCCCTCCTCCACGATAGATACTTAAACGAAACTATCTTCAGAGCTTTTTTAACAAACTTCTGAGTCATTTACGCACAACTTAAGAAGTGCTTTGTTAAAAGATACGGTTCATGTAGCTCTTTCTAACGTATTTTAATATAGATTTGTGAATGGAGCTCTTCCTTATAATAATAAAATTAAATAAATAAAAGCGCGACTTTGTTTGGATTTATCGTTCATTTTTAGAGGGATACTTTGAGATTGTTGTACCTAAATATGAGCCGGTATCTTTCTGGCTAAGACTTGAGCTAAGAATATTATACTAAAATTTGCACAATTTATGATGGTTTGTGTTGTGGGTTTGGAATAGTTTACGAGATTTAATTGTGACACTGTAACCCTGTCTGACCTGGCTGTTAAATCGACTGGACAGATTAACTGGTTAACTAATCAGATCAAGCACGTTTACCGTCAGCGTAACCAATGAGCCATCGTAAACACAGGTTAACTGGGTAACAGCGTTATGGCTTTAAAGCGCCGTAGGTTCAGCGAAGTTAAGCGAACAGAGTTTTTAAAACAATATAATGCTTCTGTTTATAATAATATGGTATCAAAAAAATACGAATAGTAATCTTGAGGCTTTTCTGCAGGGAGATCAGTGATTCGAAACATGATTAAGCAATTTTCGCTCGATAGAAAAAAATCACGAACATAGGTAATACACTTAAAATATTCATAACAAATTATGCACAAAAGCTAAACATATTAAAATTGCTTCTAAAAATGGGCAATAACATGTTTGAGGGAACTTAGTGATTACTTTTTAGGGTTCCGTACCAAAAAGGTAAAAAAGGAACCCTTATGGTGTGACTCTGTCCGTCTGTCACGTTTAATATCTCAGGAACTACTCGAGCTATCAATTAGAAATTTGGAATAACTATTAAAAAGGTTAAGACACGTGTATGGAGACTGAAAAATTTAAATATAAATTTTTATTATCTGTGTAAATAACGAATATGAGGGGGGTTAAAAAATCAAAGTCTAGTTAATAGATTAAGTTGGGTATCATACGAAAGGGCTTGAATTGCGCTTTTTAAAAGTATGTTTTTTTCTACAGTGGTTAAATTTTGATTTATTACGGAAACCCTTATCTCCGAAGTTTACTAAGCAAAAATTTTGAAATTATTTCATCTGATTAAAGTAATATAAATAATACAGGAAAAATAAAATGATACCTCTATCTAGCGTATTTTATTTATTTATCAAAAATCATTTCTTAATTAAGTTTGTAATTTAATTACTTTTGTATGAAAATTTATGTCTTCAAATTCCTATGAAATTATCGTTAAACTACCTTCTTTCATGTTAAAAAAAAATAATCGAAATCGGTACGCGTGATAAAAAAATATCGCTGATAAACGAACCTACTAGTTGCAAGTTATTAGTACCAAAATGCAGATGGCGCTGTACAACGGTAACGCTCTATAGTGAGCTGTTAGGTGGTTCAAGAATGAATGGGGTCGTGACGTGACGGGTATTGGGTACGTTTGCACGGAACCCTCGGTGCGCGAGTCAGACTCGCACTTGACCCGTTTTTTTTATTTTATTTTATCGCACAAAAAAATAAAATTAAAAAAACATGACATCTGCGCTTCCGAACACCTACTTCCATCTCGCTCACGCTTATGCTCAGTGAGAGGGAGAGAAGACATGGAACCTAGGGCGCCTTAACCCGTGAAACGATATGTCAATTGAAACTGTGTGACAATTTCAATACTATACTTAGTAGAAATAAATAGGCTCTTTTTTCAAACGTGTGCTGCTAGAGCGCTCGACAGGTTAATAAATCATCATCATCCGGCAGCGTTCGGGAAGCTACGGCACATCTTTTCGTCCAATATTCCGCAGTGTCTCAAGACGAGAGTTTTTGACCAGTAGTGTATACCAGTATAGTATGTGACCGCGCATCACGTGAAAACGGCTGAACCGATTAAGTTAAATTTAGTATAGAGATAGTTTGAGTCCTGGGAAAGGACTTACGATAGTTTTTATCCTGGAAATCAACCCCTAAGGGGATGAAATGGGGGGTGGAAATTTGTATGGAGCTACTTAAACCGCTGCACCGATTTGGATGAAATTTGGTATATAATTAGTTTTAGTCCCGGGAAAGGTCAAAGGATAGTTTTTATCCCGAAAATCTTCCCTTTAGGGGGTAAAATGGAGGGGTGAAAATTTGGATGTAATCCATTTTGATAAAATTTGGTTTAGAGGTAGTTTAAGTTCTGGGGAAGGACATTAGATAGTTTTTATTCTGGAAATCTTCTCCTAAGGGGGTGAAATGGGGGGTGAAATTTTGGATGGACTCCGTTTAGACCAAATTTGGTATAGATATAGTTTCAGTCCCGGAGAATGACAATGGATAGTTTGAATCCCGAAAATCATCCCCCAAGGGGATGAAATAGGGATGAAAATGTGGATAAATCTCATTTAGTTTAAATTTGGTATAGAGATAGAAGGAGTCCCAGGGAAAGACAATTTTATCCTGAAAATGACAACGGATAGTTTTAATCCCGAAAATCATCCCCTCAGGGATGAAATAGGGGGTGAGAATTTGGATAAAACCCATTAAGATGAAATTTGGTAAAGAGATAGAAGGAGTCCTAGGGAAGGACAATGCATAGTTTTAATCCCGAAAAATCATTTCCTGAGGTGGTGAAATGAGGGTTGAAGATTTCGATAGAACCCATTTAGATGAAATTTGGTATAGAGAGAGGTCTCAGTCCAAGGAAATAACATAGAATAATTTTATTCCAAAACACATGAAAGGAAGAAATAAGGGGAACACATAAGGGGGTGAGAAATAGTGGATGAAAATTTGGATTGAACCCATTTACGGTATAGCGGTAGTTGGGAGCCCTGGGGAATAGGAACATTACATAGGTAAATACGAGTAGGTATATGTATGTGACGTTACAAGGGTAAAGGTACCTTATGGCGGTAGTTTCGAAGATGTTTTCTAAAACGGGGTAAAAAATACGTTTTATTATGGCTATTTTGAAAACTATTAGATGTAACATTTTGTTGACGTATTTGCCTTTTTAAAATATTTAAATTACAAGTCAGTTAATTTAGTCCTACGGTTTAGTAGCAAAGGTCCTTACGGCCGTTTGATATGAAAATATGCAAAATAATACTGAAAAAAGCCTACATGTCTATTATGGTGAGGCGGTTCATAGAAACCAAGTTTGCGGCGGAGTCTATTTTTGTAAAAAAAGGCGTTTGGAGTAAGCTAATCTATATTATCATGCAACTCAGCCATTATGACCCTTTCCTTCATAAAATCCATACTAATATTACAAATGCGAAAGTAACTCTGTCTGTCTGTTACCTTTTCATGTTTAAACCGCTGAACCGATTGAGATGAAATTTGGTATAGAGATACTTTGAATTCCGGGGCCTTCCCAAAGAATCCTTACTAAAGATAGTTTTTATCTGGAAAGTCATCACCTAAGGGGGTGGGAAGGGGGGAGAAAGTTACGATATAAACGAGTTCCGCGCGGACGAAGTCGCGGGCAAAAGCTAGTCTATACATATAATAAAGCTGAAGAGGGTAGAAAGTCTGTACATGGAAGATATTCGAAAAATAATTGGCTAGGGATACTTAAATTCGATAACAGAACACGTTCCAACAGTTTTTAGAATTTTTGTCTGTTTATCTGTTTGTCTGTTTATGTGACCGCGCATCACGTGAAAACGGCTGAACCGATTTAGATGAAATTTAGTATAGAGATAGTTTGAGTCCTGGGGAAGGACAAAGAGTAGTTTTTATCCCGGAAATCAACCACTAAGGGGATGAAATGGGGGGTGGAATTTGTATGGAGCTACTTAAACCGCTGCATCGATTTGGACGAAATTTGGTATATAAATAGTTTGAGTCCCGGGGAAGGTGAAAGGATAGGTTTTATCCCGGAAATCTTTCCCTTAGGGGGTAAAACGGGGGGGGGGGGGGGATGTAACCCATTTTGATAAAATATGGTTTAGAGGTAGTTTAAGTTCTGGGAAAGGACATTGGATAGTTTTTATCCCGGAAATCTTCCCCTAAGGGGGTAAAATGGTGAGGTGAAATTTTAGATGTACTCCGTTTAGATCAAATTTGGTATAGAAATAGTTTAAGTCCCGGAGAATGGTTAATTCAATTCAATTTAAATTATTTATTTCAGACTACATTTGTCCATATCATGTTAGTAACAATAAAAACTTATAAAACTTAATTTAACAGTTAAGAGATAGTTTGATTGCTGGGAAAGGACATATGATAATTTTTGTCTCGGAAATCATCCCTTTCGATGGAATTTGGTATAGAGATGGTTTGAGTCCTGGGAAAGGACATTGGGTGTTTTTTATTCCGGAAATCATCCCCTAAGGGGGTGAAATGGGGGTTAAAATTTGGATGAACCCCATTAGGATGAAATTAGGTACCTATAGAGATAGTTTGAGTCGCGGAGAAGAACAACGGATAGCTTTTGTCCCGAAAAAATCCCCCAGGGGCATAAAATAGGCTGTGAAAATTTGGATGTACCCTATTTGGATGAAATTTGGTATAGAGATAGTTGGGGTTTCGGAGAAGGACAATGCATGGTTTTTATCCCGATAATCATCTAAGAGGGTGAAATGAGGGGTGAAAATTTGGATGGAACCCATTTAGATGAAATTTGGTTAGAGTTAGTTTGAGTCCCGGAGAATGACAACGGATATTTTCAATCCCTATGATCATCCCCTAAGGGGATGAAATAGAGGGTGGAAATTCGGATAAAATCCATTTAACTGAAATTTGGTATAGAGATAGTGGGAGTCCTAGGAAAGGACTATTCATAGTTTTTATTCTGAAAAATCATCTCCTGAGGGTGTGAAATGAGGGGAAAAATTAGAAAAGAACCCATTTAGATGAAATGCGGTGTAGAGATAGTTGGAGTTCCGGGAAAGGAAATCGCATAGTTTTTGTAACGAAAATCATCGCCTGAGAGGATGAGATGAGGGATGAAGAGGATGGAACTCATTTAGTTGAAATCTGGTTAAGAAATAATTTGAGTCATGGGAAAGAACATGTGATAGTTTTTATTCCGGAGATCATCCCCTAAGGGGGAGAAATAAATATTTCATTTCATTTTATTTCATTTCATTTCAAATGGGGGTGAAAATTTGGATGGAACCCATTTACGGTATAGCGATAGTTGGGAGTCCTGGGGAAGGACATAGGATAGTTTTATCCCGAAAATCCTTCCCTAAGGGGTGAACATTTGGATGTGAGTGACCCATTCAGATGAAATTTGGTTTACAGATAGTTTGAATTCCGGGAAAGGACATAGAATAGTTTTTATCCCGGAAATTATCTCCTAAGGGGGTGATATGGGTGGTGAATATTTGTATGGAGCTACTATACAACCCATTTAGATAAAATTTGGTAAAGAGGTAGTTAGTAGACGCAGCGTTGGTAGGCCCCCCACAAGGTGGACTGATGACCAGGGGGGTAAACACGTAACGTTCCGAACGCGCGTCGGTACGTTTTAACTGTCAATTCTCCATATAAAAAGTGACATTTAGACCTACCCGACGCGCGTACAATGCGTTACGTGATCGACCTACTGGTAAAGGTCGCGGGAGTCCGCTGGATGCGGGTGGCACAGGATTGGTCACTTTGGAACTCTTTTGGGGAGGCATATGTCCAGCAGTGGACGTCTTTTGGCTGATATGATGATGATGATGATAAAGATAGTTTAAGTCTCGGGGAAGGACATAGGATAGTTTTTATATCGGAAATCTACCCCTAAAAGGAAAATGGACGGTAAAAGTTTGTATCGAGCTACGATATAAACGAGTTCTACGCGGACGAAGTAGCGGGCAAAAGCTAGTATATAATAAAATAATAATACCTATCACTTAAAAGTTTCTTCAAATTATGTTTTTTAATCTCTCAATATTAAACTGAAGCTAAAAAGATACTTAGAATGCAAAAAAAAAAACCAACTGCAGCGTTGGTCAAAACAAAATTGTCAAATTTTAAAATAAAGTATTATTTTAGTGTGACGTAAATTATAAATAAAAGGTAAATAGTTAATATCTAGAAGATTTTAGAATATAGGTTTTCGAAGTAGCCCTGAGACGAGTATAAGAGGATTTATTGTATTTTTTTCTATACGATTACTAGGTCTAAGGTTAACGTCAATAAATCTAACCGATTTTCTTTGAAGATTTTGGAAAGTTACTTAAAAAAGATACACAAATGCTCCTTAAAAAAGATACATTTTTTTTTTGATAAAGTCAGCGTTGTTAATAGCTGAAGACGTTTGGCCAAGCTCGCTAATGCAAAATTACGTTACTGTTTCAGAGAATCAACCATTTATTCTTGACACATCACAACACACAGACAACACAACAAGACAAAAGTAAATGTGAATCTGCGCCGTGTCACGAAATGTGCCCAACTGAGCATGATGCTGGCTTTGCAGCAGTTGTTTCAGTATAGGATGCAAAGCAAACGATGATATCGACATCGACTTGTGCTATAGGTATCAATCTGTATCGGGCGTTTTCAGTACAGGGTAGGAATGTCTGACTTTATCGACTTTTGTAATTGCACTAAATGCAGATGGCCCTGCATAGACCTTTTGACTTTTACCACTGAGCGGGAAGGGCACTACGAGTCCGGGGTTTACTAAAGTCAAAAATTTAGTAACTTGGCAAATTCCTGACTTTATTAACCGATATAAGACCTGACGGATAAAAATGACCCTAAGTCACAGATTAAGAAAAAATAACCCCTGCTTTGAGAACGTCTTCTAGTGACACTGTTTTTTGGGTTCCGTGCCTCAAAAGGAAAAAAGGAACCCTTATAAGATCACTTTGTTGCCATCTTTCAAAACCCTTTGTCTCCGGAGTTTGTCTTTGCCGCATAATTCATACATTCGCAAGGAAACCAAAATCCTATGGGGTACTTCCCGTTGACCTAGAATCATGAAATTTGGCAGGAAGCAAGGTCTTACATTACAAATTACGGAAATAGTCTGAAAACTATGAATTTGCTACTGTATTGCTTAAAAATACTGTTAGAATATAACCAGCGCAAACGGACACCCGGTAGATACTTCGTGACGGGAACTCATATTACACTAGCTATGCCCAAAATGATTAAAATAACTACAAATCACACGAGTAACGGTACGGAAGTCTTTTTTTTTTCTTTCACAATAAATTTACGAAAAACTTAGTGTAAGTCTTCGCCAAACTGCATAACAGTTTCTTCAGTTTAGTTTCTTGGTGCGCGAGTCCGATTCGCACTTGGCTGTTTTTTTTAATATGAGCCTGACCTGACCTGGATGCAAATTCGCTAGACCACCCCTTATCTTACACGTATACCTACATACTTACAACCTAGCCGGAAAACTCTATGCTAAAGCAAAGTTTCGTTTTGCGACTGATATTCTGCACAATCCTGATATTCGACGGACATGGCGAGGAGGACTGTAGGTATAGGTAGGTGTAGGTATAGTTATATGTTTACATTACACCTGGCTATAACGAGGCAATTAATGCTCGCGATGCGTGCGGAACATCTCACTTTCCGGCCAGGGAAAGACGGAACATTTTTTGTTCACCGCGGACGTAATAAAGAAAGCCTCATTCGCATGTTTATCTCCCTTGCTGAGGCGTCAAATACCTTCGATTTGAAACATTTGTTTTTATGTACTATTCTGATAAAGTGATCCAGGAAAGTTAGAGAGTATGCGGCGATTGCGGCGCAAGTCAACATCGAGTGGCATGGCGATGGCATAGGGCAGACTTGCTGTGTCGCTGAACCCCCGGTAAGGTGACCGGATTGCGGGGATAACGCTCCCGCAGTACCGCTGAAGGTTACCAGACACCCGTATCGTGTCGAGTACAACAGTGCGCTCGAAAAATGGGGGGGCGGGTTAGACTACTCCAATAGTAATTTAGGTACTACCTATAGCTATAGACTACCGAAAACGGGGCGTCGTAGGTTACACTACATAAACACGAATTTCAAAATACCGAAAGTCGGAATCACGGATTAAAAAAAACACGATATTTATAATTCAGAATGTTTTAAAACTCCTAAAATAACTATTCCAATTTTGCATAAATCCGATTTTATTGTTTTTTTTTTACTTTGTATTTATTCAAAACTAGCTTCTGCCAGGGGCGGTTCACTCTGTGATTCCGTCGCGCCGCTACAAGTACATGCCGGCGGCCGGCCGCCAAGTTGGCGCCCCATTAGTAGCTGCCGCGTGTTGGTACAGGACGCTCGCACGGGTCGCAGCGCGTTGCATGCGATAGAACGGGATGGCCACATTTAGGCACGTTTGGCGTACCTAAACAGGGAATTTGTTAACAGAGAACCTTCTGTACATAGTACTATTACTTATTCTGTGCTTCTGCCCTGCCCGCGACTTCGTACGCGCATAGCCACACTAAATACTGGAAAATTAGTACCTAAATAATGATATATCATTTTTTTACACCGCGTCGGTGGCAAACACCTTATGGAAAGTGGTAACCGTAGCCTATGGACGCTTGCAACTCCATAGTTTATGCGTGTATCGGTGCACGGTGCATTCTCTTTCAATCAAAACACCAGTCGTCATCTACACTTATAATAAATCTCTAAATTAAAAAAAGAATCAGCCAGTAACATTTCAAACTTTTTTTGTTACGAATGATCTCAGCTTCCCATGAACGGAAGAACATGAAACATTTTTTATAGGTAGATTATTATTATCCTGACTGCGACTTAGGATAGTTTTTATCCGACTGCGACAATTAATAATTTTTTCGAAACATTTGACCTCATTGAATATTTAATTTATATTTCTTGAGGGAAATCGCCGCCACATCTGTCAGCTTTATGAACGTCAAAATGGCGGAATTGATTTTCCTTAATTTCACCTATTAATAAATAATAATTTAAATCCCGTCTACGATAGACCTTCACGTAACAAATACCAAGAAATAAAGCATAATAAATTAATCGATTCTGATATGAGACCTTATATGTGCAAATGTCGTATTAAAGCGTAAATTTCAATAAATGTATCAACAAATTCGAACAATATAAGTAACACAAGTTTATTTATTTTTGAATGGCACGCGCGCCCGCTTTTTGCGCATTCAGCCAAACCATGAAAACCGAAATTAGAAGTTCGTATATCTGCATTCCTCTCACTCGAGTAATGTTAGTGCGATAGAGATAGAGATACCTGAATATTTTCGAATTCTGAAGTACGTGGTTTAAAAGAAAATACGGATGTCGGATAGATCGAAAATAGGGGTGTAGACAATGATGTAATATAAAATATACGTAGATATGTTATAAGCGGTCCAAAAGTGGCACACTAAAACTCGGTCAAGTCGCACAGCTTGCCATAGTTTTGCGTCGTCAATGGAAACGAATGCTGTCAGAATTTGGTGGCCATTTTTAAACACGGAATTTCGTATAGACAACATATCTACCTATTATTTATATTACATCATTGGGTGTAGACACTAAATAAAATAATCATATTATTGTATTTTCTCGAAAAAGGACTTAAAATGAAGTCAAATGGAGAAAAAACAACGCAAAAGGTTATTTGTATAGGTAATATGTATAATAAGTTATAAGACGTGTCCAAAGTTTTAAGAGGGGGTATGTTCTGTCCCTTTTGCGCAAAACGCACCTTCATATGAAACGATTGTTTTTTACGAGTATGGTCGCACCACACTTGGGGGTGTATGCCCAAATATTCGTGTTGCATCCTTTTCATTCCTACGGCAAATGAAAGAGAGGCAACGACGCAACGCGAACTCGAGGTCACGGTCCGCGATCGTTTTCTCACTCTAACAAGCGATATTAAAACGGTTGTAGGTTCGTAATTTTTTGAGATATATTTAATGGGTTTTTCGTTTCTTCTTTCTTTTGAAGTAATAATAAATTTTGAGTCAACTCCCCTATTTGGAAGACAAGCGGAAAGAGTAATCTATATTAAAGATGAGTCATGTGAAGAAATAGATACCTACAGGAAAAGGAACTCTACGGATTGACAGCAAAAAGTATACTAATCTATACATATAAATGCCTATGTCCTGACTGACTTATTCACTCACTCACTCACTCACTCACTCATCAACGCACAGCCGAAACTACTAATCTTAGAGAGTTGATTTTTGCACAGTAGGTTGCTTTTTTAACGTGGGCAAGGGATAAGAAGGGATTTTTGAAAATTCAACACTTAAAAGGGTGCAAAGTTTGTATGGGAGAACCTTTTTTTTTGAACTAGAGGCCTAAAACTTTGTAGAAAGATTAGTTATTAGAATACAAAGAAAGTCCTTTCAGCGTTTTGGAAAATTTCACCCCTAAGGGGGTAAAATAGGGTGCAAAGTTTGTATGGGAAAAACTACTTTTTTTGAAATAGAGACTTTAAACTTTGTAGAAAGATTACTTATTGGAACATGAAATTAACTACATTCAGCGTTAAAAAGGGGTGCAAGGTTTGTATGGGGAACACTTTTTCTGAGCTAGACACTTGAAACTTTGTAGAAAGATTACTTATAAAAATACAAAAAAGTGCTTTCAGCGTTTTGGATAAAACCATCGCTGAGGGGGATAAAAAGGGGTTCAAAGTTTTTATGAGGAAAAGTTTATGTTTTTGAGTTAGAAACTTGAAACTTTGCAGGAAGATTACTTATTAAAATACAAAAAGGACATAAAGCGTTAGAAAATTCCACCTCTAAGGGGGTTAAAAAGGAGAGCAAGCTTTGCATGGGCAACACTTTTTTTGAGTTAGAGACTTAAAACTTTGCACAAAAATTACTTATTAGAATACTAAAAAAGGACTTTCAGCGTTTTAGAAAACTCCACCCCTAAGGGGGTTAAAAAGGGGAGCCAGTGTTGTGTGGGAAACACTTTTTTTGAACTAGACTTAAAACTATTAGAAAGATTACTTATTTAAATAAAAAAGTACTTTTAGAGTTATAGAAAACTCCAGTCCTAAGGGGGTTAAGAAGGGGGCAAGCTTTGTATGGGCAACACTTTTTTTGAGCTAGAGACTTAAAAGTAGTAAGATTACTTACTATACTACAATACGAAAAAAGTTCTTCCAGCGATTAGAAAAAATCAACCCCTAAGGAGGTTTAAAAGGGGGTTACAATTTTAAATGGAGAGAAAGATAATTTTAAAGTGTGAGTAAGAGATTTGTAACTTCGGTCTTATTCTGTACGTTAAAAGACTACAAAACAAATTTCAGAGTTTTTCCAAATTCATCCCCTAAGAGTTGTTAAAAGGGGTTTCAAAGTTTGTGTATTTCAAGACATTTTTAAAGTATGAGATTTTTTAACTTTGGTTTTAGACTGTTTGTTCACAAACTAGAAAATGAACATCAACGTTTTTTTAAATTTATCCCCTAAAAGAGGGTTCAAAGTTTGTATTGAAAGAAATCATTTTCTAAGACGATAAAAACTACGTGGACGAAGTCGCGGGCAACAGCTAGTCGTCAATAATATTTAATTAATATTGCAAACGAAGTACCTACCTATCTACATATCGATACCTTCAGACTCAAAGGGCGTAACAGCCATTACAACAACAGGCTGTTACGCCCTTTGAGTCTGCAGGTATCGATATAGTACAAAAGCTGGACTTAATGCCACAAAGCACTATCTGTCAGTCAACCTTCAGTCAAAGCTGTGGTCAAAGCAAATAATATTTGGTGGGAAGTAGGATTTTACTATCTGATACTTACTCATATAATTTTTTCCTGAAATTCAGTAGATACTCGTAACAGTGGCATTGCGAGCCTATAACTTCAGTTGTGTATTTTCTGTAAAAACCCAAGCAATTACTTTTGCAAAGAGTCTATTGAGGTAAAGTAGACAGAGAGTGCACGCATGTGGTACATACAACAAAGTATTAAATTGAAGTCGTGTTTTAGTATTTTTTTATACACCCTGAAATAAGTCCTAAGTGTTGTCCTTACAGTAGAAGTAGCAGTAGAGACGATTCATGACTTTCATGTCAGTTTTGAAATCGCTGAAAACAATTTCCTTGTATCTTTACTTATAGTATATTTACGAGGTTTTAAGGCTGAGAGTTGGAGTACTTATTACCTACATACAATACCTAAACAGAAGGTATTCCAACTGCAACTATCCCCTGGTGTCTCGCAAGCAAAACCTGAGGACCGAAGTCGAGGAAGTGAGCGGCCAAGTGGTGATCTAGTAACGTTTCGAACGCACGTTAAGGCAACTCAACTGTCATTTTCTCATACAAAAAGTGTTTTTTTTTTAGTTCTACCTGCTGGTCGATAACGTAACGCATTGTACGCGCGTCGGGTAAATCTAAATGTCACTTTTTGTATGAGAAAATGACAGTTGAGTTGTCCTAACGCGCGTTTAAAACTTTACGTGATTTCCCCTTAGCAGTATTTGATAACTAGGTACATGTCAAATCCAGCAGGTCGATCACATTTGTACGTCTGGTAGATCTAAATGTAAATTTTTATATGAAAAAATGACAGTTGAATTGTCCTAACGCGCGTTCGAAACGTTACGTGATTACCCCTCTGCTGTATATTATTGCGTAACACCTACTTGTCATTGTTATCTGGATAGAATCCTGGCAAGCGACGCTACTGCTGTGGCACATAGGTAATAACCTTGAGACGTATTTAGGGTTAATCGTGCCACTTAACATTGTTCTAGGGTTGCCCACAGCTAATATAGTACGAACGGAGTCATGCTGCTCATAACAAGTCCTGTTCGTATCGTAGTTGACATACTTATATTACTTAAATAGCATTGATTATGATTATTATGTTTATGTAAAATCAATAGGGAAGATGCAGCTTTAATATTTACCATTATTTTGTGATCGAAATGTTAAATAAACATAAAATAATCGGTTCTGAAACGTTTTTACTTTAGTTTATACTAATTTCAAATAATAAACACGATTCGAAGTAATGTGAAACGGAACGTGTTTTTATCCACCCGATCAACGGCTGGTGACGTCACTCCTGTTATGACAACTAAATAAAGGTTGTTAAGGGAAAGATTGTTTTATTAAAAAAAAATGATTTTTTTGAATAAAACTGGAAGTAGGGTTTAAAGCAGACTCTAGAAACCGTCCAAAAGTTAGTGTCGTCATGGTTGTAAATTATGGCGAGTGACAAACAGGAGTGACGTCACAGGAACTGTAGATCCGTTTAGGCGCGAAAGTTTATATTGTCAGTTTGTAACAGAAGTTTTTGACTTTAAATTATAGTATTTTCATTTTTTAATACACTCCTGGTCTATTCAACATGCAATGCTTTCAAATGAAAGCAAAAATTAAAATTTTGCATCTTGCCTATTATAAAGCAAAACACATTACATCATAGTCCGGTTGTCGTTAATTCCAGGCGATCCTATCAACACAAGTCTATGTCTCTTTGATACAATACTTGGAAGATCACGAAGATGATTACCTCGAATTTTTTATCCATTTGAGTACGAGCACTCCAGGATAGGATTACCCCTAATTAGGTATCGAAACTAATACAAATCTGTGTGTTTTTGCCGTGCTTAAAAAGAACAAAACATCTTTACCCTGATACTTATTGCCTTTGACAAATGCGAGGAACTATTTCATTTCAAATATTATTGCTCGATTGATATCCCTACCCTACACAAGCTCCGTCAATTACAATTAACAGTCAGCGGTCGCTATTTTAATTGCCTCGGCTATTTGTTTTACTTTGGCGGTAGAATTTGCTATAAAAACAACGTTTTCGTGATGTACCTAGTGTATTTATGTTATGACTACCAACGTCCTCAGCTCTTTGCTAAAAAGCTAGTTTACTGTCGTAATGTAAAATGTAACAGAAGATGCCTTTTGGGTCGTCGAAGCACTGACTAACCTACCTAATTATACTAGCTACCAAGTAATGGCAAAGCATAGATCTAACCTAACATAGACCAGTTAGTTTCAGTTAGGCTCGCAGTTCTAACTAAACTGAATTTGCTTTATTGGGAGCAGTTTATTTTTTTTTGTTCTTCCTCTGTCATATTACATACCTATGTATTTCCTTCGAAACCTCCACTCGTTTCGCTTTAGCCTTGGTCTATCTTTGTACATTGCAGTGCATGACGTTACGGGAAAATACTTCACTTGCGGATACCAGCGTCATCTTTTAGTATGTTATTAGGCATACGTCTAACGTAACGAGAAAGAGGAGATAACTCCTGGACCCCGAAACTCCCGGAAGACAATTTGCAAAGACTCGATCTCTCGAGTAACCAAATCGCCGCGGCCGCGTTTGGAAAATTAACTATATACATCGTACATACACGTGTGGGATATCAAATAATAATAATAATAATAATAAATATTACGGGACAATCTTACACAAATCAACCTAGGCCCACGGTAAGCTCAGTAAGGCTTAATAAGGCTTTTAATCAAAGGTGAATACATTTTCTTCTATAATTTGTTTCTACATTATATTTCAATAAACACGCAAGTTAAAAGAACGATTAGCAAAAGTATAGGTATAGGTATCTAATTGTTTGAACTGGAGGGCTAATAGCAAATGCAATGAAGCACCACCCGCCGGCGCTAATCATAGAAACCTTTAATGCACCAACATTTATTTTCAAATGTAAGCTTGAAACGTGAAAGGATTATTGGATTTATTGGTGACACCAATAATGAAAGGTTTATCCATAACACCTATAAAGCTTTCACGTTTCCGATTGACATTCTATAAAGCGCTTTGATTGATATTCCACAATGCGTCGTGGTTTTCAGGCGTAGTTTTATTTGCCGAGATTATTTTGCCTCGTTTAATTTCTACATTGTTCTCTTCGTTCCGGTCAAAATTGTAACGGCAGTTGTATATGGACAGGACCGTATCGGAAAGAAAGTAGACAACTTTAGGCATCTCTAAAAACTGGTACGTACATAAAATCGGCATATTTTTTTTTAAAATAACTAACTATATTATATTCTATTTAATTGCAACAAAAAGCAATTACTACTTTTTCACCTCACTTGCTCGGAAAGGCCTTTTTGTATGTTTGATATCTATTGAGAAAATCGCTTTTTATCCACATGTGAAGAAAGTAGACGTAGAACGTTATAAGTACTATGACGTAGAACGTTAAATGTTTATTTTTGGGTTTTTGTATATTTTATGACATATATTTTTTAACCTTTTTTTTTACTTTTTAAAAACTTTTTTAAACTTTTTTTTAAACTTTTTTTTACATTTTTTTTACTTTTTTTAAACTTTTTTTACCACTATTTTTTTACTATTTTAAACAGGAAAAGTCTTTGAGATTTGTAAGTTGGTGTATAATGGGTAGTCTCCGGAACCGTTGAACCGATTTCAAAATAATTTCACCTGCGTATAGAATGAACTTTTTGAAACAACATAGGCTATGTTTTATCCCGCGGGTTTTCCTGCGTTCTTTGCAATACGCGGATGAAGCCGTGCGGGCAGCTAGTGTATAATAAATTCAATCTTGTACGAGTATGCTGATGAAATAATTTGACGAAAAGCATATTTTTGTTGCGCGTTGTTTATTATAATAACAGCGAACCATCCTTAACAAACCGTTTCAACAGAGTTAAAATTTTCTCACTAAGGCAATTTTTCTTATACAGTTTAAGCCCCCATTTTAAGCTCTCTAACCTTTAGTAATTCGCCAGGCCACATAGATGCACCTTTCCACGTCACCACATGGACTACGGTCCGCACTTGACTTGTTTTCCATACACACATTTATACCTTTTTAACCGTCTTAAAAAAAACTGTATGTTTTTTTTTAAAATGTATGTTCGTCGATTTCTCCGTTAATTGTAGACAGATTTCCAAAATTCTTTTTTTTTTCGAAAGAGTATACTCCCGAGGTAGTCCCATTGTCACTAATTTTGGATCTGATCAAGGGATCCTAGGGAAATTGAGGGCAACCCTCAAATTTTATAGGCACGCCTATTACTCGTGTTACTCTCGGAAATCGTAATTTTGGTGAAGTGGAACTGATGATGAAGACCACAGATGACTTATGGAACTCCTCATAGATGTAAAGTACGTCAAATATTCTGATATGGTTCCGTTGAAGTACAGTCGCCATCACATACATAGGTACACTATAGGTGTTCAAAAATATCGGCTCATGCACCCTAATGCCTTGAATATAGATTTTCTCTCTTTTGCACGCTTGAAGTGAGAAAATGAGAGATGTATCTGTTCGGTACCAGTCCTTATCGCTGGTAGCACTCGTTTTGATACTCTGTGTAAAAAACGCCTCACTGTTTGACGTTTGACGTGTTGGGCTTTTCTAACCAAAAAAAAGGAAGGTTGCTTTTGGTTGCTGGAACGGCATGACCCATTTTTTGAGTGTATTTTGTTTTGAGAAAGAATTCACGATATTGTTATATGTTTATTGGAATCAGTTCATAATTGAGGCCAGGCACTCCTATCAAGGAGTTTTGTTTTGTGCCGGCAAGTGTTAAGGTTAACTTGGTGACGTGAGTTTGATTCGCCTATGTGGCGGATACCCAAGAGACGAGAGCGTTCCCCGGGACTCGGCGGCGTCATCACATACGGTTACACAAACACACAGTTACACATACAGAGACCCCCCCGTCGGGACGCCGGCCTACAGACAGCGGATGAAAAATCCATCAAAGGTACCAACGTTTGAGTATAAAAATTTGATACCGGACACATCTTCGGTATGCCACGCTTCTTGGAAGCTATAGCTTAGCGGGGTTGTACCGGACGATCTAATCCGGACCCTTATTCGAGTTCAGTTCACTCATTTTGGGCCCAGCGGCTGAAGCCTCGAACAGGGTGTGTTAGCCCGGGTTAGTAGCTAACATTTTGGTAGCAAGAGCGTGGTTCTTTGAAACGCCTCTGGCTGTGTCAATAGGTATCTTTGACTGGTTCACAGTATTATTTTGATATTTGTGGGAAAAACGTTTTGAGGCTACCCGTTGAGGGAACTAGTTGTAACTACTTTGGTTGAAATAGCAAAATATTACTGAATTGGTTTGTAGTGATATAATAGCACACATTGCTAATTGTTTTGATAGTTGATTTGATATTATTTGGTGAATTTCTTGGTCACTGAAAGCCATATGGCATTTTTATAGGTTAAAATTCCCTTGTTGAAATTAAATAGCAATCTCAAATTCAATTCTTAGGTATATACTAAACACATAGGAAATTGTTATTGCTTGTTTATATAATAATTGTTACTGTTTGGTTTTTGTTTGTTTGGCTTAGTTTAGCAGTTATAAATTAGAGTTCACTCAGAGAATAAGTAATATTCTGAGGGGTTCCTTGGTAAGCCATATAATTTGGTAATTAAAAAATAATTTGCATTGACTAAAATTATTTGGATTAATTGTTTTGTGTGTTGGGAACCTACAGGTTTGGAATATTTTGGGGTTCCCTGAGAAGTGAATATTGCCCAGAAACGTTCTGTGTTGACCGGTGTGTTGCGATTTGAAAATAAATTATACTTGTTAAAATAAATTAATGCTCATTATAAATATTACTTGATTTAGGGTTCAACAAGTAACATTTTGCAGGGTTCCTTGTGCCAAATAATTTTAGTTTATATTGTTTTTGTTTTGCATTGTTGAACATTTTAATTAGAAGTCGATTGGACTTGCGTTTGTTTGTGAGTGTTTGTTGTTGCTGGTTACAGCCATGGCAAGGTTGACAGCCAAGATTAAGGCGGAGCTGAGATGGCTGTCCTCTGCGGTGCAATTGATAAGTAGACCCGACCGGACCGACGCTTTGCTGGCGCGATCGGCTGAGCTGCCGGACCGAGGTGCGGTAGTTCAGAGTGCTTATGCAGAGCTTTTGGCGTTGGACGAAAAGATTGATGATTTGGTGGAGGCAGACATCACACAATTTTATGACTTGCATGATGCGCTGGTTCAGGCTGCGCACAAGGTGCAGCGGGGTCCTTTGATGGCGGAGACGCGATCACCGCCACCCCTGGCTCTCCTAGGGCGTTTGCCAACCCTGGATTTGCCCCATTTTGACGGGGACTTAAAACTCTGGACCGCCTACCACGACTTGTTTTCAAGTCTGGTGGACGCCAGGACAGACTTGGCACCGAGCCAAAAGTTGGCATATCTTTTCTCCACCTTGAATGGAGAGGCACTGGAATTAGTCTCGCATCTTGCGGTCACCGACCAAAATTACCCCACAGCCAAGGAGCTTTTGGAGAAACGATATGCCAACATTAGGCGTTTGGCAGACACCCATGTGGCACAAATTTTGGCGCTCCCTCACATTTATGGGGTTGCCACGTTGCGGAGGGATTTGGTGAATCCCGTGATGGTGGCCTTGAATGCTTTACGACGGCTTGGCCTGCCGGTGGATGAATGGTCGTTCATGCTCTTGCATATAGTTTTGTCACGGTTGCCCACGGACTTGAAGCTCCGTTTTGAGTACAAGCACGGTGGGGATAGTGCCACACAATTGCCGCGTTTTGCGGACCTTGTCGTGTTTCTGGAGGAGGAGTGTCGGTTGGTGGACAACGCCGGGATTGAAGGCCCCTCGGGACCCTCGGCGGGACCTCCACGGGAACAGCGGCGTGTGGCTGCTCGCCCCCCTAAGCCAGGGGTGGTAGAGCCACGCCGCCCGCCCCTCCGATACGCGACGGCCCACGCGCCCCCAAGGTGCGTGTATTGCACGGATGATGGCCATTTGGTTGCAGCGTGCCCCAGGTTCCTGCACAAGAGGGTGAAGGATCGGCGCGGTATCGCGAATGAACGCCAGTGGTGCTACTCCTGTTTGGGGCAGCATTTGCAGCGGGATTGCCCACGGCCTGAACCGTGCCCGCAGTGCCAGGGGAAACACCACCTGGTGTTGTGCGCCAACCAAAATGGTGGTAATCGGTTGGATGGTGCGGGACGTTCCCCCACGGGCGGGGGCCCGCTTCCCCATTACCCCCAAAGGGAGTCTCGTCGGGGCTCGCCGTCCACGGGCGGGGGCACCCCTCCCCCATCTCCTCGTCCACAGCCCAGGTTTGCTGCTGCTCAGCGCAGCTCCCCGCCTCCGAGCTTCTCACCACCGCTGTGCGAACGACCGCGGTTGGAACGCCGCCCGCCCCAATTTGGACGCCGCTCCGCGTACTACGCGTCAACCTGGGTGCGCCCGGGTCGCTGCCCTGAGGTTCCGGTGGACCAGTACCTGGTGCGGTCCAATTGGGCGGGGCCAGCCCAGCAGGACGGCGCCTGTGAGGGTTGTTGGCGGCCCGATGAGGGTCGCCCCCAATAGGTAGCTGCCGCCCGCTCCTCCACCACAGCCGCCAACCCTGAAACAGTACTCTTGCCAACTGTTTGTGTCAGGGTCTGGGGCCCGACGGGTAAGTCCTTGTTAGTTCGTGCCCTTTTGGATTCGGGTGCCCAGGGCTGTCTTGCGTCGTCTTATTTGGTGGAGAGATTGGGCCTCCCATGTAGACCCCGCCCCTCCGTCATCCACGGAATAGGTGGCCTTCAGGTGCAGGGTTCCATGGGGGAAATTAATGTTTGTTTTTCAACTGTCAATTGTGGGCCAACCATTGTGGCCAAAGCGGTTGTGTTGAACGATATTTTGGGCAGCAACCCGCAGGTGGTTATCTCCCCTACCGCGGTGAAATTGACGTCAGAGTTGACCCCCGCTGACCCCCAATGGTTTGTTCCAGGACCTATAGACCTGCTCTTGGGTGTTGATGTTTTAGGTTTGATCTTGTCCGGGGACAAGCGGGTTTTACAACCCTGCGGTTTGATGGCTTTGCAAACCATTTTTAGTTACACCTTTTTTGGACCCGTGTTGAGGGGCTTGGTCCCACGGGTTGAAAATGAAATTTTTACCGTAGGGCTCTCGCTCTCGGACGCCGTCCAGCGTTTCTGGGAGGTCGAGGAGCCCCCCAAGGCTCCCAGAGTCGATCCAGCGGAACAAGAATGCGAATTGTCGTATCAGAATAATACGGGTCGCCTCGCTGATGGTCGTTTTGTTACTCGGTTGCCTTTTAGGGCTGCACGCCCCCCTCTCGGTCAGTCTCATGCCCTAGCGGAAAAAAGGTTGTTGTCCATGGAGCGCCGAATGAAGAGGGATTCAGATCTCCGTGCTAAGTACATTGAGTTTATGCGCGAGTATGAGGCTTTGGGACATATGTCACGCTCGACTATTGATTGGCGTGCGCTCGAGCACTATTTTTTGCCCCACCATGCGGTTTTGAAGACGCCTGGGGGCAAAATTCGGGTGGTTTTTGACGGTTCGGCCCCTACGTCAAATGGGGTTTCCTTGAACCAGTGTTTGCACTCCGGTCCCAAACTGCACCGGGACATTTCGGATATCCTCACCAACTTCCGCCGTCATCAAATTGTCTTTGTGGCTGACATCCGAATGATGTTCCGCCAATCGGTTGTTCACCGAGATGACCGGCGTTATCAGATGATTTTGTGGCGTGAGCGACCTTGTGATCCTATGCGAGTGTACGAGTTGAACACTACCACGTACGGACTTACCTCCAGCCCGTATATTGCCATCCGGACTTTGTTAGAGTTGGCTCATCGGGAGCGATTGAACTACCCCCGTGCAGCGGCCATCTTGGAAGATTCAGTATATGTTGATGATGTTTGCACTGGGGCTTCCACTGCTACGGAGGCTTTGATTTTACGGGATGAGTTGATTGCGATCCTGAAGTCAGGTGGGTACGAACTGCGTAAGTGGTTGTCAAATTGCCCTGATTTGTTGCGAGATCTTCCGGTGGAACATCAGCAGGATCCTCTCTTGTTCGAAGATGCGGACAACCCTAACTTGATTGCGGTACTTGGCATACAGTACCAGCCCGTCCAGGATGTCTTCACTTATCGGGTTAAATTGGACCCCCCTAAGACCTGGACGAAGCGTTCGGTCTTGTCGACTGTTGCTCGGACCTTCGATCCTAATGGATGGATCACACCTGTCATTTTTCTGGCTAAGTGTTTTTTGCATAAGCTGTGGATTGCGGAAGTTACGTGGGACGAACCTCTTCAGGGAGACTTGCTAACCGAATGGTGTTCGATTGTTTACTCACTTCCGGACGTGAACCGGATTTCCTTGCCCAGACTCTTTCTGCCATTCGGCAAGTGTAAAGTTAGCCTCCACGGGTTTTGTGACGCGTCTGAACGAGGGTACGCGGCCGTGGTATTTTTGCGGACTATTAGCCTATCCGGTCATGTTGGACTACATTTGATAATGGCCAAGAGTAAGGTGGCTCCTATCAGGACTAGGTTAACTATTCCTAAGTTGGAATTGTCGGGAGCAGCCCTCCTTACGAGGCTCCTCAATCATGTTTGTGATACTTTGGGTCGTACCGTGGAGATTTCAGATGTTTTTGCGTGGACTGATAGTGAGATCGTTCTTTGTTGGCTTCGCACCTCCGTGCATAATTTAGAGGTTTTTGTTGCGAATCGGATTTCACAGATCCAGAGCTCAGCAACCCCGCTGATTTGGCGACATGTTCCAGGGGAACTGAACCCCGCTGACTGCGCTTCGCGAGGCTGCGAGGCTCCGGTACTTGTAAACCATTCCCTGTGGTGGGGACCAGATTGGTTGTCGCATCCTGCGGCATCTTGGCCCCAGAATCGGTTCTCTTCTCCAGAGGCGTTGCCAGGTTTACGTGTTGGCGTTATGGAAACGCAACCTGTCTACGACTTGAATCCTCTGTTGGAGCGGTACAGCTCTCTGTCGAAATTGATTGGGGTTACCACGCGGATCCGACGCTTCTTGCTCCACGCACGGAACCCAGCTCAGAGGGCATTGACCACGGAATTGGCCTTGTCGCCCTTGGAACACCAAGAGGCCCTGCTATTTTGGGTTCGTGTGGTGCAAGTGGAGCACTTCGAACCGATTATTGACGCGCTTAAAGGAGGATCGAGAATTAAGGGTTCGATCGCTCGTCTGAATCCATTTCTAGACGCATCGGGTTTGCTTCGAGTCGGCGGACGACTTCGAAACTCAAACTTGCCCTATGGAGCTCGCCATCCTTTGTTGCTCCCCAAAGGGGGGACTTTGATCAGTTTGTTGGTGTCTGATCGACACGTTGCTAACGCTCACGCAGGCTGCAATGCCCTTGTAGCCATTTTGCAGCGTGAATTTTGGATTTTGTCTGCCAGACGCACTATTCGCGGCATTATCTTCAGATGTATGCCGTGCTATCGTTTGACGGCCACCCCCACGCAGCCCATGATGGGGGATCTGCCCTCCGACAGAGTCTCGGAGAGTCGACCATTTGCTTGTGTGGGCACGGACTTTGCCGGCCCCTTTTTGGTAAAGACCTCGCAGCTTCGCAACGCTCGATCTGTCAAAGCGTACTTGTGTGTGTTTGTCTGTCTGGCCTCCAAGGCAGTTCACTTGGAACTGGTAAGTGCCCTCAGCACGGAAGCGTTTCTTGCGACGCTAGCTAGATTTGTATCCCGCCGGGGACTGCCATCTCTGATCCGCTCTGATAACGGCACCAATTATAAAGGCACTGACCGTTACTTGAATGAAATTTGTAATTATTTGAATAGTGATAAGGATAATTTAAGATTTGCAATGTCTCGAATGGGCATTAAGTGGCAATTTGATCCCCCCGTTTGCCCACATTGGGGTGGTATTTTTGAGGCTGTTGTAAAAGTTACAAAAACGCATCTCCGCCGAGTTATTGGTGAAACGATTTTAACGTTCGAGGAACTTGCTACGGTATTTTGTAAAATTGAGGCTGTCCTCAACTCGCGCCCTCTCTGCCCTGTCTCGTCGGACCCAAATGACCTAGAAGCATTGACTCCTGGTCATTTTTTGATTGGCCAGCCCCTTACCGCGCTGCCGGAGTACCCCTTCGGGGAGATAAAATCATCACGCTTAAGTCGGTTTGAGTTGCTACAGCAGATGACCCAAAGCTTCTGGCATCGTTGGTCGCTAGAATATTTGCACATCTTGCAGCAGCGCGTTAAGTGGACTGACAAAACTGATCCTCCTCACGTTGGAGATCTTGTACTAGTTAAGGAATCTAATTTGTTACCTTTGTATTGGCGTCGTGGACGCATTGTAAATTTGTGGTATGGGTCTGACGGGGTCCCCAGGGTTGCGGAGGTTATGGTCGGAGATTCGGTTTTGAAGCGAGCTGTAGCGAGCTTAGCCCGCCTGCCCATTTATTAGCAGACAGAGCTCCTCTGCCTGGAGCGGGGGATTGTTCGGTACCAGTCCTTATCGCTGGTAGCACTCGTTTTGATACTCTGTGTAAAAAACGCCTCACTGTTTGACGTTTGACGTGTTGGGCTTTTCTAACCAAAAAAAAGGAAGGTTGCTTTTGGTTGCTGGAACGGCATGACCCATTTTTTGAGTGTATTTTGTTTTGAGAAAGAATTCACGATATTGTTATATGTTTATTGGAATCAGTTCATAATTGAGGCCAGGCACTCCTATCAAGGAGTTTTGTTTTGTGCCGGCAAGTGTTAAGGTTAACTTGGTGACGTGAGTTTGATTCGCCTATGTGGCGGATACCCAAGAGACGAGAGCGTTCCCCGGGACTCGGCGGCGTCATCACATACGGTTACACAAACACACAGTTACACATACAGAGACTCCCCGTCGGGACGCCGGCCTACAGACAGCGGATGAAAAATCCATCAAAGGTACCAACGTTTGAGTATAAAAATTTGATACCGGACACATCTTCGGTATGCCACGCTTCTTGGAAGCTATAGCTTAGCGGGGTTATACCGGGCGATCTAATCCGGACCCTTATTCGAGTTCAGTTCACTCATTTTGGGCCCAGCGGCTGAAGCCTCGAACAGGGTGTGTTAGCCCGGGTTAGTAGCTATTATTAAAAATATCGTCGTCTAGTACCCATAACGCAAGCCTTATTGAGGTTACTACGGGGCTCTGGTTCAATTTGTGTAAGATTGTCCCTTAATATTTATTTACTATTATTCTCGCGTGAAAATAACGAGTTTAAACAGGTAAATGTTATTTTTTTATCTATTGGCAGGTATACAATTTCAACGATGGAAACTTTCAACTACCTACATACAATTTTTCCAATAGGTACCTACCTAGGTACATACGCTTATTGCTTGTTCAAGAGTTGGAACCTAAGAACGAGAGACCTGAAAAATCGAGCAAAAATATAAAGTTTTATCTATCCATATCTCATAAACCCTCCATCATGCGTTTCAAGAACCGCACATTATGCCCACCATAAAAGTTTACTGTTTTGTTAGAAAATATTATTTATCTGTGAAAACGTTATTAATGCTAAATAATAACATCGATTTCGATAATATTATTTCATTCAAATTTCGAACATCTCTGAAAAACAAAGACGTTTAATTTGACCTCTATTCTAATATCAGTCGAGATGACGTTTAGTTCAACATTAATTGTCAATTTGCATACAAATTTGACAAATGTCGCACTTAAGTCGAAAAAGTCTAAAAAGATAAAAACTATGCATTGTCCTTCCCTGTGACTCCTTCTATCTCTATACCAAATTTTAACTAAATGGGGATTATCCACATTTTCATCCCTATTTCATCCCCTTGGGGGATGATTTTCGGGATTCAAACTATCCATTGTCATTCTCCGGGACTCAAACTATATCTATACCAAATTTGATCTAAACGGAGTCCATCCAAAATTTCACCCCCATTTCGCCCCCTTAGGGGAAGATTTCCGGAATACAAACTATCCGATGTCCTTTCAAAACCAAATTTTATCAACATTGGTTACTTCCAAATTTTACCCCCCATTTTACCCCCTAAAGGTAATATTTCTGGAATTAAACCTATCCTTTGACCTTCCCCGGGACTCAAACTATTTATATACCAAATTTCATTCAAATCGGTGCCGCGGTTTAAGTAGCTCTATACAAATTTCCATCCCCCATTTCATCCCGTTAAGGGTTGATTTCCGGGATAAAAACTACCCTATGTCCTTTCCCAGGATTTAAACTATCTCTATACCAAATTTCATCTTAATCGGTTCAGCCGTTTTCACGTGATGCGCGGTCACATAAACAGACAAACAGATAAACCGATAAACAGATAAACAGATAAACAGATAAACAGATAAACAGATAAACAGATAAACAGATAAACAGATAAACAGACAAACAGACAAAAATTCTAAAAACTGTTGGAACGTGTTCTGTTATCGATTCTAAGAATCCCTAGCCAATTTTTTTTCGAATATCTTCCATGTACAGATTTTCGACCCTCTTCAGCTTTATTATATGTATAGAAGACTAGTAAAAGAGCAATATTTGTATATATATATTATATATTTGCAATCACGTTCTCGGAAACGACTCAAACGATTTCGATGAAGCGAGAAATCGATCTAGATTGGTCTCGTTTCCGAGAAAACTCGTTTTCTCGAGATTTTCTCGCATAAAGATTTGTTAATGCAATATAGTACGTAAATTCACCACAACTGTCATCGCTTGATTAGACGAATGGTTATAACATTGGCTTACAACACCTTTGGCCGGGGGTTCAAATCCCAGCGAGGGTATTTTTCTTTTTGCTTTCTTTTTTTATAGAGAATGATTTTTCGTAGTATTAAAGCCGGGAAAAGCATGCCATGGTCATACGTTTTTTTATTGTTTATATATCTTTTTTGTTTTTAAACTATATATTATAAACATATTTTTTTATAGCACTATGCCTTTTTTTTAGCTTCATCTGCTTAGCGTGCCTTCCAAAGCGCTCATTTTAGTAACCACTCAAACAGGCGGTCACCTATCCAAGGACTGACCGCTGCCATCTTTGCTTAACCTGCGTTATCGTTTCCGATTCGCAGGCGCCACTGGGCTATGATGAGCTATGACCGCTTCGCTAGATGGTGCTTATTATTATCTGAAACTCAATTCAGGCATTAATAATGCCTTTCTTTGAATTTGTGATTTTAAATGTTAAGTAATGAATATTATTGTTAATAATATCGGCCGTAAAAAGGTCCAAAGTTGTGTTAGAGTAAGTGTGGAGTAAGTATTGCGTGACGTTGATCTTGTCAAGATGTTTTATAAATTTAACAAAAGGCCAAAGAGGTTTTAATACTGTATTAAAAAAAAAAGCACATAAATGAGTTCTGTACATTTGACGGTTCGATAGCTTCAATGGGGAATGGATGAAAATTTTAGGATTGCCTGATTCTTTTTTTGGTGGTAGGAATAAGCTTCCTTAGCACCAGAAAAAAGTTGCAGGCTTTTCAGCTGCGTAAATTATTTTTGAAAAATATAAACAGTTTCCTCACTGACGTTTTGGGTTTAGGACGGCGAATGAGATACTTTCCTTGATCCGTCGCACAAACTCCTTACAGAAATCCAAATCTTAATAGGTCATGTCGTTTTGGAGATAATTGAAAATAGAAAACATCCAAGACTCAGAAACAAATATCCATTCATGTCCATCACACAAACATTTGCCCTTTACCGGGATTCGAACCTGGCGACCCTTCAGCTTCGTAGGCAGCGTCACTACCCACTAGGCTAACCAGTCGTCAAAACCAATTTTAACCGACTTCCAGAAAAGGAGGATTTTTATGTATAATGTTTGTTACTAGTCAGAACTTCATCATTTAGGAACCGATTCGTACAATTCATTTTTTATTTGAAAGTATTTACTTCCAGATTGATCCCATTGTTTTTAAAAGCCAGTTAGATGATGGAATCCATGAGGAATTGAGGGAGCCCCTCAATTTTATTAAGCACGCGTGTATTGATTTTGGTTATTTTTATTATAACTCGTGTAGGTATTACACTCGGAAACCACACATTTGGTGCAGTGGAACTGATGATGAAGACCACATCAGACGTATTTTGATATGATTCCGTTTAAGTAGCAACTAATGAAGTGCCAAAGGTAATTATGAGATTCTTAAGGAATCGACGGAGCTCCTCAAATATTATCAGCCTACATATGTACCCAAGTTCGCCAATAATCAACGCATTTGCTCTCGGAAAACAATTCATGCGGTAAAGTGGGAAGGAAATGTTAATGTATGTGTTCCTTGGCGAAGTATTGAATCGAAGTCGGTTTAACCTAGATTAAGATTTACTAACATTATATGACATTAAACTAATACAATGACATGTAATATTAATAATATTATAAATAAAAGACTTATGACTTATGACTTATGGATATTTGGAAATCTGAAAAAAATAATAATAATCATTTAAGTTTTGTTTTTAAACTAAATTATGAATAAAATGTTTTGGTGTAATTTTTTGTATTTAGTTGTTTCCTTTATAGTCAGGGGCTTATTAAAATGTTTATTTAATTATTTTCAATTCCAAGGCAAGTTTTTAAAATTTTAATTTAAATTTTTCCGACAAATGAAAAATACACATCTTTCGAAAATTAAAATAAAAATGGTAAACATCTCTTCACCCGAGCAGAGCTCGGTCGCCCAGATATTGTTGGTCATAATGTGCGGTTCTTGAACGCATCATGGAGGGTTTATGATATTTGGATAGATAAACTACTATAATTTGCATGCAATCTATGCACAAAGGGCTCTAATTGGGTTTCATAAAATATTCAGTCTCTACGATGCCTACGAAGGTAACTTTTCATTTCTGGGTGAAGCGTTCTACGAGAACTCTTGTGAGCACAGTGGCATATTTATGGATTTTCTAAGAGCAAATAAATGTATAGGAATGCTCTGAGGGCAAGTTTATGTAGGCCAAGGACTAGTGACCAGACTACAGCAAACTCATATTTGGGTTCAGATGTTTATTGGAATTCACTCATCTTTCAATTATCTACTCACCGGGTTTAATACATTCACAGGGTTATGAAGTGCATATATATAAACTCACTCACTTAAATCAACGCCCAGCCCAGCCCAGACCGTTGAACCTAGAAAGCGTATTTTTTCACAATAGGTAGTTTATATTAACGTAAGTACCCATTAAGAAGGGATTTTTGAAAACTACCCTCAAGGGGGTCAAAAAGGGGTTTGAAAGTTTGTATAGGGATGAGTAAAATTTTATGTGAGAGACTTGAAACTTTATGTATTGACTCTTTATTACAATACAAGAAAAGTAATTATAGGGTTTTGGAAAAGCCCATCCCTAAGCGGGTTAAATAGGGATGCAAAGTTTGTATGGTCCCCCAATCTTATGTATATTATCTAGGTGAGGGCCCTTTCGGATGCACTTCGACCCAGTGGAATCTTTTGTGCATTTGCCCTCTCCTTTATTCCTGCTCCCAGGCTTGCTCCATCATTTCCACAAAGCGGATGATGCAGTTCACCAGGAGCACCTTGAATTCCTTTGGTTGCGGGTAACTGTTACCAAAGTAGTTCAATCTTTGTCTGGCAAGAGCATGACATTCATACAATACTCGTAAGTGTTCCATAGTCTCATCCTCCTCGTTACTCATTCTAAAGTCTAAACTATCCGATAGTCCCATCTTGGCCAGATATAATTCTGAGTTGCTTCCTACTGGATTTCCAGAGTTTTCTGGTCCAGCCCGAGTCCACTCCTTCTATGAAGAGCTTAGATTGCCTTAAGGTCCCCCAAACTCTTCCTTATCAGAATACATAAAAATGTTGTTTTGCGTTTTGGAAAAGAATACCCCTTACATTTTTTTTTGACGAGGGATGAAAGTTTGTATGGACCTACGATATAAACGAGTTTCACGCGGACGGAGTCGCGGGCAGAAGCTATAGTATAGATGTACTCGTATATATACATATTTTCATCCCACTTTCTTTTAAATACTAAGGCCGTAATTTTCACTGGACACAGATCCCTGTCCGGTGCGTGCATACCCATTCATTGTAAGCCATACACCACCGCAAGTCTGGCAAAAAAACGGTCCGTTGTCCGGTGAAAATGACGGACGTCTACAAGCGGCCTTAAACGTTTTCCGTCCTCGTAGGTAATAAACAGATCGCGTCGAAGAGACGGAGTACGTTATATTTAAATATACCTATCAAATTGATACTCGTACTTGTAAAACTGCACAACTATATTTAATTCACGAAAATCTTGATGTCCTACTATCATAATTGTAATATGTGTTCAAATGGAATACTCCACTATTCCGATGTATTAAGATTGAGAGCTGTGCTAAGTAATGTGTGTACAAAACGATTAAAATCAGTTAACGATTCTGATGTTAGCGCCGCAAAGGTGTCAGAGGGGTCGGACGGGTATGCGGGAGGCGACTCGAGGCTAACTTCAGACACGCAAACTTTTGTGCTGCGTACTGTAGAGCGCTGAGACGTTTACCTTATAAGCATTGGCGTATCTAGGGCTGTTTCCTAGAGAGGCCCGGCTCGCTAAGGCAATTTTTTTAATGACCGGCGTGGTATTTTGAACCAGTGACCCAGCATCCTGGGGTGGGCACCAGACCCTTCTGGGGTGGGCACGGTCTAAAATAAAGGCAATTTTTATAGCATATATTCCTGTCCTGTGGATGGAACAATGTATAGTGGGTATTTTTTTGGTATGGACCTCGCATCAAAGTGACCCGCGAGAGGTCTACGCGTGTAATCGCCGGTTCGCACGGCCGCATCGATTTTCGACAATTCAGTCAACCTCGCTCGCTCGCCCCTCCTCGCCGCCAGCTATACAAATGAATGCAGCAGCTATCTCAAACCTCCGTCTATCTGGATGCGAGACGTTACTTACGTTCTCACCGCCCGGGTATCATGAAATCTGAGACATAGTGTTATGCCTATCTTACTCGTATCGTATATAATTGTCAACCGGGCGGCGGTGTTTTCTTCCTTGCTACCGTCAAAGTGTTCAGTACCAAAATTGGTCCAACGGAACACTTATGCGATCACTCGGAGGCTGTCCGTCTGTCACATCCAGTTTTCTCAAATACCGTAATATGATGTCTTTCTAGTGTAAAATATAACCAAAATAACTTTTTTTCATAGAAGAAATAGAGCTCATCAAAGAGCTCTATTTCATAAGTTATAGCCAACTAAGACTTGGAAATACACATGCATAACTGAAATTGTGTTTAGATGGCGGGAAAATTATCAATACGATGCCACCTTAAATACTTTTAATTATATTAACAAATGAAAAATTTATACTATCCGACATCGTATCATGTTACGCTGGTTCATCCCGTATAAACTGACCTTCGGTGACAGTTAAATTAGGTACTCAGTAAATACCTACTGAGTACCAAATTATAGTTGTGACGTCATCGCGGGAAGCTGGACTTCACAAAGATAACACAACTCGCCCACTAAGGCCAATATAAGTCCGACCTTCGATAACGTGTATTTGTTACGAATCTAGAATATCTAGATGTCAACATATACTAGGGATGATTGGTGAGGAGTGAGATAGGTTGTGAATAATGTATAGTCTTCTGTCGCAAATGGTCCCGTTCGCAATTCGTCCCATTTGAAATTCGTCCCGTTCGCATTTCGTCCCGTTCGCAATTCGTCCCGTTCGCAATTTGTCCCCCAAACGCACCTCGTCCCGTTCGCTATTCGTCCCGTTTGAAATTCGTCGCGTTCGCAATTCGTCCCGTCTGCAGTTCGTCCCGCAAACGCACCTCGTCCCGTTTGCGACTGGTCCCGTACGCAAATCGTCCCGTTCGCAATTCATCCCGGAAAAGCACCTCGTACCGTTCGCTACCGGTCCCGTTCGCAGTTCGTCCCGATCCCGATGTCTATATTTATTGTTTTGCAAGCAACATATGAGCAACAGCGAGAACCACATCGAAATAAGGCTGAAAATTTTCGAGATTTTCACGAAAAGCGACACAGACTTACAGTCATAACCGTAATGTATGTACGCTTTTTACACACACACCCATACACACACAGACCGTGCCATCACTCAGAAAGAAAGTCGTTGAGTCTGAAAGTCTAAGGAGACATCGGTGGGGTCGGTGACCCCTGAGGGCACTGAGACAAAAAATATCTCCGCGGCTACCGAGCGCTACGCCCCGTAGCCTAACGGGGCGTAGCTTGTAGCGCTACGCATATCAAGTTATCGGGCTGCTACGATCTGAGGGTTGTCTGGTGTCTGTATTTTGTATGAGACATAGATAGTACCGTTTTGCATTCCAATTTTGTCCATCATCGTCTCCCACATGTTTTTGCTGACTAATTTGCTCAAACGTTAGCTGGAAGAGATCCCTTAAAGAGATAAGCTCGCCTTTGTACTTCATTTGTTTTGTTTCTTTTTTCACTTTGCATTTGCAATGCTTTATGTTTAGTATAATAAAGTAATACATACATACATACAATTTGAATGCAATCCCTTTCTCGCGCTCGCTTCTACCTCTAACATGTAATACGGGCTATAGAAACACATTGTAATCAAAGTAGAATTCAATATTTAAGGTATCAAGTAGACTCCTTGCGCCAATTTCACTCGGAGACAACTCTTTATACAGTCGATTACGCGTAAATTCATGACTTGGCGTTGGCGCCGGCATTTGTCTATGACCCCGAATTTATGTTTCGCTAAGTATTGTTTCTGGAACGTTTGGGAATTATGTTCTTATTCGAAATAAGGAGATAATCTAGTTGACGGCCCCGGTCCTACCCTTTACTTAATCTCCAGTGGGCCAAGCTAGGTTAATGCTGGTGGTGTAGGTAGTTCCACACGATGTATCATTGTTATATATCTAGTTATAATAAATGGGTAGGTATTATGACTCCCAAAATTTAATCGAGGGTTAGGTCACATTAGGTCAAAATTAAAACGACGAAAAACGAACAGACGCGGCCGGGCTCGTAGCTTCTTATTAGGTAGTGTTCATAGGTATATCCCAGTAGGTACTCGATTCATACATACACATAAATTCCGAGATACAAGCGAAAAACCGAAAAAAGGGACCTTTAAATGTTCGAAATGTTTTTCAAAACAATATACTAAAATGACGTTGTTAAAATACTTAGTAGACCACTTTCATTCAAGTGTAATAAGTACATTACTTACCTAGGGCGGTTAAACATGTATGACGTAAAATTGTGTATCTATCCAAACATCATAAACCCTCCATGGTGCGTTCAAGAACCGCACATTATGACCACCATAAGAATAGACTGTTTTGTTAGAACGAATTTCTTATCTGTGAAATAGTATTTTTCACAATCGTGTTATAATAGAGAGCTTTTTAGTCGAGTACCGTGTTTAGGCCACGAAGCTTGCTGAGTGGCCTAAGTAAGGTACGAGATTAAAAAGCTTGATTATAACACTATTGTGAACAATACTTTTTGTACGAGTTCATTAAAATTAATTTTCTACGAGTCAACTGAACTAATTAAACAAACTCGATACTGTTGAAACGAAGTGCAGCTCATCGCTCGTACGCTTGTTGATATCTTAAAAGACATCAACGAGCGTACGACATCAAAGCGATTCTATTGGTCCAATTCATTACAGTTCAGTAAAGCAGCCACGTGATTGGTCGAATTTATTTTAGTTGTCTTGAGCGTATCGAAAATTAGTTATTTCGATTGTTTCGACAGTAACATGGACTACAACTATGAAAAGAGTGACATTGCAGTATTCTCTATGAAATCTTAATACACATATTTTAATCGTTGAGTACAAAATAGTACATTATGATACAAGTGTGCTAAGTTGGTCATTACACTCGAGTCGGTTTTTAAGCCTGAGCCGAAGGCGAAGGCTTAATGGAGACGAGAAGTGTAATGACCAATGCTCACGTGTTTCATACGACGTTTTTCAACACATTTGCGAGGAAAAAAAAATAAAAATAAAAAATTAAAATGTTAAAAGATATGTAATGAAAAGGCACTAGTGCGATAATGTAATGTAAAAGTCACGGCATGGGTAATATTCTGCATTATTTTGCTAATATTTAAAAAGATATGTAATGAAAAGGCACTAGTGCGATAATGTAATGTAAAAGGCACGGCATGGGTAATATTCTGCATTATCAGTGTAAATACGCTGTAATAAGACCTACTTTACGAGCAGGTGTGTTGAAAATGTTATTATTGCTAATTAATGACATCGATTTCGATATTATTATTTCATTCAAATTTCGAACGTCTCTGAAAAACAAAGAAATTTGATTTAACCTCAACTCTAATATCAGTCGAGATGACGTTTAGTTTGAAATGAATTGTCATTTGCATACAAATTTGACAAATGTCGCACGTATCGAACGATATGATAGTTGGATCCGACTCTAGTTCTCTGAATTAAAAAAAAACTATGACAGCTGCCAGAAAACAACGCCGCGATGCCGGTCATAATATGCGGCTCCTGAATGCATCATGGAGGCTTATGATATGTGGATACAGTCACATAAACTACTATTATAGCCCCAATTATGAGCTTTAATAGCCGCGTTTCTGAACAAGATTCTGACAATAAAGTATTCTGAAATACATTTTCAAACGAATAGTTCAATTCTTTTGTAAGGTTATACCGCAGTTTTATTATACACCGCAGCGCGTTCAAAGATGCTGGCATTCGTTTGCATGGTAAACAAAAGTGCTCTTTGTCTTAATAAACGCGAAATGGTTTGTTTGGAATGAATTTTTCGAATGCTTACTTCAAGTTCAAACTTGCTACATGCAATGTTAAATGCTTTGCACACGAGTTTATCTTAGAGAAGTGAAGTTCTTATGTTCCTGTTAATGTTCTACTTACGGTGGGTTTAGAGTTTAGACAAAATGAACGGACTAGCATTCTTTGCACTTACGTTTGGTCTATATCGATGATTATTTTCGTCAATTATCTATATTTTTTCATTCTGTACACGCATCACGCATTTTGCAGAACTATCCCGCCTACAAATGTATGCGGTAATGACAACAGCAGCTTCGAGCGAATATAAAAACTCAACTTTGTAACTTGTTTGTTGTTGCAGAATATTTTAATTTTTTTTATGTTCTGTGTTCCATTCCCGAATACTGGAGTTACCGATGAAAACGATATCAAGAACAAGAACAAGAAAGAATTACGCCCTGTCGGACGTTTTTGCTTTTTGCACTAATTATTAGAAGTTTTTTCACAAACAGGTTTCTATTTGTGGTAATGACAAAACGAAATTTTCAACATTGTTTGAAGCGTTGTTATAAGTGTCCTAATGCTTATAAAACAAAAAGATCAGAAAATATACATATATAGATGTAATATGGTCATAGTAAAACAGCATTGCTCTAGGATTTAAAACCAGAGAGGAAACAGTTGAGAACATTTGTTTAGAGAATTCGGCATTTTACAAAACTGGTTACTAATTTAAGGTCGCTGCAGGTTTATTGCGCCATCTGAATTCCTTTTTGAGAGTTAGTTCGTTTGATTGTCCACTTCATGCGTTTGTTGTATTTAGATGCATTCCCAGTTGTCTATGTGATGTCAGGTTTTTCTCGTACGTAGATGGCAGATGGCGTTTATTTTGTTCATTTAGTAGTGTAGTATAGTAGTGTAGAGTAGCGTCGGTGAGCGAGCGAAGCGGAGGTATTGCAAATATAATTCGTAATTTTTAAAACATAGACAGTTGACTTTCAACCTTATTCGTAGGTAGATAATCTTTAAAATCGTGTAAAACTAGTGCTGTAGTTACACCGTTTGTTTCCTGAGCGTCTCTTCGTGTTCGACTAAACAAAAGAGTAAGCAACATCGGTTTGGCTCTATCGCATAACCGCACAGTGTCTTCATTCGAGTCTGGAACAAACTCTGGTGAGTTATCAAATATGACCTTTCGTAACACCAAACGAAAATATGCAAATAACTATGATGACGTAATGAGAGAGCTATTAGAGATGCGAAAACAAATGAATGAAATGATGGATCTATTGCTTCATACTAAATTAGCAAGTGATCAACAAACTGAATCTATCAATAAATTATCTCTCGAAATTATATCAATCAAGGAAGAATTAAAACATAACCAAACAGCCACCGCAAACTTGTCAAGAGAACAAAATGGCATGAAAGCTGAGATCACTAGTCTTTCATCGCTTTGCATTACTACCAAGGAAAAGGTAGACTGCTTGGAAAGCAACCTGACACAACTGCAACAGAGCCAGCCTATCCTCGAATCATCATCTTCATCCATCATCGGCACCTACGAAGACGTCCTTGTAGAAGTTCAAGAACGCTTTCAAAGAAAAAACAACATTATAATCGAAGGGATACCAGAGCCGGCGGCGGCTGCTACACTAGCTTAAAGACTGACAGAGGACAAGAAAGAAGTGCTTAAGATTGTGCGAAAGATGTCTGCAGAATGCCCTGAACCAAATAAAACCATGCGATTGGGCAAGTACAGAACTGATAAAACTCGTCCCATAAAAGTGACCTTCTCATCCACGGAAGATGCCTTAACCATCCTGCGTAATAAAAGTAATTTAAATGATGAATCGGTAAAAATATACTCTGATCAAACACCACAGCAACAAAAATACTTCAAAAACCTAAGAATTGAGCTTACAAACCGAGTTTCAAATGGTGAAAGTAACCTCACTATAAAATACGTTAAAGGCGTTCCTAAAATCATCGAAGATCCCTCAAAAAACTGAATGATGTTAATGGAAGTGCGCTCTGATATCCGTAACGCGCTCTAAGCCACATCCATCATCATCCTCCTAGCGTTATTATTCCCGGCTGTGCCCCTAAAGGAGCCTGGGGTCCGCTTTGACACCTAATCCCAAGATTTGGCATAGGCACTAATTTTACGAAAGTGACTGCCAACTGACCTTCCAACCCAGAGGGAAAACTAGACCTGATTGGGATTAGACCGGCTCTAAGCCACATCCATTCAACCTTAATCTGTGTGTGTGTACATCGCTGCTACTTACTATGCAGCGCGTCAACACATCTTTAGCCGTTTATCGGTGCATTTGTTTGTCTACCTGCTAATTTAAAAATTTAAATACATGCACTTAACAGATATGTTATTATATTTTAAATATTAAGCCTAAAGTAATTTTTTTGTGATAGAAAATGTATTTATTACTTATCTCGTTTCATACAATATTAGGTTTTTTTTTTTTACAAACAAATTCTTCATCTATCTGGGATATCAAAGGAAAATATTGTAACTTATTTCAATTATTATGTGCTTTTCAAACAATGTAAACAAATGTTCTTATTTTTTTAAAGAGTTTTCCATGAAATCTCATGCCGGTTAGTACGCAAGTTTTGTCTTATCTTATTTGTATATGGAATAGGGGTTAATTTAAGATACTATTTTTGTGAACGTTAATACGCACACATACGCTCACCATAACAATGTTAATTTAAGTACTTTAATTCACATGTAAGTGAATTGTAAAAAATCTTATGAGAAATAAATTTATATAAACCGATTTAATTTTTCTGCCCTGAAGTAAATCTCTTTGTTTTGCGTCGTTTTGAGGGACTAGCTGGTTTTTCGGCTTTTACTTTTTAATTATTCAAATTTTGAAATGCGTAGGATATCCTTCTGGAATCTGGTCAATTCTTGTAAACTGTGAAGGGTCATTCTTGATATAGAAGTCCTGGTGCGAACTTGCATTTTGCAGACGGCGCCTTTTTAGGGTTCCGTACTCAAAGAGTAAAACGGGACCCTATTACTGAGACTTCGCTGTCCGTCCGTCTGTCTGTCACCAGGCTGTATCTCAAGAAATGTGATAGCTAGAGAATTGAAATTTTCACAGATTATGTATTTCTGCTGCCGCTATAACAAAAAATACTAAAAACAAAATAAAATATTTTTTGAAGGGGGGCTCCCAAACAACAAACGTGATTTTTTTGCCGTTTTTATAGATAATGGTACGGAACCCTTCGTGCGCGAGTCCAACTCGCACTTAACCGGTTTTTTTTTTAAAACAGCCCAGTTCTTACAGTTAATGCTGAATTATTGTTTACCCAGGCGCGGGAGTGCGCGTTTCTCAAGTTTATTGGATTTTTCAGCTGTGATTTGTTTTATTGAAGTCCTAGTCGCCAAATTCATAGCGATTTCTTGGGTGCCACAAGAGGCCTTTTTTGGATTCAGCTTTGCTGGATTGGATCATCCAAGGATATTCTTTCAAGGCCGAACCAGAGGAGTGTTCGGGTGAGTGTTTTCCTCATTAGGCTCCTTTAACTTACCGGTTTCTATAGTTTTTTGTCGTGTATTGCTAATTGGCTTTATTTGTTGGTAGCCGCCATTTTCGGGCGCTAGGAGAAGCTGCTGGCCAATCATTCGCAATTAGACGCGACCGTCCCGCAAGGCACTCTACGGGCGACGAAGGCCTGTTCAGTTAAGGAATACGTGCCGGTTATCCTGTTTTAGTGCCACGCAGGCATCCTGTGGTCAATTCTACGAGAGACGTCGGTGTCGGAACTTCACTATCGGATTAGTATAAGTAGCGTTTACGTTTAGTTTTTTTCAGACCTTCTGTGACTAGATTGTGCGTTGGTCACAAATCACAAACGCGCCGTGCTCGCATAGCCGGGTACCTCAGAGCATTCTGTGTCGGTTACTGATTATTTCATCAGGTCATAACTTTTCAAAATTTAGAAAGGAAAGATATTCGCCAACGTAGTTTTTTTTTTGGCTAATTCGTTTAGGACCATCAATTCATATCATCCTTCAAGAGATCATCCATTCCACGCATTTCTCATCCACTTACCCCTTTACAACTATTTTATAAACCATATGTGGGCCGTTTCTGTGTGGCTCTATGTACCCGTAGCTTACGACCAAACGTAGCGGCTCGTTAATCGCTTCCCAACGTTAGTGTGCGATTTAATATTTTATTTTATTTATTCCATTGTAGGATACTGTTCTTGTATGGACCCTGATTGTGGTCTAGGCATTTTTCTTTTATTTAAATTGTTACGACACATATGGCCGTTTGACGCGATGAGTGTGTACCTTTGCTTGCTTAGTTAGCGCCGAAAGGGTTATGTTATAAACAATTCTTTGGCGGGCTTCTAGGTAAATTTTCTTAAGGCTGTATAATATGATAAATTTAACTGCACGTTGTCCTTCTCTACCGAATTCATTTTTTTTAATTACAGTGTTTTTCTAGTGTGAAACGTGTTCAGGAAAGTGAAATAAATTACTATCGTGTTGAGTATGCAAGTGTATTTTTTCTACACCTATTTTTGCTGCAGTACCTACTGTAATGTTTAAGAACAAAGTTTAAACATAGTTACTTCAATTCAGTACTTCGCCAAGCCACAAAGGTACATGAACATTTCCACATTTCCATTCCAATTTACCACATGTACTGCTTTCAGAGAGCGAGTGCGTTGATTATTACAGAGAAAACCCAAGTCGCTATCTGTAGGCTGATAATATTTGAGGAGTTCCGTCGATTCCTAAAGGATCTGAGAATTACCGCTTCATGAGTTGCTACTTCAACGGAATCATGTCAGAATCTTTGACGAACTTTTCATCTTTGAGGAGTTCCATAAGTCATCTGTGGTCTTCAGTATCAGTTCCACTTCACAAAAATTGCGATTTCCGAAGGTAGTAAATACACGAATTATAATAATAGTCGCTATCTGTGGGCTGATAATATTTGAGGAGTTCCGTCGATTCCTAAAGGATCTGAGAATTACCGCTTCATGAGTTGCTACTTCAACGGAATCATGTCAGAATCTTTGACGAACTTTTCATCTTTGAGGAGTTCCATAAGTCATCTGTGGTCTTCAGTATCAGTTCCACTTCACAAAAATTGCGATTTCCGAAGGTAGTAAATACACGAATTATAATAATAAATACCGAAATCACTACATGTGTGCCTATACAATTTGAGGGTTGCCCTCAATTTTTCTGGGATCCCATTATCAGATCCTGATTTGGTGACAATGTGACCACCTTGGGAGTTTACTCTTTTGAATAATAATTTACTTTAAAAATAAAGTTTAAACCGACTTCAATACAGTACTTCGCTAAGCCACATAGGTACATGAATATATCCACATATCTTTTCCAATCTACCACATGCACTGCTTTCCTAGAGCAAATGCGTTGATTATTACAGAAAAAACCCAAGTCGCTATCTGTGGGCTGATAATATTTGAGGAGTTCCGTTGATTCCTAAAGGATCTCCGAATTACCACCTCATGAGTTGCTACTTCAACGGAATCATGTCAGAATCTTTGACGAACTTTAAATCTTTGAGGAGTTCCATAAGTCATCTGTTATCTTCATCATCAGTTCCACTTCACCAAAATTGCGATTTCCGACGGTAAATATACGAATTATAATAGAAAATACCGAAATCACTACATGCGTGCCTATAAAATTTGAGGGTTTCCCTTTATTTCCCTGGGATCCCATCATCAGATCCTGATTTGGTGACAATGGGACCACCTCATAAGTATACTCTTTCGAATAAACAAAGAATTTTGGAAATCGGTCCACTATTGACGGAGAAATCGGCGAGCATACATAAAAAAAAATACATAGAGTGGAACATAACCTCCTCTTTTTTTGAAGTCGGTTAAAAAAAGAATTTTGGAAATCGGTCCACAATTGACGGAGAAATCGGCGAAAATACATTAAAAAAAAACACATACATACAGTGGAACATATAACCTCCCCCTTTTTTAAAGTCGGTTAAAAATAACTGTAACTGTCAAAATGTTTTCGTCACACTTGCACGTAAAGGGCTTCAGCATTGTATTCATTGGGCGTAGTAGCTTTTACCGATCTCGTTGCAGAATGTAGGTACAATCAAACACAGTGCTAACTTATTTTACAGTGCGTTGGTTAATAAATAGAATCTTAAGTAAGCGAATATGAGTATCATAAGTAAGTTACAATGTTTATCGTCACTTTACATTGTGTTTGTTGTCATCTTCTCTTGTATTTTAGCTTGACAGTCACCTTTATTAGGCGCCGCGCCGTTTGTCTCGGTGACAAATGGATGCATCCAAATGGATGCACGTAATATTTTGACTACATTCACGGGGTTTCATTACAGAGTAAAACCGTGGAGATTAGGGTTTTTGCAACCAATAATAGGCTATCCATGATACAAAATTTGTGTTACACGCAATAAAAAATGTAACACAAAAGCAGCTATCGGTTTAACCCTTTACCAGGCCCCTAAGAATTAGCGTGTCTTCATACGTGCTTTATATACTGTTACAACCGTATTGAACGCCTTGTAAAACATGTATTTACGAAAATCGGAGATGTTCCTTTAAACCAGAAATAAAAATGTGGGTTACGGTTATCCCATCGCCTGACTAAGTAATTAACTGTCATTCTCGATTTTGTCTTATTATATTCTTGATCAGGAGAAGGGATATTAAAAAAAAAAAAACTACGAAACATGAATTCGCTCTAGGTTGAACACAAAAACAGTTTTATTTATTACTTACGTGAGTTTTTATGATATGACAAGACAATTTACCGGGCCATGGGAAGAATAGCTCCCGCACAGTTAAACTCTAATAAGGCCATGGGATAATGTCAACCCACATCCTAATTCTGGTCAAACACAATAATGCATGAATATTTAGCAATGTTTACGATTACATTACCTTTCAACACTCAAAATCTACAAAATATCAAAAAATTGTTCGACCTATGTACTTCGGTTTCATAGAAATTAAGGAAAGTGATCGAGTTTCGCCGTAGTTTACTGAAATTAGAGTTTAAGTGAATTTAAACGGCTGCCAAAGATATATTACGCGTTTTAGAAGCGTGTTGTGAATGAAGATCATAAAATACTATTTTCAGGGATTGACAAAATATTTTATAGGAGATTTGGAGTTAAAACCTGACTTACGGTAATCGATATAAGATGTGGGAGGAATATATCCCTTCGCCTGGTAAAGGGTTAAAAAAAATCCTAATTTTGACAGCCTTAGCCTATATAATAATTTAAAAGAAAAAAAATGGCACTATGGGATTTAGGCATTTTGACACTCGGCTATTAGATATAGAAGTACCTTAGGTCACTACGAAAGTTTTGAGATACAAAAAAATAATAAAAGTTATTTTTTTTTTATTACAGTGTCTCAAAGTACTCTCCATTAGCTTCTATGCATTGAGTCGCGGGCCGGCCACTTCTTTCATCATCATTTAAGGAAAAAACCCCTCGTTTACATTGAGCAAACCATCTGAAAACTGTAAACGCCGGAACTTGTCGCTCACTGCACTCACATTCATATTTATAATCGTACGAAATCATCGCACGAAAATGTTCTCGCTTAAAATCCATAGTTGACGATAAAAGCCCGCGGAATTGAAACAAAAAACAACTGTCATTTTTTAATTTTTTTTATATTTCATTAAATGGTTTTCTATGTTCGAATAACAAATAATTTATCTTTAAAGGTTAAAAGGTTCAATCTAGTTGCGTTCTTTTTATACATTTTGAGTGTCTCAAAACTTTCCTAGTGACCCACGTTTTGGAGGGCAAAGTGAAATTACGTTGTAATGGAACCAAAACTTGACGGGCACGCCGTCAGCTGTTTATATATGTTTATTCGAAATTCACTAGCACGCCATTTGTCTCGGCGACAAAAGAATGCATCCAATTGGCTTAGCGTAGTGTGTTACAACACTAACAACGTTGAATTTTGACATTTACGACCGCTCCATTCGGATGGCGCGTTGGCGCCTGTCTTTGGCTACCCATCCGTCAGGATATCAAACGGGCTGCACCAGCCATGATTAATAGTACATTACTGCAGAGATCAGGAAAATAGGGATTGCCGGCCAACTAGATATTGACGGTCGAGCGTAGCGAGGCCAGATAGGGAAACGAGGCTGGTAATCCTTTTTCACGCCGAGGTATGTACGAGACTACGAGTAGGTATATTACTTTTTCCCTCACTGCCTCGGAAAGCCGTCTTTTATAATTTAAAACCAGTGAGCAAAAACGCATTTATCCACTAGTGGGCAAAGTAATTTGACCTTGGAGCGTAGCTAATGAACCGTGATAGTTAGACAGTTGACATTTTCACAGATGATGTATATCTGTTGCCGCTATAACATCAAATACTAAAAAACAGAATAATTTTTTTTATACAAGGGTGCAAATTTATTATTTAAATTGAATGAAGTTGTTTTGCATGTTGCACTTTCCTCGCTACAGTGAGGTGAAAAGTTTTGTGTTACACACGGGTGCAAATGTATTTTACTTATATCGTGTGTTGAAACACTCGCTACGTACAAGATTCTATTTTAGAATCACTCGCTGCGCTCGTTGTTCAGCTATACAATCCTTTCGCTTGCTCGTGTTTCAATTCCACACTCGCGGGTAAAATACAACTTTGCACCCTTTGTATAACAAATAACTATTTCTCAAACATGCAATGGAATATTCTCTTTACGTTCCATATAATAGACTCGGAAGTATCCTTTTTCGGGCGCAGCATCTCGAGGCGGCCTGAAATGGGATTTCATACAACTTTTCAGGCCTGCAAAGTAACTAGCCATGCAAATTAGTATGAATTGAGGATTTTTATTTATTAATTCATTGCACGTTTGAGAAAAGCACTATACATGCCTCGGCGTTAAAACGGATTCCCGGCCTCGTATCTCTATCCGGCCTCTCTACGCTCGGCCGTCTATACCTAACCGGTGTTTTCCCGGCCTCTGATGTAATGTAGGTACTATTTCTCAAACACGCAATTAATTAAAAAAAAAAAATGTTAGAACGCCACGATGTTGTTTCACGAATTTTCATATATTCATATTCATATATTTATTCAGCTTACTTAAACTAGGTATACAAATGTGGTAACTAACAATACTGGCATGTTGTATTATAATATTTATAATATAAGTAAAGGTTACATTAAGTTAAGTAAGCCACCTTCCGTACTAGTTTAAACTGTATTACGGCAAGGTTCCTTCTCCTCATGATCAACCACTCAACCACGTAGCCATAGATGGTAGGAACATAATAGCAGTTAGAATTGTTTACAGTATGTATATAACTATAATTATTAACCTAGGTACAAGGATCGGTAATAGTATTATTTTAAGGCACTTGGTTTCAATGTAATTCATAACATCATTAGCATAATTATTGCATAAGTATCTAGGGACTGTATCGTGTGTAATTCATACTGAAATAAAAGAAGGTCGCTTTGCAGGCCACCAATTTTGTATAAAATGCCATTACGGATCTCTCGTCTCGCCAAAAAAATATTAAGTACAGTCACCATCACATACATAGGTACACTATAGGTGTTCAAAAATATCGGCACATGCACCCTAATGCCTTGAAAATAGAGGTGTGTTCCGATGTTTGTGACGTGCTTGTTTGCTCCGATGTATGTGATGGCGACTGTACCTATATTTTATTGTATGTTTGAGAAAACACTTTAGTTTTGACATTCATTTACATGGCGCGGCGCCGCTCCAATCAGCTTGTTGTAGTCAATGTCCAGCTTTTAAAATATATTCCTGAGTAGGTACCTACTTTTAATGTATCCCTAAGCTTACCCGCGTAAGACCCGCGTATCACAAAGAACGCAACGGCCTCGGCCCGCGGGATAAAATAGGTAAGTACAGTATATCTCCATCCCGAAGGTTCAATTCCATTTACTGGAGAAATAATATTTTAAAGCGGACGAGTAGTTCTGGACATAATATATGTAGGGGATACAAACTTACGAAGCTATAATCTCCACGAAGTTCCAAACTAACTTCACCCGTTATAATATTAGCATAGATTTAACTCATAAATAAGCGCATGTAACTAACAAGCCTTCTACTTTGCATTACCATTCTGAACTGCAGTTTCATCTACTGAACTAAACGCAGACCCAGTAAATGGATGTATTATCGCTGATCAATTGTCAACTAATTACGAATAGACTCATTACACGTGAACATTACGCGAATAGGTTGAACAGACAAAGCTTATTGTGTATTTGAACACGCCTGCACAAAGCCCAAGCGACATGATTGGACTACTAACACCTTGCCAATATAGTTTACGGCACAAAGGGCACGCGTGTTTCAATGCAGGCATATGTGCAATTTGTTAATTTAGTTTAGTGTGATGACTGATGTATCGCTGGGACGATTAAAACTAGTGTTATTCAATTAGGCCAGTCCGTAGAACGAACGAACGTAGAACGTAATCGAAGCAATACTCAACCGTTTATTTTGTATTATTATTTATTTTTTTAAGTACCATATGGGGTACTTTGATACAAAACAGTATGGGGCAGTTTTGTACGTATCAAAGTACCCCGTAAGTGTACCAATCTGCCCCGCTAGTTCGACCGAAAATATTAATGCTATATTTCTTTTTTTTCTAGAAAATGGTTTAAACGTATAAAACGACCACTGAACGAAATAAGATCAACGAGGAGGATGTTAAAACTGCTACATATCTCAAGTTGTGGCCAAAACACTATCTCTGAGAGCCGTAGCATCCAAATACATGTTATATTTCTGTTAATACATATGTTGACTGAATAAATGTATATATAGATAAAAAAGTTAGTGACGTTGTTTTGCTCTTACCAAAGCCCAATTTCACAAAGGGAACATCTCGTACGTCAGAACTTTATAAATTTTCGGTTAATATGAGCCAATATAATGTTCAATGAATATATTTTTCTGTTAACTAGATAGACTATTATTATAATTCAAATTGCGTGTATGACAAAATTTTCAGATAAATATACTTTGTCGTCAAAGTTTTTGTGTAACATTAATGTATGAGTAATTTCTAATGACTGATTGGTTGTCATATATAAGAATATTTTTCTGTTTTAAAAACTAGAACTGCCATAATTAGTTAAGAGGAAAAACAATGTTTATTTTATACCCACTGTTCGGGCCGAGCGTCTGCCCGACCCTTAACCGCCTCTCGTGTGTACGCCCTTTTAGTCTTTGGTTTTGAAAGTGACACTTGGCTGTCACATTTGAGCTTGTCGGTCGCAAAAGGACTCGTAAGAGTTCGGTTGGAAAACGTGTGCTCCTTTTTGTAGTAATTCCTCGTTTTGTGGACATAGGTCCGAGGACTTGATTTGTGTTTTGGTAAAAGTACTTGGAGACTCGTTTGGTGGCCTGAAGGCCCGAGTCGTTTTGGTTAAAATAGTGCCGGAGATGTGATGTGTGCCTGTCGGCACCAGCCCGCGGACCCCACGGCGCTTCACGGCCCCGGAGACCAGCTTGGGAGACTTGACTTAACTTTGAATGACCCTTGACGGAAACTAGACAAATTTGACACGATATCGCGCCCACGGGAAGTCAGTAAGTTAAGCTCCCTATTTTGTAGCAAGCCAGCATTACTGGCATAAATTAGACCCACGAGATCGTGTGGCACGTTCAGTTCCTCGCATTAGGCAAGGTACTGAACACCCACTTAAGTCAAACGTATTCAACCTATCAAAATACAAAAAATACAAAAATTGTTTATAATATGTAATAAAACTTCCATTCGACTTCTTACCAAACTAGGCTGAGCCTGTATCTTGGCCTTCTTCAAATATCAATATCAATACATAAGTACAAAGTTATTGACTGATTAGAGATAAAAGACGTTAGAAATAAGTGTTATAGGTTACTTGAACGAATGAGTGATCTCTATTAATTATTATATATTTTTTTATTCATAAAGAAAATGTACAAACAAGGGATGACGACGGCAATGACAAAAAGAAAAGATGGGGCGGAGGGGGAGGTTGGTTGTAAAATCTTGCTTAGTTTAGAATTCCTGCTCCGTCTTCGCAATCGAAGGCTTTGATGTGTCTTCTGGTGCCTCTCACTCTCATGGAGACAGCTCGTATGAGTGATATTTGAACTTTAACTTTTAGCCTGAAAATTATTTGTGATTTTCCCATTTGGATGATAATTTGGATGCTGTTTTTTTCAAGAAATTCATATATTCAGTCTCTAAGGCTCCATCAGATGAGATTACTAATGGAGTAAATGAGGCTCTTAAGTCTTCTGAGGCTCGGTCATATTTTAGATGTTTTTCTCGACTGTGTCTTTGTGCTGTTTTTTGCCATGTTAGGTTGCTGTAGGAGGAAGCGTCAGCATTAACCATGCGAACGTCGAAGAACGCTTTCCTTGCAGGTTCCCAAACACTATTTAGTAATAAGTCCCCTATAAGAGATGGCTGTGTAGTACTTGCATAACGCATCATCATCATCTCTATTAATTGATTAGATATCATACATATGTAAGAATATATTTATGTTTTTAAAACTAGAAGTACCTACCATAATTAAGGGTTAAACAAAGTTGATTCTATAAACACCTACGTGAAAGTTAATATTTATGTTTATACATAATGTATCCTTTGTCGACTGATTAAATTTATAGGTATGTTTGGATAGAGAAAAAAGTTTTTGTTTCTTTTGTTCATTAAAAATTGTTTTTTAATTCATTTTGTTTCATTATACACACTTTCTTACACCATTTTTTCAGTATGGAAGACTGGGGGACTTTGAGACACAATATATATTCGTATCAAAGTGCCCCCAAACGAGGTATCAATGTGCCCCATGCGGTGTATCAAAGTACCCCGCATGTGGGGCAGAATTGGAAAAATCCCATTTTTTCTTTAAATCCATATTTCTCAATAACTATGTATAATCTAGCCAAAAAATTGAACGAATTTTGTAGCCTGGTAGTTACGCTATTAATTAGGTACACAAATTAACAGATTTTAGTTCATTTGGTTGGTAAAACGCGATGCGAAAAAAAGGTGTACCAAACTGCCCCACTTCCCCCTACAGATGGATAGACGGGCAGACATGACGAAACTATAAGGGTTCCGTTTTTGCCATTTTGGCTACGGAACCCTAAAAAGGCCCTCTACGCATTGTACCGAGTATGCTGGCGGTATTTCCTCATTGAACTGCAATGCTGATGCGTTGCACGAGAAAACCGCCAGCTCTTCGATTACCAGTTATGATGATACTAATGCTGAAATAACTCTCGATTCTGTAAATTCCTACAATTGAGGAGCTAAAACCTAGTTCAATTCAAAATTGAAACGCAGAAGTTTGAAAACCACTATCTTGAAATAACTTACAAAGTTGAGGAAATCCTCGTTTTCGACCATGGTTTTCTACTATGTCGCTGAACCGAATTGTTATGGATTGGTACTCATTAGACGCATAATTTTATGTTCTTTAACTTCCTAGTGAATAGCTTTTCGCTAGGATGCACATTGCACAGTATAGAAGCTACGAGTGAGAAACTAAAAAAGTCCCAAAATTTCGAGGATTTGGGGCTGCCAAAAGTTGTCCCAAGATATCTCGTGTAACCATTTTTGATATTTAATCGGTTATATCAATGTCAACAATATAAAAAAAAAATCTTCTACACCACCACTTGTAACGTACCCCGGGGTCCTTTGAACCTCTACGGACTGGCCTAAATAGGGTTTCCGCTTTGCAACTGATAATTCATCATATTTGAAATATTTGAATCCATATTATTGGTTCGTTCAAAGCATCGTATTATATCATATCGGAATGAAAAACATAACATATCGTTATAATAATTTTAGGAAAACAGACTAGCCAACAACTATTCGTATCAGACAGGGTTGTGAGTGGGCAGCGGGCGTCAATATCTGAGCCGTGGCCATGTAAAGATGTAAAACAGACTAGCCAACAACTATTCGTATCAGACAGGGTTGTGAGCGGGCAGCGGGCGTCAATATCTGAGCCATGGCCATGTAAAGATGTAAAACAGACTAGCCAACAACTATTCGTATCAGACAGGGTTGTGAGCGGGCAGCGGGCGTCAATATCTGAGCCGTGGCCATGTAAAGATGTAAAACAGACTAGCCAACAACTATTCGTATCAGACAGGGTTGTGAGCGGGCAGCGGGCGTCAATATCTGAGCCATGGCCATGTAAAGATGTAAAACAGACTAGCCAACAACTATTCGTATCAGACAGGGTTGTGAGCGGGCAGCGGGCGTCAATATCTGAGCCATGGCCATGTAAAGATGTAAAACAGACTAGCCAACAACTATTCGTATCAGACAGGGTTGTGAGCGGGCAGCGGGCGTCAATATCTGAGCCATGGCCATGTAAAGATGTAAAACAGACTAGCCAACAACTATTCGTATCAGACAGGGTTGTGAGCGGGCAGCGGGCGTCAATATCTGAGCCATGGCCATGTAAAGATGTAAAACAGACTAGCCAACAACTATTCGTATCAGACAGGGTTGTGAGCGGGCAGCGGGCGTCAATATCTGAGCCATGGCCATGTAAAGATGTAAAACAGACTAGCCAACAACTATTCGTATCAGACAGGGTTGTGAGCGGGCAGCGGGCGTCAATATCTGAGCCGTGGCCATGTAAAGATGTAAAACAGACTAGCCAACAACTATTCGTATCAGACAGGGTTGTGAGCGGGCAGCGGGCGTCAATATCTGAGCCGTGGCCATGTAAAGATGTAAAACAGACTAGCGAACAACTATTCGTATCAGACAGGGTTGTGAGTGGGCAGCGGGCGTCAATATCTGAGCCATGGCCATGTAAAGATGTAAAACAGACTAGCCAACAACTATTCGTATCAGACAGGGTTGTGAGCGGGCAGCGGGCGTCAATATCTGAGCCATGGCCATGTAAAGATGTAAAACAGACTAGCCAACAACTATTCGTATCAGACAGGGTTGTGAGCGGGCAGCGGGCGTCAATATCTGAGCCGTGGCCATGTAAAGATGTAAAACAGACTAGCCAACAACTATTCGTATCAGACAGGGTTGTGAGCGGGCAGCGGGCGTCAATATCTGAGCCATGGCCATGTAAAGATGTAAAACAGACTAGCCAACAACTATTCGTATCAGACAGGGTTGTGAGCGGGCAGCGGGCGTCAATATCTGAGCCGTGGCCATGTAAAGATGTAAAACAGACTAGCCAACAACTATTCGTATCAGACAGGGTTGTGAGTGGGCAGCGGGCGTCAATATCTGAGCCATGGCCATGTAAAGATGTAAAACAGACTAGCCAACAACTATTCGTATCAGACAGGGTTGTGAGCGGGCAGCGGGCGTCAATATCTGAGCCGTGGCCATGTAAAGATGTAAAACAGACTAGCCAACAACTATTCGTATCAGACAGGGTTGTGAGTGGGCAGCGGGCGTCAATATCTGAGCCATGGCCATGTAAAGATGTAAAACAGACTAGCCAACAACTATTCGTATCAGACAGGGTTGTGAGCGGGCAGCGGGCGTCAATATCTGAGCCGTGGCCATGTAAAGATGTAAAACAGACTAGCCAACAACTATTCGTATCAGACAGGGTTGTGAGCGGGCAGCGGGCGTCAATATCTGAGCCATGGCCATGTAAAGATGTAAAACAGACTAGCCAACAACTATTCGTATCAGACAGGGTTGTGAGCGGGCAGCGGGCGTTAATATCTGAGCCATGGCCATGTAAAGATGTAAAACAGACTAGCCAACAACTAATTGTATCAGACAGGGTTGTGAGCGGGCAGCGGGCGTCAATATCTGAGCCGTGGCCATGTAAAGATGTAAAACAGACTAGCCAACAACTATTCGTATCAGACAGGGTTGTGAGCGGGCAGCGGGCGTCAATATCTGAGCCATGGCCATGTAAAGATGTAAAACAGACTAGCCAACAACTATTCGTATCAGACAGGGTTGTGAGTGGGCAGCGGGCGTCAATATCTGAGCCATGGCCATGTAAAGATGTAAAACAGACTAGCCAACAACTATTCGTATCAGACAGGGTTGTGAGCGGGCAGCGGGCGTCAATATCTGAGCCGTGGCCATGTAAAGATGTAAAACAGACTAGCCAACAACTATTCGTATCAGACAGGGTTGTGAGCGGGCAGCGGGCGTCAATATCTGAGCCATGGCCATGTAAAGATGTAAAACAGACTAGCCAACAACTATTCGTATCAGACAGGGTTGTGAGCGGGCAGCGGGCGTCAATATCTGAGCCGTGGCCATGTAAAGATGTAAAACAGACTAGCCAACAACTATTCGTATCAGACAGGGTTGTGAGCGGGCAGCGGGCGTCAATATCTGAGCCATGGCCATGTAAAGATGTAAATGGCATGTGTTATACCATTTTAGAATCAGTATTAGATAAAGTTTTTTTTAGGAAGTTGTTAAACACCTTGTTTTGGTACAATTCGCTCTTCGAAAAGTGCGAATATCTCGAAAACCAGGGCACTTTTACTAAACCTCAAAGTTGATTTTCTGGACCAGTATAAGGTGCCCTATTCGTGGTTAGAAGGTTGTCCATTATTTACCGGACAACCTGTATATGCTATAAAAAGCATCTAATGCCACAGCACTTACCTACGCCTTGTGCAAGCTAAGCATGCATGTTCCCAAAAAAAAAACCTAGTAATTCTCACTTAAGGTGGTTCGATTGCCATACAAAACGTTATTTGACATTCGTAGGCTAACGGCGTGATATTTTAAGAAACTTATGTAACAAACTTTCACCAATTGGCTTCCCATTTGCGCCAAATTCCCCTTTTCCTAGAATAAACTTGTATAAACTAGATTAATTTGAGAAATTGGTTTGGGACGTGATATTTTGGAAAAACGATTTTTTGTAATGTGTGTTGAGTTGGGTTAAAAAAAATTACATGAGTGTAATTGAGTACCTTAGGAACTCGCGCCTTGAGATCATACAAATATTTACCTACTAGGTAGGTATGTAATTCAGAATCCAAAAAAAAAACAATAACATCGCTCACATATCGCGGGTCAGTTAAGAATGTCATCTGTTTCACAGAAATGGAGTACGAGTATGAGGAGGAAGAAGCGAGCGAAGCCGACAAGGAGTTGCGGCCCGTGGTCCGGCGCACTGCCAAGCACATCGCCGCCGGCGAGGAGCGGCCCAGGATCAACTCCAGCCAGCAGACCACGCCTACTGAAGGTCAGTTTCTCTGTTGTACGATTCCCACCGACCGGGCTGGGTCGGGTCGCCTGCCACCGCATCGCGATGGATGCACGAGCACCCGGCAGTAGCCGCCCTTAAATAGAGTGTTGTAGGCAATACCCGAACGTAGCCGGTCAGGTGCGACGACAGCCAATATTAGCCGTTCACGTCCGCGAGGAGTAGACCGGGTCGCAAGATCATTCAAATATGAAATGTAACCTCTGTCTTGAAGCTTTAAATTCCTTTGGCATCTTGTATAGTACCTACGCTCCGGCCCCACGGTGAGAATCGTATATAGTTCAGCCAAGCGACGGTATATATACATAAACTATATATTTATCCTGGCCTTATTTATAAACGTGCAATTAACCAATTTTAGCAAAAATGCTGTTATTATTAAGTAGTTTGTTTTTATCTGTCACTTTGACATTTGTGTTGGTAAGAAAGGGACAAAACACATTATTTATCAAAGGCATTTTAAGCTTAATGGATAAGGGGTGTATCAATGCAGTTTGTTAATTTAGTCACATTTAGTTTAGTGTGTGTCATACTGTCATAGTTTTTTTTTTTAATTCAGAGACAAACTGAAAAGACAAACTGAAAAGGATGAACTGGCAACCTCACATAGACCTAACTTCAACACGGATTAGAAAATTAGTTTGGATATTTAGGAAGCTGAGAACTGTAGCTGATAAAGATCTGTTAAAAGCGGTATATGTTGCATTGGCGCAGTCGGTCCTTAGCTACTGTTGTGTTGTTTGGGGTGGTGCTGGTAAAACACACATGATAAAACTAGAGAGGGCACAACGATCCTTGCTTAAAGTAATGACCTTTAGTCCATACAGGTTTTCCACAAAACTGCTATATAAAAAATGTGAATTACTCAATGTCCGACAACTATACATAATGCTGTTAGTAATCAATCAGCACAAGCTCACCCCCTACGATAAGGATAAGTTTGCTGATAAGCGTGTTGTGATAAATGTATGCTCACCACTTACATGCAAACTGGCCTCTGCCAGAAGGCAACAAAGTTTCATGTCAAGATACTTGTACAATAAAATTAATAGAACTATATATGTATATCCCCTTTCCACTCATGAATGTAAGAAAAGGCTTAAAAGTTGGCTGCTGTCACTGGACTATGACCAGACTGAGTTTATTGTAAGTAGTAAATAATATTATGCACCTATACAGACTTAACACACACATACTCACACACAAGCTCACACACACACACATACACACACACACACACACACACACACACTTCCGTAGTTTTATAAATATAGTTAAATAAGAATACATAAAATAAATATCTAGCACCTAAGGAAAGTATATCAAAAATGTATCCACTATACTCACAAACTGGGAGAGGACACTGACTTCTGTAACACAGGCTCAGCCTAGCTCAGAAGTCAGAGGCTTCACAAATACCTGCTGTACCATTTTTGGAAATAAACGATTTATTATTATTATGTATCTCCTGTTTAAATTCACGGGACAAAGCCCGGTCCTTTGGAAGGCGTGCGTGGGGATATAGATCCAACACGTAGAGGCCCTTTGGAGACGAAGTTTAATGTGATGTAATACACCTGCTAGAACCCATTCACGGGTACATCGGTAGATACCCGTGAACCGGTTCCAACAGGCGTTGGGGCTATTGTAGGTTAAGAGGAAAGAGTAACGGGCTATGGATGAAATTTGGATGGACAAATGAATGAGCTATTGCAAGAGTTCCGGACACCTGCCATAACATTGTGAGATGCTATCGAGGCAGGCGGTGACTAGCCACTCGCTAGATGGGCCCCTGAAAGCGTCGTCGTACAGACGGCCAGGAGCAACACTGGGTGAGCGGCTCAGGGGTGTCGAGAGGTGGTGCTGCGCTTTCTCCGAAGTTACTCGCGGCGTTATGCCCTTTAACACTTCCACCCCTGGAGCATATAGCTCTTACGACTCCTCTCTGGACGGCCAATGAAGGCAAGCCAGAGCTGAGAGTCCTACGGGCCCCCTTGGGGTTCCACTCCGACCGACGAAGACACGCCGGAGACGGAGGCCCTGACCGACTCTCGGGAGCACTCGGGTCCGTGGGGTCGTTACTCCCCAACAGCTCGCCACAAGCTGCCCTGCGGGCTTATTATTATTATTATTATAAACTGGATTCGGATCCAACTGTCATATCGTTCGATATCTTACTTACGTGCGACATTTGTCAAATTTGTATGCAAATTGACAATTCATTTCGAACTACGTCATCTCGACTGATATTAGAATAGAGGTTAAATCAAATTTGTTTGTTTTTCAGAGACGTTCGAAATTTGAATGAAATAATATTATCGAAATCGATGTTATTATTTAGTAATAATAACATTTCCACAGATAAGAAATTTTCTCTAACAAAACAGTTTATTTTTATGGTGGTCATAATGTGCGGTTCTTGAACGCATAATGGAGGGTTTATGATATTTGGATAGATAACATTAATTTAAACTACATTTTCTCAAACATGCTCGGAAATGTATGCGTTAATGTCACTAAATGAAGACATGAAGTTCCTTGTTTATGGCTCCCTACATTACTTCTTGGCCTAGGCCAAGAAGTAATGTATGAAAACCCTAACTAAAGACATTATTGGCCGCTACTCTAACTTTTTAAATTTGCTTACTGATATTAAACAGACAAAAGAAAAAATACATACTGCCAACCACCAATACTTTTTTTTAATTGATTTAGTTTTTTGTAAAAAAAAAATTGTAAGTTTTTTTTTTTTTTTTGTTATTTTTCGTTTATTTTTTAGTGTTGTTTATCGTTTTTAATGATTTAAAAAAAATCTTTTCTTTTCTTGATGTTTGTCTATTTTTTAATGTTAAAATTTTTGTAGGGTCTTTTATGTTATTTTTAAGTTTTTTTTTATCTATTTTTCCTTTTTGTTTTACTTTTTTAATGTTTTTTGTAATTTTTTTTTTATTTTTTCAAGTTTTCCTTTTTGTTTTACTTTTTTTATTGTTTTTTTTTTTTGTTTTTTTAATGTTTTTTGTTTGTTTTTTTTTTTCGTTTTTTTTGTTTTTTTTTGTTTTTTTTTTTTGTTTTTTTAAATGTTTTTCTTTTTTTCCTTTTTTTTTGTTTTTTTCCTTTTTTTTGTTTTTTTTTAATGTTTTTTGTTTTTCTTTTTTTTGTCCATTTTTTGTTTTTTTCATTTTTTTTTTGTTTTTAGTAATTTTTTTGGGCGTTTTTTTTGTTTTTTTAGTTGTTTTTTTTAGTTGTTTTTTTTATATTTTTTTCCTTTTTGTTTTACTCTTTTGTAATTCTTTTTTAATGTTTTTTTTTCTTTTTTAGATTTTTTTATCTAGAATCTTTCTCACTTTAGTGAGGTGAAAAGGATTCTATTTTTAAACCACTCACATTCGCTAGCTCGTGTTTCAATTCCACACTCGCGGTTAAATTATAACTGCACCCTTGTATAACAAATAACTATTTATTATTTCCTCACATCGTTTGAGAAAAGCACTATACAAGCCTCGGCCGGAACAGGGATTGCTGGACTCGTTGTATCCGGCCTCGTCTACGACTCGGCCGTCTAGCCCAGACTCGTCCATCAATCCCTTACTTCACGGCCTTTGCAGTAATGTACTATTTCTTGACCTATTTTCATTGTTGTTAAACATTAGACATAATTGGAACAAACATATCAGCAGGCTAACGAATTAAATCGTTTTATCAACTAGCTCAAAACTATCTCATTTGAACACACAATATCTTAGATCGCCCGGGTTAGAATAGCACCACCCACTTTCTTCCCGAGGGTGCCGTGAAAGTCCACTATAGGAATAGGGCTGAAAGGCTAAATGAACTAAATTAACTTTAGTAAAAATCTACCAGCATTCTGAAAAAAAATAAGCTTATTTCAATGACAGTCCTGTTTAAAATAAGTGAACTTGCATATGAATACAAAAATAGATAATGAAAAAGATATATAATCAGTTCAATAGCACATTTACCCATCCCACCTCGCCGATTCCAAGGCGCAGAGTGTGACGTCGATGTCGCCGTGAATGATGGTAAAAGTCTCATCATTTCATCAATCTCTTTTTTATTCTTCATTAATTAAGGAGCTAGTAATTACAATTGGCCATTATCTGATTTAAGTCGGAACGTTGTTTCGGTTCATGAAAGATCTTACAACTTGTATAAAAATGTCCAGCAGCTACAAACGCGATTATTATACTAATGTAATGTTTGGTGTACTCCTCTTTATAAGCTTTCTTCTGACCAGGAACCGTAGGATCGTCAATGAAGAACTCCAGGATGGTACAAATCTTCTTTAATGTAGAAATATGTATGTAGTACATGCGTTTGATAGGTAACATTATTTATATTAAGTAACGTCGTGTGTTGCCGCTGTGGCGGTACGCCAGTCTTAGGTGCTCGGAGCAGGGTCGTGACGTATCCGTACCGTTGCATCTCTGTACTGATTTATGTTGCGCCAACATCAATTCTAACTGTTCATATAAGCTGAGACGAATGCTTTAATATTCATCTTGTTGTATCTTGTTTACGGACCGTGAAATGCGTATCCTTGTTTAACCCAGTACGGCTGTGACCCGTAACTTTAAATAGAATTAAGGTCGGCACGGCTCGACCTCCGGCAAGCTAGATTTGTCTGCGCACCCTAGTTTATAAATTGGAACAAACGTGATTCAAATCTGTGAGAAACAGTCCATTCTCTTCTATTACAGTTTTCAACTTTAAATACATATCGATTAACTTTAAAAACAAAACGTGGTATGTGTAATTGTATGCGTCAGCCGCATTTATAACTGCGATACCTACTCAAATACCAGCGCAATGCAGTATTTTCCGAGCGAGTGCAAAGTCGAACTACCAAAAAATATGTGAACCGTAGGTATTTTAACAAAGAACTTATATGAGTAATTTAATTTAGCCTACAACGAAAGTCAGCACTCGTTTGATTTCACAAGTTTACGTTTTGCTTTGCATTCCGTTTATGCTAAATGGAAATCTCGCCTGCAGAGTTTGTGAGCTATGATTGTGAACTGTGTAACTTAATAAGCGGGAGTCTGCCGGACCTGTTAACAAGGTTACCTACGTTGATTGAAAGTTGCCCTCGGGCCTATATGCCGACAGCGTAACGTAGTTATAGCGGCCGCAATTACATTTACCCCCTTGTCATCTGCTTGTCATGCACTAGTGACATGTTATTCTCAGCCTTGCGAAACCAGCACAGAGATGTAAACACACGTAACTTTTCGAATGAGCGTTAGGACACTTCATTTTCACTTACGAAAAATAATTTACTTTCAAAACAAAGTTTTAACCGACTTCAATTCAGTACTCCGCCAAGCCACATTAACATTTCCACATTTTTTTTCCAATTTACCACATGAACTGATTTCCGAGAACAAAAGCGTTGATTTTTAGACCAATAAACCAAATCGCTGTATGTGGGCCGATAATATTTGAGGACTTCCGTCGATTCCTCAAGGATCTCAGAATTACCTTTGGGACTTCATTGTTTGCTATTTCAACGGAATAATATCAGAATCTGTGACGTACTTATATAGTTTGAAGTACATCATTGAGACTACACACAAGCCACAAGCCATCTGTGGTCTTCATCATCACTTCCACTTCACCAAATTTATGATTTCCGGGTGTAAATACACGAGTTATAATAGAAAATACCGAAATTACTACACGCGTGCCTAATATATTTGAGGAGTTCCCTCAATTCCTCATGGTTCCCATCATCCAACTGATGGGGTTTTGGAAACAATGGGACCAATCTGGAAGCATATACTTTCAGTTAAAAAAAGAATTGTACGAATCGATTCATACATGACGGAGTTCTGAGGTAACAAACATTAAAAAAAAAATACATTCGAATTGAGAACCTCCTCCTTTTTTTGAAGTCGGTTAATTACATTTAGATCTACATGACGCAGGTGCGTTACTTAATCGACCAGCTGAATTGAATATCAAATATTAGTATGCAGGGTTACTTACTACGTGTGATCATTTGCGCCCGGACCGGACATACACGTTAGCGAGGCTCTGAACCTTGTTTAGTTTTTGTACAAATTATTCTTGCTAACGACTTAATCGTCGAATGATCTGAACCTTTTATGATTACGTGCTGGTCTGTACGTACGCGATCGTTGACATTGTCCTTGACTAGTCCCCAGAGCTCCTTTTTAGAGTTCCGTACTCAAAGAGTAAAACGGGACCCTATTACTAAGACTTCGCTGTCCGTCCGTCCGTACAGGCTGTATCTCAAGAACCGTGATAGCTAGAGAGTTGAAATTTTCACAGATTATGTATTTCTGTTGCCGCTATAACAACAAATACTAAAAACAAAATAAAATATTTTTTTGAGGAGGGCTCCCATACAACAAACGTGATTTTTTGCCGTTTTTATATATCATTTTTAAGATTTGTTTTTAAGATTACACATTCTGTCTTTAATAGTATTGGGGTATGCACGGGCTTTGTACCGAGCCGAGTTGATTAATTAAAGCGAAGTTCGTCGGGTCTTATTGAAGCCTTGAAAGCCAAAGCTCCCGTGTATGAGTATAGAGACCTAGCCAATGTAGTATGGACCGATGGAGAGGGCTCCACGGGACGTTAACTCCTTATTCAAAACCTCTCCAATACGAGTAGGGTTACTTGGCTTACCACTAAGATATAACCGTATATATAGTTATGCATTTAACTAGACAGGTTGAGCAATCCAAACACAGTAAGTTGTGAGGCTTCATTTAATTAAATTAAAGTATTGTTAAAATGCCAATATGGAATGATTGTTATCTATAACTAAATCATTGCGGCAATACAACAAGCTTTTTATTTTTAAAGAGCGGCACTTTGTTGAAAGAGAGACTGCCAACAGTTTTCTTGATTGATTCATTCATGCCTTACATGAAAAAAAAATGTCTTTAATCAGGTGGAAAAAAGGGTTCTATGTATTATTATTTTAAGCGTGTTTTATTAAATAATACATTAGTATTTATCATAAAAGTATACTTGGGTGATTCTACGAGCGTTCCAACCGCCGTCAGTCCGCTGCTCGCATTATTGTCAATGTACCGGCAAACTGGCATGGCATCTTCAGGTTTTTTAAACAAGTCCAGGACTACCTACTACCAAATTATTGGGAAAGGGAATTCAAATCTGCAAGAACTTTGATAATAATGCGAGCAGCGGACTGACGGCGGTTGGAACGCTCGTAGAATCACCCATTTACACTTAGGAGCAGAGAAATCGAGCCACTCTTGTAATACTGACATTAAACATGTTACTGGAAAGGAAGACGAACATTGTGTTCATCACTGGACCAGGTACAGTCGTGTAATAATTAACAACTTAGAAAAGTTGATTAACCCCCGACATTTTCATTTCAAAGTTCAATATGTCAAAAACGGCCGAACTGATTTTGTTGAAACGTAGCTAAAAATCATCTCGATCACGTCAGCTTTCGGACAAAAAATCTGCATCAAAATCGGTTCACTCGTTTAGGAGCTACGATGCCACAGACAGACACACAGACAGACACGCATATGCACAGACACACAGACATGTCAAACTTATAGCACCCCTCTTTTTGCGTCGGGGGTTAAAAATATGGGCGCATAAAAATTACTCATAAATACATATGTCCCATCCGCTCAGCGGATTAAGTTTTCGGTACTTATTTATGAGAGGATTAAATCGATAGGTACATATTGTTGCACTTGACTGTACCAGGTTGCATTCCGGGGGTTTGAGTGCTCGACGATACATCCAGAGGTGCTGGAACAACATGTGGTCACTATATGATTGGCCAGCAAGGAGGCCTTGGATCCGATTGGTCATGCCTGGGGCAAGCTAAAAAAAACGGTTCTACAAGATTGCAAATGAAGTAGTTTGCTAGGGCATCCCTCAATAGGTATTTAGGTACTATTGTAACAAACTCGTACATTCGATAAAAAATCAATACACGACATAGAAAATTGCTTTTAATTTCTCATTCACCTTTTCCTCTAAAGTAAGCTTATTGATGGCGGTAGGTGTAGAAGGCCTGAAATAACTTAAAACTATAAATACGAGTATGTAATCTGCCTGAAAAAAGGATGAAGTTAAACAATATGGCAACTGTAATCCCATTTTCAGTTTTTCCGGTGACGCAATAATATGAAAACTGAGAGGATGGCTTGATTTCTTTGCTCCCATGAGTACATTGACGCGACGTTTTGGAAATTGTCAGCGAAAATACTCCCAGGAGCTTAACACTAGCCGTGAGTCCCTGAGTGGCGCTTGCAAAGATGAATAACGACACTCCGCGTCGAATGGATTATTCGGAGAGATATCCCGTGGGAGAACTGATACTGGCATTTGTTCAATGCTAATTCAGATCTGGTATACGACTTAGAATCCAACTATTCGCGTTAAAACTGGCTTTTGAGACACGCTTAGACATTGTTGCATGTTATTAAAAATTAATTATTAAAAAAAAACTCACGTCGATGCAGAACTCTTCACACGAAATTACTTTTTTGAACACTAGATGTAGACTGACGCGCACTTGAAAAAGATATCCAGTGTAAACTGGATCAGAAGAGAGCGTACAATTGCTATACAAATTGGCTCTTGTGAAAAGTTACGTATTATCAATAAACTACAATTTAAAGCGAAATTAAGAGTTGAGTATTTTTCATTGCAAGAATAGCTTTTAAAAACTAGCGAAGGGATTCTACACACGAGATGTAAAGTAACGTTTCACCCGTGTATAACACAAAACTTTTCACCTCAATACAGCAAGGAAAATAAGAAAAAGGGTAAGACAAAAAAACTCACACTATCACACACTATCTCACACTATCTCACACTATCTCACACACTATCTCACACTATCACACACTATCTCACACTATCTCACACACTATCTCATACTATCTCACACTATCACACACTATCTAATACTATCTCACATTATCTCTCACACTATCTCTCACACTATCTCACACTATCACAAGAAAAAAAAGGTAAAAATAGTTTTTAAAAAAAGGTAAAAAATGTCAGGAAAATAAACATTTAACGTTCTACGTCATAGTACTTTTAACGTTCTACGTCTACATTCTTCACATGCGGATGAAAAGCGATTTTCTCAATAGATATCAAACATACAAAAAGCGGCCAAGTGCGAGTCGGACTCGCACATGAAGGGTTCCGTAAAATAAATTGCGGTTTACGATTTATGACGTATTAAAAAAAGCCTAGTAACTAGATCTCGTTCAAACCAATTTTCGGTGGAAGTTATGCAAACTTCCACCGAAAATTGGTAATGTACATCATATATTTTTTTTAGTTTTATCATTCTCTTATTTTAGAAGTTACAGGGGGGGGGGGACACATTTTACCACTTTGGAAGTGTCTCTCGCGCAAACTATTCAGTTTATAAAAAAATTATATTAAAAACCTCAATATCATTTTTGAAGACCTATCCATAGATACCATAAACACGTATGGGTTTAACGAAAAAAAAATTTTTGAGTTTCAGGTCTGAGTGGGGACCCCCAAAACTTAATGTTTTTTTTTCTATTTTTGTGTAAAAATCTTAATGCGGTTCACAGAATACATCTACTTACCAAGTTTCAACAGTATAGCTCTTATAGTTTCGGAAAAAAGTGGCTGTGACATACGGACGGACAGACAGACAGACAGACATGACGAATCTATAAGGGTTCCCTTTTTTGCCATTTGGCTACGGAACCCTAAAAAGGGCTTTCCGAGCTAGTGAGGTGAAAAGTATTTTACATCGAATTAGTACTTATGTACATTAATAAATATTGGCCAACCCATTGGCGAAATATTTTCTTTCTTAAACTTTGCACGCAATTCTTTAATTAACGAAACTAAAAAAATAACTAAACCACTTCGATAAACTATTGCGTGAAATGTAAAAAAAAAACAAAGATCTGACGTTTGTCTTTTTTTCTATCATAATTCTGGACTATTTTATTTTACCTTGTCTTTTTTAGGGTTCCGCACTCAAAGAGTAAAACGGGACCCTATTACTAAGACTTCGCTGTCCGTCCGTCCGTCCGTCTGTCTGTCACCAGGCTGTATCTCAAGAACCGTGATAGCTAGAGAGTTGAAATTTTCACAGATTATGTATTTCTGCTGCCGCTATAACAACAGATACTAAAAACAAAATAATTTTTTTTTTAAGGGGGGCTCCCATACAAAAAACGTGATTTTTTTGCCGTTTTTATAGATAATCTGTCACCAGGCTGTATCTCAAGAACCGTGATAGCTAGAGAGTTGAAATTTTCACAGATTATGTATTTCTGCTGCCGCTATAACAAAAAATACTAAAAACAAAATAAAATATATTTTTAAGGGGGGCTCCCATACAACAAACGTGATTTTTATGCCGTTTTTATAGATAATAGGCTTGTTGCGTGGTGTTAAAATTGATATCGTCGTGTTGCTAAATGGATAGTTAACCATCAAGTGATTGTAATAAAGTATAAATTACAAAATATTATTCAAATCATAAAAAGATATGAACCTTGAAAGTTTAGAAAAAAAAGTTTTTTTATTTATTGTCCAAGAGTAAATTTAAAAGTACCAATAGAATCCTTACGCTTTTATAGAAATAAATTTGTATGACAACTATGGACCTAAACGCAGTATTTCGCGACCAAAACAGCAATTTACTTCATTTTCCATGCAACGGTTAAGTACAAATTGCACGGTGTGACGTCATATTTTAAAGCCAATCAGTATGAAGCGTTTCGGCTGCTGTAAGTGAGGTCCGTCTTTAACTCGATTTTTTGGGTATTAATGTCCTTTAAATGTAGTTGCTTCCATACAAACATTTGTTCATCTACAAAAACTGGTTCGAATGGCATCGTAAACAAATTTAAGGTCACCAGCCCATGGTACGGATTCCCTTCGTGCACGAGTCCAACTCGCACTTGGCCGGTTTTTTAATTCTAGTGTAGTGGCCAAATAAAACACGGTATGAAATAATATATTGAACCATTCCCATAAATTACCATAACTGTAGGTATTAGGTACACTCTTATCAATGAAATAAGAACCTACGGTTTTTAAAATCGGCAATTAAATAGATGCGATCTATCATTCAATATTCGTTAATAATCAATCGCTAAATCGTCGGGTGACAAGCAAAACTCACTGAGTAACAAATACCTACTTAAATTACAGGTCGTATTAAATTATATCGACTACGTACCGAGATACGAGGTTTTGAGGAGCAGTGACAGTTTTGGTAGTGACTTTTGCTTGTCTCCCGACGATTAATATGATAAAAGATAGGGCCAGCCCACATGTCTGCGGTGCGACGCCGAAGACGTCCATTTGACGGTGTCAATAATTTACTTTAAAAACAAAGTTTAAACCGACTTCAATTCAGCAGGTACCTACATTCGTCATGCCACATAGATTACATAAAAATTTCCACATTTTGTTTCAAATTTACCACATGAACTGCTTTCCGAGAGCAAATGCGTTGATTATTACAGAAAAACCCAAGGAGTTCCGTCGATTCGTCAAGGATCTCTGAAATAACACTTCATTAGTTGCTACTTCAACGGAATCATGTCAGAATCTTTGACGTACTTTACATCTTTGTGGAGTGCATACGTCATCTGTGGTCTTCATCATCAGTTCCACTTGACAATTTCGATTTCCAAATAATTAAAAATACCGAAATCACTAATACACCCGTGCCTATAAAATTTGAGGGGAGCCCTCAATTTCCCTGGGATTCACATCCTGACGTGGTGACAATGGGACCACGTCGGGAGTATACTCTTTCGAATAAAAAAAGAATTTCGGAAATCGGTCAACAATTGACAGAGAAATCAGCGAAAATACATGAAAAAAAATAAGAAAAATACATACAGTGGAACATATAACCTCCTCCTTTTTTAAGTCGGTTAAAAATAGCTTCTAATTTCCCGACTAAAATAGTACGAGTATGCGAAATGGAGGGTTTCCTCACGTTAAAATTTATAACATTGTTTTGCTGTGTGCATGTGAATAGTAAACCATCAAATCACAATAAATTGTAAATTACTTACAAAATATAATCAAATTCATAAAAAAGACGCGACATTAAAGATTTTAAATGGCATGTATTTTTTGTAACGCAATAGCAATGTCGTATTTTGTCGTAGCTAGACAAAAGTCTAAGATAAGAGCTTAGACTTTTGTCAAGCTCTGAATGTTAATTGTTGGTCCCATACAGACACGTACAGTCGCCATCAGATATATCGGAGCGGCCATAGTGCTCACAAATATCTGAACACGTAAGGGACAGTAGGGACGTGTTCAGATATTTATGAGCACTTTGGCCGCTCCGATATATCTGATGGCGACTGTCACGTACAGTCTATCTAAAAACTGGTTTCGAATGGCATCACTACATAGTATAAAACAAAGTCGCTTCCCGCTGTATGTCTGTCTGTCTCTATGTATGCTTAGATCTTTAAAACTACGCAACGGATTTTGATGCGGTTTTTTTAATAGATAGAGTGATTCAAGAGGAAGGTTATATATGTATAAAACATGCATGTTATTATTATTTTCGTACATATAAACCCGTGCGAAGCCGGGGCGGGTCGCTAGTTATGAAATAAATACCGAACTAGCCTATTCAGAACCCGCCGCATGAAACCTTGAAGCCATAGATCCGGCGACGACCCGGGTGTAGTCGAAATACACACTTTGTTTTATGTGTAGGTATGCGTATAATAATATTGTGCGGGGAGATAAGCTTTCACTGCGAGTACGTGTAGATACTTATCACTGCTTTTCGCAGGGTTTCATTACCGTGAAAGAAACACAAATGTAATAGTAAATTATGCAACGAGGTCAGTAAGAGTTATTTTTACGAACGAGAGTCTATTTAAGCCCCTACGCTGAAGACATAGACTTCGATAACTCGAGTTTTGTATAATTCTTACCGTTCGGGTCACAAACATTGTTTTCATCTTACTTGCTGTTTGTTTCAAAATGAGAGTAACCAGGGTGATTTAGGGGTCGTGTAGCAAGAAGACCAAAAGCGAATAAGATGGTAACACTGAAACAGAAAGAAACAGACCACGAAATCGCAAGAAAAAATCAGCTGTTAACTTACATTAATTCTCAATTAACTCACAGTTAACTCACAGTTAACTTTTAATTGGTTCTTATTTTTTTGCGATTTCGTGGGTAACCATCTTCTTCGTTTTTGGTCTTCTTGCTACATCATATCATCATCATCATCATCATTTCTTGCTACACGACCCCTAAATCACCCTGTTTTAACGGTATAACTTAACCTAGAAAAAGCTTTATTGACTAGTATCGTAAAAGTGGTATCTAGTATGTGAAAGGTTGTTAAATAAGAAAAAAACATGAAAAAGCACTTTTTAAAATGTAATAATCTAACCTATATTCTGTAAAAAGTTAATTTAGTTATAAGAACTCCCAATTGGCACACAAAACTCTCAAGGTTTTGCCTAGATGGGTATGTATTTAACTATTAGCATGTACATATTTCTTTCATCTTAATCAATAAATTAAAAAAATAGTATTTTTCACAATCGTGTTATAATAGAGAGCTTTTTAGTCGAGTTCCGTGTTTAGGCCACGAAGCTTGCTGAGTGGCCTAAGTAAGGTACGAGATTAAAAAGCTTGATTATAACACTATTGTGAACAATACTTTTTGTACGAGTTCATTAAAATTAATTTTCTACGAGTCAACTGAACTAATTAAACAAACTCGATACTGTTGAAACGAAGTGCAGCTCATCGCTCGTACGCTTGTTGATATCTTAAAAGACATCAACGAGCGTACGACATCAAAGCGATTCTATTGGTCCAATTCATTACAGTTCAGTAAAGCAGCCACGTGATTGGTCGAATTTATTTTAGTTGTCTGGAGCGTATCGAAAAGTAGTTATTTCGATTGTTTCGACAGTAACATGGACTACAACTATGAAAAGAGTGACGTTGCAGTATTCTCTATGAAATCTTAATACACATATTTTAATCGTCGAGTACAAAAAAATACATTACTATTTTTTCAACAAGGACTAGGTATATCTAGATTTCAAAGGATCTGGGGACCGATTTTTGACTTTCGAGCGCTCGAAATCAAAAGCGAGCGGTAGAAAATAATCGCATGCGAAAATTTGTCACGATTATTTTCGCATGATAATAGATATTTTTGAAATTCATCACTCGAAAGCTAGTGTTTTGGCTATTTATACTTTTGCGCTTCGTTGTACGCAGAAATTCGATAAGTACTGGTTATTTAAAATTGTATTCTACACATGGAATAAAAATAAAACGTCATTAGAAGGTGTATTTATAGCTATAATATTAATGTTTAAGTGTTTTTTTTGTGTTTTATGCGTTACATAACAGAAAAAACTAAGATCGTAGTAAATAATACCTAGTAAACGAAACGTTTCGTTTCCCGCCTCTTATAAAAGCAATACAAATTACAAATGATACAATTTGTCACAACAACTTTCTTTAGTTAGAATGAGACAGCAATTCATACTTTTCATTCTAAGTAAAGCGAGTTGTTGTGAATCATTGCTAGGCCTTTACATATTACTAGGTATATCTATCTCTTTTTAACCTGTGCAAAGAGAGAGAGAGAGAGACAGGCAAGTTAAATTATTTAACTTAAAAAACAAACCCGCCAAAAGACTAAGTTCTGTGTTTTCAGCCACAAAATTCGGCAGAAAAATAATATAAAATATATTAATCTTTATTTATCTCTTTCTAAGTTCATTGTCAGTCCAAAATAAATACAAGTGAAGTGTCCAAATTGTCGGCACTTATTTTCTACCGATAGAATTTCTATCGCTCGGATTTAAAAAATAGTATTTCATCGTTTCTGACAGTTTTCGAGTGAAAGAGTCGAGCGCTCGAAAGTCAAAAATCGGTCCCCTGACATTGCTCGAAGTAACTTTTTATCATTACATACGCTTATTTTGATTACATATATAATTTACAAGGAAAACCGAGTTGCGCTTGCTGTTGTGGGAACTAATTTTCATCTTATCTTGTGCCTTTTATTAGGGTTCCGGACCAAAAAGGTAAAAAAGGAACCCAGGCGCGACTCTGTCCGTCAGTCCGTCTGTCACAACGTTAAATATCTCAGGAACTACTTAAGCTATCAATTTGAAATGGAAAAAACGTGTATGGAAAATGAAAATTTTAAATAGACATTTTTATTTTCTGTGTAAATGACGAATATACTGTCTAGTAAATAGATCAAGTGGGGTATCATAAGAAAGGGCTTGAGTTGCACTTTCTAAAACCGTTTTTAGGGTTCCGTAGCCAAATGGCGAAAAACGGAACCTTTATAGATTCGTCATGTCTGGCTGTCTGTCTGTCTGTCTGTCCATCCGTATGTCACAGCCACTTTTTTCCGAAACTATAAGAGCTATACTGTTGAAACTTGGTAAGTAGATGTATTCTGTGAACCGCATAAAGATTTTCACACGAAAATAAAAAAAACATTAAGTTTTGGGGGTTCCCCATACTCAGAACTAAAACTCAAAAAAAAATTGTTCATCGAACCCATACGTGTGGGGTAAATATACATGGATAGGTCTTCAAAAATGAAAATATTGTGGTTTCTAATATAATTTTTTTCCAAACTGAATAGTTTGCGCGAGAGACGTGTGCGAATATGTGCCCCCCCCCTGTAATTTCTAAAATAAGATAATGATAAAACTAAAAAAAATATATGATGTACATTATCATGCAAACTTCCACCGAAAATTGGTTTGAACGAGATCTAGTAAGTAGTTTTTTTTTAATACGTCATAAATCGTAAACCGCAATTTATTTTACGGAACCCTTCATGTGCGAGTCTGACTCGCACTTGGCCGCTTTTATTTTTTTTCTACAGTGAGAAAATTTTGACGTGACGGGTATGGTGTAGGAAAGTTTGTACGGAACCCGGTGCGCGAGTCAGACTCGTACTTGACCGGTTTTTTTTGTTGAGAACAGCCAAGCTTCTGAATATCCCGCTGATGTGCTCAAAGTATGCTATTTGTAGTATTTGTAGGTTGCAACTGTCCCTATATTTCCATAAAAGAAATACGAAATATAGCTTCATGTATTTTTATAAACCAGGCGGACAAACAAGATTATTTATGATTATTTTAGGAAAAAAATTACTATTAGGTCTAAACTCACCATTATCCATATAAGTCATTTACATTTATTAATTATACGCCGCTAACCTGAAAACATCTTTTTGTACTCGACGATTAAAATATGTGTATTAAGATTTCATAGAGAATACTGCAACGTCACTCTTTTCATAGTTGTAGTCCATGTTACTGTCGAAACAATCGAAATAACTACTTTTCGATACGCTCCAGACAACTAAAATAAATTCGACCAATCACGTGGCTGCTTTACTGAACTGTAATGAATTGGACCAATAGAATCGCTTTGATGTCGTACGCTCGTTGATGTCTTTTAAGATATCAACAAGCGTACGAGCGATGAGCTGCACTTCGTTTCAACAGTATCGAGTTTGTTTAATTAGTTCAGTTGACTCGTAGAAAATTAATTTTAATGAACTCGTTCAAAAAGTATTGTTCACAATAGTGTTATAATCAAGCTTTTTAATCTCGTACCTTACTTAGGCCACTCAGCAAGCTTCGTGGCCTAAACACGGTACTCTACTAAAAAGCTCTCTATTATAACACGATTGTGAGAAATACTACTTATTAAATAATGAACACGGGCCGCTTCGAACCAAACACGTGTCTTTGTTAAATACAGTTTTATCCAAGCTTTATTTAGTGTTGACTATTAGGCACTTTACAATTCTATTACACTATAATATATTTATCTTTAGCTTTAGTCGTGGGATTCGAAAGACCTTAATATATACCCGTTAAGAGCTCATCTGAAAACCGTAAATAACGACACAAGGTTCGAAGCAAGGCTTGAAATATCAAAAGATTAGCCAACGCAACGTGTTTTCCAATTATTTGTACAACGTACGATTTTGGGACATAAAAATATACGTCCGTGCTTATCCCTCGATTTAGAGGACGGAGTCTCATCGGGTGGGGGAGGGAACGGGGGTGACCTTGACCTGGTAATCTGGGACGCTCAGAATTTCGCGAAGGGTGCTTTTGGTTGTATCGTACGAATTAACGTCGGCTTTCATACTACTAGAACTTAAATTAATAGTTATCACATTTGCATACGCGTCGTCGGTGTTTGTTCAATTTCATTCGTTTGACTGGGTATGGGCATTCGATGTCACAGTACCAAATACGAATAAGTCTATAATATAAATCCTAAAGATTTGCAGAGTGCAGGACGAATTAGACCTTAAGGGGCTACCCGAGGTTTTCATCGATTTTTGATTATTCAATCTTTAATCTCCATTTTGGTCTACCGTATTTTGAAAGAAATGAACAGTTATTTCTTATGATTTTTTAAACAATGTCTAAAAAACACCTTTTTGTTATAAGATTGCTGTGAAAGATCTAAGTAACATATACGAAAGCTACATATTTGGGTTTACCTCTGCAGTCTCTAATAAACGTGTGTAGGGTTTTGATTTTAAACTAATTAACATAAAAGTTATGGCCAGAAAACCTGTTTTTTGGTCTAAAATGGTTCAACTATGATGCCAAATATCTCGAAGACAGTGATGTTTGAAGTAAATATGGGATACTTTATTGCTTATAAATCTGTTGTTGTTAATATGATAAGCTACAAAAACATTAGAAAACTAAGGGATTCAGACCGAAGGTCATTGGCGTATTGGGATCCCCTTAATGGTTGATTCACTTTGATTTTAGTAGTAAATATAAGAGATTGTATTTAAGTTTCACCTCAACCAAAGATAATTATCACTTTCAATGCGAACAATTTTGTAGCGCTACGCTCATAGCGGATTCCGTGGGTTTGGCGCTTAGTAGAGGAAAGCGCCTACGAACAAGTGCCCGCTAGACGTAGTAGACTGGCAGTGAAAGTGTTAAGCTCCAACAGGGTAACGTGGTTTGTGTTACGGACGCCAAACAAAAAACTGGATCAAAGGGTGGGGGGGGGGTGGGGGGGGGGGGTAACTTTGATCATTATTGTAACTCGGTCACCTTGCTAGCTACCTACGTAAGCCGCTAACCAACCTTACAAATCTCGTTGCAAAATGTACTATTTTGATCGCTTCGCTGTGACACATACCTACATATTATTCCAAGCGGCAGTTCAAAGACAAGGCAAACCGTTCAAAAGTATCTGACTCGACTATATAATATTAAAAGGTATACATTTATGAGCCCTTTGTTTTGTTATAATCAGACGTAGTACATTTTGTAATTTTTTTTGTGCGGTGTCCGTTAACGGAATTGGTATAAACAATTTTAGTCATTATGCTTAATAAGCTACATTTGGGTATGACATGACAGTGTTTAAAACAAAATTCGTCTTTCCTGAGGTCGTTAGTTAAGGGCTTACGTGCACATAAACAATCTTTGCATCGCATAAGAATATATAATAGGAGACGCCGTTTATGCGGATTAAACGTTCAACCAAAAGTTAGGCTTTGTAGCCGTTAACTTTGACAATGACCACAGGAAAGACGCGATCCTAACTAGGTGTATGACCAATTTATGATCAGGTTAAAATAATATTGCAGACGACTTGTAAAAAAACTGCCAATTAACCTCGAGCGCAAAAAAACAGGTGGGTATTTTATTGTTCTTGAATGTACTGGCAATAAATCGTTATGAATATCGATTCTAGTTTAAAACTTACCTTTGGTAAACGAGCTTTGCTTATTAATTTTTAGAAGATTACTTTGTTGTATTTTACATTTCATTTCATTTCCTTTTCCAGGTAAAACCATAATTCATTTCATGTAGCATTCAACACATAAATTGGTATTACATTCGGAAAATAGATGTAAAACTTTACATACATAAATGAAATATACGTTAAATGAACTTCTACCACAGAGGAACGATAGTAGATTGTATGACAAGGGTCTAAAATAAGTCATATGACCACCAGATGGTTATTTCCCCGAACGAAGTGAGTTCGTAAAAAACGCCTGATGTTTGAAATTTATTCTGTTTCCTGATTGGTCGATAGCAAATACAAATGTTTTTTAAAGGGTTGTGATTGGTGGATTTAATACGGTGAAGTGTTTTGATTGGTTAAATTAAAATGTTTTAAAATCATAAATATGTAGCGGCTAAATGTACTACTTTAGCCCCGCTTGCAAAGCCTAACCTAATATGACACAGTTTTCGAGCATGAGAAGTTTACATTTTAAAGTAAGGCTTTTTCCGTGACTTTGTAAAAGGACAATTTACATATAAGTATTATTTGACGGCATAAAATATTTTAACATTATTGAATGAGATAAGATGGTTGATTTTGTTGGGCGTGGAAGTAATATTCAATTTTAATGAAGAATTTATTCGTACCTATTTATCGTCCATGGACGTTAATGGATGCTTATCTTACACACTTAAAATTTCATTCGCCCACAATTGTATTCACTTTTATGAATTACACTTATGCCTAATTTTCGTTGCATAAGGAAATAAGTAGATTAAATTATGGACAAATTAAATCATTAACATTTTCACTGGCAGGAACCCGTCTAGTGGGTGCCTACGCTGTAGGCGCTATCCGCTACATGCGGGGAAACCACTACTACAAGCGTAGCTATTCTTGACAGTGAATCTGTTCATTCTCGTTTTCACTTAACTATGCACTACATAGTATGTAGGTATTGCAGGTTTAGGTCCGCAGGATTCGTTTCAATGTGGTACATTTTTTTTAATTACGATTTCCACGATGCTCCCGCACATGAGCCTGGCAAGGAGGCTGGCGCCGAGCCAAACCCACTATCTCGAATTTAAAGCCACCAGATATTCGAGACATTCTTGTTTCCTACGAATCTCGGCAAAGAAGATGTTTGCACCGCGCAGTTAAAAAACGTAGGGATCCTCGCACACTGGGCGGTGTTTCTTTATGCAGACGGTTGTTTTCTTCATTAGAAGCATGCCCCAGTGCCGACGGGCTTCTGATCTCTTAATGTGTCACCGCGTGTGATGCTCCTTATTGTAAGAGAAAATTCTACGTACCTAACCCAAATATAGGTTTTATTTTTATTTAATCGTATGGCTTACATTATTTTGTCCTTTGACTTTGTCACTCTTTAGTACCACCCAGGGGAGACACGTGCAGGGTTGTGGTTGGTAGGCTCCTGCGGACGCAAGTGACAGTTGTCCCCCCTTTGTCAAGTGAGTGGGCAACTTGACTGTTAGAGGTTCTTAAGCCGCCCGAAGGCCCCTAACTCGGCTTAACGACTACTGTCATAGACAGCAGCTGGGATCAACTGCTAAGCGTGCCTTCCAAAGCACGGAAGCGCTCATTTATAGTTATTACTCAAATATTATCGGCCCACATACAGCGATTTGGTTATTTTCTCTAATAATCAACGTATTTGCTCTCGGAAATCAGTTCATGTGGTAAATTGGAAAATAAATGTGGAAATATTCATGTGGCTTGGCGGAGTACTGAATTGAAGTCGGTTAAAAGTTTGTTTTTAAAGTAAACTATTAGACCAATAAACCAAATCGCTGCATGTGGGCCGATAACATTTGAGGACCTCCGTCGATTCCTCAAGGATCTCAGAATTACCTTTGGCACTTCATTGTTTGCTATTTCAACGGGATCATATCAGAATCTGTGACGTACTTATATAGTTTGAAGTACATCATTGAGAAGTTCCACAAGCCATCTGTGGTCTTCATCATCACTTCTACTTCACCAAATTTATAATTTCCGGGTGTAAATACACGAGTTATTATAATAGAAAATACCGAAATTACCAAACGCATGCCTAATATATTTGAGGAGTTCCCTCAATTCCTCATGGTTCCCATCATCCTCATCATCATCATCATAATAGACCACTAATACACATATATGTATTTAGTTAGTTTGCATGATTTAGCTTAATGTTAAATAAGTAGGTATAATTTGTAAATGTATTAAGATGAGAGAACGCATCACTCGCCAAAAAACTGTGAATATAGTCTGGCGCGGTAAAATAATAATAAAAATAATCCAACTGGGACTTTGGAAATAATGGGACCAATCTGGAAGCATATACTTTCAATTAAAAAAAAGAATGGTACGAATCAGTTCATAAATGACGAAGTTCTGAGGTAAGACACATAAAATAAAATAAAATAAATACATCCGATTTGAGAACCTCCTCCTTTTTTTGAAGTCGGTTAAAAAAGCGCGACTCTGTCGATCTCTCTATCTGTCACAGCGCTATTACTAGTTTCTCAGGAACTTGGTATAAGTTTTAAGCATGGCCAACCCAAGACCAAATAATAAAATAAATTCATCTATTAATAGACCAACTAGGATCATTGTTGTTAGTATAAGTACTTTTGAGGGCATTTTCAATAATTCGTGCACCCAATTAGTATAATTTTTTAAACAAAAATTAACTCAGTGTCGGTTTTGTAACGACAATTAAGTATTTAGTTTGTATAAAAAATTACTTTTTCTTTTCAATATATAAATCATATGCATATATACCTTATTTTAATGCGTGAAAAAAGTTCAGTTTGACATCATTACACGATTTTTTAAAAATGCCCTTTAAGCTAATATTAGTAACTGACTGAGTGAATAAGTCAGTCAGGACATAGGCATTTATTATGTACTAGCTGTTGCCCGCGACTTCGTCCGCGTAGAACTTTTTATCGTCTTAGAAAATGATTTCTCTCAATACAAGATTTGAACCCTCTTTTAGGGGATAATAAAAAAAAAGTTGATGTTCATTTTCTAGTTTGTGAACAAACAGTCTAAAACCAAAGTTGAAAATCTCATACTTCAAAAATGCCTTGAAATACTCAAACTTTGAACCAATTTTAACACTCTTAGGGGATGAATTTGGAAAAACTCTGAAATCAGTTTTGTAGTCTTTTAACGTACAGAATAAGACCGAAGTTAAAAATCTCTTACTCACACTTTAAAATTTTATTGCTCGCCATTTAAAATTTGAACCCCCTTTTAAACCCCCCTTAGAGGTTGAATTTTTCTAATCGCTGAAAGAACTTTTTTCGTAAACTTTTAAGTCTCTAGCTCAAAACAAGTGTTGCCCATACAAAGCTTTCTTAACCCCCTTAGGGGTGGAATTTTCTACAACTCTGAAAGTACTTTATTATTAATTTTAATAAGTAACATTTTGAATAGTTTTAAGTCTAGTAAAAAAAAAGGTTTTTCCCACACAACACTGGCTACCCTTCTTAAGGATCTTAAGGATCCCCTTAGGGATGGAGTTTTCTAAAACGCTGAAAGTTCTTTTTTAGTATTCTAATAAGTAGAGATACGCCGAATATTCGGTAAATATTCGGTATTCGGCATATTCGGCACGTTTTTCAATGTTCGTTATTCGGCCGAATTATTCGGTTCAAATGCCGAATATTTACCGAATAATTTTGCAGGTTTTTTGTCTGCAAGTTGTAAGAATGTAACATAGTCATTGTCCTGTGAAATTATTATTCTAAAACTGATTCTTATTGTTATTTAACTACCTTTAGTATTTATTTATTTATCGTATGGCGCTTAGAAACTGGTACATATATGTATTCGTATCGGTGTCGCTGATAGAGTATAAATGTTTCACTTAAAAATCAACAAGATTTTTACCACTGAAAAATGAGTCTGTTTTGGAACGGCTGATTAAGGCATAAGGCATTCCTTTGAACCGAATTATTCGGCCGAATATTCGGTTCGGCAAAAGCTGGACCGAAATATCGGCCGAATATTCGTATTCGGTAAAATCCATATTCGGCGCATCTCTACTAATAAGTAATCTTTTTGCAAAGTTTTAAGTCTAACTCAAAAAAAAGTGTTGCCCATGCAAAGCTTGCTCTCCTTTTTAACCCTATTAGGGGTGGAATTTTCTAAAACGATTTGTGTTCTTTTTTTGTATTTTAATAAGTAATCTTTCTACAAAGTTTCAAGTCTCTAACTCAAAAACATAAACTTTCCCTGATAAAAACTTTGCACCCCTTTTTATCCCCCTTAGGGATAGATTTTTTCAAAACGCTGAAAGTCTTTTTTTTTGTATTTTTATAAGTAATCTTTCTACAAAGTTTTAAGTGTCTAGCTCAGAAAAAGTGTTCCCCATACAAACCTTGCACCCTTTTTTAACCCCCTTAGGGAATGATTTTTGTAAAACGCCGAATGTAGTATTTTTCATGTTCTAATAAGTAATTTTTCGTCAAAATTTTAAGTCTCTATTAAAAAAAATATGTTTTTCCCATACAAACTTTGCACCCTATTTTACCCCCTTAGGGGTGAAATTTTCCAAAACGCTGGAAGTACTTTCTTTGTATTTAAATAATCTTTCTACAAAGTTTTAGGACTCTAGCTAAAAAAAATAGTTTCCCACATACAAACTTTGCACCCCTATTTTAGCCCCCTATTTTTAGGGGTAGAATTTTCTAAAACGCTGAAAGTACTTAATTTGTATTCTGATGACTAATCTTTCTACAAAGTTTTAAGTCTCTATTTAAAAAAAATATTGTTTCCCCCATACAAAATTTGCACCCCTATTTTACCCCCTTAGGGGTAGATTTTTTTAAAACACTGAATCTAGGTACTTTATTTGTATTCTAATGAATAATTTCTCTACAAAGTTTTAAGTCTCTATTTTAAAAAAAAGTAGTTTTTCCCATACATTGCACTCTATTTTACCCCTTTAGGGGTAGAATTTTCTAAAACCCTGAAAGTTCTTTATTTGTATTCTAATGACTGATCTTTCTACAAAGTTTTAAGTCTCTATTTAAAAAAAAAATGTTTCCCCCATACAAACCTTGCACCCCTATTTTACCCCCGTAGGGGTGGAATTTTCCAAAACGCTGAAAGTATTTCATTTGTATTCTAATAACTAATTTTTCTACAAAGTTTAAGTCTATAGCTCAAAAAGAAAGGTTCTCCCATACAAACTTTGCACCCCCATTTTACCCCCTTAGAGGTAGAATTTTCAAAAATCCCTTTTTATCCCTAGCCCACGTTATAAAAGCAACATACTGTGCAAAAATCAACTCTCTAAGAAGTTTCGGCTGTGCGTTGATGAGTGAGTGAGTGAGTGATTGAGTGAATAAGTCAGTCAGGACATAGGCATTTATTATGTATAAATAGATAGAAGATAATGAAACTCCCATTCAAATATCTCAAAAAATTATGAAGCTACATCCGTTTTAATGTCGCTTGTTAGAGTGAGAAAACGATGAGGGACTGTGACGTCAATATACTCGAGCGTCATAGTAAAAAAACAATCGTTTCATATGAAGGTGCGTTTTGCGGAAAAGGGACAGAACATACCCCCTCTTAAAACTTTGGACTCTTATAACTTAATCATTACCTATATAACCTCTTGCTTTGTTTTTTTCTCCATTTGACTATATTTATTTTAAATTCTTTTTCGAGAAAATACAAACAAACAAAACAAAACAAAACAAACAAACAACGTTTATTAAAGTAATACGTGTACATATTTATGCTTACATTTTAATATACATTATGATTATTTACCATATTTTCGATTCCTGAGCTATAACCACGAACTTCGGAATTCGAAAATATTCGGGTATCTCTATCTCTATCGCACTAACCATACAGTGAGTGACAGGGATGCAAATATATGAACATTGAGTATCGGTTTTCGTGGTAGCGCCGCAGGTACTTTGGCTGAATGCGCCGAGCGCGTGCCATTGTCATTCAAAAAAAACAAATTCGTGTTAATTATATTGTTCAAATTTGTTGATTTCATTTATTGAAATTACGACATAAAACGACATTTGCGCATATAAGTTCTCATATCAGAATCGAATATTTTTTTATGGTTTATATTTTAGCATTTGTCTCGTAAAGGTCTATCGTAGACGGGATTTAAATTATTAATAAGTGAAAGGCAAAGCAATTCCGCCATTTTGACGAAAATTTGACGGTTCTTATAGCTGACAGTTGGAGCAGCGTTTGATTTCAATAAAAATAAATGAAAAATTAAATGAAGTCGTATATTTCGGAAAATTAATTAACTGTCGCAGACGGATAAAAACTATCCTAAGTTGCAGCTAGAATAATAATGTACCTATATAAAATGTTTCATATTTTTCCGTTCATGGGATGCTGAGAACATTCGAACCGCGCAAAGCTTAGTTTCAAACTGGCTGATTCTTTTTTTAATTTAGAGATTTATTATAAGTGGAGATAAATAGATAGAAGATAATGAAACTCCCATTCAAATATCTCAAAAAATTATGAAGCTACATCCGTTTTAATGTCGCTTGTTAGAGTGAGAAAACGATGAGGGACTGTGACGTCAATATACTCGAGCGTCATAGTAAAAAACAATCGTTTCATATGAAGGTGCGTTTTGCGGAAAAGGGACAGAACATACCCCCTCTTAAAACTTTGGACTCTTATAACTTAATCATTACCTATATAACCTCTTGCTTTGTTTTTTTCTCCATTTGACTATATTTATTTTAAATTCTTTTTCGAGAAAATACATTATGATTATTTACCATATTTTCGATTCCTGAGCTATAACCACGAACTTCGGAATTCGAAAATATTCGGGTATCTCTATCTCTATCGCACTAACCATACTCGAGTGACAGGGATGCAAATATATGAACATTGAGTATCGGTTTTCGTGGTAGCGCCGCAGGTACTTTGGCTGAATGCGCCGAGCGCGTGCCATTGTCATTCAAAAAAAACAAATTCGTGTTAATTATATTGTTCAAATATGTTGATTTCATTTATTGAAATTACGACATAAAACGACATTTGCGCATATAAGTTCTCATATAAGAATCGAATATTTTTTTATGGTTTATATTTTAGCATTTGTTTCGTAAAGGTCTATCGTAGACGGGATTTAAATTATTAATAAGTGAAAGGCAAAGCAATTCCGCCATTTTGACGAAAATTTGACGGTTCTTATAGCTGACAGTTGGAGCAGCGTTTGATTTCAATAAAAATAAATGAAAAATTAAATGAAGTCGTATATTTCGGAAAATTAATTAACTGTCGCAGTCGGATAAAAACTATCCTAAGTTGCAGCTAGAATAATAATGTACCTATATAAAATGTTTCATATTTTTCCGTTCATGGGATGCTGAGAACATTCGAACCGCGCAAAGCTTAGTTTCAAACTGGCTGATTCTTTTTTTAATTTAGAGATTTATTATAAGTGGAGATGATGTAATGTGTACACATAATACATCCGCTCAGCGATCATTTTCAGGATGCTGTTGGCACTGGCCCGTAACCTGCGCACCAGGGATGCACATCGCTTGCGTATAAGTAGTCGCGTGGAAGCAATCCACCCGCGCCTCCGAGAACATCCCTGACGCACTGCAATATTTGGCGTTATTGAACTGGACACGAATACAAATACGTTTATTTTGTCATCACAGGGAAAGATAATACAGTTGTTAAAATGTTTACAGTACGAAGACTATGATGAGCCCATTAGGCATACGAACATAAAATTACAAAGTCAAGTAAATATGAGTTAACGTTAATTAGCTTAAACGGAGCAACAATATAATTTGAAAATTGGAAATTAAGATGTCGATGTCATATATAGTGGCAGTAATTATTTATTTATTTAGGCATAGTCGCGTTTGTGTAATTATCTCCACTTATAATAAATCTCTAAATTAAAAAAAGAATCAGCCAGTTTGAAACTAAGCTTTGCGCGGTTCGAATGTTCTCAGCATCCCATGAACGGAAAAATATGAAACATTTTATATAGGTACATTATTATTCTAGCTGCAACTTAGGATAGTTTTTATCCGACTGCGACAGTTAATTAATTTTCCGAAATATACGACTTCATTTAATTTTTCATTTATTTTTATTGAAATCAACCGCTGCTCCAACTGTCAGCTATAAGAACCGTCAAATTTTCGTCAAAATGGCGGAATTGCTTTGCCTTTCACTTATTAATAATTTAAATCCCGTCTACGATAGACCTTTACGAGACAAATGCTAAAATATAAACCATAAAAAAATATTCGATTCTGATATGAGAACTTATATGCGCAAATGTCGTTTTATGTCGTAATTTCAATAAATGAAATCAACAAATTTGAACAATATAATTAACACGAATTTGTTTTTTTTGAATGACAATGGCACGCGCTCGGTGCATTCAGCCAAAGTACCTGCGGCGCTACCACGAAAACCGATACTCAATGTTCATATATTTGCATCCCTGTCACTCGAGTATGGTTAGTGCGATAGAGATAGAGATACCCGAATATTTTCGAATTCCGAAGTTCGTGGTTATAGCTCAGGAATCGAAAATATGGTAAATAATCATAATGTATTTTCTCGAAAAAGAATTTAAAATAAATATAGTCAAATGGAGAAAAAAACAAAGCAAGAGGTTATATAGGTAATGATTAAGTTATAAGAGTCCAAAGTTTTAAGAGGGGGTATGTTCTGTCCCTTTTCCGCAAAACGCACCTTCATATGAAACGATTGTTTTTTATTATGACGCTCGAGTATATTGACGTCACAGTCCCTCATCGTTTTCTCACTCTAACAAGCGACATTAAAACGGATGTAGCTTCATAATTTTTTGAAAATTCTACCCCTAAGGGAGTAAAATGGGGGTGCAAAGTTTGTATGGGAGAACCTTTTTTTTTTGAGCTATAGACTTAAACTTTGTAGAAAAATTAGTTATTAGAATACAAATGAAACACTTTCAGCGTTTTGGAAAATTCCACCCCTACGGGGGTAAAATAGAGTGCAAAGTTTGTATGGGAAAGACTACTTTTTTTTAAATAGAGACTTAAAACTTTGTAGAGAAATTATTCATTAGAATACAAATAAAGTACCTAGATTCAGTGTTTTAAAAAAATCTACCCCTAAGGGGGTAAAATAGGGGTGCAAATTTTGTATGGGGGAAACAATATTTTTTTAAATAGAGACTTAAAACTTTGTAGAAAGATTAGTCATCAGAATACAAATTAAGTACTTTCAGCGTTTTAGAAAATTCTACCCCTAAAAATAGGGGGCTAAAATAGGGGTGCAAAGTTTGTATGTGGGAAACTATTTTTTTTAGCTAGAGTCCTAAAACTTTGTAGAAAGATTATTTAAATACAAAGAAAGTACTTTCAGCGTTTTGGAAAATTTCACCCCTAAGGGGGTAAAATAGGGTGCAAAGTTTGTATGGGAAAAACATATTTTTTTTTAATAGAGACTTAAAATTTTGACGAAAAATTACTTATTAGAACATGAAAAATACTACATTCGGCGTTTTACAAAAATCATTCCCTAAGGGGGTTAAAAAAGGGTGCAAGGTTTGTATGGGGAACACTTTTTCTGAGCTAGACACTTAAAACTTTGTAGAAAGATTACTTATAAAAATACAAAAAAAAAGACTTTCAGCGTTTTGAAAAAATCTATCCCTAAGGGGGATAAAAAGGGGTGCAAAGTTTTTATCAGGGAAAGTTTATGTTTTTGAGTTAGAGACTTGAAACTTTGTAGAAAGATTACTTATTAAAATACAAAAAAAGAACACAATTCGTTTTAGAAAATTCCACCCCTAATAGGGTTAAAAAGGAGAGCAAGCTTTGTATGGGCAACACTTTTTTTTGAGTTAGACTTAAAACTTTGCAAAAAGATTACTTATTAGAATACTAAAAAAGAACTTTCAGCGTTTTAGAAAACTCCATCCCTAAGGGGATCCTTAAGATCCTTAAGAAGGGTAGCCAGTGTTGTGTGGGAAAAACTTTTTTTTTTACTAGACTTAAAACTATTCAAAATGTTACTTATTAAAATTAATAATAAAGTACTTTCAGAGTTTTAGAAAATTCCACCCCTAAGGGGGTTAAGAAAGCTTTGTATGGGCAACACTTTTTTTGAGCTAGAGACTTAAAAGTTTACGAAAAAAGTTCTTTCAGCGATTAGAAAAATTCAACCTCTAAGGGGGTTTAAAAGGGGGTTTAAATTTTAAATGGCGAGCAATAAAATTTTAAAGTATGAGTAAGAGATTTTTAACTTCGGTCTTATTCTGTACGTTAAAAGACTACAAAACTGATTTCAGAGTTTTTCCAAATTCATCCCCTAAGAGTGTTAAAATTGGTTCAAAGTTTGAGTATTTCAAGGCATTTTTAAAGTATGAGATTTTTAACTTTGGTTTTAGACTGTTTGTTCACAAACTAGAAAATGAACATCAACTTTTTTTTAAATTATCCCCTAAAAGAGGGTTCAAATTTTGTATTGAGAGAAATCATTTTCTAAGACGATAAAAAGTTCTACGCGGACGAAGTCGCGGGCAACAGCTAGTTATATTATAAAACTGGTTTCTTATCACCCGGCCGGTCCCGGCGCATGGGACTGCGCTGGCGCGCGCCTATTGTTCGCGTTGCTATGCGATTAGGATACAATGGAGGACAATATAAATGGTGAACTAGTCGATTGTGAGGTGGAAAGTGTAAACAGCATAGAAGAGAGACGTGAAGACATGATAACAAATAAGGCGGTAGACGTAACTAATTCGCAGGAACCCAATAATGAACCAAATACAATGAACAATAATAAACGTAGTTTAGAGGAGGTTGATGAAGAAGAATGGACTGAAATATTATCGGCAAGAAAGAGATTTGATCGCAAAAATTCCCGCAGTCCAACCTTGCCGTTGGTTTCGAATAAGCCGGAGGAACACATTACAACGGAAGTATGTGTTAGTAACTCTAGCATGTTGCCGAAACAAATAGCATTAGCTAAATATCTTAAAGAAAGTAACATTAAAGGCATACTTAAAGTCACATATCTTAACCCATACAAAATCCGGATACAATTTGACAACTTAACAAACGCGGATGTATTTATGTCATGTGAAAATGTCTTAAAACTGGGATGGAGATGCCAAAAAACTCTCGAAGTGGGTGTTTCATACGGTATTGTTAAAGGTATTGACATGGAATTATCCGATGAAGAAGTCACGGCCAGCATTAAGAGCGATATTCAACTGATATCATCCAAACGCCTCAACAAACGAAATGATGAAGAAGAAAGCGGATGGATAAAATGCGATAAGGTACGACTGTGTTTCAAAGGCAGCCAGCTACCCCGTTATATATACGTACATGATCTCAGGATTGCAGTTGAGCCATACATTTTTCCAGTTACACAGTGTTCTAATTGCTGGAAATATGGTCACTACGGAAAACAATGCCCTATGAACAAGCCCACGTGTCCAAAATGTGGTAGAAAACATGCAAATTGCGACATAGCAAACTATAAATGTGTCAACTGTAGTTTGTCTCATATGGCGCTTTCGAAGATATGCCCTGTATTCCTTAAAGAGAAGAGAATTAGAGAACTTATGGCCGAATTCAACTGCTCATACAAACGAGCATTGACACTATATGTCCCACCTGTATCGCCTAACCATGTTGAGACCAGACTTGCGAGGGGAACAACAGAAGCTATTTCAATCGAGGAGGGTCGATTCCAAATCCTACCTACGGAGTCCGAGGGGCATGCGAGCACTTCGCATAGCGAATCTCCTGAAACGTATGCAGAAGTCGCCCAAACGAAAGCGGTTATTCACTCCGAAACATCACCGAAGGCTCATCAAAACTCCGCTACACCGAAGGCGTTTCGGGCTGAAAATAGACAAAGACAAAAAAAATCTCTTTTTGAAGACTGTGAGATTTCAGACTCAACCAGTACGGAGCGAGTTAAAGAGGCCAACATGGAATCTGAACCGAAAAAGAAGAACTGGCAGAATCTAAAAACTGGGCCAGTCAGTGAATTGTTAAACAAATTAAAAGATATAATTTTTATGAAGAATTACTCTATGCAGGAGAAACTTTTAAGTATTATACAAACGAGCTTCAATTGGGTTATCACCTACATAGTAGATAACATTTCTGAGTGGCCACTATTTAAAAATCTGTTCCCTTCATAAAACTCAATATTTTCCAGTGGAACGCACAAATTTTGAGGCCAAAAACGATAACCCTAGAACAACTTTTAGCGCATGAACGAATTCACATTTGTGCAATTAGTGAAACATGGTTTGAACCGGGCAGTAGCTTTAAAATAAATGGTTACAATGTATTTCGCCAGGACAGAGCGGACGGGTATGGAGGAGTCGCCATTATAACCCATTCTACAATTCAAGCTCAAAAATGTAGGATTCAAAACCAGAATACTGGTATCGAGACCGTCAAAGTAAAATTGCACAATTGTGGGGAAGTTGAGTATATTTGGTCTATATATTGCCCTCCCAATATACGGACGTCACAACTGGACTGGGATCATATTTTTGGATCAATGCAAGATAAATCTATCGTTCTGGGTGACTTCAATGGCCACCATTCAAACTGGTCAAGCAAGACGGATCCTAGAGGTATGCAGATTTTTGATTCAATTATGGAAAATAACCTAGTGTCCCTGAATGACGGCAGACCTACACGAATTAGAATAGCAAGGGGTAGGCTCCAAAGCTCGTCCCCTGACATTACAATGGCCTCAACAGATCTGGCAGTAAAATTAAAATGGAATGTCACGAACGAGACACTTGGCAGCGATCATCTGATTATTAAAGTAACCATTGGTATTGGCGTCACTAGAAATACAAAACACAAACGGAATTATAAGAAAGCGGACTGGGAATCATACAAACAGTGTTTAGATAATACTTTCGGTGACTTACAACTCCCTAGTTGTCTGCAGGAATCGTATGATTTGTTTCTGACCTGTATTTTGACTGCAGCCGATAAGCATATTCCAATTATTAAAATCAATAAAAATCCGTCTAACAAATTTGAGCCTAAACCATATTGGAACTCAGAGTTGTCGAAGGCGGTTGCAGAAAGACGGCTAGCCTTAGCCCAGCTAAGAGGTAACCCAACCCCTACGAACCTGGATACACTACAGGAAAAAATACGTCTAGCGCAGGCTAAAATACGACAAGCTAAAAGCGGAAACTGGCAGAAGTTTTGCTCGTCCATTGATGATGTGACGTCGGCCAGCGAGATGTGGGCCAGAATGAAATGGCTGAAGGGACAGAATATTGAAAGAACATGTATAAAACCCGACACAATTAACAAAATGCTAAATAGCCTAGCTCCTGCTTCGACTTGTCCCCCACAGCCATTGTTTTCGTCGAGTAATGACCAATTGACTGCCCCAATCTCTCGCCACGAACTCGACAACAGTATTAAAAACAAAGACACAGCGCCAGGATGTGACGAAATATCATTTTCTATGATTTACAATATGCCGGAGAGGGGTAAATCAATCCTACTGGAATTATATAACAGAATTCTGATGCTAGGGGCTGTCCCTCGACAGTGGCGTGATATCCGGATTGTCCCTATTCCTAAGCCTGGGCGGGATCCTAATTCTGAATCTTCACTTCGACCCATTTCTCTCATGTCATGTCTGTGTAAGATCTTCCACTGTATTATTAACAAGCGACTAGAATGGTATATTGAAAAGAACTCTCTATTATCTGGATACACAACAGGTTTTAGGAAAACTTGGTCTTGTTTGGACAACCTAGGCCGTCTAGTATCAAAAATACAATTGGGAATGCAAAAGAGTCAAGCTACAATAGGTTGTTTTATCGATATAGAAAATGCATATAATAATGTGGATACCGTATATTTAGTGTTATTTTTGGATAAAATTGGGATAGGATCAAAATTATGTGAATATCTGTGGAATTTCTTAAAAGACCGAGTACTTACAGCTGAAGTAAACGATTCTACCATATACAGGCACACAGGCAGGGGATTAGCTCAAGGAGACCCACTTTCTCCCTTATTATTTAATATAGTAACCTTAAATATTTGTAAAGACATCTCAACTGTTAATATTACTGTGATAGTATGCTGATGATTTTGTGTTGTTCAAAACGGTGAAAAGTGTGACTGAGGGTGCTGTCGACATACAATTAGCACTAGACAATCTAGTCAACTTGCTATCAAGCTGTGGCTTAACAATCTCCGCTACTAAAAGTAAGATTTGTATATTTAAAAGAGGTCTTAGCCCTAGCTTACAACAATTTAACGTGACTGTAAATGGATCAGCTATGGAAACTGTTGATCATGTTAAGTATCTCGGCATGTGGCTGGACCGTTCTTTGAGATGGAAAAAACATATTAACGAAATGGCGCAAAAAATTTCAAAATATCTGAATATATTTAAAGTGCTGGCAGGCTCCGGATGGGGCGTCCACCAAAAACATTTAAGACGGTTGTATATAGCGATTATTCGAAGTAGACTAGATTATGGCAGTTTCTTGTACGATACTAGTGCTAAAACTAATCTTTATATACTAGAAAAGGTCCAAAATCAGGCTATGCGCAGTATTGGGGGCTTTATAAAAAGCACGCCTATACATAGTATGCAAAGTGAACTGTTCTTACAACCATTATCCATACGAAGACGATATCTAGCATGCAAATTTTGGCTTAAATCTAGAGCACTACTGAATAATCAGTCGGTCACAGTAGTTCAAGATATAGCCACAAATACTCAGAGTCGTCACCTAAGATCGAAAGAACCGCTGTTACTGACTGTATATAATATTTTCAAGGAGGTGCCGATTCATGACAGTGCGTAGTTACATATGTTCTCCTTAGATAACTGGACTAGCAACATAAATATAGCAGCCTTTATTAAGTTAAATCTAGACGTTATGTCTGACCCTAAGAGATCGTATAATTCCACCTATTTAAAAGACGAGTGTCTTAAGTACTTGGAGACTAATTACAGCACATTTTATCAGATATATACGGACGGATCGAAAGACGAAAATGGCGCGGGAGCTGCATTGTATGACCCTCAAACGTATTCATCCATGAAGTTTAGAATAGATACAGATATCTCAATTATGCAAGTAGAACTTATTGCAATTGCTGAAGCTTTATCTTTGGTCCTATCGATGCAGGGAAACAAATTTGTGATCTTGACAGATTCACGTAGTTCGCTTCAACACCTGGCTCGATGCTCCTTGAGTTTTCGAGGAGCACCGATAGCCTACGCAATTTTGAAATTAATAATGGCACTGAGTGAATGGTCTAAGAACGTCAAGCTACAGTGGATACCATCTCATGTAGGCATAACTGGGAACGAAAAAGTGGATAAACTCGCGAAAGAAGCTCATAGTGATGGTGTGGACTTCACTTTTTCCGACCGCCTTAGTATGGCAAAAACTCATTGCCGTGAGTCGTGGCGCGAATTTTTTGATTTACGATCAAAGGAAAAGGGTATATGGTACAGAACGGTTCAGCCACAACTCCCGCGGTCTCCATGGTTTGATGAATGCAGCCTAAACCGCGCAGACACAGTACTCGCTATGAGGCTTCGCTGCGGACACATGCCTTTAAACAAATTTGCTTATCTGATGAGAAAAGTTCCATCACCGAATTGTACCGAGTGTGATGTTGAGGAAGATGTGTATCATATTTTAATGGAATGTGTCCGCAATGAATCGGCCCGTAGACAGATCGTGGATGAAGCCTTTCACGAAATTGGTGGATGTAACTACATTCTGGCTCACCCAATTTCAGATTCAGCACTCCTTATTTATAAGCTAGTAAGAATAGGTTTAAGTAGAAGATAGAGCTATGTATAGATGTATATACAGAGCGACATCGTCACTCAGTGACAAAGCTCTTCAAATAAAGAAAAAAAAAAAAAAAAAAAGATAGTCTAAAATACTATAATAACACTTGTCAGATAAAAAGTTAAAAAGCTTTCGTTTGAAATTGTTTAATGTTGCATTTTGCCAATCCTCAGGTAGTTTGTTAAACAATTTTGGAGCCATAACTAAAATATTCTTTTGCATCAGAGCCGTTCTGCATTTAACAATGCATATATTTTAGGCTTCCTGTATCGAAGATTTGGTCTCGTCACAATTTTCATGTCAAACAGATTGCGATTGCTTTTAACATAAACGCAACATTCAAAGATGTACAAGCATGGAAAATTCAAAACATTCAATGATTTAAAATGTGGTTGGCAGCTTTGTGAGGAAGTCAGTCCAGCGATGGCCCTAATGCATCGCTTCTGAGCTCTAAATATAATATTTCTGTGTGTAGAGTTTCGCCAAAAAATTATCCCATAACGCAAAACTGAGGCTACAAAACTGTGATACGCTGTAAGAACCGTTTTACGGTCACAAATTTTCGCTAATTTATAGAGAGCATATGAGAACTTATATAGTTTCTTGCACACTGCCAAAGAGTGCGATTTTCATGACATGTCACAGTCCATATGGAGTCCAAGAAATTTTGTGACATTCGTTTTGGCTACATTGTTACCTTCATAATTTACATTTAGGGATGAAACGGCCTTTCTTTGACTGATTTGCATTATACATGTCTTCTCTTTATTAACCCTCAGGTTATTACTTTCTAGCCATTTTATAATACTTTCAGTGGTCAAGTTAATTTCATTTTCGTAATCATTAGTTATGTCAAATTCTACAAAGATGGTACTGTGATAGGATAATGATATCATTAATATATATTAGGAACCTATACCTTGTTGTATCCCGTATTCAATTTTCCTACGTTCTGACATACAAATGTTTTCAAGTCCTGTAGCTGAACATATCTCAGAAATCACAGTATATTGTTCTCTGCCGCTTAGATATGACATAGTATTGCGTACAAGTATAGTTCGCCCACAGGCCGCATGTGTATAAGGACGCGCAGAAGGCCTTAAAAAGGGTTACCTTGACCTGTTTCGCGCATCCAGCAAACCTGCGAGCGAAGGCCAAAGCAAGGCCCAAGGCAAAGTATTGAAAATTTAAAAAAATATAGGTACTTAGTTATTTCTTTATTTTGAGAAATAACCGAAATGAGGGAGGGGGTGGGGGGGGGGTAATTCATTCAGAGCCTAGTAACTAGGTAAAGTTGGGTATCAATGGAAGGGCTTGAGTTGAACATTCTGAATCAATGTTTTTACAGTGGTTAAATTTTGTTTAAGGAAAATGTTGGAAACAACGTCGGTCGAGTCGAGTCGAATTATGAGAGAGTATGTTCAAGTTCAAGTGCTTTAGTTAGTATAAGTAATATAGACAAACAAACAAAATTAATACAAAATACCCTAACTGATGTGGTGTTAACATTGAATACTAATGATAATATCCATAGCACAGGCATGCGACAGTAGTTCAATCATGCTCTACTTACTTGAACTTGCGTTATATTCACGTGATGTCATAAATAATTTAGGTACATTAAAAACAAAGTTTAAACCGACTTCAATTAAGTACTTCGCCAGGCCAAATGGTACATGAAAATTTCCACATTTCCTTTCCATTTACCACATGAACTGCTTTCCGAGAGCAAATGCGTTGAGTATTACAGAAAAAACCCAAGTCGCTATATGTGGGCTAATAATATTTGAGGAGTTCCGTCGATTCCTCAAGGATCTCAGAATTATGAAGTGTTAATTGCTGCTACAGCGGAATTGTGTCAGAATATTTGACGTACTATCTTTGAGGAGTTCCATAAGTCTTCATTTCATCATCAGTTTCACTTCATCAATATTACGATTTCCGAGGGTAAATACACGAGTTATACTAGAAAATACCGAAATCACCGTGCCTATAAAATTTGAGGGTTGCCCTCAATTTCCCTGGGATCCCATCATCATATCCTAAATTGGTGATAATGGGACCACCTTGGCTGTATACTCTTTCGAATAAAAAAAGAATTTTGGAAATCGGTCCACAATTGACAGAGGAATCGGCGAAAAAAAAACATACATAAAAAAAACATACGAAGGAACATATAACCTCCTCCTTTTTTGAAGTCGGTTAAAAAGGTAAAGTCACAAAACAACTGATGGTTTTCAGAGAAACTGCGAATTACGCTCTAGAACGAGATCCTGTCTGATATCTGATTCGTAGACGTATTAAATACGTGCATTAGTAGGTACCGATGCTCCTTACATCTCAAGCTCTGGCACCTCCGTTTTAAAATATGACTATACACAAATGCCTGCGACATGCGAATAAATAGAAATAAAAAAAAAGTAGGTATAAAATCGAGTTCAACATTTACTCGATTTAAAATTATGAACTTTGCAGTTCTCCCTCTCAAATTCAATTTACTAGTATATTTCCTAAATATGGGATTGCTGAAACTAAACTAGTACGTAATTAACTGTTGCTCCTCAAAATTATATGTGTCCTCAAGGTAAAACATTACCCATTAAAGCTATTCCTATTAATAATAATTAACAATTTAGAAAAGTTGAAAAACCCCCCACATTTTAATTTCAAAGGTTAATATCTCAAAAATGGCTGAACTGATTTTGTTGAACCGTAGCTAAAACCATCTCGATCACGTCAGTTATCGGACAAAAAAAACGCATTTAAATCGGTCCACTCGTTGAAGATCTACGATGCCACAGACAGACACACAGACACACCCCTCTTTTTGCGTCGGGGGTTAAAAATAGAATAATAACTCCAAATACTTGAAATTAAATGTTTCATAATAAATACTCAATTCCTCGTCCAGTATGAAGATAAACACAAATACAAAAATGCCACTTTTACTCTCCTTGTCAGTCGATTATAGGTTTATCCAGAGCTGGGAAACGCACTCCTTCTGATACAATATTTATGTAATTCTGAGGAAGGCAGCACGGCACAAGTGACATTCTAATCCAATAAAATAATCTCCACTTATAATAAATCTCTAAATTAAAAAAAGAATCAGCCAGTTTGAAACTAAGCTTTGCGCGGTTCGAATGTTCTCAGCATCCCATGAACGGAAAAATATGAAACATTTTATATAGGTACATTATTATTCTAGCTGCAACTTAGGATAGTTTTTATCCGACTGCGACAGTTAATTAATTTTCCGAAATATACGACTTCATTTAATTTTCCATTTATTTTTATTGAAATCAAACGCTGCTCCAACTGTCAGCTATAAGAACCGTCAAATTTTCGTCAAAATGGCGGCATTGCTTTGCCTTTCACTTATTAATAATTTAAATCCCGTCTACGATAGACCTTTACGAGACAAATGCTAAAATATAAACCATAAAAAAATATTCGATTCTGATATGAGAACTTATATGCGCAAATGTCGTTTTATGTCGTAATTTCAATAAATGAAATCAACAAATTTGAACAATATAATTAACACGAATTTGTTTTTTTTGAATGACAATGGCACGCGCTCGGCGCATTCAGCCAAAGTACCTGCGGCGCTACCACGAAAACCGATACTCAATGTTCATATATTTGCATCCCTGTCACTCGAGTATGGTTAGTGCGATAGAGATAGAGATACCCGAATATTTTCGAATTCCGAAGTTCGTGGTTATAGCTCAGGAATCGAAAATATGGTAAATAATCATAATGTATTTTCTCGAAAAAGAATTTAAAATAAATATAGTCAAATGGAGAAAAAAACAAAGCAAGAGGTTATATAGGTAATGATTAAGTTATAAGAGTCCAAAGTTTTAAGAGGGGGTATGTTCTGTCCCTTTTCCGCAAAACGCAACTTCATATGAAACGATTGTTTTTTACTATGACGCTCGAGTATATTGACGTCACAGTCCCTCATCGTTTTCTCACTCTAACAAGCGACATTAAAACGGATGTAGCTTCATAATTTTTTGAGATATTTGAATGGGAGTTTCATTATCTTCTATCTATTTATCTCCACTTATAATAAATCACTAAATTAAAAAAAGAATCAGCCAGTTTGAAACTAAGCTTTGCGCGGTTCGAATGTTCTCAGCATCCCATGAACGGAAAAATATGAAACATTTTATATAGGTACATTATTATTCTAGCTGCAACTTAGGATAGTTTTTATCCGACTGCGACAGTTAATTAATTTTCCGAAATATACGACTTCATTTAATTTTTCATTTATTTTTATTGAAATCAAACGCTGCTCCAACTGTCAGCTATAAGAACCGTCAAATTTTCGTCAAAATGGCGGAATTGCTTTGCCTTTCACTTATTAATAATTTAAATCCCGTCTACGATAGACCTTTACGAGACAAATGCTAAAATATAAACCATAAAAAAATATTCGATTCTGATATGAGAACTTATATGCGCAAATGTCGTTTTATGTCGTTATTTCAACAAATTTGAACAATATAATTAAGGCGCTGTATGCAGCTGCGCATCGAAAAAGTGCCTTTTCCAAACCGATTATTAGTATACTTGTACTATTGCTAGAGATCCAAATTTTTGATATGTATATCTTCAGTTCATTGGCTATGTTCGTACTTCGTAAAATCACGATTGCTTACAAAAACCTCGATAGATTTTGCCTTTCAAAACAGTGCTTTTTTACCACCAAACTCGAAATATCTCAAAAGTTATTTGGAATATTACAATGAAATTTGTTGTGATAGGTAGCTTTTTGGTAGATCTATCTACCGGCTTCTTAGAATTTCAATATGTTTGATAATTCAATACATTTGGTCATTTGTCTGAAAAACCGGGTGTCCGCGTCATGCATGCGCGGTGGCGAGTACAATTTAGTACGCCCGTGGCCACTGCCGACGACGGACCTGTGAATGTTTACCTGGCACGCAAATACGCCTTTTTGCAGCAATTATTTCGAGTTATCAAGGTAAATAAAAATATATAAAGGAATAGGAAACGCTAATACATGCTGGAGAACACATTCGAAATGATAGAATAACAAATATAAGGTATGCGATATTTACTACATTAAAGCGTTTCTACATCCGCACCTAAAACGTATTAATAGGTAGCTGGAGCATATTGACAAGATGTCAATAAAAATCTTCAGTTATCCTGAATACGTATTTAGAACTGTTAGGTAGTAAGTAGTCGGGTGTAAATCGGATTCGGACACGAGCACATGGTTGGGGGGGTAATGGTACCAATTATGGACTGTACGAATAATAGATTTATTTATTCATACAGAAATATATCAAAAGCATTTAGGGCTATTGCGCCGGATAGCGACTACCTAGACTAAAGTCCTAAACGAGTTGGTGAACTGAAGTATATTTACTTGCTGTTTAGTAGATACTATTAAAAACGAGTGCGGAAAAAGACCCTGCCACTCCACCAGCAGCAGGCCACGGCCCTTCCTCATCTTCGTCATAGACATACATGCATACATACGCTACGGCACATCTTTTCGTCCAATATTCCGCAGTGTCTCAAGACGAGAGTCTTTGACCAGTGTGTGTTGCCAGTGATGACATATGGAACGGAAACGTGGTCGCTTACTATAGGCCCCATAAAAAGGCTCAAAGTCACTCAAAGGGCGATGGAGATGGCTATGCTGGGAGTTTCTCTGCGCGATCGCATCAGAAATGAGGCTATCCGCAGCAGAATCACGGTAACCGATACAGCCCTCCGAATCGCTAAACTTAAGTATCAGTGGGCGGGGTACATTGCACGTAGAACCGATGGCCGTTGGGGCGGAAAGGTTCTCGAGTGGCAACCACGTACCGGAAGGCGCGGCGTGGTTAGGCCCCCCACAAGGTGGACAAATGACCTGGTAAAGGTCGCGGGAGTCCGCTGGATGCGGGTGGCGCAGGACCGGCTATTGTGGCACTCTTTGGGGGAGGCCTATGTCCAGCAGTGGACGTCTTTCGGCTGATATGATGATACATACGCTCGAAAAATATAAACTTCCTTCTGAGGCAGTCGGGTACAAAGTACTACAGGGTGTTCCCCTATACAGCTGCAAAACTTTGCCAGCTGTTTGTGCACATGATACCCATCACAAAACACTAAAGTATGCCGTTTCACATCTCGAACTCACTCTGCCACCGCTGTTTCTCCAAATAACTACCAAGAAAGCCTCCCCCGCCACACCCCTTTAAAAATAAGCCCACTAAAGCAAATAAATGTGACGTTATCTAAGTGAACATACCTTTTGTCGGTATGGAGTTATTGATATGACTCACTCACTCACTCACTCATCAACGCACAGCCGAAACTACTAAGACTAGAGAGTTGAAATTTACACCAGAACTACCTTTTACAACGTAGGCAACGCTAAGAAGGATTTTTGGAAATTCCACCCCTAAAGGGGGTAAATAGGGGTGCAAAATTTGTATGGGGGAAACTTTATTTTTAGAGCTAGAGACTTAAATTTTTGCATAAAGATTACTTATTAGAATACAAATTAAGTACTTTCAATTCAATTACATTTATTTTGTTAAACATAGGTTACAACTTTTACAAGTATTGTTGGTATACAAAATATAAGACTTCTGTGCATTACCCACAATGTAGGTTTACAAAATATTTCAGCCAGCTAATATATTTATAAAATTAAAAAAAAATGTCAATACAGTGATTGGTGTTAAATACTTCAAATACATGTCAAAAACTCTCAAAAAATACTATAACTAAAGAATATTATAACTAAGGAATGTCTGGAATGTAATCATGTTATGTCGTAGGGTCGTTTAAGTAATCTTTAATGGTATAATAACACTTTTCAATCAAATATTGATATATTGATTGAAATGATTGATCCAATAATGTCATGGAAAGATCACATAGATACATTATACAGTAAGTTAGCAAAAGGGATCTATGCTCTAAGACAGTTAAGACCACTTGTGTCAGAAAGTTGCTTAAAAGAGCTGTATTATGCGTACATATACTCTCAACTTTCATACGGGATAATGATTTGGGGCAACAGTACGGATTATGAGCGCATCCTAAAGATCCAGAAACGTGCAATTAGAGTACTTCCCTATGCAAAGGACAGATACACGTGTCGCGAACATTTAAGAAAACTTAGTATCTTAACATCAGTTTCAACTTATATATTGGAAGTTTTGATGTATGTTAAACGTTATCCAAATGAATTTCAAAGGAGAGGTGAAAATAGTTCGAGATCAATGAGAAATGCGAATAACTTAAAAAGAAGCGGGTTGTGTCTGAGATACAACCGTTAATTAAGTTTAAGTGGATACTTATTTGTTGGTTGTCCCCGTAAAATATATATCTGCATTCATTCACTAAAATCTGTATAAGCACAGATAAATCGGTATATATAGCAACATTGACTGACGTAGCTCGTTTGACTCGCGAGGCATTGAAAATGGCGGTCATTTCAGCATAGTTTTCATGCCCGTCACATAAACTAAATAACATTTTGTGATTAACAACTAATAGCAAATAAAGAAGGATTAAAACATGTAACAAACAATTATTTGAAATCAGATTAGGCTTCTCTACAAAAAGTTAATCCGGAAGTTACGTGATACATTTTGAACTGTACCCCTATACAAGAACGCGAGCAAAGAAGTATCCACTTCAAAACAACCTCGCCCAGACTTAGAATAGGCACAAAACTTCCGAAGTTAATAGGACAAATACTTTTTAACCGGCTACCTTCAAACCTTAAAACCATAACGAACGACAACTCTTTTCGCTTCCATGTAAAACAACTATTGCTTGAAAAAACACTGTATAGTTTACAAGAATTTCTTTCAAATGACTAAATAACAAGATCTTAAAAGCTTGACGTTAATATTTGTATTATGTTTTCTTTCTCTATTTTATGTAATAGCATTATGCTATGAGTATGAGTATTATTAAACTATTTACAAATAATAACAATTCTGTACACAACTGTACACATCTATTGTATTTTATTGTAACTGACAAGTTATAATTTTAACACATTTTTATCTGTATATTCATTGTACTATGATTTCAATTGTAAAATTATGATAATAAACAAATCTGAATCTGAATCTGAAGTCAATTGTCTTTTAAATTTATTAATATCCAGTGTTTAATTCGGTCTGGAATTTTATTGAAAATGTTTGGTGCCATTCCCAAGATTCCGCCTCTGATTAGCGCTGTGTTGTTGCTACCCTGCAAAATTTTCAATTTTTGTTTGTATTGTTTACGTGTCGGAAATCTGCGGCCTTCTGAAACGTTACTGAACATGCTTGGATTGGTCTTGACAAAAATACCTACTTCTAGGATATACAGTTCTTCTAGTTTGTATGGAGAGCAAGACATTTTTAAAGTAAGGGATTTGTAACTTCGGTTTTAGACTGTTTACTTAAAGACTAGGTACTGTCAGCGTCATATAGTTAGTAGCAGCCAAAGTAGCCAAATATATCGTAACACATCCTTACACCTATAGTAACAAAGACGTGTTGCGATAGATTATATACAAAACTAATTTCAATGTTTTTTTTTATTTAACAAAAATTTAAATTTCTTAAACAAACATTTAGACGATAACATGTTATACGTGGACGAAGTCGCGGGCAACAGCTAGTACATAATAAATGCCTATGTCCTGACTGACTTATTCACTCACTCACTCACTCACTCACTCATCAACGCACAGCCGAAACTACTAATCTTAGAGAGTTGATTTTTGCACAGTATGTTGCTTTTATAACGTGGGCTAGGGATAAAAAGGGATTTTTTAAAATTCTACCCCTAAGGGGGTAAAATGGGGGTGCAAAGTTTGTATGGGAGAACCTTTTTTTTTTGAGCTATAGACTTAAACTTTGTAGAAAAATTTGTTATTAGAATACAAATGAAACACTTTCAGCGTTTTGGAAAATTCCACCCCTACGGGGGTAAAATAAGGGTGCAAGGTTTGTATGGGGGAAACATTTTTTTTTTAAATAGAGACTTAAAACTTTGTAGAAAGATCAGTCATTAGAATACAAATAAAGAACTTTCAGGGTTTTAGAAAATTCTACCCCTAAAGGGGTAAAATAGAGTGCAAAGTTTGTATGGGAAAAACTACTTTTTTTTAAATAGAGACTTAAAACTTTGTAGAGAAATTATTCATTAGAATACAAATAAAGTACCTAGATTGAGTGTTTTAAAAAAATCTACCCCTAAGGGGGTAAAATAGGGGTGCAAATTTTGTATGGGGGAAACAATATTTTTTTTAAATAGAGACTTAAAACTTTGTAGAAAGATTAGTCATCAGAATACAAATTAAGTACTTTCAGCGTTTTAGAAAATTCTACCCCTAAAAATAGGGGGCTAAAATAGGGGTGCAAAGTTTGTATGTGGGAAACTATTTTTTTTAGCTAGAGTCCTAAAACTTTGTAGAAAGATTATTTAAATACAAAGAAAGTACTTTCAGCGTTTTGGAAAATTTCACCCCTAAGGGGGTAAAATAGGGTGCAAAGTTTGTATGGGAAAAACATATTTTTTAATAGAGACTTAAAATTTTGACGAAAAATTACTTATTAGAACATGAAAAATACTACATTCGGCGTTTTACAAAAATCATTCCCTAAGGGGGTTAAAAAAGGGTGCAAGGTTTGTATGGGGAACACTTTTTCTGAGCTAGACACTTAAAACTTTGTAGAAAGATTACTTATAAAAATACAAAAAAAAAGACTTTCAGCGTTTTGAAAAAATCTATCCCTAAGGGGGATAAAAAGGGGTGCAAAGTTTTTATCAGGGAAAGTTTATGTTTTTGAGTTAGAGACTTGAAACTTTGTAGAAAGATTACTTATTAAAATACAAAAAAAGAACACAAACCGTTTTAGAAAATTCCACCCCTAATAGGGTTAAAAAGGAGAGCAAGCTTTGCATGGGCAACACTTTTTTTTGAGTTAGACTTAAAACTTTGCAAAAAGATTACTTATTAGAATACTAAAAAAGAACTTTCAGCGTTTTAGAAAACTCCATCCCTAAGGGGATCCTTAAGATCCTTAAGAAGGGTAGCCAGTGTTGTGTGGGAAAAACTTTTTTTTTTACTAGACTTAAAACTATTCAAAATGTTACTTATTAAAATTAATAATAAAGTACTTTCAGAGTTTTAGAAAATTCCACCCCTAAGGGGGTTAAGAAAGCTTTGTATGGGCGACACTTTTTTTGAGCTAGAGACTTAAAAGTTTACGAAAAAAGTTCTTTCAGCGATTAGAAAAATTCAACCTCTAAGGGGGTTTAAAAGGGGGTTCAAATTTTAAATGGCGAGCAATAAAATTTTAAAGTGTGAGTAAGAGATTTTTAACTTCTGTCTTATTCTGTACGTTAAAAGACTACAAAACTGATTTCAGAGTTTTTCCAAATTCATCCCCTAAGAGTGTTAAAATTGGTTCAAAGTTTGAGTATTTCAAGGCATTTTTAAAGTATGAGATTTTTAACTTTGGTTTTAGACTGTTTGTTCACAAACTAGAAAATGAACATCAACTTTTTTTTTAATTATCCCCTAAAAGAGGGTTCAAATTTTGTATTGAGAGAAATCATTTTCTAAGACGATAAAAAGTTCTACGCGGACGAAGTCGCGGGCAACAGCTAGTATCTAATAAGTCTAATAACGTTAGTATCTCTTAGTAGTCTGTGAATGCGAGTCAGTCATGTAGACAGTAGAAAGTAACTTCTCAAATTAAACGTCATCAGACAGCCAACATTTAAATGTAGCCGTCAGAAACGGCATAAACAGGCTCATTCGAGCCCAAATATTTTAATGTAAACGTGAAAGTAATCATAGGCAGAAGAAGAACACGGAAATGAAAATTGAAACTGGTTTTTTACCAAAACACAAACATCTAAGATAAAGCGTTCTTACCTCTCGCGCAATTTTATATTTTCGTATAATTTAGATGTTATATATATAATGCATTCGTCTCTTTATAGCAACTAGTATGTTAATGTGAGCGGGACGCAAGCTTTATGTCCGACATAAACGCGACCATGTTATATATATAAAAATATCTGAACACTGATGGAACCAATGAATGAAGTCGGTTACTTACTGATGTTTCGCTGGGTTTCGGTTATCACAGAAGTTATAAATATTTAGAGGTTCGAACAAATCTGGAAAGGGTATCATTAACTATAGGGAATTAATTAAATAAGATTTTCATTTCATTTCATTTATTTGCCATAAATTGTATGTTACATAGGATGGTACATTAATAAAGTTTGTTAATTTGTTTCAATACAATTTTACCACTTTTGGTGTAGCAATAATAACAAGTATTAAATTACACATAAAATATCTTCACATTATTGTTTTTTCCTTATATAGTTAGTTACAGTTTATAGTACTCACTTAAGCTATATGGACACAGCTCAACAAGGTATTTTTTTAAGGCAATTACAAATTTTGTAGACGATAGGGCCTTAATTTCAACTGGCAAGGCATTGTAGACCTTTGCTGCAACATGCAAGTGGCATCTAGTAAACATTGCTGTTCTACCAGCTGGGACCTTGACTTGATTCACAAATATATGATTAAGTCTGTCACTTTTAAAATCGTTCTTTAATGGAAACTCGTCTGGAAATCGACGCACGAGTTTGCAGAGCTCCATAATATAAAGAGCTGTTAAAGTAGGCAAACATAGTAGCTTGAAGGATTGCCTACACGACTCACGACTAGACTTAATTCCATTTAAAATACGCACGCACTTTTTTTGTAATCTAAATAATCGTTGTAAGTCCACACATCCACCCCACATAGCCAAACCAAATAATACATGAGACTGAAAAAAAGCGTAATAAGATTGCATAGCCGCCTTTCTAGTGGATATTTTTCTTAAGCCTCTAAGAGCGAAACTAAAGCTACTAAGCTTTTTACATAGAGAATCGACATGCTTTTTCCAATTTAAATTTTCATCAACCCATATTCCTAAACATTTAGTTTCATTTACAACTAAGACGGGTGTATTGTTTAAACGAATATTTAGTTTTACAGCATTTGTATTAATATTTCTAAAATGAATTACTTTTGTTTTACTTACATTTGTAGACAAATTGAGAGTATTGAACCAATCAACAATCCTATTCAGAGACTCCTCTATTAATAAGCTGAGATTATCCACCTCATTTCGTTTAAACTTAAACAGTACACAAACGTCATCTGCAAACATTATTACACGGTTAGTTGTTACCTTTGGTAGAAAGTTGACATATAATAAGAATAGGATTGGGCCTAGTATACTCCCTCGAGGTACACCGAAAATAGTTTGAGTAGTGCATGACTTCAAATCAACAAGAGTGTGATTTTTAACGTCTAACGAAGGAACTGTGACATATTGTTCCCGTTGCATGAGGTAAGATTCAAACCAGTTATTCACAATCCCTCTAATACCGTAATGATTTCGAATGTCAAGCAATACATTGTGATCCACATGATCGAAAGCTTTTGATAAGTCAATAAATACAGCAACTACATTCTCGTTTTCATTCAAGGCTTTAGAGATATAACTAGTTAGTTCAAACAAAGCGTCATTTGTAGAGAGCCCCTTTTGAAATCCAAATTGTTCCTGAGCCAATACTTTGTTTGAACTTAAATAGGTGCCAAGACGTAATGCCATAACCTTCTCATAGACCTTAGAAAATGTTGGCAGCAAGGATATTGGACGATAATGGTTAGCATGCAGTTTGTCCCCTTGTTTATGCAACGGTTTAACATTAGCTTTTTTCAGCAAAGTTGGAAACTTCCCCTCAGAAATTGAAAGGTTGATCAAATACCAAAGCGGCTCCAGAATATAATTTGCGATATACTTTATGACTAGTGAAGGTATTCCATCAAAGCCAGAGGATTTCTTATTTTTTAAACCTAATATAATTTTCCTTAATTCCTCTCTGTCGACTGGTTGTACAAACATTGTGCAAGGTACATGAGGGGGTAATATAGTTTTATATAGAAGAACCTGGCGAACATTAGAGTTAATTATAACAGATTTGAAGTAATTATTAAATAAATCAGGCACTTCGTCCATAGATTTCGCAGTATTTATTCCATCAGACAAGCCCACGAGATCAGTATAAACATTTAATTTGGATCCCTTAATTTTATCATTTATTAACTTCCAAGTAGCCTGAACTTTATTGCTTGCGTGTAGGATTGTTTTTTCTCTGTGCCTTTTCTGAGAATAGAATATCGTGTTCTTTAGAACATTACAATAGGCCCGATAGTATTAATTCAATTTTAAATTAGGATTGTGCTTGATCTTTATAAAAATATCACGTTTAACTTGGCATGACTTCCTTATCCCCTTTGTTAACCATCCTCTGTCTGTTTTTGTCCCCCGATTAACTCTAAATTTTCTCAATGGAACATATTTGTTAAAATGAGATATAACAATATCATGAAATATGTTGAAACCAGTTTCAGCGTCATTAACAAAAACAGGAAGCCAGGATATGCTTTCTAAGCTAGAGACAAGGCGATTTAAGTTATAGACACTGAGATCTCTGGCCCACCTATAGAGTTTATCACTATGTTTTTGGACCAGAACTGGAATACTAGCGAACTGTAAGGTGTGATCCGATATGGCAAGGTCAATTACAGTTACATTTTCAAGATCGACATTACTTATAATATTATCAATACAAGTACAACACTTATTTGTGATTCTGGTTGGTTCGTTTACAAAGCATTTAAGATTGAAAGTACTTAGCAAATACAAGAAATCTCGAACCTCTGTACTATTACTAAGAATATTTATATTAAAATCACCACCAATTATTAGTTGACATGGTTGATTTATAGAATTTAAAAGCGTATCTAAATTATCCAGGAAATTATCCTTTAAAATACTTTTAGGTCGGTATACACACAACACGTAAGTAGATAATCTTATAAGTCAAAGTCTACTCAAGGTGATTAGTAATACTAATACGGGCAAAATATAGATTCCCAATTTTATGGATTACATACACAGCGGAATATTAAAAAATGGCCTAAGGGCAACACCAGTCAGAGAGGCTTGGGGGGTAGAGAGGTGGCACTGGACTTTAAACATATAGCCAACTCGCCACTTAGGTGTCCACATCTACCCTCGAGCAACAGCTCTTGCGACTCCACTCTGGACAGCCAGTTAAGGCAAGCCAGAGGTGGGGGGCCTGTCCAACCATCCACCCGGTCGGCTCAGCCTGACCACAGGATACCCCCAGGAGCACTCAGGTACGTAGGGTCGCTACTCCCTAACAGCCCGCCACAAGCTGCCTACTAATTTCTTCATTTATTTATTAGAATGTCTGTTCATTGTTCAATGTTTTAAAACTTAAAAAACCAATAAGTACAGGTTTTTTTGAGAACGTCCCGATTCTAAGGCCCGCATCACACTGGTGCGGCCTGGCCGCGGCGGTCAATAAATAGTAAACTTATCATTAGCTGTCAAATTTACTATTGACCGCCAGTCTGTGAGAGGCTTGAAAGGTTATTAACGTAGCACAGAGCTTGTAATGTATAATGGCCAATGGGCAGCTGAATGAAACAAGAAACAGTCAGTCGCAGTACACAGGGAGCGGGTACCTACTCGAATAGTGTAGTGTAAACTGCTTCACGAGCGCTTCACAAAAGTGTACCTCGTTCACAGAAGCTGTTGCGCCCCGTTGCGTGATAACTCTCTTGATAGCCCTCACGCTCCAAACATACTTACACCCCAACTACACATACATCTGTACACTACAGGGTGTTCAAAATTATCTGAACATGCACCCTAATGCCTTGAAAATAGAGTTGTGTTCAGATGTTTGCGAGGTGCTTGTTTGCTCCGATGTATGTGATGGCGACTGTACAACAGTAATGTTTTCTCAGCGACAGCTAATTTAGTACAAATCAATGAGAATAATCGTTGCACGTTACGCGCTTATACTCGTACGTTACGTTACGATAGCCAATGCTACGCTATGTACGAGTATGTTTAGTTTTTCATATATTTACGTCCTCAAATACCCATTTTGGGGTACAAATAAACTTTCAAATATTTATGAGATATTATTAGAATTTACTGTTCTTAATTTAGTAGGAGTGTAAGTCGAGGCGCTTTAGTAGGTATGCTAAAGCGCCTCGATTCACACTGCCTTAAGGAGGGGTCTTTCTCTAATGAAATCCACGTGTCTTTAAACCAACGCCGTACCTCTATCTGCCTGTTAATTCATAGCAGAGGTTTAAAAAAAACACTAAGTACTTTTTGAACCGTAGGTACAGCTAGTCGATATTATTTAAAAAATAACGAATTTGTATAATCTGTGAAAACTGCGGAATCGTCATCATCGAGTCAGATGATCGAATTCATCGGGGGTGTAATCAGAACGGCTACGGCTACCCCGAACGCCATTTTCGTTCCCTCTCTCTCTCTCTCTCGAATATGCAAGTGCGATAGAAATAGAAATACACGAACGAACGAAGTTTGTGTTTCTCGGTAGCCGCTCAGTAGCTCTAGTATAAGTTTTTTCGAACGCGTTTGCGTTAAGTTTCACTTTGTATGACAACGCGTAGTTCCTAATAGTTACCACCAGAGGCGCTGTTCGTGTTGACATACAAATTGAAACTAAATGCAAACGCGTTCGAAACCGTATTGTATCGATAAAACTTATACTAGAGTCTCAGAGCTGCTAGGTAGGTATTTAAGTTAAAGCTCGAACGCCCTCTGTGGGTCGTTACGTTCAATAACACTTCACATCTCGTTTACCTACCTTGAACAAAAGGTGTTTAAACAATGACGTCCCGAAGTGTGGGTGAATTGGACCGCGGCAGCCGTCCTATGGCAGATGAAGTGTATAATATACCTCTATCTTTAAACCAGTAACGACCATTATTTAATATTATTTCATTTCGTGAAAGTGAAAATCTACTTATTAGAGATAGCCACGTTAAATATTTGAACAATTGATATTTTGGGATTACCGCAAACCTTTGTTCCCTTTATTTAGTTAATCTTTTTTCGTAATCTACCGCTCAGTGTGGGTGAGAACTAACAAACAATGAGTGTAATTACTACCAATGCAATATATTGTTCCAACGAAGAACTAATAGCCTGTTTAATTGGTGATTAATGAACTCTATCCTACTACTAGGTTATTCTGGACCTTTTGAGTTGGTACTAATATTCATGTTATAAGTCGAAAATAAGTTTAACAGATACTCATGCGATTACTCTTAAACGTTGCCTGACCGGCCAATAGCGGGACAAGCCATGCGCACTGTATGGTCCCGTAGTTGTCCGTCTTATAGAAACTTTTGTAATGGCAGGTACCTACAACTAGGCTCTAACAAAAAATTGCACTTAATATTGTGCAAACGGATTCCGGAATATATATACATATATATATTTACAATAATTTTGAACGAGCTGACATGCTTGATTGATTTGTATACCTATGTCAAATTACAGCTTTCTAGCAGTTAAGTTCACAGAGCTAAGTCGCAGAGAGAAATGGCAAAACTATAAGGGTTAATTGTTGACTACGGAGCCCTAAAAACGTTTCAGATAGTAGATCTTGACCCGAACTCAAGGACCATAAAGGCGATATGATATAAAAGACCTTTTCAACACATTTGCTCGTAACGTGCCTCTTATTGTGCCGCTTTTGGGCTCATAATCCTGGGTATTAAACACGCGTGTTTAATAACATTACGACACTCGTGTAGTTCTATGTTTATATGCCGATTAAGACACGTTAGCACCTTGCAGCAAGGTGTATGTATGGACTCGGCGCATTCTTAAATTGAACGGGTTATACAGGTTTGTTTTTAATTCTCGGCAAATGGATTCTTACTCGACTAAACAAATTAAATCCTTCTTGTGGATTAATTGATTATTTCTTGTTGGATATGATATAGAAACGTTTCATTCAGTAAAACGATTTACTTTTGATAACATTTTACATGAATTTATATTGAATAAGAAAATATTTATTTTATTTTGTATTGGCTGTTTAGAGATTTCATCTAAACCTCGCTGCGGGCGCACTGCGCGAACTTCACGAAAAAAAATTCTTGCGCGCCATTATAAGTAATTTCACAAATATTTGTAAACATTGATGATGCGTGTTTGGTTATTGTTAAAAATGTTGACTCGTAGTGAATAGAAAAGTGATAAACAGATTTGACGCCACTGTACATTCTTGGAGATGTACAAATATGTGAGTAAAAACCTGTTGTCATCAATAACTAAAGGAAACAACTTAGGAGCCTGTAACATGTTCATTTTATGAAAAGGAATTTTTTCCTCGCAAATGTGTTGAAAAACGTCGTATGACACGCGTGAGCTTTGATAATTACATCCTCGGCTCTATTACCACGATCACCTGCGGTTCGCGTGACAATTCCGCCTCTGATGTAATGATCAACATACCTCACTTGTATCATAATGTACTATTACATTCAACTATTCATTAAATAACAGATCACTTCAAACCTGGCAACCTCATAGCAGCTGAGGATAAGCAATTCCTATTTTTCTTATTCCTTGTGTCATATTCCCTCAGCTAGTGTAATCTTTTTATGAATAATAGTAGTAATATAATAAATTTTCTAAGAAATAGTTTTATAGTATCTATTTTAATTAACAGCTGCATTCCAGGATTACACTTGGCAACCCATGTGCGATTTATCAATCTATACATATAGGTATTATCTAACATGTAATATCGGTCATTATAAAATACAGATGAGGGTATACCATATATTTATTCAACGGATTTAAGGCCAATAGGAGTGTCAATTCACTCAATCGTTCTATTTATCTCGAGTAAAATTACTCCATTATTTATTAGTGTTGTAGGATCAAAATGTTAAATATTTGGATGGTATTTTATATAAAATCGTTTTGTCTTTGGCGGTAATTTACTATGTGTGTGTTCAATAATGATTAGTTTCGAGTGTTGTGTTACGAAGGATAGCAAATTTATAATAACTCTTAGGCAGTAATTTTTTTGGATATTATATTACATTAAAATGAGGATACAGTTTTGATTATACCTCGTGGTGGTTTACATGCAATTTGGCCTTTCCCTCTTTCCAGATATTGGTACTTTCTGCTCATGTAGTGGGTTGCAATCGCCAGTTTACACCCCAAGATGATTTTAACATTAACTTTAAGGTCGGGGAGGTACAGTAGATGGCAAACTTCGTGCGCAAATGACCTTGCCTGCGCAAAGGCGAATTGTACGTGCGAGCTGCCCCCCCCACTTCGTCCCGCATGTTCAAGTTGTTTGCCGGGAACTGTAACTTGTATCTCTCATAATAAATTAATACATTTAACTGTATCGCAACTTCTGTTAATTAAACAGTGTGAAAGTTTGCTCCAGCGAATAAATACAAATTGAAAAAGTTGATGCGTACACTCACTAGTTGATATTGTTCCAGAATGCCCGCCAGACATGTTCATAGAAGAGACACAAACAGAATTGCCGTCGGCGCCTATAACGAGTAAGTATATTATACATGTTTATTTACACTGCAAATAATGGGTATTATATGACTTAAATCAGCGATATGGTTTCATAATAATCGTTAAGATTAAACTCAGTAAGGTTAAGAGAACGATCATATTTTGGCTCGAGACGGGTGCCACTATTTCGCTTGTCCTACTAGGTCTACTAGGATCTTGTTCAATAGTTTGCAATAAAAAAAATTACTATTATATTTTTACGACGACCGCTTTAGCCTAGTTGGTAGTGGCCCTGCCTACGAAGCAAGAGGTCTAGGGTTCGAATCCCGGTAAGGGCATTTATTTGTGGAATGGGCATTAATATTTGTTCCTGAGTCATGTATGTATTCTATGTATTTAAATATTTATTTCTCTATATAAGTATGTATATCGTCGTCTAGTACCCTGATTTGCTTAGTTTGGGACTAGGTTGATTTGTGTAAGATTTTCCGAAAATATCTATTATATTTATTTCTATTACCATTCTGTATATTTCTGTTCGCAGAAAATATTTTTCTAATGAAACCCACTCATCGTTTATAGGGTTCCGTACTCAAAGAGTAAAACGGGACCCTATTACTAAGACTCCGCTGTCTGTATGTCTGTCTGTCTGTCCGTCTGTCACCAGGCTGTATCTCATGAACCGTGATTGTTAAACAGTTGAAAGTTTCACAGATGATGTATTTCTGTTGCCGCATAACAAAAAAATACTAAAAAACTGAATAATAAATATTTAAGTGGGCTCCCATACAACAAACGTGATTTTTTGCTCGATATTGATAACAGGTAGACGCTTCAAATATTCACAGAATGTTTAGTTATACATATATTCACTTTAAAAATAAATAATTAAATTAAAATAAAACAAATATTTAAGGGGGGTTTCCATACAACTAGCGTTTTTTTTTGCCGTTTTTATAGATAATGGCACGGAACCCTTCGTGCGCGAGTCTGGCTCGCACCTGGCCGGTTTTTTTTAATTAAACCGGTCCCATACGAGGCCAAGCAACGCTACGTGTGCTACGTACGACGTAGCGCGTAGCAGTATGTTTTCGCTTAGAGGAAATCGCTCGTAGAGGAAATTACTCATGGTCCGAGTCATTGGCCTTGAATAGGTTAAAATGCTCTCTCTTTGTACTGTGTTCGTATAAACTGTAGTACACTCGCGTTTATTCACAGGATTGTTAGGAACAATTCCAGTCAATGAAGAAACAAACATAAAGCAATACCTCAGGGAAATTTAGCCTGTGAAAAATAACTGTACTCACCTGTAAATAGTCGGAGGAAAATACTTTTTCTCTTCTCTAGAACTCGCTCGTCGCGAGCCTTGTGTATGTACTGTCCTTGCCTCGTTCCGCGGACGGTTCACGTATGCGCTAGTTTATATAACTTCTACAAGAGTTTGTATGAATAAGAATAAGTTACGTAAAAGTGGATAACTAGATCGCAACTAGAACACATAAGTAAATAGATCGTGGTGTAACTGGCCATTCTGTGTAAGCATCCATCCTATCTATGTACTTGACGAACACTTCTTTATTTTCTTGGCAGGTTTTTCTCCAAATGCGTATCAATACCGGGCATTAATTTCAAGCTCGTGATAGTTGCGAAAATAGATTTACCAATATCCGATTCTATCTACATAATGAGATCTTAGGGCAATATGAGCCGATATTTATGTGTGTATGTTTGTGTGTAATTCTATTCTGTGCAGCTCAGGTAAGGACTTAGCAACATAAGTGCATAACTACAACTACAAATACTCTAAGGAAGCGTCCCTTTGAATATTTGCTCCTATTACTGTATTGCAAGCTGATAAGCAAGAATAAGGTATCAAGCACTGATGAAATCACACGGTAGTGACTTAACGGTGCTGCCATCGTTATGTACCTACATACATAAATCCTATTAAAAATTGTTATTAAATGATGATATCCTTTTATCTCTCATCAGGGACATAGGGCTCTTAGAAGGCTGTTCCATCTGTTTCTGTCCTGGGCGGCAACTTCAATCTACTTCCCGTTGAGTAGCCACTTTGTCGACTGTTCGTCTCCAAGTGGTCCGAGAGCGGCCTGATTTCCCTTTCCCGAAAGCTCAAAAATCATTACAAATCAATAACAAAACATAAGTAAGAACGAATCACGCACAAAATTCATATATTAAACGCGCATGCCAGCTTTACAATAAAAAGTGTATGAATGCAGATTTATTTGGCAGTTCGCTAGTAACATTTAAAAAACAAATTTATTCCTGTTTAAAATAATGTTAATATAGTGTGTAATATAAAACATTAGATAATGGTAAAAGTAAAAAAAATATATGTATCTATATTGTATGTAATGATATCGGTTATACCTAGTGATTTAAATAGTTATGTTAATTTTAATAACAATAAGGAAACTATAGGTCTATTGATATTGTTAATGTATAGCTTCCAGCTAATTAATTTGTATATTTTAAGACCGTTTGTTTCTAAATAAAAAAAAAAAAAAAATAAAAAAAATAAGTATGTCATACGTAATCCGTTCGAACATTTTTTACTTAGCTCATCATCTCAATTTATTTGGCTTATAGAGATTATTCAATAAACGTTTCTTCAACGCACCGATAGCATTTGCTTCCGCTAAATCTTGTGCCTGTGCCAATACATTGTGCCAAGGGGTAGGTTGTAGGTAATAATAATAAATATAATAATAGTTATAAATAATATACTAGCGACCCGCCCCGGCTTCGCACGGGCTTATTTGTATAATGAATGAATGACATTTTTATTTCGTGTAACCATGGACACATGTTGTTAGTAGAATTTACAAAACTAGGGGGTTAGTAGTTACAGCTAAACTAACATTTAAAACAAAACAACACTGACAGGGGAGTGTAGACCCTCGCAGTGCGACATGTAGGGACAGTCAACCCTGTCCGCTATCATGCGCAGAATGCTGTTGGGACTGCGGCGCACCCTGCGCACCAGGGATGCTGCGCGCGCACGCATGCTCGTATAAAAAACAGTCCATGTGCTCCGCCGCGAACATCCCTGATGCGCTACAGAAACGACGCAGTCCCATCAACACCCGGAACGCATTATTATACTGGACCCTAAGGGCCCCATAGGCCCGTTGCGTATACTGCTCCCACAGATTGCAGGTATAGAGGGAGGTGCAAAACGCCCTTAACAGTGTTTCTTTCACCTCTTTAGAGCACCTTGCAAATCTGCGGGCGATCATATTCACCCGGACCGACAGGGCCCTTCGTTCCCTTTCCATGTCCAGGTCGTCTTTGAGGTCGGTCGCGATCACATGGCCTAAGTACTTGAAATGGTCCACTCTATCCATAGGTGTACCCCTAGACTTGAGGCAAATGGCAGGAACTTCCACTGTCTTCTTGCGAACGCACTCAAATACCATGAACTGGCTCTTAGCAATATTATATTTAAGGCCATGATTTGTTGCATACGTTTCGCAAATTTTCAACAGCTTACGCAGCCCACACACCGACGCGCTCAGCAGCACCATGTCGTCCGCGTAACTTATGTTGTTAACACAAACTCCACCTACATGCATGTATTATACATATAAACCTTCCTCTTGAAACAGAAACACTCTATCTATTCAAAAAAACCACATCAAATCCGTTGCGTAGTTTTAAAGGTCTAAGCATACATAGGGACAGACAGACATCGTAAAGCGACTTTGTTTTATAAGTACTATGTAGTGATGTACGATAAACATTAACAAATCGCGAAATATTATTGCGTAACACCAAAGCCGTCCAATCTACAACAATACGTAGAACTGTCTCCAGCAGCGGGCACGTGCCGTCTTGACGTAACCTATCAACGAAGGCAGTCATATACCTCAGCGTAGGTTCTATAGATTAATATGTCACTTATACAAATAATGTATTCGGAGCATGTTTATCACCTCGCTGACGATCTGAGATGATGATGATAATGGGGCCTAAGGTGGTTGCCATTTTTCAGTACGCAAGTTCGGGAGTGACGGATATCTTATCCACAGTGATAAGTGATAAAATTTACTGTAAAAAAAATAATTTTTCGTACCGCCTATTATAACCGACTGTACTTGTCTGTATACCGTCATCAATTACTCATTGAGACGATTCTAACGAGCCCAAACTCAACGGGGTTACGTCGGTTAAGTATTGAATTCCCAGGGCCACCTTCTGTCTCCATCATCAGATCAGCTCGATGGTACCATAATATTGAATCGTCATCCAAACTATACCTTTCCCAAAATTTCAGTTCAATCAGTTGAAGGCTTCAAAATTGAGTTGCAAGATTCCACCCGAACAGACATATATTATTAGTGACTAGCTTTTGCCCGCGACTTCGTCCGCGTGAACTTTAGTATTAATTTCCATTTCCTATTTGATCAACTTCCGTTAGGAAATAATTCCTAAAATGGTTTTCAATGTCTTAATGCAAAATATAATAATTTATCTGTGGGGCCAAGAGTCACCTAAAGCTGTTCTGCCGTTTTAAGGTGGCTGAGCACGTAACAATCATCCAAACTTACAAACGTTAGCAATTGTATTATGAGTAGAAAGTGAAATAACTACATACTGGCATACGCGGCCCAGCGTTAAAATTAATGCTAGAATTTTTGGCCGGTCGTCAACAAGCCGTGACACTGAGCAACGGCAAAGTGCAATCAAACTACGGCGGCGTCGACATAGGCGTACCGCAAGGTTCTTCACTCGCTAATCTGTGCTTCCTTATCCAGGTCAATGACCTGCCTACAGCCGTAGATGGAGATATGTATATATTTGCTGATGACGCGTGTGATATAATAACAGCAGATACCGCCCAACAGTTGGAAGTCTCTTTGAAATCCGACATTTTCAAACTACTGAATTGGTTCCGCGCAAATGGCCTAGTTTTGAACTTGTCAAAGACTCTGATTCTGCACATTAATCTAGGCGGCCGACCTCCTGATCCACTAAATATAAGCATCCTCGGTAATTTGTTGCCACAATTAAGACATACCAAGTTCCTCGGTATAACATTAGACTCTGGACTCAGATGGGATGCACACATAGACAGTTTATGTGGTAGGCTGTCTAGCGCATGCTTCGCTCTAAGCAGATTGGCACACGTTTTACCCAAAAAACAACTCAGATCATGCTACTATTCACTATTCCACTCAGTTATGAACTATGGTCTCGAATTGTGGGGTACGGCCGCAGAGTGGCAACGTGTATTCATACTACAAAAGCGTGCCGTACGTATCATCTCATTTGTCCCTCCACGCACTTCAGCTCAAAATCTCTTCAGAGAAAACAATATACTCACCCTGCCCTCGCAGTACATATATGACGTCGCTAAATTCGTCAAAGAAAACATTGACACGTTTCCCCGCAGAAAGATAACTCGCACAAGACAGGGGTCCCAGAACCAGCTCCTCACACAAACCACTCGACTGACCAAGTCAAGTAAAATCATCTCTCACGTGGGGCCAAAAGTATTTAACAAACTACCAGTAAATGTAAAATGCGCGGGTAGTAACTCAACTTTTTTAAGAAAATTAAAATCGTGGCTTCTCACGCACTCTTTTTATGACATTAAAGATTTTTATGAGTTACCAGAATAAGAATGTTATATGTTAACACACTTAGTATATAAATTTAATTTAATCTAAACAATCGATGACATGTAATATTAATAATATTATAAATAAAAGACTTATGACTTATGACTTATGGTTTTCAATACTTGTGTGAATATTACCTAACCACACTTACTGAAAAATCGTTTTTTTTTCGAAATATACATACATTATGTTCTTAGTGGTAAAAGCAATTGCTGCGAGCACGAAATCGGAGCCCCGGCAGAATGTAGAAGTCACAATGAACGTAACAGGGGACGCTGAAGGCAATATTCTTATCTCCGACTGATATTTAAATTTACAAACATCATAATATAATAATAATTCACTAAAACACCTGTTTTAAATTTAAATTGTAGAATTTGGTCATAAAAAAATATAAAGTACTTTTCTGAGGAAATCGAAAATCGTTGTTGGGTATCATTCCAACTATTATTGGCATTATATTGCAAACCTTTGGTTAAAGATTTAGTGTGTGTGATGTTCCATTAACTTACTCTAACTTAAAAATACTGTAGGTACTACAATATGCGCAAATGAGAGATACCTATACAACGTTAAATCCATATACATCATTACAAAAGTAAGCGATAAATACCAAACATTTGTGTGTTCTTGTATTCTTAAGACTTGGCAATTATATGTATATGAAAATAAATAATCCCCAAATATCTGCCATGCTACGCGGCATTTTCATAGCGTTCTCCTTGACTTTTCGCTTTTCCGCGAATGGATTTTTTACTCGAATTTTCCGCGTTTCCTGTGTCATGTTCATGTTTGGTTTTTAAGTTTCAGTTTAAGTCAATAGACCTGAATTTTTTTCTGCAATTTTGCCACAGTGTCTCGTGCCTTGTAAACATGTTCTCGAGCTTTAAACGTTCTGTAATGCATTCGCCGACAATCAAGAGTCTTGCCGCCAAAAAAAGTTACGTCAGAAAAAAAAACCCATACTTGCCCACGCTATAGTACTTGGAAGATAGTAGGTAGGTATCGTTTTTCATTCGAAGAAATCTTTAACCATTGTACTTTTCTTTTTGAAAGAAAATTATCAACGAATTTCTGTTTTAGTGAATTAAATTAATGTTCATGAATGCAACTTTAACTGTAATATTAACGCGATGATTACTAATTTACATCGTAAAAAAATATTTGCGATTCCTGAAACGTCCAATTGTGTCACCTGTTGCTAACTTTTTCTAGAACCTTCATGATTCACTACGTTTTTGAAAATCTATCACTAAAAAAATAAAAACTATTATTGGTTAAATACAAAAACTACATGCCGGTCGCTGGGTTTGAACTTGGGAACACCGAGTTCGTAGTCTATAGGCCAAACCACCGGACTACGTATCAGTTGTTAGAACATGATGAATATTAGAATTCCTTGACGTGTTATTTATTACCAAGGTGACGAAACCTGTTATTCTCTGCCGTCGCATCATTATAATCTGTAATCGCCTCACTATTTTTCATCCCATATTTTTCACGTTTTATCCCTACATTTCACAAATGTTGAATGGGGTTATTTTTACTTTCTAGTCAAGTATATGCTTGCCAACTTTCAAGTCTTCAGCTCATGGTTGGTCTTTAGTTCCCATACAACGATTAACCCCATTTTTTACCCCATTTGAACCCTAATCTTTATGATTTTTATAGCCTATAGCGTGGCTGAAGGTCCACTTAACATTTTAGTAAAAGTTTCATATTAATCCATTCGCTCGTTTTCACGTGATGCCGTTACATATAAACAGACAGACAAACCAACAAACATACAAACGGACAAAAATTCTAAAAACTGTTGAAGTGTGTTCTGTTATCGATTCTAAGACCTCTCAACTGATTTTTTTGCCAATATTTTCGACCCTCTACAGCTTTATTATATGTATATATATATATATATAGATAGATAGATAGATAGATAGATAGATAGAAGATAGATAGATAGATAGATAGATAGATATGTATAGGTATGGTGATAGGTAGTTAGTTACATACATCGCAAGTTAATAGAAAGCTTGTAAAAATGGCTACCATGCTGCGCCTGGTGGAAGTCAATGTGACACTTACGTACGTAGTTTACTGTGATATCACTGTGCTACGCGCATTCGTCACGTTAACTCGGCGCGCGCGCAAATTTTGATGTGATTTGTACGAGTAGGTATGTGTCTTATTGACAGCACACATGCTCCCAGTCCCAGCTGTTATAATTTTGAGCAGATTTTTCTACTACACACCGTACTTAAAATTCAGTGCGAACGATTAAATAGCGCTACGCTCGTACTCGTAGCCGTATCATGCGAAAAACCATTTGTAGAGGCAAGCGCTTACGAGCACAGCGCCCACCTACGGGTTCCCGACACTGAAAGTGTGTACTACGTTATTCAGTGACGTCAGCAGGCGTAGGAGGCAGATTTAATTTACTGTGTTGTAAATCCGTGTGAAAGTCTTAGGAATGACGTACGTTATCCCCGTAGCGATAGCGATCCAAAGTCGTGGGCGCGCTTCAACGTCTGAGCGTAGCGCAAATAATGCTACGTCCGCTCGCAGAGATGTGCTCGGCGGCGGAAACTGTGTAACAGTTATAACCTGACAAGTTCCTATTTAGCCCTGATATAGTGTCGCTAAAATCAGCTTACATATGGCAATAATACGTGATCGTCATGAATAGTCGGGATAGTGTGTATTGGCATCGTGCAAGAACGAGTGAGATATACTATATTATGTACTTGTCGATTGTGAAACTATGTTTTCAGGTAGTCGGAAGAGCATGTCTAGTTGATAATTAAATATAAATAATTACCTATCCGTCAAAATACAATTCTAAATATTCGACATCCATATATTTATTAGATTCTGGCTCCGATGTATCTTCACTTTCGTCAGTTGATGAGTCACTTTCAGGACCACCAACCTCGATTATAAATCTTTCTGTCTGTGATTCGATTATAGGAGCTTGTTTCCTATATCCGTCTTCTATTTTTTTACATGGTCGCAGCATTTACTCCAATTTTCTATTGTGACTTCCTAAATAATAACAAAGTGTAAAATAAGTTTTATTTTAACCTATTAAATAAAATTCTAAACATTGATTAATTTAAATACCTGAAAACCAGCTTAAGCTAACCAGTTCAATACAACCGCACTATGAATATCAGTATCCGTCATGTCAACAACTAATTTCAAAACAATGTTTATTGGAATGCTGCTGAATCCTTCGTCATTTTTCTGCCGCAACCATTTGAATGTATTTAAAATGTTTTTTTTTGCATCCGGCTGAACTTTTTTGGCATTTTGATTTCAAAATCGATTATTATTCTGAAATATGAAGAATGATTTTCGTTTTGTTTACATCGGTAACATTCAATGACTTCCAACGTCTGTTGTCAAAAAAAGACATTGCCATTAAAATAAATTAGTCCACTGAAAATCCGCAACATAGCGAGGGCTAAATAGGAACTTGTCAGGCTATACCTGCCATGTAAAAACTGGATTAAATATGAGTAAAACACTTCAACCGTGGGTAATAATAATAATCCATTCAAACAATAGTACATTACTTACCTAGGGCGGTTAAACAAAGAATGTCTCAGATCGCAGGTATTTGACGCCCGAGCCGAAGGCAAGGGCGATAAATATGCGCTTTGAGGCTTTCTTTATTACCGCCCGTGGTGAGTACAAAATTTTACGTCTCTATCTGGCCAGGAAGTGGGGTTTTCCGCACGCATAGCGTGCGGTAATGCCCACTTTATGGCCAGGTATGACGTAAAGGTCATTGCGCAATAGTAGCGAACATTACTACATTACTTATATGTATATAAGTATCTATATGTATGTATCTATTATATATACCACTCAAAAGAAAATAAGGGCCACTTACATATTTCTGTTTTTGAGTAAATTTTTAGATGTAAACTAATTAATAAATGACTAATTATTCATGTCCGGCCTCCTTCAGTATACAACCTCTTTAATGCTGGTGTTTAAGTCTTACAGCTGGCCAGAAATTGAAGCAAATAAAAAAAACGAGTTTCAGGTCAAATTCCTTTCAGATGGAATCACAATTTTATTCTGTTAAAAAACTATTTCCGTCCATCTTTTGCTTCTTTTAACATTTTTTGTTAATAATGCCACGTCAACGAAGTACCATTACTACCACCAGAGCCGTTACATTGATTGCTGAAGCTCATTCACAGCGGTCTGTAGCTTTTTCGTTGGGTTTCTCTCGCCGAGCCACCCAAAATGTGTGGGATCGGTTCCAAGAGACTGGCAGTGTTGCAAGAAGGCCTGGATCGGGCAGGGTGCGAGCGACTACGGCACAAGAGGATCGCTACATCCGATTGAGTGCCCGTCGAGAGCGCTCTGTGACGGCACGTAAGTTACAAAATCGCCTACGGTTGACAACTGGGACTCGTCTTAGTGACCAAACGATACGTAATCGACTGATGAAGACCAGCAAAGGTCCAGACGCCGAGTAGTACGAATTCCTTTATCTAGGGTTCAACGTGGAAATCGTTTAAGTTTTTGCCGCGAACATTCAGATTGGAGCATGAATCAATGGGGTATGGTGCTCTTCACAGATGAGTGTAAAGTGAAGCTTTGTAGTGATGATCGGCGGATTAGAGTATGGAGACGACAGGGTGAGAGATTTTCCGATGTCTGCATCAAGGAAATTGACCGCTTTGGAGGTCCTAGTGTGATGGTTTTGGCTGGGATTAGCTTACAAGGCAAAACTGAGCAGGTTTTCTTAAATCAAGGCACAGTAACTGCACAACGGTACATCGATGAAGTCATCAGGCCTCATGTGATTCCATTCTCACAGAGAGTGGGGCCAGGGTTCTGGTTAATGCATGACAATGCCCGCCCACACACAGCTCGGGCCACTCAGACTGTACTGGATGACTCCCATATTCGTGTCCTACCATGGCCAGCGTATAGTCCGGATTTAAATCCAATAGAGCATATGTGGGACCAATTAAAACGAAGGGTTAGGGAGCATGAGCAAGAGATTCACAACCAGCAACAGCTTATGGATGCTCTGAAACGTGCGTGGGAAGAGATACCTGATGAAAACATCAGAAACTTAATCGAGAGTATGCATTCAAGGCTCCAGGAGTGTGAAAACAGGAGAGGAGGACACCCGTTACTAAACCATTAAAAAAACAGCTTGTGTCAGTTTTCGTTTTGTTTTGCAAAGAGTTTCTGTTTAGTTTTTGCTGTTGACAATGGACTAATTTCATGTTAATTGAAATAAGTGAAACAATTGACTACACAATTAAATGGTTATTAGCATAAGTTAAAACAAAAGCCTTGTTACATGTTATTTTAATAAATATACATTACTGTTTACTATATTTTTCACGTAGCAATCAAAATACTTAGTGGCCCCTATTTTCTTTTGAGTAGTATATATCATCGCCTAGTACCCACAACACAAGCCTTACTGAGCTTACCGTGGGCCTAGGTTGATTTGTGTAAGATTGTCCCGTAATATTTATTTATTTTATTATTTATTTATTACTAAACCATGATTTTAACCGCTATCGTCTGATATACAACATATACTCATTCCATATAATAACGAACATTTTAGTCCACGCATTCTGGTTTATCTCGGATATCAAAAACAAATATTGTACCAGTGTTACTAATTTCCATCACTAAGTGCTTTTCAAATTACCCACTAATGTTTTGCGTTAACGCATTTCTAATCTTATACGGTGGAATTCTTTGATTTTTTACTTTGATTCGAGGGGTTTGATCAAATAGGTTTTTCTCCGAAATCATTGTTTTTACTTGTGGGTGAACTGTGGCCGTGAATATATTAGTTATCTATTTTGCTGTCGTCCTCCTTGAGTTTATTCCAGGTTGTGCCCTAAAGGAGCCCGGGGACACCCTTTTCACCTAATCCCAAGATTTGGCATAGGCACTAGTTTTACGAAAGCGACTGCCATCTGACCTTCCAACCCAGAGGAAAAACTAGACCTTATTGGGATTAGACCGGTTTCCTCACGATGTTTTCCTTCACCGAAAAGCTAACGGTAAATATTAAATTAAGTAACTGTACGTCATAAGTTCCGAAAAGCTCATTGGTACAAGCCGGATTCGAACCCACGACCGCCGCTTGACAGCCGCATGCCTGAACCACTAGGCTACCGTAGCTTCTAGGCTACCGTAGCTTATATATATAAGTTATCTATTTTGCTGTATACTCGATTAATTTTTTTCCTTAAGTAACCCCATTCCACGTATGCAATAGGGTAAGGGAACAGACAAACCCACAGTGTAAATAACACTTTCTGATTTAAGTATTATGACAGAATAACTTATTTGACGTGCATTAAACGTTTAATCGACACGTTCGGCCCTGTTGCGCACAATGAAAAGATAGACTTGATTAGGTAATTTGCTCACAAAGTTTTTTTTCAACTCCGATCAGGCGAAGAAAGTGACACGGGGGATGCAGAAGGGCGCCAGTCATCCGAAAACTCGCCTTCGAGGCAGCGTCGGGGCGGCATACTGAAGGGGGGGCGACTCTGGAAATCTCTCGACAACGACAAGGATATTATTGAACAGGTAATTCCCTCCCTTATTTCAACACATTCAGTGCCAACGGTTTCGTAACGCTACGCTATGTACGTAATAGTAGATTGTTAACCAAGGGTTGAAAGAGACCCATTTCACCCGAGATATTTCTGGCGCTCGAACGAAGTGAGAGCGCCAATAGTTCTAGGGTGTAATGGGTAATTTCACCCGAGTTAAACACTCTACTTTTCATTTCGACTGTGAGGAAAGTAAAATACTGCACTTACATTTTATAAAACAGGTATATTAAGAGTAATCAGTTAAAAGACATATACTGCCAACTTTAGAAAAGTTTAAAAAACTTATCTGATCTAATAGTTTTAATCTTATTTCTTGTATTTATATATTTCTGTAAATAAATGTTAAGAATTATTTGCTTAATTTGAAATAAATTAATTATTCGATTTTAGACATACCTAAGTAAAATAATTAAAATTATATCCAACCTCCAACCTCTTTGCACTACTCGATTGTAATCGAGTAGGCCGCGATGCAACGAATCTATTTAGAGGGCCATGCCGAATCGTGAACAAAAAAGTTTCATAGCATTATGGCGGGCAGCCGATATTTACAGAAATGGTTATGATGGTTGATTTTCTGAAATTAGGAAAAAAAATACCAACTGTAAAAGGATTCTTATCAACATCGTCGTAATGAACACGTCGCTTAATGTATAGCTGAGTTTAGATATATGTAAAGCTTTTATTTTAATAATATGAAGTAACTCAATTATCTTCGACTCCCGTGGCTGACCGTAGCAATAAAAAAAAACTTTACACCCAAGGGGAGAAAACGCCATTTTCCACCCGGCTATATGCCCATGAAAAGTCAACTTTCAGAACAGGAGAGATGAAAAAGTTGTAGAGAAAAGCGCCTACGAGCAAAGCGGTTCCTGGTACTGGAAATGTTAAAATAATGATAAATATCTGCAACTAAACTATTGTAACCGACTTCAAAAATGGAGTTAAAGTAGAAGAAGAAACAGGTAAAATTTGTGTAGAAATGCTATCAAATGTTTTGGTTACGTTATGTTTGTAAACAGAACGACGATCAGCGCTCGAACACCACGGCAAGTGACGAAGACGGATCATTTACGCCGCGCTCTGTGCGGTTTGTCGAGAGAGCTAAAGAGGCGAGTGAAGACGACCCTTCGCAGAAGAACGAACTGTCTGCGCGGACGTCTTTGTCTGATAGTGAAAGCAACCCTCAAAAAGTAAACCCAAGTAGCACTCAGAGGTGAGACTCATTTAATTAGTTATTGCGTTGACAATTAGATGTTTAATGTGTGTAAAGCAGTAATGAGACAGTTGCTTTTTAACCGACTTCAAAAAAAGGAGGAGGTTCTTAATAGGGAACTTGCATCTTAATATTTTATTACGAAAAACAAAATTATAATCCAGCATTAAAACAACTGTAGCATTAAAACTTTGTTATGATTTATTTTTCTGATGTTATATGCATTTGAAATCTGCGCGCGCCGGCACCCCCCGAAAACGCTATATACTAAACGGGCTTATGCTATGACGTCACAACATAGCCTTTACTATGGAGTAAGTCATTAATTTGCGATTATCTCCACAAAATTTACGTTTAAATCTATACTTGTCATACAAAATATCATTTCTAATTTAATATTCTATGTAACTGTTACGTTATTTTATCGAAAAAATAAAAAATAAATTTTCGTCATTTTAACGTTAGGTAAAACTAATAAAATCGTTATTTTTTCTATTTTTTTCTTTTGTATGATATCTCTACGTATATCCGCATCGGTTGAGTGCAATTTATTCGAAATTGAAGTCCCATGCAAGTTCCCCATTCGGATTTTTTTTTTGAAAGAAAGAAAACATTTATTCGTGGACAAAACAATGGGTTTAAAAAACAAAACACAACGTAAAAAAAAAAAAACAGGGTCCACGAAAAGGCCCCGACTCAGCATGGTGCTAACCTAGAAGGCCAGCGCTGGTCTTCCGTCGGAGCCTTTACCTGAGTTATCTCCTGGAAGGCAACACAAAACAAATACCTACGCTAAACACAATATATCTTAAAACTATTACAAATCCGACGCCAGAGATTTTTTAATGTTTGTTACCTCAGAACTCCGTCATTTATGAACCGATTCGTACAATTCTTTTTTTAATTGAAAGTATATGCTTCCAGATTGTTCCCAATGTTTCCAAAGCCCCAGTTGGATTATTGGAACCATGGGGAATTGAGGGAACTTCTCAAATATATTATGCACGCGTGTAGTAATTTCGGTATTTTCTATTATAACTCGTGTATTTACATACGGAAATCATAAATTTGGTGAAGTGGAAGTGTTGATGAAGACCACAGATGGCTTGTGGAACTTCTCAATGATGTAGGTACTTCAAACTACAGGGTGGGCCATTAATTTTTGCAAATGGCAACACTGAATATCTTGTATAATAATAAATTATATAGTTTTTGAGTGGAGGGAAATTTGACTATTATTGAGATTACTTTATGCAGTTTTATTTGCAATAAAGAGTTTTACTTATCAACGACGAGCTTTTTGTGTAAAACAGTTTTATAAAAGCAACAATTTGTAAGTAACCGTTTGCCGCCTATTTAGGAAGAAGCCCGGATCTGACTCCCGCCGATTTTTTCGTGCGGGGATATTTATAAAATCGAGTTCTTAGTTAAAAAACCGAAAACAATATCCAAAATCATGCAAAACATCCACGATGAGATAGTCGAGATCCCTCGCAGCATGTGTCAGCGAGTTTCCCAAAATCTGCGTAGTCGTTTGCAGGAGTGCCAGCGACGAGATGGGGGTCATCTCAAAGATATTATTTTAAAAAAATAAATTGCAACAGATGTTCGTCACAAAAATTAAATTTTCAGGAAATTAACTTTCATGGTTTTATTTTCATCAAAGTTTCAAAAGTGCAAGAATTTTTAGACAAACCTGTATATAAGTACGTCACAGATTCTGATATGATTCCGTTGAAATAGCAAACAATGAAGTGCTAAAGGTAATTCTGAGATCCTTGAGGAATCGACGGAGGTCCTCAAATGTTATCGGCCCACATACAGCGATTTGGTTTATTGGTCTAAAAATCAACGCTTTTGTTCTCGGAAATAAGTTCATGTGGTAAATTGGAAAAAAAAATGTGGAAATGTTCATGTGGCTAGGCGGAGTACTGAATTGATGTCGGTTAAAACTTTGTTTTGAAAGTAAATTATTAAGGGTCACATTTACAGTAAGAGTATACGACTTACAGAAAACCACAAAATGCCATTCATACACGAAACGATTGGTTGTTATGTTGCCATTGATCCATTTGAAACGAAATAACAAGAATGAAATGGAGGAAATATGGAGGAGTAAATACGTTCTCTGTCGATATCATTAGATCATTACGACATTAAAACCCCACGGGTTTTTCGTATCTTATTTATGTATAGGTACTCGTTAACGAATAGTCATTTAAATTAGTTGCCATAGGTACATGGGGTAAATGGAGCCTTAAAGTCGGTGGAATATTCCGTCTAAGTATAATCTCACTTTGTTTCAATTAAAGTTTTTTTTATATATTTACATATACATCCTTTTCTTTTCATAGACTTGAAACTCCGTTGATTATTTCAAGTCAAACACCGAAGCCCAACTCGGCCGTGCAACAACTTTTCAATAGCAGTAGGCCTCCGCCTCCTGCTATCGAGCCACAGTTGGTTACCTCGGAAACTCTAAGGTGAGAACTTTTTTGTATACCTACGCCATGAAAGTTAAGGATGACTCACGCTAGAACGGGCCGTGCCCGTCACGGGCCGAAAGAAAAACGACGGCGTTTTTGCGCGGCCGAGCCATACCCAAGCCCGGCTGAGCCATGGCCGGGCCGTGCCGACACCGAGCCTCTTCCGAGCCTCACCCGTGGCTCGGCCAGGCTTGGGTATGGCTTGGCCGCGCAAAAACGCGGTCGTATTTCTTAGAAAACGGCCCGGGCCGGGCACGGCCCGTTCTAGCGTGAGTCATCCTTTATACGATCGAATACTTTCCAGCCAGAACATCAATAACATCATGGATTTTAAAATATATGCCAGTCTGTGGTTTTTGAACATAAATGGGCTTAGAAAAATAAACTCAGTTAATTGAACGTACTTTAATGTGAAAAATATTACGTACAAGGTTACGTATTATTTCAGAGCGACTCACTTAATTTCACTGGTATGAATAGTAAGAAAGCTCCTTATCGCTTGGTATGTGCCAGCCAGGTAAATGAGAGTCGGGTCAAAAATAAAGTCTTCCAACATCCGAGTGGATGTCGAGATGAGACAGTCAATTTGCTTCTAGCTTCATTGATTTAATTAATTTGCGATATTAATTAATTATAGATTATTTAACTAAATCCAGAGAGTCGTGTCGCGTCGCAACGCATATGGGTTCAGGAAGAAGTTAGACGAAGCGGGTAACAACATCACAATTCTTCGCCGCCCTTAAGAAATGAATGATCTTACCCCTCAGCTTAGATGATAAAGATCAATAAATCTTTATCTCATAACTTAACGGGTAAAGTAAAAATAACATGAATGCGGTTTCAATGACAAGATTGTAAGTGAGCGTAAGATCGTTGCTGTAATCTTGGTTGTATAATTGAGGATGATTCGTTCATAAGCTCCAATCGTTTGATAAATATCTCCACTTATAATAAATCTCTAAATTAAAAAAAGAATCAGCCAGTTTGAAACTAAGCTTTGCGCGGTTCGAATGTTCTCAGCATCCCATGAACGGAAAAATATGAAACATTTTATATAGGTACATTATTATTCTAGCTGCAACTTAGGATAGTTTTTATCCGACTGCGACAGTTAATTAATTTTCCGAAATATACGACTTCATTTAATTATTCATTTATTTTTATTGAAATCAAACGCTGCTCCAACTGTCAGCTATAAGAACCGTCAAATTTTCGTCAAAATGGCGGAATTGCTTTGCCTTTCACTTATTAATAATTTAAATCCCGTCTACGATAGACCTTTACGAAACAAATGCTAAAATATAAACCATAAAAAAATATTCGATTCTGATATGAGAACTTATATGCGCAAATGTCGTTTTATGTCGTAATTTCAATAAATGAAATCAACAAATTTGAACAATATAATTAACACGAATTTGTTTTTTTTGAATGACAATGGCACGCGCTCGGCGCATTCAGCCAAAGTACCTGCGGCGCTACCACGAAAACCGATACTCAATGTTCATATATTTGCATCCCTGTCACTCGAGTATGGTTAGTGCGATAGAGATAGAGATACCCGAATATTTTCGAATTCCGAAGTTCGTGGTTATAGCTCAGGAATCGAAAATATGGTAAATAATCATAATGTATTTTCTCGAAAAATAATTTAAAATAAATATGGTCAAATGGAGAAAAAAACAAAGCAAGAGGTTATATAGGTAATGATTAAGTTATAAGAGTCCAAAGTTTTAAGAGGGGGTATGTTCTGTCCCTTTTCCGCAAAACGCACCTTCATATGAAACGATTGTTTTTTACTATGACGCTCGAGTATATTGACGTCACAGTCCCTCATCGTTTTCTCACTCTAACAAGCGACATTAAAACGGATGTAGCTTCATAATTTTTTGATATATTTGAATGGGAGTTTCATTATCTTCTATCTATTTATACATAATAAATGCCTATGTCCTGACTGACTTATTCACTCACTCACTCACTCACTCACTCACTCATCAACGCACAGCCGAAACTACTAATCTTAGAGAGTTGATTTTTGCACAGTATGTTGCTTTTATAACGTGAGCTAGGGATAAAAAGGGATTTTTGAAAATTCTACCCCTAAGGGGGTAAAATAGGGGTGCAAGGTTTGTATGGGGGAAACATTTTTTTTTTAAATAGAGACTTAAAACTTTGTAGAAAGATCAGTCATTAGAATACAAATAAAGAACTTTCAGGGTTTTAGAAAATTCTACCCCTAAAGGGGTAAAATAGAGTGCAAAGTTTGTATGGGAAAAACTACTTTTTTTTAAATAGAGACTTAAAACTTTGTAGAGAAATTATTCATTAGAATACAAATAAAGTACCTAGATTCAGTGTTTTAAAAAAATCTACCCCTAAGGGGGTAAAATAGGGGTGCAAATTTTGTATGGGGGAAACAATATTTTTTTTAAATAGAAACTTAAAACTTTGTAGAAAGATTAGTCATCAGAATACAAATTAAGTACTTTCAGCGTTTTAGAAAATTCTACCCCTAAAAATAGGGGGCTAAAATAGGGGTGCAAAGTTTGTATGTGGGAAACTATTTTTTTTAGCTAGAGTCCTAAAACTTTGTAGAAAGATTATTTAAATACAAAGAAAGTACTTTCAGCGTTTTGGATAATTTCACCCCTAAGGGGGTAAAATAGGGTGCAAAGTTTGTATGGGAAAAACATATTTTTTTTTAATAGAGACTTAAAATTTTGACGAAAAATTACTTATTAGAACATGAAAAATACTACATTCGGCGTTTTACAAAAATCATTCCCTAAGGGGGTTAAAAAAGGGTGCAAGGTTTGTATGGGGAACACTTTTTCTGAGCTAGACACTTAAAACTTTGTAGAAAGATTACTTATAAAAATACAAAAAAAAAGACTTTCAGCGTTTTGAAAAAATCTATCCCTAAGGGGGATAAAAAGGGGTGCAAAGTTTTTATCAGGGAAAGTTTATGTTTTTGAGTTAGAGACTTGAAACTTTGTAGAAAGATTACTTATTAAAATACAAAAAAAGAACACAAATCGTTTTAGAAAATTCCACCCCTAATAGGGTTAAAAAGGAGAGCAAGCTTTGCATGGGCAACACTTTTTTTTGAGTTAGACTTAAAACTTTGCAAAAAGATTACTTATTAGAATACTAAAAAAGAACTTTCAGCGTTTTAGAAAACTCCATCCCTAAGGGGATCCTTAAGATCCTTAAGAAGGGTAGCCAGTGTTGTGTGGGAAAAACTTTTTTTTTTACTAGACTTAAAACTATTCAAAATGTTACTTATTAAAATTAATAATAAAGTACTTTCAGAGTTTTAGAAAATTCCACCCCAGAAAGCTTTGTATGGGCAACACTTTTTTTGAGCTTAAAAGTTTACGAAAAAAGTTCTTTCAGCGATTAGAAAAATTCAACCTCTAAGGGGGTTCAAAAGGGGGTTCAAATTTTAAATGGCGAGCAATAAAATTTTAAAGTGTCAGTAAGAGATTTTTAACTTCGGTCTTATTCTGTACGTTAAAAGACTACAAAACTGATTTCAGAGTTTTTCCAAATTCATCCCCTAAGAGTGTTAAAATTGGTTCAAAGTTTGAGTATTTCAAGGCATTTTTAAAGTATGAGATTTTTAACTTTGGTTTTAGACTGTTTGTTCACAAACTAGAAAATGAACATCAACTTTTTTTTTAATTATCCCCTAAAAGAGGGTTCAAATTTTGTATTGAGAGAAATCATTTTCTAAGACGATAAAAAGTTCTACGCGGACGAAGTCGCGGGCAACAGCTAGTATGTATATAATTCTTTATAATACTGAGTACATGCCTTCTGTTGCTACCAGACCCGCTATTTTCGATCCTTAGTGAAATAATACGAGATTCGTAAGGGTTTTAAGTAATCGGAGCGGAGGTCAAAGTTATTCTATTCAAGTCCATGCCGTAAATAAGTTTCTGTCAAAAATTTCATTTTTGGTACAAGCTTTTACTGCTGACTATACTTTTCTGCATATCATCATCAAGCACCTACTCATTGATACGATTCTAACGAGCCCAAACTCGATAGGGTTGTGTCGTTTTATTGCGGAGTTCCTATGGCCACCTTCCAGCTCCAGCATCAGATCAGCTCCAAGTCATCATAATATTGCATTTTCATGCGATATACATATGCTTGCAAAATTTCAGCTCAATAGGGAACATTACGTAAAACTCTTCGTAGGTGGCGACACTAGCAGCGTTGACATTGTATCTCGTTCCCACTTGCGGTATTGTCTATGCAAGCATCCTTGTCACTCATTTGACAGTCAATTGTGCATGTGTGTGTGAATCCCTATATTCCTATACTGGTTTACTATTAGTGGTAGTGCTGCCTCTGGCGGCAGAACATTGCAGTAATGTTCCCTATTGGATAACGGGAAGTGACTGAAAAACGGATTGCAAATTTTGACGGACAACTTACATATTTACATACTTACATATTTACAGACATACGAACAGTGCAAGTTAATATAAAGCTTGTAAAAACTGTGTTAATCGGACACTGGGTAGCATCCTGATTGCGACACGTTCTCTTCTCATCGACAACCGACAACGTCGTCGGTTCGTGACATTTGTCATTACATTACACTGAAAAGCGGGACTAAGATGGTTGCCATTTTTATTACTATTATTACAAGCTTTATATTAACTTGACTGTTCGTATGTATGTAAGTATATAAGTAGGTATGTAAGTTGTCCTTCAAAGTTTGTAATCCATTTTTCAGTCACTTGCCGTTACCCGATTGAGCTGAAATTTTGGGCATTAGTATAGTTTGGATGACAATTCAATATTATCGTACCATCGAGGCGTGGCCATGGGAATTCAGTACTTTACCGACATAACCCCGTTAAGTTTGGGCTCATTAAAATCGTCTCAATGAGTAGTTTTGACATAAAATTATTTGTATGGATTAGACATATGTCACTCTCGCACTGTGTCAGAAAGTGACGCATGTCTTATCCAAAGGGATTAGTAATAAATTAACAAAATGGCAACCATGATACACCCCCTGTTATTGGTGAGTACATTCCACAATTAGGCAGTTGACGATTAAACATAACGCCTCGAAACCGCACCGCAGCCTATAATCGACTGACTGCATAATAACGCATTCACATGTGATCACAATCAGCCACAGCACATAATACCAGGCAATCACTTCACAAGCCTGGTATGTGTCAAGCGAGACCTAATTTAATCGCAAGAATCCAAATGAATCGTCCTCTTTTGATGCGCTTATTAGTTCGACGGATTTACAGCTTTAGCCATGTCTATTGAGTTAGCATGAACTTCCAAATGGAACTTCCAAACGGTTCAAATGAACCGTATGCATTCGCAGAATTTCTGAATGACCAGAGGGCGCAGAGGTTTTGGCATAATGGCGATTTACCCAGCGGCTCGAATACAGATACGACTTGTGACGTTGCACGGTAGTGACGCTTGGTTTCGTGCTGATAGTCGAGAAGACATGCAACGACCTATAACGTGCTGACTAGCGCCACTGGTATATAATTGTGATTATTTAAATATAACGATAGATATTTTACTCTATCCTTTGACAAGGAACATCAAAACAAAGAGATCTCCAGGAGAATTCAGCTGGGTTGGGCGGCATTCAACAAGTTAGATGACATCCTCAAATCCGTTGACGTACCACAATGCCTGAAGACTCGTCTCTATAATCAGTGTGTCCTGCCCACAATGACGTATGGTGCTGAGACATGGACGCTCACAAAGGAGACTGTGCATAAAGTACGGGTAGCACAGAGAGCCATGGAGCGCGCCATGCTCGGCATTAAGCTACAAGATCGAGTGAGGAATATTGAGATCCGACGTCGCACTAAGGTGCGTGACGTCGGCGAAGTCATAACCAAACTCAAATGGAGTTGGGCAGGACATATTTCCAGGCAGCGTGACGGTAGGTGGACCAAAACGTTAACGGATTGGTGGCCAATTGCAGGAAAAAGAAAAAAAAAAAAAAAAAAGAAGCGTTGGTCGTCCACCAGCTCGATGGGTTGATGACATAAAAAAGACCGCGGGTCATTTCTGGATGAGACTAGCACGGGACCGGGATAAGTGGCGTACGCGAAGAGAGGCTTATGCTCAGCAGTGGGCGATTACAGGCTGAAAATGATGATGATGATGATTTTAAAAAGTAGGTCGCTACACACTGTATTTTGTATTTAAGTACCTTTTGAATACATCAAACTACTTAGTTTTTATGTTGCTGGATTCGTCGATGAACTCAAACGAAAAACGGACGTACACCTACCATGGAATGGAACACCGAAATTTGCACGGCGTTTTTCGTGTTTTTCTGGAGAATACGAGATTTACAAACGTGACGTTAATGGATCTGAAGGGGAAAATAACTATACCTACCAAAAAACTATTGTTCATTTTCCATCACTCTATTTACTGACAACATGTTTGAAAGTACATATTCGGTCAGTTTTATATCTCATAAATATAAAAAAAAACTTTTTATTGAACCGAACATTCATCCGTAGCTCTTGTCCAACCAATTGTTCTTCCTAAATATTCGTTTCGTTCTTAAAGGCATAAACTTCGTTCCTCTTCATAGTCCTAGCGGTACACCAAAAAAGCTGCAAATGGTGTTAAAAACATGAAAATCGGAACGATTGATCTTTAGGCCATATGAATCAATTTGACCCGTAGCACCAAAAAAAAAGGAGATGAATTATGTCGTCATCTTTTTTTAGTAAGTATGAGAACAAAAAATGTTCTGTAACCTATCGTGTGTGTGTGTGTGTAGTATATCAGATAAAAGGAATTTCTGATCAGGTTCTAAAATACCTTTTGCTACTCGTCGTCTTTAATCTTTGAATTAAGATTTCGTACACGAAACTAAGATCACATACTTTTTAATCCTGGAGCTCAAGCAGCTGGTGACGGAGCTCGTATGGTTTCATAAGATAACCGCCAGCAGTCATCTTATGAATCCAGGAGCTGTATAAGATAACTGTGAAGACATCAACGCGCAAAATTACTAAGCTGCTGCGCTTCATTTCAGCAGGGCGATTATCATTAGATACCAAGTTTGTTTAATTAATACATTATTATTTCCGTTGACTCGTAGAAAAACATACAATAGTTATATAATTAGCTTTTTAAGTCTCGTACCTTAATTAGGCCACTCAGCAGTACTCGACTTAAAAAGCATCCATTATATAACGATTGCATAAACTACTAATATCACATCATTACATCTCAGTATTTATTTTTAAATTAAAATAAAAATCATTTTCAAAGCATACCAAGTTTGGGCTCCTCAAACCTATAGTGTGTAGTATCAAATGAAAGGGCTTTCTGAGCCGGTCCTCAAAATATATCACATCATTACATTTTAGCCATGCTTTTAACACCATTTTCAGCTTTTTACTGAATTTCGGGGTGTACCGCTAGGACTATCAATTCAGAAATCCCGCACGGTATCCAGTAAAATGTTCGTACCGGACCGCGCCGCGGTGTCCGGATATTACACTCCAGTCTGGAATAGGATCCATAAAGCATTGATAACCGGAAGCCAAACTGTAACAGCGCGAACAAACGTGACCACTCCCTTTGAGAGCCGCAGCCGTCAGTGTTGTGGATAACGCTTATTTTGAGGCTTAAAGACTCGAACCCTAAAAACTCCCGAGGCTTAAAGACTCAAGTGACGAAAATCAATATTTAGCATTCATATGCGTAAAATAAACCAACACGGTTCTTAAACAGCATCGAGTCTTTAAGCCTCGGGAGTCTTTAAGGCTCGAGTCTATAAGCCTCGAAATGAGCGTTATCCACAACACTAGCAGCCGTACAACGAGGGGATGTAGTCCTGGAAGTGGGAAGCCATGTTTGAAGTTCTTTGAGAATTGATAAACAATGTTTTCGCTTCTAGGTACTTTAACTTTTAATATAAAACTTTTGGTAGTGCCTGTCATAAAGCATTCGTTTATTTTTGTATAGTAGGGTAAGCTGGGTACGGTTGTGACAATTTTGGTTTGATCGCCTATATTTTTTTAAATTAACAGTTATCTGGGAGAAAAATCACTTTAATACTTAATTTGAATATTTATCTACCTAAAGTTGTTAAAATATTGTCCCTAACTACGCTGTATTAGGCATAAGATCAAATTAAAAAAAAAAGGGAAAGTGTCACAACCGGCCACACTCCAAGGGCGGTTGTGACAGTGGTTGGGGTCGGTAGTGACAAGCATACAAAATACATCCAAATAGTTTGTAATGACTTTTATTGTTACAAATAATTAACTGAACACAACATAATCTTCTTCTAAACAAAGTTAACAATCACTTTATGGCAAAAAAGCGAAAATCTGTGATCACTTCTCTTCTTAAAATTAATAAGGCACTGTAACATATAACAGTCTTCTTTATAATCAGTCAAAATGTTAGCTTAACTACTACAAAATTTTAACAAAACTGTAATACAACAAAGAAAAAATAAACATTTATAAATGTACCAATCAACATACTGAGTCAGATTCAACATGTGACAAATGTATGTCACAACCGTACCCACAAAATTTGTCACAACCGTACCCAACGCATACTTTTGAAAACAAAAAATTACCATGACTGAGCAAAAAGATCTGCATTAAAAGTAATTACTCGTAAGTAACTGCTAATGTTCAAGTTATAACAAAAAAAAATAAAAGGCAATCTATCTGTGTACAAATAACCGTAATTACAAAAATAAATCGAACAAAAAAACTTACTTTTGACTGTCGAAAATCAATGTGGGCTCCTGCTTACGTTACCGTCGCACGCCGGCTGACGCAACACTGGGACACGCGTTTAGACTTGCATGCCGCTTGTCTTTCCCCTTGCACCCCTCCCCGCGATCCGTATAGTTTCGCTGTTATAGCGACTGTCACTACCGTACCCTGGCACAATCGTACCCCGTGTACCCTAATCAGCGAATTTATTAAACTAGCTTCCCAAATGGCCCCACACCAACCGCGGGTATGAAAGCTTTTTTGGTAGTTCCAGAGTTTACCCCCTACGTCCAAACTTACACATTTACAAAGCTGCAACCTCACAGGCTTTCCGATTTATAATATTAGTATACATAGATTGATGGAATTTATATATTTTCCAAACTGTCGACGCGGCGATTCCACAAGATTGTAAATTTCTAACATTGATACTTTTGTAACATGAAAACGGGAGCTCCAATAACTATTCGTAACGAATTTGATAACGGTCACACAATATCGACTGTATTTATTTTATACTGTATTTATTTTATAGACACAAGATAAAGTTGTTCAGAGGTTTTCAACGACATGCGGGTTTTGTACATGTTTAAGAAAGTTTTAATTTGATCACAGAGCTTGGGACGCCGGCGTCAGGCCGAAAACAGAAGAGGCAGCTGTGCGTCGCGTAGCCGAAAGGAACGCCTTACGCTGCTCCTTACTACGCAGCGAGGCGCGGAAGAAACAACAGCCGAAGGTATTTTCACCTCACTTGCTCGGAAAGGCCTTTTTGTATGTTTGATATCTATTGAGAAAATCGCTTTTTATCCACATGTGAAGAAAGTAGACGTAGAACGTTAAAAATACTACGACGTAGAACGTTAAATGTTTATTTTTGGTTTTTTGTATATTTTAAGACATATTTTTTTACCTTTTATTTAAAATTTTTTTTATTTATTATTTTTACTATTTTTTAAACTTTTTTTTTACTTTTTTTATATTTTTTTTATCTTTTTTTTAATTTGACTTTTTTTTTTAACTTTCTTTAACATTTTTAATACTTTTTTTAAACTAGTGTAATATTTTTTAAACTTTTTTTTTTTATTTAAAAAAAAAAAAAAAAAAACATTTATTTTTCCTTTTTTTTACCTTTTCTCTTATTTTCCTCGCTGTAGTGAGGTGAAAAGATTCGTGTTATACACGGGTGAAAAGTTATTTTACGTCTCGTATGTTGAAACACTCGCTACGCTCAGGATTCTATTTTCGAACCACTCGCTTTGCTCGTGGTCAATCATAGAATCCATTCGCTAGCTCGTGTTTCAAATGAACACTCGCAAGTAAAATACAACTTTCCCCCTTGTATAACAAATAACTATTATAGTATACTGCGTACCTAATTAAAACAGAAGAGGCAGCTGTGCGTCGCGTAGCCGAAAGGATCGACTTACTCTGCTCCTTACTACGCAGCGAGGCGCGGAAGAAACAACAGCCGAAGGTATTTATAGTATACTCCGTACCTAATAAAAACAGAAGAGGCAGCTGTGCGTCGCGTAGCCGAAAGTAACGCCTTACGCTGCTCCTTACTACGCAGCCAGGCGCGGAAGAAACAACAGCCGAAGGTATTTATAGTATACTCCGTACCTAATAAAAACAGAAGAGGCAGCTGTGCGTCGCGTAGCCGAAAGTAACGCCTTACGCTGCTCCTTACTACGCAGCCAGGCGCGGAAGAAACAACAGCCGAAGGTATTTATAGTATACTCCGTACCTAATAAAAACAGAAGAGGCAGCTGTGCGTCGCGTAGCCGAAAGTAACGCCTTACGCTGCTCCTTACTACGCAGCGAGGCGCGGAAGAAACAACAGCCGAAGGTATTTATAGTATACTCCGTACCTAATAAAAACAGAAGAGGCAGCTGTGCGTCGCGTAGCCGAAAGTAACGCCTTACGCTGCTCCGTACTACGCAGCCAGGCGCGGAAGAAACAACAGCCGAAGGTATTTATAGTATACTCCGTACCTAATAAAAACAGAAGAGGCAGCTGTGCGTCGCGTAGCCGAAAGTAACGCCTTACGCTGCTCCTTACTACGCAGCCAGGCGCGGAAGAAACAACAGCCGAAGGTATTTATAGTATAGATACCTACTCTGTACGTAATTAAATTATGTCTCTATAAAATTTCAGCTCAATCTGATAGTGGCTGTAAAAAGTTTTGTATATTTTGAAGGTCAGCTTATAAAGTACTAAATAATAAATCCACGGTTAAACTCACGTATTAACTGTCATTACGAGCGACATGTTTCGAACTCTTCGGGAGTTTTTCTTTAGAGTGTTGTCGCGGCAATGTCTAACTGGCGATTTATTAGAAGTTTTACACGTTACAGTTTTTAAATTCGGTTAACCTACATATTTATAAATCTCTGTTTTACCCATTTACTTACGACAAAAACCAGATCTACAACATTTTCATTCGTGAAATATTGCTTATCATCCTTATTGCACAATGCACTATGTATGTAGGTAAGTATTATAATTATTTCGAGTGCCTAGTTCGATTAAATTCAGTTACAAAGATTCTTTCAACTAAGCTGAAATAACGTCTTAGAAGCAGGTAGCTAGAAGTACAACGACTAGGCATTATTTTCATGATGTATTTACTATTTATAGGGGATAAAAATACACACAACTGCGAGCTACGTATGGCTGGCAGATACCAACCTTATAAGAAGGTCGGATGCATAAGTATTATTTAGAGTAGAAATTTATATTTAGTTTAAACGTGATCCTGAATAAGAAATGGTATTCTTGGTGCCTATCAAGAGTATCAAGACGTGCCATTTCTCTTCTCTTTGTGTAAGACACAAATAAGAAAAAAGACGAAAGCTATTGCATATAGGTACACGGAGAGGAAGCAACATGCATTTTATAATATAATCCATTTATCTACAGACGCGCCTCCACATCTTGCCTGTTTGCAAGATAAATGAGGCTTAAGAATTTGTGTGACGAGAAGTAGTAGATGTTGAAACTTTTGCTTTTATACTGTATGCAACAACGAACGCGAAATGCTCCCTAGCTCGCTTAAGCAGCTAAAACATTTAAATATCAATATTAGGTTTATAGAAGCGGACCTCGGGCTCCTTACGTTGGCTAGGACACGTGCAAAGGATGGAGCCTTCTCGTTTGCCGCGAAAAACTCTCCTGAGTGAAATAGCGCACGCTTAACGATCGTTCGGGCGACCTATGTTGCGTTTTAAGGACAGTGCTAAACGGGACATGGTGTGTCCTTTAGGATCAACCCCACCACTTGGGAAGAACATTCCCAAGACCGAGACCATTGGAGGGAGACCCTACGTAATGGAGTGGTGGAACACGATAAAGCTTGGTTCGATCTCTTATTCTATAGATGCGAATTAAGACACCAACGCGCTGGTCTTCCTCTTTCATCTCCGGGCAGGACATTCACTTGCCAATTATGTGGTCGTGGCTGTCGCTCCCGTATCGGCCTTACAAGCCACGTATGTAAGTGCCACAACTCTATTATAGACGCTGTCATATAAGGCCAATGATGATGATGAGAAGCGGACCTCGGGCTCCTTTAGGTCACATAACGCTAGGAGGATGATGATTAGGTTTAAAGAAGCGGGGTGTTCAAGAACCAGGCTAAAGCACTTATTACAAGACACTTTATCCTGGGCCCGATATATGGTGCCGGTGCTCTGTGCAAAGAGATAGGCCGCTTTTTTTACACCACCCTGATTTGAGAAAATGCCCCTGTATATTGTATTATAAGTGCTAAAAACTGACCAGAAAGACAGCTCAGCCAATAAATTACCTTGTGTAAAAAATATCATCAATAACGTTAGTGGGCGTAAGTTTCAGCCCTAAGTACTTACAAAATGTACAAATATGAACAGAAAATAAGTAATTAAATTAATAAATAGAAAATAATAGTGTATAAAATAAGTTAACATTGTTAAGTTAGTAACACACACACACACACACACACACACACACACACACACACACACACACACACACACACACACACACACACACACACACACACACACACACACACACACACACACACACACACACACACACACACACACACACACACACACACAAAACACACACACACACACACATACACGCACACACGCACACATTATATAATGGGCTTGTGACCTTAAATGTGTTTACGATGCCATTCGAACCAGTTTTTGTAGATGAACAAATGTTTGTATGGAAGCAACTACATTTAAAAGACATTAATACCCAAAAAATCGAGTTAAAGACGGACCTCGCTGACTGCAGCCGAAACGCTTCATACTGATTGGCTTTAAAGTATGACGTCACACCGTGCAATTTGTACTAAACCGTTGCATGGAAAATTAAGTAAATTGCTGTTTCGGTCGCGAAATACTGCGTTTAGGTCCATAGTTGTCTTACAAATTTGTTTCTATAAAAGCATAAGGATTCTATTGGTACCTTTAAAGTTACTCTTGGACAATAAATTAAAAAACTTTTTTTTCTAAACTTTCAAGGTTCATATCTTTTTATGATTTGAATTATATTTTGTAATTTATACTTTATTATACTCAGTTGATGGTTTACTATCCATTTAGCAACACGACGTTATCAATTTTAACACCACGCAACAAGCCTATTAAGTTGCTTATATTAGTAGTATTTAAACTTAATTTATTTGGTTTTTGTTACCATCTCCGAGTGATGGAAGAGCGGGATCTTCCGATACAAGCATACGACATGCTTAATGGAAGGTTCCAACCTTGTTTGTTTTTATACCGTGTTAAAAAGTCAAATAAACTATTTTGTATTTGTATATAACGCCTAAGGTATATAACGTGCAATTTATTGTATGGGATAATAGGTCAAGTTAACTCAAGTTATACGACGCTAAAGTAGAGTTAGTAGAGCTTACGTATACATTGTGCAGCGCACACTGGAACTCTATCAGCGACATCGATACTAATACATATTATAATATAAGTGTATGTACCAGTGTGTAAGCGCCATACGATAAAAAAAAAAAAAAAAAAACCTATACATTTTGTTTGGATTGAACATGTTAAACAAAATATGTTCTATATATTTAGAAATCCTATGTTTTCTTTATTTTTTTGGCTATTTCTAAATAGGTCACTGTCTGTGATCTGTCCAACCTTGTAATTGACTTACTAGAGTAGGTAATCTCCTATATACTTTGGTAAGTAATTAAGTGAGCCATTATAATTTGAGTTTCTTGAACTGTGTGCCCCAATTAGATGGGAACTAAATGGAACGTCGTTGTTGTAGGTACTTTAGTTATAAACTGTGCGTTTAGAAAACGTTTAAATACTTCGGTAAATAACTTTAAGAGCTGATGTTCTCATCGACATTCCAATGGTATTTAACAAAGGGAGTGATCTCATTGTCGTGTCTCTTGCAGCAGGAAACAACATCACTAGCCGAAAGAATAAGGCTTTTAACATGTGACGTGGAGGACGAGGGTGAGGAGCAGCGAGCCTCGCCGGCCGGCGCCACGGCTGACAAGTACTGCAGCGGCAGCGACAAGTCCAGCGACAAGTCGTACAACAGCGTCGACCGGAACAACGAGAAAGCGTTCGGGAGCGCGTCGTCGAGTTCCTCATCGTCGACTCTGTCGGTGGCGCCCGCCTCGGCCCGCCAGCTGCCGCCCGACTTGGGTGATGTTCATCAAGAACCACAGAAGGTGATTACACTAATTAGGCTACTACTATTTATAAAATGTTTCCATCTGCGAGAACGCGTCTCCGCCGTCCCTTTGCATACTTGCTTGTTTGCTTAACATATTTTGTGTACACGGCGCAATGACCTACGGTAGCCTAGTGGTTCAGGCATGCGGCTGTCAAGTGACGGTCGTGGGTTCGAATCCCGGCTCGTACATACCAATTAGTTTTTCGGAAGTTAATACGGAATATTTACCGTTAGCTTTTCGGTGAAGGAAAACATCGCGAGGAAATCGGTCTAATCCCAATAAGGTCAGTTTTCCCTCTGGTTTGGAATGGAAGGTAAGATTTGAGTCGCTTTCGTAAAACTAGTGCCTATGCCAATTCTTGGGATTTGGTGTCAAAGCGGACCCAGGCTTCCTTTAGGCCATAACCGGGAACATAACGTCAGGAAGACATGGCGCAAGCAGAAGTACTCTTCAACCTTCACATCTTCTTTTAATGTAGCTCTCACCATTTTGTCTCACTCGGTCGTTAATGTTAGCCCGCTATGCTGTGCGCTGTGCTCTTCGCCCGCGAATGATAACTTGCGAAAATTTATATTAATAATGTCTGTCTGTCAAAATAGATTATTACTTACCTATTTATAAAAGTGCACAGTCATGTTTTAAATTAATGTTTTATATCCAAAATAACTGCCAAAATATCACTTGTAAGAAGCAAAAGCGAATAAGTATAATAAAATTATCTTTTTACTTCTGTCTACTTTTTCTGCCTAGATTAAAGCCAACTTTGTTTTAGTGCCTGTTTTCGTATAATTATAAATGAGTGTTTCCCGCAAATTGCCATTAGCTTACGCGATAGGGTAACTACTACCATTAATTAATTAAAAACAGATGAATGTGTGGCAAACGTTATCAGAGTTCGTTTAATGAATAGGTAGTTGTGACAGTTAATTAATAAACGTGTGTGTAATATGTGTTTAAGCAAATACTGGCACAATATTGTCGCGGCTACAGTGCGGTCAGCCAATCCCGTGGGGTAATTGGTAGATAGACGTACGGATGTTAAATTTGATGAACATTAATATTTTTTGCCAGAAATTATTAAACAAGTAGGAACTACAACTATGTTATAGCGGCATAAGGCAACTGTCGATTTATCCGTGTCAAAAACTCGCTCTTGACTTCCTCGTGGTTTTGCAGCACAATAGGACTACTGACTCCCTAGCACACAATGAGACTCTAATGATGATGGCATATTTAGTTTCAAGATTAACACATTCAGTGCCAATACTTAATCACAATCCCGTGGTTTTCGCCCTAAGCCCTAAGTCAAAGCGCGAATAAGCGTAGTACGCGCCCGCTAAAGCGGATTCCGCAGTGAATGTGCTGACAGACGGACGGACAGTGTAGCCGGAAGACGGAAGGACAGTATTGTGTCGTAAATAGAAGGTAACTGTTAAATAGTTTCGTTGAGAGCGTTTGTGGTGGCCTGTAAAATCCGGTTCTCTGAATAGTGGAAGACCGCTTTAGCCTAGTTGGTAGTGACCCTGCCTACGAAGCAATAGGTCCTGGGTTCGAATCCCGGTAAGGGCATTTATTTGTGTGATGATGAGCACAAATATTTGTTCCTGAGTCATGGATGTTTTCTATGTATTTAAGTATGTTTTTCTCTATATAAGTATCTATGTCGTCGTCTAGTACCCATAGTACAAGCTTTGCTTAGTTTGGGACTAGGTTGATTTGTGTAAGATTGTCCGCAAATATTTATTTATTATTATTATTATTTAAAATTCTAAATATACTTAGTGCACGTTGTTAGAGGAAAATACTTCACTTTCGGATACGTCTACCAGCGCCATATTTTAGTATGTTGTTACGCATGTCCCCTGAAAGGCAAAACTGCCGGGAGACAATCTCTAACGAGTCTGTCTGCCCTGTAATGACGTCATCAAAAACGCCTCGGCCGCGCTTGGAAAAGTGTAAATTACACCCAAACCATGCAACGTAGTACATACACACAGTACTTAGATTTTTCTTTGATTCTTTTATACTTTTGCTAATAGTACTTAAACTAGCGTATGTATTGAAATATAATGTATTAATGAACTATTGAAAATGTATTCAGCGTTCATTTAATACCCCACATGTAACGCATGCGCGCGCGTGTGTGTACGTTGCATGGTTTGGGTGTAATTTACACTTTTCCAAGCGCGGCCGCGCCGTTTTTAATGACGTCATTACAGGGGAGACCGACTCCTTAGCGCTTGTATCCAAAAGTGAATTAATTATTCGACGGAATCCCCTAAAACAACACGCACTAATATTCACACCTGCTAGCATACTTGTCGCGAGTCACAAGAATCACTAAGTAACACCGTCTTGTCGATCTGGTTATTAGAAAGAGTAGTATCTTGTTCAAGTATTAGTTTTGCTATTTACAATCTGAGACATATTTTATCACATAGGTATGTAATGTATTGTAATGTACAATTTTGCACCTGCTGTTCATTAAAGAGTTATTCTTGCCCTCAAATAAGGGATCAAAGTTAGATTTTACTTCTGATAGTTCTGATTAATTATTTTTTTCCTCTAAAAACGTGTGACAAGCAGTATGTCTCGCTATTTATTTCTGTCTTGGGCCTAAACACTTGAATCCCCCCGTTACGCTGAAGGACCAATATATAATATAATTTTGCTTCGTTAAAACGACGTAGGCTCGTGGTCTTCTCTCCCTCTCACTGAGCATAAGCGTGAGCGAGATGGAAGTGCGTGTTCGGAAGCGCGGATATCATGTTTATTTTAATTAAAAAAAATTGTGCGTTTTATTAAATAAAAAAGTAACAGCGAAGTTCCCTAAAACATGATATTGGCGATTTTTAGAACCAATTTTAATATGTTTAGCTGTTGTGCATAAATACTAAATAGTTAAGAATTTTTTAAGCGTATTTTAGACCTATGTTCGTGATTTGTTTCTATCGAGCGAAATTAAAAAACTCAGGCTTCGAATAGCTGTTGTCCCTCGAAATAGGCCTCAAGATTTCTAATTAAATTTACGGCAGCCGTATTATAATCCACACAAGAGCTACGACTTTTTAAAATCCGTTTTCTGAGCTCACGTCGCCTTAAAACACAATCTTTAATTGTGAATTTGTCACAGCCACGGGCCGAGCCTCGACGGCAGTTCCTGTCGACGCTGGCGCCGCTGACGGCGTGCGTGGGCAGCGCGGCGCACCACGAGGGCTTCTACTACGTGCCGCCGGGCGAGCGGACTTCGGCCTCCACCAACATCGACCTGCAGGAGCACAGTGACGCCCCGGCGCCAGACGTCGTCGCTGGGACACCGGGTACGATCACAGACTACTTTACTCGTACACTACGTTTTTGTACTCGTCGATTAAAATCTGTGTACTTATTAAGATTTCATAGAGAATACTGCAACGTCAGTCTTTTCATAGTTGAATAGTCTTATGTTACTTCCGAAACAACCGAAGTAACTGTTTCGATACGCTCTAGACAACCGAAAAAAAATTGAAAATAGAACTTCGTATTTCAACAATATGTGTCCTTGTTTAAGGAGACTCGATCCGATACAAAATTGTCAATCTGTGGCGTTTCGGAACGTAGCAGCGTCGTGTCATCTGTTAAAAATCTAACTGCTGTTGTATCCAGGGCATAAAAAAAATAAAAAAGCTATGCTTTGTGATTGGCTAGTATTTAGCCAATCACAGCACAGTAGGTAGGTACTGCAAAATTATGAACGCCAATAACTTTTCTTTTCAAAGCTAAGCTTAAAAAGTTAAAATAAAAACTAAGAAAATGAGTTGTGACAGTGACGAAACATCTTTAACTCCTCAAGAAATAACTATTTCAATTATCTTGTGTAAAAGAAGTCGGATAGTAGAACTAGACAATATAGTACTCACGATATTTTAGTTTTCTTATACTTACTCGTATTAATGACTTAAATTATTAATTTTAATGAACTCGTACAAAAAGTATTGTTCACAATAGTGTCATAATCCAGGTTTTTAATCTCGTACCCTACTTAGGCCACGAAGCTTGCTGAGTAAAAAGCTCTCTATTATAACACGATTGTGAAAAATACTATTTCGAACGCGTTTGCGTTTAGTTTTAATTTATATGGAACGCGAAAAGCGCCTCTGGTGGTAACTATTAGGAACTACGCGTTGCCATACAAATTGAAACTAAACGCAAACGCGTTCGAAAACGTATATGTGTCGATAAAACATAGCCTCGTGGCGCCAACCATACAACACAAAATTACATTGAAATTTGAATCAAACTAATAAAAGAAATAGAGTTGAACTTCCCAAAATTGTTTAAATTCCTTTAAGAGAATATGTCCTTCCAGTAGGCCCATGGGCGCTAGGAGGTTATACTAGAGATACTGGCTGTTATTCGCTACGCGTTAATGCGGGTCACCCACCGGTCAGCCGTTACGAAACTGAACCTCTACCTACGCTTAATTACTACGCATCGCGGTGTCAAGTATGGCGGTGTGGGTGAGCGTTGAGGTGAGCTTAAAACAAGTTACAGAATGTGGGGCAAGTCTGCCCTTTCTGCTACTAGAGCGGAGTCAAGTATGGCGGTGTGGGTGAGCGTTGAGGTGAGCTTAAAACAAGTTACAGAATGGGGGGCAGGTCTGCCCTTTCTGCTACTAGAGCGGAGTCAAGTATGGCGGTGTGGGTGAGCGTTGAGGTGAGCTTAAAACAAGTTACAGAATGGGGGGCAAGTCGGCCCTTTCTGCTACTAGAGCGGAGTCAAGTATGGCGGTGTGGGTGAGCGTTGAGGTGAGCGTTGAGGTGAGCTTAAAACAAGTTACAGAATGGGGGGCAAGTCTGCCCTTTCTGCTACTAGAGCGGAGTCGCTTCCTTGTGCTAAACCCGGATCCATACTGATCTGACGTGATGCTCTTTAATGCGCTCTGACGTCTGATACAATAGGAGCCGTTACGTTAGAGCGCATCAGATGAATGTGAACGTAACCACAGAATAAGTAATAGTACTACGTACAGAAGGTTCTCTGTTAACAAATTCCCTGTTTAGGTACGCCAAACGTGCCTAAATGTGGCCATCCCGTTCTATCGCATGCAACGCGCTGCGACCCGTGCCTCTATATCTAGCTCAACATACAAGCTGAAAGCTAGAATATTCCAACATAGAAACACACACTAGTTCTGGTGAAATCCGGTGTCTCAAGTAACCAGGTTACAGATGTAGTGAATAATCATTTTCCATCGTATTTTCTCGGAAATGTTTGTATTTGTCATGTCAACCTCAGTACTTTTTGTACCGTGACCGACTGAAAAAGCAAGACACGTTTGTAATTTTCCGTGAAAAAACAATGGGAAACCATTATGCACTACATCTGTACCTCATTTGACTGTATGAATCCGGCTAAAAACCATTACCACAAAAACAGCAGGTCGATCATGTAACGCATTGTACGTGCGTCAGGTAGATGTCACTTTTTGTATAGCAAAATGGCAGTTGAGTTGTCCTGACATTGTAACGTCCTCTGGGATGAGTAAGGTACCATCGCCTAATAAGGCCCACCTTACTTACAAAACCTTGTAAAATAATTACAGTATGATTAAGAAAAGCCATTCATAGGACTGCTAATGATTTATTTAACAAACGAAATATTAAAAAAACTTTAATGTTATTTGCGTTAGAACAGAAAAAAACCTATTTCCAAAAAATTTTGCTAGTGGGCCAGCTTAGGCACCCGGTCGCCTAATAAGGCCCGTTATAAATTATTTAAAACAATCGTTTAATGAATGTTCAAACATTAGGTACTATCGTCTAAAACTAACGAGTCGTATTTTTTTTTATTAAACTGATTTAATAAAATATTGAACCTATCCCAAAATTAAAGCATCTTAGGAGTATGAAAATGAGAAATTGCTATAACACGACAACAACTTTTTAAATTAGAAAAAAAGCACATGTGTGAGATTCTTTTTATCAGTGGTCAGGCAGAAAAATTTCACACTTCGTGAAATTAAGGGAGATGCCTATTTCTGCAAATTTGTCCATTATTAATTGCAAGTCCTGCAAGACTGTTTCGGCATCCCCACCGAGGGAACCGTCGTCCAGATACCACATATTAAATTTTGAATTTAGATTGGTTATGATCGGATGTATGTATAGCCAAGCTGAACATAGCAGGACCAAGTGGGTCTCCCTGCTGGCATCTCCGCGTATTAACTTGCTCGACATTTTATAATAAAACTAAAAAGCACTTTTAAAGCTCTTATAATGGCACATACCGTACGTGGAAACGTTGAAAAAGCTTGTAGAGGTAGCATTTAGACCAGACGCATTAAACACGACAGTGCACTAACAGCAAATACTCACTTTTCGTACCTACTCACCTGCATTGCTTCACCGGCTTTGACGAAACGCGTTCGCGGTTAGAAGACGGGTTCTTTTAGGTAGGAATGAATATAATTAATGGTATATAATATATAATCCTCCTTGTCGTATCCGACGACGGCGACCCTTACAATTTCCTCGGATTAGCACGAATATGGCTCGCAAAGCCGAACTTAGTTTTAAATGTCCGGTCACATTGTGTGCAGTATAGCTGGCCCTGGACATTGTAAGTATATGCATATACTCGTAGGGTGGTCTAGGTCGAGTCTTCCGTAAATGGCGCTTTTGATCCAGATGTTCAATTCGAGCTACTTCAAAAGAAGCTACACCTTTTCTGACTTTATTACGCCAGCCATTCCGGTTTCATAGACGCGACCTCCTCCCAGTCCTCAGCAGGTATATCGCAGTCTTTGAGATGACGTTTTAATATGTCTTTGTAGCGCATGTATCGCTTCTGTTTAATTGCTGCGAGGCTCTCGTTGAGTGCAGTGCAGCAGCCAAAGTTGATTACTCTTTAGCACCATCCAGGGGACACGTGCAGGGTATCTAAGGTACTATTCCTGCGGACGCGAGTAATCGATTGTCCCCCTATGCGCATCATCTCAGGAACACTTATATCTACCCCTTGTCACTGGCTCCCAGTACTTTGCCGGATTCCACCGTCGGACTTGAGAAGGAAAGACGCCCTCCTACGAGAAATAACCAAGATCCAGAAAAATCCCAGCCTCCCAATTCATTTGGAGTTTATGAACCCTACCAACCACCGCCTAAAGTCCAGGAACGCTTCGTATAGCATCGCCAGAAACCTGCGCGACAATAATTTCAACCTGAAGCAGGAATGGTCGAATCTATGGGCTTCGGCAATGGCGGGAAAGCTAGGCTCCGGGATTATTCTAGGTTCTAAAATAGAAGGGTCAGATCTCCCAAGACGACACTGGTGTAATATTAACCGGCCACGTACTGGCCACGGCCGTTGCGCTCAATATGAGCATACATCGCTGCGGGTGGGTGGAGTCACCAGCTTGCCCCTGCGGTGCCGATGTACAGACCATCCAGCACATCATCGAGAACTGTCCCATAACCCGCTACGCCGATGGCCCTCCAGAAGACCTGATCGTCCTTAGCGACGAAGCCATCGAGTGGCTGATCAGCCTCAATATTCATTTATAGTTGATATGTATATTTTTGTTACTGTTTCGTCCTGTTCGCCATACGATTAAATAAATAAATAAATTTACGTCATACCTGGCCATAAAGTAGGAATTACCGCACGCTACGCGTGCGTAAAACCCCACTTCCTGGCCAGATAGTGACGTAAAATTTTGTACTCACCACGGGCGGTAATAAAGAAAGCCTCAGAGCGCATATTTATCGCCCTTGCCTTCGGCTCGGGCGTCAAATACCTGCCATCTGAGACATTCTTTGTTTAACCGCCCTAGGTAAGTAATGTACTATTTCATATCTCATGCTCTGAAAGTGGGTCGTTGTTGTTCTAAAACGTGTGCTGAAAGTGATACGTTTCTGCTCTAGAGCAGAAAAGTAGTGTATTCCTATTGGTCCTCGCCTTAGGTATAAGCAGTATGCGGGAACTTATTCTGATAAATATCAATACTTACCCCGCCACTGACGAAGGTAGGTAAATAATTTAATTCTTAGTAGTTCATGGAATTTATTTTATTAAATATAAAATAAGTTTCTGTTGTAAATTCATTACTTTTATTTTAGCTAAAATATTCACTTGGCTCTATGAGGTGGTGACAAATAGAATACACCCACAAACCTTTTTTTTATCTTAACGTTGTGCATGTGAGCTAAGGCAGAAACTCATACAGCCAACCTTCAACTAAATACTACTAATAAATACAAATAGTATGAAAATAAGAGCGAGAAAGAGATATCTCTTTCTCGCTCTCATTTATGGGTGCGGCGCACGAAGGTCGCGGTGCGGTGGGGGAGTCTGTTACGGTTTTAAACGAAGGTGACGTTTTTAGAAGAAGAAAAAATATGCTATTTAAGACACCGATTAATTCACCGAAAACGAACGTAAAAAATGTTTACGTGCATTATGGTACTTGAAAACAGTTAAAGGGCGGGGAAGCCAAACTAGTGCGAACTTTTTCATTGTAAGACAAATTTAATTTAAATACATTTTCGCGATTAAAATGAGTTTATCCAGTTATTTTTAAACCGACTTAACACCTGATTTGATCACAACAGAAGCCCAATCTATCGTGGAAGGCCTTTTACCGCAAATTTCAAAAGAAAGATATATGAAATCATATATACCATTTTTATAAAATGGCGGTCCGCAATAAGAGTTAAAAATCTTTTTTGGAAATTGTGATGCTAACTTACTTCAGTGATTTATCGAAGAAATTAAAACTATCAACGCTGTGGAGTATATATTCAATAATGCTTAAAACCACTAACATGACGTGAATTTAAAAAAATACCTACAGTAAGCTGACATAGTTTCTAAAAAGGCAGTTGGATGACTTTAAAAGCAAAAAGTCCAAGATCTTTACTGCATATGAGATAAAAACCTTCTTAAAGGAAGCTCCTGATGGTGTTTATTTGGCAACAAAGGTAATAACATAATTATATTATATTGTAAATGTAATCGTAAAAAAATAGTTTTTGACAAATACCTACGTAATTTATAAATATGTGAGTACTAAAACTGTTTTGTGTTCAGGTGCTAATTTTTGGTATATAATGTGAATATTCCAGGCAAAAATACTACATTTACATTCGCAAATTGCTCTACTTTTCCATTGATTTCAAGTGTGTACCTATACTTTGGATAAACATATTGTTAAATTTTCCATCTGTGGTTTTTTTTACTTTCCTCGTATTCAATATGAAAAGTAGAGTGTTTAACTCGGGTGAAAGTCACCCATTTCAGCCCTTGGTTAACAATCTACTATTGTAGCGCAGAAACTGCCCCCCACGATTACGCTTACCATTTGGCAGGGGAATTCCCACGGTTGGGCTTGCGTGTTTAAAAGTGATTGAATGAGCGCAGATAAACATAAAATCGATATCTACAGGATGAATCCTAAGTCGTGAACAGAAATACTAGTTTCCGATGCACTTCAGTATGGCGATTTAGAATATCTGGGTCTACTAGCAATTAAACAACATTTAACATAATTTTTAATCATTAGAAGCATTTCCAGTCTTGCTAACATTTTCTTTTGGTCTGTACTTAGCTTGTAGTGATTTGTCATTAATGTGTCAACTGCATAAAACACCTGTAGGGTGACCATGAGTTATGATGAAATAACATAGAAATATTTTTTCAGCTTTGAAAGAATATGCTATCTCATTGCCCTAATTATCACTCTAGACAGCAGTTAGATAGGATAGTACTTGGAAAAAATATTTCTCTTCACGACTTAGGATTCACCCTGTATTCGTAGCGCTACCCATAACCCACGCATGTAGGCGATACCGATCGTATTCCAAATTGATTTTAATCGGTTTCGGGCGTCAAGTCGCTTTGGGCCGGCTTAGAACGAGCTTGCGAAAACATTAATATTCAATTAGAATCATCATCATCATCATCATATCTGCTGGACATAGGCCTCCCCCAAAGAGTTCCAAAGTGACCGGTCCTGAATACAAAACATATTTCCGTTCGACCCCTTTTTTAACCGACTTCAAAAAAAAAGAGGAGGTTCTCAAATCGGATGTTTTTTTTTTTTTTTTTTTAAGTTTATACCTCAGAACTCCGTCATTTATGAACCGATTCCTACTATTCTTTTTTTAATTGAAAGTATATGCTTCCAGATTGGTCCCATTGTTTCCAAAGCCCCAGTTGGATGATGGGAACCATGAGGAATTGAGGGAACTCCTGAAATATATTAGGCACGCGTGTAGTAATTTCGATATGTTCTATTGTTACTCGTGTATTTACACCCGGAAATCATAAATTTGGTGAAAACCACAGATGGCTTGTGGAACTTCTCAATGATGTACTTCAAATTATATAAAATAACGTCACAGATTCTGATATGAATCCGTTGAAATAGCAAACAATGAAGTGCCAAAGATAATTTTGAGATCCTTGAGGAATTGACGGAAGTCCTCAAATATTAACGGCCCACATACAGTGATTTGGTTTATTGGTCTAAAAATCAACGCATTTACGCTCGGAAATCAGTTCATGTGGTAAATTGGAAAAAAAAATTGGAAATGTACATGTGGCTTGGCGGAGTACTGAATTGAAGTCGGTTAAAACTTTGTTTTGAAAGTAAATTATTAAGGCGTTACGATTTGTGGCGAAATCTGATATTTTTTTTGGACTTCGACTGACCTGATGGAAAGTTAAGACAAGATGGATCACGCTCACCCAGAGAATACCTGTTCACTCTTGCCTACGGCCCTACGGTGAGCTGCTGCAACAAGGGGAGTGCCAATGCCAACGCTTGCTAGAAGTGTTAAGGTCGAGTATAGGCGCGCGCGTCTGGTCGCGTTACGTGTCACCTGCGCCTAAACGCGGCCTTAGGCTTTACCAAAAATATTACCTTCTTGTAAAACGTATGTATATTTATGTGCCTAACTAAAGACTTTATTATTTATAATAACTTTATAACGAAGAACGTAGGTAAAGTACTTTTCAAACCACATGCTCGACAATGCCGAATTATAGGTCATGTAAACCCTACCGAAAGCAAGACATTAAATCCCTTGGTATTATCCGGGTTATAATGTTGTACTGAATTTCATTATAACCCGCTGGTTAATAATATGATTTCACTTTTCATAATTCTTATTACTATATGCATAAAGTTTAATTTTGCTAAACACAATTTGTCCTAGACCATGGCCTACTTGATTTGACAAAATAAATGAAGTTTGCCTCCGTGTGCACCCCGGTCCGGAGGAGCGCGGTGCTCGAATTTCGAATCTAGGACCACGGCTTGTGCTTTCGAATTTGGAACGCCGCGCGCCTTCATTTGTTCACGCGTGACGAACAAATCGAGTTCTTGTAGGTGCCTATAGAAGATTTAATTTCAAAAATAATATTGAAAATGTCGAGTGATGAAAGTGTTTTGACTCCTGAGTTTATCAAATTAGATGCCATAGGCATTGTCAACAATCTGCTGCCAGAGAAGTCAAAGGAAAAATACCTAAAAGCCTACAACGATTTTGACAAATAAAAACATTACCTTATCTTTCCATAATTGGACTAACGTGTCTAATGTTACTATGTACTTTTAATTTGCTAAATAAACATTATTTATCTACTGAGCCTGTTTTTTTGTCTCGCATAAGGTGTGAAAAGTAGAGTATACACCTCGGGGATAAGACTGTTTTAGTCTTGGGCGGTTGAACCCCTCACTGCACTCAGGACTCAGTCTTAATTCCCTCGCTTCGCTCAGGAATTAACTTATAACTCCCTCGCTACGCTCAGGAGTTAAATTATAAGTCCTTCGTTACGTTCGGGATTCAATTCGCTCCCGTGACATAAAACAGTGCTTTATCCCCTTGGTGTATAATCTACTATTATTGTTAGAGGGTACTATTTGTTACCCACATATTTGTATACTTAACAGTCAAACAGTATAAAGTCACACAAAGAAAGTACGTCGACAGACAACCCGCGCAAAATCGATGAGCTCCATAGTTTGGGCTACAGAAATTGGCGTGTGGAGCTAATACGGGGTGAGCATCTTCTCGCCTGCGCATTTACTCGTACCTTCTAAACTGTCAGCACCATAATAGCCTCATACTCTACCGGAGCGTTTAAACTAACCGATGTATTTTCTTAAACAAGGTTGCTTTGTAATTACATGACCAGTTTTCCCGTTATGCAATAGACCAGGAGGCCTACAAAAATTTAGGGGTCCAACCCTCATCGGGGGGTATGGATAGGAGGGAATTTAAAAAAATAAGATTTTAGAAACTTGGCGAGTAAAGTGTCGTTTTTTATGTATTTTTGTGCGGTATGCGACATAATATATGATGGTTTTTGTTGGAGACGGAGTTGTTTCTCAAGATGTGGATGTGATAATAATAGAAATTCAGAGAAATCTAATTTTTTTTTGTGATTTGTCTATTAATCCTCACTTCGAACGACCCGAGCAAGAGCATTGTCCTCGTGAAACATTAAAAATGTACTTGTGATAATAACAAAGTAATTTGATGGTATCATGATTTGAACTCCGGCCCGGAAATGATAATGGTGCAGGTGAAGTGAAATCCCTGTTGTTAGTTTAGACATAAGCGCCAATAGCACAGTCTAATATGATGTCAGTTCAGGATAAGTCGGTCTAGACTTGAGTATACCGAGTAAATAGATGCGACGAGGCATTAATACCGGCGACCCTAGCCAGACCAATAGCGGTTATTGAGCCCTGATATCGCTTGAAAATCCAAGCTTATTCTTGAACAGCGTTAAGACAAGTAGACTTAGGCCGGGGCCGCACTGCAGTGCACTGGGCTGTTATTCGCTACGCGTTAATGCGGCTCACCCCGCCGGGCACCCGTTACGAAACTAGACCTCTACTACCTACGCTTACTACGCATCGTGGTGTCACGGTATAATTGTGGGTGAGCGTTGAGGTGAGCTTAAAACAAGTTACAGAATATGGCGATTGGCGACGCGACGACGATCTCGGTACACCAAGTCGCCCAAGTTGTACTGAAATCGCCGTCGCGTCGCTATTCGGTTCAGCGGTGCGGCCCCGGCTTTACGTAGGTACGAAACGTTACGCAATCGACCAGCTATCCGATATCGTTTAACAGTCTTTGCACCATTTAATTACTGACACTTCCTGGGGTTTTGACTATCTCACACTGTCGATTTTCAGCATCGCGTAAGAAAATAATTGCTGTGATTAATGCTAATAATAACCGTACAATATTCGGAACCTAATAAGCTCCGCTCGAATGAAAATAGAGAAAATAAGGAGAAAACAAATTTTCCTGGACATGATACCTATCTAGATCGATTTCGCGCCCCCGTAAACCCCTGTATTCCAAATTTCATCGAAATCGTTAGAGCCGTTTTCGAGAACGTGATTGCAAATGTATATATATATATATATATACAAATATTGCTCGTTTAATAGTATAGGATAGGATAGGATTTATTGCCAAACTGTGTTAGAATATAATTGCAAACAAATGAACTTCGTACCGTGTGAAATTTTCAATATTACATTTTCGAACGAACAGTTTGGGCCGAAAATCGTTGGTCTGGTTATACGTTTTCAAACGCGTTTGCGTTTAGTTTCATTGTATGGTAACGCCTAGTTCCTTATAGTTACCACCAGAGGCGCTGTTCTCGTTGCCATACAAATTGAAACAAAACTCAAAAGCGTTCGAAAACGTATTGTATCGATAAAACTTATTTATACCTCTGACCAGTCTTTTTGTAGGGTGTAGGTGTATGAAACGAGAGCTTGAGGCGAGTATTCCGTGTCAACTGCTTCGCATTCAAATAATTATTGCTAACAGTGTGTGTATATTGTTAGGTGCCGGTGAGGGTGACGACGGACTTGCAGCGTTCGCGCGCGCGGCGGGCCCGCGCACCGAGCGGCTGCGGCAGCGCTACGGGCAAGAATCGCAGCCGGCCAGCAGCGACGACGAACACGACGACTACGGTATGTGTGCGGCTGTGTGTGTTTTCGGCAATTTCCCTTTTGTAGATTTTTTTATTTTGTTTTGTAGAATAGTAGAAGCGAGCGCATCGCCAACAAACTGCTTCGCACTTTGGCGAATCTTTAGTTTAAGTTAAGATAATTGTATTTTTTTTGTTTCCAAATTAAAAAAAAAACCGGCCAAGTGCGAGTTGGATTCGCGCATGAAGGGTTCCGTACCATTATCTATAAAAACGGGAAAAAAACACGTTTGTTGTATGGGAGCCCCCCTTAAAAAAATATTGTATTTTGTTTTTAGTATTTGTTGTTATAGCGGCAACAGAAATACATAATCTGTGAAAATTTCAACTCTCTAGCTATCACGGTTCTTGAGATACAGCCTGGTGACAGATTATCTATAAAAACGGCAAAAAAAACGCGTTTTTTGTATGGGAGCCCCCCTTAAAAAAATATTTTATTTTGTTTTTAGTATTTGTTGTTATAGCGGCAGCAGAAGTACATAATCTGTGAAAATTTCAATTCTCTAGCTATCACGGTTCTTGAGATACAGCGGTGACAGCCAGACGGACGGACGGACGGACAGCGAAGTCTTAGTAATACGGTCCCGTTTTACTCTTTGAGTACGGAACCCTAAAAATCAACTATTTCCTGTTGAAACTGGTGTCTCAATCAACCACGCGTGCTACCCTGTTTGGTGGTAGGTATATATACTTGACAGGGGTCCGGCCCAATAATCTGCGTCCACTTACCTTTCTCTCTCTCTCTCTCTCTCTCTTACTGAATAAGTTGAAGAGACAGAGATTTAGTAGATGCGGATTATTGGGCCGTACATTAACAGGGCCCCTTGATGGAGACTAGATTTGAGGAGTATTTACACCACTGCTGCACACTAGGATCGTGTGATATAGAACAGAGTCCAGCGAGGTAAATGTGTAACATTTCGAATGAGCGTTAGGACAAGTCAACTGTCATTTTCCCACACAAATAATTATCTTCAGACGGCGCTTAGGCCGAGGCCGCACTGGTAGGGCGATTGGCGACGCGACGACGATCTCAGTACACCAAGTCGCCCAAGTTGTACTGAAATCGCCGTCGCGTCGCTATTCGCTTCACCGGTGCGGCCCCGGCCTTACGTACGAAACGTTACGCAATCGTCCAGAGGGCCTACCGCGAAAGGCATTCGAAGTTTCCCCTCTCTGTCATACTTACGAGTTCGTACTTAAGTGCGACAGAGAGGGAAAACTTCGAATGCCGTTCGCGGTAGGCCCTCAGATATGCGATATCGTATTTGATATTGATCGTTGCGTCGGCAGGTTTCCATCGTCGGCCGGCGGTTCGCGGCATAGCCATCAAGCAACAGCTGGGCGCGTCAGACGAGATCCTGCAACAGATGCAGAACGACCTGCAGCCGTCGCCGGGCGCCGCGCCTGTCTCGACGCCTGCTCCCGCTCACGCGTGCCAGCGCGCCAATTCTAACTACTCCTGGCCGTATTACTCCGAAGCTAATCTCAACTCGAGGCCTCAGAGCAGGGCCAGTGCTACTTCCAATTGGTAAGCGATTCAGATCATTTATGTGCTTAGTTACAAAGTTGCAAACTTACATTTGACAGACTTAACGTCTTTATTATTTGTATAGAACCGGTTAGTTTGTAATGTAATAAAATTTCTCGCTATTTAAATGTGACTAATCCTAGTACTATTAAGAACAGCAATTCCAACTATACCTACGGGTAGTTAATAGTACCTCTTCCCACTGGTACGAATTTGTAGCAATAAATAGCACCTATAGTCCCCTGGCGGCTATGAAGTCAATCCTGAGACATGCCTCTAGGGTTGAATATGTAATTTTTTCCTATGGTTGACATTGTCTTTATTCAGAAACTTCATAGTTGCGCAATGTAACAGGATTGTTTACTGTAATACTTAGGGGGACTGTAATAGGTGTATTTCGATGGCATTGATAGAGTATCGTTTGAACCAGAGGTTGGAATAAAGGTTTTTAAATTCAGGATTTTGAAATTACCTGATAAAATCAGAAATTATTAAGAAGTGCGGCCCACGTCAATTTCGTTGCCGACCCCTAGTTTAAACTAATCAACTCCTACTTGGAGCGGCGGCGGCAGCGGTGAGCCTTATGTGAGAGCTAGAGATCGGAGGGTATGGTCTCTCGCTCGCACGTATGGTGCAGCGCTGCACCATCCCCTTGAAGTTGTGGCCGAGCTCAAACTCTCTCTGAGATTAGACGGATACAGTGCGTTTCTGATTCGTGTTTACGCTCACTACAACAGTGAGATGAGATCTTTACCACGGCGACAGCTACAAAACGTTAGTCGCTAGCGATCAGTTTTCGATAAATAATTCACCGTTGTACTCATACTATCGATCTTGTAGTTCTATGAGTGACCGCCAGGGGCGCTGTACAATTCTCCGTACAAATAATTGACGCAGTAACTAGCGTAGCGAGTACCGTCACTGTAAACTCATGGTAATGCTACAGGTCGCAGAAGTCGGACTACGTGTCGGGCCGGCAGTGCGGCACGCCGGTGCCGCACGGGGACGCGTGCTACACGCCCGCTCCGGCCGCCGCGTACGCTCACTACGCGCACCGGCCGGACGCCGTCTACAAGAACTGCTCGCTCTATGCCAACATCGGGTACGTCATACGTTCATTGTGAAGGTCCACAAACAAATCAATCTACCAATCAACTGCAAGACGAGACCAAATCAGAATGTTTATTTCTTCGTTAATTAACAAATTGTTCAGTACGCTCTCAGCCACAGGTGTCTTGGCCATTGTAACGTCCGTCCGTACACTTCCCTCCGATGCTGAAAAGAAACGGTTACCTATTTTACAATGCACTTGCTCAACATAAACACGGGAAGTGGTCTATGCCGGCACGGCGTCGCCGGGCGGACCGCGTCCGTACGGAATGGATTTCAGGCCAAAATTCCCGCATACTATGCGAGAATGAGATTTCGTGATAATTAAAATTTCACCTTTTATGCATATTTTTTTATTTCCTCGCTTGATGTATTGTGAAATGTTGTATGAGACACGTGCGGGTAGGTAATTCCGTACTCGTGTCGATCAAAAAATTTGGTCATCGCCACTCGTTGGGAATTACCTACTTTCCGCACTTGTATCATAAGTTTTACGTCTCTATCTGGCCAGGAAGTGGGGTTTTCCGCACGCATAGCGTGCGGTAATTCCTGCTTTATGGCCAGGTATGACGTAATAGTTATTTATGGCTTGTTAATTATTTTTCAACACATTTGCTCGTAACGTGCCTCTTATTGTGCCGCTTTTGGGCTCATAATCCTGGGTATTAAACACGCGTGTTTAATAACATTACGACACTCGTGTGTTATGATTATATCCCGATTAAGACACGTTGGCACCTTGCAGAAAGGTGTATGTATGGACTCGGCGCATTCTTAAATTGACCGGGTTATACAGGTTTGTTTTTAATTTTCGGCAAATGGATTCTTACTCGACTATACAAATTAAATCCTTCTTGTGAATTATTTGATTATTTATTCTTGGATATGGTATAGAAACGTTTCATTTAGTAAAACTATTTACTTTTGATAACATTTTACATTAATTTATATTGAATAAGAAAATATTTATTTTATTTTGTATTAGCTGTTTAGAGATTTCATCTACGAGTAAGCCTCGCTGCGGGCGCACTGCGCGAACTTCACGAAAAAAAAATAGTTGCGCGCCATTATAAGTAATTTCACAAATATTTGTAAACATTTATGATGCGTGTTTGGTTATTATTTAAAATGTTGATTCGTGGTGAATAGAAAAGTGATAAATAGAATTGACGCCACTGTACATTCTTGGAGATGTACAAATAATTGTGAGTAAAAACCTGTTGTCATCAATAACTAAAGGAAACAACTTATGAGCCTGTAACATTTTAATTTTATGAAAAGGATTTTTTCCTCGCAAATGTGTTGAAAAACGTCGTATGACACGCGTGAGCTTTGATAATTACATCCTCGGCTCTCTTATCACGCTCACCTGCGGTTCGCGTGACAATTCCGCCTCTGATGCAATGATCAACATAGCTCACTTGTATCACAATGTACTATTCCAGGTGTTCAGACAGCAGCCAGGAGTTGTACAGCTCGCAGACGAGCTCTGAGCAGACGTCGCCGGTGCGCGCGCGCTGCCGCCGGCCCGAGTCGCCGCCGCCGATCCGCAACCACCACCAGCTGCTCTACGTGCCCTACAGCAGCCACTACCACTACCAACACCACGACTACGGCGCGCACTGGAGCGCGAGCGACTGTCAGTTATACTGCTATTACTAGCTGTCCTAGCGGCTCTGCCCGGCCCGCGTGTCACACATATTCAAATTCAAAAAAAAAAAATACCCAATATATATAGCCCAACCCAAGCAGAGATAGCGGATTTAAATATACTCATACTCATTTATTCATAAAATATAAAAAATTACATGTCAAAAATAGAATTATAATAGGTACCGATGTCAGATGAATTTCAGTACATTACAATATTTAGGTATGAATAACAAAATTTCAACGTTATACAATGTTTAAAATTATTATTATTACAAATTTATCATATATACTCCTAGTAGTTCCACTTTTAGGGTTCCGTATACAAAATGGCAAAAACGGAACCGTCTGTCCGTATATCACAGGCATTATGCTCGAAAACTATAAGCTGTATTTGAATTAAATTTGGAGGTTAATGTAAGATGTAAAAAAAATTTCTATGGGGTGCTCTCCATGTTACATGTAAAAGAAAGTAAAAAAAAATATCCTTGTAAGTCGACGTGTGGCACATCAATCGTTAGGCCTTTAAAACTAAATATAAAGTTTTTTAGCAAAATTTTTGATTAAGGGAAAATTGTGTCCCCTTCCCCACCCTCTAATTTTCAAATGGTGTGATAAAAAAAATCATGGACATAGTGCTTATTAAATTATTTCACCGAAAATTATTTTGAACAAGATTTGTTCAAAGGTTTTCGAGATATTGCTGAAAAAGTTCCTTCCCTATAGAAAAGGACGTAAGTGCCATAAGATTTTTGTGAAGATACGACCTTTTTAATAGGCACATGTTGTGCGTGGTCTGACACGTACTTGGCCGGTTTTTTTTGAAATCTGATCATTAGTGGGATCTGTTACGTACAAACTTAGTGAGTCTCAAACTCGCTAAAGATATTTAAATTTTTCGTCGTATTAGCTTATTACGCAGGGATAATATATGGCTAACAGAGCTTAGACATCTACCTACTGTCATAGAGAAAATACTTTTCATCACACTTGCTCATAAATGGTGTTATTCTATGCCTGTATACGGAAGGACAATGGCCTAAATTGTTCCCGCGGGAAATAATGGTCCCAAGGGAAGTAATGAGCTTGTGTGTGATCTGATTTGTTAAGCAAATCTTGACGGCCGCGTACGACAAGCATTCTGGCTCATGCCCTGCAAGAACCACATGTTCCATGCTCTGTGATTGGTTGAAATATTAAAACTACGCCCCCCACTCGCACTGATCTGGAAGTGAAGTTGTCAATTTCGTCAACATTTGATTGGTGCGCTTGTATAAAACATGGATTTTTCTGTCTTTTGTAGTTATTTATTTCCTCGCAAATGTGATGAAAAACATTGTGTATAACACGGGCGTAAGAATATTGCAAACTCGAGTCATCAAAAGCCCCCCGCCTCACGGCGTCGGGCTTCTGATAGACTCTCGTTTGCAATATTCCTCATACGCCCCTTGTTAAACAATGTACTATTATTTATGCTGCTGTACACTAGTGCCGTACATAAAAGGTTGTTGAATGATGCTTCGTAAGCTATCATCGCCTTGTGCCGTCCCCATCGATGATATCTGAGCATACAAGGTACTTACAAAAAAATTACACGTTTTAAAGCGTTCAGCAAAAACATTGAAAGTTTTAAAGCGTGCTCATATATTTTACCCCTTTTGCGTGTTATGATATAGGTATGTGTAGGTATTTGATAAGTGATAACGATCAACGGCATCCGATCAAAGATTTAGTCATTACTTTTTTAGAGAAAATGTTTATAATTTAAATAAGTTTAAAAAGGTTTAAGAATGCCACAAATCATCATGTTTGGTGGATTTATCTCTCATAAATCTCTCTCAATAGACACGACCCGCTTGTTCCATTCCACTGGGCAAACTGCATTTCGTCTATTATCTTTTTCTATAGCCTACCTAGAAACTTTCATGGAAAAAAAGTAACTTTCCTTTAAATATCGATTGTCGATGCAGCCTTTGTATACAAATGTTGTCTTGGGCCAGTTCAGTTGGGCCCTTCAGTCAACGTTTCAGTATATGGGAAGTTTGGCAGCGCGAGCTGCTTGTGCGGTTTTGCGCGCATATTACAAAGAACGCAAATAAATCCGCGGGGTAAAACTCTGCCTACGTCCACGCCAAAGTCCCCGAAGGCCATTCTATACATAGATGATAGTTTCTTTTTTTCTGCTGAGTAGTTCGGAAATTACCCCTATATCCAAAGTTACTTTAAAGCTCACAAACTTTACCTCTTTTTTAATTTTAGTATAGATTCATTATTATAATTTATATATATATACACCGTGGGCCTGAGGAACCCGACAGATTTTAGCAGCGTACTCCTAAAGATATTACGATTAATTAATGTTATATAAACATAGGTACAATTAAGCATTTTAACAAAATATTGTTTTAGAACCAAATTAATAAATAAAGTTAAGCACTTCCTTATGAACAAATCTTTAGTTGAGTGAGAGAAAGACAATCCTATCCCTAGGTGAGAAAGTAAGTAATCAAAGGACAAATAATTGAATGACAAACTTGTTGATAGGAACTGGCCAGAAATACTGCGAATAGCATATTCATTAAAATAGTTTAAACGCGTCCATGTACCTACGTCACGTTCTTAGGGTGTGTTAGACTTGAGATTTAAAAATTTTAATTTTGGTTTAAATAATTTATATCTCGACGATTATGCGTAATTGGACTATATGTTATACAAATATTCTCTAGAATCGATAGTTAAAGTTGGTCGGGTTCCTCAGGCCCACGGTGTATATATATATATATATATATATATATATATAACCGGTCCGTCGAAAATAGTGTTTTCGATAATCAAAATCTCGACGTCGTTACTTCTGGCGCCCTATTTCGCTTCTCCCTGGGCGTAGCTTTGGATTCAAATCGACTAGTTCTACCCTAATTTGAGACTGAATTGAAGTTTTTGGTGTCGCAGATACCCGCATGCACTCGTACTACCAGCAGCAGAGTCGCGGCGGCGCGAGCACGCCGCAGCCGGCGCCCGCGCAGCCCCAGCGCGCGCAATACACCCACGCCCTGCAAATTCAGGTACTGTCCTGGAGGCAAGACTTGCCCGTCGCTTCAGATCCCAATACGGGTTTTGAGTGTTTTACCCACAGGTGTATGAATATAAGGAGATCGGACATGCCCGCCGATTTGTATTGAGCATAAGCACACAAAGCATAAGTAAATAATTGACAAGACAAAGCATGCACACATCTAAAGCACACACACTTGTACACCTACGCTCTTATTGAACAATACAGGTGCACCATATCAGGCATTTTGGGAATATATATTCTCTACGATCAGCACGCGTGCACACTCTGTAACAGCGGACGGTGAACTAGCGGCAGAGTATGCCCATTGAGCTAACAACTGCGACGCGGCCGCCGGCGGCTTGTCCTCTCTCTAGTATTCTATACTCTGAGGTTATACCCCTGCCACACACTCGCCAAGTGACGTAGAAAATAGCGAGGAAAGGAGGCAGAGACAGTGTGGCACAAATCGGTTTGTTCCTGATTCGTCGTATTCTTGTTTTGTCGTATTCCTGTTTCGTTGGATTCCTGATTCGTCGAAATGTCAATATGAAATGAAACTATGCAATTACCGTGACTTCACCTTTGTTTTTAATATCAATTGAAAATATATTTACAAACGAAAAATTCAAACAAAACTTAACAGCAAACGTATACATGCAAACGTTAATCAAATCAATATACAGAGTATATTCAAGCAATCTAAAATTGTAATTTTTTTTTCAACTAAGTCCTTGACGATATCTCTTTCTTGCTGATATTTTTGCATGTCTATTGCTTTGCGTATTTCTTTAACATTTGAAGAATGTAGTTGCATTTTTCGAATGGTTATATCTTGATACAGAGCTTCGGTCCTCAGTAACTGAATGAATAAAAAAGGGATGGCTTCTTGCTGATTCTGTGGTTTAATCGGTTATGCCATCCCTCAATGGCATTATTAGTCCGATATTCGTCTTCGCTTACTGAAATCATTGAACCGGTAATTTGCCTCACCCAGAAATTTAAAAAATAGTTGTGAAACTGAGTCATTGCCGGGTCGTCAAGTAGCGTTTCGGAAATTTCTAAATATGCCGCAGGTATTTCTTTTAAGTATGAAGTCTGGCAGTAAAGCCAGCCTAGTACATAATTTTGTATAAATTCTGCCTTCTTCAGTATCAACCAAGCGTAACTTTTTCGACTTTTCCCATAAGGCTTTCTGGTAATGAAAGTAACAATCAGTAACTACGACATTCGTATGTTCAGCTTTTAGACCGTTGATAGTAGCAATTTCGAAATCGCATTTATATTTTTTAATTTCTTGGCTGAAAACATCCGTCTATACGTATTTTCTTCCTTATTGGGCAAAAGGGCGTAAACAACAAGAACAAAACAAGTCCTATCTGACGTTTCACTTAAGTTTACTTGCATCGTGTAGGTATGTACAGTTGTAAAAACGGAGGCGGTGTCACCTTAAACGTGCCGTCACCGAAATATTCAGTATGTACAGTCGCCATCACATACATAGCTACACTATAGGTGTTCAAAAATATCGGCACATGCACCCTAATGCCTTGAAAATAGAGGTGTGTTCCGATGTTTGTGACGTGCTTGTTTGCTCCGATGTATGTGATGGCGACTGTACCGATAAAATTTGCAAAGCAGATGGTGTACTAAATATTAAAATTTTATCGACGTCGCCATCGTTACATATAAGAAAACTGTCAGACAATGTTTCAGGAATTATCACAACACTTAAATGATTAAATGTGCACTTTTCTACACCGAGACCTTTGTTTCGTGCATTATATAGAGCCGTTTTCATGGTCTTCCAGTCCGGTATAAATAAGCGAAAAATCAAAATCTCCACCACACTTTTCAGCAAAATCTTGGACACAATTTTCAAAAATCGCCGGTATTGGTTTCATACTTTCACATACTCAGGCCCCCCGCGTACAAAATTTTGTACAAATTTTCAAAATCTCAAAAAAATTCACTAAATGTCAAAAAGTTCCTAATTCAATTACAAAAAATGTAGTCTGGGCCCCAGGAGGGTTTATTTTACGCATATTAATGCAAAATATTGACTTTTCGCCACTTGAGTCTTTAAGCCTCGGTAGTCTCAAAATGAGCGTTATCCACAACACTATCCCTGATGGTTGAATTTGTTGCAGACGCTTATCCCGGCGCCAGCGCGTTACAGGCCGGTGCCTGCGCCGCAGCCTGGAGGTGGTAAACAGATGATTTGCTACTCTGAAAAGGTATCTATACTCTTGGTGTTTTGTATTTTTTCTACGTATTATTTGAATCGTAATATAACCTTAATTTGTTTCGAGTTTTCCACATACTTAAATGTCGTGAAAAGCAGTGTGTCGCTCGGGTCGGTAGTACGATTATTATCGCCAAGGGCGTCAATCCTGGGATCTATGTACACTCTATTTGATTTAATTATTTAATTAAATAGTCAGTAGGTTAATGTGTAATTCTATATAAAACTGTATGAGTCATAGTCACTTGAAATCAATATATATTCATTCATTTTATTCGTAGTTAATGTTTAATATTATATAACAAGAGTGTTTGGTAAACAGTTGATTTCCTGGAAATCCAACAATACTTTGAGCATTTAAATCCTTTCAGGCTGTTTCGGAAGGGAAAAAGGTGTGATCTTCAAACTTTGTTACTTTACGCATTCAAATTTGAATTCTCCCTTTATTCCAACGCTTTTGTTTTAAATAATTTTAATTTTATTTATTTTTTCTCAATTTTGCAATAAAATGTCTTCATTACGTGCGTTATAACAGCCTTCAAAGTATCATGTGTCGGGCGGAACAACGCGAGAGAACTGTAAAGGAATTTCATATAAAAATGAAGACCTAGGACGGGCAGTAATTTTTTTTTTAATTTTTATCCCTTGACGGAAATAGAGGGGTGTTATAAGTTTGATGTGTCTGTGTATCTGTGTGTGTGTCTATTTGTGGCATCATAGCTCCTAAACGAATGGACAGACTTGAATGCGGTTCTTTATCCAAAAGCTGACGTGATCAAGGTGGTTCTCAGTTACGTTTCAACAAATTCGGTTCAGCCGTTTTTGAGATATTGAACTTTGAAATGAAAATGTCGGGGATTTTTCAACTTTTCTAAGTTGTAGTACCTAATCATTCCACAATTTGTGGCACAGCATCACGGCGTTCAGCCATGAAAATTAGTTTCATTTCTAGGAGTTTTTTTTATTTATTTCATTGCATATTTGAGAAAAGCACTATATATATAAAGCCTGGCCGTGAAAAGGGCCTGCCGGCTTCGTATCACTATCCTACCTACGGTGGGCCGTCTATACCTACTCACCCGGCAAGCTCTTCTTTCCCGCCGTCTGCAGTAATGTAACTACTATACCTTCCTTTAAACACTCTGGTCAATGTACTATACCTTCCTTGAAACACTATGGTCTCTTTCCAGGTGGCAGCCCCACTGTACCAGCAAGCGCCGGGTTCGCCGTCGCGGGCCCGTGGCGCCCCGGAGGGCGCGCCGGCGGGCGCCGCGGCGGCCGCCACCTCGCCCATGGCGCCTCCATCCAACCCGGTGTACTACGCCATGAACGTCTGACGGGGGGACTAGGTAGGCTTACTAACTTTCCAGGTGGCAGCCCCACTGTACCAGCAAGCGCCGGGTTCGCCGTCGCGGGCCCGTGGCGCCCCGGAGGGCGCGCCGGCGGGCGCCGCGGCGGCCGCCACCTCGCCCATGGCGCCTCCATCCAACCCGGTGTACTACGCCATGAACGTCTGACGGGGGGACTAGGTAGGCTTACTAACTTTCCAGGTGGCAGCCCCACTGTACCAGCAAGCGCCGGGTTCGCCGTCGCGGGCCCGTGGCGCCCCGGAGGGCGCGCCGGCGGGCGCCGCGGCGGCCGCCACCTCGCCCATGGCGCCTCCATCCAACCCGGTGTACTACGCCATGAACGTCTGACGGGGGGACTAGGTAGGCTTACTAACTTTCCAGGTGGCAGCCCCACTGTACCAGCAAGCGCCGGGCTCGCCGTCGCGGGCCCGTGGCGCCCCGGAGGGCGCGCCGGAGGGCGCCGCGGCGGCCGCCACCTCGCCCATGGCGCCTCCATCCAACCCGGTGTACTACGCCATGAACGTCTGACGGGGGGACTAGGTAGGCTTACTAACTTTCCAGGTGGCAGCCCCACTGTACCAGCAAGCGCCGGGTTCGCCGTCGCGGGCCCGTGGCGCCCCGGAGGGCGCGCCGGCGGGCGCCGCGGCGGCCGCCACCTCGCCCATGGCGCCTCCATCCAACCCGGTGTACTACGCCATGAACGTCTGACGGGGGGACTAGGTAGGCTTACTAACTTTCCAGGTGGCAGCCCCACTGTACCAGCAAGCGCCGGGCTCGCCGTCGCGGGCCCGTGGCGCCCCGGAGGGCGCGCCGGAGGGCGCCGCGGCGGCCGCCACCTCGCCCATGGCGCCTCCATCCAACCCGGTGTACTACGCCATGAACGTCTGACGGGGGGACTAGGTAGGCTTACTAACTTTCCAGGTGGCAGCCCCACTGTACCAGCAAGCGCCGGGCTCGCCGTCGCGGGCCCGTGGCGCCCCGGAGGGCGCGCCGGAGGGCGCGCCGGAGGGCGCCGCGGCGGCCGCCACCTCGCCCATGGCGCCTCCATCAAACCCGGGGTACTACGCCATGAACGTCTGACGGGTGGACTAGGTAGGCTTACTAACTTTCCAGGTGGCAGCCCCACTGTACCAGCAAATGCCGGGTCACCTCACTAAAGCGAGGAAAAAAACCAAAAAAAACAAAAAAGTAAAATAAGGAAAATTTAAAAAAAAATATTAAAAAGGGGGAAAAAACATTAAAGAAAGGAGAAGAGAAGAAGAACAAGAAAATAAAATTAAAAAACATGTAAAAAGAAACAAAATATTACAAAATTAAAAAAAAAACATTTAATAAAGAGGAAAAGAGAAAAAACATTGAGATACAAAAAAAATAACATTAAAATAAAGAACCACTTAAAAAAGGCAAAAATAATTTCAAAAAACATTAAAAAAGACTGATAACAGAAAAACGATGCAATAAAATAGAGACAAAAACATATAAAAAAGAAAAAAAGTTACAAAAAACATAAGATTAAGAAAAAAAACGTAAAAAAGACAAAACAAAAAAAAACATGTAAAAAGAAAAAAAGTTACAAAAATATTATATTAAGAGAAACAACGTAAAAAAAAGACAAAAAAACAAAAGAAAAACATGTAAAAAGAGAACAGTGGTTTTTTTTTTAATGGAAAAAGAAAAAAACCTTGAAAAAACACATATAAATCAATAAAAAATTAAAATATGGCAAAAACATCAAAAAGATATTAGAATTTCAAAAAACCTTGAAATATATAAAAATAAACATTTAAAAAAAGGATAAAACGTATAAAAAAAGGAAAAAGACCAAAAAAACATAAAAAAAGAAAAAAAAACATTCAAAAAGAAACAAAACATTTATAAAAAGGAGAAAAAAGCAGAAAACATTGAATAAAGAAAAACAAAGCAATAAAATAGAGACATAAACATAATAAAAGAAAAAAAGTTACTAAAAACATTACAATAAGAGAAAAATGGTCAAAAAACTTAAAAAAATATAAAAAAAGACAAAAAACTAAAAAAGAGATAAAAGTGGAAACCCACAAAAATAAATCAAAAAGAAACAAAACATTATTTTTTTTTTTTTTAAAGTGGAAAAATAAAAAAAAACCTTGAATTAACACATTTAAATCAATAAAATATAAAAAAAAACATTAATATGTAGACGAAAATAACAAAAAAAAAATAGAATTTTAAAAAACATTAAAGAAAGAAGAAAAGTTTAAAAAAAAAAGAAAAAAAACGTAAAAAAGACCAATAATACATTAAAAAGAGAAAAAAATACAGAAAAACATTGAAAAAGAAACAAAACATTTAAAAAGAGAAACAACATTTTGAAAAAGGAGAAAAAGAAAAAAGATTTAAAAAACAAAACAACATTCAAAAAAAGGTACCTAAATAAAATAAATCTGATGGGCGAAAAATGTCCTGTCTGGGCTGGCCTTTACATGTTATTATGTTTAAAAAAGTAACTAATAACACGTTCGGATTTCAAATATTATTTGCACTCTTGTGGATAAAATGCAGTTTTGCTATCTGTTTTTAAAGAATAAAATTGGGCTTTCCGAGCTAGTGAGGTGAAAAAACATTTGCATATTAATTAACCAGTCCTTCAGTTTTCTCTTGAATATAGAGCCATCTAACGACTAAGCTAAGTGTAGGTACTTATAGATGCAAATAATTTTCATTTTCCAGGTGAAAATCGTGGTGGGCCCTACAGGCGAAGTCCGAATCAGCGTCCAGCCGCCGTCAAATTTAGTCGAATCTGCCAAGAAAGCTTCCTGAAGCATGATGACAGGGCAGTGCTTCACCTGACTCGTCAGCTCGGCTGCGGCAGCAGTTTTCGGCGGCTTCATCGACTGCAAACACTTGTGGCCGATTTTGCAGTGCTATAATTTGTAAGCACCGATAAATCGGGGACCATGGTTACAGAAACAAAAAGGATTCTGAATTTTGGGGTAATGGAACCAACGAACAACACGTACAAACTAACTCAGCCTACGGTAGACCTTCAACATTTATATAAGACTAGCTGTTGCCCGCGACTTCGTCCGCGTAGAACTTTTTATCGTCTTAGAAAATGATTTCTCTCAATACAAAATTTGAACCCTCTTTTAGGGGATAATTAAAAAAAAAGTTGATGTTCATTTTCTAGTTTGTGAACAAACAGTCTAAAACCAAAGTTAAAAATCTCATACCTTAAAAATGCCTTGAAATACTCAAACTTTGAACCAATTTTAACACTCTTAGGGGATGAATTTGGAAAAACTCTGAAATCAGTTTTGTAGTCTTTTAACGTACAGAATAAGACCGAAGTTAAAAATCTCTTACTCACACTTTAAAATTTTATTGCTCGCCATTTAAAATTTGAACCCCCTTTTAAACCCCCTTAGAGGTTGAATTTTTCTAATCGCTGAAAGAACTTTTTTCGTAAACTTTTAAGTCTCTAGCTCAAAAAAAGTGTTGCCCATACAAAGCTTTCTTAACCTTCTTAGGGGTGGAATTTTCTAAAACTCTGAAAGTACTTTATTATTAATTTCAATAAGTAACATTTTGAATAGTTTTAAGTCTAGTAAAAAAAAAAGTTTTTCCCACACAACACTGGCTACCCTTCTTAAGGATCTTAAGGATCCCCTTAGGGATGGAGTTTTCTAAAACGCTGAAAGTTCTTTTTTAGTATTCTAATAAGTAATCTTTTTGCAAAGTTTTAAGTCTAACTCAAAAAAAAGTGTTGCCCATGCAAAGCTTGCTCTCCTTTTTAACCCTATTAGGGGTGGAATTTTCTAAAACGATTTGTGTTCTTTTTTTGTATTTTAATAAGTAATCTTTCTACAAAGTTTCAAGTCTCTAACTCAAAAACATAAACTTTCCCTGATAAAAACTTTGCACCCCTTTTTATCCCCCTTAGGGATAGATTTTTTCAAAACGCTGAAAGTCTTTTTTTTTTCTATTTTTATAAGTAATCTTACTACAAAGTTTTAAGTGTCTAGCTCAGAAAAAGTGTTCCCCATACAAACCTTGCACCATTTTTTAACCCCCTTAGGGAATGATTTTTGTAAAACGCCGAATGTAGTATTTTTCATGTTCTAATAAGTAATTTTTCGTCAAAATTTTAAGTCTCTATTAAAAAAAAATATGTTTTTCCCATACAAACTTTGCACCCTATTTTACCCCCTTAGGGGTGAAATTTTCCAAAACGCTGAAAGTACTTTCTTTGTATTTAAATAATCTTTCTACAAAGTTTTAGGACTCTAGCTAAAAAAAATAGTTTCCCACATACAAACTTTGCACCCCTATTTTAGCCCCCTATTTTTAGGGGTAGAATTTTCAAAAACGCTGAAAGTACTTAATTTGTATTCTGATGACTAATCTTTCTACAAAGTTTTAAGTCTCTATTTAAAAAAAATATTGTTTCCCCCATACAAAATTTGCACCCCTATTTTACCCCCTTAGGGGTAGATTTTTTTAAAACACTGAATCTAGGTACTTTATTTGTATTCTAATGAATAATTTCTCTACAAAGTTTTAAGTCTCTATTTAAAAAAAAGTAGTTTTTCCCATACAAACTTTGCACTCTATTTTACCCCTTTAGGGGTAGAATTTTCTAAAACCCTGAAAGTTCTTTATTTGTATTCTAATGACTGATCTTTCTACAAAGTTTTAAGTCTCTATTTAAAAAAAAAATGTTTCCCCCATACAAACCTTGCACCCCTATTTTACCCCCGTAGGGGTGGAATTTTCCAAAACGCTGAAAGTGTTTCATTTGTATTCTAATAACTAATTTTTCTACAAAGTTTAAGTCTATAGCTCAAAAAAAAAAGGTTCTCCCATACAAACTTTGCACCCCCATTTTACCCCCTTAGGGGTAGAATTTTCAAAAATCCCTTTTTATCCCTAGCCCACGTTATAAAAGCAACATACTGTGCAAAAATCAACTCTCTAAGATTAGTAGTTTCGGCTGTGCGTTGATGAGTGAGTGAGTAAGTCAGATTGAGTGAATAAGTCAGTCAGGACATAGGCATTTATTATGTACTAGCTGTTGCCCGCGACTTCGTCCGCGTAGAACTTAATACTTAGAAAATATAATGCAAACAAACTTCTACCATCTTAAGGGATTATTTCCGAGGCAAAAACTATTCTATATCCTTTGAAGGGTCTCAAATTATCTCTATACCAAATTTCATCTAGGTACATGGATTTTATCCAAACTTTCACCCCCTATTTCATACCCTTAGGGAATGATTTTCGGGATAAAAACTATCAAATGTCATTCTTCGGGACTCAAACGACCTTTATACCAAATTTCATCTAAACGGGATTCATCCAAATTTTCACCCCCCATTTCACCCCCTTAGGGAGTGATTTCCGGAATTACAACTATCCTATGTCCTTTCCCAGGACTCAAGCTATCTCTATACCAAATTGTATTAAAATGGGTTCCATCCGAATTTTCACCCCTAATTTCACCCCCTTAGGGGATGATTTCTGGAGTAAAAACTATCCTATGTCCTTTCCCAGGACTTATACTATATCTACACCAAATTTCATTAAAATAGATTACATCCAAATTTTCACCCCCTTCATCCCCTTAGGGGATGATTTCCGGGATAAAACCTATTATATGTCCTTCCCCGGGACTCAAACTATTTATATACCAAATTTCATCTAAATCGGTGCAGCGGTTTAAGTAGCTCCAAAAACTACCCTTTGTCCTTCCCCGGGGCTCATTTCATCTAAATCGGTTCAGCGGTTTAGGCGTGAAGAGGTAACAGACAGGCACACTTTCGCATTTATAATATTAGTATGGAAGTATGGATTATTAGTATGGATAGTATGGATTATTTCCACTTGTCTTCCAAATAGAGGTGTAGCTGTAGACTCACTTCAAAAGAAAGAAGAAACGAAAAACTCATTCAAATATCTCAAAAAATTACGAAGCTACAACGCCTACAACCGTTTTAATGTCGCTTGTTAGAGTGAGAAAACGATCAGGGACCGTGACGTCACGATCCTCGAGCGTCATAGTAAAAAACAATCGTTTCATTATAAAGGTGCGTTTTGCGGAAAAGAGACGCAACAAACCCCCTCTTAAAACTTTATACACTTATAACTTAGTGATTACCTATATAGCCTCTTGCGTTGTTTTTTTTCGAGATAATACAACATTATGATTATTTTGTTTAGTGTCTACATCCCTATTTTCGATAAGATAAGATAAAATAAGATTTCTTTATTGTCAGAACTGTGTACATTTAGTTGTTTTGGGTAAAATAAAGTCCAACAGCTTGCCCATTTCGGACGTACAATATTAAACTTAAAGCTAGTCAAACAATAACAACAATAGTATTTCCAAATAATTTTAACCATATTCACACATAAAATATTAATTTAGATCTATCCGACATCCGTATTTTCTTTTAAACCACGAACTTCGGAATTCGAAAATATTCGGGTATCTCTATCTCTATCGCACTAACAAATGACAGGAATGCAGAGGGCCTACCGCGAAACGCATTCGAAGTTTCCCCTCTCTGTCATACTTACAAGTTCGTACATAAGTGCGACAGAGAGGGAAAACTTCGAATGCCGTTCGCGGTAGGCCCTCAGATATACGAACTTCGAGTTTCGTTTTTTGTGGTTTGGCTGAATACGCAAAGAGCGCGCGCGCGTGCCATTCAAAAAAAACAAGTTTATATTGTTCGAATTCGTTGTTACATTTGTACAAATGACGCCTTAATTCGACATTTGCGCATATAAGTTCGCATATCAAAATCGATTAATTTTATATTTGCTTTTGGTACCTATGTGTCTCGTCAATGTATATCGTAGACGGGATTAAAATTATTAATAGGCGAAAGAAAGGCAAAGCGATTCCGCCATTTTGTCCGTAGTATTTCTTATTACTGTGATTTTGACGTTTCTTTTAGCTGACAGATGTGGTGGCGATATACTTTAAGAATAATAAATGAAAAATTAAATGAAGTCATATATTACGGAAAATAAATTAATTGTCGCAGTCGGATAAAAACTATCCTAAGTTGCAGCTGGAATAATAATGTACCTATATAAAATGTTTCATATTTTTCCGTCCATGGGATGCTGAGAACATTCGTACCACAGAAAGCTTAGTTTCAAACTGGCTGATTCTTTTTTTAATTTAGAGATTTATTATAAGTGGAGATAAATAGATAGAAGATAATGAAACTCCCATTCAAATATCTCAAAAAATTATGAAGCTACATCCGTTTTAATGTCGCTTGTTAGAGTGAGAAAACGATGAGGGACTGTGACGTCAATATACTCGAGCGTCATAGTAAAAAACAATCGTTTCATATGAAGGTGCGTTTTGCGGAAAAGGGACAGAACATACCCCCTCTTAAAACTTTGGACTCTTATAACTTAATCATTACCTATATAACCTCTTGCTTTGTTTTTTTCTCCATTTGACTATATTTATTTTAAATTCTTTTTCGAGAAAATACATTATGATTATTTACCATATTTTCGATTCCTGAGCTATAACCACGAACTTCGGAATTCGAAAATATTCGGGTATCTCTATCTCTATCGCACTAACCATACTCGAGTGACAGGGATGCAAATATATATACATTGAGTATCGGTTTTCGTGGTAGCGCCGCAGGTACTTTGGCTGAATGCGCCGAGCGCGTGCCATTGTCATTCAAAAAAAACAAATTCGTGTTAATTATATTGTTCAAATTTGTTGATTTCATTTATTGAAATTACGACATAAAACGACATTTGCGCATATAAGTTCTCATATCAGAATCGAATATTTTTTTATGGTTTATATTTTAGCATTTGTCTCGTAAAGGTCTATCGTAGACGGGATTTAAATTATTAATAAGTGAAAGGTAAAGCAATTCCGCCATTTTGACGAAAATTTTACGGTTCTTATAGCTGACAGTTGGAGCAGCGTTTGATTTCAATAAAAATAAACGAAAAATTAAATGAAGTCGTATATTTCGGAAAATTAATTAACTGTCGCAGTCGGATAAAAACTATCCTAAGTTGCAGCTAGAATAATAATGTACCTATATAAAATGTTTCATATTTTTCCGTTCATGGGATGCTGAGAACATTCGAACCGCGCAAAGCTTAGTTTCAAACTGGCTGATTCTTTTTTTAATTTAGAGATTTATTATAAGTGGAGATGTGTGTGAAACCATCGATCGTTCACGAGGCCGACAATAATTTTTAGACTTATAATTGTTTCAATAGCTCCATACATAAGAATTGACACTGCCACTAGTATTCAAAGAAAATGTAGGTACAGCATTCAATTTAAATTTTCGCCGTGCTTAAACATTTGTACATTGCATTTGTACAGTATTCAATTGCGGTGAATAATTATACGTCTATCGTATTTTGAAACTAAATCGGTATCCGGAGGTATTTTGTTTTTAAGTAAAACCTCTACAATTCTACGTGGTGATAAGTTTGATAAGCCTGACACGTAGTGCCATCCGAGAGAGGGAATCAACATGAGCTCTAACTTTTATTTATATGTACCTATATAACGTCAGCTATGTGTGTAGGTAGATGTACATCACTTTTCTTCTTGTGGCCCAGGTTAGGTATTCCTTATCAAGTTAAAGATGTCAACAAGGGGATAAAATAGCCAAATAGTCTTGTTTTAAAGTGCAGTATTATTCACTATTAGGTACCTGAATAACTAATTGTTTTAGAACGCCTTCAATTTGAACCCACCCTCGTCTTGAACCGGGAGATGTAGAATCCATTCTTTCATTCGTTCACATAGATTTATTTCCGGTTTTACTTACTTCACAATATTTGAACAAATGGTTTTTTAAAGAACAATATATTTACTTTGGATGTCTCTTCATCCCATGATTCGAGACACTATAAACACAGTTTTCTACAGGAGCAACGAAAACTATTTACGGAAATGAGTTTGCACGATTTCAAGCAACTGTTTAAATTTGAAAAGGGATAGAACACTAGGCGCCCTACGCACATCTCTGTATAGGTTAGGTACGGCATATGCGCAGGGTGCTTTCACGGATGATATTGTCGCATCAACTTTAAACCTATAGGAAACGTTTGCCCAGCAAATTATACGTTTTACTGGCTCCACTGCAACGTCTGCAACTAGGTACGTAGTTAGTATATTCTTGAATCCGTAGTATATTCTTGGTCCCACACGGATGTTATTAAAAAATAAGTAGGTATAATTTAAGCATTGACGAAAATGTGTGCCAAAACGTTCATTTCAGTATTATTAATTTACCTACCCATAGTGACGGCGTAAATCACCAAATGTTACGTTGTGTACCTACTACTAAGTTAATCCTTTGTGCACTGGAGAAGGTTCTACTCGTACTTGTCATTACAATGTTATAGATGCTATCTTCTTTAATAGCCAGCTCATTTTTATTTCTCTTTCCCTCAGTCTTGCTTAGAGTTCAATAAAAGTTTTTTTGAGATTTAGAAACAATTCGTTTTAGATGGGACAATAGTCTACTTGAAGGTTCTACGTTTTATAAAGATCCGGTAGACCTTATGTCGGTAAGTAAAGAAAAAAGTAAGGACTAAGTTACCTACTAACATTTGCAGTGGCATTTGGAGTTGGTATCGCATTTTTTTTAAATCGGGCCTAAGAGGGAATGAAGTATCTCTTCTTATCGGGTAGTGGCCCCGAATCAGTTTCTTAGCTTTATTATTTTTGTCATCTTACGAACATATTAAGATCAAAATGTCGACATTAACTGTTAAATAAGGTCGAGCTGTAACTATACATATTTTGGTTTTCCGCAGACGGCCTATATATAGAAATAATACAAAGGGAGTAGATGAAACTAAGCAAACATTATTATGACATAATATTTGTAATTTTTAACTAATCATTATTTTTAAATATGTAGTTAAGTTACCTGTTATATGTCTATATATGAAATCTTCGTTGGTCGGACGAATGTGTAGGGAAAACCTCGATTTTCTACAAATTTTAATCTGGACATTTGAGTAATGTACGAGTACTACTTATAAAAGTCTCCCTCTCAAATGTTTTTACCTATATGTCTAATTTCGTATGACTTTTCAATCCAGATAAAAGTAGGTATATAAATTTGGGCAATAATTTAAATATTATTGATTTCAGAGAACTGTAATTATGTATTTATATTTATAGTAAATTAAATGATGTCTTTATTAAATAGTAAAATATGCCTACAACCAATTAAACGATGTCGCACAAGTTTAAGACCAAAAGGTAGACCAAATTTTCAAATACCGCTGAAAAGATGTATAAATAAAATAAAAAATATTTTTGTCTATTCCGGTAAATGTATGCCTCTGGTTAAGTAAAAGCCTCAAGTCACTCAGAACAAAAGAATCCCTCTGAAATGTCTTTCAGTTTCTTCCATTCCATGTCTATAATAATGCCAAAACTATAACGCCAAAGATTGTACTTAATAACCTTCTGCGTGATGTTACGAAAGATAATGTTGTTACTTCGTTCTTCCAAGATTCGTCCAAAATTTAATACAATCTGACCTTAGTAGGTATACTATAGATCTACGAGGCACGCTGTGTTACTTACACGTAAGCGCTTGTCTAGTCTCCTGCTTTCTAAAATACACATTCATTACGTAAATATTAATACACATTCACCGCCGCGAATCGCTACGCGCTACGCTCGTAGCCGATCTCGTGGTTTCCCTCGTAACTATGTAGCGGAAAGCGACTACGGCGTAGGCACACGACAGTTGTGTTCCCGGCACTGATGTGTTAAAGACTCCCAAAGACTCTCAATACGTAAATGCAAAGGATAAGTGTTTGTAATTATAAATACATATTTCACTTTTATACAGCGTGGAAATCTAATACGAGCAAACCTTTAAATGGTGGTTACCTAAGAAGCGTATTAAGATAATTTTTGTCTAAAATTACAACGAAAAAGTTAACCACACAAAATAATTCAGCCCGCAATGTAACGTTAAATGTTCAAGTTAAGTCTCGTTTTGACAGTTAGGTACTTGTCACCACCAAGAATCATTTGCGTTACATTGCAGTTCGGAATTTTTTCACAATTTCATTATAGTCTTTCAATTAAATGTAACTTAAAAAGTCCCGTTCATTAATGGTAACGCTACTAAACCCTCCATCTGGTTTAATTCTATGCTCGTATTCGATTTCCACGCTGTATACATAGAGCGTTAATTTGGCGCGCGTCTACTCAAAACAAAAGGAAACTTATTAGTACAGTAGTACCCAACTGATATGGCGCGCGGATTAAGCAATAATAGCCTTTCGATCAACGAATTAAGCGCTTTGACGCGCGCCATATCAGTTGGGTACTACTGTAATTACATATGATTCCTACACAAAACGTGCGTTTTCAATGCTTTGTACCTATACAATTATTACTTGTATGTTTTATACGCAGTACAGCGGCGATAATTAATTTGGGGACTACCTACTTAAGAGGTGAAATAAATACTTGTATATTATTATCTTGTAGGTGTACTTATTATATTTGAACTTAAAGACTAATTAATTATTATTACTGAAAACGTGCTTGCATTCTGTGCACTCATTACCCGAACCGTAGTCAACTGTAGTCAAGACATCTAGAAATGACTTCCCTTAACATTATACATTGGTTTCTGAATTTCTACCGTATTGTGTTATACTCGTACTGACCACTTTAAGAATACGTCAAGGAAAAAGACCTAAATTAACGATCGTGGCTGTTCAACGTGATAAGTTGATAACAGAGGTACTTAGGTACTAATGGCTACGGTATATACCCCTACGGTTCTATTGGCCCCGTAGCATCACGCGACAAGTGACAGGATAGAGCATCCGTCCCTGGCTGACACCGTTCGATAGAACGAGACGACGCGCTTATCCTATCACTTACCGCGTGATAACGCCATCCATGCTACGGGGCCATCGTGTAGAGTTCTAATATTGCTTTGCGCCAAAGCCAGAGGCTAATAAATATAAGTAGGTAGGTTAAAATAATGTAAATGTTTGTGCTTTCCAGTTACAAATCGGGAGGCAGCTCTAAAATATATTTAAATAAGTAGGAACTGTGAATAAGAACAAATCACATTTAATACATACTTGAATTGGCTTCTCCACTTTAGTTCACATCTCCGGGAAGATAAACGTGTTTTCTTAGAAAAAAAACTTTAGAAAGACAAACTTAGTCCAAAATCTAGTCACTTTTTTTAGAAGAAAATATACGGTTACCTACCAACTTACCAATACGTTGTATTTGTATGTGCGTTGCCATGCATGTACTTGGACATACAGTTTCGACCTATATAATACAGGTTGGCCCATTTAGATCGGTCAGTATGGGAAAGTCTGAAACTATAAGACATACGAAGATCTCTTCTTAGGAACCATGTCATTGATTTTAGTAACAAGAAAAACTGCATTCATACATTAAAAAAAACTTGTACTCAGCTCGGGAATCGAACCCGAACGATTTGAAAAATAAAACTAACACTAGTATTTCTATTTAGATATCGATTGTGTAGGTCTTAAGCAGTAAATGTTACTACGAAACATGATGTCTAAAATGAATAAAATGCATTGTTTTCATATACTTTAATTTATTTAAGTAGGTTTTCTAAACAAAATGTTGTACTTATTGAAAAAAATGGTGGTCTGAGTACAAGTTTTTTTTTTAAATATATGAATGCAGTTTTTAGTGTTACAAAAATCGATGACATGGTTTATATGATGAGATCTTCGTATGTCTTATAGTTTCAGACTTTCCATACTGGCCGATCTAAACGGGCCACCATGTATAAGTACTTTTCCCAACCCCTCAGGCACCATTCGTTCACCCCGAGTCATGGAGAAGCCTTTTAAAACAGACTCCGATGGAAATTGAGTTTTATGAACGTACCGAACGTTCATAAAACTCAATTTCCATCGGAGTAACTGGCGATAACTTTTTCTTCTGTATCTACTAAAAAGTAGGTATGAACTTATTTAAAGTTTGTTACCAAGCGCTACATTAGAACTATGTTTCTTAACGCCTTCGCCAAATATTGCAAGGCTCTACAGTTAGTTGCGTAAATGTCTTCACTAAACATATTATAGTCAAAAATATATCGAAGACGTGAAAAGTTCTTATTCCCTTTTAATAAAGACTTAATTAATAGCTACTTTTGATGCTGACTGTACGTATGATCAATATGAGTTAAGATGTTTTTAAGCGCGTTAGGAGTGAAGAAATTTATGCATCTAACAGTAAATAGGTACCTACTGTTTACAGTAGCTCTAGTATAAGTTTTATCGACACATATACGTTTTCGAACGCGTTTGCGTTTAATTTCAATTTGTATGGCAACGCGTAGTTCCTAATAGTTACCACCAGAGGCGCTTTTCGCGTTGCCATACAAATTGAAACTAAACGCAAACGCGTTCGAAAACGTATTGTATCACTAAAACTTATACTAGGGCCTCAGGACCCCATGTCTCACGGTCCGATTCGCGTAATTAGAAACGAAATGTATATTTGTTGTTAATAAAAATTGGGTAGCGTTTGTAAGGTTAGTGGTAATGTTACAGAAGTAGAATTGTGCAGTATTATTTTGTCTTCCTATTTTATTATATGTAGGTATGCCGCTTTGTTGACAAACATATTTGTTCAATGCCTAGTAGGTATACATACCTAGTCGTAAATGTGATGAAGGTAGGTGCGTCTCCTATTTCATTTGGAGATAAGTAATTGTCACCCCCAATAAATATACTTTACGTTTAACCAAACTCGTGTAATGTACAGCCGACGTCAGAGATAAGTATCTATATAATTTTCGCCTAATTACTTACACAGAAATGAGGCGCAAAGGTGGAAACGTATCTTTGACGTCGTCAGTAGGTAGGTACTTTTAATTAAACTTTTTTAGTAGAACATAAATAAAACAAATTACTTTCCACAGACTACTTACGACAGTCAAAAGCCTATGGCAGACGTACCTGAAACTGAACGAAATTTTAGGATATTGTTAATAACGTGGAACGTAACTTAAGTTGCAGTTTCATAGCATATTTTTAAGACATGACATGTAAAGTTAGTAAAAGTAGAATATAGGTAATGATATCTCGGTACCTTAGGTCACGAGAACAGGGGATGTTGTGAGTAGACGTATTGGAGAAACATTCATAAGAGAACCAATGCTCTGTATTATATAAATCTCGAAAGTTTATACTCTTATTGTGTGTAATTTTATATACCAATAACATATAAGTACTCACATAAGGAATGTGATGACAAATATATAAATCACAAGTGATGTAAAACGTTGCTACGACTTCAAATTTGGTGTAGTAAATGGGCATTATCCATTTAAAAAAAGTAACTTTCAAAAAGTTTAGTCTGGATATCAATAGCCAGTAACCTGATCGCGAGACCCGGTCGATGGCCGGGGCGACCTCCTGCGAGTGCGACGAGCGACTCATTGTTGAAAATAATATTTTAGTAGATCTCATATCTAGTTATAGCGCTCTAATTCGATGTTCAGTGGTTAAGAATTTTTCTCTAAAATTTGAGTATTATTAGCATAACTTGTACGTACCTACGTGTTGTGAAGGATCTACCTACATGTAATGCATAACAACATAAGAACCGAATGACTTTGAGTACCTACAGTCAGCAGCCGCCAAAGGATCACTCAAAAATATCTTGACTCGGAGTCTATTTCAATCACAAAACATATTCAAGATAGATAGTTTTGCTGCTGATTGTACCTGGTGCCGGCATTGCCTGTATTACTTGCTAGTTATGTTATTTAGCGTAGGTATACATTTATCTTACTCATGTTAACGATACTTGTTTGCCACATACACTGTTACGAAAACTCTGAATGGCAGCATGATCGAGCCAGCCGGTGGTGACGTAGGAGTTAGTATCATTCTAGAGGATTTCGATCTGTTAATTATTGCCCTACATGTATTTTATACCTTATATTATTAATTGTCATTTTAGTTAGTGCCCGCGTAATGACCTGGCTGATCGCTTCGTTGCCGGTCGTAGCATACCTAGTAGGCATAAGAATAACCGATAATACGAGTACGGTCACCCTACGAAACAGTTGAACATTTTAGCTGTATAAATTAAACTTAAAATGTGGACCAATTGCCATCGAAATATAAGTATAAAGGTATAACTATCCGTAAAAACTGGTGCCGTGAAATGTAGTGCCCAAGGTGGAGTGGTCCCATCTTGATGGGGTACTTCAGGAGAGACGTAGTAGTGGAGTTCACTGAATTATTTAAAATTCGTTTTCGGCTGATCACCCTGGTCGCGTTATAGTCTGATGTATTCGGGTCGATACAGATCCCAAATTAATGAGGGTACTTCATTAATCAAGTAGCCTCAATAAGAAAACTTACTGACCAATAAAATTGTAATGTAATGTACGAAATTCTTTTTGGTGAAATGGTATAAAACCTTTGGAAAATTAAGTCTACTCTCAAATGAACTTGATCTGAATGTTTGAGTGGTCATCCAAACAAGTACTTTATTAAAAAAAACCCGGGGTAAGGATTGTACCTACTTACCTACCTACCTACATAACATATGGCGTAATCTTTTATGCTTATTATCAATAATTTTATTATATTTCGATGTCAATGGCATTCACCGAAGCGAAGTACCTCATTTAAAATGACAAGGTTCTAAATTTGCTCAACATTTTTGTGCGTCAAACCTACTTACAAGGACAAACGTGAAACAGAGAGATTTCTTTTTTTTGTGAATGGTAGCCGTAGACCCCGAACTATGTTTTAGTTGTTGTAGACAACTTTATTTGTGGGCCAATACTGAAGTACATTATTTACGTTGCGCGCCATTACGCATTAGTATATGGTGTGTATATGGTCTAACTCTAAGTTAGAGCATTATCTTTAAATTGTGATAAAACATAAATGCAATGTGTTACGCTTATGTACTAGGCCCTTGAACCCGTATTATGAGGTATTCTTTTGTCGAAAGTGTCGCATATGCTTAAACGCGGCTGTAATTAATCAATCGCGATACACCAATAAAATCATTCATTATTGTGGAGGTATGGAAGTAAGTAGGCAATTGCAGGCCAAGTTTCCGTTTGCTAAGGTAATAAGAAACCAGCAATTGCCATTTGCCACATTTCTCATAAATAAATTAGTACCTAATACTAAATTTAGTAGCTGATCTTTAAAATGTTATTGCTTTCCGGAGCGGTCTATTTGTAGCGTTATGTTCCCACAAAAACAAATAAGAAAGATTTCAAGAGAGGTACCTAGGGCACAGCGGAATGTCATCTCGCTCGTATATGGAGCAGCCCAACTGGGGAAGTACCTCCACCTTACAGAAGACCGCAGCCATAATAGCACCACTGTTTTGTAGTGTTGCTATATTATTGCATGCTATGAAGCATGTGGTGTTGTGTTCCTGGTGGTGAGTAAGGTCGCCAGAGCTTCCTAGGATGCGCTGTGTTGGGAGTGATGAGGGACCTGGCCCCGTAGCATGGATCATCACGCGATAAGTGACATGATAGAGCATCCGTCCCTGGCTGACACCGTTCGATAGCACGAGACGACGCTGTTATCTTGTCACTTATCGCGTGATAAGGCCATCCATGCTACGGGGCCTGCATGTCTCTATCTGCCCACACAGCGAATCATCGAGTGAATAAAGGGTCGGCAACGCGCTTGTGATTCTTCTGGAGTCACAAGTGTCCATAGGCTACGGTACCAGCTAAACATCAAGCAGGCAGCAGGTCGTTGTATAAAAAAAAATAACAAAAACCTATGTCTAGGTGTAGGATCACTTTGTTGTCCGTGAGTCTGGCAAGACTCTGCCTCGAGAACGCCTATCAGTATCAAGTTGAAATGAATAGGTAGGTATAAAAATAAATTCCTAGTGGCGCGGAGGCGCGGCGGCGGCGGTCCTTTGAAGATGTAAAAAATAAACCTGTTAACGCAATCAAAAGATCCTCTATTTATGCTGCTGCATATCTTGATACCAAAATATGGGATATACCTAGTTAGAAGCTCAGTTTTCGGAATAATTCCTATACCTACTTGTAAAGTAAATCCTTGCTTCTTGCCATATTTCATGATTTTAGGTCAAGGGGAACTACTCCATTGGTTCTAAACCCAATAGTCTGAGTTGGGTATTCGTTAATGGCGCTAATACCATACTTACTTATTTTTACTTTCCATGCATGTTTTTCGTTATTAATATAATCTATTATTTATGTCGTCTCGTTTTACTTGTAGGGTGATTTTTCATGTAGGTAGGTGCAGTACTTGGATGTATGTTAATCCTAACATTCCTGACCTTAGGTTTATCTAAGGTTGTATTCAATGTATGAATGCCAAATATTACGTTTTAAAATAATGAGAAAATGTGTATATATTTAGCAATGTTCTTTGTTTTTCGTTCAAAATAGTTATATATAGTTATTACCCATGTTTTATTCTTAGAAATATTATCAAGTTGTTTCATAGTAGGTATTGCCTTTAAATTACGAGTAAATATCGTTTCGGTATGCAATGCCGGTAAAATTGAGTTTATTCTACTAGTTAACTTCTGATGAAAACTTGGTTTGTTCGAGAAATAGATAGGTATTTAGTACATAAAATAAAAAACCCAACAGATGTATAATGAGTGTTAGGGCAAAATTTCGCCAAAAAGTTTTGAACTACCCCGTGTACAAAATTGTATTTGTAGATCGGTACACAATAAAAAACGATTGAAATGTTGATTTTTATTTTGCTCTTACCTAATCCTACTAGGTAGGTACCTAGTCAGATTAAGCCTGCAACCACAGAACAAGTGAATACTATAGAAACGGTAATGGGCGGGGTTCGTGTAGCCGATGTTATGAGTGAACACTCATAACACTGTCAAACGCAGTCAAAACGCAGATCAGTTGTCTGTTGACCGTGGGTGACGATTTTTGCCGCATTAAAAATAAAAACATGCCGCGTTCTGCAATTTAGTCGTGCCGACAGGCAAGCCAGGACCCAAAGGGAGTGATTTTCTATCACCGGTAAGTACTATAAATAACCGTTTTTTGAATAAATACGCAATCGATTATGACTTTCGCCATTGCTTTGCATTGCTTGCTAGCCAAAGCCGCAGATTAAGGAACTACCGTAATGTCACAGCAATGTATTAAAGTCAGCAGCAATTATTCGCGTTTGACATTTTAACGGGGCGATTGCCAGTATGACTAGAGTGGTAGTACCATGCCTAGTGTATGTACTTATCGATAAACACACTAATTTAAAATTCACAAAGACAAAAATTATCTAATAGATAATATAAATATTAAATCGTTTATTTCTCAAAAGGACACATTAAATGGTTACATAATAAAACTACATACTGCGAAACTGCATGACGGTTGATTGGCAGTTCGTGCTGCTCTTGATACATATTTGTGTTTCTTTTTTGTCTAAGCCAATGTTCAGTAATACATAAAACTTGAGTGTCATCATTGTCTAAAAATAAGCCTATTTATAGTACCTTGCTGGAAAAACCCTAAATATTCTGATGAAAAATATTAACACTCAGATCGACTCAGTTGAGCTAGTAGACCCACTAAAGACAAGAAGTATTTCTTTGTCAAAAATATTTTCTCTGATGCGCACAAAGGGGGGAGAATTAGCGTGAAGCGCGTTATGAATTTATTTATGTCAAATAAATTATATTTGTTATTGAAACAAATGACACGGTACATCAAGGAATTCAAATGTGCAAATTTATTATAAAAAACCTATATACCTACTCTGTGAGTCCTTAGTATCCTTGTAAATATTAAAATGAATTAATACTTGTACGTATTTTGATTAAAAAGTGTCAGTGTGTTTTCGTGAGCTACACGATTTCTCTGATAGTTGCTTTCAGCACCATCTCCATTTAGAGCGTTTGCGAACTGCGTGTATGAGGTCGCGTACAAGATCAAAATTTCATTAATACTTACCCGATTTCTTCGGATATAATTTCTCAAAAATAGCACTATACTAGGTACTGCTACTTCGGACTGATATTTAATCAGGTTCGGATCGGCCGCAGTACGCAAACGCTTTTACTCTAAGAAATAAGGGCATTTCAAATTGATTTAACTATATACATATACGATATCCTATATAAACGATATAAGTATTTATACCAAGAATATAAAATTTCGATAATTATGATCTTAGTCTCACCTCTATTTTGTATTCTAAATTTTCAAATAGGTGTATCACCATAGAGTGTCATAGTAACATAAGACCTTGGGTTTTGAACATAATCAAACGTCAACTTCATTTGAACAGGGCCTCAATTTTGCAATCAAAAAGTAAGTAAATGTCAATTTCCTTTAAAAGTACGTCACGCTCACACACGTTGAGTTATGCTCTAATGCAAGAAGGAGAGCAGGTATCAAGACTATTCTCTTATCATTTCCATATTTGAAAACCCCTTTCAAAATTGGCTCCTATATATTGATAAAGAATAGACTTACGTGACATTTTTTTGGCATTGGAAATTAGACCGCAAGTAATGCAGTTTTGAGTTACTTTTCGTTCTAAAAATTACAACTGGTGAAATCGTAATGGAATTAAAAGCTTCAACCAATTAGAAGCGTTTTGCAGTAGTGTTTACATGTATAAATTCAGTTTTGTTTGTGTTGGGCTGGCTACGCAGGATTTAAGTACCTAACTAGCTAACACGCCGCTTCCATCTTATTTAAGTATTCCGTGCCTGCAACATACTGGCGCTCACAGACTGATGGGCTCTACAAACTATACAATTATCACTTCTGATTTGTCGCATTCAATTTCTAAATTGTGGCAATTTAGGAATACCATTGCGTAAAAATAATATTGCCATAACAAAGCACTGTGTCATGAATTCATGATTGTGTTATTACTTATTTTTCCTAAGGTATCGCTATTCGCAGTAAGATGCTAACGTGATGATAAAAAAAATATAAAGCTATCAAAGCGTGGCTCAAAATGTGTTTTTATAGCACTATAAAACCTTTAAAATAAATGCGTGTAAAATTTGTAGAAATACTAATAACAATAAATTCAATATATTTTAAATACTTCAAAATTATCTGCCAGAAAACTTGGCTGATCATAAATTCTTTCCATGGTCGAATTGTGTTGGTTGTCCACATGCATACAATTTGTCAGTATAACTCGTTTGACACTTTTGACAGTTGCATCAGCAGCGCAACATGCCTCCAGACGATACCTACCAATTAGTCAGATTCTGATAAATTGGGGCTGACAAATCATTACATGTATTATATACCCCATGACGCGGCACGGCAGCGGCGGTCACTTGGCGGTCACTAGAACGTAGTGGTTATATTCTCTTTGGTCACTACCTAGTAGACTTGTTATTACGACGGGACTTCGAACTAGGTTTTGGATGACAGTGACATTGTCATTTGATTTTGACATGACAACTCAAACTCATTCATAATTTAGCTATTTTGAAATACCACAATACAAATAAAAATAAACGTCTAATGCGGAAGTAGACGAACGAGGACGATAGTAGGGTTGTACTGTACTTACCGTTATCGATATCGATAATATTAGAACCCAACGTTATCGATATCGAAAAATTGTGATTAAGGACGTCGTTGGGTCCACTGCATGAACAGGAAATTGCTTTACAAAATCTGACACTGATCAGATTTATGAAATAATAAAAGGAAAACAAATATTTCATACAGTTTATACGAGTATTTACAAAAATTCACCAATCTGTACACATATCTGTTTCGTTAGAATGGGTAGATTCGCAATTAATTCTTCTCGTACTAAGAAACTCTGAGTAAGAAACCTGCCGCTTGTAGGTTTTATCCAAGTACCAACCGTTGTTTTTCATAAGTAAATCAATATTGGCGCTTGATATTTCGTTATTACGTGTTTTATTTAAAAATAATAGGCAACATTACTGCAATGTTCTGCCGCCAGCGGCAGCACTACTACTAACAGTAAACCAGTATAGGAATATAGGGATTTACACACACATGCACAATTGATTGACAAATGAGTGACAAGGATGCTTGGATAGACAATACCGCAAGTGGGAACGAGATACAATGTCAACGCTGCTAGTGTCGCCACCTACGAAGAGTTTTGCGTAATGTTCCCTATTACAGTTCGTCAAAAGCAGTGTTTGTTTGGTCATCCATAGTAACCGGCCAAAGTCACCATCACCATGACAAAATGACAGAAAGAGAAAGTACGGAAGTAAGAAATAGCATGAGTCCGCCATAGCAAAAGCACAGATAGAAAACTTGTCATTTGTCAGAACTTGTCAGATTTGATGCTGAATTTGAGCAAATGGACGTCATTCATCTTTTTGTTCCTAGTTGCGCGACACTGGACGATACTTCCGTTAGTTGACAGTAGCCGATTAAATTTATGAATGTATAGCCAAAATAAAACATAATATGAAAATAATTGAAACATTGCAATACATAACAATTATTATGTCATGCTCCCTGGCAACGTTCGATTTCTGGATTTCTGAGTATGTGAAAAATGTGTACCAAAATTGAACTGAATTAGTACTTACTTAAAAAAAATTGTACCATAATAGTTTCGAGAGTACAAATATTTTAAATTGGGGTTGCTGGGGAGCATAATCTCTCCAACAACCCCAAACTTAAAAAGAAGGAATTTCGCGTAGAATCTAAGTTTTTTGGGTAAAATAAGTCCCAAAAAAAATTGTTAGGTCTTTCAACGGTAAAAACGAGAGTACAATTTTTTTGATGTAAAATATAAGCAAAATATGGCGTACATGTGTTTTCCGTATTGCCGTGTCACGCAGGCGTTCTCTTTCTGGCGCAAATTTGGTAATTTTACTAGCCTAGCTATGTCGTTCAACGGTAAGCATGAGAGTACAATTTTTTTTGGGCCTTATTTTACCCAAAAAACTTAAATTCTACGCCAAATTCCTTCTTTTTACGTTTGGGGTTGCTGGAGAGCTGCTCCCCAGCAACCCCAATTTAAAATGATTGTACTCTGGAAACTACTGAGGTACATTTTTTTTCAAGTAAGTACTAATTCGGTACAATTTTTGTACAATTTTTTCACATAAATACCCAGAAATCCCGAAATCGAAAGGGGGGTTGCCAGGGAGCATGACATCAATTATTGTAGAATAAACCCACTTTTATGTTGTTTTTTTTTATCCGCAATAAAATAGATTCGATTAGCATTCGTTAATAATCGCTAAATATGACAAACGATACGTCTTCGCCTCATCACTATAAACGTCAGTTTGGCAGCATCAAAAATAGGAACCATTGTTGTCTATGGTATAAAGCCTGCGCCACACAATGGGACATCATGCTCCATCATACAGAACGCAACTATGCGTTAGACGTAGAAAGAATTACTTCTATTGCACTCCAACGGATAACGATGTCCCTGTCCTGCTCCATGATGGGCCATCGTGTGGAGGAGCTTTAAAAAACGATTAGAAAATTTGTTGTTTGTTTGTGTAGTCTGTAGACCAACTTGATGCTGTGTGTATAAATTACTTAGTCCCTGGGCGACCAAGCTCCGCTCGGATGAAAATTTTGAAACTACGGAGAAAACGATTTTTTACGGATATGAGACCTATCTATTGAGAACGTGATTGCAAATATATATATATATATATATATATATATATATATATATATATTCATACATACATATTATATATATACAAATATTGCTCGTTTAATAGTATAGGATTAAAGGTATAGGATAGGATTATACTTTTTGGCTGTGTGTAGGTAGACCCCTTTATGTTGACGTGTTGACTTGACTGTTGGCTATGGTCCGGCTACCTGTCAATCCCCAATCCTTATGGAATATTTTTTGTTGATAGTGTTGATCAACTTTTCTGAAGCAGTTACACTAGAAATATAGAACCACCACAATGAGCTCATTTCGTCGAGATAAGAAAGAAGAAGAAGAAGGAGGTGGTAATATTTTCCAAAACTTGGACAAAACTACGCTTACCCAAGAGGCAAGATATTTCAGTTCTACGCCAGTTAACCCAAGGAAATGCATTTTGATTTTGTCCAAAATTCTATACATGCTAAACCAAGGAGAGAAGTTAACGACTCCAGAAGCAACGGATATGTTCTTTGCGACGACAAAATTGTTTCAATCGAAGGATGTGGTGCTGCGCCGGCTGGTTTACCTCTGCATCAAGGAGTTAAGTTCCATGGCGCAAGACGTGATTATAGTGACGTCATCGCTTACCAAGGACATGAATGGGAAAGAAGACTTGTACCGGGCCGCTGCCATCCGAGCTCTCTGCAGTATTACAGACAGCACTATGCTACAAGCTATTGAGCGCTACATGAAGCAAGCGATTGTAGACAAGAATCCTGCCGTGAGTTCTGCAGCACTCGTGTCAGCCCTACACTTGTCGGCGACTGTCCCGGACCTAGTCCGTCGCTGGATCAATGAGGCTCAGGTAAATGTTTCTAGTATATTGCAGTTCATGAAAGTAATTGAGAGTTAATGTTTGCATTATTGACATATATAAAGAGCTAGTTACATTGAAAATATGAAAGATAGATTTCTCTCAGCAACTGCTCCTGAGCCTTTTCTGGACTTGTTTAAAGTGGCTCTATAAACCAGTATGATAAAGGAGGCATGATTGTGAAATTAAATGAAATTATTTATTTGCAAGAATGTGTTTACTAGATCAAAATAAAAGTTCAACGAATATTCAAAGGTACTAATACACACACTGAGCAAACGAATGACCAATGAACGCGAAGCATTTACGCGACAGCTATTTGTTAGTGACATAGCTGTTCATTGACTTGGTAGGGTCATTTCTCCGGTTACGCGACCACCTTCGTTTAGCGACCACTTGAAGAACATGGTTTTTTCAATTGAAAAAAACATCAATTCTACAGAGCCTATTGAAACAGTCAGCCGTATGCCTTATTGTTTGTAGTTATGGAATAGGAATATACAAAAAAAACGAGAAAATATGCTTTCAGTTCACCAAGTCAGCTAAGTGGTCGCTAACCGGCACATGAAATTAGGTGGTCGCCAACCGGCGAAATGACCCTACCCACCATAACACAGTGTTTTTCAAACTGTGGAAGGCCCAAGACAGAGGGAAGTGGAAGATTCTGGAAGAGGCCTTTACCTCCTAAGGGTTCTGGTGTGATATACTACAAAAATTTATATTTAAATCCTAGATTAAGTTATAGTAAAATTTGTCATACCCAGAAATAAAAAGGCTTTTTTATTTTAATTTTTTGTTTATTATTTTATAGTGTACCTTTGTATGTGATGGCGACTGTACTTGTCCTATTAAACATTGACCATTTGTGTAATTTAAACCAAGTAAGTAAAGTATTCTAATAAAATTAATTTGTTTTGATGGCGACATAAAGCTTGTAGCTGAAAGGCAGCCTAAATAAAATCATTACATTAGTTAGTTTAACACATGGGGCATTTACCATTGAATGACAAGGTATATCCATGTTATGCAAAAACTGAAAACAGCGCCCGCCGACCTCTGATAATCTGTACTGTAATGTTATTACAGTACAGATTATCGGTATCGTTATGAGTTTAAATTTGGAACAGCTGTCAAAACTCAAGTGGGTCTCTAGTCTAGTATCTATAGATATTAAAACAGTTATCGATACGAAACGTCAATTTATTATGTTTTTTAATTTTACTTTCTTAAAGGGGACGTAGGTTCGTGGTCTTCTCTCCCTCTCACTGAGCATAAGCGTGAGCGAGATGGAAGTGCGTGTTTGGAAGCGCGGATATCATGTTTTTTAATTTTATTTCTTTGTGCGTTTTAATAAATTAAAAAGTGATAGCTGATTTCTTTCAAACATGACATTGCTGATTTTAAGAACCAATTGTAATATGTTTAGCTGTTGTGCATAATTTGTTAGAATTTTTTTAAGTGTATTTTAGACCTATGTTCGTGTTTTTTTTCTATCGAGCGAAAGTCAAAAACTCAGGATTCGAATAGCTGATTTCCCTCGAGAAAGGCCTCAAGATTGCTAATTAAATCTAAGGCAGCCGTATTATAATCCAAACAAGAGCTACGATTTTTTAAAAATCCGTTTTCGGAGCTCACGTCGCCTTAACATTTTTTTCTTTTTTACTTTTTTTACTTTTTTTCACTTTTTTTTTACCTTTTTCACTTTTTTTTTTCTTTTCGATTTTTTTTTCCGCTTTTTAACTTTCTTTTACTTTTTTTTTACTTTTTTGCACTTTTTTTTATTTTTTTTATTCTTTGCACTTTTTTTTTAATTTTTGTCACTTTTTTTTCATTTTTTTTTATTTTTTTGCTTTTTTATACTTTTTTCACTTTTTTTTTACTTTTTCTAACTTTTTTAACTTTTTTTTGCTGTTTTTTTACTTTTTTCACTTTTTATTTACTTTTTTCACTTTTAATTTACTTTTTTCACTTTTTATTTACTTTTTATAACTTTTTTTACTTTTTTTTCAATTTTTTTTTTTAAATTTTCACTTTTTTTAATTTTTTTTTTCAAAGATAAATTACAGGTAGCACTCGTAGCAATGCAGGTCATTTTCCTACGGCTTCTGAACCCATCTTAGAGTACTTATGATATGTGTTTAGATAAAGTAGTGTATGCAACTGTACATAATTAGGCCTTAAAACACTCGTGTGATCCTATTATGAAATCACACTCGTATTTTAACGCCTCTCATTATGTATCAGTAGCATAAACTACTATTATTGCATCGTCAATTTTGAACTCAATACTTAGAGAAAGTTTTTTATTTATTTTACAGGAAGCAATATCATCTAACAACATAATGGTGTCCTACCACGCGCTGGCCGTTGTTGCTGGGGCTCGGCGCAACGATCGCTTGTCGACTGTCAAGCTGGTCACTAAACTATCTCACGCTCATCTTACGTCGCCGTACACACTATCTCTTCTGATTCGCCAAGCTGCCAAGCTAGCTGAGGAAGATCAAACTGACAATACTGAACGGTACATGGAGTTTATTGAGTCGTGTTTACGTCATCAATCTGAAATTGTTGTGTATGAAGCTGCTCATGCACTAGTGAACCTGAGGGAATCTCCTAGGGACCTCGCTCAGGCGGTTTCAGTTCTTCAAAGCTTCTGTGGCTCCTCGAAAGCCGCTCTACGATTAGCTGGCGCCCGAACCTTGGCCAGACTTACAGCCAAGCATCCAAGTGCTGTTGCTACTTGTACACTCGACCTAGAGAATTTGATAACAGATCCCAATCGATCCGTCGCGACCTTGGCTGTTACGACTCTCCTTGCCACGGGCGCAGAGAGTTCTATTGACCGTCTGATGAAACAAATCTCAAGCTTCATGTCTGAAATATCTGATGAGTTTAAGATTGTGGTTGTCCGAGCCATTCGCCAATTATGTTCAAAGTACCCCAGAAAACATCAATCCCTTGCAGCCTTTTTGGCAGGAATGCTTCGTGATGAAGGTGGTGTGCAATACAAGACGGCTATAGCCGATGCGATTATTGCGCTTGTTGAGGAAAATCCTGATGCTAAAGAAACAGGTTTGGCGCATTTGTGTGAATTTATTGAAGATTGTGAACACGTTTCACTGGCTGTTCGCATATTGCACGTTTTGGGGCGCGAAGGACCAAAGGCGAGGCAGCCATCAAGGTACATACGTTACATTTACAATCGTGTGATTCTGGAGTCGGGACCAGTGCGTGCGGCCGCCGTTTCCGCCGTGGCTAGGTTCGGAGCGGCGCGCTCAGAACTACTTCCTAACGTAAGGGTACTTTTGTCGCGTTGTCAATTAGATGATGACGATGAAGTACGCGACCGAGCAATATATTACAGTGCCATTTTGGACTTGAACGACCGCCAGGTAATTGATGACTTCATAATTAATGTGCCGTTACCAAATGTAGTACTACTAGAAAAGGCACTCCGTGACCATCTGGCTACTTCGCCTGGAGAGCTATTTAATATTGACTCAGTGCCCACAGCTGAAGAACCTCAAAAAGTCAAGGAATCCCCTGCAGAAATAGAACCTCGGAAACTCCCCACGGTGTCTCGTGAAGAGCAATATGCTGACCAGCTAAATGTAATTCCTGGGGTGGGACAGTTTGGACCAATATTTAAGACCTGTGAGACGGTTGAATTGACTGAGCCTGAGACAGAATACAGGGTTCAATGTGTTAAACACGTCTATGCTCGTCACTTGATACTGCAATTCGAATGTCTTAATACGCTAAGCGACCAGATTTTAGAGAAGGTGCATATACGCTTAGAAACTGCGCCCGGGTACAAGGTTATTGGCGAAGTCGCCTGTGAACAACTTGTTTATCACAAACAAGGAAGCGTGTTCTGTATTTTGGAGTTTCCAGAAAGCCCCATTGAAACACTCATTACGTTTGGAGCCACGCTTGAATTCGTAGTACGCGACTGTGACCCAACGACTGGGCAACCTGATTCAGGCGAAGGATACGCAGATACGTATCCTTTGGAAGATATCGAGATTGGATGCGCGGACCAATTTAGAACTAGAGCTGCATCTGACGAGTGGGAAGCGTCTTGGGAGAGGGCTTCAACTGCGGCTGAAGCCCGCGATACTTTTGAATTGCCTCAAAGAGATGTGGGTGAAGCTGCATTAGCAGTTTGCTCACATTTAGGTTTGCCTAAAGCAGCTATAGCGGCAGGGTCTGATGCAGTGAAGGAGATCCGGGGCGGCGGGTTGTGGAGGGAAGGAGCCCCAGCCCTAATAAGGGCACGACTTGTAGCCGCGCAAGGCACCGTCACCATGCAACTCGCAGTGCGCTCACCGCGAGACGATATCGCCACTCTTTTGTTAGTTGCCGTAGGTTAACTTTTGTATATCATTATTTTTCAATTAGGTTTTGTTTTCTCGTGTAGATTGTAGATACACGAAGTGTTAAGATATCATTATAAATTGTAAGTCAAACGCGTATAATATCGTTTGTTAAAATATATTTTCGCTAAAAGGTTGTAAAAAAGTTCCATCACCTCTGATTTCGATTTACCTACCCCTACTCTGCCAACTCTGCCGCCACTCCGGATTCATCAACAAGTGTGGCATGGGGAAATATTTTTCTCAAACATGCAATGAAATGTCGTCATTAATTGCGTTATAGAGGCTTAAAAATATCACGTTTCGCGCGGAACAACTTGAGATAACTGTAAAGGAATTTCATCCAGTCAAAACTGAAGGCCTAGGCCGGGAAGTATTGTTTTTTCATATTTTCATTCCACAATTTGTGGCACAGCCACACGGCGTTCAGCCATGAAAATTAGTTTGATTTCTTGGAGTTATTTTTATTTATTTCATTGCATGTTTGAGAAAAGCACTATACATGCCTGGCCGTGAAAAAGGCCTGCCGGCTTCATATCACTAACACTATCCGGCGCCCCTACGGTCGGCCATCTATACCTACTCACCCGGCAAGCCCTATTGAAACCGAACGTTTGGTCTATTTAACAGTTTGAACGGCCGCCAGGCATCCTTTTTAATCCCCGCCTATAAGGGCATTTTCAATAATTCGTGCACCCAATTAGCATAATTTGTTAAACAAAAATTAACTCAGTGTCAGTTTTGTAACGACAATTAAGTATTTAGTTTGTATAAAAATTTACTTTTTCTTTTCAATATATAAATCATATGCATATAGACCTTATTTAAATGCGAAAAAATGTCAGTTTGACATCAATTGTATGCTTAACTTTCGTTACAAAACTGACACTGAGTTAATTTTTATTTAACAACTCACGCTAATTGGGTACACGAATTTTTAAAAATGCCTATAAGTGCATCCTTTTTGTGGGGCCACTTTTCGGCGCTATTTAGACTTCTAGATAGTATCGTTCACTGGTTATGGGCACATGAATAAGACAACATGGTTACATCACTTGTCTGTCAGAAACGTCAAAAGCTACCTATTCCACAAGCGGCCAATGTCTTTATGGTAAATAACAGTTATGGCACATGAAATTATGGTAGGTAAACAAAATTATGGCCTGTGAATGATTCTGACGCTTTATGCCAGGAACGCAGAATGCCAGATCAGCAGGATGGCAGATTCGCAAAAAGTCAGATTCTCATAATACCAGATTCGCAGGCTGCCAGATTCACTTAACGCCAGGTAGTTACTGTGGGTACCAGGCGACGAAATACTTACTTTAAATATAATAGATAGCATTACTTAATTCTCCCATTGCACCATTTTTTCATGTGACTGTTTGGCCTTATGGTTGACTGATACAGAATGCCATTAGTAACCTACCTAACGTTAAGTGAATCAGAGGGCCTACCGCGAACGGCATTCGAAGTTTTCCCTCTCTGTCGCACTTACGTACGAACTCGTCAGTATGACAGAGAGGGGAAACTTCGAATGCCTTTCGCGGTAGGCCCTCTGGTATTATGCGAATCTGGCAGCCTGCGAATCTGGTATTATGAGAATCTGACATTTTGCGAATGTGACATTCTGAGAATCTGACTTTTTGCGAATCTGCCATCCTGCTGATCTGGCATTCTGCGTTCCTGGCATACTTAAAGCGTCAGAATCCATTTAGGATTTTAGTGACTAGTACATAGGGTAAATCGCCAGTAGCTGGCCACCATGCAAATGCAGCCTCATACTAAAAAAACCGGTCAAGTGCGAGTCTGACTCGCGCACCGAGGGTTCCGTACAAACGTTCAGAATACACCATACCCGTCACGTCACGACCCCATTCATGCTTGAACATGAATCGTTTGGGAGCTACGATGCCACGACAGACACAGTTAAACATTATATATATATGGTTAAACATGCCTCCTAAGGCCCCGCGTACAAAGTTTTGTACAAATTTCAAAATCCAGTTTGAACTTTTACTAAATGTCAAAAAGTTCCTAATAAACTAATTCAATGACACAAAATCGTAGTCTGGTAGTAGGTAATCGTATCCTATACTATTAAACGAGCAATATTTGTATGTATGTATATATACATATTTGCAACCACGTTCTCGGAAACGGCTCTAACGATTTCGATGACATTTGGAATGCAGGGGTTTACGGGCGGGGCGAGAAATCGATCTAGGTACATAGATAGGTCTCATATCTGGGAAAATTAGTTTTCTCCGTATTTTCTCCATTTTCATCCGAGCGGAGCTCGGTCGCCCAGGGACTATACTCATAACTAGCGTACGGACTGGCGGTGGCATTGTGGACAGAGTGAGAAATGGAGTCGCAAAGCTACATTTTATGATTGAGTGAATAATGATTAAATGATTTTTCTTAATTTAAAGTAGTGCCAAATTTATTACTTATGATGATTATGATTCATAACGCTACTCTTTTTGAGTCGGGGATTAAAAACAAGATCGATAAAATGTTTTCAATTTTACGTAAGACGTGGGGGGAGGACGTCCGAGGAATCTTATGTTACTTACATGGAGTTAGGGGGGGAGTAGGTCAAAATCAAAATCAATTATTTATTCTGCAAATAGGCCACAAGGGCACTTTTACATGTCAAAAGGTATTCTACAATATAATATTAATAATCTTACACAATAATCATTTTAAAATTGCAGATTTTAACCAATTAGTATGTGGCGTCACTCCTGTCAAATCTGACGAGTTCTGCATCGCACTATCGAAGTTTCTTAAATCAGTTGCATAAATATAACATCCAAACAACTCTCATAGGACTTCGGTACCTGAGAGATCTCTCTATTGTCGTATCTTCTACATTGGTGACCCCGACAATGGACATAAGCGCAACTCTGAATATCCTGACTGACGCCCGACTCTTCTCAGCAAGCCAGACTCCTCTCTCTCTCGTTCTCCGCTCGCCACCCTGGCTCTGAGCGCTCGCTCGCCACGCTGGCTCTGAGCACTGGCAAGCTGCACTCTCTCTTCATACATCACTGACCCCTCCGTCTCAAAGGGGGGCTGATGTGGCGTCACTCCTGTCAAATCTGACGAGTTCTGCATCGCACTATCGAAGTTTCTTAAATCAGTTGCATAAATATAACATCCAAACAACTCTCATAGGACTTCGGTACCTGAGAGATCTCTCTATTGTCGTATCTTCTACATTGGTGACCCCGACAATGGACATAAGCGCAACTCTGAATATCCTGACTGACGCCCGACTCTTCTCAGCAAGCCAGACTCCTCTCTCTCTCGTTCTCCGCTCGCCACCCTGGCTCTGAGCGCTCGCTCGCCACGCTGGCTCTGAGCACTGGCAAGCTGCACTCTCTCTTCATACATCACTGACCCCTCCGTCTCAAAGGGGGGCTGATGTGGCGTCACTCCTGTCAAATCTGACGAGTTCTGCATCGCACTATCGAAGTTTCTTAAATCAGTTGCATAAATATAACATCCAAACAACTCTCATAGGACTTCGGTCCCTGAGAGATCTCTCTATTGTCGTATCTTCTACATTGGTGACCCCGACAATGGACATAAGCGCAACTCTGAATATCCTGACTGACGCCCGACTCTTCTCAGCAAGCCAGACTCCTCTCTCTCTCGTTCTCCGCTCGCCACCCTGGCTCTGAGCGCTCGCTCGCCACGCTGGCTCTGAGCACTGGCAAGCTGCACTCTCTTTTCATACATCACTGACCCCTCCGTCTCAAAGGGGGGCTGATGTGGCGTCACTCCTGTCAAATCTGACGAGTTCTGCATCGCACTATCGAAGTTTCTTAAATCAGTTGCATAAATATAACATCCAAACAACTCTCATAGGACTTCGGTACCTGAGAGATCTCTCTATTGTCGTATCTTCTACATTGGTGACCCCGACAATGGACATAAGCGCAACTCTGAATATCCTGACTGACGCCCGACTCTTCTCAGCAAGCCAGACTCCTCTCTCTCTCGTTCTCCGCTCGCCACCCTGGCTCTGAGCGCTCGCTCGCCACGCTGGCTCTGAGCACTGGCAAGCTGCACTCTCTCTTCATACATCACTGACCCCTCCGTCTCAAAGGGGGGCTGATGTGGCGTCACTCCTGTCAAATCTGACGAGTTCTGCATCGCACTATCGAAGTTTCTTAAATCAGTTGCATAAATATAACATCCAAACAACTCTCATAGGACTTCGGTCCCTGAGAGATCTCTCTATTGTCGTATCTTCTACATTGGTGACCCCGACAATGGACATAAGCGCAACTCTGAATATCCTGACTGACGCCCGACTCTTCTCAGCAAGCCAGACTCCTCTCTCTCTCTCGTTCTCCGCTCGCCACCCTGGCTCTGAGCGCTCGCTCGCCACGCTGGCTCTGAGCACTGGCAAGCTGCACTCTCTCTTCATACATCACTGACCCCTCCGTCTCAAAGGGGGGCTGATGTGGCGTCACTCCTGTCAAATCTGACGAGTTCTGCATCGCACTATCGAAGTTTCTTAAATCAGTTGCATAAATATAACATCCAAACAACTCTCATAGGACTTCGGTACCTGAGAGATCTCTCTATTGTCGTATCTTCTACAAGTACCTAAATGGTTAACAAACTAAATGTCACTAAATGAAAACTAAAAAAATCCAAAATTGTAAGGTATACCTACTTTTTACAGACACAGTAAAAAAAAACATTCACACAGATCCGACGAGATTAAATTACTTATACTCGTACATGTACGTAGGTATGCCATAAAAAATTGCCATTCAAAAGCTACCTATTGGCAAACTATTGGTAACTTTACACTTCGGTAAATACTTACTTCAAAAATTGCGTAAGTTATGCAACTTTTAATTAAACTAAACTAACTATGTACTACTTCCCTAATAGTGACCGAACCTAAAAGGTGCCGAACGTACCAAACATAACTTTAATCATCCAGCCCAGCTAGCACACTAATCGGACATATATTTACGTTCGGTCGTATAACTTTATGATTGTGCCCATTTTTACGTTACTTAGCTAACATGGTAACCTCGCAGCATATATTTATGCCATAGCGTAAAATATACGTAGCAAAATTATTACATTCATTTCATTCGTTCAATAGTAGTCTATGGTTAGAAGCCCATTATAATACTACCTAATTAAAGAGTAATGATAGGCACTGCACAGTTTACTAAACAGTTGTTCTCCTGTATTAAGTTGTGTTATAATTTATAATAGGGAGGTTTACCTAGAGAGATGGAGAGTTAAACCACACTGTTGGAATCTCCCTCTATATAAAAAACAAAACAAGACAAACCGTCAGACAAACAAATGGCTTATTGTCTACTGACAGATCGCCATGACGCAGCCAAAAGAGAAAAATAATAATAATAATAATAATAATAATGTACGATGAACGATGTACCCGTGAATGGGTTCTAGCAGGTGTACTACATGACATTAAATTTCGTCTCCAAAGGGCCTCTACGTGTTGGATCTATATCCCCACGCACGCCTTCCAAATGACCGGGGTTCGCCCCGTGAATTTAAATCGGAGATACATAATAATAATTTATAATAGTTTTTTGTTTTTATTTACTTTACTCCCACCCCGCAAAAAGTTTGACGTAGTGGTTTTAAGTGATGAAGCGAGTACCAAAACACATGTAAGTTTATAATTGAATCAATCATATTTGTAAGTTTGTGTAATATATTTTATTACAACACAAGCAAAAAATCTTAATCATTGCGTTATTTATAGGTAGTAACCATGATCTAGCTAAAATTCAAAATGCTAGATCATTGTTTCAGAAGATGATAGGAGTTTTGAAACTGAAACCGTATGTGTTGTGACTGAAATCGGAGAAATCCTGCGAAAATTATATTGTTTTCATAGTGTTAAAATTTATCCGGGGTCTCGAGTGACCAACATAAAATTTCGTCCGTCAACGGTTCATATCGTCAAGTTTTATGTGCAAAATCAAGAGCATGTTAGCACTAGACGTAAAATAATAGTTTTATGTGCAAGACATATAAATGGTCACATTTTACGTAGATGACGGTATACCAATGTTAGCTCATTACGGTAAAATTGTATACGTCGGTTGTGGACATAAAACATGTGCATAAAAGTCGTCATTTTGCTAGTGTGCTAGCCGGGCAGATATGCATAATATATGCAATTATATTAATAGTCACATTATCGTCTATAATCACATAATAATATGTAAGTACCTACCTACCGATACCTAACTCTATTCTTCTACGTATTTCTGAACACGCTCCCGCTCCCGCAAGTCACATGTTTACATAGGTCCGTCTCTTTCGTTGAACACGCTACTCGACCGTCTCACGTGTTTTTGAGCGTGAACCGTAGTGTTGTGTACTGTTTATCGATGAAAATCATTGTTGTTGGAAAAGCAGCTTGGTTCGTCCGTTATTTTTCACTTTTTCCACTTTAGAAGAAGGAAAAATTTAACTCTTATCGACAAATTCTAATAAACTTATATAAGCAATATTTCAATTATAAAAAAAGTAGTCCATTCCAGAAATTTAAGATTTGTTTAGTATAGGTTATTAGAGCTGAAGCTGCAGTTGCAGAGTTGCACGTGGTTCCTACTATTGGATGCAGCGTGGAACGGAGAAAGGAAACAGCAATATATATATATATATCTTCTTCACGTTGTTTATATATTATGACACACGAGTTGCTTGACAAATACTAGGCATCTAGTTATTAGGATTACTAGGATATGCACAGGCTATTATAACTTATATCAGATCACATCTATTCGCGACAACGGGCTGGTACAGAAAGGGAAGCTGAAAGAGCATTGACAGCTTAGGTGTTGTCATCTACTAATGCAAACAACCATTCACGAACATAAGAGTAATGCATAGCATTTACTATCATTCTTAATATAGGTACTATACAATATATGGTTAGAGACTAGGGTTTTGGGAGAACTCAGTTTATTTATGTCAAGTTACCTTTGGCGTTTTGTGAATTATTTGAACCTAAACTCCAATAGGTACCTACCCTATAAGAACAAGTTACATCGATATTTTCCCTACGATACATTTCACATCACTACAAAAGTTAAAGGTACTCCTCTACAATAGAAACAGGCACGTTGGTTGACGTTGACGCTGTGTGTGACGTTTCACTGTCTCGCGATTACAATGTTTAGATTTTGCTACAGTTCAGTCGTATACGAGAGTGATTTATTTACAAGTTTCGTGTTTGTTATGAATTTTTATTGGAGATAACAATGGACAACTAAAGCATAATATAAGTTTTATTCACAAACCAAGTTGTGGATTGTGCATAAATTGAGGATAATCCGGTGAGTAAGTATAGTTGTTGATAAATACATAAAAACTATAAAAAAACAAAAATATTATTTGACTCCCATGTAATCACCTTGTGTTTGATGAAACGTTTCGACTTCCTTATTTTTGTTATTAGTTAGTTGCCACTTGTTATCACTACCAAACTCAGTTTTGTTTTGTCAGGAACTAAAAATAGATCAGACATTGAGTTGTTTATTTAAAAATGCTCCGGAAAATGGATCCTAACCTTTTAGGTAGGCACTATATATTTTTATATAATTTAATCATTTTCAAAAATAACAGTTTCCTTGCGGGATCCCCATTTAGATTTTAGAATAATTGAATTTAAGGGTCACCCTGGCTGGAGAGTCGATCTCCATACGTAGTTTAGTTCTCATTTTAAAACGAGATGCTACTAGTAGAACAACATGAAACTTTGTAGGTATACACAATGGGATCCGCCATATATCTAGGTCGGAAACTAGTTTCTGTTGGTAGAAATTAAAATGACAATGACACAACTTGACAGAAACTATTTTCTGACCTAGATATGGCAGATCCTATTTTGTATAAAGAGTTTCATATTATTACAGTATGCCATTTTAAAATGAGAATCACACTATGTTTCTATGGAGAGTCGACTTGAGTGGAGTGCTGGGGACTATTTTGTTAAAATCCAAAGCTTTTCTTGTATACGTACATATAATAAGTCTAGTGTAGTAAATAAGTCTGCCTGATGATAGTTAAGAGAGCAGAATTGAGCACTCTTATTTGGAGTAGCGCTCCTGAGGAAGTATCTCCACCTTACAGAAACCAGGAGCGGTAATAACATTACTACTTGTTCAGTTGGTATGTGGTTTTGTTATTGGCGATAGGTAAGGCTGGGCGCAAACGTACGGTTTCCGCGTACGGTTTCTGGATTCGGTTTTTGACTTATACTGACGTTTGGGCCCAGCCTAAGGTCGTCAGAGCTCCCGAGGATGTGTTGTTTTGAGTGAGGGACCTTCATAGTCGCTGCAGTTATGCAATCGAAGATGTCAAAAGTTCTTATTCCCTTTTAATAGAGACTTGACGGCTTCGTTGGCATAGCTAGTTTTGATGCTGACTGTACTATAATGTGTATTTTTGTGTCTGTCTGTTGCATTGTAGCTATATTTTACTACACTAAATACTACATCAAACTTATAAAAAAAACCGGCCAAGTGCGAGTCGGACTCGCGCACGAAGGGTTCTGTACCATTACCAATAAAAATATTTATTTTATTTTGTTTTTAGTATTTGTTGTTTTAGCGGCAACAGAAATACATAAGCTGTGAAAATTTCAACTCTCTAGTTATAACCATTCTTGAGATACAGCCTGGTGACAGACAGACGGACCGACAGCGAAGTCTTCGTAATAGGGTCCCCTTTTACTCTTTGAGTACGGAACCCTAAAAAGAGGCAATTTTCAATGATACTGCTTCAATAGTACATATATATCAATAACAGAGCCCCGATACTTGTTCAAACTGGGCAATGGATTCAGAACTAGCATTTGAGCAAGATGCAATATTTTCATTTTTGCTTTCATTTGAAACAATTGCATGTAGAATAGACCACGTTTGTGTAAAAAAATGAAAAATTTATAGTCAAAAATCTCTGTTACAAACTGACAGTTCAAACTTTCGCGCCTAAACGGATCTACAGTTCCTGTGATGTCACTCGTGTTTGTCATTCGCCATAATTTACGACCATGTCGATGATGTCGACACTAACTTTTGGAAGGTTTCTAAATCTAGAGTATGCTTCAATAAAGGCTACATCCATTTTAATTCGAAATTCTTCAATTTTTTTATGAAACAATCTTTCGCTGTACAATTAAGTATAACCTTTAATTATAGACCAAGAGCTGAGGAACCAAAACTGCAACAGTTTTATAAAGGCTGATATTTTAATATTAGGTCATAAATAGCTCGAATACCAATAGCCTGCCGTCAGTCAGCCAGTTTTTGGGACAACTGGCGTGGGGGTGGTTCCGAACTTGTTAAAAAATCACCTACGTCGCAACTGTTTTATAAAATCTGAAAATTCGTCTGTGGATACTAAGACAACTAACAAAATATGCGGACATAGTCTGCAGAATATTGAAACAGTACGCATCAGCAGCCTGCTAAACCCGTCAAAAAATTTGGTTCTTGAAAGTGTTTTATAATAGTATTTTATGCAACTGTTGTATAAGAAGGGTCTTAAAAGGCGAGTGGCGTGGGTGGTGCGATGCGAGCCTTGGCGAGCATCGCAATTAAAGACGCCACGAGCGGTTTTAGACCAGTTATACACCGTTGCATACAATACTTTTTCTACGACAAATTTTAAATAAATAGCAGACTACAGAATAGTTAAACTTTTCAGGCAGCAAGTTTTCTATTCGCACTTGCTAACCACGCAATTTCTTCAAGAGTGCAGTTATTAATTTCTTCGACCATTTTAAAAGGAACGTACACTTTTGTCTTCACAAACACGAGTAAAATCTTAATAGTTTAGGACTAATAGTTTATCATTTTTCGTCTTTTCATTATGAACTATATTTTGGTGGGAAATCGGAAATGTGACAGCTCTTGCTTATGGTTTGTTTTGTTTTTAATTTGGTTCCACTTGCCATCCGAACCAAACCGAATCCGGACCCGGACCGAATTCGAACTGTTAATTTTTAGGGTTCCGTAGCCAAATGGCAAAAAACGGAACCCTTATAGATTTGTCATGTCCGTCCGTCTGTCTGTCTGTCTGTCCGTCCGTATGTCACAGCCACTTTTTTCCGAAACTATAAGAGCTATACTGTTGAAACTTGGTAAGTAGATGTATACTGTGAACCGCATTAAGATTTTCACACAAAAATCGAAAAAAAAACATTAAGTTTTAGGGGTCTCCTTACTCAGAACTGAAACTCAAAAAAAATATTTTCATCAAACCCATACGTGTGGGGTATCTATGGATAGGTCTTCAAAAATGATATTGAGGTTTCTAACATAATTTTTTACTAAACTGAATAGTTTGCGCGAGAGACACTTCCAAAGTGGTAAAATGTGTGTCCCCCCCCCCCTGTAACTTCTAAAATAAGAGAATGATAAAACTAAAAAAAATATATATTATGTACATTACCATGTAAACTTCCACCGAAAATTGGTTTGAACGAGATCTAATAAGTAGTTTTTTTTAATACGTCATAAATCGTAAACCGCAATTTATTTCACGGAACCCTTCATGTGCGAGTCCGACTCGCACTTGGCCGCTTTTTTATAAATAATACCAAGAATTTATAAAACATGTAATTTAACACACAATACATGATGATTTATTATTATTGTAGTAAATAATGTATAGGTGATATACAAATGTTAAATCGTAAGTAAATACTTTTATTTCGAAATATTTGTTTATGAAGTTGGCACCACTGCAATATAGCGGCCGATTAAAAAAAAAGTTAAACAGTGCTTTTATGAAAAATGTATGAACCAAAAAAGTACGCTAAACAGTTCGTTTTTGGGCCATAGAGCATAGAGTTTTTCGACGTCTTATTAGTGGTGTCATTGTATTTGAGCTACAGCCTATATAAATGACAGATAACGGTACAGGAGTAGAAAAAATCTATAACAATATATTTGACAGGGTTGTCGCGTAGCGCAAACCGCCCGGCGGGGTCCACCGGCCCCGCCAGCGAGTCCTGATCCGTGACTAGGGAATGCAAACCGGCTAACCGAAAGACCGGTTAGCCGGAACTTTTCGCGCTAGGTTTAATAACCGGTTTTTGACACTAAAACCAGCTATTAACCGAAATAAGTATTATTTATAAAATGCCTGAAATTGTGAGCCTAAATCGTTATTTAGTCAACAACATATCAAATAAAATATGTAAGTAAAAGATATACACTGGGCTGCAAAAGATTTGTCCCGGTACCGCCGCATACCGGGTAGAGTCAGTCGGACTCAGGTCAGGCCTAGCAGAGTTTCTTGCTGGAATCTTCTTAACTAGGGCAAATAGGTTTAGTGAATCAGCGATAAAACTCCCAGTAGTTCCATACCTCCCACGACTCGCACCCCAGGTTCGGTTGAAACCGTTGAACCAATCTCACTGGAGTGCGAAAATCATGGAAATTATAGAATTATTTGCAACGTACGCGATGTAGCCATTGACGTCATCCAGCCCTTTTGAATCAGTAGAGGAATTTTAACGAACTTATTTTATTAGTTGTCAAACATAAATACCGCTTTATAATAAAATCACTCGACGGTTACAATGAAATTGCGTAATACTTTATGCTCTAATTTGAACGGATTGCCAATTGGCATGATTTTGTAATACCTACCTAAATATTAGATTGTCTCAGTCTTAAAAGGTTCCTCTCCGTTAGTCCGAAGAATATCAAATCGAATTTCCCTATGTTGTTGAAACTACGATCATGAGTACCACCGATTGAAATTTTTCCTTGTACAATTCTTTGGCCATATTAGCTTGCGCAATTATGAGTAACACTAATATTGCTTGGCCTATTAATCTTTCTCCAAACAATTTTGAGGCTTCACACTTGTCAAACTCTTCCTAACATAATTATTTTATAGATAACATGTAGTTTCTGGGGATCCGTATTAATTGGGTTGCATAATCTATACGACCCGTAAAAAGTCGACAAAGCCTTGCGAGCCTACTTACTTATTGCTCTGAGTGACACAGGGTATCGAACGAACCTACATCGGGGTAGTTAAATAGGAGTTTTCCGTTAGTAGGTACCTATAAAATTTTGACTTGGCGCTGGTATCCGAAAGTGAAGTATTTGTTCGACGGAATCCCCTAACAACACGCGCTAAAATGTCCACGAAGAAAACCTACAACGCCGCGTTATTTTTCTAACAGGCCTTTTAAAAGTACTGGGGTTAGATCCAGTACTTTTAAAAGGCCTGTTAGAAAAATAACGCGGCGTTGTAGGTTTTCTTCGTGGACATTGTAGTGCTTGTAGCTTACAATATTTCTGTGTTTGATTAAGACAACTGTAGCACCTATATTGTATCTCAATAGCTTCTTTTATTAAGTATATTAAGCCATGCCACACACGCATCGAGCTGTACGTTGTTTTTTTGTAGATTGGTGAACTACTTAAATACAGTGCTGATAACTGCTAGGAATCAAGATTCTCAGTTGTTACCAATGCTACTAGGAATATCCCTGTCTTACGATTACCATTTAGGTCTCTGGTGCGATGTTTAGCCCTTTTCACACTTTGAACAGTTGCGGTTCGGAGTGGTACGGCCCTTTGTCTCATTTGTGTGTGTAAAATTGACAAATAGTGTGTTAAATTGTACTTTTGTCGGCAGGATGCTACAGCAGACTACGATGGATAACCTCGACGAGTCCGAGAAAAATGTCAAGGTTTCAGATTCGGCGTATTCAAATACAAACAGCTGCAGCAACAGTCAGTCTAGGAGGAGGTAAACAAAGTATCTAATTATATTATTATCATAAGTTTGACTTTGTTGTGGCGAGTGTTTAGTTGTTTGACCCGAGTGCCGCTCGAGTGTGTGACACGCAAGACGCTGGCTGTCCCGCCGCGCCGCACTAAGGCCGTACACTATACTATACCTACAGCACAGCGAGGTACGTACTGTTCGCGTCACGAAGTCGCGCCCCTCCACAGCTCTCCACATATGGGGCGCGACTTCGTGACGTGAACAGTACTGTAGTTTGTTTGCATAACTGACACCGCGATGTGAAGTGAAACAAGATAATTATCTATCCCACCCTCTTCACTACATATTACAAAACAAAGTCGCTACCCACTGTCTGTCTGTCCCTATGTAAATATGCTTAGATCTTTCAAACTACGCAACGGATTTTGATGCGGTTTATTTTAATAGATAGAGTGATTTAAGAGGAAAGTTTATATGTATAATGCATGCATGTATTATACATATAAACCCTTGCGAAGCCGGGGCGGTTCTACATAATTGGCGCAGTGCTACAGTGACGGGAGTCTGCGAGTTGGGCGACTCGTGACTTGGCAGCCACGTGCTGGGCCTAGCCCTCAAGGCGGCTGTTTCACAAACATGACAGAAGTCGTAGGACTGCCAGATCGAGTTAGCCCTTTATGCCTTTGTGTTCTTACCTCATTTATTATGAATTATAATTCGACTTCAGGTGAATACAGTGTTATTAATTATAATAATAAATAATTTGATTGGACACGATGCCGAGGCATGCGCAAAGGATAGCCTTTCAAAATTGCAAATGGGTCATTTACCGATTTTTATCCTTATTTATTTTACTTGACGATTTACATGTTATTACATTTCATTGTTTTAATACAAGCAGTCGAGAACACTGTGCACCTGTTTTTAAAACCGACATTGAGTTCCAGTAGAGTACATACATATAGGCACCATTGAATTTCAGGAACATAAGAAACAATTCAACTTTTCAGTATGTGTATGGCCCAAATATTACTTTCTTGTTATTCATACATGTAAGAGTTGCGTTTTTTCGCTGAACTCGGAGAGTTGTCACGTGGTCACGTGTTCAGCTTTAGAAGGGCTATACACAGCGACTTTTTGCAACGGTATATTCAAACGCAGTAGCGCGTTCTTGAAACGTGACAGCATTCCGAGGCAAAGTGTGTCTACCCTATTGCGTATAGTGTCGTTATGTATTACATTTGTGCACACAAAGCAATGATTAAATGATGACATATAATTTATTTATTGGGTTCGGCAATCGTCTGAGTGCCGCGTGCGGCGGGGCGTCCAGAGTTTTCTGCATGTTACCTGCGTGTTTAACGCCCTGCCCGCTACACGCCCCACTCGAGGAACTCTGGCTAGTAGACTAGGGCTGCATATACGCATTACGCACAGGCGTAATTTCATGAGAACAAAGCAGCCCTATAAATCAATCATCATGAGTGCTGACGTCACAGCACGAACGCTCCCGGTCGCTGCCGATGACATTAAATAGAGCCGCCCAGCAATTGATTACATGGCTTCGCACGTTTTGATTACGCGACTGATTCGACTCACGTTGTTGTTTTTGTACATAAATGTCTTGCATACCTACCTCTGTAGATACGGAGGGCGTAAGTAGCAATGAGTACATACACCTTTATATTATATGGGGTATAGGGGTATTCGTTTTAAGCAATAGGTATACACACTGACGTTATATACAGTACCTACTTATATACAGGGTGGAAATAGATTTTGGATCAGTGAGCGCAGCTACCAGATCCCGTGTTGCTAGGCGAAAATGGTCTTAGGAGACCTTCCTACGATTTCAAATTAATGAAGATTGGCGTGTACAGATTTTAGTCAATCGATTCCATTTCTATCCAGTATCAATAGTTTCCTTCGGTAATGTACAAAAAGCCAGAAATTAAAGAACTTTTTCTCCATAGTAAATATATGAAAACAGTTTTCTTTAATTTCTGGCTTTTTTATACATTACCGAAAGGTGACCCCAAGGAAACTATTGATACTGGATAGAAATGGAATCAGTTGACATAAAAAAATACATGTAAAAAATCTGCTATTGGCTTAAATTGTACTGATTTGCAAAGCGAATTTTGTTTCTAGCCCCATTAAAGCGATAAGCATATTTGCCTTTATAGGTCAGGAAACGAAAACGTACGAGTATACCTAGAGGGAAATGCTTGGAACACAATTTTTGACTTTGGTACTTTGTTTGGACTAGTTAGGAGGTAAACATTTTTACGCTTATATCTCGGAAATTATGCGTCCTAGCGACATGACTACTGTCACAAAATGATAGCTTATTAAATTTGCTACAAGTTTTTAGATATCTTGTATAGTTTTCGAGATATCTGCTCTTGAAAGTCTGTAATTTTGGAAAACAAAAACTACCTTCTTCGTCTTTGACGGCTATTCCTCATCAACCTCAAGCACGAAAGTAGCAGAGCATGAAATGAGCTATCCATCAGCAAGTTTCTTCTCCCCCCCCCTAATGTTTGTACTAATTGTTTGTTACGTCAGAACTCAGTCATGTAAGTTTACGGATTTGGAATAGTACATTGCAGGAGAGGCCGGAAAACCGCCCAAAGATGGACGAGTGAGTTTGAGGGCCGACACGTGAGTGGAGGCCCTCAAATAATACGAGTCTATCTTTAACGTTTCCGGCCGAATCATTACATAGTGCTTTTCACGACTACTGCGAGGAAATAAGAAAACATTTGCATAACTATATAGTACATTATAGCGTTGATACGTGTTTCGTGTATTTTTAGTCAAACACAATTTACACTATCCAATTCAGTAAGTATTTTCAGATCCCGCCTTTTTCAACCGACGAAAAAAACGGAGGAGGTTCTCAAGTCGACGCGTATATTTTTTTTTTTAGGTATGACCACGCATAACTTTTTACAGAGTGGTTCGATTTTGATATTTCTTTTTTTATTGGAAAGGGAAGTTGGTCCCATATAAATTTGGTAAAAAATACCAACTTTAAGCGTAGGAAAATAGGGGATGATTGATAATTCGTCGGTTAAAACTTTGTTTTTACAGTAAATTATTACTTTTTGTATCACTTTTAAGAGGCGTTTTTTCTGTTGTTTGCTTCAAACCGACTCTAAACTTAGAAGCGTTTTTCCTAAACAACCACAATCTCACAATCAGCTACAAAAGTAAAAACGCCTTAAGCGTGAACTGAATGGTTTTGACGTTTCTTTTTTTAACCGACTTCAAAAAAAGGAGGAGGTTCTCAATTCAGATGTATTTTTTATTTTTTTTTATTTTTGAAAGAAAGAAAGAAAACATTTATTCGTGGACAAAACAATGGGTGTAAAAAACAAAACACAGAACGTAAAAATAGCAGGGTCCACGAAAAGGCCCCTACTCAGCATGGTGCTAACTAGAAGGCCAGCGCTGGTCTTCCGTCGGAACCTTTACATGAGTTACCTCCTGGAAGGCAACACAAAACAAATACCTACGCTAAACATAATATATATATCTTAAAACTATTCCAAATCCCGAGCCATATTCGTGCCAGAGTGGCACGGCAGATTGCATCGTGTGAACGCGTCGCCGCGTTTTTAATGTTTGTTACCTCAGAACTCCGTCATTTATGAACCAATTCGTACAATTCTTTTTTTAATTGAAAGAATATGCTTCCATATTGGTCCCATTGTTTTCAAAACCCCAGTTGGATAATGGGAACCATGAGGAATTGAGGGAACTCCTCAAATATATTAGGCACGCGTGTAGTAATTTCGGTATTTTCTATTATAACTCGTGTATTTACACCCGGAAATCATGAATTTGGTGATGATGAAGACCACAGATGGCTTGTGGAACTTCTCAATGATGTACTTCAAACTATATAAGTACGTCACATATTCTGATATGATTCCGTTGAAATAGCAAACAATGAAGTGCCAAAGGTAATTTAGAGATCCTTGAGGAATTGACGGAAGTCCTCAAATATTATCGGCCCACATACAGCGATTTGGTTTATTGGTCTAAAAATCAACGCATTTGCTCTCGGAGATCAGTTCACGTGGTAAATTGGAAAAAAAAATGTGGAAATGTTCATGTGGCTTGGCGGAGTACTGAATTAAAGTCAGTTAAAACTTTGTTATGAAAGTAAATTATTAAGCAAGTAATTGGTCCTATAAATAACCTAATATTATTTTTTAAGGATATAGTTGTACCAAAAAAAAACCTTTTATTGATTTTTATCGAACCACTACTACCTACAATGAAACATTGTAGTAGTGATGGTTCAGGGGCTACAGCCTTTGTCTACTTTCCAGCTTGGTGTTAGACCATCTATTGCCACATTTCCGAACAGTGGCGTGAAAAGTTATTTGCTGTTTGAAAGTATATTGATATTGAACAATTCATGGGACCAATCTGGTCCAATGAATTATTATCGTACTTAATTAATTTTTGGTGAGGAATTGAGGGAACTTCTCAAACATATTAGGCAAGCTTGTAGTGATTTCGTTGCTCTCGGAAACCACTGATGATGAAGTTCACATTCACAGAGGACTTATGGGCTTCCTCAATGATTCCGGTCACATTTCCTTGATGTGGCCATTAACGACTTACCAAATGTAAAGTCGAGTGAACTCTTCAAATATGTGCCCCCAGGGAAAAAGAGCCTACTCTGTAATGCCCTTTTTTTATTTAGAGCTAGCGTGTCCAATTAAATAACATTTGAAAAAAACCGGCCAATCACGACGGTTCCGTACTCGCATATTATGTAGCTTATTAAACTTTATTTTGAGTTTTGTTATGAAAACCTTTAGAGTAGTTCAGTTACCGCTGACCGAAAGTCATGAAATTTGGCTTGAATTCGTAACATGGAATTTCATTTCACTGATGTAGGTAATAATACTATTAAGAGTATATTATTTTTGAAATTCAGTTAAGATGTAAAATTACCTAATATTGACCGGCGACGAGCGAAAGGTCAAGCAACTTCGGGTATGAAAGGCGACTGTTTGATCCCGGTTGTTGTCTAACAGTTGTCTTTATTACGAGTTAGAGAACTTAGGGCATTTATAAACTTATAACACAAAAATTGCTCACACACTTGGAAAAGCCTAATAACAAGAGGGTCTACTTTTACCAGGCCCCGTAGCATGGATGGCCTTATCACGCGATAAGTGACATGATAGAGCATCCGTCCCTGACTGACACCGTTCGATAGAACGAGACGACGCTGTTATCTTGTCACTTATCGGGTGATACGCTATCCATGCTACGGGGCCAGTAGGTCAGATGGCGGTTTCGCCGCCAAATCTAGTGCCTACGCCAATACTTGCCTGATATTTAGGATGCAACCGCGAAAGCTACGCAAAGAAGAAGCGCTAAGCGTTTTAGTATATAAATTCCTTGCGATACTTAATTGGATCCGTTATAGTATTTTTCAACACACCTGCTCGTAAAGTAGGTCTTATTACAGCGTATTTACACTGATAATGCAGAATATTACCCATGTCGTGCCTTTTACATTACATTATCGCACTAGTGCCTTTTCATTACATATCTTTTTAAATATTAGCAAAATAATGCAGAATATTACCCATGCCGTGACTTTTACATTACATTATCGCACTAGTGCCTTTTCATTACATATCTTTTAACATTTTCATTTTTTATTTTTTATTTTTTTTCCTCGCAAATGTGTTGAAAAACGTCGTATGAAACACGTGAGCATTGGTCATTACACTTCTCGTCTCCATTAAGCCTTCGCCTTCGGCTCAGGCTTAAAAACCGACTCGAGTGTAATGACCAACTTAGCACACTTGTATCATAATGTACTATTACGTCATACTTGGCCATAAAGTAGGAATTACCGCACGCTATGCGTGCGGAAAACCCCACTTCTTGGCCAGATAGAGACGTAAAATTTTGTACTCACCACGGGCGGTAATAAAGAAAGCCTCAGAGCGCATGTTTATCGCCCTTGCCTTCGGCTCGGGCGTCAAATACCTGCGATCTGAGACATTCTTTGTTTAACCGCCCTAGGTAAGTAATGTACTATTATTTTGAATATAAATTATTTATTTGTATAGAAACAGTACAGGGATGTCGCATTATATTATGTTCATGTGTATGCAAGCGTGCACATATCGATACCTGCAGACTCAAAGGGCGTAACAGCCTGTTGTTGTAATGGCTGTTACGCCCTTTGAGTCTGCAGGTATCGATATGTAGAAGTCAATTAAATTATCAAAAATTCTGATTTTATGATCAATAACAACTATTGCAATTCTTGGTTCACAGTCACAGTTCCAAGTCGACACATTCTGGAAGCAACTCAAGTGGAAGCAGTGGGTATGGTGGGAAGCCATCTACGTCTGGCAGCTGGTTAGTACAGATTGGTACCCTTGTCCGCGATAATGGAACGCACTTTATTGAACTGGGACTAGACGTCATCGATGACAAGATCTATAATCACGAATAGTAGAATTTTAACTCTAAGATAAAACGAAGAAAAAAAGTCCCTACTACGGAAATGCGAACTGAAAAGTATAAAATATATGGTATTTTCCTGATATTCAACTCTCTCATGTCTGGACTAAAGCTGTATACGCAATACGCATGCATCAACTCATATTTAAGCCCCAAATGTATGCGACCACGGCAAAATTATTATTATTACTATTTTTATTACGGAAAAATAAATCTCATTTTATACTTTTCCGATTTCTGTATGTATATTTTTTTAGAATTGTATTATTGTTCCATAAACCCTTCATGCCTTACCTGTCCGCATGTCTGCTATGGTATCATCCCAGAAAGAGTCAGTGGTGAAAAGGCGTAAGGCAAACTACATGGCCCTATAAAAAAAACAAATGGTACAACGCAGATGACGGTCGCCGCTGAGTTTTTTACTTTTTACACAAGCAAAATTGTTGCTACTAAATAAATTCAATGAACAAAATTATTGAAAATCTAGTTTGAGACCGGATATTTAGTGATACCTACTTGAAAATTAATTGCACGAAACTGTCAGCGATACTCTGGGTATCAAGGCGGATACGAGAATTAATAGTTAACTTTGTTAAATTCACAGCAATATATTAAGTCAAGTGCCAGAAAAAAGGACAAAAGATAAAGAAGGGAAGAAGAGAAAGCAACAGGCGCATACAGAATTAGTCCAAATCCAAACTGATGTAGAGTTCAGGCTGCCTGATCCGGCCCCGATCATCGAAGCCGAAGAGGAACTTCAAATTGGTGGGTGATATTTGTATAAAGCACTTCTGGAACAAAGGATCACTGATCTTTGTTGGTCTATCTTCGTTCTCATATCTTAGACATGCCACGCTTGCACACTCCGATCTCTCGCTCCGACGCGACGTATGTAGCACCACTGCCGTGTGAACGAGCCGGTACGGCCCGGCCTTCCTATATAATAATTGGCATTCACATCAAATTTATATATTTTTATTTTATTTTTTATTGACTAATTAATAGACATTTACAAGATGATAATTAACATAAAATAAATTAAATTAAAACTACGTTAAATCTAAAAAAGGCCCTCGAGGCATTGTACCGAGGATGCTGGCGGCATTTCCTCGTTGAATTGCAATGCTGATGCGTTGCGCAAGAAAGCCGCCAGCTCTTCGGTCACCAGTTACATCAACCAGACGTTTCGCGATTTCCGCAAATAACTTATGCGCACTAGGACCCCACGGACCGAGGGTTTCGACGCCAAAGGGTACAACGTTGTACTCTCTGCCGAGGCCTCTATATTTATAACATTTCAACATAACAATTTATATACACACACAATACGCACTAGCATATTGTGTATGGGGTATTTTTTTCAGATTCTTATTATATTCTTTTTTATAAATCGGTTCCTGTTATCTCTCCGGTTCTCTTTTTTTGTTGTATAGTTTCACCGCCACCTGCCAGTGACCAGACACAAAATGGAGTGCAGGGGAGTTTGGAAGTAGTCAAGGAAGATACAGTTGAAAAGGTGAGCTATCCAGATTTACTATTGAATAATACTTCGTCTCCAAGATTTCCTCGACTGAAAAATAGGGAACTATAATGGCGTTTGAGACCCGATCGGAAAGGGCAAGATAATTCAGGGCTCCCCCAGGAATTGTGTTTTTCCGCATGGTAATTGTCATAAAGTGGGCAGGTCTGACGTAAAAACCAGATACATAAGGCAATGATTTCCCGATCGACACCAACTGAAGAGAATGATAACTTCTCTTGTACTTTGATCTTGTGCGACATGTTTTTGGGTGAATATTCAGCGTTTTTAAGGCGTTTTTTTGTCGTCATTGTCGTCTCCAGGAAATACTATTAAAAGAGACGAATATCAGAGTCCACTTTTGATGAAAAGTAAGCCAATACCGGTGCACAGTCTTTTTTGATTTAAGTTTCCGCGGTATGTTTTACCTCTGCTGAAATAATCTTGAGCCGACAATGACTTTAAAACCGAGCGGTTCAAACGCTCGGAGATTGGCCCATTTGCTTAAACCTGTTATTTTGTACAATGACGTGCATACATACAGTCATACATACATTCCTACATACATAAGATGGTTGTATTTTAAGACATTGTCACGTCACGGATGTCTTATCCTCAACGATAAGTGATAAAAATACATACAGTGGAACATATAACCTCCTCCTTTTTTGAAGTTAGTAAAAAATGGCAAGCACCGGTGATTAAAAATTAAAAAACGCATTTATTTCATGCGTTGGCAACGGGATCATCGGCGCCGCTGTATCCGAACTTGCTTGGTTGCTCAAGAAATTCTGATCGGAAATTATATGTAGGTATATTCAAGATAGCGGCCAATATGAATCTGAAACCACATTTCGGCGCTGTGAAGTCAGTAGCTAGTTACATGATTATGAGCACGACGTTGAACTGGCAAATCGTCATCGCAACCGGCAAGTTCCCAATCAGTGGAGTCAAAATAGGGACAAAGCCTTGACAAAAATATAATTTCATCATCATCATCATCATTGTCAGCCCGTAATCGTAATCGCCCACTGCTGAGAATAGGCCTCTCTTCGAGTACGCCACCCGTCCCTATCCTGGGCTAATCTTATCCAGAAGTGACCCGCGATCTTCCTAATATCGTCCACCCATCGAGCTGGTGGACGGCCGACGCTCCTTTTACCTAGAAGTGGCCACCAATCTGACACCTTTTTGGTCCACCTACCATCATTCTGCCTGGCAAGGTGTCCTGCCCAGCCCCACTTGAGTTTGGTAATGGTGGCACCTTAGTGCGACGTCGGATCTCAACATTCCTCACTCGGTCTATAATATAATTTGCTTCTCCCAAACTATTTAAAATTTATTTGAAATAGCTAGTACCTATTATTTTCGACAAGTTCAAATTCGTGACTATTTGAATAATTTTATCAAGAAATAATATTATAATTGTATCTTTTCAGCCGGACAATTGCATTATCCCGCAGCCATCAACGAATACTCTTACCGCCAAATCTGGGTATTCGGTAAGTACCTACTGTTAAAAATAATAAAGTTGATAGTTGGAAATCGTCTAAGCTCTCTATGTTTTTGCTGTATGAATCTGAATCAGACTACATTACTATTATAAAAAGTAGTTTACAAACAGTAGGGAATTCGTAATGTGCTTAGGCCATTACAGCCCTTGCAATTTGTCATAACAACCAACACAGACGCAGCTATAAGTATGAATTGATGTCTCATTCTACTATAGCTGCGTTTCGGTCTGTTGTTTGTGATAAATTGCATCGTTTGTAGTGTGCTTTTTACAAGCTTTACTTTGCCCTGAACGACACAGTGCCTCTCAGCGTACAAATTATACTTTTCTTTTCTTTTCTGTTTTGCCTACTAACATTTAGCTTTAAAATTATTTTATGTACTAACAAACTTATGGATTCTATGAGTCTGAAATAAATGATTTTTATTTTATTTATTATTATTTACTACCTTTTTAACCCCCGGGCCCCGACGCAAAAAGAGGGGTGTTTATAAGTTTGACGTGTCTGTGTGTCTGTCTGTGGCATCGTAGAGCCTAAACGAATGGACCGATTTAAATGCGGTTTTTTTATCCGAAAGCTAACGTGATCGAGATGGTTCTTAGCTACGTTTTATCGACATAGGTTTAGCCGTTTTTGAGATATTGAACTTTCAAATGAAAATGTCGGGGGTTTTTCAACTTAGCTAAGTTGTTAGTTACTTAGTTTGTTCTGGTCAAATCTAGCATGTCAAATTTCCCAAAGTCCAATCGATTTTAAATTGTGTACAATTATGTAAGCCGGATGCATTACTAAGGTACCAAAGCTGGTCTGATGACAGAGACTGAAGGTGACATGAACTCCTGAATTAGATAACATAAACCCGTCGTGGGCTCGTTATGATTCTCTTAATGAATAGTTGAGGACTGCAAAAAAGTACAGTCGGCAATAAAAGCTTGTATAAGTAAGATTATTTGAGTTGGCCGAAAGGGGAATGGATGAAAATTTTAGAAGTGCCTCATTATTTTTTTGGTGATAGGAATAACCTTCCTTAGCACCAGAAAAAAGTTGCAGACTTTTCAGCTGCTTCAATTATTTTTGAAAAATATAAACAGTTTAGTGTAGTATCCTAAAAGTGGCACTGGAACACACGTTTCATGTGCTCTGCCTACCCCTTTTAGGGATAAAGGCGTGATTGTATGTATGTATGTATGTATAAACAGTTTCCTCACTTACGTTTTTGGTATAGGACGGCGAATAAGACACTTTCCTTGATCCGTCTAGTATTATTACATTTTCAAAATCCGTGGTATCACACTGGCAATGATATTGACAGCTGCAGCAGCTATATTTGTCATTCCCAGGGTCAGATATTTAAAATATTTTTTGTAATTTTGTATGGATCAATAAAGTGTCTCATTCGCCGTCCTAAACCCAAAACGTAAGTGAGGAAACAGTTTATATTTTTCAAGAATAATGGAAGCAGCTGAAAAGTGTGCAACTTTTTTCTGGTGCTAGGGAAGGGCCAACAGATGTACTCTCTAAGATAGATCAACTGAAATGGCGATGGACAGGGCACATGCCATACAGACAAGAAAAATGGTGCAATATTGTAACACACTGGTACCTTAGAGATGGTAAGAGGAGTAGGGGAAGGCAATACAAGAGATGGGAGGACGAGCTCAAACTGACAGCCGGTCCAAACTGGAAAAGGGTCGCTTATGATATACAGCAATGGAAGGGGTTGGAGGAGGCCTTTGCCAAGAGGCACACTGAACTCAGACATAATATAAGAAAAAAAATACTTTTATATATATTTACAAAACAACATATAGCTACAAAAAAAATCTAAAAAGTAAATAAAAAGAAAATATATTATACATTGTATATAAATAACAAAAAAAAAGAGATACATGTCCTACATTAAAACATTATATATATCCAATATGGAGTTCAGGATAAAGGGCTTATATAGATATGGAAAGTTATTCCTATCAACAAAAAAAGAATCAGGCACTTCTAAAATTTTCATCCATTCCCCATTGCATCAAAGTAGCCATATCAAAAAGCAACTCTACCGTACGAGGTAGAAGTTTTATGAAAATATTTTTGACAGGACCTTATGTTTATACAGGAGGGGTTTTCGTGTGTGATATCGATGCAGGATGGCGTGGTGCTGTACACCTCCACCTCGCTCACCGACACGCTCGGTTTCCCTAAGGGCATGTGGATTGGAAGGTCTTTTATAGATTTCATCCACCCATTGGTAAGTACACATTGCACCGGCCGTAACTAAAATTGGTTTATTCTAGAGTAATGAATATCAAATGTGACTAAGGGGATAATCACGATTAAAATGAGCCGAGTTGGGACCATTTCGTGACATGTTTATTTTATGTTTGTCGTTATGTGTATGTGACTAATAAATGTTTTTCTATTTCTATTTCATATATGACAAAAAGTCAAAAATACCGTTTTATGATGAACAACACATCATGTTATGTAAAAGCCATTGTGGTAAACATACGTTCCATAGATACTAAAGTTCGTTCTGCGGATAAGGATAGAATGGATCAAAAACATTTTGTAGTATTAGTTAGTGTTCGTACTTCCTGTGGGCAAATTTCATTAATTAAGACCCTTTAAGAACTCATGGTATGCGGGTAAAACATCAGCGTTGCAAATATATATGTATATATATATACATATATATACATATTTTCCATCAACTCACTCAGAACTATTTCACCCCACACTACCCCATTTTACGGATACAGGTTAAATACTACTACAGATTTAATAGTATTTTATGCAACTGTTGTATAAGAAGGGTCTTAAAAGGCGAGTGGCGTGGGTTGCGATGCGAGCCCTGGCGAGCATCGCAATTAAAGACGCCACGAGCGTTTTTAGACCAGTTATACACCGTTGCATACAATACTTTTTCTACGACGATTTTTAAATAAATAGCAGACTACAGAATAGTTAAACTTTTCAGGCAGCAAGTTTTCTATTCGTACTTTTGCTACCTACTCGCGCAATTACTTCAGTAGGTGGAGTTATTAATTTCTTCGACCATTTTAAAAGGAACGTACACTTTTGTCTTCACAAACACGAATATAATCTTAATAGTTTAGGACTAATAGTTTATCATCTTTCGTCCTTTCATTTTGAACTGTATTTTGGTGGGAAATCGGAAATGTGACACCTCTTGCTTATGGTTTGTTTTGTTTTTAATTTGTTTGCACTTGCCATCCGAACCAAACAGAATCCGGACCCGGACCGAATTAGAACTGTTTATTTTCATAAATAATACCAAGAATTTATAAAATATGCAATTTAATACACAATAAATGATGATTTATTATTATTGTAGTAAATAATTTATAATACACAAATGTTTAATCGTAAATAAATACTTTTATTTCGAAATATTTGTTTATGAAGGTGGCACCACTGCAATATAGCGGCCGATTTAAAAAAAAGTTAAACAGTGCTTTTATGAAAAATGTATGAACCAAAAAAGTACGCTAAACAGTGCGTTTTTGGGCCATAGAGCATAGAGTTTTTCGACGACTTATTAGTGGTGTCATTGTATTTGAGCTACAGCCTATATAAATGACAGATAACGGTTCAGGAGTAGAAAAACTATATTATGTACTAGATGCCCGCGCGCTTCCGCCCGCGTATTACAAAGAACGTGCAACAGTAAGGTGCAACTAGTTTGGATACCAGGGCACAATGGCTTCATCGGCAACGAAAGAGCAGATGAACTTGCAAGAGGGGGCTCTACAAATCACTTTGTAGGTCCAGAACCATTTGTGGGACTCTCGCAGGGGACCATAATATCGGCCTTTAAAGCCTACGCCAAAACCAAACACCAACACGAGTGGAGGAATGAGGCTGGCTTAGGGCACTCTAAGCTCTTCATAGAAGGAGTGGACTCGGGCTGGACCAGAAAACTCGGAAAATCCAGTAGGAAGCAACTCAGAATTATATCTGGGGTGTTCACAGGTCACTTCGGGGTCAAGGATCTCTTGGCCAAGATGGGACTATCTGATAGTTTAGACTGTAGAATGTGTGGCGAGGAGGACGAGACTATGGAACACGTATTGTGTGAATGTCATGCCCTTGCCAGACAAAGAATGAACTACTTTGGTAACGGTTACCCGCAACCAAAGGAATTCAAGGTGCTCCCGGCGAACTGCATCATCCGCTTTGTGGAAATGATGGAGCAAGCCTGGGAGCAGGTATAAAGGAGAGGGCAAATGCACAAACGATCCCACTGGGTCGAAGTGCATCCGAAAGGGCCCTCACCTAGATAAGATAAGATAAGATAAGATTACAAAGAACGCAAGCAAAATCTCGGGATTAAGTATAGCCTAAGTACTCCCCGAAAGACCATTATTCTCACATGCGTGGTTTTGGTGATTACCCCCTACATACATACAATCTTAGAAAATCACTGAATTTTCCTGTTTTAAAATTTTATAATATGTATGTACTAGCTGCCCGCGCGAATAACGCAGCCAAACGCGAAAAAATATAAATAGATCATCATCATCATATAAATATAGGTAGTAATAACAACATTTTGTCTCGTTCGCTCGTTAACGTTAGCACGATAAGCCTTAGATTGATGTATTTTGATCGTTTTCACCAAAGAGCCGTCAAATATAACTTTTAGTTTAAAAGCAGTAGCAAATTTTATGTAAAATGCTGGCGCATATGAATATCGTTTTACAAACAATGAACTTGTTAGAGATATACCTTTTTACCGCCGCGCGGAGGATTCGCCTTAATGGTTACTTCTTCTTACAGGATCACAGTACGTTTGCGTCTCAAATCACGAGTGGTGTTGCGGTCCCGAAGGAAGCTAATGGTATCGACACAGGTAATTCCTAGATAATTACTAACAATTATGATCGTCTTAACACAGTTTTTTTAGGGTTCCGTAGCCAAATGGCAAAAAACTGAACCCTTATAGATTCGTCATGTCTGTCTGTCTGTCCGTCTGTATGTCACAGCCACTTTTTTCCGAAACTATAAGAGCTATACTGTTGAAACTTGGTAAGTAGATGTATTCTGTAAACCGCATTAAGATTTTTACACAAAAATAGAAAAAAAAATAAGTTTTAGGTCACAGAACTGAAACTAAAAAAAAAAATATAATCAAACCCATACGTGGGGGGTATCTATGGATAGGTCTTCAAAAATTATATTGAGATTTCTAACATCATTTCTTTCTAAACTGAGTAGTTTGCGCGACAGACACTTCCAAAGTGGTAAAATATGTGTCCCCCCCCCCCCCCCCCCGTGTAACTTCTAAAATAAGAAAATGATAACATGTACATTACCATGCAAACTTCCAACAACAATTGGTTTGAACGAGATCTAGTAAGTAGTTTTTTTTAATACGTCATAAATCGTAAAAAGCAATTTATTTAACGGAACCCTTCATGTGCGAGTCCGACTCGCATTTGGCCGTTTTTTTTAAATGGAATGCAATCGACTAGCGGCAGTCGGTTATACGTTGCCGGCAATGATTCCGGAATCATAAGCTTAGTACCTATTAGAAATGCTGGCTGCGTGATATACACCGTGGGCGTTAATAACCCGAAATATTTTAACCACGCATTCCTTAGGTCATTAGGCGCAAAAAAAAAATGTTATTTGAACCCCAGTCAAATCCTGCTTAGTTTTGAAGATATTATCATTTTCATGTAAACTATTTATTGTGATTAGTAAAGTGCATTAAGCTCTTTTGATGGAGAAGTTGCTACCGATGTTGCCAAGTTTCGAGTCGTTATTGACATACATCAAAGCGACAACTACCACTCACTAAATTCATTCTTTTTTGGAGAAATAATCGTTACCATTTTATTAAAAGGGATGATTTCCATCCAGGAAGCGATACTTATCCAAATTTTATTTACAAAAACCAAAAAAATACAGATTTTTTTTTTTTTTTTTTATACTGAATTTGGATTGGATTCATATAACATTTTTTACTCCTGGCCCCGTAGCATGGATGGCCTTATCACGCGATAAGTGATAGGATAGAGCTGCCGTCCCTGGCTGACACCGTTCGTTAGAATGAGACGACGCGCTTATCCTATCACTTATCGCGTGATAACGTCATCCATGCTACGGGGCCTGAAGACTTCCGGAATGCGTGGTTAAAATCTTTCGGGTTATTAACGCCCACGTGTGTATATGACATTTTTAGCCATCGATTGTCTCAAATGCTCATGTTACGCCTTATGTACCCGCTGCTTCATAGTCGTGACATTATGGTCAAAGTAGTGTTCATATGTAATTTATCAATAAAACTCGACATCCGACAATGATTATTATCTCTATTTATTGTTTGCCTGTGCGGCCATTAAAACTGCTGTTGCTTTTGTTGGTAATTATTAAAATGCAGCTTTTCCTTCCCTCTTTCAGCATGATTTCCGAGTTTGAATTGACCTACTCTATAATTACATGAGACTTAAACTGTAATGGAACCGCTGGATGCGGGTGGCGCGGGACCGGTCATTTTGGCACTCTTTGGGGGAGGCCTATTTCCAGCAGTGGACGTCTTTCGGCTGATATTTATGATGATGAAACTGTAATTAAAAGAGAATGAATTGCTTTCGCATGTATAATATTAAAATAATCGTTTTAAGGTGGTTCGATTGCCATACAAAACGTTATTTGACATTCGTAGGCTAACGGCGTGATATTTTAAGAAACTTATGTAACAAACTTTCACCAATTGGCTTCCCATTTGCGCCAAATTCCCCCTTTCCTAGAATAAACTGCGAATGTCAAATAACGCTTTGTATGGCAATCGAACCACCTTAAGAGGGAAGGCAGTACAATTGTGTACGTTTATTTTGACCCAGTTAAATCGCCTGGCAGCTCCGTGTCGACCATATTCTGTCGCATCAGGCGATACAGGTCGCTGGTGACGGGGTTCAATGTGAAGGAGAGGACCGTCTCCTTCATGCCGTTCATGTTGAAGATGACCTTTAAAAACGTGTACGAAGATAAAGTATCCACCATTTACTTGGTTATACATGCCAAGCCGGTGTGCTCTGCGTTCAAAAGTAAGTTGCTCTAGCATTTTCATGACTCTCACCGATGATGTAATATAAAAATACAGGTAGATAGGTTAGAAGCGCTCCACAATCGGCACACTAAAATTGAGTCAATAGGGAACATTACGCAAAACTCTTCGTAGGTGGCGACACTAGCAGCGTTGACATTGTATCTCGTTCCCACTTGCGGTATTGTCTATGCAAGCATTCTTGAATCCTTGTCACTCATTTGACAATCAATTGTGCATGTGTGTGTGAATCCCTATATTCCTATACTGTTTTACTATTAGTGGTAGTGCTGCCTCTGGCGGCAGAACATTGCAGTAATGTTCCTTATTGCACCAACTTGCCTCAGTTTCGCGTCGTCAATAGAAACGTAAACGTGTCTCAGCTGTCAGATGTGCCTGGCCATTTTAAACAGGGAATTTCGTATAGACAACATATCTACCTCTTTTTAGGGTTCCGTACCAAAAAGGTAAAAAAGGAACCCTTATGGTGCGACTCTGTCCGTCTGTCCGTCTGTCCGTCCGTCCGTCCGTCTGTCTGTCACAGTCTCAGGAACTACTTGAGCTATCAATTTGAAATTTGGAACAACTGTTAAAAGGGTTAAGACACGTGTATGGAAAATGAATGAATTAAATATACATTTTTGTTTTCTGTTTTAATGACGAATATGAGGAGGGTTAAAAAATCAAAGTCTAGTAAATAGATCAAGTGGGGAATCATATGAAAGGGCTTGACTTGCACTTTCTAAAACCGTTTTTATTTATTTTCTACAGTGGTTAAATTTTGATTTATTAAGGAAAATGTAGAAAAAAATACCACTTCTTATCTCCGAAGCGAAAATTCTGAAATAATTACTTATGATTAAGAGTAACATAAATAAAACAGGAAAAATAAAACGACATCTCTATCTTATTTTTTTATTTATCAAAAATAATTTCTTAATTAAATTTGTAATTTAGGTACTTACTTTGGTTTGAAATTTTATATCTTCAAATTCCTATCAGATTATCGTTAAAGTCCCTTCTTTCAAATAAAAACTAAATAATCGAAATCGGTACGCGTGATAAAAAGCTATCGCTGATGAACAAACATACTAGGTTGTTAGTTGTTAGTACCAAAATGCAGAAGGCGCTTTGCAACGGTAACTTCTACTATGAGCTGTTTAAGATTGTTCAAGAATGAATGGGGTCCTAAGTTTGTACGGAACCCTCGGTGCGTGAGTCAGACACGTACTTGACCGGTTTTTTTATATTACCTCATTGGCTCTCACTCTATGGATTGTAAAGTACATATTATTTATCGTTTCATCGAACGACCGTATACTTAGTCAGTGCAAAGTCGATTTTTGCTTGACTTCTTGACTTCGTTTGACATCATTTACTCTTAAAGTTTCAGATAAGAGTTTACAGTTTCCTGCAATACGTTTAAGTGGCTCGAAACATGATACACCTCTATTTTTTAGCCGACTTCAAAAAAAGGAGGAGGTTCTCAATTCGGATGTATTTTTTTTATGTTTAATGTTTGTTACCTCAGAACTCTGTCATTTATGAACCGATTCGTACAATTCTTTTTTTAACTGAAAGTATATGCTTCCAGGTTGGTTCCATAGTTTCCAAAACCCCAGTTGGATGATGGGAACCATGAGGAATTGAGGGAACTCCTCAAATATATTAGGCACGCGTGTAGTAATTTCGGTATTTTCTATTATAACTCGTGTATTTACACCCGGAAATCATAAATTTGGTGAAGTGGAAGTGATGATGAAGACCACAGATGGCTTGTGGCTTGTGTGATGTCTCAATGATGTACTTCAAACTATATAAGTACGTCACAGATTCTGATATGATTTCGTTGAAATAGCAAACAATGAAGTGCCAAGGGTAATTCTGAGATCCTTGAGGAATCGACGGAAGTCCTCAAATATTATCGGCCCACATACAGCGATTTGGTTTATTGGTCTAAAAATCAACGCTTTTGTTCTCGAAAATCAGTTCATGTGGTAAATTGAAAAAAAAATGTGGAAATGTTAATGTGGCTTGGCGGAGTACTGAATTGAAGTCGGTTAGAACTTTGTTTTAAAAGTAAATTATAGAGCCTTTAGATCTTTGTGCGGCAGAGAAGCCAAAATGAGTTTTCCCGGCATTCTCACTGGAAAGGGCTTGTCCATATATTACGTCATCGTTTTTTTGTCGATTTTTTGACCCCCCCTCCCTATCATCATCTTCTTGTAATAATTTACTTTAAAAATAAAGTTTTAACCGACTTCAAATCAGTAGCCAAATTGCTTCAAATTTGCCCATAAAATTTTAAGAGTTCCCTCGATTTCTCCAGGATCCCATCATCAGAACTAGATTTTGGTGACAACGGGACCAATCTGGAAGTATATGCTTTCAAACAAAGAAATAATTTTTCAAATCGGTTTATAAATTACGGAGTTATCGCGTAACAAACACAAAAAAAAACAAAAGATGAATTGAGAATCTCCTCCTTTTTTGAAGTCGGTTAAAAATGAATACCGTCATCCAATGGTCAGAATCAGAATCAAAAATAATGTTTATTGTAGAACATAGGCTGTAAAATACAGAGTTGTTAAATAAATTTGGTGATCATCCGAGTACTATGTCTTGCCAATGGGCGTACAAAACATTCGGTAGGCAGGCATCCTCAGACCTCCCCTATTTAGAAACAAAGTAATATATGGACAGTCATTATTATATAACGTGTAATTTTAGCTCCCAACGAGGTTATCGAGGAGCCGATACATTTCGTAATGCGACATGTCGCAAATGGAAACCTGGAATACATCGATAACGAGGCAGTCCCGCTGCTGGGCTACTTGCCCCAGGATATCACCGGCAAAGACATGCTGCAGCTGTACTACCCCGAGGACCTCCCGTATGTGAGGCATCTGTACGAAACCATAATGAAGCAAGGACGAGTGCCTCGCTCCGACCCTTACAGGTGACCCTTCTACTGAACTTATAACAACATTTCATAATGAAGCAAGGACGAGTGCCTCGCTCCGACCCTTACAGGTGACCCTTCTACTGAACTTATAACAACATTTCATAATGAAGCAAGGACGAGTGCCTCGCTCCGACCCTTACAGGTGACCGTTCTACTGAACTTATAACAACATTTCATAATGAAGCAAGGACGAGTGCCTCGCTCCGACCCTTACAGGTGACCCTTCTACTGAACTTATAACAACATTTCATAATGAAGCAAGGACGAGTGCCTCGCTCCGACCCTTACAGGTGACCCTTCTACTGAACTTATAACAACATTTCATAATGAAGCAAGGACGAGTGCCTCGCTCCGACCCTTACAGGTGACCCTTCTACTGAACTTATAACAACATTTCATAATGAAGCAAGGACGAGTGCCTCGCTCCGACCCTTACAGGTGACCCTTCTACTGAACTTATAACAACATTTCATAATGAAGCAAGGACGAGTGCCTCGCTCCGACCCTTACAGGTGACCCTTCTACTGAACTTATAACAACATTTCATAATGAAGCAAGGACGAGTGCCTCGCTCCGACCCTTACAGGTGACCCTTCTACTGAACTTATAACAACATTTTGTTCTTGAAGGCGACGTAGGCTCGTGGTCTTCTCTCCCTCTCACTGAGCATAAGCGTGAGCTAGATGGAAGTGCGTATTCGGAAGCGCGATTATCATGTTTTTTAATTTAATTTTTTTGTGCGTGTTTATAAATAAAAAAGTAATAGCTAAGTTCCCTCTAACATGATATTGCCGATTTTTAGAACCAATTTTAATATGTTTATCTATCCAAATATCATAAACCCTCCATGATGCGTTCAAGAACCGCACATTATGACCACCATAAAAATAGACAGTTTTGTTAGAACAAATTTCTTATCTGTGAAAATGTTATTATTGCTAAATAAGTAATAACATCGATTTCGATAATATTATTTCATTCAAATTTCGAACGTCTCTGAAAAACAAAGAAATTTGATTTAACCTCTAATCTAATATCAGTCGAGATGACGTTTAGTTCGAAATTAATTGTCAATTTGCATACAAATTTGACAAATGTCGCACGTAAGTAAGATATCGAACGATATGATAGTTGGATTAGTTGGATCCGACTCTAGTTTGGCTCTGAATTAAAAAAAAAACTATGCCAAACAGCTGCCAGAAAACAACGCCGCGATGCCGGTCATAGGGTCGTTTCGCCGGTAACGCGACCACCTTCGGTTGGCGACCACTTGACGGACTAGGCTGCTTCAATTAAAGATATTAACATTTCTACAAACCCAACAGAAAACTAATTAGTTATTAACTATTCTTGAATAGTGTCAGAATAAGAATAAATACACTTTAAAACCGAAAGCTTAATCCAAAGCAAGAAAAAATAACCTCAATTCACACATTTCACACATTGCTTCCGAAAAGTGTTGACGTGCAGTGAATCTGTAAAAAAAATAACGCGACAGTTGGCGCGAAAACTTTAGTTACGTCACTTAATTTTATTATTATGCTGAAATTAGTTACTTGATTGCTTAAATGATTTAGCTATTGTAATAATTTCGTTGAAATTCGGCATATTATAAAAGTAGATTTAAATAAAATGGGGTGGTCGCGTACCCAAAAAAATTATTACCAAAGAAGTCGGATAGCGACCACATCGTTTTTCTTTTTCTTTCCTTATGGATTCTTGCGGCACCCGCGATATTTAGCTTGGCAAGCCAATTGTGTCGGTAGGTATTTAAGCCGCGCCAATCCATGCTATGTCTTTAGTAGGTATATGTAATATAATAATAATAAATAAAATGAATAATTCATATGATTATATGATATGGTTATATTACAAATGCGAAAGTGTGTCTGTCTGTCTGTTACCTCTTCACGCTTAAACCGATGGACCGATTTTGATGAAATTTGGTATGGAGATAGTTTGAGTCCCGGGAAAAGACGTAGGATAGTTTTTATCCCCGAAATAATCCCCTAAGAGGCTGAAATATGGGTTGAAATTTTGTATGGAACTACGATATAAACGAGACACACGGACGGAGTCGTGGGCAGAAGCTAGTGTAGGTAAGTAGAATTTAATATAAAAGTTACATAAAAGCTTGTAAAATGGTGGCATTTAGATACCTACTATGAACGACATGTGTGACTGTAATAGCAATATATATAATAGCACTATGGTGTGAGCGAGATGGCGCGCCGTTTTCGATTCTATTTTGCATTGACAAGCAATGTAAAGTAGATTTAGAAGAGTAACAATTTGTAGTAGTATAAGGGCAGTCAGGTAGGTCCAACTTTGAGAAAGAGTTCAATCGTCGAATCCGACTCGGCTGGGCAGCGTTCGGGAAGCTACGCTATGGCACATCTGTTCGTCTAATATTCCGCAGTGTCTGAAGACGAGAGTCTTTGACCAGTGCGTGTTGCCAGTGATCACGTGTGGCACTGAAACGTGGTCGCTTCAGAAATCATAAGAAGCATCATAAGAAGGCTCAAAGTCACCCAAAAGGCAATGGAGAGAGGGCTATGCTCGGAGTTTCTCTGCGTGATCGCATCAGAAATGAGGCTATCCGCAGCATAACCAAGGTAATCGATATAGCCCTAAGCCGCTAAAGTTAAGTGGCAGTGGGCGGGGCACATTGCATGTAGAACCGATGGCCGTTGAGGCGGAAAGGTTCTCGAGTGGCGACCACGTACCTGAAGGCGCGGCGTGGGTAGGCCCCCCACAAGTTGACTGATGGCCTGGTAACGATCGCAGGAATCCGATGGATGCGGGTGGCGCAGAACCGGTCATTATGGCACTCTTTGGGGGAGGCCTATGTCCAGCAATGGACGTCTTTCGACTGATATGATGATGATGATGATGCATCGTTTTATTAACTACTTAAACACTATTTGCAAGAGTGGTCGCCAACTAGCTAACAGGTGGTCGCAAACCGACTAAAGCGGTCGCTATCCAGCGAATTCGCTATTTTGAAACCTTTTCCATATTTTTTCCTAATCTATGGATGAAAGTGCTATATTTTATTGTAGGTCTCAAAACATGACTATACTCAGAACCTATACGAATACCATCTATTATGTGTATACATTGAATAGGTATACATTTACTAATCTAAAGTGAGCAACTCGGCTAAGTGGTCGCTAACCGGCGAAACGACCCTAATTAGCGGCTCCTGAATGCATCATGGAGGCTTATGATATGTGGATAGATAAAGTAGTGTATGTAACTGTACATATTTAGGCATTATGTACAGTCACATAAACTACTATAGTTTCATCGAGCAATGCTAATTAACGTTGGATGGGTAAAATGTGATAAAAACAGGTGCAACAGAATTTTCAGAATTCTAAAATTGGCAAGTAACGAGGGGAACTGTCAACAAATTAAATCCAAATGTAACGTTATTTGCTGGTATAGTAGTTTAAACCGAAGTAATGCCATATAAAAGTTCCAAAAATCATTCGATACTCATATGTCCTACTACACTCATACACTACGTCCTGCTTTGAATTTAGCAGTCTCATTTAAGGGGACGTAGGTTCGTGGTCTTCTCTCCCTTTCACTGAGCATAAGCGTGAGCGAGATAGAAGTGCGTGTTTGGAAGCGCGGATATCAAGTTTTTTAAGTGTAATTTTTTGTGCGTTTTAATAAAAAAAAAGTAATAGCTGATTTCCCTCAAACATGACATTTCCGATTTTTAGAACCCATTTTAATATGTTTAGCTGTTGTGCATAATTTGTTATGATTTTTTAAAGTGTATTTTAGACCTATGGTGATTTTTTTTTATCGAGCGAAAGTCAAAAACTCAGGATTCGAATAGCTGATTTCCCTCGAGAAAGGCTTCAAGATTGTTAATTAAATTTAGGGCAGCCGTATTATAATCCAAACAAGAGCTACGATTTTTTAAAAATCTGTTTTTGGAGCCACGTCGCCTTGATGTTTATTTTACAATGTTTTTATTTCAGAATGAGGACTCAGAATGGGGACTACCTCAAGCTTGAAACTGAGTGGTCGTCGTTTTTAAATCCATGGTCTCGAAAACTCGAGTTTGTTTTAGGGAAACATTATGTTGTTGAGGTATGATAATAGTATGGTATATATAATTAATTAGTGCCGCTCGAATTAGTAATTAATTCGAAGTAGGTACCCAGTGGGTCAATCAACATTTTCTTGTTGTTATTCTGGCCCGGTGACCCAAGAGACAACAGTAACAGACTTTCTTAGAAAAAATACTATACACTGGACTCCTATCATGCTAAGGAGATGCCCCACCGTGGAATGGGTTTACCAATATGACAAAAACACGTGTTTAGTGGATTTGAACCCCATTAAAATAATAGTTTTAAAGGGTGACCCGGGAGACGTAACCATGGCAACGAGCAACAATAAATAGTTGATTGACCCTAGTATACTTAAAATGTGCATCAAAAGTCAACGCACAAAAAGTTCGAAGTTTATCAACACATACACTCGGTAACAACAAATATAGCTTTGGATTTTGTCACTGACATTACACATTCATCGTCATCATATCAGCCGAATGACGTCCACTGCTGTACATATGCCTCCCCCAAAGAGTGCCACAATGACCGGTCCTGCGCCACCCGCATCAAGCGGACTCCCGCGACCTTTACCAGGACATCAGTCTACCTTGTAGGGGGTTACACATTACATTACATGAACATTTTAATAAGACAAGTTTTTAAATTAAGAAAGTGCACGAATTGAATATATCTTTTTATAACCGGTATGTATTACATGACTTATATGAGAACAAAGTGATGATGTTTATCCAACCACGGTTATTCACAGGGCCCAGCCAATCCAGATGTTTTTCAATCACCACCAGCAACCAAGGTCACTAAGGTTCCGGAGGAAGATAAGATCGAAATCGAAGGCCTTAAAGATAGTATTGTGAGGATTTTGAATGAGGTAGGAACCGAAGCTCCAGGTCCATTACAAATTTTGCTTTGTTCAAGCAGAATAAGGTTTTAATTTGGGTTAAAATACATGTTTCTTACGCTTAACATAAGCATAATATGCTCAATGATACTTTCCGAACTTGTATCGTAAATAACAATATTGTTGATGTAGGTGCCGACGAGACCTGCAGAGCTGGTCAAGCAACAGATGACTAAGCAGTGCCATGACCTAGCTACTTTCATAGAAAACCTAATCGAAGAGCAGCCAAAGGTCGAAGAAGAGTTGCGGTTGGAAATACAAGAGATTGATAACAACTATTATGTGAGTTTATTATTACTATACATATTTATATTTAAAAGATCCCGGGTCTAACGCGATATTTCTGACGTCATTTGCCTTTATTTCTGGTGAACGACCCGCGTAAAATAATGATTATGACGTGTAACAAGCAGAAGCATTATGATCCCAGAGGAATTATGATGGTCTTTAATATCGTTCGTCCTTTACTCCCCCGCTTAGATTGTGATCAGAAATTGGCGGATAATTCATAGGTCATAAGTCATAACCATAATATTCGTTTGTTAGAAAGTTAATACTATTTTTAGGGTTCCGGACCAATAAGGTAAAAACAGAACCCTTATGGTGCGACTCCGTCCGTCTGTCTGTCTGTCTGTCACAAAGTTACAAAATTTCTCAGGAACTACTAATGCTATCAATTTTAAATTTGGAATAGTTGTAAACAAAGCAAATCCAAAATAACAATAAACAAAAATAACGTGTATGAAAAATGATTTTTTTTTGAATTCTATAAAAAAGGACGTATAAGAGGGGGGGCAAAAATGTAAAGTCTAGTTAGTAGGCCAAGTGGGGTATCATATGAAATGGCTTGAAATGCACTCAAAAACCAACATAGATTTTTTCTTAATAAAGCATGTTGAAAGTTTGTACGGAACCCTCGTGCGCGAGACAGACTCGCACTTGACCAGTTTTTTTATTTCAAAATAACATCAATAACCATAATATTACTTTGTTAGAAAGTTAATCTGGGGGCACGGCGGGGAAGTCGAGCAAAACAAAGAGGCACGGCCGTACCATCATTTTCTCGAAGCCATTTAGGCCATTTTCAAGATCCTGTAATTTTGTGCTGGCTAAAGCTAGAATCCTGAATTTTCAGGAACATTTAGGGCATAATATGGCTAACATATAATATCAATAACATTCAATTTAAACTTTTAGTTTAAGAACTATTGGCCGTCAAAGTTCGTTAGTTTTGTCACTGACATATTCACTTATATACTGATAATGATCACGCTAATTCTAAGGTACTTCGAGCAGACTCACAAGCTCCACATTTCAAACTTAATTAATTTTTAGCCTAATAATTCATAAAAAACCTACAAATATTGTAATTTCAGTCACGTTTCAGAGATATACAAACTGCATAAGTAAGTTTGTAATTATATACAAATACATGCGATTACAATTTTTTGCAGTTCCTTCCTGGAAAACTATACAAACGTTATTTGCGGTTGGTAAAATAACATTCCCATACAAAGTCTACAAAAAGTAATGAGATCCCATAAAACACATTCCATGTAAAAAATAGGCCAAGTCTCGAAACTCATTCACAGTAAAAAGTGGTGAGATATTTCGTAGAGCCAAGTCAGGCATTCTTATTAATCTTTATTTGCTTGCTAAATAAAATTTTGTGACTTGGCAATCACACTTACATGGTTTTAGGTACAGTCACGAGCTTTAATTTAGGACCCATTTCCTTCAAATGTTGTTAGAACATTCACAATGCAATAGGGTCGAAAATTTCAGTTCAATAATAGCGGTGAAGTGTCAAGATAAGACAATTAAATGGTCTCATCGAATGGGTCCTTGAAATGATAACCTCTTTGCAAAAAGCTTACCTATATCATTACGGTTTTTTAATTAAGAACATGCGTCAGTGTCAGACAAGAAAATTGAGAAAACTGACATTTTGACGGAATATATTTGCAAATAACAAATATGGCCGGAGAGGACAGGGCCAAAAAGACGAGTGACAATTACTCGGAAAAAATCGGAAACGATCGTTTTGACTCGTTGCGCCCGGTTGCCCCTAGACACGTGTAAACGTAAGTTGTCTATGGTAAACTTTATGACACTACATAAAAATATTAGCTCTAAACGTCTTCAGTTTGCTATACGATATTCCACCTTAGGCGGGTCCCAAATTAAAGCTCGTGACTGTACCTATGCGAACATTTGTAAATGCAGTAAAGTTGTGTGATTCCCAAGTTGCAGAATTTTATTTAGCAAGCAAATTATGTTTAACCAATTAAGCCTAGCTGTGGAACAAAGTACTAGCAAACAGTTATTTAAACAAAGGCTGAAAACAATACTTTTAGATAAAATTAATTTAGACGTAGATATACGGTAGATATAATAGTACATTATGATACAAGTGTGCTAAGTTGGTCATTACACTCGAGTCGTTCGGCTCAGGCTTAATGGAGACGAGAAGTGTAATGACCAATGCTCACGTGTTTCATACGACGTTTTTCAACACATATGTGAGGAAAAAAATAAAAAAATAAAAAATGAAAATGTTAAAAAATATGTAATGAAAAGGCACTAGTGCGATAATGTAATGTAAAAGTCACGGTATGGGTAATATTCTGCATTATTTTGCTAATATTTAAAAAGATATGTAATGAAAAGGCACTAGTGCGATAATGTAATGTAAAAGGCACGGCATGGGTAATATTCTGCATTATCAGTATAAATACGCTGTAATAAGACCTACTTTACGAGCAGGTGTGTTGAAAAAAACATTATTTCGTAATTGCACCAGCCACACGCACTAACGACGACGCAGTCGGCGGACCATTGGTGGACTTTATGCTGTTGTAATAAGGTTCACAAATGGTCGGCTGAGTGTGTCGTCGATGGTACACTAAGTTTAGTGTTAGTAAATTAAGTAGGTAATTTAGTAAGTAGGTAAACACAACAATGTTTGACTTTTGGAAGGGAGCGCACATTCGCCGACAAACTGTCCTCAGTTTGGCGAAGCAGAAAGGAATGTACTTGCCATTGTTGTTTTTTTTGAGAAAAAAAATAAAAAAATAATAAAGATAAGAATGCCTGGCTCTACGCAATAACTCACCAATATTTACTGTGAAAGAGTTTCGAGGTTTGGCCTATTTTTTACATCGAATGTTTTTTATGGGATAGGTAGGTACTGTTTTTTTAATAACTTCATACCATTAGCCTCAGTACATGCTTGACAGTGGCTTGTAATCCTTTAGATATTTTTATCATCATCATCATCACTGCCGAAAACGTCCACTACTGGTCATATCCCCCCCAAAGAGTGCCACAATGAACGGTCCTGCGCCACGCGCATCCAGCGGAACATAAAACATCAAATTAAGTTTCTCTTACAAGCATAATATTACTATTGGGCGGTGCCTTTGTAATAAGGGCTTTATTTGAATAGTCAAGGCAGAAAATAAAATGATTAAAACGATCTGTCAATTATTAATCGAAAACAAAATACCCGTGTGATGTTGCGATTTGCGTGTAATGCGATTTTGTCAGTGTGCGTCACGAAATTTTGGTAGCAAAACCTCAGATTCGGATGCAGCACCCCAAAATACGTATAGAATGAGAGAAATCAAAACTACCACTAGGGGCACTTTTGAGTACAATTTGGCTGCATCCACAAGCGTTGTCGAAAACGTCCTTCGGACGCCGCTTTTCACAATTCATGCACCCATTTATTTATAATAAAATATCGAAGCTAACCAATATTCAAAACTTGTCTCACAAAGATATTCAGAATATCCTTCGAAAATGGCTGATCTCTCTTTCTTATAAGGCGACTGAAGACATGCTGAAACCCTTAGAATAAATAACACATCATTCATTACTCATGGACACACACAAACATTCACTCACACACAGACCAACACTCGCACACATACAGAGCAGCCCTCTTAAAGTTTTAAATAAAGTAATAGTACATTGTTTAACGAGGGGCGTAATAGTTTGCAATATTCTTACGCCCGTGTTATACACAATGTTTTTCATCACATTTGCGAGGAAATAAATAACTACAAAAGACAGAAAAATCTAAGTTTCATACAACCGCACCACTCAAAAATTAACGAAATTGACAACTTCACATACATTTGCGAGTGGAGGGCGAGGGGGCGTGGCGCCCTAGCATGGCCTGCTAGATTTTTTTCAACCAATCACAGAGAAGAATTCTTGTGACGCGCGGCCAACTAGATTTGCCAACCAATTTGTTTGATTTGTTTTTAACCAATCAGATCACTCACAAGCTCATAACTCCCGTGGGAGGTATATCGGCTATAGCTGCTCTATAAACTTGCCTATAATACACCTTTTACGAGCAATTTTGATGAAAAGTATTTAACTAGTTTCCCTAATATTAGCTTATTGTATTTTACTAATGTGTTTACCTATGTTTAACTTCATATCTCTCACTGTATTTTGTGCATCACGTTTGGTTTAAATTTTTCTGGAAATACCTTACAGTTCTCACGACACAGGCTCGACCTAGTGTGAGGAATATAGCAACTCTAATGTTAAAAATCTTAAGATAAGCTCTTTGTAATTCTTCCTGTTTGTAACGCACTACGTAAATAAATAAATTTTGTATATATATATTTTTTGTATTATAACTGTGTCTGTTTATTTAGGAGCGAGACTCCGTGATGCTGGGAGGAATATCCCCGCACCACGACTACAGTGACAGCAAATCTAGCACCGGAACTCGCCTAAGCTACAATCAGCTAAATTACAACATCAACTTAAAACGGTAAGAACTTGGACAAATAATACGAATGGGAATGGGGACACCAAATAAGATAATCAATAATGTTGCATTTTCTCGAAAAAGGATTAAAAATACAGTCGAATGGATAAAAAGTAACACAAAAGAATAAATAATCACTAAAGCGGCAATTACACTTCGTCGTTCTCCGCATGCTGCATGCGGCGAGCGCAAAAGTGTAAAGAAAACGTTAGTCGGCCGCATTCGGCGATCGACAGCTGCCAACAAACTGACATTGGCGGACAGACTACTCGTAGTGTAAAGATGACGTTTGTTGGCCTACGTAGTTTAAAATGAATTCGGCGACCGGATTAGGTGAACGACGAAGTGTAATCGCCGCTTAAGTTATAAGTGTCCGAAGTTCTAAGATGGGGTATAGGTATGCTGTCCCTTTTACTATGACGGTTGAGACACGTGACGTCACGAGTTCCTCTCTCTAACAAAAGTAACATTAAAACGGTTGTAGCTGGTTTATTTTTTGAGATATTTGAATGGGTTTTTTGGCATTAGGCATATTTTTTTGCCTTTTTTCTTTTGTTGTAATAAAAAAAAATCGTACCCATCCCTATTTTAGAAATTATAACAAAAGGATCTAGTTTAATAAAATAGAAAATACATTTTACTTTGAAAGTGCCCAAGGACGACAGTGAGAACCTCTTTAAGTAAAATATTGAGACAGTTGTCGTGCGTGTTTGCTCGTATACATTTAGCAGGCGCTGAAGTTTTGCGTCCCAATTACAACAGAACTGATGATCTTTCTGTGTGTATTGCTGATTGTCTTGAGCATTCAAATGTTACAGACTCAGGCCAAGAAAAAAAGATTGACGGAGCATGACTAACAACCTAGTGAAGCCAGTTTTCAACCAAACCAAAGAAGTTTAGCACACGCTCACGCATACATAAACAAACTAAATTACACAAAACTTGAAATAGGTGATCTTGACAGCATTGTGACACGTGCTTAAGAGTTTTGTGCAATTTAGTTTGTATATGTGTGCGTGAACGTGTGCTAAACTTATTTGGCTTGGTTGAAAACCGGCTTCACTAGATTGTTCGTAATGCTCTGTCTATCTTTTTTCTTGGTCTGAGGTTACAGAACATCGGTTCGCTGTTTTTAAATTGGTCGTCCTGAACAACGGACAGAGCCAAGCCTAGAGAGAAACATTACAACATTCCTCGGCTCGGCAAAAAGCTCGAAGCAAATCTATTGTCGTTCTGCTAGAATGCTCGCTAAAACGCTCCTGTTTATTTTCTGAGCTATTACCTGTGATATAATATTCGCTAGAATGTTCTTGTTGCCGCTTCCGCTAACTCGGCTCTCGCAGACGTCCGTGGTGTCGATACACCCAATCGCGCTAGAAATAGTGCTATATAATATGCGACGAGCGAGGGCAAGCAGGATGCCAATATTCAAATTTTCTTGTGGTCAGACATGGGTTCTGTAAGTCATGTTATTTATTTAGTAGAACGTACGGTCTCAAACTCGAAGTTTGACTTGATAATATATCGAATGCCTTCTCTCTATGTATATGAAGCATATTTTATCATGATAATTCGAGAAGTTACCTACTTACTTTTTTATTTACACAAATAATTTATAATTGTCATAGACTAAATAAATGCCAGGATGTTTATTGTATAATGATGTTGGACGTCTTTATCCTATTTGATTTTCTACCATGTGAAAATGTCTTTTTCTACAGGTATTTCGATAGTCACGAGGAAGCTATCGATGCAGATGGTGCATACCTTACAGACTCCACCATGGTGTCAATTAAAAAACATGTTTATACTGGGTAAGTCTTTTGGTTACTAATAATAACGGGCCCTATCCCATATAGGTAAGATTAGAAAACTCGTGCGTTAATCGTCATGCGACTTTAAGGAAAACCATTTTAAAACGCAAAGTTATACGTATTGTTAAGCTTGAAAAGCACTTAAGGCTTGACATCTCAAATTTTGGTAAAAATTAGTTGTTTAGTAACCAGTTTATACCTTATAACGTAACAATTTTCGTATCGGAAAGTATAAATCCTAATCTGCAAGATATGAGAAGTAACATAGTTTTCGTAGAAATCCATTTTAACATGAGAAAGTAGAGAAAAATAAATCTAAAGTCAACCCTTTTTTTTCACTTGTAACCAGTTTACTGCTCCATTTTTTATCAGAAAGAGATTAAATTTTATAATCTTCTTCATAAAGTAATGAAGAATAACTTCATTTTCTTACTTTCTTAAATTTCGTCTCATTTTCTGAAATATTCCGAAAAACATGATATCCGCGCTTTTGAACACGCACTTCCATCTCGCTCACGCTTATGCTCAGTGAGAGGGAGAGAAGACCATGAACGTGCGGGACCTTAATGATCGAAATAACTAAATCTAGTATAATGTTTGTCTTTGTCATCTATGTATATATGTATATAAAAGTTAAAGTCCTCACTGACTCACTCACTCACTTAAATCAACGCCCAGCTAGAAAGCTGGTTTTTTCACAATAGGTAGTTTATATAACGTAAGTAAGGATTTTTGAAAATTCCACCCTCAAGGAGGTAAAAAGGGGATTCCTTATTAGTCATAATAGAACATGATGCAGTCGGTTTTCGGCTTAAGAATTAGTGTTGCAATTTTATCAGTTAAGTGGTTCCGAGGATCACCTTATATAAGTTAGAAAGTAATTATATACAAAGTTAGAAAGTAAATATATACAAAGTTAGAAAGTAATTATATACAAAGTTAGAAAGTAAATATATACAAAGTTAGAAAGTAATTATATACAAAGTTAGAAAGTAATTATATACAAAGTTAGAAAGGAATTATATACAAAGTTAGAAAGTAATTATATACAAAGTTAGAAAGTAATTATATACAAAGTTAGAAAGTAATTATATACAAAGTTAGAAAGTAATTATATACAAAGTTAGAAAGTAATTATATACAAAGTTAGAAAGCTACAATCTCACATACTTTTTTTCATCTTTATAATATTGGTATAGATGATTGCCGTTCAACATCTGTATTGCATGAACAAATTGTGTCGATGTGTATCCGAACCACTTAGTTTTCTAGTTAGATTTGGTTTAACGACTTTTATTCTGTTTGATATGCCTCTATTTCAGTTAATTTTACTAGGACTTGAGTATTTTTGATATGTATTGACACATTCGTTGAATATGACTCTGAAATGTTATGACCCCAGACTAAGAAAAAAGATAGACAGCATTACGAACAACCTACTGAAGCCGGTTTTCAATCAAGCCAAATAAGTTTAGCACACACTCACGCGCACATATACAAACAAAATTGCACAAAACTCTCCAGCACGTGTCGCAATGCTGTCGTTATCGCCTATTTCTAGTTTTGTGCAATGTAATTGACCACATTTCATAATTTTAAGACCATGATTTGACTAGCTCCTTGTACTCTACTCGAAAAGAGGAACACGCTTGTAGTTTTATATTTCCGGTATTATTTATGTTACATTTTTAACGAATTTTTAAAAATGCACACAAAGCAAATCCAATTCTACTGCAGAATAGGCACCTTGCTTTAGTGTTGTTTACATATAGCACATTAAAAACAAACATTGTCAAGATGGCGTCAATGTAACCCACCCGAAAATGACATGTAAACTTTTTAAACGTTTTCGTCGAAACGGGACTAAAGCAAGGTGCATATTCTGCAGTAGATTTGGATTTCCTATGAATGCATTTTTAAAAAATCGTAAAATATTGAAGATAAATAATACTGGAAATATAAAACTAGCAGCGTGTTCCTCTTTTCGAGTAGAATACAATGAGCTAATCGAACTAAGGGCTAAAATCTATGAAATGTTGTCAATTTGTTTATGTTTGCGTGAGCGTGTGCTAAAACTTATTTGGCTTGGTTGAAAATCGGCTTCAGTAACTTGTTCGTCATGCTCTGTCCATCTTTTTTTCTTGGTCTGAGGTTATGAGGTTGGTTTTGCTTAGGGAATGCACGTTGCCGATGATCCAGTACTCCGGAGACTCCATGGATATAACTTCGCAGTCGGCGCGTAGGAATTACGAAGAGGAGAGCCCGGTGACGTTGCCGCAGGAGTACCAGTTTATAAGGCTGACTGAATCGATCTTGATCAAGTAAAGTAAACTGTTTTTTTTGTCATTTTATCTACTTCGATAAAGGGCTTACGGGGGCTTTTTGCAGCGATACGAATGCACGTTTCACGAACGCGTGACTGTAGCGCGACACCAATCATAGATCACCTGTCATATTCATCTTTATCACTTTGCATCGCTCGCTTGCAGTCGCAGTATAGTTTGGATTGTACGAAGTGAGCTCATGAATGGCTCTTTGTTAGCCAGGTACACAATGCCTTTATCTGCTTTTGTTTGCGAACGCGTGCCATTTTTTGCAAGAAAAAGGTTAACGCCTATTAAATGATCATTGAATAATGAACTCTATCTTCTTTGACAATAGATTTCAAATTAGTTACGAGATAAAATACCACACACAGCTCCTTACAGCTGGCTTGCTGGGAGCGGTATTTTTTTATCTTTTAGTCCATTTTAAATCTAATAAGACGATAGAGTTCATGATTCAATGAAAATTCTACGTGGCGCTAACCTTTTTCTTGCAAAAAATGGCACGCGTTCGCAAACAAAAGCAGATAAGGGCATTGTGTACCTGGCTAACAAAGAACCATTCATGAGCCCACTTTCATATAATCTAAACTATACGTATGGTTGAGATAATTTAATGTGGTCGACTTTTTATAATAGTATTTTATGCAACTGTTGTATAAGAAAGGTCTTAAAAGGCGAGTGGCGTGGGTTGCGATGCAAGCCTTGGCGAGCATCGCAATTAAAGACGCCACGAGCGTTTTTAGACCAGTTATACACCGTTGCATACAATACTTTTTCTACGACAAATTTTAAATAAATAACAGACTACAGAATAGTTAAAATTTTCAGGCAGCAAGTTTTCTATTTGCACTTTTGCTACTCCGCAATTTCTTCAAGAGTGCAGTTATTAATTTCTTCGACCTTTTTAAAAGGAACGTACACTTTTGTCTTCACAAACACGAATATAATCTTAATAGTTTAGGACTAATAGTTTATCATCTTTCGTCTTTTCATTTTGAACTGTATTTTGGTGGGAAATCGGAAATGAGACAGCTCTTGCTTATGGTTTGTTTTGTTTTTAATTTGTTTGCACTTGCCATCATAACCAAACCGAATCCGGACCCGGACCGAATTTGAACTGTTTATTTTTATAAATAATACCAAGAATTTATAAAACATGTAATTTAACAAACAATCGATAATGATTTATTATTATTGTAGTAAATAATTTATAATATACAAATGTTAAATCGTAAATATATACTTTTATTTCGAAATAATTGTTTATGAAGTTGGCACCACTGCAATTTAGCGGCCGATTTAAAAAAAAGTTAAACAGTGCTTTTATGAAAAATGTATGAACCAAAAAAGTACGTAAACAGTTCGTTTTTGGGCCATAGAGCATAGAGTTTTTCGATGTCTTATTAGTGGTGTCATTGTATTTGAGCTACAGCCTATATAAATGACAGATAACGGTACAGGAGTAGAAAAAACTGTTTTCGAAATTGGAAACTTCTTTCTTGGACGGTAGAGTTGCTTTTTGAATGGACTACTTTTATGCAATAGGGGTGTAGACTCAAAAATTATTATTACTTCAAAAGAAAGAAGGTGAAAAAATATGCCTGATGACGAAAATCCCATTCGAATATCTCAAAAATTTACGAAGCTACAACCGTTTTAATGTTGCTTTTTAGAAAGAGAAAACGCTCCGAGATCGTGACGTCATGATCGTCTAGCGTCATAGTAAATGACAATCGTTTCATATGAAGGTGCGTTTTGCGGAAAAGGGACAGAACGTACACCCTCTTAAAACTTTGGACGTTTATAACTTTGTGATTATTTAACCTCTTGTGTTGTTTTTTTCTCCATTTGGGTACATTTTTAATACTTTTTCGAGAAAATGCAACATTATTGATTATTTTCTTTAGTGTCTACACCCCTATTCGGCCAACTCAAATAATCTCAAGTATAACCGCTCTTAGACAGATACAGACTCTGGTAAATAATAGTTGAGGCCACTAGATTAAATATTTTTAAATGTTTTTTTTTGGTACATAATCAAATAGTGAATAATATAATGGATTGAATCCGGCATTGCTTTGCGGAATTCCATGATTAGTTCCTCATAACTCATAACCATCATCAATTCATCATCGTGAACCTAAATACGTACCACTGCTGGGTGCTGTGGAATTCTCTCATGGATGAGGGGGAACAAGCCTAGACCTCACGCTGACCCAGTGCAGGTTGGGGACTTCACATATATTGTTGAATTTCTTCGCTAATATATGATTTCAGTTTCTTTTCTTCGCTGTGAGAATGTAAATTATTAATTTTGTTTTAAGCTGTAACGGTGCTAACAAAATTTATAAATTTCAAATTAAAAAACTTCGACCGGGTTTCGAAATGGCAACCACAGGCATCCATGGCCCATCGCTACTAACTAACTGAGCTATCGGAACAATCTGTCTCGGTGACTAAATCTTTCAATTAGTTCAGTGGGCTCAGTCAGTTGGTTAGTAGCGACAAGCCATGTATGCCTGTGGTCGCCGGTTCTTAAGTAAACTATGTCACGTGCGTTTACAGTACCGGTCAAAAGTTTAAGTTTACCCTTTGTTTTTGGTACAGTACTTTTGTGCGATAATGTTTTGCAGTTCAGATGTCGAAAATTGTTTCCAACTGATTCGTTATTGTTTACGGAGATGTGTTTGATTAGTCAGACACAATTTACGTAGATTTCTAAACAACTGATTCCCTAAAAAACCAACATTGTATCTGATCATTGTCCGTTTTAAGTGGCAAGCCCATATATGGCCCAGTTTTTGCCGTCATTCCTATAAGATTTTAGGGAATGCGTTGTTTAGAAATGTACGTGAATTGTGTCTGACTAATTAAACAAATCTCTGGAAACAATAACGGATCAGTTGGAAACAAATTTCGGCTTCCGAACTGCAAAAAAATATTATTATTATTATATTATTATTATTATAAACTTTTGACCGGTAGTGTACATATGGAAATTTACGAAAATGGGACTAACACAATATGTGTTCTACAGACACAATTCGGACATGGAAAAGATATTCGTGAAGAATCATCGCGAAGTCAGACCAGCTAAAAAAGAGGAGAGAGTAAAGTTAAGCAAGGAGAGTAAGCAGAAGAAGAGGGATCATCTGGTGCGTTGCAACGCTTCCTTCGTGCCCACCACCACCTTGAACATGCCCGTGACCGAACTACAGGTTAGTCTGACCTTTATGGCTTTTTAGGGTTCCGTAGCCAAATGGCAAAAAACGGAACCCTTATAGATTCGTCATGTCTGTCTGTCTGTCTGTCCGTCCGTATGTCACAGCCACTTTTTTCCGAAACTATAAGAGCTATACTGTTGAAACTTGGTAAGTAGATGTATTCTGTAAACCGCATTATGATTTTCACACAAAAATATAAAAAAAACAATAAATTTTGGGGTTCCCCATACTAAGAACTGAAACTCTAAATTTTTTTTTCATCAAATGTGGAGTATCTATGGATAGGTCTTCAAAAATGATATTGAGGTTTCTAACATCATTTTTTTCTAAACTGAATAGTTTGCGCGAGAGACACTTCCAAAGTGGTAAAATGTGTGTCCCCCCCCCCTGTAACTTCTAAAATAAGAAAATGATAAATCTAAAAAAAATATATGATGTACATTACCATGCAAACTTTCAACGTAAATTGGTTTGAACGAGATCTAGTAAGTAGTTTTTTTTAATACGTCATAAATCGTAAAAAGCAATTTATTTAACGGAACCCTTCATGTGCGAGTCCGACTCGCACATGGCCGCTTTTTTTAGGGTTCCGTACCAAAAAGGTCAATAATTAAAACTGGCCAAGTGCGAGTTGGAGTCGCGCATGAAGGGTTCCGTACCATTATCTATAAAAACGGCAAAAAAATCACGTTTGTTGTATGAGAGCCCCCCTTTAAAAATTATTTTATTTTGTTTTTAGTATTTGTTGTTATAGCGGCAACAGAAATACATAATCTGTGAAAAAATTAACTCTCTAGCTATCACGGTTCTTGAGATACAGCCTGGTGACAGACAGACAGACAGACAGACTGACGGACGGACGGACGGACAGCGAAGTCTTAGTAATAGGGTCCCGTTTTACTCTTTGAGTATGGAACCCTAAAAAGGAACCCTTATGGTGCGACTCCGTTGAATATCTCAGGAACTACTTAAGGCGACGTGAGCTCCAAAAATGGATTAAAAAAAAATCGTAGCTCGTGTTTGGATTATAATACGGGTGCCTTAAATTTAATTAGCAATCTTGAGGTTTTTCTCGAGGGAAATCAGCTATTCGAATCCTGAGTTTTTGACTTTCGCTCGATAGAAAAAATCACGAACATAGGTCTAAAATACACTTAAAAAAATCGTAAGAAATTATGCACAACAGCTAAACATATTAAAGTTAGTTCTAAAAATCGGCAATGTCATGTTTGAGGGAAATCAGCTATTACTTTTTTATTTATTAAAACGCACAAAAAATTAAAATTAAAAAACATGAAATCCGCGCTTCCAAACACGCACTTCCATCTCGCTCACGCTTATGCTCAGTGAGAGGGAGAGAAGACCACGAACCTACGTCCCCTTAAGCTATCCATTTGAACTTTGGAACAAATGTTAAGAGGATTGTGAAGTGTCGATACGCGGCGCGAGTAGGTATTTAAAAAAAATCTATCTGTCTCACACCGCTCTGCCTCCCGACCCGTATCGTGCGATAGAGAGAGCTGCAAGTCCTGGAGGTAATTGCCTACATTTTCTTGTTGAAAAATGGTTTCGGGTGATAACGTTTTTACCCCCCTAAACCTTAATGAAATTAAATAATTTTGGTATGATTGGATTAAGTACACTTTAATATATGTCTGTACGTTTTCCTTTTTTAGTAAATAAGTAAAGATTAATTAAAAAAAAATAAAAAGATAGACAAAGTTTTGAAGTCAAAAATATAGATTTTTAGATGCTAATAACTTTTAATGTAAGCAATATTTCTTAAAAATCAAAACGTACAGACCTAGTATTTCACCATATCTACAACATGTCCAAAAATTATAAAAATCGAACAATGTTTACGGGGTGAAAAACGTTATCACTTTTTGTATGAAAATTTACAGGTTCACAATCCTCTTAAGAGGGTTAAGACACGTGTAATGGAAAATGAAATTAAATATACATTGTTATTTTCTGTGCAAATGACGAATATGAGGGGGGATAAAAAAATGACACATAAAATCATAATGCATACAAATAAATATACATAAATTCCTACATACCTCCATAAATGCTAGAGTCTTAGTAATAGGGTCCCGTTTTACCCTATGGGTACGGAACCCTAAAAATGACACTGGTCGGAAATTTTCGCACATGTAGCATAAATAACTATTGCACTTGACTGTACCAAGTAATGAATTCCAGTCCCGCGGATTGAAGCGCGCGTCGAAGCAAGGCGAGGTGGAGCCGAGCACGCACAAGCACCACTGCGCGTCGTCGCGCCAGATGCACCGCCGCCAGCCTGCCAGCGCCGCCACCCCGCAGCCCTCTGTTTGTGAGTCACCTTTTCCTTCAGTCCCATCTCGTAGCCAGATTTGGTAGCTAGCTACGAAATGAGAAGTGTGATTTCCCATCTTGTAGCTAGCTACCAAATGGGAACGAAGTTGAATACCCTAAATAATGTTTGAACACCTTGGCCCAGATCAGATATTTTTGCAGCATTGCCCATAGTCATACGAAGGTAGGTTAGGTTCGTTAGGTATCTTCAGATGCCCGAAGGGCAAACAGACCAGAAATAGGGCTCCGTCGACACTGCCGCATGACGAAACAAATGCCCGCTGCGCTGGGCTCCTATTTCTGGTCGGTTTGCCCTTCGGGCATCTGAAGATACCTAACGCACCTAACCTACCTATACCTTTATTACCTTTTACAACAGAAGTGGAGATATAAATATTTGCAAATCCTTATAGACTTGCTCATTCTCCTATGGATCCTACCCGTTTCGTAGCCAGCTTCGAATCGGGATTATTTCTCCCATTTGGAAGCCAACCACCAAATCTGGCTACGAGATGGGACTTAAGAATTCCCGTTTCGTAGCCAGCTTCGAATCGGGATTATTTCTCCCATTTGGAAGCCAGCTACCAAATCTGGCTACGAGATGGGACTTAAGAATTCCCGTTTCGTAGCCAGCTTCGAATCGGGATTATTTCTCCTATTTGGAAGCCAGCCACCAAATCTGGCTACGAGATGGGACTTAAGAATTCCCGTTTTGTAGCCAGCTTCGAATCGGAATTATTTATCCCATTTGGAAGCCAGCTACCAAATCTGGCTACAAGATGGGACTTAAGACTTCCCGTTTCGTAGCCAGCTTCGAATCGGGATTATTTCTCCCATTTGGAAGCCAGCTACCAAATCTGGCTACGAGATGGGACTTAAGAATTCCCGTTTCGTAGCCAGCTTCGAATCGGGATTATTTCTCCTATTTGGAAGCCAGCTACCAAATCTGGCTACGAGATTTGACTTAAGAATTCCCGTTTCGTAGCCAGCTTCGAATCGGGATTATTTCTCCCATTTGGAAGCCAGCTACCAAATCTGGCTACGAGATGGGACTTAAGAATTCCCGTTTAGTAGCCAGCTTCGAATCGGGATTATTTCTCCTATTTGGAAGCCAGCTACCAAATCTGGCTACGAGATTGGACTTAAGAATTCCCGTTTCGTAGCCAGCTTCGAATCGGGATTATTTCTCCCATTTGGAAGCCAGCTACCAAATCTGGCTACGAGAGGGACTAAAGGGACTGTGGCGACGTTGCTCCCAAAAGGGTAAACAGATTTGAGGTATTTTATTTTAAAATCGACTGTCTTATCTTTCGAGATGGTTCTTAGCATATCTATGCTTTGTCGAGTGCCTGGCCATAAAGTGGCAATAACCATGCGCTACGCATGCGGAAGACCCCGCTTACTGGCCAGGGGGCTACGTAACATTTTGTACTCAATAGACCCTCTATTGTGAAAAAAGCCTCAGATCGCATATTTATCAAATCCCAGCAATCTCAATCCGGTTGTGGAATGAGCTCTCTGTCGAGGTTTTCCCGAGGGGCTACAGTATTGGGTTCTTCAAAAAAGGAGTGTATAAATTCTTAAAGGGTTGGCCTATGCTCAGCAGTGGGCGATTACGGGCTGGCAATGATGATGATGATGATAAATTCTTAAAAGGTCAGCAACGCGCATGTAACACCCCTAGAGTTGCAAGCGTATATAGGCTACGGTAATCACTCTTACCATCAGGTGGGCCGTAAGCTTGTTTGCCAACGACGAGGTGTATAACTCGGGCATAACTTAGCCATTTAGCCCCTCGACCACAGAATAAGTAATAGTTAGTACTATCGTACAGAAGGTTCTCTGTTAACAAATTCCCTGTTTAGGTACGCCAAACGTGCCTAAATGTGGCCATCCCTTTCTATCGCATGCAACGCGCTGCGACCCGTGCGAGCGTCCCGTCCCAACGCGCGGCAGCTACTGAATAGAGCCCTTCGAAGGGGCGACCGGCATGTACTTATAGCGATAAACACAAATCGGGAGTGAGCCGCGCCTGCCTCGACTTAGCTATCCACCCGAGCCACATTTCCTGGCCACGGAGAGACGTATCACGTAAAACTTTGTACTTACCACGGGCGGTAATAAAGAAAGCCTCAGATCGCATATTAACTGCGATCTGAGACATTCTCTGTTTCACCGCCCTAGGTAAGTAATGTACTATTGTTCTACCACTCCTAGGTACTGCGTACTATAAGTTGTTGTAATTATATTTATACTGCTGCTTTATTCTGTACCTGTTACATAACGTTTTCTATTTTAACTTTACAGCTACTGCACCCGTTTGGCCGTTGAATGACACCATTCATGCCCCAACAGATGTCAATGATGAACCCCATTACTGCTGTGCCAGGTAAGAAACACATACTCCTATGTACACGGTTACTATCCCTAAATAGGCATAAAGGCATTGGTTTTCTCATAAAATGAACCATATCACCATTTTTTACCGACTTCAAAAAAAGAAGGAGGTTCTTAATGTGGATGTTTTTTTTTTAAATTATTTTTAATATTTGTTACCTCAGAACTCCGTCATTTATGCACCGATTCGTACAATTCTTTTTTTAATTGAAAGTATATGCTTCCAGATTGGTCCAATTGTTTTCAAAACCCCAGTTGGATGATCCCTCAAATATATTAGGCACGCGTGTAGTCATTTCGGTATTTTCAAACTCAAACTCAAAATATTTAAATATTTATATATTTTCTATTATAACTCGTGTATTTACACCCGGAAATCATGAATTTGGTAATGGTGGAAGTGATGAACTTCTCAATGATGTACGTTAAACTATAAAAGTACGTCACAGATTCTGATATGATTTCGTTGAAATAGCAAACAATGAAGTGCCAAGGGTAATTCTGAGATCCTTGAGGAATAGACGGAAGTCCTCAAATATTATCAGCCCACATACAGTGATTTAGTTTTTTTTCTGTAATAATCAACGCATTTGCTCTCGGAAATCAGTTCATGTGGTAAATTGCAAAAGAAATGTGGAATGTGGATGTGTGTGGCTTGGCGGAGTACTGAATTGAAGTCGGTTAAAACTTTGTTTTTAAAGTAAATTATATTTTTATTATTTGGTTTGTGGGCCTTAATATGCCGCTTCGACCAGCAAGTGATGTACTGTGGCAGCCCTTTCTTTAGAGTTCACCGTTAAGGCCCGTTGGCTCTTTTGCTCATTAAAATATACTGTTTTGTTAGAACAAATTTCTTATCTGTGAAAATGTTATTATTGCTAAATAATAACATCGATTTCGATCATATTATTTCATTCAAATTTCGAACATCTCTGAAAAACAAAGAAATTTGATTTGACCTTTATAATAATATCAGTCGAGATGACGTTTAGTTCGAAATGAATTGTCAATTTGCATACAAATTTGACAAATGTCGCACGTAAGTAAGATATCGAACGATATAATAGTTGGATCCAACTCTAATTTGTGTCTTAATTTAAAAAAAAACTATGACAGCTGCCAGAAAATAACGCTGCGATGCCGGTCATAATATGCGGCTCCTGAATGCATCATGGAGGCTTATGATATGTGGATAGATAAAGTAGTGTATGTAACAGTACTAGCGTTGAAAATTTCCGGAAAAAATCCCGTTTTTTTCCAATTGGCTCGTTTTTTTCGGATTTTTACGGAAAAAGCCATGAAATTTTCCGCTTCAATTTATCCGAAAAAAACGATAAAAACGATTTTAACAGGTTTCAATCGGTTATTTTTCTAAATACTGGCGGATAGGTGAAGGATTTTGATTATATACTTACTTTGACATTGACATCGGTGTCAGTTCAGTTGTCATAGTTGTGTCATTACGCTATATTGGTTTTTTTCCTTAAAAATCCGAAAAAAGCGGAAAAAAACTAAAATTTCAGAAATTCCCGAAAAAATCATATGATTTTCCCCGAAATTTTCAACGCTAAACTGTACATAAATAGGCATTAAAACACTCGTGTGATGTTATTATGAAACTCGCCTTAGGGTTATAGTATTTAGTTATAACAAGAGTACTACTCGTATTGAGCGTGTGAATGTACCAGGCAAACAGCTTCGTTCAACTGGGCGCCTAAGGACAGTTCCTCGTCGCATGGCGCTTTCAGAGAAAAAACCCCGGGTTATAGGGCCTACTTATTTCGAGCACCTACCCGCCGATATAAGAAACGAACCTTATGACGAAACATTTAGGCGTAGACTGAGAAATCTTTTTTGTACTCGTCGATTAAAATCTGTGTATTAAGATTTCATAGAGAATACTGCAACGTCACTCTTTTCATAGTTGTAGTCCATGTTACTGTCGAAACAATCGAAATAACTGTTTTAATACGCTCCAGACAACCGAAAAAATTTTGAAAATAGAACTAAAATAAATTCGACCAATCACGTGGCTGCTTTACCGAACTGTAATGAATTGGACCAATAGAATCGCTTTGATTATTGAGTTTACTCGTTGATGTCGTACGCTCGTTCATGTCTTTCTCTGTTTCAACAGTATCGAGTTTGTTTAATTAGTTCAGTTGACTCGTAGAAAATTAATTTTAATGAACTCGTACAAAAAGTATTGTTCACAATTGTGTTATAATATAATCAAGCTTTTTAATCTCGTACCTTACTTAGGCCACTCAGCAAGCTTCGTGACCTAAACACGGTACTCGATTAAAAAGCTCTCTATTATAACACGATTGTGAAAAATACTATTGTTGGATAACCCTCTCTGTACTTTGTTCATGAGTTCATGGAAATGGTTTTTTAAGAGTTTATTTCATTTATTGACAGCTATAATTTGATATGATTTCTTGTGTAACATTTATATTCTATATTCAACTTTTAAATCGTACCTATTGCATTAATTGACATTGTTTATTTCTGTTTAATAGTATGTGTCTATTAGTTGTTAAATGACAATCCGTAATTGGAGCTGCAATTTCCACTTTGTGTATTTACATTTTGAATATTTTTAAATTTTATTTCTGATTATTGACGATCGTGATAAGGATTCTTATAATTTTGACATTTATCTCGAAATAAATAAATCTAAATCTATGTTAAAAACTCTATGTTAGTTACTACATAGAGAGAAAGGTTTGTGATTGTACATCATTACGTTATTCGTGAACTTGATAAAAGTTCCGCTGTAAAAGTGCTTAGGCAATTTTTGCTTTGTTGCAGGGTTCGTCCCAATGTATTACTCGCCCACGGCCGGTCGTGTGATACCGTGCACGCCTGGTATGAGTGGGCACCATTTTACAAAATCACCGAGCAGGGGCAGTCTCAAGCACCACCCGGTGAGCATACGATGTCCATTAAACACACTATTTAGGCTTAATACCACCATCCCCGTTCCATCACCGAACGTCTGGACGTGGAGATGAAACGCATCCTTACATTGTCAACTTACCATTTAAGCGATTTGCCCCGTCTTTCCTAATGAGAACTGGTAAGGAATGGAAATCACTCCCGTCGTTGGTATTTCCTGACAAGATGCTTTAAAACAAGAGTGAATCGGCTGTTACTGAACCAGTGAGCTTCATCTTAGGCTCTGTCGTCGCTTACCATCAGGCCCCGTAGCATGGGTCATCATGGATATCACGCAATAAGTGACAAGATAACAGCGTCGTCTCGTTCTATCGAACGGTGTCAGCCAGGGACGGGTGCGCTATCATGTCACTTATCGCGTGATAAGGCCATCCATGCGGGGCCTGGTGAGACTAGGGTCAATCTTCTATTTTAGAAAATACAACGTTTGGGCGAGCTTCTGCCTTGGCAGGAGGGATCGGTATGCGGTATTTTGTACAGTCGACTTCAAATTGCTTACACTTTTGCACCTTAGTCCTTAGGCAAAAAATGTATACATCACTTTGCCGTTAACTGTACTTTGACGTGAACTTACTGATGTCGCACCATGTCGCACAGATTTCCTCACTTGTCGGTATACTGTCAGTGTTACATTTGCGCAGTAGTAATATCGTTACGACGCCGGGGTCAATATTAGTCTTGTTACCATGGTGATGAAGCACGCCGTCAAGGTATTTCGAAATTCGCCGTGTTGTCACAAGACACAGATGATGGACCTGTGGTACTTACTAGACCTTACTAGACCAGCAGCCGGCATGCACTTTTTGTATGTTTTAAGTTCTTAGTGAGTACTATTTTCAAAACGCCGAGTAAAATGGAATGTTCTAGAAAAAGTGAGCGAATAGAACATTCGAAGCTTACGGAAATTTATAGACAAATGTATGGGCCTGGAATATTCGGGAAACGTGGACGTAGGACGATTATCTAGAAACGCTCATGGTACTCAAAACAAATGAGTAATGAAATGAAGATCGAAATGAATATCGGAATAACGGTCTAGAACCATCGGAAAGGGGTTTGTAAAGGGACCACGTTCGCGGTACAAGTCAGTCTACGGAGTGGAGTTCTCGGAGTGAAATGAGAGGAGAGAAAGTGAGTAGTATCGGAGTGAGAACTGGAAGAAGAAGAACAGTGGAAACAAGTGGTGAATAGTGAAGTGGACTATGTCTATATAGTAGTGCAAAGTAACAGTGCAGTGTTAGCTATGTCGGTACTAGCAGGCGCGGACTCAGTGAACTCTACTGTAACTATCGGTACCGGCACGACTGAAAGTTAACACTGACTCAGGTTATTGATATCGTACTGCATCCGCATCGACAAATCAGGAAATCGCCTTATCACTGCCATTCGTCACATGCATTCAAATGGTATTCACACTTCAACACATTTGCGACTAAATGTTGTCGTCAGTAATCGCAATTAATATCATATTGCATGGTTTTTTTATAGTTGTATCAAATGACAGGTGTCGGCGCCATATTTAGGTTTAGCCTCTACATGAAATCTTTTCATAACTTTCTTAATCATGTTTTTTTTTACAGTGCAATGTATGATGTACGGGCATGCGGTTTTTGGGTCACCGATTGTAGTTTCGCCAATCAATCACCAAGCAACATTCCCGAGACCGCCAGGAGTAATCCAGAACCAGTTTACCTGTGTTCAGAACAACATAAGGCTAACAACGCGCAATTACGAAGAGGTGAGTTTTAACTGTTAGTTCCTTGGTCGCGCAAGTCAATAACAAAATGCACCGATAAATGGTGCTGTACTCATGACGGTAATTTCTACTGCGTTGTAACTTACTCTTTCAGAATTAATGGGTGGGGAAAGAAGGGTATATTATATGAAAGTTTGTGCGGAACCCTCGGTACGCGAGTCAAACTCTCGCTTGGCCGGTTTTTAAATTTAGGAACTTCACTTACTATTTGCAACAGTAATGTTAACATTTCCGAGTATATTGTATAATAAGTAGACTAAGTATGTATGCCACTATAAAGAATTTGATGCTAACCAATGGATGTGCCAGGCCTGTAAACCTGGTTTATCGCTGAAGCCGCCCAGCAAGTCGCAGATGGCGGCCTGGCGTGAGGAGATGCGCGCCACCGCGGCCGGCACCAAGCCCGCCTGCACCCGGCCCGGGGCAAGCCGCAGCGGCAGCAGCAGCATGTTTTCAGCCTCCGACGCTTTCATCTGGGTATGTTTAATAGGCTATTCTACATTTTTATTAATATTTAAAAAAGGTTCGTATAGATTCGATAGTCAACTGGTATTTTTATTTCCTTAAAATAATATCGCTTTATCCAAATAAATAATGGTTGAAATTTGATCGTTATAAAGGCAGCCGCCATTATCGTGACGTCGCAACACCAAACCACAGTACTACTACTAAGAAGATATTATGTGCAGAAACATATATAATATATAATAAACCATTTATTTCAGGCATCTAAGGCCCATAGTTACAAATACCTTAAAGACTAACATACATACAATTATAAAATTAAAAACGAATTATTATTTAGGCGACGAAACAGTGTGGCTCCGTTGCGTCGTCAATTCCGGTGTAGAATTCGGTAGGTTGCCCCGGAACCGCCGAAACACGACACCCTTCGTCCAGAAGTCAGCACACGCGATGGTCTCCTGCAGCGCGGTGCTGAAGCGCACGTAGTGGCGCGACCGCAGCTGGAAAACCCTCAGCGAGTAGCCAGTCTTCTGGTGAATATACTCCACCATGTCATCAGCCGTGGCGGAGTACCAGCTAAATGTGCAACAGACTGATCGCGTTTAGTGGCGGCCAATAGTGGCTTAATGTGCGGCAGACTGGTCGCGTTTAGTGGCGGCCACTAGTAACTTAATGTGCGGCAGATTGGTCGCGTTTAGTGGCGGCCACTAGTGGCTTAATGTGCGGCAGACTGGTCGCGTTTAGTGGCGGCCACTAGTGGCTTAATTTGCGGCAGACTGGTCGCGTTTAGTGGCGGCCATTAGTAGCTTAATGTGCGGCAGACTGGTCGCGTTTAGTGGCGGCCACTAGTAACTTAATGTGCGGCAGATTGGTCGCGTTTAGTGGCGGCCACTAGTAGCTTAATGTGCGGCAGATTGGTCGCGTTTAGTGGCGGCCACTAGTGGCTTAATTTGCGGCAGACTGGTCGCGTTTAGTGGCGGCCACTAGTAGCTTAATGTGCGGCAAACTGGTCGCGTTTAGTGGCGGCCACTAGTAGCTTAATGTGCGGCAGACTGGTCGCGTTTAGTGGCGGCCACTAGTAGCTTAATGTGCGGCAGACTGGTCGCGTTTAGTGGCGGCCACTAGTAGCTTAATGTGCGGCAGACTGGTCGCGTTTAGTGGCGGCCACTAGTAGCTCAATGTGAGGCGGCTCTAAGGTACAAATGATAGTTGTTAGGTTACGCATATTGTACGAGTAATAAGACTAGCGCCCGATACTTCGTTTGCGTGAATGTAATTCATTTGAGTGAATAAGGTCTGAGGTTTGATACGTAACTTTTCGAACGTACGTTAGAACAACTCAACTGTCATTTAAATCACACCATCACCTGACGTACATACAATGCGTTACGCAATCAACCAGCAGGTTGAATTGTTATTTATTAGTTTTACTCGCCACTGCCCGGAAATGTGGCAAAAGATGGTCAGAATTTGGTCAGAATTCAGGCTTCAAAGCTGGGGTTAGTTGGACGTCGCACGAGCAGGCCATCTATGAATTCAAACTTGAAATTGTTGGACAGATTGAAGAGCGATTCGATCAATCACAGGGGGGCGCCGCTCCTCCCCGCCGCGCCGGCGAGCGGGGCCGCGCTCTTTTGCTTTTTTTTAGTATATCTTTAATTAATAATTAGGTACCTACTTAATTTTGATTAAAAATTATAATTAGTTATTTGCAATTTCCTCACAGTAGACGTGAAAAGCACCGTGTTAAGCCTCGGCCGAAAGTGCAATAGCTGGACTCGTACTTGTCGACTGTCGTACTAACTCGTCCATCTATTGCTTACTTTCTACCCTCTACAACAATGTACTATTGTCCTACAGAGCAATGAGGAGTCTTCCGTGTCGCGATACAGCAAGATGAAGAGCGAGGAGACAGTCGACCGCACGGATAGAGAGTCCAGCTACTCGTCGTTTTACAGCTCATTCTTCAAGACGGATTCGTGCAGCGCAGAGGAAAGCGGCGATGCTAAAAACAATCCTAACAGCGTAAATATCATTTTATACAAGCATTTCTATAGATGGTTGGCCCGGATGATACAGACTTAAGTCGGCGCAGCGCACTGTGGAACACGTTCAGATTTTTGTATTATGTTACATGACAATTCTTGGATCTTGAGTCGGAATCATCTGACTTCGTACATATAAATATTGATTTGGCAGCGATGTTCGTTTTGACTATCCAATTTTTCCGCTTCGTAGACCTAAAAAATTACAGCTGAATGGTGAATAAATTCCGTTGATACTTGACGTATCGTTCAAATCCGTAGATTTTCGTCCGTTTTAACATTTTTTTAACACGATAGTGTCAAACAAGCCTACGGCCTGTCTGACGGTAAGTACACAATGTAGCCTATGGACGTTTGCAACTCGAGGGGATTCGTCACTGCGTCGCAGGACCCTTTATTGATTTGAAGGATTGTTGTGTATACATAGACAACAAGAGATATACGAGTACGTAGGTCACTCACTCTCAACACTGCGCATCTGGAACACAATATCACATTACTACGGAGCAAGTAATGGTGTCATTATGGCTTGCGGTCTTGCGGTTCTAAGGTCGAGGTACGGTCGGTTTCACAAGGAACTTAACACCTTTGTACCTTGTCGCATTAAACGTCATGTTAAACTGCCATATGAAGTTGTCAAACGAGTGAAAACGACAAGGTACTACTCCATTAGGGCACTGCACGAAATATGAGCGAGATGACCATACGTCGCACTACAGCAGGCATTTTGCGGGCACGTCACTTGGTAAGGTTCAAAAATCAATTTTCGAGTTGTCAGAATCAAGTATTTGTACTTAGTATTTGGTACCTAGTATTAAATTTGTAATGTGCAAATTCAAATACTTTAGCAACTAAGGCTGTACGTTAGTTAAGTATCTATTAGTGTATATCCCTTCAATTTTGTGTAGGTGTGCAAATTAACAAATAAAGCAAATCTTTCCATTAAATAGACGCCACTGCACCAACAAATAAAAGTATGAACTACAGTCATAATGACGCATGTCAGCGATTTATTTGTTTTTTATAGATGACCACTTGTCGGTTTATCATCAAATTGTCGACACTCACTTCGTCGAATTTCACTTCAAAGCCAACGTTTCATGTATTTTCATTTCGTCGACAATTCAGTTCGTGGAATGGTCATTACACGTAATTTTACATCGTGCAATTTTACTTGTCGGATGATTCATTCAATAGTTGTATTATGTCATGGAAAACGTTTTGTGATTTATTGTTTCAAATATTTTTAATTAACATACAAATTATTACAAGCATTATTATTTAAATTTAAGATAGTAGGCATACACAGTTATGCATGACATTATGTTGAGAACGGAACGCAATGCAATCGGGATCCACGCGCTGAATGAGGGTACTTGAGATTTTAAGTTGTTTATCTTGGCAAATAACTATTCATACTGTCATTACTAAGAGCATGTTTGAACTCATAATTTTTACCGCACGGCAATTATTTTAACCTAACCTAAACCTTTTTTTTTTTTTTTTTTTTTGGGGAAATGCTTTTACGCATCCCACCTAGCCGAGGAACTAGGATGGGTATGACAGGCTCCCGGGAACCCCCCGGACTACCGTCTAAAACCACCAAGGTATGCCCTCTCTGCCGTGTAGTAGGGGCGTCATGGGATCGCGAACATTTCACCACGACGCCCCTCGGCAACAGCCGCAGCTGCCCTCACTACTGAGGCAAAAGCCCCCCCTCCCGTCGTAAGCGTGCAGGGCGACACCACACGCTTCCCGACCCGACCAAAGGACCTCTACGCCGGGAGAGGGTGATAGACCTCGGATTCACCCTCTCAGGTCCCCTTGTAACTTTTTATAGAGGTTTTCTACCTCGGCCCCGGCCTGACGGTCGCAGCCCCCGCGCCTAACATGAATTCTCTGATAGCAGAGGATTTGTCAGGGTTCCGGGTCCGTTATTTATTATAGAGGCAAACGGCAATGGCGTCTCCCTCAAGCCGCACCTGGGGAATCTTGCGATTCCCTGGGCGGAATCCCCCGACCCCCCCGTGTCGAGTTATTGGTAACACCAGCAAGCGATAACTTAGGGTTCACTAAATTATCACTTGCCGTTGTCTCCAGGGCGCACCAGCCATGACACTACCCATTCCTGCGGATCAACCGAATCAAGAGGAATCGGTAGAGTCCAGACACTCGAGGAGGTTACCCGACATAGCGCCCCAACCTAACCTAAACCTAACCTAACCGCCAGCGTGTCGACGTCACCCCGCTTCGCGGGGTGCCTATTTCCGCTCAGAGGGACACAAGTGAACCCTTTTTTTTTTTTTTTTTTTTTTTTTTGTCGGTGTGAAAATGCTTTACGCATACCCCCGGCCTGGGGAAGGCTATTTGGGGGTAATGTGGGACTCTCTCCTCCCGCCGCCATCCGAGTGATGGTGACTGGGGGAGCATACCCACTAAAAACACACTGGCGTCACCCGCATTGCCGTTAAGGGGGCGCCATGGGATCGCGAACATTCAAACCACGGCTCCCCCCGGCGGTCCCGGCTTCTACTCGTGCCAGGACACCCGCGCCAAAGGAGGGGAGGGTCAGGACGCTTGACCCTCCCCCCAGACGTGTAGGGCCATGTGCAATGTGGGTCCCCAACCCACTGGCCCTACTGGGGGAGGACGCGGCCTGCCGCTGCATACCGCGCGCGTCTTCGACCCCTCCGTCTGCGCCGGAGCGGGAGCGCATCCGCACTGTCTTCGCGCCCCCGCTCCGCGGCCTCCTTCTGCGATATGACGACTTCGCAGAAGGAGGCCATCGCCTCCCAAGATCTCTCGCTACGCAACATGGCCGCCACGACGCTGGGCAGCGAGAGATCACTCACTCCAAGGGCCATCACCATTGTGCGGCGCTCGTCGGTCCAGCGAGTACACCACTCCAGGGTGTGCTGGGCCGTATCATCTTCAGCGCCGCACTCATGGCAGGCGGGGCTTCCCTCCCTTTTGATTTTATGCAGGTAATGACCGAAACATCCGTGTCCGGTCATCACCTGCGTTAATCGGAAGTCCACCTTACCATGGACCCTATCCAGCCATTCATCCAGTGACCCAAGGAGTGCCCCTACAGTACGGATTCCGTAGGGGGAGTCCTCTAGGTCGCTTTTCCAGCGTTCGCGCAGCCTACGCTCGGTCTGCCGCCGCGCCGCCCTCACCTCCTCAGGAGCGGGATAATCCCCGGTGGCTCTCCACCGCACCCGCTCCCTGTGTGCCTCAGCTAGCACCTCCGCGTCGAGCTCCCACGGAGGAGTGCCAGCCAAGGCGCACGCTGCCGCCCACGCCACCGTTACGTAGGCCCTGCATATGCGTATGGCCACCACCCTTTGTGGCCTACGCAGCAGGGTCTTATTTGCCCTGCTTAGCCTGTCTGCCCAAATCGGGGCCCCGTAAAGGGCCATACTTCGGGTGACACCGGCATATAGGCGACGGCACGCGACGGACGGCCCCCCCACGTTGGGCAGCAGCCGCCCCAACGCAGAGGCCGCGGCCACTATCCGAGGAGCAAGTAGGCGGAAATGCTCCCCAAAGTTCCACCGCTTGTCAAGGATGAGGCCCAGATATTTAATGTGGGGCCTCACCTGAACCATCTCTCCGCTCACTCGCAGCGCAGCACCCGCAGGCGGCCGCCACCCCCTCCCCTTGAAGATTATTGCGTCTGTCTTGGGGAGGGAGACCTCCAACCCCAGCAGCCGTATGCGAGTGATAGTTAGCTCCGCGGCCACTTCCGCCTGCCGCAGAGTCTCCCTCATCTCCGCTCCCCGAACAGCCACCATCGTATCATCTGCGTAGCAGATTACTGCCATTCGGGGAAGGAGGTCACCCCTGATGGCCCAGTCATACCCCAGGTTCCATAGAAGGGGTCCAAGAACAGACCCCTGGGGCACGCCGCAGGCCATAGGCCACGCCCTCCTTACTCCTCCTCTTTCCTCGTAGAGCACTACCCGCTGCGTGAGGTAGTGCTCTACTATACGCCTCAAGTAGGGAGGCACCCCGTGATACCGGAGTGCCTCCCCTATTACTGTATACGGGAGGGAGCCAAACGCGTTGGCGATGTCGAGCGATACCGCCACTACTCCCTGCCCCCTCCCCTCCGCCTCCTCGTTGAATGCCCTGAGGGTACTCAGCGCGTCAATACAGGACCGCCCCGCTCGGAATCCGAATTGGCGGTCCGATATGTTGGGACCCGTAACACAAGTGAACCCTAACCTAACCTACTTATAATACAATTGTTATGGTTGTTTGTTTTTTTACTGCGGGGGGCTGCGCCCCCCGAGCCCCCCTTGCAGAGTGCTCCACCCCCATCCTCCCTTTTTCAGACTGCCTTAATCTAGTTAAACACCTAGGTAATCAGTTTAATTTGATTGTTTTGTAATGTTGGAATTAAATTTCGAACAAATGAAATTCTTTGTTATGTTATTCTGCCATTTAAAATTCATACAAAATGAATCATTTGCCAAATAATATTCCCTGAACAGTTATTCTGTAAAATAATTAAAATTGGAATGATCTGGTAATGAAATAAAATTACACCAAAAAATAATTCGTGAACTAAATGTTACTTGAAACGTTTTCGATGAAATGAAATTCGATGAAAAGTTTGTCGACAAAACAAGGGACACCCCCACTTGTCACATCAAGCTGACTTTTCCTTCTTCGTCCATCTGGTTCCTACCCAGCCTCAGGTCATGTGTTGTGGTGGGCTTATCAGTTGTCACTTCAAAGAGTATTACACATTAAAGATTAATACATGATAACAGGTAACTATGTTACAAATATTAAGTATGTACATGTACTCGTAAGTTAAGATGTTTTTTTTGTGAACCTTACCAGTGAGTATTACACATTAAAGATTAATACATGATAACCAGGTAACTATGTTACAAATATTAAGTATGTACATGTACTCGTAAGTTAAGATGTTTTTTTTGTGAACCTTACCAAGTGACATGCCCGCAAAATGCCCGCTGTAGTGCGACGTATGGAGATGACATTAGCGCTATGCCCTTCAAGGCCTTCAAATAAAGCACTCATTACGAACATACCGCCCAAATACTTGTCATAAAGTAATTATTTGATTAGTAAAGTAATTATTAGATATTGAAGCAATAGCCGTGCGCCAAATGATGTAATTTACCCATTACCTAATTAGACCGATCAGCGAGTCGTGTCACAAAAAAACGGCAAATTTGAATAATCCACGGAACCTATGGGGGACCTCATAATTGAGAACTTATATGATGGATAAAATTGCTGCCACATATAAATCCTGAAAAAAATGCTTGTGCTGTCACTCATTGTTCAGACAAAGTAAAATGACATTTACCCTCTGAATGTGTTTATATATTTGAAAACTTTTTGTGTTGTTAGTATGGCGCACTCACGATCCCGGGCAAAGACAATCTATGCAACAAACATCTGCAGACGAGGAAAAAAGTGCCGCCTTGGATGGAACAAGTATGTTTCCCCAATATTATTGCTTTATGCAAAAATAAATATGTTTGTCAATACAGTTTTGTAATTAAATGGTGTTGTTTCATTCCAGGTATGCGTCACATCGGAGTTGGTATACAAATACCAGGTCCTCGCGAAAACCTTAGACGAAGTATTGATATCGGATAGGAAAAAGTTGGTGGGAGTGGAACAGGTTGGTTTACTAGTAGTTTAATCCATAAATTGGATGGCAGGTGGCAAAACAGGATTATAACAAATATTAAAATTTTGCTAGAAACTTATTTACTTAACTATTAACCCTTTAACCGCCATAGTCTGATTTATAAGACAAAAAATATCCAGCTCATTTCGGCGCGTCTGATTGTCGTATATATATACGACAAAGTTTTGCTTTGTTTTTGACAGGACATTGGCGACACGAGCACGCCCGATGAAAAATTCAAAGCGGTTAAAGGATTAACTTTTCTGCCTTAGAATACTGATCGCTTAGCGTCCGTCTGGCGACATGTTTTTTTTCTTAAGTCTATGCACAATGAGAATTAAAATATAATGTACCTATTGTTGCATCTATACAGCCGTCCCTGGTGAACGAGCAGCTGGGCCAGCTGTACACGGACCTGCAGCTGGAGGGCGTGGCCGCGCGCCTCACGCTCGAGGAGGGCATCACCAGCTCGGGCAGCTCCAGCGACGACGGACACAAGTTCGCGATGGGCGCCCTTGCCAAGGTAACGTGTACCTGTGTCCAGCGTCCCTGGTGAACGAGCAGCTGGGCCAGCTGTACACGGACCTGCAGCTGGAGGGCGTGGCCGCGCGCCTCACGCTCGAGGAGGGCATCACCAGCTCGGGCAGCTCCAGCGACGACGGACACAAGTTCGCGATGGGCGCCCTTGCCAAGGTAACGTGTACCTGTGTCCAGCGTCCCTGGTGAACGAGCAGCTGGGCCAGCTGTACACGGACCTGCAGCTGGAGGGCGTGGCCGCGCGCCTCACGCTCGAGGAGGGCATCACCAGCTCGGGCAGCTCCAGCGACGACGGACACAAGTTCGCGATGGGCGCCCTTGCCAAGGTAACGTGTACCTGTGTCCAGCGTCCCTGGTGAACGAGCAGCTGGGCCAGCTGTACACGGACCTGCAGCTGGAGGGCGTGGCCGCGCGCCTCACGCTCGAGGAGGGCATCACCAGCTCGGGCAGCTCCAGCGACGACGGACACAAGTTCGCGATGGGCGCCCTTGCCAAGGTAACGTGTACCTGTGTCCAGCGTCCCTGGTGAACGAGCAGCTGGGCCAGCTGTACACGGACCTGCAGCTGGAGGGCGTGGCCGCGCGCCTCACGCTCGAGGAGGGCATCACCAGCTCGGGCAGCTCCAGCGACGACGGACACAAGTTCGCGATGGGCGCCCTTGCCAAGGTAACGTGTACCTGTGTCCAGCGTCCCTGGTGAACGAGCAGCTGGGCCAGCTGTACACGGACCTGCAGCTGGAGGGCGTGGCCGCGCGCCTCACGCTCGAGGAGGGCATCACCAGCTCGGGCAGCTCCAGCGACGACGGACACAAGTTCGCGATGGGCGCCCTTGCCAAGGTAACGTGTACCTGTGTCCAGCGTCCCTGGTGAACGAGCAGCTGGGCCAGCTGTACACGGACCTGCAGCTGGAGGGCGTGGCCGCGCGCCTCACGCTCGAGGAGGGCATCACCAGCTCGGGCAGCTCCAGCGACGACGGACACAAGTTCGCGATGGGCGCCCTTGCCAAGGTAACGTGTACCTGTGTCCAGCGTCCCTGGTGAACGAGCAGCTGGGCCAGCTGTACACGGACCTGCAGCTGGAGGGCGTGGCCGCGCGCCTCACGCTCGAGGAGGGCATCACCAGCTCGGGCAGCTCCAGCGACGACGGACACAAGTTCGCGATGGGCGCCCTTGCCAAGGTAACGTGTACCTGTGTCCAGCGTCCCTGGTGAACGAGCATAACGTATGCGGAATGAAATTTGCACAACATTTTAAATATGTACAATGTTTAAAATAATCGAGACAGCAATTGCATCTTACGATTAATTTAAAGACTACATATCTGTCAATCAATCTGCTAAGTTTTATGGACATTGGATTTTTCTCTTGAAATTATGGCAAATCGAGAAGAACGACGTCGCGAAACTATTTGTAATTTCTACAGTACACATTCCCTCCGGCCGAAACTGAAGATAGTGAAACATTTTGTGCAAATGGGTGAGAGCCGAAGCTCTGTTTATATTATTTTTGTGTCCTTTTCTTCGAGAAAAAGTACTTCTAGAAGGACTGGTTCAGGGAAACATTCCAGCTTTAGCCAGTTTTCTGAGGGGGCTCGATTAAAGAAAAATTCGGCCGGCCGAGTCGCAAAATCTTACACAGAGATCAGAGGAAAATCAAATATGACAGCAAAACTGTAAAAACATATCTTAAAGACATGGGCATCTTTAATCGTTCAAGAAAAGTTAAGCCCGCCGTCTCCGAAAATCATAAACTTACTCGGAAAATGCGGCTACGTCATTATGTAAAAACTAGCGGTTTTTGCGTTATGGGATTTATGGGTGACGAATCATAAGTCACTTAAAATGGAAATTCGTGGCAAGGTAACTTTTATTTTGAGAACACCAATAGTCCAACGGATGACAACGTGAAATATGTCCAGCATACGAAATTTCCTAAAAAAGTTTTCTTAAGAAGGATAAAATTGCACCTAAAAAAAATGCTTATATCTGTATTTTCGACAGAGATGGACAAAGTACCACAAAACTGCCGTAAATCATTTCGCATTGGAGTAAACTTTTTTTAGCATTGAACGTCGTGAAATACACTATTTAAAAAACATTAATATTTATAAAAATAACCGTGTGTTTTTGTATCTAATACGACATTGAACTTTGTGCAAATTTCACTCAGCATACGTTACGATGAGTTTCAAAATGTCATTTGTCACGTTGATTTCTTCAGTTGTTTCAAGTTGAATTAATTCAACGGGCACCCGTTACTTCTCTGGTTTAGCCCTATAATAAAAAGAGAAGGAACACGTGGGGGAGTACCGCGTGTTTAAAGGACCAAATCAGCATAAACATTTGCTAAAACCATTTGAATAGGTATTTAATGTGATAGTTATGTCATACCGTTTATCATCATCATATCAGCCGAAAGCCTTCCACTTCTGGACATATACCTCCCCCAAAGTGTGTCGTAATGACCCGTTCTGCTCCAAACGCATACAGAGGCACATTGGCATATTTTGGTATGATATAGGTATGTCCGAACATTCATATTTACATATTTTGTATCTTAATTTCAGCGCGCGAGGAGAAAACGAAAACACACCAAACTGGTGATGATATTCGAAGAGGACGCTCCACTACCACCCCCCGAGGAAGACCCCGAGCCCGATCCCTCCACTTCGGTCGCCTAGCTCACTACTCGTTCGGTTACAGTAACGGCCAATGGCCAATGTCAAATGTAACTTTACACTTTTGTACTGTACTTCATTGTGATAAAGCGAAAGCTATGCGCGTGTCTTTGGTGTCCAGTATACAATAGTCAACTGCTGTCAAAATTTACCAACTCTTTTAGTGTTTAGTAAAATAACTATAGTTCATTCGTTATTTGTGTTATAGCGATACTCTGATACATATTGAGTGTAGCTAACGTCGAGATATCATGGACACATGCGAAGTTTACTTAAGTTTTCTTTATAAGAAATGTTTATTTTAAGTTGTTGATACATCACATATAGATTATCTGGGGGCACGGCAGTGCCCCCGCCAAGACGAGCCATATTATAATTCTAGAAATGTTATACTGATTTAGTAGTAGGTGAGTGTAGAATAAGAAGCAAAAAGCCATTTCCAAAATAGCATCGATAGTTTGTTTTCAATATTGCTGCCTTGTTCCCCTTGAATAATGATGACTTTCTAAAGCAAACTTGGTACATTTTGGGACTTCACTAGAGCCATTTCGTTCTGGTCTGGTCATTATACAACATTGCACCATCCTCCAATTTAAATATTTACTACGAGGCCGACCGACTAAAGTTAATTCGGGCCCGGTATACCATCCACGATATTTGACAAAAGGTGACATATTTCCTCTTTGATGTTCTGTAATTCTGATTTTAATAGACATGAGACATGTATGAGAAATTTTATGAAAGTGAGTGAATCGAAAGTGGTTTGTCAGGATCGTAGCAAATGGAGATCCGTAATCTCTGCCTACCCCTCTGGGAAAGAGGCGTGATTATATGTATGTATGTAAGGTACATGAAAGGGGGGATATTTTACCCTTCCATTAAAGATTGTAAACGGAAGGCCGGACCTTTACCGCCGAACTCCTAGTCAATACAATCGTTACAATATTGTTGTTCACTTTTTAAGTTCTATGTGTTTGATCAAAGTCTGCTTTCTAATTGTTGACCACTAAACTGTTTAAATGTTCTTCGAAACATCCTGAACCTACCTAAGTAATATCCAACAGTTATATGGTGTAACTGACATTCATTTTCAAAATGAACTATTTGTTAATCGTTATGATATCGATATTCTTACTATCACTTGATTTTACTTTAGACTTAATTTTACATTGTTTTTTTTTCAACTCATCTGGTTTAGTTTAAATATTTTGATAATTTACCTGTTATTTCCTGGTGTTATTTAATAGTTTAACAAACTTTTTGCAATTATTACCATCACATACATACCGCCAGTTTACGGCCTTAAGGTGGTTCGATTGCCATACAAAGCGTTATTTGACATTCGCAGGCTAACGGCGTGATATTTTAAGAAACTTATGTAACAAACTTTCATCAATTGGCTTCCCATTTGCGCCAAATTCCCCCTTTCCTTGAATAAACTTGTATAAACTAGATTAATTTGAGAAAAATAGTTTTCCCAAAATATCACGTGACAAACCAATTTCTCAAATTAATCTAGTTTATACAAGTTTATTCTAGGAAAGGGGGAATTTGGCGCAAATGGGAAGCCAATTTATGAAAGTTTGTTACATAAGTTTCTTAAAATATCACGCCGTTAGCCTACGAATGTCAAATAACATTTTGTATGGCTAATTAGTTATTTTATTTAAAATTTCCGCTTATTGTTCAAACACCAACCGACTACCAGTTTACCCTATTGCGTTTTTTAAGCAAAAATATATTGGTTACGTCAGTTTTTGGCGGTTTTGTTCGTTTCTAGAGAAAATATGTAAAGACAGCTACATTTTAAAGGTATTTTATAATATTCCCAATCATGCTCAAACACTATAGTCATTTGTACAAATTTAGTATATTTCCGGATTGGTACCCGACAATCATGCTAAAAACAGATTGGTTTGTTTTAATTAGAGATAAAAAGGTTTTTGAATGAGCTCGTAATTGTTTATTTGTAATTATCTCGTCAGTCATAACGTTGTAATTTAATGTAGATAAAGTAAACATGTTGCGTGAGTAACATAATTATACCTAGTTTACACAATCGGATTACTTTAATATAAGTATATGTATACTAATTTGAAGAAGCAAGTTTTTAGTTTTACACGACTTAAATAGGTCTTTACTTGCAATGTGATTTAGTTCTATAAATTATTTGATATATGGTTAAATATTATTCCTGTGTTACCGGTATTACTGTGAGATACTCGACTTTCGGGCATTGGAGGATTCAAGGACCCTGGACTATGTTGACCGAGGAGAATTTAACCATGTCTTCCTTCAGGAAACTGTAAGAATTACTCAAAAAAAGACTAATTGCTGTTTGTCTTACTTAGCACAAACTTGCGCTTTACTAATTACTTAATAGTATGACTGGGGCCACACCTTGTTATTATAGCCGATATTTTATGACAGGTTCATGATGTCACTAACTACTAGTAATCTGGCAAATGTTGAACAGCCTACGTGTATCAAGTGTTGTTATTAAAACGTGTTAAATCGAATTCTAACCCTGTTCGGAGATATAAAAAAAAATATGACAGTGAAATTTTGCGTTAACGATATACATCTGTATACGTGAAATGAAGATATAGAGACACTACAAGCAACGATTATTGTTATTCGAATATAGGACCTATTTTTATGTTCTCCTTGCGTTATTCCCGGTTGTGCCCCTAAAGTTTCCCATATATATAAATACTTAGCTAATGTCCTATTTTTAAGACTACTGTTTATATCTCGATCAAGAGATGGAGATAGAAACAGAAGTCTTTAAAATAGGACACTATTGCTTGCCTGTTATATTTGACAAAGTGACCTTCATAAAGTCTAAAACGGTGCCAACGGTACCATACAACCAGTGCCCGGGAGGATTCCAAATAATTTGAACAGTGTGTATTTCTGAGGAGTAAAAAATATATATAAAGTAAGCTGAGTTTGGCTCAGTTTTTATTTTAATTTTCATACATTACTGGTCAAGCAAAAATTGTACAGATTGTTCGATATACAAGATAGCGCCCTCGTCACTTCGTACGAGGTAGCGTTTGTCCACAGCAGGTAGGATTGGGGCGCTTCGCCTTGTATTGAACGATCTATAACATGATCTGTGCAATGATTGATCTCACTGTGCAAAAGAGAAGATTTCTAATTTGGATGTTAATGTCGAGTTGCCTAAGTAGGTTCAGTACAATAGAACAATAAAACTGAACACCGGCTTAAGTGTATGACATAGGGTTATATATATTAATAAGATTGTTTCTTCACCTGAATTATACAGTCAACATCAATAGTAGATAGTAGAACAACAAGCTCATAAAACGAGCCATTTAACCAGGGGTTAAATGGCAAATTTATGCCCGAGCTACACACTGCTTTTCACTTCAATTGCGAGAAAATAACAAATAATTGCAAAATAAAATAAAATAATAGCTCATTCCCGTCACTTAACTTTTTAAAGTTTTTATGTTTAATTTTCGACACGTGATATTAGACTTAGGTACTTCATATTAGACTAAGGTACTACATACCAAGTAATTTAATGGTTCAATACGTTTTAAAATAATAATTGACTCCTATTATAAAATGGTTTTATTAATTCAGTAATGGAAAATACGGATGTGAAATTTATTAAAGCAAATCAAATCAAATGACAAGTTTATTCTACGAAGTTTTATTGTGCCTGTGGCTGTTAGGCCCGATTATATTAGTCTTTAAAACAATTTTACTTTGTGCACTAGAGCATAAAAGTGGCACAAAAGTGCAGCATACAACCAGCACAAAGGCGAAACTTTGCGAGCATGAGAAGTGAAAAGATATGTTTACACCTTAATCCTTCGTAAAAAGGCGAATAATGTAGCCATATCTTTGACGCCGATCCTACTTCGACGTGGTCAACGAGTTCTTGTCCAGTTCATAAGTCCCTATGTTATTTTGTTGATGAAGTTGTCTCGTGCGTGGTACATATACGCCCTATTTTATTTAAAAAAATTGTATGCGATTATAAGAATTGAGATGCGCATGAATTCACGAATGAACATACTTATTATATTATATTTAGGTGCCATTTACAAGACTAGCAGGGATTCTGCGTGTACCTATATGAACCACGGGACTCACGCGATTTTTTAGCGTAGTAACACTCGGTAGCATAAATATACAAATTGGGACAAAGCTAAAGGAAGTATACGAGTACATATTTGTGCTATCATGTTCATAAATACGTAAATATGCGAACACTACACTAAAAAAAATGTTGAAAAAGAAACCTATTTGACAAAAGATTGTATATTTTATGCACTGAAAATAAAGTAAGTTATTCGAAATATAGAATTATATATTTTCTCCAGTCTTTTATTTATCTGCTACTATAACTTTAAGTCAATCAGTGCCTTATTTCATCTAGCTCTTTCGGAATATCCTTCCATTTGGACACGAATAGGTTTGATCTCCGGCAATAGCCAATTCCGTGTCCACACAGGACCTAGCATGCGCGCTGCGTGGCTCGGCGAGCCACGGCTCGCCTGAGGCATGCGGCCGAGCCGGCGCGTTTGCCGTGGCCTATGTAGACGGTTGTCTTGTTCGGCCGCACGCCTCGCCCAGTTTTGTCGGCTTTTTGACCGAGATCAAAGGGCCGGTCATACGAAAGCATTTTTGCCCTATAAATATCGAACTCACTCAAAAAATTCTACGAGAATGCGGTTGAGAGTTGCGACCTATATAGGAACCGCGTCGTGAGCTCAACTAAATTGCCTTTAGGTAAATTTGCCCGAGCCAATTTGGCTCGTACTTGCCGCGCGCGTTTGGCTCAGACACGCTAAAATTCGACCGAGCCGGCCGCAGGCATGCGGACTGCTTGCCTGAGGTATACGGCCGACCGAGCATGTGGACTGGCTCGGGCGAGGCATGCGTCCGGTGTGGACACGGCTAGTACATTACCTACTGTAGACGCCGGGAAAGAAGGGCTTTCCGGGTGAGTAGGTATAGACGACCGACCGTAATGACTCTATCGGCTCGGCCACGAGGACCTCCTCTTGGCCGAGCCGATAGAGTACATCCCGTTAACTTAGAATTTCAACGGCAGCGGTTCGCTCCGATCTCTCTTAGGTAAGTATGTCGAAGTCGTCGCCGAGCCGATAGAGCACATACCGTTAACTTAGAATTTCAACGGCAGCGGCAGTGGTGCGCTCCGATCTTTCGTAGGTAAGTATGTCGAAGTACTCGAAGTCGTGGCCGAATCGATAGAGTACATCCCGTTGACTTAGAATTTCAATGGCAGTGGCAGTGGTGTGCTCCGATCTCTCGTAGGTAAGTATGTCGAAGTCGTGGCCTAGTCGACAGAGTACATCCCGTTGACTTAAAATTTCAATGGCAGTGGCAGTGGTGCGCTCTGATCTCTCGTAGGTAAGTATGTCGAAGTCGTGGCCGAGTCGATAGAGTACATCCCGTTGACTTAGAATTTTAATGGCAGTGGCAGTGGTGCGCTCCGACCTCTCTTAGGTAAGTATGTCGAAGTCGTGGCCGAGTCGATAGAGTAGGTACATCCCGTTGACTTAGAATTTCAATGGCAGTGCCAGTGGTGCGTTCCGACCTCTCTTAGGTAAGTATGTCGAAGTCGTGGCCGAGTCGATAGAGTACATCCCGTTGACTTAGAATTTCAATGGCAGTGGCAGTGGTGCGCTCCGATCTCTCGTAGGTAAGTATGTCGTCACTCCCAACTAACATTTTGGTGTCAGCAAAGGGTTTTATTATAACCTTAACCTTTATAAGTGAGTTATAATTATCTCAGTTGGAACTAATAGTGTTAGAGGAGTTAAGGAAAAATATTAACTCCAAAAGTGTTACTAGAGCTTTATTAAACGCTCTTAAGCAGGTTTTAGAGTTATAAGACTGTTACTCAAATCAAGTATACTTAAGATGTTAAAGTTTTTACACCTTAACCTTTACAAGAGTGCTCGTTAACTCTTATTGCTTTTTAGTTGTTTCCGTGGAGTGAATTATAAAGCTTAAGGTGTTATAAGTATCTACTATAAGGTGCATGCAGAGGCTTTATAAGAGAGTTGGTCAAGAATATAGTAATACAAGATAAATGTTGAACAACTCATTTGTAAGTATTGAAACTTTTTCTAACGCTTATGGTGTTAGTTATAACACCGTTATGAAGGCAAAGCCTGCTCAATATTCTTGACTAAAGGTGTTGTAACTCAATATAACTATATAATATAACTATATAAGTTCGCCATTGTTTTGGTGAACTCTAACCTACAAATTGATTAGGTTATTCAATATTTGACAGCAAAATACTTCATTATGTATGTTACTCTTGCCATTCTATGGATGCCACTTAATTTAACATGCCACTGGCCAAGAAACAAGAATAGAAAATGATAGATATGAAACAAGAATAGGTCAAAAACTTTAGGTGTCTATTTTATTCTTCATAAGTTTTATTAGAAATCTTTAATAAATCGTGGGCGCGTTAAAACTGAGATGGATAACATTTTTACACTTAATAACACAAACACAAATCACTATCAATTAGTAACTCCTGTCAAATACACTAATACCTATCTTCGCCATTTTGTCGGTAGACATATTTGTCACATAATATTATATAGTAAGAAGTAAAAATGCTCACTTGGAACTCGGTGAGCGCAAGAGTGTTATAACACTCTCAGCTAACACCTTAACCGTTACTACGGTGTTTGTAGAGGGTTGGTCATCACTTTGGGTGTCAGATAACACTGCTCTAAAGGCTTTCTAACACCCTTACCTTTTTTTTTTTTTAACACAATGATGGTGGCAAACAAGCTTACGGCCTGCCTGATGTTTAGCAGTTACCGTAGCCTATATACACTTGTGATTCCAGAAGAATCAGAAGCGCGTTGCCGACCCTTTATTCACTTGAGGACTCGCTGTGTTGGCAGATAGAGACATGCAGGTCCCTCACTCCCAACACAGCGCACCGTAGGGAGCTCCGAGGCCCTAGCATACTACGTTTTATGTCGCGTTTTACGTGACGTTTCAGTACATTTTCGCCGACATAAAACGTAGTGTGCTAGGGCCGCTGGCGACCTTACTCACCACCAGGAACTTAACACCACATACTTCATAGCATGCAATAATATACCTATAGCAACACTACAAAGCAGTGGTGCTATTATGGCTGCGGTCTTCTGTAAGGTGGAGGTACTTCCCCAGTTGGGCTGCTCCACATACGAGCGAGATGGCATTCCGCTGTGCCCTACCTCTCTACCAGGCCCCGTAGCATGGATGGCGTTATCACGCGATAAGTGATAGGATAAGCGCGTCGTCTCATTCTATCGAACGGTGTCAGCCAGGGACGGCAGCTCTATCCTATCACTTATCGCGTGATAAGGCCATCCATGCTATCCGTCCTGTAAGATCATGGGCCTGATTCATGGTTATAAGGGTGTTAGAGCATGCTCTAACACCTTTTTTACAGGTATTGTAATGTAACACCTTAACACTTGGCTGGAACCGATATAAGAATGATACTTATACCTAAGGGTTATTTTAACGCTAGTGCGCTAGTTGGGCTATCACTACCAACTAGGCTACAGTGGTCGTCAGAGGTGTTTTATGCGAACTGCCATCATGCAGGTTTAATTGTTTGTTTAAGTACGGACCCGTAAGCGCAACAAAGTCGGGCGTTCACAAGTATTTTTATTACTTAGGTACTGGAAAGCTTCTTTTTAGGGTTCCGTACCAAAATAGTAGATTGTATTATTAGGGAGCAAAATTATATATTGTATCGAGGGTGACTGATTGAATCCAGAACGAAGGGAAGGATTCCAGAATAGAATCCCAAGCGTAGCGAGGGATCCTAACGTGGAATCCTGAGCGTAGTGAAGGATTCAAGCAACGTCGCCCGAGATATAAATAATTTTGCGCCCGCGTAATACACTCTTCTTTTCACTCCTTCCATGATAATTAATAACACGATAATTTTTACCTAAGAATAAGGTTTAATATAAGTAGGTATTTTAAAAGAATATGGCTTTGTTATTGAAGTTTTTTTGACGTTTGTTGCTTCGATTTAAAAAAAACCCGGTTAAACGTATAATTTTCAGTTGAACTGGATGAATTCATCATCTTAAATTGAAAATATTAGTATAGGAAATGCTTTTACGTGCTAGTCATTAGTCACGACGAATTTTAGGGTTCCGTAGCCAAATGGCAAAAAACGGAACCCTTATAGATTCGGCATGTCTGTCTGTCTGTCTGTCCGTCCGTATGTCACAGCTCCTTTTTTCCGAAACTGTAAGAGCCATTAAAAAGAGTCTAATTTAAGTACTTGGGGCACTGGGTAGTGGAGACGCTATGCGACGATCTTGACATAGAGAGAGAGCGCCGGGCCTTGGCGGTCCGTTGTAATATGCTGGCTCGTAGGTTCGCACGGTGTAGTGAGGGTGTCAAAGTTACCTTATTTAAGGCATTTTGTCAATCCTTCTACTCGTGTGCGCTGTGGGTTGGGTATACGCAGCGGGCCGTCAATGCCATAAGTGTGCAGTACAATAATGTGTTCAGGGTGCTGTTGGGTCTGCCCCGCTATTGCAGTGCGTCCGGCATGTTCGCGGCGGCGGGCGTGCCGGGATTCCACGCAATAATGCGCAGCAGGGTGGCATCACTCATGCGGATGGTGCGGGGTAGTACCAACAGCATCCTGCAATCGCTTGTGGAACGGGTGGACTGCCCGATAATGCGGTACTGGGACGAGGTGCATGCTCCGGTGCGTGCCCCCTCACGCCGATATTAGTTTTGCTAAGTTACTTGTTTTGTTACTTTTTAAGTTAATATATTGTTACTAACATATTATGGATGAATACGTAGTCCGAAATAAATGACTTATAATTTAATTTAATTTTTATACTGTTGAAACTTGGTAAGTAGATGTATTCTGTAAACCGCATTAAGATTTTCACACAAAAATTGAAAAAAAAACATTTAGTTTTGGGGAAATACTCAGAGCTGAAACTCAAAAAAAAAAATTTCATCAAACCCATACGTGTGGGGTATCTATGGATAGGTCTTCAAAAATGATATTGAGGTTTCTAATATATATTTTTTTCTAATTTGAACAGTTTGCGCGAGACACACTTCCAAAGTGGTAAAATGTGTCCCCCCCGCCCCTGTAACTTCTAAAATAAGAGAATGATAAAAATAAAAAATATATGATATACATTACCATGTAAACTTCCACCGAAAATTGGTTTGAACGAGATCTAGTTAGTAGTTTTTTTTTAAAACGTCATAAATCGTAAACCGCAATTTTTTTTACGGAACCCTTCATGTGCGAGTCCAACTCGCACTTGGCCGATTTTATTTATAAAAATATACGAACCTTTTGTTACGGCTTTTTGTTCCATACCTACTTAATATATTTATATTTATTAGTAATCATATTATACCTATCAAATAAATATTGTTTGAAATAACAAGTAGCTATTAGAAAGTAGTAGGTAGGTAGTAAATCCATATTTTTATTTATTAACCATATTAATCAAAGAGAATATAGAATATTCAAAAGCGTTCAAGGAAATAGTATTTTATGCAACTGTTGTATAAGAAGGGTCTTAAAAGGCGAGTGGCGTGGGTTGCGATGCGAGCCTTGGCGAGCATCGCAATAAAAGACGCCACGAGCGTTTTTAGACCAGTTATACACCGTTGCATACAATACTTTTTCTACGACAAATTTTAAATAAATAACAGACTACAGAATAGTTAAACTTTTCAGGCAACAAGTTTTCTATTCGTACTTTTGCTACTCACGCAATTTCTTCAGGAGTGCAGTTATTAATTACTTCGACCATTTTAAAAGGAACGTACACTTTTGTCTTCACAAACACGAATAAAATCTTAATAGTTTAGGACTAATAGTTTATCATCTTTTGTCTTTTCATTTTGAACTGTATTTTGGTGGGAAATCGGAAATGTGACAGCTCTTGCTTATGGTTTGTTTTGTTTTTAATTTGTTTGCACTTGCCAATTCGAACTGTTTATTTTTATAAATAATACCAAAAAATTATAGAACATGTAATTTAACACACAATAGATGATGATTAATTATTATTGTAGTAAATAATGTATAATATACAAATGTTAAATCGTAAATAAATACTTTTAATTCGAAATATTTGTTTATGAAGTTGGCACCTCTGCAATATGGCGGCCGATTTAAAAAAAGTTAAACAGTGCTTTTATGAAAAATGTATGAACCAAAAAAGTACGCTAAACAGTGCGTTTTTGGGCCATAGAGCATAGAGTTTTTCGACGACTTATTAGTGGTGTCATTGTATTTGAGCTACAACCTATATAAATGACAGATAACGGTACAGGAGTAGAAAAACAATATATAAGACCCTAAACGCTCCAAGAACAAAACAGCGCGGCATTTAAAAAACACTCAATAAAAGTGTCTCCTTAAACACGCTACTGAAATAACATATTGTCTCTGGCCTCGCTCAGGCCCACAGATTTTTTAAAATAATGTTTTAATGCTTGCTTCTCTATGTGGTCTATGACTAGCGTGCAGGGAGCAAAATTGAATTATGCTCTAGGGAGCCTAGGGCAAAGAAGATAAATTGAAAAAAAAATATGCATAGGGATCAAAAACAAGTTTTGCTCCCTATAAACGGGCTAGAAAAGACTGTTTTTCGAATAGAAGGAGTGAAAAGGTAAAAAAGGAACCCTTATGGTGCGACTCCGTCCGTCTGTCTGTCTGTCACAAAGTAAAATATCTCAGGAACTACTATTGCTATCAATTTGAAATTTGGAATAGTTGTAAACAAAACTAATCCACGTGTATGGAAAATAAATAAAATTAAGATATATTTTTAATTTTATAAAAAAGGGTGGATAAGTGGGGGGGGGGGGGATTTAAAGTCTAGTTTGTAGGCCTTGTGGGGTATCATGTGAAAGAGCTTGAACTGTAAATTCTAAAACAGTTTTAATTTTTTTTCTACAGTGGTAAAATATTGATTTATAAAGGAACATGTTGAAAAAAATACAATTCCCCCCCCTTTATCTCCGAAGTTTACCAAGCGAAAAATTTGAAATTTATATATATTATTAAGATTAATGTAAATACTACCGGAAAAGTATAACAAAACCTCTATCTAGCGTTTTTTTTTTTAATTTTCAAAAAACATTTCTTAACGAAGTTTGCAATTGAATACTTCCGTGTTTTTTTTTCTTCAATTTCGTATAAAAATATTCTGAAAGTACATTTAATCAAATACAAAAAGAATTATCGAAATTGGTTCACGTGATAAATAATTATCTCTGAAAAACCAACATACCAAGTTGCAAGTTATTAGTATAAAATTAATGTCGCGGCACATACGTGTTTACGCAATTACACGATAGATGTCGCTGCCTGTAAGATAGATCGCGCTAACGTTTGTTCGACGTAAAAAGTGTACTGAGTGTAACCATTGAACATTGTTATTCGTGTTTCGGATGATTAATCATCAATGCTTCCTGCGTCTGTGGGAACGGTATTCTGGACTCGGACAGTACAAATAAGATATTTTTCAAAATAAAGCGGGGTCGTGACCTGTATAGTTTCTGATAGTTAGTTCGGAACCCTCGGTGCGCGAGACAGACTCTCACTTGACCGGTTTTTTTTAATGTAGGTAACGTGATGGCACCAGTAATGGATACTTTAAGGAGGTCGTGTATTTTAATTTACAATAAAATAATAATGTTTATACTTGAAACAATAATTATGAGTAAAAACTATAAAATATATCCGTAAGAAATGAAATATTAGCTTTTTGCTAATTGAAGCGACATAGATTAAGAGAAAAATTGGAATAAGCAAAAATATGTCTAAGCTCCAGTTATGGTTACCCAATCACCAGTAATGAATACTTCTCGAGACCCAGTAATGGATAGACCCCAGTAATGGATACCCCAGTAATGGGTACTAGGATAACGCAATGTTTTCGTATAGGTCGTTTTGTATTCTGGCTTATATTTTACGGGACAGGACAGGATACGAAGATATCGTGTATTTTTACAATTACAAGCTTTTATTTACTTTCACCTGTCCCGTTGTCTGTCTGTAATCAAATCTTGTAAGTTAAATTTGACCCACTTGCCGGTTTCCGATTGAGCTAAAATTTTGCATGCATACGTATATCGCATGACAATGCAATATTATGATAACATGGAGCTGATCTGATGCTGGAGCTGGAAGGACGACACAACCCCATCGAGTTTGGGCTCGTTAGAATCGTCTCAATGAGTAGTTGATGATGGTATACAGAAAAGTACAGTCGACAATTAAAGCTTATGTACCAAAAATGTTGGGCGGTTATTACCGCGAAATACGATGGCCCATCATACAGGACAGGACACAACTAGGCGTTAAAGGGAGAAAGACATATGTACTTTCATCTCATTCCACCGCCTATTGTGTAGAGCTAGCTTATATACACGTCCTGAAAGGCTAGCGACAAGACCGCGTTCGGGCTGTTTCGCGCCGAGGCAGTCTATCCGTCTCTTTCTAAGTGTTCTATTTGGAAACAGACGGATAGATCTCGATTTTTTGCCAGCTGTGCAGATGTCCGAGCACGGAAGACAGCGTCCAGAGCTATAACCACGGTCGAATCTCGAACTTCGTATATCTCCGCCTCGTTTATGGTACTCGAGCGACAGAGACAGAAATATACGAAGTTCGAGATTCGAAGTTCGTGGTAGCGCCGCAGACGTCTGAGCGCGGCGTACTGCATACGGGGCATACGATATAAGATAGAGCGAGATAGGGAATATAATGTTTCCTGTCTCGCTCTATCTTATAGCTTTTGCTCCGTATTACAGTCAGCCGCGCTCGGACGAATAGACTCGCTTTTTGTTATAATGTACCTACAGTTAAAAATCGATAAGTATCCATTATTGGAGAAACGCAACTTTTGCGGATCCAATGATGGACACTATCTATTTCAAATAAATTAACCTAAACTCAAATTGTTCTATTACAACATTATTTGAAAGATATTTAAAGCAATCCATAAAATAAACTGAAATTCAAATAGCTTTCATAGTAATTAAGTAATTGGCAAAAATCTACACTCACTTCCTTAAGCATTCGGTTAAGAAATCATGATTTGTTCACAGAAGCACTGACTACATTGATTTTAAATTCACCATCTTTAAACAAAACGACCTAAATATCTCAATGATATTGTGCTGGATGAAAGTAGGATAGACACTGTGTATGGTTCAGTGTTATATATATTAGAAAATATAGTTTCTAGTCTTTATTTTCAACGGTTAAAGAAAAAAGTAACCATTACTGGCTCCATTCCATTACTGGTGCCACCACGTTACCTAGCCATGAAAATACCTATCGCAGTTAAATTACCAACATACCTGCCTATACCATAACTGCAGCAGTATGGTGTAAGTGGGTGTGATTTGTGATTAACTATCATTAAAAATTGCAACTTTTTTTTGAAGTGTCAGGTAACAAAACCTCCGGTTAATGTTTCCAGTTAAGTTGACTTTACACGCGCACAACAATAGCCCCGTTCGGATGGTGTATTTACACGTATACCTACACAGACACGCGCAGCGCTGTGTTACCTGCGCCGGAGTCGAGCCGCATTCCGTTGCCCACCTCCGCGATTCGCCGTCGACACGAAGCCTTCGAAATAAGTTCCGATTTTAAATTTAGAAAGTTACTTGTATTTACATTGTGGTTTGTGTTTCACAGTTTCTTCTTGGGATGGAAAATATATAGAGGTAAGTTAATTATCGTTTTTTTTTCTTGTAAGATTATAAAGTAAGAATAATGACCTCGGTGTGAAGGAAAAACTATGAAGCCCATTTTCTTATCGTATCCTGAATCATAGTCAAATTACATTGGGTATTAAGTTTAAGTGGCTGACGGTTTACGCACCTACCTTGTTAAGACAGGAATGTACCTAGAAACTAATTAGTTGTATGCAATTGCAGAGTTTAGAATTGTCAGTGTTACTTTTAACTTAATCGTGTTGCCACTAATCTCACGTGATTTTATTAGTACTTAAAGTTTTTCTTAGCGTTCTTCTGATGTGACTCATCTGTCAATGTTAAGGTGCTTAGTTATCGCGCAAGAATATCATGGTTTTACTGATAATTATTTGATATAATACGAGTGATCCTACAAATTACTTTGATAGGAAGTAGTTAATTTTGGTACTGGAAGAATTACGAAAAAACAAATACGTAAGTATGATACCTATAGTATGCCTATTAAGTACCTGCCTAATTACAGCAATTAATTATTTTGTCACTATTGTTAAATTCAATTCAAGTGTAACGGCTTTTTAAGCGGTAAGTGCTACGGAAAAAAAAAATAGATATACCTACCTATTATCCCTATTATAATCCTCTGGATACGTAGCAACTAAAGATTTGATCAAATCGATTATGGAAAGAATCCAAAAGCCCTGGTTTTTCAAAGTTTAGTATAGTTACAACTTACAACGTATGTTGACATAATTATGTACTTTACGATAGGTTAAGAGGAAATACGGGCTGGCGCGCGGTCCATACAAAAACATCCCCTTTTTTCTCCGCCAAATTTAAATCTATGTAAAATCAGTTCTGAAATAGATTAACAAAAATTACGAAAGTAAAAGGAGCATTTTAGAGTCTGCGGCAACAATGTCGTCCAAAATTCATGTATACGTACTTACGAGTAGTGTTACTGCGTAATTGTACCTACCTAACTACATATCTAGTGAGAGAACGAGTCTGCCTAACGAAAGTTTCGTTAGGCAGACTAAACAACCGTCTGCGTCTGGGACTTACAGCCGTATTCGACTATTCCGACTTACGAAATGTGATGTGTCCCTGGCATGCCTTAGTTTAGTGCATGCCATCCTTATGGATAGCCCCACTTCCATGCCTCTGCCATGAAAAGAAACAAGCGAAATTAAGATCCTTGCCTCTTGGATGGAATTACGACCCTATTATGTGTATACATAATAATAAATTTCATCTACAGGTGTTATTCCACGCACCCTCCACACCAGCCTCAAAACCCTCGGTGTCCATCCACTTACATACATCCTCCTACAAAAAGCTGTAATTATGAACACATGCAGAATAGTACGCAAATTTTTAGCTTTAGAACAACATTAGGTAGTCCTTAGGTAACATACCTACCTTCTATATTCGTTTGGCCAAAAGCCCGCGGGTATGGAAGTAAAATACCCTCCTTTGGAGAGAAAAACAAATAAAAACAAAAACATAATAATAATAATAATAATTTATTGATAAAACATAATGTACATCAGTGTTTACTATAGACTAGGATCTTAATATTAGAGGCAAATAACACGTGCCTGAACTAGGATACCCTGTGTTTCAGGCAAAAAAGAACTAACAATTGAATATGTTATTCACATGCAAAATATTATTCTTATTTACTAGGTAGTACAAAATAATTAGTAAGTTAATAACCTATATATAAAAAAGGTATAAAAAGATAGAAGATAGAACAAAATTATTTTAAAACGATAAATAACTTCTCAGTATCGTCATAGGACATATTATGTAGGGCTTCTCGTAGCGTTGATTTACATTTCATGTAGTTTAGGGGATATAAATCTAGCCGTGCATTAAGTCTTTTGTAAAGAAGTGGACCTAGGAAAAGAAAAAATCTAGAAGAGAAAGCGTGTCGTGTTTGAGTATAATTTGGACAAACAAAATCTTTACGCCTTTTACTGGCATGATCAGTGTTGTAAGGGGTTTCAGCGTGCTGTTTTAAAACTGTGTGCAATATAAATAATTGTCGGACTGTTAATACTTCACATGATTTATAAAGCAGGCTAGTGGGGAATTGATAGGGGCGGAAAGTAGAAACCTTAAGAATTGCTCTCTGGGCCCTTTCTAGGTTTAGTAATGTGGTTTTAGCCAAGCCACCCCATGAAGAGATGCAGTAAGTTAATACAGATTGACATAACGCAAAGTAAACTTGTTTGATTATGTGCGAGTCTCCGATCGTACGTATTTTTTTGAAAATAAATATTAACTTACGAACTCTAGTGCACAACGCTTCCACATGAAGTCGAAAAGAGAGAGAGTCATCAATTAAGATTCCTAAATACTTTATTTTGTTTGTGGTAGCTATGCCCGGACATGCACACTGGTTATTTGTGGGATGTTTACAATTGTGAGCATAGATTTTAAGGTTAGTCGGAGCTAGTTTCGATTTGCGCATGGAAAACTTTATAACATTTGTTTTCTCCGAGTTCAGGGTTAGTAGGTGATGTAGAAGCCAGTTACTTACGATATTAAAGCCTCGCTGTGCATATTCATAGACTTGCTCTACTGAGTTTACATAATTGCCACTTTTGCTCACCTACGAACCACTCCTTAATAAAGGTTCTTTCAAGATCTTAGATAATAAATCTCTAAATTAAAAAAAGAATCAGCCAGTTTGAAACTAAGCTTTGTGTTGTTACGAATGTTCTCAGCATCCCATGAACGGAAAAATATAAAACATTTTTTATAGGTACATTATTATTCTAGCTGTAACTTAGGATAGGTTTTATCCGACTGCAACAATTAATTAATTTTCCGTAATATACGACTTCATTTAATTTTTCATTTATTATTCTTAAAGTTTATCGCCGCCACATCTGTCAGCTAAAAGAAACGTCAAAATCACTGACTAATAAGAGATACTACGGATAAAATGGCGGAATTGCTTTGCCTTTCTTTCACCTATTAATAATTTTAATCCCGTCTACGATATACCTTGACGAGACACATAGGTACCAAAAGAAAATATAAAATTAATCGATTTTGATATGCGAACTTATATGCGCAAATGTCGTATTAACGCGTAATTTCAACAAATGTATCAACAAATTCGAACAATATAAACTTGGTTTTTTTAATGGCACGCGCGCGCGCTCTTTGCGTATTCAGCTAAACCACGAAAACCGAAACTCGAAGTTCGTATAGCTGCATTCCTGTCACTTGTTAGTGCGATAGAGATAGAGATACCCGAATATTTACGAATTCCGAAGTTCGTGGTTTAAAAGAAAATACAGATGTCGGATAGATCTAAATTAATATTTTATGTGTAAATATGGTTAAAATTATTTGGAAATACTATTGTTGCTATTGTTTTAGTATATTTGACTAGCTTTAAGTTTAATATTGTACGTCCGAAATGGGCAAGCTGTTGGACTTTAAGGAAATCTTATTTTATCTTATCTTATCGAAAATAGGCATGTAGACACTAAATAAAATAATCATAACATAATGTTGTATTTTTTTTTAAAAGAAAACAACGCAAATAGAAACGCAACGCAATATAGGTAGGATAATCACTAAGTTATAAGTGTCCAACGTTTTAAAAGGGGATTTGTTGTATCTCTTTTCCGCAAAACGCACCTTTATAATGAAACAATTGTTTTTTACTATGACGCTTGAGGATCGTGACGTCACGGTCCCTGATCGTTTTCTCACTCTAACAAGCGACATTAAAACGGTTGTAGCTTCGTATTTTTTTGAGATATTTGAATGAGTTTTTCGTTTCTTCTTTCTTTTGAAGTGAGTCTACAGCTACACCTTTATTTGGAAGACAGGCGGAAAGAATCCATACTATCCATACTTCCATATCCATACTAATATTATAAATGCGAAAGTGTGTCCGTCTGTCTGTCTGTTACGTGAAGAGTCACGCCTAAACCGCTGAACCGATTTAGATGAAATTTGGTATACATATAGTTTGAGCCCCGAGGAAGGACATAGGGTAGGTTTTATATCTGAGGGGCTGAAATTGGGGGTGGAAATTTGTATAGAGCTACTTAAAACGCTGCACCGATTTAGATGAAATTTGGTATATAAATAGTTAGTTAGTCCCGGGGAAGGACATATAATAGGTTTGATCCCGGAAATCATCCCCTAAGGGGGTGAAAGGGGGGGGGGGGGGGGGGGGTGAAAATTTGGATGTAATCTATTTTGATGAAATTTGGTGTAGATATAGGTTAAGTCCCCTAAGGGGGTGAAATTAGGGGTGAAAATTCGGATGAAACCTATTTTAATACAATTTGGTTTAGAGACAGTTTGAGTCCTGGGAAAGGACAAAGGTTAGTTTTAATTACGGAAATCACTCCCTAAGGGGGTGAAATGGGGGCTGAAAGTTTGGATAAAACCCATGTAGGTACCTAGATGAAATTTGGTATAGAGATAATTTGAGACCCTTCGAAGGATATAGAATAGTTTTTGCCTCGGAAATCATCCCTTAAGATGGTAGACGTTGCTTTGCAATATTTTTTCTAAGGTGGTAACAAGTTCTACGCGGACGAAGTCGCGGGCAACAGCTAGTTTACACTAAATGCACAATAAGTACTTATCAAAACCAGGACCTAACGTTTACGTTACGTAGGTCTATTTTCCCGGGAATTGCAGCAGTGTAACGTACGACGACTCTACCCCATATCTTCCTGCAATAGATCGATTCGTTTGAGGTTTTCCTCTTTTTCTATCTTTAGTATTCAATACCTATAAGTACTGATTACTCAGGAACTAGGCAGTTGTAAAGAAATCCTCAGAAAAACGACACCTCTCTGTGAATAATTTGCGGGATCTGTAGACAGATTCTAAAATATTGTTTGAGTGTGGTCCATTTCTTGACCCCTCGGTCGAGGTTCTGAAGCACTTACATTAAACAACGAATGCACTATAATTTCTGGAAGTCCATGCTCTTTGCACTCCGCTTTCAAGCTCTCTCTAATAGTTATAGTACATGATTATTTTCAAGTTGGCAACTTTATGAAATAGGGAATCAACTCCATTCACTAGTTTTTGATTAAAGCGAAACGTCAGCAACATAATTATTCTCCGGTGTACGAAGTTACTACATATTTAGATGGTGGAATTCAGTCCGTATCCGTATGCGCCAAAGGATTCTATGTGGTTAACGAAATGGAAAGTATAGTAGAGAGTATGAATCTCTTCTCGCAAAAATGCTTCACCCATTAGCGGCTAGCGATGCCATAATATGGCATCACCTTTCAGAATGTTTAACTTCTGCACCAAATTTCGCGTCAACTGTGATTAGTTGAAATATTATACGTGAAATCGGTTTAGGAGGTATGTGTCTTTTGATTAGTCGGGTGCATAGCCAATCACAGTTCATGATTGTCGAGTGGACGTGGTAAACATTATTGTGTGCGATACAATGGTCAAAAACGGAGGTCGCTTTCAATTGTTTTAAATTTTTTGTTAGGTATTTGTGTTTGTATGCTATTGTTTTTGTGTTTAATGGCATGAATAAACATTACAGAACCATATTTGAAAGAAACAATTTAAGAAACACTGTTTTTGATTATTTTACAAGTGAATCCTTTTGGTTGATGCCATACGGTACGGCATAGCCTAATAACGTTTATATATATAGTCCCTGGGCGACCGAGCTCTGCTCGTGTGAAAATAGAGAAAACACAGTGAAAACGAATTTTCCCAGACATTGGACCTAGCTAGATCGAGTTCTCGCCCCCGCAAAACCCTATATTCCACATTTCATCGAAATCGTTAGTGCCGTTTCCGAGAACGTGATTGCAAATATATATATATATATACATATACAAATATTGCTCGTTTAATATACCGTTTATATATATATAGGTATAAGTTACCTACAATTTCTGGGTTTTCTAACTTTTGATGTGGGTTTGTAGAACATATTTTGTTATTTTGCGCTTGATTATTTAAATAAGGTTTGTTTCTGTTATAAGAAACTGCACTTTGCATGATTAACAATTTTAGAAAAGGACTCCGATTAGGAAGCCAAACTATACCTATTTTTGGAACCTCCTGGATATACAATCTGACGAAGACTCTGGTGATAAAGACGGCGCGCCTTGGTGAATAATCCTAACGGTCGCCAGCTTAACGCATGGTGTGAGTGATCTTGCCATATTCATCAGTTAGAACCTACCTTACGGAGTTCTCGACGCCTAAACGTCAACCGTAGTACATCGCCTCCACTAGCAACATCACCTTTCACCGTTGAACGTAGTTCCTGACTGCAAAAGCAATGCTACTGCTTCTCAGACATGTTAGGTTAGCTGCGTTTCCGTAACATACCTCGAGGCAATCTCAGACTGGTCACCAAGTTGCCGATGATATGCATAGATACGATGGTATGCTCATTAATTGATACCAATGCACAATGTCCTAAGGGTGGGAGTCGTAAATATGCTTAAGAACAGTGTAAAAGTCAATCCTGATTGCGTCGTCGGACTAACAAATAACAACATTTTTTTGACACGGTATTAGAAGGCTAGCGATGCCATACGGCATCAGTAATTTTTTTTTTAAAGTACGGGAATCAAAATCTAATGATTATGATTTGAAATTTCTGTTACTGAGGTCCAATTTATGCCTTGATCACACGTACCTACCTACCGAGCAAACGGGCGATACAGTGCTCTCGGCCGAGTACTCGGTGCGTATAAACAGTCACTCGCTTTATACCTACGCACCGAGTACTCAGTCGAGAACACGTAGTAATATATCTCAAAATCGGAGACATGAAAAATATTCAGCCGTTAATTTAATGGGTTCAATGTGGATTGATTGTCCAGGTATAGACGAAAATTGAATGTGTTAGAATTTTTGATACAAAGGTAGGTACCAACTAGAAGACAATGCGTGTCTTCTGTTAGCATGAGAATATGGTTTTGTGTGGGTTTTGGTTCTATACTTCGAAAATAAAAAAGGGACCCTTATAGGATCACTTCGTAGTTCGTCGGTCTGCCAAGACCCCATTACTCGAGAACGCAATAAAACTTCTGAGTTAACGCTACCAAAAGAGACAGACGCGCAGAGGCACATGAATCCAAATTTACAGATTCTCAGTTTTCGGTATTATTAACTTACCAGAATACCATTCGGTGACACCCAGATGCCAACAGTTCGTGATGGGAGACATGCTCTAAAATTAAATTAGCTACAAATAATGCGAGTATGGTACGGAACCCTGCAGCCCTGGTGCGCGCATCTAACTCCCACTATTCAGTTATTTTACGATAAGCACAATATTGACATGTTAGAGCAGAGTCCAGTTTCTTCTCACGTCGGCTTCATGTATGGCCGGTTGTTTTGAGAATGTGATACATCCGTCGTAGTATGCTCATGCTCAATTAATTTGAATGCTGCTCGTGTTATGCAGGAAATTCTTCAGATTTTTACAGTCTGTATTTAAACTTTTGTAACAGATGCACTCGAAGCCAAAAATAGAATTAGATTGATTATTTATATTTATCGAGGACATTGGGACGTTCATTTTATTTCGTTTCCAAAGAACATTAATTTGGTTATACAGTTAGCTACAGCTTACATAATAGATATTTGCTTGGTACCTAAATATTGCGGCTTAGGCTTATAAATAATGGGGCAATAATTTTTTTTTGGTATAAGTTAGTGTTCACTCGTAGTATACACTGTGTCGCAGCTATTATGCCCACGTCGGCACACGGGGGTTATTCCCTGTCAGTATTTTACTCAATTCGCTTCCGGTACCCTGGTCCGTACTTCCGATTAATTTCAAATTGGACATGCAGATTATTAGAGTTACTTTAAATTTACTTCTTATTTCACGTCTGGTGCTGTTTCTGCACGTTTTATGCTTCAGCTTTAGCTTTGCAACCTCTGATAAACATACCTACGCAAATACGCTGCTCTTATTGGGAAAAGAGTAATCTTCAAAATGTAGTTTCTATTCAATACAGTGTTGTCTCTAATCACTCAGATACGTCCCTATTACCTACCTCCTGGTAAAACCTAAAGGAGTGAGAACTTCGCTAGGCATACCCCTCACTTTATCTCCACTTATAATAAATCTCTAAATTAAAAAAAGAATCAGCCAGTTTGAAACTAAGCTTTGCGCGGTTCGAATGTTCTCAGCATCCCATGAACGGAAAAATATGAAACATTTTATATAGGTACATTATTATTCTAGCTGCAACTTAGGATAGTTTTTATCCGACTGCGACAGTTAATTAATTTTCCGAAATATACGACTTCATTTAATTTCTCATTTATTTTTATTGAAATCAAACGCTGCTCCAACTGTCAGCTATAAGAACCGTCAAATTTTCGTCAAAATGGCGGAATTGCTTTGCCTTTCACTTATTAATAATTTAAATCCCGTCTACGATAGACCTTTACGAGACAAATGCTAAAATATAAACCATAAAAAAATATTCGATTCTGATATGAGAACTTATATGCGCAAATGTCGTTTTATGTCGTCATTTCAATAAATGAAATCAACAAATTTGAACAATATAATTAACACGAATTTGTTTTTTTTGAATGACAATGGCACGCGCTCGGCGCATTCAGCCAAAGTACCTGCGGCGCTACCACGAAAACCGATACTCAATGTTTATATATTTGCATCCCTGTCACTCGAGTATGGTTAGTGCGATAGAGATAGAGATACCCGAATATTTTCGAATTCCGAAGTTCGTGGTTATAGCTCAGGAATCGAAAATATGGTAAATAATCATAATGTATTTTCTCGAAAAAGAATTTAAAATAAATATAGTCAAATGGAGAAAAAAACAAAGCAAGAGGTTATATAGGTAATGATTAAGTTATAAGAGTCCAAAGTTTTAAGAGGGGGTATGTTCTGTCCCTTTTCCGCAAAACGCACCTTCATATGAAACGATTGTTTTTTACTATGACGCTCGAGTATATTGACGTCACAGTCCCTCATCGTTTTCTCACTCTAACAAGCGACATTAAAACGGATGTAGCTTCATAATTTTTTGAGATATTTGAATGGGAGTTTCATTATCTTCTATCTATTTATCTCCACTTATAATAAATCTCTAAATTAAAAAAAGAATCAGCCAGTTTAAAACTAAGCTTTCTGTGGTACGAATGTTCTCAGCATCCCATGGACGGAAAAATATGAAACATTTTATATAGGTACATAATTATTCCAGCTGCAACTTAGGATAGTTTTTATCCGACTGCGACAATTCATTTATTTTCCGTAATATACGACTTCATTTAATTTTTCATTTATTATTCTTAAAGTATATCGCCGCCACATCTGTCAGCTAAAAGAAACGTCAAAATCACAGTAATAAGAAATACTACGGACAAAATGGCGGAATTGCTTTGCCTTTCTTTCGCCTATTAATAATTTTAATCCCATCTACGATATACATTGACGAGACACATAGGTACCAAAAGCAAATATAAAATTAATCGATTTTGATATGCGAACTTATATGCGCAAATGTCGAATTAAGGCGTAATTTGTACAAATGTAACAACAAATTCGAACAATATAAACTTGGTTTTTTTTAATGGCACGCGCGCGCGCTCTTTGCGTATTCAGCCAAACCACCGAAAACCGAAACTCGAAGTTCGTATATCTGAGGGCCTACCGCGAACGGCATTCGAAGTTTTCCCTCTCTGTCGCACTTATGAACGAACTTGTAAGTATGACAGAGAGGGGAAACTTCGAATGCCTTTCGCGGTAGGCCCTCTGCATTCCTGTCATTTGTTAGTGCGATAGAGATAGAGATACCCGAATATTTTCGAATTCCGAAGTTCGTGGTTTAAAAGAAAATACGGATGTCGGATAGATCTAAATTAATATTTTATGTGTGAATATGGTTAAAATTATTTGGAAATACTATTGTTGTTATTGTTTTAGTATATTTGACTAGCTTTAAGTTTAATATTGTACGTCCGAAATGGGCAAGCTGTTGGACTTTATTACCAAAAACAACTAAATGTACACAGTTCTGACAATAAAGAAATCTTATTTTATCTTATCTTATCGAAAATAGGGATGTAGACACTAAACAAAATAATCATAATGTTGTATTATCTCGAAAAAAAAACAACGCAAGAGGCTATATAGGTAATCACTAAGTTATCTATACATATAATAAAGCTGAAGAGGGTCGAAAGTCTGTACATGGAAGATATTCGAAAAAAAATTGGCTAGGGATACTTAGAATCGACAACAGAACACGTTCCAACAGTTTTTAGAATTTTTGTCTGTTTGTCTGTTTATCTGTTTATCTGTTTATCTGTTTGTCTGTTTATGTGACCGCGCATCACGTGAAAACGGCTGAACCGATTAAGATGAAATTTGGTATAGAGATAGTTTGAATCCTGGGGAAGGACTTAGGGTAGTTTTTATCCTGGAAATCAACCCCTAAGGTGATGAAATGGGGGGTGGAAATTTGTATAGAGCTACTTAAACCGCTGCACCGATTTAGATGAAATTTGGTATATGATTAGTTTGAGTCCCGGAAAAGGTTAAAGAATAGGTTTCATCCCGAAAATCTTTCCTTTAGGGGGTAAAATGGGGGGGGTGAAAAATTGGATGTAACCCATTTTGATGAAATTTGGTTAGGAGGTAGTTTAAGTTCTAGGGAAGGACATTGGATAGTTTTTATTCCTGAAATCTTTCCCTGAGGGGGTGAAATGGGGGGTGAAATTTTGGATGGACTCCGTTTAGATCAAATTTGGTATAAATATAGTTTGAGTCCCGGAGGATGACAATGGATAGTTTGAATCCCGAAAATCATCCCCCAAGGGGATGAAATAGGGATGAAAATGTGGATAAATCCCATTTAGTTAAAATTTGGTATAGAGACAGAAGGAGTCCCAGGGAAGGACAATGCATAGATTTTATCCTGGAAAATCATCTCCTGAGGGGGTGAAATGAGGGGTGAAAATTTGGATAGAACCGATTTAGATGAAATTTGGTATGGAGATAGTTCAGAGTCCTGGGGAAGGACTTAACATAATTTAAGTCCAGAAATCATCTCCTAAGGGGGTGAAATGGGGTATGAAAATTTTGATGGAACCCATTTACGGTATAGCGAGTTGGAGTCTTGGGGAAGGACATAGGATAGTTTACTCTTGAAAATAATCCCATAAGGGGGTGTAATTGGGGGTAAAAATTTGTTTGTGACCCATTTTGATGAAATTTGGTTGAAAGATAGTTTGAGTCCCGGAATATGACAACGGATAGTTTTAATCCCAAAAATCATCCTCTCAGGGATAAAATAGGGGGTGAAAATTTGGATAAAACCCATTTAGATGAAATTTGGTAAATAGATAGAAGGAGTCCTAGGGAAGGACAATGCATAGTTTTTATCCCGAAAAATCATTTCCTGAGGTGGTGAAATGAGGGTTGAAGATTTGGATAGAACCCATTTAGATGAAATTTGGTATAGAGAGAGGTAGAGTCCTAGGAAAGAACATAGAATTTTTTTTATTCCGGAACATATAAAAGGAGGAAATCATCCCCTAAGGGGGTGAGAAATGGTGGATGAACATTTGGATTGAACCCATTTACGGTATAGCGATAGATAAGGAAGGACATAGGATAGTTTTATCCCGAAAATCATCCCCTAAGGGGGTGTTATTGGAGGTGGAAATTTGTTTGTGACACATTTTGATAAAATTTGGTTGAACGATAGTTTGAGTCCCGGAAAAGGACATATAATAGTTTTTATTCCAGAAATCATCCCCTAAGGGGGTCAATTGGGGGTGAAAATTTGGATGGAACCCATTTACGGTATAGCGGTAGTTGGGAGTCCTGGGGAATAGGAACATTAACATTACATAAGTAAATTGACGTTCCAAGGGTAAAGGTACCTTATGGCAGCCTTAGTTTTGAAGATGTTTTCTAAAACATACATTGCTGTTTCAAAAATATAGAGTGATGGGAATGTCAAGATATTTAATTTAATAAAATAGGGTTTACATGATTCGCGGGGGTGTAGGCTGCAAACGGATCTGATACATTTCTTCTGACCTTTGAAGACTAGGTCTCTATCTGTGGAGTTGCCCCAAAATATTATTCCGTACCTTAGTTTAGATGTAACATAGGCATGATAAGATGTTAAGACTGCAGATTGGCTAACTTTTTTACTAAGATGATACAGAGCATATGAATATTTATTTAGTTTCTTACATAGAGAGTCAATTTGGTTTTTCCAGGTCAATTTATTATCTAAGCTTAAACCTAAAATTTTTGATATGTCCGTTTCATTAATCCTATGGTCCTTATAAGTTACATTTAAATTAGTGATTCTGTCAATTCTTTGTTTGAAATTCATAATGTTAGTTTTTTCTAAATTAATGTGGAGGTTGTTCCTGTTTAGCCAGTCAATGAGTGATTGCAGAGATCTATTGACGTTTTCCTCGTAGTAGTGTAGGTCTTCTCCTGTGAATATCACAGTGCTATCGTCAACAAATAGAACCATAGATTCTTGGATAGCCAGCGGAAAATCGTTGATGTAAATTAGAAAAAGTAGTGGGCCTAAGACACTACCCTGTGGGACGCCAGTACGGCCGTGTGATATGAAAATATGCAAAATAATACTGAAAAAAGCCTACACGCATCGATACCCTTTCCTTCATACAATCCATACTAATATAATGCGAAAGTAACTCTGTCTGTCTGTTACCTTTTCATGCTTAAACCGCTGAACCGATTGAGATGAAATTTGGTATACAGATACTTTGAATTCCGGGGCCTTCCCAAAGAGTCCTTACTAAAGATAGTTTTTATCTGGAAATTCATCACCTAAGGGGGTGAAAAGGGGGGAGAAAGTTACGATATAAACGAGTTCCGCGCGGACGAAGTCGCGGGCAAAAGCTAGTAAGTGTATAAAGTTTTAAGAGGGGGTTTGTTGCGTCTCTTTTCCGCAAAACGCACCTTTATAATGACACGATTGTCTTTTACTATGACGCTCGAGGATCGTGACGTCACGGTCCCTGATCGTTTTCTCACTCTAACAAGCGACATTAAAACGGTTGTAGCTTCGTAATTTTTTGAGATATTTGAATGAGTTTTTCGTTTCTTCTTTCTTTGAAGTGAGTCTACAGCTACACCTCTATTTGGAAGACAAGCTGAAATAATCCATACTATCCATACTAATAATACATACTTCCATACTAATATTATAAATGCGAAAGTCTGTTACCTCTTCACGCCTAAACCGCTGAACCGATTTAGATGAAATGAGCCCCGGGGAAGGACAAAGGGTAGTTTTTATATCTGAGGGGCTGAAACCGGGGGTGGAAATTTGTATGGAGCTACTTAAACCGCTGCACCGATTTAGATGAAATTTGGTATATAAATAGTTTGAGTCCCGGGGAAGGACATATAATAGGTTTTATCCCGGAAATCATCCCCTAAGAGGGTGAAGGGGGGGGGGGGGGGGGGGGGGGGGGGGGGGGGGGGTGAAATTTGGATGTAATCTATTTTGATGAAATTTGGTGTAGATATAGGTTAAGTCCTGGGAAAGGACATGGGATAGTTTTTACCCCAGAAATCATCCCCTAAGGGGGTGAAATTAGGGGTAAAAATTCGGATGGAACCCATTTTAATACAATTTGGTATAGAGATAGCTTGAGTCCTGGGAAAGGACATAGGATAGTTGTAATTCCGGAAATCACTCCCTAAGGGGGTGAAATGGGGGGTGAAAATTTGGATGAATCCCGTTTAGATGAAATTTGGTATAAAGGTCGTTTAAGTCCCGAAGAATGACATTATCGTTTTTATCCCGAAAATCATTCCCTAAGGGTATGAAATAGGGGGTGAAAGTTTGGATAAAATCCATGTACCTAGATGAAATTTGTTATAGAGATAATTTGAGACCCTTCAAAGGATAAAGAATAGTTTTTGCCTCGGAAATCATCCCTTAAGATGGTAGAAGTTTGTTTGCATTATATTTTCTAAGTATAAGTTCTACGCGGACGAAGTCGCGGGCAACAGCTAGTCTTTGATAAATCAGATTCGTAATTTGAATTGTATTCTTCAATTCCACCATAGGAGTGGTCAACATAACTCGAAAGATTAACCGGGAATATTCGTCATAGCAATAGTGCTAAAGTGGCAAATAAGTATGCAATACCTGGTAGCTGGTAGTAAGCGGACACTGTAACCTGTCGCCTTGATTTCCATAATAGTGGCCTTGCTTGCCACTTTTATAACTACCTATATAACTTTAAATTACGATTAAAGTTCCCAATTATTGGGGCAATATTGAGCACTGGGCCTTACCTAGATACTAGAGAGCAACTAGTAGTGAAGTGGCAATGGGCTGGTCGCATTAATATTTAACTTAAGCCGCGTCCGCTGCGCCATGTTTTCGTGGTTTTTAAACGTCAAACATGTTTTGCCAATCAAAACAATACCCTATTTGTTTGCCGAACCTGACGGAAAACATGTTAGATGTTTAAAAACATGGAAAACATTGGTGCAGCGGACCCGGCTTAAGATAGGTGAAATAATCGGCTGACCTAATCGGTTATATATACAATGGAGATCACTCACGTAGTAAAAACGTAGTGTAGACTGCCTGAAGGACAGAAATGTAGGGAGGTTTAAGGGAGTCGTTGGATGAAAAATGCCACAGGGCCTGTTGGTAAGCGATGTTGGAGTTCTAAGTCAAGCAACAGAAATGCACTGTTAAAATAAGGTTGTAATGGGGAATGGATGAACATTTTAGAAGTGCTTGATTTTTTTATTTGGTGTTAGAAAAAACCTAACACCAGAAAAAAATTGCAGAGAGGTTCAATCAATTATTTTTTCAGGTGCAAAAATTATTTTTGAAAAATATGTATAAAAAGTTTCCTCACTTACGTTTTGGGTTTAGGACGGCGAATGAGAAACTTTCCTTGATTCCTCTCATATTACAAAAAATATTTTGAATATCTGACCCTGGCAATGACAAATATAGCTATAGCTGCAGCTGTCAATATCATTGCCAGTGTCAGTTTACCACGGTTTTTAGGGTTCCGTAGCCAAATGGCAAAAAAACGGAACCCTTATAGATTCGTCATGTCTGTCTGTCTGTCTGTCTGTCCGTGCGTATGTCACAGCCACTTTTTTCCGAAACTATAAGAGCTGTACTGTTGAAACTTGGTAAGTAGATGTATTCTGTAAACCGCATTAATATTTTCACACAAAAATAGAAAAAAAACAATAACTTTTGGGGTTCCTCATACTTAGAAGTGAAACTTAAAATTTTTTTTTCATCAACATCTATTCAAAAGTAATATTGAGGTTTCTAACATCATTTTTTTCTTAACTGAATAGTTTGCGCGAGAGATACTTCCAAAGTGGTAAAATGTGTGTCCCCCCCCCTGTAACTTCTAAAATAAGAGAATGATAAAACTAAAAAAAATGTATGATTACCTACCTTGCAAACTTCCAACGAAAATTTGTTTGAACGAGATGTGTTTGTGTGAGCAAGTAGTTTTTTTTTGATACGTCATAAATCGTAAAAAGCAATTTATTTAACGGAACCCTTCATGTGCGAGTCCGTCTCGCACTTGGCCGCTTTTTTTAAGATATTTTTTGTATATAAAAATCAGGCACTTCTAAAATTTTCATCTATTATTATTATTATTAATAGATAATGTCACAAATTAAATTTGGTCTCCTGCGATACAGGTAGAGCCTAGTGCCGGGACCGGTAAAAGGGTGAGTATACCAGAGCTTTGCGAGGTTGTGAGGCGGTGCATGAGCGAGGAAAAAAATAACCAATAGCGTGGCTGGTCGCAGTCCCGTAATACTCACCCTTACAATAAATCCATATAATGGGTGTGACGAACTATTCGCCATATAAATAAATGCGTTTTATGTTTTTGATCACACTTGCTCATAAATGGTGTTATTTCTTGCCTGTATACAGAAGGACAATGGCCTAAATTGTTCCCGCGGGAAATAATGGTCCCAAGGGAGTAATGAGCTTGTGTGTGATCTGATTGGTTAAGCAAATATGGACGGCAAGAATTCTGCTCTGTGATTGGTTGGAAAATAAAATCGAGCAGGCCATGCCCTGCAAGAACCACATGCTCCATGCTCTGTGATTGGTTGAAATATTGAACTCCACTTGCACTGATCTAGAAGTGAAGTTGTCAATTTCGTCAACATTTGATTGATGCGCTTGTATAAAACATAGGTTTCTCTGTCTTTTGTGGTTATTTATTTCCTCGCAAATGTGATGAAAAACATTGTGTACTCGAGTCATCAAAAGCCGTCCGCCTTACGGCGTCGGGCTTCTGATAGACTCTCGTTAGCAATATTCCTCATACGCCCCTTGTTAAATAATGTAATATTATGTCTTAATTTCGCAGTTGTTATACTTAGTGCATATTTCGACAACCAATGCTGGAAAACTTACTATTTTAAGGTTCTTTCAGAATTGCTTTTCCGGTAGGTGAGAAAACCGCATGACATAGTATTTGATTTGGGGCGACGTAATATCCGGCGCTGAGCATTGTATCTCGATCACATCCGCCCACCCCCACAAAATTGCGGTCCATTCGCTATTTCCTATTGTGCATCTAGCTAACTTATTGACTTAGTACCTACATCCAGTAAGATAGATGCCTTGGGATAATTCCGAACTAGTGTTTTTCCGAAAGTCTACAATTGCAATACAACAATACCTATTCTTTATTGCTTATAAAAATAATATGTACACTAAAAAAAAACAAAAATTAATGGTAGACAATCGCCGGTCTTAATGTTAAAAAGCGATCTCTTCCAGAAAACATATGTGTCCCAGTGAAAATAATGCAAAACTATTTAACATTGTCTAGGTACGTTCTAACGTTCAAATATAGTAATAATCGGTAAGTTCCATAAGTACACATTGATTGTCAGCGGATCATCAGTCGTCCTGTGTTGATATGTTGATTGCATAATCCATCCTATACTATTAAACGAGCATTATTTGTATATAAATAAATATATATAATTATTGACGAAACATTTTGACAGGTGTCACCGTTTGTCGGCCCACGGGCGCGAATGTCATGGGGAACGTGACAAATATCACTGTGACACTGTGACTAGATATGGTCCTACTTACCAATTCGAATTTTATCGGCCAGCCCGTGGCTTGCACAGGAAAATTACAGCCATGAGCCAAGTGAAGTGAAGCTAGCGATGGTCCGGCGCGTCGTCCCGTTCACAACGTACCGACAACTACCACGGTCGATCCTGTATACGTCTGACCTGAGATTACTCATGGCTGTTACACATTATATTAGGGTCAGCATAAACTAGGGATGAATCGTGAGCCGTGCCGAGGCAGGTTTTGAATCTCATAGTTGTTTGCGGCGTCGGCACCTCGCCGGACGGCTACTCGCGACGACTTTTCTTGCATACTAATGACACGAAAACAATAATATAATGCAATTGTCATTCGTGCCGTTTGCGACGGGCTGCGCTTTCCTTGATACTTCTCAACGGTAACTTTTGTCAAGGCTTATATTTCCAACTCTGACAAGAAATGCTCAATGTTAAAAGTTCAATAATCCGTTGTGCCTGGTAATTTAATACAAGATGGAACTAAATTACTTAGTCCTAGAAACTGCGAAATATGTTGTACGATATCTTCCTTTTTTATGTATTTTTTCTCAAATCACCATTGTCCGTTCACTCATCAAAGTAGGGGTTCATGTCATAGATAAGTTGAATAAGTTTTGTTGCACTTTGGCTTAGAGTGGCTCTACCTACAAAGTCAGTGGATTGTAATTTCGGTAATAAGGGAATTTATTTGAAGGGATAGTTATGTAAAATAACATTACTGACATATTTAACGAAACAAGTTATTTAGCAATAACTTGATAATCATAGCTGATTATGTCCGTCTGTGAAGACGCTACAATTGTGCAATAGACTGTATTGTTTAAATTAGGAACACATATGCCCAAAACTACCCGTTAATTTTTAAAATGGAATTACTCAGCTCTACAGAACTTATACTACAATAATAATTACAAACTCTGATACCTATGTATTTAATTTAAATGCGATACAGGTAATAAATCAGTTTTCGTAAATTCAAGAATTATTTTTAATATAGGAACATTTATTAACATAAATAACTCTACAACTAAAACAACTAAACATAATATACTACGGAAAAATATAAAAGTAAATATATATAAAACAAAACTAAAAATTAAAAGCGGCCAAGTGCGAGTCGGATTCCGATGAAGGGTTCCGTTAAATAAATAGCTTTTTACGATTTATGACGTATTATAAAAAACTACTATATAGATCTCGTTCAAACCAATTTTCGTTGGAAGATTGCATGGTAATGTACATCATATATTTTATTTAGTTTTATCATTCTCTTATTTTAGAAGTTACAGGGGGGGGGGGGGGGGGACACACACACACATTTTACCACTTTGGAAGTGTCTCTTTCACAAACTATTCAGTTTAGAAAAAAATGATGTTAGAAATCATAATATCATTTTTGAAGATACTCCACACGTATGGGTTCGATGAAAAAAAAAAAATTGAGTTTCAGTTCTTAGTATGGGGAACCCCAAAATTTATTGTTTTTTTTCTATTTTTGTGTGAAAATCTTAATGCGGTTTAAAGAATACATCTACTTACCAAGTTTCAACAGTATAGCTCTTATAGTTTCGGAAAAAAGTGGCTTTGACTTACGGACGGACAGACAGACAGACAGACATGACGAATCTATAAGGGTTCCGTTTTTTGCCATTTGGCTACGGAACCCTAAAAATTGTAGTCGAAATTTGGACCTCTAGCTGGTATGGTGCCCATCACGCAGGCAGCATTCCCGCGCTGGATTGCGATAGCAATTCTCTGCGCGAGAAAGCTGCCCGCGCGAGGGTCACCTGTTGCTTCCCTTAGGCGCTTGCCAAGCGCTTTGTGGAGCTCCCGAGCGCCCTTACCCCACGGGCCAAGTGTCTCGACGCCAAATGCTATGAATTGTATTGGGCATCGAGACGATTGTAGTCTGCCGCCGCTCCGGCACGCTGGCTGGTCGATGGGAGGTAGGACGCCGTCAACGTGTCGGCGCAAGTGGCGTCCCACACGGCTCATCTTCCATGGGATCAACGACATCCCGTCAGGGCGTCTACCATCGCTCCGCACAATCTGGGGCTCCAGAGCGGCGGGAACATTGGCACTGACGAGCGCCCTTCTGAGGATGTCGTTGAGAGCAGCATGGCGGGACAGGCGGCCGACGCCCGAGGAGCAGGCGAGACCATGGTGGCCGAGGCGGTCTACCGGGGCCCCACAGGAGCCACAACTGTGGTCCACGCAAACCTCAGCCCCGAGCCGGAGACCGACGGCAATACGGAGTCTGGATGGGTCTGTAAAAGTTCCAGTGTTAGGCGAGGGATATGCATATTTTTGAAGAGATAACCGATTATTAATGGGATTCAAGATGCAAGTGTAACTCTATAGTAAATGGAAGGTATTGTTTAAATGGATCATTGTCAGTCACAAAAACAAAAATCATCTTTCCGGTGGTCAATAGTTAAGGGCTTTACGCTCACATATAATATGTTTTTTTGTACTCGACGATTAAAATATGTGTATTAAGATTTCATAGAGAATACTGCAACGTCACTTTTTTCATAGTTGTAGTCCATGTTACTGTCGAAACAATCGAAATAACTACTTTTCGATACGCTCCAGACAACTAAAATAAATTCGACCAATCACGTGGCTGCTTTACTGAACTGTAATGAATTGGACCAATAGAATCGCTTTGATGTCGTACGCTCGTTGATATCTTTTAAGATATCAACAAGCGTACGAGCGATGAGCTGCACTTCGTTTCAACAGTATCGAGTTTGTTTAATTAGTTCAGTTGACTCGTAGAAAATTAATTTTAATGAACTCGTACAAAAAGTATTGTTCACAATAGTGTTATAATCAAGCTTTTTAATCTCGTACCTTACTTAGGCCACTCAGCAAGCTTCGTGGCCTAAACACGGTACTCGACTAAAAATCTCTCTATTATAACACGATTGTGAAAAATACTATTATAACATAGAATTATAGAAGGGGCAACGCCGCGCCGCCGTTTATGCGGATTCAGAGTTAAACCAAAAATTAGGCTTTATTGGCCCTTAACTTTGGCAATGTCCACCGAAAAGACGCGAACCTTAATCTGACAATGACCCAAATCAATACGTAGTATAAAACAAAGTCGCTTCCCGCTGTCTGTCTGTCTGTCCTGCCTGTATGCGTAGATTTTTAAAACTATGCAACGGATTTTGATGCGGTTTTTTAAATAGACATAGTGTTTCAAGAGGAAGGTTTATATGTATAATACAAACCTGTATTATATACCTACACATAAACCCGTGCGAAGCCGGGGCGGGTCGCTAGTAAATAATATTTTAGGAGAAATTACGTGTTTTTCGCTTCCTGTAAAATCAACACCAATGTAGTTACGTTGTTTTGGTAAACATCCCTTCATTTGTGTGATGAGTACTTGTTATTCGACGACCGCTTTAGCCTAGTTGGTAGTGACCCTGCCTACGAAGCAAGAGGTCCTGGGTTCGAATCCCGGTAAGGGCATTTATTTATGTGATGAGCTCGAATATTTGTTCCTGAGTCATGGATGTTTTCTATGTATTTAAGTATTTGTTTCTCTATATAAGTATCCATATCGTCGTCTAGTACCCATAGTACAAGCTTTGCTTAGTTTGGGACTAGGTTGATTTGTGTAAGATTGTCCGCAAATATTATTATTATTATTTGAGACTAGTTCGATAAGTATAGAAACAAGCGTAAGTGGAGTCAGGGAAATTGGTGTACAAAATGAATGAATGATAAAATTATTGAGGTTATACAGTAATCGATCTTTACGATTGATTCTGTAACTTTACGATAAGTACTTCGTAATAACTTAATACCAAATAGGTATGGTAGTAGGAGAAGCATGCGCGTCTCTTTGGCCCTACGTGCGCCGTTGGCGTTCGTTCAAGGTGATCAGGCCTGAGATCACCACGCGCGCATTCGCTCACGTTTAGGCACATTCTTGCCTTATATATTTATCATTTATTGATCACATCATAGTTCGGTCGTATGTATGCTAAAGTACAATTTAAATTAATTTTAATAAATCGACTTGTAGCTGGAAGTGTTGATTGAAAAACGATATAAAAAAAACCGACCAAGTGCGAGTCGGACTCGCGCACGAAGGGTTCCGTACCATTATCTATAACAATTTTTTTTTTCTGTTTTTTAGTATTTGTTGTTATAGCGGCAACAGAAATACATCATCTGTGTAAATTTCAACTGTATAACTATCACGGTTCATGAGATGAGAGAGACAGACGGACAGCGGAGTCTTAGTAATAGGGTCCCGTTTTACTCTTTGAGTACGGAACCCTAAAATACTGGGTTCTTTTCGTCTTCTAAAATAAATTAAACTACTACTTTTCCGTACAGCAACTTGAAATTCTAATATGTGGTACAGCAAAGGGCTAAAATATCTGATACACTCCAATGCTTTTAAAGATATGTTTAGGTGTCAGATATTTTTGCGCGCTTTGTCGTGTGATACGATATTGCAGGTGACTGTACTTACAAGGATATAGTAACATTTTATTACCCACATCACGACATTACTCGACTGCGACTATCTCTTGTGTTTCACGACTCCGTGCTCCAAAAGGAAATAGTACATTGTTTAACAAGGGGCGTATGAGGAATATTGCAAACGAGAGTCTATCAGAAGTCTTTTTGATGACTCGAGAGAGAGAAGAGATTGTGTATAAAAATGTTTTTCATCACATTTGCGAGGAAATAAATAACTACAAAAAACAGAAAAATCTATGTTTTATACAAGCGCACCAATCAAATGTTGACGAAATTGACAACTTCACTTCCAGATCAGTGCGAGTGGGGGGCGTAGTTTCAATATTTCAACCAATCACAGAGCATGGATCATGTGGTTCTTGCAGGGCATGGCCTGCTCGATTACCAATCACAGAGCCAGAATTCTTGTCGTACGCGGTCGTCAAGATTTGCTTAACCAATTAGATCACACACAAGCTCATTACTTCCCTTGGGACCATTATTTCCCGCGGGAACAATTTAGGCCATTGTCCTTCCGTATACAGGCATAGAATAACACCATTTATGAGCAAGTGTGATGAAAAAGCAAATCCTTATACTTATAGGATCACTTCGTTGTCCGTCTGTCCAGACCCAGACCCTTTTTCTCAGGAAGGCGCGGAGTTATCAAGATCACATCAAAATAGTACATTTCGATGCTAGTGCGGAAAGTATGTCATTATTTCACGAGTGCCGAGATATCTTGCAACGAGCCGTAGGCGAGTGGTAAGACTCGGGACGAGTGAAGAATGACATTTCCGCACGTGTATCGAACGACGTTTTTTTAATACAGTTGCGGAAAACTAAGAAAAACAACATGTAAGAACAGTATTAATTTTTTTTTTAACAACTTCATTATTTTTCTACTGTATTACAATGATGTTACAGAATTAATAATATAAAAGTTTCAAATTCCTTACTTGTTGTTTTTCTTATTTTTTCGCAACTGTATTGAAAAACGTCGTTCGATACACGTGGAAAAGTAAAAAGCACTAGTGCGCAAAATACAACTTTGCGCACGATTTGCAGCTACAAAAAGTACCACTTTTTGAGCAACTGTATTAAAAATTAGTTTTTTACATTTTATTTCAATATAAATTCTCGACCCGTCCAACTATTTTAAGACGTTGTATCAAGGACAGATCATGGACCCTACCATATCATGATATTTCGCTATAATTAGGTACCTACAGTCACCGGCATCAATATATATGATGAATTAAAGGCCGCAAAAATATCTGACACGCTCTAACGTCTCTAGGAATAGAGTTGTTATCAAATATTTTTGCGGCCTTTGTTCCATCATATGTTGATGCCGGTGACTGTAGGTACCTACTTAGTTAAGTATGTAAAATGTGAATGGCATGATACTCGTATCAGTTCGCCAGTAACTCCACTTTTAACACAAGTCGCCATAAGTTATCAAAACTAATTCCATTCCAGCCCTATATCTACTTGGGAACATCAACCCATTATTCACAGTTGCACATTTTTAGTATTCTGGAACGAAATTGGTCGAACGGAACATTATTGCGATCACTCGGCGTATATTCGTCTATCACAGGTTCGATTGAATCGTTTGTACCGAGGTATTCCGTCGCTTAGCAACGCGGATAACAACTCTCAGGCAGTCGTTGAAGGCACAATGCTCGTCGCAGCCATGACTAAAGTGTTCGAAATACTTGCCGGTATATCCCCCGTGAGAGGTGTCCAGTGGGAACCGGTATGTAACACGGAATACGGATTCTTCAAGTGCCGACTGTCCCAAGGTAACTTGCTTTCCGACTTTATTTATCAAGAATTTTACAGCACTGCATACTGAACTTCATTCCACTTCTCTACATGCATATATGTATTATCTCGATCAAACGCAAAATATTTTATTTTTTGAAATAAACTTACTCATAGATAGTACAGGCACCAGGTACTAAATGCTTGTATAAAAAAGTTCTTAATACTTACCTACATTCTCTGACTAAATCAGGAGATCGTCACTTAACCTACCTTAATACTTAATGTTCCCTAATTAAATACTACTTATTTGGCATTAGCTAAGTGCGTCCACATTTGCAATACGATAATTTTGCCTTGTACGCCGATTGGATTTTAAACCATGTCTAGAGAGCATAAAATTGATTTTGTTGATCAATGTTGCCGCCGAAATCGGATTGGTTTTTTTTTAGGTTGACAATCAATGCAGCCTATATAATGACGTTCTCAGAAAAATGGAGACAGATGGTAATTGTCCCTTACTGGTTATTCGTTTTGTTAGTATGTTTGAACCGCTCTGCACAGGTAGGAGTGAGTCACTCGCTCACACTTGCCATGCAGCGAAAGTATTATTTATTCATGGTCCCACTCATTGGGTAAGTAGCTTGCCCGGTCATGTTCTTTGCAATGGGCTTAGTCGGCGTCGAGGTAACGTCTTGAACACCAATTTGACAACTTCTTGTAGAAGTTAGTAAGTTTAGTTCTAATCCTATTATAATAAGTATTACTAACGTGAAAGTACACGTATGTGCCAATGTACGTTCCTCGCAAAAACTACAGAACGGATTTTGACGGAATTTTCCATTGATTATTTTTTACGCGGCAGCGCGGGTTGGTAGGTACCTACTCTATTTTAATATTATACAGAGTTAAAAGTTGTGGGTATGTAAATTTGTATATAGTGGGTAATCCACCATTATTATACCAGCATTGTAGAAGGGACCTTCGGGATGGACATAGACGATTTATCTTATGTAATATTATAATGGTCGTTTTTTTTGCCGATGTTTACTCGCATGAGCCGCAGCTCGCTCAAATACCTATTAGGTATAATGGAAAGTCGTACTCGTAATCTCTGAGAGAATTGTCCCTTTTCTTGGCAAATAAAAACAATGTAAGTTCAAGCGCGATTGCGGCTTGTAAAGCAGTAAAAATCTGCAAAAAGAGATTAGTATATTGATTTGGCAGCTGAGTGGTTAACAGCTAGATGCGACGCGAGACGAGAATTCTAGCTTCCTCTCAATTAATCCTCCTTAATATGCATAGTGCGAGTGAGACAGATGTCGCCGAGTTGCGCGCAACGTGACTAGACAGCAAGTTGGGCTTGCTAACTTAACTTTTTTTGCAACTTTACCTCACCATCACATTCTATTACATCGGAGCAAACCAGCACGTCACAAACATCGAAACACACCTCTATTTTCAAGGCGTTAGGGACATGCACCCTAACGCCTTGAAAATAGAGGTGTGTGCCGATATTTTTGAACACCTATAGTGTACCTATGTATGTGATGGCGACTGTACAACCTACACCATACCAAACCTACATGATACAATTGAAGCCTGGCCAGAATTATTTAATTATTTTTATTTATTGTAATAGGTACCTACACGTATGAAACAAACGGTCATACACAAAGCATTGTTACATTTTTTTCTCTTAACTCTAGACCACAGATGTATGAATCTATAGTTTAGTACGGCGTTTTTGCCTGGCCGAGCCACGGCTGAGGCTCGGAAGCGGCTCGGTGTCGGCACGGCCCGGCCGTGGCTCGGCCGGGCTTGAGTATAGCGCGGCCGCGCAAAAATGCCGTCGTTTTTCTTAGAAAACGGCCCGCGTGAGTCTTCCCTAAAACTACGTGTTGGATTGTAACAAAACTTTGCATATACAATGAGATATATCTAGGTCTGTCATTAGTTTATATGGCTCCAGTTTATAAAAAAAAACAAAATACAGCAAAAACAAGTTATGTATGTTTTTTTATGGTATCTGTAGCTACATAAACTAATTACAGACCTGGATATTCCTTAACTTATTCTAGTACAAAGTTTCAGAGCAAACTAGCTAGTAGTTTTAAAATGAGAGCGTAACTACGTTTGTATGGAGAACCGAGCTTGCCGGGGACGCTTAATACTTTTTAAATACCCAACAAAAGAGTCGAAATAAGCGCTTTCGATTCGTTTTATACGACTCATATAATTTATTGGCTAACCGCTGTCAGATAATTAAAACGAACTACAAACAAACAAAGCTTACGTTTATAAGTAGTCTTCAAAATTGCACACCTAAATTTAATTTTTAGACATTTATTTATTAGGCTACATAGGCAGTTCCAAGTCTAATAAGGCACACCAACTGACCATGATTTCATTGCAACAAGCTCATCGTAGCGGGCAACAACACGACAAGGTAGTTTTATGTAGATACGTCACTCTAAGGCAAACTAGTAATTAGCAGGACAAGTCTTTTTTAATCATCCTTCAATATAATTTAAAAAAAAAACCAGTCAAGTGCGAGTCTGACTCGCGCACCGAGGGTTCCGTACAAACTTTCATACACCATACCCGTCATATCAGGACCCCATTCATTCTTGAACAATCTTAAACAGCTCATAGTAGAAGTTACCGTTTTTTTTTTTTTTTTTTTTTTTTTTTTTATTATATTTATTAACCAAAGATATAAAAAACTTATTCTAAAACATGTCCCTGCAAAACTGTTTGAACAGTTTGCCTGCAGGTAAGTCTCTTTTATGCTTAATATACATATCATAATAATAACATCGTTTTTAATCCTATTTTATACTTAAATGCTAACTTATTAATCTTGTTATAAATATGAGTGTGATATGATAACGCTTGCTTGCAAAATAAGCAAGCAAGCAGTTACTTAAGTGTAGGTATGCAGTAGGTGTTTTTTTAGTGCTTTTTTAAATTTATGTTTATTTGGTTCATTTCGGATGTCTTCGGGTAAAGTATTTAAGAAGTACGGAAGTCTCTTGGCTAAAGTACGGTCTCCAAAATAGTTATCAACCCGGGGTACTTCATACTTACCCGCGGACACCGACCTTGTGCTATGTTTGTGTTCTATCGGTATTGGGCTATGTACTCGATTGCTATGATTGTTAACTGCTAAAAGGTATTTATGTTTTAGGCTAACCGGAAGTATTTTACAGATTTTAAATAATTTTGAATAATCGCCCTTGCAACTGTTTTTTGTTTTTTTATTTACTAGTAATTTTAAGAATCTAATTTGCAATGCTTCAAGTTTGTCTATGTAAGATTTGAATGTAAGTCCATAGCAATCAAGGGCATATCCCAGCACCGAGTCTACTATAGCAAAGTACAGACATTTTAGTATATTGCTTGGTACTTTAAAGCTAAGGTGGTAAAATTTTCCTAGGAGTAATCTTAATTTACTACAAATATAGTTAATATGTTGTAGCCAGGAAAATGTAACATCAACCTTGACGCCAAGATATGTAACACAGTCTACCTTTTCAATATGTTTGCATTGGCAATTATTTAAACTATTATGAAGACAAGTAAAACTATGGGTATACATAAGTGGTGAGGTTTCAGCTATTGACAAATAAGGTGATTGAATGATGAGGATTTTGGTCTTATCTGTATTTAACACTATACCATTATCATGGGACCATTTAACGACTGCGTCTATGTCCTGTTGAACCAATCGACAAGTTTCTGAAAGGTTGGTTCCGGCAAGTAGGGTGCATAGATCGTCTGCAAACATGTGCGCGGAACAGTGACGCAGTACTCCACACAGACTGTTAACGTGCATGAGGTAGCACACAGGTCCGCACACGGAGCCCTGGGGGACCCCGCAGCGCACCCGCGTCTCGTCGCTTAAGCCGTCGCCTATCTTGACGCGATATGAACGTGATGTGAGGTAGTCCCGGAACCAGCAGTTCAGCGGCTGCCCCACACCACATTCGTCCATGCCCTTTAAAAGAGTGTCGGTTTCCAAGGTGTCGAATGCTTTTTTAAAATCATAAAATATGGCTACAACAAATTTCTTATCTCCTAGGTACGTATTTATCTCATCGGTGAATCTTGATAAAAGGGTAACAGTGCTTTTATCTTTTTGGAAACCATGTTGACAGTCGTTAAGTACTTTATTTTTTTGAAGAAAAGAATTAATTTGGTTTATGATACTTTTTTCGATCACCTTGTCAATGCTAGATAGAATGGATATAGGTCTATAATTGGAAAGTACTTTACGGTCGCCTTTTTTATGGATTGGACGGACTAAGGATTCTTTTAACTTGTTAGGATATTTATGTTGGGCTACTGATAAATTGATTAACCGAGCTATGACTGGACTCACCTTATCCATCACTAGTTTCAAGTCGGACATGCGTACAAGATCGCTCCCCGGTGCTTTATTTTTGTTCATTTGGCGAATGACGCGTTCAATATCCTTGCTACGCACGGGTTGCCATCTTATATACACGTCCGGTTTATTTACATAACTATTACGGTCTAGCCATTTTTCGTTACATATATGTTTGATCTGTTCGATCTCATCAGAGAAGTTAAGTGCGAACTTGTCACAAGTGTCTTTAATACTGCCTTGGTTTTCTACGTTACTAAGGACGGAACTATCTAAAGATTGTTTATTATTACCTAACAGACTATTTATTTTATCCCAAACTTTCTTAATATTATTATTGCAATTTAATATACTTTGCTTATCATAATCATTCCTACATTTAAAGGTAGCTTTATTACATCTATTTCTATACCTAGTATAATTAAGCCTCTTTGACATATTTTTTGGTTCGTTACTCCATACTAAAAATAACCTATCACGTTCTGAGATCATTTTTTTCAAATTATCAGTTATCCAATTCTTACAGTTTCTATTGTAGGAATTATCGCTTACAACTATAGTCTTATAACAATCCTTATAAATATTTTGGAACAGAAGAGTGAACGCTTCGTACAGTTTAATCGGGCATTGCATATTTAATAGGTCGTCAAAATTAGTCGCTAACAATTTTTCTCTTACTAGGCTATTATCAAGTACGTGCCTAGTAGCAGGCGGTGCGAGCGCAGGCGCGCGTGGTGGGGGCGCGCGCGCGCTCGCCGGTGGCCCGCGGGCCGGCGGAGCCGCAGCGCGCGCGCTCGCGTCGCCCCTCGCTAGGCTCTGTTTCCATTGTATTGCCACTGAAGTTAAATAGTGATCAGAAATCTTGTGCGTAATTACTGCCGAGTCGATAACGGATGCTGATGCTCTAACATAAATGTGGTCTAAACACGATTCTACAAGTTTTCCTGTAATAATTTCTCTCCGAGTGACATCTTTAATACATCTTGAAAAACCATATTCCGCCATCATATTTTCATAAGCTAAGACTCGGTTATCCTGACAGTTTAATAAGTTGATATTTAAATCGCCACTAATTATCACTTTAGAATTTCTAGGTAAGCTGTCTAAAAGATTACGTAATTCAGCTAAGAACTCTAACATTCTATCTTGTTTATTATAACGGGGAGGTCTGTATATAGATATGACATAAATATGTTCATTATTATTGAAAAGTGAAATGGACACGCATTCTGCCGATCGCATGGCGCTGGCGGTAGCAAGTGCGCCCGTCTCACTCGCACGCGCTCGAAGGCGCTGTTGCGAATAGACAAAAGCGAAAGCAAAGCGCAAGCGCAATGAAATGCAAAGCGCCTTCTGCATTCTTTTGGTACTAACAACTTACAACCTAGGTAGTATGTTTTTTTTTTAGTATTTAATATGTTATTTATATAACAACCAAAAATTATATACAAGCATGTCATTTAAAACTACTTAAAAAAATAAAATTAGTGAAATATAAAATTACAGAAACGTATCAAAACTTTGCCCATCAGGGAGGCAGCATTCCCGCGTTGAATAGCAATCGCTATTCTTTGAGCGAGAAAGCTGCCTGCGCGAGGGTCACCCGTTGCGTCCCTCAACCGCTTGCTGATCTCTTTGTGGATGTGGAGCCCACGCGCGCTTTTTCCCCAAGGGCCGAGTGTCTCGACGCCAAATGCGACAAAGTCGTACTGGGCGCCGAGACAGCTATTTGGATACCGATTTCGATTATTTATTTTTTATTTGAAAGAAGGGACTTTAAAGATCTGATAGGAATTTGCAGATATAAAATTTCATACAAAAGTAAGTAAATTACAAATTTAATTAAGAAATTATTTTTGATAAATAAAAAAAATAAGTTAGATTTAGAGATAGGTATCGTTTTATTTTTCCTGTATCATTTATGTTACTGGTAGGGGGAAATGGTATTTATTTCTACATTTTCCTTGATAAATTAAAATTTAACCACTGTAGAAAAAAATAAGAACGGTTCTAGAAAGTGCAACTCAAGCTCTTCCATATGATACTTACCCCATTTGATCTACATATTTACTAGACTTTGATTTTTTAACCCCCCTCATTTCGTCATTTAAACAGAAAATAAAAATGTATATTTATTTTTTTCATTTTCCATACGTTACGTGTCTTAACTTAACCCTTTTAACAGTTGTTCCAAATTTCAAATTGATAGCTTCCTGAGATATTTAACGTTGTGACAGACGGACGGACGGACAGACGGACAAAGTCGCACCATAAGGGTTCCTTTTTGGTACGGAACCCTAAAAAGACTCGTACTTCACTCAGACACAGTTACTAGTAGGTACTTACGTACAAAAGGTTCTATATCTAACGAACGAAACCGACCTTTGACAGCTAGGAAACTGAAATCATGCCATCCCGCTCTACCGCATAGCATTGTGCTCTTTCATCTAGTTGTTGGTAAGGTTGTCGCATTTTGTGTGACACTGACGGTGACAACGCCATCTACTTGAACCATGCATATGGTCAGTCACGTCACCGTCCGATGTGCTCAGCCCCCCTATTCTGTAACTTGTTTTATGCTCACCTCAACGCTCACCCACAATTATACCTTGATTAATTGTAGTAATTAAGCGAAGGTAGAGGTTTAGTTTCGTAACGTGTGACCGGCGGGGTGAGCCGCATTAACGCGTAGCGAATAACCCTCCAGCTGCGTTCGGGTGAATTTGCACCTTAAGCTGCGTCCGCTGCGCCAATGTTTTTGGTGTTTTTAAACATCTAACATGTTATCCGTCAGTTTCGGCAAATAAATAGAGTATTGTTTTGATTGGCTAATCATTTTTGACATTAAAAAAAACCACGCAAACATGGCGCAGCGGACGCGGCTTTAGTCTAGGCAATGAACTGACAGCTTGTATGAAAAAAATGACAAATTTGGAAATAATTTATAATAGTAGATTTTTTCTATGTAATGGATATATTAACAATTAAATAGTTAGGTATAGTCCATTTCAAATACGAAGGCCCTATGCACTTGAAACTTAACAATAGGGCTCATAATGTTTGCCTTTGAGTATCTTTTGTTATCACTAATCCTATTGTTAACGCCCATTGACCGTCTCAAGTGCATCGGGCCTTCGTATTTGAAATACATTATACCTATCGACAAAATCCAACAAAATTTCAGACATCAAAAAAATGATAATTTAACTAGCTTCTGAAAAGTCAGCAAAAGTATAAATATGGTCTTATCTTTATTTTGGTTCATTTAAATTAGCTCTATAATATTCAAGATAAATAATTAAAAAAAACAATTCATGCTTTATTTAAATCTATATAAATACTTCCGGATAGAAAGTTTGTTGGATTATTGAATAATGTTTTAAAATGAAATAAAGAAAAAAAAACGCTATTATAAATTCATGTTTTTCAAAACCGTATTTTGCCTGGAGTACCTCTGAGGTTTATTTATTTATTTATCGTATGGCTTATTTTTATTGCTCTACTTCAAAGATTTACAGTTTTCAAGTATGCTACCATGTTTAATGCAAATAAAGATTATGATTATGATTACCGCGTCTTTGGTTAAAGTTTTAAAATCCTCCACTGTAGGTGACACCTCTGAGGTGTGTGACTGTGAGAGTGACTCTCGAGTTTAGCCCGTGCGTTATTAACAATAGTGATTGTTTCAGAGTGAGGATGTCCCGGCTGGTGCTAGCGCTGGTGGTGGTCGGCGCGTCCGCCCAGCTCACTCTCGACGGTGTGCGCTGCGGGCAGCTGCTGTGCCAGCTAGAACAGTACTGCTCACCCGAGACCAACCGCTGCGCCCCTTGCAACGTCATATGCAACAGCACGCATCATAACTACGATGCCGGCCTTTGTGTCAAGGAATGTCAAGGTTTGTGTCACTGGTATGAGCACAAATAATCATATAGAAACGTGATTAACTATATTATTGGTTAATTATATGGGATGTGATGGCATACTTCGTTAATCTCGCTCAAGCGTCTTGTCCTATAACAACCTTCATCAGAAGAAGCAAAAATAGCTACATAGCTGTTTGTAGGTACTTAAGTAAACAGCCTTCGTCAGTATGTCAGCCAGAGAGTAATTAGATAACGTCAGGTGTAAACAAAATTCCAAGAACGATACCATTTTCCGCGGTGACTTATTGTGTGCGATGAAAATCCTCGAGTCGTGTGATGACTAATATCTACAAACAATAATAATAGGACCATCTGGTCCGGCGGCAATCAATTGTCGATTTTTTTATTCTAGACATAAAGTCGCTTTTCACGCTTCGGCGAGGACCCGTAAAACCAGTTTTGTGACCGCAAACCGCCTACTACTGTTTGTACTCTTCTGACTGAACGCCTCTCATTTACTCGTTTGGCGCGTATTATGGACGTTTCAGGTTGAACGGCTGGCTCGACAGTAAAAAGTATACTTTTTATATACGTACCTCTTAGACTGTGTAAGCATTGGCACAGTGCACAATGTATTCCATTATGGATATAAGTTGCCAATAACTTCAAACAACACTTGTCAAAAGCAGGGATCGGAAACCGGTATTGTTTGTATGGGAACGAAAACGGTTCTTTTTCGTTCTTTTGATAATAATTTCATTTCTAATTGGGCAATCTAATAATACGCACTCGTTACCTCAAAACACAACTGAGTCCTAAATGTGAAGTATAAAATAGTTCGAGATTTGTGGTAAACCGAGGTTTTAGCAATTAACCGGTTCCGATCCCTGGTCAAAAGTACTAATTAATGTAATATTGATCTCTAAAGCGTTTGCGTGTTTACCTTCTTACGGTTATGGGCGTCATATACCTACGCATTAAGGAATTTTGGAATTCAACAGTAATATCCTGCACTGAGCATAAGAATTTCATATTTAATAAAATTAAAATTAAAATAAGTAAATATGAAAAGTTACCTTTCATTCCGCAACAAGCAACAATTTATTTGAACTGTTTCGTTGGTAGAGGTTGTCACGATGCCCTAACCGTCACGGTCTGTTGACTGCGACAGGTACCACGTGACACACACACACTCGCAGGGCACAGCACAGGTGTGTGGCACACACACGGAGGCGACCACGGCCAGCCTCATAACTATGAAGCTATCATTTCTTTGATACCAGGCTAACTTAACTTATGTACTTATTACCTAGAATACCTACTTATTGCATTTTAACGGCGAATTTAACCCGCTATTAACAAATAATAGAATAGGTGAAATCACATATATACCAAATAAAGACATGAGGTGCTGGCCCCGAGGGACGGCGGCTCCACGTCCCCTTAGAATTAAATAAATGTAAAATATGAAACACAACCAACACTAACATCCTCAACTCAACACATGTGACATAACACCTACAGCTTACACAGATCTTTTAGACATAAGTTAGCTGACACAATCCTGCGGGAACTAAAGGATGTAAACCCTAATAGGTAATAAACGTTTTCTCATTCTCATTCTCATTATTGCATTTTTCTTTAGCCAACTGTGTGAAACCTTGCATAGAGCAAAGTTTTTCTCGTAGAAGCTCTCAAAGCATTTTGCTCTCGATTGGCTGGGAATTCAACTTTGAATGAGTTGATCAGTTATACGACTTCTTTCCACTCAGGTGCATGTCCCGGTTACCAGATACAAATTTCAGAAGTCCTGACAAAATTCCTGATTTTCGGACAAAACTCCTGACACGAGCTTGACGCAGAGAACTTAATTACAATTATTTTATAAGTTCTAATTTATGACACTCCAAAGTATAGGCTGTCCGACGGTTTAAGAGCTAAAAGCCATAAAACTTGTTACAATGGCATTTTTATTTCAAAAGGTCTTAAGTCGTAATACGACAAAGTGAGATTCGACCCAAACCACTTCTATTACAGCTTATAATGCACTTTATGTTTCTTTAACAAAAGGCATCATCACTTTTGCATAGGGTTGTCAAAAATGTACCTAACATTGGAATGGAGTAAAAATAATACAACATAAATGATTTACTCATATATTACTTTATTAAAAATTAATTTAATTATTCAATATCTGAGCTCTCTGTCACGTTAATAACGAAGCGTTGCTGATCTTATTATTTATACTTGTGGCTTAACCTTTTTAGGGTTCCGTACCAAAAAGGTAAAAAAGGAACCCATATGGTGCGACTCTGTCCGTCTGTCCGTGTCTGTCCGTCTGTCACAACGTTAAATATCTCAGGAACTACTTAAGCTATCAATTTAAAATTTGGAACAACTGTCATAATTATTAAATGTAACATAAACATTTTTGCAACTTTAAATAGTCTCCAGTATATGGGTACTCACGGGTAACCTAAGGCTCAAAAAATACGCGTATTATTAGCATAACAGCATAATATTTCTAAACGCAGGATAATGACCTCTCATTCCATAGAAAAAAGTTCAATCTCGTGATAGAGCGTCACGTTCGAAACTCAAAAACACTTTCCACGCTAGCGGATATAATGGACTTTTGGGCATGGATTTTGAGCGATAAAGTGCTTAGCCTCTATTGAGGTGAAAACATAATAATGGTATCAATATCGATGCACCTCACTGAAATGTAAAAAAAATGCTTTTTTCTCTAAATCATTAGTGCAACAACATTTACAGCGACTAGGATTTAATAAATTGACTTAGTGGTATCTGCGTGTGTACTATCAGTACCACCATGTGTGCGAAGAGCGGCGCGGCGCGGATCGTGCACCTGTTGCCTTCTACCTGCTCTGTGGCACCCTGAGGGCCTACCGCGAAAGGCATTCGAAGTTTTCCCTCTCTGTCATACTTGCGAGTTCGTACTTAAGTGCGATAGAGAGGGAAAACTTCGAATGCCGTTCGCGGTAGGCCCCCTGACTAGACAATGTTTACCTACTTGTTCCTTTTCAACCCGACCTCCAATTTGTTTAAACTTTTTTCTTAGTCCGGTCGCGGGACAGCACTATGACTACAGAGAATAAGTAATAGTACAATATGAACTATAAAATCTACGCTTCCATATGCACAACTATAGTTGTGCATCAGAGGTAGGTACATGTACAAACATAATTTAATAATGGAACAGGATTATAATTGGGCCTTTCTACTTTTTGATGTAGGTACAGTCATGATCAAAAGTAGCTACGCAAACGAAGACGTCAAAAGTCTTTGTAAAAGGGAATAAGAACTTTTGACGTCTTCGATTGCGTAAGTAGTTACTTTTGATGCTGACTGTACACCTACACACATTTAAACTCTTTTGCTTAAAATGCCTATTATGGCATAATAATTGGTCTTCACCCCAATTTTCATTATCGTGATTTTAATGGATCTAATTAAGCTCTCACATTCGATAGTTTTATGAAATATCTTATTTAGCTACTGTAAATATCCATAAATCAAGTAATTCAGTGGTTACTTCATGTTCCTTGATTGTATAAAACGTGTATTTAAGTATATAGTAGGTACGTTAAATAACCCAGAGTACCTACCGTCTGCCACGAAATAAAGCTACCACTTTTGGAGTCTATTATTTGTATATGAAGTCTAACAACTAAGTATAATTTCTTGTCCGCTTGCACCTAGACGGATGTAAGTAGACGATGTAAACATTACAGTATTTACAGTGCTTAAAATAAAAAGTTGCTTTTGCCTTTTCCAGCTTACTTGCTGGACTTGCGGTACATGCGCCGTTCACAGGGACCCGAAGCAACTACAGATTATGACAGTAAGTTTTCATTATTTTAATAATGATAAGCCGTGTTATATTAGTGTAAGACTAAAAATATCAAAGTGCATTATTCTTAACTGCATCAGTTATTTATTTAAAGTAGGTATGTGTTTATATTCTAACTACGTTTAATGTTCGGTTTGTTAAAGCGTGATTCAAATGTGCGAGTGATACGAGGATTTAATGATACCATTATTAATAGGTATGTGATTTAATATTCCTTGTTTGATCGAGCACTTTGCTTCGGATTTAGATTTAAATACGCAATATTTTCCCATGCATCGTCCTGTTTTACCCGACCCCAAAATTACGTTTGTTTGTTTACCAACATTTTTGTCAACTGGGTCAATATTTATTTTATAATTTTAAACATATGGTGGTCCCCACAGTGAATTAAATGCATTCTCCCATATACAGTTGGTCTGTATCGCATAACTGGATTTAGGTATTTATTATTTAAACCTTGAATAAGGTTCGTTGTTATCTAGTAGTTTTTATTGCTATTACTCAGAATCAAATTCAGTGTGAAAGTATCATCTGCGGGCTAACCTAATCGGATTATCGAAGTCCATTTGAAGAATGAGCAAAATAAAAATACCCATATTAATTTTGTTAGTACAATTTATAGAATGCCTATCCGAAGTGAGCTCAGCATCATCACCAGCAATTAGTTGAATTAGTTCATATCATTAACTCGTAACTTACTTACTACGCAAGACACACTGTTACGAAGCCACCATTTTTGTTCATGTCGCATTATTGTTAAGCAAACCCAAAATTGTGTACATCTATATGCAAAGCGAAATGTCTCATGTATTGTACAGTATTCGTGTTTCTGTTGCAAAATGCATGAAGGAGTATATACCTAGTTAATAGATTATGTATTTACTATCGGCTGTCATATTTACTTAAGCAAATCCCGATGCCAACGGGGCCAGGCTCCCAAAACCAGGCTAAAACAGGCATTATAATATATATATATTATTACTTATGTAGTGCGCCGCAAGAACATATTCAGGCTCGCCATTGGTAAAATTAAGCTACATGGTTTGAAAGTGAATGAGTGAGTGCTCTTTAAACGCTTTCTAAAAATGCTACATTTTATTAATTTATTCATTTAAATTCAGTAATAGGTTACAAATAAAAAAGTTGAACTTAATGCCATAAGGCATTATCTACCAGTTAACCTTTAGGCCAACAGAAAATAATAAATAATCAATATATTTTATAAAATATAGCGTTTCTCTCTACGCATTTTTTCTGACAGGACACGGTTGAGAACATTGTATAAGTAATATGAGACCCTATATATTTGTAGAGATTATATAGATACATTAGAGCGTGTCCGAAATTTACCTATTTGCACTTTTTTCGTGTCGGAAACTAAGTATTGCGTGCTCTACACTACTTGTATCTACAAAATAAAAAGCTTATAAAAGATGCTTATGCGTGCACTTAACTGATATCCGCATTTGTCATGTCTGGGGATTTCATCATGCAACATTAATACAGCATTGTATATTTTACTTATCCATTTTTATAAAGCAAAAGTTTGTAATGATGTACTCAAATACTATACGTAATTTTATTGGCAATTGCTTCAGCGTAGAAATTAGGTACTAACGGCCTCAGCGAATTTATTTATTAAGACTTTCCCTATTTCAATGCATTGTTGTTATAAGTCTACGGACCAAATTATAAACACAATAAATTATAACAGCAGTTTTGCATTGCTGTTGAGTTGTATTTGGGAACAGTCAATGATTTGTATCAATCTGTACCGGATTTCTATGTTCTTGAACGTAAGGCTCGCTACACACGTGTGGCTCCCAGAGGTCCTATGGCGCGGTTTTGGGAACATCACGCTGAAAGTCAAAGTCTAAACATTTTATTCAAAGTATAGATTCTTACAGAATACTTACTATTCGAGCGCTATCCTTAATGAATGACAATATATAACATATTTTTAATTTTACTCATAGCTCATAGGACATTGTAAGTATTGTAACATTTGTAACCCAGTATTTTAGTTATTAATTTGAATTTATTTGTAATGTACCCAATTGACAGTGTATGATTAATACCAAATAAATTAATATGAATATCAAGATAGCGGACCGAGTGCCCAAACCGCGTCAGAGAACCTGATGGTGCATGGTACATAAGAAGTACTTGAAGTGGGCTTGGACCTTAATAATAGTTGACGGGTGTTCGGAAGGTGTGGAGCGGCAGGCGCGCGCAGCGCTGATCCTCAGCGGCGTAGCGCTGGCGGTGCTACTGCTGGCGCTTGTGCTGGTCTGCCGCGCCAAGTTCTCTTGGCGGTACATTAAACAAAAGTTCCAGCCTACAAAGGTGAGTTACTAAACTAGGAGTTCTAGTTCCCATCAACCCAAAACATTCCCTCACACTATGGCAAGTGCTATAATATATCTCAGTGAGTTCCATGACACGGGCATAACCAGCATCCGCTCGGTGTACCTCTTACATATCAGTATAGGCGAAAGGGCCTCGACCAATTGGCTTCGCCTCCTCACATGCCTTCCAATGGTCCGGGACCTCATTGTCCACAGTAAGCTGGCTCATAATGTTATAGGTACCTACCTAACATAGAAAACAATTAAGACTCAGGACCAACTTACTTATGATCATCATACAAATATTTGCCCTTGCCGAGATTTGAACTCCGGACCACCGACTTTACAGGGGGTACTGCCAAGTAGGCTAAAGTGGTCATCGTACAATATTTTGATAAAGTGTTTTAAAACAGCTAATTATTACGCTCACATATTTATTGAAATCAATCGCGTTACAATATGACTTAAATTCTCTTCAGAATCGAGTAAAGCAGTATCCTGCCGCGGGCCTCACCCATCACAACCCACACGCAGAAATGGCGAAACCGAAACCCGAGCTTAAATTGGACATACCGAATCCAGAGCCGTTGAGACGGCCGCAGCCTCTCAACGCGCGGGACCTGGAGACGAGGACTTCACAGACGGAGAAGAGCCAGGGCGCTACGACTCCGAAAACGATGAGCACGGCGCTGAGCAACCGTCACCCTGCTGAAGATACGACCCTGGACTTCTCCTATGATAACATGGCCATGAACGTCACTCCTCCCGAGCGCACCGCCGCCACTCACAAGTTCTGACCCTCAGCGATAGGCAAAGTTCAACTATGAATCTCATTCTGTTCACGCCGAACACGAATCTGAGAGACTTTAGTCATCATTATTGTTAAATCAGTCGATTCCGTCAATAGTTGTTATTTGTATATTTAGCACGTACACGTAGGGCATTTTAGTAGTTTCCGAAAAAAGTGCGTTTTATAAAGCGTTACTTTATATCGAACGTTACGTTATATCAAATGTTGTTACAATATCTATCATTGCACACCCAGTATGAGCTACTGTAGGTGAACATCCCAAACAGTTAGGGAATTATTTATTTTAGGTACTTATTTTAAGACGTGGTACGCTCAGGCCGCGCGATTTGTGGATATTCGATTCCGTTTTCTGTCGAGCAAATGTAATATAATCGAGTAACCATTACTTAGTCTCAATATTACATGGAGTATGCTTGATAGAAAATGGAACCTAAATTTCCACAAAAGGCCCAGGCCTTTTGTGGAAATTTAGTTTTGGTCAGGTTAGTTCACCTTAAACGTAGGGGTGTTTCGGTGCCGCTCGACCCTTCGTAGCGCAGCTCAAGCTTTGTTATTTGAGATTATTAGGAATCGTTATAAATTTCGAAATGCATACCATGATGACATGGAAACAATTGAGTGTAATCTGTTTCGTTGAGATATATAAGAGGATTGTGAACCTGTACATTTTCATACAAAAAGCGATAACGTTTTTCACTCCATAAACATCGTTCGATTTTTATAATTTTTGGATATGTTGAAGATATAATGAAAAACTAGGTCTGTACGTTTTGATATTTAAGAAATATTGCTTACGTTTAATGTTTTGCTCTCTAGCATCTGAAAATCTATATTTTTGACTTAAACACTTTGCTTATCGTTTTTTTTAAAGGAATTTAAACTGATTTACTGAAAAAGGAAAACGTACAGACATAGATTAAAATGCACTTAATCCAATATTGTGACTGACTTTGGTTGTTTTTAAGTTCACCGATTCTGTATACAAGACTATTTCATAGAGAACATTTTCCAGAGGCTTCATTTAATAATTAAATTCGTAAGAAGAAATATCTCACGTTCATTAAAACAAGATATTTGAAAGTATTAATAGGTAGGCACTAATACTTATAGGTCTCATTCACTAAGTTAATCACTTTAGGGACCCAAAAAGGAAACATTAACTATGTTGCATTTCAACACTGTGTCCGTTTCAAATAGTTAACTAAATGTACCCGATTCATTGGTCGTTGTAATATTAAAAGTCCGTGCAATACCCCTAGCATTACTTTGTACTTCAACTGAGGAAGTCTAAGTACTAGTAAGTATCATTGTACTTAGAAATAAAACAAACTTACCAAGTGAAGTTCGATGAATAACGCCCATGGTGTGTACGAGGTTGGATTTATCTATTTTTAATTTTCACATAGTAAGTGAAGATGTTAGATTCAATTTGGGAATGGATGAACATTTTAGAAGTGCCAGATTTTTTTTGGTGGTAGAAATAACCTTCCTTGGCACCAGAAAAAAGTAGCAGACTTTTAAGTTCCGTCAATTATTTTTTGAAATACAAACAGTTTCGTCACTTACGTTTTGGGTTTAGGACGGCGAATAAGACACTTTGCTTGATCCGTCTCTTATTGCAAAAAAATATCTTAAAAATCCATGGTAAACTGACACTGGCAATGATATTGACAGCTGCAGCAGTTATATTTGTCATTGCCAGGGTCAGATATATAAATATTTTTTGTAACATGAGACGGATCAAAGAAAGTGTCTCAGTCGCCTTCCTAATAAACCCAAAATGTAAGGGAGGAAACTGTTTATATTTTTCAAAAATAATTGACGCAGCTGAAAAGTCTGCAACTTTTTTCTGGTGCTAAGGAAGCTTATTCCTATCACAAAAAAAATAATCAGGCAATCGTACAATTTTCATCCATTCCCCATTACACTCTATTGAATTCATTGCCGCGTATTGCTTACGGCATACATGTAATCTATTGATTACATTTATGCCGCCTAAAGATTGCAAATGGAATACTGGAATAATTTTAGATAAGGTGGTCCGAATCGGGGTTCTTTATACAACAAAGTAGTCCCTAAAAATCGAGACATTTATCACAATTGCGTTTTATTAGCATTATCTTATCATAGACGTTAGGAACTAGGTAGGTACTCGTATGTGACGTAGATGCAAGTAGGTACATGTATTCGCAGCTCCAGAGGAGTTCATGAAAACGTAAATTACTAGGTCATATCAATATCAATAAATAAAATATACATGTATACCTATTTAAGTGCACAATTGTATAAATATTAGGTCCTTGAAATTGGCGGTTTTTTCACAGATATTATTTTGTACGTAATTTATTCATTTCTATTGCAACTTCCAAATTATTTTTTAATTTCATTATTAGACTATGTAACAAAGGTTTTAAATACAAAAAATAGGTTTGATTTTTTATTTAGTGTTTCAAATTAAAGCTTGAAAACCGCCCTTTTCATGTGCTGCCGGTTAAAGTGTTTCAATTACGTATAGTTTTATGATGCGAACTATTTTTAAGGAATGAAGATATGTGTAAAGTAGCTTAAAAGTTTTCTATATTCCTACCAAAATTTAGTTTGCTTTGAATTTGACATTGCTGAATAATCCGCAAAATTCAATGTATGAAAATCACAGTTTTCATAAAATTCTCCATACACACCGCAAATTTCATAGGTAAGGACCTAATATTTCAGCATGACCTTCGCTGTTGCCATTGGCTATAGGTATATGTATGTTATACGTTTCAATATGTTTATTAGTTATCGAGTTCGACTCGGGTTAAAATAAATATCAGCATGGCTGAGGTAATTTTTGTTTAGAGAGTAAATACCTTTATAATATTATGCGTGTATTGAGATTAGTTGTTACAAATTGCTATCTCTCTAATAAGTTTTGACTAAATTTGCAAAGGAAATAAGACGTTCCTGCTGTATAAAAGAAACCTGGATAAACGCCATGATGTTGTGTCATTATTTCATCAATTGAACATAGAAACAAAAGACGATCACTTTGCAGGCCTCTCCAATTTTATATGAAAATTCATTATGGGCCTCTCGTCTCGTTTATTACTACTTAGTTTCGGTGTCTGTGTTGTAGTTTTACTTAATGCAGTTGGTTATGTTTTCATACATTTACTATAATCACGTATTCAATCACGACATTGAATTCAAGGAATTGGGGCTTGGGTGTAGGTTGTACATTTTCTCTCATTTTAAAATGAACAATTTTAACAAAATTTATAACAAATGCTATTTAGATACCAATACAGGTCAATGATGGTCATGACCAACTTCCTTTAGACGACTAAAACTAGTTACTTATACCTAGTTACTTACCGAAAAAGTACGGAAACAACAAAGTGGAATGGATGGGTGAAATAACTTATTACTGATAAGATTACTGAAAAACTCGATGCTTTTGTTTTTTACAACTAGACACATGAATTTTATTATAACATGTTCTTTTAATTTTCATTGACTGACATCTTGGCGTTAACATTTCCGACTGTCCTTTAGTCAAGAAAAGTGACGGCACGAACAGTTACTAGTGGCTGGATTTAAACAAATATTATATTAGAGGCATAATTAAATTATCTCGTTATTTTTGTGTTCAAGTGGAGTGCCGATGGTGACGATTCTGTAAAAGTGGAGACTTTAAAAATATTGCCAACCAAATACGTGCCGCCAAATTCGGAACTGGCCATAGGTCATAAATAAAAAAATAAAAAAAAACTATCTACAAAACAAACGAAGCTAAGAACCATCTCGACAGACATGACTATCGATTGAGAAAGCTGCAGCCAAATCAAAATTCATCCGTTTGGGAGCTACGTTCCACAGACAGACACATGTATACCTACACCTGTACGTAATTTCCGTTTTCTTAAGTATAACGTAAGTAGTAAGTATATCGTATATTACAGTCAGCAGCAGAAGCAGCTACGCAAAGTGTTTATTACAAGGGAGTTAGAGCTTGTTTAAATAACTTTGAACACATCATTGGGTTAGCTACTTCGCTTATAAGCTCAGTAATTACGCATGTGACAAATATTCATACGTCACAAAAATCGTGCAGTGAAGAGTAGTTGGTCACCGCTATCTGTTGCAGTGCCACGAGCTATTTGTTTGACTAACGAGCAGAGCGACGCTTTTAATGTCGGTCCATCCACCAAACTGAAGGTTGAGTAATACCGTAATTTAGGCAACACAGCGGTCCACTATGGGAAAGGTCTTTATGAATGTTCCATTTAAATTTACCTTGTTTGCTTTTAGTTTAGTTCCGCGAAATACATGACATGCCAACTCATGAAATCGTAAATCGTCATATTTATAGTGTATATTGTAAAATTTTAGTCATAAAGTAGCATCCACGGAGGATCCATAGTATAGCAAGACACGCGGATCAAGCAATAATAGCCTTTCGATCAACGCATTAAGCGCTTTGACGCGCGCCTTATTACTTACTTGGGTATTGCTGTAATAGCTCAATTTTCAAGTAGGTACAGTTTTCTACGATTTTTTAGGTAAAAACTTAAGTAAAGCCCTTCCTGTCTGTATTGGTGACGTATTCGAATAGACATTCCATGTTTAAATTTTCAAACACAAAAATAACAAATGCCTATTCGAACACGTCACCCCTACATACAAGAGCGGCATTATTTAAGATGTTTACCTATAGCAAGCCAATTTAAGCCGAGTTCTACATATTGACTTCTCACTTACTTAAATTAATTATAATGGATGCTTTTTAAGTCGAGTACCACACGTTTAGGCCACGAAGCTTGCTGAGTGGACTAATTAAGGTACGAGACTTAAAAAGCTAATTATATAACTATTGTATACAATACTTTTTCTACGAGTCAACGGAAATAATAATTTATTAAACAAACTTGGTATCTGCTGAAATGAAGCGCAGCAGCTTAGTAATTTTGCGCGTTGGGATCTTCACAGTTATCTTATACAGCTCCTGGATTCATAAGATGACTGCTGGCGGTAATGCCGTTCGTATGAGTTCGTGACGAGCTCGTGGAGCTCCAGGGTTAAAAAGTATGTGATCTTAGTTTCGTGTACGAAATCTTAATTCAAAGATTAAAGTCGACGAGTAGAAAAATATGTATAGAAAAATGCTATGCCATCTTTTATGATTTAGGTTATGTAGTTAATATGGAAACCTGTTAAGTGGGGTGATTGGAAGACTAATAAATCTATTAGTGAAAATGACCTCTCTTAACAGAAGTATTATTTAAAAACTTTTGTATATCCATAGGTATACTAATTACATTCAACAGCGAATATGTTACTTACACGCTTATAACGTAAATAAACGGAATAGTGCTAGGTTCAAGTTTGGCTAAAAACGCAGAAAGAATGTCTGCTCTATTCCAAAGATTTTTTTTTGGCTGTACTGAAATAATAGATTTGTCCGCTTTTAAGACCACTTTATTCGAAATCGACCTACTTTACATTCAATAATAAACAATGAAATACTGAGTTTTTTGATGGGATATTGAGATATGTTATAGTTTAATAACCGCCCCTGATACTTTTACGAACCAAAACACAATATTGGGGCCATAATCTGTGCATGTCCTATGCGTACGTCTATGAACGACCCTGTTTACAATGAAGGACTACAACTCTATTACAGAACATCACAAATCGGATATTTTATTAATTCGTAACTTTTGTATTTTTGTTGGTGTCGGGTTTCTATGCAAGATCTTTAAGTTAAACGTATTGACCCGAACCTGAGTATTATAAAATACTGCTATATGCTTTTTACGTAAAGTATAGGAGATACGAATATAGGCATATTCATCCATGTGTTTAATGAATGAAAAGTATTTTATAAGGAATTTATATAATGTTTATATTTGTATCTTAAGCTAATATTATATCTAATTTTAGTAACACTTAAAAGATTTTAAGGTTAATTATTATTTATTAAGTAGTTGGAGTCCGCGGCTGGCTAACCGAATATTAGCAGAAGTCGGTTTTCGCAAGTAGATTATTGCGCGCAGCCAAAGTGCTCTTAACTCCCTTAATAAAGTGCCTTAAGAGTTCGCAGTAAGCTCGATTCTCCATACAAACGTAGTTACGCTCTCATTTTAAAACTACGTGTTGGATTGTAACGATACTTTGCAAATACAATGAAATAAGGTATATCTATGCCTGAAATTAGTTTATATGGCTTCAGATACCATAGGGAAAAAAATACAGCGAATTTAAATTTTTCATACAAAACTTGTTTTTGCTGCATTTCATTTGTTTTATAAAGTGGAGCCATATAAACTAATTTCAGCCTTAGATGTACCTCATGTCATTGTATATGCAAAGTTTCGTTACAATCCAACACGTAGTTTTAAAATGAGAGCGTAACTCCGTTTGTATGGGAAGGTGTAATTCGGCCTAGCTTACTGCGGCCTCTTAAAGGTCAATTTTATTTTCTGTACAGTAGTAGTTTTGTAATTTAAGACCGTCCATACATTACATTCCAGTAGTTAGCGGCAGAGTAGGTAGTGTAGTGTAATACATATAGTTAGTTGTAGAAGCGTCGACTGCGTTTGACTATAAATAAAATTGTATAATCATTTAGATACCGAATTAGAAGACCTGTAGAGATTAAAATGGAATATAGTAGTTGGTCAGTCGAGTATTAGTTTCCCTTATAAACCGAATGCGTTCTTGAATAGAACGTGGATGTTATTAGCTTTCGGTTGCTAACTTGTTAATCCGATCCAATCCGTTGCTCGTAGTCTTGATACCAAATTGATAGTACCCTAGCTCGATGTCAGATTGATTCCTCTGGTCCAATTTTATTGCAATAGATGCTTATAAAATTTGATGGAATATTACAAATTAGGGCGTATACAATATATTCTTTGTATACATTACAATCTAGTAACGAAGACCGCGTAGACGCAATATAAATTGATTAAGGTAAACGTCCTATAGTGCATGCCATTGCCCAATTATTTGGCATATTCCATCTTAATTCACAGCGTCAGAAGTAAAACACAGGCTGTAAATGATTATAATTAGACTGTTAATCATTAGGACATATAGGTACCTTGATCACATTATTATTTTAAAATAATGTTTAGGTCGGTATTAATAAATAGTACTCCGGTGATAATTGGGGTTAGATCAAGCAAACAAAACAAAGCATTCTAAGCGGAAATAACAACAATTCGTTTGTTCAAGAATGTTGTATTCGTTTGGTAAGTGGGCATTTTCAATAATTCGTCCACCCAATTAGCGTGAGTTGTTAAATAAAAATTAAGTTTTGTAACGAAAGTTAAGCATACAAATGATGTCAAACTAAACTTTTTTCGCATTTAAATAAGGTCTATATGCATATGATTTATATATTGAAAAGAAAAAGTAAATTTTTATACAAACTAAATACTTAATTGTCGTTACAAAACTGACACTGAGTTAATTTTTATTTAACAACTCACGCTAATTGGGTGCACGAATTATTGAAAATGCCCAAGTATACGAGTTTTTAGGAACAACGTTAGAAGTATGCTATTCGGTTGTTCTTTACAGTCATCACATATCAATTTTAAATCCGTTTATGAAGCCGGGTACTCACTAACATACTGTAACTGTAACCAAACGGATTCTGTAACGAGGTCCAAGTGTGCAGATTCGTAACGTTCTGCGTGAGTGGCAGTCATCCGCTCTCTGCGAGCCATGTGCACTGGTTACAGTAGGTACTCGTCCGTTCTGCGTTAGTGGCAGTCATCCGCTCGCTGCGAGCCATGTGCACTGGTTACAGTGGGTACTCGTCCGTTCTGCGTTAGTGGCAGTCATCCGCTCGCTGCGAGCCATGTGCACTGGTTACAGTAGGTACTCGTCCGTTCTGCGTGAGAGGCAGTCATCCGCTCGCTGCGAGCCATGTGCACTGGTTACAGTAGGTACATACTCGTCCGTTCTGCGTGAGTGGCAGTCATCCGCTCGCTGCGAGTCATGTGCACTGGTTACAGTAGGTGCTCGTCCGTTCTGCGTGAGTGGCAGTCATCCGCTCGCTGCGAGCCATGTGCACTGAGGGCCTACCGCGAAGTGCATTCGAAGTTTTCCCTCTCTGTCGCACTTACGTACGAACTCGTAAGTGTGACAGAGAGGGGAAACTTCGAATGCCTTTCGCGGTAGGCCCTCTGGTTACAGTACTCGTCCGGTACAGTTACTACTCACTAGTGTATACCCGACTTGAAATTACTGATTAAGTTGTTTAGGTATAGAGTTGTTATTAATTATTATGTAGGTAACTAGTTGTTTACTATTTTTATTATGTCTCGTTTTTATTAGAACTCTTGTGGCAATATGTACTTAAACGTTTACTAAGGGTTAAATGATTTAAATGATAACTTGTTATTAGTTATTAAAAAGTAAATCTAAAGAACAAAAAGATGCCTAGTTTTAATACAATTATATTATTTTTAACCCCCGACGCAAAAAGAGGAATGTTATGTTATAAGTTTGACGTGTCTGTATGTGGCATCGTTGCTCCTGAACAAATGGACCGATTATAATGTTTTTTTTTGTACGAAAGCTGACGTGATCGCGATGGTTCTTAGCTACGTTTCAACAAAATCGGTTCAGCAGGTTCTATATTGACCTCTGAAATGAAAATGTCGGGGGTTATTGAACTTTTCTAAGTTGTATAAAATAATCAAACACTAAGAATAGGTACCTATGTCCGGGCTAGCACGAATGACTGCCTGCACTACATACTTATGTCCGGTGACAAATGCCATCCACTTTAAATTTTACAAAGGAAGAGTTGTGTCACGTGAGGTGCCACGAGATGGTCAGGTTGTGCTGCCTTAATATTCGATCGAGAATAATTGTGTCAGAAAAATTGCGATGGCGTTTAATGCGTAGGCATTTTAGACATCAAAAAACTTGATCGTATTGGTGCAAATGGGATTTTGGTTTTAATGGAGGACACAGGAATATTATTTAATTAACCATCATTTTACCACAGGGAAAAATATGCCAGTAGCGTTATATTATACGAGAACATTTATCAGAACAGAAAATGCGTCACTTGTCCTTAACTTTCGGGAACATGGGGTTTTCTAGCCCAAGTGGTGCACCTGTTGTTTTTCACACGAAAAACTACACTGAAGAGCAAGTACAATAGGCACACTGCGTTGAAATCTTATGAAAACTGTACACGTTTACATTGTTCGTGAACATAGGTACTTACTTACTACTTTCCTTAAATAAAGTAAGGACATTCTAATGATATATTAAAGGTACTTAAATATGGCCAAGTGTATTACCGGATTACTACATTGAAAAATAGTAATATTTTCTAATATTAAGTAAATATTTGAGATATAGTAGGTATATTTAATAATTTGTACATTTGATAGCCCTCAGAAAGTCCGTCCAATAATTAAGAATAACGACAATCAAATACGTCCATGCATTGATTTGATTGTCAATATGTAAGTTTTCACATCCTATGTATGTAATTGTCTTTTAAGTCACTTTCTATTGTAAACTTATGTAGATGTATTTAATAAATAATAGAATAATTATTCAATTAAAATAACATTTGTTTTATTGGAAATAACAATGCATATAAAAGCGTCATACATTCCATATTACTATCAATACCTACACCCTCCTTTCCGATGGCATCTCCTCTTCCTTGGGTAGTATTCATATTCGTTGAGAAGTTTCTGCAGCCTTCTTCGTATCATTTTCTGTTTGTGTTTCTCCAGTAAGTCTGAGTACGCGTCCGAAAAGGGCAGGATGTTTATGGCTCCGTCGGCAGATACCAGGCCGTCTATTCCAGGGACAAAGCCGCTTTGAATCGCGGGAACAGGGTATGGCAGTTGCTGTGCTGGAAAGTAATTTGGAGGGTATCCTGGAGACTCTATGGGCACAGGTGCGGGTCCGTATGCCGGAAATGGTACTGGCATAGGCATTGGTCCCATCGGTAAAGGCATAGCCGGAGGTCCCGGCAGTGGTACATACATGGGCATGGGTACTGGGATAGGCATCGCAGGCATGGGCTTCGCCGGCCTCGGTGCCAGCTTGGGTTTCGGGAAGTAGCAATAATCTGGAATTTGTCTCGGATACCAGTAAAGTGGGTTACAAGGATCGTCACCCCGCGAAGGTTTCGATGGGACCAGATTGAGAGAGTCCATGTAAGTTAAACCGACGACGGTACATGATACTATTTCCACAAATACGCATAATACTGCCAACTGAAAAGGAAAGTCATTAATGTAATTTATTGTTTAACGGGTAAAAATGGAGAGTTACTGTGAAATAGGAATAGTTTTTGTTTAGTCATTGTTTAACAAGGGGTGTATGAGGAATATTGCAAACGAGAGTCTATCAGGAGCCCGACGCCGTAAGGCGGAGGGCGTTTGATGACTCGAGTTTGCAATATTCTTACGCCCGTGTTATACACAATGTTTTTCATCACATTTGCGAGGAAATAAATAAACAAAAAAGACAGAAATAGTAGATTGTACAACAAGTGCATAAAACGCACCATTTTACTCGAGACGTTTATCCATCCGAGCGAGCTTGCGAGCGAGGATAGATATAAAGTCGAGTGTAAAATGGGTTTTATGGACGAGTTGTACACTCTACTTTTCACTTCGATTGCGAGGAAATGAAACAGCAACACGTAAATATAGTAAATGAGACGAAATACAAATTATAAGTTTATTTCATGAAGTTTTATTGTGTACTTTGGCTGTTGGTATCTTTGCCTTGGTCTTAGAATACGAACGAAACGAAATAAAATAAAGAGGTTGTTGTATGAAGTTAAAGATGTTCGTGTGGCTGTTGCAGCGATTGCCTTGGTCTTCGACGAAGATTTTACTTTATGCTCTAGAGCATAAAAAGCGACTTTATGTCGCCTACGCACGACATAAAGACGAACTTTTAGAGCATGAGAAGTGAAAACCTATGTTTTATACAAGCGGATCAATCAAATGTTGACGAGATTGACAACTTCACTTTCAGATCAGTGCGAGTGGAGGGCGTAGCTTCAATATTTCAACCAATCACAGAGCCTGCTTGATTATATTTCCAACCAATTACAGAGCAGAATTCTTGCCGCTAGCGGCCGTCAAGATTTGCTTAACCAATCAGATCACACACAAGCTCATTACTTCCCATGGGCCATTATTTCCCGCGGGAACAATTTAGGCCATTGTCTTTCTGTATACAGGCAAGGAATAACACCATTTATGAGCAAGTGTGATGTAAACAAAATGACTTCATTTTCGAATAGCTATACCTGGGTCATTCTAAAATCCGTTGCAGAAAACTGTGGCAATAAATCTAAATTCTAAAATAAAAATAAAGTTCTTTAATTTAGGTGTAAAGATATTCATGTTATGTACCTACATACATTTATAAAATGCTATTATGCAGCTAGGCGCGATCTTTTGTTTCTATTTTCAGATTTTTAGAGGATTTACTGGATCAGGGTACAAAAAAATATTACCATCATTTATTTTATTATTAGTTAAACAACAAAAATATTTTTATATGTTCTTCTTAAGAATTAGCATAGAACAACAGTCTTTACTCTCGTGTTTGACATGGAAACTCACAGTATTGTTTCTTAATTATGAATAAGCTTTTCAGCAGCGCTGAGAGCCATAATGATATCGTAATTATCTAGAACAAATTATTTAATTTATTATACAAGATACAGACAGACTAACGACGACCAAAGCTTCAAAATGTTAAATAATAAGTATAATAACGATTCTGTTACAGATAGTTGTAACTTGTAACAGAGTAGTAAATTTAAAGCTTCGTGTCTTTTATTGTTTAAAGAAAATGATATTATGTTAAAATAAATGCACATAAGGTAATTATTTATTCCACTAGATCAACTTTAAAGTTGTAATTTTTTAAAGAAATATAGGAATACTTACTAAAAAACACCGGTAACAGAGTAAACGCAGAATAAAACCACGCGCCTCACATCAGTTCTTTCTTTCTTTCTTTCTTTCTATATTTTGGGAGGTATCAAATATATGTGGTAACAGAGCGTACGCTTACTATTTAAAATGAATCGGGACAAAATTTGAAGTAATCATAGCTTGATCTACAAATTGTATTTACTAGGTATAAAAACGTGTTGCTTAAAATGGTGAAATTAATTAGTTGAAGTTAATACTTACTCTCAATCTCGAAAAAACCAAATATATCACGTTTAGTATAAGAAATTCCGCTCAGCCTCCACCAAATTTTGGTATACAGGCTCACTCTTGCGATAGTTACCCCCTCTCATCCTCATGTAAGTAGTTGTTTTAAACTTGAGCCCGCGAACGTAACCAAAATATCTAGGATTATTCATCGACCAAAATCTAAATTGGATCCACCACATCAATTCGCTCTCTTCTCGTATCTCAAAGCTGATATATATTTTTAGAAACATTAGACATTTAGGTGAACCTTTTGCAAAAAGTGTATACTTTGCCTTATGCCAATCAATACTTTCGTACGGAGTCGAAGCTTGGGGAGGAGCAAACAAGTCGCACTTAATAAAAGTTGAACGTGCCCAGAAAGCAGTCATCAAGGTCACTACTTTCAAAACCCTAAACTATCCTACATTTAGTACATACAAAGAATTTGATGTTTTGACTGTTAGGCAGCTCTATATATTATTTGCCATCTCTAGGCAACACAAATATGCCCCTTGTGTACAAGTTCAGCAAAGGAGGCGGGGCAGGGTCTTTAACATACAGTCCTGTAAGACCAAATTTGTACAGCATTTTTCCTACTTCCTGGGGCCCTTCCTATATAACCGGTTATCAAGGCATCAAGACCTCCAGAAATTAACTGCTAAAGGATGCAAAATGGATGTAACCAAACATCTGAAATACCTGAATTATGATAGCACAGAATCCCTACTACGTGTAATATCATGATATATTAAAAATCCATTACGTTATTGTTAAATGATCAATGGCCATAAACCGGCTTGTAAACATTCTCAAATTCTTATTACACATAGACATACTTATTTATAATGCGGCTGTGAACTCGCATGACCCGAGCGTCACAGTATAGACATATAACTTTATTTTGAATTTAAAAATGCATTTATTATGATCAAACTTTTTTCAATGCATTTATTATGATTAATATAATTTTGAATGCAAGCTTCAATGTGTCATGAATAATAATTAGAAACAAAACACGGTATGCGTATAAAAATACTGTAAAATATTACTAGCCTAACTAAGAACTAAATATATTAATTACCTACACTATTATCTAAAAATAAATTAGTCTTGATAATATAAGTTTTCCTCGAGGAGAAATACTAAATTCTGAATCTTCAGCCTGAACAAGGTAGTAACTAAAAAATATCGACCTCCAAACAGTCAATTGCTTCTTTGTTCTTTATTTTTTATTCTATTTTTACTATGATCGCTGTTTCACAAGGCGCTGCATCTGGCGTTCTGCTCTGACCCGGCTCTTTCTGCTTTGCTTTTTTGTGCTAACTCATTGCGCTTGTTTTACATAAGTACATAACTACACTTAATCCAGACCTTACCACAACTTAACACTCACATACACGCACACACACAACCCATTCACATAATTGTTAGATCCTAATACCCTAAGATTACCCTAATTAAGATTTCTATTTATGTACATCTATCTCTTAAGTGATGACTATAAAGTGATAAATGCCAAATACTTTGTATTTTATAACGACCTATGGGGTCAATCGAAGAGGGGAAGGCGATACCTTGCCGTAATACAGTGCAAACTAGTACGGAAGGTAGCTTACTTTTACCTCGAAGTGTATACCTACTTGTTATAAAAATAAGAACATCTGTAATAGTCCAACTTGTTTACAATACTTAGTATAAAACTAAATGATGTACTTAATTTAAGTAAGCAATAAATAAATAAATTGAATTGAATTGAATTGAATTACTTATAGCATTTAAACAAAAATATCCAAATAGTTTGATAAAATGGTATCACGATTACAATATAATGGCCGCAGACCATTATATTGTAATCGTGATCCGGACACATTTTTTTTGTATGAAAAACAACTCTGTTACCATGAATGACTACTCTGTTACATGAAAAAAATGGTGATTACTCAATATTAAAGGCGTTAGATGTTTAAAAAGTTATTAAATAATGTGTCCTATAATTTAACGAATGATCCCATAATGCTATAAAATGTTTCTTATATCACAAAGAAAAGAAAGCATTTTAGTTTCGGGACATTATTTTCTGCAACGGATTTTTGAATGACCCCACCTATGTATCTTGCGTAGGTACAAGATATATGCATTTTTTTTTAAGAAGGCACGACACGATTACTAATTTTCTCCATAAACAGTATCTGAAGTGGGATCTTCGTTCCGTTGGGGTTTCTTTTTTAACCTTGGGTAACTCAAACAATATATTTATTATTAAAGTATATTCAACTTTAAATTACGGTAATATATTATTAAATTATATTCAACTTTAAATTACGGTAATTTACCCATCTAAAATCTCATTCTCGGGGTTGAGTGAAGTGCGTTATGTAACTATAATGATTGCATAGGTTTACTCACCATCACAACACGCTCCATGGCTATTGTAAAGCCAGCACGGAATAAAACCACAAAGCGTGCACGACATTTGCAGTAGTACAATGCCCCTTATAAAACAATTTTTAATTACCTAAACACAATGCACACTGGTAAAAAAGTTACTTTTTTTAACTTTATGTATGTACGTGCAATGGACAAATGCGAAATGCTTTGTTTATCGTCTTTTTTGCACGCGTATGTTCATTTAAATGTTATTTAGGTAGGTACGTCAGCTTCTTTGTTATGGTTTACCGTCACGTCATTTCCAGGGGTGTCTTATTTATATCCAGTACTCGGAGACTCTACAGACTCTACATGTGACTCTACTACAGTAAATATATTCTAAGGTGGGTCACGGTCAATGGCACCCTTGATAACGCCTCATGACACCTATACAATGTATAGGTGTCATGAGGCGTTTTCAAGGGTGCAGTATCCCGAAAATCTAAAAAAAAACGAACCCCATTTTCGTCTACTTAATATCTATTTTTGCGACTGCACATATAATTACTGACAGTAGGGTAGGGTGGGGCACATTGAGCAGTTTTGTGTCATCGTTTGTGTTAGAAATATGATGCCTACCTACTTTGATTGTTAGCAAAATCTGGGAAGATCGATCCGCAGACGTAGTTCCTGTATTCTGTAATATTTATTAGAGAATTGCTCTAAATTAACGAAAGTCAGATAAGCTCAACTTGTCCCTATTGTGAGATAAGTTGATCATGGATATGAGGTAAGTTAAGCAAGGATATAATTGAAAGAAGAAAAAAAATATTTGCCATATTTATTATTACTGAGAAACTACTATTAGGAGTTTTTGACTCCAGGTTTCAGCCCAAATGCAATAATTACTTTTCTGTTCCAAAACAGCTTTTGCGGCATTATTTAACTGTTGAACCACTTGCGATTTATTTTTATTTTATAGTTTCACGTTCTACAACAAGTAACGAAAATTATTAGAAAATAATGCGCAAATTAAAAGTAAAAACCCACCAAAACCCAAAGACCTACCATAGCTCAACTCGCCCTGCAAAGAACTGACCAACTAGCTCCACACCACATTTTGAAGAATAGTAAGTACATTTCGATGCTAGTGCGGAAAGTATGTCATTACGTCACGAGTACCGAGATATCTTGTCACTCCCTACGGCTCGTGGCAAGACTCGGGACGAGTTAGGAATGACATTTCCGCACGTGTACAATAGTAGATTGTTAACCAAGGGTTGAAAGTGACCCATTTAACCCGAGATATTTCTGGCGCTCGAACGAAGTGAGAGCGCCAATTGTTCGAGGGTTAAATGGGTAATTTCACCCGAGTTAAACACTCTACTTTTCATTTCGACTGTGAGGAAAAATAATTTAATATCAACCTATAATCGTAATAAACAACTCGTTAATGCAGGTACATATAGCTGAGTGTCGATTTGTGAAAAGTTTTTATTTTAATGATTTGACGTAACTCTATTATCTTCGACTCCGTGGCTGACCGTTACAATAAAAAAAAAATACTTTCCACCCTAGGGGAGAAAAAGCTATTTTCCACCCGGCTATATGTCCATGAAAAATCAACTTTCAGAGCAGGAGAGATGAAAACGACTTTTTTAATACAGTTGCGAAAAAATAAGAAAAAACAACAATTAAGGAAGAACTGTATTAAAGTAGTTTATGTGACTGTAAGGGCATTAAACACGAGTGTGGGTTTATGAAACAAGCCGAAGGCAAGTTTCATAAGAACATCACACGAGTGTTTTAATGCCTAATTATGTCCAGTTACATACACTACTTTACCTATCCACATATCATAAGCCTACATGATGCATTCAGGAGCCATATAATTATTATGACCGGCATCGCGGCATTGTTTTCTGGCAGCTGTGATAGTTTTTTTTAAATTCAGAAACAAACTAGAGTCGGATCCAACTTCGATATCTTACTTACGTGCGACATTTGTCAAATTTGTATGCAAATTGACAATTAATTTTGAACTAAACGTCATCTCGACTGATATTAGAATAGAGTTTAAATCAAATTTTTATTATAAATTATAAAGTAAATTTGTTCTAACAAAACAGTCAATTTTTATGGTGGTCATAATGTGCGGTTCTTGAACGCATCATGGAGGCTTTATTATATTTGGATAGATAAAATGTTTTTTGAACAACTACATTATTTTTCAACTGTATTAGGTACAATGATGATACAGAATGAATAATACAAAAGTGTCGAATTAATTACTTGTTGTTTTTCTTATTTTTACGCAACTGTCTTAAAAAACGTCGGTCGATACATGTGGAAAAATGAAAAGCACTAGTTTGCGAAAACCAACTTTCCGCACGCTAAACAGCTACGTAGAGTAGCACTTTTTGAGCAACTGTATTAAAAATAATTATTATGTTATAATTAAATGTGTAATATTTACTTCAACAAGGTATTGAAACCTACACAGACGCAGATACCTACAGATAAATTTAGCAAGTAATAAAGCTTGAGCCTAATGAATGATAGGTAAATTTTCAAAAAAAAATAAGAAACATGAATGACACAGTAAGGTTTTTTTTACTTTTGAGCTCAACATAAAACAAATGACGCGCTTGAGTAGGTGGAATTATCACGCGAGCCGAGGATGTAATTATCAAAGCTCACGCGTTTCACACGACGTTTTTCAACACATTTGCGAGTAAAAAATCCTATTCATAAAATGAAAATGTTACAGGCCCCTAAGCTATTTCCTTTAGTTAATGATGACAACAGGTTTGTACTCTCATATAAAATTGTACATCTCTAAGAATTTCCAGTGGTGTCGATTCTATTTATCACTTTTGTATTCACCACGAGTCAACATTTTTAATAATAAAATAGCCAAACACGCATCAACAATGTTCACAAAATATTTGTGAAATTACCTACTAACTATTTTTTTCGTGAAGTTCGCGCAGTGCGCGCGCAGGTATTAAAGTGATGCGTAAATGAAATCTCTAAACAGCAAATACAAAATAAAATAAATATTTTCGTATTCAATATAAATTCATGTAAAATGTTATCAAAAGTAAATAGTTTTACTAAATTAAACGTTTCTATATCATATCCAAGACGAAATAATCAATTTATTCACAAGGAGGATTTAATTTGTTTGTAGTCGAGTAAGAATCCATTTGCCGAGAATTAAAAACCAACCTGTATAACCCGGTCAATTTAAGAATGCACCGAGTCCATACATACACCTTGCTGCAAGGTGCCAACGTGTCTTAATCGGGATATAACCATAAAACACGAGTGCCGTAATGTTATAAAACATGCGTGTTTAATACCCAAGATTATGAGCCTAAAAGCGGCCCAATAAGAGGCACGTTACGAGCAAATGTGTTGAAAAGTAATAAATGAAATAAATGAATTTTATTCTGCAAGTAGGCCGCAGTGGTACTTTTACAAGTCAAAATCCTACTAGCGTTTCTGTAAAAGAAGACCACTGTTAAGCCATTTTAAGAAGCTTATTACGAGTAGGTACCATGATAATACAGGAACTTAACCTACTTCAAATAAGTAAACCTGAATATAAACGCAAAGAAGAAGAAAAACACATAATGCGACTATTAACTAAATCGTTGGGAAATATCAAATTTTTCTTTTGTCTGAGTTCGATATCAATAGCTTGTCTAGTTTTAGACCCTACAAAAAGTGTTTAATGATATAATTATGTTAAATGATTGAGTATTATTTATTCTAATATTGGGTTGCATGTTGCATTGTGTTCAGTTGAAATAATTACAGCAGAATAAGGTTAAAATTAATATACTCAAATACAAAATCACAGTGGCTTTGAAATGTTAAGATTTCGAAAAAGTAACAATATCACCATTGTTTATTTTCTTCCAGCCCTTTCGTTCCTGTTGATGTACTTTTTTTACAAGATCTCTCCACTTTCCTTTACCCTTTTTACCACGGTCTCGTTTCTGTTCCTTTCCATCACTGTCGTCTAATGACTGGACATAAGTCATGGCAACCTTCTCAATCATGTCGGCAGTGATCTGTGACACCGGCTGTTGGTACAGGGCGACCGGCCCGAAGTTTGGCATGTCCTTCACTGCCGGAACACTGGGAAAGTTATCCACATCCTTCTGGACGGATTCCAGCATTTCTTCGTATGGCGTTAACTCCCGAGCTTCTGGTTCCGATTCAACATCTAGTCCTATTGCATGGTAAAACGGGCTTCCCGAATACTGATATTGGAGTGGTTCATAGGCATGCACTACATTGCTGTACCTGATAGGAGAGATTTTGTATGCGTCATTTGTACGTTTCGGAAAGCGGACAGGGAGTCTGGAACGAATGAGTTTTTCGTACATGTCGGCGCATTCCTCGGGCATGTGCAGGGGGTGCCAGTAGAAGGGGTCGCACTCGTGTACGCGGCGGTAGCGCCGCTCGAAATCGAAGTCGTCCCTGTAGGTGATCCCGACCACCGAACCCCCGACTCTTTTCCACGCCACGCCTAATGTCATACTGATGAAAATTATTTTTATCTGAAAAGATACCGTCATTTGAATGATTTACCGTGTAGGTGCATTTTATACTTCGGCTTTTTTCATAGGCAAATATGTCAATCAACACCCAAAATTAAAGGTTAATAACAAGGTTAACGAAACTTAACTATGAAAATTTTAATTACTTAAAATAGAGGGTCATCGTAATCAGGATATTGCCGTTTAAAATAAAATTATATATTTTTCTAGTATAACTATAGTAGGTACAATACAAAATAAAAGAAAATAGCTCACAATCATATTGAAGTGATGTTTGATTTTTGTATTTGAAAGTTGCAGTTTTCTACTGAAAGCGATTGATGAGTTGTTTCAAAATGCCGGCTGCGCTCGGCTGGTCGCCTGCGCGAGCGCGTCGGCCCCACCCCCCGTCCCCCGCGCCACCCCCCGCCGCATCAAGCCTCCTACAATGTAAACATTTGTGAATGCACAAAGGTTTCGTTTTCTTACGCAATATCCCCAGTTTCAGTGCCGTCAGGAAAAAAGGTAAGTGTTTCAAAAATTGGTAATTTTCAGGATAGACATAACAAAATTGACAATTAAGTGTCTTAGGGATTGTAAACAATTACTTTTTGACTTGCACTCGTAAGATTACCTAGCTCATCTTGTGATAAGATGTATTTGCTGTTTTTAAGTACCTACCAAAAGTTTATTTAAATTGACATATTGACTCCATTACTGAATTAGGGAAATAAAAATATTACGTAACATAAGTTATACCCCTTTTTCGTTTCCGTTTGTACTAGTTTATTCTGCTTGCGGATTGCAAATTAGCCTTACTTAGGTCGATCCACGACATTTGACTTTGACTGGTCGTATTGTCTATTACGAAATTAAATTAGGTTAATGTTAAAATGCCATGTGTTACCTACATACATTTTGTAATCTATGCTTTTTTTTACTCTTACCGGCGTTTTTTTTTAATAATATTTAAGTCAAATATTCGAAATACATAATAATAATTTGTAAAAAGTCTTTCCATAAATTAACACACATTTATTAAACAGCTTGTATTTTCAAGGTATTATTGTGCTTTATTAAATAGGTACGCGCTGGGATTCTGCCATGTCTAGATGTTTTTTACATAATTTTGTATCCTCACGTAGTGGCTTACTGTGAAAATTTATATTATAAGTAGCAATATTAATTTGACTACTTAGTATTTCGTATTCCTAAATTGGTACTGCGCCAGTATTTTTCAGGCTTTACTTTGTCTTCGATGTGTCCCTCTCGCAGTCATTGACATATAAAAAAAGGAATACCTATATATTAAAAAAAAAGTATATATATACAGTGTGTTACCGGCATAAGGGCTTTTTAAAAAAAGGGTAATGTAACGTACTTCTTTAACTTAACCATGACCTTAATTAAATGAAACAACTAAAATTCCGACTAGGTATTATAACTTCTTATACTATTCGAACACTAAAACATTAATAATCAATACTCTAACTAATGACGTATGGTACAATGAGGACAGGAAATAGTAGGTAAAAAAGAAGAATGACCCAGGTACCAAAGACTACTACTCTAAAGATATTGGTAAAAAAAAATCTTTTGATATTAATTTCAATTGAATAGTTACCTACTAGCGTTCTCGAGAAAAAGGCTCTTGACAGTCAGACCGACAACCAAGTGGTTCTCTATAAGGGTTCCTGTTTTCTTTTTAAGGAACTGAACCCTAAAATGACTGGACATGTTCTTTCCATGTACCCTTCATACGCATTTGACCTAGACGATTAGTAAGGTAAATATGGACAATTTATTAATAACCTTACCTTAAAAGTCTGGTTTTGTTAGGTTTAGTTTCATTTTGAGAACCTATTAAGGGCCACCGAAATACTTTTATGACGACTGGTAAAAAAATCAGTGGCACTCCTCTGGCGCAAGTTCTCTCTAGAATGAAACAAAGCTGTCATATTATTATAGTGATTTTCCCGTTTTTGTCTTCTCCAGACACATTTTGCGGTCTCCGAAACCTAGTCCAGAGTTTAGCTGAGCATTCACCTAGGCGTCACGCCACGCAGTTTTTTTTACCTACGTAATATGTTGCCTACATTCAAAGAGAGCGCCGCGTGACTGTCAGTTGAGGTGGCCGTGCGTGTTGTTTTGACATTTACTGGCGCGCCATTTGTCAGCCAATAAATGGATGCGTCCAAATGGATGCATGTTGCCGACGACGTTGATGTTGAAATTAGGTAACTACTTAAGGTGGTTCGATTGCCATACAAAGCGTTATTTGTCATTCGCAGGCTAACGGCGTGATATTTTAAGAAACTTATGTAACAAACTTTCATCAATTGGCTTCCCATTTGCGCCAAATTCCCCCTTTCCTAGAATGAACTTGTATAAACTAGATTAATTTGAGAAAAATAGTTTTCCCAAATTATCACGTCCCAAACCAATTTCTCAAATTAATCTAGTTTATACAAGTTTATTCGAGGAAAGGGGGAATTCGGCGCAAATGGGAAGCCAATTTATGAAAGTTTGTTACAGTAAGTTTCTTAAAATATCACGCCGTTAGCCTGCGAATGTTAAATAACGTTTTCTATGGCAATCGAACCACCTTTAGCTGGCCATACACCGCCGCTCAAACAAGTTGAATGGATTCTTTTACTAAACTGAAATACTAACAATATTGTTTTACAATTTAAATACAAGTAAAAACTTGTAACTGTAAAAACAAACTCCAACAATTGATGGAAAACAAAGACATTAAGAATTACTATGACATAAGTGCCCAGAGTTCTACCAAGATATTTAATGACTTACATGCTACGATATTGAGGTCGAATTTCATTCAATTATAGATCACAACTTTAAATTATAAATTTCCGAATTCAATAATTTTGAAACACAGGGACCGATATAGGATAACCTCGGATATTCTATGGAGTCATCCTTTAAATTTATTGCTCCTGTTACAGGCAAGACCCGGTATATATATAAAGGAGGATGGGCAGATTTGTATGGAGTCTGGCCTAGAAACCAATCATGACAAGCCATATATCATTGGATAATAGGTTTTTTCATATTCTACAACTTTTTGTATGGCGGGAATTGACCATTTTTTGTGTAAAAAACAAAGAACAACATAATAAAACGAATAAAAAACCAAAATATCATGATACAACATCATTGACAATTAAAAAACCTTTATAATCTGCGACACAGGGAACTACACCTATCGAAAAAACCTATATCATATAGTTTACGTTTCAACTCGAACTACTCTTATGTGGCGATAACTTTATTCACACAAAGATTTGGGACTATGCACCTGCCATAGTAAAAGTTTAAGAACTTAGAATAATATATTTAGTCCAATTTGCCCACCCTCCTTTAATTTAATTTAACAATGATGACATTTAATATTTATAATATCTCCACTTATAATAAATCTCTAAATTAAAAAAAGAATCAGCCAGTTTGAAACTAAGCTTTGCGCGGTTCGAATGTTCTCAGCATCCCATGAACGGAAAAATATGAAACATTTTATATAGGTACATTATTATTCTAGCTGCAACTTAGGATAGTTTTTATCCGACTGCGACAGTTAATTAATTTTCCGAAATATACGACTTCATTTAATTTTTCATTTATTTTTATTGAAATCAAACGCTGCTCCAACTGTCAGCTATAAGAAACGTCAAATTTTCGTCAAAATGGAGGAATTGCTTTGCCTTTCACTTATTAATAATTTAAATCCCGTCTACGATAGACCTTTACGAGACAAATGCTAAAATATAAACCATAAAAAAATATTCGATTCTGATATGCGAACTTATATGCGCAAATGTCGTTTTATGTCGTAATTTCAATAAATGAAATCAACAAATTTGAACAATATAATTTACACGAATTTGTTTTTTTTAATGGCAATGGCACGCGCTCGGCGCATTCAGCCAAATTACCTGCGGCGCTACCACGAAAAACGATACTCAATGTTCATATATTTGCATCCCTGTCACTCGAGTATGGTTAGTGCGATAGAGATAGAGATACCTGAATATTTTCGAATTCCGAAGTTCGTGGTTATAGCTCAGGAATCGAAAATATGGTAAATAATCATAATGTATTTTCTCGAAAAATAATTTAAAATAAATATAGTCAAATGGAGAAAAAAACAAAGCAAGAGGTTATATAGGTAATGACTAAGTTATAAGAGTCCAAAGTTTTAAGAAGGGGTATGTTCTGTCCCTTTTCCGCAAAACGCACCTTCATATGAAACGATTGTTTTTTTACTATGACGCTCGAGGATATTGACGTCACAGTCCCTCATCGTTTTCTCACTCTAACAAGCGACATTAAAACGGATGTAGCTTCATAATTTTTTGAGATATTTGAATGGGAGTTTCATTATCTTCTATCTATCTATACATAATAAATGCCTGTGTCCTGACTGACTTATTCACTCACTCACTCACTCATCAACGCACAGCCGAAACTACTAATCTTAGAGAGTTGATTTTTGCACAGTATGTTGCTTTTATAACGTGGGCTAGGGATAAAAAAGGATTTTTGAAAATTCTACCCCTAAGGGGGTAAAATAGGGGTGCAAAGTTTGTATGGGAGAACCTTTTTTTTTTGAGCTATAGACTTAAACTTTGTAGAAAAATTAGTTATTAGAATACAAATGAAACACTTTCAGCGTTTTGGAAAATTCCACCCCTACGGGGGTAAAATAGGGGTGCAAGGTTTGTATGGGGGAAACAATTTTTTTTTTAAATAGAGATTTAAAACTTTGTAGAAAGATCAGTCATTAGAATACAAATAAAGTATTTTCAGGGTTTTAGAAAATTCTACCCCTAAAGGGGTAAAATAGAATGCAAAGTTTGTATGGGAAAAACTACTTTTTTTTAAATAGAGACTTAAAACTTTGTAGAGAAATTATTCATTAGAATACAAATAAAGTACCTAGATTCAGTGTTTTAAAAAAATCTACCCCTAAGGGGGTAAAATAGGGGTGCAAATTTTGTATGGGGGAAACAATATTTTTTTTAAATAGAGACTTAAAACTTTGTAGAAAGATTAGTCATCAGAATACAAATTAAGTACTTTCAGCGTTTTAGAAAATTCTACCCCTAAAAATAGGGGGCTAAAATAGGGGTGCAAAGTTTGTATGTGGGAAACTATTTTTTTTAGCTAGAGTCCTAAAACTTTGTAGAAAGATTATTTAAATACAAAGAAAGTACTTTCAGCGTTTTGGAAAATTTCACCCCTAAGGGGGTAAAATAGGGTGCAAAGTTTGTATGGGAAAAACATATTTTTTTTAATAGAGACTTAAAATTTTGTCGAAAAATTACTTATTAGAACATGAAAAATACTACGTTCGGCGTTTTACAAAAATCATTCGCTAAGGGGGTTAAAAAAGGGTGCAAGGTTTGTATGAGGAACACTTTTTCTGAGCTAGACACTTAAAACTTTGTAGAAAGATTACTTATAAAAATACAAAAAAAAGACTTTCAGCGTTTTGAAAAAATCTATCCCTAAGGGGGATAAAAAGGGGTGCAAAGTTTTTATCAGGGAAAGGTTATGTTTTTGAGTTAGAGACTTGAAACTTTGTAGAAAGATTACTTATTAAAATACAAAAAAAGAACACAAATCGTTTTAGAAAATTCCACCCCTAATAGGGTTAAAAAAGAGAGCAAGCTTTGCATGGGCAACACTTTTTTTGAGTTAGACTTAAAACTTTGCAAAAAGATTACTTATTAGAATACTAAAAAAGAACTTTCAGCGTTTTAGAAAACTCCATACCTAAGGGGGTTAAGAAGGGTAGCCAGTGTTGTGTGGGAAAAACTTATTTTTTTACTAGACTTAAAACTATTCGAAATGTTACTTATTAAAATTAATTAATAATAAAGTACTTTCAGAGTTTAAGAAAATTCCACCCCTAAGGGGGTTAAGAAAGCTTTGTATGGGCAACACTTTTTTTGAGCTAGAGACTTAAAAGTTTACGAAAAAAGTTCTTTCAGCGATTAGAAAAATTCAACCTCTAAGGGGGTTTAAAAGGGGGTTCCAATTTTAAATGGCGAGCAATAAAATTTTAAAGTGTGAGTAAGAGATTTTTAACTTCGGTCTTATTCTGTACGTTAAAAGACTACAAAACTGATTTCAGAGTTTTTCCAAATTCATCCCCTAAGAGTGTTGAAATTGGTTCAAAGTTTGAGTATTTCAAGGCATTTTTAAAGTATGAGATTTTTAACTTTGGTTTTAGACTGTTTGTTCACAAACTAGAAAATGAACATCAACGTTTTTTTTTTAATTATCCCCTAAAAGAGGGTTCAAATTTAATATTGAGAGAAATCATTTTCTAAGACGATAAAAAGTTCTACGCGGACGAAGTCGCGGGCAACAGCTAGTTATTAATAAATGAGTTATGATATATTTGTTATCACGTTCTCGAATCTGCAAATATTAGGTATTTTAGTAGTATATAATAAATAAGATAGTTTGAAGTTTTTAGTGTAATTAAATTAAAAAAAATCCCATCGTAATAATAGTAGGGAACCCGGCTCCTAATAAGGCCCCCCCACCTTTAAAAACTCTCAATTACTTACTTCAACTTTCGTGAGCAGTTGAGCACATGCGTTTGCGGTGTCAAACAAAAGTGCATATTAGGTTTCCCTCAAGTGCCCAGTCATTCTCAATAAAAATACGGTTTGCTATGTTGTGTTAAAATATTGCATATTTTATTAATATAATTGCGAACCCTTACATATCACCCTAAAATGAGAAAATTAACACTCAATATTTTTTGTCAAATTAGGTCCAATTATAGGTAATACTGTTATTTTAAATATATTCATGTATTTTTACGAGACTTCATTAAGTGATTGTAGTAGAAGTGCCCTAATAAGGCCCACCGTATCAATGTATTCCGAACGAAAAGTACGGCAAAAAAATTATTGAATAAAGAACTACTTGGGTCATTGTCAGTCACAAAAACAAAAATCATATTTCCGGTGGTCAATAGTTAAGGGCTTACGTTTACATATAATATGTTTTTATCACATATAATTATAGAAGGGGCAACGCCGTTTATGCGGATTCAGAGTTCGACCAAAAATTAGGCTTTATAGCCCTTAACTTTGGCAATGTCCACCGAAGAGACGCGAACCTAAATCTGACAATGACCCACTTACTTAATTTATAAAATCTATAAATATGATGAGGCTGTAGCTGATATAATTCTCACATATGTGTTTTTGAAATATATTGTTTGTAAAATACCTAAATAATTAGCAGTCCTTTGCGAGGCTTTTCTTTATATATCATACTGCAATTGTTTTACAAGGTTTTGAAATTAAGGTGGGCTTTATTAGGCGCCGGTACCCTATATGAATTTGTCTTAGCTTTGCCACGAGTTATAGCAAGTAATTATATCTGTTTGTAAGTATAAAAATGGTACATTAGGTGGGTATAATAATAATGGCAGAACTTACTCTTTGGGGCCCTCGGTGGCACATAAAACGGGCGTAAATCAAACTGATCTAAGCAGTAAGCTATTCCAAATAGCAATATAAATGCGTGAAAATACATCTCTGACTATGATAAAACCAGGATATATTGCAATAGTCATAAAATTTTACATGTAAATAAAATCGATACCAAAAATAATGTTGAAAATATAATTCAAATTCTAAGCTGGCCAACCAATCACACGGGAGTCAGTTAGTAAAAAAAAAACCGATAAGTGCGAATCGGACTCGCGCACGAAGGGTTCCGTAGGTACGGTCACGGACTTTAATCGTTGAGCCATTTAGAGCACACTTTATACTGAACACTTCAAAACTTTACTATTAAAAAACCAAATTTAGTTGACACCTAAATGGCTCAACTCCTTGTCCTCCATTATCTATAAAAACGGAAAAAGATCACGTTTGTTGTAGGGGAGCCCCGCTTAAATATTTATATTATTATATTTTTTTGTATTTGTTGTTATACCGGCAACAGAAATACATCATCTGTGAAAATTTCAACTGTCTCTCACTATCACGGTTCATGAGATACAGCCTGGTGACAGACGGACAGTCGGACGGACAGCGGAGTCTTAGTAATAGGGTACCGTTTTATTCTTTGGGTACGGAACCCTAATGATTGCGAATTCACTCATTTCTTTCCAGCGGTAGCATACGATAACGATATCGAAAAAAAAATACAATCGTAAAAAAAATACTACTCGCAAGCAGGACATTTTATAAATATTTTTTTTGTAAATTTTATACTTAGTACATTGTATGAGTGTGAATTGTTCGAGTGGTAATGTGGCTTTCAGACCAAGAGGGGTAATCACGTAACGTTTCGAACGCGCGTCGGTGCAATGTAACTGTCAATTTTCCATATAAAAAGTAATATTTAGACCTACCCGACGTTCGTACAATGCGTTAAGTACTTGATCGACCTGCAGAGTTATACACTCTACTTTTCACTTCCACTGCGAGAACATAGTAAAAACAAAGATTATTCATTCACAATCAATAATACATTCCACGGCGACAAGGTTGGTCAATTTGGCGACATGATTTTTTAATAAACTTCATAAACACAGATACAAAATATTGAGACCAAGAATGCCTCTGACCGTTTATAGCCGCGTCCAAACGGCCGAACGCGGCGGACAGCATACAGGGCATAAGATAAAGCGAGATAGACAGCAGTCTATCCCGCTCAATCTCATAGCTTATGCCATGTATGCAGTCAACCACGCTCCTACGTGTGGACGCGGCTATGGAACGGTCAGAGGCGTTTATTTTTTTAATGATTGTTATTTAGGGAATAAAAAGCGCCTGATGTTTGAAATTAATTAATAAATTCAAGAACCATGTGAAGCGTAAACTTATTTCAAATGCTTATTATGGCACACAAGACTACATGAATGATAAAGCTGCGTGGGATTAATTGTAACAGATTTTTATGATTTTTTTGTAATTAATTATGACATTTGAGTTTTTAATTTAAGTATTAATTTGGTTGTATTTCGTTTTGACATACCTTTTTTTTTCTAAAAACATTCTAGACTAGTATTTTATATAATTTCTTTTTTACATTGTGACGATCTTATTGTGAAATTATTATTAATTATTTTGGCACCTACACTGTGCATATCAATTGAAAATATTTGACGCATTACAATCAATATTTAAGATTATTTTTCAAAAAATTGACGATTCAAAAGTGCTTGTACTAGGCCTACCTGAATAAAAAATATTTTGACTTTGACTTTAATTCTGTGTCCTGATTGGTCGATAGCAAATACAAAAGTTTTTTTTAAGGGTTGTGATTGGTGGATTTAATACAGTGAAGTGTTTTGGTTGGTCAAATTAAAATGTTTTAAAATCATAAATATGTATACATATTTTCCCTACGAGCTAAATAAATGTACTACTTTAGCCCCACTTGCTAAGCCTGATACACTTTTCAAGCAGGAGGAGCGAAAAAAACTTCACCGACCAAAAAACAGCATAAGTATAGTTACTGAACCTGTTCACAAAATTTCACTAGAATCGGTTGAGAAATGCCACCTGTAGAGAAGAACAGCCGGACATAGACCTACTTACAAAAGATTTTTTGCACAAGCTTGGCTGTTATTCGGATCGCGCTAATGCGCTTCACCTCACCCGTCACGCCTTACGAAATCAGACCACTGATTACGCTTAGTTACTACACATCGCGGCGTTAAGATATATTTGTGGGTGAACAGTGAGGTGAGGGTAAAACACGTTACAGAATAGCGGGACGGAAACCGAGAACTTCGTTCGCTTCGCTCGCGCGTTCAATTAAGTACGAAATAAGGAAGCAGCGTAGAATAATATTACTTCGAGCAATGAGGTTCGGGGCTAAGGAGGGAAGCGGGATTTTCGGCTCTCTGTTTATTGGCATCAATAATGATCCAGGTTTCTTCGACGTATCCCTAATTGTTTAAAGTATTTAATCATTTCTTCAAATTTTTTTTCCGTAATGAATGTGGGTACCAAAATATTCCTCATCGGGCATTTCTTCGTAGTTGTGTTACTTTCTCCTTCCCCAGGGGTACCTGAGGAGAAAAGATCATCGTATCATCATCTTCATCACATTATCCGAAAGACGTCCACTGCTAGACCTAGGCCTCCCCCAAAGAGTCTCAAAATGACCGGTCCTTCGCCACCCGCATCCATCGGACTCCCGCGACCTTTACCAGGTCATCAGTCCTTTACCTTGTGGGGGGCCTACCAACGCCGCGCCTTCCGTACTTACCCTTAGCGTGGGATTGAAGTGAGTTGCGTTTACGCAGTCGCTAGTGCCTAACGTTAAAGATTTAGTATGAAAAGTCTTTACACCGCCCCTGGCGGTCACTCATAGAACTAAAAATCCAAACCGTAGCGTGAGTCACTTATACATTACTTTACCCGCGATCGACTTCACGATCGTTCGTATAGTTTAATCGATTTTCCAATATTCAACCTTATATCACAAGCATTTATCGTTTTAATTTAAATGCTAGCGTTTATCGGTTATGACATTACAGAATACGCGCATCGCGACGTCGACAGTGCCGAAACAATATAGCGGCGCGTGTGCCATTTATTTGCATTTTTAAATACAAAATACGCGACAATCCGAATTTTGCGGATATATGTTGTCAATTCAAAACCCTAATTTTTATGAGTTCATTAAATTGTATCCTTATATCCAACGGAAAATACCTCTTTAACCCTTTAACTGCGCCTCTTCATCAGCTGGTATAGTTTGTTTAGTTTTTGACACAAAATATCAAGGTTGGTTGACGATATACGCAACTATTTTTTTTTTGTACTGTTTATCACAAATAATACGTTAATCACAAATATCTTGACCCCAAGAAAGCAATTTTGAAAACAATTTCATTAAGTAATTCAATATACAATTCCAGTGACACACTTTGTAATATTGAAAAATTATACAAAAAAAAAACATATGATGAAATTATTTTAAAAATTGCTTTCTTGGGGTAAGATATCAAGATATAACGTATCAATTGTGATATACTGTACAAAACATAATAGTTGCGTATATCGTATCTGAAGGAGTCCAACCTTGATAATTTTGTGTCAAAAACTAAACAAACTAGCTGATAAAAAGGCGCAGTTAAAGGGTTAAAGAGACATTTCCCGTTGGATATATGGATACTACGTATCATTTTATGATTAATATGTACTGTATCTGTACTACAGTTCCATAAGTCACGTCAAATAGGTACCTATTGAAGTAGAACTGTGTCACTTTGTAAAACTAAAAAATAAAAAAATAAAATTAATTAAGTTATTTTCTAAATTGCTTTTTTGAAGTTAGGAATGAGGATATTACGTATTATTTGTGGTATATTGTATTAAAAAAAATCTGCCATATCGTGTCAATGTCAATGTGATGTGATATATGTTTAGAATTGCCTCAAAATGCCCTTTCATTAGATACCACACACGATAGGTTCATTAAAAAAAAAGTTTTTTTTTTCCATACAAAAAATAAAATGTCTTGGCACTCCCCTCCTAAGGTAATTTTTTTTAGGAACTGCGGGTCAAAAAAATTGTTTTGACCTCTAGTATGCGTGTGCCAAATGGCTAAACTGTAGATCGATTTGCGGTTATTCTTTGAAATTGGGCTTTTACGGCTACCACTAGGTTCCAAGGGGGTTCTAAGTGTGTATAGAGATGATGTGTACATTTTGAAAGTAAGAAATTTGTAACTTCGGTTTTAGACTGTTTACTAAAAGACTAGGCACAAAACTATTTCAATGTTTTTTTTTAATTCATTCCTTAAACAAACATTTAGATTTAGACGATAACATGGTATACGCGGACGAAGTCGCGGGCAACAGCTAGTTTGACAATATTTATAATCCTCTTTCGAGAAAGTTCATCATTATTGCTTATTTTATTTGGTTTGACACACCCCTATTCAATCAAACCCTGCAATGTAGGTAATAAAACTCGCATGCGAGTTGTTGCACCGTGTAAATGGCCCTTTTTAAGGTGTCCAGACATCTAGTCGTTAACCTTACGTCATGTAGGTATAGCATAACATAACAATCGTTTTAAATATAAAATCGATTACAGACTATGTTAAGGTGGTTCGACGACCATACAGAACGTTTTATGACATTCGCAGGCTAAGGCGTGATATTTTAAGAAATTTATGTATGATATTATAAATTGGCTTTCCATTTGCGCGAAATTTCCCCTTTCTTAGAATAAACTTGTATACCTAAACTAGAATAATTCGAGAAATTAGTTTGTCACGTGATACTTTGGTAAAACGATTATTCTCAAATTATTCTAGTTTATACAAGTTTATTCTAGGAAATGGGGAATTTTACGCAAATGGAAAGCCAATTTATGAAAGATTGTTAAGTACATGAGTTTCTTAAAATATCACGCCGTTAGCCTACGAATGTCAAAAGACGTTTTGTATGGTCGTCGAACAACATTCATCTGTTTCGTTTATTGCTCGCCTTGAAATTAACTTGTAAAATTTCGAGAGACCGCGAACTTAGCATCGCACAAAACTCGTATTTTACCGGTCACTCACAATATAAGGCCCAATCTATACCAATATTGGTAGTGTAAGCTAATGACACAATAAGCATGTTCTTAAGCAATTTTTTTTAATTCTGAGAAACTCAGTGAACAAATTCAAATTATAAACACTATAGCTACAATCAGTTTTTAACCGACTTCAAAAAAGGAGGAGGTTATATGTTCCACTGTATGTATATATTTTTTTAATGTAGGTACCTACTTATGTTCGCCGATTTCGCCGTCAATTGTGGACCGATTTTCAAAATTCTTTTTATATTTGAAAGAGTATACTACCGAGGTGGTCCCATTGTCACCACTCAAAGATGTAAAAAAACGTTAAAGATTCTGACATGATTCCGTGAAATGACGTGTTAATGAAGTGTTAATTCTGAGATCCTTGAGGAATCGACCGAACTCCTCAAATGTTATCAGCCCACATATAGCGACTCGGGTTTTTTCTGTAATAATCAACGCATTTGCTCTCGGAAAGCAGTTCATGTGGTAAATTGGAAAGGAAATGTGGTAATTTTCATGTACCATGTGGCTTGGCGAAGTACTGAATTGAAGTCGGTTTAAAGTTTGTTTTTAAAGTAAATTATAGCAAAATAACCATTAAGGCTCCGCACGTTCATGGTCTTCTCTCCCTCTCACTGAGCATACGCGTGAGCGAGATGAAAGTGCGTGTTCGAAAGCGCGGATATCATGTTTTTCGGAATATTTCAGAAAACGAGAAGAAATTTAAGTACGTAAGTAAGAAAATAAAGTTATTGTCCATTAATTTATGAAGAAGATTATAAAATTTCATTCTGCAAAATGGATTTCTACAAAGAATATGTTACTTCTCATATCTTGCAGATTATGATATATTTTTTCCGACGGTAAAATGTTACGTCATAATGTATAAATAAAGTGGTTACTAAACAACTCGTTTTTACGAAAATTTGAAAAGTCGAGCCTTAAGTCAAAAGTGAGTGAAAGATGTTTAGTGTTTTTACTCAGTTACCCTTGTAAGTTAGCACGTCTTGTACGTCCCACTGCCCTGTCCCTGGCCTCCTGTCATGAATATTATCGGCTTAATATAATATTTGTGAATTTAATTTAGTTTCACATTTCTAGGAAGGCCCTAAAAGATATAAGTACTCACCTGAATTATATATTTTCTCAAGGTATGATGCCGCTCCGTCAGCACTGACGATTTCAGGTTGAGGATGACGATGTAGTGATAAGTATATAAAGGTTGTGAAAATAACAGTTTGATGTAATTCCATTTTCTATAAGGACTGAATATAGCCTGTCGATCGATAAAGCTTCAGTAAACGTATGGAAAATATTGGAATTTACAATCTAGTTACGGAACATTTGTTTAGTAGCTTTTTAACAACCGTTAAGGATGACTCACACTATAACAAGCCGTGTCCGGCCCGGGCCGTTTTCTAAGAAAAACGACGGTGTTTTTACGGCCGGCCTGTGCCAACTGCCGACACCGAGCAGCTTCCGACCCTCAACCGTGGCTCGGCCGGGTTTGGGTATGGCTCGGCCTCGCAAAAACCCCGACGTTCTTCTTAAATAAAAAACGGCCCGGGCCGGACACCGACACGGCCCGTTCTAGCGTGAGTCATCCTTTAAACGAAGAATATGTAACGTATTCAGATTTGAAAATGCTAGGGTTTTCTCCAGATGCATTATATACGGATCTGTAATTGGGAAGATAATATTATGCGGACGAAGTGAACACGGAAATTATTTCGATTAACTCAGATGTCTGTTTTTTTCTTCTTCTTTCTTTGAAAAAACCGGTCAAGTACGAGTCTGACAATACGTTCATACACCATATCCACCACACATCACGACCATTCATTAATTCTTGAGCAATCTTAACAGCTCATTGTAGAAGTTACCCTTGTACAGCGCCATCTGCATTTTGGTACTAATAACTTGCAACCTAGTATGTTTGTTTATCAGCGATATTTTTTTATTACGCGTACTGATTTCGATTATTATTATTTTATTTGAAAAGAGGGACTTGAAAGATAATCTCATAGGAATTTGAAAACATAAAATAACATACAAAAGTAAGTAAATTACAAATTTAATTAAGAGATTATTTTTGATAAATAAAAAGAAATACGCTAGATAGGGATATTGTTTTATTTTTCCTGTTTTATTTATGTTACTCTTAATCATATGTAATTATTTCAGAATTTTCGCTTCGTAAACTTCGGAGATAATGAGGGGGGGGGGGGGGGGGCGGGATTGGTATTTTTTTCTGCTTCCTTAATAAATAAAATTTAACCACCGTAGAAATAAAATAAAAAAGGTTTTAGAAAGTGCAACTCAAGCCCTTTCATATGATACCCCACTTGATATATTTACTAAACTTTGATTTTTTAACCCCCCTCATATTCGTCATTTTCACAGAAAACAAAAATGTATATATATATTTTTTTCATTTTCCATACACGTGTCTTAACCCTCTTAACAGTTGTTCCAAATTTCGAATTGATAGCTTAAATAGTTCCTGAGATATTTAACGTTGTGACAGACGGACGGACATACGGACAGAGTCGCACCATAAGGGTACAGACAGTGCATTACGAACAGTCTAAATAGTGAAGCGGAACAAAACCAAGCCTTATAAGTAGATACACGCTGAACGCTCAAGCACAGATATACAGACAAAACCAAGCCTCACACCACTTCAGTGCGTGTCGCGACGCCGTCATGTTGACACCATGCTATGCGAACTTAGAACTTAATGCAAATCCAGTTTCTTATTAAAAATAGTGCCACCTTCTTGATAGATGGCGAACTAGGTAGGTTGTCAAGGTATTTCAAAATTCGCCGTATTGTCATAAGACATCAGTAGCCTAGGGGTACAGACGGCGGTATTTGGAGTCGATGAGCCGGGGTTCAAACCCTGCGATTGACGCACTTTTTGTATGTTGTGTACATTCAAAGAAAAGTTTTAAGTATCGCAGAAGAGATGGCGCCTGTATACGCAAGCATTAAATGCCTTCTCAATTTGGTCGAGTTGCCTGTCTATCTCAGTACCTATGTATATATTGTTGTAGTCTTTGGTTGACACGTATTTCATGACAACCAAGAAAATAAACAACGGTCTCCTGCGTCGTGAAATGTTGTAAAAACAACATCTATTCAAAGAATAAATCGGACGGAATAACGTTTCATTTGTAAGCACTGATATAATACCTTACAACACTTTTAGAAAACACAAATTAAGGCCTCTCACAGACTGGCACGGCCTGGCCGCAGCGGTCAATAGAAAACTTGTCATTAGCTGTCAAATTTACTATGGTCCGCCACCGCAGGCCGCGTCAGTGTGATGCAGGCTTAAGGCCTCTCACAGACTGACGCGGCCTGGCCGCAGCGGACAATAGGAAACTTGTCATTAGCTGTCAAATGTACTATGGTCCGCCACCGCAGGCCGCGCACAGCTAAGGCCTCTCACAGACTGGCGCGGCCTGGCCGCGGCGGACAATAGAAAACTTGTCATTAGCTGTCAAATTTAGCATGGTCCGCCACCGCAGGCCGCGCCAGTGTGATGCAGGCTTAATTGAAGCTAACAGCTAGTTGAAATGACATCCGACATAGAAAGCTCGAGTGTTACTAGAGTATGATTTTTACTTACCCTAAACAGACAAACAATTACAGTCCGGACATGAAGACCCTATATAAGATGTAGTCCCTGGCCGACCGAGCTCTGCTCGGGTAAAAATAGAGAAAATACGGTGAAAACAAATTTTCCCAGACATGAGACCTAGCTAGATCGGTTGTCGCCCCCGTAAACCCCTATCCCTTTACACCCGACTCGAAACGATCGTGAGTGTTGATTTTGAAAAAATATGCCGCGTATCGCGAACCGCTTTTGCGAACCCAACCGATGTCGATTGATCGTGCGGCTATGCTAGAATAAGACAAAAAATACAGAAAGGTCATGCGTACGCGTCGCGACTCGTCAGTCTCATTGAACTGGCGTGGGAGATGGCTGTGTTCTTTGAACGTCGGACTAACTATCGTAAGTGCATTTTTTTTACTAGTTACCATTATATATCTTTGTAATTTACTATTGGATTGCAAAGAGTACTTGTGTGTGTGATATATTTTAAATACTCTGCATTAATTCGAATGAAAGGCATATATGCAAGTTGTTTTTGAATTTTAACTATCACGATCGTGCGATTTCGGTTGCTTTGCGTATAATTGAACTCTCACGATCGTGTGGTTTCGGTTGTGTACTGTGATGTTGGTTTAGTAGGTATTACTTATTAATGTACACGCTTGGCTTACTAATCGGGATGTTTTGCTTATTTTAGGAGCTCCGTTGACCGATAAAATAATAGAAGATCTGCTCGCAGATGGAAACTTGTCAGAAATTGAAGGTTTAGATGATGATGATTTGGAAGATGTGCCTAACTTTTTCGATAACCTGCCCAGTGATGATGACTTGCTCGCGGATGAAGAAATTTCTACTCTGCGTGAAGTAAGGCCCCGGTCACGTTCTCCCCTAAGTTCAACGCGAGCATCTTCTCCACCCCTTTCTCCGCGACCAGCGACTCCACCACTAGGGACATTATCACAGCCCCCTATTTCGCCGTTGCAAATCGGAGCTAGAAGACGACCAGGTCGAGGTAGGTCGGAATCTATACCTAGAAATGTTCGAATAGGCAGAGGTAGAGGTAGATCTGTCCGTGCCCGGGGAAATGAACGCAGTGGAAGATCCATATCAGCACCCGCACCTCGAAGTCGAACATGGAAGCAAGTTCTGTTTACGGACAAGCCACACAATTACACCTCGCTACCAGTGAAACCTGTCCGCTCCCCGGTAAATTACTTTCATGAGTACATTGACAACGACTTCGTGGAAGAGATCGCTAGATGTACGAACTTGTATTACATGCGAAAAACAGGCGTAGAATTAAAAACGACCGCCTCTGAAATCTGCAAGCTCTTTTCCATATCTTTTATCTTATTCATATTTTATGCATATCGAGAGATAAAGACTGCTTTAGATTGTATCATAAGAAGTAATAACATAAAAACATATATATGTCTGATTACGATCTCATGTAATTTTACTAATTTAGATATTACTTGTCTTAACTAAGCTAGAAATTAGCATTTTTGTTATGAAAACTATAATTTTGTTGATTATTTTGTAATGCTGCCTGAGAAATCGCTGTGATTTAGTGCCTAAATTATGAGTAAATAAAGGTTACTTAGTTTTTATTTCTATAACTGTGTTTTATTCATTTAAATTCTTCAATAACCGTTTAAATGTAACTTTTCTAGACAATCACATCATGACCCTCACGAACGTGCGAGTTACATATTATTCCTGAGCCACACGAACGTGAGGGTCTGATTGTGGAAGACCAGCTCAGTCAGGATTTTTTTTGTTATTTTTCCTAGACTCCTTATGAAGTAATAATAAAGTTACGTAATGTCGCAAGGAGCTGTTAAAGATTTTTATCTCTCGGGTGTAAAGGGCTATATTCCAAATTTTATCGAAATCGTTAGAGCCGTTTCCGAGAACGTGATTCGATATTTTTAAACATTAAACATATTGTTATCCGTCAGTTTTGGCAAACAAATATTGCTAGAAAAGCATTTTTGACTTTTAAAATTCACTAAAGCATGACTTAACATTTCATAAGCCGACGCCAGAGAGGTAATCATGATCACGTAACGTATCGAACGCGCGTTAGGACAGTTTAACTGTAATTTTTCCCTATACAATCTGACATTTAGATCTACCTAACGTTCGTACAATGCGTTACGTGATCGACCTGCAGACGTTTGAGCGTGGTTGACGGCACGAGCGGTACGAAGTTATAAGATAGAGCGAGATAAGTATGTATACAATTTTGCAGGCCCCGTGCTTCCGGCATCTTTCCAGATGGGCCGAAATCATCACGCGGCGGAGTCCATGGCAAGCTGCAATACGGATCCGCCTTATATCGCACATTAGTGCTTAACAATCTCGAACTGAATTAGATTTAATATTTCAGAAACCACTTAAACACTACGTTAAGCAAATTACCCAAATTGTAGGGGTTCTTTCATTCTACTGGCAACACTCTTATGCACACATCTTTAAAAAGTTGCTTCACTATGTAGTTCGCATCAAAGACTACAATATACATACTGAGATAGACAGGCAACTCGACCAAATTGAGAAGGCATTTAATGCTTCGCCACAGGCGCCATCTCTTCTGCGATACTTAAAACTTTTCTTTGAATGTACACAACATACAAAAAGTGTGTCAATCGCAGGGTTTGAACCCCGGCTCATCGACTCCAAATACCGCCGTCTGTACCCCTAGGCTACTGGTGTCTTATGACAATAAATAATAATAATAATAAATAATAATAAATAAATATTATGGGACAATCTTACACAAATCAACCTAGGCCCACGGTAAGCTCAGTAAGGCTTGTGTTGTGGACACACAACACAAGCCTTACAATACGGCGAATTTTGAAATACCTTGACAGCCTAGCCTAGCAATCGCTAGAGCTTCAGAGAGTTCGCCACCTATCAAGAAGGTGGCACTGTTTTCAATAAGAAACTGGATATGCATTAAGTTCTAAGTTCGCATTTCATGTTTGCATTCGCAACGCGGCCTCTGCCTTATTCTTTGCTCTCAGAAGGTAGTAAAGAAATATGTGCAAGAAAAGAAGTGACAATAAACAATGTTTAATAGATGTATGGTATCAACAATCAACATCAATGGTCTCCTCTCATCGAATTGCTTGGTGGTGGACAGCAGCACGGCTCCTGATGTGTCTGAGGACCATTTGATCGTCTATTATTTCTATTACGTCTTGATTTCTTTACAAGTGTCATGTGGTTTTTTAATTGGGCTTCTTCTCGCTTTTTCAAAATGCCACGGAGTTTTAAGAAATCAAGTGCTTTGTCATCGATTTCGAAATCTAACTTGCATTCTGCGGAAACAAAACGTGATCAAATTTATTTAATCGTTAATAATTTACTGGTGTTTCCTGTGAAATAGAACAAACTGAAACACCGTGACTTGTTTACAGACTTTCTCGATGAAAATTTTTTTTAGATGATATTTATTATCAATATTATATTCATTCATTTAATCATATGGCATTGAAAACAGAAACATAATAAGTAGGTACAACTATATTCTTCGGCGTCGGCCTTCTGATAGACTCTTGTTTGAATATTCCACTTACGCCCCTCGTTAAACAATGCACTATTAATTTCATTGTTATATTTGATTTGTCCTTAACTACATCTTACGTTATAAAAAAAGTAAAAAGTAAAAAATATTTATTGACCGAATGATTAACTTTAAAAACATAGTTTAAACCGACTTCAATTCAGTACTTCGCCAAGCCACATGACATGGTACATGAAAATTTCCACATTTCCTTTCCAATAAACTGCTTTCCGAGAGCAAATTATTACAGAAAAAAGCAAGTGATTATTACAGAAAAAACCGAAGTCGCTATATGTGGGCTGATAATATTTGAGGAGTTCCGTCGATTCCTCAAGGATCTCAGAATTAACACTTCATTAGTTGCTACTTTAACGGAATCATGTCAGTATCTTTGACGTACTTTATATCTTTGAGGAGTTATGGAACTGTGGTCATCTTCATCAGTTCCACTTCAAATACACGAGTTATAATAGAAAATACCGAAATCACTACATGCGTGCCTATAAAATTTGAGGGTTGCCCTCAACTTCCCTGGGATACCATCATCAGATCCTGACTTGGTGACAATGGGACCACCTCAGGAGCCCACCTCTTTCGAATAAAAAATAATTTTGGAAATCGGTCCACAATTGACGGAGAAATCGGCGAACATACATTACATCTTTGAGGAGTTCCATAAGTCATCTGTGGTCTTCATCATCAGTTCCACTTAACCAAAATGGCAATTTCCGAGGGTAAATACACGAGTTATGATAGAAGATACCAAAATCACTACACATCAGATCCTAAATTGACGATAATGGGACCACCTCGGGAGTAGGTATACTCTTTCGAATAAAAAAAGAATTTTGGAAATCGGTCCACAAATGACGGAGAAATCGGCGAACATACATAAAACAAAAATATACATTGGAACATATAACCTCCTCCTTTTTTGAAGTCGGTTAAAAAGAATAAACACGAATTGTACAATTTATCGGCAACCCCTACACTAGCCTAGGCCTGTATCGTGGGAGTTAGAAACATGCGCAATTACCCATATTATACAGCGGCTATATTGAAAAATGATTAACATTAAGAAATTAAAACAAATATATTACTGACCCTACATGCATTAGACGTAACAATTTAAATTTGTATTATTTTGTATTATTCATCATCATCAGCACCACACTCTTGTCTCATACGTCACATCTTATGTTAAATACTTAGTTTATTGAGCACAAACAAACTTGACAGCTAACATGATCGCTAAAAAAGTGGACCGAAGCTTACTGTACAGTCGCCATCATAATACATCGGAGCAAACAAGCAGCTCACAAACATCGGAACACACCTCTATTTTCAAAAGGCATGTGAAGATATTTTTGAACAACTATAGTGTTCAATACCTATGTATTTGATGGCGACTGTACCTTATTATTGGTGTTGTTCCGGTTAGATATTTACCATCGTTCGGAGGACATTTGCAATCAAAATTAGGAGCTTCATAAGGTTTATTGTCGGGTTTCCACACGGCATGACGTCTTGTTTCAGGAGAGTTATCTAGCGTCCACTTGTCCCATGGCGGCTGTTCAGTCGACATTAAATTAACTTGAAAGAGGATCAGTAAAACTGCCAATAAAGTGCCCGCATGCACCTGCCGAAACCAAAATAATACAAACACTAAATATGTGCTAGGATTCATGGGAAATATCGATATGTGTTTAAACATTTTTTTCCAATAGATGTGGAAATAGTAAAAATATTATTTGTTTGGTTGTTAAACCAACGTATTTATACACTATTCCATATAAGATATACGTGCGTTAATCGTCATGCGATTTCAAGGAAAAGCATTCTTAAACGGAAAAACATCGGGATAAGCAAAACTAGAAAAATATTTCCCTTTGATATTCTAAATCGAAGACACGTAGACGAATTTATCCGATAAAATTCTAATGTTAACCGGAATCAAGTAATCAATACCTATGAAGCAGGCAAACAACAGAGTCTGCGATTGTGAAGCGATTTTGCGTGACATAAATATTAACATAGGCATCTACATTTTTCCGAGCTTTCATTAACCTAAAATACTGTTTGTGAATTTTCTAGTAAATAAAATGCTGCGCACTTTTTGAATCACTTGTACACATATGGTACCGGGAACTATGGAACCTGGTGGTTAAGCCTGAAGTTAGCCATTATAAACTTGTGGTGGTAACTGATCTGATTAAGGAGCTGGCCATGGGAACCCTCTAGTTATCAATGGAAGCTCATTAAATTTGGATTCCTTAGAATTGCTAAATGCCTTGGTAAGGTTATTGTGAAACTAAATATTTCAAGGAATTACAGAAACTTAATTTAAACCTAATTTGGGTTGTTTAATAGTTAATCTTGTCAAGGCTTGAGACATACTAAATTTTAAGTTCCTTTATTACTTTTAATTTAGCTATTAACATAAAGTTACAGTAAAGGTTAGAAAAGAATAGAAAATAATTTATTCAGGTCCCTAAGGCACACACTACAGAACAAAGTTGAGGCTTAAAGTTTAATGTAGTCATTAGCACTAAATCCATTTCCACTTTGATATTTGCTATCCTTTATTAAAAAGTGCTGCTTATTATTCATTCAATGTATGGGTAGAACGGGCATGAAGCCAAACGGGGGCTGCTCGTTAGGTTTCCTCACTTCCAGATTCGCATTTATTGAGTCTTGGTGGTATTTCGGCTCTCGTCTGAATGGTGCGAGTCTCCGCATAAGTGACGGTTGTGAAGGTATCATATTGTTAATCGTTTTTCGGATCATAGACATATTAAGCCATTGCATCTTTTTCGAGTGTGAGTCCCTAGAGTTTGGCGTAATTGAATTTCTGTATGTGTATTCTTGTTCGGATTTGAGTGAGTAATCGGCTCCATCGTTCTTGGCTTGGTTGTAACTTTCCGGAATAGTATTTTGGCGTGGCGGTTTATTTCGCAAAACGTCTAGCTCTCGAGTGTTTTTAAATTCAGCATATTCCGGATAAACACTATCCCGAGTCCGAGTCAAAAAAGGCTGGTAGCGCAGAAAGTTGACTCTCCGAGTGTTTTTATCATCTTCAATATCCGGCACCCTGGTGCTTAGAGTTTCCCTGTAGCCATGATAGGTAGTGCCTCGAGTTGCCGTTACCTCACTGTAGCCATGATAGGCAGTGCTTCGAGTTACTGTTACCTCACTGTGGCCATAATAGCCAGTGCTTCGAGTTCCTGCTACCTCACTGTGGCCATGATAGCCAGTGCTTCGAGTTTTCCTAGTCTCAAGGCCCGGGAAACCGGTGCTCTTAGTGTTCACCACGAATCCTGGAAACATCGTGCTTTTAGTACTACGTTTATGTGCCTTCTCAGGACTACAGGTCGTAAAAGGACCTCTGGTTGATCTAGTACTAAACAAATGCTCTGGGTTTCTGTCATCGTTGGGATAAAGCTGTTTATAGAGCTTTTTTCCATAATTTCCAAGAAACATTGGAAACGCCATCCCAAAGTTAAGCCTTCTATCACTACCTGTACATCCATCCTGACAGATTCTATACGGCGCAGTGAATAACAGGTGTTCAGGTTTTTCTATTTCAATATCTAAAAAACAACAACATTGTAACGACACTCAATCCCGGTAGAATGTAGTATAGTGTCTTAATAAAGTGTTTCTTATAGTGTTTATCTGTCCAAATATCATAAAACCTCCATGATGCGTTCAAGAACCACATACCTATTGTGACCACCATAAAAAAATATTGTTTTGTTAGAACAAATTTCGCATCTGTGAAAATGTTATTATTGCTAAATAATAACATCGATTTCAATAATGTTATTTCGTTTAAATTTCGAATATCCCTGAAAATATCTAATATCAGTCGAGATGACGTTTAGTTCGAAATGAATTGATAATTTGCATACAAATTTGACATTTGTCGCACGCAAGTAAGATATAAAACGATTTGATAGTTGGATCCGACTCTAGTTTGTCTCTGAATTAAAAAAAAAACTATGACAGCTGCCAGAAAACAACGCCGAGATGCCGGTCATAATAACGGCTCCTGAATGCATCATGTAGGCTTATGATATGTGGGTAAATAAAGTAGTGTATGTAACTCTTAGAATAATAACGCCTAGAAATGCAGTTCACGCGCAACGGTGAGGCCACCAAAACTCAGCCATAAATGGCGTAGTACGCCGATCGGTGGAACACTATTGGTGCGTTTGTGTGCGTATTGGCGCGTGTGAATACGAGTTGATCACAACTACATGAATCCATTTTATGCCTCACGCTTGGCGCGTCAGCCATATGAAACTATCATTCTAGGCATTATTATTCTAAGATGTAACTGTACATAATTAGGCATTAAAACACTCGTGTGATGTTATTATGAAACTCGCCTTCGGCTCTTTTCATAAACCCACACTCGTGTTAAATGCCCTTCATTATGTACAGTCACATCAACTACTATTATGTTTCCCGTGACATAAACAGCAAGCACAAAGATTAATTCAATTGTGGTAGGTATAACGCTGTCACATTGTAGGTGTTGGGATCTAGGTACCTACATAAATGTAGGAAATAATATATGGAAAGGACCAAGGTTGCATTGCAGCCTGATCGCGGTCTACCATTTTATAATTTTGCTTTGTATTTATATTTATCATTGAGTCAATGTAACTCACTTTCTTTATTGACCAATTTTCTGATGTAATCTGCCCCGTCAGTAACTGCATCGTGTTCTGCGAAAATTCCTTGTATTAACAAAATTATGGATGTAATAGTGCGGTCAAATGCCATTGCGTGTACTAAACTAACGTTAAGACTTACATTTCACTTGTATCCATATAGAGACCAGGCAATATTATTATCTTGCGTCATATTTTCGCAACAACGCGTTGCAAAACAGCTTTATATCGAGTTTAAGATGTATAGTATGTTTTTATTGCTTTTCCATTTAGTTATTTTCTGTATTGACTTTATGTACGAACTTTGTGAGCGTTTGGTATTTTTTACTAACATAATTCGTTTTCGATAGTCATGCGCTTCTGAAAGAGACGGCGTGGCGAAGCGTAGCGTCCGCCAATATTTATGTAGGCGCATTAATTTATGTCTGTCACTGCCTCGAACGTCTTTCCAATTGGCGAAAGAGTTTACAATAGTCTCGCTGCGCCCGAGGTATAAATAGTCGCCCAAGACCGTGGCCCACAGTGAGGGAATGTTAATAAATGCTAGTGTTATGTGGCGACATTACTCATGCGCACTGTTTATCTCAGTGTAACTATTGACATACTTATTGTAATAAAATGATGGCAAAATTTTCAAAATTATGTCACTGTTATCATATATATTATGCTATGGTACTCATATAATTACCTGCCATAACATATAATATATGTAGATTATATGTACCTACTTCAAAGGTGGTGTAGGTAAGCGAATGAATAAGACAGCTATATTTTATTAGTCAAGACGTTCACAGTTTGGAGAGAACCACTAGTGTACATAATTAGTAGACACGGAACCCATCGTTGTGCTTGGTCTGACACGCACTTGGCCGCTTTTTTATAAATACTTTATTTAAATTGCGAAATTTAATATTGTTATTTAAATTGCGATAATTAATAATTTGGTTGATAAAGGCGACCTGTAGAGGAGAACAGCCGGACAACGTGACATCGTGACAGACACCGGTAGGTCGATCACGTAACGCATTATACGCGCGTCAGGTAGGTCTGAATGTCACTTTTTATAAGGAAAATTGACAATTAAATTGTACCGACGCGCGTTCGGAACATTACGTGATTACCCCTCTGACATAGGGTCATTTCGCCGGTTGGCGACCACCTAATTTCATGTGCCGGTTAGCGACCACTTAGCTGACTTGGTGAACTGAAAGCATATTTTCTCGTTTTTTTTGTAAATTCCTATTCCATAACTACAAACAATAAGGCATACGACTGACTGTTTCAATAGGCTCTGTAGAATTGATGTTATCTTCAATTGAAAAAACCATGTTCTTCAAGTGGTGGCTACCCTACTCGAAAGATTTTCGGCCCAAGCTGAAGTAGAAGTTCGTTCGCTTCGCGCGCTAGTTCGATTATTGTGGTCTATTATAGCCGATTAGACATTCGGCTATTTGCTAATGGATCGCCCGGGCTTGTCTACGTTGGCAAACTGTGCTAATGAGTTATATACTATATATTTTTTATTTACCCTTTATTGCATTTAATCTGGGGGCACGAAAGTGCCCACGCCAAGTCGAACAAAAAAGGCATGGCCGTACCTACAATCCTTTTCTCGAAGCCTTTCGGGCCATTTTCAGTAGGGCAATTTCAATAATTCGTGTACCCAATTAGCGTGAGTTGTTAAATAAAAATTAAGTCAGTGTCAGTTTTGTGACGAAAGTTAAGCATACAAAATGATGTGAAAATGAACTTATTTCACATTTAAATAACGTGTATATGCATATCATTTATAAATTGAAAATAAAAAGTTAATTTTTAAACAAACTGAATACTTAATTGTCGTCAAAAAACTGACACTGAGTTAATTTTTGTTTAACAACTCACGCTAATTGGGTACACGAATTATAGAAAATGCCCAGTAACCAAGAGGCTGCCATGCATCCAAATAAAGTTAAATTCGAAAAAGTTGTTTAAGAATTATTGCAAGTAACAGCTCAACAATTCACCGATCATTGAAATACTATAAAGTACCTACTTCTAGCAGCCCTACAAACTTGAAATTTTGCATACGGTTAGTGCTAGGTGTACACTGCACTAGAAATTATACAAACGTTATTTGCGGTTGGTAAAATAACATTTCCATACAAAGTCTATGCAAAAATATTAATTCCATCGGCATTCATAATTATATGTACACATGTTTAATTTGACACATTCATCTACAAAAAAAGAAATGATATCCCACAAAAACCATTCGATGTAAAAAATAGCCCAAGTCTTGAAACTCTTGCATCATAAAAAAATTTGAGATATTACGTACAGCCAAGTCAGACATTCGTATGTTATTTATGCTTCCTAAATAAACATTTGTTACTTGGCAATCACACAATAGGTACTAGTTAGGTAGTTTTAGACATACAAAAATTTGTAAATGCAGTAAAGTTGGGTGATTCTCAAGTTTCATAATTTTATTTAGCAAGCAAATAAAGATTAATAAGAATGCCTGACTTGCCATATGGCACTACGTAATATCTCACAACTTTTTACGGTGGAAAAGATTCGAGACTTGGCCAATTTTTACATGGAATGTTTTTTTATGGAATCATTAATTTATCAAATTAATTATTTCGTTTGTAATAGTTTCTTGAAAGTATCAAGGAACTGAATATCATAGAGTAAAGAAAGATCACATCGTTATAAACACAACAAGACTATTAGGGAATGCAGCGACGATATCTAAAGGCCGAAACGCACTGAAAGCGGTGGCGGTGCGGCGCGGTGCGGAGGCGGTACCGATTGTAATGTTCGAACTATTGCGAAAGGGTCCACACAGAGTACCGCGGCGGGACGCGGCGCGGCGCGGTATTCTGTGCGGACCTTTTAATATTATCTCGAACATTACAACCGGTACCGCCTCCGCACCGTTGGGGGTCGAAGTTGCACCACGTCCGTAGAAATTACCCACCGCTACTCTACACTTGACCCCTGGCCGGTGCTAAAAGTGCAACAACCTGGCAACCGTACTGTATTTTCGAAGATCTCACGGTTCTAAATACACTGATACGATCAAACAGTGTATTTTAATAGCCATACGATAAATAAAAAATAAAACCGCACCGCACTGCGCCGCCACCGCTTTCAGTGCGTTTCGACCTTTATTGTCGGTGTCGTAAGTAACTTCTATTCTTATCCATCCACCTAATCGATGTCTAGGCTCCGTTGGTCATTGTAACATTTAATTATCTCCAATTTGGCCGATTGCCTACTTTACCTGCTAGGTATCCCATAGTGCTGGCTGACTTCCAAATGATTACATTCACTGAACTGTCAAAGATAAGTTATTTTAGATACCTCGACATTGAGAATTCGAGTTACGGTCGTTGAGTGGATGTGTCACACAGATGTGACATTGGACGACTTGAATCAAGTGTTATTTTACATTGTTCAATTGCGTCTTTTGTTAAACTGTCATTTTGATTTATGATCGTAGCATTTTAAATCCTAAAATTAAAGCGAAAATACATTTTCTACTCGTATTTGCTCGTGACTACGTCCGCGAGAACACCCGCACCAACTTATATCCCCAATTTCATCTCTTTGGAGGTCGATTTATGGGATAAGAAGTATTCTGTTTTAATCCAGGTTATAAAATAATACTTACTACGAGTATGCCAAATTTCATATAAATCCGTTCAGCCGTTTTTGCGTGATTGCGTTAAGAAACATCTGAACACATTCAAAACTTTCACATCTATAATACCACACATATGTATGAGTAGAACTTTTTATAGAAACAATTAATATATTAATTCGGGATGTAATTCATACCTACTCAGTAGGTACCCGAGAGACCGTGCTTTACTCGGCGTCGGCGCGGCGTCGCGAGTGAAAACCCTGCGGAAACGAATTATCCCGGAAATGAGACAGCTGTAACCACGAACTTCGAATCTCGAACTTCGTATATCTCCGTCTCTGTCGCTCGAGTACCATAAACCATAAGTGCGATAGAGACGGAGATATACGAAGTTCGAGATTCGAAGTTCGTGGTAGCGCCGCCGCTGGCTAGAGCGATTTTTCCCGCCCGTAAACCTCAGAATCGTAAACCTCATTGAAATCGTTAGAGCCAATTTCGAGAATCCTTGACTTGACACTCAAAACCCGAGAATATTGCCCTTTTAATAGTATCAAATATGCCTATGAAGAAGTCAGTGGCTATGACGGGCGATCATTACATAATTAATTGTTCGTTATTAGAAATGTCCTACGAATAATTTTACGGTCCGTCCGCCGAATTAATAGTACCTACATATATAAAAAAAAGATCGAAAAGTGCAAGTTGATTACTACTGCAGGTACCTACTGTGTTCTTTGTATTTCCGAAACGAAATACCTACGTAACTCATAAAATCAGTTACCTTCTTAGACATGTACGTAGGTATAGACCCATTTTTTTGACTTGTAAATACTTGTCCGGGGTCGCGATCGCCCCACAGGTTACGGTGTGCGCTTACGAGACAAGCTGAATGCTTGTTTGCAAATGTAGTGATACACTTTGATTGTAGGTAAGACTTTGCTAAACAAAAAAAAGCCAGCGGGAATGCGGCTAGAGTGGGGCCGAAAGTTGACTTTCGAGCGCTCGAAAATTAAATACGAGTATAGCCTGACAAGTTTCTATATGACCCAAAACGACACTATCTCAGGGTCAAATAGCGGCTTATTGTCAGGCTTTATAGGTATACGATTTTAGTATCAAAATAGTAAGCACTAACTTTCTACCGATATAATTGAATAAGAGTGGTCAAAATCGCAATTTCAAAATAATAAAGAGTCGAGCGCTCTAAAGTCAAAAAACGCCCCCTTGCGAACAAACAATGCCTCGAATAGTAGGGTAAATAGGTAATCTAATAGGTTTTCTACCGAAGACGGAGCGTTTTATCAATAAACCTCGTACGCGATAAAGCCTTGTGTCGATACGAAGTAATTTAACTTTCTCCTAGGGAAGTTTTTATTTGTACCTACCTAAAGTAAGCTATGCGTACGTTAATTACTTTTGTAAAACTAATTGCATTCGATGACGTGTATCAATCTATCCGACACTCCAGAGGCGTTATTCAGAAGTCGATATTAAGCGCACAATTAAGTACAAACATCTGAGTACTAGTTATTGCAGATGAAAAGCGCATCTCCTCCAGTACCGTCTTTGCATAGATTAAGAGTAGGTAACTTTTTAAATTGTCAGTTAACCATTAAGTAACACATGCTGACATCGCATAGCACTGACCTCTTATCTAAATATGTAAGTTAATATCGCTTGCATTGCTAGATTTAAAATCCAATAGGTACCTAAAGTCATTCTCAAAAGCAAATGTTTATTTATACATACGTTAGTTTATACTCTAGCAAGGCATAGCAGATATGATAAGAACCGAGTGGGCACAAATGCGTCTGTGATAGGAATATGATTTCTCGACTTTCTTTTAAACTTAGGTAGAATAAAAACGACATTAAAACTTAAATATTTATTGCCTTATTTAAGACATAGTTAGGAATGCGGACAGCGTCCGACCGGAGTTTTGTTACTCTAGAGGTTGCACCGCTCGTGCGGTTATGTTCGTAAGTGTAGCTGCATCACGACAAGGAAATCCTGTAACAGTACCACAAAGGTCACGCGGGAGTCTGGGAGGAGTCCGCGGAGCGAGGCCAAGCGAGGGTGTTAGAGCGAAGCTAGATGGAGACGGTGTTAAAACCCAGTTTAGAATACTTCCTCGAGATTATGGACTTGGTGTGGTAGCGGTGGAAGCGGGCGCCGGTGGACACGGCGCGCAGCAGCGCGGTGTCGCGGCTGGAGGCGCGCGCGCGGTAGCTGTTGTCGCGCGCGATGTACGAGCGCAGCGCGCGCTCACCCCACTCCTGCGGCCGCGGCTTCTCTGTGGCCAGACCCTTGTTCCTCCGGTCAAGGTAGTTGATCACATCGTCGTAGTAGTTGTGGCGGTAGTCGTACATGTAATTGTACTGTAGGAACTTGGGCCTGAAAGCCAAAACAAAGTACGTTTGAGTAAATTAAAAATATAGCAGAGTGAATAGTTACTTCCCGATTACATTATCAATGTAATTATCGACCAGCAGGGTAATATTGGCATCCTTTGAATCGGGCGGGAATAGATGACATTTGGTCCATACATATCATTGTCAAAAGTCAGGAAACCTACCACCAGTAGAAGGGTAGGCTAGGTCGTTGTTTGGTTGTAGCATTAATTTAAAGTGGCGTGACATCTCACCTGACCCAGTGTTTGAATATTAGTTTCTTAGGTTCGGTGACGACGACGGCTTCCGGCGCGGGGGTCTCGGCCTCCTCGGGCTTGGCCTCCTCGGTGGCCTCGGCGGGGGCTTCCTCGGGCGCAGGCTCGGGCGCTGCGCTCTCTTCGATATCAGCATCGTCCCACATTGTGGAAGGTGGTGGGTTTCTGGGTACAAAAACCACTAAACGTTATTATAAATGTACACAATGCACTAATATTTGATCGGCACACTAGAGGCTAGGGTCCGTATGTGGTACACGGCGCGGTCACGAACCTAAGTGGGATTGGAGAAGCGTGTGGATCGGGTGATCGCTTATCTACGACTGGTGTCGGCGTCCCCCGGTGCTCTCGCAGCCTCCCGATTTATCTGTTTGCGCCCCCACCTGGCTGTCGCAAGCGGTGAGTGCGTGATGTTTGCTGCCAATGATGTTCTGTCAATACGTTGACCGTGCTCTTCACACGCGAATTCCTCGACGTTTTTAATTGAGCTGCCAAGCCGTGCAAGGCGCATGCGGATATGCACAATTACCGGATATTTTTAAACTTTAAAATACTTAATAAGCCTATGAGAAAATAATAGTTTTTACAAAACCACTACATAATTTTTTGACTACACAGGCACGTTTTGAAAAACTTTAACCAATATTGAAACAGGCAGACTTCATGGATATATATCCAGTAACCTTGTCGCCTGAAAGTACGGGGTAGTTTGCGTCAAATCGGGTACTTCTGATTTTTTGCAGACTTGTTTATGATGTTGGCCCAAATACCAATGAATAATCCAAGTTTGTGACCTCGAGCGCCGAACGCCACTTTGTCAAAAATCGAAAATACCGGGTAAGATTTTATTATAACCCTAAATGACTAGTCATACCAACATCATAAAACAGTCTGCAAAAAATCTGAACTACCGGATTTGACGCAAACTCTGTATGTATAAAGTTACTGGAGTAATATCGCTTTATAAGATTTTCTACCTAATATTAAATGATTGCGTTGTATGGCCTAATCTTGGGTTAAATTGGTTAGAGTTTGAGTTGGTTGGGTTCTCTCATCGAATTGGCAGGCTGGTAACGTATGCATACCTACATATTTTACATAACCTTAAAACGAATTTAAAGATGAATAAGAAAAACTTAACTGAAATCAGGAGATTTTTCAAAGAACCCAGCCTGCATTTTTCAAATATTATAACCTATTTCACTCCCACTATTATAAGGAATCCAACGACACCTCATAAATAAATAATAATAATAAATAATAAATAAATATTATGGGACAACCTTACACAAATCAACCTAGGCCCACGGTAAGCTCAGTAAGGCTTGTGTTGTGGGTACTAGGCGATGATATAAATAATAGATAAATACATATAGATACTTATATACATATATATCATCCATAACTCAGGAACAAATATTCGTGATAAATACACAAATAAATGCCCTGACCGGGATTCGAACCCGGGACCTCCAGCTTCGTAGGCAGAGTCACTACCCACTGGGCTACGGAGGCCGTTAACATGCCAAAATCCATCACGCCGTTTACTCTAGGTAAGTGAGGTTTTGGATATTTAAGCGAAAGTTGTTGTTAAGCCAACTTTAAATCGTTACAAATCCTAAACGTTAGTTTAAACTTAAAAATAATTAGTCCACAATGACATAGTAGTGGTCGACTTATTATTTTTTCTTTTATACAATAGTGCCCTCAGATGGCCTCCATTTTAAATTTTCCGAGTCGTTTCGCCGTCTTCGCTGGATAGTCGATTGATTTAACGAAGGGCACCAACAGCCCCCCTATTCTGTAACTTGTTTTAAGCTCACCTCAACGCTCACCCGCAATTATACTTGACACCGCGATGCGTAGTAATTAAGCGTAGGTAGAGGTCTAGTTTCGTAACGGGTGACCGGCGGGGTGAGCTGCATGAACGCGTAGCGAATAACAGCCCTGTAGACAATCTACCCGACGATACTCGTATACTGGGACCTGCTTATATTTCACATAAAGAAGGAAATACCTGTCTCTATAAAAGGATTATTTTCCGGTTATTCATTGATTTTCTCGCATTGTAGACATTGTATCGCCAGTATAATATAATTACATCAGTTTTTAGTATGTTTGATTATGTGGTAGGCCCGACGAATGTAATTAAGTTAACCACCTGATAACATTTTCGTAAAATACTGCCTTTTAAAGTCGGATATACAGGTAGACAACCAGACGGCCGGGTTAGGCAACGGGCCCGTTTGGCATTATATTAAATACTGCCTTTTATAAGTCGGATATATACCAACAGGTAGACAACGGGCCTCTTTGGCATTATTCGGCAACGAAACCTTAACAAGAGTTGTGACTGATCGTTGGCAAATAAGCATAAGCGGTGTATATGTCAAGACAATTATGTCAATTATATAAGCGACCCCAAACAAAGCAACCAATAAAAACCCCTATTTTAATTACGAGAAACACTGAAAATTCAAATGACATCTAAGTAACAACAGCAGCACGTGAAAGATTCAATTAGTTTACTAGTTTGAAGTTGGGTATGCCAAAATAAATTAATGAAAGCTATGGGTACTGTTAATGAAAGAGTCAGTATTAGTTAGTAGAGAACGGCTTACAAAATTATTAATGTCCGTTTAGAAATCCGTGGAAAAGAGCCAAACTGATGTAATTTTATCGCATTTTTAAGCTTTGATATTTTTAGAAATTATGTAAAACATTATAATTAGGTGGTAGACGCTGATGGGCTTTGTTGTCCGGGTTTTTAGGCTCTCTAAGTAATTGATGAGGAGTCCAACTTGTTGTGAACGCAAGTTTAATTCGAACAAACACATAAAAGTAAAACAATAATTTTACTGTTCTGATAGCTTCTCCTGATGATACTAAAACCGAATAGAAATGCAATTTCCTTGACTGGATAAGTATTTACTAAGATAATTTAAAACTAAAATCAGCATCTGACTATTTGATGACCGATCGATGTCAATAAGGATAATAAGGGTTACCAAAATTTTACAACAATCATAGAATAGGAGTGCGATGCTGATGTTAGATATTTTTGAGTAGTGTGATTCTGCATTCCCAATATTTGCCATCGTGTTTAATCTATACTTATCTATACTAATATATAGGTACTTATAATATTATAAATAGGAAAAGTCTCTGAGATTGTATTTTGTATGTAATGGGTATAAACTCCGGAACCGCTTATTCGATTTCAAAAATTCTTTCATCTGCGTGTAGAATAGACTTTCTGAATGGTTGTAGGTTATATTTTATCCCGCGGTTTTGCCTGCGTTCTTTGCAATACGCGGGCAGCTTTATGAGCATGTAAGTTTGTGAGTAGGGGGTAATCTTCGGAAATACTCATACGATTTAAAAAAAATATATTTTATGGTTTTTCATTTCCAGTTTATGGAATAGATTTCGGATATTATGGATGGATATAAGCTATAGGTATATTAACTTTATTCCAGAATTAATTAAATGATTGTGAAATTATTTACCTACGTAACCATCGGTACTTAATTTTCAGGCGTAAGAGTTCAGCAACAAACAACAACAACAAAACAACAAAATAATTTCCACCTCACTAGCTCGGAAAGCCCTTTTTTATTCTTTAATAACTGATAGCAAAACTGCATTTTTACCACAAGAGTGCAAATAATATTTTAAATCCGAACACGTGTTAGAAGTTACTTTTTTAAACATAACAACATGATCAAATCAGGTGGTGTGGACGCAAATATAATTTTATATTGAATTGTATTCAATTAAAAGCATATAAGTTTTCCTGCCAATTTGTGTTATTTGTGTAGGTTCCATTTTCCTCGCTTTAGTGAGGTGAAAATATTTGTGTTATACATACATGCACGGGTGCAGTTATTTTACGTCTCGTGTGTTGCAACACTTGCTACAATTCAATTCAACTCAATTCAATTCATAAGTTTATTGCAGGCTTAGCCCATAAAAGTGTTAGTAGGTTACAAACACATTAAAACTATTGTTAGTACATTGTGCCAGTAAAATTAAAATTTAATAAATTACTAAAAACAAAGAATAATAATAAATAAAAATATTTGGTATACATTATATCAAATCAAATCCTTAAAATATTAAATAAATAAATGGATTGCTAACTGTCAAAATTTACATAACTAGAATGCGTACAGACCCATCTTTGGAACATGGGCGAGTCCCACCTCCCAGCAAACACCCTGAGGATACGGACTCCCCTTCAACCTGTTGAGCAAGGAGGCACAGCGCTTTCTCAAGATGGCGTGAAAGCCGTCAACTCCTGCCTCTACATGCCTGACGCACTGCATCTCCAGCGAATTCCGAGCAGCACCCGGAAGGCGTTGTTATATTGCACACGCAGAGCGCTATACGTCCTCTGCGTATAGTTGACCCATAGGTTGCAAGTGTAGAAGCACTGGCAGTATGGCCTAAATAGAGTAACCTCAGCCTCTTTCGAGCACGCTGCAAACCTACGGGTCAACATATTACAGCGAACGGACACACACAGCTACACTCAGGATTCTATTTTTGAGCCACTCGCTTCGCTCAGGATTCTATTTTAGAACCACTCCCTTCGCTCGTAGTTCAACCCTAGAATTCGACACTCGCGGTTAAAATACAACTTGCTGCTGCAAGGGTGCAATTGTATAACAAATAACTATTATTCATCAACTCAAATGCTTTACAAATAATGCAGGTTGGTGTCTCTTTTTAATTCTACATATATACTCGTAAGACACTTGTGATATGATAAGAGACACGGAAATCAATCGACACCAATATTAATAGTTTAATATAATAACGGGGGACTAAATAAACGTACGTGGCCCCTATTTCATGAAATCGACAATTGTCACCAGACATATCAATTCGACTTACATGGCTGCGTCGACAGGTTTAGGTGATTACTGGACAGCTTATTGACCCAGCAATGTACGTGGAATTGTGTTTGTCAGATGACAAGATGGTGAAATAGGTAGGTCTCTCGCGTCAGGTAGGTCTAAATGTCACTTTTTATTTGGAAAATTTACAGTTCAATTGTACCGACGTGCGTTTGGAGCGTTACGTGATTGCCCCTCTGGTTTACATTACCTACAGTGGTGGGCTAAAAGGGCAATGCAAGACGGGTAGTTATAGAGATTCCATCTAGGAATACGAATAAACTAGATAGTTCTGAGGAAAAGGAATTTTCTTTCAATTAATGTCGTAGAACACTGTATACAGAATACAGATATTTATTGGTAAAAGTACATTTTACAAGTCATCATTTTTAAAACACAATTAAATTAAATTAAGTTAGGTACACACAGTCACACACTACGGTGCTGGATCCTTATGAGTGTGCAAAACTCGTCAATTTGTTATTCCGCTAAATAGCGTCTATTTTAACAGGGACGGCAGATGTACTTACAGATGGCGTAATAACGGCGCAGGTAGGTACTGTATATGCAGTTATTGTGCCGATCGACCTCTCACAAAATGACAATAACTATATAGACAACAAACTCCATCAATCGTTTACAACCTCACGTAACGCATTGTACGAACGTCGGGTAGGTCTAAATGTCACTTTTTATATGGAAAATTGACAGTTAAATTGTACCGACGCGCGTTCGGAACGTTACGTGATTGATTTGATTACCCCTCTGAGCACGTGAACTATTTTGCTAAGGTGCCAATGGACACGACTTTGATTTTGACAAAATATACAATAAGTACCACGTAACTGTTTAATTTTCATATCACCATCTGTAGTTTTGGCAATTGGGAATGGATGAAAATTTTAGAAGTGCCTAATTATATTTTTGGTAATAGGAACAACCTTCCTTAGCACTAGAAAAAAGTTGTGGACTTTTCAGCTGCGTCAATTATTTTTGAAAAATATTTACAGTTGCCTCACTTAGGTTTTGGGTTTAGGACGGCGAATAAGACACTTTGCTTGATCCGTCTCATATTACAAAAAATATCTTGAAAATCCGAGGTAACCTGACACTGGCAATGATATTGACAGCTGCAGCAGCTATATTTGTCATTGCCAGGGTCAGATATTTAAAATATTTTTTGTAATATCAGACGGATCAATGAAAGTTTCTCATTCGCCGTCCTAAACTTAAAACGAAAGTGAGAAAACTACTTATATTTTTCAAAAATAATTGACGCAGCTGACAAATCCGCAACTTTTTTCTGGTGCTAAGGAAAGTTATTCCTATCACCAAAAAAATAATCAGGCACTTCTAAAATTTTCATCCATTCCCCATTGCTTAGGTTATAAATGAATATAATATTTTACGTCATACCTGGCCATAAAGTAGGAATTACCGCACGCTATGCGTGCGGCAAACCCCACTTCCTGGCCAGATAGAGACGTAAAATTTTGTACTCACCACGGGCGGTAATAAAGAAAGCCTCAGAGCGCATGTTTATCGCCCTTGCCTTCGGCTCGGGCGTCAAATACCTGCGATCTGAGACATTCTTTGTTTAACCGCCCTAGGTAAGTAATGTACTATTCTCAAACATGCAATGACATATTATTGACGTTACGTTCCTTATAATAGGCAGTGAATTATCACGTTTCAGGTGCGGGGAGACGAGAGACACATAATGACATTTCATGCAAAATTGGAGGTCTAGGCCTGCAAGATGGTCTTTTTTAATTTCCATTCCACATTTATTAGAGGCACAAAGCATCACAGCGTTCAGCCATTAAAAAAAAAACTATACGCAACATTTGCATTTTGGTTCTTTGTGACATTCTGCCACTACGATTATTAAAATAAAACAAACGATGTTTGCTATATTTTGCAGTTTTATTTATGTAAAATCGACTTCAACATAACAAATAACACATTATAAAAAAATTGCAATTATTTTAAATTGCCAATTTAACTAGAAAAATACACATTTAAATTATTTCATCTAAATATTAGCGGTAAAAAATGTCTACTCAAACCGCATAGGTATTTTTTTAATCATATTGGAGGCAAAATTGATAACTTTTCATTCTGTAATTCTATTTTATTGTATTTATTGTGCGTTGTTGATTTTGATATTTAATATGAGTTCCGACGAAAACACCGACGAAGAAATAGTACCTAGGTGCCATATATGTATGTGTTAGTTATATTTTTTGTCTATACTAGAACTTTCTCTAGAAATTATAGTTCGATTTCATGGAGTTTTTGTAATTTATTTCATTGCATGTTTGAGAAAAGCATTATACATACCTCGGCGTGAAAAGGGGTTGCCGGCCGAGTACATATAGACGGCCGAGCGTAGCGAGGTCGGATAGTTATGAGGCTTACTTATATTGGCTTAGAGGATTACTTACTTCCCGACCTCTGTAGTAATGTACTATTACACAAAATAATAATATTGTTCACGATTATCACTAGAAAGCCACTGTGACTGAGAGCACGCGAAGGCACGACTTACAATAGGGACTATAGGGAGCTCGTGGGTTAGAACGTGGGTTTTTACAAAAACTTATGTACAAACGCCAACACAGTTCACTGACCATCCTGTATTTATATTGAACCTTATTACAATACACATAAAGTGCACGGATGGTCCGTAAACTGTGTTGGCGATGGTACGAAATATCATTTGATATTTAATAGTGGCTTTTCGGTGGCGGAAAACATCGTGAAGAAACCGGTCTTATCCCAATAAGGTCTAGTTTTCCCTCTGGGTTGGAAGCTGGCAGCTTTCATAAAAAAGCGGCAAAGTGCGAATCGGACTCGCACATGAAGGGTTCCGTAAAATAAATTGCGGTTTACGATTTATATCGTATTAAAAAAAAACTACTAACTAGATCTCGTTCAAACCAACTTTCGGTGGAAGTTTGCATGGTAATGTACATCATATATATTTTTTTAGTTTTATCATTTCTCTTATTTTAGAAGTTACATACATTTTACCACTTTGGAAGTGTCTCTCGCGCAAACTATTCAGTTTAGAAAAAAAATATATTAGAAACCTCAATATCATTTTTGAAGACCTATCCATAGATACCCCAAACGTATGGGTTTGATGTTTTTTTTTTTTGAGTTTGAGGTCTGAGTATGGGGAACCCCCAAAAGTTAATGTTTTTTTTTCGATTTTTGTGTGAAAATCTTAATGCGGTTCACAGAATACATCTAGTTACTTACCGAGTTTCGACCGTATAGCTCTAGTTTCGGAAAAAAGTGGCTGTGACATACGGACGGACAGACAGACAGGCAGACATGACGAATCTATAAGGGTTCCGTTTTTTGCCATTTGGCTACGGAACCCTAAAAACGAATGCTTATGCCAAATCTTGGGATCACGTGTCAAAGTGGACCTCGTGCTCCTTTAGCAACCGGGAATAACGCTAGGAGCTTATCACTGACTATTATCCTCACATAAAATGTTTGTTTGTCGTCATGTTCTCAAAAACGGTTACAACGATTTCGATGAAATTCATGATTTTGGCGGCGAAAAGCCCATGTTTTGCCTCAGTTTGTGGTGTTTGTGCAGTGGCGAGTTCATTTTATTAATTACCTGCCAAAGTTTCATGAAGAACGCGTCTTCATGCACAATTTAGTGTTGGCAGACCATTAGGTACGTATACATATATTTCAATGACATCTTATTTGTGGCAACACTTTGTGAATGAAGGTATTTATATACAATTAGGTAATTAGACTAATTTATCTAAAAAACCAAGTGATGCCAATTTCAATTATTGATTGCGATAGATCTGTGAAGATGTCATGAGTGTTTGTGTGTGTTTAATTATACGTTGTCGATTACTGCCAATTAAAAATGGCTTAAAATAAATAGTTTCTTATTTTACTACTCGGGAACGCAGAGTGTTCGAGTGTCACTAGTAAATAAGTATGTTTATACGGAGATCTAGAATATATTTATTTTAGTCTCACTAAAAATAATTGATATACATACCTACCTAATGCGTTACGTCTATAAAAATAAATGAGCAAACACGTGCGCCTACTGTCTTGGATTTTTGGGAGGTGTTTTGATTATATTAAATCAGACTAATACCTACTCGATTACATATTTTTACTCCGTTCAGCAATAGAAAAAAATGGGCTACCACTTTTTGTCTCTTTCTTGACTCACTGGACAATCTGGACATGGACTAAAATTGTGTTTTGTTCGCGAGAGTGCCCACATAAGGCCTGAATCACGCTGGGGCGGTCTGCGGTGGCGGCCAACACGTTTACTATGGACCGCCGCGGCCAAGCCGCGCCAGTCTGTGACTGGTTTAAAGAGAAGTCCCTGGGCGGCGACCGAGCTCCGCTTTGATGAAAATGGAGAAAATACGGAGAAAACGAATTTTCCCGGACATGAGACCTATCAAGATCGATTTCTCGCCCCCGTAACCATCTTACATTCCAAATTTCATCGAAATCGTTAGAGCCATTTCCGAGAACGTGATTGCAAATTATAAATATATACATTTAAATATACAAATATTGCTCGTTTAATAGTAAAGGATAGGATTACGCGTGTATGCACTGAACATTTAACGGAGAAAATGTACGATATAACGAATCCAGAGACACTTTCAACACTGCGATCACAAGTGGGGATCACAAACCAGTTTCTGAAGTGGCCTAAATTACTAATTATTTCAATGCGATAAAGATAGGTAAGAAATGTTTGCATTCAAATATAATTGTGATTATGATAGATGGCCATTATGTGCACATAGATTACTTGTAATTTTAAAAATATTTCGTCGGTTAAATAGCACAGCAACGGAAGTTTTGAAGTTGGGTACGTTTCAAATATGTGTGGCTAAGCAAGAAAAATATATATTTATCTTTTAGAATATTTTACAGCTGCTTCCTAATGCACTAGCGTCGGTAAACAACGGCCGCCATCTGTCCGCCGCTGTTGTGTTGATTGATATCCGCTATGCTATTCACAACACGTTTCACCTCACCTCAAAGTAACTTATTTTTTCCCCGGAGAAAACCTCCGGGGGGATGCCTGGATTATGTGGTATTCTATCTACTTAAAACTTCATTGCGGCCGGCATCTGCGCTTTCATGCGGAGGACTCTAGAATTTGCGAGTGCATGGCTTCATTCCGGGTGGTACCTTTCTTTGGCACTGAAAGCAATTACTACTGAGGCCACTTTAGCAATTCCATACTTTTATTTATAACTTTACGTTTACTTTAATTTACGTGCATGTTTAAAATTCAGATTTTATCTTGGACAGGGGTTTAATCGGTGAAAAAGTGCAAGACCCAGAAAAAACACCCTGCTTTACAAACCCTTTGTCAGGCAGCGCAGAGGCGTTATATTTACCACATTCTTCCTTTCAAACACGTGAGTAAAACTGACATTAGATTGTAATTTTTCAACAGACGACCTATTAGAAAGGGCTAATATTATAGGTATAACCCTTTAAAATTGAACACGAAACTATCGGATGTCGTCGTAAAACCGTGGCGTCTTCATCCGGGGTCTGCACTCCCAAAGTACTTAATAGATTGGTAAAATAACAACATAGTGCTGTCACACAATAAGCCCACCAGCTGGTTCCCAGCAATAACTATGGTGTAAGGCAGGGGTCGGCAACTTTTTAGCAACCAAGGGCCATATAGGAGCTAAAAAAAATACGCGGGCCGCACTTCTTAATTATTTCTGACTTTAGCAGGCAATTCCAAAATTCTGAACTCAACGACCTATACATACAGAACAGCCAAGGAGGCTCGCGGGCCGCAAGAAAGGGCCTCGCGGGCCGCATGCGGCCCGCGGGCCCTCTGTTGCCGACCGCTGGTGTCAGGTATACCGCCAGATACCGCAAAAGGGTAAATGGCAGAAATTATACATTTTTTAGCGAGTCAACCACAAAAATAAAATATCTCTAACGGCTCTACCAATAAAAATGTTAGATATTTTTGACCACCTTGATTTGTACTAACCTCTAGTTTGTAAGTATGTGTATTGTAAGTATATGTATTTGTTAGATAATATTGCAGTTGAGTTTACCGTGTACTCTACCCATTTAGACCGGCAACGTCGTTGGTATGGAGAGAAAAATTATAAAAACATACTAAAATTATGCCATAATATCGGTACCTACCTATTTAGCATAATTATTTCATTCCTAGTATATTCATTTGCGACGTAATGGGAGATTAGAAATCGTTTGAAGATTAAATGCCTTGGAATCAAATAGCTTTCAAGTAGATATCATTGAAGACTCAGTTAATGTAATTTATTTATGTAGTAAGCCAATTAATATCCACTAGCTTTGGCCCGTGACTGCGTAGGTACCGTCTTAAGACTCTTAAGTCAATCCTATCAACCTCCAGTCCATATTTTCGGTTGGTATGAAATTTACTGATGTGGAACCTGGTTATGTTTGGTATCAACCTCCAATCTATATTTTCGGTTGGTATGAAATTTACTGAAGTGGAAATGGTTAGGTATGTTTTGTATCAACCTCCAATCCATATTTTCGGTTGGTATGAATTTACTGAAGTGGAACTGGTTATGTTTTTTACCATAAATGCCAGTAACATATTATCTTTATATCACTTCACCACATGAAATGCTTTTCGAGGAGAAATATATGAGTTCCTAGAAGAATTGTCGGAACTATTCCAATCCTCGGAAAAATATCTTATATATATATATGTGACAGCTAGAATGATAATGTAGGTACCTATGAAAAATGCTTCATATTTTTCCGTTCATGGGATGCTGAGGTCATTCGTGACAGAACAAAACTTAGTTTCATACTGGCCGATTCTTTTTTTAATTCAGCGATTTATTATAAGTGGAGATTGCAGCTAGCTATTTGACTACATTCAGTTACTACTACAGAATAAAGTCAAATTGCTGATTATTTTGGTGAAGTGGTAAGAAGATATTATGTAACTGGCATGGCAACGAAAACTAAAGTCGGTTTTTATGGTTCCGTACAGGGAAAAAGGAACCCTTCTGGGATCACTTCGTTGTCTCTGAGTCTGTAAGTCCCTTTTTTTGAGTACGCGTGGAGTTCAAGTTGAAATCTCTGCACCTCGGATGGATAGACCCTTTAGACCTGTGACAAACTTCTAAGTTAAAGCAATGAAATGATCCGCCGTTTATGCCACGTATTTTGATACTAAAATATGCGATATAGTTACAAATACACTGTTCTTGGAATTGTTCCTTTACTTGTAACTTATTTAGATTTGGGTATAAAAAATTGTTAAGCAGTTCCCGTTGACCCTGAATCATTAAATTTGGCTAGAAGCAATGTCTTACGTTACAATCGTTACTTAATACTTATCGATCTAGAAAAGTACAGATGTAGTGCAATAATGGTTTCGCATCGTTATTTCACGGAAACGTACGAACGTGTCTTGCTATTTCAGTCGGTCACGGTACAAAAAGTACTGAGGTTGACTGATGAAGCATGACAAATACAAACATTTCCGACGAAATACGATGGTAAATGATTATTCACTACATCTGTACGGCTAATTGGTTATTATCTTTAGGTCCACTGGATGCGGGTGGTGCAAGACCGGTCACTTTGGAACTCTTTGGGAGAGGCCTATGTCCAGCAGTGGACGTCTTTCGGCTGGTATGATGATGATGATGACTTATACTCGTAGGTATTACGCGATAGGGCAGTTTCCTCATGTTAAAATTCATAAAGTATATAGCTAAATGGATAGTAAACCATGAAATTATTGTAATAAAATGTAAATTACAAAGTACTATTTAAATCATAAAAAGATTGACCTTGAAAGTTTAGAAAAAGTATGTAGTTTTTCAGTCTCCAAGAGTAAATGTAAAGCAACTAATAGAATCCTTACGCCTTTGTAGACACTTTGTGATGGATCTAAAAGCAGTATTTCGCGACCAAAACAGCAATTTACTTGATTTTCCATAAAACGATTAGTACAAATAGAAAACTGTTACGTCATACTTCTATGTCAATAAGAAGGTATGAATCGTTTCGGCTACCGCCAGCGACAGTCTTTGACTCAACTTTTTGGGTATTTATGTGCTTTAATTGTATATAGTTGCTCCCATAGAAACATTTGTTGCTCTCCAAAAACCGGTTCGAATGACATCGTAAAAAAACTTAGAATAGCCTATTGTGAAGTTGGTGAAATAGGAGCCAAGAATTAACTACCTAACTATTAAAGGAGCTAATTCGATTTTTTTACATAATCCGCCATAGCCCTGCACCATGAGACCATGAGCTATCTCGCCAAGATGTAATTCGGTTCGCCTTATGACTAAGTTATTTCAGAGGACAGTGGCACTTTTGCTACTGTAAAATCTATACGTGAACTGTATGTACGTGAAAAGTCAAAATCTGTAATGACATTATGTTCGGCGTAGACTTCCATTAGGTTTTTCGTATTTAAATTGGTAAGGACCTTACGCACAGATAAATATTATTTTTATTTCATTAGAAATTATTACACATTGAATTGAATTTACGTATGTACAGTCGAGGGTGAATAAGGACAATATCTGGGCGACCGAGCTCTGCTCGGGTGAAAACATGCTTACCATATATTTAATTTTAATTTTCGAAAGATGTGTATTTCTCATTTGTCGGAAAAACTAAATTAAAATTTAAAAAACTTGCCTTGGAATTGAAAATAATCAAATAATAGTATTTTATGTGACTGTACATAATGAAGGTCATTAAATACGAGTGTTCATAATAACATCACACGAGTATCTTAATGCCTAATTATGTATACTATAGCTACTTTATCTATCCACATATCATAAGCCTCCATGATGCATTCAGGAGCCGCATATTATGACCGGCATCGCGGCGTTGTTTTCTGGCAGCTGTCATAGTTCTTTTTTAATTCAGACACAAACTAGAGTCGGATCCAACTGTCATATCGTTCGATATCTTACTTACGTGCGACATTTGTCAAATTTGTATGCAAATTGACAATTCATTTCGAACTAAACATCATCTCGACTGATATTAGAATAGAGGTTAAATCAAATTTCTTTGTTTTTGAGACGTTCGAAATTTGAATGAAATAATATTATCGAAATCGATGTTATTATTTAGCAATAATAACATTCACACAGATAAGAAATTTGTTCTAACAAAACAGTCTATTTTTATGGTGGTCATAATGTGCGGTTCTTGAACGCATCATGGAGGGTTTATGATATTTGGATAGATAAACATTTTAATAAGCCCCTGACTATAAAGGAAACAACTAAATACAAAAAGTTACACCAAAAAATTGTATTCATAATTTAGTTTATAACAAAACTTAAATTATTATTATTTTTTATTCAGATTTCCAAATATCCATACAATGTTAGTAAATCTTAATCTAGGTTAAACACATACATTAACATTTCCTTCCCACTTTATATTTGCTCTCGGAAAGCAATTCATGCGGTATACCGCATGAATTGCTTTCCGAGAGCAAATGCGTTGATTATTGGCGAACTTGGGTACGTATGTAGGCCGATAATAATTGAGGAGTTCCGTCGATTCCTTAAGGATCTCATAATCACCTTTGGCACTTCAGTAGTTGCTACTTAAACGGAATCATATCAGAATACGTCTGATGTGGTCTTCATCATCAGTTCCACTGCACCAAATTTGTGGTTTCCGAGTGTAATACCTACACGAGTTATAATAGAAATAACCAAAATCATTACACGCGTGCTTAATAAAATTGAGGGCTCCCTCAATTCCTCATGAATTCCATTATCTAACTGGCTTTTAAAAACAATGGGACCAATCTGGAATTAAATACATTCAAATAAAAAATGAATTGTACGAATCGGTTCATGAATTACGAATTTCCGACTGGTAACAAACATTATACATAAAAATCCTCTTTTTCTGGAAGTCGGTTAAAATTGGTTTTGACGACTGTTTAGCCTAGTGGGTAGTGACGCTGCCTACGAAGCTGAAGGGTCGCCAGGTTCGAATCCCGGTAAAGGGCAAATGTTTGTGTGATGGACATGAATGGATATTTGTTTCTGAGTCTGGGTTGTTTTCTATTTTCAATTATCTTCAAAACGACTTGACCTATTAAGATTTGGATTTCTGTAAGGGGTTTGTGCGACGGATCAAGGAAAGTGTCTCATTCGCCGTCCTAAACCCAAAACGTCAGTGAGGAAACTGTTTATATTTTTCAAAAATAATTTATGCAGCTGAAAAGCCTGCAACTTTTTTCTGGTGCTAAGGAAGCTTATTCCTACCACCAAAAAAAGAATCAGGCAATCCTAAAATTTTCATCCATTCCCCATTCTATCGAACCGTCAAATGTACAGAACTCATTTATGTGCTTTTTTTAAAATACAGTATTAAAAACTCTTTGGTCTTATGTTAAATTTATAAAAAATCTTAACAAGATCAACGTCACGCAATACTTACTCCACACTTACTCTAACACAACTTTGGACCTTTTTACGGCCGATATTATTAACAACTAGCTGTTGCCCGCGACTTCGTCCGCGTAGAACTTTTTATCGTCTTAGAAAATGATTTCTATCAATACAAAATTTTAACCCTCTTTTAGGGGATAATTAAAAAAAAAATTGATGTTCATTTTCTAGTTTGTGAACAAACAGTCTAAAACCAAAGTTAAAAATCTCATACTTTAAAAATGCCTTGAAATACTCAAACTTTGAACCAATTTTAACTCTCTTAGGGGATGAATTTGGAAAAACTCTGAAATCAGTTTTGTAGTCTTTTAACGTACAGAATAAGACCGAAGTTAAAAATCTCTTACTCACACTTTAAAATTTTATTGCTCGCCATTTAAAATTTGAACCCCCTTTTAAACCCCCTTAGAAGAACTTTTTTCGTAAACTTTTAAGTCTCTAGCTCAAAAAAAGTGTTGCCCATACAAAGCTTTCTTAACCCCCTTAGGGGTAGAATTTTCTAAAACTCTGAAAGTACTTTATTATTAATTTTAATAAGTAACATTTTGAATAGTTTTAAGTCTAGTAAAAAAAAAAGTTTTTCCCACACAACACTGGCTACCCTTCTTAAGGATCTTAAGGATCCCCTTAGGGATGGAGTTTTCTAAAACGCTGAAAGTTCTTTTTTAGTATTCTAATAAGTAATCTTTTTGCAAAGTTTTAAGTCTAACTCAAAAAAAAGTGTTGCCCATGCAAAGCTTGCTCTCCTTTTTAACCCTATTAGGGGTGGAATTTTCTAAAACGATTTGTGTTCTTTTTTTGTATTTTAATAAGTAATCTTTCTACAAAGTTTCAAGTCTCTAACTCAAAAACATAAACTTTCCCTGATAAAAACTTTGCACCCCTTTTTATCCCCCTTAGGGATAGATTTTTTCAAAACGCTGAAAGTCTTTTTTTTTGTATTTTTATAAGTAATCTTTCTGCAAAGTTTTAAGTGTCTAGCTCAGAAAAAGTGTTCCCCATACAAACCTTGCACCCTTTTTTAACCCCCTTAGGGAATGATTTTTGTAAAACGCCGAATGTAGTATTTTTCATGTTCTAATAAGTAATTTTTCGTCAAAGTTTTAAGTCTCTATTAAAAAAAAATATGTTTTTCCCATACAAACTTTGCACCCTATTTTACCCCCTTAGGGGTGAAATTTTCCAAAACGCTGAAAGTACTTTCTTTGTATTTAAATAATCTTTCTACAAAGTTTTAGGACTCTAGCTAAAAAAAATAGTTTCCCACATACAAACTTTGCACCCCTATTTTAGCCCCCTATTTTTAGGGGTAGAATTTTCTAAAACGCTGAAAGTACTTAATTTGTATTCTGATGACTAATCTTTCTACAAAGTTTTAAGTCTCTATTTAAAAAAAAAATTGTTTCCCCCATACAAAATTTGCACCCCTATTTTACCCCCTTAGGGGTAGATTTTTTTAAAACACTGAATCTAGGTACTTTATTTGTATTCTAATGAATAATTTCTCTACAAAGTTTTAAGTCTCTATTTAAAAAAAAGTAGTTTTTCCCATACAAACTTTGCACTCTTTTTACCCCTTTAGGGGTAGAATTTTCTAAAACCCTGAAAGTTCTTTATTTGTATTCTAATGACTGATCTTTCTACAAAGTTTTAAGTCTCTATTTAAAGAAAAATGTTTCCCCCATACAAACCTTGCACCCCTATTTTACCCCCGTAGGGGTGGAATTTTCCAAAACGCTGAAAGTGTTTCATTTGTATTCTAATAACTAATTTTTCTACAAAGTTTAAGTCTATAGCTCAAAAAAAAAAGGTTCTCCCATACAAACTTTGCACCCCCATTTTACCCCCTTAGGGGTAGAATTTTCAAAAATCCCTTTTTATCCCTAGCCCACGTTATAAAAGCAACATACTGTGCAAAAATCAACTCTCTAAGATTAGTAGTTTCGGCTGTGCGTTGATGAGTGAGTGAGTGAGTGATTGAGTGAATAAGTCAGTCAGGACATAGGCATTTATTATGTATACATAGATAGAAGATAATGAAACTCCCATTCAAATATCTCAAAAAATTATGAAGCTACATCCGTTTTAATGTCGCTTGTTAGAGTGAGAAAACGATGAGGGACTGTGACGTCAATATACTCGAGCGTCATAGTAAAAAACAATCGTTTCATATGAAGGTGCGTTTTGCGGAAATGGGACAGAACATACCCCCTCTTAAAACTTTGGACTCTTATAACTTAATCATTACCTATATAACCTCTTGCTTTGTTTTTTTCTCCATTTGACTATATTTATTTTAAATTCTTTTTCGAGAAAATACATTATGATTATTTACCATATTTTCGATTCCTGAGCTATAACCACGAATTTCGGAATTCGAAAATATTCGGGTATCTCTATCTCTATCGCACTAACCATACTCGAGTGACAGGGATGCAAATATATGAACATTGAGTATCGGTTTTCGTGGTAGCGCCGCAGGTACTTTGGCTGAATGCGCCGAGCGCGTGCCATTGTCATTCAAAAAAAACAAATTCGTGTTAATTATATTGTTCAAATTTGTTGATTTCATTTATTGAAATTACGACATAAAACGACATTTGCGCATATAAGTTCTCATATCAGAATCGAATATTTTTTTATGGTTTATATTTTAGCATTTGTCTCGTAAAGGTCTATCGTAGACGGGATTTAAATTATTAATAAGTGAAAGGCAAAGCAATTCCGCCATTTTGACGAAAATTTGACGGTTCTTATAGCTGACAGTTGGAGCAGCGTTTGATTTCAATAAAAATAAATGAAAAATTAAATGAAGTCGTATATTTCGGAAAATTAATTAACTGTCGCAGTCGGATAAAAACTATCCTAAGTTGCAGCTAGAATAATAATGTACCTATATAAAATGTTTCATATTTTTCCGTTCATGGGATGCTGAGAACATTCGAACCGCGCAAAGCTTAGTTTCAAACTGGCTGATTCTTTTTTTAATTTAGAGATTTATTATATGTGGAGATAATATTCATTACTTAACATTTAGAATCACAAATTCAAAGAAAGGCATTATTAATGCCTGAATTAAGTTTCAGATAATAATGAGCACCATCTAGCGAAGCGGTCATAGCTCATCATAGCCCAGTGGCGCCTGGGAATCGGAAACGATAACGCTGGTTAAGCAAAGATGGCAGCGGTCAGTCCTTGGATGGGTGACCGCCTGTTTGAGTGGTTACTTAAATAAGCGCTTTGGAAGGCACGCTAAGCAGTTGAAGCTCAAAAAAAGCCATAGTGCTATAATAAACATGTTTATAATATATAGTTTAAAAACAAAAAAGATATATAAACAATAAAAAAAACGTATGACCATGACATGCTTTTCCCGGCTTTAATACTACGAAAAATCATTCTCTATAAAAAAAGAAAGCAAAAAGAAAGATTCCCTCGCTGGGATTTGAACCCCCGGCCAAAGGTGTTGTAAGCCAATGTTATTATAACCATAACCATTCGTCTAATCAAGCGGTGACAGATACTATGTATAATGCATTAACAAATCTTTATGCGAGAAAATCTCAAGTTTTCTCGGAAACGAGACCAATCTAGATCGATTTCTCGCCCCCGTAACCACCTATATTCCAAATTTCATCGATATCGTTAGAGCCGTTTCCGAGAACGTGATTGCAAATATGCATATATACATACATATATATATACAAATATTGCTCGTTTAATAGTATAGGATATACAGGGTGATTGGTAATTCGACCTATTCCTTGAAAGGGGTTATACTAGAGCTAATTTGCAACAATTTATGTCCAGTCAACCAGGGGTCAAAACACGACTTTTTTAATTTTTCGTGTTTTTAGTTTGTTTCAAAAAAAAATCGCCTTGCAGCCTTAAAGTGCTGATTGTGACAAAAATGTTTTTTTACCATCCAAATGGAAGTACTTTTGTCACAAGCTTAAGGCTGCAAGGAGAATTTTTTTCATACAAACTAAAAACTCGAATATCTCGGAAACCAGCGAGTTTCGACTCCTGGTTGACTGGACATAAATTGTCGCAAATTAGCTCTAGTATAACCCCTTTCAAGGAATAGGTCGAATTACCAGTCACCCTGTATATATACATACATATATATGTATATACAAATATTGCTCGTTTAATAGTATAGGATAGGATAAATGGACACAGGACTCTATTGTCAATATAATAAAGGCGTGGACAGATATTTATGTAATTATTTATGTACGTATTCGTTCACCTTCAACTGTACGTGAACTGGAGTACGCTTTTTATGTCCTAGATTAAAAGACCTTCACCTGTACTACTGGTTTACCTATACTAGAAGAAGTGTGTGAGGTTGATGAGGCTGCGTGAAGTTTACTGGTGGTCACAGTGAGTATGCGATGGTCTGCATGAGATCGAATCAAAACAGCGTGCACTTGCGGCATTGTTTTACCCTTGGCCCGGCGCTGATTGATTTACCTATGTACCTACGTTGCGCTGTATTGACGAATAGTTTGGCTTCAATCATTGGGCCGTGTGACCTAATGCCGATGCCAATCTACAGGATGGCTCCGAAATACTAACCTTTACGGATGGGCATGAAATATTATATAATTTTTGATAAAAAAGAAAAATTTGAACTGTTTATTTCAATAGTAGACAAAAATTACTCAGGTACGGCTTAACCCAGTCTTAAATTTTAAAGATTATTAGCTAAGTTTAGTTAGTTATATATCACGGATTGACTTTTTAATTTTTGTTAGTATTTGTTAGTTAAGTTAAGAATTATCATTATTTTTTACACTCAGTATGGCTTTCTTGATTAGTATGGCTTTGAGATAATTATCTAGTTCTAGTTAAGTAAAAATATCTGAGTATGTTATTTACCGGTTCATTAATTTAAATTTCATATGTTCTGACGTTAGTGGAAGCTAACGTAAGTAGGATGATTCAGACAATTGGGTACCTATATCCAGCCGGATAGAAAGGGAAGGGCGTCTTTGCATGATTCACATCATTGTCAATTGCACGTATTATAATTTATTTATGTTTCAAATGGCGTAACAATTATTCGTATCGATGTCGCTGATAGAGTTCCAGTATTATAATTGTATTGATATTTAAAATCAAAATAGGATGGATAGCGTGTTACTAAACATAATGTTTCCAATTTAACTCAATGCGTCTGTAGCGTGCTCCGGAATTAAGCCCTCAAGGTAATACACAAATTACATCAGAATTCAAAAACAGATTCTGTCTAGTTTTATTTTTAGGAGTTTTTTTATTGATAGTCTTGCAAAAAAAGGCCTTGGAAAGTGCTTTGAGCTCTTCATGGCCGCGGCCGTACGTACACTAATTCATTGCCAATACTTTTCGTAGCGCTACGCGCGTAGCCGATGTCTTATGTTTCCACGTTGTACTGGAAACTGCCTACGTGTAAACGGAGCCTAGCGGGTTACTAGCATATTAGTAGAATTAAAAGTGTTTAAGTGCACACATACAGTTGGTAAATTTGGCGTATGTTCATATACATGTCTTACCTGCTATCAAGTCAAACCTTTAAAACACAATAGAAATTACTTCAGAAATATCTTCATTGCGTAGAATCACGAACATGTTTCTTAAACCTCCTGTAGATTGCGCTCGTTTTGCGTCTCTAATTAGGTAGTAATTCTGTGGCCTTGCGATGACCGCGTGGTGCTTTATCTTGATTTTGAGGATTTATTTGGTTTGAAACGTACGTAAGTACCTCCTACCTATATAATAATGATAATGAAATGTATCTTTCTTTCTTTACTTCTTCTTTCTTTATATGTAGTATATGTATAGTGTGCTGCCAAAATATACCTTGTGAAAATATACACCGTGTTTTTTTTGATTTCCGTTAACTTTAAGGGAAGAATCCTCAGGTTAAATGGAACTAATTTCTCTAAGAAACTAGTGTCTTAACTGTTACTATTTTTCAGATATTCAATAAATCAATTTCATGACCGATTCAGTGTGAAGGGTCCTTTATTTTATTTACGTTTTAATTTTCGTTAAACGAAAAAGGGAATTATTGGGATTTGAACCTGGGACCCCTCACTCCATAAGCAAACTATATACCACTGAGCCATGTGTTGACAAGTGCTGTCGTAGGTGAAAATTAACTTTGTGTTAATTGAGATTAAGTGTTAGAGCCCTCCCACACTGTAATATTGATTTAGTTTGTATGAAAAATGAAAAAAAAAAAATCGAATTTTACAAAAAGCTACATGAAAAAAATGAAAATGAAAAATGAAAAAAGTTTATTTAGGTTATAAAAGTAAATTAACAGATAGCAAAGGTTGGAGCCTCCTATTAAGCAAGTAATTTTGCTTGTGTCAGGAGTAGGGAATGCAATTACCGGGCAAATTTCATTACCGGTAAATTACCGACTTGAGTAAGGCAAAACCGGTTAACCGATAAATTACCGGTAAATTCAATTTAGCTTATAAGTACCGTTATTTGACGTTTATTTATCATAAAAATAAGCTATGATATAGTATAAAGAGTTATCATGTGCCGTAAATGCCGTAATGATCAGATTCTTTAATATTTAAAACTTGCTCAGTAGTAAGAGGGCAAAAAACACAACTGAAAACGTTCCTTGGAGATTAGCAGGTAGGTAGGAATTGTCTCCAGTTCTACAGAAAATAACTACAAGCCCACTTAGTAGTCAAAATTATATTTCACTAAATAGATGTTTCTACGGGCTTCAAGAATAACCAACCATACCTAGATCAAAAAGAGTTAGTGGAGCTCATGGGGGTTCCAAATTGCGGTATTAGTTTAGCGATTCGGGGGGCTATATCTGTTACCTTAGTTCTGCTGCGGATAGCCTCATTTCTAATGGGATCACGCAGATAAACTCCCAGCATAGCCATCTTCATTGCTCTTTGGGTGACTTTTAGCCTTCTATTGAGGCCCGTAGTGAGCGACTACATTTCAGGTGCCATATATCATCACTGGCAACACACACTGGTCATACCGAGCCAACAGGACTGGAACTGGACAGTCTGTCATAGGTATATAAATCGTCTACAACTCTGAGCGTAAAGCGTCCGATTGTAATGGGAGTTGGCACTACATGGGCATTTGACATGATCTTCGTCTTATCCATGTTCATCTTTAGACCAACTCGCTCGGAGGCTTTACTGAGGTCATTGAGCATCGTACTTAAGTCCTCCATGGTCTCAGCCAAGACTATGAAATCGTCAGAAATCCGAAGGTGAGTGATGTACTCGTCGTTGTACTTCTACAGTTCAGAGTCTTGAAAAAATCCTCCAGTGCAGCGGTGAACAGTTTTGGGGAAATAAAATCTCCTTGACTGACTCCCTGCTGCAGCAGAATAGGTTTCGCGTTCAAATCCTGGAGTCGGACTCACGCAGTGGCGCTTTCGTACAAACAGTTCAATACTTCGATATAGCGGTAGTCAACTTGGTACCGCTGGAAAGACTAGTACAGCCCAGGTTTTGATCAAATCGAAGGCTTTTTCGTGGTTCGCGAACGCTAAGCAGAGAGGCAAGTTATGCTCCTCAGTCTTCTGTATAACCTGGCGGAGCGTATGGATGTGGTCTACGGTGCTAAAGCCTTTCCGGGAACCGGTTTGTCCGGGAGGCTTGAAGTCATCTAGCCTGCGTACGAAACGATTTGTAATGACTCTCGAAAACAGTTGACTGTCAAAATTTTGATATGGTTTATAAACATGGCTCAGAAGTCAGATGGGTTGGTAGTTCTTCAGCAGGGTGTTGTCAGTGTCACCCTTTTTGAAGAAAAGCACCACCACACTTCTGTTCCTTGCCTTTGGCTTTCTCCCTCCCAGTAAGACGAAGAGAGGTATTTCTTTGGATTGTAATGATGAGTATACCTCTAAAGTATGTTAAATAAGGCTTCTCTATTGTACTTTTTCAAACTGATCATTATTCATAATTTATAGAACGGAACCGGGAAGGTTTTAATATTTTAAGAAGCTTGTACAATCGATTGCATTAATTTGATCATACATGAGGTAACATAACGCTAACTAGTTTATTCAATTGACATTTCTACATGGTAAAAGGAGGGTTATTGAGGTATAATCATGACGATGAAGCATTAACAAACGTTAAAATGTAACGTTAAACGTTAAATTTTACTAATAATTTGTGTTTCGGTAAATTACCGGTTTTGATTTTAATTTACCGGTAATTTACCGGCCCCATATTTAGTCAATTTACCGGTTAACCGGCTAACCGGTTAACCGATTTGCATTCCCTAGTCAGGAGACACCGCTCTTCCAAAAAACAAGAAGTGGTACATAACCCATAATAAAGGTACTTAATATAATATAATATAATTTATATCTATTTATTTACTTAATTTAAAAGTAGGAATATATGTGTGTTGAACATATTTTAGCTATGTAATTGTATTTTAAATCTAAGAAAAATGTGTGTGTGTGTGTTTGTGGGTGTCGTGTGCGTGTGTGTGTGTCCGTATAAGTACAAAATCATGTTGTGCAAGATAGAAGTGCTTCCGTTTCATTATAAGTTAAGTTTTTTACGAGTATCCAATCAACTAAAGTAAGCTTAGAATTATAAGTTTGTAGCGGGTAAATGCTGATTTTTTTGTTTATACGATTATACAAACGGGCTGATTGAATGGCAAATTGCTTACCAGCATAAGAAGACTTGCAGTCTGGGACAGGAGCGACATTGTGCTTTCTTCTACGATTTTGGGTGTGCGGATAATACGTGAGGGTTTTATGTAGTCTTACTATAGAGTTAACAATGTACAGTTTCCGCATAGATAAAAGATCACAATCCTTGTAGAGCTTAGTGGTGGGATACAAGAATGGTTTCGAAAATGTAACTTTTAGTAAGCATCTTTGAGCTCTCTCGACTTCTAGGAATTTGGTTTTACTTGCGCCGCCCCAACTAGATATGCAGTAGGACATGATCGATTGTGCTAGAGTAGAGTACAGTGACTTCAGTAACTTTGTGGAGGCCACATTTCTGAGCACCTTGAAGACCCAGATCAGCTTCCTGATTCGCCCATTTAGATGTTCAATGTGATCATTCCATGCGAGTCTCTGGTCCAAAATTATGCCTAGATATTTAGTTGCAGGTACTTTGTCTATAGTTGTGCAATCACAATGTACAGAGTGTGCTTGATTGCAGGTATGTAATTTTAATTTGTGATTTTGTGAGGGCTGTGTGTTTTCGTACTTAGTGAAGCACATATAATTTGTTTTCGAGGCATTTAGTGTAAGCAGATTGCGTTTAAGCCATGAGGAGATTAAAGCAAGTCCTTTCTCTGCCTTAGCATAGACTGCTTCCCAAGTACGGTCATTGAAAACTACCACCGTATCGTCAGCGTAGGAAAACACACAACCATCGTGTCCAGTAAGGTTTGCAAGGTCATTTATATAAATTAAGAAGAGTGTTAAGCGTTCATGTTTATGTCAAAGTTTGAAACTACTCGCCAACAGATGGCGCTAGTAGGACTGATTCTGCGAAATTATATTAACATATTTTAGTATTAAAAACCACAATAATATCCATAAAAATATTACAATTAAGTACCATTTGTCAAAACCGCTCAAAGTTAATTGTTTCATGTGAATTTGTAGTTACTCAATTTTCTCCTAGATGTCGCTGTACTGGCGACAAACTAGATAACACTAGGTTGTTATAGTTTCCGTATAGTGATCGAGGTTGGCTTGCATGTATGACCTCAGACAACTGTACCTACTTATACTTATAGTAATAAATCGTTGCAAAGTAGAAAGTTCAGTGTATATTTTTGGGACCCCTTGACATGGTCCTTCGAGCCGGATTATTTCGGTTTCGCGAGGATTGTACGACAGAGGGCGCCAGCTGGCACAGCTGTGGATCGCAGCTAAAAGTGCAGCGGAGCCGAGCAACGTCATCGAGCAGCAGCAGCGTGACGTCATCAACGAGGACGGCGGTGACGACGGAGTGACGTCACGAATGGTGAAGTGTGAGTGCCAGTGGACAATTGTGAGTACTTTATTATTTTATATTGAGTGATGGACTTAGAATATTTCAAAGAATTCGGACTTAGTAAATTCATCAAATCAGTAGTCAGGACTTAGAATAGTTTTAAGAAAAGTGAACTGACGGGGAATCCACGCCCGATTTCTCCCAAGTTTCAAAACACTTAGAAAAATTGCGATGGAAGCACTCATCAAAGTCCAAGAAGATGCAAAGTTCAGACTTGATCGCGCATTTGAAAACTTTAAGAAGTCTCCTAAGGAGCGGCGGAATTCTGTAGACTATCTTAAGGCTAGACTGGACTTGTTAGAAGAGGTATGGACTCAGTTTTTACAGACACACACGCTGATAGTACAGGATAGTGACTCAGATGAATTACTCAAAACTAGTTATGTCGAAGAATCTGTTTATGAAGACACAGAAGAATTGTACATAGAATACAAGTGTCATCTTAAGTCTCAGTTAAGCAAAGTCAGTCCTACAACTACAGCACCGAGTGGGAAGTCTGGCGAGACCAGTAACCGGGCAGACAAAGCGGTAGATCTCGTCAAATTGCCAAAGATTTCGATTCCGATGTTTTCAGGCGAATACTCGGAATGGGTTAGTTTTCGGGATCTTTTCGTCTCCCTCATCCACAAAAATGAGTCCTTGGATAATGTCCAAAAGCTTTATTACTTAAAAAGTCATTTAACTGGAGAAGCAGAACGGTTACTTAGACACGTGCCGATAACCCAAGAAAATTATAGCACCAGTTGGGAGCAGTTGGAGAACAGATACAATAATAAGAAATATTTATCAAACTGCATTCTAAACAGACTGTTGAGTCAACGTAACTTACCTACAGAATCTGCAACTGCCCTGAAGGAACTGTTGGATACCACAAACGAATGTCTGCAAGCATTGACGACTTTAGGCATAGATATTAAGAGTTGGGACATTATAATAGTGCACTTAATTTGTTTAAAGTTAGATATTGAGTCGCGGAAGCAATGGGAACTGAAGTCAAGTGAATCAGGCAACGAGTTGCCAACCTATGAACAGTTCAGGTCATTTTTGGAAACAAGATTTCGCGCTTTAGAGTTCATAGATCCCAAGGCTTCTCGACCCTATCATAATCATAACACACCAAAAGGTTTCAATGCCCCTGCTCAGTCAAAGGTTTATCATGTGATGACCTTATCCTGTGCTTATTGTTCGCAAGATCATAAAATAAGTAATTGTAAAGATTTTTCTAAAATTGATACTGATGCTCGTCGTGGTTTTGTCCAGTCACATAGTCTATGCTTTAACTGTTTAGGCCCTAATCACTCAGTTTATTCATGTCGTCAATCATCTAGATGCCGAATCTGCCAAAGGAAGCATCATTCCTTACTACACCCCAAAAATGTTACACAAACAGCTGAGTCCCAGGAGAAAACTCACTCAGTTGTAGCGAATGTAGTTGTACCAACAGCTGCGTCCCACTCATCAGCTCATGAGGTCCATGATGAGTCCACTACCAACATTAAAACCCACTTTTCGACATCATGCAGTCAGGTTTTGTTAGCAACTGCACTAGTGAATGCCACGTCGAAATCTGGTAAAATTATCACGCTTAGATGCTTACTCGACCAAGGTTCACAGGCTTCGCTGATAACGGAGTCTGCAGTCCAACTGTTAGGACTTAAGAAAATAGGGCACAAGAGCACTATATCAGGGTTAGGGAGTGACGAGAGCGCTGCTATAGCCTCTAAGTCGATGGTAAATTTAAAAATTCAATCACTCCTTGATGCCTCGTTTGAGTTAGAAGTTAGTGCCTTTGTGCTGAGCAAGCTTACATCGGTTTTGCCGGAAAGGAGAATCGTCGTACAGTTATGGTCGGAGTTCACAAATATTGAGTTAGCAGATCCTTCCTTTAATCAACCGAACAAAATCGACTTGCTTCTGGGAGCAGATATCTATGGTAAGATATTGCTAGAAGGAGTCATTAAGGGATCACCAGGAGCGCCAACAGCTCAGAAGACTGCCTTGGGTTGGATTCTTTCAGGTCCAATTCTGAGAGAGAAAACAACGCCACAGGACACTGTCAGAGTGAATCACGTTAACGTAAACGATAACGAACTCCTGAAACAATTTTGGGATCTGGAAGCTGACAATAGTGTCTTGGCGTCTAAAGAAGATTACAACGATGAAGAACGAAGATGTCAAGAAATCTACGCTGCTACTACTAAACGAGACAGTAGTGGCAGATATATTGTGAAATTGCCCTTTTGTGAAGAAAGTCCAAAATGCAAGGAAGGGAAATTCGAAGTTATAGCGACTAAACGGTTTAGTCAATTAGAAAGAAGATTTGATAAAGACCCTCAATTAAAGGCGCGTTATACGGAAGTAAAAAAGGTGTTGGGTCTAACCTGGAATACGAAAGCGGATACGTTTGAGTTTGTAGTTCAATTACCACCGCTTCAGGTTCCCATAACCAAAAGACGGATAATCTCCGACATATGCCGGTTGTTCGACCCGCATGATTGGGTCGTGCCAGTCATTATTCGAGCAAAAATCTATATACAAAAGCTGTGGCTAACCAGGATTGACTGGGACGATGAGGTTCCACCACAGCTGATACTTAAATGGCTGAACTTTAGAGAAACCCTAACCCAAATTGCAAAGTTCAGCATTCCAAGATGGCAACTGACTCAAAATCTCGTTCAAGACTTTTGGCGCCGTTGGTCGAGTGAGAATCTGACGCAATTCTACCACAGATACAAGTGGGCTCATCAAACTCCTGAGCCATGTGTGGGGGACGTAGTTTTGGTCAAGGAAGATGCTCTCCCTCCATCTAGATGGTTGTATGATGTTATAGTACAAAAACATCCAGGTGCAGACAACATCACATGAGTGGTCAGTTTAAAATGTAAAGATTCTATTATCAAAAGGGCTGTAAATAAACTTTGTTTTTTGCCTGTGAATTAAGTCACAGATATTCTATTATGTTTAATTTAATTTAATTAACACTGTTCCTAATATAGTATACATGTTTGAATGTCAATCTATCATGTGTTTTCATGTGTCAATTTGAAGTTTAGCATCTTTGTTTTCTATACATGTCATGGCGGGCGGTTTAAGGACAACTGTCTCATTTGGTCCTTGGCGGGCGGAATGTTAAGCGTTCATGTTTATGTCAAAGTTTGAAACTACTCGCCAACAGATGGCGCTAGTAGGACTGATTCTGCGAAATGATATTAACATATTTTAGTATTAAAAACCACAATAATATCCATAAAAATATTACAATTAAGTACCATTTGTCAAAACCGCTCAAAGTTAATTGTTTCATGTGAATTTGTAGTTACTCAATTTTCTCCTAGATGTCGCTGTACTGGCGACAAACTAGATAACACTAGGTTGTTATAGTTTCCGTATAGTGATCGAGGTTGGCTTGCATGTATGACCTCAGACAACTGTACCTACTTATACTTATAGTAATAAATCGTTGCAAAGTAGAAAGTTCAGTGTATATTTTTGGGACCCCTTGACAAGAGCGTAGGGCCCAGAACACTTCCCTGGGGGACACCAAACCCTACCTGCTGCTCATGACTGGTGAGATTACCGATCTTAACTTTTTGTGTTCGGTCATGTAGGTAATCAGAAAAAAGGTCTAGTGATTTGCCTCTAATACCCAAGCGCTCAAGTTTCCTTACAAGGATGGGGAGAGAGACGGTGTCAAAGGCCTTCCGCAGGTCCAGGAAGATGGCTAGGCATTTTTTTCCACCGTCTACTTTAGTTGTTATTTCATTGGTGAGAGCCAGCACAGCATCCTCTGTGGATCTACCCCGCCTAAACCCATATTGCGATTCTGAAAGGATGTTAAATTTGTTTAGAAAGTGTAATAATCGTTGATTCATAAGTTTCTCTATTATCTTTGAAATTGCTGGTAGTACTGATATGGGTCGATAATTATTGACATCATCTCTCTCACCTCCCTTGTACACCGGGGTGACAATAGCTTGCTTGAGTTCGGACGGGAAGACTCCGTTAGAAAAGCATAGATTAGTCAATCTGGTTATGATTGGGACAACAACAGGCCTGGCAAGTTTCAAAAAGGTGGTGGGAATATTGTCCCAACCAGGTGCACTGTCACTTTTTAAACTCATCAAAATGGTGTCAACCTCTTGAGGGCCCGTGTCTAGGAGTACAAAAGAAGAGGAAATACTTAGCACTGAGTCGGCTACGTTAGGGCTGGGGTTATAAGGGGGGTCAGGGGCAATGGCTTCAGCTAGTTTCTTGCCTACAGTTGCAAAATAAGAGTTTACATTATTTATGGCATTAATGGGAGTTGGTTTGGTGTTTAGTAATTCTGTGCCATGGTTTTCTTTTGGTTTATAGTTGGTAATTTTTTTAATTGTCTTCCACAATACTTTAGGATTTTTAGTCGATTTAGCTAGTTGGTCTCTCTCATATTTACGTTTTAGTTTCCTTATGAGATTGTTACAGAAGTTGCGGTATCTTCTGAACGTGATCTTCAGGATCTTATTATCAGGGTCAGAGCGAGTTTTGAGTCTCATTTGATTTCTGTTTTTTATACATTTAAGAATACCTGGGGTAATCCAGGGTTTAATCATCTTTTTGTTCCTAGGTACCTTTTTAACAGATGTGCTCTCTTTTAGTGATTTAATGAGGCATTCTAGGAGCTTTTGTATAACGAAGTGGGGGTCGTCACTAAATAAGAGTGGGTGTAAGTTTGTCTCAAGTAAACTACGGAGGGCATGAGAGTAGTCAAAACTATTTGTTGTAACCGGGATTTTTTCTTTTGCAGTATTATAAAGGGCCAAGAATATTGTTAAATGGTCAGTAATTGTCGTGTTGATTACTGCTGTGCAAGCTGTGATTTGATTTAGTTTAATTTTTAACATAAAATGGTCTAAGCAGCTGTTTTCCCTTGTAGGAAATGTGTGACCTGGAAGAAAACCAAAGGTGGATAACATATTTAAATAGTTATTTCTGTTTGTTCGATCAAGAGAGGTTTCCTGTGGGCGTTGTATAAGGTTGATATTTATGTCTCCTGTGATTACTATGGTATTAAAGGTTTTAATGGTTTCTAGATGTACACAGAGAGAGTCTATAAATTTAGTAACATTTGTGTTAGATGGGGATCGATATATACCAATTATTATAGCATTATCTAATTTTATTTGTATGCAGGATGCTTGGTCAAGTTTAATTTCACGTGTAATGGCATCAAATCTACAACTCGCATAGACAACCACACCGTCATTTTGGTTATAGTAGTTAGTGGTGGCAAATGAAGTGTAGTTAGGGATGTTGGGCACAGGCCTGGATTTATTAAGTCTACACTCAGTAAGTACCAGGTAGTACATACCAGGTAGCTTCTGTTAATGAACCGAACATCGTGTCGAAATTAACGGAAATCAAAAAATACACGGTGTATAACGTATTTATATAGAATTGCGAAGATATGACAATGAGGAGTTACCTCTGAATAAAGTCTGTTCATTAATTGAACGGACTAAAATGACAGGTAGAAATGTCACCGCAACGAATAATTATACCAGATTATTACAAACAGTGCGGTGCTATGATTACGGTTTCTGGTTTAATTCTCAAATGGGATAGACTATTTAGTTTATTTTTTGTGTTTGATGCTTATTTATATAAAAGGGTATTTAGCCAAGAATTCTGTATCTGAGTTTCGATGAGATGAATTTCATCCGCGACAGAAAATAACGCAAAGCAATAGGCTTACGAAGAAACTGTTCAAACTATTCTGCTAGTTAGTTTCTACGTTTTATCTTAAAACTTTCCGGTTATTATCGGTTGTAGCACATCAATATTTAAGAAATGTAAAAAACTGACAACACATGATACGTCATTTTAGTCCGTTCAATTAATGAACAGACTTTTAGTGGTGTAATTAATTATATAAGCAGGCCTATAAATGAAATAGAACCATAGCAAAATTATAATTTAGTTCATCGATGGCGAATCATAAATTTAACTCTCAAGTATTGCGAAGTGATTTAAAAAATAAACGAAACGAACAAATTTGAGCTCGGAGATCAATTACCTTTAATTATTCTGCTGTAGCATCGTTGGTGGGCATTCACAAGGTTAAGTTAACCACACAAATATATCACAGGCATACCCGACTGCCGAAGGAGAGGAGGGTTATATTTTTCGAGCGTATGTATGTATGTGTGTATGTCTTATTCTTTGACACGCCCTGTAGCCAAAACCGTTTGACGGATTTCGACATATGAAGTATCATTAAATTCGTCTCAGTTGCAAAAGTGACATAGGCTATAAAAAAATCCAAAATTTCCACGAGATAAAAAAAATACGCGTGAAAAACGGACCTGGAAAAAAATGTGCGGGACAATTAATAGTCAAAGTGTCAAGAAGAGGTTCTAATACTTATTTGCATCTAGTATCGAAATGTCACTCAATCCTTTACCGCCAATATATTTGAATACAAAACACATGGTTGTATATATCAAAGACTTACATACTGAGATAGACAGGCAACTTGACCAAAGTGAGAAGGCATTTAATGCTTGCGTATACAGGCGCCATCTCTACTGCGATACTTAAAACTTTTCTTTGAATGTACAAAACATACAAAAAGTGCGTCGGTCGTAAGGTTTGAACCCCGGCTCATCGACTCCAAATACCGCCGTCTGTACCCCTAGGCTACTGATGTCTTATGACAATACGGCGAATTTTGAAATACCTTGACAGCCTAGCCTAGCAATCGCTAGAGCTTCAGAGAGTTTGCCACCTATCCAGAAGGTGGCACTGTTTTCAATAAGAAACTGGATTTGCATTAAGTTCTAAGTTCGCATAGCATGGTATATATTTTTAACATTGTAGCAGATCGTAAAAGCGATATCTTAACGTGCTGAAACTGGATTTTGTGACCTATTTAATAAGTGTGCATATCAAGAAGTTATAGAAAGATGAATTCTAATGTGAGGATTGAAATTGGCCGCTTAGAAGGAAGTACAAACTGGCAGACGTGGAAATACAAGATTTCCCTGCTCTTGCGGAGCACCCTAGGTACGCTAGACATAATTCAGGGCCAAGTAACTAAGCCAGAGCCACCAGCGGCACCGGTGTTACCAGAAACGGAATTGGAATATAAGACGAAATTGGATAACTCTCCAAAGCCTTGACAGTCATGCAAGTCATGCCTTGCTTATTCTTACCACAAACATGACCGAAGAAACCCTGCACAAGGTCATGCGGTGCAATACGTCAAGTGAAATGTGGAAAGAGTTGCATCGTCTTTACGATAGTGCCAAGGAGGATCGAAGTTATGAACTTTGCATGAGATTCTTCCACTTTCAGAAGACTGAAGATCACGATATGGCTACTCAGCTCACACACCGAAGCATACGACCCGCCTGAAGCAGTCATCGTAGCCTATGGATGCTTGCCGCTCCAGAGGTGTGATTCCTATGCGTTTTGTCGAAGCTTTAAAATTGTATACCTACTCGTTTCTTAAAGCACCCCATACTGTATTCCTTCAAGAAAACCTCGGCGTGGTACAGTCAGCATCAAAAGTAGCTACACAATCGAAGAGGGCAAAAGTTCTTATTCCCTTTTAATAAAGACTTTTGACGTCTTCGTTTGCGTAGCTACTTTTAATCATGACTGTACCTCATTCCACAACAGGAGCATTCAAGGGAGGATATTCTTCTGAAACAATGTTTTCAGTCAATTCATTTTATTTAATATTTAAAATAAAGATAAATACATGAAAATAAAATTTAGAATCCTTATAAAGGACTTCTGATGGACTGTATAGCTGGAGTGATTATTTATAGGAAATATATTAAAACCAAGCCGACTCAATCTGTTTTCGACAGCAATATATTGACAACTGATAAAACAAAATAAAACATTCCAAAAGTATAAAAATAATAGACAAAAAAAGGTACAAAATAGGTTGCATCCGCAACATCCCACCCCCTAGTGTGCGAAAGCACACGAAGCTAGCCGGGCCAGCCAATAAGGAGCCCTACGCGTCTAGCCTGACCAACTTTTTGGAGGGCCGACGAAGAAGGCCTCCCTGTGTGGCTACGTCCACCACCCTGACTACGCCATCTCGGCCAGGGAAGGTTGCAGTGATGCGGCCTCTTGGCCAAGTTCCTCTTGGAAGATTTTCGTCCACGATGAGTACCAGGTCACCGATGTTTAAGTCGCGTTCCCTGTTTTCGCCTGTCTGTCGTGGTTGCATTGTAGGTAGAATCTCTTTCACCCAACGGTTCCAAAAATGGTCGGCTAACCTCAAGGCCTTCCTCCAGTCTGCTCTACGAAGAAGGTCTCGGTCGTCAAGGGTTGCAGGTAGGACTTGATTCGAGGATGTGCCAATTAGAAAGTGGAAAGGTGTCAGCGTCTCCTGGTCATCTTGACTCACAGAAACGTGACTTAGGGGCCGGGAGTTGACAATGGCCTCAGCTTCCATCAGGAGGGTCACGAGTACTTCTGCGTTAGGTGCCCTTTCGCGTAGGGTGGCGTTCAGTGCAACTTTGACGGTGCGAACTAGCCGTTCCCAGCATCCACCAAAGAAAGGAGCAGCGGGAGGAATAAAGCTCCAATTGATTCCTCGGCTGGCAGCAAAATCGTTGACATCTGTCTGATAAAACTCCCGTAATATTCGGTCACCACCAACAAAACAAGTTCCGTTGTCAGAGAATATTGTTTCGGGAGCACCTCTCCTTGCAATAAATCGACGTAAACTCATTATCGCTGAATCAGCCGTCAGGGAGTGCACAAGTTCCAAATGGACGGCTCTGGAAGTCAAGCAGGTAAATAGGGCTACGTATCGTTTTTCCTGTTTGCGTCCGATTGTGGAGTTAATCGGGCCAAAATAATCAAGTCCAGTGAAATTAAATGGGCGGCGATGGTGGGCAAGCCGCTGCGGAGGAAGGTTTCCAGTCATTGGATTCATCGGTTTTGACTTCCTGATCCGACAATACAAACATTTGCTGGCGACGCTTCGTATGGTGCTGCGCAAGGGAAGAAGCCAGTATCTCTGTCTCAGCTCATTGACGACCATCTCATTATTCGCATGTCCAGCCTTGCGATGGTAAAAGAGAACCAAAAGGCGCACGACTGGGTGATGACCATCTAACAGTATGGGCGATTTGACTTCGGTACCGACGTCTTCTACAGCCTCAATTCTGCCGACCAAACGTAGCAAATTGTCCGTTCCCATCTTGGGTGATAACTTTGCTAAGCGACTGCTCTTGGGCAATAACTCTCCTCGTTCAATCCGCAGAATTTCTTCTCCAAATGTCTCGGACTGTACTTTCTGCAGGACGTGCCTTTCTGCGGCTTGCATCAATTCCGCTGTCAGGGGTAATAGAGCGGTGGACGTAGGCGCGTTTGTACGTTGACGAACCCTAAAATCGGTGCTAGGATCAGTGTGATCAATGTGTCTAACGCGGTCCAAAAGTGAGCGAAATTTAGAAGCCGCCTGCAAAACGCGAGCAGTGGCGCGCAGTAAGCGCAACCAGTCACTAAAACGACTGAAATCCGCGGTGATAACCAGATGCCCAACCACAAGTGTAGGAGTATGCTTAAACTCTTCATGAACTGGAGGCTGGCCAGCTGGTTCCACAGGCCAATTTTCCGGAGAAGCCAGAAGAAATGAGGGGCCGGTGAACCATCGGTGGTTAGGGTTGATATGGAGAGGTTTGATTCGCGTGGCATCGTCCGCGACGTTCAAGTCAGTTGGGACCCATCTCCAGTCTTGAACGCATGAATTTTCAGTTATTTCGCCGATCCGATGGGCCACAAAGGGCTTGAACGTTCGTGCGTCACTTCTTAGCCAGCTAAGGACAGTTCTCGAATCTGTCCAAAAAAACGTCCGAATAGGCTTTTTCTTGTGAAATTCCTTGATGGTCATAGCAAGGCGTGAAGCTATTAAAGCACCCTGCAATTCTAGGCGTGGAATTGAAGTGGGCTTCAATGGCGATACTCTTGCTTTACTGGATATGAGAGCAAGCTTGACTGTACCGTCTGCGTACAAAAAACGCCAATAAGCGACAGTCGCATAGGCAAGCTCGCTCGCATCCGCAAAAACGTGTAGCTCCCTGTGCAGAGGCTCGCCGTTTACCTTAGCGTACCAACGTGGAACTCTAATATTAGATATATCTGACAGTTCTTTAAACCATTCGTTCCACCTTAATACCTGTGAAGGTGGAAAAACCGTGTCCCAGTCAATGTTGGATCTCCATGCCTCCTGAAGGAGTATACGGCCCTTGACCACTATAGGGCCAAGCAATCCTAGTGGGTCGTACACTTTCATGAGGTGGGACAAAACTTTACGCTTAGTAAAAACACCATGTAACTTGAGCCCTTCTAAACCAGTCCTAAAACCAATGGTATCCGATATAGGATCCCAAGAGACACCTAAGGCTCTGACGTTAGTTGATTCACTACCAAGAGACACTTCAGTAGGCTGTGCAGCGTGCAATTCAGTTGGAACAAGACGCAACGCTTCCTGGCTGTTAGAAATCCAACTACACATTTCAAAACAGGCGTTACGGTGGATAGTCACCACATCGGATGCCAGCTGCGCAGCTTCAGTTACCTCATCAAGACTGTCCAAAAAATCATCCATATAGGAACTGTGAATGCTTGCATTGGCTGCGTTGGGATACAAATCCTGATGTGACATTGCATTTTTATTTTTGATATACAGCGCAGTAAATGGACTGGATGACGCCCCGAAAACAACAGCTGTCATTCGATACTCTTTTATGGGAGTTGTGTTCTTTGACCTAACGTCGCGCCATAAAAAACGTAATGCGTCCCTATCTTGATCACGGATCCGTATTTGGGGAAACATCTCCTTAATATCCGCTGTCATTGCGACAGCGCCCTCTCTAAAACGCCAAAGTATGCCTAATAAGTTTTCTAAGAGATCTGGTCCTTGAAGAAGCAACGAATTTAAGGAAACGCCTTGATTCATTGCGGCTGCATCATGGACGACACGGAGTTTACGCTTTTGTGGGTGATACACCCCAAAATGAGGCAAATACCACCTTATTTCGGTATTGGTTTCACTTTGAGTTGTATCAGAAGATTCAGAAGTCGTTTTTAAGTTTATTTTATCCATGTCTGTGGTTGACATGTAGTCATGACATTTTGGTTGCACTTTATTCGGACTGACTGTACCATATTGAATGTAACCTGACGAAGTGTTATTTTTATTTGGACATTCCACTAAATTGTGTTTACTGTTGATAACATTGGTACCGTTCCTATTACTGACAGAATGACCATAATAAGTGACAGGATCACATTCTTCAGCATAACCTTTGGCAATCATATTGTCAATAAACCTTTTGTACGCTTCAGCAAAATCGGACTCTCGAAACATACGTCTTTCTAAACTTAAGAAGCGAGATAGGGCTTGCGGATAACTGTCGGGAACGCACTGAATATTATCCCGCCATGGAAGTCCTACCTCATACCTACCAGTTGGCAAACGTGTGGTAGTATTGTGTAAGATCTCAACAGCTCGAGCATCCAGTTTACTATGAAGTTTCTCATGTTTGGTAATACCCAGTGAGTCCAATTTGTACTGCTCCTTTATTAGCAGTTCTAAACGTTCATGTTCAGTAAGCTCAATACGGTCTAGGTGACAGTGGTTGACAAACTCAACCGGTTTCGTTTTACTAGAAGCCACTCCATACAATGTCCAACCAAGCCAGGTGTGACAAGCTACCGGCTCATTACGACTACCAGCGCGGATATCACGAGATATTGACAGATGCCAGTGCTCGGCACCAATCAGCACGGTTGGCATAGCGTCAGTGTACGTCAAATAATCGGTTAAATCACTCAAATAATCGTAAGACTGTGCGGTGTGTTTGGACAATGTTTGCGTGCTCAAGCTGAGTAAGGGCATGGCCCTGGCACGATTGACTAAAAACCTGTCAGATTCGTGTTTACCCTGTATGTAAAAGTCCACATAAGAAATCTTAGTAGTTTTGTGTAAGCCACCTACAGCATTGACAGTAATAACCTCCTCTGGCCCTGACACCCCGATACGGGCAGCCACTTTAGAATCAATTAACGACGCTGTACTGCCATCGTCTAGGAGTGCGAAGGTTTCGTAACTGCCAGCTGGTCCAGACACAATAACTGGTACCACTTTTAATAATGCGCTGTGTGGTTGTGTTTTGGTTGTCGTTCCAACATGTTGACTTAAAATACCTGTATTAGAAACCATGACGTTTTCTTTTGACAACTCCTGTGTAGTCTTGGAACAGCACGGCGTGTGTTTGGCATCCCTTTCAGACAAATTCGCATACCCAATATTATTGAACGCAGTACACTCAGTTTTGTTTAGCGGTGCCGTACACCCCGTATTGTTCATATTGTTTAGTTCTGTTTCACACTCATGGTTGAGCGCAGCTGTACACACTGTATTATGGAACGCCTGTGTATGGTGTGTTTGCGGTGATGTAAATGTATCCTGCCTGCCGTGTAAAAGTGGATGGTGTCGGAAAGTACAACCGTCGACACCACAAGGGTTCACTTTACATAACTTCCACTGATGTGATTTACTCTTTAGACATTTGTAGCATATTTTGTGTTCACGCAACCAACACCACCTGTTTTCAACTGATAACCTTGTGAATTCGGAACAGTTTTTTATATCATGGCACTTTTTACAATAAATGCATTCGGTTTTGTCACCTGTTTTAATATTGTCATGTGTCACAGCGTGAATATTTTCACGTTTGAATTGTTTATTGACAGGCACAATGATGTTTTGTTGTGTAGCAATAAAACCTATTTCAGGAGATAATGCGAATTTAATATAACGCTCGTGTTCACGAGTTAGAAAATCAGATAAAAGTTCTAACTTTGACATGAGAGGGTTTGACATTTCTGACGCATAGTCAGACCACCTCATCTTCATTAAAGGGTTAAATTTGCCCAAAATACTATGAAATAGCTCAGGTGAATGTAAATATTCTCGTAGACCGAGTAATTTCATAGTAGAAAGGCTGTTTCGTACCTTGTTGGCAAAAATACCAATCTCCTTAAGCTCGGCGCCAAGCCGCGGCAGCGTTTTCAACACTTGTACCTCACCAAAGACGACCATTTCCGGGCACGCAAATGTTCGCTCGAGTGCGTGCATGATCTCCTCGGGGGCAGCTGCCGTGTGGAGCAGCGAAGCGACCGCCTCACGCGCGGGTCCGCGAAGCGCGTTCTGTAAACGCGCAACGTTCTCTGCGGGGGAATGAGAAGACTCAGTACTACTAAATTGACGTTTAAATTGTAGCCATTGGGAACCATTCCCGAAGAATGTAGGGAGTTCTATGTTGGCTCTACGACCTGAAGCCAAAGCTTTTGCTGCAGCTGCAGTGTCAGCAATCGCTTTGAGTATAATTCCATCGTTTCCTGTATTGCGATGCAATTCGACAGTTGGCTCATTCGTCATGCGTAGGCAGCTACCCTGGTTTATATCGCGAACCCAAGATGCCGTCCGGGAATGAACATTACTGGCCGACTTTGCGGAACGTTCTTCGGCTTCTTGAGCGGCCAGAGCAGCTTCCATTTCTAATTGTTCTACTTGTTTTACCTGCTCAAGTAGTTTTCTTTGTCGAGCAATCTCAATTTCTTGCTCACGAATCATCAATTCTTGCTCTCGCTCCATACTTCTGCGGGCCAACTCGGCCTCCGCAGAAAGCCTCCGTGCTTTTATAGTAGCTGATGACCGCGAAGACCCTGATACGTGCGACCTGCAACTAGGAGAAACGTCAAAATGTTCGGCTGCAACAGCGGAGCCGCAGCCGCCGGTGGTGGTAGTTGCGGGACACGCGCGAACAATATCGAGAGCTGCGGGTGTTTCTGTGGCATCAGTCTTCGTGAGGCCCTGACTTTTGGACCGACCGACCCCACCCACAGCGGGTGCACCTGGTTCTGAACGTGTCGCCTTACGACTTTTAGCCGGCGTTGCCAGCTGCTTGGTTCTACTTCGCATATTCATTATAAGACGGGAGAAGGATCAAATATAAAGGACTTCTGATGGACTGTATAGCTGGAGTGATTATTTATAGGAAATATATTAAAACCAAGCCGACTCAATCTGTTTTCGACAGCAATATATTGACAACTGATAAAACAAAATAAAACATTCCAAAAGTATAAAAATAATAGACAAAAAAAGGTACAAAATAGGTTGCATCCGCAACAATCCTCGTAACATTACCAATTACCAATGCGAAATAAGGTAAGCGTCCGAGTGCTCGACGCTGTACGATCTCAACGATCGATTTTTCTTTTTTCGAAATTAAGCCATGCCACTTTTAAGCTCTGACATGTGAAAGAGCCCTTGCGGCTTACTTACAGAATAAATATTTGAATTTTGAATTTTGACATAGAGTGTCCATGCCACATACTAGTACAGTATATGTGGATGACGGATTGGTGGATAAGGCTCGATACGTTTTGTGGCTAAATAAAATTGTTGATGACATAGCTATGGACGTGGCAATAGTGAAGTTGCGAATAGACAACGAGTCTGCATTAAAACTCAGCAAGTATTCGATTGAGAACCACTTGCTTGATAGAGAGTGCGGAGGGTGTGTGTCCGCGTGGGCTCGCCCTTCGGGCCTTCGACCCTCGGGCTCACGTAGAGAGCGAGCTCAGAAGGGACTCTTCGGGCCTTCGGCCCTACGCGGAGCTCGGTCTTCGGCCTCGCATGACCTTCGACCCTCAGGTTCGCTTGTAACACACTCGGCGGTAGTGAGTGTCCGCGTGGCCTCGCCCTTCGGGCCTTCGGCCCTCGGGCTAGCGTAGAGAGTGCGTTCTGAAGGGATGCTTCGGGCCTTCGGCCCTACGTGGAGCTCGGCCTTCGGCCTTCGTGGTCATTGAACCTCACCTTGGGGCCTTCGGCCCTCAGGTTCGCCTTTAAGACACTCGGGGGTAGTGGGTGTCCGCGTAGGCACGCCCTTCGGGCCTTCGGCCCTCGGGCTCGCGTAGAGGGCGCGCTCTGCAGGGACGATTCGGGCCTTCCGGCCCTGCGCGGAGTTTGGCCTTCGGCCTTCGCGGTCATTGAAGCTCACGTTCGGGCCTTCGGCCCTCAGGTTTGCCTTTAAAACACTCGGGGATAGTGAGTGTCCGCGTGGCCTCGCCCTTCGGGCCTTCGGCCCTCGGGCTAGCGTAGAGAGTGCGTTCTGAAGGGATGCTTCGGGCCTTCGGCCCTACGTGGAGCTCGGCCTTCGGCCTTCGTGGTCATTGAAGCTCACCTTGGGGCATTCGGCCCTCAGGTTCGCCTTTAAGACACTCGGGGGTAGTGGGTGTCCGCGTAGGCACGCCCTTCGGGCCTTCGGCCCTCGGGCTCGCGTAGAGGGCGCGCTCTGCAGGGACGATTCGGGCCTTCCGGCCCTGCGCGGAGTTTGGCCTTCGGCCTTCGCGGTCATTGAAGCTCACGTTCGGGCCTTCGGCCCTCAGGTTCGCCTTTAAAACACTCGGGGATAGTGAGTGTCCGCGTAGGCTCGCCCTTCGGGCCTTCGGCCCTCGGGCTCGCGTAGACAGCGCGCTCTGAAGGGACGCTTCGGGCCTTCGGCCCTACGCGGAGCTCGGCCTTCGGCCTCGCATGGCTTGCCGCTCACCTTCGGGCCTTCGGCCCTCAGGTTCGTTTTCTGAGCTCACGTCGCCGTAACAATTTTCACGCACGGCAATCGGTAATAGATATGGCTAGCTCACGCATGGTTAGTTTCTGGGCTACAAGCTAGGTGTAAACCACTCGATGTTTTACTTAGGTACATTTTGTCGTCACGACTTTAGTGTGACAAGTTTATAGGGCGTTTTGGTTCAATAGCCGTTAATTATTCCTAAACCACGTAGCATATGAGTTCTCTTCATTTCTAGTATCGCCCTCTAGCCGACTATGCAGTCAATGATATGACCGATACGACGGACACGACACAACATATTAATAGCCTGTGCGTCTACGCATACTTAGTTCATTTGATTCTCTTGCCAAAGCTTTATATTTATCGCAACCTGAAACAACTAGATGGCGTAAGTGATAGTACCTAAGAGTGAGAGAATGGATTGGTTTCTTGGATTTGTTATACATAGCAACTCAACAGTAAGAGGGTTGATGTCCGGCCGCGTTGCTAAGGTTTTGGGATTCAGTTTATGTCATCATGTCATCAACCATCATCATCACTAAATTGAACGTTCAAAGATATGGCAAGGAGTTTGTTCACAAATTAAAGTTCGTTATATGTACGGGGTGGGCCCTGTGAAAGAAGAAAATATTCAAAAGGACGCTTCCTTAGAGCATTTGCAGTACCTAACCTCTTGTGTCCGGTTCATTTTTTTTTTTTTTTGATTCGGAGAAATTTAGATCTATTAGTATGACCTCCAAATAATGTATCTTGGCACCACGAGATCATAGCACAGCAGTCAATGCAGATTTAGAAGTAACATCATGTAATGGGTCATAATCATTTTTGCATTTTTGTTTTCAAAAGATATTTTTGTGATTTTTTATATTTTATTTCATTTTTTGTGTTTTTAAAATAAAAAGTTACTCATAGAAATCCAAATAATTTTTTTTTCAATCAATACCACTTGGAAAAAATTGTTCACAAGCTTAATAATCTACCGTTTAATTTTTTGCTCCTGTTAGGCCTACCCTGTAGATGATTCGGCGTATAAAAAGTCCACTGCCATGTCGTTAGCTGTCAAATTTTTGCCATAAGGAGTACTAGAGTACGATGACGTAATGCCTTGATCACATGTACCGAGCAAACGGGCGATACAGTGCTCTCAGCCGAGTACTCGGTGCGTATAAACAGTCACTCGCTAATATGTTATACGTACCGAGTATTCGGCCGAGAGCACTGTCTCACCCGTTTGCTCGGTACGTGTGATCAAGGCATAAGACACAAGAACCCTTGTCGACAGATCAAGTTAAACGTCAGTCAGACAATCAAGATAAACATTGAAATAAATTATTTTGTTTTAATTAGATCCCATCTAAATCTAAACCTAATAAAGAATAAAAGTATTTTTCTAGGTTATATTACTTCTTTCACCAGTTTAATAAAATTGAAATACTAACGGTGGTGTATGAAATACGGTGTGGTACATAATAACCCTGACAACTTTGATCTACATATGACCAAAGACAAGTGTCATTTGACAAAAATCTGAAATATACAAGTGGGATAAACCTGGTTATTAGACCGGACGGACCGGAGTAATCTTCATGCGCGCAGGTTTACGCCAACTAAAGTATGTTAATTAAAGGCCTCCACACACCGGTCGCGGGCGCGAGTCGGGCGCGGGCACGCGCAAGTTGTAAAACATTGAAACTACACTTGAAACACACATCGAACGCGACCCGCGCCTGACCCGCGCCCGCGACCGGTGTGTGGAGGCCTTTATTTAACATAGTAAAATGACAAGTGTTGTCAGTTTTTTAAATCTCTTAATTAGTGATGTGCTACAACCGATAATTGACAACATTTCATAATTTTTAGCCCTTAGTTCGATTGGCTCGAAGAGGAACACGCTGGTAGTTTTATATTTCCAGCATTATTTATGTTAATTTTTTTACGATTTAAAAAAAAATGCATTCATAGCAAATCCAATTCTACTGCAGAATAGGCATCTTGTTTTAGTCCCGTTTCGACGAAAACGTTTAAGAAGTTTAAACCTTTAAATGTTATTTTGGGTGGGTTACATTGACGCCATCTTGATAATGTTTGTTTTTAATTAGGTACTTATATGTAAACAAGACTAAAGCAAGGTGCCCATTCTGCAGTAGAATTTGCTAAGAGTGCATTTTTAAAAATTCGTTAAAAATTTAACATAAATAATACTGGAAATATAAAACTACCAGCGTGTTCCTCTTTTCGAGTAGAATACAAGGAGCTAGTCAAATCATGGACTTAGAATTATGAAATGTTGTCAATTACCGTTAAGTTTTAAGGGGTAGGTAGGTATCTACTTTTGTTTAGACAAGTCCTCAGAAAGTTTACGCATTATTTTATTTATTCCGTATCGGTATATTCTTGTAAAGAACTTGTTTCAGCACAGCTATCACAGGCTGGCGCGCGGTGAGATAGACTATCCATTTTAGTGAGATAGACTATTCTTTCTAATTAGAACGCTGACAAACAGACGGATAGTAAAAATACACTGTAGGCGAGCGGTAAGGCGCGCAACTTTCAATCTGTTTTAAAAATCTTATGTACGAAATGTCACTTGATATTTAACAGTGGCTTGACACTGCGACTAAACCTCTGCCCTGATAATCGCAAATGCAGTAATCGACATTTTTGGGATTTTCACTTTTTTGCAAAAATGACATCCCAAGAGCCTAATCTATACATAAAAAAATAATTTTCATTTTTTTTTAAATTATAACCATGTTTTTTATGTAACCAAAAACGCAGTACTTGCATAAAAATATTACTTGTGCTAACAAAATCTGCAGCATTCAGCATGTGCTAGAAGTTTGTGCAGTACTTGCTACGTTTACTGCGGATTCATTAGCCATAAACTTTTTTGCAACGAATACTAACTAATGCCAAACGCAGTATTCGACTTTACTGCATTTGAGTGTAGCAAGAATAACAAAGAGCTACTCTTGCGATGCTAAACTAAACGCAGTATTCTACAGTGCTGCGTTTAAGAGTAGCGAGAGTAACAAAAATATTCGTACGCTTCAAAGCCGCACGGTACAGTGCCGCGTTTCGTGCTAGCAAATCAGAGCGTCGACGTCATTCGCAGACGAGACGCGTGTGCCGGCTGAGCCGCCGTGCGCTACATGTTGCATTTTCTTTATTTAAATTAGGTTTGTTTTATTTAATTACTCTTTTAACGTTTTTCAACGGCGCGTGTTTTGTGCTGACAAGATTTTCAATAAGTACATTTTAGGTTATGTAACCTATACACTCACGAGCAAAATAATTGCATCACTTTGCAATTTTTCATCTACACCCTATAATTTTGTAAACGGGGTTATTTTATAAAATATTTTAACGAGTTTTTGTTACCTGAAATCTAAGCTCTGCAAAAAGCTAACAAATATGAAAATTGACCCAATATTTTTATCATTATGGGCATTTTCTTGGTTTGTGGGCATAACCGCCTTAGTAGGTGCACGAGCTCCCTTTGTCGCCTATATAACGGGGGTACAGGAGGGGGAGGGTTATCAGTCACTTATCAGAAGCCAACCGGTACATATCTCCGCATATTTTCCCGTGAAGAAGAACCTGAAAACATGGATACCACTGAAGCTGAAGTCGCCGCAGTCGTCAATTTGCTGCAAGAGAGCCGTAGCCAACAATCAGTAGCTGCCGAGCTGAATTTAACGCAATCTACAGTTTGTAGAGTCTACCCGAGGTTCCAGCAGACTGAGGCAGTCACTTCAACACCAAGAACCGGCCGCAGAAGGTGCACATTGGAGCGGGACGACCGCTTCAATGTCACGTCAGCTCTCCGAGATCGTCACCAGACAGGCGTTTCCCTTCAGCAGCAACTCCGTGAGGTCCGAGGAGTAACTGCCAGCGTGTGGACAGTCAGGAACGACGGGGCCTAGATTGCTGCCACAACACTGAAGAACACGACGTGAATTTGCTGCAAATCACGTGAACTGGACCATCGAGCAATGGACCCGGTTCTTTTTTCGGACGAGTGCAGGATGTGCCTGAACGGCAGCGACAGAAGAGGACGAGTCTACAGGAGAGCAAAAGAACGACTAGTATTCGCAGTTGATTAGTTTTATTGTATAGTGTAATTCCTTTTATTTTATATTTCGTTTAACAGTGTATTAGATTTACGTAAATCTGTAATGCTGTCTAAATATATTTAAATAAAATAAATAAATGTTTTGGGGCGGCATTTCTTACAACGGGCGCACCGAGCTGGTTTTCGTGCCTTCTGGGGGTCATGGACGTGGTTTGAACGCTGGAAGATACAACACTGCGATCCTGGAGATGCACGTTGTCCCTTACAAAGGAATGTTTGATGAGGTGTTCATTTTATGCAGGATAATGCCCCCTGCCATACCGCAAGAGATGCCATCACCAACCTTTCCGAGGTGTACATCACCACGATGAACTGGCCAGCGATGAGCCCGGACCTTAATCCGATCGAACACATGTGGGACTGCCTAAAACGCAGGGTTCAGAAGCGGAAACCTGCCCCGTCCAACATTGTGGAGCTGAAGGAAGCCTTGCTGGAGGAGTGGGATGCCATCCCTCAGGATTACGTCAGGAAGTTGATAAGATCCATGCAAAGGCGCCTAATTTGTGTCATAAGAGCTAGGGATGGCAACACCAGGTATTCATTTGTAGTAATACATTCTATGATTGATAAATTGTCCTTTTATTGTCTGTTTTCATTGAACAATTTTTTATACATTTCCGACTGCTTTCAGTTTTCCGACGTTTTTCAGTCTTTGGACTGGAATTTCCTTGAAAACCTTTACATTTTTTACTGCCAGCTTTCATTTGGTACCTTATTTGTCAGTTTTGGGTAACAATTTACAAAGTAATGGGGTGCAGATGAAAAATTGCTAAGTGATGCAATTATTTTGCTCGTGAGTGTAGTTTGAGTACCGGATATGTAAAAAGAATTGATTTTATCCCAGACATCGTAAGGAAATGAAATGGGGGGGGGGGGGGGGGGGTGAAAATTTGTATCGAATCTCATAAGTAGTTATAATGGTTTCTTCTTTCACTCGCTAAGAGGAGATCATTTTGTACTTTCATATTAAGAGTGCTCTTCAAAAAAGCGCTCGCTCAGAATTCGGTATTTTGACACGCGTAGTGCGTTTGTGTGTGTAAATACTACTACCACCCACACAAACGTATCTAACCCCCACATGCACAGCGAGATCGCACCAGCCGCGGGTGCCGTCCCTTTCTAGCTATATGTAAGTGCGATCGGGATAGAACTAACCGCGGAGCTTGCCGATGCAAATATCTGAATAGCGCACCGTTGGAATTCACTCCGTGACCGATGTTGATACTTGCACTAAAAAGTGGTAAGTATTACTTCGCTAACATGATGTTCTAGAACATCATGTTAGCGAAGTTAGATAACTTGAATAAAGTAAGTATTTGATTTTTGAGCACAAGTTTTCTATTTGTATTAAAATACTATGATATGACAAATTACATATATTTAGTTTCGTTTTTTTAGTATAAAATAAACTAACGAGTTTTAAAGTTGTCAGTAATAAGAATAATAATTTGTTTTACGGATATTAATAGTTTGCATGTTATCTGAGTCTTATTTATATATAGTAATGTAGTGAAATTATACCAGTAGACCCACTACTAGTAAATTACTGGGTACTTACGTATTCATTTCTTGAAGAAATTTTTTTTTGTTATGGACAGTAAAAAAAAACTGCCCTTCATAGAAATTGCTATGTCCGTTTCTTACCAAAGGAACTGAAAATTATAAATTATACAAACACAGCTTTTTATCTAGAATACAATTAATTAATGCGTGATTTTATTCAAAAGCCTAAAACCTCAGATGATAAAAAGGAATAGATATGAAACGGGGGCTTGGCGCGTGTCGGTGCGACATGGCCAAATGGGCATGTCACTGCCCACCGCATGTTAGTCGCAATTTGCCGTGAATCTGAAATGTTTTTCCACGTTTACTCAAAATGCCGAATTGTAGCGTGGTTACATGCAAAAATAGGAATGAAACTAAAACCTACATGAATGGTGGAGTCACGCACCACATGTGAGTATTAGTATTTTCACTTAAGTCAGTAAAAACTAATATTTTAATAAATAAACGCAACGCCGCATCATTTCTCGGGATCGAACTAACATATCGAACGAAAAAGCATATTTTTGTTCTATGCGTTGTACATTGAACGTTCAATACAGTAAACCACGGCGCAATGTATTAAACCACTATGGATATGGACGATGCTTGATTTTTTTAGTGGTACGGCCGCTGCTTGGCGTCGCAAACTAGAGCAGTGCCAAAGTGCAGTTACAATACGATATCATACTAGTTATTTTATTTCGACTACTTTCGCTGTTTTATTTTATTTAATTACTTGTTTTGGTTGGGTGCCTATCTTAAAGGTAACTAATAACATACTAAGAAGATTAAAAGGCACAAAATGTTTACGGTACCTACTAATAAGATTTTCACTAAGTTGCAGTATGAACGGTAAATAGACATATTAAAATTGTATGTACAAGTATATAATTTAGTTGCAAATGGCTTCAGAACAACTTTAAATGTGATATTATTACCAATAATTTATTTTAAATGAGTATTTTTTACTTTCATTTGAAATGTGATAATTGAAGAAGAAATCTCGGTTTCTTATTACAGTTTTCCAAAGAATCCGAGTAGGTACTAAAAAAATGGAAAGATGCTACTGGCAGAGGTCCTAACTGGTTTCCTGTACAGAGAAGAGTTAATGTGTTCGTAACATTTTCAAGAAAAATGTTTCCAACCACTTAATAAGAGCCGTACACTTTTCAAATATTTGACACCTCGCTTGCTTGAAACCTAGGTGTAAAATGTATGGTAACACATCTTCGAACATCTTTGGTGGATACTCGCCCTTAGCCTTAAATCTCGTAATATGAGTAATGGACATATTATTTCGCGCCAAAATGCGAGTCGGATCGGCCTGGTACCTATAGGTCAAAAATATCGATGTGACCAGAGTTTTAAATGTATGTGAACACGAACTTATAAAAAGTTGTTTATGTTACTCTGTTGGTATTCGTCAATATTTTTTACTTTTGCGATTTATGGTAAGTTAACAACCCGTGTTATTTAAACTTGTAGCTAGAAGTTTAAATACCACCACATAAACTTACCATGTCGTTGAAGTTGTTACCCATCAATATCTTAACATAATATTAATTTTAATATCAATGTCGATAAAACATAATTTTAACGTTTGTCGCCCCCCTAGTGTAGTGCGTTTAAGCCAATCACAGCCCTTGTTTGCATGTTGCCGTAGACTCACTGGCAACGCCCGAGTCTTTGTTTTTACACGGTTCAATGTGTGTGCCTGTGGGCGCTGCGGTGGGAGAAAACTGGGGACATCGGTTTTGGTTGAAATTAAGCAGTAAGGCACTTCTCCCTTTTTTTATGTTCTGAGCATAAAACCTATGTCACTTTTTAGGATTCCGTACTCAAAGAGTAAAACGGGACCCTATTACTTAGACTCCGCTGTCCGTCTGTCTGTCCGTCTGTCACCAGGCTGTATCTCATGAACCGTGATAGATAGAGATTTGAAATGTGATGTATTTCTGTTGTCGCTATTTATAACAAAAAATACTAAAAAACAGAATACATAATTTTATTTTTATTTTAGTTTTTATCTGTTTCTTTTTCTTTTACAACCTTACACAAATCGACCTTGCCCCAAACTAAGCAAAGCTTGTACTATGGGTACTAGACAACGATAAACATACTTACATAGATAAATAAATACTTAAATACATAGAAAACATCCATGACTCAGGAACAAATATTTGTGCTCATCACACAAATAAATGCCCTTACCGGGATTCAAACCCGGGACCTCCAGCTTCGTAGGCAGAGTCACTACCAAGTTACTAACTAGGCTACAGGGGGTTCCTATACAACAAATTTTTTGCCGTTTAAAGATATAGATAATGGTACGGTACCCTTCGTGCGCGAGTCCGACTCGCACTTGGCCGGTTTTTTAAACATTTATTTCGAAATAAAGAGTGATACTTGGAAATGTCGAAGGGAAGGTCAATCGTCGAATCCGACTCGGCTGGGCAGCATTCGGGAAGCTACGGCACATCTTTTCGTCCAATATTCCGCAGTGTCTCAAGACGAGAGTCTTTGACCAGTGTGTGTTGCCAGTGATGACATATGGCACGGAAACGTGGTCGCTTACTAAAGGCCTCATAAGAAGGCTCAAAGTCACTCAAAGGGCAATGGCTCTCCATTGCCCTTTGAGTGACTTTGAGCCTATGCTATGCTATGCTGGGAGTTTCTCTGCGCGATCGCATCAGAAATGAGGCTATCCGCAGCAGAACCAAGGTAACTGATAAAGCCCTCCAAATTGCTTAACTTAAGTGGCAGTGGGCGGGGCACATTGCACGTAGAACCGATGGCCGTTGGGGCGGAAAGGTTCTCGAGTGGCAACCACGTACCGGAAGGCACAGCGTGGGTAGGCCCCCCGCAAGGTGGACTGATGACCTGGTAAAGGTCGCGGGAGTCCGCTGGATGAGGGTGGCGCAGGACCGGCCATTGTGGCACTCTTTGGGGGAGGCGTATGTCCAGCAGTGAACGTCTTTCGGCTGATATGATGATGATGATGATGATGACTCGGAAATGTAATAAAACCACGTAAAAATCTTCCTTTCCAGTGTAAACCCCCGGTGTGTGTTATTATTATATATAAACGAAAATAATTACTAAATGCAAGGTAGGATCGTGCTGTACTTAACAAACGCCATATAAGCTTGTTTTTTAAAAAGTTTTTTATTCATCTTGTTATTTTCAATAACCCTGCATATTATGTCGCTGGTTCGTGGGTACTTGTACAGACAAATCACACAAACCCAAACAAGATAGGTCTATCTATTTTAGTTAAGGAGTTCCCATGACCACCTTCCATCATCAGATCCTGGAAATCATCCATCACCAAAGTGTTTACCAAGACAAAACAGATGAGCTCAAACTAGATGGGTTTATCTAGTTTAGTTTAGGAGTTCCATGACCACCTTATAGCTCCATCATCAGACTCTGGAAATCATCCAGCACCAAAGTCTTGCCGTGCCATGACCAAATAAATGAGCCCAAATTCGATGGCTTTCTCTTGTTGAGTTTAGGAGTTGCTATGGCCACCTTCCGACTCCATCATCAGACCAGCTCTATGATATTATGTCACCGAAGATACGCAATTGTACCTAATTTGAAGATTTCACCCAAACTCCCATACATACATACATACTAACAAGGTGGACTGATAGTAACAAGTAAATAAATTAAATCTATCAAGTATCACGATCACTCGTACAATAATAATTGACTATAGAACGCGTAGTTAAGACAAAAGGATCCAACCCACAAGACATCACCATTGAAATGTATGACTTTTGTTTTAGGTAGAAGGTTCAATTTTAAATGTTACGTATCCGGTGGGTTTGAGCCTTTTCGCTACACTACGTCATATATGGCAGCTATGCAATTCATAACTTGTCTCGATTAGCCTCACAAATGTATCCCCAGTATAGTTTGACCCCGAGGTTGGTAACAACTATGCCTAGTCGGAGATCAAAATAATATTATTTTATCTGAAGAGTGGCCGGTTAGCTTCGTGAATAGCCACAAATAAACACACTACACGTCTGTCTCGGAGGGCTATTCAGCCGGTACTGAGATATATTCCCGCGCGACGGTAAATTTATACTAGTTTTGAATAATTATTTATAAATATAAATTTTGACAAAAGTTATATTTTTTGGACTGGATCTTGTTGGTACAAGCATGAACTTTAATGTTGTGTAAGATTCAATACAAAAATTATTCAACAATAATGAGAAAATCCTTGAGTTTTCAGTAAGATTTTGTTGACAAATATGGTGTAATTGAGAACAGTTTACATATATATACGTGCAGAATAAGGAAAATTCGAGGCGGCTAGGCGCAATGGCAACATATTACGCTAGTGAAAATAGAAAAAAACAAGTAGGTTCTCATATAACATCATGGAGTATTAGGGGCTCAAACTTATGACTCTGCGCTCTCTTCAGAAAACTACTGTCGGTAATCGGGTATTTTCGGTTAAAGTATTCAGTTCTTCGTAAATTGGAGGCGGCTAGGACCAATATGAGGAGTTTACCTATGCAAATAAGTAATCAGGATCTAGAAAAAGCTCTCCGTTTCTTAGAATTACAACGTCAAAAATCCGTCATTCTCGCTTATTCCTGACCAAAAAACGAGCGCCCTCTTAAGTGGAAGTCACGTAAAAAGTAACATTTTGAAAGTTATTTCGATAATAAAAACATTTTTTCTAGAACTTACCTAAAATCTGTTTTATTTCGTCTCTTTGTCACTTAAAATATCCAGAAGTTAAATCCTAACAATACTTTTAACTAGTACCATGTACAAAAATTGGGCATGATTGCGAACTAGAAACGCAGTATTGAACACTTGCTAGGTGATTTTGCAGTAATAAACACAAATACTGCATTTAGTCTTAGTAATACTGTAGGGCCCGCAAGCCCAGATAGTTGATGAAAATGCAGTACTGCGTATTTTATCCAAATAAGGCAGTAAAGTAAAGAAAAAAATACGTCAATAAAAAGCTTGATTTTTTTTACTATTTTTCAGTACACTTCAAAAGTTATACCACATAGATTTGTTGTATAGATATCACAAAATATGTTTACCGCGTTTATCTCGAAACCGCCATTTTGCAAGTACTGCATTTGCGATTACCAGGGCAGCCCTAGGAACATGCAGGCAAACCAGGATAAGGCAATCAACCCCGGATTGTCAAGGAAGCTAAAGCAGCTAAAGAGGCCAGCACTCCGTCTTATGACAGGAGCCATAACTGGTCACGCACTACTAATCAAACACCTTTTTACTCTTGGTGATACAGACAGTCCTCTCTGCAGAGCTTGCATGGAAGAGGAAGAGACCGCCGGCCACGTCATCCTGACATGACCTGGGGGGGGGGGGGGGGGGGGGGGGGCAGAATACAGGGCAAAGCACCTCCGAACACCGGGGTCACTACTGGAGGCCGTCGGCAACATTAAGGGTATGCTAGGCTTCCTGGTGGAACTGGGTTGGCACAAATAAGAGTAGTGGCAAAACCCATTCGCAAAATAGGCGCATTTATGCCGTCGCGTTGCAGAAACCCAGCCCACGTACAACCTATATAACAGTTGCTTGTCGGTGAAAGAAAAAAACCGAGAGGAAATTGGTCTAATCCCAATAGCTCTAGATTCCCCTCTGGGTTGGAAGGCCAGATCGTAAAACTAGTGCCTACGCCAAATCTTGGGATAAGGTGCGAAAGCAGACCCCGGACTCGTTTGAGCACTACCGGGAACAACGCTATGAGGATGATGAGAAAGATACGGATATAGTCTATGCCGCCGCGACACTGCTCGCGGGCCGTCCTTTGATAGTCGTGCTGAATTGTTGCCCACTTCCACAATAAACTTATTCATGGCAAATAACAACAAATAGTATGTACACAGACGATAAAGTAAACAAAAAGTAATTTTCTTCGAAACCCTATTGCGTTGCATTTTTCTGTCGCGGATGAAATTCAGTCGTGTATGGCTGACTCATCGGTATTTGGTTATGGAATACTGCCAGTGTGCGTAGACTTAAAATACCCTATTATTAACAAAAACAACTAATACAAAAAAAATACATAACATATGGCATTTGTATCCCTTTTTAAATGATTTTATTACCGATTATTGAGAATTAAACCAGAAACCGTAATCATAGCATCGGACTGTTTGTAATAAGCTTATCATTATTGATTGTGTTTGACATTTTCTACCTGTCATTTTACTCCGTTGAATAAATGAACAGACGCACGCACATGTCTATTTCTGTTAATTATGTAGGTATATCACGCTATCGTTTGTTCAACTGTCTGTCTCAACTTTCAGGACTAGCACGTTTTGCATTTTTTTGTGGATTAGGCCCCGTAATTTCTGAACACACAGACTAACTGTCTTGTGGCGGCAGTTCAGGAACTTAGAATATCACCGCCCCCTTTGTTCCTGATGATGTACCTAGGTAGTAAAACTTGTTTATGTGGAATAGTCTAGAAGTGTGTTGTGACTGTATGCGATGGGCTAGCATCCTCGCACTACAATACCTATCACATTTTCTCCACCATTAGGCCTAATTTACCAATGTTATTTCACTAACTCTACCTAAGAATACAGGCGTTAGTGTACGTATGTGTGTAGTATAATATTTAATAGGAATACTTACAGAATCACCTCAATGTGTTTATATAACTGCTAGTTTTTCGCCGCCATTTTCTCATTTATTTAAATAACTGTGATGGCAAACCACTGTAGGTGATAACATAGCCTTTGGAATTATATAAATACTTTCAGGAACCAAAAACACAAGTCCGAATTTTTTTTTTACTATTTACTGTCTATGTGGATTGCTCTGGCCACGGCATCTAACCAGATAATCAAATATAAGATTTGAACAAAAAAAATTTGGACGAAAGGAAACGATGGCAGTCAGATTTCAACCGTATTCGACATCTTTTTAAAATGTTTCATAGAAAATTTAAGTCTATCTACCGTACCTACTTAGATACCTACTATAATCAGAGGTGGTACTACGAAAATCAAAGTTCGTTTATGTAGTTTCATCTCTAACGCTCGGATATATTAAATACAATTATGTATAAGTATTAGAAGTAATTGTATGTTTTACTAGTGTGATAGAGATGGATATTATCTCTGATTTTTATAGTATTTAACACCTCAAATGGCAAAGTGGTTGAGATGTTGAATCAATAATAGGACTGAAGACACCCAATATAATTTATAAATAATGATGATTTTTTTCGAAAAAGGATTAATTATATTGCCATATGGAGAAAAAAGTAAAGCAAGATTAAATAATCACAAAGTTATAAGTGTCCAAAGTTTTCAGAGGGGCCATATTCTGTCCCTTTTCTGCAAAACGCACCTTCACAATATTAAAACGGCTGTACCTTGGTAATTTTTATGAGTTTTCTGAATGGGATTTTCGTCACTATAGGCATACCTATATTTTTGCCTTCTTTCTTTTAGTTAGAGTAATAATAAATTTGGCCCTATTTTACACATTGACTGCTAGGAATCGCTATGCGCTACGCTCCTAGCCGATGCCGTGATTTTCCCCGTATGTAGAGGAAAACGACTACTAGTCCAGGCAATGAACTGACAACTTGTATGGAAAAAATTACAAATTTGGAAATAAATTATAATAGCTGATTTTTTCTATGTAATAGATTCTAGCGACAAAATCCAACAAAATTTTACGTGGTTCTGAAATGTCAGATTAAATATTAATGACTGGTTTTATCTTTATTTTGGTTCATTTACATTTGCTCTATAGTATTTAATATAAATAATACAAAAAAAGACAATACATGCTTCATTTAAATCTACGTAATTACTTCAGGATGGAAAGTTTCTTGGATTCTTACATAAAGCATCCTAGAATAACGTTTTAAAATGAAATAAACTAAAAAACGCTATTATAAAGTAATGTTTTTCGAAACAGTATTTTGCCTGGAGTATACTGCGTAAAGAGAAAAGTGGCGGTTACTCCACCGACAAGAGCAAGGCTCTTAAGTGATGATGATGATGATGATACTGCGTAGACACCCGCAAGGCGGCACCTGAGGGGTAATCACGTAACGTTGCGAACGCGCGTCGGTACAATTTAACTGTCAATTTTCCATATAAAAAGTGACATTTAGACCTACCTGACGCGCGTACAATGCGTTACGTGATCGACATACCAACTGGTAGTGAAAGTGTTAAAGGGAAAAAGGTACTACACCCCCGGTTTTTAAAGATACGTTAGACCGCTGGTCGATTGCTAAACGCTTTGTACGCGTCAGGTAGATCGAGACTAAATGTAATTTATTGGATGAGAAAATGACAGTTAAGTCATCAAAAAGTCACCTGGTGATTACGACGTTATCTTTTTTTTTTTTTTTTATCTCTCATATACTCAGAAACAGTCCCCGCGAAGGATACGGGCGACTGAATCCGCGCTTACTTTATGATAAATGATTTCTAATGGAATTAGTGATTCTGTGTATCAATGATGACGATGAGTGATGGTTGTAATGGATGATGGGTGAAATGCAGGGTGAACTATGTGCCATTGAACTTTTTCAGGTTATTAACTATGGAGGAGGCGAATTTGCAAAATGAGGCTATTGCAGTTTCTTTACGAATGATTTCCTGCAGGTTGTATGGTTCTATATGGAGATTATGGCAGGTGATTTCGTGGTTAAATCTCTGGTTTGTGAATTTCGAGCAGTATTTTAAAGGGTGGTCGATGGATTGTGCGGTGCTTCCATCGCACGGGCAAAGGTCATCGGTGGTTATCTTGAAGCGGTATAGGTAATAGGATTTGTGGTAGCCGTGTCCGGTGAGAATTTGGGTGACATGGAATGAGATAATGGTCTTGTTTCGTAGATCTTGGATATGCTGCAAAGTCGGTAGCCAGTTTTTCAGGTGTGATCCAGTGGTAGACGTTGCATAGAAGTTGCTGCTTAATTCTTGAGTATTCATTTTGCAAAGTCTTTTTATGTAGGAATAGGGTATAGGTGAAAGTCGGGTGCTTTATGAAGGACGACGTTGTCTTATGTAGGCCAGTAGAATCAAAAACATTACTGAGTTTGAAAAAATTGATCTGACTGGTTTAACGCATGTTTATAAAACCGGGCCATAAAGTTTTTTTTTCATGCACTCGCGTCAAGTTTCCGGATGCAGACCAGAGGGGTAATCACGTAACGTTGCGAACGCGCGTCGGTACAATTTAACTGTCAATTTTCCATATAACATGTGACATTTAGACCTACCCGACGTTCGTACAATGCGTTACGTGATCGACCTGCTAACCTAAGACGAAAAATGTATAATGGGAAAATAATGATAATGAAAATACAACCGAATTGAGGAGTTCTATGAACGATTTTTGAAGTAAGTTAAAAATTAAATTAAATCAACTCGTAACAACGAATAAGTATTTATTTAGGTAAAAAAAACAATAAATAAACAGGGAAATACGTAGCGCTTTATTCTTCTATCCGACGAGTATAAAAACTAACATCAACTCACCATTGTAGGTACAAAAAGAAAATGCAGGAGCGTACTTGTACTTTCTAGCAAACCCGTCTACCTCAAACAATATAATAGTGTTAACGTACTCGACATAAATCTAAAAGTTAAGTTTTAGAGTGTCAGTAGGTTAATACAGATAGAACATTTATTAGGAGCATGTTTAGAAGGTGACTTGTTTCTTTTCCCTCTGTTCCCTGATGGTGATCTTGGTGGAGGACACAGCGGAGTCGGATACATCGGAGTCGGCTACGAGTGCGCGGAGGCGCGCCGCACGCTTCTCACGAGCGGCACTGCGCTCTGTCAGCTCGGACATCTCGTCTTCCAAGTCAGAGAGGCGCGCGCGGCTCACCTTAGCGCGCTGTGCTGCCGCACTCTCGTCGTCCTTCAGAGCCGTCCACTTCGTCATCGAGTTCTCCTCATTCAGTCTGCGAGCGATGCGCCTCTCTGTGCGCTCCTCGTTCTCTTGCAGAGCACGTCTCGCTCCGCTGACTTCGGCATGCCCGATTCCAACTGTCTCCAAAATTTTATCCGAAATCCTCATGCGGTTTTCCAGATTTGACACAGAGTTTTCGAAGTCGATGTCCTCAGCAAAGCGAGACTGTTTCTTTCCGGCGCGGATTCGCTTAAGTGATTCTGTGATCTGAAATTAAATAAATTATTGTAAGTTTTACAGCTTATTTGTGTTTACGTTTATGCTATTATATTGTTCTATGACTCAGTATAGTCTGCGACTGCTTAGTAGACGTCCAAAGACGATCTATTTAAGTTTATTGATTTCGCTATATTATACACTCTTAATTAACTAGGTAGGTACTCTGGGAAAAGGGCGTGATTATATAAAGGGCGTAATATATGTACGTATGTATTAACTATACAAATCTGGATAAAATGCGCAGCATTCTAGAATGCAGCCAATAAAAGATTTGCTTACAATTTTTGCAGTTCAATCTTCGATGTATCAGGTATTACGAAATGAGTACAGTCGGGACTCTTTCTTGTATATCGAACGATTTATTTGACTTTGGCCACTGAGTTGGATAACTTCACTGTTGGAAGATATCGAGCAGACCGAAGGGCTCTAGAACGCGTCTTAGCTAATGCTGCCATAGACAAAAGCCGGCATTTGTAGCTATTTTGGAAAGCATAATACTTCCAAAATACGTAACCACTAAATACAAGCGCAATTCATCCACTGATCATCCTCAATCGACGTTGGTAGGCAGGTCTAAACGGCAAAGCAATTGGGATTTCTGATCGATAACGGTCTCACAGTCCAACATCAACGAGCTCTAATCCAAGCTTTGCACATGCTTTGCATACCGTTGCCTTGCCAGCACTAAGTCTCGCAGCGTAGTATTGGTGTGTGCTATTTTGCGGCCGGCCACAATCTCCTCACAGCTTAAATATGGAGATTAACTATTAGGTATGACCTGCGAAAGTGATACTCTTCACAACAAACAATTTGAATGTGTTTTGTCAAAGAGGCGTACACGCATCCCGTATGACGCGCAGCAACATGTTAGCCCACCTCGTTACGCACACAAGCTGCGCAAGTCGGAGAGGTCGGTAGATGTAGTATACAGCATCATGGCCCGTCGCATTGGTGTATATTTAGATATAGAAAGTTCTATATTTATCTTATTTGTTATTGGATATTGCAAGACAGATGGTAACTGTATAAAACAAAATGGTTGCCTACATAATCTCAACAATTTTGTTTACTGTTATTCTAGGAATAGAGTCTAGTGGATTCAAGGTAAATAGTCGATATTTAGTATCAATTCCAAGCGTACAATTTAATTAAAACCTAGGGAACGAGCTGAAAGAGAAGGCGTTACTATACCTACGTACGGATAAAGGGTTAGTTTGGCTAAACTGTATAAACATTTGTAATCTAATTCAAAGTTTTTTGATAGGATGTGAAATCCCTGTACGTTGTGACGCGATAGTACTCGTACCTAACACATTAAGAATCTCCAAGTTTCCGAAAACAAGTTTGGTTGCGGGAACGGCCTTCATCTTACTTTCGAATGTGAAACCCTTGTCAGGGGACTCCATTTGTTTTGAGGGTAGGGACAAGAATTGCCAAGAAACATAATTTTATCAATTAAGTAAATAGTTACTTAATTGATAATATTATGTTTCTTGGCAATTCTTGTCCCATATACCTACTTAGACATTTAACAAATTTATTTATAGATTTATTATAAGTGGAGATTGTCAACATAAGGTATTTAATATATAAGTACTTTTCATAGAGAAGTATTTAAAAAAGTCTGAATATTATACATTAATGTATACGGGGTGGGCCCTGTAACAGGAGCAAAAAATTCAATAGTAGATTATTAAGCTTGTGAACAATTATTGCCCAGTGGTTTTACGTGAAAATAAGTTTTCACGCCACTGCTCGGAAATATAGCCAAAGATGGATTGAAATGAGAGTAGAAAGTAGTTCTTAGTAGTACAATTCAAAAACAGTCAAACAATGTAGATTTGCAAAGTAAACTGTAGTGTTTAGCGGCCTTTTTTACTTTCTACTCTGCTATTGGTCGATTATTTTTGAGTGGTTGGTCATTGTAATAGTGGTTGTTCAGTTTGAACAGCTCTTCGACCAATCACAGGGCGTCGAGCGGGAGGAGCGGCGCCGCCGCGCCGGCGAGCGGTGCCGCGCTTCTTTTGTTTTGCGATTAGATTTATGATCTTCAATTAGGAACTTAATTTTGATTTAAAATTATGATTATTTGCAATTTCCTCGCAGTAGACGTGAAAAGCACTATGTTAGGCCTCGGCCAAATGTGCAATAGCTGGACTCGTACTTTCGAACTAACTCGTCCATCTATTGCTTACTTTCTAGCCTCTACAACAATGTACTATTCTGTCAAAATTTTCATTTCTGTACAAGCTTTTACTGCCGACTGTACTTTTCTGCATACCATCATCAAGTACTCATCGAGACGATTCTAACGAGCCCAAAATCGATACCTACAAAAACGTAACGTACAACGTGTCAAATACGTACGTAGGTACAAGTACCATCATCAACATCATTATAATTTTGACTAAGTACCTTACTATAAAATTATTGTCGTATCCCATAGTGTGACAGTGACACTATAGCTGGCACGAACCGCGCGGCCGGCTTTGTCAAGTCAGTGTCATAAAAACGTGGAGATCATATCACGGCAGTCAATGCAGATTTTGAGGTAACATCATTTGTAATGAGTCAGAATAGTTTTAGCATTTTTGTTTTCAAAAGATATTTTTGTGATTTTTTAATTTTTATTTAATTTTTTTTGTGTTTTTAAAATAAAAAGTTACTCATGTCACTCCAGAAAAGAAAAAAATTGTTAACTTATTTCATTTGCATAAATTAATTTCATATCCGTGTTTTCTACTACTAAATTAATAAAATCAGAAGAAATATAACTCAATTATTATTTAGAAACGTATCGAACAATTAAATGACTTGGCAGTATGAAGTACCTAAGACAATATCACGTGTCGAAAATTGAGCATAAAAACTTTAAAAAGTAAAGTGGCGGATTTAAGCATTATTTTATTAAATTTTGCAATTTTTTGTTGTTTTCTCGCAATCGAAGAGAAAAGCAGTGTGTATAACTCGGGCATAAATGGGCCGGTGGCTCGGGTGGATATAAACGTCTCGGGTAACAGGCTCGTTTTATGCACTTGTCACTACCAACAACAATCTACTATTTTTTCAACACATTTGCTCGTAACGTGCCTCTTATTGTGCCACTTTTAGGCTCATAATCCTGGGTATTAAACACGCGTGTTTTATAGCATTACGACACTCGTGTAGTTATGTTTATATCCCGATTAAGACACGTTGGCACCTTGCAGCAAGGTGTATGTATGGACTCGGCGCATTCCTAAACTGACCGGGTTATACAGGTTTGTTTTTAATTCTCGGCAGATGGATTCTTACTCGATTAAACAAATTAAATCCTTCTTGTGAAGTAATTGATTATTTCTTGTTGGATATGATAAAGAAACGTTTCATTTAGTAAAACTATTTACTTTTGATAACATTTTACATGAATTTATATTGAATAAGAAAATATTTATTTTATTTTGTATTGGCTGTTTAGAGATTTCATCTAAGCCTCGCTGCAGGCGCACTGCGCCAACTTCACGCAAAACAAATAGTTGCGCGCCATTATAAGTAATTTCACAAATATTTGTAAACATTGATGATGCGTGTTTGGTTATTATTAAAAATGTTGACTCGTGGTGAATAGAAAAGTGATCAATAGAATTGACGCCAGTGTACGTTCTTGGAGATGTACAAATGTATGTGAGTAAAAACCTGTTGTCATCAATAACTAAAGGAAACAACTTAGGAGCCTGTAACATTTTCATTTTATGAAAAGGAATTTTTCCTCGCAAATGTGTTGAAAAACGTCGTATGACACGCGTGAGCTTTGATAATTACATCCTCGGCTCTATTTTCACGCTCACCTGCGGTTCGCGTGACAATTCCGCCTCTGATGTAATGATCAACATAGCTCACTTGTATCACAATGTACAATTATTATCTACGCACATATCATTAGTGCTCTAAAATGCGTTCAGAAACCGTCGGTAATGACCAGCATTATTACAACCAATTTTACTATGAAAACTTTCTTGTCTGTGGTAGTAGGTAAAATCTACTGTAATGTTATTACAGTACAGATTTCTGTATCGTTATGAGTTTAAATTTGGAACAGCTGTCGAAACTCAAGTGGGTCTCTATTCTAGTATCTATAGATATTAAAACAGTTATCGATACGAAACGTCAATTTATTGTTTTTTAATTTAATTTTTTTCACTTTTTTTTTAATTTTTTTCCCTTTTTTCTACTTTTTTAACTTTTTTTAAATTTTTTATTCACTTTTTTCACTTTTTATTCACTTTTTTCCACTTTTTTTACCTTTTTTTTTCACTTACTTTTTTTTTACTTTTTTCACTTTTATTTACTTTTTTTTCTTTTTTTTTCAAAGATAATTCACAGGTTAATTAAAGCACTAGTAGCAATGCAGGTCATTTTCCTACGGCTTCTGAACCCATCTTAGAATACTTATGGTATGTGTTTAGATAAAGTAGTGTATGCAACTGTACATAATTAGGCCTTAAAACACTCGTGTGATCTCTCATTATGTATCAGTAGCATAAACTACTATTGCGGCATAAGCGGCCGTATCTTTTTTTTACGTTTACTTAGAAGTTTGATTTTTTCACAGCTTCAAGGGACTGTAGACCTATAGCAGTGGCGGCAGTAACCCGGAACAAACAAGGTTAGGAAAGAGTTTAGAGTATATAAGTCGGTACAATAGGATTGCCTAAAAAAAATTTTAGGCAAGCCGGTGAGAATCAGCTTGTATGGGCGCTCCGCCACTGGTATATATTTTTAATATCAACTCGATACCTCCACGCGTTCCCGAGATAAAGGGTCTTGACAGAGATACAGACATACGGACAACAAAGTGATCCCTTTATGGGTTCTGTTTTTTTTCCTTTTGAAGTATGAAACCCTAAAAACAAACAACAAACAAACTTAGACGAAAGAGCACGTCATATTTATGCGGTAGAGCGGGGTGCGGTATTGGGAGCGGTAGATGATTTAAGTTTTCTAGCTGTCGAACATCGGTTTTGTTAGATATTGGGCCTTCTGCGAACATAATTTATTCTGCGCATCTGCCGTGCCAACAGTAAACACCTACGCACGTTATTCTACGCATACATACCTACGTGCTGCGAGTGCATCAATGTAAAAATAGTTTATAGAGTCCTTACTCCTACAGACGAGCGTGTAAGTATTGCAAAATGCTTCCTTTTTCATTCAAGATTACGACGTAACTATTAGTATTTATTGAAAAATTGATAACGTATTTAAATAATCATATCTTAAACTAGGGGCTAACAAAGTCCAAATTTTCATTTTCTCTTTATAAAGCTAAAATAAATGAGTTTTTGTGGGAGTCATTTTCAAAATTTTCGTGAGTAGTGTCGTTTCGGATCTCAATTTAGCACTAAACAAGAATCCTTTGGTACATGAATGAGTACAATTCAATTCACCATATCTTGTAAGAGGAGCTCACATGATTGAAAATCAAATATTTTTTTTTGGTGAAAACAGGATCAAATTATGTTCTTTACCGCAAATTGTAAAAAAAGATATAGTAGCAAACTGTTACTTTATGTTAACCAATAAAAAAAAACCATATTTGTAGGCCCTATGCTACCGTATTTATATTTTTTTAGAAGATGTATAACCTAATTCACGCTGGTTTAGAAAGAGAAAATGAAAATTTGAACGTTTGCATCCCCTAGTTTAAGAAATGCTTATTTAAATAAGTGCCATGAGTGTTTTGAATAAATATTAATAGTTACGTCGTATTCTTGAATGAAAAAGGATTTTACAAAATACGCGCGTCTGTAGGAGTAAGGAAAGGACCCGTAAAAGTGATATTGCGGCCTACTTGCAGAATAAAATTCATTTAAGCATTATATTTTAGTTTATTAATAAAACTGCATACGTAAATATGAGTAGTGGTGCATGTTTGTGTCAAGCAGTGGACATGGTTAATGAATGAATGGTTTCTGAGTTCGGAGCTCGGACGGTCGGCCAGCTTTTCCTATAAACTTTTTGATTATGTCATTTATAGTCAATCTATTTTTCACCTCAGCGGCTCGAACATGGTGGTTTTGTTGCTTGAAACCAGTGAGGAAAATGCAATTTTGCTGCGAGCGTGAAATAAACTAACTTTTTAATTTTTCATATCGTAGGTTAGTCGCAGGTCATATATTCATACTGCGGGGTGTAATACAAACTTGGAACATTTAAACTTCATTCTCTCTGTCACTTTCACTCTGTAACGAAAATAGAGAAAGATAAAATATGTCGATTCGTCATTCGACATCAAAACCTTCGTAAAAGGCCCTCAAAAAGCGGGATCAAAAAACTCGTTCCAAAACAAAATAAAATTCAATCCCGTGTAGTCGTATAAAAATATTAAATCAATATTAACTCTTATATTATTTGAATCATAATAATTAATTATTCTTAAAATACAATGAAGAAATGCGATATTTATCGCGAACATTTATTATTATAAGTCTAGTTTTCCCATATGGTGAACGAATATAAATGTATATAAAGTTTAAGAACGCGCTTTATATTCTTTAAAAAGTTAGCGCGATTGAACTTTACTGAAATGTTATGTTATTCGTAGGTATTACGTTTTCTTGGAGATAAAACATAACTTAAACTAAAAACTGTACAAAATATGATTGAATCAAGTGACGAAGCCCATGTTATAACTCCTCAAGAGTTGAGAAATGCCGTCAAATAAATGGCTATCGGATAAAGGAGCAACCAACATCTTGGAAGCAGTACTTCTGTCGTACTTAATCGAGTTATCCCATAACAAACAACCGACAACCACGTGGAGCAACTATTCGATGCTCAAAGCAGCACTGCAGACGAAACACAATATACATATTGAAACGTACCCAAAACTAGTTGCATTTCTAAAACGGTTGTCAGTGGGCCACAAGTCAAAGAAATCCAAAGTTTTAACGGATTCCAACATTGAGAGGTTTTTAAACGAAGCTTCCGATTGTAATTTCCTCGCTACAAAAGTATTGTGTGCATAATATGTCTGCTGTAAATTTTGTATATAAAAGTGCACATATTTAGGTACGTTACGTATTTTACGACGTTATAGGCCAGAGCTTTGACTGAGTTACATGCGGTTTCCACCAAGGTCAAGGTGTAGCATTTTGGCAATATTAATCTCATTTTATATTTCATGTGCATCTGCTTTCGCCTCTTAGGAATATGGGCGCGAGGATATGTGTGGATGAATGTATTGAAAATACAATTAATTAAACTAAAATAGTGGCGCAGTACGAAAAAAGGGCTCATTGTGCGGGCTGTCCTTAAAATTGACACAGTTGTCCCTTTTTCCATGCAGCGCCACACATGATTGTATTTTTAACATGTTTGTGATAATTTAATACTAAAACATTCACACATAAAATTAATTATTAATTAATTCTCTGCCTACCCTCTGGGAAAGAGGCGTGATTATATGTATGTATGTAAAAAAATAATTTTTCAGGTTACCCTCATTATGGGAATTAACGGAGCCGGACTAATGCACTACTGAACATTACTCTGAATGCCATCGAAAACACTCAGAAAACTTGATTTTAGTAAACCTACCAAACACAAAAACACATATTGATTAAAAATGATTTAATTGCTTCTATGTGGCGTTTTATTCCTTTGCGTCATATGTTCTCGCCGCTGAGGTGAAAAGTTGTATGTATCACACGAGAGCAAAGATATTCGAATCTCATGCCTTTGAGTCCCTCACTACGCTCAAGATTCTAATTTTGAATCACTCGCTATATAGAATATTTTGCTTATTCAAATATAGAATCTTTCGCTTGCTCGGGGCTCAACATCTACACTCGCAGCAAAAATCTACTTTCTCTTGTTGAACAAATAACTATTCTAGGTTCGTTTGATAGATGATGTGTTATGACGTGTTACCTTCGTTAGGTACTAATGCACAGTCTTCAACAATGAAATAGGGTAGGTATTTTTAAAGAATATATCTATGTTGCTTTTATATACACAGTCGTCAATCCTTACACGCGTCAGGTAGGTCTAAATGTCACTTTTTATATGGAAAATTGACAGTTAAACCCCTCTGAGGGGTAATTACGTAACGTTCCGAACGCGCGTCGGTACAATTTAACTGCCAATTTTCCATGTATAAAGTGACATTTAGACCTACCTGACGCGCATACAATGCGTTACGTGATCGACCTGCAGTATTTAGGTACCTACTCTTACAAGTACTTGAATGAGAGATGGTCGACCGCCGACCGCCGCGCGGAGCACACGCCTGCGGAAATCTACAGCTGCGGAGGGCGCACGCCTGCGCGCGCGTACGCGCCCGCGTGCGCCCCGCGAATTAGTTACTATCGATTCGTCACGTCGAGCGCCCGCATGCGCTCCGTGATTTTCCATAATAAATAAACCGCGTTGAGTGTCCGTACACGCTCCGCGTCCCCGACATCAAGAACATCCGTCGAGGGAAAAATCCTACAAGTCAAGAAATCCTGCCAAGAAAACCGTCAAGTTCCTTCGTTAAGAACATAGATACTACAACCTATAGTCCTACTGCAACCGTCGGGGAAGACTGGATCCTCCTACCCGGTAGCCAGCGCCTGCTTACTGCGGGTCCCTCTGGTGCCAACGGGGGGCTCTCCTAGTTGAAACCAATGGAAGCAGCCTTCGTCAAGTTCCTTCGTTAAGAACATGGATTCTACAAAACTTCAATCCCCCTGCGACCGATGGAGTAGATAGAGAGAGCTGGGGGGCTCCCCTCGTCGAAACATTGGAAGCAACATTCGTCAAGTTCCTCCGTTAAGAACATGGATTCTACAAACCTACATGTCTACTGCGTCGCCGGAGAAAACTGGATCCTCCTACCCGGTAGCCAGCGCCCGCTTGCTCGGAAGACCTCCGCCTGCGGGTCCCTCTGGTGCCAACGGGGGGCTTCTGTGAACTCCGAAGACAGCAGCCATTTCCGTCAAGTTCCTTCGTAAAGAACCCATCAGTGACACAAGTGAAAAGACACTAATACCCATTCTAGTGACAATCAATGATATAGTGATCCAAAATTCGAACCCCTTCACCAAAGGGCAAAGACCTACTCTCCCCTAAGGAGGTAGGCAAAAGTGTTTTAAATTGTGTAAATCCCCAGGGGTCCCACCAGGGACTCTAGGGCGTCATCCCAGTAGTCATTGGAGTTTAGCTCCAGAACTGCTTCATCAAAAAAAAAAAAAAAAAAAGTACTTGAATTAATAGTACATAACTGCAGCGGCTGGGAAATTACGGATTGCAGGCCAAGTAAATATAGATTCGCAGCTTATTATAAGAAACGTAACGTCAATATTTCATTGCATGTTTGAGAAAAAACATTTTACAGGATGATTAGTGTTTAGTCTTTCTGGTCAACACATCCAAAGTTTAAAAGCCTTATTAAGGACTCATTTTGGTGCTAGACCCATGGAGGTATGTAAAGTGCCTTAGCGGTTTATGATCGGATGATCGGAACATCCTACTATACCTATTCTAGGTACACTTTTCTCAAACACGTTCGGAAATGTAAACCTTATGTTCGCGAAAATAGACTGCGAAACATAGCGTTACTAGCGTCGTATATATTTATGTAAATATGTATGTATCTTCATATTGCTGACGTTATCATGTTGATATCACAAAAAGTGCAAATTGTCGCGTCCAGCGATCACACACACCAGAAAAGAAAAACGATTGATTTTAAGCACACCAACAAAATCGTCTGAAGAGAATCCAACGTGTTAGCCGACATATTGTATCGACATAGTTGGATCAAAATCCGATATCGGATCAGAAACGGTTCTTATGAGTTGTCTTATTACATTTTAAAAGTTGACAACAGTTACTGTGCTCTACAGATTGCGATAGATGGATTAACCTCAATCCGAGTCTATAATATATTTTGGCAGCTAACCCAAAATGCCCGATACTTAAAACACATGTTCCGTATCATTGTACATTAAGAAGAAGGAACATTTCATTTCGCTTTCCATGAAAACATAATTACGAACAATTCTCAAAAGATTATTGTTATATTTTGTCAATCACATTATTTGACCCCTGCGATTATAAGAAATAATATTTTTTGTTGAAATGTGTAGGTATTTAGGTACAATATTTTCGCATTATTATTCGATGTCGTTGGTGAGAAAATGTTAACACTAAAATAAACAAGACTATTAATCTATCTGGGCTAGCACAAAACAATCCTGATGTAAAATTCTAAATGTAACTTTTCGTAATAGGTTGCGTCTTTGGCAAGATACCTAGTCAAACAGCCACTGCGATTTGGTGACTCAAGAAGTCCTACGCAAAGTTTCCAAGTGTTAAAAGGGTCTCACTGCTTTTAATTAATAGCATATGACGCAACTTTGACGCATACAGGCATTAGGTAGCAGCATTATCACTACACATGAAAAACTGAAGTTGTGCCAAATATGAAATGATCATAAATAATAATGCACACATTACACATAATAATTTTCTCCAAGATAAGCAACATGACACATGTGACACAATATTATGACATTTATATACTCATGCATACCTATGCTTATATCAGTTAAATATCACGGCATTAACCATCTTAGTGCCAACATAAAAATAACTCCACCTTAAATTCAAGTTTTAATAGAACACTCGGCCTCGAAACGTGCTGGAACTAATAATCGACATTTTAAGGCTCGCGTGTATTTTTATCACCAATAAAAATTTAATATTTTATACTTCGAACAATATTTATGAGTGAAAATTATGAAATAATGAATTAGCTTTTTATTAACTGTTGAGACGTAAATTAATAGAAAAATTGGGGTAAGATAGGATATTATCGACATCAAAGCTCCAGTAATGAACACGATTCGAGACCCAGTAAACTACAGTCCCCAATAATAAGGAAACTATGAGTGATACAAAAATTTGTTCTCAGGAGTTACAAGGCCTATTATAAATAAAAAAAACTGCATTCAAATATGCACGCAAAAGCCCCACATACAGCCGGGAATCGAACCCGGTCAAATCTGTCTTACAAATCGGAGTTCGTTTGATTATATTTATAAACATTATTGTTGTAAGAAACAATTGTATCTACGTTCACAGGAAAATGCCGTATTTGGTAGTTTTATTTACAGAATGGAATCACTCGTTTATATGGTACCATACCCCCCATCCAAATTTCTACCTCCATGTCGATCGCTTAGGGGGTGGTTGCCGGGATAACAACTTTCTTATGCCCTGTCCCGAGATTAAAACTATATCCATACCAAAATTACTAATCAAAATTATTGACTTATTGTAAAATTATGTTTAACAATAAGTGTCGGTTATTGTAGAATACCGGAACCAGTAACCGACACAATCTACTTTACCAAAATTACCTAACCTAAAATTGTTCAATTCCAACATTACTTAAAGGAAATTTATAGCAATCCATAAAATAATCTAAAATTCAAAGATTTGTCATATTAATTAAATAGTTAAGAAAGTGAGCGTATACCATCTCACTTTCTAAACGATTCGCATAAGAATGTTTTTTTTAGGGTTCCGTAGCCAAATGGCAAAAAAACGGAACCCTTAAAGATTCGTCATGTCTGTCTGTCTGTCTGTCTGTGTGTCCGTCCGTATGTCACAGCCACTTTTTTCCGAAACTATAAGAGCTATACGGTTCAAACTTGGTAAGTAATAGATGTATACTGTGAACCGCATTAAGATTTTCACACAAAAATCGAACAATACATTAAATTTTGGGGGTTCCCCATACTCAGAACTGAAACTCAAAAAAATAATTTTCATCAAACCCATACGTGTGGGGTATCTATGGATAGGTCTTAAAAGTTATATTTAAGTTTTTAAGATCATTTTTGTAACTTCTAAAATAAGAGAATGATAAGACTAAAAAAAATATAGCATGTACATTACCATACAAATTTCCACCTAAAATTGGTTTGAACGAATACTAGTAAGTAGTTTTTTTTAATACGTCATAAATCCTAAACCGCAATTTATTTTACGGAACCCTTCATGTGCGAGTCCGACTCGCACTTGGCCGCTTTATTTTTACAGAATCAAACACCACTTTATCGTTAACTCGCCATCTTTAAATAAAACGGCCGATCTTAATACTGTACCTACTAATTCAGAGTTGCCTCATAAAAAAATGGTCACCAGTCCTTATTTTTAACGCTTTAAGAAAAACAGTGTTGATTATTTGATGCCATCACGTTATTTGGACGTGTGGTTGAAGTGTGGATAAACGCTACTAAATACACCTCGCCATACCGTTGTGTTTGTGCGTGTTCCATCACGTGCAATGCGCCGACAATTACACGTTTGTCTGTAAACGAGGTTAGACATTTTCACATGTTACGAGTACTTAAGCCAATTGCGATTTGCTAGCCATGCATTGCACCTTTCGGCCAGGAACGATTTGTGACCTACTCACAGGTGTACTAATTATAAATCCACGTGTGCGGGGCCAAAGTACGTAACGATTAGTGGATTTGCTAAATTTGGCTTCATTGGTATTGCATCAGTTTTGTTACAAAGATTCATAGATAAATATTCATTTCTTGAGGACTGTGTCGTGAGCACGCATCATTGAGATAGACCTAAAGTTGTTAAGAAAGTTTGAACATAGGTACTCCTAAAAAAACGGGCTGTGTCCGGCTCGGGCCGTTTTCTAAGAAAAATGACGGCGTTTTTGTGCAGCCAAGCTATACCCAAGCCCGGCCGAGTCACGTCCGGGCCGTGCCGGCACCGAGCCGTTTCCGAGCCTCGGCCGTGGCTCGGCCGGGCTTGGATATGGCTCAGCCGCACAAAAACGCCGTCGTTTTTCTTAGAAGACGGCCCGGGCCGGACACAGCCCGTTCTAGCGTGAGTCATCCTTAAAACTCTTTTTCAACTGACAACAAGGGACGAGTTCTCAATCAGACTGCTTTTTCATTTCATTTTGTTACTTCGGAACTCAATCATTCGCCGATAATGAAAAAAAATCTTTTTACATTTGATACCTTGAATAAGCTTAATGGTCTCATTTCTGTCAGAATTAAGATCTGATGATGGGATGCAAGAAGCTCCGATAGACCCCTTCCAATAGGTATGTACATACTCATTACGAGCACACCACTGTTCTCCTCGGTATGCGTGCTGCGCATTACTTGTGAAAAATTAAAAATAAACCTTTGTGCTATTTACTTCAGGCGTTTGGGGCGAAACCCTTGGACCATGGGGACAAAGTGTGCGCCGCCCTACAAAGAAAGACAGAGACCACTGGTGACCAGAAGGCTGGCCAATATTTCGCCCAGCTAATCAGCATTGCCATTCAAAGTGGCAATGCAGCCGGGCTTCTGCGCACACTGACAGTGATTTAGCAAAAAAGTAACGTTCAGTTTGATTTTTAAGTTATTTTTTTCAGCATCTAGGTTAGGTTTTATTTTGTATTTTTCTGTGTATATTGTGAAAAAATAAACACGAATTATAAAAACTTTGTTAAAAAACATTACTCAACTAAATAGTTTTCGATTTCGAAAAAAATATAAGGTAAATAATAATATTTTAGAAAAATACAGACATTGATCATAATTAGTATCTATGAAATGAAGACATGAAAATGAAGATTGTGGGAAAAACAGAACCAGAGGTTAATGTTGATTACCACTGACGATATTGGTCACTATTACTCTAGCGTAGCATATTTCACAGAGATAATATTATACATTATTATGGTTCAATTCAATATATCATTAAAAAAAACATTTACTAGAGACTAGTAAATAATAGAGACCATGGGTGCATGATGGATGCCAATGTCAACAATGGGTTGTTTTAAAATAAACGGTACCCTAGTTAAGGTAAAATTAAGAAAAGTTAACTTTGTCAGGTGAGTTACGAAAATTAGCCATACATTTATACGGCTAATTTTCGTGAGTCACCTGACGAAGTTAACGTTTCTTAATTTTACCTTAACTAGCTAGGGTACATTTTTCCTGCAGTACTACAACAAGGACAAAATCAAGTCCTCCCGCACCTGGTAAGAATATTCCGAGCTAGCTTTGCTTGGGGTACTATACCAGAACGATGGACCAGAGTCAAGGTACGCTTCATACCAAAAGCAGGGAAAAAGGACTACTAACAGCCCAAATCCTTCAGACCAATTAGTCTTTCATCTTTTCTACTGAAAACGATGGAAAGAGTAATCGATCAGCACATTAGAGCGAAATACCTGGTAGTCAGACCACTGAGTCTGAACCAACATGCTTACCAAAAGGGGAAATCTACGGAAACTGCACTACTAGATCTGGTCGACAAAGTGCAAAAAACCCCAGAAGATAAGCAAACGGCTCTATGTGCATTCCTTGACGTCGAGGAAGCTTTCGACAACACACCCACAGAGACTATCCTTAAGGGATTGGCATCAAAGGGTGTGGACGAAAACACCATCAGATGGATCCTATCAAATAGTCATAGTCATTTATTGCAACCATAGTTTTGTACAGATCTTAATAACTAGGTACATTGAGTCTCATATGGGGCCATGGCAATGTCACAATAGAATAGTCACTCTGTCCCTCAATGCAATTGAGTTTACATTTTACACCACAAGAGGATATCCACAAGGAGGCGTACTATTCCCACTACTATGGACCCTGGCAGTGGACCAACTCCTAGCAACTATGAAGGACCTAGACTATGGCACGCAAGGATATGCCGACGACTTTGTAGTCATAATCAAAGGTCCCTGCCTCCACACAATTTGGAACCTAATGCAAGGAGCGCTCAACACCATAAACAAATGGTGCAAAGAAAATGACCTGTCCATCAATGCGAGCAAAACAGTACTAGTGCCTTTTACCAGAATAAGTTTCAAAAATTTCATTTTTGGTACAAGTTTTTACTGCCGACTGTACTTTTCTGCATACCATCATTAAGTATTCATTGAGACGATTCTAACGAGCCCAAACTCGATGGGGTTGTGTCGTTTTATTGCGGAGTTCCTATGGCCACCTTCCAGCTCCAGCATCAGATCAGCTCCAAGTCATCATAATATTGCATTGTCATGCAATATATTGCATTGTCATGCAATATATATTGCATTGTCATGCAATACCTAACTTTAAGATCTTCTTATACTTACATGAAACGCAATAAACAATTGAATTGAATTGAATTGAATTGAATAAACATATGCATGCAAAATTTCAGCTCAATTGGATAACGGGAAGTGACTGAAAAATCGATTGCAAATTTTGACGGACAACTTACATACTTACATATTTACATACTTACATACGAACAGTGCAAGTTAATATAAAGCTTGTAAAAAGGAAACTAGATAAGCTTGCCAAATTAAAACTGAAAGGACAGGAAATACCCTACCTTACTCAAATGAGGTCAAGTACCTAGGAGTTATTTTTGACCAAAGGCTAACTTGGAACGCTCATTTGAATAACACAATACAAAAGGCAAAAATGGCCATGTGGACTTGCTGTCGAATAGCAGGAGCAAGATGGGGCCTAAGGGCAAAATTGCTATGTGGCTTTACACAGCGGTAGTGAGGCCGGTAATCACATACGCCTCTGCAGTCTGGTGTAACAAAGCCCACCAAAAGACAGCCATCACAAAGTTAAGCAGCCTTCAGCGTACAGCTTTCTTAACAGCAACAGGAGCTTTATGCTTTATACAGGCAGCCTTGGATGCACTACTCGATCTAACGCCACTCCACCTGCAACTGCAAAAGGAGGTGTAGCAGTGCATCTACAGGATATGCACACTAACAAGGCCAAAATGGCGCTCTCAAGCGCTCAGCAAACTTGAGGCCCTTGTTTTTGAAAACAAAAACCTAAGCATGCAAATTCACCATACTGTATAGGTACAGTGGAAAAACCTCCGAGAGACAAATGGACAAACGACCAAATGGATTTCAAGGAGGGAAGCCACATTAGGTATACAGATGGATCAAAAAAAGCTGATGATGTTGGATGTGGTATAAACGGTGAGAGGCCAACGCTCAAAGCTAGCGTCAGCATGGGGAAGGAGGCCTCAATCTTTCGGGCTGAACTCTTCGCATAAAATAAATGCGTGGAGATCAATCTTGAAAGAAACCTAAGGAACCAACATATCTACATCAACTCGGACAGCCAAGCTGCTCTGCTGGCACTAGAATCACTAGAGTCCTACTTTAAAATAGTCCAGAATTGTAAAAATAATCTAAACACCCTGGTGAACTCCAACAAAATCATACTTAGATGGGTACCAGGGCATTCTGACATTGTAGGAAACGAAAAAGCAGATGCAGACAAGGCTCTGGTCAGCCCGGAACCGTTCTGTGGCATCACAAAACGGAAAGCATATTCTCTGCTAAACAACGCGGAAAAATCAGAGGCAATCAAGCTGTGGAATTTCACCAAAGGACAAAAACAACCTAAAGCCCTGATCGAATGGTTCAATAGTAAGGTTCAAAGGCACAAAACCTGCGCAGTGACAAGAATCCTGACAGGACATTGCAAATTGAACAAACACCTGTTTCAAATGGGTATGAAGCAGGACGCAACCTGCAGGTTCTGCCAGGATACAGAGAAGACTGCAATGCCCATTCTCTGCTCCTGCGGACCACTCATGCATAAAAGAAGTACCTACCTAGGGCGGACCATCGTGCACCCACAAGAAGTAGGTACAACATATCACCGCCCAAAGAATCTGGAATTTCCTGGAGGCAACGGGACTTAACGGTGAACTCTAAAGAAAGGGCTGCCACAATAGATCACTTGCTGGTCGAAGCGGCACATTAAGGCCCACAAACAAATAATTAATAATAGGGTACAGTTTATTTGAAAGCAACCTCAATAGGGATGTTAAATTATAGACAGATTAGCAACTTTTCATGAAGCGTTAACTGTAACAACACTGCGAGTATCTTCGGCACATTGCCGCGGGGGCCAGTTTTAGATTTAGTTTAATTTTAAATAGTTTAACGGTGACATATACAAGATGATAATTAACATGAACTAAATTAAATTAAAACTAGGTTAAATCTAAAAAATCAAAGTAAAATAATGCAACCCAGTGCAGCAAGGTCTGCTAAAAATACAAAAAGAAGAAATCTATCCAACGGTAGGTAAACGTAATTATGGAAAGTTTGACAGGTGACGACTTTATTAATATTATTAAAAAAATGTTAATCCGTTCCTAGAACAGTTAACTTTGTTAATGAACGCCTTAGTGCCGCTGTTCTGGTAAATATGTCTAAACGAAATGGATTTCATGGATGGACGAGACGGATTTACAAAATTTAATTAAGGGGTGCATCGTCGGCTAAAGTTATTAAAACTAAACTCCACAGTACACCTAGCTATTTAATAGGCTTGCAGCAGTGAAAGCCTTTAATAATACGAGAAGTGAGTGTGTGGGTCCCCATATTCGACTGTTATTTGCATTTCTAGTCAAAGCTTATTAACGTGTTCATTTGTTAGTTGTCTGTGTTTTGAAAGGTATTTTCAATATGGAGCGTGGGGTCGGAATAACGCTAATACCAAGTTATATATTATATTATAATATATACCGGTCCCCGTAAGGATCCCAAATAATCTTAAACGCGTGTTTGTTGATTTTATAAAGTCTATTTGTTAGACTTTACTATTTAATCGTACTTTCCTAAGGTATACATTATACCCAAGTAACAAATTATATTAGGCCTTACGTACACAAAAAACGTCATGTAAAGTAAGTTGAGTTCGGCTTTAATTTACATACCTACAATACAGTATGAAAAAAAAAGTTAGCCGCTTTCAGCTTACTTTATATGACATGTTCTTGTACGTAAAACCTAAAATAATTTGTAACTTGGGTAGTTGGGTATAAATTTACACTTTAGGAAAGTACGATTAAATATTAAAGTATAACAAATAGAAAGTTCAAATCGCGTGTTATAGACCAGTCATGTATCATCAGTTAGTATCATCATAACTGGTAATCGGAGAGCTGGCGGTTTTCTCGTGCAACGCATCAGCATTGCAGTTCAATGACGAAATACCGCCATCATACTTGCTCCCGACTGACATAAAAAACTCACCCAGCAACAGTATATTCAAGAACAAGCTTAAATCATTGCTTATGGAACAGGCATGTTACTCAATTGACGAGTTTTGCACACTCATAAGGATCCAGCACCGTAATGTGTGACTGTGTGTACCTAACTTAATTTAATTTAATTGTGTTTTGAAAATTATGACTTGTAAAATGTACTTTTACCAATAAATATCTGTATTCTGTATTCATACTCGGTACAATGCCTAGAGGTTTCATCATGTCTGCCCGTCTATCCATCTGTCCGTATATTACAGGCATTTTACTCGAAAACTATAAGGTGTATTTGAATAAAATTAAGAGGATAGGTGTATTGTAGTAGCCGCTACATAATTCTATAATAAAATAACTAAAAATATATTCTTTTAAGGGTGTACTCCATACATGTAACTGCAAGTAAAATAAAGAAAAACATCGTAAGTCCATGTATGGCACATCAATCGATATGTAGCGGCTAACAAAATACACCTACGCTCCAAAATTTATTCAAATACCTACACCTTATACTTTTCGAGTAAAATGCCTGTGACATACGGACAGATGGATAGACGGGCAGACATTTGATGAAACTATAAGGGTTCCGTTTTTGCTATTTTGGTTAGGAACCCTAAAAAGGCCGTGTACGCATAGTACCGAGTATTTCCTCGTTGGACTGCAATGCTGATGCGTTGCACGAGAAAACCGCTAGCTCTTTGATTATCAGTTATGATGATACTAATGCTGAAATAACTCTTGATTCTGTAAATTCCTACCATTAAGGAGCCAAAACCTACAGTTAAATTTAAAATTGAAACGCAGAAGTTAAAAATCACTATCTTGAAATAACTTACAAAGTTCAGGAAAGCCTCGTTTTCGACCATGGTTTTCTACTATGTCGCTGAACCGAATTAATATGTATTGGTACTCATTAGATGCATAATTTCATGTTCTTTAATTTTTTAGTTGGTAACTTTTCGCTAGGATGGAATAGGACGAATGAGAAACCAAAAAAAAAAAAAAAATTAGGATTTGTGGCTGCTAAAATTTGTCCCAAGATATCATGTGTAAACATTTTTGATATTTGCTCGGTTGTATCGATGTAAGTAAACAATATTTAAAAAAAATCTGCTACAGCACCATTTCAACAAAGAATTACTCTACGTACTGGCCTATTAATCCCGCGGAAAATTAAAAAATAAATGATGAGCACGGTTTACCGGATTATGAAACGTGCTCGGCAGCGAGAAAGCTTCCGTCAACAAAATTTATATAGATTAAAATAATGTGATGGTTTTGAAGCATTCCCGGAAAATTCTGGTCACAGGCACTTTGTTGAGACGGATTTTATTATGTTATCAGTCCCCGACGCAAAAAGAGCGGTGTTATCCATAAGTTTGACGTGTCTGTGTATCTGTGTGTCTGTCTGTGGCATCGTAGCTAATAAACGAATGGGCCGATTTGAATGCGTTTTTTTTGTCCGAAAGCTGACGTAATCGAGATGGTCCTCAGCTACGTTTTAGCTGGTTTTGAGATATTGAACTTTAACCTATTGACCGTCAGCTGACGACGTGACTCGCCGTGCCACGGACGCCACCGACGTCAAATGACGACCGTCCAAAAACCAATATAAACTACTTCTAGAACTCTTTTATAATGTTCGTGGTATTATTTGTTATCTACATTTTATGGCTCCGGCGTCAGGGGCACGAATCGCAAGATTTTTCGATGACGTGAATGACCGTCTATGGCGGTGAAAAGGTTAAAATGAAGATGTCGGTGGTTTTTTCAACTTTTGTAAGTTGACAATTATTTTGATGGTTTAAATCGTCTCAATGTTTGTCACCTTGTATGAAATAAAATTGAAGTTGCCAAGTACTTGGCCAATGTCAAGCACCGTGACGTTTATGTAGGTATAGGTACAGTCAGGGGTAGTAATGTACAAGTTGCAGAACATTCCCAAAACGCGGAAACATTCTCAAGAATGTTCCCAGAACATTCTTGCAACATGAAACTTATCGTTTGATTGTATTAATGTGCTTACAATAAAAATTAAATGAACATAATTTAATCATATTTAGTGTTCTGTACATGTTTTACCTACTATGTTACTATTCATTATTTGGTTGACAAGTCATAAATTGCCAAAAAGTTTGATAAATTTTCTTTAAATTTCCGAGAACATTTCAGAGAAAGTTGCAAACAGAATATTTCTAGCATCGTATTATACACTAGCTGTTGCCCGCGACTTTGTCCGCGTAGTACTTGTGTCTTAGACAATGATTGCTCTCTATACAAACTTTGAATCCTCTTTTAGGGATAAATTTAAAAAAAATGGTTGAAATTCATTTTCTAGTTTGTGAACAAACAGTCTAAAACCGAAGTTACAATTCTCATACTTTAAAAATGTTTTGAAATACACAAACTTTAAACAAGTTATACTTCCTGGCGGTGACATGGAATTCAAACTTACATCAAAAAAATGTACGAGAAATGTACAAAATTGTACGCTAATTAAAAAAAATGTACTACACGTACTCACGAGAAAACAATGATCAATCTGTCACCGCTAGGAAGCATACTTCCTGGCGGGCGCTATCTATTATAGCGGTAAAATGGCATCGTACGGAATTCAAACTCACATTAAAAAAATGTACAAAATTTTAGGCTAATTAAAAAAAAAAATACTTCATGTACTTACACTTACGAGAAAACTATTTGTAAGATATAATATCGCAGCGCCTGCAGTAAAAATCGTGGCAAAAGCAATAAAATCAATCTTTCACTTTGGGGGTTAACTTTTTCTAATCGCCGTAAACACTTTTTTCGTATTGTAATAAGGATTCTTACTACTAGATTTTAAGTCTCTAGCTCAAAAAAAAGTGTTGCCCATAAAATTCCACCTCTAAGAAGGGTTATATAGGGGGCTATATAACCCTTCTTAGAGGTGGAATTTTCTACAACTCTGAATGTACTTTATTTGTATTTTAATAACTAATCTTTCCACAAAGTTTTAAGTCTCTAGCTCAAAAAAAAAGGTTCCCCCATACAAACTTTGCACCCTTAGGGGTGGAATTTTCAAAAATCCCTTCTTATCCCTTTGTTTTAAAGTATGTCATAAATATTGGCCAGTACATAAAAATATCGGTGCAACAAAGAATTTCTTACCATGCATGTTGTGTTCAAAAACAAATGTGTTTTTTACATTAATTTATATTTTATAAACTAAATTGTTATTAAACGACAGAGCCAAGGGTTTGTCGTAGTATCTTATTTATATAACAATGCCAATTACTATAATTACTTCAATAGACATGCATCATGGAGTGCAGCTCAGAAAATAATTATATTATAAGGACTACATCTAAACTATCGTGAATATTCATGGTATAAACTACGATAAATAAATAAATTCTCGTTCTCGAGAACATTCTCAAAAGTTACCGAGAAATTCTCATGTGGAAAGTTCTCGTGAGTGCATTGCTAGTCAGGGGTACTATACGTACATAAATACGGACACATACATGTGCCGCATCTGTGCATGTGTGTGTGCATGTGTGCACATGTGTGCACACGCCTTTATGACATTGACAATAGGGTCCTGTACATATATTTATGTTCTTATTTATTTTGTCCGTATATTAGTACCCCTGACTGTTACCTTATATTCATTACACCTTTTCTGAATGAAAATATAACTTACGTCCTCAGTAAGGTCATCTTCTTCTAAAGCCGATGAGAGCGGCCTGCCACGCGGGGCGCGCGCGCCTCTTGAGTCGAAGAGCTCGTCACTCGCCGACGCGTCGACGTCTAGAGCGGTCTTGATGCGGCTTTCGACGTCAGCCCTGATGCGGTCCCGGTCGACCTGCTCGGTCGCGCCAGGGTTGGCCTTGTGGTCCAGCCGGTCGAGCACTGGCCTGTAGTAGCTTTCGCCTTTGTCGTAGTTGCAGTCGTAGACGCGGGTGCGCCGGGTTCGGCCAAGTCTGCTCATGGTGACGATCTTGAACAACAACAAAACTGTTCATTTTCACACATTTTTTAAAGGCATGAAATACAGTCAATCGCTGCCAAAATTCAATGTTTCTTGGTGACAATAAGGTAAATACAGTGGCCATAAGGCTCAAGTGAAGATGTCGCCCCGGCGTATCGTCGAATATTTTGAATAAGTACCTATATCAAACATAAAAAACCGAATTAAGAACCTCCTCTTTTCTTGAAGTCGTTCTGGAAGCGAAAAATGTAATCAGGATTATTTTAATCAACTATGGCTTTAGTCAGAAAACACACGCTTATCCTGATTGTAAATTTTGCATGTGGTACAAAGAGTGCCAAAGTGATAGTTTCTGCGCCACCCGCATCCAGCGGACTCAGTCAGGTCATCAGTCCACCTTGGGGGGACCCACGCCGCGCCTTCCGGTACGTGGTTGCCACTCGAGAACCTTTCCGCCCCAACTGCCATCGGTTCTACGTGCATTGTGCCCATGTACGTTGTGCCGACGAGGCACATTCTAAATTAGCGATTAGATATTGTATAATACGTGCCGTAGATTAAGTACCTACGTGCGAGATGTGCGAATGATAATACATGTAGCTACTCGTATATATACCGTGTGAGTTAATGAATAAAGGACTACTATTGTGTTGACAGTACTTCAGAGTCTCTCTCTGAGTGTGGACTGCCATAAACCCCTCTGGGGTGAAGTCCACACTCACCCTGTCTACTCCCCCATCAACATATTAATTATTGCCAGGCAGTGGACACTATCCTCAACCACCAACCACCGTCTGGCAAAGTGGTGACCCCGACTGAAACAAGAAGAACACGCATCGCTGAAGCCCGACTGAAACAAGAAGAACACGCATCGCTGAAGCCTGACTGAACCAAGAAGAACACGCATCGCTGAAGCCCGACTGAAAAAACACGCGACGATCTGGCAAAGGAGTTGAACAAAATCAAAACGTCTACTTCCAACGACTGAACGCGCAACCGTCTGGTTAAGTGGGGACAAAAATTCGCCGCAGTCACCTGAAGAAATACGCCGCGACACATTGAAGAAACACGCTGCACCCTCTCGAAGATATACGCCGCGCCCGCTCGAAGATATACGCCGCGCCCGCTCGAAGATATACGCCGCACCCGCTCGAAGATATACGCCGCACCCGCTCGAAGATATACGCCGCGCCCGCTCGAAGATATACGCCGCGCCCGCTCGAAGATATACGCCGCACCCGCTCGAAAAATACGCCGCGCCACATTAAAGAAACACGCTGCACCCGCCTGAAGAAATACGCCGCACCCGCTTGCATTAGGTAGATATATGGAACACTGCCTGAAACAAAAGTCCAATGAAGAAACGCGCCGCTCCCGACGATAAGGATCCGCTCCCGACCAGAACAACGCACTCCCGACTGGAACTACGCCCTTGTTGATGAAGAGACCATTTTTCTCTCCAGGACCCCATTCAAACGCCTTCTCGTCGAGTATGATATTCCGACAAAGAAGACATAACTGAGAAGCAGCGTCAATATTTTAATTCATATTACAGCGCACACGACAAGCCAAGAAGCCTTAAACAGCAAATTGTGCATTTTGTCACGCGCCTTCGTGCCACACTAATCGTGGCCGACATTTCGCCGTCCATCGAGCAGCGTCCATGGTGCGACGCCTGCTGCGTCACGGCCCGGGGACATACTGGATGAAGAATTTGCAGCCGTTTAAGCCTGCCTCCAAAATTGCGCGAAGAAGTGTAAGGTCGAAGACGTCACTCATTACAAGGATAGCGTCGCAACGCAACACAGTTGGCGAAAATGCAACTCGTCATAATTATACAGAACAGAAACAATTCGCAGTACGCGTAATAAAGTGTCTACGCAGCGTGCAGCGCTGAGCGTAGGATAGTTTTTTGTCAAGATCAAGGTCGCGGAGTCGCGTCGTCAGCATATTTTTATAAACGCGCATCACGGTTTCCATTTTTCAAGGTAATTTACTTAACATGCTATTTTTAATTTTGTTATTTATATTTAGGCAACTAATCATGTTTTTGTATTTTCTATTATTGTGCTGTTTGTAACATTGCCCTGGAAGACGAATGCCCAGGATGAGATAAGCTGCTGCTCTGAGCCTATATGCCTCTATTTATTTATTTTTATTATTGTGCCAAGCCCAACTTGTAATTGACCGAAAAGGTAATTCAAGCCTGGATTGTATGTACACGACTGTTGTACTTTCTTTCGCACTGTTTTATAAATGTTGTGGTCTTATATATACACACAGCAAGTTTTACATTTCTCAAGCATCCGAAAACGAGCTTAGAAATGCGTGTGCTATTATATTAAGTATTTTGTTTTTTAGTGATCAACTATTGATTTGATTTTTATTGTGTAGTTACCTACCTACTTTTCTCATATATGTATATGTGACCAGTTACTTAGCAGGAAATGGGATTTCATCCCATTTTTGTTGTAAGGGGGGAGATATGTGCCGACGAGGCACATTCTAAATTAGCGATTAGATATTGTATAATACGTGCCGTAGATTAAGTACCTACGTGCGAGATGTGCGAATGATAATACATGTAGCTACTCGTATATATACCGTGTGAGTTAATGAATAAAGGACTACTATTGTGTTGACAGTACTTCAGAGTCTCTCTCTGAGTGTGGACTGCCATAAACCCCTCTGGGGTGAAGTCCACACTCACCCTGTCTACTCCCCCATCAACATATTAATTATTGCCAGGCAGTGGACACTATCCTCAACCACCAACCACCGTCTGGCAAATACGTTTTTCAAAGTTTTGGATTTTCCGAACATTAAAAATTTAAATTTATTTATTTAACAAAAACACACTTAAAATATAAACGTTATATCCGTCAGACGCCAAACTAGGCTAAGCCTGTATCTTGGCCACATCGACGTGCTTTTTGTTTTGTAAGCGTCGATATATATTCTGCGTAGGTACTATACAAAGTATGTGTTGTGAAATTGTTAGGACTTTGGCAAATAACGTGGTTCTCTGGTACCTACCTACTTTCAGTTTGTAACGGAATTAAAATTGCAGGCTTCGTATCATGATTCTTACAAGCAAATAAAAGGGCCACTGAATGCAATATTGAAGCAAACTACAAATACGCTCTAGTATTTACTCTGTGCAGTGGTCGACATGAAATGAATCAGGTGCCCTGATAGCAAATGAAACTCGATATTGGTTCTACCAGCTGCAGCGTGAACATTTACTTTGATATTTACCACTGGACTGTTGGATATCAAAGGATTGGTTTACGCAGTTTTGTCGCATAAAGTCAATAAATTATTCCCATTTTCGTAATCATTGAGGTCAATTTACGAGCTCTTACCAAACGCTATGGAGCTTAAAGTCAGACTTGCAGTAGGAGATACGGTAAAGAATATAGGCATGACCTTCACCCATCTGTTAAATGGATGAAAGTATTCTATATCGAATTTAGTAAATTAAAAAATATTTCACGAATTGATTGGGTAAAAAATCCTTTTTTTACATTGTACCTATTTGGTTAAATAAATACTTTTATACGAATTGAAAGTATGAAGTCTATAGAAAATACAAACGCTGGTTTGTCTATTTTTTCCTGGCCTAACTATTGGGTTGGCAGGTATAAACTGGTCAGTCGAAACTAGTAATTTACACTCATCTGTTTAATAAATATATTCGTTTATATATTCTAAAGGCTTATTTGTTCGTTAAACTATATTGATTGCAATGTTTAAAACAAATAGTTACCGTCAAATAATCCAACTTTACCCCTCCGTCCAATCTTTGCCCAGGAAGGAAATATAACTAAGAATACCAAATTATAACTTAAATTATTACCAAATAAAAACTTGCTTCAAAAATTTTCTCAGATAAATGTACTCTTAGTTATATTTCCTTCCTGGGCAAAGAGTGGACGGTGGAGTAAAGTTGGAGGATTTGACGGTAGGTACATTTTTGTTTTGTTTAATGCAAAGCAAAGGTTTTGCCATGTTTCCTGAAATAATAATGTATTTAGTCTCAATGACAAAATTCTAGGCTTCTTTCTCAGTGGTTCGATCATTGTTTTCCATCCGTTTTCAAATAATCCCCGGACACGTATACTATACTAATGCTGTGCGTAATAGTTTTTGGCCTCTACTTATTAAGAAGAATAAGGCAAGTGTCGTTGTGCAAATTATTAAAGTTGTTGGTACCTAAATACTTATGTTTGGTCTTCTACCAAAATATTCCTGAGTAAACAAACGCGCGTACGTCTGTGTTTCTCAAGGACGGCTTGACCAACGGTACTGTATAGTTGTGACGTTTCTTTGAAAAATGAAATCTATATTCATTATCAGCTAGAATTTCTCGATAAAATAATACCGACCTGACGTATGGAAAATCAAGATGCCTATTTATTGCTTTCTGTTTCTCAACGTTGTTTGTTTTGTATATGTTTGAGTTACCTACTGTCATTCGACACAAATGGAAAATCGTCAAGAAGAAAATGACCATTATGGAAATGGACAAAAAGTTATCAAAAGTGAAAATGGTGAGAATAACTTTATAGTTATTCTCACCATTTGTTATTATTTGTTTAAATTATTTTTTCTTGTTTTAATGCATCAAGGCCAAATGGAATTTTGTTCGGTATGAAATAGGTAAGTAAATTACTACTATTTTATCTTCTGTGAATATAAACACGCAGACATACGCTCACCATAACAATGTTAACTTATGTACTTTAATTCTCATGTAAGTGAATAGGAAATACGAGTATTATAAATGAGAAATTAATTTCTTTAAACCGAAATATTTAAATAAGTGCAAACAGAATGTGGGCTAAACTGAATTTTTTTTTAATTTAATATGAAATTTGGTTAATATTAAGTATCATCTTGTATTAACTTTAGAAAAAAATTTTTATGAAGGAGTCTATTTAAATATAAAAAAATAAGTTGAATATCTACAAAATTCATTTATGACGTATTTCCGGATTGGTCACATTTTAAGGATGGACGTAATTTTTTTCAACGTATACCTATCATATTTGTCAATTTAACTTTTAGCACCTAATTATATTTCGGCATTATTCAGGGTGGTGAATATGTGAGAAGCATAGCGGCAACTGCAGTAAATAAACAGTCCATATATTATAAGCTGTAATTCACGACTGCCGAGGGCTCAAACAAAATCATCGTCTAATTACAGACCGGATTGAAGCATAAACAGCATCTGTTCAGGAGTAGTGCTCGCTTCTTATATTGACTTGACGTAATCCTATACAATTAACTCACTATAAAACCAACTCTTGGCATATAGCCGTCGGAAAGTCATTGAAAATATTTGGCATCAATGAATATTTTTTTTAACTCACTTTTGTTTACTACAAGTGCGGAATTAACTCCAACCGCCAACATTTATGAAATAATAACCATAGTGGTATTCGGTCCGAGTCGTGTTCGAATACACGCGATCGATCACTCTCTCTGATGAATGATCTCCTCCAACCGACGGTGCGAACAGTGGAACATTTTCAAAATAGATTTCGCAAACATTTGATACGGGTATATTTTTAGTCACGAAAACCCGGTTTTTGTCTGTCCGACACGAGGTATTGTGATATGCACTCGGTGAATGTTGAACGGCGCAACTAATAATAACTCTTAACTCGTAAGCGATGAATAAACAGATGACTGTGAATTTAGGTGTGATTGTATTTTAACAAAGTTTATGTAAACACAACAGAGCGTCTTTAGGTAGTATATAAAAAATCGCTGTGCATTGAAAAGTCTGATGCTAAACTGACAAGAACACTTTCGCCAAAGAAAGCATGCACTAATGAAAGGCGTACGTTTACACTTAATAAAAAGAAAATTAAAAAGTGAACTGACCTGGAGCGTGTTAAGACGGCGAGCAGGCGGACGGGACTGGGCGCTGCCGACGGTTTCGGCGCGTGAGAGGTGTGGGTGTGACTATGTTTAACTGTGAGCCACGCTAAAATATACGCGATCACTTTTGCTCACAATGATTTCCTAGCCGGAAAAGAAAAGAAATCTAAACTCGAGCACGGATTTTGTGGAGCAAATATTTCACTGTGTCAATTAGATGTGACATTTGAAAGATCGCCAAATATTGATGCTGTCGTTAAATTTAGCGGTCTTGTTGGCTTTTTTTCATAATTGGGGGTTGAAATACAGGTATTTTACAATAACTATTTAGTTACAAACCAGCGTATAAAAACGAGGAAGTAATCTTTTGGAACTTTTGCAGGCTGAGAATTGCTAAATAATTAATAAAATAAAAAAACAAAAAAAAATTTTGAGCCGATGATTTAATCTTCTTTACCTTTCACCTCTGCTCGTTATCAGATATATTGTGTATTCCTATTATGAGACAATCGCTGGACAAAATAATATTTAATTAAATTGCCGTCCTCCGTATATAATAATATGTATATTAGGTAGATATGCAGGCTAAATATCAGTAAGAGGCTCAGACTCTTAGGATTAGACTTTTTAAGCACTACATGCAATTTATAGGGTCCGTACGTCAAAAGGAAAAAGGTATTTTTAAGTGGGATATGACCACTTTCTCGTCCATTTCCTGTCTCTCAAAAGCCTTTTTCTCCAAAACTCGTTGAGGTATCAAGTTAAAATTATTATCAAATACTCAAGTCGGCACTACCTTTGAGCTGTGTAAATAAAATCTAATAAACATTTGTCATTATCCAGTTTTCGGAATTATTCCTTTACCTATTTATAATGTTACTAAACTCTAAGTTTGCTTCTAGCCAAATTTCATGATTTTAGGATAATGGGCAAATATCTAGGCAAATACTGAACTTATACAGCGTAAAGGGACACCCAAACGCCGTTATACACTTCGTGACGGGAGATCACGTTACACTAGACGGTTACGGGGGTGCGAAACCCCGACTCGCACTTGGTAGGTCATTTGACTATATTCCAATTCTCCGAAATCTATGGTACACACTCAGTGAAACCAATTCAGCAATTAGGTACCTACTTTATTATTACTACTATACTATATTACTCCATACTACGCCGTGGAGGTTCAAAGTGACATCTACCTACGACGAAGGATTGGTTTAAAATGGATATTAGAAGTAAAATAAGTATCCGTCAAAAAAATCATTTTTGGTACAAGCTTTTGTTGCCGACTGTACTTTTCTGAATACCATCATCAACGACTCATTGAGACGATTCTAACGAGCCCAAACTCAACACGATTACGTCGCGTCGGTTAAATACTAAATTCCCATGGCCACTTTCTGTCTCTATCAGCAGATCAGCTCTATGGGTACCATTATACTGAATTTTCATCCAAACTGAAAAATGGATTGCTTGAACTTACATACTTACATTACATACGAACATATCAAGTAAATATAAAGCTTGTAATTATTGGACCGTATCCTGACTAGGTACGAGTATCTGAGGTCAATGTCTACGAAGTTCGGAAGGCGGCGGGGCTGTGCTGTTGTCTGTCGCATATCTAGTGAACAAAGAGTATTATGAATATATAGAGATAGAGACGTCAGTCAAGGTTTTGCATGCCGCGAGTCATCTAGTATTTCGTCTGTTCAACAGCCCAAGAGCGAGCTTTAGTAAGTTCATATGTGTCCGTCGAGTGTACGCATGTGTGCGTGAACGGAAATACTCACACACACATATACACTTTAACTGTACATGCATACATATTGATATATAATATCGATACCTGCAAACTCAAAGGGCGTAACCGCCATTACAACAATTCGATTCGAGTCTGCAGGTATCAATATGCCAACTCCTGCTTAAACGAATAAATTTAGAATAATAAAGACAATTTATGAGTTATAATATATTTTATTCGAGGAATCACAGTAAATTACGAACATGAAACAGTTATTCAAGAAGTATGTTCATCAGTTTGGTATCCTATTACGAGTTTGGTATTATATTATTGACTTACAATCGTCAATAACCAAACCAAGGTCGAGATGAGAAAAAAGCAGGTCCAAGCGATCAGCGCACTCGCACACGATAATTAACGATAAATAATAATTAAACGCAATTATGAAACCATTTTCAGATTAACGGTGACACTGACAGTCTGACAATGGCGTGACGTATGACGGAAGGTTGGGTTGCTTACCAAAGAGAATATAAACACTAAGTTTACGTTCCATTTCATGTAAAATGCTCTAACCGTAAATTCAATGTTCGGTTTTAATAATAAAGTATACATAAATAGTAAGTTTTTTTTAGCCGAACCGAAATGTAGCCTCAGTTATAATCAAACTACGTAAAATTGATTTTTCCTGAATGTCATACTTAGGCAGGCTTGTTTCCGCTTCCGCTTTGGACTGCCACCTGCAGGCGCATATACACTAGACATGGCGACTGTGCATACCATGCCTACTTTTACAGACATTTTATTCAATAAAATCATAAAAGTTCTACATTTATTTATCGGAAATTGGAAGGAACAACCTACTGACGACATTTTTGTCAGGAATTCGCATAGGTAAAATAGAATATGTTACGAGTAGATATGTCATTTACGAATATGTACAGATGTAGAATGTGTGTAAGAGAAATGTCAGCATTTCTCTTCAAAAATGGCTCACTAACAATTTAATAAAGAGAACATAGACTTGATAAAAAAAGTAAACAGTAAATAAGTTTAAAGATAAAACAAAATCATCAGTCCCCCAGTAAAAGAAAATGTATTAGATTGTATATGGGATAAACCGCATAAAGCCAAATATGTACTCGTAATAAAGAACGCCATACTGAGTGTAAAAATCTTAACTTAACTTAACTAACAATAACTAACAAATACTAACAATAATCAAAATGTCAATGCTATGATATATAACTAACTAAACTTAGCTAATAATCTTTAAAATTTAAGATTGGGTTAAGTTACCTTTACCATTATTGTCTACTATTGAAATAAACAGTTCAAATTTAAAAATTTGAACTGTTCAAATTTAAAAATTTAGACTAAGTATACAAAAGTTAAGAGAAGGTTACTGAAAACTTTACTTGAAAACTGTAATTCTGGAATAAGTAAAATATAAATAAGTAAAATTATCGGTTTTTTTTATAAACCCGTCTTGCACTTTTACAAATATGGCCCAAGTCAGTTCTACGACTAAGATGAATCTAACGTCACCTTACATGTGAAAATCTATTAAGCCGTTTAAGCTGCAGAGCGTGCCAAAAAAAATACCTATAGTATAGAGTATAGACAATCATATAGAAACACGAAAAACATAATCCTCCTTCTACCGCCGTGGGGTGAAAAGTGGTGCCGAAGACGTGAAAATATTATATTTCAATGTAACAACGTTGGCTTACCTCTCCATACGGATCAATTGTTCCGTGTTTTGTATTTTCTTAATTCCGAAATCCCTACACATCTAAATCCCCACACGAGAAACAATATGCTCACCTAAGCATATGAAAAAAATGGTTCCTCGAACATGGGTCGATCTCCATATGCTCGCGTCCAGAGAGAGCATGGACTTGCCGCGTCTTGTAATATCCAAAGTTTCACAGGATTGTTTAGCATTAGGTCCAACTCAAATCAAATGTAGCCAGCATATTAGCGACTAAGTTACTCTGCTTCCTCCGCGTCAGATACCTAACGGAATGTTAAACTTTGGCCTCACTTAGGTACGTATTATGTGTACACACATGATGGGCAGTTTTGAGGTTTACAACTATAAATCTAAATAACAATATAAAGTCAATGAATATTTATTAAAAGAAACCGGTCATGGGTTCCGTGCAGTACTCGCGTGATTTGTAGCCATTTTAACTATTTTAGGAAAATCTAGTGTATCATGAGCTCCCGTCACGAAGTGTGTACCCACGTCTGGGTGTCCCTATACGCTGGTTATTTTCAAACACTATTTTTATGGAATACAGTAACAAATTCATAGTTTTCAGACATTCTGCTTAATTTGTAATGTTAAGATATATCCTCTTTTGATTGCGTTCTTGCAACTTAGAACAAACTTAGAAGTTCGAATTTTTCACAGCTACAAGGGACTGAGTACCTGAATATTAGATTTTATATTATTACTTGATACCTCCACGCGTTCGTGAGAAAAAGGGTCTTGACAGACGGACAGAGGGTTCCTTTTTCCTTTTGAGGTACGGAACCCTAAAAAAATCAAATTGATCTAAAAGCGCTTTACAAAATTTGGGGGCAATATTGTCACGTGCCGGTCGTAATATTACGAGTTTCATTTTAAACTTGTAGTAGGTACCTATCTTCTCTGTGGTATTCGCAATAAAAGGACCATGAGTTGGGGCAAAACACAAATGACGTCAGTGAAAAAAAAACCTCTTAAGTACCTAATTGCGCACGCTGTATTACAAAAAGTGATTTTTGTTACCTATTAATTTTAGTACTTCAGAAGTTTTTTATACGTATTATCCAGTACCAGGTTGCTGATTTTAACTTTTAAATACTAGTATATTTTTATTAAAAAGTGCGAGGGCGTTCTTACGCTAAATATTAAGGACTATTGTAAAATTATGGTGTTTTGAGGCATTGAAATGATTTCCGACAGTTTACACAATAAATAATGTATCCGTACCCGTATCTTGATTTCCATCTGAAAGAAAAAATCATGAGATACTAAATAGCTCCATAATTGTAGAGTTATATACCTACCCTTTAAAACTTATTTTAAGGGTTGTCATAATTGTAGAGTTATATTATATACCTACCCTTTAAAACGTTATTTTAAAGGTTGTCACTAGTTGGCTGCATACCCAGGTCCTGACGTTCATTTGGCTTCAATTTACGAGGATAGAATAGGCCCGAGCCTGTGGGAGCGAACCTCCTTCAAAACATACTAAGTTGGGAAACTGTAAATTATTCGGCTATCTAGGGATCCCAAGAATAACAGAACACAGGTAGCGAGCACGTAATCGATTGTGTTTCCTGTCGATTCCACATTACATAACTAGAGCAGAGCAAGCTACTCAGAGCTTTTAGTGATCTGTACGAACGGAACATTTTATGCGATCACTGCTGTGTGTGTCCGTCTGACTAACGTATGCAGTCTTTATATTTATGAGATTGCTGTTGGCTTTGATTGTGCCTAGGTAGTCTAGGATGTAGGTAGCAAGCACACCTTAAACTTGTTAAAAACATTTTACTTACAATTAAAAAACTTGCTTGTGCCGTTAAACGATGCGGATGCTACGTTCTTGGGTTAAAACAAACCGAACAAAATCAATCTTAGAATGGAGATACTCAATACAAGGTGCTCGGAGGAATACATAGTTATTTGTTATACAAGGGGGGAAAGTTTTATTTTAACTGCGAGTGTTTCAACACACGAGACGTAAAATAACTTTTCACCCACACTTCAAAACACAAATCTTTTCACCTCACTACAGCGAGGAAAATAAGAAGGTTAAAAAAAGTAAAAAAAGTTTAAAAAAAAGTTTGAAAAAAAGTTTAAAAAAAAGTTACAAAAAAAAGTAAAAAAAAGTAAGAAAAAAAAAAAAAGTTAAAAAAGTTTTAAAAAGTTAAAAGAAAGTAAAAAAAAAGTTAAAAAAGAAGTAATAAATAAAATATGTCACATAAAATATACAAAAAACCAAAAGTAAACTACGTCATAGTACTTTTAACGTTCTACGTCTACTTTCTTCACATATGGATAAAAAGCGATTTTCTCAATAGATATCAAACATACAAAAAGGCCTTTCCGAGCAAGTGAGGTGAAAAATATTTTTTTCCAGCAATAACAAACGCACAGTGTTCAAAATGACCCAAAAAATTTCCCTATGCTGTTTATCGCATAAATCGATCAAGGAATGCATTTTAAACGCAAGACTAAAACACCCACAAGTCTATTTCAAATACTTTTTTTTATAAAAAATATTTAAGATTTCGTGACCATGACTTAAAAAAATGATAAAATAAATTATGTAAGCGTATCTGATCAAGATTTTTATTTGTGATTAATACAGTTGGATAAAGGACTTTTTGGCGCATATTTTATAATTATTATTTTTGGAATTTCACCTCTGGTTACCAAACAATTAATGATTTTTCAGATTTTGGAGTTTATTTTTTTACTCCAAAAAAACTCAAAAGTGCGACTTGTGACCAGCACCGAAAGATTACTATTAATTAGGTCTATCACTGATACAAAATTCAAGTTCCACTATTGCGGCGTTTGGAAGTTACGCGTAAAGGTCAAATTATACTTTTTAGGGTTGTCACTAAAAAGGTCAAACAAATATGTGGGATTAATAACAACTGTAATGAAATTTTGCAATAAGATATTTTTATATCCAATGAACAATATAAGATACTCTGTAAGTCATTAAATTCAGAAAATCGGGACTTTTCGCAAGTTGGTTCCAGATTTTATGTATTTTATGACTCATACAAATCATTGTCATTTTCGAGTATCAACGTGCAGTCGTCAACATTAGATGGATTTTCATCATCGTGTAATGATCGTCATCAACTTCAGCCACCTACAAGTTTTCTTCGAGAATCGGCTTCAGTAGTTCACGAGCTGCTTCTGGCCGGCAAAAAATTCTGGCTAGCGACTTTCGAGCGCTCGACTCTTTCACTCGAAAACTGACAAAAATGATGAAATACTATTTTGAAATAGCCATAGAAAATTGCAAAACGAGCGGTACTGACCACTCGTATTCAATTTTTTCGGTAAAGTAGGTAATTGCCTGCAATTATGACACTACAATAGTATTTACTTAATTTTCGAGCGCTCGAAAGTCAAAAATCGGCCCCCTGGTCGATTTTTGGCGTTGTCTGTAATGTTTCATAGACACGAACGGATGCGATGATTCTAGTGCACGGTGAAAAAGGTCTATCATAGTTTTTCTCCTGTTAATTTTCCGTCAATGGTGTTGCCTATCTGACTAAAGTAATTTATAGTAAGGCCTGCAACACACTGGCGCGGCCTGCGGTGGCGGACCATAGTAAATTTGACAGCTAATGACAAGTTTTCTATTGTCCGCCGCGGCCAGGCCGCGCCAGTCTGTGAGAGGCCTTAACCTAGTCCCGAAATCACGTGGTCTTTACGTAATTATCATTCCGAAATCCACTTTTTCAATGACAAACTTTACCTCTAAAAATAGTTTGTATTAGGTTTTCAACATATGTATTCTAGTTACTTTTTGTGAAATTGGATTTGAAAATTCAAAAAAAACCACTTGCTAAGTAAAACTCAGTTCCCGAATCGTGCGGCTATTTATGACACCACATTTGAATGTGTAAGCTCACCACTCCTGGTGAACACTTTTACTTTTTTTTACTTTTACTGGTGAACTCTAGAACAATTTTTAGAATGGTTGAATTCAAATCAAATCAGAACAAACCAGTGAAACTGGATCAATTCTAACTAAGAAATGAAAGGTCAATTTGAATGACAACCCTACCACAATATTTTGAAATTCGATAACTCCGAAACACCGCAATAGTGGAACTTAAATTTTTTATCAGTGATAGACCTAGTTAATAGCAATCTTTCGGTGCTGGTCACAAGTTCCATTTTTGAGTTTTTTTGGAGTAAAAAAATAAAAACCAAAATCTGAAAAAACAATAATAGTTTGGTAACCAGAAGTGAAATTCCAAAAATAAGAATTATAAAATATGCGCCAAAAAGTCCTTTATCTTGATCAGATACGCTTACATAATTTATTTTATCATTTTTTGAAGTCAATCTTAAATATTTTTTATAAAAAAAAGTATTTGAAATAGACTTGTAAGTGTATAAGTCTTGCGTTTAAAATGCATTCCTTGATCGATTTATGCAATAAACAGCATAGGGAAATTTTTTGAGTCATTTTGAACACTGTGCGGATGGAAAACATTCCCCGCGTTCGTCTGCGGGGGAGGGGGTCATGTTTTGTCATGGAAAGAATTGTACTGGGATGACAGATGGTAGTCTTTGGTCAAAAGAAAAGTGACAAACAATACATCGTTCACTCGTGGTTCACTCCAACCAAAGTTGCAATGGACGTGCAACTGTACCTAAACATGTTTTGTAACATGTTTTGCTAACATGTTTTGTTTTTTGGCGCAGCGGACACGCAATGTTGCTGCTGAAAAAATAGAGATTTTTCGTTACTTTTCTTTATTTTTACACTAGCTATTCTGTTCTTGTTCGAAAAACACTCAAATTTTAAATGGTTTGTACAACTGTACGTCAATTTTGACAACTACGATGACTTATGCTGTATAAACCGCAGATTTTAGCACGCTAAGAAATATTGTGCGATTCCGGTAATCCGGAATTTACTTCCTTGGTCGCTGTCACTGCTTCTCCAGCTATCCTACTGAGCACAGTAAATATATTAGCTAAAGCGGTATCTCGACTTCCAATTTGTCAAAAGAGCTTTCTACCCCTACGTCCTTTTAAAAACACGCGGGCAGCACGCGGGCGGCACGCGGTCTGTTGTACCGCCGACTACCCCGACTAGGATTTGTTTTACTTCTTGTAGCCATATATCTACTGTGTACGCAGTAAGCAGCTGCTAAGATGGGTTGCATGCTGCGCAGCGATCCCATGACGCAGTGCGAAATGTTTCTGACGCCGGACGCCGCCTTCATGGTACTGTCACAGCTTGGCGAAGTAGGATGCACGCAGTTTCACGATGTAAGTGCCTACATTATATTGTATTAACTAAGTAGATAAATACACAAACGTTTCAATGTAAGTGAAACCTAGCTTGCTTGGCAGCTAGGTGAAGGAAGATACCCCCAACAATTTTATTGCAACTAGAAGCCGGGTCGGTCCGCTGTCGTTTTCGTGGTTTTTAAACATCAAGCATGTAATCAGTCAGTCCCGGCAAACAAATATTGTTAGATTATAAACATGTTTGATATTTAAGAATCAAGAAAATAGACGTGGATAGTGGACTCTCATTTCATTTTTAGACAGTAAGGACAGAATAGACCAAACAAGAATAATAAGCCAGAGATAACAAGTGAAAGTTTAATTAGGCAGGCGTCCGATACTATTTTTTACCAAATAACCCATTTCATTTAGATTACTTCAACCAGCAATAGTCCCTACCCTATGCACCCCAGCGGTGTACTTCTGGCATTTTATTAAGTTGCCAAAAGGGTCTGTCTCTACGTGTTGGCTCAGTTCGTACTTTGTAGGTACCTGGCTCCACGCACGCCTCCCAAAGGTTCGGGACACCACAGTACTCAGTTGTGGCACTCTCTGGGGAACGCCTATGTCCAGCAGTGGACGTATTTCGGCTATGATGATGATGATGAATTGATGATACAACAGTACAATTGAGACATACATAATGCCTCCCCATTCATATATCTCTTACAACTATACTACAACACTTGCGTTGGAAATACACGTTCGACACTCGCTCTTCCCGATACATTCATGTTGTTTTCCCAAATTGCATTTTTATTTCAATCATTTGTAGTAAACTAAATGCTTATTTGGTAATCAGCAATTAATCATCAAAGAATAACTACATATATTCTTGTTTGGTCGAGTTTATAAATCCCTGTTATCAAAACTTAGAATAATAGATGTTGTCTCGGAGAAAAAGAGTAGGTAAGTATGTTGAAATTAAGGGAATGCACGAATGCCCCGATTCTTGTAAACACGCTCCGTGTAAGAGACACGTTTGACTTCCGCGTACGAAAAAGGCGATGCTCTACTCTTTAGGAATGGATTTTTTGGACAAATGTCACACAGGACTTCGCGCGACGGCGCGAGACGAGAAAATCTAACCTCCTTTTTCTAATTTGCACAATACGGGCCAGACAGAAGTCGCGAGAAGACTTGGCCGCATGTTGTACTAGCTTCCCTGATAATCCTTTCTTATTACAGTTAAATGAAGAGCTCAATGCGTTCCAACGCACATATGTGCTAGAACTATGTCGCTGCGCCGATATGGAGAGGAAGCTTCGTTACATCGGCGAAAGGATGAACGAGGATGAAATCTACATACCGAAACTACTTGGTGAACCTGCAGCTTTAGAACTTCATGAAATGAATGCTTATGAGGTTTTTTGGTCTCTATTTAAATGTTATTGTTTAGAATATCAATTCAGCTTAGCCCTTCATGATAACGTATGCGGAGTGAAATTTGCACAAAGTTCAATGTCGTATTAAATAAAAAACACATTGTTATTTTTATAAATATTAATGTTTTTTAATAGTGTATTTCACGAAGTTCAATGCTAAAAAAAGTTAACTCCAATGCGAAATGATTTACGGCAGTTTTGTGGTACTTTGTCCATCGCTGTCGAAAATACAGATATAAGCATTTTTTTTAGGTGCAATTTTATCCTTCTTAAGAAAACTTTTTTAGAAAACTTCGTATGTTCGACATATTTCACGTTGTCGTCCGTTGGACTATTGGTGTTCTCAAAATAAAAGTTACCTTGCCACGAATTTCCATTTTAAGTGACTTATGATTCGTCACCCATAAATCCCATAACGCAAAAACCGCTAGTTTTTATATGTTTTGACCAAATGACGTAGCCGCATTTTCCGAGTAAGTTTATGATTTTCGGAGACGGCGGGCTTAACTTTTCTTGAACGATTGAAGATGCCCATGTCTTTAAGATATTTTTTAACCGTTTTACCGTCACATCTAAATTTCCTTCCGTGCTCTCTATACGATTTAGCGATTCGGCCGGCCGTCATTTTCTGTAGTCGAGCTCGCTCAGAAAACTTGCTCAAACTGCTATGGTTTCCAGAACCGTGCTTTCTAATAGTGGTTTTCCGCAAGGAAAAGGACGAGAGAATATTATAAATTGTGCTTCGACTCTCACTCATCTCTACAAAATGTTCCACCACCTTCGATTTCGGCCATAGGGGTTGTGAACTGTAGAAATTACATACAGTTTCACGACGTCGTTCTTGTCGACTAACCATAGTTACAAAATTTATGAACCAATCCTCACGAAACTTACCAAAGTGATTGACAGACATATAGACGTTACAATGACAGTTATTTATATTTTTTGTTCTAATTTACTTTTCACATTTTACATAGCCAAACTTTGTCTAAATTTCACTCCGTATACGTTATTTATAGCATTCTAGTATCCTTAGTTCGGACATTGCACGTGAAAGCGAGCGCACGGAAAGTACTTCAATGTTATTATGATTGAAAGCGACTTACAAAAATGGACATGTGGCCCGTTTCACGAAGCAACAAGTTACAATTTGACAAGTCTGGATTGGTATAGATGAATTATCGAGAACATGGAATTGCATTTGTAGTGGTAGTATGAGAAAATAGAAAATTCAAATATAGAATGCCTGTAAACATACAATACTACTACATATGCAATTCCATGCTCTCGTTAATTTATCTATAACATTGAGGCTCTTGACGTATAACGACTGGCCGTTTAACCTGTGTTGCATGTTAAGTAAAAGTTTGGGTCGTATCACAATAATAATCTGGGAGTGGGCTTTGACATAGACGTGGTGACTGCCGGCGTGCTCGTCACGTGTATGCGCATTACATTTGTGATAAACAACTACTGGAAAGCTTGTAAAGACCGAACTTAAAATGACTCCATTGATGAACCCCTTACTATAGTTACATTATCATACAGCGTGCTTATGCTCTCAACTATCTGAATGAGTATAACGGCTTAGCAATGAGGTATTCTGAAATGAGAATATGCTTGAGAGCACCTTGTTTGCAGCGATGTTTGTGATTGCACCTGCCTAACGAGCACCTTTACTGCCTACTTTGCAGAGCACCATTGAAAAATGGGAAAGACTTCTTGTTGAGATGTCTGCGAACCTGATAAATTTGCGTAAAAATTACATGGAGATGACGGAGTTAAGTTACGTGCTGACTAACATCGGAATGATGCTTGGCAATGCGGATTTGCGTCTAGCGTCTGGTCTTGTGGCGGTCAAGCAGGCGGCGTAATTACAATTTTCATTATCTCTATATTTTTTTAATTAAGTACAATTATTTAAAACCACACAATCTGTTTGGGATTTAGTAGCCAAATCGTTATATTATGAAGATTTAAACATATAGCCGGGCACGCTGTTGTAACCAATAACCGATTGTTTTGATCTTTATTTTACTTTAAGCCGAAATAGGCTCCACTTGCAGCATCGGGACAGCGAGGTGGGCGAAGGCGAGTAGAGACTCACCCGCGCCCTAGCTGAACATTATTTTATATTTATGAATTCCATTTTCAGTTTTAAGAGGGCGTCCATGTGCACACTAGCGCCACTGGTAAATAATTGTAATTATTTAAACTTAACGATAGATATTTAAAAAAAAGAGGCCACCATGCACTGTATTTCGTATTCAAGTATCTTTTGAATACATCATATACTTAAATACGAAATACAGTGCTAGCAGCCTCCTTTATTAAACATCTATCGTTAAATTTTAATAATCACAATTATTTACGGGTGGCGCTAGTGAGCACATTAACGCCCTCTTAATGTCGTCTTATGACTTTGTTGTATGATCTTCTATGCTATGATTTTAGCAAAGGTAAAGCCAAAGGCTCAGCGGACGCTGCTGCCGCCGCGCTTCAGGAAAGCGGGGCTCGGCTCACGGTGATCACGGGGCTGGTGCAGCGCAGGAGGTCGTACATCTTCCAGCTCATGATCTGGCGCATGGCCCGCGGCAACGCCTTCTATAAACAGACAGACGAAGATCAGATATTTAAGAATCCTATTACTGTTCGTATTGATTTGAATAATAAATATTTCTATCATACAAGTTCTGGACGGATTCGGATTTCCGAATTGCATCTGCAAAGATTAATGAATTTATGCCTTGGTTAAGTTCCTTCAATCAAATTGGAGGCGTCTCTCTTCTCATTGTGTACTACTTTATTTGCGTTTTGTTTATTGTGTTGGCAGGACAGGATCGCGCCTTAATGGATTGAACGATACTTGTTCCTTTCATCTTTCAGAATATTAAAAGGCCTTATTTAAAAATAAAAAACCTTATCCATATTTGTCTGCATTTATCCATGTACCAACATTTCATATCGTAATATCGTGAAACTGTTTTTTTGTAGAATACCGACGTCCGCAAAGTGGCTTTTCTGTTAGTTGTCCAAGGGGATGAGCTCGGCGTCCGAATGAAGAAAGTGTGCGAAGGGTTTCGGTGTGACCTGTACCCGCTACCGCCATCTCCGGGTGAAAGGATTAGTACCCTTAGTCGACTTAATATGAGGATCGATGATCTGTCTTTGGTAAGGTAGCTTTTTCACAAGTCATTTGTAGCTTGAACGACTACACTCACGAGCAAAATAATTGCATCACTTTGCGATTTTTAATCTGCACCCTGTAACTTTGTAAATTGTTACCGAAAACTGACAAGTGAGGTACCAAATGAAAGCTGGCAATATATATAACGCAGTAGAAAATGTAAAAGTTTTCAAGGAAATTCCAGTCCAAAGACTGAAAAACGTCGGAAAACTGAAAGCAGTCGGAAATGTATGAAAAATTGATCTATGAAAACAGAGAATAAAAAGGACAATTTAACAATCATAGAACTTATTACTACTAATTAATACCCGGTGTTGCCACCCCTAGCTCTTATTACATAAGTTAGGCGCCTTTGCATGGATCTTATCAACTTCCTGACGTAATCCTGAGGGATGGCATCCCACTCCTCCAGCAAGGCTTTCTTCAGCTCCTCAATGTTGGACGGGGCAGGTTTTCGCTTCCGAACCCTGCGTTTTAGGCAGTCCCATATGTGTTCGATCGGATTAAGGTCCGAGCTCATCGCTGGCCAGTTCATCGTGGTGATAACCGCCTCGGAAAGGTAGGTCTTTTGCGGTAAGGCAGGGGGCAATATCCTGCATAAAAATGAACTCCTCATCAAACATTCCTTTGTAAGGGACAACGTGCATCTCCAGGATCTCGTTGATGTATCTTCCAGCGTTCAAGCCACGTCCACGACCTCCAGAAGGCACGAAAACTAGCTCGGTCCGCCCGTCGTAAGAAATGCCGTCCCGAAACATGACAGGACCTCGTCCGTAGGCGACTCTCTCGGAGATGCAGCACTCAGCAAATCGTTCTTCTGCTCTCCTGTAGACTCGTCCTCTTCTGTCGCTGTAGCCTCGTTTACAAAGTTATGGTGCAGATGAAAAATTGCAAAGTGATGCAATTATTTTGCTCGTGAGTGTAGAATTTTATGGCTAACATTGAATATTTACCTTTTTAATATTTGCATTTTTATGTGCATTTGACAAAGTCATGTATTTATAAATTTGTATTGTATGGCGAATTTAGACTGAACGAACAAACAAGTATTCTGGACTGATCTGATCTGTCCAACTTCCTTATTCAAAAATCATCTATTAGGCCAAGAAAATTAGAATTCTTCGAAGAATTAATTCCCATAAAGCTGGAAATCGTCTTAATACCTTCATTTGGTCCTAAATGCAAGTAATCCGAGTTTGCATTATCCCAGGAGGTGTGCTAAACTTTTGAGAGCCCAATAACTATGAAATTTTTGCTCTTTTTTCAGTTATTTGCATATAGCACAAAAACGGTACGTCGGATGGAAAATAGGTTTGAGACAATATTATTATTATTTTGTTTGTGGACCTTAATATGCCACTTCGACCAGCAAGTGATCTATTGTGGCAGCCCTTGTTTCGAGACAATATTAAAGAGGGCCAAATTCTGCGTCGAATAAATATCTAAAACTTCAAATTTGGTTCAGTGGTATGGTCGAAATCAAAGGTCTAATAAGTTAAGGAACTGGGAAAAGGGGTCTAGCAGGCTAAGCTAGTGAGAGTGGCCCTCGACGAGGGATTTGTTGATTCTTTCAGGGGGTGTACTGGCAGGTCCTAAGAACACTCCATGCTTAATATCAGTCCACGATCTTCTTTTGTTTTCGAGTCATTTAGGATAATATAAAAAAAATCAGGTGGTCATTTAAAGTGTCATAATAGGTAAACTATTTAAGATAGAGTAACCAAACAAAATGCTAATGAATAAAAATAGAATAGGCTATAAAGTGCATATATTCAATAAACACCATGTCCTTAAACATCCTTTTAAAAATCTACTTTTAATTTTGTTTTATTATTTTTAGACACTTTTTGCACAGGCACCTACAAGAATAGTTTACTTTCAAAACAAAGTTTTAACCGACTTCAATTCAGTACTCCGCCAAGCCACATGAACATTTCCACATATTTTTTCCAATTTACCACATGAACTGATTTCCGAGATGCGTTGATTTTTAGGCCAATAAACCAAATCGCTGTATGTGGGCTGATAATATTTGAGGACTTCCGTCGATTCCTCAAGGATCTCAGAATTACCTTTGGCACTTCATTGTTTGCTATTTCAACGGATCAATATCAGAATCTGTGACGTACTTATATAGTTTGAAGTACATCATTGAGAAGTTCCACAAGCCATTTGTGGTCTTCATCATCACTTCCACCATCACCAAATTTATGATTTCCGGGTGTAAATACACGAGATATAATAAGAAATACCGAAATTACTACACGCGTGCCTAATATATTTGAGGAGTTCCCTCAATTCCTCATGGTTCCCATCATCCAACTGGGGGTTTGAAAACAATGGGACCAATCTGAAAGCATATACTTTCAATAAAAAAAAAATTGTACGAATCGGTTCATAAATGACGGAGTTCTCAGGTAACAAACATTAAAAAAAAAAAAAAAAAAAAGTACATCCGAATTGAGAACCTCCTCCTTTTTTTTGAAGTCGGTTAAAAATATCGTGACAAGCCACTAATGCCCACTACATGTAGATATAAAAATATTTTCAAAAATCTTCATAAGTTATGTCAAAAAAAATACAATCGTCGAACAAGTAGATACTAGCATATAATCCAATTAAAAAAAATTGTATTTTGCCTATAACGGTGTCATTTTCTAGTTGGAATTTTATTCAAAATCTTACTGGCCTTGGGTAAGTATTTTCAAGGAAAAGGAAAGTGAAGTTCCGCTTTGGGAAGCGAAAAGCGGAAGGTATTTTTGTAAGTCGGAGTATGCACTCTTACTCTTGCTTGTGAGAGAGTGCGGGGGGTGTGTGTCCGCGTGGACTCGCCCTTGGGGCCTTCGGCCCTCGGGCTCGAGTAGAGAGCGAGCTCTAAAGGGACGCTTCGGGCCTATGGCCCTCAAGTTCGCTTAAAGACACTCGGGGGTAGGGTTTCCGAGAGCGCGCTCTGGAGGGACGCTTCGGGCCTTCGGCCCTACGCAGAGCTCGGCCTTCGGCCTTCGCGGACCTTGAACCTCATCTTCGGGCCTTCGGCCCTCAGGTTCGCTTGTAAAAAACTCGGGGGTAGTGTGTGTCCGCGTAGGCTCGCTCTCCGGGCCTTTAGCCCTCGGGCTCGCGTAGAAAGCGCGTTCTGATGGGACGCTTCGGGCCTATGAGCAGCGGTTCGGTTTTGTGTCTTTCTAGTGCTTGTCTTATGCTGCTAAAGTTAGTTCTGTCGAAAACGCCGTTATTTTCTGCATTGATTTTTATAATATGTATTTATCCATATTTTATCTTTATGGCAATATACAACTTTGTTATAATTAAAAATGTTTTTCATTCTCACTACTTCGAATCTCTACTCAGGGTGTGAATATTTATATACTTAACTAGACAGTTTTCTGATTGGGTAAATCTGGTGATGATGATGATAGAAATTTACATTAAAATGTTTTCACACCTTGGAAAATGTGCAACTTAGAAGGACTTGAGAAAAAAAACGAATTGAATGAATGCCAAATTTATGCTTACATAATTACTGAATTTTGAAATTGAGGGGTGTATATAACGTTTTTTTTCTATACCAGTACGTACCTACTTACCCGTACTGACTTATCTACACACTGCACTGGTACTTTAATTATATGCTAGTATATACTTGTTCGACGATTGTATTTTTTTTGACATAACTCACGAAGATTTTTGAAAATGTTTTTATATTTATATATATGTAGTAGGCATTAGATCCTTGTCACAATATTTTCTTTTGTAGGTGCACCTGTGCAAAACGTGTCAAAAAATAATAAAACAAAATTAAAAGTAGATTTTTTTAAAGGAAGTTTAAGGACATAGTGTTGATTGAATATATGCACTTTATAGCCTATTCTATTTTTATTCATGAGCATTTTGTTTGGTTACTCTGTCTTGAACAGTTTACTTAAGTATTATGACACTTTAAATGATAACCAGATTTTTTTTATATTATCCTAAATTACTCGAAAACAAAAGAAGATCGTGGACTGTTATTAAGCATGGAGTGTTCTTAGGACCTGCCAGTACAACCACTGAAAGAATCACCAAATCCCTCATCGGGGGCCACTCTCACTAGCTTAGCCTGCTAAACCCCCTTTCCCAGTTCCTTACCTTATTAGACCTTTGATTTCGACCATACCACTGAACCAAATTTGAAGTTTTAGATATTCATTCGACGCAGAATTTGACTCTCTTTAATATTGTCTCGAATCTATTTTCCATCCGACGTACCGTTTTAGTGCTATATGCAAATAACTGAAAAAAGAGCAAAAATTTCGTGTTTATTGGGCTCCTAAAAGTTTAGCACACCTTCTGGGATGGTGCAAACTCGGATTACATGCATTTTGGACCAAATGAAGGTATTAAAACGATTTCCAGCTTTATGGGAATACATTCCTCAAAACGGTTTTTTGGATCTAATTTGCTTGGCCTACCTATATAGGCCAAGACAATTAGATCCAAAAAAGTTTGCACCATCCCAGGAGGTGTGCGTAAATTTTTGCTTTTTTTTTAGTTTTTTGCATATGCACAAAAACAGTAGGTACGTCGGACGGTAAATGTATATTATTCAATATTAAAGAAGGTCAATGTATATAATGTGAAATTTTATTTTCTACATGTTTTATTTTATGGGTTTTTCAGCAGGTATATTTTTTTCAAAGATATGTCGGTTTTGAAAAGTCGTAAAATGGAAGTTTGCACTTAAACGACACAATTTTCCCAGTTTCTAACCTTTGATACTATGCCACTGAACCGAATTTGAAGTTTTAGATATTCATTCGACGCAGAATTTGGCCTTCTTTAATATTGAGTAGAATACATTTTCTGTCCGAAGTACCGTTTTTGCGCTACATGAAAAAAGAGCAAAAATGTATGCACTCCTCCTGGGATTGGGGAAACTCAGATTATACGTATTTAAGACCAAGTGAAGGTATTAAAACGATTTCCAGCTTTATGGGAATTAATTCTTCGAATAATTCTAATTTGATTGGCCTAAGGTGCAAGTTTGGTGTGGTGGATCCAAGGAAGAAAACAGGGTGAATTGGGTGCTGTGAGGTTTTTCTATGGATTATATTTAGTCTTTTTCTACGAGTAGGTACTACCTACCTACTTTCTCCAGACATTATCTAATAATTTCATTGTATTCCATGTTGCTCCATCAAATCATCAGTAACATGTAAGGTTAGTTTACATCCTATGTGTTTTAACAGGTCTTGAGGGAAAGCAGATTACAACGTTGCAAGGTTGAGCGGACTATAGCTAAGACCTGGCCAACATACCTGTTGCAAGTTAAAAAAGCAAAAGCAATCTACTACGTTATGGATCAATTTAGTCTCGACATCACTAAGAATTGCTTGATCGGTCGATGTTGGATTCCAACCAGCGATTTGCATCAAGTACAAACTATATTGGAAAACGTTTCGGCAAGTACTTATTCATTCGTTCAACACCGAGGACTCCTACAGATATCATTTAATGAGCCCACTTGAAACGACATGGGTTTTTTCTGTAATAATCAAATTGGAAAGGAAATGTGGAATTTTTCATATCTTGGCGAAATACTGAATAGAAGTCGCCTTAAACTTAGTTTTTAAAGTAAATTGTATACGTTTGTTTTTCGAAGAATACCGTGACAGATAGGCAGTAACTTTATACATTCAGAGCTTGCGTCGAATCCGGTATTTCTGATTTATTGCAGACTATTTTATGATGAATAATCCAAGTTTGTGATTCTCAGGAACTATTGTGTCTAGAGAGGCAATCCTAATCTCATATTGTAGCAAATGGGTTATGTTTTTAGATGAGCGGCCACTCGTAAAAGTGGTAAATTATGATAGATCTATAAAAAAAATTATTTTGTTATAAAATGTAATACGTTCTAAAATGCACAGAGATATTTGCAATTTCCACAGGTCATATTGAAAAGTTATAAACAAAACCTAAAACTGAAATCCGAGACATTTCTCCGATATTGTTAAACGCCTTTAATTTTATACATTTAAGCGTATTAAGAGGTCCTCTATACGAATAAAAAAAACATCCTTGGCCGCTGCAAAAAAAGAAAACGATATTTTTTGTCATACAAAGTTGCCCCATGTCCGTTAGTCTACTTTAAAAACGTTCTGAGCAGGTACTATCAAAAACTAGTCCTTTAGGGTTTTCGCGGTACCTATGTTTGATTTTGTCAAAATTGCGTTTGGCGCTCGAGGTCACAAACTTGGATAATTCCAACATCATAAACAAGTCTGCAAAATGTCAGAACTACCGGATTTGACACACACTACTCCACTGAGAAAGTTCACTTTGTCACATTATTTTTAAAAAACCATCATTAGAAGTGTATAATAGGTATATTGGCCGGAAAGGAAACTTTGATTAGTCTGTCTGAAAAACAGGTGCATTTTTTCTTATCGTACACCGAAACCAAAATTATTGATAGTTAAAAAAACAATAAAACAGAAAAAAGTCGGTTCATTGTCAGTAAAAAAGAACAACCCAATAAACAATCACCATGCGCCACATCCAAGAATTAAACCCACTTCTAAAAATTCTACTTAAAAGGAAAAACCTAGTTACGGGCTGGCGCGCGGTCCATGCAAGAACTTGAACATCGGGCCGACCGTGGATGCATACTGATCCAGCGTGGTGCTCTCTGATGCACCGGTACGACATCAGCACTGTTGTTCTGTTACTTTTTTTAACCTGACCTCACCGTTCACCCACAAATATATCTTGACGCCGCGATTCTGGTTTCGTTAGGCGTCACGGGTGCGGTGAGGCGCATAAGCCTATTTAAACATGCTAACATCATTTTGCCCCAAGAGAGTAAATATAAAATCTGATTTTACCGTGTTTAAAAGAAACAAAGCTAAGTAAAAAAAACCTATTTCATTTTAAATTGGTGGTTGTATTAGCAATGGTGTAGTTTGGTTTACTTCTTCGTACGCAATATGAAAGAAGTCGTTTTGGGAAATGGCCCTTCTGGGAAGTAGTCAATCTAAGGACCGGTCTTTATAGGAATGATCATCGTGGGAAGTGGTCTTCCAGACATGTGGTCGTTTTGGGCAGTGGCTATTTTGAGAAACAGCTATTATAGGAATGTGGTCAATTTGGGAAGTGGGAGACTTGCGAATTGGTTGTTTTGGGAAATGGCCCTTCTGGGAACTGGGAAATCTATCTCTTATAGGAATGGTCATTATAGTAAGTGGTCTTCCAGATAAGTGGTCGTTTTGGGAAGAGGCCATTATGCGAGGAAACCTTATGGATGTGGCGCGGAAACACACGCAAACACAAACATCATGTGAATGAATAACGCTTATATGTAGGTACACTGTATATTATGATTGTAGGAAAAACTGGGATCCTCTGTGCCGTGCTTTATGTCGAAGATAGACACGCTGGAGACGCCTCCGACTTTCCATCGCACCAATCGATTCACACAGGGCTTTCAAGCGCTTATTAGCGCTTACGGCGATTCCACCTACAGGGAATTAAATCCAGGTACAGCATGTAAAATTAGAAAGCCTTTTCCCACAAAATGATGGAAAATCATTGTTCTTTTTTTGCGTACAGTCTTCTCAAACTAGTTATGGGTGCTCTTCTTACGTAAAAGTCCACAAGCCCGCTCCCAAAATGCCTTTGTCTCATGACAGCACGATAAAATGCAAGGCACATCGTCGAAAAAGACAGTTGTGCTATGCAACGATCAGATGATCATCGCACACAAAATTGGCCGGAAGTTTGAGAAAATCCTTGCGGTCAGAATTTTAAGGGTATATTGACGCCATGTGACATCAGTACGACATACGTATTAGCATGATTTAGCCCTGTAATCGTAGAGAGAGTAAACATACATTATGGGTGCTCTTCTTACGTAAAAGTCCACAAGCCCGCTCCCAAAATGCCTTTGTCTCATGACAGCACGATAAAATGCAAGGCACATCGTCGAAAAAGACAGTTGTGCTATGCAACGATCAGATGATCATCGCACACAAAATTGGCCGGAAGTTTGAGAAAATCCTTGCGGTCAGAATTTTAAGGGTATATTGACGCCATGTGACATCAGTACGACATACGTATTAGCATGATTTAGCCCTGTAATCGTAGAGAGAGTAAACATAATTATATAAGTCTGTCAGTTCTGAAATGGCCGGAAGTACTTGACAGACGGTGCCAAAGCTGGCCACACCTTTTCCTACGGCCGATTGTACGTGCGATTATTTTTAGATCCTCGCTCCGAACAACTTTTTCAACGGTGTGCTATTTTTTATCGTTCTGTCACTAGACGTAGGCAGTTTGGGAGCGGGCGTACGACCTATATATATTAATTGCGAATTTTGCGAGTTTTCTAATCTCAATTTTTATCTAGTAATACTGCGTGACTCCTTCTGTTTTGATACTAATGATTAACCTTTTGAACGCCAAGAACGCCTAAAGGTGTCGTGTATTGTCGTGCCCGAAGCGCCAAAAACGCCTTTAAGTGTTATGACGTTCGCTGTCAAAACAACCTTCTGTCTGTCATATAAGGTGCATAGTTACTCTCTTATAGAAAAAAGGTTAGCGTGTTAGTGACACTTTAGAAGGTGACGAATGGCGTTCAAAAGGTTAAAATTGTTTCTACAGAATGCGACCTTTGAAGTAAGTACCTGTAATTAGTCTTTTGAGACAACTGGGGCCCGTTTCTCAAAAGCTTGTACCTACCTTGTAATACAAACGGAAGCCTCTTTTCAACGTCTCTCATTGGAAAGAGACTTCCGCTTGTACAGTCAGCATCAAAAGTAGCTACGCAAACGAAAACGTCAAAAGTCTTTATTGTAAGGAAATAAGAACTTTTGGCGTCTTCGATTGCTTAGTTACTTTTGATGCTGACTGTATTACAAGCTACAAGCCTTTGAGAAATATGCGCCTGGGCGTTTTGTCTACTGGACGTCTTGGCAATTGGGCATACATTCCAAGGTCATAATTCCAATGGTCTCTTACAATTCGCTTTAAGTTTCTGTTGTCTGAAAATTAATTTTAACTATTATTTGGCGTCTTGTATTACGACTGCGGGAAACTAAGAGGTTGCGAGATTCCTAAGGTTAAAGTACCCCCCAGGCAGGATTGTGAAATAATTGGTTAGTTTTTCTACTGAGCGAACTGTATGTAAACACGTTACCATTATAATCATTCTTGTAATGGCGATTTTTTGGTCGAATGCTGCACAACCAATTTTTTTGGACAAATGCGCTGATGCGGCTTTGATTGCAAGCCACTTTGCACAGTAATAGCAGGTAGGGACTCCTGCAGCAACGCAAGTTCTCATTATCTCTTAGGAACAGAGATGGTACGGTCGGCCAAGAAAGTTGTCTACCAGTTTTGACAAAAGTTTCTGTGAGATCTGATTGTCGCTAAGGTTACTGTCATAATACGCATAATATTATTGCAAGTGGAAATCGACCTTGTTGTTTCATGACGTTCAAATGAACCTCGACCGTAAGGTGGTAGACCACAGTTTTGGCCGACTGTACCCCCAGAGTGACAATGATTTTTAATTAAAAAGTAATTCCAAATATAGTTTAATATGCGAAGTTGCACGACTCTGCATGGCGTCGCCACGAACATAAGTCCCGCGATGTCGCTAGATACTTATGTTAAGCGAAATCGCCCGGCTTCGCTTGCGATGTCGCCGACACATATCGTGGGACATTTGTCCCCTAGTGTATCCCTGGCTTAATGGTTGCACGATTACAAAAAGTTCACAAGATTACTTAATTCAGAATCAGATTTATTTATTTCATTTATTATGATTTCATTGTAAAATTTGTAAATGATATTAGTGTTTTCTTTTACATTAAGTCATTATTATTACCATAAAAACCAAACATGTACTAGGTACCTCTCCATGTACCTATGTCTCTAAAATTAAAATGATTGAAAACGGAACTGAAAATTCCATAAATCGGCCTGGACTTACCTCGCTTTCATCTCGCATTTGGCAATTTTTAGGGTTCCGTACCAAAAAGGTAAAAGAGGAACCCTTATCTCTCCGTCCTTCTGTCCGTCTGTCCGTCTGTCCGTCCGTCCGTCTGTCACAACGTTAAATATCTCTGGAACTACTTATGCTATCAATTTGAAATTTAAAACAACTGTTAAGAAGGTTAAGACACGTGTATGGAAATTGAAAAAAAATATAAATACATTTTTATTTTCTGTGTAAATGACGAATAAAAAATCAAAGTTTAGTAAATATATCAAATGGGGTATCATATGAAAGGGTTTGAGTTGCACTTTCTAAAACCGTTTTTTTTTTTTCTACGGTGGTAAAATTTTGATTTATTAAGGAAAATGTAGATAAAAATACCCCCCCCCCCCCTCCATATCTCCGAGGTTTAACAGCCGAAAATTCTGAAATAATTACATATGATTAAGAGTAACATAAATAATACAGGAAAAATAAAACAATATCTCTATCTAGCGTATTTTTTTTATTATCAAAAATAATTTCTTAATTTCTCTCTAAATTTAATTACTTTTGTATGTAATTGTATGTCTTCAAATTCCTTTTTTATTTTATCTTTAAAGTCCCTTCTTTCAAATAAAAAATAAATAATCGAAATCGGTACGCCTGATAAAAAGCTATCGCTGAATTAACAAACATACTAGGTGGTAAGTTGTTAGTACCAAAATGCAGAAGGCGCTGTGCAACGGTAACTTCTACTATGAGCTGCGGCACTACCACGAACTTCGAACCTCGAACTTCGTATATCTCCGTGTCTGTCGCTCGAGTACCATAAACCATAAATGCGACAGAGACGGAGATATACGAAGTTCGAGATTCGTAGTTCGTGGTTATATATAGCTCAGTTTAAGATTTTTCAAGAAAGAATGGGGTCCTGACATGACGGGTATGGTGTATGAAAGTTTGTACGGAACCCTCGGTGCGCGAGTCAGCAGACTCGTAGGTACTTGACTGGTTTTATTTTCATCCTTGACGCAACCCGCCGTTATTAAGCTTAACACTCCCAAGCCGATGCATTGTTTTGAGTGCGGTATTTTTATCGAAAGCCTTGTCAAGGTGGTTCTTACGTGCTATGTTCGTTGTTGCAGGGGTGTTCTATATATTATTTAATTTATATTTATTGTCATTATATTAACAGCCCTGTACACTATAATAACATTCCCGTTCCTCTTCTCGCTGATGTTCGGCGACTTCGGACACGGAGCCATACTCTTCGGAACTGCTCTGTGGATGGTCATGAACGAGAAGAAATTCATAGCAGATAAGTCTGACAGCGAAATATGGAATATATTGTTTGGCGGTAATTTTTTTTTAGTTATGTTAATGCAATTTGTAGGTAATCTATACAATGTGGTGACCAAAATGTATTTTACAATGCACTTGCTCTGAAAGTGCGCCTTTATATGGTTCAATATAAACACTAGAAGTAGTCTATGCCGGCACGGCGGCGCCGGGCGGACCGCGCCCGTGCCCGTGTGCGAATGGATTTCAAGCCAAAACTCCGGCACACTGCGCGAGAATGAGATTTCATGACCATTAAAATTTCACCTTTTAAAATGCAATGTAAAATGTTGTATGATACACGTGACGTGCGGCGGTAATGGGGAATGGATGAAAATTTTAGAAGTGCCTGATTTTTTTTTTGGTGTTAGGAATAACCTTCCTTAACACCAGAAAAAAATTGCAGACTTGTCAGGTGCGTCAATTATTTAAAAAATATAAACAGTTTCCTCACTTACGTTTTGGGTTTAGGACGGCGAATGAGATATTTCCCTTGATTCGTCTCATATTGCAAAAAATATCTTAAAAATCCGTGGTAAACTGACACTGGCAATGATATTGACAGCTGTAGCAGCTATAATTGTCATTGTCATATTCAAAATATTTTTTGTAATATGAGACGAATCAAGGAAAGTTTCTCATTCGCCATCCTAAACCCAAAACGTAAGTGCGGAAACTGTTTATATTTTGTAAAAATAATTGACGCACCTGACAAGTCTGCAATTTTTTTCTGGTGTTAATAGAGGTTATTCCTAACACCAAAAAAAAAATCAGGCACTTCTAAAATTTTCATCCATTCCCCATTCCCAACTCGTATGGATCAAAAACACTCCCTAGCGGTCGTGTTTTTGGTCATCGCCACTCGTTGTGAATTACCTACTTTCCGCACTTGTATCATAAATAACTATTTTCAGGTCGATACGTAATGCTCCTCATGGGTATTTTCAGCATGTACGCTGGTTCAATATATAATGACTGTTTCTCCCAGTCGTTTACATTATTTGATTCGGGTTGGTCTTGTCGTATATCTTCGGTAGAATTATCGACAAAACCTAATTTTCTCCTGGAGCCCACAGACTTCTCACGCCCTTACTACTATGGAGTAGATCCAGCATGGCAAGTGTGTAAATAAAATATTACGTTGTACAGTCAGCATCAGAAGTAGCTAAGCCAAATAGCACGCTCAAAATTACGTACACAGATCCTTATTCCCTTGACATTAGAGTTCGTGTGTAGATAATTTTGAGCACTAGAACCGCTTAGCAACTTACCTAGATTAATATAATGAGTAGATATCATCTTATTATGTCTCATTTGTTTCCTGACAGATCCGGTGCTCTTCTCATTATTTGTTTGTCAGGGCTTTTTGACTCGACTTGATCGCTTTTTGTCGCTAACTTTATGATTATTTAACCTCTTGCGTTGCTTTTTGCTCCATTTGACTACATTTTTAATCCTTTTTCGAGAAAATGCAACTTTATTGATTATTTTATTTAGTGTCTATACCCCTATTACATCAGTCACATCACCATCACACTGGTGCCGTCGCTGACTAAGTGTTCTCACTCGCAGGCACAACCAAATACCTACACCCGACTAATGTTTTATACCAGCTATGTTCGACTATATAATGTAATGGTTCCATTAATAATATTTATTGTTTGCCCCGTAATTTTCGTCATTTAAAACTGTCTTAAAAATACTTCAACAAATTGCGAATGAGATGAATAACGACATCGTAAATCAACTAGTATGACCAAACAAGATACCTACGTATAGAAGGTTGGATGATGGAAGGAAAATAACAAACCCTGATCCTGACCAGAGATAATTATGACGAATAACGAACAAGACGAGTAAAGAACGCCCATGTAAACGGGTCACTCGGAAGAAGCGGAATGGCGATTCCTTGTGATACGATTAATCGAATTAACAGGAATAAAATAGTTCGTGTAGTCCGATCACTCGGACGAAACGGAATTGCGAATCCACGCAGTCCGATTAATCGAACCAACAGGAACAACATAGGGAAATAAAGCCGTAAGAAAACCAGGCCCCGTAGCATGGATGGCCGGCCTTATCACGCGATAAGTGACAAGATAGAGCATCCGTCCCTAACTGACACCGTTCGATAAAACGAGACGACGCGCTTATCCTGTCACTTATCGCGTGATAACGCGTGACGCCATCCATGCTACGGGGCCAGAATGAGACGAGTACCGTAAAATATATCTATATATTTGCCTGCACCTGCAGACTCAAAGGGCGTAAAAGTACATTGTGATACAAGCGAGCTATGTTGATCACTACATCAGAGGCGGAATTATCACGCGAACCACAGGTGAGCGTGATAAGAGAGCCGAGGATATAATTATCAAAGCTCACGCGTTTCATACGACGTTTTACAACACATTTGCGAGGAAATAAAGGTTTATACTCACATAAATAATTGTACATCTCCAAGAATTTCCAGTGGCGACAATTCTATTTATCACTTTTCTATTCACCACGAGTCAACATTTTTAATAACCAAACACGGCATCAACAATGTTTACAAATAATTGTGAAATTAACTATACCTATTGGCGCGCAACTATTTTTTTTCCTGAAGTTCGCGCAATGCGCGCGCATGTGTTAACGCGAGGCTTAAATGAAATCTCTAAACAGCCAATAGGTACAAAATAAAATAAATATTTTCGTATTCAATATAAATTTATGTAAAATTTTATCAAAAGTAAATCGTTTTACTAAGTGAAACGTTTCTTTATCATATCCAAGAAGAAATAATCAATTAATTCACAAGAAGGATTCAATTAGTTTAGTCGAGTAAGATTCCATTTGCCGAGAATTCAAAAAAAACCTGTACAACCCGGTCAGTTTAAGAATGCGCCGTCTCCATACATACAACTTGCTGCAAGGTGCCAACGTGTCTTAATCGGGATATAACCATAAAACACGGGGTTCGATTACGGATTATGAGCCTAAAAGCGGCACAATAAGAGGCACGCTACGAGCAAATGTGTTGAAAAAGCCATAACGCCACTTTTCAAGAAGGGAAAAAACTAATAAAAAACATATTTTTGATCATAACTTTTTGGTTTTTACCCGACTGCCGAAGGAGAGAGGGTAATGTAAGTATGTATGTAAGTATGTATGTATGTATGTGGGTATGTCTTATTCTTTGACACGCCCTGCAGCCTAAACCGTTTGACGGATTTCGACATGTGAGGTGTCGTTGGATTCCTCTTAATTGTAGGAGTGACATATTTGCAAAAAAGCAGTTGGGTTTTTAAAAAAAAAATTGATTTCACTTGTTAGATGTGTTTATTATTGATTAATATTTAAGATGAATTAACAAACAAAAAATATAGGTACTAATTTAAAAAATATTGCATATTCGACCATAAAATTAGCTGTTTCTGTGAAATGTGAGTGAGAGTTGATAGGCCAGTCCGGTAGGAGTTCAAAGTAGTTCTACGTTGCAAAAGGTGGTGTAGAAGATTTTTCTTAAATATTGTTAACATCGCTACAACCGAGCAAATATCAAAAATGGTTACACGAGATAATTATCTCGGGGCAACTTTTGACAGCCACAAATCCTCTAGATTTTGGAACTTTTTTTGGTTTCTCACTCGTAGCTTCTATACGGTACATTCTAGCGCAAATATGTTCACTAGGACATTAAAGAACATGAAATTATGCGTCCGTATAGTTAGAAATAACGAATGAGAAACCATAAAAAATCCCTAAACTTTAAGGATTTGTGGCTGCCAAAAGTTGTCCCGCGATATCTCGTGTAACCATTTTTAATATTTGCTCAGGTTGTATCGATGTAAACAATATCAAAAAAAAACTTCTACACCACCTTTTGCAATAATGAATTACTCTACTCTAAGCTTGTATGAAACATATATTTTTTTGTCTTTTGTGGTTGTTTATTTCCTCGCAAATGTGATGAAAAACATTGTGTATAGCACTGGCGTAAGAATATTGCAAACTCGAGTCATCAAAAGCCCGACGCCGTATTACGCCCCTCGTTAAACAATGTACTGTTCATTACTTGTATGGTAAAAATAGCTAAAAGAGACAAACAAAAATCTCAAATTCCGATGGCGACCACTTCTATTTAATTCTTTCCTCGGGTAATTATGCATCGTTTCTAATATGCGGCCTCGTTTTTCGATTCTGACTGCTGACCTAGATTTGGAAATCCAAATGTAAGCAACATGGGTCGAGCAGAATTGCTGGCAGTTTACCTACTGGGAATATTCCCACCAACATGTATGCCCGGAAACATACGGAACAACTAAGTATGAAGACAAAATATTTTCGATAAAAATGTTTGTGCCTGTGGCGGCAGCTGTACGTCGATTCATAGCGATGGAATGTACCACACTGAATTGCAGTCAGTGTAGGATGTCGCGATTGACAGCGAGAGGTCATGGGAAGCAATGGCCTCCTTCTGCAATTCCGTAATGGCGCAGAAGGAGGCTGCGGAAAGAGCGCGGGAGGACGACCCTTCCGCTCCCCATATCCGCAGACGTAGAGCGGGGCGCGCACGTCGGCGTTATGCGCACTTGCTCCCCCCGCCGTAGTGGACCAGGTTGCAGGGTTAGGGGACCCTAGCTAACCAAAAGTCCACGAGTCTGAAGCGCCTCGAAATTGTCCCGGGGCGCTCTCCCTGGCCAGGCCTGTAAAGCGGGCTAGTCGCGAGGGTCAAAGTTGCATGCGTAAGCGAACCTTTGACCCTCCTTGTAAGCGAAAATGGCTGGACAATCGTTGGGGGTTTAGTGGGTAGTCTGGACCTTCTGTCCTGGAGTCCCACACACCTGTCCGGTCCCCCTCCGACTGGGCGGACGGTGCATCAATGCATTCCCCCAACGTAAAAAAAAAAAAAAAAAAAAAGGATGTCGCGATTCGTGTGGACAGCCAATACACTTGAGCCGAGACACTAGATGTATACACCAATGTGGACACAAAAAATTGCTTACCGTGTGGACGCAATCGACAGTAGTGCCGATATTTGTGTCGAGTGTCAGTGTCGTCGTGTGTCCTTACTCCTTACCTTAAGACCCCTAGTACAACATTTTTTATTAAATTGGATATAATACCTACTGCCGAATATTACCAGACGCGTCAGCTGCTGGGAAAATTCTGACCTCGAGCAATGTTCCCGGCATTGACACATCGGTATAATTAGACGTATACCTACAATTTAGATATGATTACGACGTAAATAAAATAGGCGGTATTCAATCAATGCTTATTGAAATCATACGAATGTTATGCCACTAGCCCACTACTATTATGGGTATGAAATTAAATATTTGGGTCAATCAACTATTTTTTGTTGCTCGTTGCCATGGTTACGTCTCCTGGGTCACTCTTTAAAACTATTATTTTGTGGGGTTTAAATCCACTAAAATAGTACATTTTACAACTAGTGTGAAAAGAATGTCTTTTTACCACTAGTACCGAGGTATCTTGCCACGAGCTGAAAGCGAGTGGCAAGACTCGGTACGAGTGGTAAAAGACATTTCACACGTGTTGTAAACGACGTTTTTTAATACAATTGCGAAAAAATAATAAATTAGTATTCGTCATTTATATATTAATGAATTCTTTAAATAAATTTATATTATTGTACCTCGATCTCAACTGTTAGTGGCTGCATCGAAACTTCTGCTTGCGTATGCGCTCCTGGTACCTATAGGTGGACCGTTTAACTCGGTCCTCGCCTGCGCGGCGCGCGGGTGCAGGGGTATGACTATAACGGGCTGCGGGCGACGTGCGGAAGGCAAACCCCGGCGCCCGCACCCCGTTATCGTCATACCCCTGCACCCGCGCGCTGCGCAAGCGAGGAATGAGTTAAGCGGTCTACCTACAGATGCGTACATTTTCAGCTTCAAAAATGACTTTCATACTAACGCGATCAAAAATAAATACTCCTAGTATTCGTAAGCGTTTTTAATTTCATAATTTCCAAGTAAAAAATCTAATATAAAATTACTGCGTTTCGAAAGTATAGTTTGGAACTAAAAAGTAAAAAGCACTAGTGCGAGAAATTGAGCTTCTCGCACGCTACGCAGCCACAAAAAGTACCACTTTTTGAGCAACTGTATTAAAAACGTGTTTTTGTCATATTGGTAAACCCATTCCATGGTGGGGCATCTCCTTAGCATGATAGGAGTCCAGTTTGTAGTATTTTTTCTAAGAAAGTCTGTTACTGTTGTCTCTTGGCTTACCGGGACTGAATAACAACAAGAAAAAGTTGATTGACCCATTTGCTTCTCAGCGTAACAAGAGTAGATATTCAAATGTTTGGGTGGTATATGCAACAACTTGTACGTCAACGCCAGAAACTCAAGCAATAAATACCAATGATTTAAGTGTTTCGGGGCTTATAAGCCAATAACCATAGATTTTAATTATGTATTTGGACATTTTCGTGTTATGGCGGGTACACACCGGGTACACACCAAGCCAGCGAACGGCGGCTATGTATATCACTCGAACAAAATAGCTGTCACATAAATGCTTTGCGTTCGTTGCTCGTTCGTTTGCTCAGTGTGTACCCACCATTAGGTCGTATGAGTCAAAAATTTCAATATTTGTTTTAATTCCTGTATGGTCGCGTATCGTCATTTTCGATGGTCCTCGGTCAAAAATGACTTTTACTCCCTTTAAGTTTAATCATTGTGTATGATAACATTGATAACTTGATAAGTATTTAATAATTAAAATTACAAAACTGTTACGACCAAAGTTTTACTGAAATCGTGTTGAAAGATGAAAAAACTCGGTTCATATATTTGCCTTTTTTTGGGAATTTCTCTACATCATAGATCGGCAAAGAAATAAAACTGACTAAAGTGGCATCAAGTCATTTTAGCCAAAATGGCTTTTACACCCATTGAGTCTGCAGGTACTATGGATATATATGTAGATATATTATATATCGTCGGGTGACAACCAAAAGTCACTACCAAAACTGTCACTGCTCTTCAAAACCTCGTATCTCGGTACGTAGTCGATATCGAGATACGACCTTTGATTTAAGTAGGTATTTGTTACTTAGTGAGTTTTGGTTGTCACCCGACGATATATATATATATTATATATATATATTATATATAAGTAAACATAGCCTTTCAAAACTTGTTTTTGTCTATTTATGAACATTTTATGAATTACTTAATGTCTTCATTGTTTTTTCTGTTCTGTTCCCAGTTGGCGGATAATAAAATCCTGTTCGCAAACTCTCTTAAAATGAAACTTTCCATTATTATTGGAGTAATCCACATGATGTTTGGCTTGATTCTTAGTTTTTTTAATGATGTGTGAGTAATGATGTCGTCTCTATTTTACGAGTGGTTAGAAACATCTAATTAGGTACGGTTTTCTAAAACAGCGCTAGACCAAACGTCAGATCAAACTTTGGTAACCCAGTACATATTTTGACATTTACTTACCGACATAAGTGGATCGACAAATGGATCTTTATAAAACCGGGGGGTAGTGGCCAATCGTAACAGGCTGGTCCCTGGTGCTATATGGTGCGCACGCTAATTAACACGCACCCTTGGATGCTTGGGAGTTGGGAATCGGTCTGATTAAATGTAGGTATTGCATTTGAAGATAAAATCAGCCGTAAAATTATATGCACCTGAAGCAAAGTTAATGTATCCTAAGTCCTAACATTGAGCTTTAGGTGCATAGAATTTGAATCCAATTGGGAATGGATGAACATTTTAGAAGTGCCTGATAATTTTTTTGGTAATAACAATACCCTTCCTTAGCACCAGAAAAAAAAATTGCAGACTTTTCAGCTGCGTCAATTAATTTTGAAAAATAGAAACAGTTTCCTCACCTTAAGTTTTGGGTTTAGGACGGCAAATAAGACACATTGCTTGATCCGTCTCATATTACAAAAATTATCTTAAAAATCCGTGCTGATGATATTGACAGCTGCAGCAGCCATTGTCATTGCCAGGGTCAGATATTTGATTTTTTTTTGTAATATGAGACGGTTCAAGGAAAGTGTCTCTCATTTGCCGTGCTAAACCCAAAACGTAAGTGAGGAAACTGTTTATTTTTTTCAAAAATAATTGACGCAGCTGAAAAGTCTGCAACTTTTTTCTGGTGCTAAGGCACTGGTCCCACCGCGAGTGAGTAAACTATGAGCTATCGGCTATTTTCTAGCTCAAGAAACGAACAAAAGATAATCGCTTTCATGTAAATAAAAGAGAGAGTTATATATTTATAGTTTATAGCTGGCTATTCACACCGCCGGCGATGAACTATAAATTTATTTACACTTGAGATATTATCTTTTGTTCGTTTCTTGGGCGAGTAATCGTCGATAGCTTATAGTCTGTAGCCGGCGGTGGGACCAGTGCCTAAGGAAGGTTATTCTTATCACTAAAAGTAATCAGGCACTTTAAAAAAGGAATTTTCATCCATTCCCCATTTCAATATTTGAATCAAATATACTCCAGGATCAGCCAGCCTGCCACGTTGGCTTTGTTGAATGAGGGAATCGATTACGGGAGTTTTTATAAATTTTGCATAGATATTCTAATTATTCTATTATTCTATGTCTCTTCAGTAAAAAGCTAATTATCTGATTTCTTAGGGATATATTTTATAATTTTCACTTATTATTATTATTATTCTAATACACATTTTTTTTATAAAAATAATCGACCTCTTTATAGTGTCGATGATTGTTGCCATCACGTTATATCTTTTTTTGCAGATATTACAAGAAGCGATACCTGATATTTCTGGAGTTCTTTCCACAAATAATGTTTTTGATGTGTTTGTTTATGTGGCTTGTGTTTTTGATTTTCTTCAAATGGTTTAAGTACGGCAGTGGTTACCGTAAGTGGTTATATATTTTTTTTATTATAGTAAAATTTTTTTTAAGTTCAAGTAGTTACTTCACTTATCTGCACTATCAATTAAAAAAGCCGGTCTGATACTGTTCAATTTATCCTTGTAATAAATTAAGTCCTTATAATTTTAACATTTAATTCGACGACCGGTCTAGCCTAGTGGGTAGTGACATAGTGACCCCCCTACATTTGACGACTGCTCTAACCTAGTGGGTAGTGACATAGTAACCCGCCTAAATTTGACGACCGGTCTAGCCTAGTGGGTAGTGACATAGTTACCCGCCTACATTTGACGACCGGTCTAGCCTAGTGGGTAGTGACATAGTAACACGCCTACATTAGACGACCGGTCTAGCCTAGTGGGTAGTGACATAGTGACCCCCCTACATTTGACGACTGCTCTAACCTAGTGGGTAGTGACATAGTAACCCGCCTAAATTTGACGACCGGTCTAGCCTAGTGGGTAGTGACATAGTTACCCGCCTACATTTGACGACCGGTCTAGCCTAGTGGGTAGTGACATAGTGACCCCCCTACATTTGACGACTGCTCTAACCTAGTGGGTAGTGACATAGTAACCCGCCTAAATTTGACGACCGGTCTAGCCTAGTGGGTAGTGACATAGTTACCCGCCTACATTAGACGACCGGTCTAGCCTAGTGGGTAGTGACATAGTGACCCCCCTACATTTGACGACTGCTCTAACCTAGTGGGTAGTGACATAGTAACCCGCCTAAATTTGACGACCGGTCTAGCCTAGTGGGTAGTGACATAGTTACCCGCCTACATTTGACGACCGGTCTAGCCTAGTGGGTAGTGACATAGTAACACGCCTACATTAGACGACCGGTCTAGCCTAGTGGGTAGTGACATAGTTACCCGCCTACATTTGACGACCGGTCTAGCCTAGTGGGTAGTGACATAGTAACACGCCTACATTAGACGACCGGTCTAGCCTAGTGGGTAGTGACATAGTAACACGCCTACATTAGACGACCGGTCTAGCCTAGTGGGTAGTGACATAGTTACCCGCCTACATTTGACGACCGGTCTAGCCTAGTGGGTAGTGACATAGTAACACGCCTACATTAGACGACCGGTCTAGCCTAGTGGGTAGTGACATAGTAACACGCCTACATTAGACGACCGGTCTAGCCTAGTGGGTAGTGACATAGTAACCCGCCTAAATTTGACGACCGGTCTAGCCTAGTGGGTAGTGACATAGTTACCCGCCTACATTTGACGACCGGTCTAGCCTAGTGGGTAGTGACATAGTAACACGCCTACATTAGACGACCGGTCTAGCCTAGTGGGTAGTGACATAGTTACCCGCCTACATTTGACGACCGGTCTAGCCTAGTGGGTAGTGACATAGTAACACGCCTACATTAGACGACCGGTCTAGCCTAGTGGGTAGTGACATAGTTACCCGCCTACATTTGACGACCGGTCTAGCCTAGTGGGTAGTGACATAGTAACACGCCTACATTAGACGACCGGTCTAGCCTAGTGGGTAGTGACATAGTGACCCCCCTACATTTGACGACTGCTCTAACCTAGTGGGTAGTGACATAGTAACCCGCCTAAATTTGACGACCGGTCTAGCCTAGTGGGTAGTGACCTAGTGACCCGCCTACATTTGACGACCGGTCTAGCCTAGTGGGTAGTGACATAGTAACACGCCTACATTAGACGACCGGTCTAGCCTAGTGGGTAGTGACCTAGTGACCCGCCTACATTTGACGACCGGTCTAGCCTAGTGGGTAGTGACATAGTAACACGCCTACATTAGACGACCGGTCTAGCCTAGTGGGTAGTGACCTAGTGACCCGCCTACGTAGCTTACGGTCCTGGACTTGACTCCGGTAAGGGAAATATTTGTGTGAAGAGCATGAATATTTGTTCATGAGTCTTGAATATATGTCTATATTAAATGTATCGCCATCTGGTTCACATAACGCAAGCCTTATTGAGCTTTAGAGCTAGTTCGATTTGTGTATGATTGCCCGCTGATATTTCTTTATTTCTAACAGTATTAAAAATAACAGCAAAGTTTCAGTCAACAATTTAATTTTTGATATAAGCTTTTATTGCTAATTGTACTTTTCTGTATACCGTTATCAACTACTCGTTGAGACGATTCCAACGAGCCCAAACTCAACGGGGTTACATATGTTAAGTTCTGAATTCTCATGGCCACCTGTTTCTATCATCAGATCAGCTCGTTGGTACCATTATATTAGATTATCATCCAAACTGTACTTAAATCCAAAATTTCAGCTCAATCGCTTCAAGATATCTGCTTCAAAATTGAGTTGCAAGATTCCACCCGAACAAACATAGTTACTTACTTACTGCAAGTTGAATAAAAGCTTGTAAAACAAGAAAAATGCGAAATACTTTATTCAATGATAAAGTTTTATATTTTAGGTTATTGAGTATATAGTTACATAATTCATGATTATAGTTGAGATTATTTAAGTTGACCAAATTGCATCAAAGTAGTTCATTCAAAAAGTAACTCTACCGCCCAAGGTAAAAGATTCATTCCATTGACCGTTTAAAAAAAAAGTCAGTCACATTAACTATACTGACGATATCAAAGGGAAAGTAATATAATATTGAATGTTGTTGCAGCACCCTCTGTCAAGGAGTCGCAGGGTTGTGCTCCCTTGGTGCTCATACTGTTTATCGACATGGTGCTTATGTCCACGTCAAAGCCTATTGGACATGAATGTGATGCGTACATGTTCGGATTACAACAAATTATGCAGCAAGTTCTGCTATTATTAGGGCTGATTACTATACCGGTAATGTTGTTTGGTCCACCCTGCTGTGAAGCAAGGCTTAACAAAAAGAAGAAGATAAAGTTAATGGTAAGTGAACAATATCTAAAATAAGCCATGCAAATTCATGATTCATTCATGCGCATGAAATTCATCATCATCACCAGCCACCTCTCATGGATTAGAGGGAATGGGCAGTTGTCCCCACGCTGGCCCAATGCTGGCTTGGGACTTCACAAACACCTTTGAATTTCTTCGCAGATGTATGCAGGTTTCCTCACGATTTTATCCTTTACCGAAAAGCTACTCGTAAATAATAAAATGATATTCCGAACTTAAGGCTCCGCACGTTCATAGTCTTCTCTCCCTCTCTGGATGTGCGTGTTCGAAAGCGCGGATATCATGTTTTTCGAATATTTCAGAAAACGTGAAGAAATTTAAGTAAGTAAGAAAATAAAGTTATTGTCCATTACTTTATGAAGAAGTTTATGAAATTTCATCTTTTTCTGGTAAAAAATGAAATAATCGGGTTCTCTTTAGATTTTTTTTTCTTTAGTTTCTTTTGTTAAAATGGATTTCTACGAAAACTGTTACTTCTCATATCTTGCAGATTGTGACATATTTTTTCCGATGGTAAATTGTTACGTCATAATGTATAAAGTGGTTACTAAACAACTCATTTTTACGGAAATTTGAAAGGTCGAGCCTTAAATTCCGAAATACTGTTTTTTAAATAACATTTTATGATATAAATATATTTTTCACTTCTCATGCTCTAAAAGTTCGTCTTTATGTCGTGCGTAGGCGACATAAAGTCGCTTTTTATGCTCTAGAGCATAAAGTAAAATCTTCGTCGAAGACCAAGGCAATCGCTGCAACAGCCACACGAACATCTTTAACTTCATACAACAACCTCTTTATTTTATTTCGTTTCGTTCGTATTCTAAGACCAAGGCAAAGATACCAACAGCCAAAGTACACAATAAAACTTCATATTTACGTGTTGCTGTTTCATTTCCTCGCAATCGAAGTGAAAAGTAGAGTGTACAACTCGTCCATAAAACCCATTTTACACTCGACTTTATATCTATCCTCGCTCGCAAGCTCGCTCGGATGGATAAACGTCTCGAGTAAAATGGTGCGTTTTATGCACTTGTTGTACAATCTACTAATTAAACATCTTCACCAAAATGCAACGCAGTTTGTGTAGACGTCTTTACCATCAAAATTGAAACTAATTATGTGACACGTCTATTTTTTTAGAAAAAAATGCCTGACGAAGAGAATCGAGATGAGTACGCAGTGTGGGAGCAGCAAATGGAAGAGGCGTCAGAGTCGTTGGGAGACCTCATGATCCACCAGTCCGTGCACACCATTGAGTTCGTTCTCAGCACGATCTCGCACACTGCCTCGTATCTGCGGCTGTGGGCGCTGTCGTTGGCCCACGCACGTAAGCACGGATCGGCTAAAATAATATACAACTTATATTTTAAATGTGAAAGTTTGGTACAATCACCGGCATCAATATATGATGGAACAAAGGCCGCAAATATATCTGATGACAACTCTATTTCTAGAGCCGTTAGAGCATGTCAGATATTTTTGCGGCATTTGATCCATCATAATTATATAGGTATGGATGCCGGTGACTGTATCTAATGTGTAACTCGATAACGATAAAACGGCAGTACGGATTTCGAAAAAGTATTAAGAAGATTTTTCGAAAAAGAGTTAAGTTTTAGCATATAAAAAGTTTATAACATGGATTAAAACATAATAGACCGGAAGATGTTGACACAAATTTTTAAGGTATTCGTACCAAGCATGGCGACCTTTCAGGGTCTATATAATTACGTATTAAAGAAAAGGAAAAGCATGGTCATAGCCTCAGAGCATAGAATACTAGAGAGAGGACAAGCCGCCGGTGGCCGTGTCGCAGCTGTATGCTCAATGGGCATACACTGTCATACTGTGCACGCGTGCTGATCGCAGAGAATATTACGTTTTTTCTCAAAATGCCTGATATGATGCGCGTTTATTGTCAAATAAGCGTGTAGGTATACAAGTGTATGTGTTTTAGATGTGTGCGTGCTTTGTCTTGTCAATTACTTGGGCGTTGTGTGGGTTAATGTACTTGCGACAGGCTCACTCTATACAAATCGGCCGCCATGTCCGATCTCCTTATATTCATACATCTGTGGTCATAGCGCTGATTTTTGGCTGATTTTGGGCCGCCGGTACCAGCGCTAAGACTAACAATTTCCTTTTCTACAATATGTAATTAGACCCCTGACCCCTGGTTGACTGGACATAAATTGTTGCAAATTAGCTCTAGTATAACCCCTTTCAAGGAATAGGTCGAATTACCAGTCACCCTGAATATATAAAAAAAAAAAATTATAATGGAAATAGATTTTGTTTTGGGTCAGTGAGGGCAGCTACCAGATCCCGTGTTGCTAGGCGAAAATGGTCTTAGGAGACCTTCCTTCGATTTCATATTAATGAAGATTGGCGTGTAATTCGCTTTTTTAACCTGTTGATCCGAGTGATATTTTTTGGAAAAAATATATGTGGTAGAGTATTAAATGGTTTACAAAATATCCAATATTGGAAGGTGTGTCGACTTGCAAGTAAAAACATTTTTTTTTTGAAATATTAAAAATCTTTTTTCTTTTACTTAGATATAAAATTTCATGTTATTTTTTTTTTATAAAAAGTCCTCTATTATCTACATTATTATATACAAATTTCAAAAAAATCGGGCCGCTACTTAAGTAGATAATAAATAAAAACGATATTCCTTTTTTTTTTATTATCTCAAAAATCACGCCGATTTTGGGGCTGATATTTGGTGAAATAACAACGTATATAAAGATAATTATCCGAGCAAAAAGAAAACCATTTTCTCGTCAAAGGCAGTTTCGCCATCCAAACACGGCTATACCCTTTGTGTCAGCATCTCCCGGTCTACGAGTATAAGATGCAAGTTGACGTGGACGATGTCGCGGGCTAATTTATCCATAACGTATAGCTAAGTAGATTGGATTTTATTTTACCACTTACCGGCATGAATATGCATATCCATCCCAAATTGCAGTTTTCTGGTAGTAAGAGGGTAGCCACGAACAGTCGGACATGGCACTTAGGTATAAGGGTTCCTTGTTGACTAAGGAACCCTAGAAATCAGACAAAACATGAACTCTATACTAAAGTTTTTGATATTTCAGAACTCTCAGAAATGCTTTGGAATATGATCTTCGCAAAGCTGGCTCTCAACGACCATACAATGGCAGGTGGGCCTAAAATTGTCATCGTATTTGCAATTTGGGCCTTCTTCACATTAGCCATTCTTGTTCTAATGGAAGGACTATCTGCGTTCCTACATACGTTACGTTTACATTGGTAAGACAAAGATGCTAGCTTATGAATTTTGATGATCACTCAACCTAGTATGTATAATCGGAAAAATGCATCATTTATCTTGTCTCCTTTAGACTATCAGTGGCCGGTTCAGGTTTCGACACTTGTCGGAGTGATTACTTCTCTCTAGGTTGACTAACTACTTAGTCTACTTACGTACGTCATGATTGGGGCCACTTCTTAGACGTGAACCACATAGGCTAAGGCATAAGGCATAAGGCGCAGCGCGCTTCAACCTATTGTAGACCTTTATTACAATGAAATATTGTGAATTGAACGCGGTGCCGGCGCCGCGCCGCCTGTGTGTAATTCAAAATACGTCTCCTTAGTACATTTTTTTACAAACGTTTTGAAGCGGCATCGTGCCTGCGCCGCGTCTTTGCCTTATGCCGTATCTGTGTTGGTTCACGCCTTGCGTTGACGGTGCTTGATTTGATGAAATTTGATCTCAAAATACAATGTCACTATTAGACCAACACGGCTATGCTTGACTAAGAGCGCTGCAAAGGCCTCTTAACATAATACATGATAAAAGCACATTACATCAGAGGCCGGGAAAACACGGATTTCCGGACACGTAGGTATAGACGGACGAGCGTAGCGAGGCCGGATAGAGATACGAGGCCGGGAATCCGTTTTCACGCCGAGGCATGTACAGTCGCCATCACATACATCGGAGCAAACAAGCACGTCACAAACATCGGAACACACCTCTATTTTCAAGGCATTAGGGTGCATGTGCCGATATATGTGAACACCTAAAGTGTACCTATGTATGTGATGGTGACTGTACTTACCGTTATAGTGCTTTTCTCAAACATGCAATTAAATAAATAAATAAAAATCCTCAAATCAATCTAAGTTTCATGGCTGAATGCCGTGATGCTGTGCAACAAATAGTGGAATGAAAATTAAAATATCACTTTGCAGGCCTGAAAAGTTGTATGGAATCCCATTTCAGCCGCCTCGAGATGCTGCGCCCGTAAAACGTAGAGAGAATATTTCATTGCATGTTTGAGAAAAATATGTTTACATCGTTTTATTAAATGATAATAGCATGCTTTGTTGAAAAGTGAGTGACTTTTCCGTCTAAACACATTGTGCCAACGTGCTCTTATTTAATTTATTTATTGCAGGGTGGAGTTTATGAGCAAATTTTTCCTAGGCACTGGTACTATGTTTAAACCATTTTCCTTCGCAATTTTATTTTACGATCCTTTATCTAAAGATAAAACAGAAGTTTGCCCTTCTTCTAAGACGTTTGAGTATTGATTTTGTTCCCCAATCTTTATTGTAAGTGACTGGATGAGTCACAAAAATGACAGCGCGAGCGAGCGCTCTAATGTTTAGCTGTCATTTGTGACAATTGTGATATTGTTAATATGAATATTATTTTATTTAGCTATTAAATACCTAATAATGTGTTTTTTTGTTTCATTTACTATTGTAAGCCGGGTCCGCTGCACCAATGTTTTCCATGTTTTTAAACATCTAACATGTTTTCCGTCAGTTTCAGCAAACAAATAGGGTATTGTTTTTATTGGCAAAACATGTTTGACGTTTAAAAACCACGAAAACATGGCGCAGCGGACGCGGCTTTACTCTACACCCTTGGCACCAAATAATATGTCTGCTAAGGGGTTATAGGGGAGCTTGATTATATAATTTGGCCCTGGCAACCCCCATCTCTGTTCTGGTGTGGTTTCGGTATTTCTGAGTATGTGATTACTTTATATCCAAAATGGTACCGTGTTAAATAATTGAAAAAAATTAAAATTGATAACGCAGTTAATCAAATTATTGTAATAGAGTTAGTGCAATACTCGTCATTTTCCCTGATTCGCCATTTTCGTTAATTCGTCAATTTCCCTAATTGGTAATTTTCTTCGACTCGTCATGTGTCATTGTCGGTATAATAAACATATTTTTAAAAATTACGATTGTTTTTTTTTTGACATATCGATACCTGCAGACTCAAAGGGCGTAACAGCCATTACAGCAACAGGCTTTTACGCCCTTTGAGTCTGCAGGTATCGATATATGGGTTTAATTGCCAAACCAATTCCAAAACCATTTCATGTACTCATCGATACTGTAGGGGCCGGTACTGTTTGTTTACTTGGCCTTTTTACCTTTATTTGAGTAAATAATAATCTGTTCCATTTCCTGCATTTTTGAGCTTTTCGCCGCCACGTCAAAATATCTGTCTTAAGAATGAACATTTTTCAGGTAAAAGAGTAACGTTTTCCTCCTGCTATTTTTTAGTGCATTATTCAGACTATTATGTACTAGTTCTAACACTAATGTTAAAAATATGTTAAAAAATATTTCATTCATTGATATTGCCCCCAAAGACTCGATAATATCATAATATCATTCGTTTAAAAATATCAGGTTAAAAAATTATATAAATATCTTCTGCGACTGTACATGACCAGTTGGTGAAAGTGACTTAAGGTGGTTCGATTGCCATACAGAACGTTATTTGACATTCGCAGGCTAACGGCGTGATATTTTAAGAAACTTAAATAACAAACTTTCATCAATTGGCTTCCCATTTGCGCCAAATTCCCCCTTTCCTAGAATAAACTTGTATAAACTAGATTAATTTGAGAAAAATAGTTTTCCCAAAATATTACGTCCCAATGGTTTGGGACGTAATATTTATACTATACAAGTTTATTCTAGGAAAGGGGGAATTTGGCTCAAATGGGAAGCCAATTGATGAAAGTTTGTTGCATAATTTTCTTAAAATATCACGCCGTTAGCCTGCGAATGTCAATTAACGCTTTGTATGGCAATCGAACCACCTTAATGAATAAAATGGTGAATTAGAAGTTGACGAATTAAACATTTTGATGGCATTGACGAATTAGGGAAACTGACGAATTAGCGAAAATGGCGAATCAGGGAAAATGACGAGTAGTAGTGCACTAACTCTTATAATAAAAAATAAAATACGAGGGCAGACCCGTGGTCACACCATTTTGTATGTCACGCTCCCTGGCAACCCCACTTTCGATTTCGGGATTTGTGAGTATGTGAAAAATTGTACAAAATTGTACCGAATACTAATTCGGTATTCGGTACCTACTAAGGTACTTACTTAAAAAAAATGTACCTCAATAGTATCTAGAGTACAATTATTGATACATAGATAATGTCACAATGTTTTAATTTTAAATAACTCTTTTACATTACGAAATTACGATAAGATGGTTCTTCCATTCATGTATTCTCGTTTTCTTCTCTGTCATGCATAAAAAGTTACAATACCTTACAATGTTGAATTGAGCCTTGCAATCGTGGTGTAACGCTGGCGTCAAGATACAGTCAACCCTACTAAAGCCAGCCTCTCGAGACATGGGCCGATTTTATTTTGTTGTGGATTTAATTTTAGTTTACAATGAAAATAGCGTGTAGTTAGAATTCTGTACAATATCTTAGAATATTTTCTATTGAGTCACGAAAAAAATTGGATTTTCGTAACCAAATGGGATGTATAGTTTCAAAATTTTGGGGTATAATAATTATATTAGAATCATCATCCTCCTAGCGTTATTCCCGGTTGTGCCCCTTAAGGAGCCCAGGGTCCGCTTTGACACAATCCCAAGATTTGGCATAGGCGCTAGTTTTCTTGACCTAGGCTTTATTGATTAGAACGGGTTCCTCACGATGTTTTCCTTCACCGAAAAGCTAACGGTAATTAATCCGTACATAAGTTCCGAAAAACTCATTAATACGAGCCGGGATTCGAACCCATCACGACCGCCGCTTGACAGCCGCATGCCTGAACCACTAGGCTACCGTAGTGCGTATATTAGATTAGAATATCATATCTATATTGCACAGAATGAGTTCTTCTAACCTACCCACTTTTAGACAATTCTAATGAAAAATAAAAATCAACATCAATATAAAATCAGCCCTTTGCATAGTTTGTGGTGTCGCAGTACATGTCGCATGACGCCCGGCAACGTTACGCCGCTTGGTTCGACGTCGCTAGCGTCCCGTGTCGTGGCAGTCCGCTTGTGAATCCCGTTACTTTAAATGTCCGGGTAAAGCCAGATTCGTACTTATCTGACCTGATGGTCTCAAAAAGCCACCACGTTATGGTCATTCAGACATAAACTTAAAATTTTACGATTTTCACACATTATTTTTACTCAACGTGACTTTCGCTCATAATTTTATTTTTTATTTGCCTCTTTGAGGAGACTCGACTATAAAAAATACAGTGGAGCGTCGATTATCCGAACTAATTGGGGGACTTGGGTGTTTGGAAAACCGGTATTTTCGGGTAATCGAACAAGTACCTACAGGGGGGGGGGGGGTTTCTATTGCTATTTTAAAATAGCATTTCATCATTTTTGACAGTTTTCGAGAGAAAGAGTCGAGCGCTTGAAAGTCAAAAATCGGACCCTGACCTACTTACTACTGTTCGGATAATCGGCGCTCCACTGTTTACATTTTTTTGTGACGATATCATTGAGGTATAATGTACTAACGTACTAGACAAGACACGCCAAACAAGAAGTTTACGCTACGCGTTGCGGTCCATGGGCCGCACCGTCTTAGTGCCCCCCCCGTCCCCCCCTGTCCCCCCCCGCCCCCCCTGTCCCCACCGTCCCCCCCCGCATGCGCCCCGCGCAGCCAGCCGGCGCACAGATAATGTTCGTGTTGTCTTCTCTAGTACGTTAGTACATTATACCTCAATGGATGATATGGTCTATGTGGAGCCGGCCTCTTCAGCCTCCGCCTCTTCCTCCGCCACGCAGATCGTCGGCACCGTCACACTTTCCTTACTGAACTCATCCGCTCGTGGAAGGTAAATGCCGAAGCGATCCTGTGCAATTATAATTATTTTTTTAGGGTACAGGAACAGTACATTACAAAATTAAACAAATTAAAACAAAGCATGTCTCAGATCGCAGGTATAAATATGTAGGTATGGTCATATACTGCCTGTCAAACATGTAGGTACACATAGTAATTTGTACGAGAAAGGGTCAACTGGTATTTTTCAACTACTGGACCAAAAAAAAGGTTAAGTGATTTAAGTATACCCTATTCTATATAAGATTAGACAAATTGTGCGTTAATCGTCATGCGATTTCACGGACAACATAATTACGAAACGCAAAAAAAACGGGGTTAATCGCCAAAACTGGCCACCCTTCAATAACTGGCACCCTTATACTAAAAATGAACCCTGTTCCCCTACAAACATAATTCTTATTTAGTATAACGTGGCCAGTTATTGAAGGGTGGCCAGTAATTAACACCTTATACTAAAAATATTAATTCTATTATAGGTGAATTGAGTAATTTTTTTTGTACTAGGTGGCCAGTTATGGAACGGTGGCCAGTTATTGGCGATTTGCGCTACATTGTGGTGTTTGAAAAGCATTCAATATTCGAAACTCATTCTAAATAAGTAAAACTAATAGGCATAGGTACAATTTTCGGGAGGCCGTGCAAGGACACCAGCCTGCCTACTCATACTCGTAGAGCCTGCACACTCAGTGGAGTTTCGTTTGCAAAAATAGCGCACCGCAATCTGACTTCTGATATATATATTATATGGATCCCAGACATCCAATAAATGGATGTTGCCAACCAGTTTTGTGGTACAGTCTCCCCCCCCCCACTCTCAAATATTATTAGTTAATTACAAAAGATTTTGGTCAAAGAGGAAAATTGAAAAATTATTCGCCACGAGCGGGATTTGAACCCGCGGCCTCTGGAATCCGTCCATTGCTCTTATCCAACTGAGCTACCGTGGGTCCCGCTAGTGGCAACGAATCTTTCAATCCCTTCACTCTTCTAATTAACCTTAGAGAAACTCCACTGTGAGCCCGGTCTATCAAGAGTCGAACTAAAATCGATCTATGAAAACTCAGTCAGGACTCACCTTCGGATATCTGTTATAGTAAAACTGAGGATGGCAGACGCAAGGGCGCGGCGGGGGAATCTTGTAGCTCGGGTGTGAGGAAATTTCACTCTTAGGAGTTGGCGGACTCTCATAACCTACAAACATCACAGTGTTATTAAACTCTACGAATGCTCAGATTTAGATGAACAGGCCTAAGCGCCGTGGACACAATGACGACGCGACTCTTAATTATTCTGAGCCTCAGAATAATTAAGAGTCGCGTGTCATAGTGTCCACGGCGCTTAGGCCTGTTAGTCTTGCCGCATCAGCTAAGCGGGCCTGGCACACCTCCCGAGGTGCCGATACACCCGATCGCGCTAGGAACGAAAGAGCACGCGCCATGCAGCGATCGTGCGCGAGAGAGATACCATGAAAATAATTTCCTAGGTGTCAAACATAGGTTTTGTTAGACGGAGGACGATCTGTGCCTAAGTTTTGATTACTGTTTACGTGGCACTAAGCTCGACTAAATGGTATAACGGTATCAAAGTAAGTGTACTTTGAAGGAACGTTCATATTCACTGTTTGCAGCCAAGTTTTTATTTTCCGTGATGAATGGCAAACGGAATGGCGTTGTTATCACGGCACATTATGCGTTAAGGCGTGCTTATTTTCGCTAAATCCGTAGATAATACGCGCTACAGTGTGGCTCTACGAGCGTAGCTAAGGCCATGGTCTCCGGTTGACTCTACACGCCGCGTACAGAGCGCCTCGATCCAGAAATGTAGCTACAATTCCATACAACATTGAAGCTGGTATATGGCGTGAAGGGTGTGCGGCGTCAATCGTAGATTAAGGCCTTACACGTTGAAGATGGAACTCAAGTTTTTTTTTTATCACACTAGCATTTTGCTAGCATTATTCGTAACTAATTCGTCTTTGTAACTTTGTAGTCATTCTTTTCGACTAAAGTGACTAGATTCCTACCCACCAGGTAAAGGCGATTTATTGACCTGAATGAATCCTATTGCGGTCTGTCAAATACCATACTTTCTATGAGTGAGTGACATTCAATTGGCATTTTCTAAATGCTTGAAAAGGGTTATTGTCATTATCATTATAATACAGTTTTTTATTATAAAATTTATAAATTTTAAATTTCAAGTATGTAAATAGTGAGATTAAATTAAATACTTTGCATTTTAAAATGAACATCAAATTCAATTTTTTTTTCCTTTGACATGTTTAAAACTATTAATTTGGATTGAAGGTATTGTTGTTGCCTTGAAATTTAAAATCTAAATGATGGAAACTTATTTTGAGAAATATTTAACATTATGATATTAAGATAATATTTACTAACAATATGGACCTGGTTCTGAAATAAACGTATTCATTAAATTTACGCTTTGAGTTATGTGTGGTTTTATAAGGAACGCAGGTACCTTTGAAATTATGCAAGCGACGCAATGTCCTCTTCAACTTCTTTCTCATTCTTTTCTCCCAGGCTATTTCAGCAGCTGTGGATTGTAAAAATAGGTAGGTGTCAAAAGGGACGCTTCTTAATGCTACGTATTTTATTATGAGGCAGCGTTTTAGAAATCCAGGAGCACTAACTATAGTTTTTTAGACAATAGCAGGTAACATATAGCTTGAACATTGGGAATCATATATTTTTATAAATTTCACTGACGTCGCGCGTTGGGTCCAGAATATTCAATGGATTAACCCAATCTGTAGTGAGAAGAGCAAGTCATCATAAGGGTCAATATCCTTTAGATGTGTGAAGCTGTTCATATATTTGTCACCTCGCATGTTTGACAAGTACCTAGGTGTAAAATATAAGTATATAAACACAGCTCCGAACCTTGTCTGGTGGTACACTCAGCGTCAAATACTTTGTAGTAACCAAAGTAGTCAAATAGTTCGGTACACCATATATTTAGTATGGTGTACCGAACTATTTGGCCACTTTGACTGCTACAGAGTATTTGACGCTGACTGTACAGTCGGCCTCATAAGTTGCTGAACACCTAAGTACCTTGTCGTTTTCACCCGTTTGACAACTTCATATGGCAGTTTAACATAACGTTTAATGCGACACGGTACAAAGTGGTACAAAGGTTGCGAGGCTGACCGTACTTGCAAATGGTAATAATACTAATAATCAAGTCAGTGAATGTACCTATTCTTTCTTTTTCTATAGTATCCAATTCAAACATTCTATAGGCACAGAAGAATAGTTCAGCTATGTCCGCCCTGATCTCTATGACCGGTATCTCCATAGCTTCCTCCACTGCCTTGGAGAGTTCGACGTATGCTGTGTCGTAGCGGAGCGCCGCCTCGTTGACCTGGCTGTAGATGGCCTTGTCCACAGTGTTGGAGACGACCTGCATCATCACCTCGGACAGCGTCGGCTCCGGCGTCGGTACGGGCTCTGAAGCAGGATCAATGATGGGGATCATGGCTCATACAGAGGTTTAGGTACGCGCCTTGCATGCCAAAGCTAGGGCTACATAAAACTAATAATGCACCTAATATTATTTTACTATAGTTGTAAATTTTAAATATTCCAATACGTAATTGTGACTGAAGTTATATTTGCCCTTATGGCGCCTTATTTGCCTATAATGTAGGTAACATGTAAGTTAAATAAATATCAAAAATATATGAATGTTGAAATAAAAGCATTTGAATTTTGTTAAATAATTGATTCTTTCAGGGCACATATGAATCTAAATGAACTTACTACTGTAATGATCTTTCCCAAATTTGGTTGAAATAAATGATGTGACTTAATTTCTCTTGGCAAAAAAAAATATCTACGAAGGGTTAGGAGTTATCATCAGACATAGTTAACTTTGTAGCATTTTTGGTGCAGCGCAGTGTTGTTAAGGCGGCGTGAGCCTAGAAAACGGATTTTTGAAAATTTGTAGCTCTTGTTTGAATTATAATACGGCTGCTTTAAATTTAATAAGCAAGCTAAAGGCCTTTCTGGAGGGACTACAGCTATTCGAATCCTTAGTTTTTGAATTTCGCTCGTAGAAAAAAATCATGAACATAGGTCTAAAATACACTTAAAAAAATCGTCACTTAAACAAATTATGCACAGCAGCTAAACATATTACAATTGGTTCTAAAAATCGGCATTTGAGGGAACCTAGCTATTATATTTATATTTATTAAAACGCACAAAAAATTAAAATTAAAAATAAAAGATATCCGCCCTTCCGAACACGCACTTCCATCTCGCTCACGCTTATGCTCAGTGAGAGGGAGACAAGACCATGCCTACGTCGCCTAAACAGAATTGGTTTAAACTATTTTAATCGTAAGTAATGCTTAATTAGCGTTAATAATTAGAAATTTACCCTAATTAACAATTATTTGGTTGATATTGTCCATGCCAATTCCGATAACAGCACTACGCTGCACCAAAAATATTACAAAATTAACGATGTCTGGTTGTCATCAATCATCAATGACAGTACCTGGAGTGGGCAACGTGGTTTCCGAAGTTATAACCGAAATAAACGATGAGGATAAAGTATTAGGCGTATGCAGGATTTCTGGGGGGACTTTCCAAGGTGGCGGGGGATAATGTTTGCGATAAATATTTGTCAGGTCCACTTCAAGGTCTTGATCTTCGTAGGTAAAGATGGGCTTGCCCTGGAGATTCTTAAATTGGAATATATATTAATAAGACAATTTCCATGTGGTCATCTCATTTGTGGTCATACCGGGCTTCGTAATACTGGAACAACAGTTCCAGGTGTAGCTTCTCTTGGGCTGGATTCGACCAAACAGGAACAAGGACCTGAGGTTAAACTTCGAAATGGCAAAGACTTACTCGTAATCTACTACACGTAGGTACCTATAAACTCTTATAGGTACCTACTTGTTTGGCCAAATTTAAACTTAATCAGAGAGCATGTGTATGCTTTTATTTACAACTGTATTTTTTAACACAGTCGTCATCATCAACTACTCGTTGCAGGTTCAAATGAACCTAAACACAAGGGGTTTAGTAGTTGCTCCACCTTTTGTATCCACCATCAGACCAGCTGCTTGATGGTGCCAAAATATTACATTGTGACTTACATAATAAAGTATGCCAAATTTCAGCTCAGTTGGATACCGGTAAGTCGCTGTAAAATAGTTTGCAAATTTTGAAGAACAACTTACAATTCGAACATGGTAATTTAAAAAGGTTATTAAAATACAGGTTACAGCACTTACAGCTAACATCAACTAAATTCTATTAATCCTCTTAAATTGAATACCGTGGCAGCTGAAAACATCACACCTATATAACTACTAGTAGCTTTGGTTGATGTAACTGGTGACCGAATTGCTGGCAGCTTTCTCGCGCAACGCATCAGCATTGCAATATTTCCAATTCAGCGAGGAAATGCCGCCAGCCTCCTCGGTACAATACCTCGAGGATCTTTATAGATTTAACTTAGTTTGAATTCAAGTTAGTTAATGTAAGTTATCATCACCTGATCATCACCTTGTTAAATATAATAAAGTAGGTAAAATTTACTAGATATCAGTTTGTTTTTTTTTGTAAATAAATAATATTTATTTTCTTAAGTATATACTTACAAGATTATAATTAACATTTTAACTAAATTTAATTAAATCTAAAAATGCCTTCAAAGCATTGATTGTATCGAGGATGCTGGCGGCATTTCTTCGCTGAATTACAATGCTGATGCGTTGCGCGAGAAAGTCGCCCGCTCTTCGGTCACCAGTTACATCAACCTGACGTTTCTCGATTTCCGCAAATACCTTATGCGCAGTGGGACCCCACGGTTCGAGGGTCTCAACGCCAAAGGGTACAAAGTTGTACTCTCTCTCTATCAGTTTATACCTACTTTTATATTAAATGATTGAATTACTTGATAGCATGGTCCTGGATCTTGATCGATGTGATCGCAGAGTTCAATAATTTTTACCGCGGCATCCTTAAGGTTCTCCCTCGACTTGCCTGCGGTCACCACGTTACTAAAATATGTTTCCAACATATGTCTTATCTGCGATAAGTAACTGCATATTAGTTAAGTATTAGGGCCGGTATTCTATCTGCGGTGTTTGATAAGAATGATAACCTTATTCAAAAAAGTTTCACTATAAAATAGAATTGGCCTTGGGGATGCACAATGCACATAGTCTGTGAGATAGTAACTTTGTTACAGTTTGAATATAGGGTTCGGTACTCATCCGATTAAAAAATAAACTTTCACTTTTCTGGATGGAGCCGCGCAAGCACAACGTCTTACATAATGTAATAATAAAACCAGAACTAAATTTTACACCTACATGTATGCTATTTTAGGCTGGCTGCACATAACGGGTACGTTACCTAACCCGATTCCACGAATGGGCTTTTCCCAATCAAATGAGGCCCGCATACGTATACCTACGTGGGCAGTTCCTAGTACTTAAGTATTCGGTCGACCGACAAATCAGAAAGTTTTCCAGCCTTGTGCACGCGTGTAATATTCGCACCGAAAATATCAAGGAAATTCAAACCAAGTAATTTAATCAATCTGGTTTCAAAGTTGTCACGTATTCATCATATCACAGGAGAGGAAATATGATAGGAAACATTAGGCCGCGATGACTGGATGAAAACAATAGGTAATAAAAGGAAAAATAGAAGAGAAAAGGAAAAGGGGAAGGCCGAGAATATCTTACATGGAGCGAATAAAAAAAAACACTTAAATCTTATAGAGAAATCAAAAGAAAGGCGGAATGTATAATAAGTTATAAATTGAAAGATGACCACTGTTGGACATAGGCCTCCCCCAAAAAGTGCCACAATGACCAGTCTTGCGCCACCCGCATCCAGCGGACTCCCGCGACCTTAACAATCTCGCTAAGCTTAAGTAGCAGTGGGCGGGACACATTGCACGTAGAACCAATGGCCGTTGGGGTGGAGAGGTTCTCGAGCGGCGACCACGTATCTACCGATAGATAGATAAATAGGGTAGACCCCGACAAGGTGGACTGAAGTCATGTATTATTGCGACATAAACATTGTACGGTTAGTAAGCCCCCTGAAGAAGATTCGGTTACTTAACCAAATGCGTTTTTGACGTATTGAAATCATATCTTCCAGCCGCCCACAATACAAGAAAAAGGGCCAATGGAATCAACTATTAAAATAAATATAATTTTGTATTGTTTTAAAATCGAACAAAACAAAATAAATGCAACGTTGCTCCAATTTAGAATCATCATCATCAATATAAATTCTCTTAATAATTAACAACTTAGAAAAGTCGAAAAACACCCGACATTTTCAGTTCAAAGTTGCAAGTCTTGCAACGCAGATGGTAACGGACGTGAGAAATATTTACTTGACACTCTAAATTAGACCGAAAATGTATTGCAGTTAAAGTACCTTTTGCACGCTACCGTTTACAACTTATTGCCACAGTACGTTTTAACAAATCGAAAGCGTAATGCAATTGTGTGTTCGTGTTTTATTGAAGTGCGTTAGTGTGCGTGCGGTGACATTGGTTCTCTATGAAAATCGGTCGAATGCCACTTCCATTGGATTCTTTATTCCGTGGGCCAGACCATATGAGTTAATACGAACATAGTCAAGTATGTGTCACTGCCACAGAGCTTTATCATTATTATTATAGCTTAGCTAGAAAATTGAGAAAGCAGGTATGTGATTAAATGAATACTTAAGTTCACGAAACTGACATCAAAGCTTAACGAACGGAAGGCCAAATTAGGGCAGTTTGGGTCACGAACTGGTTTTTTTTATTTATTTTCTATATGTGGCTAAGTATGACTATGGTATTGCGTCAATTGCGTGTTGTATGCCAAAGCGTTTTGAAAATGCATTTGGTTCCATGCATACAATAAATGTGTGGTCAAGTCAATGATGTCTTTACAATTTTGCATCGTATTCCTTTGTACGAGTAATACGGGGAAAAAAATATAGGACAGGTCCTACAAAGTCTGAAAGTCGAAAGAAAATGCAAATCTAAAACGATTTACCCTTAAAAAGCTACTAAAACTAGCAAGTTGCTAGGCGTTTAGTTATGTATAACTCAATATAAGTATAGCTATAGCGACTTGCGTATTTTATGATAAAATAAAATATATTTGTCGGTCGCACAGGTCGGCCTAAATTACAACTGAACCTGTTCATAACACCGTATTATACCTACCTATAAGATAATTGAAAAATATATAAGGCCTCGGAGCAGTTGATTTCACCCTTTACTGGCCTAGGTAGCGTGATATATCGCCGAAATACAGCGCATCAAATTGTAATACGAATGGTATTATTCAAGTAGATATATATCTGACAATCGATTATCATTTTTGATGTGACTGCCTGGCAAAGGGTTACATCAACGCCAAATCATACATTTTACTACTTAGTAGGAGATACATAAGAGGATCAACCTTGGGATTCTGTGAAAGAAAAGCCTCTTGCTCCAGTTGTATAGTCCTACCGAATCTGGCGGTAGCCTCCCGTTGGCATGGAGTTGTAGCTTCCCAGTCTATTTCATGGAACCCATCGGTCACCTCAGAGCCCTTGTCGGCACCTCGCATTTTCTTGAAAAATGGCATGGCGAAAAATAGCAAGACACAAAGAAAAAGATACTAATATAATAAATAAATACGATTTGGTAAAATATCACCAATACACTTGAGCCTCAAGTTCACGTCAAATAGACAATGTCAACTTATGTCAAGGGTATTTTACGAACCTGTCGTTACCACAAAGTACCTACCTACTTTGTTATTCGTTTGTTACTCCAGAAAAGCAATAATTTTTACTAAAGGATATTTATACATTTTAACAAGGAATTTACAGACAGTCAGCCAATATCGGTGTTTCTGGAGTAATTTTTCGTGTAGGTACCTCTGATGTAAATTATCATCGGTGAGTCATTTTCATAATTGAGCGGATACTATTTCATTTTATAGGTAAAGGCACATGTAACGGCATTGCAGTGGTTCTATAGCAATAGGGAACGTACGGAAACTTCTGAGAGTCAAGCAAGAGTCAAGAGTCTAAAGCGGAATTTACACATGCAATAAATTGCACGCAATTTCATTACATTGCGGTTTACCGAGCGATACTGACTTAAATTGATCTATCAAACCCCGCAATGTAGTTCAACTTGCATGCAATTTCTTGCATGTGTAAATTACGCTTAAAACGCAATTGACACATGCAAGAAATTGCATGCAAGTTTAACTACATTGCGGGGTTTGATAGATCAATTGAACTCGGCTTACCTCGGTAACCCGCAATGTAATGAAACTTGCATGCAATTTCTTGCATGTGTAAGAGTTCTTTTGAGAGTTCCTTGACGTATTTAGACATGTGGCTATGGCAAATCGATTTTCTTAATAATCGATTACGATTGAGAAAAGCTTATTAAAGAAATCGATAGTTTGCTGTATTTTTCTGTTTGATTTTTCGTAACGTCGATGTCGATCAATATTGTACTCAAACGATGACATACTTGACCCGATGGAATTCGCCCCAATTCGTAGGGTCAATGTAACAGTTTGTATATCAAGTTTTCAATACCAAATCAAATTAATTTGTTCTGAAAAGAGTGTATAATAATCAGGGCTCAGATTTTTCATCGCACGGAAGATGAAAAAAAACTATGGAGTAGATATTAACATTAAAACTTTACTCATGTTCATACTCATAGGTACTCATTATCTATCTATCTATCTATACATATATCTATCTTTACATATAATAAAGCTGTAGAGGGTCGAAAGTCTGTACATTGAAGATATTGGCAAAAAAATCTGTTGAGGGGTCTGAGAATCGATAACAGGGGTTTTAGAATTTTTGTCTGTTTGTCGGTTTGTCTGTCTGTTTTTATGTAACTGCATCACGTCAAAACGAGCGAATGGATTAATATGAAACTTTTACTAAAATGTTAAGTGGATCTTCAGCCACGCTATATGCTATAAAAATCATAAAGATTAGGGTTCAAAGGGGGTAAAAAATGGGGTTAATCGTTGTATGGGAACTAAAGACTAACAATGAGCTGAATACTTGAAAGTTGGCAAGCATATACTTGACTAGAAAGTAAAAATAATTTGTGAAATGTAGGGATAAAACGTGAAAAATATGGGATGAAAAATAGGTGGTGAGGCGATTACAGATTATAATGATGCTACGGCAGAGAATAACAGGTTTCGTCACCTTGGTAATAAATAACACGTCAAGGAATTCTAATATTCATCATGTTCTAACAACTGATACGTAGTCCGGTGGTTTGGCCTATGGCCTATAGACTACGAACTCGGTGTTCCCAAGTTCAAACCCAGCGACCGGCATATAGTTTTTGTATTTAAGTAATAATAGTTTTTATTTTTTTAGTGATAGATTTTCAAAAACGCAGTGAATCATGAAGGTTCTAGAAAAAGTTAGCGACAGGTGACAAAATTGGACGTTTCAGGAATCGCAAATATTTTTTTACGATGTAAATTAGTAATCATTGCGTTAATATTACAGTTAAAATTGCATTCATGAACATTAATTTAATTCAGAAATTACTAAGTCCCTATCCCTGATCGACTACGTCTAAACAGAAATTTGTCGATAATTTTCTTTCAAAAAGAAAAGTACAATGGTTAAAGATTTCTTCGAATGAAAAACGATACCTACCTACTATCTTCCAAGTACTATAGCGTGGGCAAGTATGGGTATTTTTTTCTGACGTAACTTTTTTTGGCGGCAAAACTCTTGATTTCCGGCGAATGCATTACAGAACGTTTAAAGTTCGAGAACATGTTTACAAGGCACGAGACACTGTGGCAAAATTGCAGAAAAAAATTCAGGTCAATAAAACTTAAAAACCAAACATGAACATGACACAGGAAACACGGAAAATTCGAGTAAAAAATCCATTCGCGGAAAAGCGAAAAGTCAAGGAGAACGCTATGAAAATGCCGCGTAGCAAGGCAGATATTTGGTGATTATTTATTTTCATGTAGGTATATATAATTGCCAAGTCTTAAGAATACAAGAACACACAAATGTTTGGTATTTACTTTTGTAATTATGTATATGGATTTAACGTTGTATAGGTATCTCTCATTTGCGCATATTGTAGTACCTACAGTATTTTTAAGTTAGAGTAAGTTAATGGAACATCACACACACTAAATCTTTAACCAAAGGTTTGCAATATAATGCCAATAATAGTTGGAATGATACCAACAACGATTTTCGATTTCCTCAGAAAAGTACTTTATATTTTTTTATGACCAAATTCTACAATTTAAATTAAAAACAGGTGTTTTGGACCCGTCTTTATTAACAGGTCGAATAACGGGCGAAAATACCTGGAAGTGCTGAACCAATCAGTAAGCCGCTATGTAGACAATTTACCGCTGGCCCAATTCAGAGAAACATGGTACCAGCACGACGGAGCTACTATTGCTGTTGAAAGGCAAAGGTTGAACCAAATATTAGGACGTCAGTGGATTGGCCGCTTCGCGGATAATCCATGGCCGCCACGTTCGCCATACCTCACACCTCTAGATTATTTCTTCTGGGGTTGGGTGAAGCAGCTAGTATTTAAAAAAGAGTCGAGAACGGAGAAAGAAATGAAGCTGCGGATTGTACAACCTTTTAACAAAATCAAGCGACGTGCCCGGCAAAATCCAAATTTGATGCGTAGCGTTCACGAAAACAACCGCCGTCGCTTAGTTCAAATAACGGCTAATGGCGAACGCCACATTGAGCTACGTCGTATTTAATTGTAAGTGTGCACATAGCCTTACTTTAACTGACGTTGCATGTTTTGAACTTGACCTTGACTTGACAACCTGATAATACGTGTTACAATAGGGAACATTACTGCCATGTTCTGCCGCCAGAGGCAGCACTACCACTAATAGTAAATCAGTATAGAAATATAGGGATTCACACACACATGCACAATTGATTGTCAAATGAGTGACAAGGATGCTTGCATAGACAATACCGCAAGTGGGGACGAGATACAATGTCAACGCTGCTAGTGTCGCCACCTACGAAGAGTTTTGCGTAATGTTCCCTATTGTAAACAAATAATACAGGATGTTATGGAATAATAATTTCATTTTTGTATTACATATATAATTTCTAAAAAAAGTGTGAGGATTTTAATAATTTGTGTACCACAACTTTATTTATCACCTAATATGCCCGGATTTAAATAAATGGTTTTAGTAAGTTTACATACTGTATACTGATTTACATTAAATAGGCATTAGTTTGGTAACGCATTTCGCCGTATCTGCGTGAATACTCTACATATCTCAGAAAAAGATGCAACAAGAGTACTTATTTTAACAAATACGGCAAAGTGAGTGGCTGGATTTACGATATATCAAAAGATCAGTCTTACAACACGACCATTAGTATACTCGTACGTCTAAATATATGTATATATGCCAATAGAAAGTATAGCCATTTTGAAATACACACAGATAATTTTGCAAGTTCACTCATCATCATACCATTTTGACGTTCCCATGCATATACGTATTGACAATAGAAAGAGTAAACGAATGACTGGATTAGCTCTAGCTTTTAGCTTTGGATTACATATACGTATTGACAATAGAAAGAGTAAACGAATGACTGGATTAGCTCTAGCTTTTAGCTTTGGATTACATATACGTATTGACAATAGAAAGAGTAAACGAATGACTGGATTAGCTCTAGCTTTTAGCTTTGGATTACATATACGTATTGACAATAGAAAGAGTAAACGAATGACTGGATTAGCTCTAGCTTTTAGCTTTGGATTACATATACGTATTGACAATAGAAAGAGTAAACGAATGACTGGATTAGCTCTAGCTTTTAGCTTTGGATTACATATACGTATTGACAATAGAAAGAGTAAACGAATGACTGGATTAGCTCTAGCTTTTAGCTTTGGATTACATATACGTATTGACAATAGAAAGAGTAAACGAATGACTGGATTAGCTCTAGCTTTTAGCTTTGGATTACATATACGTATTGACAATAGAAAGAGTAAACGAATGACTGGATTAGCTCTAGCTTTTAGCTTTGGATTACATATACGTATTGACAATAGAAAGAGTAAACGAATGACTGGATTAGCTCTAGCTTTTAGCTTTGGATTACATATACGTATTGACAATAGAAAGAGTAAACGAATGACTGGATTAGCTCTAGCTTTTAGCTTTGGATTACATATACGTATTGACAATAGAAAGAGTAAACGAATGACTGGATTAGCTCTAGCTTTTAGCTTTGGATTACATATACGTATTGACAATAGAAAGAGTAAACGAATGACTGGATTAGCTCTAGCTTTTAGCTTTGGATTACATATACGTATTGACAATAGAAAGAGTAAACGAATGACTGGATTAGCTCTACTCTAGCTTTTAGCTTTGGATTACATATAGGTAATGGATGTTAAAACTGTGTTTGTTCTAATCTTCAGAAACAAAAACGGCAATTTCAGTTACGCCAGTTCTCCCCTAAGTTTTTTCCGAAACACATGAATAATTAAAAGCGCCTAATAATGGCTCGGCGAATAGGCAAACCTTATAATGCTATGCATATTTCACTAACTAATTTCGTTCGTCGTGTCGATCCAATTATATCATAGTCGTTTGTTCCCTTCTTTCCTCCCCTAGGTTAAATTACATTCAATGTTCACCCAAGGGCCATTTTAAGCTGGATATTAATTAATCAGGCATAGGCAGAGTCGATACGTGAAAAGAGAATCATCGTGGCAGAAAGGGGAATTAGCATTGTGATTAATACATGGCAGTTTAAAGAGGCACGTAGAACCAATGGCCGTTGGGGCGGGAAGGTTCTCGAGTGGCGACCACGTACCGGAAGGGGCGGCGGGCCTCCCCCACAAGGTGGACTGATGACCTGGTAAAGGTCGCGGGAGTCCGCTGGATGCGGCTGGCGCAGGACCGGTCATTTTGGAACTCTTTGGGGGACGCTTTGTTATTTTCTTATTTTTTTTCGTTTGTTTTTTTTTTGTTGTTTTTTGTTTCGTTTGTTTTTGGGTTTTGTTTGTTTTGGTTTGTTTTGCTTTTTTTTGTTTTTTTTTCGTTTTTTTTTTTGTTTTTTTTTGTTTTTTTTGCAAATGTTTTCCTCATAGTCGGTGTGAAAAGTTACATGTGTCCCTCAGGAGCAAAATTATTTTCGTCTTGGGCGTTAACACTTGAATCCTCACTACGCTTCAATACACCGCCCTCGCCGTAAATATACTATTTTGCTCCCTTGTGACACAAATAACTATTTTTTATCTGCGTTTGTATCACAAAAATGTTCACTAGTCAAAAACACTATGGTACCGATACCGTAGGTGCTAGTTTAGACCTGATAAATGTTCACTAGCTTAGCTTCGTAAAATGAAATACTGGTAGTCAGGTAGGTAACTGACAGACACAACTCGCCTCAGAACTAAAGTAGAATTGAATAGAAAAGGCAAAAAGTTTAATCGAAAAAATTTACCATATTACCCCATTATTATGTATTTCTACTCTATTAACGATTGAACGTGTTTTTCATTTGAAATTTAAGTTGAAAAAATGCATTCCATCCAGTTAGATTATTTTTAATTGTTATGTATTTAACGGATCACCAGATATTAGTAAAATATAACGCCAAGAAAACACTTTTAACAGCCGAAAATAATAGATGATTATCAAAATTTTATCTTCATTTTAATGTGAAATAATAACCAAAATAATAACATCTTGCTATCCTATTAAAGAAAATGCTATCCTACTAAATCATTGCTAACCCAAAAATAATTAATGATAACCAAAATTTGATCTCCATTTTTATGTTAAATTGTAAGTTGTAACCTAAATTATAACATCTTGCTATCCACGCCAAAAGACACTTTTTACTGCCGAAAATAATAAATGATCACCAAAATTTAATATCCATTTAAATGTGCAATAATAAGTTTCATTATACTTTATATGATAATACGCATACATTTTATGGCAATCATAGTGGGTTATTTAGGTAGAAATATTGCATTAATTTGCTCGCTAGGATTTGGTGATCAATTGATCATTTATTAAATTTGGTGTTCGAATACAATTTAATGTGCAGTCGTTATTAAAACAGCTAGTAGTTTTGTAATGGTAGAATAGTTTGTTTTGGTGTTCAGTTTCTTTTTTTAGCAAGAGGGTACCTACCAAAGTTTTTTTTGGTAATCATTTAAATTGTTCCCTTTTTAATTAAGTACACATTGAGGTTATGTGAAATATACAGTCACTGGCATCAATATCTGATGGAACAAAGGCCGCTGAAATATCTGATGACAACTCTATTCCTAGAGCCATTAGTAGAGCTTATTAAGGTACCTGCGACAAATAAGAGCCTTAATTAAGGCTCGACAGTCAACAGGGGCAGCGTTTTCGAGTTTTTTAAAACAATCTCAGACGTAGAAAATAGGGTTTAAAAATCTAAAAAAAAGATACGTATTACTTAAGGATCTAATCTAGTCAAAGTCACATTCAGTTACGCGATCTAATGAACTTCACTCGATAGAAAAAAATCCCAAAGTTACCTCCTTTTGTAAAGTTTATTCAATATTATGACTAAACTATAGATATTTTAAATTAAATTTTTGTACTCAAATAAAGTTATTAAATATTTATAGACAAATTCGCAGAGTTTGAATAGATAAAATGATTATCTTAATTACAATGTTTAAATACCTACAAAATGTGTGAGCGCGGAGGCTCGGCAGGCCCGATCAGTCGCGCGCTGGCCCATACGAACGACGACTCAAGGACGTTAGCGGGTGTATAAGCCTTAAAAACTAAATATTTTAAATGTCTAAGCGATATAAATAAATAAAAATTACACCAGACAAATATTTGCTTTATTAACAGTACAAACAAGTACAATTTTTTGAGTTTCATTCATAATTTTACGTCACAAATCAGCCTTTTTAAAACCCTCTCTGTGGCCCTTATTAAAATCAGGTAGTTTAAAAAGGTCCATATCAAAATATAGTTTTGTTTAGTTTTATCATTAAGAACAAACCGTCTTCTGTTTTCTGCCGACGTCAATTATAATTTTCTAACAAATCAAGCTTTCAGCTAATCCTTTTTTATTAGAAAAACCCTGATGGGCCTTATTAAAATATCGTAACATAAATTTGCATTAAAACGAAGCAAATAAAATAATATAAACATAATTTTCATAATATATACATATAAATGCCTATATGTCCTGACTGACTCACTCACTCACTCATCAACGCACAGCCGAAACTACTGGGGCTAGAGAGTTGAAATTTACACCAGAACTACCTTTTACAACGTAGGCAACGGATAAGAAGGGATTTTAGGAAATTCTATCCCTAAAGGGGTCAAATAGGGGTGCAAAGTTTGTATGGAGAAAGATTTAATTTTTGAGCTAGAGATTAAAAATTTTGTACAAAGATTACTTATTAGAATATAAATAAAGTACTTTCAACGTTTAGGAAAATTCTGCCCCTAAGGGGGTAAAGAAGGGGTGCAATTTTTTTAAGGGGAAACTTAATAAATACGTTGTAGAAAGATTACTTATTAGAATTCAAATAAAGTACTTTCAGCGCTTTGGAAAATTCCACCCCTAAGAGGATTAAAAGGGGGTGCAACATTTGTATGGAGTAAACATTTTTTTATTAGCTAGAGAATTAAAACTTTGTAGAACGCTTACTTATTAGAATACAAATAAAGCACTGTCAGCGTTTTGGAAAATTCTGCCTTAAAGGGGGTTAAAAAGGGCAGCAAATTTTGTATGAGCGAAACTCCTTTTTGAGATAGAAGCTTAAAAGTTTGTGGAACGATTACTTATTACAAAAAAAACAAGGGTTTCGGAAAATTCCACCCTTAAGGGTATGAAAAAGGGGTACAATGTTTGTAAAGGGGATTTTTTTAAGCTAGTATCTCAAACCTTTTTAAAAAGATTACATAATAATATAAAATAAAAAAGCGGCCAAGTGCAAGTCGGACTCGCACATGAAGGGTTCCGTTAAATAAATTGCTTTTAACGATTTATGACGTAATAAAAAAAAACTACTTACTAGATCTCGTTCAAACCAATTTTCGTTCAAAGTTTGCATGGTAATGTACATCATATATTTTTTTTAAGCTTATTAATTCTCTTATTTTAGAAGTTACAGGGGGGGGGGGGGACACACAGTTTACCACTTTGGAAGTGTCTCTCGCACAAACTACTCAGTTTAGAAAGAAATGGTGTTAGAAACCTCAATATAATTTTTGAAGACCTATCCATAGATACCCCACACGTATGGGTTTGATGAAAAAAAAATTTTGAGTTTCAGTTCTTAGTATGGGGAACCCCAAAATTTATTGTTTTTTTTCTAGTTTTGTGTAAAAATCTTAATGCGGTTTACAGGATACATCTACCTACTAAGTTTCAACAGTATAGCTCTTATAGTTTCGGAAAAAAGTGGCTGTGACATACGGACGGACAGACAGACAGACAGACATGACGAATCTATAAGGGTTCCGTTTTTTGACATTTGACTACGGAACCCTAAAAACTTTCAGCTTTTTTTTAAAATTCCACCCCTTGGTAAATCTAAATTTGCAAAATTGCGCCCACATAAGGGGGTGCAACGTTTGTAAATATATTTTTTTAGCGAGCGACAAACCTTTGTTGAAAGATTACTTATTACAATACAAATAAAGAACTTCCAGCGTTTTGGAAAATTCCACCCCTAAGGGTGATTAAAACGGGTGAAAATTTGTATGGAGGAAACTTTTTTTTCGAGCTTGAGAATTGAAAATGTGTATAAAGATTATTTATTAGAATACAAATATATAGGTAAATTATTTTTAGTGGTTTGGCAAATTCCACCCGCTAAGAGGGGGATAAAGAGGTGCAATGTTTGTATGGAAAAAATTTTTTTTAGGTAGAAACCTAAAACTCTGTAGAAAGATTAAGTACCTACTTATTAAAACACAAAAAAAGTACCTACTACCAGCGTTTCGGAAAATTTCACCCCTAAAGGGGTTAAAAAGGGGAGCAAGGTTCGTATGTGAAACAATTTTTTTTAGCTAGAGACTTGATAGTTTGTAGAAAAAATACTTACCTATTACAATAAAAAAAACTTGGTGTTTTATTTTTAATTTTTCTCTGAAAAGCGTTCAAAGTTTGTATGAAGAGCAAGAAAATTTTAAATATTATATTTGTAACTTCGATCTTAGTCTGTTTAGAATACAAAACTTATTTTAGCATTTTTTGAAATATACCCCCTAAAGGGGATTATTACGGTGTTCAAAGTTTGTATGGAGAGCAAGATATTTTTAAAGTAACGGATTTGTAACTTCGGTTTTAGAATGTTTGCTAAAATACTACAAAACCTATTCCAGCGTTTTTTTAATTCGTCGCCTAAGAAGGTTAAAAGGGGGTTCGAATTTTGTATAGAGATCAAGACATTTTTAAAGTAAGAAATTTGTAACTACGGTTTCAGACTGTTTACTATGAGGGTTAGGCTATGCGCACACTACGGATTTTTGCCGTGCGTTTTTTTTCCGCAAAATCTGTGAAGTATGGAACCTCCTTGAAGTGCGCGCACTGCGGAAAATAATCCGTATGCGGATAAAAATCTGTGGTTTGCTGCAGATTGGTTGCGGTGCGGCGCCGCACGAATTTTCTGCATCCTATGGACTATTGAGTAAATCCGCGCACTGCGGAAAAAAATCCGTGCGGTCGAGTCGTGTCTGCGTAGTAAATTGCAGGGTCAACAGTTCTAATTAAATTGTCAAACGTTGCAATGTTCATTCGGTAATAGCTGAAAAATTTGTTTAGAAAAAAACGCAAGTCACTGTATCTCATGAAAAAAAATCCTTTAATAGGCCGCAATGCTACGAGCGGATGTACCCAATAACGTTTTAGGTTCTTTTGTTTTTTGCGCGACAGTAAATACAAACAGATCTGCATTTTGGTGTGATAATCCATTTTTAACGTCCGTTCTTGACTTGAGTTGGGGCTAGAATGGCAAAACGTGCGGATATATCACCGCTGTGCGCGTACTGGACACACACGGTTTTTTTTCCGTTCCGATTTTAATAACGCACCGCAACACGCCGTACCGTAGTGCGCGCGTAGCCTTAAGAGAGGGTTCTTAGTTTGTATAGAGAGCAAGACATTTTGAAAGTAAGATTTGTAACTTCGGTTTTAGATTGTTTTCTAAAAGACTAGGTACAAAACTAATTTCAATGTTTTTTTTAATTCATTCCTTCAACAAACATTTAGACGATAACATGTTATACGCGGACGAAGTCGCGGGCAACAGCTAGTTCTGAATAAATTGTTGATAACACTTTTTAAATCTTAAACAAAACAAAGAAAAATTGGACTTTTTTATTTCAAAAATTGTGGCCCTTATTAGACTAAATCAGATCTAACATTATGACCCTGGCCCTTCTAACCAACCTTTTAAGTGACCCTTATTAGACTCTGACACCAAGTTTAAACTTTTGGACGTAAGATTGTTAAATGTTATTATAGCGATTAAACTTACCTTTATTAGTTAACACTTATCACTATGCTTTACTATTAAACAGCAGCTATTACAAAAATCTTTTTATGTGCATATTTTTTCACTTACTTGGAAAGATTTTTACCATCGTGTGACGGACTAACTGCCTGTACGCATTTTTGAGCGCTAGCAAAATAATAGATCGTACGATCACGTGGCCGCGGAAATAAGCTTTCCTATTGGTCCTTTAGGATGTGTGCGTACGCAGAACCTAGGAATCCGTTGGAAGTGTGTTTTTGTAGAAGTGGCTCTTGTTATACGCCGGCCCTTATTTGTCGCAGGGTACCTTAGATATTTTTGCGGCCTTTGATCCATCATATATTGATGCCCGTGACTGTACGAGTACACCCTTTTTTTTATTTATAAGTATTCCTCGTTTCTAGTGATAGTGACTGACACCTCCGGTTACGCGTATGTAGCTTTAATATATATCCATCAGCGGCGGTACCAAGAACCTCGAATCTAGAACTTCGTATATCTCCATCTCTGTCGCTCGAGTACCATACACCATAAGTGCGATAGAGACGGAGATAAATAAAAAAAATTATAAATATTACGGGACAATCTTACACAAATCAACCTAGGCCCACGGTAAGCTCAGTAAGGCTTGTGTTGTGGGTACTAGGCGATGATATATATAATAGATAAATACATATATATACTTATATACATATATAACATCCATAACTCAGGAACAAAATATTCGTGATAAACTCACAAATAAATGCCCTGACCGGGATTCGAACCCGGGACCTCCAGCTTCGTAGGCAGAGTCACTACCAACTGGGCTACGGAGTTCGAGATACGAAGTTCGTGGTAGCGCCGCAGGACGGGTCCAGTCCTACCTAAAGTAACGACGATATACAGACCGGCGAGCTGCTCGATTGTGGACCGATTTCCAAAATTCTTTTTTTATTCGAAAGAGTATACTCCCGAGGTGTTTAGGATCTGATGATGGGATCCCAGGGAAATTGAGGCCAACCCTCAAACTTTATAGGCACGCGTGTAGTGATTTCAGTATTTTCTATTATTATTCGTGTATTTACCCTCGGAAATCACAATTTTGGTTAAATGGAACTGATGATGAAGACCACAGATGACTTATTATGGAACTCCTCAAATATATTATGTATGATCGCCGATTTCTCCGTCAATTGTGGACCGATTCCTAAATTCTTTTTTTTTTTTCAAAATATTATACTCCTGAGATGGTCCCATTGTCACCAAGTCAGGTTCTGATGATGGGATCCCAGGAAAATTGAGGGCAACCCTCAAGTTTTATAGGCACGAGTGTAGTGATTTCGTTATTTTCTATTATAAATCGTGTATTTACCCTTGGGAATGGTAATTTTGGTCAAGTGGAAGTGATGATGAAGACCACAGATGACTTATGGAACTCCTCAAAGATGTAAAGTACGTCAAAGATTCTGACATGATTCCGTTGAAGTAGCAACTAATGAAGTATTAATTCTGAGATCCTTGAGGAATCGACGGAACTCCTCAAGTATAGCAACTTGGGTTTTTTCTGTAATAATCAACGCCTTTGTTCCCGGAAAGCAGTTCATGTGGTAAATGGAAAGGAAATGTTGAAATTTTCATGTACAATGTGGCTTGGCGAAGTACTGAATTGAAGTCCGTTTAAACTTTGTTTTTAAAGTAAATTATTTCTCTTTCAAATTTAGACCTATGCAAATAAAATTTCTAACATAAATTGACAAAGAGTTTTACTATGCTCTTATGTTTCGTTATTTTTAGGGTTCCGTACTCAAAGAGTAAAACGGGACCCTATTACTAAGACTTCGCTGTCCGTCCGTCCTTCCGTCCGTCCGTCCGTCCGTCTGTCTGTCACCAGGCTGTATCTCAAGAACCGTGATAGCTAGAGAGTTGAAATCTTCACAGATTATGTATTTCTGTTGCCGCTATAACAACAATCCCATACAACAAACTTGAAGTTTTTATAGATAATCGTACGGAACCCTTCGTGCGCGAGTCCAACTCGCACTTGGCCGTTTTTTTTTTACATTACGCGATGGTAAAGTTATAACCGGCTCCAGCAGATTTGGTAAGGGGCAAAGCTCAAGCTAAAGAGGTCAACCTAACACATTTGACCATTTGGCGTTACAATTTCATAGGAGCCCACGTGTCAAAACGAGTACCTACGCGAAACACATACGAACTGCAATGCGCAATTAAAGTGTCACATTGACCTCCAGTAGCCAATGAAGGAGGGCGCTTACGCGTGGATTGAATGATTTAATTCAACAACAAAAGTAGGATGAACGTCACGTCGCGGGCAAAATAAAGCTACAAAGTGAATGACAGTTAAGTAAAATGTTTTCACGAACATCTAGGCTAGCTAGTGTACTTGAAGTGCCAAGAAAAAATACAATAGGTACCTACTGCACTGTAGACTTAAGAAGTTTTCTGGGTATTCCAAAGATACTTAAAATCACTACGGTACCTATTTGCTTCGATGAGCATCTCTACATAGAAAAGATTGCACATATTTAGTTAGTAGGTACGTTAATTCAGCCAAGCTTTAAATTTTCCTCTTAATTTGTTACCTAATACTTAGTATTTTTTTATATAACTTGATGGCACCAATAATCGATACTTTAAGGAGGTCGTGTATTTTAGTCAAATGTAAAAAAAATAATGTGTACCTACTTATAGGTATGTATACTTAGGTACTTATGTAGAATAATTATGAGTGAAAATTGTAAACATCTCTAAGAAATTACACTAGTGGCTCTGTGAGCTAAAGAACGCGCGAATCTGTGTTGAATTTTTTTTCTTCTAAAAACAGTATATATTGACAAAAAGAGACATTAATTATCGAACATACTCCCAATATTTCAAGAGAATCGGTTAGGCAATGCGACCTGTAGGGGAGAACAGCTGGACTTCCTGACATACGAAAGAATTCTTGCCTAGGCTGAAACGGAGAACTTCGTTTGCTTCGCTCGCTCATTCAATTATTAACTGTATATCTGGGGGCACTGCCGTGCCCGCCAAGTCGAGCAAAACAAAGAGTCACTGCCGAACCATTCTTTTCTTAAAGCCATGCAGGCCATTTTCAAATAATTTCAGGTAATTTCGTGCTGGCTTAAGCTAGAACCCCGAATTTTCAGTAACATGTAGGGCATAATAGGGCCAAGATACAATCTCAATAGCATTCAATGTGAACTATTAGTTTAAGAACTATTGGCCGTCAAAATTCCTTAGTTTTGTCACTGACATACTCATAATGACCAACATAATTCTAAGGTTAGTTACTTCTTGCAGACCCACATTCTTCTTTCTTTCTTTCTTTCAATTTCAGTCACGTTTCAGAGAAATACAAACTGCATTAGTAAGTTTGTAATCCTATACAAATACATGCGATTACAAAGTTACTTTTGCAGTTTCTTCCTGCAAAACTATACAAACATTATTTGCGGTTGGTAAAATAACATTTTCATACAAAGTTGATCACACAATTTACAAAAGTTTTACAAAAGCATTTTTGAACACAAGGATCGCTCTCAGTAATATTGTACTAAATGAAAGTATAGGATAGATACTGCCTATGGTTCAGTGTTGCCATGTTAAAAAAATAGTTGCCTGTACTTATTTTCAACGGTTAAAGAAAACTCTCTCTGGTGGGTCACACACACGGACACACACACACGCAAACACACACGCACACGTACACAGACACACACACACGCCCAGCCATACACACACGTACACACACACAAACACGCACATGCACACTGCTACGCTGCCATACCGAGCAAATAATTGTACAGTCGCCATCACATACATCGGAGCAAACAAGCAGCTCACAAACATCGGAACACACCTCTATTTTCAAGGCATTAGGGTGCATGTGCCGATATTTTTGAACACCTATATGTAGTGTACCATATACTCGACGGGTGAAAAATAAAATTACATCTTGCCAGCGGGGTATGGAAAGAAGCATACTAAAAATAAGGAGAATTCATAAAATACGACACACCTCTATACGACAGAAAACAAAAGTCACCGATGCGCTATCTTATGCCCAAAAGTTAAAATGGCGATGGGCAGGACACGTAGCCAGAATGACTGATGATCGCTGGACAACACGAATAACTGCGTGGGCAGGACCCACAGGCACAAGACAACGCGGCAGACCCGTAACCAGATGGGCAGACGACATAACTCAAGTAGGAGGCAAAGAGTGGAGGAAAGACGCCAAAGATAGGGAGCACTGGTCATCACTGGAGGAGGCCTTTACCTTCGCAGGAGGGGTTCTTGCTACAAGTGCTACAACTGAATAATTTAGATTACTTACTTATTACGTCAAATTTAAATTTCAATATTGTAAAAAAATTAAAATTCATTAATAATTATCTTGACATAAAATAACTATTGCATGTATATAAATATCTAAAAGTTCAATTACTGTTATGTTCACATTTTATGAATTGGCAAAAAATAAAAAGGCTTTTTTATTTTTTATTTTTATTTATTATATAGTGTACCTATGTATGTGATGGCGACTGTACATACCAACTAGGAAATAAAAAGAAAAAAAATTACAAAACAATGAGTCGCGTTTATTGATGTCGATCAAAATAGAAACCGGCAGTTAGTTTATCGATTTTCAATTTAAGTAGTTATAGGTAAATAGCGGGGACGGCTGCAAATTGGTGGCGGAAAATACCGCGGATATATCTTTGATGGCAAATAAATACATTTTTCACCTCACTAGCTCGGAAAGCCCATTTTTATTCTTTAAAAACAGATAGCAAAACTGCATTTTATCCACAAGAGTGCAAAGAATATTTGAAATCCGAACGTGTTATTAGTTACTTTCTTAAACATAATAACATGTAAAGGCCAGTCCAGACAGGACATTTTTCGCCCATCAGATTTATTTTATTTAGGTACCTTTTTTTGAATGTTTTATTCTTTTTTTTAATGTTTTTAATTCTTTTTTTCTTTTTTAAATGCTTTTTTGTTTTATAAATCTTTTTTCTTTTTCTCCTTTTTAAAAATGTTGTTTCTCTTTTTAAATGTTTTGTTTCTTTTTGAATGTTTTACTGTATTTTTTTCTCTTTTTAATGTTTTTTTGGTCTTTTTATAAGTTTTTTTCTTTTTTTTTAATTCTTTTCTTCTTTTTTTAATGTTTTTTGAAATTCTATTTATTTTTTTGATGTTTTCGTCTACATTTTAATGTTTTTTTTTTTTTATATTTTATTGATTTAAATGTGTTTATTCAAGGTTTTTTTTGTTTTCCACTTAAAAAAAAAAAAAATTAATGTTTTTTTCTTTTTGATTTATTTTTGTGGCTTTTCCACTTTTTTTTCTTTTAAAATGTTTTTTTTTGTTTTTTTGTCTTTTTTTGTCTTTTTTTACGTTTTTTCTCTTAATACAATGTTTTTTGTAACTTTTTTCTTTTTACATGTTTTTTTTTGTTTTTTGTCTTTTTTACGTTTTTTTCTTACTGTTATGTTTTTTGTAACTTTTTTCTTTTTTATATGTTTTTGTCTCTATTTAATTGCTTCGTTTTTCTTTTATCAGTCTTTTTTAATGTTTTTTGAAATTAATTTTGCCTCTTTTAAAAGTTTTTCTTTATTTTAATGTTATGTTTTTTGTTTCTCAATGTTTTTTCTCTTTTCCTCTTTATTAAATGTTTTTTTTTATTTTGTAATATTTTGTTTCTTTTTTCATGTTTTTTAATTTTTTTTTCTCATTTTTATGTTTTTTTCCCCCTTTTTTTTTTTTAAATTTTCCTTACTCTACTTTTTTTGTATTTTTTTGTTTTTTTTCCTCGCTTTAGTGAGGTGAAAAGATTTGAGTTACACACGGGTGCAAGTTATTTTGACGTCTCGTGTGTTGCAACACTCACTACGCTCAGGATTTTATTTTTGAACCACTCGCTTCGCTCAGGATTCTATTTTTGAACCACTCGCTTCGCTCGTGGTTCAACCATAGAATCCGTTCGCTAGCTCGTGGTTCAACCCTAGAATCCATTCGCTAGCTCGTGTTTCAATTCCACACTCGCGGTTAAAATACAACTTTGCACCCTTGTATAACAAAAAACTATTACAGTACACATGGTGCTACTTTTCCGCACGTGTGCGGAAAAGAGCATTTTCCGTGCAAATGTCGAAACTTTAAATAGCCATATGTACTGTAAAACGTTGTACGATACACGTGCGAATAGGTTATTCGCAACTTGTGTCGATTTAAAACACTCCCTTCGGTCGTGTTTTAATTTATCACCACTCGTTGCGAATTTCCTATTTTCCGCACTTGTATCGTATTAGTTATTTATGATACAAGTGCGGAAAGTAGGTAATTCCCATTGGCGATGACCAAAAACACGACTGTCGGGGAGTGTTTTTGATCGACACGAGTTGGGAATTACCTATCCGCACGTGTATCATACAACATTTTACAATGCATTATGCAAGGATATAATAGTACATTGTATAACAAGGGGCGTATGAGGAATATTGCAAACGAGAGTCTATCAGAAGCCCGACGCCGTAAGGCGGAGGGCTTTTGATGACTCGAGTTTGCAATATTCTTATGTCCGTGTTATACACAATATTTTTCATCACATTTGCGAGGAAATAAATAATCACAAAAGACAGAAAAACCTATGTTTTATACAAGCGCATCAATCAAATGTTGACGAAATTGACAACTTCACTTCTACATCAGTGTGAGATGAGGGCGTGGCTTCAATATTTCAACCAATCACAGAGCATGGAGCATGTAGTCCTTGCAGGGCATGGCCTGCTCGATTTTATTTTCCAACCAATGACAGAGCAGAATTCTTGCCGTCCAGATTTGCTTAACCAATCAGATCACACACAAGCCCATTACTCCCTTGGGACCATTATTTCCCGCGGGAACAATTTAGGCCATTGCCCTTCTGTATACAGGCAAGGAATAACACCATTTATGAGCAAGTGTGATGAAAAAAATATCCATAAAAGGTGAAATTTTAATTGTCACGAAATCTTTATAATCTCAATATCGCACAGTAGCGGCAATTTTGGCCTGAAATCCACGCACGGGCAGGTCCTGCTTTGCACCGCCATGCCGGCATCGACCACTTCACGTGTTTATGTTGAACCATATAAAGGCGCAGTTTCAGAGCAAGTGCATTTTAATAATATTTATGATACAAGTGCGGAAAGTAGGTAATTCCCAACGAGTAGCGATGACCAAAAACACGACCGTTAGGGAGAGTTTTTGATCGACACGAGTTGGGAATTACCTAACCACACGTGTATCATACTTCATTGTACAATGCATTATGCAAGGAAATAAAAAAAATATCCACAAAAGGTGAAATTTTTATTGTCACGAAATCTTATTAATCTCATTATCGCACAGTATGCGGGAATTTTGGACTGAAATCCATTCCCGCACGGGCAGGACCTGCCTTGCACCCCCATGCGGCATAGACTACTTCCCGTGTTTATGTTGAACCATATAAAGGCGCAGTTTCAGAGCAAGTGCATTGTAAATAACTATTACAGTATTATTCCGCACGTGTGCGGAAAAGAGCACTTTCCGTGCATATGTAAACTTTAAAGAATCATATGTACTGTAAAACGTTGTACGATACACGTGCAATTAGGTTATTTCCTATTTTATGTAGGTACTTGTATCGTAAATAACTATTACAGTCTCCAACAGTAACTACTGATACTTTACTCGTAAGTACATCCCTCAGCGATATTCAAAATAAAATAATAAATAAGTAGTTTTTTACTTTTCACCGCTAGGTAATTCAATTTCTTTCATTCTTTAGATTTCATCATTTTCACATTCTAATATTTCCTATTGAAACTCGAAACGTGGACATTTACGTTCCACGTACTATACCTAGTCTGGAATCGATTATCATTTGAGTACGACACAGGCACATCAATAATCATAACTCGAACAAAGATAATTTGTATAATAATAAATAAATAATAATAATAAATATTTTGCGGACAATCTTACACAAATCAACCTAGTCCCAAACTAAGCAAAGCTCATTAGCAATCAATTTTCAATGTTTTTGAAAAAAATATAAAAATATTACTAATTGATTACGAGTATACACTGTATATTATTATAAAAAAATACAAGCAAACAATCGATTCCTTTTCTAACCCGTCTTCAATTGTATTATAATTGTTTATTCAGTCGATTTAGGCTAAAGCAACAACTCTTAATAGGTAGGTAATCATTGAGGAACTGACAGAAAGCAAATTATTATTATTATTTATTTCTCGAAAGGACACATAAAATGGTTACAAAATAAATGCACTGCCAAACTGCGTGACAGTTTGTTGGCAGTTCGTGTTCCTTTCGGTACATAGTTGTGTCGCTATACTTACTAGGTACTAATTAATACTAGGCATGCATTTTCACATTAAATATCTAATTCTACTGTTTACAATTATATACTTAAATCAATGAAAACAGTTAGGTACAGGTACAGTTTGCATTCAAAGTCCATACAAAAAGACCCTACGATAATGTTAGGATGCGACTGGTGTAGGTATGCAATCGGCCCATATTAAGCCTCTCACAGACATACACGATAAGCCTATCAATGATTCAGACACACGTGGCCTTGATTATTGCATAGTAGGCCTATGCAAAAGGCCGCCACCACGGTCCTCATCGCAGGCCGCGCCAGTCTGTGAGAGGCTTTATGGGTAATGTCAAGTAATTTGCCTATCAACTACTCACTAGATAGAAGAAAGCTATAATCCATATCTTTATAGAATAGGTAAGTATTCATTCTAAAGAATTTGGTAACAATTGGGTGTCCGTTTTTAGATATTCAAGTACTTATAACATGTTTATATACAGCGTGGAAATCCAATACGAACAAACCTTTAAATGGTGGTTAGTAGGGGAGACCGGGGATGGTTGACCAATTTTCAGCGTAAACAGTTGTATTTTTATTTCTTTAGAGTATATTAGACAATAATTAAGAAGGGGGTAAGACAGGGCTGCCCACTCTCTCCGCTAATGTTTAATGTTTTCATTGAATCTGCCATATGAACAATACAAGAGTATGTTGGTGTAAAATTGAATGGACACAGAATAAAATACATAAGATCAGGCAAAGATTTAAAGACATTACTAGAAACAATGGATACAGTATTTAAAGAATTTGCGCTTAAAATTAATGTCAATTAAACCAAAATTGTAATAGCATCTAAAACAGAAAGTCCATCGTTCACACCAATCTCATTAAACGGATCCACAGTCGAAAAAGTAAACTCATTCAGATATTTAGGAAGCCTTATCACCGCAGACTCTAGATGCACACCAGATATAAAGTCCAGAATAGCAATGACAAAACTAGCTTTCCACAGCAAAAAACATATATTTACTTCAAAAATATTGAAAGAAACGAAAATAAAATTTATTAAATCATACATATGGAGCATAGCATTGTACGGAAGTGAAACTTGGACCTTGACCCAGAAAGATGCGGAGATATTAGAAGCGTTTGAGATGTGGTGTTGGAGGCGAATGGAGAAAATTAGCTGGAGAGAGAGAGTAACCAATGAGGAACTGCTGAATAGAGTGGGGCAAACCAGGCAGTTAGTTAGGAACTTAGAAAATAGAAGAGGGAAGATGATTGGGTACCTCATACGACATGACAACTTCGTACTTAACATATTTGAAGGAAGGATAGAGGGGAGGCGAGGAAGAGGAAGACCTAGAATAGACTAGATGGAGCAACACAAAAAGAGAGTTGATGTTGGGTCATATCGTGAGGTCAAAGAGATTGCGTGGGATCGGAGTAGATAGAGGGCCTATTTTGAGCTACACTCACAAGAGCCTTGCTCTTAAGTAAGAGAAGAAAGAGTATATTAATTTGATACTATTAGGCTTTAGAAAAAAGTGGCAAAAAGCACGATATTCATTACGATATAGTGTACAGGCAGGATCTCGTAGAATAGGAAAAACTAGTCAACCTACCCCATGTATGTGGTAGGTTGACTTGTCAGCAGGGGTAGGTTGACCTATAAAGTTGTTAGGGCAAGGTCGACGAAGAAATAGGATAAAAGATACAAAAAACAGGTTTTTTTTTTTTTTATTGAAACAAAAAAACTATCTTCCGCTACTCTAATTAAACATAAGTCCCTGGGCAACCGAGCTCCGCTCGGATGAAAATGGAGAAAATATGGAGAAAACGAATTTTCCCGGACATGAGACCTATCTAGATCGATTTCTCGCCCCCGTAACCACCTATATTCCAAATTTCATCGAAATCGTTAGAGCCGTTTCCGACAACGTGATTGCAAATATATACAGGGTGGGCCCTGTAACACGAGCAAACATTCAAAAGGATATGCAGTAACCCCTTGTGTATCATTCACTTTCAAAATTTTTGGTTACGGAGAAATTTTGATCTAAAGTTATGACCTCCAAGTAATGTATCTTGGCACCACGAGATCATATCACGGCAGTCAATGCAGATTTTGAGGTAACATCATGTAATGAGTCATAATAGTTTTTGCATTTTTGTGTTCAACAGATAGTTTTGTGATTTTTTCATTTTTTTTTTCTTTTTTTTTTTTGTGTTTTTAAAATAAAAAGTTACTCATAGCACTCCAGAAGAGTAAAAAAATGCAAGTAAACTTATATTAAAGAATTTTTTTTTCAAAAAAAATATTTTTTTTTCGCATAAAACCACTTCGAAATAATTGTTCACAAGCCTAATAATCTACCGTTTAATTTTTCGCTCCAGTTACAGGGCCCACCCTGTATATAGGTATACATATATATATATATACAAATATTGCTCGTTTAATAGTAAAGGATATACTTCAAATAACAATAAACAATCAGACAATTAAACATTAAGCAATTTGAGTAGGTACCTACCTAAAATTTAAACCAGGTACACGTTGTACCTTCTTATTAAGTATTTAAAACATGACAAAAGACCTTCTTATAAACTTTAATCATTTGGTCACAAATCGTACCTAACAAATGTAATTATTTTTAATATGTGGTTGGGTCGACCAGCCCCGTTATACATTAGTCTACTAACCCCGAACCACGTTTAAATTTATAATCACGTGGCATAACCTTAAAACTGCGACGAAATCAATAAGAATGATAATGCACACAAAGACCGTTCAAGTCACACTTTTGTTACAAATGCTTTGATAATCAATAACAACAAATAAGAAGGCGTCATTACAAAAAATATTACGACAAAAATAATTACGTACGTGCGTTGTTTTTAGGGTTCCGTACTCAAAGAGTAAAACGGGATCCTATTACTAAGACTTCGCTGTCCGTCCGTCTGTCTGTCACCAGGCTGTATCTCAAGAACCGTGATAGCTAGAGAGTTGAAATTTTCACAGATTATGTAGGTATTTCTGTTGCCGCTATAAAAACAAAATAAAATATTTTTTAATGGGGGCTCCCATACAACAAACGTGAAGTTTTTATAGATATGTAATCGTACGGAACCCTTCGTGCGCGAGTCCAACTCGCACTTGGCCGGTTTTTCAATATTACGCTCCTTCTCTCCAACGACATGCGGGCACGACGCCACGTTCCCGATGACTGAGCGGGGGGGGAGATGACGGACTCTCGTACCTTATTGGTTGGCTCAAGGTCTTTGCGTCGGACGAGTTTTTGATAGTTAATTTACCTACCACTATAGTCAAACCACACCGGTCTCCCCTACAGGACCGCTAAGAAGCGTATTAAGATAATATTTGTCTAAAATTATAACGAAAAAGTTAACCATACAAAATAATTCAGCTCGCAATGTAACGTTAAATGTTCAAGTTAACTCGTTGACCACCAAGAATCATTTGCGTTATATTGCTGCTAGGAATTTTTTCAAAAATTCATTATAGTCTTTCAATTAAGTGTAACTTAAAAAGTCCTGTTAATTAATGTTTACGCCACTAAACCCTCCGTCTGGTTTAATTCTTTGCTCGAGTATTGGATTTCCACGCTGTACACTCGACGAGCTGTTTTCTGAACTCAGGCTTGTAATTAGACTAATCATCTCTACAAGAAGGCTGCGATGGAGTAACTTGAGGGAAATGCGACGCCAAAACTTTAAGGAAGTATAATTTAAGATTGCACTCAGTCGCAATTAAAGTTTTGACTCGAAACAAACAAACTTTGGATAGGAAATTGGAATTCCAATTTTTAAGTTAGTCTATAGATGTATACGGTATGTATGTCAATGACACGTAGACTTTCAAACAAACATAGGTTTATGTAACATTGATAAACAAACAAGGAATAAACTGTTTTATTTTCTCAAATCTATCAAAGACATATTATATTAACACGTTTGTACCTTACTCCTTTGGGCTTGTGCATAAATCACGCGAGGTTCGAAAGGGGAGGGGAAAAATCACGAAAGATCACGTTGGGGGAGGGGGGGTATAAGGATACCTCCTCACGTGTATTTTTCTACAGAGAACGAAACTAAGAAAAAATATCTACCACACGAGAGTAGATTTACTATGTAAAATACTATTTATCTTACAGTTAGATCGAATGAAAAAAATATACGTGAGGTTATAGTCAAGAACCTCTCCAAATATCACCAAGGGGGAGGGGGGGTCAAAAAGTAGCCGAAAAAACCTCGCGTGATTTGTGCACAAGCCCTTTATAATACGAGGGTCACTAGGAAAATATTGAGATACTCAAAATGTATAAAAAGAACGCAACTAGATTGAACCTTTTTTTAATGATAAATTATTTTTAATTCGAACATAGAAAACCATTTGATCAAATATAAAAAATATATAAAAAGCTTTTATCGTCAACTATGGATTTAGCGAGAACATTTTCGTGCGATGATTTTGTACGATTATAAATTTGGATTACCTAAATGAATGTGAGTGCAGAGAGCGATTAGTTTCGGCGTTTGGGGACTATGCGCAATCGCGTGCAACAGTTATCAGATGGTTTGCTCAATTTAAATGAGGGATTTTCTCCCTGAATGATGATGAAAGAAGTGGCCGGCCCGCATAGATTTATAAAGTAAAGATACTTACGCCCGTCCGAACAATTCGCTTGACATCTGTCCTTATTAAAAACTAGCTGTTGCCCGCGACTTCGTCCGCGTAGAACTTTTTATCGTCTTAGAAAATGATTTCTCTCAATACAAAATTTGAACCCTCTTTTAGGGGATAATTAAAAAAAAAGTTGATGTTCATTTTCTAGTTTGTGAACAAACAGTCTAAAACCAAAGTTAAAAATCTCATACTTTAAAAATGCCTTGAAATACTCAAACTTTGAACCAATTTTAACACTCTTAGGGGATGAATTTGGAAAAATTCTGAAATCAGTTTTGTAGTCTTTTAACGTACAGAATAAGACCGAAGTTAAAAATCTCTTACTCACACTTTAAAATTTTATTGCTCGCCATTTAAAATTTGAACCCCCTTTTAAACCCCCTTAGAGGTTGAATTTTTCTAATCGCTGAAAGAACTTTTTTCGTAAACTTTTAAGTCTCTAGCTCAAAAAAAGTGTTGCCCATACAAAGCTTTCTTAACCCCCTTAGGGGTGGAATTTTCTAAAACTCTGAAAGTACTTTATTATTAATTTTAATAAGTAACATTTTGAATAGTTTTAAGTCTAGTAAAAAAAAAAGTTTTTCCCACACAACACTGGCTACCCTTCTTAAGGATCTTAAGGAACCCCCCCTTAGGGATGGAGTTTTCTAAAACGCTGAAAGTTCTTTTTTAGTATTCTAATAAGTAATCTTTTTGCAAAGTTTTAAGTCTAACTCAAAAAAAAGTGTTGCCCATGCAAAGCTTGCTCTCCTTTTTAACCCTATTAGGGGTGGAATTTTCTAAAACAATTTGTGTTCTTTTTTTGTATTTTAATAAGTAATCTTTCTACAAAGTTTCAAGTCTCTAACTCAAAAACATAAACTTTCCCTGATAAAAACTTTGCACCCCTTTTTATCCCCCTTAGGGATAGATTTTTTCAAATCGCTGAAAGTCTTTTTTTTTTGTATTTTTATAAGTAATCTTTCTACAAAGTTTTAAGTGTCTAGCTCAGAAAAAGTGTTCCCCATACAAACCTTGCACCCTTTTTTAACCCCCTTAGGGAATGATTTTTGTAAAACGCCGAATGTAGTATTTTTCATGTTCTAATAAGTAATTTTTCGTCAAAATATTAAGTCTCTATTAAAAAAAAATATGTTTTTCCCATACAAACTTTGCACCCTATTTTACCCCCTTAGGGGTGAAATTTTCCAAAACGCTGAAAGTACTTTCTTTGTATTTAAATAATCTTTCTACAAAGTTTTAGGACTCTAGCTAAAAAAATAGTTTCCCACATACAAACTTTGCACCCCTATTTTAGCCCCCTATTTTTAGGGGTAGAATTTTCTAAAACGCTGAAAGTACTTAATTTGTATTCTGATGACTAATCTTTCTACAAAGTTTTAAGTCTCTATTTAAAAAAAATATTGTTTCCCCCATACAAAATTTGCACCCCTATTTTACCCCCTTAGGGGTAGATTTTTTTAAAACACTGAATCTAGGTACTTTATTTGTATTCTAATGAATAATTTCTCTAAAAAGTTTTAAGTCTCTATTTAAAAAAAAGTAGTTTTTCCCATACAAACTTTGCACTCTATTTTACCCCTTTAGGGGTAGAATTTTCTAAAACCCTGAAAGTTCTTTATTTGTATTTTAATGACTGATCTTTCTGCAAAGTTTTAAGTCTCTATTTAAAAAAAAAATGTTTCCCCCATACAAACCTTGCACCCCTATTTTACCCCCGTAGGGGTGGAATTTTCCAAAACGCTAAAAGTGTTTCATTTGTATTCTAATAACTAATTTTTCTACAAAGTTTAAGTCTATAGCTCAAAAAAAAAAGGTTCTGCCATACAAACTTTGCACCCCCATTTTACCCCCTTAGGGGTAGAATTTTCAAAAATCCCTTTTTATCCCTAGCCCACGTTATAAAAGCAACATACTGTGCAAAAATTAACTCTCTAAGATTAGTAGTTTCGGCTGTGCGTTGATGAGTGAGTGAGTGAGTGATTGAGTGAATAAGTCAGTCAGGACATAGGCATTTATTATGTATAAATAGATAGAAGATAATGAAACTCCCATTCAAATATCTCAAAAAATTATGAAGCTACATCCGTTTTAATGTCGCTTGTTAGAGTGAGAAAACGATGAGGGACTGTGACGTCAATATACTCGAGCGTCATAGTAAAAAACAATCGTTTCATATGAAGGTGCGTTTTGCGGAAAAGGGACAGAACATACTCCCTCTTAAAATTTTGGACTCTTATAACTTAATCATTACCTATATAACCTCTTGCTTTGTTTTTTTCTCCATTTGACTATATTTATTTTAAATTCTTTTTCGAGAAAATACATTATGATTATTTACCATATTTTCGATTCCTGAGCTATAACCACGAACTTCGGAATTCGAAAATATTCGGGTATCTCTATCGCACTAACCATACTCGAGTGATAGGGATGCAAATATATGAACATTGAGTATCGGTTTTCGTGGTAGCGCCGCAGGTACTTTGGCTGAATGCGCCGAGCGCGTGCCATTGTCATTCAAAAAAAACAAATTCGTGTTAATTATATTGTTCAAATTTGTTGATTTCATTTATTGAAATTACGACATAAAACGACATTTGCGCATATAAGTTCTCATATCAGAATCGAATATTTTTTTATGGTTTATATTTTAGCATTTGTCTCGTAAAGGTCTATCGTAGACGGGATTTAAATTATTAATAAGTGAAAGGCAAAGCAATTCCGCCATTTTGACGAAAATTTGACGGTTCTTATAGCTGACAGTTGGAGCAGCGTTTGATTTCAATAAAAATAAATGAAAAATTAAATGAAGTCGTATATTTCGGAAAATTAATTAACTGTCGCAGTCGGATAAAAACTATCCTAAGTTGCAGCTAGAATAATAATGTACCTATATAAAATATTTCATATTTTTCCGTTCATGGGATGCTGAGAACATTCGAACCGCGCAAAGCTTAGTTTCAAACTGGCTGATTCTTTTTTTAATTTAGAGATTTATTATAAGTGGAGATGAGTGGCGCGATCTGTTGTACGGACTGCGTACCACACGTTGGGGTGGCCGGAGTAACCTTGTAAGGGGGACTTTTCACAATATTAATGAAGTGGCTGGCAGTGGTTGATGTAATCATCACATATAGATAGTGGTACCTATGTAATACATAAGTAATTATAAATGTGAAAGTAACTTTGTATATTTAACTATTTACTTTTACGGCTCAACTACTGAACGGTTTGTTACAAAATTTTGTCAGGGATGCGGCAGAGAATTTTTCCATAACAAATGTAAGATTTTGATACACATAAACACTACTGTCTCCAAATGATAGAAAACCACACGGACGATATCTCGGGCGCAATTTAGTGACTTAGGTCACAAAGGCTCACAATAATTACAACACAAATATTTATTCGTAGTGGCACACCACTTTACAATGTGGCAAATGATAGAATAAGAGCCAAATAACATGACATTATGTGTCTCTTCGTCAAACAATGAACGACGAATCGACTCGTTAAATTTGAAAATATTAACGACGGTGGAAAGGCAAAACCACTGAATCGACATTTTTTGAATTTTACAGGAGAGCATTTTAAAGGTTTTTTTTTGCTAAAAAAATCGTAACTTTATTTCTTGTTAACTAAGAGCGTTGAGTTATATTATATGCACGTGTTATTTCAAATTTAATAGCTATTTAATATAAATAATGTTCTTCCCCTAAACAAGGCGGGTTCGAAAATAAATGTCGCTTAGGTGAAAAAGCCCCCAAACAAATCCCGGAAGAACTATTGAAGCGACACCATCATGCGACAACAGTTATTTTCAACATATCCGAAGAAACACTTAAGTAGGTACCTTATCTTATGAAATATGTACCTGGAAGAACCACTTTAAGTGACATGACATCGTAAATAAACGATTTTTAAAAATACTGTATGCGACCATCGTTATGGTTGAGTGTAGGTACGGTTAAGTGACACAGGGTAGATTTTACTCAAAAAATGTGTCGCATATAGTAACGTTTTTTTAGCGCTTATTTTTGTATTACCTTAAGCGACATGAAAGTCATCAGATTACCGTGAAACCCGACTCAATCGACGCAGAAAAAACGCTGATTTCAACAATATATATAACTCTATTTTGACCAAAATGTCGCTTCAGTGGTTTTGCCTTTCCACCGTCGTTAAAGTAAGTGTTCAAATATAGTAATTTATGTACAAGTGCGGAAAGTAGGTAATTCCCAACGAGTGGCGATGGCCAAAAACACGACCGACAGGGAGTGTTTTTGATCGACACGAGTTGATTGGTGTATTACTACAGGTAATACGCCAATCACCATTAATAATGAATCAATGTCAGTAACAAAGCATCGATCGCCATTTAGAAGTTGATTTTTAGAACCAGAGTTTAGTTATTAGAACCGCCATACGAGTATGTATGTTAAGTTTTGTGATTTTGGTGATATCACTAGATTAAGTATTTTGTCGACGTTACCTGTCTCTAAACCATATATGATCCTATCAAATACACCAAAATGTGGATGTACTTTATTAAATAAAAAGCGTGCTCTATCAATCATGCAATTTTCACAAATTTTGTCACATACCTTACACAGATTGTGGTCTTATTATATTTGTATCTCTTATTTATTCATCATCAACAACAAGGGTTGCTTTAAAATCCCAATCAGGTCAGTTGCCAGGTGAAAAAGTAACCGAGGTCGATTAAATAAATAATAAAAAATAGATGGATTGAGAGCGCACGTAAATCAAACTAACTTTTCCCACGTGTTTGCGGCTTATACTATTGTTGATATTGCGATTTATTGGTAAACAAAAAAGTTTAATTGCGTGTTACTTTTGCAAAATATAACGCCGAATCAAATTCGTTTTCCAATAAAAGATCAGCAATAATCCTTGCGTGGTGGATGGGTCAGGCCGTAGATTTTGCTACAAAGAGCGCAGCGGTGACGCAGAATTTTCTACGAATCGGATGCGCAGAGTGACGCAAAACCGTAACGCAGGTGCGCAGAGTGACGCACAACGGAAACGCAAAATAGTTAAAGCGCGCGCAACATGTGTGATTTTTAAATAAAATATTTGGAATAAATATATAATATTAGTAGATAGTGAACCGGGGGCAAAAAAACACACATTTGAAAAACCGCAAATCTAAGCAAGTAAGTGCGCATACACCTTTACTAAGTAGCGCAGAGTAGCATACTGCCATTCTGCGTCACGGGACGCAGATAGAATCAATCATAACTCGATAAATACACTGTTTTTCCAGGTTTCTTTAGCCCTGAAAGATTACACACACTTTACTGAATAGGGCACAATAACAATAACAAATATTCATTCACAACTAACCTTGAAATTTTAAAAAATGCACTCCGCGTCAAACATGTTACTTTTCACTTTGCACTAAACTTTACAGCCCACTGACATATATATGGCCGCTACCGCGTCATTGACCATAGAGAAGGTTGTTGCCACTACTCTAATACAAATACTGCCAATTTTTAACTCCACAAAATAGGGAGACGTTAGTTACGCAGTCAAAGTAGCGCAGAAAAATGGTTTTGTTTGTTTTTTGTTAAATGTGAGAAAATGAATGTACTTCCTTAGAAAACATGAAACGATATTTAAAAGGCGGATAGGTAACTATCATTGAATAATATTAAATCAAAAAGATTATCAAAAATATATTTTTTTCTAACCTAAGCGGATTTGCGTTTTTTATGAAATTTTCGACGTTTTTCGTGAAAAAATATCGTGTAACTTCCCAAGTTCATGGATTTATTTAAATATTTTTAGTGGCCGCGATTCACCATTTCTTAGAGAATACAATGCAGTGGTTGAGAAATTAATATTACGCATTAAAGGTTAAAAAAAAGGAGCGGAGAGTTAGGTTATGACCAAAATGGCCAGATTAACTTACGTACAAAATAAATTCAAAATTGTAGCTCACTTTAATAGTAGAAAAGTTTATGTAATTGTTTTTACTGCCGACTGTATGTACTTTATTGCACTCCTTGAGACTTCACATTATAGTATGTCATCTATATTATACAATATTTACTAGCAAAATTACCAATCGCTAGGCTACGACTAATGAAAGTGGGTTAAAGGCGACTTGCAAGATTTGAGCAACTTTTAGAACGAATACCTTTTATGAAACTCAGCCAAATTTTATACACACATACTCACCTCTCATACACACACATATTAACAAGAGGAAACAATTTATATGGGTTGCGGCAAAACAGCAATAATTTTTGCTCAATCCACGTGCCTTATTTATTAGATCTTATCTCCACTTATAATGAATCTCTAAATTAAAAAAAAAATCAGCCACTTTGAAACTAAGCTTTGTGCTGTCACGAATGTTCTCAGCATCCCATGAACGGAAAAATATAAAACATTTTTATAGGTTGTACATTATTATTCTAGCTGTCACATAGGATAGTTTTTATCCGACAGCGATATTTAATTAATTTTCCGAAATATACAACTTCATTTAATTAACATTTATTTTTATTGGAATCAAACTGTCAGCCTTTCACTTATTAATAAATTTAAATCCCATCTACGATAGAACTTGACGAGACAGATGCTAAAAGGTAAAGTATAAAAAAACATTTGATTCTAATATGAGAACTTATATGCGCAAATGTCGTATTAAGGCGTAATTTCAATAAATGTATCAACAAATACGAACAAAAATTGTAGCACGAATTTGTTTTTTTTAATGGCAATAGCACGCGCTCTTTGCGCATTCTAACAAAGTACCTGCGGCGCTACCACGAAGACCGAAACTCGAAGTTTGTATATCTGCATCCCTGTCACTCGAGTATTGTTAGTGCGATAGAGATAGAGATACCCGAATATTTTCGAATTCCGAAGTTCGTGGTTATAGCTCAGGAACGGGATTAAAAGAAATTACCATGGACATAGGAAAACCTATGGACTCGGTGTATTTTTCAAATATCATTTGTTTAGACGTAAAATTCCCAAAAATAACTCTGTCTCATTTTAACCAAGCACCAAAAAAGAGATGGTAGTATAACAGTCAGAACCGAAAGTTGATGATCAAATATCAGTTCCCGTCAGTGGGTACATCATATGTGACGGTTTTTAGTAAAACGTCCCACTTTGTCGATTCTAGTTACGGAGTTACGGGCAGTTTAGTGAAATATGGCAAAACTTACCGAAAATCAACTTTCGATGCAAACTGATAGAACATACTGTAATAAACCTATGATTTTGATGACGACGCATAAATCTCCATTTTAAGCACCTTTTTAGGGCCTCAAAGTTTAGTGCCCAGTGACCCACTTTGTCGCATACAGAAAAAATCGTCGATATCATATTTGTACCTGTTATTAGAGAACAATTTCTACTTTGCCGATATGGTGTTATGAGTAATTTGTAATAATTATGTGGTCATCAAAAATGAAAGGGACCTTCTGGCCGCAGACACACACGCAATTTCATTAGATTTCTGCATTAAAGATAAGGCATTACGTTCGTAAGCACCTGCCGAAGCTGCAGAAGGTTCCTTTCGTTTTGGATTACCACATATAACACAGTCTCTTAGAGCTATAGTTATTTATTGAAAATTCTCTAAACTTGCAATAGTGAAAAGCGACAATTGAGAAGACGTTGATTACAATTTGGGGCCGCAAAAAACACATTTTGTTGTTTGCAGTTATGGAGGGGTAATTATAAAATTATTTGCCATACGAGGGTGGCACTGAAAGTTTTTAGAACTGGCCATTTGTAAATGATGAAAAAAGTAAGTTCAATTTTGCAAATATAACTCTCCCATTATAACTGAGTAGGTATATTTTTAAAATTGAAAATTGGCTTTGTTACGTCAGCATGAATTAAACACGAGAAAATTTTCGCTCAATGATTTCTATAATTTTCGGTGTCATTTAAATGTGAAAGAAAGTTATAAGAGCATTTTTAAAACAGTTTATATAAAAGTTAAGTCGCTAAGACGTCCACATTTTAAGTTTCCTTTTTTCTTACCAAGATGTTTAGCTTGCAACCCAGCAAAATTGCAATTTTATTGTTAATTAAGGCAACATAAGTCTAAAACAACCTTAATTATCTGCCAAAGAAGTTAATTTTGACGTGAAAGCTTTGAAAATCTTGGTAACAAATAGATGATTTCGCTTGATAAATAAAACAGTAGGTACCTAATATTTAAAAAAAATATAATTTCAAAACGACATATGGGTCGTTCTCATTTTTCGTCCGGATTTGGTGTCCGGGCCCGAATCAAGGGTAAAATATATTAATTTTCAAATACGGCTACTTTGTTTAGTTTCACAAATTACGCAAAATGAGTATTTCGTATAATTACGCTAAACCTGAAAATATGAAAAATATTCCTGTAAAACCCATCAAAATTTCATTCCACTCCTATGTCCAAAGGTGTTCCATTGACTTGATAATTAAAAAAGACTCTGTTTTTATATAACAACCTGCTGTGTTTTTGTTGTTTATGCGTAAAACACATCTCTAATATTATGTCAGTGCATTGAAACATTAACTAGAGATAAATTATCCTAGTGAGAACGCACTTTTTCATTTTGTCACACGAAAAACTTCATTTCCTTCCGCAAGAATTGAATTTGGTTTTAAATCTGAACGCATCTATTCACGACAACGCCGTAATCCCCGTTTGTACTCCCCACCTCACTGGGCCGGAACGTCACAAGGACGAAGGTAGCGAGCACGTGGTTTTAAAAATATTTCAAATTCTCTCTGTCGAAAATCGTTTTCGTCCAGGTAAGTATTCATTACTATCTTTGTTATATTTCGAAATTCTCTGATGCAAGTTATTTCGCTAGCACGATATGTATTTACACCTGGGTGGACCTTCATTCAGTTTGCTTCGTGACCTTGAAACACGAATGAAATTGACGTAATTTGGAATTTTGTGTTGATAATTCATTCCTTTCCAATTCATTTCCATCCATTCCTTCCATTTTTTACGTGGAAGGAAATGCATGGATATGGATGGAAATGATCCTACATTTATTTCGTTGTTACTTGTGATATGCCGCAATGTTTAATGATACCTATAAGCGTGCTTGGTTGTTGTTGGCTACGTAATTTTAACGTGTGTAACTATAAACTGCATTTAAATCTAACTAATCTAGGTAACTCTCAATATTTAATAACGTTTTTCAGCGTGACCATAACAACAACTAACAACAACAACTCCTGACCAGCAGGTGACCTACTCCAGACCAGTAGGTTACAACTCCTGACCTCATCCAGGTCCACTTTCTGTGCTCGCGTTTCTTGAAGAAGGAATTCATCATGTAGAGTACCCCCTTCTCCAAAAAGCCAGCCAGAATCCAAATTGCCCCACTCTCAGCTTTTCACCATCTCTCTTGCCCAGTTTTGCGTTGTTCGATTCCGTCTTACTGGTAGGGAGAACGCCAAAGGCATGAAACAGAAGGGTGGTGGTGTTGTTCTTCAATAAGAGTGACAATACCCTGCTGAAGAACTGCCGACCCATCTCACTTCTGAGCCATGTGTATAAGCTGTTCTCGAGAGTCATTAAAAATCGTCTCGTACGCAGGCTCGATGACTTCCAGCCTCCCGAACAAGCCGGTTTCTGAAGAGGCCTTAGTACTGTAGACCACATCCACACGCTCCGCCAGGTTATACAGGAGACTGAGGAGTATAACCTGACTCACTGTTTCGCGTCTGTGGACTATGAGAAAACCTTCGATTCAGTTGAAACCTGGGCTGTCTCTCCAGCCGTGCCAAGTTGACTACCGCTATATCGAAGTACTGAAGTGTTTGTACGAGAACGACGCTATGTCAGTCCGACTCCAGGAAGGGAACTCGAAACCTATTCGGCTGCAGCGGCGAGTCAGGCAAGGATATGTTATTTCTTCAAAACTGTTCACCGCTGCACTGAAGGATGTTTTCAAGACTCAGGACTGGAGAAGGCTAGGCATCAACATCAACGGCGAGTACATCACTCACCTTCGGTTTGCTGACGATATAGTAGTCTTGGCTGAGACCATGGAGGATGTATGTACGATGCTCGATGACCTTGGTAAAGCTTCCGAGCGAGTTGGTCTAAGAATGAACATAGATAAGACGAAGATCATGTCAAGTACCCATGTAGTGTCAACTCCCATTACAATCGGACACTTCACGCTCGAAGTTGTAGATGATTATGTATACTTCTAGGCCAAACTGTCCAGTTAGGTAGGTCCAACTTCGAGAAAGAGGTCAATCGTCGAATCCGACTCGGATGGGCAGCGTTCGAGAAGCTACGGCACATCTTTTCGTCCGATATTCCACAGTCTCTCAAGACGAGTCTTTGACCAGTGTGTGTTGCATATGGCACAGAAACGTGGTCGCTTACAATGGGTCTCATAAGAAGGCTCAAAGTCACCCAAAGGTCAATGAAGAGGGCTATGTTGGGAGTTTCTATGCGTGATCGCATCAGAAATGAGGTTATCCGTAGCAGAACCAAGGTAAACGATATAGCCCTCCGAACCACTAAACTTTAGTGGCAGTGGGCGGGGTACATTGCACGTAGAACCGATGGCCGTTGGGGCGGAAAGGTTCTCGAGTGGCGACCAAGTAACGGAAGGCGTGGCGTGGGTAGGCCCAAGGTGGACTGATGAGCTGGTAAAGGTCGCGGGAGTCCGCTGAATGCGGGTGGCGCAGGACCGGTCATGTTGGCGCTCTTTGGGGGAGGCTTTTGTTCAGCAGTGGACGTTTTTTGGCTGATATGATGATGACGACACTGAGTAAATATAAATTGCAATCAATTATATCAAATGAAGGTAAATCCAATCAAAATAATATTTGTTTAAAGAATGGATGGTTTTAATGCTGAAATTGCCTAACAGGATGGCTTTATTTAATACTTTAGCCATAATAAAAAAATACTGCCTTTCAAATCACCTAATTCACGTTATTATCACTTTTTTTAAATTATCTCGCAAGTGGTTAGAGTTTAGAGTGGATTTTTCTGAGTTCGAAGTTAAGCGACACAAGTAACGATTTAAAAATATACAGTTTTGTTTTATTCCAAGGCCTCTATAAATTGTCATTTATCTAATTTATTTCCATCCTCTTACCATTCTTTTCCATCTAGTCTAATTTCATCACTTTTCGTACATATTTAATTTCCATCCGCTGTCGTTTCATTTCCCTCCAGTTGAATTTCATTTCCATCTACGCCTTCATTACATTCCGACATATTTTTTTATAAATAACATAATTATAGAGGTGCCTTTCATTGAATAATATATAAAATAAGTATGCATATACGCGGTATCAATATCAACACAATAGCTTCAAAAAAAAATGTTTTTTTCAAAAATTGCAAATCCGGACGAAAAATGAGAACAAGTATTTTTATCACAAACAATATTCCTTTAGGAACTCGTGCTCATACAATAAGGATGTTCACGCCGCTGCGTTCAGCACTTCATTTAGTATTAAGATTATTACTGTCAATCGATTATACACCTTATTTACACTACACAAGGCATATTTTCATTGTATCGAGTCTCTGCCAATCAGATAGCTTCAATATTGCGTGGTACATGTAATCGGCCAATCATAGCTCACCACATACACACGCCAGCCGTCAGAGCCCTCTGCTTGACACACTTGCCTTTCTATCGCCTAGCGAAACACTCCACACAACAACTAAAAGATGTAATTTGAACTGCATTAAACAGTACTTTATTTACAAAGGTGGTTTAAATCATCTTCCCTTGTTCCCATCGGGAACAAAGTGGCGACCGTGACAGGACTCTGCAGCTACAAATCGGATTCCGAAGTCATTTGCAGTGCCCATTTCCAAAGCGAAGAGGTCATCGCCACGTGCACACCTACTCCGTGCAGCGCCTAGATGCCTGGATCAAAGCCAAGGCATTAGCTGTGCCCTATCAACGTGCATCGTGCAGCCAGACCCATTCGCTACAGTTCCAGCGTCCGACGGACGCATTTCCGACGGACCCACGACTTCTATGCAGCAGCCCGCGCCACGTGCCACGTGCTTCGCCGCGCGCCACGACGTGCCTATTTTCACCTGCCTGCCCAATTTATAACGTGAGCCCGTTCCTTTACTTTTCCTAGTTGCTTCCTCTTTGATTTGTGCCACTAGTGATACCAGTTTCTCGAAGTTTCTTAGCATTTTCGTAAAACTTCTAGTGTTTCTAGCTATCTGCACTAGCTAATTCAAGACTATACGCAACTGCCTGATTCATTTTACGACTTATAATTTATTACGGCCATAGAAAACCTAGTTACCTATTAACTGGCAAGTATCATCCAATTATTTAATCCAATTTGCTTTAGAGCAACTCAATCATCGCTTCTTTGCACTAGCCAATTTTCCAATCATTAAAATAAAACCTACTTGCAAGTGCCTACCTTAATGTTTATGCCTACTTTCTATTAATACAATTGTGCATCCCCGTTAGCACGCCTATATTCTATATTATAATAAACTACAAGCAAATCTTCGCAATCCTTGCTTCCAATTTTAGGTACTTAACGCCCATTGACCGCCTGTTGTTATACCTACATACCTCCAATTAGTTGTTAGTAGTGCATTCTTTGCAATTCCAGCGTCCAGTGACCTACTTCGGGGCAATCGCCACGCCTATAGGAGTGCTGGGGACCGATTTTTGACTTTCGAGCGCTCGACTTTTTCACTCGAAAACGGTCATAAATGATGGAATTCTATTTTGAAATAGACATAAAAAATGTAAAAACGAGTGCTATCCACCACTCGTATTTAATTCGATCGGTAGAAAGTAAGTGCCAGCAATTTTGACACTAGAATCTTATTTACTTTTATTTAATTTTCGAGCGCTCGAAAGTCAAAAATCGGTCCCCAGTGCGAGCGCATTGCTGCCTACGCGCAAGGCCGAGAGTTCAATTTCGTCTGGCTGAACGGCAGACGGCGCGTCGGTGGACCGGCTAAGCGAGGAGCGTATCGTATGCAATTACATAACTTGTTTACTTAGATTTGCGTTATTTTCTCGATAATTTCATTGCCAACTATGCCTCCGAAAGAAGACGTAATGCCTAAGGAAGATGAACTTAAAGTGCTTAAGCCTAGACGTGGTTCGATCAAAGGTCGATTAACGAAATTTAAATCATATTTAGATAATTTAACTGTCTTACAACCAGTTTCGTCGTTGGAAACTAAACAACTTGCAATGAAAATATCGAGAATGTAATCGTTATTTGCTGATTTCGATGAGGTGCAAGGTCAAATAGAGATTTTATGTGAACCTGACCAAGCTGAAGAATTGTCAAATCGGGACAATTTTGAACAAGAGTTTGACATAAACTTATCAATAGCTCAAGACTTTCTAGAAGCCAATTCACCTTCCAGAGACAGCTTGAACAATACCAATTGTTCGTTGCAGTGCCATCACGATAATAGTGATGTTCTCGGGTTCAGACCATCTGTCATTAAAATTCAAAATTTTGATGGATCGTGTTTTAGGTGGCTGGAGTTTAAAGAAACTTATGTGTCTTTAGTTTACAAAAACACTAAGATACAAAACATACACAAGTTTCACTACCTACTTTCGTATCTGGAAGGTGAAGCGGCCCGCGTTCTATGCAATTTAGAAGTGTCCGATTCTAATTATTCCGAGGCTTGGTAACTTTTGTGCAAACGTTACGATAACAAACGACAGCTAATAAATAACCACTTAAAGGCTTTATTTAGCATTGAATCAGTGCGAGAGACCGACAAGTCCCTACGATTTATTGTTGATCACATCACTAAAAACTTGCGGGCTCTCTGTACTTTGGGACTGCCCGCCGACAAGTGGGATGTCCTCATTATTTATATGGTGTCGTCTAAATTAGATGGCAGCACATGCTATGAATGGGAAGAACATAGAAATATGCTGCCGGAAATTCCTAGTTTAAATGATTTTTTCGATTTTCTCAAAGCCCGCGCAGACGTTTTAGAGACAGTATACAGACAAAGACAAGACAAGCCTAAACATCTGCCGCCGCCGCCCCAATCTAAACCACATACCAAAACATTTGCTCTCACGACTAAACCAAAACCCCCTCATTTTTTTAAGCCTCTAAATGAGTGTATTATGTGCAAGGGTCATCATCTTCTGTACGAATGCGCTGCCTTCAAGGCTAAAGGGCCGGAGGATAGGGTTGCTTTGGCATCTTCGTTGAATTTGTGCGAGAACTGTTTAAGGGTCGGTCATAAGGTTCAAACTTGCAGATTGTCGGGTTCTTGTCGCTATTGTAAACAAAGACACAATTCTCTTTTACATGTTTCCAATCAAACTGACGTCTCAAGTCAAGCCGAAGTTTCCAACTCTAGTAACACTAGTTTAGCTTCTATGACTAATACGGATGTATTGTTGTGCACCGCCCAAGTTCAATTAAAAACCCAGCTACTAATGAATCTATGATAGTTCGTTGTTTGTTGGACAGTGGGAGTCAATCAACAATTGTCAGTCAAAAGGTCCAACAAACTCTAAACCTGGCTTCACAGCCATCTAATGTCAGTATTGTCGGATTGTCCGACACCCCTATAGATACGCACACCAAGCGTTGTGCCCTACATTTCCAATCGCTTCATGACCCATTTAATGTCAATATGACATGCCTAGTCGTGCCTAAAATTGCCGAAAAATTGCCTAAAGTTTCTCTCGACGTCAGTCGCTATGACTTATCTAAGTTTCAATTAGCAGACCCCCAATTTTATGAAGCCTCATCCATTGACATGCTCATTGGTGCTGACCTATTTTGGGACCTAATAGGTACCCATCAGCACTCGCTAGGACCCCGCGATCCTATTCTTCGGAGTTCTAAGCTGGGATGGCTTGTTTCTGGTCCGCTGCCTATACTCAACAATTCCAAACCACAATCATCAAATAAAACTACTCATTGTAACTTTTGTTACATGAGCCTAACTTGCCTAACCTAAATGATGAATTGACTATGTTTTGGGAACTAAAAAATATACCCCCTATACCTAATCTCACCTATACCTACTCAAGAAGAGAAAATTGCGAACAACATTTTCTTTCTACCTAACACGTATCGCTTGACAAATAGTCGCTATTGCGTTCGTGTACCGCTTCGTAACGAAAAGGACCGCCTAGGTAAGTCTTAATCGTTAGCCAAAAACAGTTTATTAGTCTAGTGGTTAGCTTTAGAAAGCAGCCCGAAATAAAATAAAAACCTGAGCCTTTGTGGCCAGTCTCGTCATCAGAGGTCATTGACCTTCCCGAACTAAAAGCGTTGCCTGCTTTGGTGGTGGAGTCTGCACCTGCGGCAGCATGTATAGATATCGAAAGATTTTCGAAATTGACTAGGGCTCAGCGAGCATGGACTTGCCATAGATTTATTCACAATGTTCGAAACCCTCAAAACAAACAAATAGGTATATTAACTGTCGATGAACTCAAACATGTGCCTTAACTACTCTAATTAGATTAGCTCATCAAGTTTCATTTCCTAATGAGGTTCTTTGCTTAAATAACAAAAAACCTTTACCTCACAAATCAAACTTAATCTCGTTAAATCCATTCATTGACGATCAAGGTTTAGTTCGCGTCGGTGGCAGATTAAACAATGCTAACTATCCCTATAACAAAAAACACCCGATTTTATTAAAGGCTAATCACTATTTAACTAAGTTGATATTTCAACAGGAACACGAGCGATTATTGCATGCTCCTCCACAATTATTATTAGCAACTGTTCGCAACCAGTATTGGCCGGTAGGAGGCCGTAAATTGGCGCGAGACACTTATGACCGCTGTTTTAAGTGTAGACGATTTAAGGGAGAAGGCATGGTCAATATTATGAGTAATTTACCTAATGATCGTGTTGAGCCTGACTTCCCCTTTAATACCGTCTCAACTGATTTTGCCGGTCCCTATTTAATTACTGACCGAAAGGGTCGAGGGTGTAAAATAACAAAATGTTATTTATGTATTTTTGTGTGTTTTAGGTATAATTGTATTCATTTAGAGCCAGTCAGCGAGCTAAGAAAAAACGCCTTTATTCTAACACTCACAAGGTTCATTGCCCGCAGGGGGAAACCAAGGTTAATCTATTGTGATAACGGGCGTAATTATGTTGCTGGCGCTAAGGAAATAAATAACTTTTTCAAATTAAACAAAACATCTATATGTGATTTTGCAGCTCAGCGAGGTATAGAATTTAAATTTTCGCCTGCATACTCTCCTCACTTTAATAGTCTTGCTGAAGCCGGCGTCCGTTCAGCCAAATTTCATATCCGTAGGATATTAGGGCAGACGCATTTAACATTCGAGGAACTGGCTTCTCTATTTGCCCAAATCGAAGCTATCCTCAACAGCCGGCCCCTTTGTCCCCTCAGTCCTTCACCTAATGATTTCCAGCCGATTACCCCAGGACACGTTTTAATTGGCAGGCCCCTCACGTCATTGCCGACTCCAAGCTTCATCGACGTCACGACTTCACGCCTGAACCGGTTCCAGCGCTTGGAACAAGTCCGTCAACACTTCTGGAAGCGATGGTCCCAAGAGTACGTGGCAGAATTACAGCAGCGCACGAAATGGCGAGTTACATGCACACAATTGCAACTCGATGACCTCGTGCTTATCAAGGAGGATACTCCACCCCTGTATTGGCGCCTGGGACGCGTCAGCAAGCTGTTTCCTGGATCTGACGGGGTACCTCGAGTCGCCGACGTCAAGACAGCTCACGGAACCATTCGTCGAGCGCTGAATCGTCTATGTCTGCTCCCCTCCCCCGAGAACGAAGCTTGAAAGCTCTGCATGCTTCCAAGGGCCGGGAGGATGTTCACGCCGCTGCGTTCAGCACTTCATTTAGTATTAAGATTATTACTGTCAATCGATTATACACCTTATTTACACTACACAAGGCATATTTTCATTGTATCGAGTCTCTGCCAATCAGATAGCTTCAATATTGCGTGGTACATGTAATCGGCCAATCATAGCTCACCACATACACACGCCAGCCGTCAGAGCCCTCTGCTTGACACACTTGCCTTTCTATCGCCTAGCGAAACACTCCACACAACAACTAAAAGATGTAATTTGAACTGCATTAAACAGTACTTTATTTACAAAGGTGGTTTAAATCATCTTCCCTTGTTCCCATCGGGAACAAGGATTTTTATAACTGTAATTATACTGTTTTTGGTTCAGCAAATTACACCTATTTATTTATATTGTAGTAATTTTTTAGCGTATGATCCACCAAACCGTCAAACTGGGTCACTAAACTTGAGTGGAAAAGAAATTTCGTTCAATGGGGAATGGACGAAAATTTTAGAAACGCCTGATTTTTTTTTTGGTGATAGGAATAACCTTCCTTAGCACCAGAAAAAAGTTGCAGACTTTTCAGATGCGTCAATTATTTTTGAAAAATATAAACAGTTTCCTCACTTACGTAAACGACGTTAGTATCAAAGACTCTTTTTTTTTAAATCTGTGAATGTAGATTGTCATCACTTTAAAAGTTAGGAATGAAATCCTTATGCCATTTTTGCGTGGCAGCAACGGATCTACTAGCTGCCCTTACTGCCCCGTTTTAACTTTCCACCCTGTATATACCATACATTTAACACATGCCAGAGTTTATTAAGTTCATTAGTTTAACCAACACCTTAGACCTGGAGTTCAGCGAAGTCCAGTCCGTTCACAAGACAAACAATATTCCGGCGAGCGAGCACCAGCGAAATTGAGCCGGAATCATTTATAAATGGGGGGATAAACGGGGGGCACGAAATAGGAGAGGTAGGTGCGCTGCTGCATTTTGCATGAGTACGGTATCTTTGTCTGTTGTATTCGTTTAGACATACCTACACTGTGGCCCGTTATTTAATAACAACACAATAAGAAGGAACAGAAAATGAAAGTGCTTTACGCTATAACAACCTCTCACGCTAATCGAAGGGCAAAACGATATGTATACATTTCTCGCCTTATTGAATAAGGTACAAAAGTGTAATCATTTATTTGACGTCGGTCAACTATATTTGCTAGGTAATTATTGTATGACACATCTCAAACAACAAAATTATCCTTGAGTGCGTATTTTATAGACCTGTAGATTTTGCTGTAGCACTAATACTCTCTCTCTCTAACTCTCTTTCAATGGTTCAAGTATGTACTACCATTCATATAATAGCAAACATAAAGTTCCTTTGCCTTTATAATATTAGTAAGCATAGATGTAAGTATATTAGCGACTCGCTGATCCTGCTGTGAGGTTGCGTATCGACAACAGGTAGGTACAGCAGGATCACCGAGTCGCTAATATACTTACATGATACCTAATAGGGAACATTACTGCAATGTTCTGCCGCCAGAGCACTACCACTAATAGTAAACCAGTATAGGAATATAGGGATTCACACACACATGCACAATTGATTGTCAAGCGAGTGACAAGGATGCTTGCATAGACAATACCGCAAGTGGGAACGAGATACAATGTCAACGCTGCTAGTGTCACCACCTACGAAGAGTTTTGCGTAATGTTCACTGTTGAAGTAATTTTTGACCATAAAGCGACTCTATGTATATACCATACGAATAATAAAAATAATAATATACATAGATGTAGATCAATAAACCAATGAATTATATATTGGTTTATTATGTAACTAGCTGTTGCCCGCGACTTCGTCCGCGTAGAACTTTTTATCGTCTTAGAAAATGATTTCTCTCAATACAAAATTTGAACCCTCTTTTAGGGGATAATTAAAAAAAAAGTTGATGTTCATTTTCTAGTTTGTGAACAAACAGTCTAAAACCAAAGTTAAAAATCTCATACTTTAAAAATGCCTTGAAATACTCAAACTTTGAACCAATTTTAACACTCTTAGGGGATGAATTTGGAAAAACTCTGAAATCAGTTTTGTAGTCTTTTAACGTACAGAATAAGACCGAAGTTAAAAATCTCTTACTCACACTTTAAAATTTTATTGCTCGCCATTTAAAATTTGAACCCCCTTTTAAACCCCCTTAGAGGTTGAATTTTTCTAATCGCTGAAAGAACTTTTTTCGTAAACTTTTAAGCCTCTAGCTCAAAAAAAGTGTTGCCCATACAAAGCTTTCTTAACCCCCTTAGGGGTGGAATTTTCTAAAACTCTGAAAGTACTTTATTATTAATTTTAATAAGTAACATTTTGAATAGTTTTAAGTCTAGTAAAAAAAAAAGTTTTTCCCACACAACACTGGCTACCCTTCTTAAGGATCTTAAGGATCCCCTTAGGGATGGAGTTTTCTAAAACGCTGAAAGTTCTTTTTTAGTATTCTAATAAGTCATCTTTTTGCAAAGTTTTAAGTCTAACTCAAAAAAAAGTGTTGCCCATGCAAAGCTTGCTCTCCTTTTTAACCCTATTAGGGGTGGAATTTTCTAAAACGATTTGTGTTCTTTTTTTGTTTTTTAATAAGTAATCTTTCTACAAAGTTTTAAGTGTCTAGCTCAGAAAAAGTGTTCCCCATACAAACCTTGCACCCTTTTTTAACCCCCTTAGGGAATGATTTTTGTAAAACGCCGAATGTAGTATTTTTCATGTTCTAATAAGTAATTTTTCGTCAAAATTTTAAGTCTCTATTAAAAAAAAATATGTTTTTCCCATACAAACTTTGCACCCTATTTTACCCCCTTAGGGGTGAAATTTTCCAAAACGCTGAAAGTACTTTCTTTGTATTTAAATAATCTTTCTACAAAGTTTTAGGACTCTAGCTAAAAAAAATAGTTTCCCACATACAAACTTTGCACCCCTATTTTAGCCCCCTATTTTTAGGGGTAGAATTTTCTAAAACGCTGAAAGTACTTAATTTGTATTCTGATGACTAATCTTTCTACAAAGTTTTAAGTCTCTATTTAAAAAAAATATTGTTTCCCCCATACAAAATTTGCACCCCTATTTTACCCCCTTAGGGGTAGATTTTTTTAAAACACTGAATCTAGGTACTTTATTTGTATTCTAATGAATAATTTCTCTACAAAGATTTAAGTCTCTATTTAAAAAAAAGTAGTTTTTCCCATACAAACTTTGCACTCTATTTTACCCCTTTAGGGGTAGAATTTTCTAAAACCCTGAAAGTTCTTTATTTGTATTCTAATGACTGATCTTTCTACAAAGTTTTAAGTCTCTATTTAAAAAAAAAAGGTTCTCCCATACAAACTTTGCACCCCCATTTTACCCCCTTAGGGGTAGAATTTTCAAAAATCCCTTTTTATCCCTAGCCCACGTTATAAAAGCAACATACTGTGCAAAAATCAACTCTCTAAGATTAGTAGTTTCGGCTGTGCGTTGATGAGTGAGTGAGTGAGTGAATAAGTCAGTCAGGACATAGGCATTTATTACGTATAGATAGATAGAAGATAATGAAACTCCCATTCAAATATCTCAAAAAATTATGAAGCTACATCCGTTTTAATGTCGCTTGTTAGAGTGAGAAAACGATGAGGGACTGTGACGTCAATATACTCGAGCGTCATAGTAAAAAACAATCGTTTCATATGAAGGTGCGTTTTGCGGAAAAGGGACAGAACATACCCCCTCTTAAAACTTTGGACTCTTATAACTTAATCATTACCTATATAACCTCTTGCTTTGTTTTTTTCTCCATTTGACTATATTTATTTTAAATTCTTTTTCGAGAAAATACATTATGATTATTTACCATATTTTCGATTCCTGAGCTATAACCACGAACTTCGGAATTCGAAAATATTCGGGTATCTCTATCGCACTAACCATACTCGAGTGATAGGGATGCAAATATATGAACATTGAGTATCGGTTTTCGTGGTAGCGCCGCAGGTACTTTGGCTGAATGCGCCGAGCGCGTGCCATTGTCATTCAAAAAAAACAAATTCGTGTTAATTATATTGTTCAAATTTGTTGATTTCATTTATTGAAATTACGACATAAAACGACATTTGCGCATATAAGTTCTCATATCAGAATCGAATATTTTTTTATGGTTTATATTTTAGCATTTGTCTCGTAAAGGTCTATCGTAGACGGGATTTAAATTATTAATAAGTGAAAGGCAAAGCAATTCCGCCATTTTGACGAAAATTTGACGGTTCTTATAGCTGACAGTTGGAGCAGCGTTTGATTTCAATAAAAATAAATGAAAAATTAAATGAAGTCGTATATTTCGGAAAATTAATTAACTGTCGCAGTCGGATAAAAACTATCCTAAGTTGCAGCTAGAATAATAATGTACCTATATAAAATGTTTCATATTTTTCCGTTCATGGGATGCTGAGAACATTCGAACCGCGCAAAGCTTAGTTTCAAACTGGCTGATTCTTTTTTTAATTTAGAGATTTATTATAAGTGGAGATAAACTAATTAAGTACCTACATATCTTATAACTATAATCTAATCAATATTATAATACCAATATTTAAAAACTATACCTATCTAAACTAAAACTAAACTACTTATAAAATAAAATAACTTACAAATAAAATATTTGTCCGAGTTCGCCGTCGCTGGGCAGTACATATCTTATTACACAGTGTAACCTCGTATTTTTTTAAGTTGAACTATATAACTACTATATAAGTGAGTGATACGTTTTCACAACTACAACACCTATCGGCAATACAAGATACTTATTCGGTATAGATTCCACGCGGTATAATAAAAACGTGGCCAATCTCACCCAAAGTATACTACTTAACTATCACACGTACATCGTACATAAGTTCCGAAAAACTCATTGGTACGAGCCGGGATTCGAACCCACGACCGCCGCTTGACAGCCGCATGCCTGAACCACTAGGGTACCGTAGCTTCATGTATGTATATAAAAATACCGCATTATAAATATCCATCCTGAGTTCGTCTCTCATTTGTACATACAAATATTTAGCACCATCAGTCGTGCTAAAGGCTCATTATAAACTAGCCGTTGCCCGCGACTTCGTCCGCGTAGAACTTTTTATCGTCTTAGAAAATGATTTCTCTCAATACAAAATTTGAACCCTCTTTTAGGGGATAATTAAAAAAAAAGTTGATGTTCATTTTCTAGTTTGTGAACAAACAGTCTAAAACCAAAGTTAAAAATCTCATACTTTAAAAATGCCTTGAAATACTCAAACTTTGAACCAATTTTAACACTCTTAGGGGATGAATTTGGAAAAACTCTGAAATCAGTTTTGTAGTATTTTAACGTACAGAATAAGACCGAAGTTAAAAATCTCTTACTCACACTTTAACATTTTATTGCTCGCCATTTAAAATTTGAACCCCCTTTTAAACCCCCTTAGAGGTTGAATTTTTCTAATCGCTGAAAGAACTTTTTTCGTAAACTTTTAAGTCTCTAGCTCAAAAAAAGTGTTGCCCATACAAAGCTTTCTTAACCCCCTTAGGGGTGGAATTTTCTAAAACTCTGAAAGTACTTTATTATTAATTTTAATAAGTTACATTTCGAATAGTTTTAGTCTAGTAAAAGTAAAAGTTTTTCCCACACAACACTGGCTACCCTTCTTAAGGATCTTAGGGATGGAGTTTTCTAAAACGCTGAAAGTTCTTTTTTAGTATTCTAATAAGTAATCTTTTTGCAAAGTTTTAAGTCTAACTCAAAAAAAGTGTTGCGCATGCAAAGCTTGCTCTCCTTTTTAACCCTATTAGGGGTGGAATTTTCTAAAACGATTTGTGTTCTTTTTTTGTATTTTAATAAGTAATCTTTCTACAAAGTTTCAAGTCTCTAACTCAAAACATAAACTTTCCCTGATAAAAACTTTGCACCCCTTTTTATCCCCCTTAGGGATAGATTTTTTCAAAACGCTGAAAGTCTTTTTTTTTGTATTTTTATAAGTAATCTTTCTACAAAGTTTTAAGTGTCTAGCTCAGAAAAAGTGTTCCCCATACAAACCTTGCACCCTTTTTTAACCCCCTTAGGGAATGATTTTTGTAAAACGCCGAATGTAGTATTTTTCATGTTCTAATAAGTAATTTTTCGACAAAATTTTAAGTCTCTATTAAAAAAAAATATGTTTTTCCCATACAAACTTTGCACCCTATTTTACCCCCTTTGGGGTGAAATTTTCCAAAACGCTGAAAGTACTTTCTTTGTATTTAAATAATCTTTCTACAAAGTTTTAGGACTCTAGCTAAAAAAAATAGTTTCCCACATACAAACTTTGCACCCCTATTTTAGCCCCCTATTTTTAGGGGTAGAATTTTCTAAAACGCTGAAAGTACTTAATTTGTATTCTGATGACTAATCTTTCTACAAAGTTTTAAGTCTCTATTTAAAAAAAATATTGTTTCCCCCATACAAAATTTGCACCCCTATTTTACCCCCTTAGGGGTAGATTTTTTTAAAACACTGAATCTAGGTACTTTATTTGTATTCTAATGAATAATTTCTCTACAAAGTTTTAAGTCTCTATTTAAAAAAAAGTAGTTTTTCCCATACAAACTTTGCACTCTATTTTACCGCTTTAGGGGTAGAATTTTCTAAAACCCTGAAAGGTCTTTATTTGTATTCTAATGACTGATCTTTCTACAAAGTTTTAAGTCTCTATTTAAAAAAAAAAATGTTTCCCCCATACAAACCTTGCACCCCTATTTTACCCCCGTAGGGGTGGAATTTTCCAAAACGCTGAAAGTGTTTCATTTGTATTCTAATAACTAATTTTTCTACAAAGTTTAAGTCTATAGCTCAAAAAAAAAAGGTTCTCCCATACAAACTTTGCACCCCTATTTTACCCCCTTAGGGGTAGAATTTTCAAAAATCCCTTTTTATCCCTAGCCCACGTTATAAAAGCAACATACTGTGCAAAAATCAACTCTCTAAGATTAGTAGTTTCGGCTGTGCGTTGATGAGTGAGTGAGTGAGTGAATAAGTCAGTCAGGACATAGGCATTTATTATGTATAAATAGATAGAAGATAATGAAACTCCCATTCAAATATCTCAAAGAATTATGAAGCTACATCCGTTTTAATGTCGCTTGTTAGAGTGAGAAAACGATGAGGGACTGTGACGTCAATATACTTGAGCGTCATAGTAAAAAACAATCGTTTCATATGAAGGTGCGTTTTGCGGAAAAGGGACAGAACATACCCCCTCTTAAAACTTTGGACTCTTATAACTTAATCATTACCTATATAACCTCTTGCTTTGTTTTTTTCTTCATTTGACTATATTTATTTTAAATTCTTTTTCGAGAAAATACATTATGATTATTTACCATATTTTCGATTCCTGAGCTATAACCACGAACTTCGGAATTCGAAAATATTCGGGTATCTCTATCTCTATCGCACTAACCATACTCGAGTGACAGGGATGCAAATATATGAACATTGAGTATCGGTTTTCGTGGTAGCGCCGCAGGGGACCGATTTGTGACTTTCGAGCGCTCGAAATCAAAAGCGAGCGGTAGAAAATAATCGCATGCGAAAATTTGTCACGATTATTTTCGCATGAACCCAATAATAGGTATTTTTGAAATTCATCACTCGAAAGCTAGTGGTTTGGCTATTTATACTTTTGCGCTTCGTTGTACGCAGAAATTCGATAAGTACTGGTTATTTAAAATTGTATTCTACACATGGAATAAAAATAAAACATCATTAGAAGGTCTATTTTAGGCTATAATATTATATATGTTTAAGTGTTTTTTGTGTGTTTTATGCGTTACATAACAGAAAAAACTAAGAACGTAGTAAATAATACCTAGTAAACGAAACGTTTCGTTTCCCGCCTGTTATAAAAGTAAAGCCGCGTCCGCTGCGCCATGTTTTCGTGGTTTTTAAACGTCAAACATGTTTTGCCAATCAAAATAATACCCTATTTGTTTGCCGAAACTGACGGAAACATGTTAGTTGTTTAAAAACATGGAAAACATTGGTGCAGCGGACCCGGCTTAATACAAATTACAAATGATAGACAATTTGTCACAACAACTTTCTTTAGTTAGAATGAGACAGCAATTCATACTTTTCATTCTAAGTATAGCGAGTTGTTGTGAATCATTGCCAGGCCTTTACATATTACTATATCTCTGAGAGAGAGAGAGAGACAGACAAGTTAAATTATTTAATTTTAAAACAAACCCGCCAAAAGACTAAGTTCACAAAATTCGGTAGAAAAATAATATAAAATATATTAATCTTTATTTATCTCTTTCTAAGTTCATTGTCAGTCCAAAATTAAATACAAGTGAAGTGTCCAAATTGTCGGCACTTATTTTCTACCGATAGAATTGAATACGAGTGGTCAATACCACTCGTTTTTGAATTTTCTATTGCTCGGATTTCAAAAATAGTATTTCATCGTTTCTGACAGTTTTCGAGTGAAAGAGTCGAGCGCTCGAAAGTCAAAAATCGGTCCCCATGTACTTTGGCTGAATGCACCGAGCGCGTGCCATTGTCATTAAAAAAAAACAAATTCGTGTTAATTATATTGTTCAAATTTGTTGATTTCATTTATTGAAATTACGACATAAAACGACATTTGCGCATATAAGTTCTCATATCAGAATCGAATATTTTTTTATGGTTTATATTTTAGCATTTGTCTCGTAAAGGTCTATCGTAGACGGGATTTAAATTATTAATAAGTGATAGGCAAAGCAATTCCGCCATTTTGACGAAAATTTGACGTTTCTTATAGCTGACAGTTGGAGCAGCGTTTGTTTTCAATAAAAATAAATGAAAAATTAAATGAAGTCGTATACTTCGGAAAATTAATTAACTGTCGCAGTCGGATAAAAACTATCCTAAGTTGCAGCTAGAATAATAATGTACCTATATAAAAATTTTCATATTTTTCCGTTCATGGGATGCTGAGAACATTCGTACCGCGCAAAGCTTAGTTTCAAACTGGCTGATTCTTTTTTTAATTTAGAGATTTATTATAAGTGGAGATTAATTAAAATATAACGTTTAATCTATGTTTAAATATTACTATCGCCTAGAACTGGGACCGATTTTTGACTTTCGAGCGCTCGACTCTTTCACTCGAAAACAGTCAAAAACGATGAAATGTTATTTTTGAATTACGAGCGATAGAAAATTCAAAAACGAGTGGTATTGACCACTCGTATTCAATTCTATCGGTAGAAAGTAAGTGCCGACAATTTGGACACTTCACTTGTATTTAATTTTGGACTGACAATGAACTTAGAAATAGATAAATAAATTTTATATTATTTTTCTGCCGAATTTTGTGGCTGAAAACAAAGAACGTAGTCTTTTGGCGGGTTTGTTTTTTAAGTTAAATAATTTAACTTGTATGTCTCTCTCTCTCTCTTTGCACATGTTAAAAAGAGACAGAAATAATTATAGTGATATGATATGTAAAGGCCTGGGAATGATTCACAACAACTTGCTATACTTAGAATGAAATGTATGAACGTCTCATTCTAACTAAAGAAAGTTGATGTGACAATTTGTATCATTTGTAATTTGTTTTGTTTTTATAACAGGCGGGAAACTAAACGTTTCGTTTACTAGGTATGATTTACTACGCTCTTAGTTTTTCGTGTTATGTAACGCATAAAACACAAAAAAAAAACACTTACAGTACCGGTCGAAAGTTTAAGTTCACCCTTTGTTTTTGGTACAAATTTGTACTTTTGTGCGATAATGTTTTGCAGTTCAGATGTCGAAAATTGTTTCCAACTGAGCTATTACCACGAACTTCGAATCTCGAACTTCGTATATGTGCATCTCTATCGCACTTATGGTTTATGGTACTCAAGGGACAGAGATGGAGATATACGAAGTTCGAGATTCGAAGTTCATGGTAGCGCCGCTGATCCGTTATTGTTTACAGAGATGTGTTTGATTAGTCAGACACAATTTACGTAGATTTCTAAACAACTCATTCCCTAAAAACCAACATTGTATCTGAGCATTGTACGTTTTAAGTGGCAAGGCCATATGGCCCAGCCTTTGCCGTCATTCCTATAAGATTTTAGGGAATGCGTTGTTTAGATATATGTACGTGAATTGTGTCTGACTAATTAAACAAATCTCTGGAAACAATAACGGATCAGTTGGAAACAAATTTCGGCTTCCGAACTGCAAAAAACTATTGCCCAAAAGTACTCATTTGTACCTAAAACAAAGAGTGAACTTAAACTTTTGACCGGTAGTGTAAATATTAATATTCTCGCTAGAAATACACCTTCTAATGATGTTTTATTTTTATTCCATGTGTAGAATACAATTTTAAATAACCAGTAGTTATTGAATTCCTGCGTACAACGAAGCGCAAAAGTATAAATAGTCAAACCACCTAGCTTTCGAGTGATGAATTTCAAAAATATCTATTATTGGGTTCATGCGAAAATAATCGTGACAAATTTTCGTATGCGATTATTTTCTACCGCTCGCTTTTGATTTCGAGCGCTCGAAAGTCAAAAATCGGTCCCGCTGGTCGTATAAATACACTTTTTAATTAAATCTATTAAACAAAATATTGAAGATATCCCAAAATTTGGGCCTTTTAGGGATGATGAAAATGAAATATTGCTATAAAACAAGAACAACTTTTTCATCACACTTGCTCATAAATGATGTTATTCTATGCCTGTATACGGAAGGACAATGGCCTTAATTGTTCCCACGGGGAAATAATGGTCCCAAGGGAAGTAATGAGCTTGTGTGTGATCTGATTGGTTAAGCAAATCTTGACGGCCGCGTACGACAAGAATTCTGGCTCTGTGATTGGTAATCGAGCAGGCCATGCCCTGCAAGAACCACATGCTCCATGCTCTGTGATTGGTTGAAATATTGAAACTACGCCCCCCACTCGCACTGATCTGGAAGTGAACTTGTCAATTTCGTCAACATTTGATTGGTGCGCTTGTATAAAACATAGATTTTTCTGTCTTTTGAAGTTATTTATTTCTTCGCAAATGTGATGAAAAACATTGTGTATAACACCGGCGTAAGAATATTGCAAACTCGAGTCATCAAAAGCCCTCCGCCTCACGGCGTCGGGCTTCTGATAGACTCTCGTTTGCAATATTCCTCATACGCCCCTTGTTAAACAATGTACTATTTTAATAACAAAATAAAACACATGCGGGATTCTTTATATCAGCCCATATCATTATATTTATAAATCAGTGCTTTATTCACTCATTATTTATTTGACGTACTTTTAGTTAGGCATACATAGTGGGCCTTCCTACGGCAATTTTACTTCAGTTTAATAAAATCTCCTAAAAATACGTTAATAAAAAAACTGGCCAAGTGCGAGTCGGACTCGCGCACGAAGGGTTCCGTACCATTATCAATAAAAATAATTATTTTATTTTGTTTTTAGTACTTATTTAGTGTTATAGCGGCAACAGAAATACATAATCTGTGAAAATTTCAACTCTCTAGCTATCACGGTTCTTGTGATACAGCCTGGTGACAGACAGACGGACGGACAGCGAAGTCTTAGTAATAGGGTCCCGTTTTACTCTTTGAGTACGGAATCCTAAAAATATTGTATGTTCTTTATAGAGGAACATTTACGCAGTAGTACATACACAAGTCGTGTTCTTTATTGAAAACTCACCCTAAAATAAGGTACCTACAAAGGTAATAGGTATGTGAAACAAATTCTATTTAAGGTATGAAACTATGAAGTCTCCTTCCCACTTTCTTAATACAAGTAAAGACTATTTAGTAAACACGAAAACACGAACAAATTGCAACGAATATTATCGGTTTTTAGGGTTCCGTAGCCAAAATGGCAAAAACGGAACCCTTATAGTTTCGTCATGTCCGTCTGTCCGTATGTCACAGGCATTTTACTCGAAAACTATAAGTTGTATTTAAATGAAATTTGGTGTAAAGGTGTATTTTGATGGCCGCTATATAGTTATGCAATGAAATGACTAAAATATTTTTTTACGGGGGCACTCCATACTTGTAACTGTATGTCAAAAAAAAATATTTCACACTAAGTCCATATGTGATACATAAAACGATAGGTCTTTTAAAATAACTATAAGGTTATTCAGCACTTTTTTTGATTATAAGAATATACTCGGAGATAATCGCTACGAAAGGCACGAAAATTGTGCCCCCCCCCCCCCCTCTAACTTTTGAACGGTGAAAGTGAAAAATTTTAAAAAAATCATGGACATAGTGCTTGACAAATTCTTTCGCCAAAAAGTGTTTTGAAAAAGATCGGTGTAAAGGATTTCGAGTAATTGCTGAAAAACTGATTTCCCTATAGAAAAGAATGTAAGTGCCGTAAGGTTTGTATGACGATACGACCTTTTTAATATAATTTTAAAATATTACAAGCATATCAGTGGCGTATTTCAAATTTCAATTACAATACATAAATCCATATCCATACCTACTTAATATCATAATAAATGCGAAAGTTACTCTGTCTGTCTGTTTCAATGAAATAAGGTAGGTATAGGAGTTTAGTAGGTAGTTTTGAGAGCCTGAGAAGGACATAGGATAGTTTTTTTTCATCGTGGAAGTCAACTCTTAAAGGGCTTAATTGCGATAACGATAATTGATGCTGCGCCTGTGCCGGCTGTGTCATGCTCATGTCTTATACTTAGCAGTAGGTAATAGCATATTGTTGCTCTTTGATTTTGTTTAGGCGTTTAACAAAAAATACGTTTAAGGCATAAGCGGACGAAGTCGCGGCTAAAAGTTTGTTTAGTGATATATTTTACGGGGAACGGTCAATATTGAGAAATCGTTTTGTATAGACCGCAGGAACGGTTTGAAATCGAAGATCAACTTACAACTTAATTATATTAATTATGCTGGACGAGTCAATTTTGAAACCGGCATTTTGACCTCTAATCATTAATTGTTGTTAACCAGCTCTAAGTTCTTTATTTTCATGCCACGTGAAAACAGTGAACAGTTGGTTTGTTACTTAAACTAATACTGAAACTACCCAATAATAAACAAACAGCTTAAATAAGTAGTTTGTAGGTAAGAAAAGTTTTATTAACGATCCACCTACGTCGGCAATATATTGGATAAGAAGAGATTTTTTAATTAGTTATGAATAAGTTACGGTAGGACCCTACGCTGCGGTTCACCTTCGGTCTCTTATCAAATTACTTAAGTATTTAAAGGTGATGAAGAGGCCAGGCCTGGATCTTCCACTTTTGCCATGCGATTTGAATACTATTCTAGAAATCATTTACCAAGGGGATAGGTAGGTAGGGGGTAGGGGATCGTATAATCGTATTCCATAATGTACTCTGATGTCTATTTTATGGGAGAAACTTAGAGTAGCTTTGTTGAGTCCTTTACCTTACCTGGTTTTGTAGAAGCAGTAAGAACAACACCTGAGCAAGCATCTTCGAATACAGGATAAGGAGTCTTAGCATGGGCAAAAACAACACTGTCCTAGAAATTATTATGAGCAATTCTACATTGTCCTAGAATTTATTATGAGCAAGCAAGCAACATAGCCGGACATGTAGAAGCATTTTTTCTTAAATATATTATATTATAATACAAGGTGATTTGCATAGTTTAGGTCTCCCAAATGCGCCTTCGAAACGTACTTTATACTAACGGACTTTATAGTTTTTGGAGATGTTAACGAAGACTTTCTTCGTTCAAGTCGTTTAGATATATTTATGCAAAATGCTGGATAAACAGCTTTTCTGCTACCCTGTGTTACCACGCGAGGAGGAACTCATTAAGACCTTAACCAGCCTGACCTGTGCAGCGAAATTACTGATTAAACATCACGACGCTAACAAATTCCTTGTGGCTATTAAGTATATAATATGGCTTAAATGTAAGGTTAATATTTATCACAGAATGCAGATCCTCGTTTAGCACATTATTGTACGAACGAGTGAAGTCCTCCGAGTCTACAGGAACAATCCGACATTCGTATGAATGTATGTATTTGTATACTTATTTGTTCGGTGATAGGTACTCGGTTCGGTACGGAATTTGTTAGGCGAATGAATAAGACAACAATATTTTATCAAATTAGTCAAGACGTTCACAGTTTGGGGAGATCCACTAGTCGTAATGATCCACTAGTTTGTGTAGTATATAGTAGGCACGGAACCCTTTCGTTGTGCGTGGTCCGACACGCACTTGGCCGCTTTTTTTATTTTATTTTACTTCATATAAATAGGTCATATTATACACAAACCAATAACCAATACGATTTCTGTATAGTTTCAGAAACGTACATACGTATAAATACCTACTTCAAAAGGTAAGAATAATATTAACATTCCTTGATGTTAACACTGCCGAGACTCGATCTACTTAATGGTACTGTGGGTAGAAATAGAAAGTTAATGTAGGTATTTAGAAAAATATTTCATACTAAAATGAGGGTGGGAACTTAAAAGACAATAAAGTGAATGATTGATGTTTGTTTGGAGTATTGATGTTTTAATATGAACGCAAGTAAGAAATAGGTTAAGTGCGAATCGGTCTTGCACTCGATGGGTTCTGTAGCTATCACAAACGGGTGTATGCTATAATTTCATATGCCATAGTTTTTACATTCCATAATAATCTTTTTCCATAGTTTTAGAGTCATTAATCTGAATGGACATAGGTAAAGCTAGTTTTACCTAATTAAGACTGCCATAATTAACTTTTGCCATTAAAGAAACGCATGATAATATTCGGTTCTGGCAAAATTTAGGGTCGCAGTTCAACCTAACACTCCTCCTCGCTTCGTTCGTCGTCGTACCTAACGTAAACCTGCCTTAGGGTAGAATAGGTAGGCTACGCTACCTGCAGCACCGGAGCCAACACTTCCATAATGGGACACGTTATTTTACATCATATCACCCTAGTATTTAAGGAATTGTGCAATCAACTCTCTTTTTGACTTACTTTACTGGAAATTGGAGTAGTAATAAATATTACCAAATTACTTTAAAATCTGTTTACTTCTGTTTGTACACACCAGATTTATGAATTAAAATGATTATGACTTTTGAATTCTATGACAAATGATATTATTGCACTTGATATTATGAGAAATGCTCATTATGCCAGTTGTCAGTTGTATGGCAAGTAAAATTTATGGCTTACCTATAATTTTGAATCAACTAGAATTATGGCATTTACCGTTATGGCAAGTGAAAATTATTACAAGTAAAATTATGAAAAACGTAGGTATCCCCAAGCGCAGCCTTAGTATGTAATAGGCATTGGGGTGCGAAACTGCAAAAACCGGCCAAGTGCGAGTCGGACTCGCGCACGAAGGGTTCCGTACCATTATCTATAAAAATGGCAAAAAAAATCACGTTTGTTGTATGGGAGCCCCCTTCAATATTTATTTTATTCTGTTTTTAGATTTCATCTGTGAAAATTTCAACTCTGATGTCTAACGTCTAACTATCACGGTTCATGAGATACAGCCTGGTGACAGACGGACAGACAGATAGACAAACGGACAGCGGAGTCTTAGTAATAGCCAGTAATAGGGTCCCGTTTTACCTTTTGGGTACGGATACGGAACCATAAAAAAGAGCAATTTTACCAACTTGGTGACAAAAGTTAAAGTTGCCTCTCAAGATGCGCCTGTCCCTTTTTGGCGCTTTGATTTATTTCGCGCATGTTGTTGACAAGTTGATGTATGGCGCTGCCGAAATATTTGCGAGACGTTTTGGGTAAAAAGTGCCTGTCCAATGGACGTCAATGATATATTTATACCGTATCACAATGGAATAAGGTACAAAGTGTAAACATATCTTTGACGTCGACGTGTGACTTTGATGTGGATGTGTGTATGTTTAAAAGCAGAGGTTTCAAGGGCACAGCGGAATGTCATCTCGCTCGTATGTGGAGCAGCCCAACTGGGGATGTACCTCCACCTTACAGAAGACCGCAGCCATAATAACACCACTGCTTTGTAGTGTTGCTATATTATTGCATGCTATGAAGCATGTGGTGTTGTGTTCCTGGTGGTGAGTAAGGTCGCCAGAACTCCCTAGGATGCGCTGTGTTGGGAGGGAGGGACCTGCATGTTTATCTGCCAACACAGCGAATCCTCAAGTGAATAAAGGGTTGGCAACGCGCTTGTGATTCTTCTGGAGTCACAAGTGTCCATAGGCTACGGTACCAGCTTAACATCAGGCAGGTAAGCTTGTTTGCCACCGTCGTTCTATAAAAAAGAGGCAATGTATTATGTAAACCCACACCACAAACCACATATACTTAAGTATGAGTTGAGATTGTTGAATGTGGCTGATTTATTATAAAATTGTCATTGGAACTTGAACCTTATGCCCTCGATCTTAGAGTTGTTTTTTGAATGGACTACTATATAGCAATTCGGCGCGGTAAAGGTGATGACCTGGTAAAGGTTGCGGGAGTCCGCTGGATGCGGGTGGCGCAGGACCGGCCATTGTGGCACTCTTTGGGGGAGGCCTATGTCCAGCAGTGGACGTCTTTCGGCTGATATGATGATGATGATGAGGTATGAGTGGTAACAAAACCTTCGAATACGCGCGACGCGACGTCGCGAAATGTTTTGATGAATCTTAATATGGAGAATATCGTAGTTATCTAACAGCAGAAAAAAAATCGAAGTACTTAACTGAGCAGGGGCAAAATTTCAACTTGGACTTTATCATCAATGGTCGTGTTTTTCATTGCTGCTTGAGTCCCTCATGACATGAACCTCTTCTTAAGCCCCTTGCTATAGTTGCAATAGATTCGCTAGTTAGTAGGTAAGTAGGTACTTTTAAAGTTATAAAATCAAACTTAGATGTTTTTAGACGTTTTCCCAAATATACCTACAATAAGATAGTAAATACTAATCTATATAAATAAGTAAACTTCGGAAAGTATGTTGTAATTTTGATTGTCCGCTTCACTCTTTGCTTTTAAGTACTTATTGAAATTCATTGTTTGTTTAAGTTTGAGGACCGCCTTTTTTGAAATAGGTTAATAATGACGGTTTACCATGTTAGGTAATAAGGAAACGCCATTTTCCTCGTGTTTATCTAAACAGGAGATGTGAAGAAGTGTTTTTTTTATACCACTTCGGTGGCAAACAAGTTTACGGCCCACCTGATGGTAAGTGGTTACCGTAGCCTATGGAGGCTTGCAACTCCAGGGGTGTTACATGCGCGTTGCCGACCATTTAAGAATTTATACACTCCTTGTGTTTGTGTTTATGGACAATCACTTTTAACGACCGGTTTATTCTGTCAACGAGGCTGGTTGTCCTGGGTTCAAAGCCCGGGAAGAGCAAATATTTGCTTGAGTATTTGTTTCCGAGAGTGCTATTTCTATACATCATATCTACTTAGAATAATAACGCCTAGAATGATAGTTTCATACGGCTGACGCGCCAAGCGTGAGGCATAAAATGGACTCATGTAGTTGTGATCAACTCGTATTTACACGCGCCAATACGCACACAAACGCACCAATTTTGTTCCGACGATCGGCGTACTACGCCATTTATGGCTGAGTGGCCTCACCGTTGCGCGTGAAGTGCGTTTCTAGGCGTTATTATTCTAGGATCATAATTATATAGGTTACAGGTTGTACGCGGACTGGGTTTCCGCAACTCGACGTCATAAATGCGCCTGTTTTGCGTATTTCTATACATCATATTATTCGTCGTTTATATGTATCGCGGCGAGTCCTGATCCCTGACAGCTGTCATCTCCATACAATTTATAACCTTAAAATGTTCACAGATTATGAATATCAGGTGCCGCTATAACAACAAATACTAAAAACAAAATAAAATATTTTTTTAAGGGGGTTCCCATACAACAAATGTGATTATTTGCCGTTTTTATAGATAATGGGTACGGAACCCTTCGTGCGCGAGTATAACTCGCACTTGGCCGGTTTTTCTTCATTATCACCACAACATGTGTAGGTAAAATACTTATCTACCTATGTTGATAAAATATATAAGTTCTTATAGCCAGATAAACCGTCTATTGGAACATATATGTTGCATCTCGCAAAAAAACGTATTCTAGCAGAAAACATGGTTGTCGAGGGGTAATCACGTAACGTTCCGAATGCGCGTCGGTACAATTTAACTGTCAAATTTTCTATATAAAAAGTGACATTTAGACCTACCTGACGATCGTACAATGCGTTACGTGATCAAATTGCTAGTGACAAAACGCAATTTTCATACAAATCGGGGGACACGACCGCTGGGCAACCAGTGAAATTAAGGTCAATTTGGTTTTTTTGAAATACATTTGTCATGTAAGTATATTAATTGAGTAACGAATGCGACAACAATTAAGAACAGCTGAGGGGTAATCACGAAACGTTCCGAACGCGCGTCGGTACAATTTAACTGTCAATTTTCCATATAAAAAGTGACATTTAGACCTACCCGACGTTCGTACAATGCGTTACGTGATCGACCTACAGGCATCGTATTTTCTTGTAATCGGGTCGTTCTTCTTTTCGATCGACAATAGCCTGTCCTTCGTCTTATTACGGCGTCGGATTTGAGTACCTATTGATGTTTACGGTTTTATAATGTTCAAATGAACGTTCATATTGTAAGTATTTTATTAATTAATATTATTTAATATTTCACTTTCTCACACAAGCATTTTTTTTAATACTTACATTGATATTTCGTAGAATGCCGTAACAGAGTGGTAAACCGAAATGTGCTCCCCAATGAAAGAGTCCACTTCGTCACATTATTAAAAAGAAAACCAACATTAAAAATATATATTTATTAGCCGGGAAGGAAACTTTAATTAGTCCTAATGAAGAAACATATGCATTTTTTTAATCACACACCTAAACCACAATTTTTCATAGGTCGTTATTGTCGGTAAAAAAGAAGAACGACGTAATCACCTTTTAAACAGAAAATAGTAGAAACGGGGAGGGCACTAAAAAGCTGATTCACCCAATTGTACTGAGAAGACAGCTGTTTTAGGAATCAATGTCATATGAAGCGTTCATAGCCTAGCGGCGCCTAGCCTGCGAATCGGAAACGATAACGCAGGTTAAGCAAAGATGGCAGCGGTCAGTCTTTGGATGGGTGACCGCCTGTTTGAGTGGTTACTATAAATGAGCGCTTCCGTGCTTTGGAAGGCACGCTAAGCAGTTGATCTCGGCTGCTGTATTTGACATGCATGATATTGACCTGTAAAATATGACATTTTATCAATAAAGTTGTTGAATCTGTCTATGACAGTAGTCGTTAAGCCGAGTTAGAGGCCTTCGGGCGGCTTAAGGTGGTTCGATTGCCATACAAAGCGTTATTTGACATTCGCAGGCTAACGGCGTGATATTTTAAGAAACTTATGTAACAAACTTTCTTCAATTGGCTTCCCATTTGCGCCAAATTCCCCCTTTCCTAGAATAAACTTGTATAAACTAGATTAATTTGAGAAAAATAGTTTTCCCAAAATATCACGTGACAAACCAATTTCTCAAATTAATCTAGTTTATACAAGTTTATTCTAGGAAAGGGGGAATTTGGCGCATATGGGATGCCAATTTATGAAAGTTTGTTACATAAGTTTCTTAAAATATCACGCCGTTAGCATGCGAATGTCAAATAACGTTTTGTATGACAATCGAACCACCTTAAGAACCTCTAACAGTCGAGTTGCCCGCTCACTTGACAAAGGGGGGACAACTGTCACTTGCGTCCGCAGGAGCTACCTACCACAACCCTGCACGTGTTCCCTGGGTAGTACTAAAGAGTGACAAACTCAAAGGCCAAATAATGTATGCCATACTACGATTAAATAAAAAAAAAATAGGAATCAAGACTCCCCGCGATACGTACCTAACTATAACTCAAGTCTTATTACCTAAGCTTACTACGGTGTTCGATTTGAGTAAGATCGTCCCTAATATGTAATTATTAATTTATTTCTTATTTTCCAGCTACGGTCCTCTGCAGCTGAGTCCATAGAGCGTCGTCTTGTCGTCTATAAAAGGCCGGCGCCGCTCGCGCACGGCGCACTCGGGATCGGAGCGGGACGTAAGTAATCACTAATCACTTTCTTTACACGCCGCCATCTTGTTCACAACCACGTGTTAGTAATGTGCAGATTTCAGCACGTGTTTTTGAAATGCTTTCTGTTTCTTCTTCTTCAATCTAGCGTTATCCCGGCCTTTTCCAGGGTCCGCTTTCCTACTCACTTTCCTCCACTTTGCACGATCCACGCTTTCTGTTTAACGTAATTTAATTGATTTATATCTAGCTTCTAATTTGTGAACCGCCTACTGCCGTGACTGCCGTAGCTACTACAAATATTCCGGGAATTTCAAAACCACGTGCTCAAAATGTTGAGTGTTTTTAATTTAAAGACCACAGTGCTCAAAAAGTGGAGTGTTTTTAATTTAAAGACCACGTGCTCAAAATGGGCAGTGTTTTAATGCCATTATCATGTAAATAGTGGAGTGTAATAACGTGAGTAACTGCGCAGTTTAAGAAATTCACACATCTTTTTTCAAGTTCCGATTTTAGAGCACGTGTGACCCAAACTATCTTCTTCCATTGGTCATGCAATTAGTTAAAAAAACAATCTCTTTTTTGGTGTCCAGACTTTAAAAGTATTTTTTGTGTATTTCTGTTGATTTTGATTCTTTTTTTTGCAGTGAGCCAGGGTACCCGCTTATACCGAGCCTGCGGCAGCATGGTGAGTCGGTTTTTGCTATTTTTCACTTAATTGTTGTAACCAAGCGTAACTCCATGTTGGTAAACGGTAATCGTAACATATGGATGGCTGCAATTCCAGGCGACTCGAAAGGGCGTTGACGATCCGCATCATTATTATCTGAACAAGTGTCTTAAACGACTTAGAGTTAAATTTGTTTGTACTAAATATATATGATATGGAACATGATTCCCCAATCAAATTCACCTCGTAACAGCGGCAGCCTGTAAAGACATTATTACTTTGGGCGTAGGTAGATATTTATAACTCGTTACCGCAGGTGAGCGACGTAAGCCGCAACAATGCGAACATCTTTATGCATGGGTTAAAACGAGACAGATATATAGTAGATCCGACCACATTAACCGAAGAACATTACGCATCGTCGCGCTGGACGCCTTCCGTGACTAGGAAAAGACCTGAGAATATGTTCTGATGTACTGTATTGTCCACAGGCAGGTAGCATCAGCACCTGGCTACGGCAGCAGGCCCGGCCGCCCGGTGCGGCCGCCGCCGGCGTCGCGGGACGTCGGACGGGGGCGCGGCTGGCCGCGCGGCTGCCCCGCTCCTGGGGAGCGGCTAGCAGTGGACGCGCAGAGACAACCGCGTTGGTGAGTGACACTTCTGTATACATCCCTGTATCTTGTATTGTAGATGAACAGCTGGCAGCTCCTGGCGAGTGGACGCGCAGTAAACCCACGTTGGTGAGTACACTGAAAGAAAGAAAGAAGACATTTATTTACTACACAAAAGACAACAGAGACAAAGGGAGTAGACATACTCGTACATTACAATTTAACACATATTTATTGTGTGTGTCTTCGCGGCAGTGAATCGGAGTGAAGCCTCAGGTAAGCCTATCGTTCTCTTTTCCTTTCTCTACTTACGATCCGTCAGATAAGCGGCAGAATCCCGCTTCCGGACCTAATCTGACATGGATTTTAATGTACTTCACATAACGCGCTATCGCTGTTGGACAACGTTTCATCAAGCCAAGAAGACCCGCTTACCAAAGTAAGTTATCCTTTTTTTGTCTCTCAGTCACTAATGTATTCCTAGGGGACTGTACATGCTGACGAACACTAGCAGAAAAGGCGAGAACATCTGCGTTGGTGATTACTGGGACCTTGCCTTCTCCTCGATTTCAATCGTGCATGAAGAATGCCAGAAAGTAATTTCTGACGAGCATCTTAGAAGACGCGCTTTCTTAGACGAATAGCGTTGGTAAGTAATTCAGCGAGATTAGTAATTAGCGATGGACGCGCTTTGGAAAAAGATTTTGGTTAGTGTGAAAACATTCAACTTCTGTCAATATCTAGATTCGTTTCTGAAAGCAGGAGTGCAAGCAGTGGACGAGCTATTGAAAACCAGGGTTACAGAATGTATACCTACCTTTTCATGCCTTATGTTGTTCTTTAGTTTGTTTACACGCCTAAAACCCAATTTCCTACTTCTTAAAATTTTATGAGGCGAGGAGATTTTTTAAGAACTTTCCGTATTAGCTATCGAAGCTTATTATGCTATTACTTTTAGCTAGCTAGGTACGTAAAAGATCCAGAGACTAACCCCATAATTATAACTTATAAAGAATATTATGAAAGTGTTGTCAAGATAATAGCAAGTGAAAATTAGCGATCTCTGCCTACCCTCTGACAAACAGCCATGATTATTTGTAAGTAATGTCTCACGTATACATTCTTTGTTCCAGATTGCGGAGTTGTAAGGAACAGCCGTATTGCAGTTCAAACATTAAGAAAATCAAACCTTTTAATATTTTAGTTAAGTCTTTATAGTTGTGTTTAAGAAAATCAAACCTTTTAATATTTTAGTTAAGTCTTTATGTATAGTTCGTTCACCAGTCTTTCACAGTTATTATGATCCACCGCTCGCTGTATTTTTCCGTTAATGATAATGCAAGATAGATAGTTCCATAGCCGCCTCGCCTTACACAATACACAATTTTAGAGATAAGTTTATTGTTTAATCCATTTTATAACTCAGTCGGCTTTAGTTAAGTTTCTTTTTTGACCCTTAGGTTATATATTGTTTTGCTATTAAACGTGTTTTTTTCCTTTCTTTAATGCTGGTATTTTTATTTTACTCTTCAATCTTACCCTAGTTGCCCTAGCTACGGTTAGGGCAACTAGGAATAACCTTACCTGTAACCAAAACTACATTACCATCCAGAAAATGTAGTTTTTCACACCTGCTATTCAGAAAAGAGCCCCCCCCCCCCCCCTCTAATGACGGATCAAAGTTGCAATGTTCCATAGAAGATGTGAAATATGCCACTCGGTAGCAAAATTATGCCGTCTTGGGCGTACCTAAACAATTCAATAATCCTTCGATACGCTCAATATACAATATACCGCTCGCGCCATTAGGTACATCATTTTGCTGCCTTGAGTCACAATCTACCTATTTGTTGCCAATCAATGGTAGTTTACCTCTTGACCTAAGTTTGTTATTTTTCTTTATAGGCCAGCCCGTAGAGGTTCAAAGCACCCTGGGGTACGTTGCAAGTGGTGGTGTAGAAGATTTTTTTTTAAATATTGTTGACATCGATACAACCGATCAAATATCAAAAATGGTTACACGAGATATCTTGGGACAACTTTCGGCAGCCACAAATCCTCGAAATTTTGAGACTTTTTTTGGTTTCTCACTCGTGGCTTCTATACGGTGCATCCTAGCGAAAAGTTATTTATAAGGAAATTAAAGAACATAAAATTATGCGTCTAATAAGTACCAATACATACTAATTCGGTTCAGCGACATAGTAGAAAACCATGGTCGAAAATTAGGCTTTCCTCAACTTTGTTAGTTATTTCAAGATATTGTCTTCTGGCTGTCGTGGCAGAGAGATGGGACAGCGCCCTAATCAGGCACTGGACCTCTCAGCACTTAAGTTTAGGTACTAACATAGTTATTTAAGTTTATTGTAATACTAACATCTATGGATTATTTTGTCCGAAATAAATGCTTTTTATTTTTTATTTTTATTTTTTTATTGGTTTTTAGGCTTCTGCGTTTCAATTTTGAATTTAACTATAGGTTTTAGCTCCTCAATTGTAGGAATTTACAGAATTCATCAGTCATTTCAGCATTAGTATCATCATAACTGGTAATCGAAGAGCTGGAAGTTTTCTCGTGCAACGCATCAGCATTGCAGTTAAGTGAGGAAATACTGCCAGCATACTCGGTACAATGCCTAGAGGGCCTTTTTAGGGTTCCGTAGCCAAAATGGCAAAAACGGAACCCTTATAGTTTCGTCATGACAGCCCGTCAATCCGTCTGTCCGTATGTCACAGGCATTTTACTCGAAAACTATAAGGTGTATTTGAATAAAATTTAGAGGATAGATGTATTTTATTAGCCACTACGTAATTCTAAAATGAAATGACAAAAAAGATATTATTTTAGAGGTGCACTCCATACATATAACTGTAAGTCAAAAAAAACATCGTATGTCCACGTGTGGCACATCAATCGATAGGTCTTTTAAAATAAATATAAGGTTTCTCAGCAAGTTTTTCGTTTAAGTGAAAATAGTCGGAGATAATCGCCTACGTCTGTCAGTAGAGGTTCAAAGCACGGGGTACTTTGCAAAAGTTGGTGTAGAAGATTTTATTTTTTATGTCATGTAATATGGATACAACCGAGGAAGTATCAAAAATAGTTACACGAAATACCTCGGGACAACTTTTGGCAGCTACAAATCCTGGAAATTTAGTGACTTTCGGGGCATAATTTCATGTTTTTTAATTCCCTAGTGTACAACTTTTCGCTAGTATGCACCGTTTAGAAGCTACGAGTGAGAAACCAAAAAAAGTCCCAGATATGTGGCTGCCAAAAGTTGTCCCAAGATATCTCGTGTAACCATTTTTGATATTTGCTAGGTTGTATCGATGTAAACAATATTAAAAAACGAAATCTTCTACACCACCTTTTGCAACAAAGATATACTCTACGGACTGGCCTATTATCACAGGTTATTTTTTTTGTTGTAACTTTTCCACGTAGGTAGGTATTGTTATGGGTTCAGTTCGTGATATTGTCGGTGGATGAAAACAATTGGCAACAGTAAATAAGCAATTTAATGCGTGAACAAAATAGGTTAAAATCACAACCTAGCAACGTATAAAATGTAAAAGTAAGATGAATAAACAAAACTCAACAAAATTGACAGTAAATAGATACTAAAATCACATGTACAAACCTATAATAAAAGTAAACAAAAGGTAATGTAAAACACAACTCATGCAAAAACAACAGCAAATATAGTAAATAAATGCTAAAATCAAATGTACAAGAAAACCTAAAATAAAGTGACCAAAAAGGCAATGTAAACAAACAATAAAAATACAAAAAGATATTTTTCCTTCAGACGGCCGCGGCTGTGATTTGAACCGGGGCTCGGGTTTGGCAGCCGGCCGTCCAAGCCACTAGACCACCGCGCTTGCAGTAAACTGTGGCGAAATACGCAGTCTGTTTTGACAAACACCAAAGATTTCTCGGGACGCGGATTTTTCGCAATAATGCCCGTATAGGAAGGGCGTTCCCATAAACTGTGAACAAATGTCACCGGGTAAATACAGATAAATATTACTTCCAGGCCCAAAATAGATTTTTCACACCTCTCATTCAGAAAAGTAAGTTTTGGTCCCAGACGAGAGGGAGCAAAATGCTACTTTTCTGTTTAAGCTACTTTTTTAATTTATTCATTGGCTTGTAGCATTTACGCAATGTGCCAATAGAATCTTGATAAAATAATCGATTGTAATTTCATCGTAATCGACAAACGTATATCTATCATCATCATCATCATCATATCAGCCGAAAGACGTCCACTGCTGGACATATGCCTCCCCCAAAGAGTGCCAAAATGACCGGTCCTGCGCCACCCGCATCCAGCGGACTCCCGCGACCTTTACCAGCTCATCAGTCCACCCACGCCGCGCCTTCCGGTACGTGGTCGCCACTCGAGAACCTTTCCGCCCCAACGGCCATCGGTTCTACGTGCAATGTACGTATATATATACAGGGTGGAAAGTTAAAACGGGGCAGTAAGGGCAGCTACTACATCCCTTGCCGCCACGCAAAAATGGCATTAGGATTTCATTCCTAACTTTTTAAGTGATGACAATCAACATTCACAGATTTTTGAAAAAAGGTACAGTCAGCGAGAAAATCATCACTTTTTAATGCTATTCGATCCCATTCCTATTAAGGATCAAAATACTCTTCGGGACCGACTAAGGTTTGACAACTAGAACGCCCAGAAATCAAAGAAAACTTTTTCCATACAGTTAGTATGGGAATCCCGAAGTGCAATTTTTTTTAATGCAATTCGATCCCATTCCTATTAAGGATCAAAATACTCTTTGGGACCGACTAAAGTTTTACTACTAGAACGCCCAGAAAACAAAGAAAACTTTAATTAAAATAAAATAAAATAAAAAAGAAAATTTTCCATACAGTAGGTATGGGAATCCCAAAGTGCAAGTAACGCTAGTAGTAGTGATCGTCTAGATTGTATGGAGACGGAGATTATACAATTTGATGATCGTCTAACTAAAGTACTACTTGCACTTTGGGATTCCCATACTGACTGTATGGAAAAAGTTTTCTTTGATTTCTGGGCGTTCTAGTAGTCAAACCTTAGTCGGTCCCGAAGAGTATTTTGATCCTTAATAGGAATGGGATCGAATAGCATTAAAAAAAAAATTCGTCAAAAGTGATGATTTTCTCGCTGACTGTACTTTTTTTCAAAAATCTGTGAATGTAGATTGTCATCACTTAAAAAGTTAGAAATGAAATCCTAATGCCATTTTTTGCGTGGCGGCAAGGGATCTAGTGGCTGCCCTTACTGCCCCGTTTTAACTTTCCACCCTGTATATGAGGATATATAAATAAATAAATAAATAAATATTTGCGGACAATCTTACACAAATCAACCTAGTCCCAAACTAAGCAAAGCTTGTACTTTGGGTACTAGACGACGATACTTATATAGAGAAGTAAATACTTAAATACATAGAAAACAGCCATGACTCAGGAACAAATATTCGTGCTCATCACACAAATAAATGCCCTTACCGGGATTCGAACCCAGGACCTGTTGCTTCGTAGGCAGGGTCACTACTAACTAGGCTAAAGCCTTTATATATTCTTTTGTTTTGTTTGTTTTTTTTTATTTGTTTTTTTTTGTTTTTTTTTTGTTTTGTTTGTTTTTTTTTGTTTTTTTATATTCGTGTTTTGTATTTTTGTTCGTTTTTTTGTTTTTTGTTAGTTTTTTTTTGTTATTTTGTTGTTTTTTGTTTTTTTTTTGTTTTTTCTGTTACTTTTTTTTAGTTTTGCTTCGTTTGTTTTTTTATTGTTTTTTCGCTTGTTTTTGTTTGATTTTTTTTGCCGTTTTTTTTGTTTTGGTTTTTTTTTCGTTTTTTTGCTGGTTTTTTTTTGTTTTTGTTATTATTTTTTCGTTTTTTGTTTTTTAGTTAAGTTTGTTTTTTTTTATTTTTTTTCTGTTTTTTTTTTGTTTTTGTTGGTTTTTTTTGTTGTTTGTTTTGTTTGTTTTGGTTTTGTTTTGTTTTTTTTCTTGTTTTTATTGTTTTTGTTGTTTTTTTTCTTTTTTTGTCCTTTTTTTGTTATTTTTTGTTGTTTTTTTTTGCAAATGTTTTCCTCATAGTCGGTGTGAAAAGTTACATGTGTCACTCAGGAGCAAAATTATTTTCGTCTTGGGCGTTAACACTTGAATCCCTCACTACGCTCAGGATCCGACGTTAGAATCCCTCGCTACGCTCAGGATTCTATTGTAGGATCCCTCGCTACGTTTAGGATTCAATACACCGCCCTCGCCGTAAATATACTATTTTGCTCCCTTGTGACACAAATAACTATAGCCATAATTCCAGTCTACATATTTATAGTTCGCTGAGACACTTACCCCGTGACTATTTAATCCACATACACGCACCAGTAACACATATTGCCGTAACTGACCAACACAATGTCCATAAAACAAATTCACGCATTTAAGTGTGGTTTTAACACCGTGCACCGGCGGAATATCTCATGGCGTTCATATTCATATTCATATTCATTTATTGCTTCATGTGTTTTACAATAGGTCTTAAAAGATAATACAGGTCGCAACATGAACCCTGCTAGGGCACAGCAATTTAACTTATGAACTAGGTAAGTATTATTTATGAGCGTATAAAATTAATAATAATTATTATTAGCGGCAATTACATAATATCATTAAATACAAAAACATAAAAATTTAATTAAAATAATTCATAGGACATTCATTGAACATAATAAAATAGTAATAAAAAACTAATATGAAACATGTTTAAATTAATTGGTTCCATCATTCAATTTGGTATAGTAATAATAATTCGATTTATGTCAATACGTAGCAGATTTTACATGTTCTTATCGATTAAAAATTCATTTAAACAGTAGTATGCTTTTTTTAACAGTACTTGTTTCAATTTAGATTTAAACTTGTTAAAGTGCTGTTCATCTTTTATTTCTTGCGGAATATATGATTATATATTTTAACTGCCATACCGTAGGGTCCACAGTTTACCATTTTTAACTTGGAGGCAGGCAGACCTAGCCGGTTTTGGGGACGCAAGCTCGGGTGACGGGACTCTAGAGTGAAAAGATGTAAATTTTTCTTTACAAATGCGCTAACTTCCAGAATATAAATGCAAGTCAGTGTCAAGATCTTATATTTAATAAAGTGTGGTTTACAGCTGTCTATTTGACTTATGTTGACTATTATCCTGATACATTTTTTTTGGGCTCTAAATAGTTGGATGGTGTCCGATGCACCACCCCACAGCACAATGCCGTATTGGAGGATGGAATGGGCATAAGCATAATAAGCGCAGATTGCGGTCTTAATATCTGTTACTTTTTTTAATTCATAAAGTGCATAAGTAAATTTACTTAGTTTCGTTCTTAATATATTAATATGTTCCTTCCAGTTCACAGCAGAATCAATATTTATACCTAGCAGGCAGAAAGTATCAGTACATTCCAATTTGTGGTTTTTATATGTGTAATCGATTTCGAGCTTACGTTTTTGATTGGGCTTAAACTGCATGAGTTTCGTTTTAGTAAAGTTAATTTGTAGATTGTGATCACTTAACCAAGTTATTATATCTGTAAGAGTGTTATCTAAAGTTTCATGCAGGTTTACTTCATTTTGGCAAGGAATTATTACAGATATATCATCTGCATAAAGCGAGCAACAACTGTCTATTATCTTAGGCAAGTCATTAATGTAGATTAAAAAAAGAATGCATCCTAATACGCTGCCCTGTGGTATTGATTGTAGTACTTTACCATCTTTAGATTGGATTATTTGAATGGTACTTGTTTTATAGTCATGGCATTCTATTTCTACGCGTTGTATGCGGTTTGTTAGGTAAGAAATGAGCCACTTATGGGCATAACCCCTTACACCAATCCCATAGAGCTTGTTTAATAGTATACGATAAACTACCCTATCGTATGCTTTGCTTATATCCAATAGGACACCCACAGCATATTTCTTTGAGTTGATTATATCCAGTATTCCCTTGACGTATTTAAAGACTGCGAGCGTTATTCTGACACCTCTCTTTTTTTTCCGTTCAGTAGCTCTAGTATAGGTTTTATCGATACATATACGTTTTCGAACGCGTTTGCGTTTAGTTTCAATTTGTATGGCAACAGTTAGTTCCTAATAGTTACCACCAGAGGCGCTGTTCGCGATGCCATACAAATTGAAACTAAACGCAAACGCGTTCGAAAACGTATTGTATCGATAAAACTTATACTAGAGCCTCTGGTAGATTACGTTTTTCGTGACACCCTCATATTTGTAATCAACTTGTTTTTATTTTACCTTCACTCGTCACAAGTAGATGTCGTTACTATTTAATGTAATCAATACATATTAACAATTAATTGGACTAATTAACTGACGGCGATGCACAGGCATCACAGTATCGTATATGAATTTTATTAAAAACACCTGAAAAGTACGTAGGTACCAATATTTTCAACAATATATGTATGATATAAATACTTAAATAAATATTTGCGGACAATCTTACACACATCGACCCAATCCCAAACTAAGCAAAGCTTGTACTATGAGTACTAGCCGAAGATACACATACTTATATAGATAAATAAATACTTAAATACATAGAAAGCATCCATGACTCAGGAAATATTACACAAATAAATGCCCTTACCGGGATTCGAACCCAGGACCTCTTGCTTCGTAGGCAGGGTCACTACTAACTAGGCTAAAGTGGTCGTCAAATTTTGAAGCTGCTATAGACTTTTCAGCAGGGCACTGCGGCAAGAGTACTTTATGTCAAAATCCACTAATGCGGACCTTAAGGTTTTAAAAGCTGCTGTCAAAAAAGCCTCTCGCTACAGTGTTGCCAGCTGGTCACATAAGGCCTCTCACAGACTGGCGCGGCCTGGCCGCGGCGGACAATAAAAAACTTGTCATTAGCTGTCAATTTTACTATGGTCCGCCACCGCAGGCCGCGCCAGTGTGATGCAGGCTTAACGCATTCTGGGAAACCCTCATTGTGTAACAATTACCCTGCTGGTCGATCTTACACATAGGTTTCGCATTCCACTTGTCAATATGTTTCATGCGCTAGTTCTGAAATGTTAGATCGGCGTAGTTATTTATTAACTGCTTACTATGGGCCTCATAAGAAGGCTCAAAGTCACCCAAAGGGCGATGGAGAGGGCTATGCTGGGGGTTTCTCTGCGCGATCGCATCAGAAATGAGGCTATCCGCAGCAGAACCAAGGTAACCGATATAGCCCTCCGAATCGCTAAACTTAAGTGGCAGTGGGCGGGGCACATTGCACGTAGAACCGATGGCGGTTGGGGCGGAAAGGTTCTCGAGTGGCGACCACGTACCGGAAGGCGCGGCGTGGGTAGGCCCCCCACAAGGTGGACTGATGACCTGGTAAAGGTCGCGGGAGTCCGCTGGATGCGGGTGGCGCAGGACCGGCCATTGTGGCACTCTTTTGGGGAGGCCTATGTCCACCAGTGGACGTCTTTCGGCTAATGATGATTATGATGAGTTATATGATTATGATGAGTTATTTATTTATCGTATGGCGAATCATGGTATTAGAACCGTGATATCTTCGAAAAGACGGTACGGTTGCCAGGTTGTTGCACTTTTAGCACCGCCCAGGGGTCACGTGGGGTAGCGGTGGGTAATTCCTACGGACGTGGTGCAACTTCGACCCCCAACCGACCGGTGTAGTGACCGTGAAACACAGAATGTGAAAAAAGTCCGTTCCCCTGACGAACAGTTTGTTTAATATAAAAAGTAAAAAAAAAAACTTGTTAGGTGGTGGTACAGTCAGCATCAAAAGTCACGCAAACGAAGATGTCAAAAATCTTTATTAATAGGGAATAACAACTTTTGACGTCTTCAATTGCGTAGTTACTTTTGATGCTGACCGTACATACTCCATACTTAATTCAATTCAATTCAATTAAAATTATTTCTTTCAGACTCATGTCCATATCATGTTAGTAATATTAAATTATACACCGAACCTCTTAAGCTCATGTGTTGGGTGTTCCAGTGTCTCCATACTAATAAATAATAATAATATTTTTAACAATAGAATAAAAAACAGGTCTTGTTTTTAACCCCCGACTCAAAAAGAAGGGTCTTATAAGTTTGACGTGTCTGTGTGTCTGTCTGTGCCATCGTAGCTCCTAAACGAATGGACCGATTGTAAAACGGATTTTATTTTTTCCGAATTCCGAAAAGCTACGTTTCAACGAAGTCGGTTCAGCCGTTTTTGAGATATTGAACTTTGAAATGAAAATGTCGGGGTTTTTCAACATTTCTAAGTTGCCTGCCACTTTTGAATGTAGATAAGTCATCTAATGTTGGATACGGGAAATGGGGTCTCTTAATTGCGTTATTTAAATTTATTACACCTACATACGTCACAAGCTACGGTAGCCTAGTGGTTCAGGCATGCGGATGTCAAGCGGTGGTCGTGGGTTTGAACCTCGGCTCGTAACAATGAGTTTTTCGGAACTTATGTACGGAATACTTACCGTTAGCTTTTCGGTGAAGGAAAACATTCGCGAGGAAACCGGCCTAATCCCAATAAGGTCTAGTTTTCCCTCTGGGTTGGAAGGTCAGACGGCAGTCGCTTTCGTAAAACTAGTGCCTATGCCAAATCTTGGGATTAGGTGTCAAAGCGGACCCCGGGCTCCTTTAGGGGCACAACCGGGAATAACGCTAGGAGGAGAAGGGACATACGTCTCACCATCCTCCTAGTTCCCAGTTTTACCTAAAGAACCCCGGGATCCGAACTTTATCCCAAGATAAGATAAGAAATGGGGTTCTAAGTTTGTATAGAGAGCATCAAGGCATTTTGAAAGTAAGAGATTTGTAACTTCGGTTTTAGACTGTTAACTAAAATACTACAAAACTTATTTCAATGTTTTTAAAAATTCATTGCTTAAACAAACATTTAGACGATAACATGTTCTACGCGGACGAAGTCGCGGGCAACAGCTAGTATTGTATACTTAAGCCTAGTATTTTACTTATGATTGTCCGGACAAAGGGTTTTTTTTTTACTTTTATTAATAGCAACTTGTAGATATGATAGCTAACCAAAATAGTAGGTATTTCCATGAGAACTATTTAATTTTAACCGAGCGTTTATTGTATTGTACAGTTGAGGAAGTTGAATGAATAGCACTTTTGATCCTTAACGTCATTTAAATAGAGTCGACATGTGCCAAACCTTCATTTTTCTCGACCGTACATGCCATTATGGTTCTAATTGTTAAAAGAATTATGAAAATGGCGCCAACTTTCGGATGCATTTGTTTTGAGCCTTAAAAGTATTTAAGTGATGATAACATTTACCAATACATAGTTCCTAAACTATAATTACTTATAACCATTGATGGGCAAAATGTAATCGACTCACGATTAACGATTAAGATTAACCTACTTAATCGCGACTAACGATTAGCGGCCAAGTGCGAGTCGGACTCGCACATGAAGGGTTCCGTGAAATTGCGGTTTACGATTTATGACGTATTAAAAAAAACCACTTACTAGATCTCGTTCAAGCCAATTTTCGGTGGAAGTTTTATCATTCTCTTATTTTAGAAGTTACAGGGGGGGGGGGAGACACATTTTACCACTTTGGAAGTGTCTCTCGTGGAAACTATTCAGTTTAGAAAAAAATGTATGTAATGTACCCCACACGTATGGGTTTGTTGAAAAAAATTTTTTTAAGTTTCAGTTCTGAGTATGGGGACCCCTAAAACTTCATGTTTTTTTTTTATTTTTGTGTAAGAACCCTAATGCGGTTTACAGAATACATCTACTTACCAAGTTTCAACAGTATAGCTCTTATAGTTTCGGAAAAAAATGGCTGTGACATACGGACGGACAGACAGACAGACAGACAGACATGACGAATCTATAAGGGTTCCGTTTTTAGCCATTTGGCTACGGAATCCTAAAAATTACATTATTTACGAATAAATGGATGCTGCGTTTTGCGATTTGCGTTATTTTTCTCAATTTGGAATGATATGTAAAGGTTGGACATTTTAAAAATGTCCCATGCCACACAACACAGCAAATGATACGAGTATAAGTATTTCAAATTTTTTGCATTGTTTGCGTCCGTAACCGCATGTGCACACGAAGATAGTAGTTTATGCAATCGTTATATAATGGATGCTTTTTAAGTCGAGTACCACGTTTAGGCCACGAAGCTTGCTGAGTGGCCTAATTAAGGTACGAGACTTAAAAAGCTAATTATATAACTAATGTATACAATACTCTTTCTACGAGTCAACGGAAATAATAATTTATTAAACCAACTTGGTATCTATTGAAAATCGCCCTGCTGAAATGAAGCGCAGCAGCTTAGTAATTTTGCGCGTTGATGTCTTCACAGTTATCTTATACAGCTCCTGGATTCATAAGATGACTGCTGTCGGTTATCTTATGAAACTATACGAGCTCCGTGACGAGTTCGTGGAGCTCCAGGATTAAAAAGTATGTGATCTTAGTTTCGTGTACGAAAAATCTTAATTCAAAGATTAAAGTCGACGAGTAGAAAAAGTAATTTGGACAACCATGCCTGCGAGTTTTTAAAGGTGGCTGTTAGGAGCCGGGCCATCCTTGATTCACCTACCTTATTATTACAAACTTTTATTTAACTTGAACTGTTCCTATGTAAGTAAGTTATCTGTCAACATTTGCAATCCATTTTTCAGTCCCTTGCCGTTATCCGATTGAGATGAAATGTTGGGTACCTAAATGTTTGGATGACAATTCAATATTATGGCACCATCGAGCTGATCTGATGATGGAGACAGAATGTGGCCATGGAAATTCAGTACTTTAACCGACGTAAGCCCGTTGAGTTTGAGCTCGTTAGAATCTTAATGTAACGAATTGTTTAAGGGACTATTTATGTTCCCTGTTTTACCTTGTGTTTAGGTACGGTTTCTTTTTTTCCCGTTTGGCCTGCAGTGCGGCCAGTAACGGATGCGTTACGGTACATCCTCTCTGAGGACCTTAAGGGCCTCTCAGAGGGAGTTTAGGTACTGTTGTTTGTACCTTATTCCATTGCACATGTACCGGTGCATGTGTTTGAAGTCAACTGCATTACATAAAATAAATGTATATAAATAAATATAATATTTATTTATTAAAAGGAGACATCGTCTGTAACTTACTATTCCTATCTTTATCCACAATGTTATTTACTTACGTACCGTCGAATGGGGTGACATGGGAAACGCCGGGTTACTTAAGACACCGGATTTCTCCAGGAACTAGTTAGTGTGTGTCACCCGTATGAGGTCAAACTATACTACGGTGCGTCGTTGAATGCTAAACGCAACGCCAGTCTAAACATTATGAATTCATTGAAAATAGATAGGTATAACGCTTCTCATTGTATAATAACAACTATTCCGAGCCACCGATGACGCGAGCAGTGCGTACCCTCAATCTCATAGCGGAAAATATTGATTTGTTTTCGTGTTCTCTGAATGAATTCACAAAGGCAGCATTGCTCGTAATATGTTATAAGAGTACTACGTAAAAAAAAATGTTATAATTATTATAAAATAGTTACACTGTTGTCTTAGGTTCGATGCCTGTAAAAATAGTTGTAAGTGTGGATAATAATAAATAAATAAATAAAATAAAATTCTTACATTATCATATTTAGATAATATTGAACTTAGTATCTTCAACATTTTGTCTGCCATTAGACATTATTATGAAAACCCAATGTATTGGATCAGAATAAATGGAATTGTGACTTGTGATATTTATATTAGAAGTAGGTACCAGCTGGGCAGCTGAAAGGTGTACTTACATTTTATTTCTGAGGTAACTTTTTTGGAGGCAAAAATATGTATGTCCAGCAGTGGACGTCTTTCGGCTGATATGATAATGATATCTTAAATCCTTAAAATATTATATAATAATAATAAATAATAAATATTACGGGACAATCTTACACAAATCAACCTAGGCCCACGGTAAGCTCAGTAAGGCTTGTGTTGTGGGTACTAGGTAGGTGGGTAGGTAGGTAGGTAGGGTAATCTCAGTTTACATAAAGGAACTATTCTTTTAATTCCACTAAGATGAATAACTGCATTCACAGATTTAATGAAAAGCATACCTGAATATAATTACTTTAACAACAAAGTTTTAACCGACTTCAATTCAGTACTCCGCCAAGCCACATGAACATTTCCACATTTATTTTCCAACTCACCACATTAACTGATTTCCGAGAGGAAATACGTTGATTAAGTATTAGAGAAAAAAACCAAATCACTGGTTGTGGGCCGATAATATTTGAGGACTTACGTCTCTCATCGATCTCAGAATCACCTTTGGCATTTCTTTGTTTGCTATTTCAACTGAATGATATCAGAATCGGTGACGTACTTTTATAGTTTGAAGTACCTACATCATAGACAAGTTCTACAAGCCATCTGTGGTCTTCATCATCACTTCCACTTCACCAAATTTATGATTTCCGGATGTAAATACACGAATTATAATAGAAAACACCGAAATTACTACACGCGTGCCTTATATATTTGAGGAGTTCCCTCAATTCCTCATGGTTTCCATCATTCAACTGAAATTTTGAAAACAATGGGACCAATCTGGAAGCATATACTTTCAATTAAAAAAAGAATGGTACGAATCGGTTCATAAATGACGGAGTACCGGGGGAAAAAATTAAAAAAATACAATCGAATTGAGAACCTCCTCCTTTTTTGAAGTCGGTTAAAAATAAACACTCACCATTTAATTTTACTAATCGATAGGATCAAATCTCCACAATAAACATTTGGCATCAGAAATAATGAAGTCCATTATATGTCTATGTATGTAACATGTTAGATGTTTGCAAACACCGAAAACACGGCGCAGCGGACGCGGCTTAAGAGGATTGTGAACCTGTAAATTTTCGTACAAAAAGCGATTACGTTTTTCACCCCGTAAACATTGTTCGATTTTTATAATTTTTGGACATGTTGTAGATATGGTGAAATACTAGGTCTGTACGTTTTGATTTTTAAGAAATATTGCTTACATTAAAAGTTATTAGCATCTAAAAATCTATATTTTTGACTTCAAAACTTTGTCTATCTTTTTATTTTTTTTAAATTAATCTTAACTTATTTACTAAAAAAGGAAAACGTACAGACATATATTAAAGTGTACTTAATCCAATTATACCAAAATTATTTAATTTCATTAAGGTTTAGGGGGGTAAAAACGTTATCACCCGAAACCATATTTCAACAAGAAAATGTAGGCAATTACCTCCAGGACTTGCAGCTCTCTCTTTCGCACGATACGAGTCGGGAGGCAGATAGATTTTTTTTAAATACCTACTCGCGCCGCGTATCGACACTTCACAATCCTCTTAAAGATACTAACGTATCAGACGCACAACTGTCATACCGCCATTTTAGCCAATTGGGTTCGACTGGGATTGACGAGACCTTTCTTTTCTTTTTAATTTTGATGCATGTTTTGGCATGAGAACTAAAACGAACAACCAGTGTATGGCACAGTGGCACAGAGTACCTATTATTTTATGTATTGTAATAGAGATTTATGTCGGCGGCCCAAATGGGTAGGAAGCAGTGTCGCCCTCCTGCAGGAAGGTGGTTTGGAACTATTACGATGTGTATATATTTATGATCAGCATTTAGATACAGTAGGCACAGGTAAATTTTTAAGAAAGAGCGTTGCCGTGTTTTTATGAAGAAGCGGCCCTTCTACCAAATGTTTACTGTATTTTTTTTGATTAAGAGCCCACATGGCAAGTATTGTTTCCTGTAAGTTTCAGCTTCTTATCTTTGTTATGAAAATGAAAAAAAAACCCACACTGGCTAATCCGATTTACGTAGGTACACCTTTGGAACAGTAACCTTTATATAGAGACTCACGTATTCTTCAAATAATATTGTATTAAAAAAAAATCTTGGATTTATGTAAGAAATAAAACTTCAGTATTTTTTTTCTTGCTTTCTAGAAGAGCGACACCAACAGTTCTTCGTTAGGTAATTGCTTATGTACAGATCTGCAATATATATTTTTTTCAAAATAATCCATTTGGTACTTCATACTAGAACATTGCAAATTAAAGGATAAGGTATACCCATACCAGATAATTTAGTTGCAAAAGAGATTATGCACATTGCAACCTCTTTATCATTAACGTTATTATAGGTACTGGCAGATAGCATTTTTAAGGGTATTACGTATGCAATCATTACAGCTTGACATTGACATACGTAATAAATACCCTTAAGAATGCATTCTAAGGACTTTCGAATGATCCATGGAACATGGCGGATCGTGCTCCAGACAGTGTTTTTTTATTTTCTGCATTCTGCTGTTTAAAGTATAATTTTGATAGCATATTATGCCGTGAATGGCAACAGTGACGGCTACAGTTAATGAAGAATTTTCCTGGAAGTGCGAATAACCAATTCTCGGGCATCATTCGGCGGTTCGTGGTCGCGGCCGCCATTATACTTTGTACTGCTCCAGCTATCACCCAGTGCATTGTGAAGGCCTTATACCGTACATCATGCTAATAATACTGTTTAATTTATAAACCTACTGACTCTGGCAAAGGCCCTCGAGGCTGCCATTTCTTTTATAATAACAATAATAATGCATTCTAATCAATCCTACATAATATGATATAAGATATGACAATGAACATAATATCACGAAGCAAATAAATATTTTCTTTTGACTCGTGGGCGTCGAGCACTCGAACGTTCTCATTTCCTACAAATAAAATATTCTTATTCTTATTGAAGAGGTCTATAATGACGCCCTTGTAGATACTTAGTATTTATGAATACAAGTTAAGTTGGCTTGTTACTTTAATAAAAGCACATAATGAGTCCGCTCAATTTAAATGGTGTTTTAGTTTTGTTTATCTAAATAACTAGTTTGATATGAACGTCTTGCAGCTTGAATATGTCATGCTCGCCTAAAGGTATTTTCCTGCGGTGGTGTCGTTGATCGGATTGCAACCTCCCCTAACACATGGTCCAGGGAGGCGATGGCTGAGATTGGCATCATACCCGTAAACGGGTGCTGTTTGTGGAGTCTGATCAGTTCATGTTTGCAAGGACGACAAGTAACTTTATAACAGTGTTCAGCGTAATAGGGAACATTATTGCAATGTTCTGCCGCCAGAGGCAGCACTACTACTAATAGTAAACCAGTATAGGAATATAGGGATTCACACACATGCACGATTGATTGTCAAATGAGTGACAAGGATGCTTGCATAGACAATACCGCAAGTGGGAACGAGATACAATGTCAACGCTGCTAGTGTCGCCACCTACGAAGAGTTTTGCGTAATCTTCCCTATTGACATGAGATATTTCACTCTGTTCTCACTTGATTATATAATTTTAGTTTATGTGACTGTACATAATGAAGGGCATTAAACACGAGTGTGGGTTTATGAAACGAGCCGAGGGCGAGTTTCATAATAACACCACACGAGTGTTTTAATGCCTAATTATGTACAGTTACATACACTAATTTATCTATCCACATATCATAAGCCTCCATGATGAATTCAGGAGGCGCTAATTATGACCGGCATCGCGGCGTAGTTTTCTGGCAGCTGTCATAGTTTTTTTTTAATTCAGAGACAAACTAGAGTCGGATCCAACTAATCCAACCATCATATCGTTTGATATCTTACTTACGTGCGACATTTGTCAAATTTGTATGCAAATTGACAATTCATTTCGAACTAAACGTCATCTCGACTGATATTAGAATAGATGCTAAATCAAATTTCTTTGTTTTTCAAAGACGGTCGAAATTTGAATGAAATAATATTATCGAAATCGATGTTATTATTAAGTAATAATAACATTTTCACAGATAAGAAATTTGTTCTAACAAAACTATCTATTTTTATGGTGGTCATTTTTATGATGCGTTCAAGAACCGCACATTTGTGCGGTTCTTGAACGCATCATGGAGGGTTTATGATATTTTGATAGATAAATGTATTATTTAAATATATCTCTAAGCATTATTAATTGTTTATTGTACTCTTATTTTTTTACCATGTTAAAACATTGATAATACCATCTCAGGAATTCACACCCTCTCAACACCAGACAAGCCCCAAGCAAGTTTGCTTTCAAGCGGTTGCTGTAAGCACCTGCTTAAACAAGAATTTGACTAAAATCCATCCAAATAATGATGTAATGTATTCAACATGTAGTAGTATGATACTCGTATATTTTTGTGTGTATCTTAGATATTTATTATTTATGTATGTATATATGTGCAGCGTACATGCACACATTACATTTGTTTTTTTTTCTCTTCGCGTGTTCGTATTCGTAACAGAAATCTCTGTTTAGCCCAATAGTTAGCTGGTAGAGAATACCATTTGGCATTAAGCTCGCCATTTATACGTATGTTTATTTTGTCCAATAAAGTATAAAATAAATAAATAGGTAATGTCGTTTATTTTCTTATGCTTGATGGTTTATTTAGAATTAACAATACTTATTTGACTTGTTAAATTGTGGCCTACTTGCCGACTAAATATTTTGAATTTTGTAGGTATTCCACGTGCTGGTTCAACGTCTATAACATGCACAATAATCGGCACAATATAGGTACCTAATTTGCGATGATATCAGCACGGGTATCCCAAGACGGCGCGCGAGCACTCGAGTTTTCTCACACTAACTATACGTCTCCTTCTAAGTTTTCTTATTAGAGAGAGACGGATAGTGCGAAAAAAAATCGAGAGAGCTCGCGCGCCGTCTTGTGCTAACCGTGCTGGAGTAGTAAGTATTCGAAAGTTTTTTTAACGCTGCGAGCTCAGAATTAAGGTTGAATTTTTTATGAGGACGCAGGTACTAGGGGAGGAAGGGAGCGCTCCTGGACTCGCTGGCAAGGTCTGCATATTGCATTAGATTTAAATTGTTTACGTCGTTAGGAAATAAACTTTTCCGACCTGGACGAGAAGCGAGAAACTTCGCCACGACGGCCGGTATTTTCTTTTTTCAGCATAGATATTCGTGAGAATTGTTAGCTACGAGTACCCTTGCTCTCAAGTTTGGTACCTACATAATATTTAAAAAGTCTGACATCTAATTCTATTTTGAAATTTTCTCATCATCGCGTTACTATGAGCTAGTACAATCAGCGTCAAAAGTAGTTACGCAAACGAAGACGTCAAAAGTCTTTATCAAAAGGGAATAAGAACTTATGACGTATTCGATTGCGTAGCTACTTTTGACGCTGATTGTACGCTCATCAAGAGGCGTTTGACACCTTTGACAACGATATTACTGTTGCCCTATAAAAAAATCATTCTCATCTTTCATTTTCAACATGGACAGCATGTGTCAAACTAGATTTATCCATTGACTGCCGATTGCTACCCCTTTATTCTATCGATGATAATTGATATATGATAATATATTAATAACGTGTTCTAAGGTAAACGTTCATTTATTGGAACACAATGTACTTTTAGTGTCTTTAAAACTCCGTTTTCGCAGGATTGAATAAGGGTAAACGTGTGAAGATTTAGAGTTTTACCGACAGTAAATTGAATAGGTAATAGTTAGTTACTCTTTAAAAATCAGTTAATGATAATCTTCCACAGTTTTTGATCGGTCGTGGGTTTGGAACTTATCGATAGATTTAGCAGTGATATAACCTTGTCATATCGTGGATTACACATTAACTGGTCAGTTAATGTTTCCAATCGGTAAGATAGCCACGTCATGCATGAGACATACGTTCACTGTTAAATCTTACAAAGAGTACCAGCGGGGTACCTAATTGCGTAACCTCCGAACGAGTGCTAGGACGAATGAACTGTAATTTTCTGAAAAAAAATATAATTACATTTAGATCTACCTAACGTTTATATGAAACGTTACGCAATAGACCAGCAGACCTACGAACCATCATAGGTACATTGCGCAAGTTATACATTTTAACCATGGACGTACCTAAATAATAACTACAACTGGGCTGAGTACTAAGTTTTATTAGTCAATCAAAATTTAACCATATTACCGAGCAAAGGCAGTTACCAATTCTATGATGAAAGACGACTAGAGAAACCGGTCTGAGCGAGAGCTACCAACCAGAGGATTGTGTCTCACTCGCACAAGTTGCCAATGTAAATAAAAAATAAAAACCAGCCAAGTGCAAGTTGGACTCGCGCACGAAGGGTTCCGCACCATTATCTATAAAAACGACAAAAAAATCACGTTTGTTGTATGAGAGCCCCCCTTAAAAAAATATTTTATTTTGGTTTTAGTATTTGTTGTTTAGCGGCATTAGAATGCGTGGTTCTCCTATAATTTTCTTACCTTGAATTTATCTAAAACTAAGTATATCGTATTTAGCATTCGTAACAATAAGGAGTCACTTGGTAGGAACATAAGTATTAAGTTACACGATTGTCAAGACGCTGCGGTATGCTCCTGCCAACCGGTATCCGAAACAACGTCCATTAGGTATCTGGGAGTTCTTCTTGACAAAAATCTTTGTTGGCATCAGCATATATCTAATCTTGCAGGAAAAATCCGAAAATTAATATACATTTTTAAAAATCTGAGACACGTTTGCGATAGGAAACTACTTATAACCATTTACTATGCACTTTGCCAATCAGTGACTATGTATTGTATTACTGCCTGGGGAGGCGCATCAAAGACTTCTTTGCTTATACTAGAGAGAGCTCAGCGAGCAGTACTTAAGGTTTTAACCTTCAATAAATTTACATATTCAACAACTGCACTCTACGAGGACACTTTAGTTTTAACTGTAAAGCAACTTTTTATCAAACACTTATTAACAAAGCAACATAAACGCATCCCGGACTACCCTGAGTCTAGAAGAAGAAAAGATTGTGTATATTCAACTCCACCTCATAGGACCAAATTCGCAAAAAAATTCATAAATGTTCTTGGTCCCACATTATACAACAAAGTAAGCAAATATATAATAAATACACACGCACATTCACTCGCACACTCGCGGACACACACATACACACACACACACAGAGACTCACGCACAATGCACGCGCGCGTAGTCGCACTTACGCATCAACACATATACACTACATACACAGACACACACATAAACAATCAAATATATCCATGCATACACTTTACCATACTCAATGATACATATAGATGTAGAAACTTGAAGGGAAATATTAGATTTTTATCCCGTGGTAAAAATGTTATCTTATGTTAAGTTTTTGCATATACCTACTACTTGTTTACGCCTAAGCCGGCCGAGCGCCTGAGTATTCTTTTGTTTGGCTTAATGCTCGTATTTTATTCGTTTATTTTCTACCCACTTAGTTTAGTTATAAAATGATACTTACTGAACGAATGTAATAGGATAGCATAATTACTTATTTAACTAAGTGACACTTATAAGGACGGTGAATCCTGACCCACCGTGACACAGTGCAAACTAGTACGGGGGTCAGTTGACACTTACTTTTGGTTTTCACCATACAAATTTGTATATTAAAATGTAAGTAGCAATTTGTACTTTTACTTACGAAATAAATTTATGATTTATGATTAGAAATACATAATCTGTGAAAAAATCAACTCTCTAGCTTGATAAAATCTTATGCCGTGATCGGTTCTTGAGATACAGCCTGGTGACAGATTATCTATAAAAATGGCAAAAAAATCACGTTTTTTGTATGGAAACCCCTTAAAAAAAATTGTTTTTAGTATTTGTTGTTATAGCGGCAACAGAAATACATAATGTGTGAAAATTTCAACTCTCTAGCTATCACGGTTCTTGAGATACAGCCTGGTGACAGACAGACGGACGGACGGACGGACGGACAGCGAAGTCTTAGTAATAGGGTCCCGTTTTACTCTTTGAGTACGGAACCCTAAAAAAAAATTACATAGTCGTATTAAGGAATACTGAAAAAAATTACCTGCTTATACTTATCCTAGCTCACATTTATATAAGAGATGTTACCTTTTACCTAATTTGTAAATGTTTAAGATTTTCTACACTATTTACTGATTAAAATGCGGTAATGCATTAAATATTGTGGTAATTGTAAATATTGACTAGTATCCCCGACGTTGATATCTAGTTCAAAGACTACAATATACATACTGAGATAGACAGGCAACTCGACCAAATTCAGAAGGCATAATGCTTGCGTATACGGGCGCCATCTCTTCTGCGATACTTAAAACTTTTTTTTCAATGTACAAAAAGTAAAAAGTGCGTCGGTCGCGGGGTTTGAACCCCGGCTCATCGACTCCAAATACCGTCGTCTGTACCCCTAGGCTACTGATGTCTTATGACAATACGGCGAATTTTGAATGATGGATGGCGAACTCTCTGAAGCTGTAACGATTGCTAGGCTAGGCTGTCAAGGTATTTCAAAATTCGCCGTATTGTCATAAGACATCAGTAGCCAAGGGGTACAGGAGACGGTATTTGGAGTCGATGAGGCGGGGTTCAAACCCTGCGATCGACGCACTTTTTGTATGTTTTAACATTCAAAGAAAAGGTTTAAGTATCGGCAGAAGAGATGGCGCCTGTACGCAAGCATTAAATGCCTTCTCAATAGGGAACATTACTGCAATGTTCTGCCGCCAGAGGCAGCACTAACACTAATAGTAAACCAGTATAGAAATATAGGGATTCACACACACATGCAAAATTGATTGTCAAATGAGTGACAAAGGATGCTTGCATAGACAATACCGCAAGTGCGAACGAGATACAATGTCAACGCTGCTAGTGTCGCCACCTACAAAGAGTTTTGCGTAATGTTCCCTATTTGGTCGAGTTGCCTGTCTATCTCAGTATGTATATTGTAGTCTTTGGATCCCACCACCGCCTAAATATTATACTACCCCCGCCTAAATATTATACTAAACCACCCTCCTAGGTAACGCCCATGCAAGAATAATTTATTTTGATTTTAGTAGAATACCCTATTTAGATTAGTTCTTACTAAATATCATCATGTTCTTCATCATATCAGCCGAAATACCTGATGATATTTAGTAAAAAATAATCTAAATCTATTCTACTAACCTTTGAGGAGCTGTGGGGACTGCTGGACATAGGCCTCCTCAAAGATGGTCCAAGTGACGACCAGTCCTGCGCTACCCGCAGCAGACTCCCGTGACCTTTACCAGGTCAGCACTCACTAAACATGAATGACACATTTAAAAAAAAATCTGATAATATATCCGCATGTGTACTTGGTCACCCTAATTGGAACGAGATGCAATTCTCAAGTATGACTTCTCTGTAGGTCACACTTTTTTATTGCAGTACTCAGTCCAGTTGTAGTTACTTTGTCCATGATTTTAAACCACATAACCTGCTACAATGATATTCGCTGAAGCAGTCATATTGTCAAATGACGTCGCACTGCAATTCAAAACAATTGAGTGTTTAAACAATATCACTTGAGCTGTGATGTATGTTTAATCATAGTAGAGTGTTATTATTATACATTTCTTTTAATTACGACCATTAATCATAGCTTGTTTTGTATCGCTATATAAAAAAGAGCGATGTGAACCGTCGCATTTGGTCGTTCAACTCGGTGTCGGACAAGCTCATCATGCAGAAACTGTTGATCTTGATTATATTGTTGAACCGTAACCAACATGTGAAGTGCTCCGTTATTGATACGGTGTTTGACCAAATGAGTGGTATTAAAAGCTTCTTTGTTGGTGTCTTTACAACGATACGGACTAGCCTAGACGATGTTTTAGAATACGCAAGAGGCGCTCGTAATGTGAATACCAACATGACCGGCCCAAGTCGGGTAGTTGCATCCGTCTTTAGAAACAACCCACTAAAAGTTCTTCATAACAGAAAACCTGAAGTGAACGTCATGTTTCACAGGCCGGCGCACATCCTGACTACTCCGCAGCTCGCAGCCACTCACGGACGGATCATCGAAACCCACGTGACGTACACATTGGACGGCTACATCTTAACTTTGCACCGATTGCATACCACAGCGCCAAATCATCCTGGCTACGAACAAAAAAGGAGGACTATTCTGCTTCATCACGGGTTACTAGGCAGCTCAGCAGATTGGATACTTCTTGGGCCCAAGAAGTCCCTTCCTTACATATTATCTGACGAAGGGCACGATGTTTGGTTGGCAAATGCAAGAGGCAATTACTACTCTCGCGCTCATGTTTCGATGAATTTTAACTCCCAAGAATATTGGGATTTTTCCTTTCAAGAGATTGGTGAACGCGATCTACCTGCAATCTTAGATTACATTAGGAAAACGAACAACAGTACTGAGCCGATAGATTATATCGGTCATTCGATGGGAGCGACAGCTCTGTTAGTCTTGCTTTCAGTGGAACATAATTATAATAAATACCTTAGAATTGGTTTTTTACTTGCTCCACTGGCCTTTATGGGACATACTCGGGGCCCCCTGGAGAAGCTGGCGGTGATGGACAAGGCTGAGTTGGCGAAACATATAGGCACGACAGAGTTCATGCCCACTAGACGAACTACATACTCTTTAACATCCATGATGTGCAAAGACTTGGAAGTTTATTGTAACAACCCGCTCTTTTTTCTCACTGGGAGCCCATTGCAAGAAGGCTCAAAAACATCAGAGTTCATAGATCAGCTCCAGGAATACGTCCCAGCTGGTGGATCTGCGAAAACAATCGCGCATTTTTTAGAACTAGTTACTAGTAAAAAGTTTCATCGCTTTGGAAAACCTGACTGGAAATACAAATTAAAATACATAAGCACCCCGTTGTTAATTTTAAGTTCAAGCGAGGATCTAGTATCAGACTCGAGTGATAACCAAATGTTGTATCTTTCTGTTTTGAATCCCCTGGGCCACATTATAATCAAAGATCAGAATTTTAGCCACTCTGAGTTTGCTTGGGGGTTTAATGCAGACTTATTGTTCTATTATAAGATAAGGGACTTAATTGACCTGGGTCCAGATGTTGTTAAAGTATAATTGATTAAGATTTTCGTTATTTTTCTTTGAAATTATTATTTACGATCAACTACGGTTATCCGGCACTGGTATTGGAGTTGAAAAAATACTGGCAAACTATAACAGAATGTACAAGTTGAAATATGTTAATATTGTAAATAGTTATGCCCGTATTCATAAGCATCCATCAAAGATATTTTGTTGTTTTTCTTTATCGGTCACTTAGTGTTAGTGAGAAAGGGACAAAACAACATTTAACTGACCGAGGTTAGTTCAGTTTTATATGAGTAGATAGGTAGATGTATAAGCTGTTTCCTGTCATATAAGTACCTAAACACCTAAACTGCGTTTTTCCAAATATTACTACCTCATATGTCAAAATCTGTAGCCCGTGAAATAGAATTCTCTTGTCTACATACATACGGTCAACCAATTTGATTCCTATGCCATCAAAGAACCTTGCCGTTGTAAATGCTATGTCAATACGGGTTACTAGGATTATTGCGTCGCTATGTAACAGTTAAAATGACAGGGTTCTACGGTGGCATAGGAATCAAATTGGTTGACCGTACATGCATACATACGCTCGAAAACCATAACCTTCCTTCTGAGGCAGTCGGGTCATGAGCAGGGCCGGCCGGTATTTGACTTACAAAATGTGTCATGTCCCCAGCATGTTTTAGGAATATCCCTTACTTGTTATTGCGCAAAAGTTTCATTTTACAAACGTTTACTTGACAAACACTCAATTAGCAATAAGTACAGTCGCGGAATGATAAGGTTGACTTTTCATTCCGTGACTGTACTTATTACTACTAAATTCAAAATTGGTACTACTGTTAAGGTAAGATCTGGAGCCCAATTCTCGGGCTGATCGAGATAATGTCGTATAGAGACGATCTCTATTATAATGACGTAATCTCTACAGAAAATCTTACCCAAATCTCGGAGACAGCAAAATTTCTTATTCTGGGGCATGATTAAGAGATCATATCGAGCGACAATCTCAATGTCTATTGCAACATACGTTTCGTTTTTCTTGATTGTTCTTATTTTCAATCAATTCAAACAAATATTTTTTAAGTATTTCCACTGAATTCAATATCAAGAACAAGAGTGTTATTAATTTACTATAGTATAATCCATAATTATGGTGTTTTAACAAATAAAAAATAAAAGTGTTTGCTCCATTAGGAACTTACGTGAAAAGGAGCGCATAAAAACTGTTCAGACTTGGCAGTTTCGTGTCAAAGACTACTGTCAGTATTTGCAAGCTTTCAATATTTACCGCCATTACGCCACTGACAGATATAATGTACCTAAAAGAAAATCCAAAGTATCTCTTAGTAGTCTGTGAGAAAATCGGTGATACTACCATCTCGGTCGCTACCGACCACTCGTTGCATCTCGATCGCTGGGAGGAGACATAGGTATCTCGAGTGTGTGATTTTGAGAATACGGAAATTGTTTTTCGTTCGATATCCGCCATGTTTTTTCGAAACATGTCTATTAGATATGATCTCCAACTGCCCGAAAATTGGCCTTAAGACCTGTTTTTGCTTGCTCAGTATAAGTTATCAGTATCTGTTTTGTCAGACATATTCTATCATAGTTAATGTCATTTCACTACATGGCCTACAGATACGTCCACTATGATAATTGACCTCTTTGAATTTTGGAAAGTGAGTTAAATAAGAAATAACGAATACAAGAAATAGCAATGATGATATTGACAGGAACTGTTACTCACATTTATAGTTTTAATCAGTATACCTACTCGAAGAGGATTGAATCATTAGATTTATCGAACTTGACACAACGTAATGGCAAAATCTAACTAATAAAAGCGGCCAAGTGCGTGTCGGACCACGCACAACGAAGGGTTCCGTGCCTACTACATTACGACTAGTGGATCTCCCCAAACTGTGCACGTCTTGACTAATTTGATAAAATATTGTTAACTTATTCATTCGCCTAACAGATTTCGTACCGAACCGTGTATCAGCGAAGAAATATGTATACATACATACATTCGTACAAATGTCGGATTGTATTTCGATTTTGTTAGCGTCGTGATGTAATCAGTAATTCCGCTGCACAGCAGATCAGGTTTTAATGTGTTTCTCCTCGCGTGGTAACACAGAGGGTCGCAGAAAAGCTGTTTATCCAGAATTTTGCATAAATATATCGAAACAACTATTACGAAGATAGTCTTCGTGAATATCCCCAAAAACTACAGAGTCTATTAACGTTTCGAAGGCGCATTTGGGAGACCTATAATTTGCAAATAAGCAAATTTTATTTAAGTAAGAGAAACTGCTTCAACATGTCCAGCTATGTTGCTTGCTTGCTCATAATAATTTCTAGGACAATGTCTAAGACTTGTTTTTGCCCATGCTAAGACACCATATGCTGGATTCGAAGATGCGTGTTCAGAAGTTGTACTACTTCTACAAAACCAGGTAAGTTAAAGGAGTCAATATAGCTGTATTGTGTATCTAAGTTTCTACTATACTATATATAGCTGTATCTAAGTTTCTACTATAAAATAGATATCAGAGGCTAATATTTGTGAATCACTTGTGGCCCCATCGGTAAGATGATTTTTTAAGGACTGTAAATTATGGAATACGATTATACGATCCCCTATAACCTAGGTATCTCCTTGGTAAATAATTTCTGGAGTAGTATTCTACGTCTCAAGATGCACCCAAATCGCACGGCAAAAATTGAAGACCAAGGCCTAACTGAGAACCTCTTATATTTCAGTGATTTGATTTGAGACCGAAGGTGAACTGCAGGGTCCTACCGTAACTAATTAATAACTAATTAAAAATTCACTTCTTATCCAATATATTGCCGACGTAGGTGAATCGTTAATAAAACTTTTCTTACCTACAAACTACTTATTTAAGCTGTTTGTTTATTGGGCAGTTTCAGTTTTAGTTTAAGTAACGAATCATCTGTTGACTATTTTCATGTGGCATAGAAATAAAGAACTTCGAGCTGATTAACAACAATTAATGATTAGAGGTTAAAATGCCGGTTTCAAAATTTGATCTTCGATTTCAATCCGTTTCTGCGGTTCTATATAAAACAATTTGTCAATATTGATCGTTCCTCGTTTTTCTGCAGCAAATTGTTTTTATTCTACGTACATTTTTTTAAATTATAACTAAACAAACTTTTAGCCGCGACTTCGTCCGCGTATACCTGATAGTCACCTTAAATGTATTCGGGGCATTCCACGAGCTGTCCCGTACAAACGCGTGTATATTTCTGTCTATAGAGTTATCTTTGCAATTTTTAATTGGAGTATTATAATTCTGACCATAATTTGACTCTACTGTCGCAAAAAAGAAACTCCAAGACTTACCAATTTTCTGGAAAATCGTGTTCGTACGGGACAAAGGTGGACTTTCCCGTGGAATGCTCCATTTAATGTTGAACGCCTAAAAAATCTAAGAGCAAAATATGCTATTACTGCTATTAGACATGAGCATGACAGCCGGCACAGGCGCCGCATCAATTATCGATTATCGCACTTAATTCCATAATACTTACCACTTTTCATCCCTTTAACAGATGACTTCCATCATGAAAAAAAACTATCCTATGTCCTTCTCAGGCTCTCAAAACTACCTCCATAACAAATTTAATTGAAAAGGTACAATAGACAGACAGAGTAGGTAACTTTCGCATTTATAATATGATAATATATTAAGTATGGATATGGATTTATGTTTTGTAATCGAAATACGCTGATAATCAGTACCTATGCTTGTAATAAATAGTCGTAATTATGCATATCAGTGAACGACATTATATTATGGGAGCGGACGCCCCTGGCATGAAACACATCCAGAAGGTATGGGACACTCCTCGGCTCAAATCCATCCACGATTCTTTACTCGAAAATAGTCCAAACGACTCAGAACGCGCCCGACTCTTGGCTGTCTCCTCACATGAGTCAGGCCACTGGCTAAATACCCTTCCCTCACGCAACATAGGCACAGTTCTAGACTCAGATACTTTAAGGATAGCTATCTGTTTAAGGCTGGGATCTAAAATATGTGTTCCCCACACCTGTGTCTGCGGCAAAGGTGTGGACCAGCTGGGTAGACATGGCCTTTCATGCAACAGAAGTGCCGGCCGCATGTACCGCCACGGTACCATAAACGACCTGCTGCGTCGGGCGCTCGCTACTGCCTCCATACCTTCGTCATTAGAACCTCCTGGTATGATGAGAGACGATGGCAAGCGCCCGGACGGAGTTACTTTGGTACCGTGGAGACTCGGTAGGGCCCTGGTCTGGGACGCTACGTGCGTCGACACGTTCGCACTGTCCCACATACAGGCAACACGGTCTCAGGCCGGCGCTGCGGCTGATCAGGCCCAATTACTCAAGCGCCGCAAATACTCTTCTCTAGTACAGAACTACGAGTTTGCGGCGCTTGCAGTTGAAACGATGGGACCCTGGTCAGCCGACATGAAGGCCTTCATAAGGACCCTGTCGTCACGGCTGGTCCACGCCTCAGGCGACCCAAGAGCTGGCGCATACCTTTCCCAAAGGATCGCTCTCGCGGTCCAAAGGGGAAATGCCGCCAGCGTCATGGGGTCCTTGCCGCAGGCAGAACTTTTGGACGGGCTATTTTTTTTGTAATTAGTTTTTAATTTTTTTTATTTCTTGTTTAGTATTAGTTGTTTGTATTGTAAGAACATTAAATGTGTTTTTGATCAAAAAAGAATGAATAGTTTTTTTTTTTTTATTATTTATCTTGAATATTAAAGAGGAAATGTATATTATATTAAAAAGGTCGTATCGTCATACAAATCTTACGGCACTTACATCCTTTTCTATAGTGAAAGCAGTTTTTCAGCAATTACTCGTAAACCTTTAGACTGATCTTTTTTAAAATACATTTTGGTGAAAGTATTTAATAAGCACTATGTCCATGATTTTTTTTTAAATTTTCACTTTCACCGTTCAAAAGTTAGAGGGGGGGGGGGACACAATTTTCGTGCCTTTCGTGGCGATTATCTCCGAGTACATTCACATAATCAAAAAAAGTGCTGAGTAACCTTATAGTTATTTTAAAAGACCTAACGTTTCATGTAAAAAGGTGTTAGTTCAACTATGAATAGTCAAGGAACATGCGTCTAAGTAAATTTGAGCTTTGTTATTGTCATACAGTTAAACATGATTTTCGATACAACACTCTCGTCTGTTACACAGTTTGAAAAAGTAAAATGTGCTTGCATTGCAACGCGTAAAATGAATTAATTTGAAAACTAATCAACCTTTTCATTCCGTGACTGTACATAGTAGGCCAAGTAAATTAGATACAAAAAACATTTTGAGGAATGAATTCCCAAAAAGCTGGAAATCATTTTAATACCTTTATTTGGTCCTAAATGCATGTTATCCGAGTTTGCACCATCCCAGGAGGTGTGCATATCTTTTGGGAGCCCAATAACCGCGAAATTTTTGCACTCTTTTAGTTTTTTGCATGTGCACAAAAACAGAACGACGGACGGAAACTGTATTCTATTCATAATTAAAGAAGGTCAATGTATATAATGTGAAATTTTATTTTCTACATTTTTTATTGTATGAATTTTTCAGCAGGTATATATTTTTCAAAGATATGTCGGTCTTGAAAAGTCACAAAATGGAAGTTTGCACCTAAACGACAAAATTTTCCCAGTTTCTAACCTTTGATTTCGACTATACAACTGAACCGAATTTGAAGTTTTAGATATTCATTCGACGCAGAATTTGACCCTCTTTAATATTGATTTTCTGTCCAAAGTACCGTTTTTGTGCTACGTGAAAAAAGAGCAAAAATTTATGCACACCTCCTGGGATTGGGCAAACTCAGATTACGCCTATTTAGAACCAAATCAAGGTATTAAAACGATTTCCAGCTTTATGGAAATTAATACTTCGAAAAATTCTAATTTGATTGGCCTATAGCGTCAATCGTATTCAATAATAAAGTGTCAATTATACATTTTTCATTACACCAAATAATATGTTTCCAAAGTTTATACGCTTACCAAAATATAATTAGACAAAATATTAATTGTCATATATAACTTTTGTTAAAATGAAACCTAACCTAAACCTAACCTAATCGCCAGCGTGTCGACGTCACCCCGCTTCGCGGGGTGCCTATTTTCGCTCTAAGGGACACAAGCTAACCCTAACCTAACCTACAAACAATACCATCGTAACAATGATATGTATATATTTTTACTGCGGGGGGCTATGCCCCCCGAGCGCCCTCGTGGGGGGCTTCGCCCCCGTCACTCCTTTTTCTAGTTACCCTTATCTTCTATATTATAATCCGGTATCAACATTACTGTTGATATAAAAAAAACTGTTCTAGCGCTTCGCCGGCCGCTACTGTATGGTCGCAGTTCTACCTAACTCTCCTCCTCGCTTGGCTCGTCGTCGTACCTACACCGAACTGCCTTAAAGTAGATTTTGACACCGTAAGTAGAGAAATAATAACCTAACCTAGTTTCCTAGCAGTAAGTATCTAAAGTAGAATAATGTAAAATGTAGTTGAGAATTTGCCACATACAACCAACAACTGTTAACTATTGTTTAGCAACTGTTCCTTTTAACAAAAGAAACACATGTCAAATAATACATTAGTGCTAACATTTTTAGATTAATACTAGTTTTTACAGGTAACTTAAATTTAATAGATGCTAAAATTAAATTTGTCCTAACGATAATTTATAAAATGTAAATTTGCCTGTTGATTATTTGGACAAATCTGTGTTTTGTAAAAAGTTGAGTTTTGCTAATCGTTGGTTGTTAAGTGTTGTGAAATGTAAACGACAGGACACCGAATACAGTAATCTTATAAATTATAACCTTGAGTTGCATGTGCGCGATATGATGCGCACTTGTGAAATAACCTGAGAATAATAAGAATGATGCTGATGCTGATCGGTCGTAGCGCCCACTTTAATGCCGCTCTTGATTGAATTAAAACCAGCAAAATTGCTGCAAAGAACCTTCCATGTTTACTTTGTGTGGTTCATTTACATGCAGTGTAGTAGCTTTGGCTATTTATGGACTGTGTAGCTGCCGCAGCGTGTTCAGCGGCCAGTCTCCTCACCACGACATGACACGAGTCAGCAGCGGCATCCGACACATCGCGTTGATTTCCCGGGCGGCCAATATTGGCGGCGGCGGATGACGCCAAATTTAAGTTGGTACATTAGACGATTGTTTTTTTTTGTAACTGGCTTATTTTTTATTAAATGTAGAAGAGGGTTTATGAATAGTAAAATGTTTATACTATCTTATTTCGCGAAAAGGATTACGATAGTTTGGGCCCATAGTATTATTGTGTCGGTACTCATTCGAGCTTCCAAATTGCAATGGTCTCCAGTGCTTCCGTGATATGATAATATCACGGAAGTCATTTGGTGTATTGAGCAACTGATCGAAGTGACCTAAGTTAACCATGTGACCATTTCCACCGAAGCTAACCAATATAGCGAATGCACCGTCTTGTTGATTCGGCTCAACTCGGCTGTCGGCGGCGCACCTTTGAGTCGGAATTTAAAGCGATTTTTATTTTTTACTAAAATTGGTCTCGTAACTACTAAGAACTAATTTCCGTATCCCGTACAGTTTTAGATCTTTCCTCACTGCCTCATTTATATAGATGATACACCCTGCATAATATCATCTGTAAGTGGCAAGCTCCAAGAAGAACAAGACTAAATTAAGTTGTCCCTAAAACCGTCATTTTCCTGTCGTTGACTTTTCTTCCTAGATCCGTTCGGTAAAATAAGTGTAACAAAAGTAAAGTATAACGAAAAAAGTTGATTAAATTTATTACGAACGATTCATTTATTACGATTAAAGTATTGCCGATAGGTACGAGTGGCTGGGACCCGGGCGAGGTTAATGAAATGTCACGACTAAAGCTGACGTCATCATCCACAATACATTTTCAGCTTCTGTCCGCATCCGGCCCCGTCTCATTTCAATTCAACTGAATGACTGAAGGATGCAATCAGTGCATGGTAATGCAAATTGATTAAAGGTTCAAGTTGAATCAGAGGGGCTGATGATGGACAACATTTAGTTCAATCATTTTGCGTACTTGGTTTTTTTTTGTTTACCATTTTTTGTGTTTTGGAATTTCTTCCTCAGGCTGCATTTATGGACAGGCGACGCGTGTGGTGGCATAAACTCAACTACTTTCTAATAATTGAATTAACTCAATTATATGCAGCTGTTTTTACGATCATAAAATAAGGAATATGCAAGTGATTTCAATAGGCCACGCCACATATTTGTTTCAGTGTCTCAGAATCTATTCTAATTCTAATCTAATTTACAAATTTTGTAATTTAATCAAAACTCAATTTTCTGATTGAATAATAAAAAACCGGTCAAGTGTGAGTCAAGCTCGCGCACCGAGGGTTCCGAACCACCCCGTATTACGATAGAAACAATTCCACTATAAACTGATACTCACTAAGTATGTATTCACATACTTAGTGCATGTCAGTTTATACTGGACAGTACGTTTTCAGTGATATGTATCTAAAAATTTACGATTTTTGCAATTTGCCCTTTATCTGTGCTATAAGACGTTGCGCCGTACCAAAGATTCTGAGTTCACGGGAAGTACCCTGTAGGTTTTGATTCCCTTGCGAGTTTCGATTTGCGGCATAAACAGCTGTATCTTTTGATTGCGTTGGTTTAGAAGTTTGATTTTTTAACAGTTCCAAGGGACACTAGAGTATTTGATATAAATTTCAGCTTGATACCTTCACGCGTTCTTGAGAAAAAATATGCTATTTAAGACACCGATTAATTCACCGAAAACGCGCGTAAAAATTTTTTACGTGCAATGGTCCTTGAAAAAAGTTAAAGGGCGGGGAAGCCAAACTAGTGCAAAATTTTGTATTGTAAGACGAATTTAATTGAGATGTTTAATGAGTTCATCCAGTGATTTTGAAACCGACTTAACGCCTGATTTGATCAGACCAGAAGCCCAATATATCGTGGAAGGCCTTTTACCGCAAATTTCAAAAGAAAGATATATGAAATCATACATATATACCGATTTTATAAAATGGCGGTCCGCAAAGAGAGTTAATTCTTTCTCGGAAATTGTGATGCTAACTTATTTCAGTGATTTATCAAAGAAATTAAAACTATCAACGCTGTGGAGTATATATTCAATAATGCTTAAAATCACTAACATGACGTGAATTTAAAGAAATACCTACAGTAAGCTGACATAGTTTTTAAAAAAAGCAGTTGGATGGGTTTAAAAACTTTAAAAGCAAAATGTCCAATATCTTGTACTGCAAATGAGATAAAACCCTTCTTAAATGAAGCTCCTGATGGTGTTTATATGGCAACAAAGGTAATAAAATAATCATATTACATTGTAAATGTAACTAAACTTCTATAGAAATCGTAAAAAAATTGTTTTGTCAAATACCTACGTAATTTATAAATAAGTATGTCGTAACTAAAATTGTTTTGTTTTCAGGTAGCGCAAATTTTTGGTATATAATGTGAATATTCCAGACAAAATACTACATTACGTTCGCAAATTGCTCTACTTTTCCATTGATTTCAAGTAATTGTACCTATACTTTGAATAAACATAGTGTTAAATTTTCCTTCTGTGTTTTTTTTTTTTTACTTTCCTCGTATTCTATATGAAAAGTAGAGTGTTTAACTCGGGTGAAAGTCACCCATTTCTGACTCGAACCATTGGCACTCTCACTTCGCTCGAGCGCCAATATATCTCGTCAGAAATGGGTGCCTTTCAGCCCTTGGTTACCAATCTACTATTAGGTAGGTACCAGTGGCGGCGCGTAAGAATGTTCACTGGACAACCCGGAGCCAAATAAAAGGGCTGTTGTGGTGATTTACGAGTTTGGTAAAATATAGCATGAAATTTTAGGGAAGCCGGTGGGAATTGGCTTATATGGGCGCTCCGCCACTGGTAGGTACACGAGTTTTTTCTTAATAGTACATTACTTACCTAGGGCGGTTAAACAAAGAATGTCTCAGATCGCAGGTATTTGACGCCCGAGCCGAAGGCAAGGGCGATAAATATGCGCTCTGAGGCTTTCTTTATTACCGCCCGTGGTAAGTACAACATTTTACGTCTCTATCTGGCCAGGAAGTGGGGTTTTCCGCACGCATAGCGCGCGGTAATTCCAACTTTATGGCCAGGTATGACGTAAATTAACTTAATTAACTTTTTAAACAGTGCGTTCCAAATTTGCACGAAGCGTAAAATTTGAAATGTAAAACTTAATTTTAAAATAAGTTATTTGTATTGTATTTTTATAAGTCAGTCTAATTATTAATATTTCAAATGTACTTAATTAAGAATGACTAAGCATTATTAAATTATTTTATGAAAATAATAATAATTAATTATTGGCATTACACCATAAGTTTCTGAACGCAGGATAATGAGCTCTCATTCCTATAGAAAAAAGTTTGATTTCGCGATAGAGCGTCACGTTCGAAATTCAAAAACTCTTTCCACGCTAGCGGATATAATGGACTTTTGCACGCAGATTTTGAGCGACAAAGCAAGCCTTTTCGAGCCGGTGACGTGAAATAGTAGATTGTTAACCAAGGGTTGAAAGTGACCCATAGTACCCGAGATATTTCTGGCGCTCGAACGAAGTGAGAGCGCCAATAGTTCGAGGGTAAAATGGGTAATTTCACCCGAGTTAAACACTCTACTTTTCATTTCGACTGTGAGGAAAGTAAAATACTGCACGTACATTTTATAAAACAGGTATATTAAGAATAATCAGTTAAAATACACATACTGCCAACTTTAGAAAAGTTTAAAAAACGTATCTGATCTAATAGTTTTAATCTTATTTCTTGTATTTATATAATTCTATAAATAAATGTATAGAATGATTTGCTTGATATGAAATAAATTAATTATTCGATTTTAGATATACCTAAGTAAAATAATTAAAACTATATCCAACCTCTAACCTCTTTGCACTGGCCACTTGCCACGGCCTACTCGATTGTAATCGATTGTAATCGAGTAGGCCGCGACGACGCTACTGATCTAGAGGGCCATGACGAAACGTGAAAAAAAAAGTTTTATAGCATTATTTCGGGCAGCCGATATTTACAGAAAGGGTTTTGAATGTTGATTTTCTGTAATTAGGAAGAAAAATACCTACAGTAAAATGATTTTTTATCAACATCGTCGTAATGAACCCGTCGCTTAATGTATAGCTGAGTTTCGATATATGTAAAGCTTTTATTTTAATAATATGAAGTAACTCAATTATCTTCGACTCCGTGGCTGACCGTAACAATTAAAAAAAAAATACTTTCCACCCTAGGGGAGAAAACGCTATTTTCCACCCGGCTATATGCCCATGAAAAGTCAACTTTCAGAACAGGAGAGATGAAAAGTTTATTGTATTATCCGCGCGCGATGTCGAAGTTTATTCCAGAAATATTAAACAGGCCTGCAATATGGATGCCGAAGCATCCTCAACATAAGTTGCGGCATGTAGTAAAAAGGCTGTGGGGTGAAATTAAAAACATTTTTCCTCGTCGTCGTCGTGTATTTGTCACGTGCACACCTTCTCTCATATTTAAAATGTCTCCCATGAAATAGAAGCTGCTTTCTAGGCACTGAAGGGCCACTTTCGACAAAGACATTTTGAGTCACCCGAGTACGTCCCATCCGCTCGAAGTCGCCGCGGCTACTGCGGACGGAGTACGTGGCCTGCTCGCCGCCCCGCTCTAAATTCCGCACCGCCGGACGCATACCGGGGCAATATGTTTTTAAAGGGAAATTAATCGTTATATTATGTGTGCAGATAAAAACATAACAAAATTCTGGACTACCCGTACAGTCAGCATCATAAATATGTATACATGTACGAACGTATGACGGTGGAATAAAGTTGAAAATTGGATACATATATTTGGATCTGACCGTACAAACGACGGATAGCTAGTTAATCAATGCAATTACTTAAAATTGTCTATATCGTCTATACCGATTCCACTATGCTGCAATAAAAATGCTACAAAATTAACAATGTCTGCTTATATTTAATCGCGTGATACGAGTATGGTGTAAGTGAAAACTTACTTTACTTCTTAGGGATAGTTAGCGCAACGGTTTTCTGTTGTTTTATATTTGTTATAATATCACAAATAAAGGTTGTCCGTATCCATAGAGAACTACACATTGTACAAAGACGAACTGAAAGACTGAACTGACGATTCGTATAGGCCTTACCTCGTTACTTCGTAGCGATAAGGTTTAGGTATGGTTCTGTAACTGTGTCGTCATCGTGTCTGAGTTCACAAGTGCAGGAGCGCTCAGTGTCACATACTAGACAATAGACAATGTGCACGTTTGGCTTCCTAACTGTATACTTCCGCTCCATTTATTCTCTCGTGGGAACGGCAAAAATTCCCATGATACATAATAAATGAGATAATATTAATTAGGTCACACAACATTGTATCACACTGATCCATTGTATGGAATTGCTGTATATATAAAGGTAATAATTGGCCGTTGCATTCAGGCTCCATACGCGCCACCACCAAAGCCAAGCTCATCATGCAAAAACTATTATTCATGCTAATGATATTGCTGAATTTTAACCAACATGTAAAGTGTAAGTCTATTCTTGAGTACATGTTTTATAAATTGATTGGTATAAAAGATGCAGTTATTGGTACTTTAAAAGCGGTACCAGCACATATTCATGATGCTTTAACAAATCCTTGGGGCCGACGGATTGGGCGAGATATACCTGGAAGATCCAGAAGAAATCGAGACATTTTACGAAAAAGTGAAACAGAGACAAAGTATCAACATGGAAAATCCAATGTGAACCTTATTAATTGCAAGTGGACAGCACATTCCCTTACTACAACTCAGCTTTCTGCCTTCAACGGACGGGTCATGGAAACCCACGTAACGTACACTGTAGATGGCTATATCTTAACTTTGCACCGTTTGCAGTCCAGTACTCCCAAAGATCAAACTGCCTATCATCACGGAAAGCGGACTGTGTTGCTGCACCACGGGCTACTAGGCAGCTCAGCAGATTGGATACTACTTGGACCAAATAAGTCACTTCCATATATTTTATCGGATGCAGGACATGATGTCTGGTTGGCAAATGCCAGAGGGAACTATTACTCTCGCCATCATGAGTCAATGAGTCTTAACTCCGAAAAATACTGGGACTTTTCCTGGCAAGAGATAGGTGAATACGATTTACCAGCTATTATAGATTACATCAGGAAGACGAACAACAGCACAGAACAAATAGATTATGTCGGCCATTCTATGGGAGCGACGGCCTTATTAGTGCTACTCTCTGTTAATCGTAGTTATAATAGTTACTTTAGGTTAGCTATTTTACTGGCGCCACTTGCGTTTATGACGAATACTCAAGGCCCACTACATAAGCTGACTACAATCGATAAGACTGAGCTAGCGGCTCTTTTAGGTACGAGAGAATTTATGCCTGCCAGAAGAACATCTTTGTTTTTGTCATTGAAAATGTGTTCCCGTTTTGAATTATTCTGTGACAATCCACTGTTTTTCCTCGCCGGCAATCCGATGCAAGATGGCACCTGCACTACCGCGTTTAAGACTAAGCTGCACGATTACACCCCAGCGGGTGGGTCTGCAAAAACAATTCGGCATTACTTGGAGTTGATGCATAATAGACAATTCCATCGCTATGGAAAACCCGATAGTATATTTAATTTAAAATTCGTAGTTACTCCTATATTAATTTATAGTTCAAATAACGATTTGATATCTAATAGGATCGATAATCAAAATTTATATCTTTCTTTATCGAATCCTGTTGGTCATATTATAATCACAGACAAAAATTTAAGCCACTCAGAGTTTGTCTGGGGGTTTAATGCAGATGTATTGATTTATGACAAGATTAGAGATTTCATTGAACTAGGTCCAGATGTTAATGAAGTCTTGCGGTCATAACGATTTTACAAGCAGATATAAGTTATTCGTACGTAACAATCGTAACTAAATAGTGCTATATGTTAAAAACGACGTCCACACATTAAAGAACTATTTCAAAAATGTTTTTTATATACCTACTTACTATAAACCCCCCGACTATCCCGATTATAAATATCATAATTATAAGAATACACGTAAAAAATAACTTTAGTGAATTCATGGAAAAATTTAATACATCTACCCGAATGGCAACTTGATTTGATTCAAATGACTTCGCCGTGTCAAAGGGGCAAACCTCTCTCAACTCTCAATCTCAGCAGATGAAACATTTCTATAAGAAGCCGCTAAAAATCCACTGAGACTCTTCTGATTGCAAAATGTGAGTGGTTCGTTGAGGTGGAGGCAAATGCTGATAAACATGAAATAGTGAAAGTTGCATACGGGCACGACTAATGCGCCACAGCTGCAGCCGCCGCCTTTATTGCAAAATAAAAGCATTAAATATTGCTACTCGGCGTGGGGAGGGCTTGGGAACGATTGGGACATTATAAAGACGCATTCACAATGAATTCAATTTATTATTTATGTGACATGCAAAGTACCCAATAAGATGAAAATAACGTGCCAGCGTCAGTGTCTGCGCGAACATGAGAAGTTTGTAAAATTTACCTTTTTCAATATATTTTTTTAAACGTGATGGAACAGTTATAAAAGTCTGGATTTTTTGATTTACTTTTCAAAAACAGAAGCAAATAAAATGTAAGCCTACAGCGACATAATTAGTATATATAGACTATATATAGCATATCACTAAATATCTACATATACCTATGGGGTAATCACGTACTAGTCGCGCTTCCTGTAAAAGTTACATGCTGAAGACTCCGGAGGACAATCGACACAAGTCGGCTCCAAAAGAAAATGAAAAGAAGTTTACTATGAAATTTTTCTTCTGTGTCTATTTTTTTTCTATTATAATTTCTAGCATCATAAACTGGTTTCCGGCCTAGATAGATCTCCACCAAAAGCTGCGCGAATTCAGCCAGATATCGGCTCGTCGAGAAATACCACCATAGTGTCACCTATCCACGCCGCAACGTATCCGTGGCCCTTTCCCACTCTTTGGGGCGGCGGGGAACCAGCGTATGATCCGATGACAATGGCCACTAGGCCGTCCAGATCACTGACCTAGTTGTCCCTGGGAGGAACGGAATACGGCTCGGCGATAATGGCCACTCCAATCAGCCACTCCGCCAGGTTTTGAGTTAACAAGTCTTAGGCCCTGGCCGAATGGTTGATGTTCGCCTGCAGAAATTGGGTGGCCATTAATCAACGGCCATTTCCTCCACCACCTCGTTGCGAGCCTCATGTGTTGCTGAGGCTGGCTGGGAACGCTGCGAGGAGACCCGGGGGCCATCGCCAACGCTCTTTATCCTTCTCGTGCGTGATGCGGAGCACAATTTTGAGCCCAGCACGTGATCCGCCGATTTGACCGCAGCTTTGCACAGCACGCAAATTCAATTAAATTCAATTCAAGACATTTATTTCGACCAACTGGGATCATAGATAAAGTTAGTTACAGTTTCTTAGCCTAAAGTTAGTAAGTACTATATAACCTAATACAACAAAGAGGCGCGGCTGTGCACTGTGCCAACTTGTGGTCGGGCTGACCGCAACGGTAGCACAGTTCACTGCGGTCCGTCAGGGACTGGCATTGCGCTTTGACGTGCCCGCTCTCCAGGCACCGGTAGCATCGCTTTGTCCTTGACTCAAGTATTTTGACCTGAGCCGAAGACCACCCCACCAAGAAACGACCGTTTTCGGCCACCTTCTTCGCCGCCGTGACCGGGCAGCGCACCCGAAGAGTGCCGAGGCCGGTGTTATCAGAACAAATCTCACCGGTTTTCACCTGGGGACCGATTTTTGACTTTCGAGCGCTCGACTTTTTCACTCAAAAACTGTCAAAAATAATAAAATACTATTTTGAAATAGCGATAGAAAATTTAAAAACGAGTGGTATTGCCCACTCGTATTCAATTATATCGGTAGAAAGTAAGTGCCTGCAATTTTGAGACCATAATCGTATTTACTTTTGTTTAATTTTCGAGCGCTCTTAGGTCAAAAATCGGCCACCTGGTCCTCCGCACAGCCACAGCTCGAGCGACGGCAGCGACCACCTCAGCGGGAGTTACGGAGTCATCCAGATTAGATAAGCGCAGCTCCGCGCATTAACCTAACTAACATAAACTGATAAAAATAATCATATCCACGAAAAAAAAATTAGCCCAAAAACAAAAGTATCCTTACTTAAAAAATATGCTAATCAAAAATACTGCAATTGTTTGAACGCGACACAGACACTCTTCTGATACACCTTGCAGCTGCTTACGCATGTAGTTTTATACCATGTGCACGCACCTTTACTAAATTCTATCACCCTTAAGCAATATGTTTGCCTATGAGATGGAATTATATGGCAGATTAAAGTATCGGTCAGCGTTGTGGAATCAATAATATTTATTATGCGTGACGCTATTGTACATTTGTACATACTTATTATGCCACTGCGCCCCTTCGAGGGGACGCACGTGTTTTTTTGGATTTTTACCATTGCTAGCGAGGGTGAGCAGGTTGATAACTTTTTTTAATAAGCATTGCTTATTTTATTAACACTTGTTTTGGCTGGTGCATAATTTATTTGAGAGTAGGTATATTTCCATTTTAAAGGAAACTATTAAGTGAAATATCGGCCTTACGAGTACAAGCCTCCACCTCTAATATGGACTGGCTGTTTAAATCATCTCTTCATAGATTTATAATGTAATAAATAATACGAAGTAATTATTATTGGTTACCCTAGACCGATTATAAATTCTAATTTTATTTAAACAAAAAATCGAAGATTTAACCTTAATATTTTCGCAAACCGAATAATATCAGACAAATAGTATACAACAAGACGTTTCATCGAAGACAATTCCCCTAGGCCCGGAGGGGTAGGAAACAGAGATGGTAACAGAAATGACAATGTCGTAGCAACAGGTCCTAGCCTCGACCTCATGCTCAATATAGCTATATCGGTCATAATCCCGGAAAACAAGGCCCTTGTCCGAAAACAATCTTGTAATGAAAAAAATCTTCTCATGTTGCATAATACGTTGATAACCTGCGCAAGCAAATATCGTGAATAGTAGGTACCTCATTACATTAGTCACTGTGTGCATTTGTTTGTCTGAGATAGAGAACTTAACCAGACATTGTGATTTAATGTTGGTTAATTCATTAAAAAAAAATTGTTTCATTCAGACAACCACGGGTCCATACATGTTACAGTTATAGGTGTACTCACTTAATTACTAGTGTTAGTTATTTCAAACCAGGACAATCACGTGTACGAGGTGACTATAGAGTGTATTGTGGTCCAATGTATACGAAGCTGACTGTCCATCCTGTCAGCTATAACGGCCAGGAGGCTGTTGTGGCTGTACCGCAGGCCGGAGCGCCATATGTATTGATAGTGCCTATGATACTTATCATTATCATATACATACCTAGTGTTTTTGCGATTCCGATAACTTTTAGAAAATTAGGTTAATTATGTAATGTTTAGTTCTTTAAATAACAAGTTATTTTTTCTAATTCTGTACTGTTATGTGCTATTTATATAGGCACTTACTCAAATACCCACCGATAATAACATAATAAGTCGTCGAAAACTATATATGCTCTATGGCCCAAAAACGCACTGTTTAGTGTGCTGTTATGTTTCAGGCCTGAATCACAATGGCGCGGCCTGCGGTGGCGGGCAATAGTAAATTTGACTGCTAATGACAAGTTTATTATTGACCACCGCGACCAAAAGGGTAATCACGTAACGTTTCGAACGCGCGTTGGGATAATTTAACTGTAATCGACCTGCAGGCCACGCGAGTCTGTGAGAGGCTTCATACATTTTTCATATCAGCACTGTCAGTGGTACCAACTTCACAAACAAATATATCGAAATAAAAGTTTTATTTACGACTAGACACTTGTATATTATGTTACCGTCAGATTATGAACACCGTCAGTTTATAATCTTACTCGCACTTTCGAAAAATTGTGAACTGTCAAAAACGTACGTTCCTTTTAAAATGGACGAGAACATGACTGCACTCCTGAAGAAATTGCGTGAGTAACAAAAAAACTGACGGAAAACTTACTGCCTAAAGGTCTAAAAATTCACAATAGGTACTTTTTTGATTAGTTAGGCTATGGAAAATGTTGAGGAAGGTTTTGCTGGTCGTATATTTCATTATTTTGATACAAATTATTTTAGCTCCGTATAAAAGGGATTTATTGTGGGTGTGCTTATATACTCATTTGTTTTATGGTACCATATTTCAACAAAAAAGAACAAAACGAAACGATATGTTTCGTGTGTATACATATTTTAAATTTTTGTGCAAGTACACCAAGACGCCAGTTACGGCTATTTTATCTATTCTATGCCATTGATCCATTGCAATCTCTCGATTGCCACATTCCTAATTCCATGCGAGTTCACAAAAGATATTCTGTAGATATCTGACCAGCAGGGTATCCCAACAGCAGCTGTTCAAAATCACAGGAAGAATATTGCTAGTTTTGCTTGCACTGCTGCTACCGCAGTCATTGAGCGAGTTTTGTATAGTGAGATCTCGATCGCAACGGAAAATAACGTTGAAGCAATAAACACGTTGATAGTTTAAATATTCCAGCAGCGTTTAATTCGTATTCTCATTTATTTTCAATGTAAAATGTTTCCTGCGGAAATTAAGAAAGACCCCTTGCATAGTAACTAGACTCGCGTGATGAGGCGGGGTGCAGTTAGTCATTATGCATGATTATTGCTTCGACACACGCCTCAAAAATGCAACGTAATCTTATTAGCTAGATTTACGGGTCATTACCGTTTACTGGGGACTTATTTGGGGTATTAGCCAGTTTAATAAACTCGTTATTTCTATATATATATTATATTTATTTATTTAGAACACATACAGTCGCATAAACAAAAATTTAAGGGGTACACAAAGAGTACCAACAGATATAAATCTAAATACTTTGAAAGTCATTAATATTATGAAAACTATGTTAACATAATAACCTAACCATAAAACATTTAATAAACTTAACAAATTAATTTATACCGGTCCTCGACGCAGTATGACACACATGCACAAGTTAAAGTTAATAATAAGTAACTAAGTATGTACATGTGATTAATGTATACATTAGATTTAAAGTTTCAGGCCCCGTAGCATGGATGGCCTTATCACGCGATAAGTGATAGGATAGAGCTGCCGTCCCTGGCTGATACCGTTCGATAGAATGAGACGACGCGCTTATCCTATCACTTATCGCGTGATAACGCCATCCATGCTACGGGGCCAGGTGATGTGAAAAGTAACATGTACCTTAGGAAAGTACACAATATAACAACGTCTTCAGCATACAATATAACAACGTCTTCAGGATGCTGTTGGGGCTGCCGCGATATTGTAGTGCGTCCGGAATGTTTGCGCCAGAACGTACATATGACTTTTACGCAATAATACGCAGCAGGACGGCATCACTAATGCGGCGGATGTGTGGCAGCGGTAACAGTATCCCGAGGACGTTGGCTGCGAGGCTGGATGCTCCACTACCTAGGCACTGGAACACCCTACATTGTGCAGGACCCTATGCCAGGGGATGGAGCATCTAACTCTATTAGGATAATAGGATTAAATTAATTTGTAATACTAACCGTAGTCATAATTCGTGATTGTATACTAACAACTTATGGACATTAGTCCGAAACAACTAAATAATTGAAAAAAAAAATTAAGTATTATTCTCATGGACGAGCTAAAAATAACTTACATTTTATCATATTTTATTAATAATTTGACGCTTAATTTGTGGAAAGGATCAATATCGCTCAGATACATATTATAGTTATTATAGAAACTTTTTTTATTTATTTTATAATTATTTTTTATGTTTATTCTCATTAAGGCTTATAGCTAAATTTACGTCCAATTAATCTACCATTCCACAATGCGGTTTGTTGGCAAACAACGCTCCTAATTGATTTTACATTTTATTAGCTAAAAGCTGTATGAATAGTTATATATATGTACGGTATTACTTATGCTAGATACAACAAAAGGAATCTATAAAGTTACTTGAGATAGCTGAATTGAAGACGTCGCTTATTTTCTTTTTAAACAATTGTTTTGCGACACTTGCACTCTTTGTCTCGGACGGCAGGTCGTTATATATTTTCGGAACTAGGTACTTTCTATGTCTTTGGCTATAATAATTATTAAACCTAGACAATAGTAGTTTATCTCTGTCTCTGTTTCTAACAAGCCTTTGAGTACCAATAGGTTGTTTAAACTCGTCGTTACTAAATTGTTCCAGAGCCAACAACAACATTACTTTTTTATGAACTGGCAATATTTTACATTCTAAGAAAAGCTGTTCGTAGGTGTTATTTTTACATTCTATTTTTGTTTTCGTATCAACCATTAAATTGGTTTCATGAATCGTATCTGTAACGCTTTTATTTTGTCGAAGTAGGTCTTAAATGTCCGACCATAGCTTGTCAATCCATAGGATATAAGTGAGTCTACGAGCGCATAGTACACTGTATACATAGTAGCCTTGTCTAGTACAAACTTCAGATGGTGTAACTTTACAAGCACTGATCTTAACTTATTGCACATGCTGTTGACATGCGGTTGCCATGTGAACTTATGGACTATACATAAGCAGGCCTAAGTACTTGTACTGTTCCACCACCAGCAGCTCGGCGCAGGCGCAGCGTGGAGACACTCGAAGGTGTGCCCCACAATGCGAGGCGACCTATAGGTACCTCTGTAGTACGGTGACCGCATGTACATTCACTTTGTTTTTGTGATGTTTATGTTTATGATACCATTATCGTGTGCCCATTTTATAATGTTAGTGAGGTCTTCCTGTATTCTATTTTCTATGAGATATAGATCTGTTTCCGCATATACGAGGCAGGTATCATCTGCATACATATAGACGCTACAATTTTTGACAACATTGCACATGCTGTTGACATGTACTATGTACCCAACAGGCCCGATCACTGACCCGGTCGGCACGCCGCAGGAGGCGTGCGCGGGAGCGCCGCACTCGTCTCCCACGGCCGTGCGCAAGGTTCGATCCCCGAGATACGCGCGGAGCCACCCCTGTAGCGGGCCCGATATACCACACTCTATAAAAATGCGGGCAACTAAAAGTGACCAATTCTAAGAGGTTCATATTTAGTGCAACGTTATTACATAGTTGGCTACTAGGATCGCATCTCTAAAATAAGTTGTAGATATTTGAATATTATTCGTTTCAATAACGCTAAAACTTTTGCTCGCGCTCATGTGTGTACATTTTAAAAAGTATTTGTTGCTGAATGTTGACACCTTAAAACTGTAGGGATAAGGGTCTTATATAGCTTGCTACGAGCTATGGCATTGCACTACCTACTCAAAGAGCCCCTTGATTGTGCTTAGATATCCCATTCAGACCCTATGACGACACAGATGTTTCAGAGTGCTACGGGTGCTTCTCGCTACTTATGGAGTTTAAGGCGACGTGAGCTCAGAAAACGGATTTTTGAAAAGTCGCAGCGCTTCACAGTGTTTCATCTTGAACAAGCTAGGTGGACAAAAGTCATTAGCGGATTTCTACTAATGATAGGATAAATAACAAACATGTTTAAACCCCCATATTAACTTATTGTTTATGTCTTACTTTCTAATGTCATTAGTTATAGGGTGCTAAAGTCAGCTAATGAGGTGAGTGCAATCACACTGTTTAATCAGTCGCATTTCTGTGACATGCTCAACAACATTTCTTGTGATTATACCTTATTCTGTAAAAAGTGTTAGTGATGGACCTCATAAGAAGGTAAAATTGCATTATTGGTAAGGGATTCAAATAAACTATGTTTTCTTGATAATATGAATTTATTATCGGGCCACACGACTAGCAAGACAATAGAGAAGGCATATACAGTATCGCCGTCTGGTGACCTGAACGTAAAACTAAAAGTAGCCACTGTTGAATTTACTTATTCATAACAGGTAAGTCCTATATTATTTTCTGTTAAACAAGTCTTAATATTCTTTTCAATATTATACAAGATGGGTTTTAAAACGTGTCGAATTAAATACGTGGTCCTTTTTCTAAGTTTATCAACTTTAATAGAGTGGGAAATACTTTACTCCGCTTTACACACCCATAGATTTTGCATAATATCTAGAGTCATTTCTCTTATTTACTTCCCTGTAATTTTTATCCAGCAGAAATGAGGAGAACATATTTGTTTCTTATTTTTTCAGAACACGTACATTCCGTATCAAAGATAAAGCTTTTTGAAGAACGGTTGAAAAAAAGGGAAAAATGAAAGAAATAGTCATCTCTACAGCTACGTGTCAGCAAAATTTGAATTATTTGATATTACTAAGGAGTCTGAAACGAGAAATAAAAATCTTTTGTCCTGTTTTGCCATAAAAGTTGCCACCAAATGGATTGCTGCGGGAAAGTCGAAGGAGATGTTTTTAATTTTAAAATTTAAAAACTGGCTTGATGGCGAGGATTTAAAATGTACAGTGTGCACAACTCAACCACGGCACTCGACGTCATCTAAAAGTGTTAATCCTGCAGGAAGACCCAGAAGACCTGATTCAATCGCGTAGTGTTGGTGAACTTTTTACTGCTGCCGAAGTTGTTTCGCGTTCGACAAGACATAGAAGTCCGGCAAAAGTGATTAAAAACATTAGTGAAAGTCCACAAAAATTAAATACATCCTCTAGTACTCATGATAACAGTTCTTTTATTATTAAATCTTTATTTCGGACTTGTATTGTATCCATATATTGTTAGAATTTTACTTAACCTAGGTATGTTAGTCTTATATACTAGTTACACATTATTTATAATTTATTTGCACACCAATTGTGCAACGGACTTAGTCTGCCCAACCCAGTGCGACAAGATAGGGCAGTCATACTTGTCAGCAATGACACTTAGAATGCTGTTGGTACTTGCCCTGAGTCGGCCCAGCATCGACACGATTTTTTTGCGTATGATCGCTTGAAAACCGTCCGTGCGGGCCTCGGCGAACATACGCGAGGCGCTACACCACCTAGGCAGTCCCAACAGCATCCTGAATGCATTGTTATAATGAACACGCAGGGCATTATACGCTCTTTTGGTATACTTTACCCACATGCTGCTCGAGTAGAATGATTGACTATAAGCCTTAAATAGAACGATTTTGACATCGGTGGAATATCGAGCAAACCTGCGGGCCAGCATATTCGACCTGACTGCCAATGCCCTGCGCTCACGTTCAATATCCAGGTCATCGCTCAAATTGTGCGAGTCCTAGTCACTTAAGTAGTGACGAGGCATTAGCGTATTATGTTGACTCTAAATCAACAACACACACGTACAAGCAGACTAGGAAGTGGTCTATGAAGGCAGGACATAATGAATATCCATCATATCATTGTTTGCGTAAAGCAAAAATTGCGGGATATCCTCCAGAGGAGCACATTCATGTAACCGAGAGTAGGGTTGAAATTGATTTACAGGCTTTATTAGACAAACACGTTGAGAGATTAGTACTTACAAGCACAAAGAGAAGTCATTAACAGTTGGCTTCCTAATTCATCATTCAGGCTTTTAAATAAATGGGGTTGTGACGGGAGTTCTGGGCACAGGGCATTTTTTTGATACAACGGATGAGTCCGATGATGATGATGATCAATAGTGTAATCTTTTTTTGTTTATTAAGATTTAACGATGTGGTAAAAAAATAGTTTACAAATAGTTTTATACTAGTAATTAATTTGTAGTTTTCTATGTTTTTTTCCGTGTTATATTGTTATTAATTTATGAATAAAATATTATATTTTTAAGTAAAATATGTTTTTTTAATAAATTGGCCCCCATTTTTGCTAATTATTTCAAATCACAACTCAAAAATTTTAATTTATCATAGGTGAACGTCATACAACTAAAAACACAGAAAAAAAATATTTTCCGCCTAGTTTGTTCTAGTCGAAACACTGTGCGCTTGTTTTGATTATAATATGGCTGACCTAAATTTAATAAGCAACCTTGAGGCCTTTCTATCTCTTCGAATCCTGACTTTTTGACTTTCGCTCAATAGAAAAAAATCACGAACATAGGTCTAAAATATGCTTAAAAAATTCGTAACAAATTATGCACAACAGCTAAACATATTAAAATTGGGTCTAATAATTGACTTTCAAAACAAAGTTTTAACCGATTTCAAATCAGTAGTCAAATAACTTCAAGTTTGCCTCTAAAATTTGAAGAGTTCCCTCGATTTCTTCAGGATTCCATCATCAAAACTGGATTTTAGTGACAACAGGACCAATCTGGAAGTATATGCTTTCAAACGAAGAAAGAATTTTTCAAATCGGTTCATAAATTACGGAGTTATCGCGTAACATAAACACAGACGAATTAAGAACCTCCTCCTTTTTTGAAGTCGGTTAAAAATCGTCAATATCATGTTTGAGGGAACTTAGCTATTATTTTTTTATTTATTAACTCGCACAAAAAATTTAAATTAAAAAACCTGATATCCGCGCCTCCGAACACGCACTTTTATCTCGCTCACGCTTATGCTCAGTGAGAGGGAGAGAAGACCACGAGCCTACGTCGGCTTAAGCTGCTACGCCAGCGCCGTAGCGCTACGAGCGCAGCTTAGCGGTAAATGAGTTATATATAATTTATAAAATTTATAACTAAAACACTGCACTGGTAACAAATAGGCTTGTTGCGTGGTGTTAAAATTGATAACGTCGTGTTGCTAAATGGATAGTAAACCATCATATGATTGTAATAAAGTATAAATTACAAAATATAATTAAAATAGACACTAGCGCTCTCCCATCTCCGTGGCACTTCCGTGAAGGCTGGCGCTGCAGCCAACTCGGCCGAGCTCCTCAAACGGCGCAAGTATGCAAACATTAACAGTGGTTGCATATTTGAGCCGTTTGGGGTTGAGACCTTAGGGCCCTGGGGAGAAAGTGCCCACAGGGTCTTTAAAGAGTGCTCGAAGCGACTCGCCGAAATAACGGGTGACCGGAGGGCTGGCTCATACCTCGCACGGAGGATAAGCATTTGCCATCCAACGTGGCAATGCTGCCAGCCTTCTGGGCACGTTGCCTAGCGACGGCGAACTCGGACAAATATTTTATTTGTAAGTTATTTTATTTTATAAGTAGTTTAGTTTTAGATATAAGTTATTTTATTTGATAAGTAGTTTCGTTTTAGATAGGTATAGTTTTTTAAATATTAATATTATAATATTGATTAGATTATAGTTATAATTAAAATCATAAAAAAGATTTGAACCTTGTAAGTTTAGAAAAAAAAGTTTTTTTTATTTATTGTCCAAGAGTAAATTTAAAGGTACCAATAGAATCCTTACGCTTTTATAGAAACAAATTTGTACAGCAACTACGGACCTAAACGCAGTATTTCGCGACCGAAACAGCAATTTACTTCATTTTCCATGCAACGGTTAGTACAAATTGCACGGTGTGACGTCATACTTTAAAGCCAATCAGTATGAAGCGTTTCGGCTGCTGTCAGCGAGGTCCGTCTTTAACTCGATTTTTTGGGTATTAATGTCCTTTAAATGTAGTTGCTTCCATACAAACATTTGTTCATCTAAAAAACTGGTTCGAATGGCATCGTAAACAAATTTAAGGTAACAAGCCCATTGTTTGTAGCGTATTAAATGCGTGCGTTGTGCGTAGTATTAACCTTCGCACAACGCACGCATGTGTTTTCCCGTTTGTGACAAAACTACTTACGAAAATTACGAATACAAAATAGGGAATATTATAAATATTATAAATGAGAGTTTACGTTTTGGTTCGCGTTAAAACAGTCAAACTGAAAAAAGTAAATGTAAAGGGCATTCAAAAATACTGTTAATTAACATTCATTAAACAAAACAATGTACGACACGCAGTTGGTGTGAAATTTACTAGTCACTTTTCCAAACAATTAACTAATAAAAACTTGAATTTCTACCTGTTTTCGACCGCAAAGATATTTATTTATTACAATGTTATCTTAAACCAGTCTATAGGTACGTAAGTACGAAAGTTTAAGGTTATTACTTTACGCCAATAATGTAATGCAACACTAATGCAGCCACTTACACGGCCTACGTAATTACGAATAGATTTTCCCTTAAAAGTAATTCTGGGAGACATTTGACCATCCCGGGTAATTTGGGGTGGTAATGTGACAACTTTTGTCGCATTTACCCCAAATTGCTAGCCCGATGTTCCTCGGTACAAATATGGGCATCTCGGGGGTAAGATATAAACCTTGTTTTGACTTGTTTGAAATGCAGAAGTTTTTGTTCATTGTAAAATGGCCTTTAAACTTGTCTTAAGGGGACGTAGGTTCGTGGTCTTCTCTCCCTCTCACTGAGCATAAGTGCGCGTGATGGAAGTGCGTGTTTGGAAGCGCGGATATCATGTATTTTAATTTTATTTTTTTGTGCGTTTTAATAAATAAAAAAGTAATAGCTGATTTCCCTCAAACATGACATTGCCGATTTTTAGAACCAATTGTAATATGTTTAGATTTTGTGCATAATTTGTTACGATTTTTTAAGTGTATTTTAGACCTATGTTCGTGATTTTTTTCTATCGAGCGAAAGTCAAAAACTCAAGATTCGAATAGCTGATTTCCCTCGAGAAAAGCGTCAAGATTGCTAATTAAATTTAGGGCAGCCGTTTTATAATCCAAACAAGATCTACGATTTTTTTTTAATTTTTTTTCGGAGCTCACGTTGCCTTAATTTAGCATGGTAAGGGTTAGACCAAAAATCTTTACAGCTAAAAAATTCAAGTCTTATGATCATTCTAAATTTAGACATGCCTAAAGGGCCTTTAATTATCGAGAGTAAACAACGCTACATGTGCTACGTCGTAGCGCGTAGCAGTATTTTCCACTTCATTGCGGATATTGCTCGTAGAGGCATAATGCTAGCATAATATTATGATCTTTGGATAGGTTAGCTCTAACTGTGCTGCTTACAAAGTTATACAGTCACCTCCTCTCGGTCTCGCTCGGAAAGAACTGAAGCAGATGATCAGAATAAAAAAAAAAAAAACACATGATTTTACAAGGTACATACGTTTTATTACATGCCAAAGTAATTTTTATTATAATAATCATACACAATGTTGCTTAAAAGTAATTCATTAACATTGTAGAAGTCAGTCTATTAAGGAGCTTTGTTTTAACCATAACCATAAGGCAACTTAGCCATAAGATTCCCAGGCTAAGGGGTACGCGTAATGCATTCCCACATCGTGAAAAAAAGGTCTCTTAGGTACAAATTTGTATAAATGTAAAAATTGCTGGCACTTAACCTCTGACAAACCTCATTTATAGAAGCTAATTTGAACAGCCTAAGAACTTTAACCAGCGAATTGAACCATAAAATGCCTTCAAATAATATATTGCGCAATTTATTTTAGTTTAACCTTGGGTCATCAGTCATCACACCTTACTTTGAAAACTAACATAGTTTTAGAAAAAAAAACATTCGCCCTGCGGGCCGATTTTTGACACTCGAAAATTTAATAAAAGTAAATAAATACGATTGTAGTATTAAAGTTGCAGGCTCTTACCCCCTTATTCATGAAACTTAAAATGCCTTTGCTAAATAAAATGTGCTTTGTCCCTTTCTTACGAATACAAATGTCAAATTGACAGGGAAAGACGAACAAATTTTAACGCCATTTTAGTGAAAATAGGATTGTAGAACGTTAATGACTACGGCCGTTACTTATTACCGATAGAATTGAATACGAGTGGTCAGTGCCACTCGTTTTTTTTTTTCGCTATTTTTAAATATATTTAGTATTTCAGTGAAAGATTTGAGCGCTCCAAAGTCAAAAATCGGTCCTCTTCATTATCAAAACATAATAACTTATACTTATAAGTACTGATGGCCTGGTTGCGGGAGTTCGCTGGATGCGGGTGGCGCAGGACCGGCCATGGTGGCACTCTTTGGGGGAGGTCTATGTCCAGCAGTGTTCGTCTTTCGGCTGATATGATGAATTAGGTTAGTAAGGTGATGGTGATATCTTAGCAAGTATTTGCACCTGCCTCTGAAATATTGGCAATCACAAGGCTCGTCTAACTTTGATCTCCACTACACGATTTGTGTGATTCTAGAATATCTGAGAATCACTGTGTTCGCTATTTATGCTTTTCGTTAAGGAGGCATGTTCAAAAATTATATATGCTTGTTTGAGCTCCATTAACCAGCTAAGTCAAGCGAGATATCTATATATTGCGATTGTGAAATACATACATATCAACATTTGCTGGAGATTTTTATTATTATATAATACGTTTCCGTATTTTAAGAATGCTATTATGCATAGTTATGCCGATTTCAACTGAGCCCATGAATGGCCTTTGTTCTGAGCTTATGAATAGACATTGTTAGCGAGGGCGAGCCAAACGTTGCAATAAAAAAATTGCGCCACGTAAAATGTTCATTGAATAATGAACTCTATTGTGCTCCGCTTTAAATGCGGCTTACATTTTTTTTTTATACAACGACGGTGGCAAACAAACTTACGGCCTGCCTGATGTTAAGCTGGTACCGTCGCCTATGGACACTTGTGACTCCAGAAGAATCACAAGCGCGTTGCCGACCCTTTATTCACTTGAGGATTCGCTGTGTTGGCAGATAGAGACCATAGACAACACAGCGCACCCTAGGGAGTTTTGGCGACCTTACTCACCACAAGGAACACAACACCACATACTTCATAGCATGCAATAATATAGCAACACTATAAAGCAGTGGTGCTATTATGGCTGTGGTCTTCTGTAAGGTGGAGGTACTTTCCTAGTTGGGCTGCTCCACATACGAGCGAGTTGACATTCCGCTGTGCCCTACCTCTCTAAAAATTAACAAATAATGAACACTGGACAACACTAACATTTGTCTGGTTTATACCTGGCACGCTGTGTGTGGTGTTTTATCTCTTAGCTAATTTGGAAGATATTGTTACAGAATATAGAGTTTGTTATTCAATTAACATTTTACGTGGAGCTAACATTGCTTGAAAAGTTTGGCTTACGCTCGCAAGTAATGTATATTCATCATAAGCTCAGATCAAATGCCATTCATGAGCTCAGTTGAAATCGGCTTAACTATTTATAGTTTTCATTTCCTCTCAATGTTACATTTCTGCACGGTTAGCCTACAAGGAAGTGATTGTAGATGTGTTGATTCTAGATTTCTTGGTGTGCTCTAAAGTATAGGTAAGATCTCTCTTGTACAGTCGACGATAAAGATATGGTACATAATAATCAAGCTTTTTAAATAGAATTAGGCTAAAATGTAAACATACGAGGTCAACTGTACGGTTATGTTAACGTTCTTCGAAAAGTGCAGGATATTTTATACCCAACAACGATCGCTTTAGCCTAGTTGGTACCCTGCCTACGAAGCAAGAGGTCCTGGGTTCGAATCCCGGTAACGGCATTTATTTGTGTGATGAGCACGAATATTTGTTCCTGAGTCATTGATGTTTTCTATGTATTTAAGTATTTATTTATCTATATTACATATTTATCTATAAAAATATAAGCGCGCCATGCTTATGGAGGAATGTTGAGATCCGACGTCGCACTAAGGTGCGCGACGTTGGAGATACCATTACCAAACTCAAGTGGAGCTGGGCACTGGGCAGGACACCTTGCAGAATGATGGTAGGTGGACCAAAAATGTGTCAGATTGGTGGCCTAGGTAAAAAGAGGGTCGGCCGTCCACCGGCTCGATGGGTGGACGATATTAGGAAGATCGCGGGTCACTTCTGGATAAGATTAGCTCAGGATAGGGACGGGTGGCGTGCTCGAAGACAGGCCTAATATGCTCAGCACTCTCAGCAGTGGGCGATTACGGGCTGACAATGATGATGATGATATATATAAGTATGTTTATCTTCGTCTAGTACCCATAGTACAAGCTTTGCTTAGTCTGGGACTAGGTCGATTTGTGTAAGAAAAAAAAACAACGGTAAAGTTAAGGAAGGGCTATGATTTTAGCAGTGTATATTTGTATTTATGGATTAATTGAAAGATACCAAATATGAGGAGGAGATTATAAAGAGCTTAAAGAACCATGTAGAAATATAATAAATCATCTTGCGTTTATATGAAACACGTTACAAGCGTTCAATATTATGCTCAACTTTCCAAGGAAAATGTAGGGCATAATAGCGGATTATAGGAGCATCGCCGAGGTTTGTGCGCCGGGTAGCCTACGCCGTCGCAAATTGTGGCGGGGCATTTTTATCGGTGCCGATGCCCTAACGATTTTCGACATGGCTGGTTGCAAAATGTTATTTTTACATGAAAGTTACAAAGTTGTCGAAATTCTAACAAACATGGTGGTCGTAAATATTGTTATACTGTTTTTATTTTTAATGAGACATGATACACCTCAGTTTTAGTGATCAGTAAACTTCAAGTTTCGCGAAATGGATCTCTATAGCCGCCGACAGAGAGCTATGGAAAAGCCTGGAGGAGGCCTTCACCCTGTAAAGGGGTTCTCATCACCACTACACAAAACGCCGATACATTCCTAGCTTTATTTTAGTAATAATAACCTATATTTTGTTTAGTTCATTCACATTACCAGTTTACTTTATATTACTTTGTACTATCTCTTTATTGCATGTGATCGAGAAATAAAAGGCTTTTTTTATTTTTTATTTTATTAAACTTCAAGTTTCCCTTCTATCAAATGCTTGCAGGATTCGTTAAGCTGTATTTAGCGTTTACGAAGATAGTTTTTTTCTAAATGATATTGTTTTTACAATGGTGGTAAAGTCTCTATAATATGTGTACCTACCCATGACGTATTACGTATATAATTAACTAGCAAATAGTAATTAGGAGTAGGTACGTGGGTCCAATTTATTGATTTTGGGTGAAATATAGTTATGTGGTGTATCATATTGTAACATAAAGCCATCGAAGAGGGGTTTGTTGACGATTATTGTTTACATACTAAAGTTTACAATACGCTGACGTTGCGTTTACGCAGCACCGACTGATGCGTCACTTGACGCATCCTATCGCAATTTTTACGCAATCGCTTAGCAGCGTCATAACTACAGAAAATATTACTACCTTTACATTAATTTTTAATTTCTTGCCGATTGGTTTATTCATACTACCTACTTTTGATGGCTGTGATCCATTATAAGACTAGTATGGAAAAAAATGCAAGTTAAGAATTTATAATAGCAGTATTTTAGTGTTTCGGATATCTAGGTATCTATCTATCTATATTAACCCTTTATCCAGGCCCCGTAGCATGGATGGCGTTATCACGCGATAAGTGATAGGATAAGCGCGTCGTCTCGTTCTATCGAACGGTGTAAGCCAGGGACGGATGCTCTATCCTGTCACTTATCGCGTGATAAGGCCATCCATGCTACGCGTCCTGAAGTCATTATGAAAGTATTATATTAAATAAAGTTTTTTATTTTTATTATAGTTATATGTATATTGTTTTTTGTATAATTATTATATGTTTATTATTATATAATTAAGTCACGTAACATACTAAACGAAATATATACGTCCTTGGTACAATCTGTCATAGTGTACTGCATACCTGTCTGCAGCTAAATGTCGTTTTATTGACTTAGAACGTGCACAGCGGGCACTACTAACGGTCATGTATTATAAAAAAATCGGATTTCCGACCCGACGACTGTACCAAATCAGTAACGTCCTCTCGGTTAGAAAATTATATATTTTACAAAGTACCCTAAAAAAAACACAAGACCTCCTTATAACCCCAACTATAAAAACAAAAGAAAAATAGGTAACGTGGCTAACTCTTTAAAAACTAGAACGCAATTTGCCAGGTCACAGTTTACCAGTAATTTTGTACATATTTATAATAAAATTAACAAAGTATTAGAAATTTATCCAAAACTATATCACAATTGCAAGAAGCTGCTTATAAAATGGCTTAAAACAAAAACCTACGATGAAGCGGAAGGTTTATTACAACGTTACTCTTAAGTCCCGTCCCGTATTAAAATGTATTGCACACCCACGCATACATACACGAACACACACACACTTACACACTCACACACAAACACACACACACACAGACACACACTCCCTCCCACATACTATTGTCTAGTCTAGTATAAAATAAAATAAAAAAAAACCTGTTAAAACCTTTTGTGTTAGCATAAAATAATACTCGTACCTATTATATTCTATGGAAGAGCGGAGCTTCCCAATACAGGCATTGTTTGCTTACCGGGCGGCTCCATCCCTATATAAGCCTCCATCTCCATATCATAAGTCTGTAATTTAAGAAAATAAAGAATTTTGTATTTTGTATTTGTATATTGTCTCTGAGTTCAGTTCAGTGTGCCTCCTAGCAAATGCCTCCTTTAACCCCTTCCATTGTTGTCTATCATTTGCGACTCTTCTCCAGTTTGGACCGGCTGTCAGTTTGAGCTCGTCCTCCCATCTCTTGTATTGCCTTCGCCTACTCCTCTTACCATCTCTAGGGTGTGTGACAATTTTGCTCCATTTTTCTTGACTGTATCTTAGCATGTGCCCTGTCCATCGCCATTTCAGTTGATCTATCTTAGAGAGCAGGTACATCTGTTATGCCTGTTTTCGCTCTTATATGTGTATTCCTGTGTCTGTCTTGCCGTTTAAATTCCCAGCATGCTTCTCTCCATTGCTCTTTGACAGCATTCTAGCATCTAGCTCTCTATGGTGTTTCGAGAGTGACCAAGTTTCGCAGCCATATACTTATGTGATGCAAGGCAAAATGCAGGTGTTGAAGACTTTCCTTTTGGTACCGTTACTGAGACAGGGGCATTACGTTACGGATATATTATCATTTTAATATGTAAATAGAAAATAATCCTAAAAAATATCAAAATTCAAAAAAAAAAAATTGGCTCGTGAAAGGACCGAAAAAACATAAAAAACGATATTAAAAATATTTTGGTTGATTTATATTTGCTCTATACTATTGAAAATAAATCATACAAAAAAGGAAAATTAAATAATCTGAATTGAACCGAGCTGAGTTAATTGAGACAGTTAATTAATGGTGTAGCTGTTTTTTTGTGATTTAGTAGTTGGTGTCTCATGGGTAATGTTGTTCAGCACAAGCATCTTATTCGCTTTTGGTCATTTCGGATCATCCAGTGGATTCGAAGGGAAACCACATTCGAATCAGTTATTTTTTCAAAGTTTTACTAAGTATTTAATGTTTTTTTTGTTTTGTGTTCAACTACGTGAAACAAATTGCATTACGACGGCTGATCCTTGTCCGAATTCCTCTCCAGATAACTTCGACGCTTCCGCACGATTTGCCGTTGATTGCTCCGCCGCGCCGACGAAAAAACAACGTGCGAAGGGCCCCCTTGCCTCATTTTAATTCTACGCTCCGGGTACCGTAAAACTTCACAACTATAATCCAGGTCACCCAACTATTGTCCAAATCAATTTTCATATTACTTGCTCAGGTGGGACTTTTTTCATGGGTGAACTTAAAGAAGTGAATATAAAAACACAAATTTAAATAAAAACGCATAAAATCACAAATACGAAATCGGTATTGTTAGAAACGAATGAGTTTACTTTTGGACCATAGTTGGGGTAGATAGTCCACTACGTGTAAAGTTGTGTATTTTTACGGTACCTAGGTATATTTTTTCAAATATGTGAAAAAATTGCCTTTGGCTTCTTTCAACCACATTAGGTATGGTTAGTATAAAGAGTGTAAAGTATTCAGTTTTTAAATAATAGAATAAAAAAAAATTATGTACGTAATTTAATCCAAAAAATAAAAATGTACACTTTTTTCGCATCAAAAAAAAATTGCCCATCTAAACGTTTTTAATTTAAACACGTCAACGGTATACTGTCGCTGTTTATCGTAAATATTAATCTGGACTTGTGGGGGAAAATACCAATTTATGACTGCAGGAAATAGAATCGGGACGGAGTAAAAGATATTTCCCGTGGAGTGATTTTATTTATTGAAAGAGGACTGTCTAAGTCTTCAACTCAAGATGTCTGAGCACTCATTATACCTACAATATATATTAAGAGTCGTATCTAAGTGAAAGCTTTTGGATTTTTAATACTTTTTATTTTATCTGACTAAACAATTATAATTAGATACATTCAATTGAAGCAACCACCACATAATCAACAAAAGGAATTAGTTATTGATATTTATTTATAAAGAACAAAGGGCGTACCTAATGCCACAATGCATTCTCTACCAGTCAACCGTAGGGAAAATCAAAAACTTGCTACGGTGGGTGTTTAAATAGATCAGCAGAATAATTATAAAAAAAATCAGATAAGTACCATTATTTATTTGAAAAAACAGGAAGAGCGTATCCACTAATAGATCAGCATAATATTAAAAATAAATTAAATTTTCAGATACCATTATTTTTGCAGGTTTAAATATCATCATAAACGTAAATTAAAGTATATATAGTATGGGGCGTCCCAAGACTATGTGACGAAATATAATATAATTCAAACTCAACAGTGATATCCACGACTACAACCACACAAGATTGCAGTGCAGTACAGTCGTCTTCGCAGGGTTAGCACGTGGTTCGTGGGGAACTGTATACGTTTTTACAATAAAATACCCACCGAATTTGTTAATTTGCCGTTCAGTAAATTTAAGTCTCATATTAAAAATTATTATTTGCTAAGCAAGGCGTATTATAATGTCAACGATTTCATAAACGACAAAAATGCCTTTAAGCCAGTAGTAGTCAAATTCTATAAGAATGAATATACCTTCGAGTATGATTGTCTTGGCGTATTACCTTTATAATTATTATAAGTACTTACCGGAAATAGATGTTCCGTTTTATGTAACATTAGCTGTTGCCCGCGACTTCGTCCGCGTAGAACTTGTTATCGTCTTAGAAAATGATTTCTCTCAATACATATTTTGAACCCTCTTTTAGGGGATACATTTAAAAAAACGTTGATGTTGATTTTCTAGTTTGTGAACAAACAGTCTAAAACCGAAGTTTAAAATCTCATATTTTACAAATGTCTTGAATTGAAAATACACAAACTTTAAACCAAATAGTAGAAATACACAAAATTTGGAGAAACTCTAACATTAGTTTTGTAGACGTTCAGAATAAGATCTAAGTAACAAATCTCTTACTCATACTTTAAAATTTTCTTGCTATCCATATAAAATTTGAACCCCCTTTTAACCCCCTTCGGGGTTGAATTTTTCAAATCGCTTAAAGAACTTTTTTCGTATTGTAATAAGTTATCTTACTCAAAAAAAGTGTTGCCCATACAAAGCTTGCCCCCTTTTTAACCCCCTTAGGGGTGGCATTTTATAAAACTCTAAAAGTACTTTTTTTGTATTTTAATAAGTAATCTTTCTAAAAGTTTTAAGTCTTTAGTTCAAAAAAAGTGTTTCCCACACAAAACTCCCCTTGTTAACCCCCTGAGGGGTGGAGTTTTCAAAACACTGAAAGTTCTTTTTCAGTATTCTAATAAGTAATCTTTTTGCAAATTTTCAAGTCTCTAGCTCCAAAAAAGAGTTGCCCATGCAAAGCTTGCTCCCCTTTTTAACCCCCTTAAGGGTGGAATTTTCTTAAATGCTGTATGCTCTTTTTTATTTTAGGAAGTAATCTTTCTACAAAGTTTCAAGTCTTTAACTCAAAAACATTAACTTTCCCTAATACAAACTTTGCACCCCTTTTTATCCCCCTTAGGAATGGTCTTTTCCAAAACGCTGAAAGTACTTTTTTTGTATTTTTATAAGTAATTTTTCTACAAAGTTTCAAGTGTCTAGCTCAGAAAAAGTATTCCCTATACAACCTTGCACCCCTTTTTAACCCCCTTATTGAATGATTTTTACGCTGAATGACATTTTTTCAAGTTCTTATAAGTCATCTTTCTACAACGTTTTAAGTATCTATTTCAAAAAAAGTAGTTTTTCCCATACAAACTTCGCACCCTATTTTACCCCCTTAGGGGTGGAAATTTTCTTTACTTCATTTGTATTGTTATAAATAATCTTTCTACAAAGTGTTAAATTTCTAGCTAAAAAAAAAGGGTTCTCCCATACAAACTTTGCACCCCTAGTTTACCCCCTTAAAAGTGTTTTTTTTTTTAAAAAACCTTCTTATCCCTAGCCCACGTTATAAAAGCAACCTACTGTGCAAAAATGAACTTTCTAAGATTAGTAGTTTCGGAGTAGTTAGTTAGTGAGTGAGTGAATAAGTCAGTCAGGACATAGGCATTTATACGTATAGATGAGAGCACCTAAAGCCCGAGCCACACCGACTGCGTGCGCAGCACGTAAGCGTGTGCAGCACGTACACCGCTGCGTTGTAATGTATGAATCCTCATACGACATGTCACACCGGATGCGTCTGCGTAGACGTGCTGCAACGCATACGTGCTGCGCACGCAACACAGCACCAGGCAGACAAACCGGCTGCGTGCTGCGTGCGTGCGTACACAGAGCGGAGCGGCAACGTCGCTTCGCTGCGTGCAGTGATGACGTTGTATTTGCCGGCGTTCCCTATTAGAGGACAGACCGGACAGGTACGGACACGCACAGCTCGGTGCTGCGCGTGTGACGCGCAGCTCTCTTGTATTTATTTACAACTTCTTCGGTGCGCGTGGAGGTTTGCTTAATGAATATGAGTCTTTCTCCAGTTGTAATAGCCGTTGTGTATATAAGTGTCATTTAAAATATATGAGATCTCACTGTAACCATCTCTTGACATGCCGAACTACCAGAAAAATCAATCGTCGTGAGATTCAAGTTCGCGACAAAAGTTGTGTTATTTACTATGTTCTTCTTTTCTTCCATTGATGTTATGAACCCACACTTTTTTGGATGTCGCATAAAATCCAACATGAGGAGGAGGATCTTCACACAACAGCAAAAACAGTGCTATTTCTTTGTCAGAAGAACTGCCATCAAACATAGTGCTAATCATATAAATAATAGTACGCAAATGGCGGCTGGTGACGATACGGAGCTGCAGCGTGCGCACGCGTTGCGTGTGCAGCTCTCTGCAGCAGGTACGCCGTAGACACGCGCGTAGACGCGCGCGTAACCCGGTGTGACAGGGGTGCTGCGCACGTCTACGCTTACGTCGACGCATACGTGCTGCACACGCAGTCGGTGTGGCCCGGCCTTAATGCTTTTTCTCGCCGAACAAGTCGCTTTAATCTTTGCTATTAACAATGTCCTGTGGCTTGATTTTTTTTTTTTCCTCCTATCTTTACAATTAAAAAAAAAATATGTCATGCTCGCTTAAAGGGCTTTGCTTACGGTGGCGTCGTCGATCGGGTCGCCACCTTCCCTAACATATGGTTGAGGGAGGCGATGGCTGAGATATGCGTCATACTCGTGATCGGGTGCTGTTTGTGGAGTCCGGTCTGTTCATGCTTGCAAGGGCATAGTAACTACCTTAATACTAGTGTTATTATCATTATTTTGACGAGAGACATCATTCTGTTCTTGACACATTTTATTGTTATTGACCCTGTACATGTCTGACAATAAGTATTACATTAATGATCCTTTTTTAACGCTTATAGACAGTATACTCGTACATCTCTATAACAACATTAGAATAATTATTAATTGTATTTCGATGCTCAGAGCAGGGATCGGAACCGGTTAATTGCTAAAACCTCGGTTTACCACAAATCTCGAACTATTTTATACTTCACATGTAGGACTCAGTTGTGTTTTGAGGTAACGAGTGCGTATTATTAGATTACCCAATTAGAAATGAAATTATTATCAAAAGAACGAAAAAGAACCGTTTTCGTTCCCATACAAACAATACCGGTTTCCGATCCCTGGTCAGAAACCTTACACATCTCTGGGGTACTAAATAATATCATAAACTTATTGTTAATTCTGATACAGACCTTATATCGAATGTAAATGATAATATTTTACAATTTTGGATTTTTTTGTTTTCGTTTATCGACATTAAGTTTGTTAACCGTTTAGATACTAATTGGTTAACATCTGCAATTTTTAAATGATTATTGTGTGAGATTATTAATATTATATTGTAGAATACCATTTGACTTGTAAAAGTGCCCTTGTGGCGTATTTGCGGAATAAATAATTGATTTTGATTTTGATTATCGTAGATAGGATATTTTGCTGAAAAAAAAACTATGTTATTTTTAAAACTTAGTAGGTAATACTGCATTCAAAGATTTTCAAAAAATTACTCGCTTCGTCTGGGAATCGAACCGACTTAAATGTGAAAAAAAAACACCAGTAGTTTTAATATGCCATTCGAAAGAATGGACAAATTTTATAATTCTTCTTTGTACATGTGTTATCTGCTCTTATAATAATTGTTCTGTTGTTGTGTTCTGTTCCATGTAAAATAAAGAATTTACATATGTACATACCTACATACATTCCGCAACGTTCTCATCCATTCTGATTAACCATTGTTACTTAACTTTCTTTGAGGTACGTTACGTATTATTTGCGAAAAGGGTTTGGAACCTATTCATTTAAAATAATTTTGTTTGTAGTGTTTTTCATGGCCACACAGCCAAAACTTACTTAATTATGTTTGTCGGAATTTAAACCAGCAATGTTAATTATTACAAAATAAATCGAACTTAGGTACATTCGCCATCACATACATAGGTACACTCTAGGTGTTCAAAAATATCGGCACATGCACTCTAATGCCTTGAAAATAAAGGTGTGTTCCGATGTTTGTGACGTGCTTGTTTGCTCCGATGTATGTGATGGCGACTGTACATTGCTAAAATCAGTATAAAAATAAATGTATATCCATGGTGTAACTATAATAATTAATAAGCTATTGTGGTTCCAGATTTAATTTAATTTTTGCTTTAGCCTAGCAACGGTGATGTATTTCTGATATTCCAAGCTAATTATTTGTCCGTTGATATCTCTTCTTAAATCGGTCAATGTATACCTCGTATACCTACAGGTAGGAATTTAAACAACTTTCTAGATGCTTTCCAACTTTAATGCAGCATGTTTGTACGTGAAATTTTTAATATATTAGAAAAGTTGCGCGCTGGGACGAGGCAGTGCGGAGTTTGCTGTAGGTACCGACTTTAAATTTTGTTGCTGCATACTCATTTTATTTTTATTTTGATAGGATTATATTTAAATGCGGAAAATAAACAGTCGTGGTTAAAAGTCCACTAAGAACAATCGTTAAGATAATGATTGAGGTTAATTAGGTACGGTAGTCAGCTCTGCGCCGCCAAAAGTATTACCTCGCTATAGCCGTAATAATACATGTAGGCGAAAAACACAGTGAATTGTGTGGGTATACACAATATGTTTTCCGCCCTTTAACATGTAAGTATATATGTGTATGATCTGCTTCACTCTATTTTCTGATGTAGTAATGAACAATTTTCAATGCGATCGAGTATAATAACTTAATAACTTGTTTTATATAATATAAACATTACTCTATTGAAACGATCAAATTTCAGCAAAATGTAAAACGTGAGTAATTTAATGTACTCTAGTGCAGTGCCAAAGTAGACTTTGGTTTTGTCCATACTTATGCCATAAAACTATGCTCCTACTTTGACACAACTAAAATAATCGTCTTAATAATACGCCATTTATATGACTTTTAATAAATACGTAAATAGTATTGTCAAGTTACGTTTACATCTCCCTCAATTTTTAAGGTTCCGTATCCAAAGGGTAAAACGTGACCCTATTACTAAGACTCCGCTGTCCGTCTGTCTGTCTGTCTGTCTGTCCGTCTGTCACCAGGCGGTATCTCATGAACCGTGATAGTTAGACAGTTGAAATTTTCACAGATAATGTATTTCTGTTGGCGCTATAACAACAGATACTAAAAAACTGAATTAAATCAATATTTAAGGGAGCTCCCATACAACAAACGTGATTTTTTTGCCGTTTTTAGGGTTCCGTAGCCAAATGGCAAAAAACGGAACCTTTATAGATTCATCATGCCTGTCTGTCTGTCCGTCCGTATGTCACAGCCACTTTGTTCCGAAACTATAAGAACTATACTGTTGAAACTTGGTAAGTAGATGTATTCTGTGAGCCGCATTAAGATTTTCACACGAAAATAGAAAAAAAACAATATTTTTTTGGGGTTCCCCATACTTAACACTGAAACTCAAAAAAAAATTTTTCATCAAACTCATACCTACGTGTGGATTGGTCTTAAAAAATGATATTGAGGTATCAAACATATTTTTTTTCTAAACTGAATAGTTTGCGCGAGAGACACTTCCAAAGTGGTAAAATGTGTCCCCCCCCCCATATAACTTCTAAAATAAGTGAATGATAAAACTAAAAAAATATATGATGTACATTACATGCAAACTTAGTAAAAATCAGTTTTTTTTAATACGTCATAAATTGTAAACCGCAATTTATTTTACGGAACCCTTCGTGCGCGAGTCCAACTCGCACTTGGCCAGTTTTTTATTCCTAACAAGTTTTACGTTATAACAACTTGCTGCTCAAGGAAATTGTTTTGATTTTTGTAACTTTCAAAAACACGGAAACCAACACATGAGAAAATAGTCAACGTCGAGCATCAGATGAAAAAGAATTACTAAAATACAATACAGAATTGTTTTAGGTTGTCTAGACTTGTGCCAGGACGGTAGCAAATTCAATCAGAAACAGCTCTTCAAAAATTCAGGGACTTATACTCGTATCACTAGTTGACCGCGCCACATTGCGGTGAGCGGAAAACAAAAATGCCTCCCTGATTCTTCGAGAGCAACACAACTTTATTTTTTACACATTGATACGATTTTTTGTTTCTCTTATTTGAAAACTTAGGCACCTGGCACACTACTTACTTCGTGATAATGAATTATCATCAATTGTGTCTTTACATTAAAAAAGTGAGTTAAGATAAATTTAGTATAATGGCGGTTCTGTTAAGGCATAGGTAACCAATATTTTCCTACTAATGCAAGCGCTAATAAAAGAGTATTTTACAAAAAAAATGCTTCCCTGCTTCTTCGTTAGCAATATAACTTTATTAATAATGTTGTTATTTACATCAAAACCGGCGAAGTGCGTGTCGGACCCGCGCATGAAGGGTTCCGTGCCATTATCTATAAAAACGGCACTAAAATCACGTTTGTTGTATGGGAGCCCCCTTAAATATTTAAATTATTTTGTTTTTTAATATTTTTTTGATATAGCGGCAACAGAAATGCATCATCTGTGAAAATTTCAACTGTCTATCAACAGACACGGGTACGAATCCCAAAAAAAACGAGTAAAGATAAATTTAGTAAAATGGTGGTTCTGTTTAAGGCATAGATCAATAATCAATATATTCCTACTAATGCAAGCACTAAAGAATGAGTAATTTTACAAAAAAAAAAGATTTGTGCATACTGTGCTTATAAACACGTATTATACGGAGTTGTATACTTAGATTCTATCATCAGACATCTCACAAGAACGGGACCAATATTGGCGGGCTATCAAATACAAAAAATAGCTTTTAAGTCGTCCACACATGGCAAAGTTCCCAGTTACCTTGTTAGGAAAAAAACAATCGAACTATGAATCTTTATTTTTCTCGGATGTCGGGTGAAAATACGCGGGATGTTACGTTCAAGTGGAACCACAAAATAAAGGGATTCTATTTTTTTAAATAGTTGTATCCCTTTTATGTCCAAACTTGATACACAACTGCGTATTATGCGTTGGAAGTTTTTGATGCTCAACGACTACTAACAACATACACGAACCGGATACGTTGGCGCTTCATCGCATTACCGAAATACAGGAAGGAAATCCTGGCTGCGACTTCCGCACTGTCTTTCGTACATACCTCAAAAGGAAACAACGTAACCCTCATGGCTTCCCCGCTTGTCGACTGTTTGTTTAAACCTTTTCTCCCGGAAACGTATTTTTCTCACCGGGTTGAAACATTCATACGTTAAAAAAAATTTATTCAATTACACACTCCCTTAAACTGACTTACATACGTATACGTATAAGTACCCACTGAGGGTGGTTTGCACCAAACGGTATGTAATAAATAGTGAGCAGTATTTTCGTTAAAACCTGATTGTATTGAATGTTTGACTTGATTCTATGGAATGACAGATGCTGGTGCCATATTTATCGTTGATCGGTTTCTAGTTGTAAGTTGGCGGCACGGAATACTACGAGTAAGTATTTACTTGTTCTGTGGTTGGTGCAACCCGCCCTAAAACGTGAGTTAATAACGTTAAGATAAATAACTATATGGTTATATAGGTACTAAAAGAAGACTTGAAACTAAACAATGGGTTAGTATAGAAAAATAAGAAAACCGGCCAAGTGCGAGTTGGACTCGCGCACGAAGGGTTCCGTACCATTATCTATAAAAACGGCAAAAAAATCACGTTTGTTGTATGGCAGCACCCCTGAAAAAAATATTATACTTTGTCTTTAGTATTTGTTGTTATAGCGGCAACAGAAATACATAATCTGTGAAAATTTCAACTCTCTAGCTACCACGGTTCTTGAGATACAGCCTGGTGACAAACAGACGGACGGACGGACGGACATGCGAAGTCTTAGTAATAGGGTCCCGTTTTACTCTTTGAGTACGGAACCCTAAAAATGATTGGCCCTTTATCAAAAGACAACATTCCATGCCAACCATGCCAGTACGACGCAAAACCTCTGAGTTTGGAACACGATCCTGCCACCTTAGACGAAGTATTGCTCGGAAGAATTGCTTTTAAATGAAAGGTGTCAAGGCGCCAGGTTTCCGAGGCGTGGAGCAATAAATACAGAATGATAGCTTTATAGACGGCAAGCTTTGTGGTAAGCCCGAGGTCGTGCGATTTCCAAACCCGTTGGTTCAATCCGCCGAAAGCTGCAGCGGCTTTCGCGATCCGTCCGGAAATCTCGGACTCCAGTCGATTGTCGCTCCGCAAAAGACTTCCAAGGTAACGAAACGTTCCCACGTCATCCAATGCTTTGCCCTTAGAAGAACAGCACCGTCGTTGACAGATTGCCCTCTTGCAGGTTGTTTAACAATCTGGGTTTTCGACACGCTGATCACCAAACCAAATTTACGACAAGAATCATCCAAATTGTTGAGATAACTTTGTAGGACCTCCACGCTGTCAGCCATAAGACGAACATCATCAGCATAAAGAATCTCTGTCAGTCTACCTCGGGACTGTGTTTTTCGTTTCGCCCTAAGACGCGAGAGGTCAAAAATACTCTTGTTGGTGCGAACTTTTATCATTATCCGGTTGTTGCATTTCTGAAGTGCATCATTCATTATTGCCGAAAAATAGATGGCGAATAAGGTGGGAGCCATGACACAGTCTTGTTTCACACCACTTGTGACTGGGAATCGCTCCGTAAAATCGTTTTCATGACGTACGCAGGCACTCATGCCTTCGTGAAGCGAACTAACAAGGCAGCTACATAATTATATGTATTGTAATAAGTTTGTATTGGAGTGCATCTTCCGCTAGTTAATGCCAAAAGAGTCGATAGTGAGAACATTATATTTTTTGTACAATTTTAATTACCGAATTAGATAAATAACGATCTTCACAAAAGTTCGAGGTTTTTTCTTGCATAAATCATGCAAACATTTTTGCAGCTCTCAGTAAAAATCTATGCTATTGTGCGAGGGCTCTTGTTTGCATTTCAAAAACATTCAAACCCTTTGTTTTCCATTATACGCCTTTAGCATAAAATAATTAAAATGCGGTTAGGCCTCTTAATAATAATTATAGCTTGAGTGATGTACAGACAACCTAAATACGATTTTAGTGGTTAATCTATCAGCTACATATGTAGTTGTACGTAAAATTATGATTTAGTTGTACCAGTTTAATATAATCTTGGTTATCGTCAAATATTTATTTATTATATCGGATCTGGCACTATTTACCTTATAGTAACGAATGTACCTGTGCTAGAACAAATTGTCGTAAATGTGGACACGCTGGACAAAAGCACCAAATTTTTTTCAGGTACTTGTTAGGTCCATAGCTTTAAGTTTTTGATAGGAACCAACTCCTCAGTCAGCCATCTTTAATTTTATGGCGGCCATTTTGAATCATAGGTATATTATTAATATCTCGAGTTCTAAATCACTTAGAATCACAAACTTGGTGTCTAAATATACATATTTGGGGTCAAGGAATTCTACTAGATATTTTTTGGAGTCGAGTTCCCAAAGGATACCAAACGGAACCCTGTCTTTAAGCCTCCGCTATCCATCCGGCTGTCTGCGTGGCAGCAATAGCCAGACTGATAACATTTTCATAGAATTTGTATTTTTATAGTTGCTCTAACAAACATTCATAAAAATAAAAATTCATTAAAAATAAACAGTGCTCTCATACACGAAACGCAACTTTATGGCGTTTTTATGCCCGCCCATAAACAATCAATCTATCTCTAGGTCTGTAATATGTAGTAGACACTTGACATTTCTGCAGATTATGTATGAGTATAGCCCCTATATTATCAAATAATAAAAATATAATAAAGTGAATAATTGATTTTTAACATAACTTTAACCAAATCTAATAGTGGGGCAAAAATCCCCCTTAAAATTAAATATGTCCGACGGAGGAGTTGGTTCCTATCAAAAACTTAAAGCTATGAAGCTAACAAGTACCTACCTGAAAAAAATTTGGTGCTTTTGTCCAGCGTGTCCACATTATCAGCTGAAACTGCCCCACGATATAAATGGGAATAAACACAACTGTTTTAAAATATTACATAGTTATTTACTAGTGCTCGACTATTGTTTCACATATTTTCTTAGTTGCGTATATTTGAAAATTAGCTCAGAGATTAGGTGTTTTGACACACTCCGGGCTCCTTTAGGGCACAACCGGGAATAATGCTAGGCGGATGATGTCCAATTTAAATAGGTATTATATTATAATTATTATTTATTTATTTATATTATTTTAATATTCATCGAACTATTTATAGTACACGCCTTTGAAGAAATTTTGATCGATTTTAAATTACACATCCAACTTGCAAACAAAGTCCAGGGGGGTAATCACGTAACGTTCCGAACGCGCGTCGGTACAAAAAGTGACATTTAGACCTACCCGACGTTCGTACAATGCGTTACGTGATCGACCTACCGGGGGGTAAACACGTAACGTTCCGAACGCGCGTCGGTACATTTTAACTGTCAATTTTCCATATAAAAAGTGACATTTAGACCTAACCGACGTTCGAACAATGCGTTACGTAATCGACCTGCAGGAGTCAAAATCCATTATAAACTTGGGCAATGAAAAAAATTCTTTTGAGGGTGGAAAGTGACCGATTTGTTTTTGTTTCATGGAAATACGAAGAAACTTTCTCCCCTACCTTAAACGTGAAGAAATATCGTACCTTATACTCGGAAAACGTATTAAGTAATCAGAATACGTGAAAATCAATAATTTTATGAAGAGTGTCCACAAATGGATCTCTTTCAAAGTGAATAGGCAAGCCCCCTTCCGTCTGAACGCGATTCAAGCAGTAAAATAAGCACAATGAAGTAGGTGTTGTGACGAAATTGAATCAATTTCAAGCTACCTATTGACAGACTTCGAGGTGAATATTGATGTCGGGTTAGACTCATTATACCTACTCACTGGAAAGTCGGACTGAAGGCTTGTGGCTGACCACGCCTTGCAGCCGGCATTATGTCAAAAGCCAGACCATCTCTAGTGGCAAACTTGTAACGACATCTCCAACTTAAGCGTAAGTTTTTTGATAAGTCAGTGTTTAAACGATAGGGTGGTGGGGAGTTACAGGTGGTGAGGGTGTGAGGGGAGGACTTGTAGTGATGGAACTTCCTATAGTTGTCGACGTTCTTTACTTTAGTATTGATATCGATATCGATAGTCGTAATCGACAGATAATAGCATTCTAAATAGTAAACGCCTAATTCTTGGGTTTGGGTAACAAGCAGACCCCTGGTATACTATTTTTGAAAATGTATGGTATTTAACATAATTTTGGCAAGTATTTTTCTTTGGATATTGGTAATTGTTGTAATTGGTTAGGAAATAAATATCTTAGAATAACAGTTTCAATTGGCCAATAGGCACCCTTTTAAAAGAAATGAGTACCTATTGAAATAAATTGCATCACCTAAATGACTGCTATGATATTTACTCATGCCCTGTATAGGTGTTGAAAAATCCTTGATGGGGACTTCTATACAACTCTACAGAGGTTAATGTTTGACATTATGGGCCAGCAATATTTTGTTAGTCAGTTTTGCATTATTTGTTACCAAGTCGAAAGAAACAATGGTATATGTTTAAAGATGGAATAATAAAGTTAGTACAAATAATATTACAGTGGTTAACCACACAATTTCAACAATGCACACAATTTGCATCTTATCTGTAATTTCAGTGAACTCAGTCAATTCAGTTGGGAAAATATCACCGTAATGATATTATAATGCTGCCTTTGAAGAGAACAACAAACAAGTCACTTATTTTTACGATTAGATAAATACTAATTAAACGCAATCCCAAAGTTTTTTACTGAGCCCTGATAAACGAGTGATCTTATGATAATGTTAGAAGCTAATGTGAAATAAAACCGACTACAATTTACTTTATTTCTGATGTTATACAGAGGAACCAGCAGGAACAATAAAATACTGACCTTTAATATGTTTACTTATACATTTATGATCAAACCTGAATAATTTAACACCTTGGTCATAGATGATATTTCTTCAACATGTAGGTATTCTACTCGTAACCATAAAATGTATACTTACTCAAGACCGTATCGTATTTCGATTGTGTCATTTAAATGTAATCGAAATAATGATTTAATTTGTAACAAACAGTTATTTATTCCATGCTGTTTACATTCCAAGCATCAACGAATGCTACAACGTGTAACTAAGTGATTATAATACTTATAATCTGCATCTGATCCTTCTCGACGCGTGTAGCTGCTTGGCGTATGTAATGATCCGCACGGCCGGTGGTTTCATCGACAGCGGGCCGAGCCTAACCCGTCACTGTGAAGCAACAGGGTCTCGGACGCGTGCGCGTTGCCACCCCAACTCACATAAATGCCCCTGCGGGTCCGTTTCGCGCTCAGAGCCACGTCCGCAGCCGCCGCACTCCCCCGTCAGCAGCCCTCGGCACCGCGCGCAGCTACAACCTCGTAGCAATGTTCATATCACCTGTATAAATTTCCACCGCAGTTCTATACGTTGACTCTAAATTTACAGAGCTGTGTTATTTTTTGTGGCCATGACTTTTAAGTGACGATGAACGTTTTGTGCTGTGGTTGTGACCAGTGCCAATTTTAACAGGTACGTGAGATTTTTTAACTGGTTTAGTAGAATGTTATTTTTCGTTTATTTTTTGCAATTTTTTTTAGTTTTTCAGAAACCACACTGGAGTAATAGACATATTTCTGGCGTGAATGCTGACAAGTGCTGCATGAATAAATGTCTAATTTAGATTTATTTGTTTTATTTTATCATTATTATGTTTTTGTATGTTTTACCTTATCATTTTGTTGCTCAGTGGTATTTGATAAACACGGCACATTTTGTCTCGTTTCAAACAAACAAAAAAGTGATATCATACCATAATTGAAAAATAAAATGTGGATAGCACGATGATTTCTCGTTATCGCGGTATCCTAAATTTAAATTTAAAAGGAATATTATTGTATTATTTCCAATGAGAAAAGCCCAAGGTAGCTTACTGCGTGCAGCTGGTAGTTGTCATTATAAATTTAAAAAAAAGTATGTAAGTACAATGCAGCTTTACTCAACCTGCGGCCCGCCGAGCTTTGCGACTGGCCCGTGGCTTTCCACCGTGCTATCCTAGTATACAAACCATAAATTGTACCTTGTGGCCCGGGTCTCCATGGCTAAAATGTCTTTGCGGCCCTCGTAGAAAAAAGGTTGAGTATGACTATACTAATGTATACTAGGCATAATTCTAAATAAGATTTTGCCAGAGGAGTCCTAAGAGGCTAGGAAGAAGTGACCGGGTTATTTTCAAACTTTGTTCGTGAAAATGTTTTAAGTACAAATAAATACGAGTACATGTTTAAAATTATGGCAATAGTTTGGGCAACCAGGATTGCAGAAGTATATTGATGACCGATTTTTTTCTGTAAACCCAAAGGTTCGAATTGCATACAGTTTTAGCTCGATAATTAATTACGTAACTCACATTGTTTTAATTCTGCAATTTAATCTGCAATACATAAGACTAGAAACAGAATAAAAATTAAATTTAAAATGTATGCTGTGAAACTGTGTAGATACCAATAATGCCAAAAATGATGTTAAATAACACGCGTAGATACATAGAGTATAGTAGTTATCATTTTGAAAAAAAAAAAAAAAACATCAATATATGGGTAACTAATGCAAGTTCACATAACATTGGCTCCTTAAAAAAACAATTATTGGGTTAGGAAGTTCATTGGTTCCGTAAGATGTCAACCTGCGCTCCGACACGATGCCACTCGATTGATTAATGGATATCTGAACTGGAAGCAATCGAAGATTACATTTCGCGTAGCTATTTGATTTCAAAGTGTTTCGTGCTCTCGTTCTGACTCGTTAGCTCGGCGAGCGAGGAAGCGAGCGCGAGAATGAGAATGAGATTAAAGCGAATTGTATGAACTACCAAGAAGTGTCACTGTCACAATGAAACCTACCATTGTCAATATGACGTTCCAGGTGTAACCAACCTTGTTATCATAATACGAAATACAATCGTCAGAATCGATGTAAGAGTGATCGGAAATACCTATCCATAAATTTCCTTTATTTATCAAATTTTGAATAGATAAATTAACTAAGTAATCCTAAAGAAAACATTCGCCCGCTCTACAGGGACCTAAGATAGGTACCAAAAATTTAGTGAGGAGTTGTAAAATGACATGGCCGTTACCATTGCATGTGGGTAGCCACACGACTTGTTGTTGTATTTCTTAATTGAAATACCAACGATATACAATAATATACACACATCTTCAGACGATAATCTTTTTGTGTAACAACTGATACCAAATGTCGATACCTGAAGTATTGCCATTGTAATATTGTGAACCTTTCTACTACCAAAAAGTTTTAATTAAAAATAAAATCATAATACTTGTTAGTTCCTGCGCCACCCGCATCTCCGCAGGACCGGCCATTGTGGCACTCTTTGGGGGAGGCCTATGTCCAGCAGTGGACGTCTTTCGGCTGATATGATGATGATGATGATGACTTGTTAGTTAGACAATGTTTTTAAATTGTATCATTAAATTTCACGCAGGTATTTACCTACTTAATACATTTTCAATTACCAGAATTTGATTTATAAATATGAGTAAACTGAAGATCGTAAACATATATATTATTGGCTACATAGCGCCAATATTTTATGCAAGCATTGTCGCGCCTATTAATCAAGTCTTTAAAATTCATGCAGAACCATTCCGAAGTTCTGAATTCGCAATGCAAATTAAGAAAACGAAATGTAATATGAATGGATCTATTTATTTGAGTATAATTTCTAGTAAGTTATCGGTTAGGTCTGGTTCACTTTTATAGAGAATTGACCATGCCACAAGAAGTGGACCTGAAAATGTGGTAGGGGGACGTTTTTGTTATATAACTTTTAATAAGCTCGATGAAGAATATATGTGAAGAGGCTGGTATTGGTTTTCACCGCGGGACGCATGGCGTGGCGTGGCGCGGCGGCGGCTTGGGGCCTTAAGGTCGATTTATATCTACAGACATTGAGCGTGCCAGACACGTGTCGTGGCAGACAAAATAATATTCTTCTTTACAGAGTGTACATCTGTGTCTGTCGGTTTCTGCGCGGCCGCGTTACGATAGATGTAAATACTTTATTCTTGGCCCACTGTCCGCTGCGCTGCAAGTCAAAAACGGTATCAGCAAAGTGCGGAATGGATGTAACCTACCGGAATAAAGTTGTAAGCGAGAGTAGCGACATTTCGCGCCACCTGCTTCAGACCATACATTAACGTACGTGGACGGCATATCCACAGCCGAATTACAACTTTTTATTTTACCACGTTTCTGTATTTGGTTTCTGCTTCGAATCGCTAATTGAAATGTCTGCAGTAATGCGCTGTGGATCATTTTTCTGCAATCATAAAAACGGTTATTTATTATCAATATTTCAAGCAAATCAAGGTACCTAATTATAGTAATTACAATGCATACTAAATGAAAACTAAAATTGTAACTATGTCCAAATGGAATAACCAACAGACACTATAATAGAATAGAATAGCCATTTATTGATTACTAACACATTGTTACATAAGAATTTAGATTTTCATTTGCTACGACATTAATATTATGTTCACTTATTTTAAATTAAATTTAAAATGGCCTCTCCTTCGGTGAAAAAGGAGGGTCGGTAATAAGACTCCATGGGTAAGAGCCCTGCTAGGAGAATATTATACGCATTTGACAACAACTTCATTTTTATACATTTGTTACGTAGGTAATTTATCATTATTTGTATATTTTGTGTGACATTTTAAACATTCTCAACTTAACTATATCACTCACAATTATATCACATATTACTAACATAGATACATTTTATTTCTATGTTGACTCTTGTAATATTATTATAATTTTAACACTATAAAAGTATTTAATAGCAGTTTTTTTGTGTTTTTATATATATACTTAGTTTTTTTTATTTTTAATACCTGTATATATATTTATATGGGTATATATTTTTTTCCTTTTGTTGCCTTATTTAAAAAGGAAAATCTATAAATATAGCATGCAGGTTAAGGTTTGGGTGGTGCGTCATTTCGTCCGGAGGTGTGGAGGTGTCGGTATAGGTCCCTCCAGCCGTCGCGGTCGCGGGCCGCGCGCCGCCAGAGCGGGCCAAAGACTACAATATATGTACATACTGAGCTTCGTCCCAGCGTCACTTCCCACTCCCAAACCGTCGTAGCACTTACAGTAAATAACTGGCAAAATACGGTCTCTACCTGCGACATCGTAGCACGTGCGTAGTGCGCTAGGTGCTTGACCGCTGATCGCTGATAACAAAAGTTGTATCTCAGTTATAAACGTGGTAATTTTACTGTTAGAAAGCTAATACGGTGTAAAATAACATGAAACAATAAAAAAAGTTAGGTAAATGGGACATTTTATTAAGTTAATTATTTTAAATTTTTGAAAAAAAAGTAGGAAAAATAAACACAATTTTATGAAATACCTCGTAATAATAACTAAACTAACTAACTTTAACGGCCTCCGTAGCCCAGTTGGTAGTGACTCTGCCAACGAAGCTGGAGGTCCCGGGTTCGAATCCCGGTCAGGGCATTTATTTGTGTGTTTATCACGAAGTTCCTGAGTTATGGATATATATGTATATAAGTATATACTTATATGTATGTATCTGTTATATATATTGTCGCCTAGTACCCACAACACAAACCTTATTGAGCTTACCGTGGGCCTAGGTTGATTTGTGTAAGATTGTCCCGTAATAATAAATTGGGAGCGTAATTTTTTTTCAACAATTATCATTTTAGTGCCTTATTATAACAATAACCACTTAGTATAAGGTGTTTGCCACCGACGTAGTGTAAAAAAATTATATACTTACTAGCTGTTGCCCGCGACTTCGTCCGCGTAGAACATGTTATCGTCTAAATGTTTGTTTAAGGAATTAATTTTTAAAATCATTGAAATTAGCTTTGTAGTCTTGTAGTAAACAGTCTAAAACTGAAGTTACAAATCCCTTACTTTAAAAATGTTTTGCTCTCCATACAAACTTTGAACACCCTTATAATACCTTTTAGGGGATGAATTTCAAAAAACGCTGAAATGAGTTTTGTAGTCTTTTAACAAACATACTAAGATCGAAGTTACAATTCTCATACTTAAAAATTTTCTTGCTCTGATAGTCTGCATACAAACTTTGAACCTTTGAATTAACGCTTTTCGGGGAAAAATTGAAAAGAAAACACAAGTTTTTTTATTGTAATAAGTATTTTTTCTACAAAATATCAAGTATCTAGCTAAAAAAATGGGTTTCCCATACGAACCTTGCACCCCTTTTTATTCTCATTAGGGGTCGAATTTTCCAAAACGCTAAAAGTACTTGATTTTTATTGTAATAAGTAATCTGTCAACAAAGTTTTAAGTCCCTCGCTAAAAAAATATTTTCTTCATTCAAACGTTCTTATAAACCCCTAAAGATCGAAGTTTCTAAAATGCTGAAAGTATTTAATTTTATTTTTAATTAGTTAGCATTCTACAAAATTGTAAATCGGCTAAAAAAATGTTTCCTCCACACAAATGTTGCACCCAATTTTAACCCCCTTAGGAGTGGAATTTACTAAAACGCTGAATATCCTTTTTTTTGTATTTCAATAACTAATCGTCCTACAAACTGTTAAGCTCCTATCCCAAAAAGAGTTTCCCCATATAAACTTTGCAGCCCTTTTTAACCCTCTTAGGGGTGGAATTTTCCAAAACACTGAAAGCACTTTGTTTGTACTCAAATAAGTAATGTTTCTACAAAGTTTTAAGAACCCCCTCAGGAGATGATTTTCGGGATAAAAACTATGCATCTTCCCTGGTATCTTACTATCTCTATACCAAATTTCATCTAAATGGGTTTTATCCAAATTTTCACCCCCTATTTCATTACCTTGGGAACTATTTTCGGGATAAAAACTATCCGCTTTCATTTTCCGAGACTTAAACTATCTCTATACCAAATTTCATCTAAACGGGTTCCATCAAAAGTTTCATCCTCCATTTCACTCACTTAGGGGGTGATTTCCGGAATTGAAACTATCCTATGCCCTTTCACAGGACTTAAACTATCTCTCAACTAAATTTCATCTAAATGAGTTCATCCAAATTTTCACCCCCATTTCACCCGCTTAGGGGATGATTTCCGAAATAAAAAATATTCTCTTTCCTTCCCTAGGACTCTAACTATCTCTATACCAAATGTCATCTAAATAGGTTCCATCAACATTTTCACGCCTAATGTCACCCCCTCAGGAGCTGATTTTCGGGATAAAAACTATGCATTGTGCTTCCCTGGGACTCCTACTATACCAAATTTCATCTCCATGGGATTTATCCAAATTTTCAAAACTATCTAATGTCATTCTCCGGGAATCAAACTATTTTACCCCCTATTTTACCCCCTTAGGGGATGATTTCCGGGATCAAACCTATCCTTTTTCCTTCCCCGGGACTCAAACTATTTAAATACCAAATTTCATCCAAATCAGTGCAGCGGTTTCAGCACCCCCAATTTCATCCCCTTACTACTACCTACTCTTTGTCCTTTCCTAAGACTCAAACTATATCTAAACCAAATTGTATTCAAATATGGGTTCCATCCGAATTTTCACCCCTTATTTCACCCCCTTAGGGGATGACTTCCGAAATAAATAGTATCCTATGTCCTTTCCTAGGATTTAAACTATCTCCAAACCAAATTTCATCAAAATTTGTTACCTCCAAATTTTCACCCCCTCATTTCACCCCCTTAGGGGATGATTTACGGGATAAAACCTATCTTTTGTCCTTCCCCGGGACTCAAACTATTTAAATGCCAAATTTTATCCAAATCGGTGCAGCGGTTTAAGTAGCTCCATACAAATTTTCACCCCCAATTTCATCCCCTTAGGGGTGGATTTCCGGGATAAAAACTACCCTATTTCCTTTCCCAGGACTCAAACTATCTCTAAACCAAATTGTATTCAAATGGGTTCCATCCGAATTTTCACCCCTTATTTCACCCCCTTAGGGGATGATTTCCGGGATAAAAACTATCCTTTGTCCTTCTCTAGGATTTAAACTATCTCCAAACCAAATTTCATCAAAATTGGTTACCTCCAAATTTTCACCCCCTCATTTCACCCCCTTAGGGGATGATTTACGGGATTAAACCTATTCAATGTCGTTCCACGGGACTTAAAGTGTTTATATACTAAATTTCATCCAAATGGGTGCAGCGGTTTTAATAGCTCCATACAAATTTTCACCCCCAATTTCATCCCCTTAGGGGTCGATTTCCGGGATAAAAACTACCCTATGTCCTTTCCCGGGACTCAAACTATCTCTATACCAAATTTCATCTAAATCGGTTCAGCGGTTTAGGTGTGAAGAGGTAACAGACAGACAGACAGACAGACAGACAGACAGACACACTTTCGCATTTATTCAATTCAATTCAATTCATTTTTATTTCAGACAAGGTCCATACACATTTGTTAGTAATTTATAATATTATTATATATATTATTATTATCCTCTTCATTTATTTTCATTCTTGGATTAGGTTTTTTACAATATGAATATAAAAGTACAATAAATATACAAAACATACAAAATAAAAACACATTATAAAAAACCTAACCTAGGGTGCCACCGGCAGCGAGGCAGGGCCTAAGCTACCGGTGGTCAGGGCGACAGAGACAGGAACCTCCGGACTATCCGCGCAGTATCCAGGAGTACCGCCTTCTGTATCTGACCCTTGATCCATCCATCTAGCGAGAGTCTCTTAAGGTGACGGTCGAGACTCTTCGCTATTAAACCGTTTGCCGAAACGACTATCGGGACAATGATCGTCGAATCAACATTCCACATGGCGGTCACCTCGTGAGCCAGGTCTAGGTACTTGCTGGCTTTGTCCTTCTCGGCCTTCACGAGGTTCTCGTCATGGGGGATGGTGATGTCGACGAGCACTGCCTGGCGTTTCGATCGATCTGTCAGCACGATATCAGGCCTATTGGCAAGAATAGTCCTGTCTGTGATGACAGATCGATCCCAATAGAGCGTGGCACGATCATTTTCGAGAACTGGCGCAGGTGTGTACTTATAATAAGGCACTTCGGAGACTACAAGACCGTAAAGAAGAGCAAGTTGCTGGTGAACAATTCTGGCTACAAGGTTATGTCTGTGCAAGTACTCGCCGTTAGCAAGATGACCACAACCAGAGATAATATGCCTGAGTGACTCTCCGGGACGGCGGCATGCCCGACAAATGTCGACCGTACCGTCCTTAAGGATATACCTCCGGTAATTGTTCGTCATGATAACTTCGTCCGCAATTGCACAGACAAAACCTTCGGTTTCCCCGAAGAGATCCCCGAAACGTAGCCAGTTCACCGACGCGAGCAGATCCACATCGGGCCCTGAGAGGGCCTTGCAGAACCGCCCATGAAGCTCCTTGCTCCTCCACACCGCCCTGCGGTCCTCGGCGCTCATTATTTTAAGTCTGCGCCAGTTCTTGTTTGCCAAGGAGAGCGGGGTGAAGTTTCCGTCTACTGCCACTACGTCACGATGCATCCCACACTCGTTGTTTAGGAAATAATCCCTGAGACTGTACACCTCGCGGTTGTGGAGGTCTTTGGCATTTAAAAAACCGCGACCTCCACACTTCCGCAAGATGTACAGCCTCATAACAGACGAGCGTGGATGTAGCATGCGATGCGCAGTAAGCAGTACTCGGACTCTTCGGTCCAGGGAATCCAGCTCAGTCTGAGTCCACCTTAGTACGCCAAAGGAGTAAGTAAGCAAGGGCATCACCCAGGCATTGAAGGCGCGCACCTTGTTGCCGCCGGACAAAAGACTATTAAGTACTTTTGTCAGGCGACAAAAGAAACGCTCCTTCACCGCCCGCTTTACACCCTCACCCTCAATACCCAATGACTGTGACATACCAAGATACTTATAGGTTTCTGCTTCGGAGATAGATTTGAGGGACATTGTCTCAGAGAGTTGTAAATTTGTTGAATTTACAACTCTACCCCGCTGTACATGTATAACCGCACACTTATCGACACCAAATTCCATTTTGATGGCGCTACTGAAGACTTCTGTTGTTTTCAGTAGTTCCAACAGGTCATGTCTATTCGGTGCAAATAGCTTGAGGTCATCCATATAGAGCAGATGAGAAATGACCTCACCCTCTCTCCGAAGCCGGCAACCTAGCCCTGAATCCTTCAGCAGGGTGCTGAGTGGATTCAGCGCTAGGCAGAACCACAGAGGACTCAGGCTGTCGCCCTGGAAGATTCCACGTTCAATCCTTATAGAGTCCTGCGGGCCAGAGGGGCCATCTCCTCCCCCCGGTTGACGAAGAACTGTGGCCCACTGCCCCATGCAAGCGCCTAAGAAGGATCTTAGAACTGCATCAACTTTATACAGCTCCAAGATCCTCCTCAGCCATGAATGAGGCACCGAATCGTAGGCTTTCTTGTAGTCAATCCAGGCGGCCGAGAGGGCCCCTTTGTTTCGCCGGACTCGTTGGCAAATGGTCATGTCTATGAGGAGGAGCTCTTTAGTACCACGAGACCCAACCCTACATCCATTTTGAGCAGGGGCCAAAACGTTGTTCGCAACGATGTGTGCGTTCATTTTTGCTCTCAAAATGGATGTAAGGAGCTTGTACAGCGTAGGCAAGCACGTGATGGGTCTATAGTTTTTCGCTTCCGTGGTACTACCGGACTTATAGAGCAGGGAGGTGATACCAGTTGTAAAGAAAGATGGCAGGGAACCAAGCTCAAGGGCTTGCTGGAACTGCGTTGCCAAACGCAGGTGTGAGCACCGAAACCATTTCACCCAGAAGTTGTGCAGTCCATCCGGCCCAGGACTTTTCCAGTTCGGGGTCAAACGGATGGCACAACTAACGTCTTCGGGGCTGATGGTAACAGTCCCCATGGGTTCGATAAACTCACACTCACGTTCGACAACACTCATCCACTCGCCTTCGGTGTGTTCGACTGGCACCGACCAGATACTACGCCAGAAGTCAACCATGGCAGCAGCATCCGGCCGCTGCCCGTCAGACACACGAAGATCGGTTCCCTCCCACTTCCGGTATACCTTCCTTTGGTCGCTCTGGAAAAGGCGATTCTGCTGGTATCGGTCCACACGCTCTCTGTAGCGGCGAATACGGCTTGCCCATGCATAGACTTTCTGCTTCAAAAAGTCAATGCGTTCCGTGACACAGGCCATGTAGTCGCGGGGCCTGATACCAGTTCCCGCGAAGACCTGGTTCACAAAGCGCATGACTCGGGGGCGGTTGTTGCCCCCCCTGAAGCAGATCAGCTTTGCAATGAGAGTCCTAAACGTATTGATACGCCGCTCAATCCGTACTTGCCATGCAGGGACATCCCCGGCGGTCCTAGGTGCACGGTCAGCGTCCGGAAACTTGACGCGAGCAACACGGCACGCCGCGACGGCCCCGCAGTACATGATTGATTGTGTATCTACTAAGTCTTCACTAGCCCGTAGATACGGGTCTAGCAGACCGTTCAGGGCTCCCATTAGCGCTAGATTGCGTCTATTCACAGGCAAGCGTGGTAATCGTGGCCTAGAGTTGTTTGTGGAGCGATACTGCGTAATCGCTTCTTCCAGGGCCCTCCTCAGTTGCTCATGGGCCTGACTGCTTACACTCTGATTCGCACAGTCCTCCTCGTCGGGACTGGGATCAACCCGCGGCATCCCCGGTGCCAGGTCGGGTGCAGGCACCGGAACCGGCGACAAGGCGGGCGGGTCCCGCGCCAAGGTAGAGGCCGCATGAGCAGAGAGTGCTTCCAGGCGTAGCCGATCAAGCGTGGCGTCATCCAACCGCTTGTGCCGCTGGATGACGCGCACTTGATCCGATAGACGCTGTGCAGACACGGTGATGGATGGTTCAAGCGCCTGGAACAGAGGCAGTATCCGGACACGGTACGCGGACAGATTACTTCCTCCCTCTGTCGCCCCATAGTAGGCGCGCATGCAGTTTTCGTTAATGGATTGCGTCCACTGCATACGGCGCACTATACCACCGGTAGCGGGAGCCGTGGGCGGAGCAGGATGCCCCGCAGGCCCCAAGCGTGCCGGCAGCGGTGGTCGTCCTCGTCGCGCAGGTGGTCGTGGCGGCGGGGACGGCGGCCCGCGCTCGTCGCTCGACTCGCTGGTGTCGGGCGCTGTGGCGAATTCATCACCCGACGACGATGGCGAGGAGCTGGACGGCGCGGGCGGAGGTGGTGGGCGTGCGCTTTGTGTCTCCGCTCGAAGACGTGATCTCGTAATCATCTATATTTGGTTCTAGTATTGATTTTTTTTGACAGGTTGTCATTTTAGTACGTAACTTTTGCTACGTAGCAAATTCATCGCCGTTTCTCGTTTTATGAACATTGTACTGGTGTTCTGTATAAGTATGTGCACGAAAACAAATCTAAAAGGGCAACAATGCAGGCGTACAAACTAAAAAAACCAAATTTTTAAAATAGAGATCCGCGATTGACACGTCCGACATTGTCAGCGGTTTTTTTTTTTTTTTTTTTTTTATATTATTATGTATCTCCGATTTAAATTCACGGGACAAAGCCCGGTCATTTGGAAGGCGTGCGTGGGGATATAGATCCAACACGTAGAGGCCCTATGGAGACGAAGTTTAATGTGATGTAGTACACCTGCTAGAACCCATTCACGGGTACATCGGTAGATACCCGTGAACCGGTCCCAACAGGCGTTGGGGCTATTGTGGGTGAAATGGATAGAGAACTGGGTCTATGGTGATGAGATTTGGGTGGGCAATAAAATTGAACTATTATTAATAATATTATTATTATTCCCTTTATTTAAATGTAATAAATAATAAATAATAAATTTATTATTATTATTATTAATATTAATTATTAATTATTATTAATATTATTAATTATTATTATAGTATAAGTATATAGTATATAGTATGGATCGTTATTTACTAATTTTCCAGTAGTATGGCTTTATACGTAAAAATAACATGTAAGCTATAGCTATAACCAACTAGCACACTAGCGTTAAAATAACCCTTATATCATTCTTATATCGGTTCCAGCCAAGTGTTAAGGTGTTACAATGCCTGTAAAAAAGGTGTTAGAGCATGCTCTAACACCCTTATAACCACGAATCAGGCCCACGATCTTACAGGTAAAGCTGTTTGAAATCCTGTATAGCAGTGTTATCTGACACCCAAAGTCACCAACCCTCTACAAACACCGTAGTAACGGTTAAGGTGTTAGTTGAGAGTGTTATAACGCTCTTGTAACGGTTAAGGTGTTAGCTGAGAGTGTTATAACACTCTTGCGCTCACCGAGTTCCAATTGAGCATTTTCACTTCTTAAATACTATACATTTATGTGACAAATATGTCTACCGACAAAATGGCGAAGATAGGTATTACTGTATTTGACAGGAGTTACTAATTGAAAATGATTTGTGTTTGTGTTATTAGGTGTAAACCATCTGCCCTTGTGTTTTAACGGTAAATGTATAGTATGTTTTCCATCTCAATTTTAACGCGCCCACGATTTATTAAAGATTTCTAATAAAACTTATGAAGAATAAAATAGACACCTAAAGTTTTTATCAATTTCTTTTCTTGTTTCTTGGCCAGTGGCATGTTAAATTAAGTGGCATCCATAGAATGGTAAGAGTAACATAAGTAATGAAGTATTTTGGTGTCAAATATTGAATGACCTAATCAATTTGTAGGTTCACCAAAACATTGGCGAACTTACACTAAAGTTTTAAGCGACAGCTAAGTCTTCTATAACGCTTATTGAGTTACAACACCTTTAGTCAAGAATATTGTGCAGCCTTTGCCTTTATAACGGTGTTATAACTAACACCATAGCGTAAAAAAAAATTTCAACACTTACAAATGAGTTGTTCAACACTTCTAGTATCTTGTATTACTAGACTCTTGACCAACTCTCTTATAAAGCCTTTGCCTGCAGCTTACAGTAGATATAACACCTTAAGCTTTATAAGACACTCCATGGCAACCACTAAAAAGCAAAAAGAGTTAACGAGCGTCAGCGAACACTCTTGTAAGGGTTAAGGTGTTACTAACAGGTTAAAGCTGTAACCCCTTAAGTATACTAGCTTTGAGTTACACTCTTATAACTCTACAACCTGTTTAAGAGCGTTCAATAAAGCTCTAGTAACACTTTTGGAGTTAATATTTTTTCTTAACTCCTCTACTCTATTAGTTCCAACTGAGATAATTATGACTCACTTATAAAGGTTAAGGTTAAAATAATACCCTTAGCTGACACCAAAATGTTAGTTGGGTAATGTATACTTACCCGTACGAAGTCACGGGCAGAAGCTAGTAGTATATGTATATTTTTAAGGTCATCTAAACAAATCAATAATAATATTCAGATGTTTTGGTTTTGTAAATCGCTTAATGACTTTAGTTTAAACGGATGCTCTTTCGCAAAAGCGAATAAATCCTAGCAGATATAAAATAATGTAGAACTTCCTAAGCTGCTTACTAGGTATGTCATTGTGCGTAAAAGTTTAACACTTTTGTTGGACACTGACTTCATTTTGTTTTTTTTAAATTTTTCTCCTTTGTTACCCACGACGGAACAGAGAAGGTATATGCGTTTAGGGTGAGAGGCTGTTAGTTTGTTTGTGTACACCAATGTTCCCATTTATCTCCAAAACCGCTTAACCGATTAAGATGCGGTTTTCAGAAATGGGTTTGATGTTCATCAGGGGTGGTTCGTAGATAGGTGTTATGGTCTTTACTCACCAGGGGGCGTTGTAGTAAACGTTTAAAATGAATTGTCTTATTTATCTAATATACGGCTTGACCGATTTCGACGCGATTTTCGGTGATGAGTTTTTGGTTTATCAGGAATGGTTCTTACTTACATTAAAATTATTACATTAACTCAGCAGGGGGCGCTGTAGTGAAAAATTTACACGAATGTGTCCAATTATCTGGAAAACGGCTTTAACGATTTATGCCATGTTTGACTTCTTTTGTTAGTGTTTGTCGAGTAGCTTCTGTACATGAGCTGCTGAGGGTCTGATGAAGGAGCAGAACAACATCGTGGGGAACTTTGGAAAGGCTTATATCTATTTTACTGTGTTTGGGTTGTATTGATACTTTTAGGTGAGTATCTTCAGTAAGTACATGAAGTACTGTAAGTGAGCTGCTGAGGGTCTGATGATGGAGCAGAACAACATCGTAGTGAACTTCCAGAAGGCGTTTATCTGTATTACTGTGTTTGGGTTCTATAAATAGGTAGTGCTTGCCGAGTAGTTTCGGTGCATGAACTGTTGAGGGTCTGATGATGGAGCAGAACAACATCGTAGTGAACTTCCAGAAGGCGTATATCTATATTACTGTGTTTGGGTTCTATAGATAGTGCTTGCCGAGTAGTTTCGGCATATGAACTGTTGAGAGTCTGATGATGGAGCAGAGCAACATCGTAGTGAACATCCAGAAGGCGTATATCTATATTACTGTGTTTGGGTTCTATAGATAGTGCTTGCCAAGTAGTTTCGGCACATGAACGTTTGCGGGTCTGATGATGGAGCAGAACAACATCGTTGTGAACTTCCAGAAGTCGTTTATCTATATTACTGTGTTTGAGTTCTATAGATAGTGCTTGCCGAGTAGTTTCGGCACATGAACTGTTGAGGGTCTGATGATGGAGCAGAACAACATCGTAGTGAACATCCAGAAGGCGTATATCTATATTACTGTGTTTGGGTTCTATAGATAGTGCTTGCCAAGTAGTTTCGGCACATGAACGTTTGCGGGTCTGATGATGGAGCAGAACAACATCGTTGTGAACTTCCAGAAGTCGTTTATCTATATTACTGTGTTTGAGTTCTATAGATAGTGCTTGCCGAGTAGTTTCGGCACATGAACTGTTGAGGGTCTGATGATGGAGCAGAACAACATCGTAGTGAAATACCAGAAGTCGTATATCTATATTACTGTGTTTGAGTTCAATAGACAGTGCTTGCCGAGTAGTTTCGGCACATGAACTGTTGATGGTCTGATGATCGCGCAGAACAACGTCGTAGTGAATTTTCAGAAGGCGTATATCTATGCGGCGTATATCTATAAGGGTGCAGTATAATAATGCCTTTCGTATTTTGTCCAATAAAGAATTATTATTATATTTCTGTGTTTGGGTTCTATAAATAGTGGTTGCCGAGTAGTTTCTGTAAATGAACTGGTAAGGGTCTGATGATGGAGCAGAACAACATTTTAGGGAACTTTAAGAAGGCATATATAAATTATACCGCGTTTGGGACCTATTGTTAGTGTTTTTCAAGGAGCTTCTTTACATGTACTGGCCAGGTTCTGATGATGGAACATAACAACGTCGTAGTGAACTTTTAGAAGGCATACATCTATATTACTGTGTTTGGATTTTATTGATAGTGATTGCCGAGTAGCGGTTCTGTTCATGAACTGCTAAGGATGATGGAGCAGAAAACATCGTTAAGTGGACGAGCGTGCGCAGCGCGCCAAAAACGTCAACGTCCGACCGACAGAAGTGGAGCGCCCTAGATGCTTCTACGCACAGTAGACCGCGACGGGGCGTAGAAGCGCGCGCAGTGCGCCATAAAATACAACCGTCGACCGACAGAAACCGCCGTCACCCCTCAGCTGTACATTGATGTTGGGCTTCGGCTGACTACGTATATAGACGTTAACCTCTGAGCGGACGGACCGATGGACGCACGCAACGCGTCGTTTACGATGGACAGGTGTCGTGAATGACAGAGTGTTCAAAACGTGAAACTATAAACTTTATCCCACGACCGACAGAATTAGTAGTTTGATAGGGGAGAGAAATATCCTTATACACATTTCTAGCTGTGAGTGGCTCTAGATGTATGGTATCATGTAGTATAACAAGATCGCTGAAAACCATGCGAAGGCTTTACAGTAGCGGCCCGTTAGCGCAATATCAGTGGAACCATTACTATTTCCATTTCAACTGCATCTTGGTTGGCCACTTAAAACCCCGAACTAAAACATGAACTGCTGAGAGACTGCTGAAGGAGCAGTACAACTACATTGGCAACCTTGCCAATGTAGCTAGTGGACCGTGTTTGGGCTCTTTTATAAATAATTGTACTTATTGAGAACAATATAATAAAATTGAACTCTCTAGACAGTGTTCTACGACGAGTAGCTTTTTTTAAACACAGCTCTTTAAAAATAATAAAATATAGACCAAAATCTAAAATTTTGAAAAAACCCACGACGAATGTAATGGGAAAATATTTCATTAAAATTTTGAAAAACCCTCGACTTAAAAATTCAGAATTACAAAAAGAGATGTAGGTAGGTATATAATTACAAAATCACAAAAATTCATCGGGGGATGCCGTTGCCATGTCTGTTCACAATTTCACAGGTACTTAATAAAAACAATCTGATATCAAGGTATTCAAGTAATTTTATAATTAAAAAACTGCATAATGGGTGAATTGCAAAAAAATTGTACATTCCAAAATTGGAAATGTCCTCATACTTCAAAATTCTATAAAAAAAATAGTTTTGAAGTAACATGTATTCCAGATATGATTTCACGTAGTCTTGTTCATAGTTTAATAGGATTTGTACAGTTTTATTTCTGCTCCCATACAAATTTTATCTGTCTTTTGTGTAACACACAGTATTCAAAAAATCATAACTTTGATTTAAACAGCTCTATCCAAGAAATTAGCTTGTGGTCTGTTTAACACCAGGTAAAACATCAAGGAAATGGGTTTTCAGGACTCTGGAACAAATATTTTATATCAATATCTTATATCAAAGTTCGGGGAAGGATTTCGTTCCTTTGTGTTACGTCAGCTGTGTAACGCTACATTTTGCGTTTTATTGCAGATAAGACTGCATCCGTCACATTTTTATGTCGGGCAACTATTAGTCTACAACTAACACAAGCGCATTTGTCGATAGTCATATTAGTTTTTATGTTGTGGTACGAAAACTGAAAAAGTATATTTAAGAAACAATATTGTGTTATGCCTTAATTAGGTAATTACTATGTTTTTCACTGCTGTTTTTACATAGTTGGATGTTGAAATAAATAGGTAATCGGCTAAGCATATTCGAATATTAAAATTCCCTTTGGTTTTTTTTTATTTGCTTCCCAACCCGAATTTTGCTTCTTTTGTGTGACATTTGTGTAACAAAACATCACACAAACGATGCACACAATATTTTTTTCCATACAAATTACCTTCCATTTGTTTACTTTGTGTAACATTTTTGTGAATATTCCTTTGCGTTACGTACAATTTTTTTGCAATTCACCCTAATCTCATTTCATTTCAGGGCAGGCAAAGGCAACCCCCGAATATTTTTTTGTGGTTTTGTAATTATATACCTACTTACATCCCTTTTTGTAATTCTGAATTTTTAAGTCAAGGGTTTTTCAAAATTTTATTTAAATATTTTCCCATTACATTCGTCGTGGGTTTTTTCAAAAAATTTAATTACAAAACCACAAAAAATCTTGGGGGGCTGCCTTTGCCTGCCCTGAAATTAAATGAGATTAAATGCAGTTTTCTAATTATAAAATTACGTTAATACCTTGATATCAGATTGTTTTTATTAAGTACCTGTGAAATTGTGAACAGACATGGCAACGGCATCCCCTGACGAATTTTTGTGATTTTGTAATTATATACCTACTAGACATGCGAGCCGCGCCGGCTAGCCGCCGCCGTGAAGACGCGGCGCGCCGCCGCCGCACCGCCGACTTGTTCGAAATTCGCGCCGTGCAAGATAGCAAACTCGCCCACGATTGGCCAGCGCTAGGCAAACTCGCGTCTAAGGCTCTAAGGCTCATCTTTTCTTAGGTCTTCATAATTAATAATGAATTCCATCCACAGTAACCACACTGTGGATGGTATTAAGAAGGCATCCGAAATAGACGCGCATGTTACGCGAAGTGCAAAAAAATTGTAAAAGAACCGAACGGTACCGTCTACCAGATTTAGAAAATGAAGCCGATTCCCAAGTGTATACTTGACGATGTAGGGACTCTACATGATGAATTTATTCTTCAAGAAACGCGAGCACAGAAAGTGGACCTGGATGAGTCCCGATGGTGTGACTAAAAACGAGATTGACTTCATCAGGTCGACGAGGACGCATATATTCAATGATGTATCTGTGATCAATACGTTTAAAACCGGGAGTGATCACCGCCTGGTATTTAAGAGGCATATTGAATAGATGTGTCAAGCGAGAGTGCTCTCGGCTAATGAGTCTACGCTCCGTCAAGCATCCACCCAAATCCAAACCCCCGAGAGCTTTTAGCTGGAACTCCAAAACCGTGGCGATTTGGACGAACTCAACGACGGGTTTGTTGAAACTGTCCGTGCCACTGGATCTAAGTTCTTTAAGGTCCAGCGGGCCTAGAAAACCATCCATCCATTCAGAAAGAAAAGCAAAGATGAAGAAAAGGAGTCAAATGATTTTGCAGTCTTCAACCAATGCGACTTTTTACCGGCAGCTCATTAAACAGGTCTCTAAGTCCCTTACCCGCGATCTGCACCAATTAAATACGAACCGGATTGAAGAGGCCATTTAGTGAAATAAGGGCTCTAAGGTGTTCTCATGAGATTGATAAATCTATTGGGCAGAGCCAGCTCGCAAAATTGAAAACTGAAGATGGGAGAGTCGTTTCTTCCAAAACTGAGCTTTTGAGTGAGATAGAGCGTTTTTACGGACAGCTATACACGTCAACCCGCAGATCCGAAGTTGGTCTGTCGGAAGACCCTAGAGCTAGACTAACCCGACACTATACCGAGGTCACCCCAGGCATGTACGAGATTAGAATGGCTCCGAAACAGCTTAAAAACAGCAAGGCACCCGTTGAAGACGGGATCTGGCCTCCCGAACAAGCCGGTTTCCGAAGAGGGTTTACTACCGTAGGCCTCATTCAGACGCTCCATCAGGTTATACAGAAGACTGAGGAGTATAACCTGCCGCTCTGCTTAGCGTTCGTGGACTACGAGAAAGCCAAATTCGATTCGATTGAAACCTGGGCTGTCTCTCCAGCGGTGCCAAGTAGACTGCCACTATATCGAAGTACTGAAGTGTTTGTACGAGAGCGCCACTGTGTCAGTCCGACTCCAAGATCGGAGCGCGAAACCTATTATGCTGCAGCAGGGTGTCAGGCGAGGGGATGTTATTTCCTCAAAACTGTTCACCGCTGCACTGTTTGATGTTGGAATTGGAACAGGATGTTTTCAAGACTCTAGACTGGAGAAGGCTAGGCATCAAGATCAACGGCAAGTACATCACTCACCTTCGGTTTGCTGATGATAAAGAAGTCTTGGCTGAGACCATGGAGGACTTGAGTACTATGCTCGATGACCTCAGTAAAGCCTCCAAGCGAGTTGGTCTAAGGATGAACATGGATGTCAAATGTCCACGTTACTACCAACTCCCATTTCACGCTCGAAGTTGTAGAGGATTACATATATCTAGGACAGACTGTCCAGTTAGGTAGGTCCAACTTTGAGACAGATGTCAATCATCGAATCCGACTCGGGTGGGCAGCGTTCGGGAAGCTACGGCACATCTTTTCGACCAATATTCCGCAGTGTCTTTGACCAGAGAGCCTTTGACCAGTGTGTGTTGCCAGTGATGACGTATGGCACCGAAACGTGGTCGCTTACTATGGGTCTCATAAGAAGGCTCAAAGTCACTCAAAGGGCAATGGAGAGGGCTATGCTGGGAGTTTCTCTGCGTGATCGCATCAGAAATGAGGCGCAGAACCAAAGTAACCGATATAGCCCTCCGAATCTCCACATTGCACGTAGAACCGATGGCCCAACGGTCGGAAAAGCTCTCGAATGGCGACCACGTACCGGAAGGCGCAGCGTGGGTGGACCCCCCACAAGGTGGACTGATGACCTGGTAAAGGTCGCGGGAGTCCTCTGGATGCGGGTGCTGCAGAACCTATCATTGTGGCACTCTTTGGGGGAGGCCTATGTCCAGCAGTTGACTTTTGTCGGCTGATATGATGATTCTTTTATTTTTACAACAATGATCAATCGTTATGTCATCATTCGCATTTTCTTTCTCAGTCAGATTTTTTTAATTGCTTGATATCAGGCCAAAAGTTAGATTAAAAAAAGTAAAAAAAAAACGAGCCGCCGGCTAGACGCCGCCGCCGCGAAAATTTTGCCGGCGCGCCGCCGCCGACTGTTTCGCACCCGCCTCGCATGTCTAATACCTACCTACATCTCTTTTTGTAATTCTGAATTTTTAAGTCGAGGGTTTTTCAAAACTTTATTTAAATATTTTCCCATTACATTCGTCGTGGGTATTTTCAAAATTTTTAATTTTGGTTTTTATTGTCGTTTGATGTAGAGGTAGGCTTATTTTTACTTTTTTATCTGTATATATTATCAATATTATCAGGTTCAGGTTTCATAAATTGCTGACAATATGTCAGTGTCGTTTGTATGTTCGTAAGTTCTCGTCTATAAACGTCACTTTGTGTTTATCCTCATTTTTATTATTATTTTTCTAATAATGGTCCTTATTAATGAAAACTTATTATTATCATACCTAAGCATATTATATTTTACTATAATTTATTCTCTTTTACACGAGGGCCACTACAAGTAAAATAAGTTCAGTCTCAAAAGCGTAAAATATTTAAAGATTCATTTTGGAAGGAAAACATGCCGAAATAAAGTCGGTCATTTTTATAAAATTTAATCTCGATAATTTATTTTGGGGAGCGGAAAAAAGGGGGTGGGTTTGGGAGGCGCGCGGCATCGGTAAAGGTGAAAATCTATGCACTCGGAATACCTTCAGCCAAATATCCTAAGACGCAAGAATTTCTCACCAAATAAGGACTCGGTACTAATAAGATGTTTCAAACATTTTGATGCTGAAGACAGAATAATAGCAACTCCTAAACTACACAAGATAAACCCGAGGTGCTTGGCCTCATTATAAATGAAGATCCTTCCCAACAAGTAGTGGATGACAGTGCAAAAAGTACAGCTAACTATAAAACTTACCAAAAATCAATTCTTTTGACAAATATTAATTTGAGATACAAATATTTGATGAACCAAGAAGAAAATGTGAAACCAATGTACCTATATGATCGACAGATTAAACATAGAAAGAAAGAAAGAATTTATTTATTCAAATAGGATTCATCGAACCACTTTTGCATCGTCAGTCATCAGCTACAACACTAGAAACACTCAGGTTCTATTAAATATACTTAAGACTTGAAATTATTACAACATAAACAAGGTATACTTACTTATTTTATAAATTTAGCATTAGTAGGTAGGTACCTACTTATTACAAATTGAAAAGGTTTTCCTGGAAGCAATATTATTCTTAACTTTAATAAGATTTGATTAAAACCATTTTATTATCCCCACACCAGGTAACATCGAATTTTCTATCTAATTAAAGCCGAACACGGAAAGTTTTCTGTGAACCATTTCTCCCGGTAACTAAACACCCACCACCCCCTGTGCCCAGTGCGACGAAATGTGAAATTTCAATTCCACAGTAAGATTTTTATTAAAGTATAGAGGCTCAGGAACCGCTCGAATATAGTTGGAAACAAATAAACGACTTTGCCGAACTTTTTTTCCTTTTTATACATAAAAGCGTGGAGTTGATTTATCGCCGAAGTGGCGAGCGATCGTTGGTCCTGCGTCGAGTCGACGATCGGCATTGCATTTCAATATTTTATGCCAACTTTTTTGCACTGCTTATTGCATTAAACATTGAAATTAAAATATTTGACACTTATTTCTGATTTAAAAATAACTTCATACTAATCTGACCGTGGTATTGGAACGACATGAAAAAAAATCGACCTAGTAGGATTTCAACCTACATGATCATTTCGCGGGAAGAATGTGCTGTACCAATTAAACTACAGGCCCAGAATTGCTACCGAGTCTTTGAATATAGGTACTGATTGGTCGTTCAGTTAAAATAAATTTATTTTAACTGTAAATAAACAGAACCTGGTGAATAAGATATAGACTAAACTATATTTTTTAAAGAGTTAATAACAGTACTTTGGGACATACTCGTACATAGTAGCACCAACTATTCAGACCTGTAACTTTTTTATATCGGTATGTCGTGATGTCGTTCGGTTACAAATGCGTACCCTATGACGAGAACCTCGCAAGTACCTAGACCTGGCTCACGAGATAACCGCCATGTGGGATGTTGATTCGACGATCGTCGTCCCGATAGTCGTTTCGGCGAACGGTTTTTAATAGCGAAGAGTCTCGACCATCACCTCAAGAGACTCTCGCTAGATGGCTGGATCAAGGGTCAGATACAGAAAGCGGTACTCTTGGATACTGCGCGGATAGTCAGGCGGTTCCTTTTTTTTTTTTTTTTACTTTGGGAAATGCATTTACGCATCCCACCTAGCCGAGAAACTAGGATGGGTATGACGGGCTCCCGGGAGCCCCCCGGACTACCGTCTAAAACCACCAAGGTATGCCCTCTCTGCCGTGTAGTAGGGGCGTCATGGGATCGCGAACATTTCACCACGACGCCCCTCGGCAACAGCCGCAGCTGCCCTCACTACTGAGGCAGAAGCCCCACTTCCGTCGTAAGCGTAGGGCGACACCACACGCTTTCCGACCCGACCAAAGGACCTCTACGCCGGGAGAGGGTAATATACCTCGGATTCACTTTTTCTCCCTCGCAGCCACAACTCGGCCCCGGCCTGACGGTCGCAGCTCCCGCGCCTAACATGAATCCTCTGATAGTAGAGGATTTATCAGGGTTCTAGACTTATCTGCCAAGGAATCCGGTGAATGGCTCTACGCTTACCCGTCGCCAAACACTAGCACTTTCTTGGAGCCTGAAACGCTCCGTATCTCAACATGTCGGCAGCTCGGGATTCCTATATGCACTCCACACAGATGTCCCTGCGGCAGTTCTGTAGACTCACTGGGACATCACGGGCTTTCTTGCCAGAAAAGCGCTGGCCGGTTTTCTAGGCACGCTGCTCTGAATGACATTCTACGCCGCTCTCTTGCCAGCGTCAATGTGTCGGCCTTGTTAGAGCCGCCCGGCATTTTCAGGGACAAGGACAGGACAAGAGACCGGATGGAATGTCATTAATTCCGTGGAAGATGAGTCGGGTGCTCGTGTGGGACGCCACCTGCGTCGACACTTTGGTCCCATCCCATCTCCACGGAACGTCCTCCAGAGCCGATGCGGCTGCAGAGGCCGCGGAAAAGGCCAAAGTTAACAAATATAGGGGTCTCGGCGCTGAATACTGCTTTGTTCCTTTCGGCGTCGAGACCCTGGTCCATGGGGTCCCAGCGCACTCAACCTTTTCAAAGAGCTCTCCAAAAAAATAGCCGAACCCACCCGGGGACCGAAGAGCTGGCAGCTTCCTCGCTCAACGCATTAGTAACTATTGCGATAGAGCGGGGAAATGCTGCCAGCATCTTAGGCACCATGCCGCGGGGAGACCCCTAAGTTTAGTAAAACGTAGTTTTATTTAGTTTTTTTCTTTTTTTTTCTGCTTTTTAGTACTTGTTGTAATAATAACATGTTATGTTGGTTAAAATTAAATATATCATCAACAGTACCATTATATATTTTAGAATGTGTAACGTGTAAAATACATTCAATCACAAGTGGGTATTGACTCAAGTTGATAATTATATCACTTATCGCTGTCGATAAGACATTCGTCACTCTCGCACTCGCATACTTTCGGAACGTGACCGATGTCTCATCTACAGCGATAAATGATAAAATGCCAACCATGCTACGTCAGCTGGGTTAATTTACTTATACTGTGTGTGTAGTACGTAAATTATTTAAAGAAGATATTAAAGTCAATGTAAAATTTAATAGATGTCCTTTATGCGTATACACTGCATAATTCCGAAGAATTATATGTCCGAAAGCATATTTTTTCCGATATTTTTAATTCAGAAAACCATGTTTCACTGGGGGAATTTTGATTTTCAGGATGTAAGACTAACCTTACTTAACTTATTTAATATTCCAATGAGTCATCTACGTCCAAATGTTCGTGTAGCAGAAAATGGCGTTCGGAATTTTGAAATTTCGGAATAATAATGATTTTGGACAAATAACTCCTTGGAAGTTTTGCGTGTTCCCGTTCTAAATACTTTTTATATTAATAGGTTGTGGCAGTGTCGTCCGCTTTAACAAAACCCTAAAGATAAGTTAGTTGTTGTTTCGTGTTAATAACGTACCGTACATACCACGTAACTAAAAGCACCTTTAACTTTTCAATAAAACTACATAGCGGTTATATCCGCCTTCATAGCTAGTTTACTTTCAGCGATTTAAAGTGCTTTTAAAATAGTTCGAGAGCCGTCAGCCCGAAGAAGACTGATGGTGAAGGCATCTACTTAATGCTCACTTTGTGTTCATGTCTTCCAATGCATTCAACCTCATGTCTGGCGTGAACGAACTGTTTCTTTAATTTCACATATTCTATATATATAACTGTAGGAGGTGTTTTTTTAAATTAAAAGTCTTTTATTTTCCAGGTAAGCGACTAAGCGACTAAGAGCCTACTTTCTGTTCACGACGTCGTAAGTATCCAGGTATCAGGTATCCAGGTTATATATTACTTTCGACCGCATCGGTTGGCAGTTTTATTTAGTAGTACGGTACGGTACAGCGAATCCTTTGAAAAAGACGAAATGTGTTCGAATAGCTGAAGGCAATGTAAACCAGTTAGCTGTTCAAAAAGCAGTGTGAATTTTAAACGGCACACTGACGGAATTCCGCCGGTGTCGGCCCCGCGTAACGCGCCAACCGAAAAGGTAAATGGGTCATAAAGGCATATCAATATTGACCGCGCAACTCCCATCCAACGTACATCATGGCCGTTATATTGGCCATATCTCACGTTATGCGGGAAAGCCATTTTTTTCAGTACTAATTTATGAACGTGTCGCTGATTTTTTTAAATAAAAGTGGCAACTTGGCAGTGGCATTTTGTTTTGAATATTGATTTATACTAATTATTGACTCACTTGATCGGGCACTTAAATACGGAAATAGATATAAACAACCCTGAATTGGTGCGTGTATATTGAGTAAGTACCACATATGTATGAATATAAGGAGATCGGACATGCCGGCCGATTTGTATTGAGTACGCCTGTCGCAAGGTCATTTACCCACACAAAGCCCAAGTAATTGACAAGACAAAGCACGCACACATCTAAAACACACATACTTGTATACCTACGCTCTTATTGGACCATACACGCGCATCATATCAGGCATTTTGGGAAAAAAAACATAATATTCTCTGCGATCAGCACGCGTGCACAGTAGGGCAGAGTATGCCCATTGAACTAACAACTGCGACGCGGCCGCCGGCGGCTTGTCCTCTCTCTAGTATTCTATGCTCTGAGGTAAGTAGGTATCTTGTTTTCCTACTCGAAAAACTGCTTGCTTAAAGACTTCTACAACTTTATCCAGATTTAATGACGTGGTTATTTTGAATTTTCGTTAATTAGTATTTCTTTATAATTTGGAGGAGTAAACCTCATTTACTGGCGAAGTAGGTGCCGTGTAATTACAGAGCGCGGCGCGAACCAAAATCGAAATATAAAAGCTGTTGTTCTATTCAATCCTTAAATATTTTATTTGAAATAAAATCTTCAATTGTGGTTAACACCTGTGTTCTCTTAAAATGCACAAGAGAAGCGAAGTAGTAAATTAAATTATAAAATGCATAGAAATTGACATTAGTCAATACTATAATCACTGATCAGTTCAATGCGAATGTTAAAATGTAAATAAGGAATACATAATGTCCATAAAATGATAGTTTCATCATCATCATCATCGTACGTATATATATACGTTCCACTGCTGGGCACAGGCCTCCTCTCATGAGAGGGAATGGGCAGTACATAGTCCCCACGCGGGCCAAATTATAAATGTTAAACAAGAGTATAGTTAATTAGCCTGACTAGTTCTAATATATCAGATACAAAAAGTTTTATTATTAATGGTACCGATCAAATTTAAGTGTATTTTCAAACGGCGTCCTTTGGATCGTATTAGCACAAGGGACCTTTTTAACTCTAGCGATGTGTTGGGCCCGGCTGATAACACTTTATGTTCACAAAGAGTTGTTTTAGGCCCCACTTTACATAATGAACTGGTATAACGTCTAAACGGAAATAGCCTGTTTTATGCAATGTTATAGTCGATCTCGTGGAATATGCTGGAATGCGGCTTAGATATTTAGAAGGTTTGTGCAGAAAATGCTTAAGGTTTCTCTTATTGTTTAAACTTGACAGTGTACACAAAACTCTCATGTTACTGTTCCTGCTATTTAATATTTTATTTTTCTTGAATTATGATCACATTTAAAATGTTTGGGATATTAAACCGGGCCGTGAAGCGGGCGGCGGTAATGAACTAATGAATTTTCACACAGGGCTACGTCACCGTGATGTAACTTCTCGACCTTTGTGTACGTAATACAGCTGTTCAAGGAAATTGAAAAATTGTACCTTTTTTGTCCTTGTCAACATTACAATAAGGGATGAAAAGTTTGTTTTTATAAGCTTGTAAGCTCTGCGAATTGTATCATTCGATTTTAAATTTCCCCAAGCATGATGCGTCACAACCACAATATTTTCCTAGTTATAAATGAACTGTTCATAAGTGTAGCCACCTATTAAGAACAATTCGTATTTATGTCGTTGTTTATTCTGGATTTGCTTTCTTTAATTTCGCGGATTGTATATTTACTGAGGGACAATAATATTACGAGTATTATTTTGTAGAAATAAACAATTGAGAGGGCGGCCGCTGCTGACGCTGGGTGCGCCCGATAACGCCGGGCGTGCGGACGAATATGTTAGCGACACACCGACTTTTAGCTGATGTAGACGACACCGATTATCACCACTGTTATGCAAGCTTAAGCTTAGTTCCAGTCTAAAACGACTCAAATGTTCTTAGAATATACTAGAAGGACGTATAATAACGACCTTTTAGTGCATTCGTTGATGGGCATGCTCGAATTAACAATGTATAGAGTAGCGTTTCTACGGATAAAAACTTCGTAAAGTTACAGGGTTACAGTCAGCAGACACAAGTTATTTGATAAAGTCATGTTTATTAGCCACCAATATTGTATAATGCCATAGACACACATCCGCACAGCAATGTGCACTGCATGCGGCCACGTGTGACCTCAATTTAAGAATCTGCACCAAAGATTCAGGAATACTCGTATCTACTATTCAAAGCAGATATTGGAAACTGTAAAATTGTAATGGATTGATCCAAGAAGCGAATATATTATTTAAACTTTTACTTCGTTAAAACCAAACTTAAGAATATATATAAATTACTGATATTTAGGTCAAAAACACGAGAGAGTTTTCGATATTGGAACTCTCGTATCTGTCATTCTTATGTCTGATCATTTGACAATTGTGAAATAGGGGCTGATTAAGTTATGGAGAGCTCTCGCACTCCATAAATATACCGACTACAAACAAGGAGAGTAATTGCCATTGTGCATGGATAGCTACAAGATAATTCTCAAGAATTCTTCTATTGACTGATGTTAGATTGGTTTCCAAATCTTAAAGAAGGAAACCAACGTAAATGGCGTACATTAATTTGGTAGACCTGTATATTTACTTGATAGACATTCACTTCGTCTGAATAAAAAACTCCGGAGGGAACGGTTCGAGTAATGGCGTTGCATTTTGAGTTAAGGATGAAAGTACTTGCAATGCACCGCTGCGTGAAAAGGCGGAAGCTTCAGAGTCAGCTTTTTAAAAGTAAATTTAATCTTACAGACATATAGAAATTTTAGCATACTTATGTCGTTATGTCAAATAATATTACCTTATATCTTGCGCGCAAAATAAAGTGGAAGCGTAGAGATGAATAAGGTTTGCGTGCGCGAAACGAGATCTCGGGGGTAATCACGTAATGTTCCAAACGCGCGTCGGTACAATGTAACTGTCAATTTTCCATATAAAAAGTGACATTTAGACCTACCCGACGTTCGTACAATGCGTTACGTGATCGACCTACTCATCTCTGCCCCTTTTCCGACTGCAAACGTTTAGAGGCATTTTTCGCTATGCTGCTTCTAAATGCCGGAACAATCTACCTTCCCCAATAACTAAAAGTAAGTCCCTGGCAGTATTTAAAAAAATAATATTAGGCTTGTCTACTGGATACCCAAAAATAAACAACATTCACCTTCAATTAATTGGTCTGTACCTACCTGAATCATGAGTTGAATCGGTTGTAAAATTATTTATCTAGGTATTTATTCAATCTTTATTGCACGAAGGAAGAATTTATCGTACAAAAGGTGGACTGGACTATGCCGTAAGCATTTAGCAGACTATTGCGTAGTTTAACTATTGTGAATACCCTGTGCGGACTATTGTTCATTTCAATCTTCACATGTGAGACTGTGTGTTCTGTTAATTCGGATAATAAATGGCAGAATAACAGCGTTTGAGCTGAGACCTATGGGCCTCGAGGGCTACTTGGCGCAGGCATTAGCTGAGCCATCATCCATTTCGACCGTTTGTAGGTTCAATCTTACAATCCTTCGCTTTCAATACAAGCACTTGCACCAAACAACAACTTTGCAGCCTTGCATAACAAATAACTATTTGTATGCTTTATTATTTGGTACGCGTTTCGTGAAGGTCTACGGTACTCTGGGTCGACATTTTTAATAGTTATGCGATTTTGACGACGCGAAAAACTACCCTGAGCCGAAGCCAGAATAATAATCTACCTATAAAAATGTTTCATGTTTTTACGGTCATGGGAAGCAGAAATCTTTCGTGACGAAACAATGTTTGAAATGATACTGGCTCATTATATTTTTGTATAGAGATTTATTATAAGTAGAGATTAAACAAGTACCTACCAATATATATGATTATGGGCAGGAACATTTCAATAGTACTCAATCAATTTACATATTGTATATAAACATATTCGATAATTCCGAGGTAATTACTCATCGACATCAAATCATTAATTGACGTGAATATAATTGATATTGCAATGAATATTGTGAATATTATCTACGAGCGCAACGTTTGTATTTCAAATACGTATCTAATTTATTAATAGGCAGTAGGTAGGAGGTTAGGTAGTGGTTATTTATTCACATGAAGTAGAATGAAAGCATATTAAATTATTCAACAATGAGCTTGTAACGAAATACGCTCTGGGCTGATGCTGTTGCTTAGTTTCGCTTGCACCCCTCGCGAGGGGCTGCCATGTTAAAATTATTATAGGGGAAAATTTTGAGCAAATATCTTTCTTTGCTGGAGTTGTGGGATATTTTAAAAGTATTATATACTACAATAAGTGCAGTTGTAGCATAAGCTATTGCTACTCAGTATATTATAGCTAAATAGTACCTATATAATATTTTACTTAAATTTAATATCTACATATATATTTCAAGCCCTACACTCAAATTTTTTATATTTCTTAAGTTCGCGTAAGAGGTGTGAAAATTATGTGACGGTTATTATTATTATTATTTTAATTATTGTTTATTTCATTGCTGTGCCCTTACAGGGTTCATGTAGAACTGTAATATATAATTTAAGAACTGTATACTAACATGAGTGCAATAAATGATTTGAATTTTGAATTTTGAATTTTAAAATGTACCAATGATCTTATGAATGATCTGTGACAATCTAACTCAACCATTTAAAGTTCACGGGCAGATAAAACACAAATAAAAACCGGCCAAGTGCGAGTTGGACTCGCGCACGAAGGGTTCCGTACCATTATCTATAAAAACGGCAAAAAAATCACGTTTGTTGTATCGGAGCTCCCCTTAAAAAAAAATTATTTTGTTCATAGTATTTGTTGTTATAGCGGCAACAGAAATACATATTCTGTGAAAATTTCAACTCTCTAGCTATCACGGTTCTTGAGATACAGACTGGTGACAGACAGACGGACGGACGGGCGGACGGACGGACGAACCGACGGACGGACGTATAGACGGACGGACGGACGGACGGACGGACAGCGAAGTCTTAGTAATAGGGTCCCGTTTTACTCTTTGAGTACGGAACCCTAAAATGAATGTAATAGTAACTTTTCAACTACAATAATTATAACCGTGGTGTACAAGTATGTAGTAAAAGGACGTTGCATCAAAACGTCGCGAAAACTTGTCTAAATAACTTGCTTAATGTATTTTAAATGAAATTGAATATTGTGTACTCAGCAAATGTTTTTTTATGAGAGAAATAAGGTCAGTGAGAGTGTTCGGGAAACGGTTACAAAGGAGCAATGTAACTTTCAGTACGTATTTACCGCAGACGGGTGCCCGTGAAGTTTCGTCTAACGAGGGTCCCGCCGGAAGCTACCTGACCCTTCCAGCGTCATAGATTATTTCATGTTACTAGAGCTCGCTTCCTAAAAACATCCGTTGCAATAATTTTAAACATGAACCTTCTTAAATAATCAATTAATACAGTATTTAAATTATTATTAGTACCCACGGTTGATAAAATGTTCTCTGAACCTTTGTCCTATTAAGGATTTTGTATAGTTCAAAACTCGGTTAGAAGCTTGCACCATTTTACGAGATTTTTATAATTTATGTATACTAAAATGAACTATTTTGTAAAAGCTATTTTCACATGAGATAAAAATATTTGGAATAAGACCGAACCTATAAAAAATATATGTTTTCTCAATAATATACAAACGAACACATGACTATTAATGCTAAGCCCTGACTCACTAACTGGTTCACCAGTTAATTAACTACTCATTAAGTTAGTAGAACGTTGGTCCCTACGTTCATAACTGAACGCAGGATTATTCTGATGTATGATTTAAGCCGCACACTGTGGTTAATAGGTATACCTTTTAGACAACATTTCCGAACGTCCATTAAAGGATTTGGGGGATTAAACAAGTACCCTTTAAGCTAAGCCTTGTTGTCTCCAGTTTTTGTACAATAGCGTACGTTTTACATGTATTAGATGGTTATCACTGCTGCTTTGGGGTGGTTCGATTGCCATACAAAGCGTTATTTGACATTCGCAGGCTAACGGCGTGATATTTTAAGAAACTTATGTAACAAACTTTCATCAATTGGCTTCCCATTTGCGCCAAATTCCTCCTTTCCTAGAATAAACTTGTATAAACTAGATTAATTTGAGAAAAATAGTTTTCCCAGAATATCACGTGACAAACCAATTTCTCAAATTAATCTAGTTTATGTAAGTTTATTCTAGGAAAGGGGGAATTTGGCGCAAATGGGAAGCCAATTTATGAAAGTTTGTTACATAAGTTTCTTAAAATATCACGCCGTTAGCCTACGAATGTCAAATAACGTTTTGTATGGCAATCGAACCCCCTTAAGTACCTGCACTAACTCTTACAACCAAGTATTACTTATTAGGTATTAGGTGGATATGAAAAATCTTGAATTAATGGAAAACCTACCTAACTCTAAATACCTACTCTAAATTTATGGCATGTCATAACTTGATAGTAAATATTTATAAAATAATATAATGCTCATTTCGTCAAGTAAAGTATAGGTACCTACCCATTCTTTTACGATATCAGTGTTTGATGATGGTAGGATCTTCGTCTCTATTCTCGCACTGCTAAATATGAATTTTATGCCAGGATACGACGTTTTTGAAACTTACCTCGCGTTCTTCCCAATCAGTATTTAGAAAATGTAACGAGTACTCTTAATACTTATCTAATACGCCCTATCTAGCAGAGGGCGAATCGCCGTCTGCCGGAGATAAAATATGAGACAGTTATATTAGGCGGCGTATGTTGTCTCATTCACTATCCAGGCCATTAGTCCATCATCTTTAACCAGCTTCTATAAAACTTAGCGCAGTAAACCTTTTTAAAAATATGAGACAGTTATATTAGGCGGCGTCCGTTAATTGTCTCGTCCACTATCCAGGCCATTGGTCTATCATCTTTAACCAGCTCCTATAGCCTATACCTATACCTTAGCGCAGTGTGTCAATGTCAACCTTTTTAAAAATATGAGACAGTTATATAAGGCAGCGTCCGTTGTCTCATCCACTATCCAGGCCATTAGTCCCTCATCTTTAATCAGCTCCTATAAACCTTAGCGCATAGACTCAACCTTTTTTTAAATATGAGACAGTTATATTAGGTGGTGTCCGTTGTCTCATCCACTATCCAGGCCATTAGTCCCTCGTCTTTAACCAGCTCCTATAAACCTTAGCGCAGTGAGTCAACCTTTTTAAAAATATGAGACAGTAATATTAGGCGGCGTCCGTTGTCTCATCCACTATCCAGGCCCTTAGTCCCTCATCTTTAACCAGCTCCTATAAACCTTACCGCAGTGTGTCAACCTTTTTTAAGACTCCCTTTGTATGGTAAAAATTTCGCGAGCCACTGCCCCCCGCTGTTCTTAACAATATATTTCTTATTTTATAAATATCAAACCATCATCACCTTAAGGTACTACTACTTAATATCTACTTTAATAATAAAAACAAAGTTTAAACCGACTTCAATTCAGTATTTCGCCAAGCCACATATATGAACATTTCCACATTTCCTTTCCACTTCACCACATGAACTGTTTTCCGAGAGTAAATGAGTTGATTATTACAGAAAAAACCCAAGTAATATTTGAGGATATCCGTCGATTCGTCGAGGTCACGAGTCACCTTTGGCAGTTCATTAGTTGCTACTTGAACGAAATCATATCCGAATCTACATCATTGAGGAATTCCATAAATCATGTTGTCTTCATCATCAGTTCACCAAACTTGCGATTTCCGGGGGTAAATAGACGAGTTATAATAGATAATACCGAAATCACTACACGTGTGCACATAACTTGAGGGTTGCCCTCAATTTCCCTAGGATCCCATCATCAGATCCTTACTTGGTGACAATGGGACCACCACAGGAGTATGTATACCCTTTAGAAAAAAGAATACTTTGTGAATCGGTCCAATAAGAAAAAAATGGCGAACATACATAAAAATTAAACAAAATACGTACAGTGGAACATACAATCTCCTCCTTCCTGTATGCGTTCCATGACATGGACAGCGCAGCATCCGCTGGGTGTATACCCCAAGCATTTTATTAAATTGGCAAAATGCTTTTAAGTGTTGGCTACGAGCTATATTTGGTAGGTACTTTGGCTCCACGCACGCCTCCCAAAGATTCGGACACCACTGACCCGCGAGTGGGAAATATCTATGGTAGAATTTAAAATTGTCTTATGCGGATCATTAATGCGTGCATCCACCCTACTAAGAGAACAGTAAAGATATAGCTGATAAAATTTCTAGTGAATTTATACTGATTGAATTGAAAAGTAGGAAAATCATATGCTGCCTCACGCACCGGGAGCGATTGACCTTTGTAAACAAGATGCGGGTTTAATAAAGAATATCAGACAAAAACAACGTACCTACTAAATTATATGATAAATCAGAAGTTTTAGGTAACTATTATTCACCGACTCAAAATAAAGAGGATGTTCTCAATTCGTCGAACATTATTTTTTTTTCAATGTACCTATGTTCCCCGATCACTCAAAGACGCCTGGACTAATTTGGAAAATTATGTTTTTGTTTGAAAGGGTATCTTTCTCAGGTTGAACCATGGTCATCAGGTCAGGATATGATGATGGAATCCTGGAGAAATGCCAAAATGTTCATGTATGTAGCTTGGCGGAGTACTGAATTGAAGTCGGTTAAAACTTTGTTTTTAAAGTAAATTATTTAACTTGCACTATTATTATCTAGCTAAGCCATCATAAATTTAAGAATTAGACTCTTGTCTGTGTAGCTCCCTCCATCTGACTCTATCTAGGGCCGCCTCCTTGACCTCTTACTATACATGACTGCTACTTTTTCTTTTATTTGTTTCATGTATCTTATCCTTGGCCTTCCCCTTCTTTGCTTGCCTTCTATCTTTCCTTCCATGATGTTATAAATAAAAGCGTCAGGTCGTACAAGGTGACGAATCACTTTCCCTCTCCTATTCTCTATCGTTTTTATCAGTTTCCTTTTCTCTCCCACTCTTCTCAGCACTTCTTCATTTGTTTTTTTCTCTGTCCAGCTAATTTTCTCCATTCTACGCCAACACCACGTTTTCAATGTTTCTAAATATTCTTTATCTCTTTGAGTCATGGTCCACGCTTCACACCCATACAACGCTATGCCCCATATAAAGGTTTTCATGAACTTTCTCTTAGTTTTCTGGGATATGTTTGCAGTCAGCAGATACTTTTTATTGTAGAAAGCCTGTTTTGCTAAGCCTATTCTGATTCTTCTTTCGTACATCTCGAGTCTGCTGTGGTGACACTGCCCAAATATTTAAAACCAGTTACGTTATGTTCCGCAGTTTATTATTGTCTATTTCTATAATTTCTTGTGACGGCATACGGCCTGTTTTGGAAGTTTTTAGAATTTTAGTTTTATTTGTGTTAATGCTTAGTGAAAATTCAAAAATCCTGTTCAAGATTAATGCAGTTACGAGGATTTGCGTACATCGATGCCCTCAGTTTTTTTGAGAATTCTAGTTTGTATGAAAACATGGATTACCTACTTTCATTTTGAGATAAGAATATTTTTTCGATCACTATCTAGGTTTTAGGCTTATAGAATTGCTAATGTAATACATAGGTACGTCTCGATTCTTGTTGTGATACATTTTCATTGTTTTTTTTTGTAATACAATACACCTGTTTCAGACAAAGCGAAATCTTCGCAAAAAAAATATTCTGTTTCTGCTTGCAAACGGGTCTATTGTTCACAGATATGAATAAAACCCTTTTTTTTACATCAAACGTCAGCTAAAGCATGCCTTCGTAACATATTACCAAGCAATTATGTGTAGTTCAATCACAGTTTTATTTTATTTATATGTGTATATGTAAAAATACTTTTCGGTACAGGCCTTAGGTAACAATCATCCAAAACTACAAACGTTTTCAATTATATTATGAGTAGAAAGTGAAAAACTATATGATGGTTTTCAATACTTGTGTGAATGTTGCTCTTGTAAATAAGAGTCATGGACAATTAATTACTATTCTTATAAACCATTCAATTTCGTTCCGTTTCTATCACTTTGAAAGCTGAATGACGAAAGTGACTACTACCTAACCAAGTAGGTTACTACATAACCACACCTATAAAGCCCGGCTTTTTAATGAAACATGTACTACTTATTGAATGCGTACCGCTGCGCTCCCGCGTAGGTATCCCATTTTCTCGAAATGTTCATAAATTATCTTATTAGTCGTAAGTGCGATTGTTGTGAACACGAAATCGGAGCCCCGGCAGAATGTAGAAACCTAGAGCTACTTTCCTCCTTCCAAGTAGCCACATTGTAACAATTTGAAGCTAGGCGGAAGGCTTTTCTTTTCAACAGAGCCTTGAGCCCCGGCCGATGACCAAAGTGGGAGTAAGATCGATGCAATATCCTTCCATATCTCTCACACGCACACAATAATTTGTTGGAAACCCACAGTAAGACCTTCTTAAGATTTCAAATTGACGACCGCTTTAGCCTAGTAGTTGGTAGTGAGCAAGAGGTCCTGGGTTCGAATCCCGGTAAGGGCATTTGTTTGTGTGATGAGCACGAATATTTGATCCTGAGTCATGGATATTTTCTATGTATTTAAGTATTTATTTCTCTATATAAGTATCTATATCGTCGTCTAGTACCCATAGTACAAGCTTTGCTTAGTTTGGGACTAGGTTGATTTGTGTAAGATTGTCCGCAAATTTTTAATTTTTTTTTATTTTATAAAATGATTGCATAAGTTCTGCAGCCTCAAAAGGGATGAATTAAGGAACCACAGAACACCATTGGAGGGTTCAAGACCGAGCCCTGGCAGAAGTCTGAAGGCGAAGCCTCTTCTGATAGGCAAAAAGACTCAGAAGCAGAACCTCTTCATCACCTCCATCCCATAAATTTGATGTGAGACCGAAAGCGAACTTAGAGGAGAAGAGAAGAAAGAGATTTTTTTTTTTTTTTAGATTTTCCTGTAATTTGAAATGTATAAATGCTATTAGCAGCGTAACTGTTTAACCACTCACTTGTTTTCGGATTTTAAAAAAGTGGCCTAAATTGCTTAAATTTTTTTCTTACTAAGGCAGCTTATACTTCGTTTGGTAGCCAGAGTTACCAAAAGCAATTTAGGGGTGCACGAAAGTGGTAACTGTAGCTACCACAAACAAGTGAGTGGTTATACAAAATTAATTAAGTATGGAGTGGCGCATCGTTACTGACGATTTCTCAATATAATTTGAGACGTTGGTGCCGTTAAAGAAGCCTTAGTCTTCTAGGTAGATGTCGCTACACGCCTCCCTAAGGCGTTGTAAGAAGGAACTGATTGAAAGATTGTTCCGATAGCTCAGTTGGTTAGTAGCGACGGGCCATGTATGCCTGTGGTCGCCGGTTTGAATCCGGCTCGGAGCCTAAATTTTTTAATTTATCGTTTAATTTGAAATTTATAAATTCCGTTAGCAGCGTATCTGCTTTATACAAAAGTAATACTTAGTCATCATAAAATCATAGATTATTCAAGTTCAAAAATCTTAAACCTGACTGCGTTTGAAACATTAGAAATCTTATAGTAACAAATAACCATCACAGAAATGACACGTTTTCATAATTTTGATATCTTATAACAAGAGGCTATCTTTCAAAGGAACTGCGTCTGGAAGGGATTCGCGATAGTATTCGTTTCAGCCACAGATGTATAAATATAAGGAGATCGGACATGCCTGCCGATTTGTATTGAGTACGCCTGTCGCAAGTACATTAACCCACACAGATCCCAAGTAATTGACAAGACAAAGCACGCACACATCTAAAACACACACACTTGTATACCTACGCTCTTATTGAACAATACACGCGCATCATATCAGGCATTTTGGGAAGAAACGATATATTCTCTGCGATCAGCACGCGTGCACAGTATGGCAGAGTATGCCCATTGAGCTAACACCTGCGACGCGTCCGCCGGCGGCTTGTCCTCTCTCTAGTATTCTATGCTCTGAGGTTTCAGCAGTAGAAATACTTTCTTTTAAAATTGCATTTGTAAGGTTTACTTTGTGAAGTAGAATTTCCAAACCTTAGCGTTTGTTATTTAGAGAGTTTCAACCCACTATATGTCACATGCTTAGTATATAGTTTTCAGGATCCAATGTGGAGAAATTTTGGGTTTTTGGAATCCAAGAATGGGCTAAAAATGTGTCAGTTGGTCGCAAAATCTGTTATTTAAGTTACGCCGACGATACTACACTTCTTAGTGACAATATTTAGAAAATATCTTGACACGCTTTGAAGTAACAAGTCTTAATTTTGGAATTGAAATAAATCGGGATAAAACTAAGATGATGACAACAAGCGTAGGTAGTGAACCCGTGAATTGGTACAGACAACATCTACCTTGGTTTCACTATTCCCAACACAGGGGGCTGTGATCAGGAAATTAGAACACACCTCGCCATCACTAGCTCTACCGTAGAAGAACGGACAGGTAAATAACAAAATCAACTAAGATTCGACTCATGAAATGCCTCGTCTTTTATATTTTTCTATACGGATATGAGACATGATCATTAAGATTGCAAGATCACCGTTAAGATGATGCTCTCGAGATGTGGTCGTAGAGAAGCCTCCTGAATATGCCCTGGACAACTTTCCGGGCCAACTTAGTTAATTCTGAAGTTCTTTGGCCATGTCTCAAGAAATGAGGATTCTATGGAGTGGCTATTGATCCTTGGCCAGCTAGAAGGCAAAATAATTAGAGGACGATCTTAAAGCCAATGGACCGACCTGCTGAAATCACTGATCAAATCATCCGTAGTTGAGGGATCTCGCAACGTGTAAGTATAATGGCCAAAAATGGAGAGACATCGCAAAGGAAAGCGTGAAGTCCTAAAACTTCAAAAACGAAAAACAACCGTTGACATCTAAACAAATCTGAGAGGAAGAAACTGAGCAATAAATACACGTCAGTAGGTAAATTGAGATGTAAGTACCTAAATATCCAATTAGTGACAAAATTGTTACGAGTTACTAGGTCAATCAAACTATCCATTTGGCAGTAAATATAAAATTACCACAGGCATTTCAACAGCCTTTGTTAAAATACCCAAACAATTATATTGGTTACAGCGCCTGAGCTGACTGCATTATTTCACAGAAAACAACAGTGTCCATTGACACGAATATTTGCCTTTGTAAATTCATGTTATTATTATGATTTTTTCATTAAACTGTATCAAATAATAATTGCGGCTTTGCCAATTGATGAACGTTTACAAATATAACGTGACAAACAAACACGTCATAGAATAGTCGAGATCGAAAAAAACATTCCATCTGTCTAATAACAGTAATTACATCTTTAAATATTTACCTACTTCACAATTTGGCTAAGTAAGTAGGTTTTCCTACTCGAAATCGTCTTTTGTAATCCAGTATGGTTTTATACAAAAATATCAGATTATTTTACAATTCAATTTTTTTTCGATAACGCTTGGCTGAATGTAGGATTTGGTAGAATTTGGGTTTATTACAAAAAAAAATACTACTACTTGGGGGGCCTCTGCGTTTTGCTTAAGAACTACGGCCTTGGCACTGGTCTATTCGACGGCTGAATACTGCGCTCCGGTATGGATGAACAGCGCCAGTGTTTTCTCTGTGGATGTGCAGCTGAACGAAACCATGCGGCTTATTACTGGTTGCCTTAAACCTACCCCTACAAGCTGGCTTCCTGCTCTAATCGCAATAGAACCTGCACATCTGCGTCGGAAAAAAGTGCTCGTAACCCACCAGCTCTCGCTGTGATGGAGCTGAACAGCCAGTGGGACCTACACGAAGCATGCTGGATGTCCGAATGGAACGGGCAACAACAACCAGATGAACGCCTGTTTTCGTTCAACCCAAAGGCGCGTCCACCTGGTTTTGACCATCCACGTAGGGGGTGGTGCCAATTAAAACGCATAAGAACAGGCATTGGTAACAGCGCCCACCACTGGTATAAATGGGGCTGCCGACTCTTCTCGGTGTGTGTGTGGAAACCCCGATCAGACAGTCAACCACATGGTTCTGGAATGCCCGACAACAACATTTTCAGGGCGGATGGAGGACCTCAAGAACCTTACTGAACTTGCTACAGAGTACTTGAAGAGGACTAATCTTAACCTTTGATTTAATCAATCTCCGATTTAAATTCACGGGGCGAACCCCGGTCATTTGGAAGGCGTGCGTGGGGATATAGATCCAACACGTAGAGGCCCTTTGGAGACGAAATTTAATGTCATGTAGTACACCTGCTAGAACCCATTCACGGGTACATCGGTAGATACCCGTGAACTGGTCCCAGCAGGCGTTGGAGCTATTGTAGGAAAATGGAAAAGAGAATTGGGTCTATGGTGATGACATTTGGGTGGACAATAAAATTGGGTTATTACAAAGTGGTCCGGACACCTGCCATAACAATGTTATCCACAAGGTTATCGAGGCAGGCGGTGACTAGCCGCTCATTAGATGGGCGCCTAAAAATGCCGTCGTAAAGACGGCCAGGGGCAACACCAGGTGAGCGGCTCAGGGGTGTCGAGAGGTGGTGCTGCGCTTTCTCCGAAGTTACTCGCGGCGTTATGCCCTTTAACACTTCCACCCCTGGAGCATATAGCTCTGACGACTCCTCTCTGGACGGCCAATGAAGGCAAGTCAGAGCTGAGAGTCCTGCGGGCCCCCTTGGGGTTCCACTCCGACCGACGAAGACACGCCGGAGACGGAGGCCCTGACCGACTCTCGGGAGCACTCGGGTCCGTGGGGTCGTTACTCCCCAACAGCTCGCCACAAGCTGCCCTGCGGGCTAATCAATCTTATTATTATTATTTTCTTATATAGCTTTTATATGTAATTCAGTGACCAAAATGCCATACGATAATAAATAACAAAAAAAATACATAATGTTTGCTCAGAAACTGGCTGCTGCTGAGACTTGATTGTGAATATCGTATGTCTGTAGGCAAAGTCACACGCCGTCACGCACGACTCACAGGGCCTCCACACACCGGTCGCGGGCGCGGGTCGGGCGCAGGTCGGGCGCGGGTCGGGCGCGACCGGTGTGTGGAGGCCTTTAGACGGCAAAGCGTTTGTGCGGAATGGTTTGTTCTGTTGCAGCGGGGTGAAACACAACTGATTTATTAAGTAGGTGCATGAAACTGCACAATTTTCCGTAGGAAAACCCTTCAGGTTATTCAATGAATCCACAAAATGTATTCTTAAATGAGGTTTTATGTCTGACGTAAGTATGAGATGGAGTGAGAACTGCACGCGCTTGGTTGCACTGGCGCGCGTCCAAATGTCTGAGAGCGCGACGCATCAATTATAATTCAAAAATAATCACATACTTAGTTTCAAACGAAAACAAACATAAAATTCTTCTACACATAGTCGTCCATTTTATTCTCAAAAAAGCAACCACTGTTCGAGGATGCAAAAAAAATAATGTAAACTTTTACCCATTTTCAAAAACTTAAGAAGTGTTGTTACATTCATAAAAAAGTGTTAGTCAAGACACGTCAATTTGTTCTAGAAAAAAATGTCCGTTCAAAGAGAAGTTTTAGAATTTCCATGAATCCATGTACCTTTTTTTTGTGTGTGGCAAAAAAGCTTACGGCCTGTCTGATGTTAAGCAGGTACCGTCGCCTATCGACACTTGTGATTCCAGAAGAATCACAAGCACGTTGCCGACCCTTTATTCACTTGAGGATTCGCTGTGTTGGCAGATAGAGACATGCAGGTCCCTCACTCCCAACACAGCGCATCCTAGGGAGCTCTGGCTACCTTACTCACCACCAGGAGCACAACACCACATACTTCATAGCATGCATACGTATTGCAACACTACAAAGTAGTGGTGCTATTATGGCTGCGGTCTTCTGTAAGGTGGAGGTACTTCCCCAGTTGGGCTGCTCTATATACGAGCGAGATGACATTCCGCTGTGCCCTAACCTACTCCTACCTAAACTCTCTCGTACCGTCAAACATGCCTACTTTGCCACCAGGGGGAACTTTTCCCAAGAGGAAAATTTTAAAATTTGGTTCTTGGGCAAAGTTCCCCCTGGTGGCAAAGTAGGCATGTTTGACGGTAGCTAATTTTAAACAAGCTTTACAAAAAGAACTTGGTATTTTATATGAATTAAACATCAATATTAATCATTCTTCTGTAGAAACATGTGTATGAAGACAATTAAACAAAAAAAACCGGTCAAGTGCGAGTCAGACTCGCGCACCGAGGGTTCCGAACCACCCCGTACAATAGAAACAAGTCCACTATAAACTGACACTCACTAAGTATGTATTCACATACTTAGTGCGGGTCAGTTTATACTGGATCTACATTTTCAGTGATGTAACTAAGAATTTACGGTTTTGGCAATTTTTCCTTTATCTGTGCTATAAGACGTTCCTTCGTTTCAAATTTCAAGATTCTGAATTCACGGGAAGTACCCTGTATGTTTTGAATCCCTTGCGAGTTATGAAAATTTGCGAAAATTTGCGGTGTAAACGGCTGTATCTTTTGATTGCGTTGGCTTAGAAGTTTGATTTATTTACAGCTCCAAGGACAGTAGACTTGAGTATTTAATATAAATTTCAGCTTGATCCTTTACGCGTTCCTGAGAAAAAGGGTCTTGACAGACGGACGCATGGACGGACGGACGGACGGACGGACAGACGGACGAACAAAAAAGTAATCCTATAAGGGTTCCGTATTTTCCTTTCGAGGTACGGAACCCTAAAAACACATACATTTGTTGATGTTACCCAGATCTAACACTCACAGGAAACAAGCAAAATCAAGATTTTTCAAAAAACCCAACTGCAAAACCCAACTGCATATTTGCAAATTTTATAGCCTATAACACTCCCACGATTATGAGGAATCCAACGAAACCTCATATGTCGAAATCCGTCAAACGGTTTAGACTACAGGGCGTGTCCAAGAATAAGACATACACACATACATACATACTTACATACTTACATACTTACATACATACATACATACATACATACGCTCGAAAAACATTTAGGAAGTGTAACACTGTTTGTACTAGTTCTTGATCCTACTTGCTAATTTACTTGAACAGAAGGTTTGAAGAAAACACGTAGACAAAGGAATGATGTAAATTATAATAAGGAATGAAATTTGACGTTACAGAAGGATAGATTTGAAACGGAAACGATACAATATAAAAACTGTTAATTCGCGTAACTATATCGCGCGGCAGCGTTAGGCTGTGGAGGCGCAAAGTGGTACGGGTGTGCGCTGAGACGGTCTGGGTCGCTCTGCTGGCCGGCGCTCGCTGTCTGGGCTCGCGCCCGGCTGGACCGGTTCGCAACGGGCGGCGCAAACTGCAGCGTTGTGCGCGCGCCCCGCGCATGAATATATTAGTTTGGTATGCGCCCATACTACTCCCCTGCCGAGACCGGTGCTACGGTCGACAGTGGTAATAGTCTGGGAAGTTGACTCGCCGTCCACTGCGTGTTGTCCTTGGCTGGCTCGTTGACGCAGTTGGCAGCGCCCGTTGCGGCGCGTGTGGTGGCGCCGGTGGCAGCGCCGTAGGTGAGGGCGAGGGTACTTCCTCGCTGACGGAGAAGGCCGGCTTGAGTCGGTCGATGGACACGGTGATGACCTTGCCCTGGGCCTCGATGTCGAAGGTCTTGTCCCCTCGGCTGATGACCTTGTGTGGCCCGGTGTAGGGAGGCTCAAGGGACCTCAGAGCCTGCCCCTTGCGCAGGAACACATGGGATGAAGTGGCAAGTTTCCTGGGAACAAAGAAAGTTTTGGTAATGTGCCACCTGGGTTGACATGGCGAGAGTTTGCTGATATGCGCACGAAGTCTTTGTGCGAAATCTGTAACGTCAGCTGGTGCTGAGTGATCTTTAGGGCTTAAGAACTGGCCTGGCAAGCGTAGTGGCTCGCCGTATACTAACTCGGCTGCTGTTGCCTGTATGTCATCTTTCCAGGCCGTGCGTATGCCAAGCAGTACCATAGGTAGTGTCTCTGACCAGCTACTGTTGCCGTGGCACATGATGGCCGCCTTAAGCTGTCGATGTAGACGCTCTATCATACCGTTACTAGCTGGATGGTAAGCGGTGGTGTGGTGTTGTTTGGTGCCCATGATGTTTGCGATGGCTTGGAACAGACGGGACTCAAATTGCCTACCGCGATCTGTTGTTACATGCTCTGGGCATCCAAATCTGGCAATCCAGCCGGATACAAAAGCCATGGCACAGGCTTCAGCAGTGATGTCTGCTAAGGGGTATGCCTCAGGCCAACGAGTGAATCTATCGATTGCTGTGAGACAATACCTGTATCCGTGTGAGTGGGGCATTGGACCAATCAGGTCTATGTGCACGTGCTGGAATCTTGATGAGGGAGTGGTGATTGATGACAATGGTGCTGATGTGTGACGTGTGACCTTGCTGCTCTGGCACTGGGTGCATTCGTTAGCCCATCTGCGGCAATCCTTGCGTATGCCGGACCAGACGAAACGTTGAGTCACTAACCTGACCGTTGCTGATGCACCTGGGTGACTGAGGTTGTGGAGTGCATCAAAAACTTGACGACGAAACCTGGTGGTCACGTAGGGTCGCTGGGTACCAGTGGACACGTCACAATATAGCTGTTGGTTACTACCTGGGATTCTGATCTTCTCCACATTCAAGTTAGTACCCTTCTGTAGTAGAACCTGCAGCTCGGTGTCGCCTTCTTGATCGTGCGCTAGTGCTGTGAAGTCGACAGGAGAAGCTATCTCCTCCACACGAGACATGGTGTCAGCCACGACGTTCTCCTGTCCTGGAACATATTTGATGTCCGTTGTGAACTGCGCAATAAAATCAAGATATCTGTATTGGCGTGGTGAACATTTGTCTCGAGATGTGCTGAAGGCATGAGTCAGTGGCTTATGGTCGGTGTGTACAGTGAAGTGTCTTGCTTCAACCATATATCGGAAGTATTTTATGGCTTCGTATACAGCTAGGAGTTCTCGATCGTAAGGGCTGTACTTTGATTGTGCTGTGTTGAGCTTACGAGAGAAAAATGCTAATGGCTGCCACGAGTCGCCTTTGCATTGTTGGAGCACGGCTCCTATGCCTGTGTCTGATGCGTCTGTGTAAATTGACAGTTCAACGTCCATGTCGGGATGAGCAAGTAAGGTGGCTCGTGATAGACTTGCCTTGCATTCCTCAAAGTCTTGAAGTTGCTCTGCTGTGAGTGTGACGGATTGAGAACCTCTCGTCTTGGATCCGGACAGCAGAGCGTTGAGTGAAGCCTGGATTCGCGCAGCACCTGGTAAGAAACGACGGTAAAAGTTTGTCATACCAAGGAATCGGCGCAGCTCCTTTACTGTCTTGGGTGCTGGGAACTCCTTTATTGCTTGCACCTTCTCTGGTATAGGCTGTATTCCGGCAGAAGAGACTTTGTAGCCTAGGAATGTGACTTCTTTTTGTCCAAATGTACACTTTGTTGAGTTCACAAGTACCCCAAACTCGCTTAGACGCTTGAATATTGTTTCCAGGTGTTCCAGGTGTTCGTCCTCTGTTCGTGAGAACACGAGTATGTCATCGACATAGCCAAAACAGAAGTCCAAACCCTTCAGAACCTCGTCTATGAACCTCTGGAACGTTTGTCCAGCATTTCGGAGTCCAAATGTCATATAGGGGAATTCGAAAAGACCGAAGGGAGTGGTGATGGCTGACTTCGGGATGTCGTCTTCGAATATTGGGATCTGATTGTAGGCCTTTATGAGATCGATCTTCGAATAGACCTGGGTACCTGATAGCTGGTAGGAAAAGTCTTGGATGTGTCGCAGTGGGTAGCAGTCAGGAATCGTTCTTGCGTTCAGAGCTCTGTAGTCACCACATGGCCTCCATCCAGCGTCTTTCTTTGGAGCCAGGTGAAGGGCAGAAGACCATGGGCTCTCGGATCTTCGAGCAGTACCGCACTGGAGCATCGCTTCAAACTCCTTCTTGGCTATCTGCAGGCGATCAGGTGCTAGACGTCGAGGACGGGCAGTGACAGGTGGACCAGGTGTAGTCCTGATGTGATGGACAGTTGTGTGCTTAGGCTGTACAGGTTTACCTGCTGGTCTGGTGATGTCAGGGTACAGCTTCAAAGCGTCATGGTACTTCGTGTCGCCTGATACAGCTTTGACGGACGATATAGCTTCCGTCGACTTAGAGTGTGGGACCTGGATGGAGAGAGTGGTGAGACCATCAATGAGTCGATGATGTCGGCAGTCCACTAAAAGGTTGTAGAAGCTCAGGAAGTCTACGCCTACTATGGGTTTGGTAACGTCGGCAATGACAAAATCCCAGGAGTACGCGCGTCGAAGTCCTAAGTTCAGTTCCAGGTGTATGGTTCCGTAGGTAGCTATGGTGGACCCATTTGCAGCACACAATACATACTGTGTCTTTTTTCGGCGTTCTCTGACGGAGGACCTAGGATATACGCACAGGTCTGATCCTGTATCGATCAGAAACTGCACCTTTGAGTCAAGGTCGGTCACGAAGAGACGGCCAGATGATCGTGGACAGTCGTTTACCGCCATTAGCGACTGCCGTTGGTGTTTTCCTTCTTGTAGGAGCAGGGATCTTCGCATTTCTTCGCGTTACTGCCAAAATTGTTGTGGTACCAACAATGGTCCTGATTTCCCTTGCCTGAGCGGGAGCGGGAACGAGAGTGACTGCGGTACCTTCCACGTTGGCTGCTGCGGGAGCGACTGTGCTGTCTGGAATGCTTGCCTGCCATCAATGATGCTACTTGCCTGGTCAGTTCCGCTACTTGCCTTTCAAGTGCACTGCTACCTTGTGTCATCATTGCGCTTTGTGACGTCATCCGGCTGCTGGCAGCTGCAACTTGAAGTGTCGGAGCCAATGGTGTCACGACCTCGTGCACCCTGTCCGCTAAAGTTGCAAGCGCGTCCACCGGAATATCCTCCTGACAAGCAAGTACGGTTTGTATGTTAGTGGGTAGTCTACTAATCCACATAGTGCGCACGAAATCGTTAGGATCGCTCGTGGTGCCTGCTAGCGATTGCATATGACGCAATAATTGCGAAGGTTTCCTATCGCCAAGCTCCTCATGCATCAGTAGCTGCTTTAGCCTCTGGTCACGTGATTGCGATAAGCGATTAATAAGCGTACTTTTAAGCTTTTGATATTTATCGGTAGCTGGCGGTGACACAATAATATCTTTTACCTCCGCTGCAATACTGTAGTCTAAGTGAGAAACTACGTGGTGGAATTTGGTAGCATCGGCAGTAATATTAGAAACGTGGAACTGACCTTCAATTTGGGCAAACCATAAAGCAGCATCCTCCGGCCAAAATGGGGGTATCTTCACTCCAAGTCGAAATACCGTTCTCGCCTCGTCATCTGTTGCGTCAGCCGGCGTGCGTGGTTGCGATCCGGTTGGTTGTTCATTATCCAGCGGCATCTTCGATGTTCTTATTCGGGGTCACCAGTTTAGGAAGTGTAACACTGTTTGTACTAGTTCTTGATCCTACTTGCTAATTTACTTGAACAGAAGGTTTGAAGAAAACACGTAGACAAAGGAATGATGTAAATTATAATAAGGAATGAAATTTGACGTTACAGAAGGATAGATTTGAAACGGAAACGATACAATATAAAAACTGTTAATTCGCGTAACTATATCGCGCGGCAGCGTTAGGCTGTGGAGGCGCAAAGTGGTACGGGTGTGCGCTGAGACGGTCTGGGTCGCTCTGCTGGCCGGCGCTCGCTGTCTGGGCTCGCGCCCGGCTGGACCGGTTCGCAACGGGCGGCGCAAACTGCAGCGTTGTGCGCGCGCCCCGCGCATGAATATATTAGTTTGGTATGCGCCCATAAACATAACCCTCCTCTCCTTCGGCTGTTGGGTAAAAATAACCTATCTCGTTCCGAAAATAGCAGTAGACTTGCTAACACTCACTTCGACATAAATATGTGTACAATAAAACCACTCCGCTTAAATTAAATTCGTACCGGGGCGGTTCACTCTGTGATTCCGTCGCGCCGCTACAAGTACATGCCGGCGGCCGCCAAATTGGCGGCCCATTAGTAGCTGCCGCGTGTTGGTACAGGACGCTCGCACGGGTCGCAGCGCGTTGCATGCGATAGAACGGGATGGCCACATTTAGGCACGTTTGGCGTACCTAAACAGAGAATTTGTTAACAGAGAACCTTCTGTACGTAGTACTAAATATTACTTATTCTGTGTTCGTACCCCTAATTACAATAGATCCATCAATTAACGCTGAAAGTAACAGCTTCATGCTCATTTATACAGCTGTTTGTGTTGATAATAAATAAGCAACCTACTAGACTAATATGGAATGCTATTTATTTCAACATTATCATACATAAATTGAAACTTAATCGCTGTGTAGAAAACAAAGAAAACTGTTTAAGAATATGCAGTTGAAGCCCTTTCAAATGTTACCCCACATGACCTAATAACCAGACTTTGAATTTTTCTCTCTCCTCTAGGTAATTGTTCATAGAAAATATATACCTACCTAGTTACTTATTTGTTATGCAAGGCTACAAAGTTGTTATTTGGCGCAAATGCTTGTATTGAAAGCCGAGCTAGCGAAGGATTGTAAGATTGAACCATGAGCGAAGCGAATAGTCCAAATGTGACAATCCTGAGCAAAGCGAGGCTTTCAAGGTACGAACGGCAAACAACTTTGCTGCCGAGCGAAACACACAACTTTTTATCTTACCACCGCGAGGAAAATAGTAAACGTAAATGCATAGGCTTGGGATTAGGTGCCAAAGCGGGACCCCGGGCTCCTTTAGGGCACAACCGGGAATAACGCAAGGAGGAAGATGATGATGTATATATATATATATATATATATATATATAAATATATATCTTATTCACTGTAATCTACAAATACCATTAATTATTTTGATTTTTACAGCGTCTTTAGAACAAAACAAACCAAAATTAACTATAGGAGATGCATACTGAGTTTGCACGAACTGAATACATAATTTTAAAAACAATATATTTCATTTTATAATTATTTATGAAGGAGTATATGAAGGGAAACATTCCTACATCCTTAAAACGGAAACTCATGGAGATTGTGCATTCTTCCAATCCTTACCTACGGCGCACAAACTTGGTCTTTGACAAAAGTTCAGAAGTCTGCCGTCAAGGTTTGTCAAAGAGCCATGGAACGCAGTATTTTGAGCGTGAAATTAAAAACGCAAGTAGCTGACGTAGCTCACGCAGCCGCCAAACTTAAGTGGGACTGGGCCGGGCACATCTGCCGCATGCCGGAAGACTTCTTGTAGGCTAAAATCACCACCAAGCACCCACACAACCGAACACGGCGTCGCGCGCGGTAGACCTCGTCGGAGATGGCGAGACGAGCTTGGGGTATTTGACGAAGACTGGTAGGAGACTGCCCAGGATAGGGATACGTGGAAGGAAAAGAGGGAGGCTTTTGCCCAGCAGTGGGACACAAAAGGCTATTTTTTTTTACATATTTTATCTTTATAAATCAGTCTAATTATTATTATTTCATTTGTAATTTCCTGAGATATTCAACGTTGTTGCAGACCGACATAGTCATAAGGGTTCTTTCTTTACCTTTTTGTAACGGAACCCTATATAACAATGTTTTGAACATCTTTGTCTCTCGTTCACCAATTTACACGAATAGAACTTACACATTAAGTGGGTACGAATTATTGGTACATATTTATTATTGGCATTAATTCGATATAAATACATCAACGTTTAATACCCATAATTCAAGCTTATTGACCTTACTAAGGCGCGACTTGAAGTTATATTTTCATCTTTTTGTGCTCGACGATTAAAATATGTGTATTAAGATTTCATAGAGAATACTGCAACGTCACTCTTTTCATAGTTGTAGTCCATGTTACTGTCGAAACAATCGAAATAACTACTTTTCGATACGCTCCAGACAACTAAAATAAATTCGACCAATCACGTGGCTGCTTTACTGAACTGTAATGAATTGGACCAATAGAATCGCTTTGATGTCGTACGCTCGTTGATGTCTTTTAAGATATCAACAAGCGTACGAGCGATGAGCTGCACTTCGTTTCAACAGTATCGAGTTTGTTTAATTAGTTCAGTTGACTCGTAGAAAATTAATTTTAATGAACTCGTACAAAAAGTATTGTTCACAATAGTGTTATAATCAAGCTTTTTAATCTCGTACCTTATTTAGGCCACTCAGCAAGCTTCGTGGCCTAAACACGGTACTCGACTAAAAAGCTCTCTATTATAACACGATTGTGAAAAATACTATTGTGGCAAAAGCCGTATAATTGTGTCAGACGGACGAATGTGCTAAGGACAGACGAATACATACATGCGTATTCCCGTATTTGGATTTTTTTCCAGTTTTTCCATCAATCATGGTGTTCCTAGGGTAATCAATGAGTCGACATAATGTAATGATACGATTGAACGTCCATAAGCAATAACAGAGCATTACAAAAGTGCACCCGTTTGCGTTGCCGAGGATTGAATCGATCTACTTTATTGCTGCACCGGCCGGAAAGGAAGCTTCCTATGTGAGGCACATTAAAATAGCTACGAAAGTGCTCTTTTCACGAGATTCGCTGAAGCCAAAGCTGAATGCGCACCGTTTGGTAAGTATTGAAGGTGTTTGTGAGTGTATGAAAACATGTGTGCTGTGCATACATATTAAGTAATTTTACGTGTACATATATAACTTTGCATAACATCAGATTTACTTTGTTTGTTTACTTAATGAGTTTAAGGGTGAGTACGTTACACCGCCCTGGGTAATGCTAAAGGCTGAATAAAGTGTAAGTTGACACATATTTAGAAGCGTTATAGTTAACATTATGTCTTCTACGTGATTTTGACGTGTCTCTGTTTCCGTCAACTGTGCGGGTGCGGCATGGACCAAGTAATGTAGGACTGCATATATGGATTTAGAAGATCGAAGCTTGTGTCGATCACGGCATGACCTACATACTACAAAAAATGATGTTCTTATTATTATTTCTAACATCACCGTGCCTAATTGCTACAATAGCTAAAAATTCCGTCGTTGAAGGCATTAATATGTTTCAGTACGAAATGAATGCGTGTAATGCAAAAATAACGGCACGAGTAAGTACAAGGACCCACGTCATGGCGGATCCTGGCCTTCATTAAAGAAAGAGGCTTATGTCCATACATAAATCCGAATTAAAACAGAAGAGACTCGAATAAATAATGTTGGCTCGTTATTCAGAGGTCTTAACGTCGTCCGGCCTACTTTATACTTACGGCCATGTTTTCATTTTTCGTTATTTAAAAACTCTGGTAATTATGAGTAAGCAAAATTTTGCGGCAGACGCATTTTCCCTGTACCGATTATTTTATGGGAGTTTTTAAGGGTCCGCCGTGACGCTCGTCGCATGGATCATCACTATCATCAGCCTACCAACATAACAAAAGTTAGGTTACGTCAAATTAAATAATTTTATATCGATACAGTGTGAAGATCCAATACGAGCAAAGAATTCAACCAGACAGAGGGTTTAGTAGCGTAAACATTAATTAACGGGACTTTTTAAGTTACCCTTAATTAAAAGACTATAATGAATTTTTGAGTCCGCTGGATGCGGGTGGCGCAATACCGGTCATTTTGGCACTCTTTGGGGGAGGCCTTTGTCCAGCAGTGGACGTCTTTCGGCTGATATGATGATGATGATGAATGATTTTTTTGCACGTAGAACTGATGACCGTTGGGGCGGAAAGGTTCTCGAGTGGCTACCACGTACCGGAAGGCGCGGCGTTGGTAGGCCTCCCACAAGGTGGACTGATGACCTGTTAAAGGTCGCGGGAGTCCGCTGGATGCGGGTGGCGCCTATGTGCAGCAGTGGACGTCTTTCGGCTGATATGATGATGATGATGAACGAATTTTTGAAAAAAATTCGAGCAGTAATGTAACGCAAATGATTCTTGGTGGTGACAAGGTACCTAACTGTCAACGACACTTTACTTGAACATTTAACGTTACATCGCGGGCTGAATTATTTTGTATGGTTAACTTTTTCGTTGTAATTTAAGACAAAAATTATCTTAATAGGTAGGTACGCTTCTTAGGTCGTACTAACCACCATTTAAAGGTTTGGCCGTATTGGATTTCCACGCTGTAAATCTATATGAAACAAAGTAGTGTTAGTTCGGCACACTATTTATAACTCAAGAATGGTTGAACCGTTTTTTATGGTGTTTGATTGGTTGGGTTTGTGGTCGCTCCGAATAGCAGAATAACTATTTTTAACATGGGAAAAATTGGTGTTTTTATCATTTTCTCAAACATTTTGTATGGTGATACGAAGTTCGCGCGGTCAGCTAGTTGTATATAAACACGATTTGTACCTAGTAGGGTATTGAAATTTACGTAGAATTCATTGCTAATTTATTGAATGCTGTCAAGTAAGGCAATCAAGTTGTAATAAAACTCAAATTCAATGAAAATATTACTATTTTAGAACATAATAGGTATTTTAAACGATACTGTTTAAACAAAGGCCGCAAAAATATATAACACGCTCTAACGGCTCTAGGAATAGAGTTGTATCAGATATTTTTGCGGCCTTTGTTCCATCATATATTGATGCTGGTGACTGTACGAGCCACATAGTTACTTAAAACAAAGCCACCAGAGAAAATATCGTTTAGAGGAATCGGCATAACTGTATCCCAAATATCCCGCAACATACGCAGCTGATTGAATATTTTCCACGATGTTAATTACCTGACGCATAACATTGCACGTTCACACGCAACCAGTCACGTCACAATAATCACATTCATCCGAATGCACAAATCAATGTGTAGGTAGGTACGCGTCACTAATACACTCAAGAGCAAAAGTTTCGGGTCGATGAAATACCGTCATATTTCCTAAAATAGTCCAAATGTTGTACAGTTTTTTAATCCTTTCATGATCTTTATTAAATTTTACATCTAAACTGCAGAAATAACAGTAAAAAAGAAACACGTTACCAGGTTTAAATCGGACTCGTAAAAACCCATGAAAAAAACAACGTTAACGGAGCGAGATATCGCAAAAATCGTCATTTTTAGATGTTGATATCTTTATCTTATCATTTGGGTATTACGAAAACTAGTATGTTATGTAAATAAGACTAGTGAAAAATATTTAAAAAAACCAATTGCGATTATTTAATTTAGGGTGACCCGAAACTTTTGCTCTTGAGTGTATATTGCGACTAGTTATAACAATAAATTAGTTAAATGCACCGCTGAACAATGGCGTGTTCTCAGTTCACTGGTATTGTTCGATGCGTGAACTCATGATCGGTGTTACCTTGGTGACGATTGAAATAGTAAGTACTTCAATATTGTTAGAGTGGGAATGGATCCGGTTGCGAGAAAATATCTATAGTTTAGCACAATCCATTGTTAGTTTATTATATCATCTATATGAGCAGTTTTTAATACTATAATAAAACTGGATTGCTATTACCCTATATAAAGTCTTAATGGTCGCCTTGCGCAGTGCACAGTCAGGTCAAACCATAAGTCACGTAAGCAACAATAAATAATGAATTCAGTAGGGATTTCTAATATTCTAGATAATTAAGTACCTACTTACAATAAAATTTATTCCACTTTATAATATTCACAGCAATGACGCGTAGTTGCAATATCCAAGAGGCAACCGTATGGCTCGCGGTATTTGAGCTACCGAAGTGTTGTGGAACCACCCTGTCACAGTCACCGGCAATAATATCTGCGATAATAAAGCCGGCAAGAATATCTGATACGTCCTAATTCACCTAGAAATAGAGTCGTATCAGATATTTATGCGCGCTTCGTTGTATCAGATATTATTGCCAGTGACTGTACAACCCAAACTGAGCCGACTTGGGCTGGACGAAAATAGGAAACATATATGAAAAAAGAAAATTGTCGCCAGGCAGCCGATTGAAACTGAGGTTGCCTGAAAGGGTGTACGTTGTTTATATAATGAAATGCTGTTTTAATCGGCTGCCTCTCGACATTTTTTTTATTTTTCACTCCCCCGCCTATGTCCGCCTCAGTCCAAGTTTGCTCAGTTCGGGCTTCACATGGCTGTTCCACAACACGTCAGAAGCTCAAATACCGCGGGCCATGCGGTTGCCTCTTGGATACTGCAACTAAGCGTCATTGCTTTTATTATTTCACACATTTAGCGAAATAGCGACTCTCGAAAGGGAGGCAACGCGGCCAGCCTTATGGAAACCTGCAGTCTGGGTTCCAAGAGCTCAATCTAGGCTTTTTAGTTATTTTCCTATTTTTAGGGTTCCGAACCAAAAAAGTAAAAACGAAACTCTTATGGTGCGACTCCGTCCGTCTGTCTGTCTGTCTGTCACCAAGTTAAATATACTCAGGAACTACTAATGCTATCAATTTGAAATTTTGAATAGTTGTAAACAAAGCTATTCGACGTGTATGGAAAATTTAAAATTTGAAGATATATTTTTAATTTCTATACAAAAGGGCGGATAAGAAGGGGGCAAAAAGTTTAAGTCTAGTTAGTAGGCCAAGTGGGGTATCATATGGAAATATTTTGAATATTACCCGTATTTGCATTTCCTGTTATGTTTGATTCGATAACGGTATTTTATTCTGCATTTCACTGAAACCCCTTTGCTTGAAAAGGTTTGGTGTCAGTCGAAATCCTCTTTTGATGACAAAATTACGTTGTTAGTTCCATGCCTCCACTACCAAATACCGGTAGCATGCCGGTCCGACGGCCCTAATAAACAATGTAACAGATTTGAAATGGAGACTCGGATTTTCGACATACGGATTCCATTGCAACGGTTAAATCGAGGTTAAATCTATGTATATCTCGTTATAACTTGCACCGCATCAACGGGAAAATAGTCGCAAGTTAATCTCCTATACTTACGTATGCATACATGAGTAAGGCAGATTGGAATGGGCTAACTCATCATCATCATCATATCAGCCGAAAGACGTCCACTGCTGGACATAGGCCTCCCCCAAAGAGTGCCACAATGGCCAGTCCTGCGCCACCCGCATCCAGCGGACTCCCGCGACCTTTACCAGGTCATCAGTCCACCTTGTGGGGGGCCTACCCACACCGCGCCTCCCGGTACGTGATCGCCACTGGGCTAACTAACGAGAGTAATTTCTTTCTTCTGGATATATTGTAGGTTTGCGACTAGGTTAGGGGTATTTGAGAACAATTAATCATTCGGTTTTTTATTTTTTGAAATGACGAATTTGACCCACATTTATTCTAGAACTGGTCCGGTAGATCTTATACAATCAAAATAAATAGGTATTTACCACAGATGTAGACCACTCAAACGCGGGTAAGTACTTAATGTGCGTGCAGAATCACGCTCAGCAAGCCACGTGAGATTGTATATAATATTTGTATTGCTTATCTTATCTTATCTAGGTGAGGGCCCTTTCGGATGCACTTCGACCCAGTGGGATCTTTTGTGCATTTGCCCTCTCCTTTATGCCTTCTCCCAGGCTTACTCCATCATATCCACAAAACGGCTGATGAAGTTCACCGGGAGCACCTTGAATTCCTTTGGTTGCGGGTAACCGTTACCAAAGTAATTCATTCCTTGTCTGGTTGTCTGGCAAGGGCATGACATTCACACAATAAGGGCTCCATAGTCTCATCCTCCTCGCCACACATTCCACCGTCTAAACTATCCGATAGTCCTATCTTGGCCAAGAGATCCTTGACCCCGAAGTGACCTGTGAACACCCCAGATATAATTCTGAGTTGCTTCCTACTGGATTTCCAAAGTTTTCTCGTCCACACCGAGTCCACTCCTTCTATGATGAGCTTAGAGTGCTTTGTATTGCTTAATCTTGTTTTTCCCCTACGTCGAATACATAGTTTCATCAAAACTTAGTCTATTACAAGTTTTTATTTAGTTTCACCTGTCCCTTTGTCTGTCTGTCTGTAAACAAATCTTGCAAGTTAAATTTGACACACTTCCCGGTTTTAGATTGAGCTCAAACTTTGCATGCATATGTATATCGCATGATAATGCAATATTATGATGACATGAAGCTGGAAAGTGGCCATAGGAACTCCGCAATAAAACGACACAACCCCATCGAGTTTGGGCGCGTTAGAATCGTCTCAATGAGTAGTTGATGATGGTATGCAGAAAAATACAGTCGGCAATAAAAGCTTGTACCCAAAAATGAAATTTTTGACAGGAACATGTTTACTAATTTGTCTGACTAGAATCTGACAGGATAACATAGGCATACTTTGCATACAACTTCTACATATACAAGTTATACCTAGTATTATTATTTATTATACTAAGTGACTATACCTATACATTTTTCGCATGTAAAATAACACATTCTGTTGCCGAATCGCCGTTGTGGACGGACACACTATCAATTATCCCTTTGCACGATACCTAAAATGCCAGTAATTATTACCCAAAGGCATGCCCGCGTGTTTTAGCGAGATTTAGATCGGATTCGATTGCGAATTGTTCAACACAGTTTGATTTACGTATTGCTTTGTCTTTATTCAGCATTCAAAGCCTATTGTTTTCATGGGATAATGTATTGTACTCGCTGACGTATTGATCAGTAAATATATTCGTTTAATTAATAATGTACACGCCCTGAATAATAAAAATCCTTAAGGCTGGTATAAAAGTGTTACCTTTTACTTTTTTTCTTATTTCGCTATGAGTACGTATATTTACTTGCTTCTGGCTTTGTCCTTCATGGCCTCCACAAGGTTCTAGTCATTAGGGATGGTAATGTCCACAAGCACTGCCTGGCGCTCCGATCACGCTTATTACACCACTGATAATGTGGCTGTCCGGCATCAAGGAAATGCTTATTTACAGGTGGCATTTATTCGCCATTTAACAGGGTCATCTTTGAATCTAAGTTGATTTTTCTAGAAAAGTTTTTGCCGCTAAATTTTCTGCTACATCTGGGAAGCCTCATCGCTGCTTGGTTGGGAACTATATTCAGAACTAGTCATCATATCTGATGGCCATTCTACTATCCATCACCTGTGGACCCAGTTTCACATATGCGGCGTCTAAGTGCTGGGATTGATATCCCTCCTCCTATCCAAGGGGCGCTTAGCAGATACACCTTTAAGCGTACGCTTAATTTTATTTTTTTCGAAACCGATTACACAGTATTACAGTGAGACACCAAGGCACTGTGAAATGCATGCACACAATGTTATTTTAGTAACATGAACTTATAATACCAAAAATCTTAACAAATAACTGAAGACGGACGGCCATCCATCGTCTCACATAACCTCTTACATTCATCACATAATATTATCATCCAACTACTTGCAAACACATCGCAGTCAGATGCTAATTTGAGAAGCGCATATAATAAAACAGTCGATATTGTTCAACCTCGAAATCCCGGGAAGTTTGATAAAATTTGGTACGAATGTTCGTTGGAACACCCGTGTTTTCGTCTCCCAAAAGTCCCCGGGTCACCTTGTAAAACGGCCGCTATCTTGGGAACTGTACTCGATTCGTAAGAAATTCAGGTTTTGTTCGAAAACTACGTACTTTATGAAAACATGGTCTACAGCAACTTAAAGCTGAATAAATTCTGCACATGGCCTGTAATACACAACCTTGACGAAAAACCGTGTTTTCGTGGAAAAAAATGCACCCACATGTAAGATTTTCCCTCAGTGTCCTTCCAGGGAAGATTAAGTATCCGAATCTGAAGCTCGGGAGAATCTCAAATCCACTTTGATTTACACAATAGGATATGCACTACGTTAATAATAACATTTTACCCGACTACGGCTTAACCCAAAATAATGGTAATGGATAAAATTTTTAGTAAAGTATTGTTTGCTACCAACTCCAGGCCCCGTAGCATGGATGGCGATATCACGCGATAAGTGATAGGATAGAGCTGCCGTCCCTGGCTCACACCGTTCGATAGAATGAGACGACGCGCTTATCCTATCACTTATCGCGTGATAACGCCATCCATGCTACGGGGCCAGGTCAAGATGCTTGATGAATTCCAAAAAATAATAATAATAATAATAAATATTTGCGGACAATCTTACACAAATCAACCTAGTCCCAAACTAAGCAAAGCTTGTACTATGGGTACTAGGCGACGATATAGATACTTATATAGAGAAATAAATACTTAAATACATAGAAAACATACATGACTCAGAAACAAATATTCGTGCTCATCACACAAATAAATGCCCTTACCGGGATTCGAACCCAGAACCTCTTGCTTCGTAGGCAGGGTCACTACCAACTAGGCTAAAGCGGTCGTCAAATGAGGTGGTGTTAGGTTTTTTTTAATGCTGACAACGTGTTGGCGCACATCGAGCTTAAAAAAAAAACAATATGGCGGGCGTGAGTGGAGACCAAATCTGAAATCACAAATTTGCTTCTAGCACTTAATTTATCGGGGATTTCAATAAACACGACATCAGTAGATGGGCCTGTAACACGCCAGTGCAATACTTAGGTACATTTAACATTATTGATGCGAGGCGTATTACTGGATCTTCATTATGTAATGATCAAAACAGATTTTAGGGCAATAAGGGGGCAAAATGCAAGTGACAGTTGTCAAGTTCACAACACACAGTCACCGAAACCTCTGTTTTCTCAAGATAGTGGCCGTTCCACAAGGTCCTCTAGTCCCTAGGTCAGGCTAGGGACTTTTGGGAGACGAAAACAGGGCTTCCAACGAACATTCGTACCAAATTTCATCAAACTCCCCGGGATTTCGAGGTGGAACAATATCGACTGTATTATAAAGGCTATTTGTTGACGCTCCAGAAATCAAAATCCTAATTACTGTGACAGCAAAAAATATGCCAATTGCTAATTTTTTACCTTTTTAGGGTTCCGTACCAAAAAGGTAAAAAAGAAACCGTTATGGTGCGACTCTGTCCGTCTGTCCGTCTGTCCGTCCGTCCGTCTGTCACAACGTTAAATATCTCAGGAACTACTTAAGCTATCAATTTGAAATTTGGAACAACTGTAAAAAGGGTTAAGTCACGTGCATGGAAAATGAAAAAATTAATATACATTTTTATTTTCTGTATAAATGACGAATATGAGGGGGGTTTACAAATCAAAGTCTAGTCATTAGTCATCAAGTGGAGTATCATATGAAAGGGCTTGAGGTGCACTTTCTAAAACCGTTTTTTTTTCTACAGTGTTTAAATTTTGGATTTATTAAGGTAAATGTAGAAAAAAAATTCTGAAATAATTACATATGATTAAGCGTACATAAGTAATACAGGAAAAATAAAACGATATCTCTATCTTACCAATTTTTTTTTTATTTATCAAAAATAATTTCTCAATTACATTTGTAATTTACTGACTTTGTATGAAATTTTATATCTTCAAATTCCTATCAGATTATCGTTAAAGTCTCTTCTTTCAAATAAAAAATAAAAAACGCGTGATAAAAAGCTATCGCTGATAAAAATACTAGGTTGTAAGTTGTTAGTACGAAAATGCAGAAGGCGCTTTGCAACCGTAACTACTACTATGAGCCGTTTAAGATTGTTCAAGAATGAATGGGGTCCTGACATGACGGGTATGGTGTATGAAAGTTTGTACGGAACCCTCGGTGCGCGAGTCAGACTCGTACTTGACCGGTTTTTTTATGTTGAGCCAATGTCCGGTTCACTGCCGCAGAGACACACTTGTTACATGTTTTATCTGTTTTTTTGTTTATTTAATTGTTCAATATGGTGTGTCCTGTGTGTTTGTGAAAAAATGTATCTTTCTTTCTTTCATTGGTAGCCTGTAGCTCAGCCCCAGTTATAAAACCTAGCGTTTGGTACTTAAAACACTTCACCTATTGTCAAATATTTAAAACAGAAATATTGAATGAATTTCAGCCTCATTACATTTTAACACTCTTCTAAATAATGATTTTACAATAGTTGCTCAAACTATTTATTTTTTGATAAAAAATATTGGTTTGTATGTGAATTAAGAGTCACCAGCACGCTCGACTCAAGTCGACTCTCCATACAAACGTAGTTTGGATCTACTGGAATAACCTGAAGCTTTTTTATACACCAATGAGCGTCATGGCGACTCCTAACATTTCTTTTCGTTTTTTTGTAGCGTAATTTTAAATCGGTAAAGCAACTCATGAATTTCATATTAAAACAAGTATACCTTAATATTTTTTTACTGAAAGTATTTCAACTACTGTAAATTTTATTGTATTCCTCGAACATTTGAGCTTTTCATATTTCTGCGATATTATATTAAATATTCGCTCGCCAAGGATAATATAATTTCACATCGGAAATTATTATTAGGCCGTTGATTTATGATGTAGGGAATATTTAGCGTTCATACATTAATTACTGACAAATACGCCTCGCTACGGCAATGTTTATCAACGGGCACACACCGGAAACCGTTGACAATTTCCCTAACGAATACTAAACACTGCCAGCAGTTCCATTTCCACGCATATCGGTTACTACGACTCTATGGCTGATTATAATGTTCTGCTAGAATATATAATGTGAACTGATTAATAAATACAAAAATTTAACAGTTAATTCGTCAACAATATAATGTATTCCACTGTGTAATGAAAGATGCACTTATTTGTGCAATTTTCTTTACCAAACCCGTTTTTCAGATACGTGAATTCGTCTTTGCGCGTGGCAGTAGATATGCGAGCGTGCTCTATGTAATGGTTAGTAACCGTCGCGGTAGTGAGTGTGAGTGCAACGACGGCTGCCTTGTGACATCCACACAAATCGTTCATCTGTGCCATGTTTGGTATTCTGGGCTATTCTCTCCCTCCTGTTCCCTCTATTTTCCGTCTAGGATGGTAACTTCTAGGAAGTAAAACTATTTTATTTTTCAGGTTTTGCAGATAAGTTTGCCCATGCCGACAACGTCAGTTGTATTGATTCGGATTTGTTCACCTATAGCGACTTTAATTAACTCAACGAAAACAGCAAGTTAACGTCCAAGTGCTCGACGCTGTACGAGTATATGGCATAGGCACTTTATGGCAAATCGATATGGGTAAAATTCGAACTAAGAGGATTTTTCTGCATTCGAATTTAAGCCATGTCACTTTGACATAGAGTGCCCATGCCATATACCAGTACAGCGTCGACCTTTACCTTATTTCCTTAAGCATTTGAATATGATTAATAACTGGCAGATACCTCAGATTTACACTTTAAACTAGCGGCCCATGTTTTCAGTAATAAGTTTGAAGCGTTATATAACGCAGGTAAAGCAAAGATGGCAGCGGTCAGTCCTTGGATGGGTGACCGCCTGTTTGAGTGGTTATTATAAATGAGCGCTTTCGCGCTGTGCAAGGCACGCTAAGCAGTTGATCCCGGATGTTGTATATGACAGTAGTCGTTAAGTCGAGTTAGAGGCCTTCTGGGGGTTTAAGAACCTCTAACAGTCGAGTTGCCCACTCACTTGACAAAGGGGGGACAACTGTCACTTGCGTCCGCAGGAGCTACCTACCACAACCCTGCACGTGTCCCCTGGGTGGTACTAAAAAGTGACAAACTCAAAGGCCAAATAATGTATGCCATACGATTAAATAAGTAATAAGTGTCCATCAAAAATGTCATCTCTGGTGTAGATACATGCTTTTTTTGCAGATGGCACTGCACTTTCATCAATTACTCGTTAAAAAGCAAATTCCAATGGGCCCAAATACACGAAGGGTTTATCTTGTGTAGTTGAGGAGTTGCTATGGCCACCTAATGTTGCCATCATCAGATCAGCTCGGTGGTGCCCTTATATTGCGTTGTCACCGAACTTACTTATGTAGATATTCTAAATTTCAGCTCAATCTATCTTAAGCGCACATACCTACTAAAGCCCCTGCTAGACGGTCGTCAACAACCGACCGCTGTAGTATGAAATTTTGCTTTAAACAACTGTCTACACGGTCGGTGCGGACCAAGGTCACCCGGTTGGAGGGGCGTGATGGCGACCGCCTAGCAGGGGCTTAACTGGCATATTATCCTATGTTTAAAATAGCATTATTTGAGTGAATGCAGTGGCAGTTAAACCCTGCTGGGTATTGTCCGCTGCCTGGCCGTGTATTGTAAAGTAATTATTTATATAAATAAATAAAAATAAAAAATAAACAAAGCAAGATAAAAGCGATGTAATAACCACGTCAAAATCAGACGAGCAGTTTCTAAGTTGGTTTATGCAGGAGACTAAGTAGTAGAATGTGTATAAGTGGATATTGATAACACTCTGATACAAATACTTCATACACAAAGGTACCTAACTTAAGCAGTGAACAAGCTGCTTTTGAACAACATTCTCTCTATTACCATTTGATTTCCGAATAATTACCGGATGTTAGCTTAAACCGGAAATGTCATACCAAAATGACAATAAGCCGACGGAGACAATGTCTCATTCACGAGGTAATTTCCGGGACACGCATCAAGAATCTCAACAGGTCTACGGGAGAATACTGAAAATATTACATTGGAGATGATGTAAAAATGTCCTTACCTACATATATTCAATTCTTGGAAATCTAGTAGTTAACAAGTCGCACAAATTCACGATAATACTCGGGAAACATCAAGCTTCAACTTATATTCTATACTTAAGCAATTTAAGATTAAATGAATTAAGGTCAAAAAAATACGCAGCTTGACCATATACAATCGGGTTTATATCCCTACAAACTTCATAGCTATACTAACAGAGCGTTTTTGACAATTTATATTTTTTTACTATCAATCCACATCCTTACTTGCTGTCCTACAGAAAAACAACCTAGGGTAATTGCGTCGGTAATTTTAAAACGCGCGTTAGGACACAGCAACTATCGTATATGGAAAGTGAAAATGACAGCACAGTATGCCCTAACACTCATTCAAAAATTACGCAACTACCCTGTGGACTTAAATTAAATCTTTTTTGTGGTGAAGTCGACCCTTTGGCATAGTTTTTATTATGACATTAAAGGCACTCTTTGGGTGCTACATCGCTATGCACTCCCTAAAGCATGGCCGAGAGATCCGATCGATACCCACATTTACTTAGAGGTATTAAAACTATTGCCCAAGAGGGACAGTTGTAATATCACAGGGTTGTTACGTTTTAACCGGGTAAATCCATGATACAGGAACAGGAACTTGGAAGTATGGCTATCTATCTACCTTATATACATATAAGATTGTGTTTAGGAACAAGTAAATAGGTACATGGTACAGTCGACGACAAATATATGTTTACACTCTCCAACGTAGGCGAAAAAGATATACACTTCTTTGACTTCGACTGTACAGAGATAATTGAATCCAAAAATATAGCAATAGAATAATTACTTTTTTCTACTCCTGTACCGTTATCTGTCATTTATATAGGCTGTAGCTCAAATACAATGACACCACTAATAAGTCGTCGAAACACTCTATGCTCTATGGCCCAAAAACGAACTGTTTAGCGTACTTTTTTGGTTCATACATTTTTCATAAAAGCACTGTTTAACTTTTTTTTAAATCGACCGCTACATTGCAGTGCCAACTTCATAAACAAATATTTCGAAATAAAAGAATTTATTTACGAATTATTTACTACAATAATAATAAATCATCATCTATTGTGTGTTAAATTACATGTTTTATAAATTCTTGGTATTATTTACAAAAATAAACGGTTCGAATTCGGTCCGGGTCCGGATTCGGTTTGGTTCGGATGGCAGGTCCCAACAAATTAAAAACAAAACAAACCATAAGCAAGAGCTGTCACATTTCCCATTTCCCACCAAAATACAGTTCAAAATGAAAAGACGAATGATGATAAACTATTAGTCATAAACTATTAAGATTTTATTCGTGTTTGTGAAGACAAAAGTGTATGTTCCTTTTAAAATGGTCGAAGAAATTAATAACTGCACTCCTGAAGAAATTGCGTGAGTAGCAAAAGTACGAATAGAAAACTTGCTGCCTGTAAAGTTTAACTATTCTGTAGTCTGCTATTTATTTAAAATTTGTCGTAGAAAAAGTATTGTATGCAACGGTGTATAACTGTGGGTCGATCACGTAACGCATTGTACGAACGTCGGGTAGGTCTAAATGTCACTTTTTATATGGAAAATTGACAGTTAAATTGTACCGACGCGCGTTTGGAACGTTACGTGATTACCCCTCAGGTCTAAAAACGCTCGTGGCGTCTTTAATTGCGATGCTCGCCAAGGCTCGCATCGCAACCCACGCCACTCGCCTTTTAAGACCCTTCTTATACAACAGTTGTATAAAATACTATTTCAACACCCTTGCTCGTACGTAACGTGGCGCTTAATACGTTACTTTTGGGATCATAATCCAGGGTAATAATCACGCGTGTTTTATGACATTATAGCTTACGTGTTTTATATCCCGATTGAGTTAAGTTTGTACCTCGCAGCAAGACGTATGTGCACGGTGCATTCTGTTTTCTCTCTCAAGTTTTTAATAAGGTACCAGTGGCGGAGCACCCATACAAGCCGATTCCCATCGGCTTGCCTAAAAACTATTTTTAGGCAAGCCTTTAGTTAAATACTCTAAACTCTTTCGTAACTTTTTTTCTCCCGGGTTTACCATCGAGAATGTTCACGCGCCGCCACTGTAAGGTACGTAGGTAAGGTAAAGTGATATCACCTTCTAAATGATTACAAATCATTTAGAGAATCTGTGAACACCTATGGACTAAATAATGAAGTACGTTATTTATTGAAGTTTATATACTCACGAGTATATCCGAATCCTCTAGCCAGATGTTCGATATAGCGCAATAGATAGGTTAAAGCAGATTTGACCAAACAGAGGATAAATGCCAATATTGATTGGGCTAATCTTAGAATAAACTACTTATGTTCTTCTCAAATTGACACCGAACGAGACTTTTATAATTTACACTGAATAAGTAGTAAGGGAACCTCCACTTATTCAGTAAAAAAGGTCCTTGCAAATATTACGCATGGTCGGGTCATGATATGAAACGACGTAGCGATATCTTACAATTAATAATCGTTTGGAACGAACCGCCAACATGACTGAAATGTACACGTGGCATTAAGCCCATTTCCATAGTTCACCTGTACATTCCCTCCGCCAGACTAATTTGCATGGTGCTCGATTATAGCGAAAGAGGGTAGTTAGGGCGAAACGGCCCTGATGGCATTTCAAATGAATAATTGCCTGGCAGATTTGACGCGAGGTATTTTTATTGCCTCGCTATATGAGCAATATTCGAAGTTTGATAAGCATCCGCTATAAACTTTTGGGGCGCTTGTCATTGTTCGGTTGCGTAAATAGAACTTCGTTGCTGATAAATGGTATTTGAGAAACGCAAAACGGATCAAATTAAATATACTATTGCCTATATACTTACTCGTAGCCGATAGTATCATTTATATTAAATGTTTTTTTTATAAAGGGGTTAGGTTAGGAATCTTCACTTCAAAAGCAACGGATCCCTGTTGGATGATTGCTGCAATATTCATTAATATGTCATGTTATAATTTATTTAAATGTCATTTTTGCAGGGGCTGGGGTTATATTACATAGTTCAAATCTACATAAAAATGTATATATGAGTTCAAATCACAGATAGGGCTTTTTATATGACAAATGTTTAATGAAACTTTAATCGTATCAAAATGCCCCTTCTTTCATTTATACGCGTTGGTTAGTTTTCGATCTAGTAGCTCGATAGTGGAGGATCGTACTAAAATAAAACCATAATTCACTGATACGCCAGTCCGTAGAGGTTCAAAGCAGGGGAAGGTACGTTGCAAAAGGTGGTGTAGAAGATTTTTTTTTTAATATTGCAACCGAGCAATTATCAAAAATTGTTACACGAAATACCTCGGGACAACTTTTGGCAGCTACAAATCCTGGAAATTTAGTGACTTTCGGGGCCATTATCTCCGACTATTTTCACTTAGTCGAAAACCGCGGTGAAAATTGTATGAGAACTATGTACCTAAACGCATTATTTCGCGACCGAAACAGCAATTTACTTGATTTGACGATTAATAGTACAAATAGCAGTTGTGACGTCATCCTCGCGTGACAATTAGTATGAAGCGTTATGTACTTATGTTCTTTAATTGTAGTTGCTCCCATACAAACATTTGTTCCTCTCCAAAAACTGGTTCGAATGGCATCGTAAAAATATCTTTTCTCAAACATGCTCGGAAATGTATGCGTTAATGTCACGAAATGAAGACATGAAGTTCCTTGTTTATGGCTGCCTACATTACTTCTTGGCCTAGGCCAAGAAGTAATGTATGTATGAAAACCCTAACTAAAAACATTATTGGCCGCTACTCTTAACTTTTTAAATTTTCTTACTGATATTAAACAGACAAAGGAAAAAATACATACTGCCAACCACCAATACTTTTTTTTAATTGTTTTAGTTTTTTTGTAAAAAATTGTTAGTTTTTTAAATTTTTTTTGTTATTTTTCGTTTATTTTTTAGTGTTGTTTATCGTTTTTAATGATTTAAAAAAAAAATCTTTTCTTTTCTTGATGTTTGTCTATTTTTTAATGTTAAAATTTTTGTAGGGTCTTTTATGTTATTTTTAAGTTTTTTTTATCTAATTTTCCTTTTTGTTTTACTTTTTTTAATGTTTTTTGTTTTTTTTGTCGTTTTTTTTAATTTTTTCAAGTTTTCCTTTTCCTTTTTGTTTTACTTTTTTTAATGTTTTTTTTTTCCTTTTTTTGTTTTTAAAATGTTTTTGTTTTTTTTTTTGTTTTTTTTCCTTTTTTTGTTTTTTTTTAATGTTTTTATTTGTTTTTTGTTTGTTTTTCTTTTTTTTGTCCATTTTTTTGTTTTTTTCCTTTTTTTTTTGTTTTTTGTAATTTTTTGGGCGTTTTTTATTTTTTTTAGTTGTTTTTTTTTTTTTTAGTTGTTTTTTTTTTTATTTTTTTCCTTTTTGTTTTACTCTTTTGTAATGTTTTTTTAATATTATTCTTTTTTAATGTTTTTTTTTTCTTTTTTAGATTTTTTATCTATAATCTTTCTCACTTTAGTGAGGTGAAAAGGATTCTATTTTTAAACCACTCACATTCGCCAGCTCGTGTTTCAATTCCACACTCGCGGTTAAATTATAACTGCACCCTTGTATAACAAATAACTATTTATTATTTCCTCACATCGTTTGAGAAAAGCACTATACAAGCCTCGGCCGGAACAGGGATTGCTGGACTCGTTGTATCCGGCCTCGTCTACGACTCGGCCGTCTAGCCCAAACTCGTCCATCAATCCCTTACTTCACGGCCTTTGCAGTAATGTACTATAGTCATCATCCATAACCATCGGTTTCGCATCTGTCGGAGAGAATGTAGCCTAATGGTAGATCGTCGCTACATCGACCGGCGAAGAGAGTGTTTGCTCACTGTTGCCTAGTAACATAAAGCTTTTATGGAAGGAGCTCTCGCGCGACGCAACGTTAAACATTAATGACTGTACATACCTTCTTTATATAATATATTATTTTTATTTGTTTTATAACCAACTCTAGCAATTTAATGAGGAAAAATGGGAAAACAGATATGCAACTTTTACCCTTTTTGTTATAAGTATTTGTTGAATGGATATAGTCAGGGTCACTACACTTTAGGCTAAACCAGCCGTCCAATAATATACCTACGTTTAAATACGCTACGGCGTAGCCATCCGAAGTGATGAACACATTTTTTGTCTACCTTTGCGTAGTTTGCGTACCACTACGCGCGTAGCTGATACTGTTATTTTTCAGATTATAATGGAAACTCGCTACGAACGCACGGACGAAGAAAACTTACCGGTTCAGTTTTTTTTTAACTTATCATAATTATGTAGGCGATTCATGTGAGTGTCGTTGAAAGTATCATCGAATCAAAAATGCATTATTTTCCATTAAATATATTAAGTATTTATGAGATTAACAAGTTTTTGCCCGCGACTTCACCCATCCCATATAAACTTCTACTCCTAGTTTTGAAAAGGTTTCCTATATGTGTAGGGTGTTGTAACGGGAGCAAAAAATTAAACCGTAGCTTATATTAAGCTTGTAAACAATTATTTCCAAGAGGTTTTATTTGAAAAAAGAAACAAATTAAATAAAAAAATAAGTTTAGTTTCAACAGTATAGTTATTTATAGTTTCGGAAAAATGTGGCTGTGACATACGGACGGACAGACAGACATGACGAATTTATAAGGGTTCCGTTTTTTGCCATTTGGCTACGGAACCCTAAAGATTATATACACCTAACCGCAAACAACAATATTGTCATTGGCAAAACATATAAACGAATTCATCTTTAGATTATTATAACACTTTTACTGCCGGGAACCCGTCTAATAGGCACCTACATCGTAAGCGTTTTCCGCAACTTCTGGAGATACATACAAACTTACAAACTTCGACTCATTATAACATTAGTACTTATACTCGTACAATACTGCTTAAATGTTCAATTATTTATGTTTCATTACGTCCTTAAACATTCACCTACTACCTGTTTTGTTACGAATTAACCCACCGCCGGTACCTTGATTTCGTGTTACAAAAATGCCTACCTACGGTGTAGGTAGGTACATTTCATACTAGTAAGTCTACTCGGCGAACATAATATAATAACTCATGTCTTCGTAGTTATGTTTACGGTCTGCGAACTTGTACGCCAGCAGAATGCCGCACACCAAATTACAAAGTCCTACAGAAAGCAGGAAATTGAACATATTTCAATAATATTATTTTGAAAGATCGGAAGCATGATTAAAATGACAAAGGTTCGACAGGGATTCGGGACCGAATATGGTGCTCAAGCAAATTCCAACTCTAATCTTGTCTGGTTAATATGCTTCGGCGACGGTTTTCCTTTAACTGAACCATTTACAACTTTATTAACATATCCGTCTCGCTCCCGCGATAGCGGTTTCCATATAAACCGGCGTAAACTTGCTTTATGTCTTTAGACGCTTCCCTACCCGTTATAAGCTTAAATTGTGATGTCATTTTGCACGCGGCACACGTTGCTATCGCTCACAATAAAACTTCTCATTTTACCTGTTTGACTGAACGGCCGGGCCCAAAGAAACAAACACAAAATAAGTTAGCCGTGGTGTGTAACAGTAGGTAATAATAATAAACCTTTTACGATTTCTTTCTTTTAGAACGATAAGGATGTATAATGTTCATTACTTGGTAAGTAGTTAATTATGCGTAATAACAAAAAAACCGGCCAAGAGCGTGTCAGGTAGGGTTCCGTAGTTATTCGTCCGTCACAGTAAGTGTGTGAAATTATTTTGTAATTTTTCTCAAAAACTATTCAACCTATCGAGTTCAATATAATTTTCCTGGAAAGTTTTTATAAAGTTCTACTTTTGAGATTTAATTTTTATTTTTAAAACTTATGGTTCAAAAGTTAGAGGGAGGGGGTCACATTTTTTTTTACTTCTGGAGCGATTATCTCCGAAAATATTAACATTATCTAAAAATGATTTGAACAAATTCATTTTTAAATACATATCCAACAATATATCACACGTTAGGGTTGAAATGAAAAAAAAAACACTCCCCACGGTACGTATAATAGGGGAGGTACCCTAATAAAAATAAAAAAAACACTTTTTATTTTACCACTTTGTCGGCGTGATTTATATACATATTAGTACCAAATTTCAGCTTTCTAGTGCTAACGGTTACTGAGATTATCCGCGGACGGACGGACAGACAGAGCGATACTATAAGGGTTCCTAGTCGACTACGGAACCCCTAAAACAAGATGAAAATTAATTTTCATTCTTGACCTTAGTGAGTAAATATACGATTTTTCAAAGCTATGGTTTAAACAGGTACCTATCGTACCTAGGTAATAGTCGATGGCAAAAAATCATTTTACTCAAGTCACTGTAAAACGTGTGTTAAATATAATATAACAAATTTGTAACCACGCCGATATACAGTATAATCGTGATCACAATATTTGGGCAGGTATTTCCTTCTTCTTCAGGTCTTTATATAGCTGCCTCGAATATGAAATAATTTGAATATTCGCCCCTATACCATAATTAAATATTTGACAAAGTTAATTCACACAATAATTTATAAGTAGTCTAAAAAAGGTAAATACTTAACACATTAACTGTTCAACGGAAAAAATATTGCCAATATCACTCGCGGGGTCTTCGCTTTAAGAAACCAAAGTGAATAAAATAAAATTCGTGTGCCCGTGCGCGGTTTATCTTGTGGCATCCACTTCATGGTAGCACATTACAAGCCCTCCTTTCCAGATATAAAAAGGGATTTTTAATAAAGAAAAGATATTTAATCCACAAGATAGCCTATTTTTCTGATCCTATTTTGTGTCACACTGCTGGGCAAAGGCCTCCCCCTAGATTTCCAAACATCCCGATCTATTGCCAATTCTGGCCAGTCACTTTGAGAGACGTCCCGCCATCGCGCTATCTCCTCTTCGGCCGACCACAGCGCCGTTGCCCATCGTGTGGCAGTGGAACCCACCCTGTAGCTAATTAGCTATGCTAGGATAGACTAAGATTTAAATAATACTTTGTAGTAAGAAGGCAGCCATACAAGCGTACCATGGCTATGTTTGCTCCCTACTTAGATATGCCATCATTCTATGGGGAAACTCGCGCCATGCAAATCGAGCGCTGATAGCTCAAAAGCAATGCATCAGAGCAATTTGCGATGTTGATATTATGACATCTTGCAGACCATTGTACAAAGATCTTGTGCCAATGACAGTACCCTGTGATGAATTTCAATACAAGGTACCCTAATAGGCTAGCAATACCTTGCAGACGAACAGCTTTATATAGCAGAAACACTTTTTGTATGAGTGTAAAAATCTATAATAGACTGGATGATAACATCAAACAGTTGCCTTTGAAAATGTTAAAAGGGAAGCTAAAAGCATGGCTAGTACAAAAGGCCTTTGACGAAGGTATTAGGCGATAATTATAATATAGGCCTTGACTATGATTGTATTGATAAACTTAGTTTTAGTTGTAAGTTTAGTTTTTTTTTTATGCCAGATGCTGGTGAAATATGAGTTATTTATAATATTGTCTGACCACCTTTTGTACCATATTTAATGCAATTTAAAGTTATTTGTATTTGTGTTGTATTTGTAGTTTTGACTCAATGCGTATTTCAGTTGCAAAACTAAACAAATAAATAAAAATTAAATTAAATTCGTTTATTTCAGACAATCAATAAATGTTAATTACAAAAATTAATAGCTAGAGCTTACATGTTATGGCTGTTAACGTCGGTAATGGTAATGGTTTAAGTAAGGTAGTAAAAATGTAGGTCGTAAATAAAACATAAAAATAATTTCGATATTTTTTTAAAATATACATATATATAAAAAACAGCAAACGTATTGTAAACCATCGACTAGGGGACATTCATTGATTATTTTTCATCCCAGCAACCCTAGCCCTCTCGAATACGTCACCCACTTAGTAATACATCTATTGAATTGATTATACTCTTTTACAAAACCAAAACACCCATTCACACACATTGCCTCAATGCTATAGTACCGTGGAATGACTACGGGAAACGAAACGTGATTTCAATTTTCTTACATTTATCATAAGAAAGAGGGAAGGGAAAGTGAGGGGAGAAGGGGGCAATTTAAGCCACTTGACGCGGATTTGACGCGAAGTGCTTTCACGTTGGCGGCTAAACTGGTGGCTTACTGAATCACTCATCATTTGCCTTTGATGAGCCGAATTCGCTATTGCTGATATTTACAGCAGCTTCACTTGACTTGCTAGCCTGAGGCGCAATCAAAGTCTTTGCTGTGTTAATAATGATATAATCATATCCATGATGTAACACACAGACTTTAATTTTGCATTAGTGGACGCGTACCAATGAAGAAAAGTTCGTAGGGTTATATACAAACATTACATACCTACAGTATGCGTCAATCATAACCTAAATTTTAAGGGCTAAAAGTGGTTTAATGATAGTCCTCTTTAAAGATCGGTACTTAAACAGGCACACCCCAACAAAATTTTAACAAAACCTATTATTTTAAGTATTTATTAATTTTCTGTAAGTTAAATTGTGAATTACTGAAGTAATACCTATTTTCATAGATAACAATAATTTTTCTCATTTGCACGTTAATAATCCGAAAACTGTTGTTATAGAACAAGAACCGGCCGGCAGAGTGAGTAAAAGTAATGCCAGCTGAGCTGTCAATGCCAGTCAGTACAGTACCTTTGCTAAGCTTCCTATTATTCCAATCGAATCAGTCCATACACAAACACTCTTATATAACATAATTGGATCCTGTTTACTTTCTTTACGATATTCGGATGTGTTTAACTTGGGTAAAAGGCACGCATTTTTCACTCGAACATCTTGTGTTACATGGAAGCCATTCATTCCCCGGTAAACAATTTATATAATATCTACGTCCCGGCGTTCACAGAAGTCGTTACGAGTAGGTACAGTTCAAATATCGACACAAATATGGCCGGTGTTAAAATCAAGTTTTATTATGAAAGTTACGCGAGAGCCATAACGAAACAATGTTCAACTTGCCCAACCGTTCGAGAACGGAACAAGAACGCTCGACTAACACCATATTGATAAATACCTCGCCTGCGAGGATATGAACTGAAAAACTAGTGCAAACATTTTAGCGTGCTGGCGAGACGGGGTTTGAAAGCGAAATATTAATAACTAGAATGCGGCAACCGTGTGATGTGTTACCACGTTAGTACCTAATAATACGAATTTTACGAGGTGTGTATCGCATTTTGTATATCTTTACGCATTGCTCCCTATACATGTACAAAATGTCTGCACCGACACATAAAATAGATGCCAAATTTTAAATGAATCCTTAGTACAATGTTGTAGAGGCTAGAAAATAGGCAATAGATGGACGGGTGAGTCCGAAGGACACGGTTCAGCTATTGCAGTTTTGGCCGAGACTTTAAGTTACATAGTCCTTTGCACGCCTACTGCGAGTTAATTGCAAATAATTGTAATTATAAATAAAAATTAAGTAATTAAAGACGATAGTACTACGATGGAGACCGGCCGACGCAGCGGTGCGCAACACACTGTACCTACGTGCGTCAGGTAGATCTAAAAGTCACTTTTTGTATTGGAAAATTACAGTTGAATTGTCCTAACGTACGTTCGAAAGGTTACGTGATCGTTCCTCAGCAGAGGGGTGATCACGTTACTTTACGACCGCAAATTAGAGCAACTCAACTGTCATTTTCTCATACAAAAAGTGACATGTAAATCGACCCAACGTAACGCTTTGTACGCGCGTCAAGTAAATCTAAATTTCACTTTTTCTATAGAAAAATGACAGTTAAATTGTCCTAACGGGCGTTCGGAACGTTACGTGATTACCCCTCAGTAATCACGTAACGTTCCAAAAGTGACATTTAGACGTACCCGACGTTCGTACAATGCGTTACGTGATCGACCTGCTAAATGACACTTTTTATATGGAAAATGACAGTTAAATTGTCCTAACGCGCGTTCGACTACAAAAATATTGTTCGACAGTTTGAATTCATTGAAGGCCTGTTCGTGTAACGTCCAGTTAACCACAGTTTTGAAGCCTGGATTCTGACCATCTTTCGCCATATTTCCGAGCAATGGCGTGAAAAAACAATAGTCTCCCCTATGGTGACGCTCCACCAAAGAGCAAACGGAATGTTCGCCAAAGTGGTGTTAAATAAATAAGTACCTCTCAGCGGAAGTTTACAAGGCATACCTACTGCTGCCACTAAATTTTTGAGAGTTCCATGTAAGTACCTAACATGAAAGGTGCAGGTAGAGTTCGCGCATAATATAATATATCCTCTTCGGCAGATTTTGGACAAGTGAACGTAGTTTTCCGCTCTTCCTCTCGTATCCCTTTGTATCGCGATTATTTTAATACAGCACCTTTATGAAATTCAAATGAGGCCTCGAGAGAGTCGGGACCCTTCAACCGCTCTTTTTTATATTTATTTATTTCCGAAGCAAGAATGGCAATGCTAAGTTACGTGATTTATAGCGGAGGCACAGGCTCGTTTGTATAGCAATATTGTGCACAAAGCTATATAGCGTATAGGTACGCTCTCTACTAACAATTTATTCCGTAGTTTTATTTCGGGTCGACGCCTGGCTTAGGTGACTCGTGCCAGTGTTAATTACCGATTCGACGCTTTCATATTTTTCCATTTCCATTTGGAAAATCCAATGAATCATACTGAACTAGACAGTCTCGTACCTACATCGATTGCACCTAGATATATGAGTCAATATGACGCAAAGCTGTGGTATAGAGGCAATTAAGTTAGACTCTCACGTACGTCTCATTCAGTTTTACTCTAGGCGAATACTGTATAACTGTATTAATAATATACTTATGTGTTTATTTATAACTTTTTTACAATGACTTTAGGCATTGGTATTTTTTACCGTTTAGCTAGTATTTGTTACTTGAAATTCTTATCATTATGTACACCTAGCAACGATTAACGAAACATAGGTACGAGTATCCTCTATCTATTTATTAGTTAGGTAAAATATATAGTTAAAAATATTACACTCCTTTTCGTTGGGCAGTCGTGTAAATATTACTAAAACAAAAGGTCATAGCACCCACAGCGACGCGACGCTGCGGGCTGCGGAGCACCTTTACGAGTCTTGCACGTGCGCGAAACGAAACACTCATTTTAGATGAAATTACACTACTGTGATATAGGATTGCGCCGTAAATTTTCTACCGTCCAATCTAATCAAAGCTGAGAAATGGTACATAAGAATCATCACAAAACTCTTTGGCAAAATCATTAAGTACATCCGTCGGGTGAACTGAACCAATATAATTTCACGTGAATGGTATCTGCTGAAAAATAGGTACCTAATAGGGAACATTACTGCAATGTTCTGACGGCGCCAGAGGCAGCACTACCACTAATATTAAAACAGTATAGGAATATAGGGATTTACACACACATGCACAATTGATTGTCAAATGAGTGACAAGGATGCTTGCATAGACAATACCGCAAGTGGGAACGAGATACAATGTCAACGCTGCTAGTGTCGCCACCTACGAAGAGTTTTGCGTAATGTTCCCTATTGTTTGTACCTATCTAATCATTGTTTTCTTTTTGATCTAGCCGTCAGCTACTTAGGTGGGTAATTACTAATTAGTCAGTGATAAAAATGCCGACTTTTAGACGTTAATAATATCTCAATAACCGTTTTACCTGTATTGTATGTATGAAATTTCGGCTTCGAGTTAATCTAAGGGGTTTTTATACATATTGCAAATTTCATGTTTCTATGTTAAATAGACTTTGAGTTATTTAGGAGTCAAAAGTGGCTCCAAATGGTTCGCTATTTGACAAATAAATGTCTTTAAACCGATGTTTAGGTGTTAGTTTAGCATATTATTGCCATTACACACAATTTGCTTTACAGTCATTGCTACCTATCCCTCGTCTAATAAAACGACACCCCACAAAACTGAGTTAGGTAAGTGTTTCTGAAACGCCACGCCGACTTGCTTTATCATATAACCAAACTTCCTTTCATTGTCCTTTTCACGTATGCGGTCATTGCATAGTGCCGTTTCGCGCGAGAGCGAGTAGGAGCCCACTGTAGACTTTCTCCGTCCCTTCGCAAATTGAAATCGCAAAGGGCTCACGTCGGTGCCCGTCAATAAACATTGAGTAAAGCGAGACGTATCATTGTTCTCTGTATATTTTAATTATTAGACTTGCCTCTGGCCGACCTTTTGGATGCGAATGGCCTTTAATGGAGGAGAACTTCCCTTCGTTTAATTGAAGGAATTTGTCTGTTAGTTTTCTTTCACTTTGTTTATGTTACTACTTGCCGTTTCCGCTTGGTCGCGGAAGTTTGTTTTAAATGTACCTACGTGAGGTTTCAATAAGTATGAAAAGTGAAATTGATGAATGTTAGAAATAATTTACAAATATTAATAAGGTGATAATTCATAATTCATTTACTGTTTGCAAACCATGGTATTACAAGATATTACAAGGGTATAAAGTACATCAGCATGGACCCTGTTAGGGCAAAGCATAAACATATAGTTAACTTAACCTTTAGAATAAAAATATCAAATACTAACATTTCCTAAAAAAATAAACAGTGTGCATTGACATCGTAGCTTTATTTTATGTTAACATAGGTATACGTATTTATTTGTGATTTCTAAGTTACATGTTAACATTTCATGTAGGAACCCTCGAGTGATAGGCCCAACCTATTACGAACGATTACCCGCCGAATTGCGAACGGAGTCATCTGACGAAACAAACGAACGCCAACTGAGAATCTTCTTAAGTATTGAGAAACCCATTATACTCAGTAATGTAATATATATGGACATTAAACATTAATAATATCACTGTCTTTGACATTTGTTTTGGCATTCTGCGACCATATGAACTGTTTAGAAAAAAGTTTGGCTAGGTGCGATTTCCGGCATAATGCGATTACATGTATGGAGATTTTTAAATGTTGTCGCTGTGCTACCTATTGCAAGTAAACATGAAAAAGTCAACTAAAGGCCTCCACACACCGGTCGCGGGCGCGGGTCGGGCGTTGTTGTAAAACATTGAAAATAAACTTCAAACACACATCGAACTTGAGCCCGCGGGCCCGCGGCGGGCCCGCGGTGTTTGTTTAGTAGTGCATGACCAGTTATAGCTCCTGTCAGAAGACGGAGTGCCGGCCTCTTTAGCTGCTTTAGTTTCCTTGACAATCCGGGGTTGATTGTCGGGAGGGCCTCCCTGGTTTGCCTGCAGGTTCCTAGGGTGTTCCAATGTTTTTGGTGTTCTACCTTGGTGTTTAGTCGCAGTGTGCTCCGCAGCCATGCAGAGGGTAGAGGAATTGTGGGTTCCGGTCCTACAACTCTTGACTCTGAACCCTCTCTAGCCAGTGCATCCCCTGCATCGTTACCGCGTGAATTGCTGTGCCCTTTTATCCATTGCAGGGTAATGTCGCTGTTATTACATACCTCTGATAGGTTCTTGTGGCACTCGTGTATCAGCCCAGAAGTTGTTGCGTGGCGTGACCTTGCAGGGCTTGCAGTACGGATCGACTGTCGGAAAGTATGCGGATGGGATATCCCCTTACCTCCCTGGAGGCGATTGCGTGAGCAGCCATTATTATGCCCATACACTCTGCCTGGAAGACGGTGTTGTGGGTCCCTAATGGTGTCGTAATGCGTATGTTTCGGTCCTCAAAGAATACTCCTGATCCGGTGCCTGACCTTGTCTTGGACCCGTCCGTGAAGATTCTTAACTCTCTGGGGTTGAGTCCTTCCTGGGGGGTTTCGTATAGTTCAACTTTGTATTTTTTGTCGAAGACGAACTGTCTGGGAATGATGTCTGAAGTTGCCTCTACAAAGGATTCCCTACCTATAGCCTCGTAGAGTATTTCGGTGTGAGGAACCCTGGGCGGTCTCCAGAGATGTTGTTTTTTGAGCCGAACCAGAGCCTCTTGCCTGATGAAGATGTGAAGCGGCGGAATGTCCATGATGGCTTCCAGGGCTGCAGTCGGTGTAGTCCTCATGCAGCCACTAGCCGCCATGCAAGCCAGTCTCTGGATACGTTGTAGTTTAGCTTCGATCGTGGTTAGCGTGGTTAGGCCACCACACTATGGTGCCGTAGCTTAATATTGATCGGATTACTGCCTGGTAAAGACATAGAGTGATCTTGGGGTTTAGTCCCCAGGTCCTACCTACCATTCTACGGCATTGCCAGAAGGCAACTGTAGCTTTTTGGATTTTATTGTCTAGGTAACTGCTCCAATTAAGTTTGGCATCGAGTATTACACCTAAGTACTTTACCTCTGTTGACAATTGGAGTTCTGTATTGAACAGTCTGGGCAGGCGGTAGGTCCCCAGATTCCGTTTGTTGGTGAACATTACCAGCTCGGTCTTCCTTGGGTTGAGTGTTAGTTCATTGTCATTGCACCAGCGTTCCACTATGGCGAGTGCGGAGCGGGTGACATCGCACACTGTACCTGCATGGATGCCGCTGGTGAGTATCGCTATGTCGTCAGCATACCCGATGGTGTAGTGATGATTAGCTTGATGATTGTTGTTTAGCTTGGATACGAGCATACATTATTGTTTTTTTTAATTCTACTTTGTATATCTTTGAGAGGTTAAAAAAGTTAAAAACGTATATTTTTTACGAGTTTTTGTTATTTTTGTAGAGATTTGGTAAAATCTCTTTTTTGAGACTGGTAAAATGAGTTTCTTTAATTTTTAAGAGGATCGAATATGTCTTTGCTGTTTTGTTATCTTTTTCTAGTGCCTTAATAAGAACGTAATAAAAAAAATATTAAAAAACATTGTGTTATTTCGAAAAACCACACATAAAAAAATATATGAGTCCCAATCCCAAGGACTCATAGAAAGTGTTTACGTTAGTACATTTCACCTAGTGGATTGAGGGTTAAAATTATGATAAAACTTGGTTAATCGCAACATGGCCGTTTACACCGCTATTTCGTATAAAATAATGACTTGTTAGAATATTTCAGTACCTAACAATAAAAAAGCTTAAATGCCTCGGTAAACGAGAGCCGGGGCGTGGCGTGGGTATAATCGTGATTAAAAGGATTAGCATTAGCGCCGCATCGGTAGCGGCAATTTGTAAGTGATTCGCTTAGCCGGGACACCTATAATTTACAAAACGGCGCACAATATAATTAACTTGTCTACAATCATACTAATATCCGTATTTTGCCGCTTTGTCCGGTCGTATCAAAAAGGGTTTAAGATGACACCAATATCTAATATTATAATTGATTAATTTGTTTGATTATCTAAGTGTAAATTAACAAAAAATAATAACAGTTAATTCCGAGGTTATTTAGCCCATGCAGTTTTGGCGTTCAACCCAAGATCAAGACTTGAAAACAGCTTTATTGTCCTTGTTTGTGTGCCTGTTGACATTGTTTTATGAAATTATCTTTTAATTTAAATAATGTAATGACGCGTGACGGTGTATGCTTAATTTGAAACAAATGAATATGAAAACTCGAATAAATGAATAGGAACACCCATTTGATCGAATCCAGCCGAAAAGTCTATGATTTTGATCAACTGAATATGCCATTTAAAACATACTTATTAAATGAATGTAATGCATGTATGGTCATCAAGTGTTATGTATGACACTATTTAGATAACACAGATTATGTACCTATCCACTCAATTGATATGTGGATAAGTGGGCGGGTCCCCACTAGTGATTCAATTATTTGAATGATATGGCAGCGTCAAACGAACGATGCAATGTCACTTGAGCGGGTAACCTAGTCGGCGTGTCGAGAGCTTTGATAAAGCTAGTTTGCGTGTTCTGAAATGCTAATAAACGTAGACTATCCCTACGCTATGCGGCAAGCTCTGGGGCTTAATTCCAGATACGCAAAAATTATGATTTATGTACATATACTCGTATTGCTCTTGGTTTTCGCGTGAGCACCATTATTTACATTTGATATTATTTTTTCGCCTAATTACATGGCTATATAAATATACAGTACAATAACATTGTAAGTATCTCCGGAATCATACAACCTTGATGTCTTCAAGGCCAGAATGAAGAGGTATTTTCTGGGTGAGCGTGATCCATATTAAAACGATCGAATTCCCTCCTACCCAGCGATTAAGTAGGTAGGGTACGAACCTAAATCACGAGACTCAAAATGTAATGCTTCTTTTATGAAAAATCTATATATTCGGCAATTTTCATCTTATATTGTTTTTTACGAAGTGAGTTGTCCGTACCGAAACCCCACGTAATACCTAGTCACCGTAATTAACTTTTCGTTAATACAGAGTTATTTTTACATTTATGCGAAACTAGCGACCGGCCCCGGCTTCGCACTTGTGCAATGCTGATACTAAATATATATGTATTATACATGTAAACCTTTCTCTTGAATTACCCTATCTATTAAATAAAACCGCATCAAAATCCGTTGCGTAGTTTTAAAGATCTATACATACATAGGGACAGACAGACAACGGGAAGCGACTTTGTTTTATACTATGACTGTAGTGATTACCAGATAATATTACTGAATACTAGTTAATAATACATGTCATCGCCAAACACTCGGCACTTGCCTGATCAGGGGACATGAAAGCATTCCTCGTGTATTATTTTGTAAGGGAATTAGTCGGTATTATAGTTTCCAGGGTTGCTCCCAACGTACTGTACTCCGTTAAACACACAATATAAGTGTCAACATGCTGATTAGCAGTTCACTATGCTTCTCACGTTACTCCCCTGTGTGTCTCCCCGATTCGCCTTGTTAAGCTATTCGCTATGTACAGGTATATCATGGCGAGGTAACTATATGCCATGGGTTAACAAGCAGTAGGTAATCAAACGTAAACCTGATCCGTATGAGTTATTAGCAGTTTGCGCCGAACAAAGACGAACGATATACACTGAGTAGGGAGGGAAAAATGAACAGAGCCAGTACTTTATAAATTATAGCGAACATGTTTAGTACACATAGTTTTTTGTAAATAAATAGGGAAAGAGAATAAATTCAACTCAAAAACATTCTGAAATTGATGGTGGATTGATGAAACGTTCGGTAATTACATAGGTAATACAATTTACGGGGCCTATAAAATTGTTGCCGGTAAGTTAATAAATTCAATCAATGTATCAGCACGTCACGTTACGTCACATGTATATATATATATGTCATATCACTGTTCACATACGTAACAACGTTTGCATCATGATGCATTTTTGTTATTTTCATAATGCATATTATAAAACTTGTTGCGATATGACAGTTACGAAGATTCTTGGGTCCGCAGTTGTTAATTTAAGGGTAAATTTAACAAATCCCAATCTCCGAGAGCAGTTGGTAGCTAGGGTTCTCATATGGACATGAAAATACTACTACCAAAGACCTGGGTGTCAAATATGACACCCAGGTCTTTGGTAGGCGCGGAGACCAATCATCGCGTTATATTAATTTCATTCCTAGCAAGTATTTGGCAGATAAGGAACTACGAGCACGGCTAAAAGACTTTACGAAACACGTCTCAGGGTGGTTAAGCAGTTTATTTGCGATACTCCATTGATGGATCCGGTTAATGTCTTCTTGGAGCGATTCACCGTCAGGAAGTTGCTGCACTCCATAAATGAGCTTTAGGTCATCAGCATAAAGGAGACATCGGGCATATCTAGGGAGAGACGCCAAGTCATTAACCATGACGCCGAATAGAAAAGGGCCTAGAATTGAACCCTGGCTTACTCTGGAACGAGTGTGGTAGGGATTGGAAACGAAGCATCCATGCTGCTTGTACTAATGATGCCTGTCGCGTGGATAACTGGCACAAAACCAAAGCAGTTTTGGCGAGAAGCCGATGTTACATAGTAGTATATCATTATCCACGCGTTCAAAGGCTTTTTAAAAATCAAAGTACAACATGTCAGCCTGTATTCCTTCATCCAAATTCTCAGAGATAGAGTCTACCCGGGTTAAGAGATTCGTCTCGAAAGATTGCCTTGGCCTAAAACCGTGTTGTGAGTCACAGAGATAGAACTGTATTTGAGTGATTAGAATAGCTTTGCAATCGAGGATAGAATCGCTATCGGGCGATAATTTTCAGCATTAGTTGCATCGCCCGACTTAAGAAATCGGCCGCACCCGCGATGCCTTCCACTGATTCGGGTACTCCCCAGTGCGTAGAGCTAGGTTGAAGATGATATAAAGGCAATACTAACCAGTCTCTGCAGTCTTTTAGTATATACGTCGGAAAGGCATCAGGACCCAAAGAGCTTTGGGGCTTTAGACGAGCAATGCCAGATTCCACATCCTGAGGGGATATTGTGCCAATATTAATTAAAATGGCAGTATTTGTCTCATGCTGTTAAAAGGTCTCAGTGTGGTCAAGTAAAGGTACGCAAGGAAGGAAGACGGAAAAAGTTTGCGAACGACTGGGCGGCCTCTATACCCTCATGAGGCTTTCCATCGTACAACACCCGGTTTTCAGACCCACCCTTGGATTTTAGGTTATTTATATGTTGCCAAAAAGCTCGACGATTACCTATTATGTTAGTCTGAACTCTGCTAATATAAATATCGTAAGCTGTTGACGTTCTCGGTTTTATATCAGCCCTGAGTTTAGAAAATTTGGTATATAATTCTCTGTACCCTGTGCGTTTCCAACTTACAGTGAAGAAAAGCTTTCCGTTTGACGTCTGTAATGCGTATCCGCTGTAAACCAAATCGGATACTGTCTGCTGGGCTTGCTAGACCTTTTCTTCCTGGGTATGCACGTATCGAAATTGCCGTATATCAATTTATGAAAGTGATCTACGGCGACATTGACATCTCGGGCTTCAAATACGTCCATCCAGGACGCTTCAGCGATCAGAAGCTTTTGCAAAAGGTACCTACAAACCAGTACATGCTTAACTATGTTAGTCTTTGTTCTTGAAGTTAATTATTTACTAGTGGATCGGTGAACTGTAGACCTCGCAAGTATGTGCTTTTTTTATAATCAAAAACTGAAACGACAATAAAAAAACTATAAAAATAAGGTAAAGGCACAAGGAGTCAGCCTCTTGAGATAATTTCTAAGTAGAAGTCATGTATTTAAATCTGTCATACATGGGCAAAATGGAGTTTAAATCATTATCACCTGTGGAGAATATATTAATCTTTCATTTAGTAGACGTATTTAAAATTATAATATAATAATATGTGAAATATTTAAAGAAAAGTGAAATTGGGGCCTTTTTCCCAGTAGTCAGCTCTCTGAGAATTTCAGCCTTTAGATACCCAGTGGTCAGGCGCTACATTAGTAGCGGGCGCGGCGGCTGACTATTGGGGTCTCAGTTCTAGGATCTCAAAACCGATCCAGTATTCAGCCGCATCAAAAAATACAAATATTTTACCACAAATAAGAAAATAAAATTATGTGGGTATTTAACTCACATATAAGAAAATAAAATGATGTGGGTATTTATCTCAATGACATAGAGTTCATAGGTGTACACATCATTTTCGCATCGACGTTCCACGCAAGGTTAATGGCTGAGTACTGGATCCGCTAAACCCAGTGGTCAGCCGCATATAACCGTTATTTCAAATGCGGCTTACTACTGGGTTTTACTTTAAGTAGACTACCTAGAACATGCTTAACTAAATTTGAAAATTAAAATCTAACGGTCGTAATGGTACGAGTAGTATTGGCTTGGAAATTTTAAACCGGCAAAATGCGAGTTGGACTCGCGCACGAAGGGTTCCGTACCATTATCTATAAAAACGGCAAAAAATCACGTTTGTTGTATGGGAGCCCCCCTTAAAACATTATTTTATTTTGTTTTTAGTATTTGTTGATATAGCGGCAACAGAAAATACATAATCTGTGAAAATTTCAACTCTCTAGCTATCACGGTTCTTGAGATACAGCCTGGTGACAGACGGACGGACGGACGGATGGACGGACGGACAGCGAAGTCTTAGTAATAGGGTCCCGTTTTACTCTTTGAGTACGGAACCCTAAAAATGAATAACCCAATAGTCAGCCACAGGAGGCTGGACACTGGGTTTTTTGTCCAGTAGTCAGCCCCCTCAATTTAAAGTTTAAATATTGATATTTTTATTAAAATACAATGTTAGTTAATAGATAAACTAATAAATAAACCAATCATGAACAAAAAGTAATAACTCTAACATTAAAACATGGTTTTTCATACCTGTTACGAGAACACCACGTGCAACAAAAATATGGCGGACATGACAGTGCTGCTCTCGCCGACAAACAGCACCTGTATGAACGAGTATATCTCATCTCCCCGATCCCTCACCGCACCTGTCGCATTACGTATTGACTTATAAGGAATCAAAGCTCCTATTTAAATGCTCGTGATTTGTTAAAACTAATACACCAGATATTTATGACCAATAAACACCTCAAAAGGCTGACTACTGGTCCCTGGCTGACTACTGGTGCCTTTACCCTAATCATCGAACCTGCTCACAAAATTTCACGAGAATCGGTTGAGAAATGCGACCTGCAGAGGAGAACAGCCGGACAGCCGGACAAACGAACACATTGTCACCCAAGCTGAAATAGAAAACTTCGTTAGCTTCGCTCGCTCGTTCAATAAGCGACCCCGCAGACGTAACAGTCGCCATCACATACATCGGAGCAAACAAGCACGTCACAAACATCTGAACACAGCTCTATTTTCAAGGCATTAGGGTGCATGTTCAGATATTTTGACACCCTGTAGTGTTCAGATGTATGTGATGTCGATTGTACAGTACAAGCAGACTTTTTAACGAACTTATTTTATGTAAAGATTAACTTATACCAAGTCACATTATAATATAAGTACTGAGGAAACTTCCACATACCATAACGCTCAATCACTATTCATATTTTTATGATGTTCTGTAAGTTTGTAGAACTATTTTGCAACCCTAGCTGATCACTTCTACGTGATCACTTTTTATTTCATAGTATAAATCTAGTTTTTAATGAGTTTCTTGATTTATAAAAAATGTTAGGTATACATTCCATAAAACTTCAGCACAACAATGAAAAACAATTGACGGTACGTCATACTATTTTGCAATATGACTATTAATCTTTTAAAGATTATATTATTTTGTTTTTTTTAAATAACAGGCACCTAAAAAGCCAACTTTAGATTTTTCAGCTACGTCCTCGATAAAAAGGTGCCGAACGCCGTTAAATAAAACCAATCAACACTTTTCATCTACATGCGCTAGCACGTGACTGTTGATTCGATTAAAACATCCGAACAGTCGCACACGGCAAATAAAATAAATGGAACAACAGCTTTGACTGGTACGAGAACACAGTTTTAACTCAATTCTGTATATAATCTGTAATCTGTCAATAGATGTTCGTGTGTTTTCAACTGTCCTATACACGGTATAACATGAGGAAACCGAATAATTTTAACAGCGTATTCCTAAAGTCGTAAGAAGCAAAAAATGTTATATGAAACCAGGTCGAAATATGATTTTTATTTTTTTTATGTTTGTGTACATAATAAATAAATACTGGCGATTTCAGTACAACTTTTTTAAACAAAAACGCAAACATTAAAAACCAAGGTGAATCCAGCAAACATTATACGACATTTTTAACTTCAAATATGGTCAGGAATACGCTGTTAAAATTATTCGGATTCTTCATTATACAACCAAAGCCCTCCATGACAAAGACCTGTGTTACCTTTCATTCTACAATTCACATTACTGTTAGTAATTGTAATATTTGATGAAGTCACAAAGCTGCTAATTACAGAAGTTTTATTTCAGTACAGCAGTAGCATTATAAAATTTATAAATCAACAAGAAATCTAAACATTATATTTATCATCCTCTTCTTTGACGAGGTAAACGATTTCGTTTACCTCGTCAAAACCTCTCAATAGAAACACAAACACTTTAACATTACTTGTTAAGTACTGCCTGTAAATTAAAGATCCAATTTTTGCTCTGCGTTTATAGGCATCAATATCATATCTACCTAATACATTTTGACAATTCTCCTAAAATATATGTTTTAGGACAATTGTCAAAACAAAATTTATTGTACAATACCTACCTACCGATTAATGGAAAGCATTAGGGTAATATAAGACATATAAAAAAAATCGGCTGTATTCCGTTAACTTCAAAAAATGTGATTTAGGTACAGTCAAAGAATTTAATTTCCTACCCATTTAGGACTTTGTCAAAGTGACGTAATCAATCAAAACGTAAGAGACTTCTTAAGATTTTATTTACAGTGTCTCTTTGAAATAGTCATAAATGGGTAGGAAATTAAATTCTTTGACTGTACATCAAAAATTGTATCAAAATTATTTCTGTTTTAAAATTATGACCACTATCTACTTACTCTATTTATTTTATCAATCAATTAAGTAAGTTATGTTAAATTATTTCGTTCATCCTACATGTGGCAAGATTGTAAGGAAATGGACACACGTACCTTTTTCGCTCCTGTCACATTGACAATAAAGCATAAAAAGGTACCTACGTGTTTCAGTTTCCTTTACTGTACGTTTTGTAAACAAGAGTGGTTGGTTATTACTTATATTAAAACCCGGTGGAGCCGCGATGACACGGTGGTTCTGACGGCGGGTTCTCCTGCATTAATCATTCTTGGTCACGTTGTAATGTGGCTCGAGCCCGACTCGTTTCTCTATCTCTTTTATTTTTGCCATGTACAAAATAATTACTATGATATTATATTTATTTCAATCCTATTAAAAATGACCTGTTACAATGCAGTTGAGGTAATCAATATTGCTCAAGAATGAGATACCGGCGAGGTTACTTTGATTCGGGGGGCGACTTTAATTAAATCTTCTTAATTTCAAATAGTTCTGCTTTGATTACATTCTAAATGATCAAAGTATTTTTTTCTTAAGTATTCCAGTTTTAGAATGGCGACCACGCAAAGGAAAAGGCAGTGTGGGTCCCCAGAGGTGGGCTGACGATCGGGTAAAGGTGGCCGGAGTACCCTGGGTGCCATTGGGAACCGAGTACTGAGGCGATCATTCAGGGAGGCTTATGAACAACAGCGTACGTCTTTTGGCTGATGATACGATGACGATGATGATATTAGCTAAAAATACATTAATGCTCATTATCGTGTATGCCAGAAACACATTTTAGTTAAAATCAAACTCAGAAATGGAACAAAATGTGAAATAATGGTGACGCGTTGCTTTACGCGCCGGGCTTAACGATCATGGCGGCTATCGTCGAATGAAGGGGTTTCTCATGCCATGAATATGCAAATACGACAGTTGTGCTGGTGATTTCCCCTTACAGATTAATAGTCCCACGTCATTACTTTACTTGTTGATTTAACGGACATCTACACAGGCATGCACTGCTTAGTCTATTTTAACTGGCAAACGTGCTGTGGCCGATAGGCCTATAATCAGTATGTACTCGGTAACTTTGTATACCTACGCATTAGCGACAGATAATTTATTTTGTGCCTAGTGGTTTACATGTGTGTACAGAAATCCAACATTTAAATTTCGCGTTCCTTGTATTCACTATGTCCAAATAAATGAGGGCTGTACTGTTAAAAATAAATCATAAAAATATAATAATAACCCTCAAGTAAAGCATTTGAGAATTAGCCCGTGACACCCTTTATTTCTAATGAACAAAAAACGAAAACTAATGTCGAGATTTATTAACTGAGTAAGAATCAGATTTAACACTTCTTGACCCTTTTCTCGGATAACCCTGGATAAGGCAGTCGGTCCGCCGATAACCTGCTCCCCGCCTGAATCGCCAAGAATAGAAAAATAATCTGTTTTCCCCGTACAAAGGGATCGGGTGCGAAAATACATTACTTTACGTAGCGTTTTACTAAGACTACTTTATTTTCCGATATGTTCCACTAGGAAGGATAACAGAAATGTATTTTTTTATGTAACTGACCTTGGATTTAATTTTAGTTAATTTTTAGCTTGGAAATCTAGCGTCCCTTAAACCAACCGATATTTATTTCCGGGTGTTATTAAAAATACTCGTACTTAAAACACGGAGTGGGTACTAAGAGAAATAACTAAAGCCGTTGTACTAAGAGAAATAACTAAACAGTGACCGTGATTCAACAGAACATGACATGTGTGACATTCTGTCAGTACAGAAAATTACAACAATGTACTAAATCGATATGAAGTTTGGAATGCCTACTTTTAAATAAGTAGGTAATGTCTTCCGCCCGAATAACATAAGGAGTATTAATACTGATGCATAAGTTGCGTTACTGGGAAGATTCATCAAAACGCGTTCGGTTTTTTAATCGTGAAAGGGTAACAAGTGTCGAAACATCTTGAAAATCATGCATTGAAACTTTTACGTTTATAATATTATGCAGTAGGTACTTAATAGTAAAACAAACACATAGTTTTAAAGCCGGTGCAAAATAGTACGAAACTGTCGGTTTGGGACTAGGACACGCAAAAGCCCCGTTTTTACTTACCTATATTTATGAAGTCGATTTGTATGAATAGCGACAAATTGGAGTTCCGTTTTCGACAAATCAATACCTAAGTGAGCCGACTATTTAGGCAGAGAGTTGATTAAAAATAGTGGAAATGGTGGTGGGAATGGTTGAATATACCAATAACTCTATAGGTACTTCAAATCCAATATCCGATACCCTGCACACCTTAGGGATAATGCGTTACTTTTCAAACAAGCTTTAGGACAACTCAACTCTTATTTTGAAATACAAAAATTACGTACGTAACGTTACGCAATCGTCCAACTGAAGCTGAGGCATTGTTCATTTATTATTTGGTAGAGGTTCGAATGTGTACCAATGAAATAGCAAAATATCCACTACTACAGTCCGGCCGCCGTGACAGCTGGTCCTTGAGTGCTGCAAAGGTATACAGCACCCTTGACATGCCGGCTCCTCCAGTAATAGTAGATAATAGTACATTATTTAATAAGGGGCGTAAGAGGAATATTGCAAGCGAGAGTCTATCACAAGCCCAACGCCGGAGGCTGAGGGCTTTTGACGCCTCGAGTTTGCAATATTCTTACGCCCGTGTTATATTATGTTTTTCATCACATTTGCGAGGAAATAAATAACTACAAAAGACAGAAAATGTCTATATTTTATACAAGCGCTATACTTGATGAAATTGACAACTTCACTTCATCAGTGCGAGCGATTTCAACCAATCACAGATCAGTATTCTTGCAGCGCATGGCCTGCTCGATTTTATTTTCAACCAATCACAGAGCAGAATTCTTGTAGCGCGCGGCCGTCTAGATTTGCTTAAACCAATCAGATCACACACAAGCTCATTACTCCTTTGGGACCATTATTCCCGCGGGAACAATTTAGGCCACTGTCCTTCTGTATACAGGCATGGAATAACACCATTTATGAGCAAGTTTGATGAAAATATTTTTACGTCATACCTGGCCACAAAGTAGGAATTACCGCACGCTATGCGTGCGGAAAACCCCACTTCCTGGCCAGATAGAGACGTAAAATTTTGTACTTACCACGGGCGGTAATAAAGAAAGCCTCAGAGCGCATATTTATCGCCATTGCCTTCGGCTCAGGCGTCAAATACCTGGGATCTGAGACATTATTTGTTTAACCGCCCTAGGTAAGTAATGTACTATTTTGTACTCGACGATTCAAATAAATTATGTGTATTAACCCGGCGAGCATGACCCAGGGTATGTCATACCCTGACAGTATTAAAAACGTTTGTTATTTTTTAAATCTTGGTCTGGCAACACTAGCTGGCTCAGTAGCTGGAGGCAAGGGAGTGCGGGAGGGAATAGTGGCGTGATCGCAGTGCGACGTGAGGCTTCGGCCGAAATATTTGTGCACAAACCTGTTTCGGGTATGTCACACCCTGCGTCATTTTAGACGTATTTTTTTATCTATGATTTATAAATTATTTTTTTATTATTCTTAGAGTTTTTAAGGTTTCAATGTACAGGCTTGAGATAATTTTATTTATATTAGTTATTTTTCTTTTATTTTCCATACAAGAAGGACAGAAAAACCAAATATTCCTGTAAAGGTTGCAGCAAGCCCATATGTATGGAGCATGATAATCTCGATGGCAGTGATTAACTATATTTTCAATAAAAAAAAATATTGTTATGTTTTTTCGAGAAGAGGATCTCATTATCTTTTAGTTAAATTGATTTATATTCCAAAGACAGTTTTTTTTGTTTAATTGTTCATTTTTGTAAACCTCGAAACTTTTGTTCCTATAATTACATAGTATAAGGTGAACACGAATTAATAAAAATAATTTCATAATTAAAACTTTTCTTTGATTTAAATTAATTAAATAATTCATTATTAAACAATATACACTGAACGAAATAAAATAAAATTAATAAAAACTATATTATGGTACATTAAATTTCGGGTACGTCATACCCTGCCTCATGCTTGATGTAACTTTTTTTCACGTCATTCTCGCCGGGTTAAGATTTCATAGAGAATACTGCAACGTCACTTTTTCATCTATTCAGTCTGTTACTTCCGAAACAACCGAAATAACTGTTTCGATACGCTCTAGACAACCGAAAAAATTTGAAAATAGAAAGTTCTACTTTAATTTTTTTTCGGTTGTCTAGAGCTTATTTTAGTTCTAAAATAAATTCGACCAATCACGTGGCTGTTTTACCGAACTGTAATGAATTGGACCAATAGGATTGCTTTGATTATTGTGTTTACTCGTTGATGTCTTAAGATATCAACGAGCGTACGAGCGATAGGCTGCACTTCGTTTCAACAGTATCGAGTTTGTTTAATTAGTTCAGTTGACTCGTAGAAAATTAATTTTAATGAACTCGTACAAAAAATATTGTTCACAATAGTGTTATAATCAAGCTTTTTAATCTCGTACCCTTACTTAGGCCACTCAGCAAGCTTCGTGGCCTAAACACGGTACTCGACTATAATAATAACACGATTGTGAAAAATACTATTATACACTACAGTAATTTTATAGAAACGCGTTTGAATTGAACTACTGTACTGAGAATAAATAAAACCAACCGCATGTTATTTCCCAGATTCAATAAAGCTATATTTAGGTGCCATTAAAAAAGTATCGAAAGTGAAAGCTGACGGGAAAAACACATTTCTTCCTGCAAATAACTAAGTGAATTACTAAGCTTCAGTCAATTCCATTATAATCGTGATTTTCTCCCTTTCTCTTTTTTTGCATGCCTGGCTGATTTTCTTTTGTGCGACAAATAGAATCAAATTACAAAATTGACTTCAAGAGGTTGAAATTATACCTGCCAGCATTTAGGATTTAAATATCTTAGTTTGGCAGGTTTGACCTACGATGTATATATACATATATATATATATATTTTTTTTTTTTTTTTTTTTTTTTATTATGGGGCAATTTATACACACATTGAACTAGCCCCATAGTAAGCACAATAAAGCTTGTGTTATGGATACTAGACGACGATATATTTAATGGATATAAATACTTAAACGATAACGAACGATAATATATTTAATTGATATATTGTTTATACTAATACTGTTGTACTAGGAATATTTTAGAACAACTAGGTAAACTACGCTGTAATAGTAGATTATACACCAAGGGGATAAAGCACTGTTTTATGTCACGGGAGCGAATTGAATCCCGAACGTAACGAAGGACTCATAATTTAACTCCTGAGCGTAGCGAGGGAGTTATAAGTTAATTCCTGAGCGAAGCGAGGGAATTAAGACTGAGTCCTGAGTGCAGTGAGGGGTTTAACCGCCCAAGACTAAAACAGTCTTATCCCCGAGGTGTATACTCTACTTTTCACACCTTATGCGAGACAAAAAAACAGGCTCAGTAGATAAATAATGTTTATTTAGCAAATTAAAAGTACATAGTAACATTAGACACATAGTAGCTTTCCATTTGTCAAAATCGTTGTAGGCTTTTAGGTATTTTTCCTTTGACTTCTCTGGCAGCAGATTGTTGACAATGCCTATGGCATCTAATTTGATAAACTCAGGAGTCAAAACACTTTCATCACTCGACATTTTCAATATTATTTTTGAAATTAAATCTTCTATAGGCACCTACAAGAACTCGATTTGTTCGTCACGCGTGAACAAATGAAGGCGCGCGGCGTTCCAAATTCGAAAGCACAAGCCGTGGTCCTAGATTCGAAATTCGAATTTCGAGCACCGCGCTCCTCCGGCCCGGGGTGCACACGGAGGCAAACTTCATTTATTTTGTCAAATCAAGTAGGCCATGGCCTAGGACAAATTGTGTTTAGCAAAATTAAACTTTATGCATATAGTAATAAGAATTATGAAATGTGAAATCATATTATTAACCAGCGGGTTACAATGAAATTCAGTACAACATTATAACCCGGCTAATACCAAGGGATTTAATGTCTTGCTTTCGGTAGGGTTTACATGACCTATAATTCGGCATTGTCGAGCATGTGGTTTGAAAAGTTTATTATAATATATTTATATGAAATTATATAAACTATATGATATAAATAACTTCAAAATGTACACTTGACAGAGGTGCCCATTTTAGAATTCGATTTATATGTAAGTAGTTATTTTAAAGTTGCTTTAAATCTGTTAGTTTTTATTGAATACGTGCAATAGGGATGATGACTAAGCTATTTTTACGATGGCATTCGAACCAGTTTTTGGAGAGGAACAAATGTTTGTATGGCAGCAACTACAAGTAAAGAACATAAATACCCAAACATTTGAGACAAATCATTGACCTCACTGACGGCAGCCCAAACGCTTCATACTAATTGACACACGGGTGTGACGACACAACTGTTATTTGTACTAATCGTTGTATGGGAAATCATATGAATTGCTGTTTCGGTCGCGAAATACTGCGCTCAGGTACATATCAAAAAAAAGGTAAGAATTCTATTGTTAGTTTTAAATTTACTTTTGGACAATAAAATAATAAAAATATTATAATTTATAGTTTATTCCAATAACTTGATGGTTAGCAATACCACGTTATCAAATTAAGCATGAGGCATCATGCCTATTATATTGATATTAATTGAACTACGATTATTCAGTTATGTGAACAACTTCTGCAATTTGCTATATCTATTCTGCATCGTATGGTAATGAAAGTTGTATGACCACAGATGGAGTAATTAACTAAAAATATACCTGTGACATTTTTTAGTGGGTACCTATATTTTTTTACTAGCTTTTGCCCGCTACTTCGTCCGCGTAGAACTCGTTTATATCGTAGCTCGATACAAACTTTTACTATCCATTATCCATGTAGGGGTAGATTTCCGATATAAAAACTATCCTATGTCCTTCCCCGAGACTTAAACTATCTTTATCATCATCATCATCATATCAGCCGAAAGACGTCCACTGCTGGACATATGCCTCCCCAAAAGAGTTCCAAAGTGACCAATCCTGTGCCACCCGCATCCAGCGGACTCCCGCGAACTTTACCAGGTCATCAGTCCACCTTGTGGGGGGCCTACCAACGCTATGTCTACTAACTACCTCTTAACCAAATTTTATCTAAATGGGTTGTATAGTAGCTCCATACAAATATTCACTACCCATTTCACCCCCTTAAGAGATGATTTTTGGGATAAAAACTATTCTATGTCCTTTCCCGGAATTCAAACTATCTGTAAACCAAATTTCATTTGAATGGGTCACTCACATCCAAATGTTCACCCCTTAGGGAAGGATTTTCGGGATAAAACTATCCTATGTCCTTCCCCAGGACTCCCAACTATCGCTATACCGTAAATGGGTTCCATCCAAATTTTCCCCCCCATTTGAAATGAAATGAAATAAAATGAAATGAAATATTTATTTTACCCCCTTAGGGGATGATCTCCGGAATAAAAACTATTACATGTTCTTTCCCAGGACTCAAATTATCTCTTAACCAGATTTCAACTAAATGAGTTCCATCCTCTTCATCCCTTATCTCATCCTCTCAGGCGATGATTTTCGTTACAAAACTATGCGATTGAATTTCCCGGAACTCCAACTATCTCTACACCGAATTTCATCTAAATGGGTTCCTTTCTAATTTTCACCCCTCATTTCACACCCTCAGGATATGATTTTTCAGGATAAAATGATGATGATGAGGGGATGATCATCGGGATTGAAAATATCCGTTGTCATTCTCCGGGACTCAAACTGACTCTAACCAAATTTCATCTAAATGGGTTCCATCCAAATTTTCACCCATCATTTCACCCTCTTAGATGATTATCGGGATAAAAACCATGCATTGTCCTTCTCCGGAACCCCAACTATCTCTAAACCAAATTTCATCCAAATAGGGTACATCCAAATTTTCACCGCCTATTTTATGCCCCTGGGGGATTTTTTCGGGACAAAAGCTATCCGTTGTTCTTCTCCGCGACTCAAACTATCTCTATAGGTACCTAATTTCATCCTAATGGGGTTCATCCAAATTTTAACCCCCATTTCACCCCCTTAGGGGATGATTTCCGGAATAAAAAACACCCAATGTCCTTTCCTAGGACTCAAACCATCTCTATACCAAATTCCATCGAAAGGGATGATTTCAGAGACAAAAAATATCATACGTCCTTTCCCAGCTTTTACTATCTCTAAACTGTTAAATTAAGTTTTATAAGTTTTTATTGTTACTAACATGATATGGACAAATGTAGTCTGAAATAAATAATTTAAATTGAATCAAATTAACCAAATTTCATCTAAATAGGTCCACCACATCCAAACTTTCACCCCCTTAGGGGAGGATTTTCGGGATAAAACTATCCTATGTCCTTCCCCAGGACTCCTAACTATCGCTCTACCGTAAATGGATTCTATCCAAATTTTCACCCCCATTTCATCCCCTCAGGAGATGATTATTTAGGATAAAAACTATGCATTGTCCTTCCCTGGGACTCCTTCTATGGGATTTATCCACATTTTCACCCCTATTTCATCCCCTTAGGGGATGACTTTCGGGATTCAAAGTATCCGTTGTCATTCTCCGGGACTCAAACTATTTCTGTACCAAATTTGATCTAAACGGAGTACATCTAAAATTTCACCTCCCCATTTTAACCCCTTAGGGGAAGATTTCCGGGATAAAAATTATCCAATGTCCTTTCCCAGAACTTAAACTACCTCTAAACCAAATTTTAACAAAATGGGTTACATCCAAATTTTCACCCCCCGTTTTACCCCCTAAGGGAAAGATTTCCGGAATAAAACCTATCCTTTCACCTTCCCCGGGACTCAAACTATTTATATACCAAATTTCGTCCAAATCGGTGTTTAAATAGCTCCATACAAGCTTCCACCCCCCATTTTATCCTCTTAGTGGTTGATTTCCGGGATAAAAACTACTCTATGTCCTTCCCCAGGACTCAAACTATCTCTGTACTAAATTCTTATCTATCTTAATCGGTTCAGCCGTTTTCACGTGATGCGCGGTCACATAAACAGACAAACAGATATACAGACAAACAGACAAACATTCTAAAAACTGTTGGAACGTGTTCTGTTATCGATTTTAAGTATCCCTAGCCAATTATTTTTCTTTTGATCTTTTGACCCTCTTCAGCTTTATTATATGTATAGATAGATAGATGTAGATAGATTAAGAGTGAGCATTGTCATTTGTTTGCTTTGATTCAACTTGTAACATTACAAGTACCTACTTAACATATCAACATTTTCATTTTATTCCTGTCGGTTTCAATTTATTTATCAATTTATCTGTAGAATAGGTGTCCGCAACGCAGCAGTTCATAAATAAACATGGGTGCGTGTCTCTTGCTTCTTATCAATAGTTAAGAAAATTTAAGCTATTGTCCAGAATTTCAGTAATGTTGGGAATAGTTGACGCGGATAAACACCAGTTCACAATACAACGGAAATGAACACAATACCTACACCAACCAGAAATATGCTCGAAGACACCAATGTTTTTCCGTATCCCCATGATCCATAATATAAAGTTCTAAACCTAGTTCATTTTCATATAACTCGACACGAGTATCCCTCAATAGTTCAAGTTTAAATTCTAAAATATTTTAAGTAACGCATGTTTTTACACAATTGACGAATATTTTAGTTATAAGTTTTAATTCTAACATCACTTTTGACATTTAAAATTGTACTTTAAATTATAATGTAATATTAATGACAATCCAAAGCCATACATTTTGTGTTTATGTTAAGCATGTTTATTAGGCAATTGACAGTCATTTAATTTATATTTTAGTATATTAGTATGTTGACATTAATATAATAATATATGCACGCAATTTAAATTTAGTTTTAATTTCGACATGAGTGACTAAGTCATGCCATAATAATTATTTTCACATGCCTTGAGGCAGAATGTATTAAAGGTCAACAATGTAACTACACTTATAACATTTACTGTACTTACCATATGTTCGTGTATAAACTTTCATTTCATTTCCGAGCTGGGAACAAATCCCATGTTTCGCCAAACTATGGCTTTCATGGTGTGTAATGAATAAAGTTACTGAATATTTTTGTAAAGTATCTCTGTAGCACCTATCATATATTATATAGACACTCGTTACATACAAGTTTACACAATTACATGCTACGAGTAGATGTCGCTACCTGTAAGATAGATCGCGTTAAGGTTCGTTCGGAGTAGAAACCATGAAAACCCCAAGTGATTATTATTCTTCCTTCTGTCTATCTATTGTCAATACACAGTTCACATTAAGGATAATGCTATCATAGTGCTTCCACTTGACTCTCGAGGACTAATCCTGAATTATGGAACCTGCGGTTGTCAGAGCTTCTGATGCTCGCTCCTGCGTTTGTGGGTCAACATTCTGGACTCGGACACGTGTTGCCTATTTTTGAGAACTGTTATGGTTCCTCATAAATAAACCCAGTTGTTAACGACCTCCGTGTTTTTCGTATTGCCACGCTCCAACGATCCCGCTACACTCAAGATCTAGAAGTTCCGGAGTTGATATGTAGAATTTATACTTACGACAATGCGAAATGAGTAATCATTGTAATCAATAACTAATTTATTTAATCTTTAACATAATTTTATAAACCAGGGGTTTCTTTTTATCATGAAGTCTTTATATAGAATATTCTGCAGACCAGTTAGCGATAGGTTTTATGGTCAAGTTTTACTGTACCATAAAACGTCACGTAAGACATGACTATAAAACCTATGCTAAGCCTAAACCCTAAGCCTAACCTTACCTATGCTAGCTGCTTAGAAAAGTACCTACATGGTCTTCAAACTTCACATCGTTATTTCCCTAAACGTAGTATCTAACCAATTATGTACATCACATTTTTGTGCCCCATCTCACAGCTTAGTGCCCTATCACATTGTCAAGAACACTCGCCTCATTTGCCGCAGGGCGGCGGAGATAAACAAAGCAATGAAGCGCTTAATGGTTACTATTAACCACTAGACACGGTAATAAAAATATATTAGGTCTCTTTCGGAACCGGGGGCAGGCTCATGCTGCGGCACGCGATCTCTCACGTGCGTTATTCAGTTACTATCGCCCCCGGTTGTGGTTATATATGATACGTACATTCTTCCTAACTTATAAATACGATAACCTTTGCGGCAGGTTTCGGAAATACCAAGCGGCTTAAACTCATTTCTAGGCGAAGACAACATGGACCACGCGATACATTTTACATGAAGAATACATGTTAAGCCGAACCCATAAAATATAACCCATATAAGTTTCTGTAAAAAAATTCATTTTTAGTACAAGCTTTTATTTCCGACTGTACTTTTCTGTATACCATCATCAACTTCTCATTGAGACGATTCTAACTAGACCAAACTCAACGGGGTTACGTCGGTTAAATACTGAATTCCAATGGCCACCTTCTGTCTCCATCATCAGATCAGCTCGATGGTACCATAATATTGAATTGTCATCCAAACTATACTAATACCCAAAATTTTAGCTCAATCGGATAACGGCAAGTGACTGAAAAATGGATTGCAAATTTTGACGGACAACTTACATATACATAACTACATACGAACAGGTCAAGTTAATATAAAGCTTGTAAAAAGGCTGTCGAGCAGTCATTAAAAATTAAGCCATTTTAAAACATACACTTGTTAATTTATCTAATTATTCCTTCCTTGTTCCAATGTTTTTACAGGATTGCTTTAATTACTTGTATGAATGAAATCGTACTATATTTAATAAATAGGAATTTTTGTATTTTGTCATTTTTAGAAGTTGGTTTCGTTTTTGACATTTATTTAAACATTATCTAAAAAATTAAATTTATTTGTAGTTAGTTTTTGGCATGAAGTACCAAAGCTAATAACTTGAATTTAATATATGTAGTAGGTCTATAGATAGGCAATTTATGAAATAAAAACTGTAGGTGCCGCTACACCAGAACACCAAAAAAAAAAAAAAAACAAATAATAGTTTCCATTATTTTGACATACATTTGTACTAAAGTTTCAGGCAATATTTTTGTAGTGTTGGATTTTATTATGTAGTATAGTTTACCAAAAAATCAAATTAATCGCAAAGACCGAATTCAAGAAATAAATTAAAAAGTGAAAAAAAACAAACCGCTACCGTAAACCCGGGTTACTTTGGCCCTGGGGGGTAACATTGCCCATCCTTAATACTCTTATTATTTTAATGACTGTTGTCTTAACTACTATTATATGATACGGTAAAACAAACGTTGCTTTAGCGTGTGGTATTGTTTGTAAGAATATTGGATTAATAAAAAGGGTTTATTCACGGGTGGGCAATGTTGCCCCCCAGGGCCAAAGTAACCCGGGTTTACGGTATATTACGAAAACTGACAAGTGTACATGGCTCTTCTTTGGGGAACAGACCTTTGCCTACAAGGAGTATCTAAAAATGAAATTACTGACAGAAAGGCAAATTTTGTATGTACACGGCTATAGCCTTTATGTAAAAAAAAGACGAAATATACCAATCTACAATAATAATATTATAAAGTTTGCTAAAGTGTGTAGGCCTGTGAGATTATGCTAATATATTTAGGTAACCTCCAGTACCTACCAGTTATCCGATTTCAAAAAATCTGTGGTACATAAAGTATATAAGCGTGGCTTTGTCGCGGTTTTTGCAATACGCATATGAAGCCGCGCGAGCATCTAGGTAGTTTTTAAAGTTCAAAGTCTCACTTCGTAAATAAATAATGAAATTACAATCTTCCGAGCGCTTGAGTTGGCTCAATCAACTACACACAACCCTTGATGTATCGATCCTACTCGCACTTGTGCGAATTCTAGAAAAAAACCAATTTATACCAGTTTTAGAACGAGTACAGTTCAGGCGTTGTGAAATCAGACAGGTGACGGAGGCGCTCACAATGGCCACGCCGTCTTTATCGTTGAAAGGAAAATAAATGAGAACACTCTTTGTGCCTTAAGAGCTATTCGTTTTAAGTTTCATGTTGTTTTTAAAATCCACCACAATCTTTTGTCCCAATGTTTGTTCGGAACTCTAAATATATGTCTACATAACTTACGAAAACATAGGTATTTATTTTCATACACCACCCACCGTGCCACCGCGTACCTATCTTTTTTATTTGGATGACATGTCGCAATATCATTTGGATTGTACGTGATTTACCGCAGCAAATCACGAGGCAGCTTCTTTTTTTTAAGATTTTTACTTACGGAAGAAAAATTCGCGATAGCGTGGAAAGGAGCAGTTTGCTTAGTTCGTGCGGAGATTAGCGAGCGAGCGCGTCAGTGGAGCCGAGCCGTCCCTCGCCGCGAGCGCCCGCGGCGCCCAGCTCAATATCTTTTAACAAATATTATAGAAAACTAGAAATAACTTCTATTACAGATATCATAACACGATACTGCAGCCATTTGGCCAAATTGGTTTGAGAATGATTAGGTATCTAATTTGATTTGAACATTTTGTGCGCCATATAGGCTCAGCTCGGACAAAAGGCATAGGACCCCCTGCTCTGAGACGTTTCTGGTACAAAGGTTGAAATACCGTCGGCATTATGGTCGCCTTTGCACCAGCAATGTCAGTGGGTGGTTTATTTGAGAGTTAGGTGTTTGCGATGTAATGAAATGAAATTTTTATTTCGTGTAATAACCATAGACACATGTTGTTAGTAGAATTTACAAAACTAGGGGTTAGTAGTTACAGCTAAACTTACATTTAAAACAAAACAACACTGACAGGGGAGTGAAGTCCCTCGCAGTGCGACATGTAGGGACAGTCAACCCTGTCCGCTATCATGCGCAGAATGCTGTTGGGACTGCGGCGCACCCTGCGCACCAGGGATGCTGCGCGCGCACGCATGCTCGTATAAAGGCCTCCACACACCGGTCGCGTGCGCGGGTCGGGCGCGGGCCCGCGCAAGTTGTAAAACATCGAAACTACACTTCAAACACACATCGAACGCGGGCCCGCGGCGGGCCCTCGAGTTCGCGTTCGATGTGTGTTTGAAGTTTATTTTCAATGTTTTACAACTTGCGCGGGCCCGCGCCCGACCCGCGTCCGACCCGCGCCCGACCCGCGCCCGCGACCGGTGTGTGGAGGCCTTTAAAACAGTCCACGCGTGCCGCCGCGAACATCCCAAAAAAAAAAAACATTGTATGTCCTATCGATTGATGTGCCACACGTGGACATACGATGTTTTTCCTTTTTTTTGACTTGCAGTTTTATGTATGGAGTGCAGCTCTAAAAGAATATTTTTTTGTCATTTCATTTTTGAATTATGTAGCGGCTAATAAAATACACCTATCCTCTAAATTTTATTCAAATACACCTTATAGTTTTCGAGTAAAATGCCTGTGACATACGGACAGACGGATTGACGGGCAGTCTTGACGAAATTATAAGGGTTCCGTTTTTGCCATTTTGGCTACGGAACCCTAAAAAGGCCCTCTAGGCAGTGTACCGAGTATGCTGGCGGTATTTCCTCACTGAACTGCAATGCTGATGCGCTGCACGAGAAAACTTCCAGCTCTTCGATTACCAGTTATGATGATACTAATGCTGAAATGAATGTCGATTCTGTAAATTCCTACAATTGAGGAGCTAAAACCTATAGTTAAATTCAAAATTGAAACGCAGAAGCTTAAAAACGACTATCTTGAAATAACTTACAAACTTGAGGAAAGCCTCGTTTTCGACCATGGTTTTCTACTATGTCGCTGAACTGAATTAATATGTATTGGTACTCTTATACGCATAATTTCATGTTCTTTAATTCCCTAGTGTGTAACTTTTCGCTCGGATGCACCGTATAGAAGCTACGAGTGAGAAACCAAAACAAGTCCCAGATATGTGGCTGCCAATAGTTGTCCCAACATATCTCGTGTAACCATTTTTGATATTTGCTAGGTTGTATCGATGTAATAGTAGATTGTTAACCAAGGGCTGAAAGGCATCCAATTCTGACGAGATATTTTGGCGCTCGAACGAAGTGAGAGCGCCAATAGTTCGAGTCAGAAATGGGTCTTTCACCCGAGTTAAACACTCTACTTTTCATATCGAATACGAGGAAAGTTAAAAAACTGTGGTGTTTTAACAATATGTTTATTCAAAGTATAGGAAAATTTTACAATATGTTTATTCAAAGTATAGGTACAATTACTTGAAATCAATGGAAAAGTAGAGCAATTTCCGAATGTATATGTAGTATTTTTGGTTGGAATATTCCCATTACATACCAAAAATTTGCGCCACCTGCAAACAAAACAATTTTAGTTAGGACATACTTATTTGTAAATTACGTAGGTATTTGTCAAAATATAGAAATTTAGTTACATTTACAATATAATATGATTATTTTATTACCTTTGTTGCCAATAAACACCATCAGGAGCTTCATTTAAGAAGGTTCTTATCTCATTTGCAGTAAAAATCTAGGACTTTTTGTTACTTTTAAAGCCATCCAACTGCCTTTTTAGATTGCTGACATAGTATTTCTTTAAGTTCACGTCATGTTTGGTGCTTAAAGTGGTTTTAAGCATTGAATATATACTTCACAGCGTTGATAGTTTTAATTTATTCGATAAATCACGGAAATAAGTTAGCATCACAATTTCCGAGAAAGATTTAACTCTCTTGCCGACCGCCATTTTATAAAATCAGTATATCTTTCGTTTGAAATTTGCGGTAATACTCCTTCCACGATAGATTAGGCTTCTGTTCTGATCAAATCAGGCGTTAATACGGTTTCAAAATCACTGGATGTACTCATTTTAATCGCGAAAATGTATTTAAATTAAATTCGTCTTACAATAAAAAAGTTCTAGTTTGGATTCCTCGCCCTTCAACTTTTTTCAAGGACCATAATGCATGTAAACTTTTTTTACGCGCGTTTCCGGTGAATTCGCCTTCGTTTAAAGCCGTAACAGACTACCACACCGTACTTCGTGCGCCGCACCCATAAATAAGAGCAAGAGAGATACCTATATCTTTTTCTCGGTCTCATTTTCATACTATTTGTATTTATTAGTAGTATTTAGTTGAAGGTTGGCTGTACGCGTTTCTGACTTAGTTCACATGCACAACTTTAAGATAAAAAAAGGTTTGTGGGTGTATTCTATCTGTCACCACCTCAATAAAAATTTATAATAAAATCCCCAATACTATTAAAGACATTGAAAATTACAAAATATTTAAAAATACAATAAAATTATTCCTCACGCAGAGAGCTTATTATACATTAGACGATTTTTTTAATGATCAGTTTGAGGAGTGGACTAAATTGTAGGTCATTGTAACGGATTGATATTATGAATTATTATTAATTGATTATTGTGACATTCTTAACTTAAATTTAATTTTTTGTTTTTTAATTTAATTTATATGATGTGAAATATTAACTTTTAATAGTATTGTTTAATATCTTTAATATTTTGTCGCAAATTTTTTGTATTTCTTAAGTTCGCGTAAGAGGTGTGAAAATTATGTGACGGGTATTATTATTATTATTTTAATTATTGTTTATTTCATTGCTGTGCCCTTACAGGGTTCATGTAGAACTGTAATATATAATTTAAGAACTGTATACTAACATGAGTGCAATAAATGATTTGATTTGATTTGATTTGATAGAGCCTAAGTGAATATTTTAGCTAAAATAAAAGTAATGAATTTACATAGAGCCTAGTGAATATTTTAGCTAAAATAAAAGTAATGAATTTACAACGTTAACTTATTTTATATGCAATAAAATAAATTCCATGAACTAGTAAGAATTACATTCTTTACTTACCTTCGTCAGTGGCGGGGTAAGTATTGATATTTAATAGAATAAGTTCCCGCATATTGGTTATACCTAAGGCGAGGACCAATTGGAATACACTACTTTTCTGCTCTAGAGCAGAAACGTATTACTTTCTGCACACTTTTTAGAACAACAACGACCCACTTTCAGAGCAAGAGATATGAATCCAATATTAAAAAACAAAATCTTCTACACCACCTTTTGCAACAAAGATATACTCTACGGACTGGCCTAAAAGCTCATCAAATTACATTTAACACAACAGGAAATAGAACCCGACATATTTTTTTCGCTGAACCTGTTTCTAAGATGGTTTATCTATGGAAAAGGTAAGAGGGAAATTAAAATAAAACAAATTTTTACAGAAAATCTCTTATTATGTAGTGTTTGCTACGCCATTGTTCCTTAGCCCAATCGTTCATGACCTAGCATCACTCGTTGACGTCCCGCTATCTCTAGGGACTAGATAAAACCATGGGTTTTTTCAGAGTACTTAGTTCTATGTTATAGTGTCAGATTTCTGCATGATGTCAACTTTACTGTATTAACTCACTTTAAACGGGGCCTGGTAGAATTGAAAAAGTTAACCATTAATAAGCAGTTGTTTAACGTTATCATGCACACGAAGCCCACCAATCACGTCGCCAATCAATCACTCATTTTCTACATTCGCGTTCGTCATTTTAGCGTTAACCGGTCCGTTAAATGCGATTGAAACAACGTTTCCATAGACATACTGCGACATTTATTTTACATTTACGTCCGGGGCCGTTATTTCCAAGAGAACGCCGGCTCGTGAGCTTGCATTTAAGCAGGGTGGTGGTAATGTAAACGTTTTAGTATGCAGCAGCAGTTTACACACCCAATATTCCATGTCAGGGTGTTTATTCGTAAATTAAAGCTCATACGTCCTTGGTACAATCTGTCATAGTGTACTGCATACCTGTCTGGGGTGGTGCAGCTAAATGTCGTTTTATTGACTTAGAACGTGCACAGCGGGCACTACTAACGGTCATGTATTATAAAAAAATCGGATTTCCGACCCGACGACTGTACCAAATCAGTGACGTCCTCTCGGTTAGAAAATTATATATTTTACAAAGTACCTTAAAAACACACAAGACCTTACCTTATAACCCAAACTATAAAAACAAAAGAAAAATAGGTAACGTGGCTAACTCTTTAAAAACTAGAACGCAATTTGCCAGGTCACAGTTTATCAGTAATTCTGTACATATTTATAATAAAATTAACAAAGTATTAGAAATTTATCCTAAACTATATCATGATTGCAAGAAGCTGCTTTTAAAATGGCTTAAAACAAAAACCTACGATGAAGCGGAAGGTTTATTACAACGTTACTCTTAAGTCCCGTCCCGTTTAAAATTTATCGTACACCCACGCATACATACACGCACACACACACTTACACACTTACACAAAAACACTAACACACTCACACACAAACACACACACACACACACACACACAGACACACACTCCCTCACACATACTATTTTCTAGTCTAGTATAAAATTAAATAAAAAAACCTGTTAAAACCATTTGTGTTAGCATAATACCTATTAACTTCGTTGCTTCGTCTTCTAGATTAGAAATAAACACAATGTAGTAACACGTACGGTGTTGCCAATACACACTGATTTTTGAGAGAATTAAAAAAAAAAGAAAAAAATCAATCAAAATGAGGGTTGGTTGACATCTTAATTATATCAACCGCCGCGCTTGACCGTCGCGTCATTCACAGTTACAGTGCTCTGCCAGTTCACACGTACTTTAATAAAATTATTAAATTTCGCAGTTAATCTTTGTTAAATCGTCAACTAGTGAATTATGGGTAAAAGGAAGCGTAAAAGCGACGATACCTCCATCCCTATCATAAATTTAGTCTATAATTTAAGAAAATAAAGAATTTTGTATTTTTGTATACACACGGACAGACACCGAGGTGATTCGATAAGTTATCCTGTTTTAGGTACGGAACACTAACCAGACTTAGAACGAGCCCAGTCTCATGGCACTTTCAGGAAGTCGATTTCATCTTTATATTGCACATTCTAATTAGGGCCGGTTGTTTCAAACCGTCAGTAGTCGTAACTTACGTCCGTTAAAACCTGACTGTATGGGAAGTTTGACAGTATTCAACGGGATGACAGCTGCCGGCGACATATTTTACGATTACCTGTAAAGTGTCGTTAATGCAACCCGTATGCGGCCTTCAGACCTTGCTAAATGCAGTGCACTAACAGTGGAAGGGGAGATAAACCATCTCACTCTAATCAGTGAGTGTGAGTGCAGTAAGTGCACTGCATTAAGCAAGGTCTAAAGGCCTCTTTAGTCGCCAATTAATCATAATTAAACCACGATTAGAACGGAATTGGAGGTGACAGTTTTGCAAAGTCAAAACGTCAAAGTTTATATGAATTGACAGCTATTCCAATCTCAAACTCATCGTGGTTGAGTAATATAAATAGCCGTAATGTTGCGTTTGATTCGTATTTTTGTGCTTAACTACCAATTAGCTTAACCCATTCACGTGAGCTAAGCCATGTTCGACGTCTATTGACGTCTGTACACCGGAACGGGTTAATAGCTAACTAGTCACGACACTTCAGAATTCAGTTTAAACTGACTAATACAACAAACAATCGATGTTTTCTTATTCAATGTAAATTTTAAGCCGTTTCACGCGGAAAATATGTAGCATAATGGAATTTATTTCATTAGGTTTCGAAACATTAGGATTTGACTTATTACATTGGTTGAAAAGTCCGCTTAACTAGAAGTTAAGGACCTTAAACTTATTATGGTGAGACAATAGCAACCGTTTTAAATGCATTGATCGAAATGGAAAGTTAGATATGATTTCTCGAACTACTCCAGCATTGCCACAATTTCACTCATACAAATGTGATGGCAGGGCGCAGCTGTTTCGCGAATTATGTGCCATATATTGCGCAATAAGGTCCACTAAGGCTCGCGCTTTGGTATTCCCGATGAGAGTTGTTTTATTTCATGAGTAGGCCGCTACGAGACTCTACGCTAGTTTAACATTGTTTACACTAGAGGGGTTGCGTAACGTTTCGAAGGAGAGATAGCTCAATTTCCCGTAAAAAAAATACATTTAATCTATACCTACCATATTTACGTAAGAAACGTTACGTAATCGACCAGCTGCACGGCTATCACAGAACAGCCCGCGAGCTGTGTCGCAACGACAAATACTATATATCTCTTTCTATGCGTTCTAATTAGAAAGAAACGCTGTGGTAGCCATGCTGCTGCTACACGTGCAGAAAGTCATGCTTCCTGGTCAAGGGAAGACGTACGAAGGTAGACGTATAATTCTGTACTTTGTTACTACGTACGGTAATAAAATAAAGCTTCAGAACGCGTACATAAGTATAATAATAATAATAATAAGCCCGCAGGGCAGCTTGTGCCGAGCTGTTGGGGAGTAACGACCCCACGGACCCGAGTGCTCCCGAGAGTCGGTCAGGGCCTCCGTCTCCGGCGTGTCTTCGTCGATCGGAGTGGATCCCCAAGGGGGCCCGCAGGACTCTCAGCTCTGGCTTGCCTTCATTGGCCGTCCAGAGAGGAGTCGTCAGAGCTATATGCTCCAGGGGTGGAAGTGTTAAAGGGCATAACGCCGCGAGTAACTTCGGAGAAAGCGCAGCACCACCTCTCGACACCCCTGAGCCGCTCACCCGGTGTTGCTCCTGGCCGTCTGTACGACGACGCTTTCAGGGGCCCATCTAATGAGCGGCTAGTCACCGCCTGCCTCGATAACTTTGTGTACAACAATGTTATGGCAGGTGTCCGGACCTTTTTGCAATAGCCCAGTTTCATAATCCACCCAAATCTCACCACCATAGAACCCGTTCTCTATCCATTATAACCCACAATAGCCCCAACGCCTGTTGGAACCGGTTCACGGGTATCTACCGATGTACCCGTGAATGGGTTCTAGCAGGTGTATTACATCACATTAAACTTCGTCTCCAAAGGGCCTCTACGTGTTGGATCTATATCCCCACGCACGCCTTCCAAAGGACCGGGCTTTGTCCCGTGAATTTAAACAGGAGATACATAATAATAATATTTGAGGACAATCTTACACAAATCAACCTAGTCCCAAACTAAGCAAAGCTTGTACTATGGGTACTAGACGACTATATGGATACTTATATAGAGAAATAAATACTTAAATACATAGAAAACATCCATGACTCAGGAACAAATATTCGAGCTCATCACACAAATAAATGCCCTTACCGGGATTCCGGGATTACCGGGAGTATTTAAGTATCGGCCTTCATTCGGCTTGGGCGTCAAATGCCTGTGATCTCGAATAGTTTTTGTTTTACCGCCCTAGGCGAGTTATGTAGCTGTACTATCAACGTACAGTCTATAAAAAACAATTTTGGAAACCCAATAGATTTTTCAAATATTAGGTACCCTATGTCACTCCCACGATTATGAGGAATCTAATGACATCTCATGTACATGTCAAAATCCGTCAAGCCGTTTGGACTGTAGCCCGTGAAATAGAATTTTCTTTTCCACATACATACATATATACGCTCGAAAAGCATATAACCCTCCGTCTTAGGCAGTCGGGTAATAACCCTCGTTGTTGCAGCCGGGTAAACATTTAAGTGTACCTAGTAATTTATTTAATAATATAAACTTTTAAAAAAGGCGAACTTAATGTCTGTTAAGGCGCCGTAGGTTCATGGTATTATCTCTTTCTTACTGAGCATAAGCGTGAGCGAGATGAAAATGCGCGTTCGGAAGCGCGGATATCAAGTTTTTTTAATTGTAATTTATTGTGAGTTTAATTAAATAAAAAAGTAATCGCTCAGTTCCCTCAAACATGATATTGCCAATTTTTAGAACCAATATTAATATGTTTATCTATCCAAATATCATAAACCCTCCATGATGCGTTCAAGAACAGCACATTATGACCACCATAAAAACAGACTGTTTTGTTAGAACAAATTTCTTATCTGTGAAAATGTTATTATTGCTAAATAATAACATCGATTTCGATGATATTATTTCATTCAAATTTCGAACATCTCTGAAAAACAAAGAAATTTGATTTGACCTCTATTCTAATATCAGTCGAGATGACGTTTAGTTCGAAATGAATTGTCAAGTTGCATACAAATTTGACAAATGTCGAACGTAAGCAAGATATCGAACGTTATGATAATTAGAGCTGACTCTAGTTTGTCTCTGAATTAAAAAAAACTATGACAGCTGCAAGAAAACAACGCCGCGATACCGGTCTTAATATGCGGCTCCTGAATTCATCATGGAGGCTTATGATATGTGGATAGATAAAGCAGTGTATGTAACTGTACATAATTAGGCATTAAAACACTCGTGTGATGTTATTATGAAACTCGCTTTCGGCTCGTTTCATAAACCCACACTCGTGTTTGATGCCGTTACATACAGTCACATAAACTACTATTTTCTACTCGTGTACCTAGATCTGTCATTTATATAGGCTGTAGCTCAAATACAATGACACCATGATGATGATGAATGATGATGATAAGTCGTCGAAAAACCCTATGCTCTTAGCCCATAAACGCATTGTTTAGCGTACTTTTATCGTTTATACATTTTTCATAAAAGCATTTTTTAACTTTTTTTTTATCTGCCGCTTTATGGCAGTGGTGCCAACTTCATAAACCAATATTTCGAAATAAACGTTTTTATTTATGATTTAACATTTGTATACACCTACGTTATACCTCAATGGTTAAATTACATGTTTTATAAATTCTTGGTATGTATTATATAAAATCAAAAAACCGGAACGGGATAAAACACTAAGGAACGAGCGAGATAGCGCCTTACGAAAACACGATCTCCAGCGTCACGTTTCTCAAAAACAACGCAAGTAACACGAGAAATTAATTTAGAATCAATTTTCTGGATATTACCTTAGACTAAGAGCATAAAAACTCCCGGTTCTGTTGCGTATATTTTCTACAATCACGTAATTAAATCTCGATAACATTGACAATTTGAACCGTCGGCCACGGAAATGTTTCGGCTAACGTTCGGATCGGTCTCCTTAATTACCGTTACCTTTCCGCCCCCACCGACCTAATATGTGAGTCAAAAGGATTGTCCCACTGACCTACCATTTTTTGGTATAGTTCGTTTTCACTGGCGCACTTATCGGTCAGGTTGAGAGTCCCATCGACGCATTCTTGCGTCAGGAGGACTAACTCCTTTTGAACCCTACCTACCTCCAAATACGAATATTAAATAACATTAGCAACAGGTGGGAAATCATACTTCATGCATAGAAGTGAAATGAGTTATAGCCAGTCAAAGTTTCAACATCGATGCTGGTACCCAACGCCCTGGGAAACAACGTTAATTTTGCAATTTTGTGTCGGGATTTTTTGTAAAGGGTAGTAATTGTTGTTTTTTACAGTATTCAGTCTTTATAGATTACAAATAATAGTATTTTTCACAATCGTGTTATAATAGAGAGCTTTTTAGTCGAGTACCGTGTTTAGGCCACGAAGCTTGCTGAGTGGCCTAAGTAAGGTACGAGATTTAAAAGCTTGATTAGGTATAAGACTATTGTGAACAATACTTTTTGTACGAGTTCATTAAAATTAATTTTCTACGAGTCAACTGAACTAATTAAACAAACTCGATACTGTTGAAACGAAGTGCAGCTCATCGCTCGTACGATTGTTGATATCTTAAAAGACATCAACGAGCGTACGACATCAAAGCGATTCTATTGGTCCAATTCATTACAGTTCACTAAAGCAGCCACGTGATTGGTCGAATTTATTTTAGTTGTCTGGAGCGTATCGAAAAGTAGTTATTTCGATTGTTTCGACAATAACATGGACTACAACTATGAAAAGAGTGACGTTGCAGTATTCTCTATGAAATCTTAATACACATATTTTAATCGTCGAGTACAAAAATACTTTTATGACTGTTCGCACTTGATCTTTAATTTTGGAAATACCTAACGTTTAAGTAGACGCATTTCGTCTCTAATAATACCTTAAGCCCTGCTTAGACTGTAAAACCACGGTTTGTGATTAAAGAAATAGATTAAAGGGGTGCTCCGTCTCTTTCGCACAAGCGCAATACGGAGCTATAAGTTCCGATCTGCTATTGAAGGACTGCATGCAGGTTAAATTGGTTCGTCTGGGACAGGTTTTATAGCTTCGGCAGTCCGACGAGAGTCTGAGTTTCGATTCGTTGCTAATCAGGGCTCATGAACATAATATGTGTGATGTGACAAATACGTTCGTATCATTTATTCACGCGGGTGGAGCCACGGGCAACGTCTAGTTATTTATAAAAATAAATAGTTCGAATTCGGTACGGGTCCGGATTCGGTTTGGTTTGGATAGCAAGTGCAAACAAATTAAAAACAAAACAAATCATAAAGAAAAGGTGTCATATTTCCGATTTCTCACCAAAATAGTTCAAAATGAAAAGACGAAAGATGATAAACTATTAGTCCTAAAGTATTAATTACTAAAATTTTATTTGTGTTTGTGAAGACAAAAGTGTACGTTCCTTTTAAAATGGTGGAAGAAATTAATAACTGCACTCCAGAAGTAATTTCGTGAGTAGCAAAAGAACGAATAGAAAACTTGTTTCCTGAAAAGTATATTTTGTAGTCTGCTATTTATTTAAAATGTGTCGTAGTAAAAGTATGCAACGGTGTATAACTGGTCTAAAAACGCTCATCGCAACCCACGCCACGTTTTAAGACCCTTCATATACGACAGTTGCATAAAATACTACTTATTAGCTATTGTGCATAATTTGTTACGAATGTTTTAAGTGTATTGTAGACCTATTTTCGTAATTTTTTTTATCGAGCAAAAATTGCTTAATCATGTTTCGAATCACTGATCTCGCTGCAGAAAACCCTCAAGATTACTATTCGTATTTTTTTGAAACATATTATTATAAACAGACGCATTATATTGTTTCAAAAACTCTGTTCGCATAACTTCGCACAAAGTCGACAAAAAAGAAGACTGACATACTATTGAAATTTGTTTTGTGGTTTATTTTGATTTAACTAAATTCGTTTCCTCGCAAATGTGATAAATATTGTGTGTGACGGACACTACTACGAATTTTACAAACTCAAGGCATCAACGCCCTCTGCCGACGGCGGCTTCGAGCTCCTAACAGGCTATCGTTCTTAAGGCGACCCTCTCACTGAGCATAAGCGAGATGGAAGTGCGTGTTCGCGAGCGCAGATATCATGTTTATTAATTTTAATTTTTTGTGCGTTTTAATAAGAAAAAAACTAAGTTCCCTCAAACATGATATTGCCGATTTTTAGAACCAATTTTAATATATTCAGCTGATGTGCATAATTTGTTACGAATTTTTTAAGTGCATTTTAGACCTATGATCGTGATTTTTTTCTACCAAGCGAAAGTCAAAAACTCAGGATTCAAATAGATGTTATCCCTCAAAAAAGGCCTCAAGATTTTTTATTAAATTTAGGGCAGCTGTATTATAATCCAAAAAAGAGCTACGACTTTTTAAAAACTCGTTTTCTGAGCTCACGTCGCCTTAAAATACCAACCTACCAACCTTAACTCTTACCAACGTTGAAATACCATGATCTGTAACTGCAACGCGTAAAGGTGAGACACGTGTAGTGTATAAGTCACCTGTTCGAATATTTGACGGGATAAATCGCGCAAATGTCACAAAACCCAGTAAAGCCGTCACAGCGTTTCTGATTTTTCGACGCGTGATTTATACCTACTAGACTTTACGAAAAAGCGTTGTTTCCTATGCGCAATTCTCGACAAACGCAATTCTAAAACACCAATTTCACCACATTTTTCACAGTCCTGATTTTTATTAAGTCAAACCAACTCAGTAGCATAACGTTGCTTTGTCAATGAAATTTCCAACCCGATGAGATATATACACTCAAGAGCAAAAGTTTCGGGTCACCCTAAATTAAATAACCGCAATAGGTTTTTTTAAATATTTTTCACTAGTCTTATTTACATAACATACTAGTCTTTGTAATACCCAAATGTATTAGCAAATTCCGGGATCCTATCATAAAGATATCAACATCCAAAAATGACGATTTTGCGATATCTCGCTCCGTTAACGTTGTTTTTTTCATGGGTTTTTACGAGTCCGATTTAAACCTGGTAACGTGTTTCTTTTTTACTGTTATTTCTGCAGTTTAGATGTAAAATTTAATAAAGATCATGAAAGGATTAAAAAAGTGTACAACATTTGGACTATTTTAGGAAATATGACGGTATTTCATCGACCCGAAACTTTTGCTCTTGAGTGTATTTTGTCAGACTTGCAAGATTTGTCTTCTGAAAGGCACCGAGACAGGTGGAACTAAATAAAATCTTGTACCTTACAAGTGAACTAAATAACTTTCAGACGTACACATTATTTGCATACTGCAGATAGGAAAAATAATGTGATTAAAGTTTGGAATTGAAATGAATAAATTAGATTTTTTTCGGTTAATAATCATCACTTTTTTACTCATTGATTTTTAAACAAACATGAAGTAAACTATTACATTGGTTCACATTAAATGTACGGTGAAAAAGGCAAACGGTGCGGGAAGAATTGCTTTTTACGGATCGGCTAACATTCCGCAGGTCCTTGAGGGGTTGGGAAGGAAACATGGGGGTGACGGGAGGCTACGCAGAAATGAATTGTTTTCGGCCCGCCGTGAGGTTACATTACGTTATTGCGTACCTTTGTGGCTTTTTAAGTGTGTTTATAGGATTTGGCCCCAGCATGACTGAGGTGGATTCAGTGGTGCAGAAAATATACGGCCGCTCTGAAAAAACTGGAGGATTGAAATTGCTTCATCGTAATACGATAGCTTTTTGAAATACTTTGCGCAAACAATCCAAATGCTGTTGAATAGCTAAACTATAAATCGTATTGTTATAATGTTTATATGTGCCTGAATAATTGTTTATTATAACAAAATAATAACAATCTTTCTTACAACGTTCACAATGTGGCTACATAACAGTCAACATTTGTAAGGTAGAATAAATGATACAACTGGTAGTGGTCTCACAAAATCACCCTTTTTTTTCGTTACACTTCCAAGGAGTTTTGTATAATGAATATAATGATATATTTATTTATTAGTTATTTATTGATAAACTATAGCTAACAATATAGTAGTTTATGTGACTGTACATAATGAGGGACAGTAGGCACGAGTGTGGGTGTATGAAACGAGCCGAAGGCGAGTTTCATAATAAAATCACACGAGTGTTTTAATGCCTAATTATGTACAATTACATACTAGTAGTTTATGTGACTGTACATAATGAAGGGCATTAAACACGAGTGTTTTAATGCCTAATTATGTATTGTTACATACACTGCTTTATCTATCCACATATCATAAGCCTCCATGATGCATTCAGGAGCCGCATATTAAGACCGGCATGGCGGCGTTGTTTTCTGGCAGCTGTCATAGTTTTTTTTTTTAATTCAGAGACAAACTAGAGTCAGCTCTAACTGTCATATCGTTCGATATCTTACTTACGTGCGACATTTGTATGCAACTTGACAATTCATTTCGAACTAAACGTCATCTCGATTGATATTAGAATAGAGGTCAAATAATTTTTTTTTGTTTTTCAGAGATGTTCGAAACTTAAATGAAATAATATTATCGAAATCGATGTTATTATTTAGCAATAATAAAATTTTCACAGATAAGATATTTGTTCTAACAAAACAGTCTGTTTTTATGGTGGTCATAATGTGCGGTTCTTGAACGCATCATGGAGGGTTTATGATATTTGGATAGATAAACTATTTTATCAACCCACATGTTATAAATCCTCAATGATGTGTTCGGGTACCATTAGAATAACCGCCATTGCACCGCCATGGCCGACTAGATTTCAAATCGACCCCATCACCGGACCTGATTTTTATAATAACATCGATTGTCGATGCTATTATGATTTTTCATACATTATTATAACACTGGCACAGATAAAACGCTGATGTTACGTTACTGGTTGCAATTATGGTTTCCAAACACATTCTAGAGGATTTATGATATGGGTGTAGATAAATACATTAAATCTATCATAAACACAGGCCAAGTGCGAGTCGGATACGCGCACGAAGGGTTTCGTACCATTATCTATGAAAACGGCAAAAATATCACGCTTGTTGTATGGGAGCCCCCTAATAATTATTCTGTTTTTACAAGCTTTATATTAACTTGCATTGTTCGTATGTATGTAAATATGTAAGTATGTGAGTATGTAAGTTGTCCGTCATGCAATCTATTTTTCAGTTACTTTCCGTTATCCAATTGAGCTGAAATTTTGCAAGCATATGTATATTGGATGACAATGCAATATTATGATGACTTGGAGCTGATCTGATGCTGGAGCTGGAAGGTGGCCATAGGAACTCCGCAATAAAACGACACAACCACATCGAGTTTGGGCTCGTTAGAATCGTCTCAATGAGTAGTTGATGATGGTATGCAGAAAAGTACAGTCGGCAATAAAAGCTCGTACTAAAAATGAAATTATTGGCAGAAACTCATTTAGTATTTGTTTTTATAGCGGCAACAGAAATACATCATCTTTGAAAATGTCTTCTGTCTAACAATCGTGGTTCATGAGATATAGTCTGGTGACAGACGGACAGACAGACAAACAAACGGAAAACGTAGTAGTAATAGGGTCCCATTTTACCCTTTGAGTACGGAACCCTAAAAATGAGGTAGTGCTTAATCTGCCTTATACCGGTGTGAGATATACCAACACCTAGACGGTTCATACAGAGATTTAGGTCTCTTCTGTGGACATTGCAAAAGTTAAGGGTCATAAAGCTAATTTTTGGTTGGACTCTTAATCCGCTTAAACGACGTCTCCTTCTTAAATGATTTCATATAATTATAAAAAAAATGTATATGCACAGAAGCGCTTCACTATTGACCACAGGAAATACGCCTTTTGTTTTATGCACTGTGTCAAATGTAACTACGCAATTGAAGACGCCAAAAGCCCTTTTTCCCTTTTAATAAATACTTTTAACATCTTCGTTTGCGTAGCTACTTTTGATGCTGACTGTATGACCCAGACACAGTAATTAAATTGTGCTAGTTACATGAAGGAATTATTCGAAAAAGTGGAGAGGGATAATTACCAACTCATAAAGCTATTACTTTGCTTGGAAAGGCCTGACGAAGCGTTTACAGATACAATAAGGTGCTCAAGATCAATTTTCAAACCGCCTTTTTAAAATCGCAATTCTTTACCTCTGAAAGTGCCTTTGAAGTCCTAATTAAAAATAACGATACGCTGCGATGCAATACCATTTTTGTACTCGACGATTAAAATATGTGTATTAAGATTTCATAGAGAATACTGCAACGTCACTCTTTTCATAGTTGTAGTCCATGTTACTGTCGAAACAATCGAAATAACTACTTTTCGATACGCTCCAGACAACTAAAATAAATTCGACCAATCACGTGGCTGCTTTACTGAACTGTAATGAATTGGACCAATAGAATCGCTTTGATGTCGTACGCTCGTTGATGTCTTTTAAGATATCAACAAGCGTACGAGCGATGAGCTGCACTTCGTTTCAACAGTATCGAGTTTGTTTAATTAGTTCAGTTAACTCGTAGAAAATTAATTTTAATGAACTCGTACAAAAAGTATTGTTCACAATAGTGTTATAATCAAGCTTTTTAATCTCGTAAAAGTTCTCTATTATAACACGATTGTGAAAAATACTATTTCAATGAGCAATGAAGTGAGCAGTTTACGGCCAGAAAGATGCATAAAATAATGGTGATCAATTTGAAATTGGCAACAACTGTTAAGATGGTATGTTAGACGTGTATGGAAAATTGAAAAATTAAATATTCTTATTTATTTCTGTGGAAATCACGAATATGAGGGGGGTTAAAAATTCTAGTTAAAAGATCAAATGGGGTGTCATATGAAAGGGCTTGATTTGCGCTTTCTAAAACCTTTTTTTTACAGTGGTTAAATTTTGATTGATTAAGGAATATGTTGAATAACATACCATTCTTCATCATCTCCGAACGAAAATTCTGAAACTATTACATATGATTAAAAGTAACATAAATCATCATCCTCCTAGCGTTATTATTCCCGGTTGTGCCCCTAAAGGAGCCCGGGGTCCGCTTTGACACCGAATCCCATTAAAAGTAACATAAATAATACAGGAAAAATAAAACGATTTAGCGTATTTTTTTTAATTATCAAAAATCATTTTTAATTTTTTTTTGTAATTTTATTACTTTTGAATGAAATTTTATGTATTCAAATTCCTATGAGATTATCGTTAACGTCCCTCCTTTCAAATAAAAAAATAATAATCTAAATCGGTACGCGTAATAAAAAAATATCGCTGATAAAGAAACATACGGTTGCAAGTTATTAGTACCAAAATGCAGATGGCGCTGTACAACGGTAACTTCCACTATGAGCTGTTAAGATTGATCAAGAATGAATGGGGTCGTGACGTGACGGGTATGGTGCATGTGTTTTTGTTAGGAACCCTCGGTGCGCGAGTCAGACTTGCACTTAACAGTTTTTATTAATTAAATCCAGGCCAGGTTTGGTAAACAATATACCTATGCTCTGTTATTGATCATGATCAACTAAGCAAAATGAAGTCATCAGGTATATAAAATTAATTAGTTAAGATGATGTGATGTGTTTAGTGAATGGATTAGTTGAGTTATTTAAGATCTTGAGACTATAAAAATTTACATGTAAAACTATGTTTTATAAAGGAATAAATGAAATGAAATGAAACGTTCCTAGTTTAAACCAAAAAGTAGAGATATAAGTATATTCTGCGTGTATTATGTTATGTTTTTAATATTTTAGTTGCTGGAAATAATACATTAGTTAGTGGTTTCCGGAGATTAAAAGAATTTGGTGTGTGTTGTTATTAACACTGCGTGCTAGATATTTTGCAGCTTTTGATGAACAATATAAATTTTAAATGATAGCATATTTTTTAAATGGTGAAAATTCAACCTATCTACATAGAGGGATAGGTAGGTACTCGGTTTTAGTATAATTGTGGGTTTTTATAGGTTTCCTCGCATATTTTTATCTCAGACTTAGTAGTAAGTAGGTACGTGTTTATTTTAAGACTTAACTTTAACTGTAGGCAAGAATAACACAATAATGTGATATTTTTTTTTTTTTTTAAATTTAAACTTTTTATTTCTTAAAAAAATACTTAAATTTACATCAGTTATAGCTTTAATCTTTTAATTTAAAGTTTTTTAGAGCTATAGGGTGTTGGGGGAAGCCCCCGTTTACAAATAATATTAAACTATTACATATATCTTTTATTTATACATACCTATCTATTTATTTTATCTTGCTTTTATATATATATATATATTTTAATTATTTTCAGTGCTTAAAGTATATAATTTTTTTGTGAGTGCTTTCTTAACTATATTTTTGGCTCTAGCACAGAATAAGTAATAGTACTACGTACAGAAGGTTCTCTGTTAACAAATTCCCTGTTGAGGTACGCCAAACGTGCCTAAATGTGGCCATCCCTTTCTATCGCATGCAACGCGCTGCGACCCGTGCGAGCGTCCCGTCCCAACGCGCGGCAGCTACTGAAAAGAGCCCTTCGAAGGGGCGACCGGCATGTACTTGAAGCGATAAACACAAATCGCGAGTGAGCAGCGCCTGGCTCTAGTAGGATTTTCTAGTATACTTTCTATGACTTGTCTAGGGAAGCCATTTAGTATATAAGGTAAGTAGTTATCGTATCTCCGTTTGCCATATTCATTCGTTTTTATGTCAATGTGTTTGTGATGTCAGATCGTTAAAAAGAACAACAAGATATAATATATCGAATTAGTAACCTTATAAGTATAGTAGAGTAACTCAGCCCGGAGCAGTCTATCAGCCCGAGGCGTACAATGACCGCATTACCCGGTATCGTGTTATGTTCAGCTAACAATGTGCATTATCATTAGCTAATCTACTGAGCTCTGAGAATAAACATATAATAAAATTACGAGATTTTTATAGCACGGTGGTAAAAATAGAACTTAAATAACAAAAATAACCAAGTATGTCATAAGCCTTAAAAAGGTAGTGCAAATACTGCAAATATATCTACTCAAAACAAAATAAGGACTTACATATTTCTGTTTTTGAGTGAATTTTTCGATGTAAACTAATTAATAAGTGACTAATTAATGATGTCCGGCCTCCTTCAGTATCCAACCTCTTTAATGCTGGTGTTTAAGTCTTACAGCTGGCCAGAAATTGAAGCAAATAAAAAAAACGAGTTTCAGGTCAAATTCCTTTCAGATGGAATCACAATTTTATTCTGTTAAAAAAACTATTTCTGTCCATCTTTTGCTTCTTTTAACATCTTTTGTTAATAATGCCACGTCAACGAAGGCATATGGATACCATTACTGCCACCAGAGCCGTTACATTGATTGCTAAAGGTCATTCACAGCGGTCTGTAGCTTTTTCGTTGGGTTTCTCTCGCCGAGCCACCCAAAATGTGTGGGATCGGTTCCAAGAGACTGGCAGTGTTGCAAGAAGGCCTGGATCGGGCAGGGTGCGAGTGACTACGGCACAAGAGTGGGACTCGTGTTAGTGATAAAACGATACGTAATCGACTACATGAAGACCAGCAAAGGTCCAGACGCCGAGTAGTACGAATTCCTTTATCTAGGGTTCAACGTGGAAATCGTTTAAGTTTTTGCCGCGAACATTCAGATTGGAGCATGAATCAATGGGGTATGGTGCTCTTCACAGATGAGTGTAAAGTGAATCTTTGTAGTGATGCTGATGATCGGCGGATCAGAGTATGGAGACGACAGGGTGAGAAATTTTCCGATGTCTGCATCAAGGAAATTGACCGCTTTGGAGGTCCTAGTGTGATGGTTTGGGCTGGGATTAGCTTACAAGGCAAAACTGAGCTGGTTTTCTTAAATCAAGGCACAGTAACTGCACAACGGTACATCGATGAAGTCATCAGGCCTCATGTGATTCCATTCTCACAGAGAGTGGGGCCAGGGTTCTGGTTAATGCATGACAATGCCCGCCCACACACAGCTCGGGCCACTCAGACTGTACTGGATGACTCCCATATTCGTGTTCTACCATGGCCAGCGTATAGTCCGGATCTAAATCCAATAGAGCATATGTGGGACCAATTAAAACGAAACCAGCAACAGCTTATGGATGCTCTGAAACGTGCGTGGGAAGAGATACCTGATGAAAACATCAGAAACTTAATCGAGAGTATGCATTCAAGGCTCCAGGAGTGTGAAAACAGGAGAGGAGGACACACCCGTTACTAAACCATTAAAAAAAACAGCTTGTGTCAGTTTTTGTTTTGTTTTGCAAAGAGTTTCTGTTTAGTTTTTGCTGTTGACAATGGACTAATTTCATGTTAATTGAAATAAGTGAAACAATTGACTACACAATTAAATGATTATTAGCATAAGTTAAAACAAAAGCCTTGTTACATGTAATTTTAATAAATATACATTACTGTTTAATACATTTTTCACGTAGCAATCAAAATACTTAGTGGCCCCTATTTTCTTTTGAGTAGTATATATTTATTTCCACGTGCAGTTTTAATTATTAATCGCAATGTAAACCGTGAACAGTAAGCGTGGTTCCCTTTTTTTTCAAAAAACTCGTGAGTTCAGTAGACTATTAAAAAAAACATCACCGAAACAGATAAACTACTTGGATAGATATATTACGGTAATGTGTAAGAGGAGTGTACGGTTGAATTACCAAATTAACAAAGCCAGTACTCCATCTGCTATATTTGACGGAAAGGGATACAACCCCACTTTAATGTTTCTGTCATTCTATTTGTATAATATCGCGACTGGCACTGGTTTTAAGAAATATTCCACTTTTTTAAATTCAGTCTGGCCAGCTATTAGTGGTGGTATTTATGTAAAGAAAAGTATTTTAGCAAACCCTCATCTTCTGGAATAATAACCTACGCCAATGGAATATTTAGAATGGTAGTTTGAAACTTTTCTATGTTAGTTTTTTAGCAAATTAATGATATTGAATATCGGGCTAACCGATGTTATACGTGCTTATCTAACTAGTATCAAACCACTTGCACAATATTTTGACTTATAAATGTACAACTTAAGCACTCTAGGTACAATACTGGCAGTTTGCCGGAAAACTTTGCGTTACGTTTTCTTCTTAAATTGTTAACTACTTACTTAAAATATATAAAACGGGTCACTCACTTATTTATTTTAGCTTGAGTATCGCTCGACATTTTTACATACCTACCTATGATTGCTCTGGGCACCTTTACTCAAGTGATATAGCAAAATATATTATCGACAAAATAATGTATCGATGTTACTGTCAACATTTAAATGTTATTCAACATAAATAAATATTATTTATTTTCTCTTCATTTTAAAATAAAATGTATTAATATGTTTATTTTAAAATAGTTTTAATAGTATACAATTAATATCGTTCCATATTCGTGTTAAAGATTGCCGTCTAGATGGAAATATCCACTATAAATTACTAAACGTTCTCTCAACGTCCACAGTGGTCAATTTCGTTTTTAAAATATTTAAAATGACTTTTGAGTCAAAATAAAACAGATATGAAATGTGTTCAGATATGATATCGAACCTTTTTATAGTAATCGAGAAATTTCAATGAGCACATGTATTAATATACATCGACATCTTTTTTATCGATATCAAATCCCTAGAACGTGCCCTGAGTTAGCACAGAGCTATAACCACGAACTTCGAATCTCGAACTTCGTATATCTCCGTCTCTATTGCACTTATGGTTTATGGTACTCGAGCGACATAGACGGAGATATACGAAGTTCGAGATTCGAAGTTCGTGGTAGCGCCGCAGGTAATGTTCATGTCATGACATGAGCACACGCGTTGCCGGCGCGTTATGTTTCGGTTCGAAACTTGTCGAACGATACTCGACCTAAAATACGTGAGTGACCCGTTTTCAATATATATATTTTAATAGTTAACTACTTCTCTATTTAAAAGATTTATCCTTATTCATCGAACAGAACGGCGGTTTAATTTACGCTGCGCGTTATTAAAGACTTGCTCGTTCAAATTATTCACAAGATGGGATTTTAAAGTAGGTACCGGCTAATCCAGGAAAGTAAAATGAAAAGTCCGCATTTTGTCACGTCGTTCTCAGTGCGAGGAGTAGTTCTACTCGTAAATTAATTAGTGAGCCTCCACATTTGTCCCTGTCTTCTAACCCTCGCTTCAAGCTGTTATACATACATAATGAGCTATTAGCAATTGGGTTTTTAATAAAATTCATTTATTTATTTCAGGTACCTATCACACAATATCTTTTATAACATGGAATAAAGGGCGGGTAAGTGCGCTGTAAAATTCATGGATCACACCTGTCTCATGTGAAGAAATATAATATATTGATTTTATAATTTAACTAGCTTTAGCCCGCGACTTCGTTCGTGTGGATCTCGTTAATCGCCTTAGAGGATAACTGCTACTAAAGTATTTCAGGCGTAGGCTTAAACATCGCTCCCCCGTACAAAGTTTCCCCCACCTTTCCACCGCTTTATTATTATTTCCGGGATAATATCTATCCTATGTCCTATGTCCTTCCTTAGGTTTTAAACTATATCCATACTAAATTGTATCTAAATTGGTTCAGTGGTTTAAATGCATTCAAAGGTAATAATAGGCACTTATAAAGTTTACCCAAAAATAATATTAAGCTATGTGCTTCATCATATATGTTCCTTGAGTAATTCTAAGAATTTCTAGTCCGGGAGGCAATAAGAAACGTGAGGCTAGTCGGGAAGGGGGGTTGGGGGGGGGGGGGGGGGGATTATTTTATATTAAAATAGGTACGCTGAATTTGTATCTTATTTGTATCAGAACTAGTTCGATCGGGCAATATATAAGGAGTCCATGTCTGGGGACAAGCCTTGGTGCCTCTCCAAAACCTTCCGATTCCTTCTTCTTGGTGCTGGAGAATGGAAGACAGTGAATGGACTCCTGTTTGGTCAGATTTACCAGATGTCGTAAGTGTGTGTCTGGAACTCACACGTTGCAGGTGCAAGAAAGGTTGCAAAAATCGTTGCAACTGCATTAAAAGAAAATTGAAGGGCACAGAAGTATGACTGTGTGCCGGGAACTGCGGACATTAAACTGTTGTATAAAAATGTTTAGAATGTTTTTTTATTTGGCATCATAAAATTTAACAAAGTAAGCATAAGCAGATACTCGTAGTCGTACTCGACCATTTTGTAAGATAAACGCCGCCTTTTTTTTTTTTTTTTATCGTGTAGGAGACATCGGGGGATGACTGGGTTATGTTATGTGGTATTTCTATCCACTAAAAACTCCATCGCTGCCGGCATCTGCGCTCTCATGCGGAGGACTCCAGGATCTCATACTGAACGCACTGGAGCCCTCCTCGCGCCTCGCCACATTTGGCTCGTCCTAGGATGATGATGGTCGCCTTCCCTGGGGTTTTTAGGTGAGTGCCCCGGCCCCCGCCAGAAACACTGCGACCCCGATGACCCCCTTTAGTCAACAGGCGGGGGAGACCGTAGACCTATTCTTGTCCGAGCCTACACGGTTTACGGCGATGGCCTACGGTGGGCGGTTTCGTTCTCGTCCTCGACGTCGTCTTCTTCGAGATGGATCTACTCTCTCTCGTTCCCTTTCAGCGGTCTCCTTCTGGGTCATCACTACCTCACAGAAGGAGACCGTGGCTCTTCACGCCGAGTCCACTGCCAGCATTTTTTTAATGTTACTCCCCCCCACAGTGATGGCATTGTGCAGTCTGCTCGCGGCCAATCCGATTCAGGTACTCACCGAAGCAGCCATGTCCGGTGAGCACCTGTGTCAACCGAAAGGTGACGGTCCCTCGCCTCCTCTCGAGCCAGGGCTTGAAGTTTGGCAAAATCGCTGCGACCGTCCGCTTGTGGACATTACGTGGCTCTTGAAGTCGCGCGGTCCACTTGTCTATAGCGTTCCGATGCTCCTGTCGTCGCACTTCAATCGGTGCTAGTTCTGACTCTTCACGCAGAAGAAGATACACTTTTGTGTCCATGTCTGCGAGAATATCAAGCGGTGGAGATCGCGCTAAGATTATTGCCGCTTCGAATGTGTATCATTATAACTTTGTAATCAAAATCGTGGACAGCTTCCAAGTCCAAAAATAACTAAGCTTTTGTATAAACTCTCATCCCCTATTTCACCCCTTTAAAGTAGGAATATCTAAGAATGCTTCAAGGTATCCTTTTTTTATTTGTAACCGAAAAGCCAAATCTCAAATTTCATAGATCTACCTTCAAAAATAACGAAACTTATATATAAACTTTCACCCTCCATTTTACCCCCTTAAAGCCCGAATATCCGATAATGATCATAGTAAACGTATTTTTATTTGTGACCGAAAAGCCTAGTTTCGAATTTCATAGATCTACCATCAAAAATAACGGATTTGCTACAACCCTTTATCCCCAATTTCACCCCCTTGGGGGTTGAATTTCATAAAATCCTTCCTTAGTGCGCCTTTACGTCACTTGAAGAATATGTGTTCCAAATTTCATGCTTGTATCTTTAGCGGTTTAGGCTGTGCGTTGTCTGTGACTCTATAAGTAACGGTCCAATTTTACGAGTATATTATGTAATATAAATAGTTAATAGAAAGATAAAAATACCGATAGAACTACATGTTTCGGATATTTAAAAACTGTTTAATCCGGGTCTAACGCGATATTTATTTACCTTTATTTCTGACGTTTCGACACGGGTTTTTAAATATGTGTACAAAGCGCGAGAGTTTAAAGTGTTATACATGTTTCGGCTTGAAGATTTAAGAATGTCATGGGTATAATGTTCCAATTAGAGAAAAAAATTATATAATTTTAATTTAAATAATGATATAATAAAAATTGGTATTCAAATATTTATAATATATGTCACCGACAAATGATTTGACACGTAAAAAAATAATAATACCAAGAAAATAAGTAGTAAGAACGTTATGATTCCGTTCGAATAATCCATAACTCGTCTGCTGTTCTTTTTTGGGCATAACTTTAGCTCGTTGCACATAAAAGGGGCATAGAGCTGAATAGATGAAGCGCGCCTGGAATACGACATTTATATTAAAGGTACACGGGCATCTGTCTGATGTCTTGGCCCAAGATTTAAGCTTAGGTAAATACGTCATTCGATTCAGAATAAAGTTCGTCACTTATGTTTAGCATTGCTTGTGTATTATCGTATTTATTGTACATGCATTAGTTACTTTTAAATTGCACAAAAGAGAACTTACAAATTTTCCACCATTTTGAATAAATAGGTAAGATTCGTGAATTAGCGATAAATCTTGTGACTTCACCGATATGCGACAAGGTCGGCGATTTTACAACCTATCATAAAAAATGTGCTGTATTGAGCCCCGTGTGCTTTTAATAACCTTAACTTGCTTAGCGTGTACAGTCAAACTCATAAGGAGCTGAACACCTTGACATCTTGTAGCTTTACCCCGTTTGATAACTTCGATTGGCAGTTTAACCATGACGTTATAGCGAGGTATTCGGCCCCTTGTGAATTCGACCGTAATTTGTGCCCGCTATCTCCCGTGGCTTGCGTGGCACCCAGATAGGTACCAAGAGTCGTAGCAGAGCAACGGGGACGCCTGAGGCCGGAAATCGGTTCGGGGGACGGAAAGACGCTTTTGTCTTCTTCCTGACAGTTTATTAAACTCTTCGGCTAAGACGCTTAATTAACTGCCGTGAATAGGTAGTATTTTGAGTATAATACCGGAAACATCTATTATTCGCGTAATTTTAAGTTCTGTCTGATCATTTTTTTTGCTGTCAAAATCGTAATGAGGAAAACGAATTTATTTACCTATCCACACATATAAATATTACTTACCTACCTCCAAATAACTAGCTAGCTCCTATTTTGCTGGCTTGTTAGCTGCTGAAGTGATAAGTACATTTATAAAGTTAACCACCTACATATTGTAGGTACAGTCGGCATCACAGACTAATATACATTCTAACACTTTATTCTTTAAGAGATAAAAAGGTAAACCCTTTTATGATCGTGAGTCATCAAAATTTAATTTAATTAAAAGAATTCAATTACGTCTGACGACCCAGTTCAGGATTGCCATTAATTAGTCTACAAAATGCAACTCTCCACTTCTTCATATACATAAGTTCAAATTTAAAGCAAAAAACTGTTCTCGATCGGAACGCCAAATAGGAGACCATTTCATATTCACTCACGAAAATTTTCAGTTCTATGATAAAATATTTCATCACCAATAGATTTTGAAAGAGCAGTTGATAACAAAGATGATACCTAATTACAACTTGAGCACTAGATACTTTGCTAAGGTATAGATGGGTATTAGGTTATTAATTTTATTGTAGAGCCGGGAGCCTTGGGCCTCAGTTTATCGTCGACCAAATGCTGTCCGGCAAGTAACTCACTAGTTAACCAGTATAAGCGTGACCTCCAATCACATTCAATTGTTGTAAGATAAGTCTTACAACAATTGAATGTGATTGGAGGTCACGCTTATACTGGTTAACTATTAATCGTAAGCGATTGGTCAAACTGGAATGAGTTGAGAGGAAATGCCTAACAGGTTGCGAATCGCATACTTTTACATATTGGCATGAGAAACGGTGTTTTTACCCGGGTGGGAATTATCGTACCTAAGCTACGCTTATTTAGTGCTACCTTCCTGTATAAATTAATTACTAAGATCGAAACTCATCACTGTTCACAAATTGCTGTGTCGATACAAACCCGATAGGGTTTAACGACAATGTTAGATTTAACGAAATGTATTTTCTTTTATAAATGTAATAAATAAAATAAATAAAAAAATAGTTTTGCATACTCGGTGACCCCGTCGCTTCTGCGAGACATCTTTGTCAAGTGGCAGTAACGAATGCTGTCGTAAGATGGTTCTTGCTTGTGTATTTTTAGAATAAATATATTAATTTAACTTAACTGGGTATTTTTATGTACCTATGTCGGAAGATTGTCATGGCGCCTTTATAAAAGAAAAGTTGACAATCCTTTGTTCCAAGTTGGCCCATACCTATATACCTACACTACACCTGAGGTTCATGGTTTTGCTATGTGACATTTTCTTATTTTTTAGTGCGTTTTTTTTCTGAGATGGTACATCGACCTCAATCCTAGTACCATCCCGAATCTCCACCATTATTCGAATAAATTAAAAAAAATGCTAAAATTACTTTTCTTTTATTTTTTAATTAAGCTTATTGTGATGCCTAAGCTACATTATTGGAAAGTTTTATTAAAATAGCAGCTTTGTAGTTTTAGAGGTGGAACAAACATCTAAACATTCACGTTTATACTATATATTAGATTACGAGTACATTAGATTAGATAACATTTCAGCGAACAACCTAGGCACTTCGTAGAAATAGAGCACTTGCACTTGAAGCTATTGGCGAGTGAGATCAAAGTGCATAACCCTGTGAAGGCTTTTCTGGAACGTGTTCTGTTGGAGATGCCGATGGATGGACCCGGAAGAGTCTAAGACACAGTCAGATGTATTTGATATTGATTGATTACATTGACACAGAGTTTAACTTTAATAGTTCTTAGCATTGACTTCACTTACTTACCAGAATGTTGAGAAAATGTGTGAATTAGTTTTTGCTATCACTTGCGAGTTTATTTAACAATTCTTCAAAGATCAATCCTTCATGATAATCAATTAAGATGTCAAATATGTTGATAATATTGCTAATGTTGGATGGGGGAGAACTATCTGGAAGATTTTATATTCACGCAAATGTTTTCGAGTACTTATTCCAAACAAAAAGTCTAGGTACTTAGATAGTCTTCTCAGGAATAATATCTATAGGTCTACCCCACAAAAATACCCTAGCATATTAAATATTGCAATAATAAATAAGTCTGATTATTTTTCAGATAAATGGCCTGTATTATTAAACTTTCTGAAATATTATTGGCAGTGTAATCAGCTTAATGTTCATGAAGTATTTACAAATCACTAAAGAAACGACTCAATGTTTTCGTTTTCATTGACCGCATTTTAGCGTATACTTACGTTAACGTCAGTCGTAAAGTCGTAAAGATAGGTCAATAGTCAATTTACATGCATTTTAAAACGGGTTCAGCAAACGTATGTCGGACGGATGTTGACGTTGAAGGAAATTGCACTTAGCCTACTTCGATGTATTGCATATGCTTAATGTCACCACGTTGCTTGACAACACGGACAATGCGTCTTTGCCACCCTCTTTCATAATTGTGTCATTTAACATACATATGTATAAAACTATTGTGCTATATATGCTTCTTTTATAATTGTTTTGAGTTAAGTTCAGTACCTACGAATTGTACAGGTACAGTTCAATGGTCTTCCTTTTTTTGCATGCGTTCGAAACCTATAGTATAAACAATTATACGATTAAATTCATTTTCATAAAAATTGTCGTCCACTGACCAGGAAACACGTTTCAGAGCTATGGTTAATACTCGTACTCAAGTAAGTGGTCAATGGAAGTTAAGATAGCCTGTTTATCAAACCTATTTTGGTTAACATTTCGATAAAATCGTTATGTCTACCTGCCTCTTCAGACGTTAAATAGGTACTTACAATCAAATTGAATCCTGATGAGATTAACAAAGCGCAAATTTAATGCTACCGCTCCCGCTAATAGACTTTGTTCGTAACAAATTAGTTAAATAACGTTTGAGGCTACCAGTCTTTAACTACTTCATTTCAATCAGAGTCGAACAACTCGAATCCTGTCACACGAAATTACGAACACCTTAAGTCGCCCGTTCAACAATAGGTTTGGCCTCAAAGTGCTCAACTCAATCCCTAAGCATCTTAGGTAATGTCTAAGTTAGAGCGTTCGGCGAACACAAGAACGCTCAACTTTAATTAATTTCATACTGGGCGTCCATTATATGCCTTGCTTGTATATTGTATATTGATGAAGGGGGTGTTTCTTCATGCATTTGAATCTAACTCTAACAGCGTTTGTGTTTATTTTTACTTAATATGTTTCCTTAGAATAGGCAGAAGACCATTATTTATTGAGCCCGAGCTCGGAATATTCATAATTGTTAGTATTTACTAACAGTATCAAGCAATACTACGTTGAGTTCAAAGATTTTTATAATAACTCTATTATTATTATTTTATTCCACTCTGCTATTGTTATCTGTCATTTTTAAAGGCATTCACTCAAAATACAATGACATGGATAATAAATCGTCGAAAACTCTATAATGCTCTATGATCCAAAAACAAACTGTTTAATAGCGTGCTGTTATGATTTATACATATTTCATACCTAATAGCACTGTCAGTGTGCTAACTTCACAAACAAATATTTCGAAATAAAAGTTTTATTTACAACCAAACATTGGTATATTATAAGTTATTTACTAAAATAAAAATAAAACATCATCAATTGTTATGTTTTATCACTTCTTGTTATTATTTGTAAAGATAAACAGTTCAGATTCGGTTTGATCCGGATTCGGTTTGTTTTGGATGGCAAATGCAAGCAAATTAGAAACACCATGAACAAGAGGTGTCATATTTTTGATTTCCCACCAACATCCCAGTTTAAAATTAATAGTCGTAAGATTATAACTATTAGTTATTAAATATACTAAGAATTTATTGGTATTTGTGAAGAAAAGTGTAGACGTTCCTTTTAAAACGAACTCAGAACAAAATAACTCTACTCCTGAAGAAATTGCGTGAGGTGCAAACTTTGTAGCTGAAACGTCTAAAAAATGGTATTTATCAAAAATTTGTTGTAGAAAAAGTATAGTATGCACCGGTGTATAACTGGTCTTAAAACGCTCGTGGTGTCATAATATGCCCGCTTTTGTAGCGCGTCAGGAATGTTTGCGGAGGAGCGCACGGATGGGTTCCACGCGATCATCCGCAAGAAAGTGGCCTCCCTGCTCTGGCGCGCTCGGAGCAGCAGCAACAGCATCCTGATAATGTTGTCAAATAAATTTGACTGCTCCATTTATAATAAGTGGAGGCAGATAATGCTTGGCATATAAATATAAATTTAATTCAATTTTATTTAATATCATTTAATATATAATACAATTTCTAATGTAATAATTCATACTAACATAGTTTAATGATGTACTGTACTAACAACTTTATGGGCTCCTGGCCTGAAATAAATAAACAATCATAATAATAATAGTAGTTTATGCAATTAATGTATGCTTTTTAAGTCGAGTACCACGTTTAGGCCACGAAGCTTGCTGAGTGGCCTAATTAAGGTACGAGACTTAAAAAGCTAATTATATAACTATTGTATACAATACTTTTTCTACGAGTCAACGGAAATAATAATTTATTAAACAAACTTGGTATCTATTGAAAATCGCCCTGCTGAAATGAAGCGCAGCAGCTTAGTAATTTTGCGCATCAACGCGTCTTCACAGTTATCTTATACAGCTCCTGGATTCATAAGATGACTGCTGGCGGTTATCTTATGAAACCATACGAGCTCCGTCACCAGCTGGTAGAGCTCCAGGATTAAAAAGTATGTGATCTTAGTTTCGTGTACGAAATCTTAATTCAAAGATTAAAGTCGACGAGTAGAAAAAATACAATTAAAACAGATAGAACGTGATAAATTGGGTTATCTTTGGTATTTATCCGCGCTTGTTAAGGTTGGTGCGCGGTGAAGCCACAAAGCCAGAGCCTTGGAGTAAACTAACAGGGCTTTATTCTCCATTTCGTGCCCCGACTAGTGGTAGCGCGCAGCAGTGATTCGTGGCATGATGAATTTAGGACAATTTTGTGAAAAGTACTGATGTCACCAGCTTTCTGTCAAAGGATGGAAGGTTTTGGACCTGAATCTACACGTTCTGAATAAGTGTTTAGTAAACTCGACGGACGGATGGATAACTATGTGACGTTTATCGTACAGTGACCATTAGTAGAAAACCGCATTTTTACTACTTCCAATGTAACGTTCGATAAGTACTCACTTTGTGAACGCCCAATTAAGTATAGTGAGAATCAAATATTTAAGATGGCAATGTCATGCTGCGTAAGTATGCTTGTCATTCGTATCATAATTTATATACTGGAATTTTTTATTGACAAAAATATAAAGTTAGATACAATAGAAATTAAAAAATATGTACTCTAAAACTAAAACAATATTAATGCTAATCTAATAGATTCCCGGGACGGCAGGTACCTGGCGCAAATGTACCCAACGCGCCAACGATATGTGCTGCACCGTTTACATATATTATTATAGTTGCTGTACTCTATAATTAACATTTATTTTCATGTACATTAAAATTTGTCTATTAATTAATTGTGCAAACCGCTGCATGACAACAATATGAAGTTTCCATAATAAGACAATGAGAGGCACCTCAAACAGTAAGTATCTAGCATATTTTTGTAAATTCACCGGTCTTATTCCTTTTCTGTAATAAAGTTTTTTTATGAAACCTGGGGATGTCCTTTTAGAAGTCTACGATACATGCAAAGTCATAAGACATCCGGAGCCGTTTTAGCAAGCGTTCCAATGACAGCACGAGATATCTCTAGCTTCCACGTGGTCACAGATTTTTCTACTCGGAAGCCATTTTCTTGCAAAAGTTGAAGTGGATGGATGTATAGCAAATAATTGCGATATCCTGTGGTGTCATTCAACAGCTACCGTAAGAATAGCAAAAAGAAAAACCCACGAAAACCCAATGCGCGATGATATAATTTGACGTCAGTATGTCATAGGGATGTCTCCATTTTGCAGCGGCATTCTAGGCATGTCTCACTTTGTCTTATCTTATCTTATCTAGGTGAGGGCCCTATCGGATGCACTTCAACCCAGTGGGACCTTTTGTGCATTTGCCCTCTCCTTTATGCCTGCTCCCAGGCGTGCTCCATCATTTCCACAAAACGGATGATGCAGTTTACCGGGAGCGCTTTGAATTCCTTTGGTTGAGGATAGCCGTTACCAAAGTAATTCATTATTTGTCTGGCAAGGGCATGACATTCACACAATTAGTGTTCCTCACTCTGTCAATAAGGCTGTATGCAATCTTTGCCCAAAGGTTGTCCTCTATTAACCCATTCGAGGTCGAGCAACGTTACGTGTGCTACGCCGTAGCGCGTAGCAGTATTTCTCAGCTTTGTAGCGGAAATCGCTTGTGGAGGCATGAGTCACTTCCAAGAGACGCTACGCGCTACGCTCGTAGCCTTTCAAATGATTTTCCTCGTATGTAGCGGAAAGTGACTACGGCGCAGGCGCCTACTAGGCGGGTTCCGGGGAGTGAAAGTATTAAGTATCTACTTTATGCTATTTTATGCAAAGATCGATTTCAGTGGGTAGGTAAATATTCCGAGGCCAGAATACTGGAAAGCTCTGTAAATTTAATTAATATTTATCAGCGTGTTATTATGTTAATGGACCCTATCAATTAGGTGCGACCGAGTTTTATATTATGGGCATTATGGCAGTCGAAAACATGTAGATACAATATCAGTAATTACAAATGATCGCTATCGATCGCGAATCAAATACTTACAAAACAGGAACACATTATTTTAGCCTAATAAACTCTCTGAACATGGAAGTTACGTAACATAATAAACAACTTTAGTTGACAAACCCCCGACATTTTCATTTCAAAGTTCAATATCTCAATACTGGCTGAACCGAACGGTCCATTCGTTTATGAGCTACGATGCCACAGACAGACACACATATACACAGAAACACAGACACGACAAACTTATAACACCCCACTTTTTGCGTCAGGGGTTAAAAATTGTAAATAAGATACTACTTAAATCATGAATGATCACTGCCTTCAGGATTCTATTTCGGCGTCTTGAAAATAAACTATTGATATTCGGGTACTTTATTGACATTCATAGATGCATGTAATATAACGAAATCGATAAAAAGTACTTCGACTTTGAGATCCATCTAAAGGAGTTGCCGAAGGTCTTACTTATAAGTCTAATTATAAATAAAATAAATTAAAAATAAGAGTAATAGCTATAGCAACGGTAATGATACGAATAAATAAATAATACGGGTGCATTTGTGCAACCATAAAAGGTGTCGTTGCAGCAACGTGGAGGGAATAAGTTGCTTTATTATACTGCGCCGATCGCAAACTTTATTGTTTCACTATGCACCGGTACAACGGCCAACTTCAATATTGCTTGACTAACAATCTATTTGAATATTTTTCATACCCGTGAAGAATGAAGCTACTGGTTTGTGCTTACGTACTTGTACTTTACTTAATTTTCGTTATACTTATACCTATGCATTTATTGTAGCAAATCTCTCAGGCCGTTTTTTAGGGTTCCGTACTCAAAGAGTAAAACGGGACCCTATTACTAAGACTCGGCTGTCCGTCTGTCTGTCTGTCTGTCTGTCTGTCTGTCTGTATGTCCGTCTGTCACCAGGCTGTATCTCATCAACAGTGATAGTAACACAGTTTTTTTTTCCATATCTTTTTGGAGGTGAACTACACTTTATATGCATGAACGCCGGCGCCCGAGGGGACGCGCCGAGGGATATATGATTTGTATTGCTGCAGCGATCAAAACAATGTGGCTTTTATAACACAAAAAAGAATGCGTCTAAATATTATTATTGTATTTGGTTACTTGATTATTAACAATACTTATTTAAAGAACACTACTTCAATTTGTATATTTACTCACAAATTCAAACATTATATTATAGGTATCGCTATCAATGCGTGCCTCTCATTCCAACCAAAAAAAAATAAAAATAAAATAAAATATGTACCTATCAGGGAAGGTATTCAATACACGATCGATATTTGATAGAAACTTTTATCTATCTGTCTGTTTGTATGTGTGTAAAGTTATGTCAATTGTTGCGGACAGAATACTGGTTTTTGATTTGATTTGATTTGATTCTTTATTTATAAAATTGGAAATTTTACATGTCATCAATTATAAGAACTACTACTAGGTACTTATGTTCTATGTATGGGTAGGTACTATAGTTATGGCCAATAGGTATTTAGTTGGTAGGTACACAATATGTCGTCTAAAGCTATTATTTTATACTTACGTCAGAGTGAGACATTACATTATAGTACATTACTTACCTAGGGCGGTTAAACAAAGAATGTCTCAGATCGCAGGTATTTGACGCCCGAGCCGTAGGCAAGGGCGATAAATATGCGCTCTGAGGCTTTCTTTATTACCGCCCGTGGTGAGTACAAAATTTTACGTCTCTATCTGGCCAGGAAGTGGGGTTTTACGCACGCGTACGTGCGGTAATTCCTACTTTATGGCCAGGTATGACGTAAAAAGATTTACATTACATTATAGTACATTACTTACCTAGGGCGGTTAAACAAAGAATGTCTCAGATCGCAGGTATTTGACGCCCGAGCCGAAGGCAAGGGCGATAAATATGCGCTTTGAGGCTTTCTTTATTACCGCCCGTGGTGAGTACAAAATTTTACGTCTCTATCTGGCCAGGAAGTGGGGTTTTCCGCACGCATAGCTTGCGGTAATTCCTACTTTATGGCCAGGTATGACGTAAAATTAATTACATACAAATTACATTACAATGTCATGATGACCTATTATATAGTATACTTAAACTCGTTTACACTGTAACAAGCTAGTTTACTGAGCAACCTTTTTACTGAGCAACCTTTTTAGTTTTTTTGCAATGATTGTGTCACTGGCTGAGTTTTTAATATCGTTCGGGGTTCTGGGGTTGCATAGTTCGGGGTTCTGGGGTTGCATAGTTCGAAGGAATACATAGTTCAAGAAATAGTTAGGTACGTCAAAAACGTGTCACGGGGTGAAGGCCCAAGTAGAAACAAGCAATGGCGCGTCAGGTGTAATCTTGTAAAGCTTAGTGTGTTGTCTTTGGGGCTTGTGGGATTACAATATAACTGAGTACACGACACACGTTATTTAAACCAACACAACCAACATTACTTTATTGTTTAATGTGTTTTAGGGCGCTTTTTCATTGCCATTTATAGGCACTCGTAGGCGGTAAGTTCTTAAAAGCTACGTTTAATTACGGACGCGTATAAAAGTACATTACAGAAAAATTTGGAAAATTTGAGAGTCAGTTATAAAAAAACACAAAAACCTTTTCACTGAAATATTACTTTTGTCAATTACTTAACGTGATGGATTTTTCAGGCACAGAAGACGAAATGTAAAAAAACAATAGCTCAAAAAAAAAAAAAAACTCGTAACTGTAACTGGTGAGGAGCGCCATGGGACATTCCCACCTGTTACCATCAAATTGTTACCACTGGTAACAGCTGGGATTATTTTTCCCATCTTTTACCACTAAAGTACCTACTCGGTGCCGAGTACTTTAGTGGTAAAATATGGGAAAAAATTCCAGCTGTTACCACTGTAACAAATTGGTGGTAACAGGTAGGAATAACCCAGCACCATACCTAACATAGTTAGATACATATTGATAAATTTTGGCCCATGTTATAGACATGCAATTTAATAAAACTACAGGCTCTCTATAATTTAAAGGTTCCTCTCTCTGTCGCTCTAACCACCGGGAGAATAGGTCCTGTATCGCTGCGGCACCCTAGCTTAGGTTTTGTATAATTTGTTTATTTTGGAATATTTTTGTTTCTGTATTATACTTTTCATTTACATATTGTAAAAAATCTAGCCTAGGTATGATAAAAAATAAAGTAATACATAAGTGTACAAATTCCCAAAATGTATATATTTTTTAGTTTCGCAAAATGATTATTTCTTATAAATAATGTTATATTATTTATGATAAAAAATAAAAAAGAGTATAATTGCAAGTAAACCGTTTACAAATTGATTGCCGAAACGAAACGCAACAAACGCGGCTCGCCGCTCGGGCAGTGTCATACTTTCTAGCGCGAGCGGTGACATGGTATCGTACGGAATTCAAACTCGCATCAAAAAATGTACGAGAAATGTACGAAATTGTACGCTAATTAAAAAAAGTACAACACGTACTCACGAGAAAACAATGATCAATCTGTCACCGCTAGGAAGCATACTTCCTGGCGGGCGCTATCTATTATAGCGGTAACATGGTAACGTACGGAATTCAAACTCACATCAAAAAAATGCACGAGATATGTACAAAATTATAGGATAATAAAAAAAAATACTACATATACTTACGAGAAAACTATTGGTAAGAAATAACATCGCAGCGCCTGAATTAAATATCGTGGCAAAAACAATAAAATTTGCCACGATATTTAATTCAGGCGCTGCGATATTATTTCTCACAAATAGTTTTATCGTAAGTAAAAATAGTAATCTTTTTTTTAACTTAGCCTACAATTTCGTACATTTCTCGTACATTTTTTTGATGTGAGTTTGAATTCCGTACGATACGATATTACCGCTATATTAGATAGCGCCCGCCAGGAAGTATGCTTCCTAGCGGTGACAGATTGATCATTGTTTTCTCGTGACTACGTGTAGTACATTTTTTTAATAAGCTTACAATTTCGTACGTTTTTCGTAATTGTTTTGATGTAAGTTTGAATTCCGTACGATACCATGTCACCGCTAGAAAGTATGACACCTCGGGCCTCCGCTAGATCCTAAACATCTAGGAACTGCCGGATTATCGACACGCACACATCCATACCAACAAAAGTAAACAAGACACCTATATAATATTTAACAATTTCCCAGTCGCTGTAAATCCTCCTTCTTTGCGGAGTGAATACGCCGTTTCCAATAATCCCATGATCCTTATTTACTAGCGGAGGCTCGCAGACCGCGTCCTAAGCCGTGCGAAAATTCGCAACTAGTACAAATGTATATATGTTGCTCTTTCAATGCCACTCTACTCGTTTGTACTTAGATTATACTACGTGTTTTGACAATTTCCGTTAATTGCAAGGTGTATATCAAATAAAGTTAATTTCTCCAAGACAGTAGTATCTTAACTCTTACTGTTATCAAGATATTCAACGTTTAATTTTATCAGTTTTGCAAATTTAACCAGTGTAATTGGCTCTTAACTGTGACGTCAACAGCTTTTTACATTTTGTAAGGTTCCTAAACACTACAAAAAGGTTTACAAAGTGAGTTCATTCGATATTACATACTTTTTACATACATATTTTTTATTTCATGTGTTTCAAGACCCTTGTACAATAAGACATTAACCGCTAGGTAATGGTACGTTAAATTATTCTGTACAAATATAGAAAAAAAAACCTTTTTATTTTCAAGAAATAATTATGCTATAATTTGTTTTTGTGAATGTACTCGGCAATATGCCGAAATTAACGATAAGTACCTACAGTTAATTTATAAACTATCATAACGTACGCTATCGGTAAGGATTGTTAGTTCATTAATCTTACGCGTCAGATTAAAAGCTGTCGATGATCATGAAAATGATGACGTCGCCGTTATGTTGGCTGGACCAAAGTTGTTTTATTTCATGAATGATAGTATCATATTACATACGAAATGCATCTGACATGTTTCTGTATAAATCATATTTGTAAATAGTGATAACCCTAGTAGGTATGTGAATTATAACAAATCGAGGTCTGCAATTCCATAATAATTTTGAATTCATCGTGCACCCAAGCATTGGAGCCACTGGTTTTATCAAATTGGCTGTATGTTATCATTACCTCAGCAGTGTGGCAAACAAAGCCATTCTTTACAGTTACTGGCTCTCTATACTTCTCTCCGTAACTACTTATAACATTAGAAACGAGTGCTTCGTATTTTCGAACGTAATCATCAAGTAAATAATTTCACTAATACCGAATTAAAAAAACGGTATTAACGGCAAAATAAATGTTTCTAGTATTTAGCTGTAGTTCTCTACTTTTAGTTTTGTAGTTGCTTATTAAATTTGTAGTTCCGTACCAAACTGGTAAAAAGGAACCTTTATGGTGTGACGCTGTATGTCTGTCCATCTGTCACAACTCTATATACCTAAGTAGGTATATCAGAAAATAAATTTTTAATTTCTATGAAAAAGGACCGATATGAAGAAAGGCAATGCAATGTTCTAACTGTTACCTAATAATTATTATAATCCTATAATATATTAATATAATATTATAATCCAGAACACAAAGTCGCTGTGGCCGAAATCGGTCAGGACAGCACCATCATCATCATTATAGTTATAATAATAATTTATTATTGCGGTCAATGTGTTAATTTTGGTTTATTAAACAAATATCTGTCAAAAATTAAATTATTGGTACAGTCACCGGCATCAATATATGACGGATCAAAGGCCGCCAGAATATCTGACACGCTCTAATGGCTCTAGGAATACAGTTGTCTTCAGATATTTTTGCGGCCTTTGTTCCATCATATAATATTGATGCCTGTGACTGTACACGCTATTACCTGTTGCCGGCTATACCGTCATCAACTACTCATTGAGACGATTCTAACGAGCCCAATCGCAACGGGGTTATGTCGGTTAAGTACCGAATTCCCATGGCCACATTCTGTCTCCATCATCATATCAGCTCTATGGTACCATAATATAGAATTGTCATCCAAACTATACCTTTACCCCAAATTGCAGCTCAATCAGATAACGGCAATTGACTGAAAAATAGATTGCAAATTTTGACGGACAATTTACTTACATATTTATATACTTAATACAGTAATATAAGTATAGATGTACAGTGCAAATTAAATAAAAGCTTGCAAAAAGTCGATGTTTTGTCTAAGAAAATAACAAGTCTAAATAACTTTTATTAATAATAAGATTTAATTAGTTTCACTACGTCGTGCGATGGTTTAAATATTATTAAAAACTCGTTTCTCTCACTTTAAAACATGTTTCACTGAAGCATGAACGACGTGTTCGTCATGATTGTTATTAGGACCATGCTTTATGTTTTCAACGTCATAAATAAATAAACAATAAACGAATCAGTTTAAAGTTAAGAATAGTTTTTGTGTGGTGGAAACATAAATGGGATTTTTATGCCGTTGTAGAAAAGAAAACGAAACTGTTGAACATTTCTACATATTTATATTACGCATTGTACATGATAGTTTATTTGTTGATTTTTTAACGTTTTTTTTAACCCTTTATGCACTTTACTGAAGTCGAAAAGCGAACCACGGAGACATATTTTTGTTCATTACTTCCGGTTTCAAGCACGAAATAAATATAATTGGGATTTGCCCGGCGATTAGTTCAAATTTCTATGAAACTTATTGTTATGGTATACTATTTGAGAGTTTCATCAGTTTAAATAAAGGAATGAGTATTACCTATTCACGAAACCTCCATGAGTGATGACCGGAGGCAAGTAAAGAAACAGCAAGGCGTACAGTATAATCGATGTTCTCTTAAACGACAGATGCTACAAACGGGTACTATCAATCTATTCTCCTCCGGCCTCACCTCCCCCACCCAAGGGGTGAATTGTTATTCACGTCCCATTACCTCAATTTTTTAGAGTCGAGGTGCCTGAAAAGAAACCCTTTCACTTATTGTGTTTCATTTGTGAATAACTGAAGGACCATCGTGAAATTAAATTTCATTATTTAAATTTGTATTCATCTTTAGTACTTTAAATAATGATTTGTTTCTTGATGCAGAAACGACTCCAAAGAAGAGGACCATTTTAAAATTATAGACATATATGAGTAATCTCTGAATATATATGATATAAATATAATGAGTCTAGTATGATATAAATGTACAAATCAAGAATCGGAAGTGGGAAGTCATTTCAAGCTAGAAACTTAGGCAATGGGAAAACGCGAGAAACATGTGTCTATAATAGATGAAAGTACACCGCACACGTTCGTGAATCGAGCAAACACGACGAACTCGGCGGGCCGGCCCGAATGCGTGGAGTCACGCGCGGCCCGCCGTTCTATAATTCAATAAGACGATCCAAACGCCAAGTGGAATCGAATGCTTCCTTTACACAACACATCAAGATTAAATAAAGTTAATCACCCCGCCCCACTATTAAGTATATTGCTTGCGTTATCGTCCAATGAGAACCAAGACAATATGATATTATATTTTTAATATCATCTGTAAAACTTAAGAATTCTCATTGTAAAACGTTCTGGAATGTTATTGACACTTCATACGTGTTAAGCCTGTTTTTCCCACCGTTCATTTAACTACGAAATACATTAATAGTTATTTGTTCAACAAGAGAGCAAAGTAGATTTTTGCTGCGAGTGTTGATGTTGAGTCCCGAGCAAGCGAAAGATTCTATATTTGAATCACGAGCGTAGCGAGTGATTCAAATATAGAATCTTGAGTGTAGTGAGGGACTCAAAGGCACGAGATGCAAATATCTTTGCTCTCGTGTGAAACATACAACTTTTCACCTCAGCAGTGAGAACATCGTCACGTTAAAAAATATATCGCTAGGCTTTTACGCACCTATAATATTCTGAATTTGTAATAGAGCACATCATAGTTGTAGTTGTAGTATCCACACTATGATGTTGATGTGTCACCAGTGCTCGATATCAAAATTAAACAGCTACTTTGACTCACGGAGTGAGCATAATCGCATTTTGCTCACTGTTTTCACGCAGCAAAATATGCTTGTTCGAGCTGCTGAGGTGAAAAATATATTTCACAAATTTATCCCTATTTAAACTTTCATGTCTAATATCGGAATGTACGTTAGGCTTAATATATAATTACCTATTGTACTCAGTTGACAAAGTGAAATCCCAAATAAATAGGATTAAATTTATTAAAATTACGTTTTCACCTCAGCAGCTCGAACAAGCATATTTTGCTGCGTGAAAACAGTGAGCAAAATGCGATTTTGCTCACTCCGTGAGTCAAAGTAGCTTTTTAATTTTCATATCGAGCACTGACATTTCATAGTGTGGGGTCTATTACAAATTCTGAATTTTTCAACTTTAGGAGCACTGTCACTTTCATTTTCATTACGAAAAAAGAATACGACACGAATAAGTCGATTCATAATTCGATATTCGAATTTAATAGTAGACCCCCAAAACGAAGCAAGTTACACGTTCGAAAACACTCTTAACATACTTATGAGTTTAAATTACTAAAAATATTAGTACGAAGGAATGTTATAAATTGAAGAGAAAAATACATGGAACATCTCAAATGAAGTCAGTTTTGCTTAAATAGGTCAACATGAATTTTCATACGCTGAACAATCAATGATTCTATTTTGAACAATCTTCATTTTTAAGAACATATACCACAGATGCAGTTTCCGAACGTACACCCGGCGCCCCGCCCCTTTAAAAAAATGGCGCGCTTTTAAATCGTTTACATTTTATTGGGTATATTATTCTTCATGCTTGCTATTGATATTAGTTTTGGATATATAAAAACGACTAGGATTCATTAATTATTTATCTAACTAAGAAATATAGTGAATTCATTGAAGAAGACAGTATTTAACAACAATACCTACGCTTAGTTTTCGGAGCGCACGCGCGACGCGCGTAAGCGTAACAGATATTAGATTGAATATTTCAAAAATAGCTCGAAAACATGAGTGAAATGTGGGAACATGAGTGACAGTATTTTAACAATAATAGGTACCTACGGTTAGTTTTAAGTGTAGTGCTAGTGTCACGCGAGACTCATAATAGATTACTAAAATGTGCTTTATAGTCTGTCGTGTCGCGCCTTGTCTCGCCCGCGCTCTCGCGTGCTTCTAGTAACTAAAAAGCGGCGCTGAGGAGTTAAAACAAGCAGTAATGAACCCCGAATCAAGTTTTGTTCCTGAATATCCACGAGCCGAATAGGTACGTAAATGCCTATCGATGTATTTTTTTAACGTGACGATGTTCTCACTGCTGAGGTGAAAAGTTGTATGTGTTACTCGAGAGCAAAGTATTTGCATCTCGTGCTTTTGACTCCCTCGCTGCGCTCAAGATTCTAACTTTGAATCACTCGCAACGCTCGTGATTCAATTTACTAATCTTTCACTTCCTCGGGACTCAAAATCAGCACTCGCAGCAAATAATAACTTTGCTCTCTTGAGATGTAGAAATAAATTATGCATTTGTAGAATATTAGTAATATTACAGTTAATGCATTCCCATTTATACAAGCTATTTAATAAGTCTATATATTAAATTGCAAAGTTCGTATGTATGTAAATTGCCCGTTTATAAATTGGCCACCAATTTTCCAACCACTTGCTAGTATATATGCGATTGAGCTGGTATGTGTCAATATTTATGGTCAGTGACAATGCAAAGTTTATTTTGTAACATTAATTTCCGAATTTCAATCCTACTGTAACTACCATGTACGTATGAACAAGTAAAAAACAACAGCTCAACTATAAGACCGTGCAATATCTCCTCCAGCACTATGGCGGTGGGACCTGAACAAAGCTTCATTATGCGTTTAGCTCATTAAATAAATTAATGAATACGATAAAAAGGTTTTTGGCACGCGCTTCCTTGATAGGGCTCATCATATAGGCATTGGCATTGTGTTGCCCTTGGTTCGCGGCGTGGCGTAGCGAGCGTGCAATTAAAATGTGAGCCATGATTTAAAAGCAAACATAAGCTTAGTTTAAATAACTAAAGGTGGAAGACCAGCGACGGTCGTAGCACGCCGGGATCATCAACTCATTTACAATCATATAAATGTTCTATTGAAACAGATTTCAATAAGTGTAATGAGTTCATTTAATTTTTAGGGTTCCGTAGCAAAATGGCAAAAAACGGAACCCTTTTAGATTCGTCATGTCTGTCTGTCTGTCTGTCTGTCTGTCTGCCTGTCTGTCTGTCCGTCCGTATGTCACAGCTATTTTTTTCCGAAACTATAAGAGCTATACTGTTGAAACTTAGTAGGTAGATGTGTTCTGTGAACCGCATTAAGATTTTTACACAAAAATCGAAAAAAAACATTAAGTTTACACAGAACTGAAACTCAAAATTTTTTTTTTCTTCAATCCCATACGTATCTATGGATAGGTCTTCAAAAATGATATTAAGTTTCTTATATCATTTTTTTCTAAACTGAATAGTTTACGCGAAAGACACTTCCTGTCCCCCACCTGTAACTTCTAAAATAAGAGAATGATAAAACTTAAAAAAAAATATGATGTACATTACCATGCAAACTACCAGCGAAAATTGGTTTGAACGAGATCTAGAAAGTAGTTTTTTTTTAATACGTCATAAATCGTAAACCGCAATTTATTTTACGGAACCCTTCATGTGCGAGTCCGACTCGCACTTGGCCGCTTTTTAATTAATGTAATGTAACGAGTTCGGTATACATATAAAACTATCGTCCATAAATAGGCATTAATCAGATAAACGGGTAGGTATACCATTCCTATGGTTATTATTATTGTGTCTCGCTTTGTCTATATGTAGTCATTTTTTAATCATAATGTAACTGACATGCAATTTGCTAACTTTATGATAAGTCACCGCTTGGCTCCACCCACACGTAGTATTGCGGAGAACGGAACCGGTTTTATATATAAAATATAGCCCAACTCCACCCATCCAGAAAGTCCATACGTCTATAAACAGATGAAAGAAGTTTTGAAATGATAAGTCACTTATCCGATTTCCAAACTACTTTCAACCACTGTGGTTGTCTCCGGAGATTATATACAAACTAACAAAGCTACAATCTCACAAATGATTGCACTTTAAATTATAAGTAGAAATATTGGTAGTAATATTATAGGTTAAACAAAAGTCATAAAACTAGGCATAATGAAATCTTAACGTCGCGCTCGTCTTAGAAACGGACGGAGTTGAGTGAGGGCGGCAGAGCTGTTGTTGATTAATATGCAGATTGCTAGTTAGTGCCGGGCCGAAGTTCGGCTGCAGCGCAGTTCAGCGGTGTCATATTGTATGATTAACCCGGCATCCCGTCCCGGCGGGACCTTGTTGCGAGAACAACTTCTAAAAAGTTAATAAAGTAAACTAACTCCTGTTCGGCGATACTTCAGCTGACTAATCAGTTTTTGACACATTTTAGTACTGGTCAATTTTACTAAACGTATGAACGATTCTTGTTAGCGTTTTTCCTTTGGATGCCGCCAATGTTAATAAGCGGTTATTATTCCGTTTTTTTGGTTATAGTCCACATACGGCGACGCGACTTCTCTTTAATTAATCTGTGATAAAAATACTAACATGCTAAAGCGGTTAACTATTTACTACAGGTTGTACTTTTTCTCTGTACGACTAAACTATGTAATTTTATTGTTTTATAACAGAGATTGTAAGTCAACACTAAATATTTACTAAGCAGAAACGTCCGTTAACGAAATTCTACACGATTAAACTGGAAAAATGAAAAATGATACGCCACGAGCGGGAATTGAACGCGCGACCTCTGGAAATCTTTCCATTACTCTTGACCAACTGACCTACCTCTAGTTTATTTGACATACATAATATGCTTAAACGTTATCTGAACAAACAAAAGCAGACGCCGTGGCACTATAAAATGGAGTCACTAACAAATGAAACAAAACTTTCGTGCTCCAAAATGTGAAGTGACAAAATGCACAGTTTAAGCCCAGCCGGAGCAATAAATGTAGTATTACTCTCTGCGGACATCGCTTCGCCTTTATAAGTAATGTAGCAACCCGGCCAATATACACGCCTTAAATTTTGTATGATTCATGTGGCACAGCTCCTTTAGTATGTATTATTAAAAATCTACATAGTACATTAACGTTAGAATATTCAATAAGTATCAAAATTAACAGAGCTGATCAGTTTTGCAACATCGCATGTTGTAAAGATGTTTACGTTATGTTTTATCTCTGAAGAATCTTCACAGTTCGCGTCTATTTAAAAAAACAGAAGAAATGGTGGACCGTTGTCATTATTATGTAAGCGGGTTATAGAAAAAAAACTAAATTGTCTTTTCTGCGGTTGAAAGTGAGCACTTTGGAGTATTGGATACCTATAATATCAATTTAAGTATAGGTAGGATTTTGATTTCTGACGAACATTAGGATTTCCATGTTTTTCGCGTCTGGCATTTAAGTAGGTAATAGCCAGTTCTTATAAACCACTCTAAATACACAATTTAATATTTGTGTTATAATTGCATCAGTGTTTATTTACAGATGGGTTCCGTACTTATATTAACATTTAACCACGAAATACATGAGTGGGCGAATTACAATAATAGACAAAAATATTTGTGTTTAACTAAAGAGCTCGTAAGTTCAAACTATGGTTGAATGTCACTGGCTATCCACGCTACTTCGGTCTCAGTAGATTATACTAAATTCAGTCACGCAAGAAAAATCGGATGTTTTTAAATTGAAAAACCAAACGTCACAACACAATTACCTACTTACACATGGTCCTCTAAAACCTAAAGTTAACGAAGAAACGTGATAACTAACCATTATAATCGCAACCTCAAAAATATAAGCGAAGGGAAATACGAGTCAAAAATCTGAATCAAAGTCAGACGTTTAATCGAACGATGAAATTGTGTATCACCGGCTATAACGTCTGAATGTGAGATATTGGACGCAAATTCTCCAAATAGCCCAAGGGAGTATTAGAGCAACATACTCCGCATGCTTTCACAGAGATAGACGGAGCTCGCGTGGATGAAAGTCTCTGATTTACCGAGTCTAACGCAAAATTCTTCATCGCTCAGGTTCAAAAAATGCGTTGTACAAATAAAATTTGCCTGGCGTTATCAATTGATGAGATTACAAAAGTGATAAGATGTTTTCTATAATCGAGCGCTAAAATATATGGGTTGTTTTTCGAGGTACAGAAAAGATACATACCTAGTCAACCGCAATGATAACGGATAGGCACTTTACACGTATTAAGTACCTATGTCATTACATATATAGGCGTCATTACTCGTTTTCAATTTATATTCCCAAATAATAATGAAATTACCGATTTAGGAATATATTAATATGCTTGTCACCCAAATACCAATAATTAATTTCACCTTTCCGCCGACGCGACGAGCACTGAGAAAATTACCTTAGGTAAATCAATTATGAAATTAAAAAGGTGATGTTATCATTATTATTACTAAGACGCAATGAAAAAAAGTGCAATATAATAGTTATGTATGCTACAAGTGTGGAAAGTATGTGATTTCCGACGATTGTCATTTTATACATGAGCGAGTCGGAAATCATCTTTTCACTTCTCATGCTCGCAAAGTTTGCCTTTGTGCTGGATGTATGCTGCACAAAATGCCACTTTTATGCTCTAGTGCACAAAGTAAAATTGTTTTACAGACTAAGATAATCGGGCCTAACAGCCACACACACAATAAAACTTCGTAGAATATGTCATTTGATTAGATTTGCTTTAATAAATTTCACATCCGTGTTTTCCATTACTAAATGAATAAAACCAGATAACATAGGAGTCAATTATTATTTTAAAACGTATTAAGCCATTAAATGACTTGGCAGTATGAAGTACCTAAGTCTAATATCACGTGTCGAAAATTAAAAATTAAAACTTTAAAAAGTTAAGTGACAGGAATGAGCTATTTATTTTATTTTATTTTGTAATTATTTGTTATTATCTCGCAATGGAAGTGAAAAGCAGTGTGTATAACTCGGGCATAAATTAGCCATTTAACCCCTCGACTTAACTATCCACCCGAGCCACCGGCGAGGGTGGATAGTTAAGTCGAGGGGTTAAATGGCTCGTTTTATGCGCTTGTTGTACAATCTACTATTACGCGCGTGTATCATACAACATTTTACTATGCCTTGTGCGAGTCAGTATGTCAGTTTAAAATAGAAAGTTTAAAATTAAATTTACTTAGGTTTTCAGGTATGAGTATCTGGAGCTGCATTTAACAACTTCTCCACTTCTTTTGCTGTCATATTATTAACTTAAAACCAATGTTTTGTGGGTTTGGAACGCAATTAATTTTGAGTAACTCATTATGATCCACAACAAAAAGACACTGTACCGTCGTAGTTCCAAGAATCAAACTGAAAATTGTGGAACGCAATAATAATTATTTATTGATTAGTCATTTTCACTTGACATTTTTAACAAATTTACACAAAACAACTCCAATTTTTTTTCCTACCTATTCTTCTAAGTTGGGCCCCGAAGGGGCCCTTAACTAATTGCCTATAACTCTACGAGTATATACATAATGCAAGAAAACAACAAGGTTTTAAATACATGCGCGCTCAACGTTACATTCAAACTGCGCATGAGCAAATAGCCGCCATGCCGTGTCGCAAAAGGCATAAGTAAAATATGCGTTGAGCCAAACATATAAAGTAAATATTTCAAACTTCTTTATTTATTGAATTATTGATCAAATTGAAAATTTAGAACGATTATTAAACTTTTTACAAATTATTAGTTTGTATGAAAGAAAAAGTGTAATTGAAAGATTTGTTTTAAGTTTTTGTGATGAAGTTAAATAAAGAAGTATGCAAGTTAAAGTTATATTATTATTTAGACAATAATCACGACAACAATGTATGTAGATTACGGTGATGACATAAGTGACATGTGAAAATATAACAAACATAAGGTGGCCATAGCAACCAGTCTGTAGATAATAGAAGAGTGGTATACAGTCTCTTCACACCCTCTGAACTTTTAAGAATTTATAAATTCTAATTAGAAATTCTTTTCAGTCCAATTTGTCCACTCAATTCTTCCAATCTTGGACCATAGAGTGGCTTGGTGAGCATGTCAGCTAGTTGCTTAATAGACGAAACTTGTTTTACTATTAGTTCTCCATTTGCTACACACTCGCGAACAAAGAGATGTTTAATCTTGATATGCTTTGTTCTTTTGTGGTATTCATATCTGGGATTCTGAGATAATTTTATAGCCGATTCGTTGTCTAAGTAAAGTTCGGGTTTTTCAACGTCAACTAAACCTTTTAAAAGGCTGTTTATCCACAATATTTCTTGTGCAGCTTCGCTAGCCGCAATTATTTCTGCTTCTGTGGATGAAATTGAGATGGTTGTCTGCCTTTGACTTCTCCAGCTAATGGCAGCTCCAGAGAGCAGACAGACCATTCCTGATGTTGATCGTCCAGTCGGTGAATCCCCAGCGAAGTCTGAGTCAGAAAAACATATTAATCTTCCGGGTTCCTCTTTAATGTGATAATACACCAGGCCTTTGTCTGTGGTTCCTTTTAAATAACGGAAGATCCGTTTGACTAGCATGACGTCTTTTGCTGTGGGTGTCTCCAGGTTTCTTGACGCTTTGCTAACAGCGTATGCTATATCGGGTCTTGTTCCCACTGCCAGGTATGTAAGGGCTCCGACAGCTTGTCTGTAAGGAAAAGCGGGGGTGTTTTCTACACTCGCTTCTGAATCGTTGATACATTCTTTGATTATGGGCGTCGGTGTTGGTTTGCTGTTCAGCATACCGAACTTTCCAAGAACCTTTTTTGTGTAATTTTGTTGACTGAGTGTTATTTCTCTATTATCAGTTTTGATTTCCATGCCTAGGAAATAGGAGGCAGGTTTGAAAGTTATTTTGAACCTTGTTTTCAGTTCCTCAATGAACTCGTCAGCTGCAGCAGTCGTATTTGATGCCACAAGTCCATCATCAACGTAAAGTCCGATTAAGACTTTGGACTGGCCTCTAATTCTTATGTATAGGCAAGGATCTGCTTCGCTTTGTTGGAATCCATAATTTTCTAAAAATTCGGCAATACATGAGTTCCAGCAACGCGGTGCTTGTTTCAACCCATATAGGCTGCGCTTGAGCTTACAAACGCGTTTGGTTCCGTCGTGGAAGCCTTCAGGTTGTTTGACGTAAATTTCTTCCTTGACTGATCCGTTAAGGAAGGCTGTTGCCACATCAAACTGTCGTAGCTTTAAATTTTCTTTAGCTGCAATTGCTATGATTGCTCGTATGGTGCTAAGGCGCGCCACAGGACTAAATGTCTTATCGTAGTCCACGCCTTGTTGTTGGGAGTAACCTTTAACAACAACTCTAGCCTTAAATTTATCGACAGAGCCATCTGGATTCATTTTCAATTTGTAAATCCAATTGCATGGTAGTGCTTTTCTTCCTTTAGGTAAATTCACCAAGTCCCAAGTTTGGTTCTCATGCAGTGAATTTATCTCGCTCAGCATGGCTTCGAGCCATTTTTCTTTGTAAGGAGATTCCAGTGCTTGCTTGTAAGTTTCCGGATCCTTAGGTAGATTTTCGACGTCAGCGACAGCTGCCAGTACAAAGTCATCGTACCGTTGTGGTCGCTGTATCGCTGGTCTGTTTCTCAGATTATATGGCTCCAGTTCAGGTTCAGGTTGAGGTGCAGGTTGAACGTCGTCGTCATTCTCTTGTTGGTTCTGTTCGTCGTTTTGATGTCCATTCAATTCGGGTTCAGGTTCGACAGTGTCATCATGTTCATGATCAGGGAGTTCGAAAAATTCTTGTTGTTCATCGTCCGTGTCATCTTCTTGATCAATGATTTCAGCTTGCTGAGTGGAATCTGGATCGTTTGGAATTGAACTCGGTTCGACTTGAGCATTTTCAATCTCGATGTTTAGATCAAATTTTGACGTCGACTTCGTGACAGAATGAGTAAGACTATGTATATTGTCAACAGGATCTGAATAGAACTTTGTCTGGAGAATTCTGACATCTTTGGAAATTAATGACTTGCGTTTATTTGGAACATATACCCTGTATGCCTTGCTGGTATCAGAATATCCGACGAATAGTCCTGGAATTGCCTTAGGTGCAAATTTTGAACCCTTGGCACGGCCTTTCAGAAGCACGAATGCTTTAGATCCAAAAGTGTGGAGATGATGGATGCAGGGTTTTCTTAGAATCCATTTCTCAAATGGCGTTCTGTTTTCTATAGCACTGTTTATGCTTCTATTTGTGCAGGACGGCATAGAATAAACCCGCTATAAACATAAAATTGCAGGAAACCCCACAGACAAGCACTCCTGCGACGCCGGCGCCTCGTCCAGACCCACAGCCGAGGTCACCCATAGGGCAGCATCATGATGCCGCGCAGTCACAAACACTGCCTCATGAAACCCCACAGTCAACGCTGCCACCCATAGTCCCGCTGCTGCAGGAGAGCCTACACCCTGCAGCAACACTACGGCAGGAAACCCCACAGTCAAGCCAGCATCCTGCCGCACGGCCGCCGTCAAAATCGGTGAAAACAACGTCGAGTCATCGCGTCCGCCGTCTCGCACAAGCGCGAGAAGAAGCCCTCCGAATCAAATTGGAGCTCGCGCAAGCGCGCATAGCCGCCATAGAAGCCGAAGACAGCGACGATGACACCGGCACAATATCTACAGTCCAACAAGAACGCCGCATAGATGAATGGCTCGAGACCAGCCAGAGACATGTCCTCGCCATCTCCAATGCACCTTACATCGAAGAACCCGAGCCTGCAACCCCACAGTACGCCGAGCAGGCTCGGGAGAGGAGCCCCGCCGAGGGCGCGGGACAGGGCGCCGCTGCCGTGCGCCCCGCCGTCCCCGCCCCTCCCCCCGCCGGGGGAACCCACGCTCCCGTTTTCGCGCCAACGCCGCCGCGCCCACGCGAAACAGACGCATATCCGCCGCCGTTAATGTATTCACAAGCGAATGCGCAAGAAGATAGCGCCATAGTAATGAAGAATCAACAAAGTGTGAACCTGAGTGAGCTCGCCTCTGCCATCGCCATCGCCGCGCGTGCCGGCCCGAGAGAGTCATCACGCTACCACGCCGAGTTGCCGCCATTCAGCGGCTCGCATCAAGAATGGCTATCATTCAAAGCCGCCTACAACGGAACCACCGCAAATTATAACGAAGTGGATAATATAGCAAGATTAAGAAGATGCCTCAAAGGGAGGGCCAAAGAAGCCGTCGAGAGCCTCCTCATCTACAACGCTCGCGCAGACGAAGTAATGAGAAGCCTAGAAGCCCGCTTCGGCCGCCCAGACGCCATTGCCCTCGCCGAGCTCGAGCGTTTACGCGCCCTACCGCGCCTTAACGACGGGCCGCTCGACATCTGTGTCTTCGCCAGCCGTGTAGCCAACGTCATAGCCACACTCAAGGCTCTTGACCGCGCTCACTATCTACACAGCCCGGAGACGACAAGGGCAATGATGGAGAAATTTACGCCCGCCCTACGCTACAGATGGTTCGACTACGCGAATACGCAGAAAAACGACGAGCCTGAGCTAATAAAGATATCAGCCTTCCTGCAACGCGAGGCGGACTACTGCGCGCTCTACGCGCAGCCCGAGAACGTCGACGGTGCAAATCCTCATCCTGCAAAGAGGACACACCGAGCCTTCGCGACCACAGACAAGCCTTCACCTAAGTGCGCCGCCTGCAACAACACCGGTCACCCAATAGATAAATGCACTAAGTTTATCGAAAAAGCCGTTGAAGACCGGTGGAAACTAGCCAAAGATCAACGGCTATGTTTCCGATGCCTGCGCTACAAGAACAGGATGCACTCATGCAAGCGCACGAAGTGCGAGCGAGACGGCTGCGAATACTTCCACCACAACTTGCTACATTATCAACGAATCGAAGAAAGAAACGAGGCCGTCACATCGACACGCGCCTCCCGAGAAGCGAGAGCTTATCTAAAAATTATCCCGGTCACAGTCTCTGGACCGGCGGGAGCCGTCGAGACCTACGCCCTCCTCGACGACGGCTCTACGATAACACTTGTACAAGAAGAGCTCGCGAACGACTTAGGCCTGGACGGCCCGACAGTGCCGCTACAAATAGAAGCTATAACGAAAGAAAAAATCGACGCATCGAGATCACGCCGTGTTACGCTCAGCATCCGCGGCACCGACCAACCTTATAGGGTCGGTGCGCATACCATAGACGATCTGAGCCTATCACCACAGTCCGTTAAGAAGGAGGATCTCCGCGAGTGCGCACACTTATGCGACATAGAAGATAGCCTGCGGTACGAGTCAGCGAGACCTAGAGTGTTAATCGGACAAGATAACTGGCATTTACTCGTCAGTAATGAAACACGCCGCGGCCAGCGGCATCAGCCAGCGGCATCCCTAACGCCGCTAGGCTGGGTGCTACACGGTGCACACACACGCATCACAGGCAAACAAGTACATGCGACGCATCGCTTGACCACTATTGAAGAAGCCGAGAAAAATGAAGAGTTGAATTTACAACTCAGTGAATATTTCGCGCTCGAAAACCTACTTATCGAGCCGAAGTTACCCCAGTCAAGCCCGGAAGAGCGGGCGCGTATCATGTTAGCCCAGTCAATAAAGACTACAGCCGACGGCCATTATGAAGCACCGCTATTATGGAAACAACCCGACAGCAGCTTGCCTGACAACTACGAAAATACACTGAGAAGACTTCATAACATAGAAAAGAAACTCGACAAAAATAAAGAGCTTAAAAGCAAATATAGTGAAGAAATGGACGCCCTTGTCTCGAAGGGCTACGCCGAGCCTGCGCCGCCCACCAAGTCATCAAGAGTGTGGTACCTCCCCCATTTCCCGGTGCTGAATCCTAGCAAGCCCGGGAAAGTCCGAATCGTCCACGACGCCGCCGCGCCTACAAGGGGCGTGTCGCTCAATGACCGCCTACTGACGGGCCCGGCCCTCCTACAGTCGCTGCCAGGCGTCCTTATGCGCTTCCGGCAACACCCAGTCGCCGTGGGGGCGGATATTAAAGAAATGTTCATGCAAGTGAAAGTCAAGTCTGAAGACAGAGACGCCCTGCGCTATCTATGGCGGGGCGACCGGCGGGGCGACGACGCGCCGCAAGAATATCGCATGACTTCACTCATTTTTGGCGCTACTTGTTCACCGTCAATAGCAATATATGTGAAGAACGTCAACGCCCAGAAACACGAAGAAACGCATCCAGAGGCCGTCAAAGCAATAATAAGACATCACTATGTCGATGACTACCTACACAGCTTCAAAACAGAAGAAGACGCGATTCGAGTGTCAAGTGATGTACGCGATATACATAGAGAGGCCCATTACGAACTACGCCAATGGACCTCTAACTCCACGCGGGTCCTCCGAGCCCTCACTTCGGAGGACGCCACGTCCGCGCCCGTCGAACTGAATAAGAGCGAAATGAAAAATGAACGAATCCTGGGACAAATATGGAAACCCGCGAGCGACGAACTCGCCTTCAACTTGGACCTCAGCCGCCTACCTCCCGGAGCCCTGGACGACATCGAGCCTACCAAAAGGCAAATATTGAAAATAACAATGTCGATCTTCGACCCTCTCGGGCTAGCGGCGCCGGTAACCATCATAGCAAAGAAAATCCTACAAGAGGTGTGGCGGCGCGGAACTGGCTGGGATGACAAGCTGGATGCAGACTTAGCGCGCCAATGGACGGAGTGGACGCTGCACCTAAGGGCATTGCGAGACCTCGCGATTCCGCGCGCCTACCCCTACTACGGCGACGCCCTCGAAACCGACGCCGCGCAACGCGGTATCAGCTGGCGCTTCATACCGGCGGGAGCCCCATTTATGGGCGGGGCATGGGAGAGGATGGTACGAGCCGTCAAGAGAGCCCTACACGCCGTGCTCAACGAGCGCCGCCCCAGCGAGGAGACCCTGACTACTCTGCTCGCCGAGGCCGAATATACAGTGAACAGCCGCCCCCTCACTCACGTGGCGGTTGATCCTGACGAGCCAGAAGCCATCACGCCGAACCACTTCCTCCTCGGTGGCTCAGCCCGGGCCCCCAACCCCGGGACATTCGACGACACCGCACTCATCGGCCGCGCGACTTGGCGGACGAGCCAACGCCTGGCCGAGCACTTCTGGGCCCGCTGGCTCCGGGAGTACCTGCCCTCACTCCAGTACCGGCGGGAGCCCTACGGTCATGGGCGGCCTATCAACGTCGGCGACATCGTGCTAGTGGCCGACGGGAATCTGCCTCGCAACACATGGCCACGAGGCCGGGTTACAGCTATATACCCGGGCCCCGACGGCGTGACACGAGCAGTGGACGTGACCACCAAGGGCGGAGTCTTCAGAAGACCGACCAAGAAGCTGGTGATCCTGCCGACGGAGCCTGAGAACCTGCACGCAAAAGAAGATCCAACGTTCACCCGAACGATGGTCGGCGGGAGAGATGTGCAGGACGGCATAGAATAAACCCGCTATAAACATAAAATTGTCAGTCGCGACCTAACTTGTAATAATCTAGCTTATAAACCTTCTTATAACATAGGCATTGCGCTACTATTGCCTTATGTCATCGGCACCTGAAATAAAGAATAATAGGCCTCACATTTCATTCCTACATAGTAAAAAAGGGTAATATACCGCTGGTTTCCTAAATAACGAGTGGATAACACTAAGTTTCCACTAAGAAATATAGACAGACTAAAGGAACCTAGAGATCCTACTCGCGCGCCAGTCAGGCAACGACTGATGGGCGAGCGAGGGGGGAAACCCGGTATTTATACCTCAGGTGGGGAACGAGGTACGTATATACGGGCGGACACGGAATTCCCGCGTTTCAGATGCATTTTTACGCCGAACGAGCAGGATCTCGTGTAATAATGTATTATAAATAGCATAGAAATAGGTATAAGCACTGTAAATAATGTATTAGAGTAAGATTGAACTGTAATAAATGAACATGTCATTTCGCGCCAAAATTTCCCGCGCAAATCGCTTTCCCGCCAAATATACGGGGCGAAGGGGCGTCCGGCCGAGGTAACTTAATAGTATAAATTGGGCGGCCAGACCCCATGAAATTCAGTACCTACAGTAGCAGCGAAGTGACATTACTTGAAAAAGTAAACAAGCCTTTCAATTCAGAACCCCGACCCGACCAAGTTCCTGCTAAGCCGTAACGACCAACGCCGAAGGTGCAGGATTTCCCTTCAAATTCTACTCAGCCCAGAGCCAGTCATAGGTGCGTCTCGCACACTATTGGATAAATAGTTCGCCGTGTTGATGGCTTCTGCCCATAGATGCATTGGTGCATTGGCATCGATAAGCATCGCTCTTGCTTTCTCCAGTAATGTCCGGTTTTTTCTTTCAGCGAGACCATTTTGGTGTGCAGTATAGGGCGCGGATAAACGTCTTGCAATCCCATGTTCCTGTAGATAGGCTTGAAATTTGTCGTTGACATATTCTGTGCCGTTATCTGTTTGCAGGTGCTTAATCTTATTTCCAGTAAAATTTTCCATTTCTTGTTTGTATACTTTGAAATGATCAAGTGTTTCAGATTTATTTTTCATAAAGTAGACGCGTCCATATCTACTATAATCGTCAATGAAAGTGACAAAGTATCGGTTTTTTCCGTAAGATGGTGTGACAGGTCCACACACGTCACTGTGGACAATCTCCAAACGTTCAGTTGTTCGAGGAGTTGCTCTTTGTGGAGGGCTTGGCACTTGGGTCATCTTCGCTTGAATGCATGCGTCGCAGTCAGACAGTGATTCGTTTTTGTCAAAGTCTAATCCAATCAAAGTCTCGTTGTTGAGCGCTAGATGGAGATCTTTGTCGTTCATATGACCAAGCTTCCTGTGCCAGTCTTGTAGGGAGCCTTTCTTCTCATTAGTTGAAATTGTTTCAGGCGTAGCTGCGTAATTTCGTTCGACGTTTTGCGATTTGACAAAATAGAGGCTACTGCTTTTAGACTTTTCTGCAGTCATAAGCAAGCGCCCTGCCTTATTGCGTACAAGTGCTTTGTCTTTGTTGAAAGTGACAGAAGCTCCATGTTCAGTCATTTTTGGCACTGATAGCAAGTTTTTGCAAAGTGACGGTACGTACAGAGTGTGTTCGAGATTAATTATCCCATACTTGTTTTTCAAAGTGACTCTGCCTTCGCCTGTGATTTCAGTAGAGTGCTGTTCTGAAGCAAAGTTAAGTTTTCGTGAAAGTGGTGTGATATTTCTGAAATAATCTCGTTGAAACGTCATATGGGAGGAGCAGCCGCTATCAAGTACCCAGTCGTCCTGGTTGTATTTGTTTGAGGTGAGGAGGCACTCTTCAGCGTAGAGGGAACTTTTAGAATTTGTGTCCTTATTTTTCTTCCAGCAGTTAGAGCAAATCTTGTGCGTTTTCTTCTGAAAGATTTTGCGTCCCGATTTCTTACAGATTTTGCAAGATGTGTAAAGTGCGTTTTCATCTTCATATTGTTGCGGGCTGACCTCGACGTCACGGTGTCGAGCATCACTCTCTTCAATAATTTTTATTTTTAGTTCTTCTGGTTTTGGTAGAACATCGCGTGACTCCATGGCTACACGAAAGTTTTCGTATTCAGGGGACAGACTGTATAGCATTAGGATTGTAAGTAGATCCTCGTTTATATCTACGTCCATTTCTGCCAGTTTGTCTACGGTATCCATGAATCTGTTCAAATGTTCACGAACATTGCTGTCTTCGAGTTTTGTGAGTATTAAGCGCTTAAGGAGAGTAGCCTTACGCGCGGGTCCTTTACTTGCATGTATCTCCTTTAGTTTGTCCCATAGGGCTTTTGCGGACGTACATTTTTTGATGTCCTTCAGCTGCGAGGGGGCAATCAGCAGAATGAGTTCTGCTTTTGCTTCTCGGTCGCCGTCAAGTTCAGCAGCGCTTGGAGTTGGAGGTAATTTCTGATCAACATACTTCCAAAGTTTATTTTTGATAAGCACGGCTTCGGCTTGAATCGCCCAGGTATCATAGTTGTCCTTGTCCAAAGGTTCGATGTGATATGTCGTTTTCGGCATCGTCGTATGTTGCACGAGTTTAACACTTCACGTGAATAATATATGGATATTTAACGCTCTGCTACCATTTTAAGTTTTTGTGATGAAGTTAAATAAAGAAGTATGCAAGTTAAAGTTATATTATTATTTAGACAATAATCACGACAACAATGTATGTAGATTACGGTGATGACATAAGTGACATGTGAAAATATAACAAACATAAGGTGGCCATAGCAACCAGTCTGTAGATAATAGAAGAGTGGTATACAGTCTCTTCACAATTTGTTCAACTTTTCTCAAGTAATAAAAACTTTTTGCGTCGGGCTCCAGCCGGAGTTAAATATTAAAAAAGAAAATCGAAAGTAAAAAGCACTAGTGCGAAAAAGTTGCACTTTCCGCACTATTTGGCTGCATGGAAATGCATTGTAAAGGAATAATAGCAACATTCATCGTAAAATAAGAATGAATACCTCGATACAGGTTCATATGTTACTTCCTGTGAGAGAACAATTCCTGCCTCCGAGTGGGCATTAGCATGCCGAGACACCTGCACCGCGTTATAGCGCGTAAGTAAAAACCCATGTACCACTCACATCCTTCGCCGACCGTTCGGCAAAAATGGGGACACTTCATGGAAATATCCGAATCTCGCGCTCTCGTAAACAGGAGTGTGCTTCCGCACTTTAATCATGTGATAGATATATACGTAGCTCACGTTATATCTTCACAGAATTTACCTGAACCTTACTGAAAAATGATGATAAATATATCTTCTAAAATATTATACGTAGTAACATTTAAGAAACACCTCGATTTAACGATGACCGTTGCAGCAAGAGAAAAAACAAAGGCTGCGTTCCAATACAATAAACAAAAGGGCATTGAAATCCGCATCCTAGCGGGAAGCGGAATAGCCTCCAGGTTGTTAGCATTCGCGCTACATCGCTTTTCAAAGCGTTAAGCACCGAGAGGGGATTTTTTAAAACACTGTGTCAATTTTTCGTGTTCAGTGAAATGAAACTAATGCTACTGTTATTCGGCTTCAAAATTCTTCCAGGCAGACGTTGGTACATTTTTTGTTCGGGAGGAATTACATCATAATTCGGTTTCGTTTATTTGCTTACATAGAAAGGTACTCTGGTCAATTGTCGATGGACTTTAAACAATTTGGTTTGGGAAACTGTGAGTTTTATATCCTCTTTATATCATGTAACTTTTTCAAAATGTGGGTATTAAGTCAACCGGCTAATTTAACAGGGCTGCTATTTCATTCGTTTTAATTGACAGAAAAAAATACCCTTAGATAAACATCTGGTTTAATGACTCTATCATTATGTTTCTGAAAGTCAAAAACACATAAATAATAAGTAGTTTCACTAAAATCCAAATGGACCAACCAAGAACAAGGTTTTATTCTGAGATTAATAGTCCAGATATTACGGACTACTTAACATCGCAGTACTCTGGTCTTTTCGAATTGACACTAAGCACTCTAACGTTACGTTTGTTATAAAAATGAATCTATTGTTTCATTGTTACACAAAAACACATTAAATCCATATAAAACTAAATGTGTGCAAAAGTCGTAACGTACGCGACAGCGATTGACATATTGTATCGCGTATTAAATTACGGAATGATGCGAGCTCGCAGATTGTAGCTCGCAATAACAACCAATTTTCCATTTCCGATCGAATCCAAGAACGTCACACGTCGACGTCAGAGTCGCGGATGCCATTCCAATAGCGTACAACAAAATTAGGTTACCATTTCGCTCGTATTGGTTGAGCTTGCTCTAAAATTCCTCTCCGATTTCGAGGATAATTCTTGAGAATTCGACGCCAAATTGACGTACGGAAATGTGACAGACTTCTGACATTCAAAAGCCGTCGCGGGCAACTTAACTCCGGAAATTGTGATACAATCTGCATTATTTATTTGTTGTTAACCTAGAATAGACTGATTTATAAGGTAAACGTCCTAGTTGTCGACATTGTACATGGGCATACCACGCACACTACCTTACTTATTCTACGTCGATTTACAACAAATACAAATATTTTATTTAACAGAAACAGATTATAGCATACAAAAAAATATACATCAGACTCCAAACTAGGCTGAGCCTGTATCATGGACGTCTGCGAGAGCGATTAACAACTTAACATAAAAAGTTTAAAACTAAATACGGGCATACCACACATACTAACTTATTTATTCTAAGTCGTTTTAAAAAAAAAACTCATAAACTGTGATCATAACATAATTAACAAACATGTCTGAAAGCATATACTATAGGTTCTAATACTTACTTACTAAATAATGTACTAATCCTACCAAAGAGGTAAATTTTGTGAGTAGGAAGCTTTGTGCGGGTTTCCTCCAGAACTAGGCATTTGTCCGATTGCAAAAAAATATTTCACCAGTAGATATATCTATTAATGGGCTTTCAGGGCGGATTTCAGGGAGGTAAGTAGATCCTAACTTAACTTAGGTTATTTATAATACGCGCGCGATGAAGCTCGGGCATCAGTTACTTACATAGTCTGCAATATATAGGTACATACAAAAACATACTTATACTAGCACCCGCCTTCAGTTAAAATTCCTAACTCGTTCGTGATCATTGAAACAAATATATATAACGAATAACAGTCTTACGCATTTTTTATGAACATGCGTTTTATGTCATTGCTAAAGGTAGGTATTAGAAGAATAAAAGATAAAACTAACTGACACCTCGACGACCGCTTTAGCCTAGTTGGTAGTGACGCTGCCTACGAAGCAAGAGGTCCTGGGTTCGAATCCCGGTAAGGGCATTTATTTGTGTGATGAGCACGAATATTTGTTCCTGAGTCATGGATGTTTTTCTATCTATTTAAATATTTATTTTTCTATATAAGTATATATATCGTCGTCTAGTACCCATAGTACAAGCTTTGCTTAGTTTGGGACTAGGTTGATGTGTGTAAGATTGTCCGCAAATATTAAAAAAAAAAAAAAATTAAAAAAAATTTACCTCACAAATAATTACGAATGAAGTTAGTTCGAAGTTACAAAATATTCTAGTATTATTAGTTCATTTTATTTCCTCTTTACAATTATACACTTGTAGACTTGTACCAAACAAATAATGACTCGCAAATGTAAATTCCATAGCAATTGTGCAGCAAATGTTTGAGTTAGTTGTAAATACTTTTGGTAATTTGTTAAATAATTATAGTGCTGCATAGTTATTTAATTACACTAATTACTGCATATGGAAATTTCATTGAATTAACCTGATGGGTAGTTATTCTATAAAAAGCTTAGGTCAATAGCAGTTCTTGACGACCGCTATAGCCTAGTTGGTAGTGGACAGGACCTCTTGCTTCGTAGGTCCTGGGTTCGAATCCCGGTAAGGGCATTTATTTGTGTGATGAGCACGAATATTTGTTCCGGATTCATGGATGTTTCCTATGTATTTACGTATTTATTTATCTTAAGTATGTTTATCAATTATCATCGTCTAGTACCCTAGTACAAGTTTTGCTTTGTTTGGGACTTGCTCGATGTGTGTAAGTTTGCTCACAAATATTTATTTATTTTTATTTATTTATCTTTTCGAATCGCTATTGCTTCTGACCGGGAAGTGAATACGTTGCAATGCCAATAGGTCTGTAGTCCTTATAATTATCGTTTAGCATCAGATTTATCCCAATTTGTGATAATCAACAGACGCTGTCCTTACCGGCTGGTTCAGGAAAGTTAAATTTCGCAGTAAATGTCATCGAGGATTCTGAAAACCGCTAGTAAGTACTTATAGTGTAGCCAACGTGTTTAGACAGGTACACGGACTCTGTATCCATTGGTTTTGAACCCACATCAGAGTAAAGTTGACGCGGAGAGCCCTTAATTACATAAAGGGGCGGCCCTTTTTCGGTACGGTACCAACTACCAAGTAAAGACCATCTGAAAGATAGTAACCGCTTATGTTGGAATTTATGTTGCTCAGTTTGATTTAGCAACGGTTATACCTATCACAACCTTGAAATTGTAAGCCCGAATATCAAAATTCCGAAAACGAACTGATTTGTTTTTGTTGCCCATTTTTTCGTGTGTTCAAAACTTCATTTTATATACATGTTTTGTGTGGTCCGTTTTTTTACTCGTTGCTATTTTATTTCCCGGTTGATTTCAAATCTCGATTATTATAATATTTTTAATTTTGTACATAAGTATGTTAGCTAAATGTTTATTATCTCCGTGGGGTTAAAACTCCGTAATGTCAGTATCCAGATATTTCTAAAGACAATGACTGCTTGATTATCTTCCATTTGTAAAACATGATTTCAAATCAATCATGACCCGCCAGCGAGTCGACAGAGCTCTGAGGGACACAAGGTAACGAACGAACCTACCTGGGAGAAATACGAGACTTCTGTAATTGGACTTCAGTATATTTAGCGGTATTATTTTCGTAACCTCGAGATTATGAAAATTACCCTGAGAAAATTACGGTTTATTTGGAAATAATTCAATATCAGGCTAATTATTTGTATACGGCTTTTATATGTTATTTTAAACAACTTTTACTATCGAAATCAATAATTATATGGACCGGAAGTTAGGAAAAAAATTAACCCGCAAGCAAAAATGCTATCAGTATTTTTATAATGAAAACATGTTTGAGTACACAAATTTGGAGACTTACTACCTGAATCCAAAAATATATGCATCAGGAAATAACGGCATTTTAAATAAATATTTACGACCTTGAGATAATATTGAATTTCATCTGGGCTATAAAAAGGTTTATTCATTAACAACAATAAATGGATTATGCGCGTATCCCAAAGAACGTATAAAGACGTAGTCAATTATAAAGTAAAGAAAGTTTATACCATTTTCGCCTGATTTTTACGGAATTTATGAAGATTACTTTTTAATATTTTTTACCGTATCGGTATTAAATTTAGGTGGATTATTAATGAATATTTAGTCAAATTACCCAACCTATTTTTTGGTGTAAAAATATGGCTGATATCGATATATTGTTGTGTTTTCATAGAGCGAAACCGTAAAGTTCTCAGGGTAAATATGATTCACGAAAGGTAAAATGAATCAGTGGGATGTGGACACACATATGGAAATCAGAATATCAAAATGTAAAAAATCGGGGAACAGTTTCGGAGTACCTAGTGTTTTTACGGAAAAAATAATTCAAAACATTATGCAACCTTGAAACGGATGAAGGGCAATTTTAAGTACCTACGAGTATACTGACATGATAAATACCTAAATAAATAAAAAATTTAAAACACGCCCTACAGAACAAATAAACATCTGGCAACACTTGTAAGAGTAGGTATCGTTTTAAAAAACCCTCACTGTACACAATAATAATTGGCAGATGAGGATAACATTTTAACATATTGGAGTTTTGTGCCTGCCATTATATTTGTATAATCCGTATAAGTTATTTAATTATAAACAATAATAAATATGTGGGGACAATTTTACACAAATCGATCTAGTCCCAAACTAAGCAAAGCTTGTACTATGGGTACTAGGCGACGATATACATACTTCTATATAAGTAAATAAATACTTAATACATATAGAAAACATACATGACTCAGAAACAAATATTCGTGCTTATCACACAAATAAATGCCCTTACCGGGATTCGAACCCAGGAGCTCCAGCTTCGTAGGCAGGGTCACTACCAACTAGGCTATTTCCATCTAAATAATAGTGCATTCATAAAAATACTTGAATAAAAAGTTAAAATAAATTTTATTGTAAAATGTTCATGAATCAATATATGTAAAAGATTGTAAAATAACAACAAGTCACTATCTAAGACAAAAAAAGAACGATATTGTCACATAATTATAATCCCATGGCATGATCCACTGCTAAACTTAAGCGGCAGTGGGCGGGGCACATTGCACGTAGAACCGATGGCCGTTGGGGCGGAAAGGTTCTCGAGTGGCGACCACGTACCGGAACGCGCCCATCAGGCCCCCCACATGGTGGACTGATGACATGGTAAAGGTCGCGGGAGTCCGCTGGATGCGGGTGGCACAGGACCGGCCATTGTGGCACTCTTTGGGGGAGGCATATGTCCAGCAGTGGACGTATTGCGGCTGATATGATGATGATGATGATGATCCACTGGCAATGTGTCAGTATTTATTTATTTTTATAGTAAAAAAATACTTTTGATGTTTCCCTTTATTTAATTACGGCCGTAGCGGGTACCGTACCTGAAACATTATTCAGGCACTCTGGGGACGCATTGATCAGAATGAATACAGCCACCTGCCACTACACAAAGGTATTTTCTTTTATAATAATAGGAATGGATTTTCTTCTCAGTAATAACTTTTGGTCTAACTTCGAACACGCGAAGTGGTCTTTAATCATGTGCCATTAAGTCAAATTTAATAAAATGGCGTATGTTTAATAAGAAGGCTCTAAGCCACCCAAAGAGCAATGGAGAGGGCTATGCTGCGAGTTTATCTGCGTGATCGCATCAGAAATGAGGCAATCCGCAGCAGAACCAAGGTAACCGATATTGCCCTCCGAATCGCTAAACTTATGTGGCAGTGGGCGGGGCACATTGTACGTAGAACCGATGGCCGTTGGGGCGGAAAGGTTTTCGAGTGGCGACCACGTAATGGAGTCTGGAAGGCGCAGAGTGGGTAGACCCCCCAAGGTGGACTTATGACCTGGTAAAGGTCGCGGGAGTCTGCTGGATGCGGGTGGTGCAGAACCGGTTATTGTGGCACTCTTTGGGGGAGGCCTATGTCCAGCAGTGGACGCCTTTCGGCTGAATAAAATGCAGTTGGGTCATACGGAGATTTAGGTTCGCGTATGTGCTTATAATACCGTTAAATGGGCTGGCGTGCACTCTGACGTGTATAGTATGAACTGCGGAGTAAGGCAAGGAGTGTTAAGCTCACCCAAGCTGTTCAACCTATACATATTTATATTCATATTAATTTTATTGGTAATATAAATTACAGGTCAGGTTTAATTAATTCACAATATTCTAAATAACATGTCAACCGATATGTTTTACAACAGTAATGTATAAGTATATAATTAAATTAAATATTCAATATGTCTAATTGTCCATTAATAATGTCCATAAACTAACTAATCGAGGAGCTCAGCAGCACTTATGTCGGATGTCACGTGGATGGGGTCGGTGTAAATAACTTCAGCTACGCGGATGACATGGTGCTGTTGAGACCCTCGGTAGGTGCACTTCAGCGACTGGTCTGTGAGACATATGCCAGTGGCCTTTGGCTAAAGTAAAATACTTGAAAAAGTAAGTTACTTCAATTTAAAGCTGGTAAAAAATCATATAAAATGAAGACAGCCGTCACGCTTTGCGGTACCGCCTTAAAAGTAGTAGGTACTAAAGTTTAACTCCACTGGGTAACGGAAACCATGTCAGATAACGATGACATTTAGAGGGAACGTAGGGCATTGTGTGTTCGTTGTAACATGTTGGCCCGCAGATTTGCACGCTGTAGTAATGAAGTTAAGCTAACGCTTTTCAAAGCATTTAGTCAAACATTCTATACGTGCAATCTGTGGTCCAGTTTTACGCAGTGGGCATACAATGTTCTGCGTGTGCAGTAACAACAACGCGTTTAGAGTGCTGTTTGGACTGCCTCGTTACTGCAGCTTCGATGCATTAATAAGAAAGCGGTGCGCGTCGCTAAAGTACCGTCTGTGCCACAGCTCATAAACAGCATTCATGGTCGCACCACACTTCGGGATTCGTGTTCGCGTTGCGTCGTTGCCTCTCTTTCATTTGCCGTAGGAAGGAACAAGATGCAACACGAATATTTGGGCAAACACCGCCAAGTGTGGTGCGACCATGAACGTGTTGTCGCAGCCGCTGGGACTCGCTGCTGCTCGCGCGCCGGGTTTGGCTGCATGTGCACCACGCCGCTATTAAGTTAATTAATTATTTTGATTGTCATCACTTACATTAGCCTATAAATTCCATTGTTACTAACATTCTATATGAATTAATTTCCGAAATAAAGAAATTGAATTTGAATATGTAGCCACAAAAATAGCTTAAATAATATATTAACTGTAATAATCAAATAATTTCTGAAAACACCATGTATTAATCTATTCTCTAGCAGCACAGATGATGTTAATGTATGATAGCTTAATCTCCTGAGAGCACGCCGGCCAACGGCCATACTCGATGAAAACGCTTTGATGCTAATAGCCATTACATTGAAGCGTACAGCGGGACTTAACGAACTACATTTCAGCGTTATATATCAATCAATGCACTGCTATGTAATGGAGGAAGATCCCACGGGAAGGAACTTTATCGATGTAGAATGAAGAGAATGATCGCCACTAGGGTTAATGGACAGTTGGACAGGTTATCGAAAATTATCTTGCCACATATACGTACTTTATAATATGGTAGGAGGTAGTTGACAACAGTAAAAATCTATTATTCTTACATTACCAATAAACAAAACTCACACAAAAACTCGGAAAACATCAATCATGCTACAACTTTTGGCTACTTGAAAGATTTTTAAATACGTAAATGAAGATAAAAATAATGGACACTTTTTGAGCATAGAAAATCGTGACGTCACTTGTTCCTATTTCCCTACAAACTTCATACTAACGTAAGTTTTTTTTTCGTAGTTGCTGATTCGACTATCAGTCAGCATCCCAAGTGCATGTGCAAAAATTTTCAAAAAAATGCACTCTTTTGCACGGAGAAAGACGGGTCGCCATCCTTCAGGGCTGAATGGGCTTCCAAATTCCAGTAAGGGGACATTTCACTGCGTCCTACCTCTCAACTTCACCTCGTCTCACTATCTATTTTAAGAGAAGGCAACTGCGGCAGGCTGAGGGTTGGCAATCCAGTAATTTAGATGACACATTTCGGCTCAGAGATGCCACCCAGATACTACAAGGTTATTAAAATATCCTCTTATTAATGGTTCTTCATAAAGATACAACCTTGTGCTATTTTACATTGAATAACTTATAGAATGTATGTACCTCAATAACTTACCTAACTTACATACAAATTGAATGAATCACCGCACCGGGGATCACTTATTCACTCATATCGATGCAATTTGTGGCGACCACCGCCATCACATACATCGGTACACTATAGGTGTTCAAAAATATCGGTACATGCACCCTAATGCCTTGAAAATAGAGGTGTGTTCCGATGTTTGTGAGCTGCTTGTTTGCTCCGATGTATGTGATGGCGACTGTACACTCCGCTTTATAGCATTCAATTTAGGGGACACGTCTCACTCACGTATCTCCCGTCACTTCGGATAGATAGCGAGATCCATCAGATGATGCTGTTGTTGGTTATCAATCATGCTTGCTCGATACCGAAAATATCTACGCCCCCGTCTGTTCTTACTTAACCGATATCCTCAGATTTTTATTAGGAAAAAAATATAATTTGAAAGTGCATTCAAAAATAAGCATCGGAGTACTGTGGTACAGCGCGGAAGTGAAGAAATATGTAGTTTTATTGACCAAACAAGAATATTAATCCCCAGATTTAGTCCTTATAATTTTTATGTTAACCTTATACTAAGCCTTAGCAGTCCTATGAAGTAGGTACCTACATGACATTATAACCCTGTCTTAAACAAACCTATTGACACAAACATCAAATCACTAAGAAAAATATTAAAGCGCTCACCAGCGGAGCAGACGTGGAATTAAGGTATCCTGCTGAATGTCATGTTTTGTTGTTCATACGCATTTCCTTGCTGTTAATTAATCAGATGCATGGGCCGATAAGTCTAATCACCTTGATTGCACAGACGATGGACTGAAGGACGATAATATCCGGGTAATGCACACCCGTCCAAGTTAATTCTAGTTACCAACGTCCATGTATAGGTGTTAGCATTAATAGCGATGCAATCATCCATAAGATCAGCCTACTGCAATGGCATAGGACATTTCATTATTTCCAGTTGACCGCGTTCAATGGACTTGTAGCATGTGCATCTGGCAAGCGTATATATAATATTTGGAATTCAACTACCATATACAAAAGTAACGTTACTAATTTACCGAGAGACCAAACTTTAATTTAAAGGTAAATAACTATAACAAACTTATCAACACAGTACGGGACATCTTAACGGATTAAGATAGGCTTAACACATAAACGTTTCTTTCTAGTCGCAATTGTTCACAAATCGATAACCCAATAGCAATGCACCACCACAGTCGTTACTCTTCCCAGTGCTCATTTTAATACAAAAGCGTTTTCTTTTATTCTTCTCTCCAGCATTTTAGCACATTTACGATTGTCGTCATTTTTACTTCTGTAGGTACTGAATGACATTGCTGAATTACTATTGCGAAGAATTGCCCCTGTGCATAATTTTATTCCGAATAGGAAGAAACACCCCTTAAGTCCGCCCTTGTACTTTTTTATATGTGAAATAAAGTTTAAATAAATAAACACTTGTGTTAATCCTAACATAATTCAATTTAGCTAAGTAGTTATTTGAAAATTTCCACGTCATTACAAATGGTCTACTGATGCTGAACGCAGAGCATAAAATATTGAGTTGAATAGAGTAACGTAATCATCCCCACCGTCACACACTGCATCATTTCAAGTCCACCTCTCCATTAGCGTGCTAAACGATGATATGAAATATTAATTCATAGCATCGTCACCTCTTTTGGGACCAAGCCAAATGATATTGATGATTCGGCTTGCGTAACGAACCGCGCTCATCCTAAACCTACACAACAAAGGAGGCTTCATCAGCAAAAGTAATGTCATTACCATAATATGTGTATTCGCCTATGTAAACAATACTAGCTGCCCGAGCGCGTGGTACAGAGAACCCACGCGGTGCTGCGGGATAAAATATAGCCTACTAGCATTTGTGAACGCGTCAACTCCGGTTCAACTTTCAACCCAGATCTCATCTTTTTGGGGATGCCTTTTCTTTCAATCCAGGTAATAATATCTATACCAAACTTATCACCCATAAGAGGAGGCATGTGCCGAGCAGAAGGATGTATAAAGGCTGATTTACAGGGAGTGTAACTATGGAGCCGGTGACTGACGTATTATGACGTCAAGCTACATACAGAGTGTTTTTATCTAGATTATAGATACCTATTCAAATAACAACTTATTGGCCTCTTTAGTTTGCTGATATTCAAACATGAGTTAAGAGTTTTTATACGTACTGGCCACGTATAAAAACATAACTAACTGTTATCATGTTAAAAACAAGATTGTTAGAAACAACAACCAATTTCTATTTAATTATTTTTTTATTTGTAAATATAACCGAAGTACCTATTATTGTTTCGCTTGAGCGAAGTCGCTATGGAGTCTATGCATATTTTTATTAGAATTACATTAAGTACCCAATAAAAAATTATTCGTATCGTTTTTTAATATTTACACTATTTTCTGTATAAATACCAAACATTTTTATAAATAAACAACAATATTTCTATTACCATTATTACCAGACATCGTTAATTTTGTAGCATTTTTGGTGCAGCGTAGTGTTGTTAACGGAATTGGTATAAAGTATTTCAATCGTAATGCTTAATTAGCGTTAAGTAATAATGTCAATATTTACCCTAATTATCAATTTTGGTTGATATTGTCCATGCCAATTCCGAAAACAGCACTACGCTGCATCAAAAATGCTTCAAAATTAACGATGTCTGATTATTACAACAAATAATTGAGGTGTTGCAATGTTGTTTTGAAAAAACAACCTTTATGCGACTTTGCGTCATAATGACGTCACCGGCACCATAGTTTCGCTCCCGGCAGTGTTTTATTATTTATATATGCCAAATTTCATCCGCTAAACCAAAGATAAATAAATAGCATAGATGGAGTGTATCTTGAAGGATCTGAATAACTAGTGCCGTCCTTTACTTTCTTAAGAAGTATATTCATAAGCGAAAGAGAGACAAATATGGCTACTCTACTTGGTCTTTAATGGTGCAATGGACCCATTTATGGATTAAATTCTTAACTATATATTTGACAGATGTCATCACGACTAGTGTTGTGTTATCTTCATAGTAAGCTTTTGTCGATAAAATATTTAATCATAAAATAAAATAAACTGTATTTACTGGTCCAAAATATCACTCTCTTGACTAGCTTGGCGAATTCTTATGTTATTGCGCATGGTGCATCTGGGTTGGAAGGTCAGATGGCAGTCGCTTTCGTAAAACTAGTGCCTATACCAAATCTTGGGATTAGGTGTCAAAGCGGACCCCGGGGCTCTTTGGGGCACAACCGGGAATAACGCTAGGAGGATGGTGCATCTGGGCCCTGTTCAATAAACAGTATACAATCCGACAAATTTGCAGCAAAACGAATCGACCTGAACGTGTCTCGCCTTAATTTGATACTTATGGCAGCTACTATAGGGTAAAAAGCGGAAAAATTAAAAGACGTATGTAGTTCATATTTTTTGTTTATTAAATTATCACTTGCAAATTTTATAAAATTTGCAAACATTATAAACCTTTAATCAATACAAGTTTGTTATAAAAACTGCGAACATTGTGAAAGTGTTGTCAGTTTATATCAATACAAATGAGCACTTTGACAGATTTTGACTTGTACATGTTGATATTGTTTGCCACTTGTTTGAATAAATCACACCAGACTAGCTGAATAAGTCTTAGACGTACTAGGACTTTTGTGCATACAACTTGTATAATCTGAACTCTTACCGGTTGACATGATAAGGGATGATTATCAAATATTGTTGGCACTGCATGCGAATGGAGAGTTTTTCGAGTGTATCCCAGACGAAAACAGGATTCTTCAAAATGTGCAGAGCATATCCTTGAGTATTGTGTAGGACTCCATTCCTCGCCTCTGTTTATATTATTGACCCATTCCTTTCTTATTTCTAAATCAGCCGGAAACCTATTTATATCAAAAAAAACAGTAAAATGTATAAACTCACTATCAAACGTTATCGATGTTAGTAGGATCTCAAGTACCTAACAATATTTATGTCATAAAGCTTACCGGTGAAATGATGCACTTGAATTATTTTCCTTAGTACACCCATTCGGTGATTACACCCTGTACCACACACGCCATATATAATGTTAAATGCGTACATTTAACCAAAAGATCACTTTCAATACTAAAAACCACAAATTATTAGCAAAACACAACAACGCCTTTGATATCCAGCTGGCTATCAAGCTAATATGGCCGCCGAGGTGAATTGGCGCGCACGGCTTGAAGATAGGGTTGGAGACATGATGCTACCTCGTTTTAACACAGACAATTTGACGTCAGAGTAAAGAGCGTATTAGATAAGGAACTTTGTTCAACTTAATATACTCCATCTATGCTATTTATTTATCTTTGCGCTAAACAGATGAACGGTGTTTCGCATGCTTATTGCATGATTCAGTAACAAACATGTAGACATTCCAACTTTCAAATAAATAATATGATATTGTATACCTACAATATTTCATGCCAACTACGTTATAAACATTATCATTTGACATTAACTCGAATTAAATTATCTACCTGATTATTGATATTTGAATATAGTGTGTTTGGTAAATAAATAATAACTCATATACCTATGTAACATTATATTGCATCGACACTGTTGAGACATATTTATATTAAAGCGCATTGGGTAAAAGTTCTGTTATTTTTTTAGGTGAGGGGCTCTCGTAAAAGTGATTATGATAGATTTATTCAAAACAAACATATTTTGCTATAAAATGCATCGGAGCCGAGATATTTGCGACATATATTTCCACAGTTCGTATTGAAAAGTTATAAACAAAACTTACACAATAAAGTTTAACAATAAAGTTTTTTCTATTTCTATTTCTATTTCTATTTCTATTTCTACATATCTCAACTCCGATATTGTTAAACGCGTATAAAATTATATATCTATGCATATTAAGAGGTCCTCTAAACGTTTATAAAAAACATCCTTGGCCGTTGCAAAAAAACGACATTTTTTTTCATACAAGGTTGCCCAATGCCCTTAGTATATATCGAACTATCTACGGTGACAGCGCAAACCGACAGCACTTTCTGTTTAAGTTTTGATCTTATTCGATGTAATTAGATATTAACTTATCTTTTTGGTAGGTATTCCATAGAGTTACATTTCATAGAAATGAATGTTACTGTCACGTCAGGTTCAATAAATGCCGTGACATCGCCGGGCCGCGCGACCTCTGTGCTCGCTAGGCTAGGCCTCACCCACACAACCGCACGCGCCGCCGCATCTGAACGTCACCATTTGCATTTTATTGCCAAAGTTTCTGGCCGCAGAACGCCTATTTTTATGGTAAACTTATTCAAATGCACGGCGACGTCATAAATCGGGTAAAGGGGTATTCTGGCATGAAAGCGGAAAACTTTTCGAGTGGTATAACGCGGTCTGTTACCTTTGGCCATCATGTATTTTTTTTTTCTTAGTGTATATTTATCTACGTAAGATTGCTAAATTACTCTTAATAAACTTATCCGATCGAGTAATCAGCAAAGCGACCAATTCTTACGTAATAAATTAATAGATCATAATAAGAAATAAAGCATTGTATTTTTTTCTTAGTACCCAACTAAAATAAATTTCCTTCTACTGGAAATTTCATTGATCGACCACCTGCGCCGTGCTCGATCAAGCGAAGAACAATACAAGGGAGCCCACGCTCTAATATTGTGCAAGAGCTTTTAGATTAGTCCAACACAAAGCATAAGTACCTATTCCTTGAAAGCCTTAGCTAACCGTGAGTACAGTCAGCATCAAAAGTAGCTAAATAAATGAAGACGTCAAAAGTATTTATTGAAAGGGAATAAGAAATTTGGACGTCTTCGACTTGTGATGCTGACAGTAAACATTATGTATGAGAGTTTTTTTTTCATTTCTTTTAATAACATGGTTCAAAGTGGATGTATGCCCGCCTTACTGTAAAGATCCGCCCGCTCGCCCAGAATGCGACATCGTTTGCTTTATATTTGCGTGTAACATTAATGACTGATTTCGTTAATATTTTTAGTGTTTTAATAATAGACACAAACGAGTTTAATGAATTTTAGAACCAAATAAAAGCTGTTTCAGTGTATTGTCAAGCAAATGTGGTTATTCAATTCACGTTATCTTACTGTGAGACAGAAGAAATCATTCAAACCGCAAGATAAAATAATATTAACCCTAGAACTGATTTTTAAATGGGGGCTCACGCACAGCACATACGCACACAACCACACACAAACACACACTGAAACACACACACACACACACACACACACACACACACACACACACACACACACACACACACACACACACACACACACACACACACACACACACACACATACACACACACAAGCACACACACACATACACACACATACATACACACACATGCACATTGCAATTAGTTGTCTTCATTTGTCTAAATAGTTTTTCATCTTCTCTTGATCAATTCTTAATACGTAGATATACGCTAGATGTACCTAATGCTCATTTTGCTATAATTATTATTTATATTCTTATTTACTCGAAATCATATTTTTGTTAACCGCACTCGCAGTAGGCCAAGATACAGGCTCAGCCTAGTTTGGTCACTGACGGACAATCTCGATTTAAGTAATTGTTTTTGTGAAATAAACTATTTTGAAAGGATGAACAACACATAGACCACGTGACAGCGCCAATAGTTATTTAAAAATCGGTGGCTTTCACCCGCGTTAACACTCCGTTATTCATTTCGAGTGTAGGAGAGCAAAAACAGCCAAATATTTATGCAGAATCTATTTATTTCTGAATCGCGATGTTACCTACTGTTCATTGATATGATAACCGAAAAACGTGGTTGTTTTTTTTATTGGCAGCTAACAAAATATCAGGTGAATTATAACGACATAATTTATTATGGTATATGCGAATAATTTAAGGGGCTCCACGCGCTTTTTGACTAGTTTTGATGAGTTTTGAGTTGATATTCCTCCGTCATTACAATAGATATATTTATGCCACAAACGTTAATGGGTTCTTCAATACTTTATCTACTTTTGCAAGAGAGTTTTTTGGAAAAAATTTACATTTATTTTTCTATGATTTATTCAAACATGGTCCAAAAAAGCTCTGTTTTTGATATAAGTATGTTGTTTATGCACTTTTATATATGAAATTTACATGTACCTAAATGTTCCTTTTTGTCGTTTCTAACAACGCAAGAGTTTTTTTTTATTTTTAACTCATTTTTACAAAAGTTACGTCCAAAAAACTGGTTTTTTGGCCTAAAACTGCTAAAGTTTAGTGCCATAATATCTCAAAAACTATGAGTTTTGAAGTAAATATGGGAAACTATTTCGGTAAACCTCGTTGTTGTTAATACGGTAAGCCAAAAAAAAACACGAAAAAACGGACGGTAACAGATCGAAGGTCATTGGGAGCTGTGAGCCCATTAACGCTCATCTCGTCTTCTTTCTTCTTCTCTTCTCGTCTATTTTTAGGGTTAGGTAGGACAAGCAGGGATGCTTATAGTTTGTCTTTCTGTCCGCGGCTAAGCTAAGTGTCCCTTAAGGTCGAAACGCACAGACAGCGGTGGTTAATATGAAAAGGTCCGGCCTTAAAGGCCGAAATGCACTGAAAGCGGTTGCGGTGCGGTGCGGCGTGGTGCGGAGGCGGTACCGGTTGTAATATGCGAAAGGGTCCGCACAGAATACCGCGGCGGGACGCGGCGCGGTATTCTGTGCGGACCTTTTCATATTAGCTCGAACATTACAACAGGTACCGCCTCCGCACCGCACCGCGCCGCCACCGCTGTCTGTGCGTTTCGACCTTTCCTACCAGAAACTTATAATTTGACATGGGGCACATACTTAATTAATCAAAAAGTCAAAATGGTTAAAGAAAATATCGGTGCAAAGCTCCCCTTTACGTAAAGTGGGGATTTCATTTCGTTAATCTTTAAAACCTTTATTACTATGCGTGTCCAACAAAGCCAAAAATATATCGACTCGTTTTTTGATTACATTCTAAGGCGATTATTGTGATCTAACCCAACTTAATTTTTTTTAAAGTCACACATAATGTGTCATCTTGTTATTTACTTGAACTCAAACTACTTAAATAATTCGAACAAAGTGTGTAATTTGTTAGGTACCTACTATTTGGAAGTGTGACAGTAGGTCCCGTTGCTCACTATATAAGACTCAGTTGTTAAAGATTAGAAACGCAGCACTTCGTGTTTTAACTCGAATAATACACATAGGTACAGTCAGGGAATGAAAAAGTTGATCACCTTAAGATCTGTTTTAGCTTGCTCGTATAAGTTATCAGTATCTGCTTTATCGACCGAATGTCAGACACATTCCGTCATATATTTTCAAGTATTTTCACTACACCTCTTTGAATTTTGGAAAATAAGTTAAAAATACAAAAAAAATGTATACAAGAAATAGCAATGATGACATTGACAGGACCTGTTACTCACATTTATAGTTTTAATAATTTTAAGCTAAGAGGATTAGATTTATCAAACTTGACACAACGTAATGGCAAGATCAAACTAATAAAAAAGGTTTTAGTTCAACTATTAACAGGCAAGGAAAATTCGTCTAAGTAAATTTGAACTTTGTTGTCAAACAGTTGAACATAATTTTCAATACATCACTCTCGTCTGATACACAGTTTAAAAAGGTAACATGTGCTTGCAACGCGTAAATAATTTGATTTGAAAACTGATCAACCTTTTCATTCCGCCACTGTACATAGAGAAATAAATGTACTATAATCCTGAGATCAATAGAACTATAGCTACTATCGTATATTCCCGTTTCCCGTACCCCACATCCCACTGGGGCACATTCGTCTATGGATGGAACGCAATGAAGAATGATGCTCGCCATGGAGATATAGTGTTAATAAAGAAGAAAATATACAAGCTACACATTTATTTTTATTAACATGTTCATGTGGTACGTAACGTAGTTATTATTTCGGTATATTTTGTATCAAATGATGTAAGTACTCTGTAGCAACACAGTTGGGGAGAAATAAACATTTAAATGCTCAATAGCGTGAAGTTAATACAGATCTGGCCGCTAAAGAGCAGTGTCTCGGAATCAGCTTCGAACATAACCCTTGATTTTTATCACCGTGTCATGCATTCATGGTAATCATTAGAAAATGAATAAATACAGTAAGTACTTAGTACAAACTACATAGTAGAATACAAACCAGTCGGTATTCGTGTTGAGCTGTTCTGTCTGAAAAACTTCAAAATGCGCTATACAGGGGCACAATAGGGCGAATCATCGATCCAGTAAGTAAAGATAATAATTCTCCTGGCGGGAAAATTTCCGAGCAAGCTTTTGTGTCGTTACCGATCAGATTCCGTTTAAAAGATCAATGTTCAACTAAGTTTAATTAAATTCATTTCGTTATTGAATAAACTAAGTTTGAGCTCCTAGAACGTTTTGTAACGGAAGCACCGAGCAATAATAACTTTGATAGTAATAACCTCCACGTCGCTTAGTTTGACGGCACAAGTTCGCGGGGAACAAAACTTTGACTGGCAGTTATAGTCCGCTAGCAAATCATCTATACATATAAATGCCTATGTCCTGACTGACTTATTCACTCACTCACTCACTCACTCATCAACGCACAGCCGAAACTACTGGGGCTAGAGAGTTGATTTTTGCAGAGTAGGTTGCTTTTAATATGTATAATAACGTCAGCTAGGGATAAGAAGGGATTTTTGAAAATTCCACCCCTAAGGGGGTAAAATAGGGGTGAAAAGTTTGTATGGAGAACCTTTTGGTTTTGAACTAGAGACTTAAAACTTTGTAGAAAGATTAGGTATTATAATACAAATAAAGTACTTTCAGCATTTTGAAAAATTTTACCCCTAAGAGGGTAAAAAAGGGGTGCAAAGTTTGTATAGAGACTTAAAACTTTGTAACAAGATTACTTATTAGAATACAAATAAAGTACTTTCAGCGTTTTGGAAAAATCCACCCCTAAGGGGGTAAAAAAGGGTTGCAAAGTTTGTATGAGGGAAACTCTTTTTTTAGATAGAAGCTTTAAAATTTGTAAAAAGATTACTTATTAAAATACAAATAAAGTGCTTTCAGCGTTATGGAAAATTCTGCCCCTAAGGGGGTTAATAAGGGGTGCAAATTTTGTATTGGGGAAACTTTATTTTTTTAGCAACAGACTTAAAACTTTGTAGAAATATTACTTATTAGAATACAAACAAAGTACTTTCAGCGTTTTGTAAAATTGACATTTTTAAAGTAAGGGATTTGTAACCTCGGTTTTAGAATGTTTGCTAAAAGACTACAAAACTTATATCAGCGTTTTTTTTAATTCATCGCTCAAGAAGGTTAAAGGGGGCTTCGAAGTTTATATAGAGAGCAAGACATTTAAAAGGAAGAAATGTTTTACTACGGTTTCAGACTACTTAACTAAGAGGGTTCAAATGGGGTTCTAAGTTTGTATAGAGAGCAAGACATTTTGAAAGTAGGAGATTTGTAACTTCGGTTTCAGACAGTTTACTAAAAGACTACAAAACTAATTTCAATGTTTTTAAAAATTCATTCCTTAAACAAACATTTAGACGATAACATGTTCTACGCGGACGAAGTCGCGGGCAACAGCTAGTTTATTATAGATACATTAAAGGCTTGCCCTGTCTCGTCGGCCGGTGTACGATGCTGGTTGGTCGTCATGTAAAGATACGTATGAAGCAGACGTCACGGATTGTTGGAAGAAGCTGAATGATTATAATGGAAAACAAATAGACTTTACATGGCATGATACAAATATACATTTTATAGGATGATCCAGGAAACGCACTCAAGCATCACTTTTTCTGACTCATATTTGAAAATAAATATGTTATTTAATTTGAGTTCCTATTCTAGAAAAACATGTCTTGAAACTCAAGCTATCGTCACCCTATCACTTTTGACATGCTGTACTCGTATGTGGAATGACATATCGTTGGGTGACCAAATTATGACGAAAATGGTTACCATAGGATTTTAAAAAAAATTAAGCTTGCAATTTTCATATTAAGTATAGATGTCTTCCAATCCCTCATCAAGTCGTGTCATTTCTGATCATGTGTCTTAAATCACCCGTAGTGAATAAAAAAATTGGCACATTTGCACTAGCCCCGGAGATCTATTAGATTAAGTAGTATTATTGTTGTTTTCGTTTTAGTTGTACAGTCACCGGCATAAATATATGATGGAACAAAGGCCGCAAAAATATCTGATGACAACTCTATTTACTATTCCTAGAGCCGTAAGAGCGTGTCAGATAGTTTTGCGGCCTTTGATTCATCATATATTGATGCCGGTGACTGTACGTACATATGTTTTAAGTTCTATTGTACTAAACTTTATATTACATATGACAACGTTGAACATCTTACATTATCTAGCGAACCCTTTCGCTGCTATACTGAATGCGCACATGTTTTTTACATTTAGCTGTTCAACATTACTTAACTATTTCACATCATTCATCTACTTTCAGAACGAAAAATAAAATAAAGAGAGGCTGTGGGGAACATTATCGATGTGGATCGGAACTTTGTAGGCTTTCAGTACTGGTCCGTTGGGAGTTTAGTAGGTAAATATATTCCACAGAACGCTGCGCCGCTGCCCGCCAGCCAGTGCTGTCTTTGTGTTCCAGACTGTTATGAAGTTTTTCTTTCTGTGAATATAGCTTATCCTAGCCATCTTCTTAACGGCAAACGGCCTCCATATCACGATTTTTGCCGTATCAACGTAAATTTTACTTCAAAAGGTTTTTAAAAATCATGATTGGATGCCATGTCCCGTCGCGTCTTTAATACGCTATCGATATTTTGCTTCGTTATCGCCTTCACTGCTCATTTGAGAGCTAGGGAAATTGCTAAATGAATGAAAAGCTATATGTTGAGGCCATATAATGTATATAAAAAATATGAATGTACTTTCAATTGTACAGTTACACTTTAAAATCTCAACGTGAGATACTACATTTTCTATTTCTAAGTATTAATTATCAACAGAATATACATTAACGTTGTCTTAATTATTAAGATAATTCCACTAGTTTCCGCGAGAGCTGTGACGGTACAAGTTATCGTACAAAATGTTATTAGTCTAATTGAATTGCTCTTGAGTGTATTATGTCTTAGGGTAACAAGTAGTAACTTCGATGTAAAAAAACAAAAACCCCTACCTACCCAAAACTACGTGTTTTGTTAACGTAAGCCACTTAAAAGTGTTAAAAAATAGCGCACTAGAGGTAGGTAGGTAATGTTGAAAGGTCGCCACCGCGAACGTCGCGCCCCTGTCAGCGGCCAGTGATCGGGGTAACGTACCCAAGAAGTAATTGAGACGTTTCACCTAAAACCTTGAAATACAATAAAACAGAAAAAAGCTTTCACACATACCTACTGAGAGGGGAAGATTATGATAGACATAGTGGTGCCCATTTTCGGTTTGACGGCCCTCTTTACAGCAAAAGTCCATTTAGCCAGTCGGGAAGCACTTCCAGACGTATGATATATGTTAACCTTTGGCTCGCGGGACATTCGTTTTCAATTGCACGACATTCACGTACGGATTATGATTATGAAATATAAGTACCTACCTACTAATGCCCTTATTTATAAACGTTCTTTAAACCTTTTTTAACTAAAATGTCGTTTGTACTCTTTTGTGTTTTTTATCATTTTAACATTTGTGTTTGTGAGAAAGAGAATAAACATTGTTATGTTTGTGATTTGTGATGAAGGGGGTAAATTTATATGCAACACTTTAAAGACCGGTCGTCGTGACTTTTGGGATATACGAGTATATACTTATACCTCTAGTCTCCACCACAATTACTCTTATGAAAGATAACCGTCTATTCTATTCTTATCCACAAGGACCGCGATGGACACATTCGCGAGATGCCATACATACAAAAGACTTAAATTTTACATACGACTGAACTAGATGGAGTAGGTAGGCAAATGGGATTACATAAAGCGTAAACCATCGGTGGCAGTGAAGTTAGAGCCGTTTTGTTGCGTCCGATGTGCACTAATGCAGTCAGAATATTGCATTTCAAAATTCGGGTAACCGTTCCAAATACGAACACAGCAGCATTCATCGCGAAGCTTTAAGTAAAAGTCGATATACTCCCGACCAGATGCAGTCGGCAAGGGTAACAATTAACTACCTCTGCCTGTAGGTCCGATCCCCGGAGCTCTTATTCCATGGGGCGTCACCCTCGCCCTACCGTCTGTTTATGTAACCTGCCGTAGAACTAATAAAACAGTGCAGGTGAATTTTTGGCCCTACACTTGTGAAAAAATAACAGAACATTTTTCCTCCTGATTGCTATGTCGCTCCAAATTCTAGTCCCACGGAATCTCGCTGTTTTCGTGTATGGAATTCGGACTATTTTTTTAATTTTGTGCAATAAGATATGCTTTTGAGCCGGCCAGGCTAAAATTAAATTATTTAGGCATATTTTCGGGTTACGTTCCTCGATAGGAAAAAAAAGAACCCTTGGTAGAACCGCTTTGATGTGTGTCTGTTTGCTAAGACCCCTTTTGTCAGGAAAGCTTGGATACATTGGGTTGAAATTATTATCAAATACTGAGGTGTGCAATTCCTCGAAGCTGTTATAAAAATCAAACTTCCAAGTCAATGCAATCAAATGGTTTAGCCGCTAATGACATATATTTTGATACTAGCAAAGGAAGCAAACCTATTTATAATATAATCCTTTGATGAATCCTTGGATCATGGAATTCACCAAGAGCACTCAAGTACGGGATAAATTCGAAAATCGTTAGTTACATCACATTACGCGGAAGAAAAAAAAAGTTTAGTTAAAGTTTCTTAATTCTAATTTTAGTGATAAATTAGTATTTTTTTTGTCGCTTGTGTCAAACTTACTTGTTCGACGATTGTATTTTTTTTGACATAACGCACGAATATTTTTGAAAATGTTTTTATATCTATATGTAGTGGGCATTAGTGGCTTCTCACGATATTTTTCTTGTAGGTGTACCTGTGCAAAAATTGTCAATAAATAATAAAACATAATTAAAAGTAGATTTTTTTAAAGGAAGTTTAAGGACATGGTGTTGATTGCATATATGCACTTTATAGCCGATTCTATTTTTATTCATGAGTATTTTGTTTGGTTACTCTCTCTTTATCTATTATGACACTTTAAATGACCACCTGATTTTTTTATACTATCCTAAATTACTCGAAAACAAAAGAAGATCGTGAACTGATATTAAGCATGTAGTGTTCTTAGGACCTGCCAGTACACCCCCTGAAAGGATCATCAAATCCCTCGTCGGGTGCCACTCTCACTAGCTTAGACTGCTAGACCCCTTTTCCCAGTTCCTTACATTATTAGACCTTTGATTTCGACTATACCACTGAACCAAATTTGAAGTTTTTGATATTCATTCGACGCAGAATTTGACTCTCTTAAATATTTTCTCGAGTACATTTTCCATCCGACGTACCGTTTTTGTGCCATATGCAAATAACTGAAAAAAGAGCAAAAATTTCGCGGTTATTGGGCCCCCAAAAGTTTAGCTCACCTCCTGAGATGGTGCAAACTCGGATTTCATGCATTTAGGGCCAAATGAAGGTATCGAAACGATTTCCAAATTTATGGGAATTAATTCTTCGAAGAATTCTAATTTTCTTGGCCTATTGTGTTTTACTAGCATTATAAACAAAGAAAACATTTGAATTGTCGTGATCGCGTTTTGTCAGTCAATATGTGTGTTAACATTCGCATTTATTTAGAAATTATTAAAATTAAATTAACGTATTAATAAAAGTGAAAAAGCATGGTGTTATATTCAATTTGTCTGTCCCACAGGCACGATGTGGCGGTTAGCGCCACTAGTGACGCGTCTCCTGATCGTGTCACTGGTGGCGCTCGAGTTCGCGGAGGGCGCCGAGAGCACCTCGGTGGCGACGGTGGTGACGCTGACGCGCCCCGCACCCCGCCCCACGGCCCCCCCGCCCCGCAGGCAGCGCCCGCGCAAGCGGCGCACCACCACCACCACTACCACCCTGGAGCCGGACGAGGACGACGATGACGTCACTACGCAGCCCACCACCACCACTGTTGACCCCAGGATGTTTGACCACAGTAAGTTCATTATGGCATTACAGATAATTACGACAATTATGTCAAACTTAATTTTCCACATAGGTTATTTTTTTTACTTTTGGCTATCTCATCCAACCTTAGGTATTAGCTGCCCGCATCCGAGTATTGCAAAAAACAAAGGCAAACTCGTGGAACAAAATAATTTAGCCTATGTCTATTCTATAATCAGGTGATAAACTGGCTATATACGAGTACAATCGCCATCAAATGTTTCTACCTGTACGGTCAACCAATTTGATTCCTAGGCCACCGTAGAACCCTGTCATTTTAACTGCTACAAAGCGACGCAATAATCCTAGTAACACGTATTGACATAGCATTTACAACGGCAAGGTTCTATGATGGCCTAGGAATCAAATTGGTTGACTGTACACGTCAGGTTGCATATCTTGAACATGCACTCTAACTCTTTAACAATAGAGGCTTGTTCAAAGGTGTGTGATCACTTTCTCCAAATCAAATAGGTGGCTGATACTAAAAGGGTAACTTTTATCCACTCGATAATCAAGGATATTTATTAATTATTATACAATCCAATGCGAAAATAAACTCACCTAGAAAGTATAAAATCTGGAGATTTTCGTACGAATTAAAACTGATTATTCGATAGGTCTGAGCTAATTACTGCGTTGTAAATAACTGACTGTTTGTTAAAGCATTATTGCGATTAACCTCGTTGGGTGGAATGGAACAAGAGAACTTTCCGACAATTTAATAGGAACAATATAAATAATTACTATGAAATATCAATACAAATAATAATAGCTAGTATTTATTTCTATTTCCTAGTATTAATCTATCTGTTCCGCTTAATACCTGGCACGATATAAAAACCTCGAACATATTCACAGCAAAAGTAAATCAAAATTCATGTGTAAGGTGTGCGCCATCAATCAGATCAGTTTTTATATCCTGTGTGTCATTCATGTTTTGAGGTGTCCAATAAAGAGTGTTTGTATTGTATCAGGCGACTTAGCAATTAGTAAACGCAGGATGTACACATCGGCTCAGTCCTTATTTGTTATATTTAATGTTACCTGTGAACCTCTGGGAGGTTTCCGGCATAAATCGTGGTATAATTAGGCGCTCGTTAACTCGTACGTGTCTGCCTCATTAACTGATAAATCCCCAAGCGGCTCCGCTCGGAGCAGAAAAATCTAATTATTTCCAACGATATCAGAAGATAATTAATGGGAACGCACGCACCCTTTATGATCATTTCAAAGGAGCGCAGTAAAAAAAGAGCAGGTATATTTTATTTCAGACTGGTATTTTCCGAAACCGTAATGGCTTAAGGTTTTTTTTATATGTATGCCTATACTGTATTTTTATACCAATAACAATTCTAATATGCAATACGTAACACACATATTATTCCTAACGATTAGCTAGATATGTTTGGTAGGTATACGATGGGAGCGAGTTTTGACTTTCAAGCGCTCGACTCTTTCACTCGTAAACTGTCGAAAACGATGAAATGCAATTTTGAAATAGCGATAGAAAATTGAAAAACGAGTGGTATTGAAGAAGAAGAAGAAGAAAATAATTAATTTCAGTATAAGTTATACAATTACACAGTTATACAATTACAAAAAGAAGATTACAATTAACTTATAATGAAAAATGTGAACACTCAGCATAATGCCAGGTGCTACTAGAGTACCCCACTCTAGTAGAGTATTGACCACTCGTATTCAATTATATCGGTAGAAAGTAGATCATTGCCTAAAATGTTTGACACTACAATCTTATTTACTCGTATTTAATCTTGTAGCGGTCGTAAGTCAAAAATCGGCTATCGGATTTTTGCATCTTGCACTTGCATCTTTTTATTTTATTACGAAAATCAACAGTACAGGGTGGGCCACAAATTTTTGTAAATAGCAAATCTGAACATTTTGTATAATAACAAATTCTATTGTTTTTGAGTGGAGGGAAATTTGACATTACTTTATGCAGTATCAAAATAAAAAATAAATAAATATTACGGGACAATCTTACACAAATCAACCTAGGCCCACGGTAAGCTCAGTAAGGCTTGTGTTGTGGGTACTAGGTGATGAGTATTAATTGCAATGAAGCGTTTTACTGATCAACAACGAGCTTTTTGTGTAAAACAGTTTAATAAAAGCAACAATTTGTATGAAACAATTCGCCGCCTATTTAGGAGGAAGCCTGGATCTCACTGCCACCGATTTTTTCGTGCGGGGATATTTATAAAGTCGAGTTCTGAGTTAAAAAACCGATGACAATATCCAAACTCAAGCAAAACATCCGCGATGAGACAGCCGAGATCCCTCGCAGCATGTGTCAGCGAATTTCTCAAAATCTGCGTAGTCGTTTGCAGGAGTGCCAGCGACGAGATGGGGGTCATCTCAAAGATGTTCTTTGCAAAAAAATAATTGCATTAGATGTTAGTTACAAAAAATAAATGATCCTAGGGTCTAGTATAAGTTTTAACCATACAATACGTTTTCGAACGCGTTTGCGTTTAGTTTCAATTTGTATGGCAACGCGAACAGCGCCTCTGGTGGTAACTATTAGGAACTACGCGTTGTCATACAAATTGAAACTAAACGCTAACGCGTTCGAAAACGTATTGTATGGTTAAAACTTATACTAGACCCTCAGGAAATTAACTTTCATTCATCAAATTTTCAAAAGTACAAAAATTTTTGTCCCACCTAAATTGAATTAAAAAAAAATACAAAATTAAAACACGATTATTATTACTATTTAAAACTGAAACTGCTATATAATAATCCAGCATTACAACAACTGTAGCATTACAACTTCCTTATGATTTATTTCTCTGATGTTATATGCATTTGAAATCTGCACGCGCCGGCACCCCCCGAAAACGCTCTATATTAAACGGGCTATATTAAATGCTATGACGTCACAAATTACATTCTCGGCGCGTTAACTATGGAGTAAGTCATTAATTTGCAATTATCTCCACAAAATTTGCGTTTAAGTCTATACTGCGCTGCTGTGTTATCTGTCTTACAAAATATCATTTCTAATTCAATGTACTGTGTAACTGTTGTGTTATTTTATCGAAAAAAATATTTTTAAAAAATCCGTCATTTTAACGTGTCGTTTATATCGTTTTTTTTGTATGATATCTCTACGTATATCCGCAACGATTGAGTGCCATTTATTCGAAATTTAAGTCCCATGCAAGTTCCCCATTGAAACTACAGTCATATAAATTAAAGTGAAGAATTCAACAGCCTAATTATTTAGTTAGTCGGCGTCCACTGTGAAATGACGATGGTCGTTGGTTCATTAAAAAACCAGCCAAGTGCGAGTCGGACTCTGAAAGTTAAGCAGTTGAAATTTTCACAGCTGATGTATAACAACAAATACTAATAAACAGAATTAAATAAATATTTATAGGTTATATGGTTTATATGGTACGGAACCCTTCGTGCGCGAGTCCATCTCGCACTTGCCCGGTTTTTATTTTTCATTCTTTTAGAATATGTAATATTAAAATATGTCATGTCATAGTGTGTCTTACTTCTAAAAAGTTGGCGGTCACGCTGTTAATCTTGTGCCATTCCAATGTTCGCTGTATTTAATTTGAGTCGATGTCAAAGTGTATACACTTATGCAAGTTAATTCATAATAATAAATAAAATAATTTACCTATAAGTACTGGATGATTTCGGGGTCATGATCCGGAATGACCAAAAGCGAATAAGATGGTCTCACTGAACAACTTTTCCCATGGGACCGACCACGAAATCGCAAAAAAAACAGCTGTTCCATTGTGCACTCAAATGAGAAAGTTGAAAGATTCAGCTGTCCGTAATTATTTAAAATTTCTTCCGATTTCATTCCACGTTACGTAGCCGGCGCTCTCACCTAACCGGGGGAATTTATATCATTTACAAACTTAAAGCTTCCCTGCTCTTCATTGGAAAGTTTAATACACTTTTACGGGAACGATTTAATTAAAGAGTACTTTTTTCATTCGGTAGCCGTTTGATACCCTGAAACAGCCGAGCCAGGACTATCAAGATTGTTTTGTAATTTATTCAGATTGTATTTATGTTTTTTAATCACCTTTATTGAGAGGATCTTGAGGTATACTTATTGGTCTTAATTACATTATTATAATTTGATGAGTAAATTATTATGTTGTAGTGCACGGGTTTAAGTTTTTCAAAAGTAGTTGGTTTTTTAACGATCATGAAAAAATTAAGGAAAACGATTAGGTACGAGTACGTACCTATTTACCTACTATGTAAAAATAATCTTTCAAATCGTATCAGTACAAGTATGTATATAATTGCATACGTGGCTTAATGTTCTATAACCAAAATTTTGGGAGCTTCAAGCAGAATTGAGGAACCTGTTTGAGAAGAAGGATTTTATCTGAGGTAGTATTAAGAACACTAGAGGTCTGCCGGCGCTGGTTCGTACACTTCGTACGCCTCCCTTCGGCTTTGGGGAGAGGGCGTCATTTCACGGCTCTTGAGCGCGTATCGAACCAATATTAGGTTTATTAGATAGATGGGCCGGGCGTAAAAAGCGATTTTTCATTTTTTTTCGACTTATCTTCTGAGGCTTATTTTAAGCATAGAGGTTATTAAAATAACATCGAAGCGTAAACACCATTGTGATTTTCTTTAACATATTAGGGGCACGATGTCTAACAGGGTGTACCTGCACTTGTTCAACACGTCATGTAAGCTGACTGAATTATAAAATAACTGATCTTGGTCACAGTTTAGCAAGAACTCAGAATTTGACTTTATTGGGTAGTAGAATTCTGTCAAGATGTAGGTCTTGGGAATCGGGCAGACCAGGCTATTTACACTGTTGGTACCGAACCACCAGTTTCTCAACAGCCACTCGAGCGGGATATTACGACGACTGATTACGGGTGACCCTTTTGTGCTGTCGAGTATTTATGTTGAAAGTCTAATTAATTATCCGCGTGCGCCCGCGACGGGGCAGTGTAGTATGGAAAACGTGACACCCTCACCAGTATCATCGTCGAAAGCCAGACTCCCGAGCAGGCCGGCAACAAAAGCGTACTTTTGACCAGCGACCATTTACCTATACACGCGGGAAAGCAGTTGATGGTTTCGAGAAGATCTTCAACAGTGTCGAGCACTTGGCCTTGTGACTCACACCGTCGCTGCTCAATCGATGTGTTACCGGCACGGCAGCTGTAGGAACAGAGCGGTAACAATGCAGGTTCGGCTCTACAAGCTGATACTACAATTTCAATCCAGAGGGGCGACACAAGGGTATATAATTTCACCAATGTTTTTGACGCCTGTTTGACAGAACTGATAATAATACTAATGGTATATATATTCTTGTCACTTCCAATTTAGTGCAGGCTCTCAGTGGAGTTTCGTTTGCAAAAATAGCGCACCGCAATCTGACTTCTGATATATATATTGTATGGATCCCAGATATCCAATTAATGGATGTCACCAACCAGTTTTGTGGTCCAGTCTCAAAAGATTTTGGGTTTTAATTATTGAATTTCATTAGAAAATTAGTACTTGTTGTTGCCTATATCCATATTTAATATTATAAATGCGAAAGTGTGTCTGTCTGTCTGTCTCCCTGTTACCTCTTCACGTCTAAACCGTTGAACCGATTTAGATGAAATTTAGTATAAGGATAGTTTGAGTCCCGAGAAAGGACTTGTTATCCCGGAATTTTTTGGGAGTGGGGGGGGGGGGGGGGGGAGGAGAGTCTGGACTACAAAACTAGTTGGCAACATCCATTTATTGGATGTCTGGGATCCATATAATACCTATACCTATATCAGAAGTCAGATTTCGGTCCGCTATTTTTGCAAACGAAACTCCACTGAGAGCCTGGTCAATTCTTGGACGACATTGTTTTATTTGCCAAGACCTACCTTCATAACATAATCAAACATCTTTATCGTGTTACTTTGAAGGAAGGTATCGAGCTATGTCCAAACCTAATTTATGGCGAACTTTTACAATGACTCAATTCCAACTATAACGTTTGGAGACAAGGCACTAAATATGCTTGACAAGAAGCATCCAAGCGTCGTGTTGACGTTGAAAACTCGTCTCTTTAATCAATGAGTCCTGCTTACTCGTGAGAAATGGTGCTAAACATGGACATTCACAAATGAGGCTGTGTATAAAATATGGGTAGCAGTATGAAGTGAGGAATTGATTGTCTTCTCGTTACTCATAAATCATGAATCATGAAGTCCTAGGTACATTAAAATTAAATTATTATAAATAAAATTTGGTAAAACTATACTATTAAATGACTAGATTCTTTTTCATTTCATTATTATTAATCGTATGGCGGTTACACACGGGTACATATATGTATTCGTATCGATGTCGCTGATAGAGTTCCAGTGTGCGCTGCGAGGTTCAGAAGGAACAGTGCAGCTGCCGAGTTTGTTGTTCTTTTAGCACCACCCGGAGGTCACGTGTAGGGCTTCTAGGGTTATTCCTACGGACGTAGAACAACAACGACGTCCGACGTATTTCATTTAACTTATTACACGTCATGTCTTTAATTCTTATACCTAGGTATCACGCACAACAATCTCGTTAATACTGTAGAAGCACCCTCTCAATAAAAATGCTTTAAATTGTTTGGGGCAGTTTGTTAAAAATTCTGACAGCCTGATGTTTTATGCTGTGCTGTGCTACTTTGAGCTTCGGGAAAAAAACATTGTGTTGAGTTTTTAGTTCGCGTTTGTAGGCGCAAATCCTGTTCTTCAATCGACTCATATTTTAAAATATTTTTGACAAAATCAGTAAGCAAATTTTTAGATCAGACATCGTATTAAATTCGTGACTTCAGAAAAGTAATTACCAAACTCTAATCGTTGGCATTAGACTGGATAAGACTGGCACACCTCGAAGAAAGGACAAATTTGGCAACTCCTGAATGATGTTAGACTACTTACTTTGTATAAAACGAAATATGGATAAAGATAGGATGTATCCAGAAAATTACGCATTATCAGAAAGTGGTTCATACTTTACTTTCCTTGAATGTGCCTACCAACAGGTAAATAAGTTATATCTAAGGCACACAATGATGGCTTCGAATTTAGCATCCCGCATTAAGTCATACCACTTCACGGGTCCATTGATTACGACACAAATCGAAAGAAATATTACAAGCATGAAGTCTACATTTTAACAGGACCTTGGCATAGTGCCACTCGAAAGCAGTAAGTACGACAAATGTTGTTCTCAAGTACCAGTCGGATATTTCACGTTTGGCAAACCTATTTGTGCCTATTATAATCATGGATTATATTACTAAAATAGTTGTGGTGTTAATATTATTTTCATAATTGTTTATCACTTATGGGCAACCGTTAGGTTAGTCAAATTGAAAAAAGGCCCTCTGCTAACTTTCGTCCCCATTTAAGTATCACCACCGTTTCTCTCACTGCAATGTTCGATTTTCTCACTGTAAATTAAAAAAAAGTGTCACTGACTTAACTTAAATATATTCTTCACTTACAATATTTAATGTAGTTCGTAATTATATTAAGCTGGATTATAAAATAGTTTGAGAACCAAACAACAAAAATCCCGGTGATAAAAATTTGTAGTAGGAACTTCTGCTAATTAAATACATTTGAACCCATATGGTATAATATATATAGGTACCTATGTATAATTATAATTTGCTTCATAAAGCCACATCAGTTCTAGCCTGTTTCGCTCTAATACATTTTTACGTCACTACTGACCCTAAAGTGGCCACTACGCGCTTTGTACTCACCACGGGCGGTAATTAAGGAAGCCTCAGATAGCAGGTACTTGACCCAAGGTAAGGTTGATAAACATTCTTTGATTAACCGCCACAGGTAAGTAATGTAATATGTACGAGTATATTAATTACTCTGCTGTAATATACACACACTGAATCTAGTGGCTGACCAAAGTGATCTTTTTTATTGTCCAATGTCCGAATTTGTTAAAGTATGTCTGTGTGTCTTGTGCAAGTATAATAATTAGGTTAAGTGAATTAGTTAAGGCGCTATTGCATTAGGTCAACCTGTTAGACTAGTTGCTGTATTGAAATAAATAAAATAAAATATAAAATACCTACTCGTGCTTTCTATACCTTATTCCAGATAACATTAGAATTTTGACGGACAAATTCATCTACGTTTCTTAATTTATCTAGGATATCAAAGGGAAATATTGTTTTACTTATTACGATCATTAAAAGTGCATTTCAAACAATGATGTAATATAAAATATACGTAGATATGTTATAAGCGGTCCAAAAGTGGCACACTACATTTTGGTCAAGTCACACAGCTTGCCATAGTTTTGCGTCGTCAATGGAAACGAATGCTGTCAGAATTTGGTGGCCATTTTTAAACACGGAATTTCGTATAGACAACATATCTAACATATACAATATTTTTTTCTATTTCTATTCTACCTATTTTTATATTACATCATTGTTTTCAAACATAACAATACTAATGATTTTGCGTTACAAAATTAACGCATGATTTTTTTATGTTAAATAGAATAGATCATTTCTAGAAAAGATTGTACAGTCGACGTCAAAGATATATTTACACTTTTGGACCTAATTGCTTTGTAATCAAGTGCAAAAGTATAAACATATATTTGACGTCAACTGTACATAGTTACCACGTCAATTAAGGGCGTGAATTGGAAAAAAGCGCGTTCTTTGAAATGACGTTCTGACAAAAAATTAAGACTGATTTTCAGAAATGTGATTCTTGACTATATGCTTGTTTATATATTTAACCAAAACACGATTGCTTAAAATTTCCTCGGAAAAAAAATCTTTGTTTTCCTTTTTTACATCAGCCTACTCAAACAATACATTATTAATCGACACAAATTAGTTTAAATTGTGGTAATTTAGAAAGAAAGAAAGAAAGAAAGAAAACATTTATTCGCGGACAAAACAATGGGTGTAAAAAACAAAACACAGAACGTAAAAAATAGCAGGGTCCACGAAAAGGCCCCGACTCAGCATGGTGCTAACCTAGAAGGCCAGCGCTGGTCTTCCATCGGAACCTTTACATGAGTTACCTCCTGGAAGGCAACACAAAACAAATACCTACGCTAAACATAATATATCTTAAAACTATTCCAAATTCGACGCCAGAGTGTTTACCTCTTCTAAAATCACATTTAATGAAATACGAATAAAACTTCTCAAAGTTAGGTATTTATCGAAATTTGTCGAAAACAGCCATTCCCGAAGAGTGTTGCATCTCATTTTCTCGTGTGCGGCAGAGATATTTATGTAACTTAATGCTGTTTCTCGCCGAACAAGTCGCTTTAATCTTTGCTATTATCAATGTCCGGTGGCTTGAATATGTCATGCTCGCTTAAAGGGCTTTGCTTACGGTGGCGTCGTTGATCGGGTCGCCACCTTCCCTAACATATGGATGAGGGAGGCGATGGATGAGATATGCGTCATACTCGGGTGCTGTTTGTGGAGTCCGGTCTGTTCATTGCTTGCAAGGGCATACTTAGTACTACCTATATATTAGTGATATAATCATTATTTTCGTATTGACGAGACACATCATTCTGTTCTTGACACGTTTTATTGTTATTGACATCATCTCTGACAATATTACATTCCACCAACAATGTTCCTTTTTAGGGTTCCGTACTCAAAGAGTAAAACGGGACCCTATTACTAAGAATTCGCTGTCTGTCCGTCCGTCCGTCCGTCTGTCTGTCACCAGGCTGTATCTCAAGAACCGTGATAGCTAGAGAGTTAAAATTTTCACAGATTATGTATTTCTGTTGCCGCTATAACAACAAATACTAAAACCTAAATAAAATATTTTTAAGGGGGGCTCCCATACAACAAACGTGATTTTTTGCCGTTTTTATAGATAATGGTACGGAACCCTTCGTGCGCGAGTCCAACTCGCACTTGGCCACTTTTTTTTCTGTTTTGACGCTTAGAGGCCGTTTACATCTCTAAGAACATTAGAATAATTATTAATTGTATTTGGACGCTCAGAGACCTTATACATCTCTGGGATAAATACTAAATTAATATCATAAACTTCTTGTTAATTCTGATACAGACCTTATATTGTATGTAATGAATAATTTTGCAATTATGTATTGTTTTGTTTTCATATAGTGGAATTTATAATACAGTCGATATTGTTCAACCTCGAAATATCGGGGAGTTTGATGAAATTTTGGTAAGAATGTTTGTTGGAAGCCCTGTTTTCGTCTCCCAAAAGTCCCCGGGTCAGGACCTTGTAGAACGGCTGCTATCTTGGGAAATGTACTCCATTCTTAAGAAATTCAGGTTTCAGGGACCCGAGGACTTTTGGGAGACGAAAACAGGGCTTCCAACGAACATTCGTACCAAATTTCATCAAACTCCCCGATATTTCGAGGTTGAATAATATCGACTGTATCATTAGCTTGTTAACCGTTTACTTATTGGTTAAAATCTGCAATTTTAAATGATTATTATGTAAGATTATTATTATTATATTGTAAAATACTATTTGACATGTACTCGTAAAAGTGCCCTTGTGGAATTTGCAGAATAAATAATTGATTTTGATTTTGATAAGTGTGTCTCTTTTTCGAGGGCGTGGTTTACTCAAATCGAGGCATCCCCTTAAGTTAGCTTTCATTATTATTTTTTTGTTACCCAATTGACGAATAACTTTATATGAACTGTATTGCTAAAATTATGTACAGTCAGCAACAGAAGTAGCTAAGTAAAATAGCACGCTCAAAATGACCTACGAGTACACAGATCCTTATTCCCTTGACATTAGTTTTCGTGTGTAGATCATTTTGAGCACTATGACCGCTTAGCAACTTCTGCTGCTGACTGTACGACATTTTCTAAAAATGCCCTTCTAGTAAAACTACAAAAAGTAAAACAAATGAGAACGTAAATCTTTGTGTGACCCCGTATCTTTGAAAAATGGCTGGAAACGTAAAATGAGCTCGACGCTCAATAGTGGCGCGGCTGGGTTGGCAAACTGCATTATTATTTCGTGAGTTAGCCTTTGTCTCTGCAGGACTCAAGCTTCGTTCATTGCAAAGTCACTCGCCTTCATCTGATACTTGATCATATCGCTCTCGACGAGTTTCAATTAATATTTAATTTAATTTGATACTCAATTAGTTATTCAACACCTTTTCCTATTCGATATTGTACTGTACGCACAAATAGGTACGTATACATTCAGTGGTTCGAGACTCGTGATATTTATTAGAGCAGTTGGCGCAAAGGTAGCAAACAGGGTCGGTCAACAGACATTACCGAACTATCCGTTTGTCTATTTAGCCTTTGATGCACTGACACATTGGATATAAACATATCTAAGAGACGTATTGACCGAGACACGTAGAGTAATCAACTAAATATATTCAATCGAAACTATATTAAGTCGATTTATGCTAAAACAATGATGGAAATATTTAAATTTCGCTAGACGTATAATCGTCTGATTTAATATTCATACGGCAACGGACGTGGCTTTGAATATGAGACCGACCATGTGCGAGGTGGATTTGTCCATTTATTGTACGAGTGAGGTGAGCGAAGCGGACAAAGTTCTCTGTTTCAGCTTGGACCAAAATTCTTTCGTATGTCTGCTGTCCAGCTGTTCTCCTCTACAGGTCGAATTTCTCAGCCGATTCTCGTGATGTTTTGTGAGCAGGTACGATAATTATATGTATGGATATTTTTTGTCAATTGTCTATTGTAATTAGTTTCCTTTGTGCTAGGGCAAATGAAAGAAGGTCTGAAGGTAACCCAAAGCTTTTATTTCGTTCTAGGTCCTCACTAAAAGCTAACTAGGTATAAAAACAAATGTTAAGGGTAGGATTTTGATGACGCTTTGGTCGATTGCGCTAGAACCATTTGGTAATGTTAAAATAATAGGCTATGAGCTTAGCTGCATCTCCATCGCAGGCGGTGCTACGGAGCGTTCCCGACAACGGGAGTACTGGCTCGGCTGGCGCGGGTGGCTTCGGGCACGATCAGGCCCCTACCAAACACCTCCTGGAATTTCCATCAAGCGATGAGACGGTTAGCCAAGAATAGCAAGTACAAACTGGGCGGGCACGGGGCTAGATAGCGGGCCGGGGCTCAAGAGTAGTCTGTGGGCCGGCAATCAATAATCAAGGGAATAAAACGGTCCATGGTACAGTACAAAACTAACCTGTCGGAGGAAAATTGTCCCACGTCGATGGGTATTGACAAATGTCAACTCCGCCACCAATGGCCCTGGCCTTGCTTCCCGTGGCTCGCCGATTTAACCGCAACACGGTGGTATTCAGCCAGGTCAAGTCGCGTGGGAGAGCACCACGGCCTCAACTTGCCTGTAAGGCTTGATTACACCGGCAAACTGAAAATTGACAACATGTCTATGCAATTACTGCTTTTCCAAGAAGTTAACACGGCTTCTAAACAATACTTACGAGGAAAATACTGCAATCGCCCAGAAAACGTGTTCCGGCACACCAAAATAAAATAGGAAGTGCGCTATCTGACACTTCGACATTGCCAGCTCTCTCAAACCCGGTCCCCGAAGTTCAAGTAGACGCGCCAACTTGTTGCAACAATCTGTCGTGTTGATTTGTAAACAAGAAAACATCTAGTCATCCGCTACAGTAGAAATGCAATAAATTATGTGGATTATGAATTATGAAATGGAAACCCGTGACGAACAAAACATCTAATCATTGATTCGTAAATGTTCAACGCGATATTCCTTTTTTCTCCTTGTCGCTGGTCAGCGGGCGCGAACTCTGGCAACACTGGAGTCCACAGATAAGCTATCCAATACAACAGGGGTTCCTTCCTGACAGAATATTACACGAAAAGAACAGTTAGCCAACTTGACAAATAACTTTGAAAGGTTTAAAACGATAATAAACCCAGCATACGGGTTTATATATTACACCCCCTCACCTAGGAGAATTTTTCGAGGGAAAAGAGTTGAGGGAGTAAAATTCCAGCTCGCCCTCGAGCTGCAACTTAAATTAGACATGATCTCCATTCCTGAAAGAGAAAACTAAACTAAGACAGGGATTCTCGGCCCAGAATCACAAGTCCTGCAGCACCTTGGCATCAATAGAATCCGCGTGGCCGGCGCTGGAAACGATCGCGTAATGGCCTGCGGTACTACAGAAAAGAAAATAGGAATCTTACCTAAGATATAGCAAAAGGTGCCAAATTAGGCACATTAAGAAAATAAACGTAATCATTCAAATGGCGTTTGGGGACACTGGCTTGCAGTCTTTTACATGCCACTTTCCTAAGCGCTTGCCATTTTCGTCTTCCAGTTCGTAAACTAAACGTGATACTTTCCGTATGACGCGGCATTTTTCATACTTGGGTGCTAGTTTGGCCGCAAAATACTTGCTGGCCTTACTTTGTTTAAAGGTGCGTTTCCATATTTCATCTCCAACCTCGAATTCAATGTCGCGGCGTTTATCATTGTAGTACTTGATGTTGCGATCGTGAGATTTCTGTAACAGCTCTCTCACGGTGGAATAGACATCTCTTAAGGTATTGATTTTATCCAGGTAATTTCGTCTAGATGAAAAAACAATCTCGTCAACCTCCTCTGGTTCACCATAGATTGTACCATCGGGAACTGCCTCCCGTCCATGTACTAGTAAGAACGGGGTATATGATGTAGAATCGTTCACTGAGGTATTCATCGCAAACTGAATACGCGAAATGTTAACATCCCACATGCGGTGGTCTGATTCGATGAACGTGGAAATGGCTATAACGAGGGTCTTGTTGTATCGCTCTACTGTGTTGACCTGTGGGCAATACACAGGCGTGTAATGCAGCTGTGGTATGTTATACTTCGTGAACAACCTTTGAACGTCGCCGCCAGTGAAATAGGAAGCGTTATCTGCAATAATGGTTTGAGGTATTCCGTGGATCATGAATACGTGGTCCTCCAACCTTTGGGAAATGACTGCCCCGGTGGCGCGTCGCATGGGAAACAGCATACAATACTTGGTGAAACAGCACACAACCACCAATATATAAGTGTTTAACTTCCGCGAAGGGGGTAAAGGACCAACGAGGTCCAAGCTCAGACATTGGAATGGGCGGCAACAAACCTTCGCGCTTCCCATGAAGCCCGGGGTGGGAAGCTGGCTATGCTTATGTGCCGCACACGCAGAGCAATGTGCAACGTACCGGACGACGTCCTGATACATACCCGGCCAAAAGTAGCGCAATTTTAGTCTATTATACGTTTTTGCTGTGCCCAAATGCGCAGCGGTCGGAACCGAATGGTTATCCTTCATGATCTCTAATCGGAAGTCTTGAGGTATAACTTCCTTCCATTCAAAATCCGACGACAACGCGTTTTTTGGTTTAGTGTAGCGGTACAAGCGACCGTTCATTAACTGTAAATTGGGAACGGAGCCTGGTCTAGACTCGCACCTCTTATATAATTGTAAGTACCAATTATCATTAATCGCGTTAGTATCGATCAAGTATACTGGGACGGCTCTGGACAAGGCGTCCGGCACGATATTTTCCGAGCCTCGACGGTGCTCGACCACAAAGTTGTAAGGCGACAGTCGGCAACCCCATCTCTCGAGGCGGCCTGTTGGGTTCTTAAGGTTGAGGAACCATTTCAAGCTGGAGTGATCTGTTATAATTTGAAATTGGCGATCACCTTCCAAATACGGTCTAAAATGCTCAACAACATTTACCACAGCTAATGCCTCCCGCTCTGTGGCCGAGTAGTTCCTCTCCTGGGGCGTGAGGGAACGACTGTAGTACGCTAAGGGGTGTTCTTCCCCCTCGAACGTTTGGGTTAGGGTTCCGCCAATCCCAAAATCTGAGGCATCGCAATGCACCGCGAATGGTTTGGTAAAGTCGGGACAGGCTAGGACCGGTGCCGTAGTTAGGGCAACCTTGAGCTCTCCGAAAGCTGTATCCACCTCCGGGGACCAGCGAAAGGGTGGAGCACCCCTTCGGGTAGATGTTAACTGGTTAAGAGGTCCTGCTATGTTGCTAAAATTCTTTATGAATCGGCGGTAATATGACGCCGTGCCGAGAAAGCGTTTGACGTCCTTCCGACACGTCGGAGTTGGGAAATCAATAATTGCCTTGACCTTGTCTGGGTCTGTACGTAAACCGTATTCATCCACAACAAAACCCAAGTACTTGAGTTGTCTGCGGAAGAATTTACATTTAGATAAGTTAATAGTCAAGTCAGCGTGACGTAGTCGCTCAAACACCGTACGTAGTACCACATAACAGTAATTACCACTAATCAGCCCGAGCACACTATGCCTGTGTGGCAGAAGTCTAAATGTTCAGTAAGAGTAGGACAGTAAGTATGAGCTCTAAGCCACCCGGTTCAATGTCCTTTAAGAGCTAATCGATGCTTATGATTAAAGCGCGATCGACCAATCACATAAAAGCGTTTGTATTTCGTGTTACTATGACACTGCAGCAATTGCAATTGTATTATGGTCTCCTAGTTAGTCACTGAGTTTATTAATACATCGTCGTTAGCGCTTAAGGCAATTGTAGGTATATTAAATATTTAAACAATACTACTGGATGTGTAACAACTGTCCTGTATATTAAACTCACAGTAATTCCTATAGTCCTGTGTTCACAGTCACAGGGGTCACTGAGTTCAAATAACAACAAAGTAAATATTTTGTGTAAAACATAAATGTAAAAATGTAAAAATATAAAAAATCCAAAGGATGTGGATTATGGTATGCAATATTTTACTCTTTGCCAGTTCAACACAATGGTAAACAATGCTTATAGTAGTAATTTCTTTTATGAATACTGTTAAAAGGTTATTTGTAATTTATAAAGCTTAACTATAGGTAGTACTTAGGTAATCACTTGCCAAACCAAGTGCTATAATTGACCGTATGTTGTAGGTAAGTAACTATAAGTAATGTAGGTCAATGTCCAAACTATTCAATGTACTAAAGTGTGACATTAACACTATTATGGCGGAAAGTCTGCATTCAGATACTTAGGTATAGCGCAAGCGACCAGACTCAGACCTTCACAGTAAATGGAGTTGTAAGGAGGGAAATGAGTTTAAGCGTCATCAACCTGTTCGGGGCGCCATGTAATTAGTTTCCTTTGTGCTAGGGCAAATGAAAGAAGGTCTGAAGGTAACCCAAAGCTTTTATTTCGTTCTAGGTCCTCACTAAAAGCTAACTAGGTATAAAAACAAATGTTAAGGGTAGGATTTTGATGACGCTTTGGTCGATTGCGCTAGAACCATTTGGTAATGTTAAAATAATAGGCTATGAGCTTAGCTGCATCTCCATCGCAGGCGGTGCTACGGAGCGTTCCCGACAACGGGAGTACTGGCTCGGCTGGCGCGGGTGGCTTCGGGCACGATCAGGCCCCTACCAAACACCTCCTGGAATTTCCATCAAGCGATGAGACGGTTAGCCAAGAATAGCAAGTACAAACTGGGCGGGCACGGGGCTAGATAGCGGGCCGGGGCTCAAGAGTAGTCTGTGGGCCGGCAATCAATAATCAAGGGAATAAAACGGTCCATGGTACAGTACAAAACTAACCTGTCGGAGGAAAATTGTCCCACGTCGATGGGTATTGACAAATGTCAACTCCGCCACCAATGGCCCTGGCCTTGCTTCCCGTGGCTCGCCGATTTAACCGCAACACGGTGGTATTCAGCCAGGTCAAGTCGCGTGGGAGAGCACCACGGCCTCAACTTGCCTGTAAGGCTTGATTACACCGGCAAACTGAAAATTGACAACATGTCTATGCAATTACTGCTTTTCCAAGAAGTTAACACGGCTTCTAAACAATACTTACGAGGAAAATACTGCAATCGCCCAGAAAACGTGTTCCGGCACACCAAAATAAAATAGGAAGTGCGCTATCTGACACTTCGACATTGCCAGCTCTCTCAAACCCGGTCCCCGAAGTTCAAGTAGACGCGCCAACTTGTTGCAACAATCTGTCGTGTTGATTTGTAAACAAGAAAACATCTAGTCATCCGCTACAGTAGAAATGCAATAAATTATGTGGATTATGAATTATGAAATGGAAACCCGTGACGAACAAAACATCTAATCATTGATTCGTAAATGTTCAACGCGATATTCCTTTTTTCTCCTTGTCGCTGGTCAGCGGGCGCGAACTCTGGCAACACTGGAGTCCACAGATAAGCTATCCAATACAACAGGGGTTCCTTCCTGACAGAATATTACACGAAAAGAACAGTTAGCCAACTTGACAAATAACTTTGAAAGGTTTAAAACGATAATAAACCCAGCATACGGGTTTATATATTACACTATACCTAGTCTATATGTACATACATTACGCCAGCCTTAGGGTAAAATATAACCTGAGGTACATTCTATACACTGGTGAAATCTTTTTTTTAAACCGAATGATTTCCAGAGATGGTTGTACAGTCAGGGAATGAAAAGGTTGATCACCTTAAGATCTGTTTTTGCTTGCTCAGTATAAATTATCAGTATCTGCTTTATCGACCGAATGTCAGACACATTCCGTCATAATGAATGTCATTTCACTACACCTCTTTGAATTTAAGTAAACGAGTTAAAAAAACAAAAAAAAACGTATACAAGAAATAGCAATGATGACATTGACAGGACCTGTTACTCACATTTATAGTTTTAATACTTTTAAGGATTTAATAATTAGATTTATCAAACTTGACACAACGTAATGGCAAGATCAAACTAATAAAAAAGGTTTTAGTTCATTAATAGGCAAGGAAAATTCGCCTAAGTAAATTTGAACTTTGTTGTCAAACAGTTGAACATAATTTTCAATACATCACTCTCGTCTGATACACAGTTTACAAAGAAAACATGTGCTTGCAACGCGTAAATGATTTGATTTGAAAACTGATCAACCTTTTCATTCCGCCATTGTACATACTGACTTACAAATCTACTCTCTCACAAAGCTTTCACTCACAATCTTTACTTCTTTACAATATTAATAGATAAGGGGAAAGAGAGAAGAAATAAACAATAAGATTTGTAAAAATTAACGAACGAATTTTAAGTGGCGTTATTATCAAAACTCAATCAATTAAAATTTCCCATGCGTTATGTATGACAATAATACAGATAGTACAGTTAGAATCCTATTAATTGAAACTTCAGAAAGGATATAAATAACAAAGAACAGAGAGAGGTCAGTTAAGTTCAGTAAATAACGTACTCTAAAATTGTGATTTACGAGAGAGGGATGAAAGATTTAGTGCAAGCCCAGAGCAATCCTGCTCCTCTCGCACTCCAATAAAAATTCAACTAATTGCCCGGAATCTATTGAAACTTTCCAACAAAAATATCAATTGCTGAATGGAATGGGTTTTATCCCGCACAAATCGATGTTTAATATGTAAATGAATACGAACATTTTGTGTAATTGCGCAATCATACATTTGCATATTGAAAAAACACGCTTGTTATCTAAAGCTTATGCCTAATGGTTATTTATTTGGAGTAAATTAAGTTTATTCGGGACAGGCAAATTCAGTAACGCGTAGCGTCATAGCTTTTGCGGGCTAGGTATTGTTCACATTGAAATCTTTAACTAAACGTCAAGATCATCTGGATTGTGTACCTTACGTTAATATATTTTAGCCGCAAAGAAATCCGACCCGTGAACATGAGCCGGCTACAACGGCTTCAAACGATTCAACAAAGAGCTCAAATTAAATTTACGTGGCGCAAAGAAAAAACTAGTTACAAGAGGAAATTGGCGGAGACAGTGACAAATTGGTCCCGCAAGAGGAGAATATTTTTCGCTCATTCTAACCGACGCGTGGTCCTATCCTTTATTCCGCTCTGGCCGTGCGTGCATATGGGGCCGTAAAACACAATGTACTCGAATAATTACTGTCGCTGAACATTATAATAAATGTGCTGTTTTTGGCTATTCTCATATTCTGCGCCGATTTAAGGATGGCACCACACTCATATGGTTAAATGCGTTTAAACCAATTTGAAAAATGAGAAGTATTACGGTATGGTTGTGTCATGATAAAATTAGGATTTCTTAGTACAAATTCAGAACTTTGACATCTTACATGTGGTATTATTATGATGTAGGCTTGATATCACTAAATGCTTTTAATCTTTCCTTGTAATTTTTTGTTCATTACGCATTACAATTTTATACATACTCATATTATTGCAATCGAATGATATTATTATTCATTATCCAACTCATACATTTTATGCGTTATTGTCAGATAGAACCGGGCTCTAAAATACCTACAATACCTAATTAACTACATACTTATAGAAAATTTAACTATAATCACACGACAACGTAGCAGTCAAATGTTTATTTCAAAGTAAATCTGAGGTTCTTATTTAAGGGTCATTGTCAAATTTAGGTTCGCGTCTTTTCGGTGGACATTGCCAAAGTTAAGGGCTATAAAGCCTAATTTTTGGTTGAACTCTGAATCCGCATAAACGGCGTTGCCCCTTCTATAATTCTATGTGATAAAAACATATTATATGTGAGCGTAAGCCCTTAACTATTGACCACCGGAAAGATGATTTTTGTTTTTGTGACTGACAATGACCCTTAATTTAGTAGTCAGTTGAGCAAAAAAATTTTAACTTTCTGAACGGTTCGGCGAAGTTGCCTCTTTGTTTTTCGAATTGCCGCTGCCCTTACATACAAGGGACAACTGTGACACACTTTTATTTTGTTTATGACTTTTCTTTACGATTACGAACAATAAAACTACGTAAAAGGGATAGAATTAGGATGAGATAATCTCAACACTTATATTACAGTGGCAGTGGGCGGGGCACGTTGCACGTAGAACCGATGGCCGTTGGGGTGGAAAGGTCGTCGAGTGGAGACCACGTACCGGAACGCGTGGCGTGGGTAGGCCCCCACATGGTGAACTGATGATCATCATCATCATCAGATCAGCCGAAAAACGTGCTGGACATATGCCTCCCCTAAAGAGTGCCAAAATGACTGGTCCTGCGCCAGCCGCATCCAGCGGACCCCCGCGACCTTGACCAGGTCATCAGTCCACCTTGTGGATTGCCTACCCACACCGCACCTTTCGGTACGTGGTCGACACTCGAGATCCTTTCTGCCCCAACGGCCATCGGTTCTACGTGCAATGTGCCCCGCCTGCCTCTTAAGCTTAGTGATTCGGAGGGCTATATCGGTTACCTTGGTTCTGCTGTGGATAGCCTCATTTCTGATGCGATCACGCAGAGAAACTCCCAACATAGCCCTCTCCATTCCCCTTTGGGTGTCTTTGAGCCTTCTTATGATGCCCATTGTAAGCGACCACGTTTCAGTGCCATATGATCATCACTGGCAACACACACTGGTCAAAAACTTTCGTTTTGAGATAATGTGGAATATTGGAAGAAAAGATGTGCCGTAGCTTCCCGAACGCTGCCCAGCCGAGTCGGATTCGACGATTTACCTCTTTCTCGAAGTTGGACCTACCTAACTGGACAGTCGTCTACAACTTCGAGCATAAAGTGTCCGATTGCAATGAGTGTTGGTATGGGCATTTGACATGATCTTCGTCTTATCCATGTTCATTCTAAGACCAACTCGCTCGGAAGCTTTACTGAGGTCATCGAGCATCGTACTACAGTCCTCCATGGTCTCAGCCAAGACTACTATATCGTCCACAAACCGAAGGTGAGTGATGTACTCGCCGTTGATGTTGATGCCTAGCCTTCTCCAGTCCAGAGTCTTGAAAACATCTTCCAGTGCAGCGGTGCACAGTTTTGGAGAAGTTACATCTCCTTGCCTGATTCCCCGCTGCAGCGGAATAGGTTTCGAGTTCCGGTCCTGGAGACGGACTGACATAGTGGCGTTCTCGTACAAACACTTTTACTTACTTCGATATAGCGGTAGTCAACTTAGCACCGCTGGAGAGACTGTAATACAGCCCAGGTTTCGACTGAATCGAAGGCATTCTCGTAGTTCACGAACGCTAAGCAAAGGGGCATGTTATACTCCTCAGTCTTCTGTATAACCTAGCGGATGATGATGAATACGTATATTACATACACCCACAAACCTTATACATAGACTTTACTGTCATTAGTAATAAGGTATATATACATCATTTTGTAACATTAAAAAACATACATCTCTTTTCACGCCACTGCTCGGAAATATGGCCAAAGATGGATTGAAATGAGAGTAGAAAGTAGTTCTTAGTAGTACAATTCAAAAACAGTCAAACAATGTAGATTTGCAAAGTAAAATGTAGTGTTTAGCGGCCTTTTTTACTTTCTACTCTGCTATTGGTCGATTATTTTTGAGTGGTTGGTCATTGTTATAGTGGTTCTTCAGTTTGAACAGCTCTTCGACCAATCACAGGGCGTCGAGCGGGAGGAGCGGCACCGCCGCGCCGGCGAGCGGTGCCGCGCTTCTTTTGTTTTTTGATTAGTATTATGATCTTCAATTAGGAACTTAATTTTGATTTAAAATTATGATTATTTGCAATTTCCTCGCAGTAGACGTGAAAAGCACTATGTTAAGCTTCGGCCGAAAGTGCAATAGCTGGACTCGTACTTTCGAGGGCCGCCGCTACGCGTCGGCCCTCAAACTAACTCGTCCATCTATTGCTTACTTTCTAGCCTCTACAACAATGTGTAGTCGACTGTACCTACGTGATTAATTATTGCGCGTGAAATTTATTTATTTTTATTTAGCAGCAAAATATGGGTCTTGTAATAATTTTTCCTGCTGAGGTCCGACAGTTGTTGAAGTTATCTGTAGATTCATGCTTATTTAAATTATCGGCTATGTAAATTAGTCGAGCGAACGCTGGCAGGCAAAATACTAACCAGTGTAAGTACCTTAAAATGTCGAGCGTTCAAACTTGAAACGAAGTTCAGGCAAGCGAAACCAAGTTAATGGAGTAGAATATAACTTACGGCGACCACGGCATGAGTAACTTAATATAGGCATTAATTACTAGCGATAACCTCACAGGTACTCGTCTGGGCAGGGCCCATGCAGTTAGTTACACGAGACGCAATCAAGGAACCTCGCCTAGTGAGCTTGTTGTTGCCAATATTTTATCACGTGGCGCAGCATTAAAGGCTGGTTTCCACTTTGATTGGTGATTAGTACGAGTTCATACATTTGCTGCAAGTGCGAGTAGCTTTTGTATGGACTCGCACTAGTTACTAATCAAAGTGGAAAGCATTTTATTAATATCAGTATATGGACAGTGGTGGTGGTTGATTCAGACATATTTTTGTGTCATGATCATGAACAAGTAAAAGTAAACACGGGCACAAAGGCGTCGAATCTATCGAATAGACATAAAATTCTTTCATGGTGGGAATATATTGCCCTCTGCCTTATTTTAAACACGCAAGTATTCGAGAGGTTAAAGCATTCCAAACTGCGAAAGCGTCGTCAGTACGGACGGATTTTATTCCGATTCATTACCGGCGGGCACCCAACGCCGCGCTGACGTCCTGTAGCCGGGCATCAGTAGTTACATTAACAATTACACTCAAGTTTAATTCACGTCGTCAACTCATATAATACCGGCGGAAACTGTAAACAAAACAATTACAATCCTAAGAAGGGTAGTTACGATCCCCCCTCGCAAGTTTCTTGCTTCGGCTCAAGTAATGTGACTCTTTGACGATAAATTACAGGGAGCTTTGTGCAGCAGCTTAGGTAGTCCACTGAGTACAGGGCGCTAAACCGTCTGAACACTTTCTAAGGGTCCTTTCACTGATAGACAGCTTCAATAAGCAATTGGAATTTACGAAATCATCTTTGTGTAAATATTAAATTAGATATTTTAAAATCGAACCCATACATATATAGCTTGCATAATACTTAACAAAACTTTGTCAACTAAAATGTGTTTGCCCCTTTCTCATAAACAATAATATCAACGTAACAGAGATAAAGACAAACGAGTTTAGCTAAAATAGGTTTGATGAACGTTTACGGATACGCGCATTAATATTTACGTATTTAACTATCGGCAAACACTATTGAGAATTAGAATTGACAAGAAATTGTGAGATATGTCTATAGAAACCTCCCGTCAGTGGATTTATATTCCATTCCACCTTAGCGTAGTTCGGTCCACCGCGTTTCCTGTCACGACCGTCATTGCGATTGCGGCGTAGCGCTGCCTACGGACGGAACTCTGCGGCTACGCGCCGCGTAGCAGGTCTACGTCGCGTCTCCCTACGTGAAGGTTTACAAAGCGAAAAATTCAATTGAAATCTGATTCTGTCAAATGCATGGCATTTTATTCTCCAGGGACTGCATTCTGCGATCAACTTTAGTTACGTTTACAATCGCGCTTAATCTAATCTAATGTATAAGGGCCAGGTTTACACAAACAATAGAGCTATTCAAGGCCAAACTACGCTACTTATGTTTCGCCGTAGAGCAGCATTATTTCGGTTAGTGGCGCAACTCGCTAGTAGAGATATGTCTCATTGCGAGTCATTGGCCATGCATGGGTTATTATAATGCGAAGTCTGCGTGCGAACGACTGCTGTACAACAGCAGGTCGATCACGTATCGCATTGTACGAACGTCGGGTAGTTCCAAATGTCACTTTTTATATGAAAAATTGACAGTTAAATTGTACCGACGCGCGTTTGGAACGTTACGTGGTTACCCCACAGGATCAAGTATTTTATTGCATTGGTCTTATTACATAGTTGACACATGGTTACAGGAAGTCTCAAACATTGACCATGTAAGAGCATCGCGAAATTTAACTACAAATTAACTTATTAACTATATTTTTATCACTACCCAAAACAGTTAACAAATAACAAAGTAAACAAATTTGTATGTTTTTCTACTCCTGTACCGTTATCTGTCATTTATATAGGCTGTAGCATATAGTTTTTCGACGACTTATTAGTGGTGTCATTGTATTTGAGCTACAGCCTACATAAATGACAGATAACGGTACAGGAGTAGAAAAATGTATTTACCTCTAGTTGCAACATTAATCGCGATCCTTAATCGCGAGCAGACAACGTAGTGCTAAATAATTTAACAATTTAGTAAAAAAATATTTTTCTTATTATTCCACTAACAATACTATTTCTTTCTCGAGTTTATAGTTTCGTGAGACCTGTTGAGATAATTAAACGGTTAAACTCAAATCTCAATACAGGCGACATGTTTCGAACTCTTCGGGAGTGATTCAAGCGACATTGCCGCGAAAACACTCATCCTGAAGAAGAACTCCCGACGAGTTTGAAACATGTCGCCCCTAGTGACATTTAAGACGTGAGTTTAACCGTTAGTTGTTAGTACTAATACTACTTAGTTCTGGAGCGCTCATAAGCGTTGGTTAAAATTTCGTCATTACAAGATCCCTACATACCTAAATCCGTTTTCTTTCACACTCAGCATATAGATGATCAGATTCAGATTCAGATTAATTTATTCACAATAAAAGATTACATTATAAATCCACTTCTTTTAACATTTCAGCGTGAATAGTAAGTGTATTGATGCCAAACGCGTTGAGAAGCGACTCGGCGTTCAGTCCGCTTCCGTCGAACCAAACAGTAGGTACATTTCATGTGTTTGTTGACTTTTACTATGACAAGTTACACAGGATGTACGGCTTCCTCTACGCTTGAACGAATTCATATTTTTTGTTGGATTTAAACAACGTATTTAATTAAACGTACATTTTTTAAAGCATTCTGCGAGGCTTTTGTTCTCTCCGGAAAGCGACGCATGGTACTTGTTCTCGCATTGCAGTGGAATGGTATTTTGTAGTTCACTTTGTGATCAAATTCGAATACACGTGTGTCACAGAAAACTTTTGCACTATGCAACTAAAAAGTTCGAAACAGCGATTAAGTGTCAGATGGCTGGACAACAGTAAGCACAAAATTACCTACCCGAAAATGTCAAGCTACAACTATTTTTTGTAATTTGTAATCAGTACCGAAAATTCAAAATATCTGTTTGGCCAGAGAAAACTATGACGTCACTTGTCGGTATTTCCTTACAAACTTCGTACTGATATAGCGTTTTTGACAATTCATATAAAATTGCTTTTAGCTTATTGCTTTTTTAATTGACTGTTAGTAAGTTAGTGAATACCGTGATACAGAAGGTCTGCATTCATTTTAGTTACTGCATAAATAATATTTTCTCAAACATGCTCGGAAATGTATGCGTTAATGTCACGAAATGAAGACATGAAGTTCCTTGTTTATGGCTGCCTACATTACTTCTTGGCCTAGGCCAAGAAGTAATGTATGACAACCCTAACTAAAAACATTATTAGCCGCTACTCTAACTTTTTAAATTTGCTTACTGATATTAAACAGACAAAGGAAAAAATACATACTGCCAACCACCAATACTTTTTTTTAATTGTTTTAGTTTTTTGTAAAAAAAAAATTGTTCGTTTTTTAAATTTTTTTTGTTATTTTTCGTTTATTTTTTAGTGTTGTTTATCGTTTTTAATGATTTAAAAAAAAATATTTTCTTTTCTTGATGTTTGTCTATTTTTTATTGTAAAATTTTTTGAAGGGTCTTTTATGTTATTTTTAAGTTTTTTTTTTTCTATTTTTCCGTTTTGTTTTACTTTTTTAAATGTTTTTTGTTTTTTTTTGTCGTTTTTTTAAATTTTTGCAAGTTTTCCTTTTTGTTTTACTTTTTTTAATGTTTTTTTTTTCCTTTTTTTGGTTTTTTTTTTATGTTTTTTGTTTGTTTTTCTTTTTTTTCGTTTTTTTGTTTTTTTTTTGTTGTTTTGTTTTTTTTAATGTTTTTGTTTGTTTTTTTTTCCTTTTTTTTGTTTTTGTTTTAATGTTTTTCTTTTATTTTGTTTTTTTCCTTGTTTTTGTTTTTTTTTAATGTTTTTTGTTTGTTTATCTTTTTTTTGTCCATTTTTTTGTTTTTTTCCTTTTTTTTTGTTTTTTGTCATTTTTTTGGCGTTTATTTTGTTTTTTTAGTTGTTTTTTTTTTGTTTTTTTAGTTGTTTTTTTTTAAATATCTTTTTCTTTTTTGTTTTACTCTTTTGTAATGTTTTTTTAATATTATTCTTTTTTAATGTTTTTTTTTTCTTTTTTAGATTTTTTTATCTAAAATCTTTCTCACTTTAGTGAGGTGAAAAGGATTATATTTTTAAACCACTCACATTCGCTAGCTCGTGTTTCAATTCCACACTCGCGGTTAAATTATAACTGCACCCTTGTATAACAAATAACTATTTATTATTTCCTCACATCGTTTGAGAAAAGCACTATACAAGCCTCGGCCGGAACAGGGATTGCTGGACTCGTTGTATCCGTCCATCAATCCCTTACTTCACGGCCTTTGCAGTAATGTACTATAATTTGCATCAGCAGAAATCAATGAGGAATAACAGTAACAAGAAAAAAAAAAACAAATATTTGTTAAGGTATTTGTCAAGATTTATATTTCTCTCAGGGAGGCCTGAAAACCAGTGATTTTAGCATATATTGTTATTGGCATTAAGCTAAGTGGCCTCTATTTAGGTATATTTATGTAAATTACATAACCGGCAAATAAGCATGCCGTTTCCGCAGCCAGGTCCACAGCAGGCACTGCCCCGGGTAATGAACCTCTAGATGTCTGTCAGAGTCGAAGCGCTCGGTGCCACATCATTAATTTCTACCTAATGTCTCAAACGGGCGAGACGTTATGACCATTTTGTGTACACAGATACCTTTATAACATTTCTAGATCTACCTGCATATGTGCCAAGGGTTGCTTTTGAACGTCATTTTAATTTAGTAGGATGCTTTCTCTCATACTCTCCTAATTTCCTTTTCACAAAATTTCACTTTTTAGGGTTCCGTACTCAAAGAGTAAAACGGGACTCTATTACTAAGATTCCGCAGTCCGTCTGTCTGTCTGTCTGTCTGTATGTCCGTCTGTCACCAGGCTGTATCTAATGAACCGTGATAGTTAGACAGTTGAAATTTTCACAGATGATGTACTTTTGTTGCCGCTATAACAACAAATACTAAAAAACAGACAAATATAATTTTTTTTTTTATTTGTTTTTTTTCATACAACAAACGGGATTTTATTATATAACAATGTTTACAAATATTTGTGAAATTACTCTACCAATAATAGCGCGCAACAACTTTTTTTCGTGAGGTTCGCGCACTGCGCGCGCAGGAGTTAAAGCGAGACTTAGATGAAATCTCTAAACAGCCTATACAAAATAAAATAATTATTTTTGTATTCTATACAAATTCGTGCAAAATGTTATCAAAAGTAAATAGTTTTATTAAATTAAACGTTTCTATATAATCAATTAATTCACAGAAAGGATTAATTTGTCTGGTCGAGTAAGAACCCATTTGCCGAGAATTAAAAAAAATTGTCTTTGATGTGTATGATTTTAATTTGTATAATTGTTTTCTAATTAGTATTATATCTATGTTTGCCTTAGATACAGTATAATCCTAGTTCAGGCTGATTTAAGCAATTTCCCTAACATGTAACAGTGCAAGCACGATGTATCATTAGCAATAACGTTTTCATAATTCATTCATAATTCATTTAATCATTGCCTTGTGTTTTTTTCAATAAATTATTCATTTTCATTGGATAGGCTTTGCATGAACCACTCTGAAGCTACAATAAGTGTTTCACAATAATCGAGCCAGTTAACATCAAAGCCAGCCACTACCGGCGTCCCAAATCCCAACCAACGCAGGTGCTTCCTCCAATTTATTAGTCTGTGATATACAGGCTACATGACATACACACAACTGTGCAACAAATTTCGTAAAAAACAAACACGAGTCTAACAACGAATACCCCCTTTATTTGGTTTCCGGTCAAAGCAGCGGCCCACTTTGTCGAGTTTTTAATTCAATGCAGTGAAACATGTTTGCTCATCATGTTTGCTGGAGGATACATGGAAAACGTTAATAACGGAACACAGGAACTACACGCTTATTTAAAAACGATATTAAATCCGGTCGTATGTAATAAGTCAATATACATACCATGAATACATTTCTTAACGAAACAATTTTATTTTAATTTATTGTTTCGTGTTAAGTTAACGTGGAAGTTACCACGACTAATTTTTAAACGATATTATACAGAAAACGAATATAATGGAAAAATAAACCATCATCGGTTGAGCCCTAGACATGACAGGACAGTGACAGATGATGGTTTATTTTTCCATTATATTCGTTCTCTGTATCATATATAATTCGTATTTAAAAACCCATTGAGAGACTTTAAGAACGTATGGACGGAGATATTTCCAGCGGGAAACAATTTTCTAGTTCGGATCCAGTCGTGAATTATAAATAAGAGTATTTCCACCAAACAGTGATCAACTTTTTACCGTGAAAACTGAAAACGTACGGACCAATTTGTGACAGCTCGGAGCGGGCATACCTACTGAAGCTATGTTTGAGTGCGTTTTTGGCGTTTTGCACGAAACGAAGTAGACTCGCTTGGATGGAAAATCGTTTAACAATTTTCATCAAAAATTGCTTTGGCAGTCTGCAATAACGAAGTAAGTTATTTGAAATATATTGTATCTGTGACGTTTGTGACGGCGCTGGCTAGTTTACTTCAAGTTATTATATTATTGATTCGTCTTATTGTTTTATGTACAGTCGCGGAATGGAAAGGCCGGCTAGTTTTCAAATAAATTCATTAACGCGTTGCAAGCACATGTTAGCTTTTTAAACTGTGTTACAGACGAGAGTGTGTTGTATTGAAAATTATGTTTAACTGTTTAACAACAAAGCTCAAATTTCCTTAGACGAATTTTCCTTGACTATTGATAGTTGAATTAAGCCTTAACCTTTTTATTAGTTTGATCTTGCCATTACGTTGTGTCAAGTTTGATAAATCTAATGATTAAATCCTCTTCTAACAGTTCCCGTCAATATCATCATAGTTATTTCTCGTATTCGTTTTATTTAACTCGCCTTTCCAAAATTCAAAGAGGTCAATTCTCATAGTTGACGTATCTGTAGGCCCAGTTGTAAAATGACATTGACGGAATGTGTCTGACACCCACCCGGTCGATAAGGCAGATACTGATAACTTATATCAAGCAAGCAAAAACAGATCTTAAGGTGGTCAACATTTTCATTTCGCGACTCTACCTACTTCGACGCTAGCAAACAAGCTGGTGAAAAACAAAAGAACCCGTAACCGCCGCCACTCCATAATGATTAATCGTAAGCCATTGACATTTTGGTAAATACTTGTCGGATTGTTACAATATTTTGCACATCATTTTAAAATATCCTTTGTCATGCGGTGAAAGGAAGACATTGAATATTGCGCATTATAATGAAAATCAATGATGCGCGTTACTATGGTCCATAAAACAATGTTTTCATAACACTTTACATTAAAACTTTATAGTGTGTAAAATGTTTTTCAACATGCCATTCAAACTTCTCGCTTCATCTGTACCTACTCCCAACCTTTCAATTTCGTTGATAGTGCATGTTGTGATCTTTGCGCACTTCCGTTCTCTCTATATCCGAAAGACACAACATCCAACCCGTGTTTGTCTGACGTGTTAAACACAGCTTTTAGGCATGTGCCCGAGTTCCCTCGTCTCGTGCTTATAATCTCAATCCGCAACTCGCACCTAACTCCTCTTATACCTACGTATTAACATTTATGTGACAGAGGCAACTTCTCGCAAACTGGAGACTCGCTAAACATGTTAAGTTAGGTAGTGTTCATTCATGATTACAATTAATTAATTGCAAAGTTTACATAATGCAGGTGTGTTAACTCACCTGAACTTACTCGTGCCTGCTCGAGTTGTCTTTGTTGATATGTTACGACAGTTTTACGCCGGAATCGTATAAATCATTATTTATTATTATTATTATTGACTAGGCGTTTTCTTTGGCACACTTATCACACTGTCCTTAAAAATGCAGACTCCAAAAAGACTTTCGGGAATGTCACGTACATATTCGTAACTGTCGTTATATATTGCCTTAATTCTTTTTTCAATCTACGCCTATTTTGGTTAATATCCAACCCAGGTTGCATATTGAACCTGGGTTAGATAGGTTGGAAAATGGGAATGATTGTCAAAAATCATTTGTCTTCGTCTATCACTTTGACATCTGTGTTTGTGGGAAAGGGCCAAAACACGTATTTTAAAAGAGGTTTGTTTAGTTTTATGAATAACGAGGTTTTTACTAATGTTAGGTGAAAATGTCCATCTACGATATAAGTTTCGAATTGTTTGAGTTGGCCGAGTTTATAAAGGAAAATATAGACACAACTTCAGCTTTTTTTCTGTAAAGACACCTTTAAGTGTTTTGGCTTATGCTAAATGTAACCGAGTAACATTTATTTAAAAAAAAGTACCTTTTATTTCCTACTTCAGGCAGACTCTGAAAACTCTTACAATTTTGCAGTGTATATCTCCTAATTTCCATTAACCTAATTTGTAAGCCATGGATAAAAATGTCATTATCTAAATTTTGATGTAACTGGTGACCGAAGAGCTGGCGGCTTTTTCACGCAACGCATCAGCATTGCAATTCTGCGAGGAAATGCCGCCAGCATCCAAGGTACAATGCCTCGAGGGCCTTTTTTGTAAATAATCTAAGAATATAAACAAAAGAAGGAGCCGGGAGTTTGTAATCCGGATATTATAATATTCACTCTACATTTTATTTGGCAGCGCAACACGTACAAAGTACAGAGGTCGTTCTAGCTACTGCGGTTCCGATGCGGTAGCGCCACAAAATTTATGTACCGCTGAGCGTGCAAGTCTAGTCCACTACCAAGGCTCAGGATGTGAAAAGTGAAACAGATTCCGGTATCGCGTGGCACCCCGACCATTGCTTCTTGCGTGGAAAGCCCGCCCTCCACACGCGGTGCCCGCCCAGAACTGTAACGACAAGTGCTGCGAACACTCTACATTACCAGAGTGTTTTGGGTAGGCATAGATTCCTTAGGGGCCTACCCCGCTCAAATATTAAGTTTCGTAAGAATTTTAAATTAGAGCATTAGGCGCGGCGTCTCAGCTAAATTTAATATTAATAATGTTATCCGAGCGAACTCGGCGGAAGGCTGAAAACAATGATTTTTTAATAGTTATTCTCCTCTGCGACGACCAATTAATATAATGAGTAGAAGGACAAGTTTAGCTTAACTATATTCGATTTAATTGAGTTTGCTCTGCTTAAATGGTGCAACCGTTTTCGATAAATGTTCTCCAGATTATTAATATATCGATCTGCTTTTAATTTTGACGAAAGTCGTATATCGTAAAGGAGGGGAAAGTTTAAATTTCATAAAACCCCCGTTCCCTCGTTTAACTAACATATTCAAGTCTTCTCATTATACGAAATCATTAAGAACGTTGTTAAGAGTTATGAATTTATCATATTCATATTCATTTATTGCTTCATGTGTTTTACAATAGGTCTTAAAAGATAATACAGGTCGCAATGAACCCTGCTAGGGCACAGCAATTTAACTTATGAACTAGGTAAGTATTATTTATGAGGGTATAAAATTAATAATAATAATTATTAACGGCAATTACATAATATCATTAAATACAAAAACATAAACATTTTATTTAATTAATTCATAGGACATTCATTGAACGTAATAAAATAGTAATAAAAAACTAATATGAAACATGTTTAAATTAATTGGTTCCATCATTCAATTTGGTATAGTAATAATAATTCGATTTATGTCAATACGTAGCAGATTTTACATGTTCTTATCGATTAAAAATTCATTTAAACAGTAGTATGCTTTTTTTAACAGTACTTGTTTCAATTTAGATTTAAACTTGTTAAAGTTCTGTTCATCTTTTATTTCTTGCGGAATATGATTATATATTTTAACTGCCATACCGTAGGGTCCACAGTTTACCATTTTTAACTTGGAGGCTCATTGAAGGAAATGTGTGCGCGTACTTCAATTACGTTTTATACTGGTGTTGTGTACCTAATAATATATTGCTACAAAATGTATCTTATCGAGGTAGGTACCTATGCGTTACAAATGACAAAAGGTTCTATGTGTGTCCCAAGCCGAATGCACTTTAAACTTGTTTAATTTTCATCGTAGTTAAGAGCCTTTGGTTACAGCACTTGAGTGCAGCCCGAGTTGATTGTTTGTTCTGTAGCCGATCGTGACGCTGACGGTACGGTACAGACGCTGGGATTTTCATGTTATAATTAAAATCACATAGAAACAGAGGTCTAGCCTCATTCGTCTTCGTAATAAATTGTTTGTTTTTCTCACGGCCGTTTCGCATCATTTGTTCGTCTGTAATTTATCACGCTCTCCGCGACATTGTGGATTAGACGGGCAATCCTCACGTTACACACATATTTGCAAGATTAAACTTTTACATCAAATATTACGACTACCTAACTGGGAACTTAATCATTAAAATACGGTGATTAATAATTGTATAGCGCTAAGTAAGAGTTGCTGGGTCGTTAATATAAACTGCTATTATCAGCAAATGTAAACGTAGGAATATATAATCTAATCAAATTATTGTTGCATCGCTCTCAGACACAATCGCATGCGCTAACGCAAGAGAGAGCGCACGAAACAAATTCACAGTATAAGTCGTAAGCTTACTGTTCTACTGGGTCCCGTAACACAGGGAATCCTAGCTCGGGCCCCAATGACTTGTATCCTGTGTATCATGTTTTTGCCGAATAAATATTTTTATTTCTATAACTGTGTCAAAAGTACGTTCCGAATCCGAACTTGGAGCTGCATATACTCGTCACTAAGCTCGGAATCGCTTCTATAGTGATTCTAGTGATACTGGTCAACGGCCTGGTAATAAACACACTGTGTGAACTCACACAAACAGCACTGAAAATAACAGAGAAATGGTGCAAGGAGAATGACCTATCGGTAAACCCAAAGAAAACCGACACAATTCTCTTTACAAATAAACGAAAACTGGGTACCTACGAAATGCCAACTCTATTCGGCACCAAACTAACACTCTCGAAGGAGGTAAAATACCTAGGCATAACACTAGATGATAAACTAAACTGGAGCAAACACCTAGGCAGCAGACTAAACAAAGCAACAGTAGCCTTCTGGCAATGCAGAAGGATGGTGGGGAAAACATGGGGCCTGGCACCCATATCATACTGTGGCTATACAGAATGGTGATAGTACCAATGATAAGCTACGGTGCCATTGTATGGTGGCCCCGCACCCAGACCACGAGTGCAATTACCAAAATTCAGAAAACACAAAGACTAGCATGTGTCGCTGCTACAGGTTGTATGAGAACAACCCCAACAGCAGCACCAGAAGTTATGCTAGGGCTACTACCTTTACATATGCACATACAAAAAGAAGCGGCTGCGACGGCAATACGTCTAAAAAGCCTCAACCTATGGACGAAACTAGATATACCCCACACGAAGATCCACAACAAACAGATCACAAGCCTACCTATGATGGAAGCTTCAATCGACAAAATACCAAAAACTGCAGTCTTTGGGAAAGACTATGGAATATTACTGACGGAAGACTTCAAAGAGGGGTTAAACCAAACAGACCTTAGAATCTTTACAGATGGTTCAAAAACAAATACGGGAACAGGATGTGGTGTGTTCTCAGAGGATTTAAACATACACATATCCAAACCACTGGGTGTACAAAACACGGTATTCCAGGCTGAATGCGTAGGGATAATTGAAGCCTGCAATGTCGTAAAGAGACGACAAGTCGAAAACACAAACATACGGTTACTCTCAGACAGTAAATCGGTACTACAAGCACTGAGCAGTGATAACATCACATCTAGCTTGATATACGAATGTCACTTAAACCTCACAGAGGTGTGCGCAGATAAAAACCAAGTTACTATACAATGGATCAAGGGGCACAGTGGCTCAAGAGAAAACGATGCAGCGGATGAACTGGCCAGGAAAGGCTCAGAAACAACGGCATACGGACCGGAGCCAATCTTGCCCCTGCCACAAAGCTACATATACAATCAACTGGACCAACACACTAAAGACCTACACCAAAGATACTGGGAGGAGATAGACACATGCAGACAGACCAAAGAGATTCTGTCGAAACGCGACTACAAACTCACAACCACACTACTAAGGACACATAGAACTGCGCAAGATAGTGGGTATAATAACAGGACACAACACCTTGAACAGACACCTCTATAACTTAGGTATCACATACAGCCCCATGTGCAGAGCGTGCATGGAGGCAGAAGAAACGACTAAACATATACTACTGGACTGCAAGGAGGTAGAAGTATACAGAATGAAGCACCTAGGTTCTCCAAACCCACTACGGGACGCAGTCAGCAACACCAAGGCACTCACCAACTTTTTAGACGAGCTGGGGTGGTTAGAGTAGCGCCACACCGCCGTTTCACGCAAAATAGGCACAATGGATGTCGACTTGCGGAAAACGCCCAGTATAACTAACTAACTAACGCTTCTATACTGACACATGTCACGCATAGACTATGCTCATGAATATTTCCCCACAGTGCTATGCTAATCTAAGTTGCTACTAATTTGAGCTATTTAATAGTTTATTCTGTGCTTAAATAGTATAATGTAGACATTGTTTCACTACTCCAAAGAGTATATATAACACACCATTCACATTTCGCAAGAATGAGAAATAATTAAGACAAACACGATTGATTTTAATAGATATGGATGTAGCATAAGCCAATATAGAAAGTCTGAAAGCGTCTGGCAAATTAATGAAATGTAATGTTTTCCGTAACAAATCTCAAAAACAATCACACGAAAAGAAGAAGGATTATGGAAAAGAAGGTATGGCTACGTATGTCAAATTAATACCGTTCTCAAAACCGAATTTAAATGTTTCCTTTGTACTTAACCGACGTGTATTGTATTTTCGTTTTATTAAAAGCGGGAAAATAAACAAAAATTCGGGATCTCGGCCTCCCTCTCCCTCACCGCCGCACCGTACGCACTCCGACCGCTACGCATATTTACTGAGTGGATGTATACGCTATTTGTAACTTCGCCCTGTGGCGTACCAACCCTGCTCTACCTAATTGAGGGCCAAAGGAAAAGTTTAATAAAATAAAAGTTCCTCAGTATTACGCATAATATTATTTTTCTAGTACTGGTACACTGGAATGAAATTCATGTTGTATTATGATTGCACTACAGGTTGCATATGATAGAGGGAGGCCGGGACACTTGCCCTGGTTCGGGAGACTGAATATTTTAATTCGAATTGTACCTACATTCTTGTGCATACAGGCTACCATTAATAAGTGTGATAATACTTCAAATGTAATCTTACCAGCCAGCAGTCTAATATTTCTAACACATATAATAACTTGAAGTATGTATATTAAGAACAATTCTTTAGTTCAATAAAGTTATAAATGTTCAATTCATCAATGTACCTATTAAAAATGTATAGTGAAATGTATGTTATTGGATTTTGATGATTGATGATGATGCGCAAATATTGCCGTATAAAGGTTTGATGCAGGGTGTACCTCCCATTGATTGACAGCATTAAACCTAGATCTTGGCAACGTCTCAAGGATTCTACTACTTGTGCTTTCAAATAAATTGCCATTAATTGTAGGGTTAGCTAGCAGTAGGCATGTTTACAGGACGTAATTGCTTTCACCGCTTTAAATCTTAAAGAAACATAACAATTCAAATGACTTAGTGCAGCTGACAGCATTCCTGTCAACGGCTGTTTAGCCTTGATTTTAACTTTTACCACTGAAAACTGTCACTCCTTACTCGGTAAGGTTTATGGTGAACTACCATTATCTTAGTGATATCACTGTTTTGCTTCTTTATATATTCTACTATACTTATAATATATTACTTAGATGTACCTACTAGCTACTACTTATTTACAACTAATACGTGATATTACAGAAAAGAGATAAAAACAGTATTAATCTAACTTTAGGTAGCTAAACAATGTCCAAATTAGGTTCCAGTACTGAATCCTTTGTGTGAGCAAAACAAGATATTCGCCGAAAAAAGTCAGCGTATTAGACGTTAAACAACGGCCCATTGCAAATGGAATGTCTGCGATGTACGTAGTTTTTGCGAACCGCCTTGCCGCCAGGGAAAAGACACATTCGTTAATTAAAGAAAAACAAAGCATGGACTCTCAAAGCGCAAAACAGCAAGATTCACCAAGGTTTTTATTACAAAAAATAACTCGAGAAAAGTAATTACAGTTTAATTAACTACCACAAAGAGATACTTACTGTAATTGCTCTACATAGACATCTGTGGTTATCAAGGTTGCTTTTTATACAAGGTGTGGCCAATAATAGGAGCAAATATTATAAAGGACGCTTCCTTAGAGCATAGAGCAAGCAGAGCCGCCCTTGTGTCCCATTATTTTTTTTTTATTTGGAGAAATTTTGATCTAAAGTTATGACCTCCAAGTAATATATCTCGGCACCACAATATAAAAAAAAATTTTTTTTTTTTAATAAAATGTTACTGATAGCACTCCAGAAGAGTAAAACAATACAAGTAAACATACTTTGACGAAAAAAAATGATATTCTTTTTTTCATATAAAACCACGTGGAAATAATTTCCCATGCAAAGCAGGTCGAAATTTTGTTTGAGTGTGCGACAGATACTGTGGCGCACACATACAAGCCGCGCGCGGTGCGTTTGTATGAAGATAACATACTTTGCCCTCTTTATACTATGGTATGACCCTTAATAGATAGGTCAGTTAGATTAGCTAGATTTAGGCCATTTTGGAACATTTTTACTCGGTTCGGGCTCGGTGCGGTGTCAGTAATCTGTAAGTTGTCAGTGTCAATAGTCAGTTATTTGAGTACAGATTATTTACAGTGCGCCTACATTTAAATGAGTGATTCCTGATTGGCGCGGGATGCGCGGCAGTGGGGTGGTACAGGTCGATTCACGAGAACTGGCACGAATGAATTGAACGAGTGAATGATAATGTGTATGTGTGCATCACATCATTATTAAATACAGGTTGATGCAAAAAGTGATTATGATAAATGTGTTTCAGAGATTTTGTATTTTATAAATGAAACTGAAAATACATAATATAAGCATGTTTCATGTACAATGACGATGCCATGAAACGCGAAAATAACAGTAAAATTTCGTAAGAATTTCGAATCTTTTCGCCGTCATCTTCTAGATTGCGAGATAAAAACTCTGTTGACGACGGACTTCTTGGTCTGCTCTTTTTTTTGATTTTATACATTTCACCGTTCGATTCTTGGCATTAAAAATAAGTCATTAAAATAAATATGCGTTTTATTTACAATAGACTTTAATAATAATTACTAAAAGGATTAACATGATACTTGGTGCAGATTATAATAATCGTATTAGGTATATGTTTACAAAATATTAGGAGGCCCCTGTATGAGAACGGCACCCACACTGCGACTCACAGTGACAAGTGACATTACTTTCGGTCAATTCATTCATGCCAGCTCTCGTGAATCGACCAGGGGACCGATTTTTGACTTTCGAGCGCTCGAATCTTTCACTCGAAAACTGACAAAAATTGCGAAATGCTCTTTTGAAATAGCGATAGAAAATTGAAAAGCGAGTGGTATTGACCACTCGTATTCAATTATATCGGTAGAAAATGAGTGCCTGCAATTTTGACACTAAAATCGTATTCACTTTTATTTAATTTCGAGCGCTCGAAAGTCAAAAATCGGCCCCCTGTACGAATGCGGCACTGCATGCATACCGCGTTATATCCACGCCACTACTACGCAAAATATGTAATACATACAGTGCAAGTTAGGTAATCTGAGTTACTGAAGTGCAAAATACCGCATACTTCAGCAGCGCGCGATCACGGGCTGAAAATGATGATGATGATGATGTGCGAGAAACGCCATTGTAAATATAATACCACAGGAGTTCGTAATTGTAAATCAATTTAAGTAAATACCTACGTACACTACTCGTACCGGTCAAAAGTTTAAGTTCACGTGTGTGATTTCGGTTGAATAAAGGTATAACACAATTTTTAATAATAAAAAATAGTCTTTTATTGTATACAAAAACCAAGTTTATCCTCTAATTTAAAACCACAAATAGACAAAAACAATATAATTGTTTGCTAACTTTACATAGATTCTTCGAAATATCCACCTTTTGCTTTCAACACTGACGCACATACTTATGGCATTCGTGTAATTAATTTTGGCAGTGTTGATGCCGAAATTTGGTTCTAACAAATGTGCAGGTATTCCCACAGCTGTTTTTAATTAGTGGGCCTCCACCATGCTTCACTGTTGGCATCACGCATTGTTTTATCATTCGTTCACCTACTTCTCGTCAAACATATTGACGTGAGCGTCGGGATGACAGGACCATGACAGATTTTTACAGCGAGAGTAATTCCAAGTTTTAGTACCTTTTTTGTACTATTTGGTACCTGACATCAATAAATTTGTACCTCGCTTAAAATCGAGAAATATTGATAATAAAGTGGTCAGCCATTCTGACGTCAGGTTGACAGGACCAAGTCCAGTTTCCCTAGTTGCAGGCGTTATACCGAATCTATCTTTTCACAAATATTTAGTACTTAATTTGTACCTTTGTTCATGATATTTTAGTATTTTATAAAGACTTACCAAAAAACGGTTATACCGAGAATAAGCTTTGTATGGGCATAGTGCTATTGTGTTACAAAAGGAACTTCAGTACACTTTGGGTGTACTTCGCATGGTTATACAGGGTGTGGCATGTAATAGGAGCAAAAAATTAAACGGTAGATTATTAAGCCTGTGAACAATTATTTCCACATGGTTAAACTTGAAAAAAAATATATATCTTTTTTAATTTTGTTTTTTCAAAATAAGTTTAGTTGTATTTTTTTACTCTTCTCGAGTGCTATCAGTAACTATTTATTTTAAAGATACTAAAAAAAATTAAATAAAAATCAAAAAGTCACAAAAATATCTTTTGAAAACAAAAATGCAAAAACTATTATAACTCGTTACTTGATGTTACCTCAAAATTCGCATTGACTGCTGGATGTCGTGGTGCCAAGATACATTACTTGGAGGTCATAACTTTAGATCAAAATATCTCCGAATCCAAAAAAAATAAAGAAAATGAGTGGGGACACAAGGGGTTACAAATGCTCTAAGGAAGCGTCCCTTTGAATATTTGCTCCTATTACAGAAAAAACTTCAGTGCACCTGTATATTGTACGATGCACTGAAGTTTTTTCTAGTGAATGTCATTTGTTTCTGATGTTATTGATAGATGTAGAGTAACGAATGGCACGAGAGTAACTCAATCGCTTTGTTGCAGCGGAACTGGGCACGTGCGAAGCGCCGCTGGGCATGGAGAGCGGCATGATCTCGAACGAGTCCCTATCGTCGAGCTCCAACTACGATTTGAGCGTTTCGCCGCTTAGTTCCAGGTGACTACTCATTACTATCCTCATAAACGTTATTTTCTACGCAGTACATACTAAAGTAGGGTTAGAGTCAACTATAATTTTGTTTCATCCACCATGAATTAGAATTTGCTGAGGGATTCCTGTTGAAGACGGCAGTGCCTTTGACCAATAATTATCATATGAGCTGAAAAACGTCCACTGCTGAACACAGGACACATTGACCTCTTTCTCGAAGTTGGACTTAACCGGACAGTCTGTCCTAGATAAATAATTAGATGAATTTGAATACTTACCTTACATTAACTTTCTCTACAAACAATACACTCTTCATTGCGTGCGTAGCATTGTAAAGTCGTACAAATTTGTTAAGACGACTTTTTTTGTACTCACTAACCAAAAACGATTTACTATTGAAATTTTCATGGTATAAAAATGCTTTCAACGGTTTATATTATACAATTCGACTGCTGAGAGACAAACAACATATTTAATAATAATTAACAATACTGAGAGGGAAGATAAGACTTCAAGAATGAAAACAATGGCACAATATAAATTAAATTTCAAACACTTATGTTCTGAACAAATACTGGTTCAGACAGCCATCTCTGAAATGTAAATTATACCTACATTTTTAAGATTTCATCACACAAAGCGCAAAGAAAACGGTTATTACGTATTTAACTGTGCATTGTTCAACAACAATACAGCGTCATGATACGGCCAAGTTGTAACAATTATTGTGAATCCCGCCACCGCAGCCGAGTAAAACACTCACGATTAGCTCAAACAATTAACAGGGGGTCTCACATTCGAGGCTCGAGCCCGCAAAAGCTGGTGCGAGACAAAACAACGGGAACTCGGCGTTTGTTCGAGAAATTCAGTAACAGAAAATTAAATTTTCATATGAATTCGGAGTGTGCGAGATCCTAAAAAGCCTATCGGAGCGGAGCCCGGCTCCCCAAAGATAACAAAATGTAAGTACGGCCGGATGTCGAAACGTTATCATCTGAAACACTTTACATAGGGTCAGAGGCGAGTTAGCAAATGCTACGTTAATTTAGCGTTTAGCTCGCTTTGTTCTCACTACTGATGAGATCGCACTCAAGATAGGTATTCAAATTAAACGGCTGGTGGACAAAACCAGAGGCATAGCCCCTCTTGACAAACGAAACGCTGGCATATTCCGACAATTTACTAAGGCCTAACTCTCATTTTATTTGCTTATGCGCAAACGTGTCTTTGGTGTGATTATTTCTCCCGGTACATTTGTATAAAACACTTTATCTGCTGCCCGTGTCTAGTAGAATGCGCTCCGGCGATAACCGCAATTAAAGTACCTACTCTCGCTTGACACTTCTCTCTCGAACGCTCTCTAGTGTACGTTAAGTGATATTTAATTAGCCTATTAGAATTCATAACTCAATAATTCACGGCGGTTCAGTTAATGAATGAACGATTGTAGCTCTATATTTTATGCAGGTATATATTTATATTTAGTATTAGTTCGTGTAACACTTTTGGTACGGACTCACTTATCAATCTTGTTACTTAGGACTCTGAAGAGTAACAAATGTGGTGATTTGCTGTTGTGAAGAATTTCGACTAGGAAGAAACACCTTTGTGTAAGCCGAGTATATATGAATCGTAAAATCAGGCTAGATTATTTTATTTCAATTAAAAAATGAGAAGATCGTTTTTATCTATGCTGCCTAATGATTTTCAGCTTTCAAGTAGGTGGGTAGTTATGCATGAATGGCTACCATGTACAGTTAGACAAATAGTACTTTAGAGATAACTTTTATCCCCGAGAGCTCGCCGCGTGGCGCGGAGGCCGGACGCGCACATATCATCATTAAAAACTTTAACGGCTCATCCCCGTCAAACTATATCTGTTTTCCCTACAGGACAACTATGACGGCGTACGATCAGATAACTATTGATTGACTTATTATTACTACGTATTGTAGTATGGCGATTGGCCACATTTAGTGTTTAGCAGTAACACAATAGTTTACTGCTACATAAACGCATATTGCTTGTTCAGCGCAACCTAACGTGTATAAATAGATAGGTAATATATTAAATAAATGACTCTTTAAGCCACTCTTCACCTGACCATACATACATATTGACATATTGACTCCGGACCATACCCATCCACCACTTTAATCTAATATCACATGGCGACCTTGGCCTGAGCGAACCGACGACGAATCTTATATCTCAAGGCGACCCTCTGAATCTATAAAAACGTCAAGAAACATGAAAAAAAACGAAAGAAGACACAAAATTAAAGTAATTAAAATGAAGAACTCGAAGAATGAAGAAAAGAAGAACAAGAAAAATATAGAAGATTAATTTTGAAGATTTTACCTACACCTTTTGAAGAAAGAAGATCCAAAAATTAAGAAGACTCAAGAACATTAAGAAGAAACAAGAAAACTAATAAAGAAAAATTAGAAGACAGAAGAGCGTTGTCCAGGGTTTCCCGGCTCGCAACTCAAGAGGTGTCCAGGGTTAACCCGGCCCAGCAGCAGCCTACCCAGCCACGTCACAATGGCGCACCACGGACGAACTGCCGCCACCGCAGCCTCCAGGACGATGAAGAGGACGGCGCACCAGGACAACTACAGTGACGTATTTTGTTTTATACTATATTTGTCAATTTTATTTAACGTATATTTAAATTAAGTAGTATGAAAAGGTTGTCGCTGAAAATCTAGCATTCAATTCTTGAATTTTTCAAAATAGTCATGTTTTTAAAGGCTAATAATTTCTAATTATAGTGTCACTATAGGTAATTCAATAAGTCTACATATGTTTATATTTCGCAACATAGCGATTCGGTGCCGACGCGACACATTCCGCGCGTCAGCGAAATAATATATAGGTCGCGCGTGTATGCCGACTTATAGCAGCTTTTAATTAACCATGAATGAAATTTGATCCTCACACTTAATTTTTTTTTATACCAAGATGCAATTAATACTTTATTGGATTGATCACCTAATAATTAGCGAGAGTTTAATTGATAATTTGTATGTATCTTTCCTTCTCTGCAGGAAGGCTAAGATTATTTTAGACCCATAAAACAACTTAGTGAGTGATAATTTAGAATGACACGTTTAATTTTTTTTTATATATGTAGAAGCAAGTACTTAGGTATAGTACGGTACATTTATAGTTGATTGATAGGAAGTTATGTTAGAGCACTAGTCCTTAGATTTGATCATGGTGTCTGGACTACCGTGCCCACCGTGAAAATTTTTGGAGACTTAAAATGTCTTAATGTATTTGTGACTCTAAGGACAGGTGACCGGCGAGCGAGACCTGATATGCCATATTGTTTAAGGGTGACCATGCCCTTGGGTACCCATCCCCATTTATATAGATTTGAGGCATGCGCAGAAGCAAAGCCAAGTTATGTCCTGGATCATAGTCGACCTTCGCAGGTGTCCGTGAAAGGCTTAATATTTATATTATTAGGAGCTGTGACTCCAACGGCATTAGATTATTAGAATATTGAGTACCGATACCGCAATAGCAAAAATTATACGTATAACGCAAAGATAAGGATAAGTAAAAATAGAACAATGCGTACTATGAATTATAAGATATACTAGAGATCGAGAATTATAAGATATAAAAGATAGAACATATTTCAAGAATAAATTAACAATTAATTACAACACAAATAATATTTTCAGTTTAAAGACAAGATTACAATTAAATCAATATATTTTTATAAATTTGCAACGGTGACACTAGGAAATATTTTATAGAGGGAACCAACTTATTTTTTTTTTATTTTTGGACTTTTTTAATGAAATGCTTAATATAAGTAATTGTTTAAACTTAATACAAGTTGTTCCCCTCATCATTTTTTTAGGATTCTAAAAAACATTGTAAGCAAGTAACATGCGTTTAGTTTTTTTTCTACCACCCCGGGGGTGAAGGGAACTTTCGGGGGAGGTGTAGTATGGCGATTGGCCACATTTAGTGTTTAGCAGTAACACAATAGTTTACTGCTACATAAACGCATATTGCTTGTTCAGCGCAACCTAACGTGTATAAATAGATAGGTAATATATTAAATAAAAGACTTTTTAAGCCACTCTTCACCTGACTACTTATTGACTCCGGACCATACCCATCCACCACTTTAATTTAATATCACAGTATAGACTGGCTACCTAGAACATTTTTCTTGACGTCCATCAAGGCCATCTTGGAATATGAGTAATAATGCCGCTACAGACTAAGCAAATTGATGCTGACTCGCATCACTTTCATGCACAAGCATGCTATATATACTCTGATTGCTAATTCAAGACCCAAAAAGCTACATATGTATTACCGTAGAAAAAGATGTTCACATACCCTACCTGTGATTTTAAATAAACAATTTTAATCAACTGCCAGAAAATGTATAATACGAGTATAGTGACTTATACATAACGCGGCGAATCTTGATCAATATGACATCTCCGTACAATTTATAACCTTAAAATGTACTGAGATGACAGCTATCATACGGACCAAGATTCGCCGCGATACATTTAAATAAAATGTTGCCAATGTTGACATAAGTTTCTTAATAAAATAATCTTTGGCATAAGGCAGTGATCGCAAAAGATCATTGAGTTAGGAATCGGAGTATAGAGGATGTCTGCTCTATAGGGCGTGCCGTGGCGTGGGTCGGAGAACGAATGTATGTGTCTCGCAGGATCCGGAGCGAGCTGCGTGGCGGCGCGTGGTGTCCCAACGGGCTGATCTCCCCGCGCAGCCGCGAGTACCTGGAGGTAGACCTGCAGGCCGAGTACCTCGTCACCGGCACAGAGTCCCAAGGCCGATTCGCCAACTCGGTCGGGGTCGAGTTCGTGGAAAGTTACTCGGTCGAGTACTACCGCAAGGCGCTAAACCGATGGGTCAAATACAAGGATTTTAATGGTAGCAGGGTTAGTATGATTGCTGAATTATTATTTACTTATTTCAGATAGGATTTAACTTTAGAAATCGCTACGTTATAGTATTTAAGTATAGTTATTACGACACTGTTTAAAGGTTCCTTAGCCAAAATTGCAAAAACGGAGTTTCGTCATGTCCGTCTGTCTGTCGGCATACTTGGCATGACACAGGCATTTTAGTTAGAAAACAATAAAATGTATATAATGAAATTAGGAATATAGGTGTATAGTTGTGTGCCGCTACAAAGTTGAGACGTGTCCCTGGTCAAATTACTTACTAAAAATCAATTTCTCAACGTGCGTCGGCACATGGCACACAATCGATAGGTCTTTAAAAATAAATGTAAGGTTTCTCAGATTTCTCATTTTGATTAAGGGAATGTAAGTACATATTCGGAGATAATTGCTCCGAAAGTCAAAAAATTGTGACCTTATACATAGCGTATATTATTAAAATGGTATTTATGTATAAATATAGGTTATTATTAAAATGGAATTGGTGCATTTCAAAATTTATTATTTAAGTAATAAAACGAATACTAGGTAGGTACTTTATACAGCGTGGAAATCCAATACGAGCAAACCTTTAAATTGTGGTTAGTACAGGACCTAAGAAGCGTATTAATTTTTTTTTTTTCTAAAATTACAACGAAATGGTTAACTATACAAAATAATTCAGCCCGCAATGTACCTAACGTTAAATGTTCAAGTTAAGTCTCGTTTGTCACCACCAATAATCATTTGCGTTACATTGCTGCACGGATTTTTTTCAAAAATTCATTATTGTCTTTCAATTAAGTGTCACTTAGAAAGTCCCGTTAATTAATGTTTACGCTATTGAACCCTCTGTTTGGTATAATTCTTTGCTCGTATTGGATTTCCACGCTGTAAAAATTCATTTTATTACTCATAACAAACACACAATTACCTACTTACAAATCACATATATGTACTCAGGGCAAATCTAGCCTTTGATGTTAAAACAGCCTTTAGCAAATATTTATGTGGTTATTCGTTTTGAATAAGCTTTTGAAGATTCATTTATGTACGTATCGGGATGTATCAGTACCTACTTTGTTCCGAACAACAGGACCAAATGATTAAATTTGCTACGTAAGTTAGTGAGTGAATCTGAAAGTTTTTAAGCTCGGTTTGCAAAGACACCAAGCTCAAGTTGCATGGAATTAGTCCCAGTGCGGAGGAAACTTTACACTAGACCGTCGCTGCCTAATGATACACGTGTGCTCTGTTCCCTCCTTCCTTCTCATATCATACCTACGTGGTAACGTACGGAGCCGTGCCATTAAATACCTACACGCCCAAATTAAAAAAAAATGTTTCTTCCCAAAATGCCTGATATAATGCGCGTGTATCGTCCAATAAGAGCGTAGGTATACAAGTGTGTGTGTTTTAGATGTGTGCGTGCTTTGTCTTGTCAATTACTTGGGCTTTGTGTGGGTTAATGTTCTTGCGACAGGCGTACTCAATACAAATCGGCCGGCATGTCCAATCTCCTTCTATTCATACATCTGTGGCTAAAATCATATCCCTTCTTTTGGGCTCTGCCGTAGTCAAGCTTAAGTTGACGCACGTGTTATTTTCATCGACAGCGGTTGGACACAGAATTTATGATCACAGAAATTAAATAAAACAAGAGCTACTAACTACTCTGTCTCACCGACCATACGAGAAAGGTGTATTTTTTTTAAATCTTTATGTATGTGTACTTTTCATAAATATCGACTCTACTTATATAAGGGTTCATTGTAATAAATTTTGTTACAGCTGATCCCAGGAAACGTCAACACGTACACGCCCCGGAAGACCATACTGGAAGCTCCGTTCGTCGCATCCAAAGTCCGTTTTTTTCCCTACGCCGCCCACCCCAGGACTGCGTGTATGAGGGTCGAGCTATACGGGTGTCTGTGGAAACGTAGGTATAACAGTATACGAGGTTTTGTAGCTGGCGGCGTCCCGGGACCATTGCGTGGCGAACTTGCTCTGGCGAATGTAACTTCCTAATTATGTGCTATCGATTATTACTTACCATGTTTGTGTGTACTAAAAATACTCATGTTAACTATGTATTCTGCAATAGCGAATGAGAACCGCCTGTAGGCGGCATAACTAACGATGTCCGTATTTCTTCAGAAAATCTAGTTGCCTATTCCGCGCCGAAGGGTGGAGACATGCAAGCCATGACAGGAGGGGCGCGATTTGAAGACCTGGCATACGATGGAGTGCAACGCGAGGGTAAACTCCTGGATGGGCTCGGCCAGATGACGGACTCACTGCTAGGTCCCAACGATTTTGAACAGCCCGATCCTTTAGATACCCAAGGTAAACAATGTTCAGTTTTGGTCCAACTTGGTCTCCAATCCACCCAAACTGGCCTGTACCACGAAACACTCGAGACCCAGATGTCAGAGGAGCTAAGCTGTAAAATTATACTTTGCCGGGTCTGCACTCACCGGCCCCCATTCCATCTATTTTGTATAATTAACCCCAACTTCAAAACAGTCCGACTGAACGATTACATGTTTAAAAAAATATGTATTTAATGATTCAACTTTGCAGGTACTCGTTGGGTTGGCTGGAACAAATCAATGCAAGTGGACGACGAAGTTGAGCTCACGTTTAATTTTAGCACCACACGGCTGTTCTATCACGCTGATATTCATACTAATAACATGTTTACTAAGGATGTGCAGGTAACCTAACGTACATTATGTTGGCTTATGTCTATGATCACCTTTTGAGAGTCCAAGACGTGTAAACAAATCTATAATCTATCTATATCTGCCTACGAAGCAAGAGGTCCTGGGTTCGAATCCCGGTAAGGGCATTTATTTGTGTGATGAGCACGAATATTTGTTCCTGAGTCATGGATGTTTTCTATGTATTTAAGTATTTATTTCTCTATATAAGTATCTATATCGTCGTCTAGTACCCATAGTACAAGCTTTGCTTAGTTTGGGACTAGGTTGATTTGTGTAAGATTGTCCGCAAATATTATATTATATTATAGGTGCCACGATAAGTTTTCGCTATACTTATACGGAGGAAAGATATTAATATAAAGTCACTTTAAGCAAGCTGAAACTTGTAGCAAATTAGCTTAAAATCTAGCGTTTTGTCATGAAAATGGTTAAAACATATTTCATTATAAGACCATCAATAAATAAAAACCGTATATTTTTCTTTCAGCTGTTCAAAGAAGCAGAAGTGTACTTCTCTTTGGAAGGCGAGAGATGGCAGGAGGAGTTTATATCGCACGAGCCGAAGCAGGACCGCGTATCGGAGCACGCGCGCATGGTGCACGTCCCACTGCAAAACCGCACCGCCAAGCACCTCATGATACGCCTCAAGTTCCAGCACGAGTGGATCCTCATCAGCGAGATCACCTTCAAGTCAGGTCAGTCACTTTCTCAAACACGGAGTCAGGTTTACATTTATCTTCTCTGTGGACGTATACAATATTTGAACTTATACATACGAGTAGAAGCAAGCCAAACCTACATCACATACTCGTTATATACCAACTTCAAAGACCAAAAGTATGCTCCAAGTTCCTTGATTTTCACGAACAGGAGGGATATTTTGTTAAAGTACAATCTTTGTACGAAATGCAATTAATATTATTTCGTTAGGAAAAAAATATCCCGACCCCGTAAAATTCGTCGCAATATTTTTATTTAAATTTTTCTACGAAACGTTCATCAATAGGGAACATTACTGCAATGTTCTGCCGCCAGAGTGGCAGCACTATCACAATTAGTAAACAGTTTTTTTGACAACTTTGACAAGTCCTTCAAAGCTCTGTCTTCAAATAGGGAAGAAAATATTTCAGTAAATAAAATGCATCAGTGCTGCGTAATTGGATGCAAGAATGAAGGGCATCATTCATTTCCTAAGGAAACGATGACTCGAAAACTATGGGAAGCGGCAATACGTCGTAAAGCAAAAAAAAGCCCTCATCCACCTTTAAATAGCTATAGGACGCCATTTTAATATCACAGTACAGGTATTTTACACACGAATGATAATAAAACGATTTTAGTTTAACGCGTGTCCATCAATTATTTGTTATTGTTTGTTAGGTAAATAAATATGACATTGTACGTCAAGGCGGTTTGTTTACGGGTTGTGTTAGTGTCGCCCCCTACGCAGAGCTTTGCGTAATGTTCCCTATTGGGTGGCGTTCATCTTTTGGTTCCACCACCCTATAGCTCTTAAAATGAAGGCTACTTTCGCATTTGTCGGCGCGGGCTCGGTGCGGTATCATCAGTAAGTTGTCAGCTGTCAGTGTCAATTATCAGTCAAGTCACTAGACGTTCCTTAAATTAGTGTTTCCTGATTGACGCGGAATACTCGAAAGCGGGGCGGCACAAATGCGGTACTGCATGCGTACCGCACCACGTCCGCGCAATATTATACTACTGGGCAAATTATAATACTGGAAGTATACCGACAAGTACAGAAATCTGGGTGGCATCAGCTAGCTCTCGGTAAACTTGATTTTATTTATATAGGAGGGATTTTATTTCGGAATCAAGTCTTTACGTACATCATTTATATTTTGTACGGTTCCTAATTTCATCATTAAAATATATTCGGTACGTTATGAAACAAAATGTAATTATTATTTAATTTCACTACTCTCTGGCTCTCCTCAAATGTAGCAAAATACAACAACATCCGTCATGCACGCAGATCGATGCAAATAGACGAATTTGCCAGTCGAAATTTGAGTACGGAACGGAGGTCGAAATCTGTGAGTTTAAACCAAGTTTAGTCTATCGGCATACAATACAAACATCACATTGCAATGAGCTCCAGACCTATTCAAGTATTTATTTAAGCGAGTACTCTGAAACACGGAACTAAGGAGTCAGCTCCCTTAATTTCAATAAACGAATAAATCACTCCAAACGGCAGATAATTTATTTGCATTTCATTCACGACTCATTTTACGGCATCCCAATCAACGCTCCAATCCCGGAATAAACATCGTCTGCATCCAAAACAGTTTACTGAATCGAATGTTTTATACAAATAAATAAATCGGGCAAATAATTTGGGTGCGAAAAAAGTGAGCAGGAAGATTCATAAGCACGATTGGGTGATTTTTCGCGCGAACAAAAAGAGGGCCGGCCCGGAGGGCACAGGACGCTCTGGCACGCTAATAGATCCATTACTCCTCATCGGGCTCCCTTATCTGTTCCGAGCACTCGCGAGCCTCCGGCTATTTCACAAATTTTATCTTTCTCTAATTAATCCACAGCTCTTTTGAGAGAATCGCCTCTTAAGTGATAAATCGCCGCGCGCTAAACGAAGAACTTGTAATTAGAGCAAATCTTTGATCTGGATTATTTTGCTCCCCTCAATTATAACTGGAACACCAAAGCGGTTAGCGGCCACATTGTATCGTCAAAAGTATTATGTGAACTGTTAAAACCCGTATTCAAACGGTCATGCAGATAAATTGAATTGAACCTATAATTGATGTATAGATGCTAAACAAAGGTTCAAATTTCGTAATTTCGCCCTTTGATTTAATTGACATCCGTTACTGCATTCAAATGTGTGGAAAGCAATTCATGTGGTGAAGTGGAAAATATTTATGTTAAGCGAAATACTAATTGGACTCGGCTTGATTTGAGATACGACATTTTTTTTTCATAGGTAGGTAATACATAGTGTCTTCCAGATGAATCAAAACTTTAACTAGTAAAATGTAATCTAACTGTTCAGATCTGTCAAAACTTTATAAAATAGCGAAATTAAATTTGTATTTTATAAAACAGCAATGTAGCAAACGTTTATTTTACACCACTATAGTGACGAGGGCCAAGTCAAATCTAACCTTCTTTAAGATCTCACATTTTTAAATAACAACATTTGTTATAGGTATTCAATAAAGCAAAGAAATAGAGTTTAATATTTGTTCATAATGTTATTTTGTTCCTATAAATACATATTAATAACTTGGCACTCATTTAGATCTCCATTCTTTTTGTGGCGAAGCCCACAGCCAAGCATATTTTTTTGTATTGAACTTGGCTCTCCTTTTTTACATTTATGTTTTTGGTGGGATATCATTACTTTTTGTAAAGAAAACTAGGCAGGTATTGAGATTTAAAGTTTTTTCTTGCGTTTCCGCTGCATGGTTTTATTTTTTAAGAACTATGTGGTGCCGCGTGCCGCGCGCCGCCGACGACACAGCGTTTGTTTAGCGCGTATTTAAGTTTTTTGTATGGGGACACCACTTATTTTTTGACTTAACTTTATTTTTATATTTCTGTTATATAGCAAATATATTAATACATAAATATATTGGGATAGTTTCAAATATCTGCTTGTAACGGTTCCAACGCTACAATTAAAAATATTTTTTTGTATGGGGACCCCCCTATTTTTTTTTATTTTTTATTTTTAGACTTTTTCCTACGCTAACATACAATTACCGAGCTGGATTCCACATTTCATCCTTCTAGGTCATCTGAAGTTAGGTTTAGGTACATACATACTTATGTCAGTCAGTCAGTCAGTGCTAAAATTTAAGACTTTTTGACCTTCATATCTTTATAACCTTTGAGCTAGCTTCATGAAATTTGGGCTCCTAGATGTCCTTATGGATATAATTAAACACACGTAGTTTTATGTGTTTACGTTAAAGAGGTTTTGAGTTATAGAAGGGTCAAAAGTGGCACCAAGTGGTTCGTGTAATATTACACTCGGCGCCGGCTAGCCAGTTCCTTTGCTTGAACTTGGCTTGACACGCTGCCGCGTGTCTAGATCACCACAGTCACCGAGCAACCTTTGGTCTATTAATAATATTATATTTGTTATAACAATCATAATATTGATACTAAACACAAAAGAAAGTAATTCAAATGTACCCTTTAATATGGATACAATTAAAATAGATTGTTTTTCACATATTCATAATTAAATCAATTTGTCATTGATGTATTATTGACATAGGTAAATTGTTGGGTTTTATGTATACACCGTAGGCCCGAGGAATCCGAAAGATTTTAACCACGCATTCCTGAGGTCATTAGGAGCTAAAAATGTTACATGAACCCAATTCAAATTCAGCAAAAAATATAAAATATATATTTGTTCTGGTTATTTCGGTTTTTGTAAATAAAATGTTGGATAACTATCGCTTCTCTATACAAATTATTATTATTTTTCCTAAAAAGGATGAATTTAGTGAGTGGTAGCTGTCACTTTGATGTATGTCAATAGCGACGCAAAACTTGGCAACATCGGTAGCAACGTCGCAATCAAAAGAACTTAATGCACTTTATTAATCACAATAAATAGTTTACATGAAAATGATAATATCTTCAAAACTAAGCCGGGTTAGACTGGGGTTCATGAAACATTTTTTTCTCCTAATGACCTAAGGTATTGTGGTTAAAATATTTCGGGTTAGTTAGTTATAAGTCAGATTTCATGTTAGGTACGGTATGTACCTATCTTTGATATTAAGAGGTTCATTTTTGTGGTGGCCGACAGATGGGATGGTAGCCTACTGAGACATCGGTCCTCCCTACATTTAAGTTATAGTCCTAACATAGTTATATAAGTCCCGTAGTACTAACAACCTATGGATCTAAGTTGTCCGAAATAAATACATATTTTTTTCTAACCCCTGCTTGAAGGAACAAAAATCAACAGAGCGTTCACTTATTGGAATTGAAGCCAAAAGTCGAACGAACTAATTTTATTCGTTCATCTTCTGGGCACAGGTTCTTTGTTGAACGATGGTGATTTTCATAGTGAAACAAACCCCAAAATAACCGTGTTGCGAATTGATAATCACGTTCAACTTTTGGTTCAAAAAGCAACGGTTAAATAACGATTCATTTAAGCCATAAAAGTTATATTATGTACCTTTTCAATAAGAATTTATATTCACATTTGAAAAAACTATACCTTGCCCAAAAGATGAACGCCGTTCATCTATTGGCTCAGGTACACAAAGTTGGAACCATTCGTTGAACGCTAAATGGCTCTTAAATCAACAATAGATATACATTTTGTGATAAATAATTCTCAAAATGTATATTATTCAAGAATCTATGTCACGCAAAGCAATGCATGTACGTTTTGTTAAATTGTATACGTAATTTAGAGCTTAAATTGCGGAGTGCATTTCTTAAGTAGATCTCCATACAAACGGTGTTACTGGCGCGAGGCCTGGACGCGATGACCGCTCACCACCGCGTGTATGGCGTAACGCACTGGGAGTATATATACCAGCCTCGGCAAAGGGATGCCACGTTAGGAAAAAAAATTTCAAGTGCGTAAAATTTGTCCCAATTTTTTTATTTAATTTTTTTCGACAAAACGTTCAACTATTGGGTGGCGTTCATCTTTTGTTTTCACCATATCTATATTAATAAAAGAAAGTTGTGTTAAGTAGTTCCTTTGCTTATAACTCGAGAACGGCTGAACGGATTTTCATGATTTTTGATTTGTTGGATTTGTCTTCGCCCCAAATAGCAGAATAACTATAAAAAAAATCGAAAAAATTTAGTTTTTTTTTGCGTTTTTGTATGGCGGAACGAAGTTCGCGGGGTCAGCTAGTAGCTCTTAAAATTAAGGCCACTCCCGCATTTGTCGGCGCGGGCTCGGTGCGGCATCAGTAAGTTGTCAGCTGTCAGTGTCAATTATCAGTCAAGTCACTAGACGTTCCTTAAATTAGTGTTTCCTGATTGACGCGGAATACTCGAAAGCGGGGCGGCACAAATGCGGTACTGCATGCGTACCGCACCACGTCCGCACAATATTATACTACTGGGAAAATTATAATACTGGAAGTGTACCGACAAGTACAGGAATCTGCGGCATCAGCAAGCTCTCGGTAAACTTGATTAAATTTAAAATGTAATCTTATTATGAAATAAATTAATCTAAAAAATCTATCTATTATCTGTCTTAGGTTCATATGAAAACACAAGGAATATTAGCCTTCATCGACAGGAAAAAAAAAATCTATGGTCACCCTACAACGGACTGTCTCAATGCATACCCTATGAACTCAGGGGTTAAGCTGTGTTCAACTTTGACCTTTGGCGGTTGCCGAGTTGTGAGCTGACCCAACTCGTCAGGATTTTAGCTTAAGCGATCAACGGAGAATATACAATAAATACATATACATGAATTTTATTTGTAACATTATCCTTCTGGTGGCCAAGTTCTATTCGTTAACGATTTAGTTTAAGTTTCTCGAGCTTTAACTTCCTTTTTCATACATGAAACATATAATGTATCATTATATGAATAAACTATTACAAATAATTCATTTTCAACAATTTGAATCCGCTTTTGAACAACTTGCAACCATTATTTAAGATTTGTCTCCACACTGATTGCGTTTTGCGGTTTTCGTAATTGGAGTAAATGCTAATTGCCTATGAATAAGCGGATTCAAATCTACAATAATACCCACTTTAGTAATAGTAATAAATCTTTATTGTTCAAAAACATAAGTTTGTTACAACTGGAGCCTTGGAGACTGCGTTAGTTTAGGTACACTGTGTTGCAGCCCCCAGTGGTTGCCCGTAAACATGAACAGAAAGTTGTTAAGAACAACAGACTTAAGTACTTATCAAAAATTATCTTAAAAAGTGAAAAAAATATATAATATTAGGATTACTGTTAAGTTATGCTATTGTTAGGTTAGGTTACCTACTGTTACTTACATTAAATTTAAAGAATACATAATGTTAGTTCTGTATTAACTCAAACTATTTTTATTTTTGTTTTGGTGTGTGTGTGTGTGTGTGTGTGTGTGTGTGTGTGTGTGTGTGTGTGTGTGTGTGTGTGTGTTGGTGTGTAAGATAGGCATAGTAAGATATACAGTTTGCGAACCGAGGGTACCAAGGAATTGCGGTATAATTCAGTAGTCGCAAAACGGAACGGTAAACGCAGAATGACCTTTAGAAGCGCTCGCTGGGCTCTCTCTAATTCTATCATGTGCGTCTTGGCTGCACCGCCCCAGGAACTGATACAGTAATTAACAATGCATTCGCCTAGCGCTTTATAAGTTTACATTAAAAGCGGTTTACTTGCTACGTCTTTGAGATTCCTGAAAGCATATAGGAGTTTCCGAACTCTGGAAGCCAAAACGGTAATGTGAGGAGGACTTTATCATCATCCTCCTAGCGTTATTCCCGGTTGTGCCCTAAAGGAGCCCGGGGTCCGCTTTGACACATAATACCAAGATTTGGCATAGGCACTAGTTTTACGAGGATAAAATGGGAATTTATTTTACCGCCTTTTCAATTAACTTTCTGCTGTATCAACTAGCACTAACTTAATCTAGAAACGTGGTAGCGTGTCAAAACAAGATCAAGCCAAGAAAAACCGGCCAAGTGCGAGTCGGACTCGCGCACGAAGGGTTCCGTACCATTATCTATAAAAAGGGCAAAAAAATCACGTTTGTTGTATAGGAGCCTCCTGTAGCCTAGTTAGTGGTGACCCTGCCTACGAAGCTGCCTGTTCAGGGTACGAATCCTGGTAAGGGCATTTATTTGTGTGATGAGCACAAATATTTGTTCCTGAGTCAAGGGTGTTTTTTATGTATTTAAGAGTAAACTAGACGACGATAAACATACATATATAGATAAATATATCTATATATGTATGTTTATCGTCGTCTAGTACCCATAGTACAAGCTCTGCTTAGTTTGGGACTCAGCCGATTTGTGTAAGATTGTAAAAAAATTAAAAAAAAAATATATACATAAAAATATTTATTAATTCTTTGATAATTCTAAAATTATTTTTATAAAAACATACGAGTATAGCTATAACATTCTATGAAAACAAAATGTCTTGTTTATTTCTGTAACAACAATGATAATAATGATAAATAATAAGCGTGTGGACCGATACCTGCAGATTCGCCTTTTCTAGAGCGATCAAACAAAGGTATTGTTCAAACTCCGCTCCTAGTGCGAGCGAGCCAAACCGCCACGCGATACGCGGGTCATATGTGGTATCAACTTACATGACCACCGGCGACACGATATGGTAGAGTCTGTCTAGTTAGCCGTCAAAGGTCATCATGTCAAGTTACAAGTCTGTTGTGGTCGCTGCTGGGGCTCCGCGGGCTGTTGCCAACAAGGCGCGGCTCCAATCTCAGGCGCCAAATCTCCCGGCCCCTTTCCTCACCAAATGTTCTTTTTCCACTTAAACGACTCGGGCCTTCAGGCCACCAACACGAGTCTTGAAACACTTCACCAAATATCCCAACAAAACACTCGGACCTTGTCCACAAAACGAGCGATTACAACCCAAAAAAAGGCACGTTGTTCCCCGGAACTCTGACGTGTTACGTGTGAAAATTTATGACAAGTCAAGTGTCACTGTCAAAAGCAAAGAGGCGCGTTCACGGAGCCGCTTACAGAATAAACGGTCGGGTAATCGCGCGGCCCGAACAAACACCCGCCTCGGAACGGCCTCTAAGCCGGTCCGCTATACTAAGGGAAGTCGCGATAGGGTTGCTACCGCTCGCTTCAGAACCGAGTCCCCAACCATGACCTCGGCAAACCGAGGGGTCCCGTCTTTACCGGGAAACAAATTAACAATGCGCCCCCGGCGCCATCGCAGTGGCGGAAGGTTAGCATCCTTAACTAGCACAAGGTCTCCAACTCTGGGGGGACTGGTTTTGTCAGTCCACTTGAGGCGCTGCTGCAAAACATGCAAATACTCTAATGACCATCTGGTCCAAAAGTTCTGAGCCATTTGTTGCAGCATCTGGTAGCGCGACAAACGACCGGAGGGTACGTCCCGGAGGGGGTGCTCCGGCAACGCTGCAAGTGGCTGACCAATCAAGAAATGGCCTGGAGAGAGCGCTTCCAGGTCATTTGGGTCGGAGCTGAGCGGACACAACGGACGGAAATTGAGGACGGCCTCAATTCTACAAAACAACGTCGCGAGCTCCTCAAAAGTCAATACAGTTTGACCTACTACCCGATACATATGGGCTTTTGCTTGCTTCACGCAAGCCTCCCAGATTCCACCCCAGTGGGGGCAGCCTGGCGGATCAAACGTCCAGGTGATACCCCGACGGGAGAGGTCTGTTCCAATATCAATCTTATTTTCAAATAAAAATTTTACAACATCTTGTAAATAACGGTCGGCACCCTTGTAATTGGTTCCACAATCTGACCGGATCAGAGATGGGAGTCCCCTACGGGATACAAATCTATCCAAGGCCGCAATAAAAGCCTCCGTCGTAAGAGCACCTACGAGTTCAAGATGAGCAGCCTTGGTCGACAGGCATACGAAAACGCACAAATACGCTTTTACAACCTTCGCATTTCGAAGTCGCGACGTTTTCACTAAAAAAGGTCCGGCAAAATCGGTCCCAACCCTAGAGAAGGTCCTAGCCTCGTTGACCCGATCAGGAGGAAGGTCCCCCATCTGGGGCTGCATCGTGGCTGCCTTGAGCCGAAAGCAAGGCAAGCACCGAAACACGATGCTCCGAATAACCCGTCGGCTGTTCAATATCCAAAAGTCTCGCTGCAAAATGCCCAAGAGTGCATTGCAGCTGGCATGCGAGTTCTTTATGTGGCGGTCAATCACCAACAATTCCACCAGATGCCCCTTCTTAGGCAGCAAAATGGGGTGGCGCACCGAGTACGGCAAGCTAGCGTTGCGGAGCCGTCCTCCAACCCGGAGTGTGCCCGACTCGTCAATGAACGGGTTGAGGCGTGCTATCGCCTTCGGTAGCTTAGGACGTCCCTGCCGCAGGGGCTTCAATACGTCCCCAAAGTGTTCTTCCTGCACAACCCTAATCCAATGATGTAGGGCGGCATTCCGCTCTTCAGTGGCGAGAACACTAACGCGTGACCGGTTGTCAGGGTGGCGACAATTGTGTATAAATCGCTTGACCCAGGCGGTCACTCCAACAAGCTTGTCGAGAGAGCTATACCGTTCTAGCAACCAAGCAGTGTCTGACACTGGAGCGGTCTCGACAAGGTGGACACTCAAGCCAGAGGATGGGGTCCCAATCACACCACTGGCAGGCCAGAGTGTCTCCGGTTCCAACAACCAATCTGGTCTCCACCACAGTGAGTGGGCAACAAGCTCAGGTGCCGTGCAACCCCTGGACGCCACGTCCGCTGGGTTCAGTTCACCTGGCACGTGTCTCCAAACCAAAGCAGTCTCAGAGTTCTGGATCTGCGAGACCCGGTTGGCCACAAAGACCTCCAAAGTATGGACTGACGACTTCAGCCAACACAATACAATTTGGCTATCAGTCCATGCGTAGACACTCTCCTCAAGGTTCACGGTGTCCTTCAAGGTAGAGGCCACGTGGTTCAGTAGGCGTACAAGAAGAGCCGCTCCTGATAATTCCGATTTTGGGATGGTCAAACGCGTGCGAAGGGGAGCCACCTTGCTCTTCGCCATTACCAAGTGCAAATCGACCGATCCGGCGGAGCTGACCGTCCTCAAGTAGACGGCAGCTGCATACCCTCGCTCGGAGGCGTCGCAAAACCCGTGTAGGGTTACTCGGCATTTCCCTGCCGGCAACAGCTTACGCGGCAGTTCGACCTGATTTATCTCCGGGAGCGTGGAGAAGAAAACCTCCCAATCGCTTAACAAATTTCCGGATAGCGGATCATCCCAACCTAGTTGGACCATCCACAGGCGCTGCATAAATGCCTTCGCCGTGAAGATGACCGGCGCGATCCATCCATTCGGATCGTACGTCCTGGCCACCGTGGACAGCACAAGCCGCTTCGTCCAGACCCTCGGGGAATCCAGTTCCACCCGATAGGTGAACACATCTTGGACTGGTCGATACTGCACGCCTAGGACTGATAACATGTGCGGGCTCTCGACATTTTCGAAGAGGTGCGGATCCTGCTGGTGATCCTCGGGGAGGCCGGCCACCACGGCCGGTGAGTTAGACATCCATTTGCGCAACTCATATCCACCCGTCCGCAAGAGCTCAACCAGCTCATCCCGCAAAACCAAAGCCTCTTCGACACTGTTTGCCCCGGTGCACACGTCATCGACAAACAAGTCCCGTTCCAAAATGGCGGACGCTCGAGGGAACCTCAGTCTCTCTCGAGTCGCCAATTCCAACAAAGTTCGAATTGAAATGTACGGGCTGCTCTTCAAGCCGTATGTATTCGTATTCAACTCGTACACCAACATCGGTTCATCAGGGCTCTCGCGCCACAAGATCAGCTGATACCGACGATCATCAGGATGGATCACTGTCTGCCGAAACATCATCCGGATGTCGGCGACGAACACCACCTGATGTTTCCTAAAATTTGTGAGGATATCCGTGATATCCTTGTGCAGCTTAGGACCTGCATGCAAACACTGGTTCAATGACACCCCAGTCGAGGTGGCCGCGGACCCATCAAAGACCACGCGAATCTTGGACTCCGGGGATTTTAGGACCGCGTGATGCGGCAGGAAGCAGTGCTCCACTGTTCTCCAATCCATCCGAGCCACCGACATGTGTCCCAAACCCTCGTACTCCCTCATGAAGTCCACATACTTCTGCCGGAAGAGCGCATCTCTTCTCATTCGGCGTTCCATCGAAACCAGCCGCTTCTCAGCCATCTCACGTGACGCTCCGAGAGGAGGTCGGTGGATGAGCAGAGGAAGTCGTGTTATGAACCGACCAGAGCAGAGGCGCCCAGTATTATTCTGGTAAAACCGTTCGCACTCTTCCTGCTCGGGGCTCATACGCGACGCGGTAGGTGGTTCCTCAATCTCCCAGAACCGTTGCACGGCTTCTGAAAGAGCAGTTCCAACCAGACAGCCCTCCTCAGTAGGAGGCGGTGGAGCCGCTAACACCAAACCCATTACAGCATGGCCAAACACCGTTTCCAGTGTAACCAGTCCGCCAGGCTGTAAGGTACGGTTGCCGCTCAACAGCACCCGCCCAAGAACGTCTGCACCCAGCAACACGTCAATCGGACCAGGTCTGTCAAATCCAACATCCGCCAGAACTAATCCAGCTGTCAAACTCCGAACCTCTGGAGGCAGCTTCACCTGGGGGAGTCTCCCCACCACTTCATCCAATACTAACGCGGGAGCAGTAATCCTCGCGCGTGAAGTGGGATCCGGTCCAAAGGTGAGTAAGGTCTGCCCTACCAGGTTTGACACTGTCACATTGCCTACCCCACGTATACTTTCCGGGTGGGGTTTCACAACCAATCCCAACTGTCGCACCAACCTGCTGGATACCATGCAGCCTTGCGCTCCCGTGTCAAGAAGAGAGCGCACGCAGGCTGATCCTCCGCCAGGGCCCCAAACACAAACCGAAGCCGTGGGCAATAACACGGTCTCCGAGGGCGTGGCGGTTGCTGGTGCGTGGGCGGCGTATCCCTAGCAGGGATAACGCGTTGCGTCCTGTTCCGCATGGGAGGGCCGCTCGTACCGCTCGAGCGGGTCCCACTCCGGCTGGTACTGCCGTCGCGCCATGCGTGCCGCCTGCGGCCCCTGGTATGTCCTACTCCGGCCGTACACCGGAGGTCCCGACGCCAAGCGGGGTCGCTCCACAAGCGGCGGCGACATCCGTGGCGCCTGTCGGGGTGGCGGCGTTTGCGGGCACCCGCCCGTAAGGGCCCCCCGTTGGGGCACGGGTGCGTGCGAAGTAGTCGCGTAGTTTTGGAGGGGAGGGGAAGGGGGTGTTACCCGACGTCCCCACTCCTCCTCAGCCATGGGCCCCTGGTCAGCCCGCTGCTGACTCCGAACAGGGGAGCATGACCCCTGCGCAGGGGGGGGTGTACCCCCACTGCGGTTCATGCACAAAATGGGGTGGTGCTTCCCACCACAGGATCTGCACGCCTGCGGGTGGGCACAATCTCGCACAAAATGTGGGCCCAAGCAAACAAAGCACCATTGCCGCTGCTTAGCAATGTTGCGGCGTCCCACAACCCGCTGCGCAAGAAACTTCGGACACGCTGGCACTCGATGGCCAGGGTTCTTGCAGCATAGGCAGACTTCAGGGTCCAATGCACTTATATTATATTGGTGAGGACCCGCTGGTTGTGGGGCCGATTTGCCCCACCCTCCCCTTTGAGGTGCAACTCTCCCCTGGGCCCGCTGGGCCCCAGGAGGCCTCGGGGGTGGAGGTAAATCCGAGGTGTCGGCCCGTCGACACTCAAGTTCCAATTGGTCGATAAGATTGGTGAAGGTCGGCAGATGCTGCGCACTTTCACCACCATACCGGTGCTCAAACCTGGCCCTTACATCAGCCGGCAGCCGGTTCAACAAAAAATTCAACAATATGTAGGACCACTGGTCCACCGGCAAACCAAGGTTCTCTAAACCCTTGGTCGCTGTCAAAACAGGATTCAGCATTTTCAGCCGGATGTCTGAAGCCTGAGCGATCCGAGGGATATTCCAGATCTTAGTCATAAGAGTATCCGCAAGTCGCCGCACGTTCTGGTATCGGTCCTTCAGCAACGTGCGCGCGATTTCATAATTGTCGTCGGTGACCGACAAATGCGCGATCAAGTCGCGCGGCTCCCCAACGAGAGCAGACATCAGCTGCGCCAACTTCAACGCCGCTGGCAGGTCCATCCGGGCATGCACCAAACTATCAAAGAGGTCGATGAAGCTGGTCCACTCGTCCAGGTCTCCTCGGAAGACCGGCATCTGTATGGCTGGCAAGCGCGCTGCCAACCCCGGGTTATTGATAACTGCGTGTTTCACATCATCCTGGGCCGCACCATTCCGAACCCGCAGTATCTCAGAAGCCCTCTCGACAATCCTGTCGCCAAAATCCATACATTGCTCGAAGTCCCGCTCCGCCTGCTCGGCCTCCGGACTCGTCCGGCTGGGCTCCGCTAGGTAGAGTTCAACCTGGAACTCCACATCCTTGAGACGGTCCGGTACCTCCTCGTACCGGGCCAACAAAGCCTCTTTCCGGTCATTTCTGTCAACCAAAGCTGCTGCAGATGAAAACCAACGCAGTGCAGACCGGATCTTAGACATAGGTGTAGATCCCATTTTAAATTATTTTCCAAACAATACCAAAGAAAATTAAAATTAATTTAATTAATGTGGAAATTCCAATCTCTTGGTCACCCTAGTGAATCAAAACCAAATATCAACTCAATTACAGAAATGCCTTACAATAACAGCCAATATAGATTCTCAAAACGCAGTGGAAGCTCAAATCTATAATCTATAATTGGCTAGTTACATAATTCTTACAACAATTAAGCTTACAAATATATATTTAGCAAAATGCTGCTTATAGCAGCTTGAACAAAACAAATGCCTTATTACCAACCAACAAACTATGAACGGCCTTTCCAATGACAATCAATTGGATATGTGGCTTAGATTAGCCTTCAATTACATTTCAAATTGAATTGTACCAAACATTAAGAAAACTCCTTCCCAGAGGCTGTAATCTTTATAATTTTCACTACAAGGACAATAACTTCTCGAGATATACTGTACAAAACGCTTGCCGTGCCACCAAATAGCGGTTTTCAATAATTGTAAGCTAGTTACTGATTTGAACAAACGTAACTTCAAAATACCCTTTTTACCAAAAAAAAAAAAAAAAAAAAAGATCAAAATTCGCGTTTTTTTTCTTTTGTGGTAAACCACGCTCTGCGTACCAAAAATTGTTCAAACTCCGCTCCTAGTGCGAGCGAGCCAAACCGCCACGCGATACGCGGGTCATATGTGGTATCAACTTACATGACCACCGGCGACACGATATGGTAGAGTCTGTCTAGTTAGCCGTCAAAGGTCATCATGTCAAGTTACAAGTCTGTTGTGGTCGCTGCTGGGGCTCCGCGGGCTGTTGCCAACAAGGCGCGGCTCCAATCTCAGGCGCCAAATCTCCCGGCCCCTTTCCTCACCAAATGTTCTTTTTCCACTTAAACGACTCGGGCCTTCAGGCCACCAACACGAGTCTCGAAACACTTCACCAAATATCCCAACAATACACTCGGACCTTGTCCACAAAACGAGCGATTACAACCCAAAAAAAGGCACGTTGTTCCCCGGAACTCTGACGTGTTACGTGTGAAAATTTATGACAAGTCAAGTGTCACTGTCAAAAGCAAAGAGGCGCGTTCACGGAGCCGCTTACAGAATAAACGGTCGGGTAATCGCGCGGCCCGAACAGGTATACATATATTGAAACTAGGAGGAAACTGATCTTCTTATGTTCGACGGACAGCTGCCGGATGCTGCTACCATGATTGACTTCTGACGTAGTATCTGGTCAGTGCCTGTCAAACAGACCGAGGGCGAGTGGATGAGTATTGTCGAACGTGAGTGTGTGTGAGTCCATCGAACCCATGGAGACTGTTACCATCAGCCACAAAGACGTTAGTTGTGCCATCCATTCGGCGCTTAACTGGAAAATTCTTGGGCTGGATGGGTTGCACAACTTCTGGCTGAGATGGTTTCGATGCTCACGTTGGGCAACACAGTTCCAGCAAGCCCCTAGTTCGGTTCCCTGCCATCTTTCCTCACGACTATGCTCTATAAGTCCGGTAGTACCAACGAAGCGAAAAACTTTAGACCCTTCAGAGCTTGTCTACGCTGTACAAGATTTGATTTGATTTTGAGAGCAAAAATTAAGACGTACGTTGTTGCTGAAAACGTTTTGGCCCCTGCTCATAATGGATGTAAGTAGGGTTTGGTCTCGTGGTATTAAAAAGCTCCTTCTCATAGACATGGCTATTTGCCAACGAGGCTCCTTTGTACCGACGGACAAAGGGGCCCTCTATTGTAGGTACCCGCTATTGGCTGAGATGGATCTTGAAGCTGTATAAAGTTGATGCAACTCTAAGATCCATCTTAGACGCTTGCATGGGGCAGTGAACCCTTCGACAAACTGGTTTGCAGGATTAAGCGAGGGATCTACCAAGGTGACAGCCTGGCACCCCTGCCTAGCACTGAATCCGCTCAGCCTGTTGAATGATTCAGGGCTAGGTTGGCTGCTTCAGAGAGAGAACCAGGTCATTTCACATCCGCTCTACATGAGCATTAAACTATTTGAACCAAATAGACATGACCTGTTGAAGCTACTGTAAACAACAGATAGTCCAGGCAATTAACTGACAGCTTGTATGGAAAATATGTCAAATTTGGAAATAATTTATAATAGCAGATTTTTTATATGTAATGGATATATTATCAATTAAATAGTTACTTAGTGACAAAATCCAACAAAATTTCAGACATCAAAAAAATGATAACTTAACTAGCTTCTGAAAAGTCAGAAAAAATATTAATAAATGGTTTTATCTTTATTTTGGTTCATTTACATTTGCTCTATAATATTCAAGATAAATAATTAAAATAAAACAATTCATTCTTTTTTTAAATCTATATAAATACTTCCGGATGGAAAGTTTGTTGGATTCTTGAATAACGCATCATAGATCAATGTTTTAAAATGATATAAAGAAAAAAAACGCTATTATAAATTAATGTTTTTCAAAACCGTATTTTGCCTGGAGTAAGAAGCCTTCAGTACCGCCATCAAAATTGAATTCGGTTTCGATAAATAAGTGTGCGGTCATCACACAGCGAGGGAAAGTAGTAAATTCAACAAATTTACAGCTTCTGTGACAATGTCCTTCAGATCTATTTCCGAAATAGAAACCTAAAAGTATCTTGGTATGTCACAGTCATTGGGTATTCAGGGTGCGAGGGTGTAAAATGGGCGGTGACAGTAGAGCGCTTCTTCGGTCGCCTGACAAAAGTATTTTCTCAAACATGCAATAAAATATTGACGTTACGTTCCTTATAATAGGCAGCGAAGTATCATGTTTCAGGTGCGGAGAAACGAGAGACACATAATGACATTTCATGCAAAATTGGAGGCCTAGGCCAGTCTAACGCAACTAGGAATAAAAAAACTTTTATATGGACTTTGCATGGCAAACAATAGCCAACATACTCCTTCTGTACAACTAATCTTACTAATCTGTGGTCATACCTCGTCAGCCATGTTGCAACCATGTTGTTTTGTTTGTCATTGCGTCTCAAGTCTCTTGTTTGTTTATTTTTGCTCATTTCTAATTGATTTGAAATTGAAAGTAGTGAAAAGTGATTGAACACAATTTGGTGTATATATTTTGTGACAATGCCACCGAAAAGACGGTTTATTACATGTAAAATTTGTGGAAATCGCGCTAGTCGTGAAAATCTCGAAAAAAGGATGTTTATGGCGAAATTTCCCTTGGATGAAGACCGGTAAGCATTGATTTAGCAATTTCTAGATATATTTGAGTGCAGCAGGCTATAAACAAGCTAAATTAGATATTTTATTTCCATTTTTATTGTGTACTAGAGATGTACTGTATCTATCGATAACTGTACAGGCTTATTTGTTTATCAGTGCAAATAATGACGTTAAGTAAGTCGAATTGAGTGAGAACTAACTTGCATGAAATATAGCAGCTTATACCTGGGGGCCGATTTTTGACTTTCGAGCGCTCGACAACTAAATAAAAGTAAATACGATTTTAGTGTCAAAATTGCAGGCACTAACTTTGTACCGATAGAATTGAATACGATTGGTCAATACCACTTGCTTTTCAATTTTCGATCGCTATTTCAAAAGAGCATATCGTAATTTTTGTCCGTTTTCGAGTGAAAGATTCGAGCGCTCGAAAGTCAAAAATCAGTCCCCTGGTGCGTGCAAATCAATATCCAAATAATTTTTATAATTTAAAAAATTGTCCAGTCACTTCTTAAACGAATTTATTGACATATTAATGATGATTCTTTAATTTATGTGTTATGAGTCTGGTAATTATTCAAGATTTTAACCTTAGATGTAAGAAATTGAAACTCGGTTTTAATTATAAAATATTTTCAGATGCAGGCCGAGGAATCAACTGCTGACTTATTAGAAAAGCACAGCAACAGGGCATCGCAAAATAATAAAATAAAAGTCTTAAGTGATGTTTAAATTAATGTAACGAAACCGAACAATGTTTATAAATAATTACATTAGTAAAAAAAGTTTCTTATTTTATTTCGGGTCCACATTAAGTCCAACCTTGTACATGCGACTTAAATGTGGACTCGTACCTAACCTAATTTCGATAAAAAAATTGTTGCCATATTAGCCTGTATTTTAACCCTGTTAATTGTTTCGATATCGATAGAAAAAGCAAGCGTATAAACACTATTTTAGTCTGTTAGGTTGCTACTGTTGCTGTTTGTTGGTTCTTTGACGTACATGTTCTGCATGTTGGTATCGATGTGCCATGCAATCTGATTTTATTGGCTAGTATGAGAGTCCCGTCTCTTACAACGTAGTGATTATATTCTCTTTGGCCTAGGCCTGCAAGATGGTATTTTTAGGGTTCCGTAGCCAAATGGCCAAAAACGGAACCCTTATAGATTCGTCATGTCCGTCTGTCTGTCTGTCCGTCCGTATGTCACAGCCATTTTTTTCCGAAACCATAAGAGCTATACTGTTGAAACTTGGTATGTAGATGTATTTTGTGAACCGCATTAAGATTTTTACACAAAAACCGAAAAAAAACATAAAGTTTTAGGGGTCCCCATACACAAAACTGAAACTCAAAAATTTTTTTTTCATCGAACCCATACGTGTGGGGTATCATTAGATAGGTCTTCAAAAATGATATTAAGATTTTTAAGACCATTTTTTTCTAAACAGAATAGTTTGCGCGAGAGACACTTCCAAAGTGGTAAAATGTGTGTCCCCCCCCCCCCCCTGTAACTTCTAAAATAAGAGAATGATAAAACTCAAAAAAATATATGATGTACATTACCATGCAAACTTCCACCGAAAATTGGTTTGAACGAGATCCGGTTTTTTTTAATACGTCATAAATCGTAAACTGCAATTTATTTAACGGAACCCTTCATGTGCGAGTCCGACTCGCACTTGGCCGCTTTTTTTTTAATTTCCATTCCACATTTATTAGAGGCACAGCATCACGGCGTTCAGCTATTAAAAAAAATATAAGCAACATTTGCATTTTGGTTCCTTGTGACATTCTATTGCTATATTTTGCAGTTTTATTTGTGTAGAATGTGTGTAGAATCGACTTGAACATAACAAATACCACATTATTAAAAAATTGCAATTATTTTAAATTGCCAATTTAACTAGAAAAATACACATTTAAATTATTTCATCTAAACTAGCGGTAAAAATGTCTACTCAAACCGCATAGGTATATTTTTAATCATATTGGAGGCAAAATTGATAATTTTTCATTCTGTAATTTTATTTTATTGGATTTATTGTGTGTTGTTGATTTTGATATTTAATATGAGTTCCGACGAAAATACCGACGAAGAAATAGTGCCTAGGTGCCATGTACGTATGTGTTAAATATTTTTTTTGTCTATACTAGAACTTTCTCTAGAAATTAAAGTTTGACTTCATGGAGTTTTTGTAATTTATTTCATTGCATGTTTGAGAAAAGCACTATACATACCTCGGCGTGAAAAGGGGTTGCCAGCCTCATAACTATCCGACCTCGTTACGCTCGGCCGTCTATATGTACTCGGCCGGCAACCCCTTACTTCCCGGCCTCTGTAGTAATGTACTATTAAATAGTCTTGTGTCGGGCGGCAACAAAGCGCACGCCTTCAAAGCCTGGGTGACCTGGGCACAGTGTTTTATAGAAGCCGAAAAATCCCCGTTTTATTACAAATTACTGTAGTTTAGATCATTACAAATTTGAGACTAAAACTCCCGCATTTCTCATATGCGTAGTTTTTGAGAAATAATTTTTTGAAAATCTTGTTTCTGACACCTAAGAATTACGAAAAACATTTATACATTGCAAATTATTTATTAAACGTATCTGTTGTTAAAAATGTTGGATTCAAAGAAATACATTTAGAGGCAATTACGACCTCTCTAGGTACATTTGTTACAAAGATATTAATGATTTTATTGATTTTGGTTTTTATTTTTTTTCTTCTATGTTCTGCCGTAGTAGGACGCGATATTTGTATGACAGCTTTATTATTTTGTCTACCCTATCTACCCTATTTTTTACAAAACCTAATTCAATGAAACATTCAAGTAATCACGTAAAGTCTATATATCCGGTTTATCCGGCCACTAGGGTTGACACTTCGGTATTTTGAATTTTATACGCCGGTTTTCCGGGATTCCTATTTAAGGTTTTCTTGGATCGCCAAGGCTTATTTAATACATAAGAGCTATTGTCTAGTTTTTTTTTTAAATTAAGTGTAATTTCACTGATTACTGTTTTGTTTTATGAGTATCGTATCACGTACCGTTTCGAACGCGCGTTAGGATAATGCAACTGCCATTTTTCTATATAAAAACTGACAGTTAGATTTACCTAACGTACAGTCAGCATTTCCACCATTCCCTTTTAATAAAGACTTTTGACGTCTTCGTTTGCTTAGCTACTTTTGATGCTGACTGTACGTACATACAATCTACTCTACATGTGACTTGGGAAGGAGTCTACCATGAGGTGCTAGATGAGGCAGAGAGCCTGGAAGAAGAAGAAGACATTCAATGACTTGGCATGCTTCTTGTGTTGATTTGTCTTGTTATGTTCCTTGAGCGTAAGAGCGTACAGATTTTCGACTGTACAAAGAGCAAACTACAAAAATGTACAAGCACATAATCTTATGTATGTATTACATACCTTTTAATTTACTTTGTTACAAATAATCACTTAATAAAACACTAGGTAATTGAGATGGGCAATATAACCAAATGCTCAATAGCTAAGAAATAATTACTGAATCTTAAAAAACTAATTATTTAATATGTGTAGGTTCCTAATAAATAATAATATTTTCTTTCACCACCCATAAAAGTGCTATACCGTGTATACTATGTTAATTTTATATCCAGGAAATCCGGATACTGGTAGTGGCAGCCCTGACCGAAATTTTTAATTGACTGTAGATTAAATGTTCCATGGAATTAGGAATTGTTAATAATAGGGTAGATACAAGACATAATTATAACTGCGCTGTCATACAAATATCGCGTCCTACTACGGTGGAACATAGAAGAAAAAAAATAAAAATCAAAATCTATAAAATCATTAATATCTTTGTAACAAATGTACCTAGAAAGGTCGTAATTGCCTCTAAATGTATATATTTGAAGGTATTATCCAACATGCTGAACAACAGAAAAGTTTATTAAATAATTTGCGATATATAAATGTTTTTCGTAATATCCGGGTGTCAGAAACAAGATTTTCAAAAATGTATTTCTCAAAAACTACGCATATTAGAAACGCGGGAGTTTTAGTCTCACATTTGTCATGAATGTAATGATCTAAACTACAGTCATTTGTAATAAAACGGGGATGTCACTTTTTCGGCTTCTATAAAACACTGTGCTGGGCACACTTACTCCTTTAGCATACTAAGGTGGATTCAGACTGAGCTGGACCGAAGAGTCCGTGTACTCTTCACTTCACATCGCATGCTACACCCACATTTGCCTGTAAGGAGACTGTACATCTCGCGGAAGTGTGGACGTTGCAGCTTTTTAAGGGGGTTTCAGGAAATATTTCCTAAACAACGAGTGTAAAATGCATCGCGACGTAGTTATAAGTAGGTAGATAAAAACTTCACCCTGCTTGCCTTGGTAAACGAGAACTGGCGCAGACTTAAAGTATTGAGCACCGAGGACTGCAAGGCGGCATTTTATTTATTTATTTGTTCCATACAATTTCACAGCATTACAGGAGTACCAAGGAATTGTGAAACAAAAAAGAATACACAAAAGAAACTAATAATAACACAGAAGACGGTCGTGCATCCATCTTCTTGCAGAACGTCAGACATTCATCACACATATCTTTCCATCGCCTAGTATATATAGTAGTACAGTATGGAAGAGCAAGGAGCTCGGGCAGTTCTGCGATGCCCTTTGAGGGGGAGGGACCAGATATTGATCAGCTCGCGTCAGTGAACTGGCTACGTTTCGGGGATCTCTTCGGGAAAACCGAAGGTTTTGTCCGTGCTATTGTGGATGAATTTCATGACGAATAACTACCGGAAATATGTCCTGAAGGACGGTACGGCCGGCATAATTATGTCGGTCGTGCCGCCGTCCAGGGGAGTCACCCAGGCCTATTATTTCCGTTTGTGGTAAACTTGCTAGCGGCAAGTTCTGACACATACATAAGTAACTTGCTCTGCTATACGGTCTTGTGCACTTGGAAGTGCTTCACTATAAGGAAAGGACACACCTGTGCCAGATGGTCGTAAATGGTCATGCTACGCTCTATTGGGATATATCTGTCATCACGGGCATGACTAGGATAGGATCATATCTTATCTTATCTAGGTGAGGGCCCTTTCGGATGCACTTCGACCCAGTGGGATCTTTTGTGCATTTGCCCTCTCCTTTATGCCTGCTCCCAGGAAGGATAGGAATATAAGATAAGATAAGGATAGGATAGGAGGTAGGAGGATATCGTGCTGACAGATCGATCGAAACGCCAGGCGTTGCTCGTGGATATCACTATCCCCCATCACGAAAACCTCATGAAGGACGAGAAGGACAAGCACCTAGACCTCGCTCACGAGGTACCTAACTGCCATGTGGGATGTCTATTTGATGAGCATTGTCCCGATAGTCGTTTCGGCGTACGGTTTAATAGCGAAGAGTCTCGACCAACACCTTAAGAGACTCTCGCTAGATGGCTGGGTCAGGGATAAGATGCAGAATGTGGTACTCCTGGACACTGTGCGGATAGTCAAGAGGTTCATCTCTCTGTCGCCCTGACCACCGGTAGCTTTGCCTCGCTACCGGCGACACCCTAGGTTTGGGTTTTTATAATGTTTTTATGTATATATATAGTACTCGTATATACATTTTTATAAGAATATTGTAAAAAGTTTAACCTAGGATTGTATTTAAATAACAGAGATAATAATGATAAGTCTACCTACCACAGAGTTTTATAGGAGCCGAAAAAGTGACATCCCCGTTTTATTACAAATTACTGTAGCTTAGATCATTACAAATGCGAGACTAAAACTCCTGCGTTTCTAATATGCGTAGTTTTTAAGAAAAAATATTTTGAAAATCTTGTTTCTGACACCCGGATATTACGAAAACGTTTATATATTGCAAATTATTGAATAAACTTTTCGGTTGTTCAAAATGTTGGATAATCCCTTCAAATATATACATTTAGAGGCAATTACGACCTCTCTAGGTACATTTGTTACAAAGATATTAATGATTTTATAGATTTTGGTTTTTATTTTTTTTCTTCTATGTTCCACCGTAGTAGGACGCGATATTTGTATGACAGCTTCATTATTATGTCTTCTATCTACCCTATTTTTTACAAGTCCTAATTCCATGGACCATTTAATCTACAGTCAATTAAAAATTTCGGTCAGGGCTGCCACTACCAGTATCCAGATTTCCTGGATATAAAATTAACATAGTATACACGGTATAGCACTTTTATAAGTGGTGGAAGAAAACATTATTAGGAACCTACACATATTAAATAATTAGTTTTTTTAAGATTCAGTAATTATTTCTTAGCTATTGAGAATTCGGTTATATTGCCCATCTCAATTACCTAGTGTTTTATTAAGTGATTTTTTGTAACAAAGTAAATAATAAGGTATGTAATACGATTACATTTTTGTAGTTTGCTCTTTGTACAGTCGAAAAATCTGTACGCTCTTACGCTCAAGACCACGGACCATGACAAGACAAATCAACACAAAAAGCATGACAAGTCATTGAATGTCTTCTTCTACTTCCAGGACCCCATCTAGCACCTCATGGCAGACTCCTTCCCAAGTCACATGTAGTGTTTCATCAAAATTTGTGCGAGTTTTAGTTCTTAGTGAAATTAATAAAACAAGGTACTGACCGGGTATCATACATTTAAATTTTAAAAAGCGAAATCAGTACGTAATTCGTGATTCAACTTCCCTCAAATTTAAAATTAGAAGTAATTTACAAAATACTAGGCAATCATTATTTGTGCAAGTTTCAGCTCTTGGCGAAACTAATAAAACAAGTTTCTGACCAGCAGGTCGATCACGTAACGCATTTTATATACGTACAGTCAACATCAAAAGTAGCTACGCAAACGAAGACGTCAAAAGTCTTTATTAAAAGGGAATAAGAGCTTTTGACGTCATCAATTACGTAGCTACTTTTGATGCTGACTGTACGTTAGGTAAATTCAACTGTCAGTTGTTATATGGAAAAATTAAAGTTGCATTGTCCTAACGCGCGTTCGAAACGTTACGTGATCACCCCTACATAATATATTATTTTAAAAAGCAAATACGATACTCATAAAGCTAAACAGTAATCAGTGAAATTACACGTAATTATAAAAAAAAACTAGACAATAGCTCTTTCTTCTGTATTAAATAAAAAAAAACTCAATACTTAACTCTTACATGTTTTGCAATCATCAAATTCAAATATCGAAGATTTCTCTCAATAATTCTTTTTTAAGCCTTGGCGATCCAAGAAAAACATAAATAATAGGATTCCCGAAAAAACGGCGTATAAAATTCAAAATACCGAAGTGTCAACCCTAGTGGCCGGATAAACCGGATATGTAGAGTTTAGGTGATTACTTGAATGTTCCATGGAATTAGGTCTTGTAAAAAATCGTAATTCTTAGGTGTCAGAAACAAGATTTTCAAAAATTTATTTCTCAGAACCTACGCATATTAGAAACGCGGGTAGAAGTTTTAGTCTCACATTAGTAATGATCTAAACTACAGTAATTTGTAATAAAACGGGGATGTCGCTTTTTCGGCTCCTATAAAACACTGTGCCTACTATATACGGTACCATAAAGATAACAATACACAAACAAAACATATAACATTCATACCAGGCATGTGAATGAATGTGTGTGCAATGTTTGATTTTTAATTAGTTAATTTGAACTGTCGAATTATTTTCACAAAGCAGATATTTTACGATAAATTGAAGTCCAAGATTTGACTTAACTTGTTACACAAGGTAGCTAATTATGTGCCATATTGACTTATTTTCCTTACTTATTGTAAGATGAAACATATCTTACTCGTTTATTTTGTTTGCTGGTAAAAACTACCGAAGTCAAGTTTCCAGTTTTCAGGATTATCTACAGAACTTGGCACCCATTTAGATCTCAATTCTTTTGTTGACGAAGTCGGTAACCACGCAATATTTAATATTAAACTTGGCTCCCATTTCCACATTTATGTTTTAGACGGGATAATATTATATTACGGGTTGTGACCCACACATCGTAGCTTAATTCTATTCAATGATTTTCTTGAAGTGCGGTAAAAAGGTGATGAATGAAAATGGCTACTGAAGCTAAGAGTAGTTGGCACTACGAAACGTACAATTGGGAATTAGCATAGTATAAAACGACTTTTGGCACCTCACTGCTGCTATTATATAGCACTGGCAGCAAGCCATTCCGCACACCTCAGATCAAGTTTAGTTTAGACCCAGTTTTGCTGTAGTTTGCGAAACAATCCGTTGAAGATAGATTAACAGGTTTAAGATTGAATATTGTTGAATACTGCTCTGTAATGAATGCATTGTTCAAGCATAACTATTTGAAACGTTGAAGTACTTAGTTATAGCACATAATAAATAATAGTACTACGTACAGAAGGTTCACTGTTACCAAATCCCCTGTTAAAAGTTGCATTGACAAGCGAATTGATAAGCCAATGACGTAAAGCGCGCACGCGTGCGTTCCGTAGCAGCGCGTGGCATCCACTAAGGTACCTACCAACTAAGTTGGTGGCCGGATTGAAACCACGTAGTGAGCCGCCCGTGTTTAAGTATAGTTCAATAGTCGCCATAAGTCAGTCAGAAACGCGCTCTCTGCGTCCCCGTTATAACTCCGTCAGCACAAACCCGACGCGGCGGCCAGCTAAGCCCACACCATTGTAGCACAACAATTAGTTCTGCTCTCGACACCTATTCATTTCCCCGCATTGTCTTAGCCTAAGACGGAGGCGGTGTTTTCCTTCTCGCAATACGTTTAGTTGTGCGCTTCACACTAAAAATAGATGCGTTAGTCAAGTTACTGAGTAATGAGCACGTGCGGAACCAACCCGCTTCGTAATAAAATCTTAGGCTCAACATCATAATTTTTTTATAGTATAATTATCTTTTTAGCAGAACACATACCTGTCTATACATGTTGGCATATGTATATATAGATTTTCTTTTAAGCACGCCGGGATACAAGTAGGTAAACAATATGATTAGATATCAACGACAACGTAATTAATGAATATAGGTAGGTATATAAATATGAAATAATTTTGTCGACAGTGCCAACCGTGGTCAACGCGTCAGCGGAATTTCTGGACGAATACTATCGCACAGATATGCCTCCGTCGTCCCGCAAGAAACGCAACTCGTCTCTGCGCGTTAGCGTGGGCCTGGCGTGCGGCGCGCTAGTCGGCGCCGGCGCGTTCATCGCCGCCACGGTCATGCTCTTCGCCAAGAGGACTAGGCGCAGAATCCCGAACATGCTCAAGAAGCCATTTTGCCCATCGTTGAGGAATGCAAACTCCAACTCGAGGAATAACCGACGGACTCCCAGGCTCGCACTGGCTCTTGCAAATTGCCCACCAATCCACATGCTAAGGTAAGTTTGTTTTTCAACACACTTGCTCGTAACGTGGCTCTTAAGTACTACTTTACTTTCAGGCTCTTAATCCAGGATATTAAACATGCGTGTTTGATAACATTACCGCACTCTTGTTTTATATAAAGGAGGCCGAGTAAGAGGTATACAACTTCGAATCGATACAATTACGAACTACTTAAGCTACGTGTGTACCTCGTAGCAAAGGCGTACGTATGTCCGAACACGGGTCATTTATAAATGAGAGATCAGATATCTAAGCAATAGTCGTATGAAAAACTGTGCCTTGATCATTACATCCTTGACTCTGTTAATACACTCGCTTAGGTATGTCTCGCGCAACTAATTCTGTCTGAAGTGTAATGGTCAACATAGCACACTTGTATCGTCTACTATTAAAACATTTACTTTACCAAAGCATCCCTTAGGATTAATTATTTTTATTAGATAGTTATATTCAATCCGGTTAAAAACAAAAGTCAAGTAGGTACTTAATACCTACTTGATTTACATATTACAAAGAGAAAATTGGATCCTAATATCCACAGAAGCGTCACGTTATTCATTTCATAAAAGGCTATTGCGATACGTACATCGCATCCAACCGTAAAGATACCGTAAATAAGACACGGGGTCGTGATGCTTGTTCTCTTTTGTGTGCAGACCTGCAGTCGTCGATGAGGATTATAGGGAGCCCTACAATATATGGAGGGAGACCCTCGGCCGGCGCGACAAGCACGACGCCCATGATCAAAACGAATACAACGGTGAGTTTTATCCATTTTTTTTTACATTTCCTTCATACACGCTGAAGTCATACTAGAGATTCGTATGCTACGCAATAGTAGGTTTATGCTACTGAAACATAATGAGATGCCGTATTTTAACGAGTGTGGTTTTCACGAGTGTTTTAAGGCCTCATTGTTGCATACACTAGTTTATCTAAACACATATCATAAGTACTCTAAGTTGGGTTCAGAAGCCGTAGGGAAATGACCTGCATTGCTACTAGTGTAAACCTGTAAAATATCTTTGTTGCAATCTTGGCTGCATTTACGATATCCGGTGGAGTGTTCATATCTTTCTCGGATTCAATACTACTCATATGTTCCACTAAAATGTAAATTACAAACAACTTTTCACAATTCTACTTTCGTATCAGCAAAAAACGTACAAACATACAATTACAACAGTACCGAATGGCGGCAATTCGATCCTGCGTCAAGACGAATGTTTTTTTTTAAATCATAGAGTAAACGAATGAAGTCCCTATTCTCAATGCCACTCGAGATCAAATGTCGTGAGGTTTATATTCAAAAAACATAATGAATTGACGTTTCGTATCGATAACTGTTTTAATATCTATAGATACTAGAATAGATACCCACTTGAGTTTTGACAGCTGTTCCAAATTTAAACTCATAACGATACAAAAATCTGTACTGTAATGTTATTACAGTACAGATTTCACCTACTAGTGCATGTTGTTAGGGGAAAATACTTCACTTTCGGATACCGGTGCCATATTTTAGTATGTTGTTAGACATGTTACTTGAATTTCAAAACTGCCGGGAGACAACCTCTAAGGAGTAGGTCTCCCCTGTAATGAATGACATCATCAAAAATGCCGCGGCCACGCGATGTGGGGTACCAAATGAAAGCTGAATAAATTGTCAATAGTTCATTAAAACACTATATTTCAATATAGTGTTTTAATGAACTACGCTAGTTTAATTACTATTAGCAAAAGTATAACAAAATCAAAGAAAAATCTAAGGACTTTCAGACTTTACGGCGAAACTAGAAAAGATACACGAATGTAATGTATAACACAAATGATATTTAGTATTTCAGCTTTACATTTTAGTTTTTTATTTTAAGACAAGAGCAAAAATGGGAAAATTGTGCTCAAAAACCAACATTTTTGTATGTTCGTGTATCTTTTCTACTTTTGCAGTAAAGTCTGAAAGTCCTCAGATTTTTCACTGATTTTTTTACACTTTTGCTAATACTACTTAAACTAGCGTTTATAATGAAATATAGTGTACATTTGAATTATTAACAATTTATTCAGATTTCATTTGGTATCCCTCATGTGTATGTACGTTGCATGGTTTCGGTGTAATTTACACTTTTCCAAGCGCGGCCGCGGCGTTTTTGATGACGTCATTGCAGGGGAGACCAACTCCTTAGAGACTGTCTCCCGGCAGTTTTGAAATCCAGGGGACATGCCTAACATAATACTTAAATATGGCGCTGGTATTCGAAAGTGGAGTATATGTTCGACGGAATCCCCTAACAACACGCACTATACTACCACAGACAAGAAAGTTGTCATAGTGAAATTGGTTGTAATAATGCTGGTCATTTCCGACGGTTTCTGAACGCATTTTAGAGCACTAATGATATGTGCATAGATAAAGTGTTGTTTTTGCCTCTTTCACATTACTTTATTACTTATTCATTACATAATATATCACCAAATATAAAAAGACCGGCAGGCTTGTACCTAGTTAGATTGATACATAATTAATACGATACCGCATCATCGAACTATACAGACTGTAATAACGTTATGTTGTGTAATAATGCTCTTGTGTAACAGGGGCTGACCCTAATTGTAAACAGTGGCTCCCAAAAATGAAAGAACTTATTTTTTAATTACAAACAAGGGGTTGTATGCCCGACATTATGGGTCCAATTTTTATACTGGAGCGTTTTGCTAACTTTTGGTTCACCTTCTATTACGGTTTATAAGAAAAATGTGCTAAATACTTAATCTATACATATTTAGATAAAAATATAGGAACAATCTTACACTAATCGACCTAGCTCCAAACTAAAAGAGGCTATAAGTTAAAATAAGATATATCTGTCATAGACACAGTGTATCACACACAAACGTAATGTGTGTGTTTTTGATCTGGCTTATGGGAGCATCGAAGGGTTATTGGAGAAGAATAAATAACTAGTTTTTGTATCAAACTAGCTGAATGTTAAAACATTAGAATAATCCGACGATATTCCTCAGTACGAATAGTATGACACCCGCATGTAATAATTTAATTTGGCATTCCTATACTTACATTTTACATTATAACAATGAATATAGAAGGAAAATAGAGTTGAGCTGGGTACAAGGCCAATATTTATAAGCTTGTCGCCTGCTATTTGCTTGCGTAGTTAACCAATGAGGGATAAGAAAACCGCGGATCGTTGTGACTTGCCCCAGGTCAGGCTCGCGCCGTCCCCGCCTGCCGCTAGTTAGCTCGCCGCGACACTCACCCGCCCCTCGACTGCACTCGTGGGTTTTCGAGTGCACTTGCCCCTAGATCGTTACTTTTCCCAGCTACTCGCCAACCTCTTACCTTCGCGAGTTTGTTAATGGAAACGAAATGTCTTAATGATCTTTGTAACGAGACCAATATTAATTAGCGCGTTTTATGCGGTCACCGTAGCTATTGGACTTAACGACGGTGTCTCATGATCAATATTCGTGAAAGGCCATTTCAATAACTCATTATCATTAATCATTATAGTTTATTTATGTTATATTCCATTCAAAAAAATTGCATAAATACAAAGTATTCAGTTTTTGACACTTAGTGTAAACGTGTAAACAAGCATAGGGGAAATTATTTTCTATTTTAATAAAAAAACATAAGTTTCAGTTTTCGTCACTCAATATTCACATCAGTGTAAACATTTAATAAATACCTAAACTAAGGGAAACAGTTTATTAAAGACATGATTCATTAAACAAGTCTGATATAACCTCTTTAACCGCTTACTGTTTACTCATTTCATATTTATGCTTTGAAGAAACGTTATTAAAACTAAAGCAATGAATGCTTGCTTATCCAAATACAACAAAGTGTCATAAAACGGATTATAGAAATCGACGATTCATTTGCGAGATGAGATCTGACTATTCCGGTGATGCCCGAGGATCCATTCATAATTACCTAGTGTACTACAAGGAATACCTAGAAGCGCAGACATTAGGACCCCTTGTAAAGAAAACTGAGATAGAGAGGCGAGCTCGTTACGTCGGGCGGACGTCCGGTCGGAAGGGCAGCCATTGTTCAGGCGCCATATTGAAAAGATGATGCGCCCTCAGAGCACGATAATGGGGCTAGCGGGCGCGGGCTAGCCTGCTATCTTCGACGGACGGGTACATTGTTAGAGGAAATAGCCAACATGTTCAAATATCGATGGATCTGCAGCGCTCGCTCGTTTAAGAATGCCGTCGAATAAAAATAAGCAACCTTTACCGTGTATAATAATACCACGTTCCACCAGCATAGTACTAGATTATGGAATTGTTATTATTTTATCTTTCCAACTGATGATATAAAAAATAAAATATTTTTTTACGGGACAATCTTACACAAATCAACCTAGGCCCACGGTAAGCTCAGTTAGGCTTGTATTGTGGGTACTAGGCGATGATATATATAATAGATACATACATATAGATACTTATATACATACATAACATCCATAACTCAGGAACAAATATTCGTGATAAATACACAAATAAATGCCCTGACCGGGATTCGAACCCGGGACCTCCAGCTTCGTAGGCAGAGTCACTACCCACTGGGCTACGGAGGCCGTTATAAGTATATATATTAATTTAATTTAACGATAGTACAATGGAATATTTTATTATAATGAAACAAGACTCATCTGCAAATGTTGGAGCAGATGATTAAGAATGAATACCCGTATACATAGTACAGGCATGGAAATGAATGCAAATAAAAGCATCTTACACACCTTCAATCCACTTTTTCTCAATTTCTGATAGATAAAATAATGTTAAGTGTTTATATGGAATGAAATAAATTCCTCCACGTCACCTACACCCACACCCTTCACTGTAATTGTATGCGGCAGTGATACCCATTGAACGAACATGTGCTGATATTAAAAAAACCGACCAAGTGCGAGTTGGACTCGCGCACGAAGGGTCCCGTACCATTATCTATAAAAACGGCAAAAATATCACGTTTGTTGTATGGGAGCCACCCTTAAAAAAATATTTTATTTTGTTTTTAGTATTTGTTGTTATAGCGGCAACAGAAATACATAATCTGTGAAAATTTCAACTCTCTAGCTATCACGGTTCTTGAGATACAGCCTGGTGACAGACAGACGGACGGACGGACGGACGGACGGACAGCGAAGTCTTAGTAATAGGGTCCCGTACTCTTTGAGTACGGAACCCTAAAAACCACAAGCGTGAAACCCTCCCCTTACTGGACGCCCTTAATGTCCATTAATTGTTACCTTAATGTACTGTGACCGACAAAATGTTATTCTAAAGAAAAACGTAGCCTATATTCAACTCCAATAAATACCATAGGTTTTCTCCGCATACTCTGAATATGTATTGTTTGCACGCAGAAATCTGCGAAGACCCGGAATTCCCTCGGCCCTACATGATGAAGCGTCCCGACCCGCATGAGAGCTTCTACGCCGCCACCGACATCATACATCATGTGAGTTTTTACTACATTTGCATGGCTCCACGGCAGCTTACAGAAAGGTAGCAATAACGCTATCAAACAAACGCGCGGTGCAATTTACGTCATTGTTTACCTGTTTCACTTACACACCCGGCCACAGACAATTAAGATGTAGATAAAAGAGTATAAAGGTATTTTCTATATGTAGCCAATACTTTCTATAAGTATGATTTATAATTATAAATGACGGCAAACTGATTATGACACAAATAGGTACATTTAGGTACAATCGCTGGAAATTCATCAATGCTACGTCTATTTAGGTAGCGTTATTTCCCGTGAAAAATCACCAATTAAAATGCAATGCAAGGGCTGGGTTATTCCAAACTATTCCCGCTGGTAAAAGCTAGGATTTTTCCAAAGGTAGTAACCACCATTCACTTAAATTTAATTTTAATGCTATCTGCTGGGATTTTTTACCCGGTAGTTACCAGGTGGTTATAAATGACGAAAAACCCAGATTTTACCAGCACGAACAAATTGGTGGTAACAGATGCGAATAACCCCAATGCAAGCTCTTATGCATCGTATTTATGTTATGAAACTAAAATCCTATAGAAATCATACACAGCCCGCTTTGCAGAACCGTGTGCTGCATAAAGGCGCTCGAGAGCTTAAAGGATGGGGGATGCAAATTCATTCACACAGTACTCAAAGTGAATGTGATCTTTTACATGTATTCGAACACCCGTGGTATAGAACACGCTCTTTAATAATCGGAATTATGCATACCACTATACCTAAACCTATTTAGTTTTGCAGCAATTATTTACAAAACACTTTAAATACAGCAACGTTGCGATGTTGAAACAAGATTTCGAAGAGCGATATTTAAAATGCGACTACTGTATCTGGGCCCCCGCCAGGACGCGCTGCCCGGCCGATTCAATAACCGGCAAGGCCCTTGTTTTATTGGGAATGTAATTTGCATAATATTGAACCTTACAGATTCCGATACGCCGTTTGGATGCATTTTTTATCACATCAAACAATTAGTGCAACAGGTGAACCTGAATTTTAATTCAATTGTTTATAATTTTCTTTGTCAACTTCATGGCTTGCATTGGAAATCCTGTAATCTCGTGAATCAGTGTGACATATTTTTAGACGGGTAGTAGAAAACTATTTTGAACGCAGGTAAAGGTGATTATGGCAAACATATACGTGTAAATAGCAACATCGCTCACATTGTACTATACTAATTCACCGGTGGACCCTCCCGCCCGTGATTTCCCTGGAGAGCATCGCATTGTGACGCCACAGGGAGTGGCAAACCCGCTCATCGTTAATTTGTAATGAGCACCGTTATTTAACACGTTATTTGTTTGTTTATTTCTATTGAAAATTCTGTGTTATGAGTCTATTAATATAAATAAACAAGTTTGGCTTATTGCCCAACCGTTGAATGGTTGAAGAACCCTCGGACCTTCCTCGAAGTACGAACAACGTGCATGGCGAATCGGTGCAAATTATATTTCGCCTACCATATATTACCTAAGTTCACCATTTATACAGACTCAATTGTCTAGGTATACCTACGTAGAATAATGCTCTCAGTAACTGTAATCATGATCCAATTAGACAGCTACTTGAAGGCCATTTCTCGATTGTATCACGCATGGAACGCTCTAGCTCCTAGAGATTGATTGGTATTTAGGTAATTATAGTCATACATAGAGTGCATTCAACGGCCGGGCCATAATGAAGTTCGGTGAAACGGACAGGTAAGATATTGGATTAGCTTCTAGTAAGCTTGCCTTTCATGCGTAGTAATTACAACGACGTAACCGGGTCGGGTTCTGTAGTACAGTCGAATTGTCCAATATCTATACTAAACATTACTTATCATATTATTGTCAAGGCCTTGTAAACTGGGTTTTAAGATAAGAAACTATGATGGGTATGTGATAGACAGTAATGAGTCATGTTATGCATTTTTATCTTATCTGTATTATGATCTTAGAGATATGACAGATGTATGCAAAGAGAATATAAATAAGAGACGGGACTTCGAACAAGGTTTTGGATGACAGTGACATTGTCATTTGATTTTGACATGACAACTCATTCGAACTTTAGCTTGTTTGAAATACCACAATACCAATAAAAATAAACACTAGTACGGAAGTAGACTTACCAACCTAACGAACGAGGACGATAGTTGGGTTGTAGTACTTAACGTTATCGATATCGATAATATTAGAACCCAACGTTATCGATATCGATAAATTATGATTAGGGACGTCGTTGGGCCCACTGCAAATTGCTTTACAAAGTCTAAAACTAATCCAATTTAGGTATGAAATAATAAAAGGAGAACAAATATTTCATACAGTTTATTTCACACTTATTTCCAAATCACAGTATATTTACAAAAATTCACCAATCTGTACACATATCTTTGCGGGTCGCAATGAATTCTTCTCGAACTAAGAAACCTCACGCTTGTAGGTTTTATCCAAGTACCAACCGTTGTTTATCATAAGTAATAAATCAATATTGGCGCTTGAAATTTCGTTATTAATACTTACGTGTTTTATTTTAAGATAATTATTAATTTTATTTCGTCAAAAGCATTGTTTGTTTGACACACACATGTTTTCTCGTGAAGTTATAAATATCCATGGTAACCGGCCAAAGTCACCATGACAAAAAGACAGACAGAGAAAGAACGGAAGTAGGAGATAGCATGAGTCCGCCATAGCAATAGCACAGATAGAAAACTTGTCACTTGTCAGAACTTGTCAGATTTGATCTGAATTTGAGCAGTTGGACGTCATTCATATTTTTGTTCCTAGTTCGGTACACTGGATGTATGTACAGTCAGAAAATGAAAAGATTATCACTTTTTAACCTACCAGGAAATAAATCCTACCAGAATGACAAAAAATAAAATCTGGAGATGGAGGTTTAAAATAGTTCACGTAGAACAATGAATTGAGTATTCAGGATGCAATGAACAGTGGCACAAATGCACTGCTTATTTAAACCTAGGAGTGAGTATACTTATGCACTTTAAATTAAAATGCGCACTTTTGTATATCTTTACGCGCACTCTTGCATAACCAGCATATAAGAGTGCGCGCAGTTTGATGTTTTATTTAATTGCATATTTTTCAAAGGTTTCTTTTAATGTTAGCTGATCGGGAATACTGTAATTATTTTTTAATCAGCCCATTTTTAAACGTGCGCATTCTTGCACCGCCTTACCTTATCTCGAATATCGTTACAATGTATGAGATAAAATCTAACATCGATTCAATACTGAGAAAATTGACTGGAAATGAAGGGTTAACTAATGTGTGAATGAATAAAACAATATTATTGAACAGAGGCAATATTTATCTTTTAGTAACTAGTCAACAACAGAACATCGTCATAGCTTAAAAATAATGTGATATTATAAATAAAATGCTCAAAATTTTTCCTCGAGTTCAGAAGCGTACTGATATCAAATAATCTGATTAACTGGAACCCGCGGCAATTAATCCCACTAGGTACGCCTAGTTTTGTTTTAAGTAGCCTCTTCAAAGACAGATCATGACTTTGAACATTGAGAGAGACTACAAAGGCTTGGAATCAGCTTTGCGGCGCGTGACACCAATCAGATGTAATCATATCTGACCCCACCAGCAGGTTTCCTGTAGGTAGAGATAGCCGGAGAATATTGATTTGAACTTTTTTAGAGTAGATACATAGGTAGCCACATAATGATATTTAGTTGTATTTTTAGTTGCTAACATACACTTGTTTAGAGAACATACGGCGAGCTAAATTAAGTAACATATCGTGCCAGACTAAGCTTTACGATGTAATACCTAGTCTCCTATTACGTTATAGCAGCGATATTTGTTTTCAACCTGTGTTGCGACCCCGAGGTTATTGCAATGCTTCTCTAGGGGAATCGCAGTTACTTGGAATATTGAAGTAAAAAAATCTAAGCAGAAATTTAAATTTTTTTTCATATTATTAGGTTATTATTCATACTCAGATTATTAATAAAATCTGATGTTGTATATTTAGTGCTGAAGATCCATAAAAACAGACAACGAACCTCCTCCTTCTAATTATGTTGACTTATAAAGAAATTGAACATTATTAAAAAAATCTTTGCATAGACTCTTGTTTTGATTCGGGACCATATTGGCGAACCCACGTTTCATCTTCGGTTGCAAATTTCGTCCAGATTCCCTTCAGCTAGATCCAAATTCTTTGCAACTTTTACGTTGCCGTTCCTTGTAAACAACGTTCATGTAAAATGTGTCCTACCCTTTCTTTACTAATTTGTAGTGCCTCCGCTTTCTGCCAGATTTTAATTCTTCTGTCAGCCAAAACACATTTTTCCACTTTTTCTACATTTTCGTGAGTGACCACCGTAACAGGGGGGGGGGGGGTCATCTTCACAGCTCTCTCGTCCTTGTTGAAATAAACGAGCCCATTTTTTTATCATAGTGTACGAAGGGTTTAAATGATGGAGAGTATCCGTCATATCATCAAAAATCTCTTTAGGCGATTTCCCTTTTTTTACAAAATACTTAATAAATGTATCAAAATTTCCGCATTCGACAGGCGTTGTTAAGCTTATCCGCGCACAGAACGAAAAACGAAAAACTTCTTTTTATGGCGGTAATATTTAAACTGCCAAAGAGGCAGGCGAAAAAGCTGCATAGTTTTTTTTTTATTTTTTTTCTATCTTAGGGCGCTAACTGTTCAACCGCCCCTCGTATGTACCTAAATAACGCAGTATTACTCGTACACGACCAAAACAACAATTTACTTCATTGTCCATACAATGGTTAGTAAGAATGTAATGAATGTGACGTCATAATACTATGTCAACTTGTAGGAGCCGTTTCGGCTGTCGCCAGGCGAGGTCCGTCTTTGACTGTTTTTTTTTTTTTATGTGCTCTCATTGTAGTTAGTCCCATAAAAACATTTGTTCCTCTCAGAAAACAGGTTCGAATGGCATCGTGACAAAAAATACGCAAGTAGCCAATTAAACAGGCGTCGCAAGCAAATCTACTATGTATATTACTCCAACATAATCTTGTAGATAGCAAACATAAACACGAGTCGGCAAACAAGTGAGAACCACCCCATACTAACATTTGCTAAGCATAACAGGAAACCTCAACTATCGAATATCAACAATTACTTTGAGCAGAATCAGTGGTCCGAAAGTGAGCCGCGATACTTGACTAAATCGTGCTATTTGACTAACCACCTAACTTAATACAACGAGGCTGGCAGAGATATTGTTTAAATAAACAAGAGGATCTTCTTCAACTAATTAAAGGCCGACGATGTATGGCCCTCTGATCATTGAGCGTTGACTGTCTCAAGTCAACCGTTTCGCTTGCCGTGACACCTAAGGTTAGGTATCTATTATTAGACTAGCTGTTGCCCGCGACTTCGTCCGCGTATAACATGTCATCGTCCAAAAGTTTGTTTAAGGAATGAATTAAAAAAAACATTTATATATAATTTTGTGTCTAGTCTTTTAGTAAACAGTCTAAAACCGAAGTTACAAATCTCTTACTTTCAAAATGGCTTGCTCTCTATACACACTTAGAACCCCCTTTGAACCCTCATAGTAAACAGGCTGAAACCGTAGTTACAAATTTCTTACTTTAAAAATGTCTTGCTCTATATTATACAAACTTCGAACACCGTTTTAACCTTCTTAGACGATGAATTAAAAAAAACGCTGAAATAAGTTTTGTAGTATTTTAGCATGTTTGTTTTGTCTAAAACCGTAGTTACAAATCCCTTGCTATAAAAATGTCTTGCTCTCGATACAAACTTTGAATGCCATTATAAATCCCTTTTGGGGGAAGAATTTCAACGCTGAAATAATTTTGGTAGTCTAAACAGGCTAAGATCGAAGTTACAAATCTCATATCTTACATTTTTTTTATTATGTAATCTATCTAAAAAGTTTTGAGATTCTAGCTCCAAAAAATCCCCTTTTTCATCCCCTTAGGGGTGGAATTTTCCAAAACGCTAAAATACTTTATTTGTTTCGTATATTTGTATCGTAATAAGTAATCTTTCTAAACACTTTTAAGCTTCTATCTCAAAAAGGAGTTTCCCTCATACAAACTTTGCAACCCTTCTTAACCTCCTTAGGGGTTATTTTTTCAAAACGCTGAAAGTACTTTATTTGTCTTATAATAAGTAATCTTTCTACAAAGTTTTAAGTCTCTTGCTCAAAAAATAAAGTTTCCCCCATACAAAATTTGCACCCCTATTTAACCCCTTTAGGTGTATGATTTCCGAAAATTACTTCTTATCCGTTGCCTACGTCGTAAAAGGTAGTTCTGGTGTAAATTTCAACTCTCTAGGCCCAGTAGTTTCGGCTGTGAGTTGATGAGTGAGTGAGTCAGTCAGGACATAGGCATTTATATGTTTGTTCCCATATATATAATTATTATACTTTTTGCTATCAATCCGTACTGTTTTTTTTTCTGTAGGTATCTATTTCTTCAAATGACTTCTTTAATATAAAGATAAATTTAGCTAATCTTTCCGCCTGTCTTCCAAATAGGGTAGTAGACTCAAAATTTATTATTACTTCAAAAGAAAGAAGAAACAAAAAACCCGTTCAAATGTCTCAAAAAATTACGAAGCTACAACCGTTTTAATACGAGTATCTCTTGTTAGAGTGAGAAAACGATCGGGACCGTAACGTCACGATCCTCGAGCGTCATAGTACTCATAGTAAAAAACCGGCCAAGTGCGAATTGGACTCGCGCACGAAGGGTTCCGTACCATTATCTATAAAAACGGCAAAAAAATCACGTTTGTTGTATGGGAGCCCCCCTTAAAAAAACATTTTATTTTGTTTTTAGTATTTTTTGTTATAGCGGCAACAGAAATATATAATCTGTGAAAATTTTAACTCTCTAGATATCACGGTTCATGAGATACAGCCTGGTGACAGATTATCTATAAAAACGGCAAAAAAATCACGTTTTTTGTATGGGAGCCCCCCTTAAAAAAATATTTTATTTTGTTTTTAGTATTTGTTGTTATAGCGGCAGCAGAAATACATAATCTGTGAAAATTTCAACTCTCTAGCTATCACGGTTCTTGAGATACAGCCTGGTGACATACAGACGGACGGACGGACGGACGGACGGATGGACGGACGGACAGCGAAGTCTTAGTAATAGGGTTCCGTTTTACTCTTTGAGTACGGAACCCTTAAAACAATCGTTTCATATGAAGGTACGTTTTGCGGAAAAGGGACAGGACTCTTAAAACTTTGGACACTTATAACTTAGTGACTACTTAAATAACCTCTTGCGTTGTTTTTTCTCCATTTTATTTTATTTAGTGTCTACAGTGTTTACACCCCTATTTTCGATCTATCCGACATCCGTATTTTCTTTTAAACCACGAACTTCAGAATTCGAAAATATTCGGGTATCTCTATCTCTATCACACTAACATTATTCGAGTGAGAGGAATGCAGATATACGAACTTCGAGTTTTGGTTTGCGTGGTTTGGCTGAATGCGCAAAGAGAGCCCGCGCGTGCCATTAAAAAAAACATTTGTGTTACTTATATTGTTCGAATTTGTTGATACATTTATGGAAATTACGCCTTAATACGACATTTTCGCATATAAGTTCTCATATCAGAATCGATTAATTTCTTATGCTTTACCTCTTGGTATGTGATTCGTGAAGGTCTATTGGAGACGGGATTTAAGTTATTAATAGGTGAAATTAAGGAAAAGCAATTCCGCCATTTTTAGGTTTCATAAAACTGACAGATGTGGCGGCGATATACTTTAAGAATAATAAATGAAAAATGAATGAAGTCGTATATTTCGGAAAATTAATTAATTGTCGCAGTCGGATAAAAACTATCCTAAGTTGCAGCTAGAATAATAATGTACCTATATAAAATGTTTCATATTTTTCCGTTCATGGGATGCTGAGAACATTCGTAACACACAAAGCTTAGTTTCAAACTGGCTGATTCTTTTTTTTAATTTAGAGATTTATTATAAGTGGAGGTAAGTGGAGATTATAGTGAGTAACAATTGTATGTACGAGCATACCTATGTACGACTCGCATAACGACCGCATTGCGACGGTCTTGACGATATTCGATTTTTTTAACAACAGCACGGGTCATGTACTATCGTACCAACTGAATCATGAGTCACCATGGAACCTTTTTTTCCGTATTGTGGCTTTTTGCTGCTTAGGCACTTTGCCAACCCATGGAACCTTGTCACAATTAACTGACGTATTAACATCATATGATCATGCGTATGTTCGTTAACTGTAACAAGGTTCTATGGTGGGTCATGATTCAGTTGGTTCGATAGTACCTAATTCATCAGGCCAAAGTGATATTTAAAAAAAAAAACAACAGTTTTTAGTTTTTTCTTCAGGATTTGGAAGTCTTGAGTACTCATTAACATGTAGAATAAATTTAACTTTTCTGTTACTTACCTATCGTTCGAATATTGTAGCAGCGGGATAAGCCAGCGGCGCCGCGCAGCGGAGGGTTGGCTAGAGTGAAATTTATAACTGCAGCTCCGCTCCGTTCATCACGCAGGACCCACGCTTTTAGGTACAATTACCTACTAAGCTATTCTAATGTACCTGCATCTCCCCACGACCTCCACAATAATACGGTCTAAAACAATTCCGTAGTCTGCAAACATCGCATTGTTTGAGACAAGATTTTTCTTGTTACGTTGTTAGCTTGAATTACATACAGGGTAGGGTGTCCGGTAAATAATGGACAACCTTCTAACCACGAATAGGGCACCTTAGACTGGTCCAGAAAATCGACTTTGAGGTTTTGTAAAAGTCCCCTGGTTTTCGAGATTTTCGCACTATTCGAAGAGCGAATTGTACCAAAACAAGGTGTTTAAAAGTGAACATTTATAGCAACATCCTTATTTGTAAAGATGTAAATGGCATGTGTTATACCATTTTAGAATCAGTATTAGATAAACTTTTTTTCAGGAAGTTGGCCACTCTGGTCCTCATACATTTTTTTTTCACCACAAGCAATCAATCATACTTGTAGAACATTTTAAAGTTTTTTTTTTTATCATTTAAGACCTAATTAAACAGAAATCGGTCTGGCCACCATAAAACTCTAATAAACGTTTATTAGCATCACTGTTAGAAAATATTTCCGAGAATTATTAACGTCCAGGTCATTAAAGTGAAATAAGGTGCAAGTGGTGCAAGTAGCGCACCTTATTTCACTTTAATGACCTGGACGTTAATAATTATCGGAAATATTATCTAACAGTGATGTTAATGAACGTGTATTGGAGTTTTATGGTGGCCAGACCGATTTCTGTTTAATTAGGTCTTAATTAATAAAATCACATTTTTTTTTAAATGTTCTACAAGTTTATATTATAGTGGTGAAAAAAAAATCTATGAGGACCAGAGTGGCCAACTTCCTGAAAAATTGTTTATCTAATACTGATTCTAAAATGGCATAACACATGCCATTTACATCTTTACAAATAAAGATGTTGCTATAAATGTTCACTTTAAAACAACTTGTTTTGGTACAATTCACTCTTCGAAAAGTGCGAATATCTCGAAAACCAGGGGACTTAAACTAAACCTCAAAGTCGATTTTCTGGACCAGTTTAAGGTGCCCTATTCGTGGTTAGAAGGTTGTCCATTATTTACCGGACACCCTGTATATAGGTAAGTCTTAATATACCTGCGTGCGTCCCCACTGCTCGTTTCCTTTATTAATCTCTCTCCTCAATAAATATTTCTTCATTGATAGCAATAAGTAAGCCTTGTGCATGACGCATGACGCGGCGCGTGAAGCGTGTATGAAATGCGCACGCTTGATACGTAAACGCTCCTTTTTAGGGCTCCGGGCCAAAAAGGTAAAAACGGAACCCTTAAAATTAAAAGTCTAGTTAGTAGGCCAAGTGGTGGGGGGATATGAAAGGCCTTGAATTGCACATTCTAAAACAGTTTTTTTTTTTTTTTATATAGTGGTAAAATTATGCTTCACGAAGGAGAATGTAGCAAAAATACCATGCCCCCCTTATCTCCGAAGTTAACCTAGCAAAAAAATTGGGAAATAATATACATAATTAATATACCTAGACTAGACCTATATTAATATTAATACTAACCCTAGAATTAAGTAATATGTTACTAACAATTTATGGACTTTGTCCGAAATAAAATTGATTGAATTGAATTGAATATTAACGTAAATATTACCGGTAAAGTATAATGATACCTCAACCTAGCGCATTTTTTTTTTATTTTTCAAAAATCATGTAATATGCGTTTTATTTATTGTTGAATTTTTTTTTTGCTTCAAATTTGTATGGAAGTATTCTGAAAGTACCTTCTAGCAAATAAAAAAATAATTATCGAAATTGGTTCACTTGATAAAAAATTATCTCTGAAAACCCAACATAACTAATTGATCAACAGTGTCATTATGGATACCAAGAGAACCGACGCCGCAAATGATAATTTGAAAACTCCGTAAATGTTTCGCCTATTAAAAATATTTTGGCATGGAAAATTAAATGTGTGTTTATTGGATTGAATATAAACTACAGGTACACGTGGCTATATATTTTTTATCTGTGTTTCTGCCCTAGTTGGCAAATGCACACAAAGGTCTCTTATTATTCTCTTTGGTGCACAGCGTCAATAATAATATTACACATTTTCGTGCCGACTAGCGACTGCCGCTCGGGCTGAAGCGAAATGTAGGTATGTTTTATTAAATTAACACAGCCGTTAAGTATTTGGGGAGTTTTATAAAATTAGGTACGAATGTTCATTGCATGCCTGATTTCATCTCGTTAAAGTCCCTGCACCACGATCTTGTAGATCGGCCGCCATCTTGCAAAATGTACTCCATTCGTAAAAAAATCGTGTTTAGTTTCAAAACTAGGTACCTACTCTAAAAAATAAATGTATAGCAGCATAAAGCTTAATACATTCTGCACGAATCTGAAAGGCTATAGCCGTGTTTCAATACAAAATTTGCCTTTCTGTCAAATGTTCTAGTAATTTCATTTTTAGATACTCCTTGTAGGCAAAGGTCTGTTCCCCAAAGAAGAGCCATAATGTACACTTGTCAGTTTTCGTAATATGGCGGTTTGTTTTTTTCACGTTTTAATTTATTTCTTGAATTCGGTCTTTGCGATTAATTTGATTTTTTGGTAAACTATACTACATAATAAAACCCATCACTACAAAAAATATTGCCTGAAACTTTAGTACAAATATATGTCAAAATAATGGAAACTATAATTTGATATTTTTTTTTTAGTGTTCTGGTGTAGCGGCACCTACAGTTTTTATTTCATAAATTGCCCATCTATAGACCTACTACATATATTAAATTCAAATTATTAGCTTTGGTACTTCATGCCAAAAACTAACTACAAATAAAATTATTCCTTCCTTGTTTCAATGTTTTTACAGGATTGCTTTAATTACTTGTATGAATGAAATCGTACTACATCATATTTTTGTATTTTGTCATTTTTGGAAGTTTGTTTCGTTTTTGACATTTATTTAAACATTATCTAAAAAATAAAATTTATTTATAGTTCGTTTTTGGCATGAAGTACCAAAGCTAATAATTTTAATTTAATATATGTAGTAGGTCTATAGATGGGCAATTTATGAAATAAAAACTGTAGGTGCCGCTACACCAGAACACCAAAAAAAATATATATAGTTTCCATTATTTTGACATATATTTGTACTAAAGTTTCAGGCAATATTTTTGAAGTGATGTGTTTTATTATGTAGTATAGTTGACCAAAAAAATCAAATTAATCGCAGAGACCGAATTCAAGATATAAATTAATAAGTGAAAAAAAACAAACCGCCATATTACGAAAACTGACAAGTGTACATGGCTCTTCTTTGGGGAACAGACCTTTGCCTACAAGGAGTATCTAAAAATGAAATTACTAGAACATTTGACAGAAAGGCAAATTTTGTATAGAAACACGGCTATAGCCTTTATAATTTTGATAAGAATACATTATTTCATGTAGAAAATCGCATCCACATGTTAGATATCCCCTTAACGTCCTACAGTGCGGATCCTTTGAATGAATTGAGCTTTCGAGATAATTTTAAATCAACTTTGATTATACAAGAAGACCTGTGACATTTAACCCAACTGCGGCTGAACCAAAAAACAGCGTAATTAACTGATTGTTAAGAAGTGAAAATGATCTATCACCTGGACGCCAACATCCTTGACAGAATCCAACTAATGAGGGGTTAATTATCATACGTGTTTAAGCTATTTATGTAATTTTACGCCATAAATAGGGTTAACGTCCGTGGCAAATAAGCTTACGGCCCGCCTGATGCAAGCAGTCACCGTAGCCTAGGACGCGCAACTTCAAGGGTGTCACATGCACTCCTTTGTCGAAGATACTGGAGTCCCTCCGGGAAAACCTCGGCACAGCTTGTCCCACTACCGGACCTACCCCACTCACTCAGTTACAGATCTCGGGTCACGTTAGTGACCTAAAATGTGACTCTTTATTTATTTTAAAAGTTGCTTTGTCTTCAAAATCTATTGATTTTAACAAAAATGTAATACGTCCCTTTACCGTCAGCAGCCAAAGTTTCATTCAGCAGGTGACTATGCCGAGTCTTCAACATAAAAATGGTTATGTAAAACGTAACCCGTACTGATGTGCCGACGGAAAGTTTCCTATGTTGCGAAATGTTTCTGCAATTTAACATAGGAAAATTTCGGAAATTTTCCTCATTTTTGTATGGGAATTGAAACTTTCTATTTCCAACATGAAAATTTACGTACTGAGAAGCATAAAACTGTAACTCTTAGACATAGTGTATAAGAATTACATTTTTATGCTTCTCAGTACGTAAATTTCCTTAATTCCTTGTGAAAATTTCTAGAAATTTCCGAGAACTTTTCCAACTTTTTGGAAACTTTCCGTAATTTGCACATCACCAGTAACCCGTCACCAGGACACCAGGTTAGTAATAGAACACAAACTAAGTAGAGTACACAACTTGATTAAATTTCACCCGCGCCGTAAAGTATTAATATGAGTCCATGGTAGTAACCTGCGCCCTCTAATTTGTTTACCGAGAGCAGGTGTCGCGACGCTTAGGTACCTACTCGCCCAAATGTTCCCGCTTCGCGTTACCAGTGTTTTGCAAGAATTTGCCTTGTCTCAGTCCCTTATTGACAATTCTAGGAGCAATTTATGCGAAAGACATCCAAATTACCCAAAAAAACAATAAGTAATTGGGTTCCTGGTGAGTAATAAAGCAAACAAAACAATAGTTCTCAAACAAATTCAATCTTTTTTTAAATTACGACCTGTTATGACAAATTTCGTAAAAAATTTAACAAACGTTAAACACGTTCCCTCTCATTTTATTTCGATTACGCACCGACCTCGAAATTGCCATTTTTGTATGAACGGGGAACGGAATGACCTCTTTACTGTCGTCATAAATTCAGTCAGCAGTTTCTCGATTTGAATCTACCATTCAATAAAAATCTAAATAATAAGTCTTCGCAGCACAATCAATTCATAGGCAATTTGATGAGGGATTAAGAAACATGCTATAAAAAAACACAGTCAATTATATGATTGTAAGTAGATAAGTTACAACTGTTACAAGTGTAGCTACCATAATACTTAAAGACAAAAAAAAAAGTGCTCAAGTTAACCCATTCAAGGCCAATGACACTTCCTTACATAATCTATATATATAAAAGTCAAAGCCCTGACTGACTCACTCACTTAAATCAACGCCTAGCCGAAACCGTTGAACCTAGATAGCTGATTTTTCACAATAGGTAGTTTATATAACAAAAGTACCCACTAGGAAAGGATTTTTGGATATTCTACCCCTAAAGGGGTTAAATAGGGGTGCAAAGTTTGTATGAGTATGGAGTAACATTTTAAGTGAGATACTTGAAACTTTGTATATAGGCTCCTTATTACTATACAAGAAAAATAATTTTAGGGTTTTAGAAAAATTGGGGGTTAAATAGGGGTGCAAGGAAAGTGCAAAGTTTGTATGGGATAATTATTAGAATTATTAAACGAAGTTTGGTGTAGAGATAGTTAAAGTACCAGAATTCATCCCCTAAGGGGGTGAAATGTGGGGTGAAAGTTTGTATGGAGCTACGATATAAACGAGCTCCACGCGGACGGAGTCGCGGGCCGAAGCTCGTCTTCTATATATTTATATGGGCATTTTCAATAATTCGTGTACCCAATTAGCGTGAGCTGTTAAATAAAAATTAAGTCAGTGACAGTTTTGTGACGAAAGTTAAGCATGCAAATGATGTGAATATGAACTTGTTTCACATTTAAATAACGTGTGCATTATGCATATCTCCACTTATAATAAATCTCTAAATTAAAAAAAGAATCAGCCAGTTTGAAACTAAGCTTTGCGCGGTTCGAATGTTCTCAGCATCCCATGAACGGAAAAATATGAAACATTTTATATAGGTACATTATTATTCTAGCTGCAACTTAGGATAGTTTTTATCCGACTGCGACAATTAATTAATTTTCCGAAATATACGACTTCATTTAATTTTTCATTTATTTTTATTGAAATCAAACGCTGCTCCAACTGTCAGCTATAAGAACCGTCAAATTTTCGTCAAAATGGCGGAATTGCTTTGCCTTTCACTTATTAATAATTTAAATCCCGTCTACGATAGAGCTTTACGAGACAAATGCTAAAATATAAACCATAAAAAATATTCGATTCTGATATGAGAACTTATATGCGCAAATGTCGTTTTATGTCGTAATTTCAATAAATGAAATCAACAAATTTGAACAATATAATTAACACGAATTTGTTTTTTTTGAATGTCAATGGCACGCGCTCGGCGCATTCAGCCAAAGTACCTGCGGCGCTACCACGAAAACCGATACTCAATGTTCATATATTTGCATCCCTGTCACTCGAGTATGGTTATTGCGATAAAGATAGAGATACCCGAATATTTTCGAATTCCGAAGTTCGTGGTTATAGCTCAGGAATCGAAAATATGGTAAATAATCATAATGTATTTTCTCGAAAAAGAATTTAAAATAAATATAGTCAAATGGAGAAAAAAACAAAGCAAGAGGTTATATAGGTAATGATTAAGTTATAAGAGTCCAAAGTTTTAAGAGGGGGTATGTTCTGTCCCTTTTCCGCAAAACGCACCTTCATTTGAAACGATTGTTTTTTACTATGACGCTCGAGTATATTGACGTCACAGTCCCTCATCGTTTTCTCACTCTAACAAGCGACATTAAAACGGATGTAGCTTCATAATTTTTTGAGATATTTGAATGGGAGTTTCATTATCTTCTATCTATTTATCTCCACTTATAATAAATCTCTAAATTAAAAAAAGAATCAGCCAGTTTGAAACTAAGCTTTGCGTGGTACGAATGTTCTCAGCATCCCATGAACGGAAAAATATGAAACATTTTATACAGGTACATTATTATTCTAGCTGCAACTTAGGATAGTTTTTATCCGACTGCGACAATTAATTAATTTTCCGAAATATACGACTTCATTTAATATTTCATTTATTTTTATTGAAATCAAACGTTGCTCCAACTGTCAGCTATAAGAAACGTCAAATTTTCGTCAAAATGGCGGAATTGCTTTGCCTTTCACTTATTAATAATTTAAATCCAGTCTACGATAGACCTTTACGATACACATGCCAAAAGTTAAACCATAAAAAAATATTCGATTGTGATATGAGAACTTATATGCGCAAATGTCGCATTATGGCGTAATTTCAAAAAATGTATTAACAAATTTGAACAATATTATAATTAACACGAATTTGTTTTTTTTGACTGGCAATGGCACGCCTTCTTTGTGCATTCTGCCAAAGTGCCTACGGCGCTACCACGAAAACCGAAACTCGAAGTTCGTATAACTGCATCCCTGTCACTCGAGTATAGTTAGTGCGATAGAGATAGAGATACCCGAATATTTTCGAATTCCGAAGTTCGTGGTTATAGCTCAGGAATCGAAACTACACCCCGTAAGCCGCGTCCGCTGCGCCATGTTTTCGTGGTTTTTAAACGTCAAACATGTTTTGCCAATCAAAACAAAACCCTATTTGTTTGCCGAACCTGACTTAAACCATGTTAGATGTTTAAAAACATGGAAAACATTGGTGCAGCGGACCCGGCTGTAGGTAGACACTAAATAAAATAATCATAATGTATTTTCTCGAAAAAAGGATAATAGAGAAAAAATCAACGCAAGAGGTTAGGTATATGTATAGGTAATCACTAAGTTCCAAAGTTTTATATTCTGTCCCTTTTTCACAAAACGCACCTTCAAATAAAACGATTGTTTTTTACTATGACGCTCGAGGATCTTGACGTCACAGTCCCCGATCGTTTTCTCACTCTAACAAGCGACATTAAAACGGTTTTGAGATATTTGAATGGGATTTTCGTCATCTTATATCTATCTATACCTACATAATATATAAATGCCCTGACTGACTCACCCACTCACTCATCAACGCACAGCCGAAACTACTGGGGCTAGAGAGTTGAAATTAACACCTGTAGGTCAATCACGTAACGCATTGTACGCGCGTCTGACAGTAAAATCACAATCTAACTGTCATTTTTCCATATAAAATTGACATTTAGACCTTACAGACGCGCGTAAGAAAAGTTACGTGATCGACCCACAGAACTACCTTTTACAACGTAGGCAACGGATAAGAAGAGATTTTTGGAAATTCTACCCCTAAATGTTGTATGGGGGAAACTTTATTTTTTATAGCTAGAGACTTAAAATTTTGTATAAATATTACATATTAGAATACGAATAAAATACTTTCAACGTTTAGGAAAATTCTGCCCCTAAGGGTGTAAACAAGGGGTGCAAATTTTGTATGGGGGAAACTTTATTATTTTAGCAAGAGACTCAATACGTTGTAGAAAGCTTACTTATTAGAATACAAATAAAGTTCTGCCAGCGTTTTGGAAAATTCAGCCTGTTAGGGGGTTAAAAAGGGTTGCAAAGTTGGTATGAGTGAAACTTCTTTTTGAGATAGAAGCTTAAAAGTTTGTAGAATGATTACTTATTTCAATACAAATAAAAAAAACAGCGTTTTGGAAAATTCTACCCCTAAGGGTATGAAAAAGGGGTACAATGTTGGTAAAGGGGATTTTTTTGAGCTAGAATCTCAAACCTTTTTAAAAAGATCGCAAGCGACAAACCTTTGCTGAAAGATTACTTATTACAATACAAATAAAGAACTTTCAGCGTTTTGGAAAAAACCACCCCTAAGGGTGATTAAAACAGGTGAAAATGTGTATGGAGGAAACATTTTTTTTGAGCTTGAGACTTGAAATTGTGTAGAAAGATTATTTATTAGAATACAAATATATAGGTAAATTACTTTCAGTGGTTTGAAAATTTCCACCCGCTAAGAGGGGGATAAAGAGATGCAATGTTTGTGTAGGAAAAATTTTTTTTAGGTAGAAACTTAAAACTCTGTAGAAAGGTTAAGTACCTACTTATTAAAATACAAAAAATACCTACTGCCAGCGTTTTGGAAAATTTAACCCCTTAAGGGGTTAAAAAGGGGTGCAAGGTTCGTATGGGAAACACTTTTTTTTAGCTAGAGACTAGATAGTTTGTAGAAAAAATACTTACCTATTACTATAAATAAACCGAGTGTTTTATTTTTAATTTTTCCCTGAAAAGCGTTCAAAGTTTGTATGGAGAGCAAGAAAATTTTAAAGTATGATATTTGTAACTGCGATCTTAGCCTGTTTAGACTAAAAAACTTATTTCAGCGTTTTTTTAATTCATCGCCTAAGAAGGTTAAAAGGGGGTTCGAACTTTGTATAGAGAAGCAAGACATTTTTAAAGAAAGAAATTTGTAACTACGGTTTCAGACTGTTTACCATAGTAAACAGAGGTTCAGAGAGGGTTCTTAGTTTGTATAGAGAGCAAGAGATTTTGAAAGTAAGAGATTTGTAACTTCGGTTTTAGATAGTTTTCTAAAAGTCTAGGTAGAAAATTAATTTCAATGTTTTTTTTATTCATTCCTTCAACAAACATTTAGACGATAACATGTTATACGCGGACGAAGTCGCGGGCAACAGCTAGTACATAATAAATGCCTATGTCCTGACTGACTTATTCACTCAATCACTCACTCACTCACTCATCAACGCACAGCCGAAACTACTAATCTTAGAGAGTTGATTTTTGCACAGTATGTTGCTTTTATAACGTGGGCTAGGGATAAAAAGGGATTTTTGAAAATTCTACCCCTAAGGGGGTAAAATGGGGGTGCAAAGTTTGTATGGGAGAACCTTTTTTTTTTGAGCTATAGACTTAAACTTTGTAGAAAAATTAGTTATTAGAATACAAATGAAACACTTTCAGCGTTTTGGAAAATTCCACCCCTACGGGGGTAAAATAGGGGTGCAAGGTTTGTATGGGGGAAACATTTTTTTTTTAAATAGAGACTTAAAACTTTGTAGAAAGATCAGTCATTAGAATACAAATAAAGAACTTTCAGGGTTTTAGAAAATTCTACCCCTAAAGGGGTAAAATAGAGTGCAAAGTTTGTATGGGAAAAACTACTTTTTTTTAAATAGAGACTTAAAACTTTGTAGAGAAATTATTCATTAGAATACAAATAAAGTACCTAGATTCAGTGTTTTAAAAAATCTACCCCTAAGGGGGTAAAATAGGGGTGCAAATTTTGTATGGGGGGAAACAATATTTTTTTTAAATAGAGACTTAAAACTTTGTAGAAAGATTAGTCATCAGAATACAAATTAAGTACTTTCAGCGTTTTAGAAAATTCTACCCCTAAAAATAGGGGGCTAAAATAGGGGTGCAAAGTTTGTATGTGGGAAACTACTTTTTTTAGCTAGAGTCCTAAAACTTTGTAGAAATATTATTTAAATACAAAGAAAGTACTTTCAGCGTTTTGGAAAATTTCACCCCTAAGGGGGTAAAATAGGGTGCAAAGTTTGTATGGGAAAAACATATTTTTTTTTAATAGAGACTTAAAATTTTGACGTAAAATTACTTATTAGAACATGAAAAATACTACATTCGGCGTTTTACAAAAATCATTCCCTAAGGGGGTTAAAAAAGGGTGCAAGGTTTGTATGGGGAACACTTTTTCTGAGCTAGACACTTAAAACTTTGTAGAAAGATTACTTATAAAAATACAAAAAAAAAGACTTTCAGCGTTTTGAAAAAATCTATCCCTAAGGGGGATAAAAAGGGGTGCAAAGTTTTTATCAGGGAAAGTTTATGTTTTTGAGTTAGAGACTTGAAACTTTGTAGAAAGATTACTTATTAAAATACAAAAAAAGAACACAAATCGTTTTAGAAAATTCCACCCCTAATAGGGTTAAAAAGGAGAGCAAGCTTTGCATGGGCAACACTTTTTTTGAGTTAGACTTAAAACTTTGCAAAAAGATTACTTATTAGAATACTAAAAAAGCACTTTCAGCGTTTTAGAAAACTCCATCCCTAAGGGGATCCTTAAGATCCTTAAGTAGGGTAGCCAGTGTTGTGTGGGAAAAACTTTTATTTTTACTAGACTTAAAACTATTCGAAATGTTACTTATTAAAATTAATAATAAAGTACTTTCAGAGTTTTAGAAAATTCCACCCCTAAGGGGGTTAAGAAAGCTTTGTATGGGCAACACTTTTTTTGAGCTAGAGACTTAAAAGTTTACGAAAAAAGTTCTTTCAGCGATTAGAAAAATTCAACCAAATAAAATTTTAAAGTGTGAGTAAGAGATTTTTAACTTCGGTCTTATTCTGTACGTTAAAAGACTACAAAACTGATTTCAGAGTTTTTCCAAATTCATCCCCTAAGAGTGTTAAAATTGGTTCAAAGTTTGAGTATTTCAAGGCATTTTTAAAGTATGAGATTTTTAACTTTGGTTTTAGACTGTTTGTTCACAAACTAGAAAATGAACATCAACTTTTTTTTTAATTATCCCCTAAAAGAGGGTTCAAATTTTGTATTGAGAGAAATCATTTTCTAAGACGATAAAAAGTTCTACGCGGACGAAGTCGCGGGCAACAGCTAGTCATTTATAAATTGAAAAGAAAAAGTGAATTTTTATACAAATTGAAAACTTAATAGTCGTCACAAAACTGACACTGATTAAATTTTTGTTTAACAACTCACGCTAATTGGGTACACGAATTATTGAAAATGTCCATTTAAACGTATAAGTCCTGACTGACTTACTCACTCACTTAAATCAACGCCCAGCCCAAACCGTTGAACCTAGAAAGCGTATTTTTTCACAATAGGTAGTTTATATAATTTAAATACCCACAGAGAAGGGATTTTTGAAAATTCCACCCTCAGGTGGTTCAAAGTTTGTATGAGGATGGAGATAAATTTTGGAGTTAGACATGTTACTTTGTATTTGGACTCCTTATTACAATACAAGAAAAGTAATTTTAGGGTTTTAGGAAAACCCACCCCTAAGCGGGTTAAATAGGGGTGCAATGTTTGTATGGGGAAACTCTTTTTTTGAACTTTCTAGTCGTGGGCAGAAGCATATTATATGACGACCACGAGCAACTCTCACTACAAAGCAGAAAAAAACTGCTACGCGCTGTAGCATAGCCACACGTAGCGTTGCTTGGCCTCGAATGGGGTAACGTAGCCACGCGTAGCGTTGCTTGGCCTCGAATGGGGTAACGTAGCCACGCGTAGCGTTGCTTGGCCTCGAATGGGGTAACGTAGCCACACGTAGCGTTGCTTGGCCTCGAATGGGGTAACGTTGGCTACGCAGCGTTGCTTGGCCTCGAATGGGCTAACGTAGCCACACGTAGCGTTGCTTGGCCTCGAATGGGGTAACTCAATTGATTCATGTTTCGATTCAGTGGCTTCCGCACAAAAAAACTTTAAAACAGTAAACAGTTGTTTCAGCGTATAATGGTACCTTTAATAAAATATTCATCGTAGTAGTTAAATAAATCTTACGACAAGCGACGTAAAATAATCTGTTCTTATTGATTACGAAATCAATAAGAACAGATTCCGAGAACTCACTTATCGACTCACTAAACTTGCATTGCATTCATGTTTTAGAGGACAAACATATTTTTTTGTTGTAATAATACCTACATTATGTGTCTGTAAATTGCTTTTGGTCGCTTTCTCTTTGTGTTACTGACATCTGTTAGACCTTTTAAAATGAAAATAATATTTCTCAAATCAGAAACTACTCTACAAATTGATATTTTTACTATTAGAAATAAGTACAAGGATATGCAATTATACATAAACAGATCCCAACAAGACTTTTTTTCTCTCCCCGTGACTCAGCCTATAGCCAAGTTCTGTTCCTACCAATATTTCAGTTTTTGGATTTTGCTTGAATTTTGAATTCATTTTAATTTTAAAGAAGTGTTTTACTGCCAACATGTTCAGAAATAAAGAGATTTAACAATTTGATTAATATTTCAGTTTTCATTATGTACTTGCTGAGGTATCCCGAATGAAAGCATCTACAACAGTTTTGTGTTTTCAGAGTTCATTTTACTTAGGCAGGCGCTTAATTGGAGATTCCTAAAGCACACATTGTTGCGGTTCTGTACTAAGAACGTAAAGGACATTCTTTGTCTTTCCATCACATGCTCATCTCAGCAAAGAAAGTGTTTTTATTGCTAGCATCTATTTTGATAACGTTACGTACGGAATATTTGGTGCTTCTTTGTACTGTACGAATAATTGAATACGTGCAGTGATGGTGAATTACATTAATATTTTCAAAAGATATATTTTTATCAGACTAAGGTAAATGTCCCAGTGGCCGTCACTGGCCTAATACATTAATTTCAATCTTATATCATAAAATAGAGATGAACAATAGTGTGTCAACTATTAGGCATTAGGATGTCGAGTGTTTACCTTACATACATTCAAATGTAGTTAATTACAACGTCGCATTACATGAAAACGCAGTGCAGGCAAAGGAAAACAACATACATAAAAGCTCGAGTCCGGGACTCAGGTGTTTTCAAGTCTGGCATCCATTTCTCAAAGTGAATCCACGTTGCGGGCCGTATTTTATAATGATACGGGAAGGTGGTGCTACAGCAACATATGCTCGCTGCCCACTCAAGGATTAACGGACAGGGGTGTCTCTATCTTTCACTAGCTACAGTTTATTCAGATAATATCCAAAAGAAAATATTTGAATTACACAATACTATTTCATCCGAATCATATTTGAAAGCGGTGCTTTTGTTACGAATAGGGTCGACCGAATATCCAAAAGTGAAATCTATATCTTATATTATGCGCTAATAATAATTAAGTTCAGTTGCTCGTAAATAAGGGTGGAGGTGTTGTGTATGTGTATAATAAGGTTAGTTCTGAACGTCATGTCAGTCTCGCAATAAATCGTTGTACCGGACACACGTCTATTATTTAGCAGTGGCAAACGGAAATATTTAAAAATACGCTCTATGCTACTATTTTTCCCGAATCCCACTTGAAAGCGGTGGTTTTGTTACGAAAGCCTTTTTAGGGTTCCGTACTCAAAGAGTAAAGCGGGACTCTATTACTAAGACTTCGCTATCCGTCCGTCCGTCCGTCCGTATGTCTGTCTGTCACCAGGCTGTATCCCAAGAACCGTGATAGCTAGAGAGTTGAAATTTTCACAGATTATGTATTTCTGTTGCCGCTATAACAACAAATACTAAAAATAAAATAAAATATTTTTTTAAGTGGGGCTCCCATACAACAAAAGTGATTTTCATGCCGTCTTTATAGATAATGATACGGAACCCTTCGTGCGCGAGTCCAACTCGCACTTGGCCGGTTTTTTTGTATTTTTAACACATTCAATAATACGCGACGCGCTACGCTCGTAACCGATGCCGTAGTTTTGTTACAAAAACCTTTTTTATTTTAACACATTCACTAATACGCAACGCGCTACGCTCGTAACCGATGCCGTAGTTTTGTTACGAAAGCCTTTTTTATTTTTAACACATTCACTAATACGCAACGCGCTACGCTCGTAACCGATGCCGTAGTTTTGTTACGAAAGCCTTTTTTATTTTTAACACATTCACTAATACGCAACGCGCTACGCTCGTAACCGATGCCGTAGTTTTGTTACGAAAGCCTTTTTTATTTTTAACACATTCACTAATACGCGACGCGCTACGCTCGTAACTGATGCCGTAGTTTTGTTACGAAAGCCTTTTTTATTTTTAACACATTCACTAATACGCAACGCGCTACGCTCGTAACCGATGCCGTAGTATTGTTACGAAAGCCTATTTTATTTTTAACACATTCACTAATACGCAACGCGCTACGCTCGTAACCGATGCCGTAGTTTTGTTACGAAAGCCTTTTAGGGTTCCGTACTCAAAGAGCAAAACGGGACCCTATTACTAAGACTCCGCTGTCCGTCCGTCCGTCGGTCCGTCCGTCCGTCCGTCCGTCCGTCTGTCACCAGGCTGTATCTCACTGGTACCGTGATAGTTCCAGCTGAAATTTTCACAGATGATGTATTTCTGTTGCCGCTATAACAACAAATACTAAAAAAACAGAATAAAATTATTTTATTGATAGATAATGGTACGAAACCCTTCCTGCGCGAGTCTAACTCGCACTTGGCCGGTTTTTTTTATTTTTCAGTGAACATTCACTGCTACGCGACGCATCCGATCACGTAGTTTACCCGCTAAAAGTAGCAGAAAGCGCCTACGCCGTAGGCGTCCGCCGTTGGGTTCCCGGTACTGAATGTTTTTATTTAGCGGCTGTTTTATTACATGATTCAGATTCATTAATTTCACGATAAAATTTACATTATAAAGCATAAATGTCAAAATTACAAGAATTTCTACCATGATCGTCAATTGTAATAATAAAAACTTAATGAGTCAAACGTCAATACAAAGTTGACGGCTTATATCTATATGCGAGTCCTATGCTACTTCACACGGTCTGGTTTATAATGGGAAGAAATCAGAAATTATAGTGTTCAAGGCTGGTAACAAATGTCCAAAAAATGTGCCCCCTATCCGACTGGATGGAATAGCCCTCACAAGAGTTGAGAGATTTAAATATCTGGGACACATAGTTACTCATGACTTGAAGGACGATGAAGACATGGAGAGAGAGCGCAGGGCGTTGTGTGTGAGGGCAAATATGTTAGCCCGCAGGTTTGCGCGATGTTCGAAAGCAGTTAAAATAACGCTGTTTAAAGCTTATTGTTCATCTTTTTACACAAGCAGCCTGTGGGTTCTCTATACCCAAAAATCATACAACGCTCTGAAGGTACAGTACAACAATGCTTTCAGAATGTTGCTTGGGCTGCCAAGGTTTTGCAGCGCCTCCTCGATGTTCGCAGAGGCACACACCGATGGCTTTGCAGCAATTATGCGCAAAAAGGCGGCGTCTTTGCTGATTAAGACGAGGAGAAGCCCAAACAGCATTTTGAAGATGATTGCTGATCATGTTTGTTGCCCCATATTGGTGCACATAGTTAATCTTGTAAAATCTAATTTAGTTTTTAAGTTCTAACATAGTTTTTAAGTTTTATTGTTCCCATGCACTGGGAACAATAAAACTTAACTATAACAAAAATGAGATCCTTGTTATCTTGAATAAATGAAATTGAAAAAAAAAAAAAAATATTATTGTATACGATCTCCTTAAAAAGATCGTCATTAATTACACAAAATTAAATTAAATTTACTGAACTACTATTTACTCACTTAATTTGTCAACATATTCAGAATACAATAGTATTTTATGCAACTGTTTTATAAGAAAGGTCTTAAAACGCGAGTGGTGTGGATTGCGATGCGAGCTTTGGCGAGCATCGCAATTAAAGGCGCCACACGAGCGTTTTTAGACCAGCAGGGTAATTACGTAACGTTCCGAACGCGTGTTAGGACAATCCAACTGTCATTTGTGTCATAATACAATTTGACATTTACAATGCGTTACGTGATCGACCTGCAGTTATACAATACTTTTTCTACGACAAATTTGAAATAAATTGACTTTTCAGGCATTAAGTTTTCTATTCGTTCTTTTGCTACTCACGCAATTTCTTCAGGATAGCAATTATTAATTTCTTCGACCATTTTAAAAGGAACGTACACTTTTGTCGTCACAAACACCAATAAAGCCCCTGCTAGACGGTCGCCAACACGCCACTCCGACCGAGCGACCTTGGTCGGCACCGACCGCTGTAGTATGAAATTTAGCTCCAAACAACTGTCTACACGGTCGGTGCGGACCAAGGTCGCCCGGTCGGAGGGGCGCGTTGGCGACCGTCTAGCAGGGGCTTTAGTCTAATGTACGAACCTGACGTACAAGTACCTCTTGTTTATGGTTTGTTTTGTTTTTAATTTGTTTGCGAACTGTATTTTATAAATAATACCAAGAATTTATAAAACATGTAAATTAACACATAATGAATATACAATAAATAAATAAATATTTGTGGACAATCATACACAAATCGACCTAGTCCCAAACTAAGCAAAGCTTGTATTGTACTATGGGTACTAGACGAAGGTAAACATACTTATATAGATAAATAAATACTTAAATACATAGAAAACATCCATGACTCAGGAACAAATATTCGTGCTCATCACACAAATAAATGCCCTTACCGGGATTCGAACCCAGGACCTCTTGCTTCGTAGGCAGGGTCACCACAAAGCGGTCGTCAAAGATGATGATTTATTATTATTTTAGTACATAACTTATAATATACAAACGTTTAATCGAGAATAAAAACTTTAATTTAGGAATATTTGGTTTATGAAGTTGTGTATGAAAAATGTATGAACCATAAAAGTAGGCTAAACAGTCATGCGTTGGGCCATAGAGCATAGTTTTTCGAAGACTTATTATCGGTGTCATTGTATTTGAGCTACAGCCTATACAGAATGTGGCCTGTAATATGAGCAAAAACTTAAACGGTAGATTATTAAGCTTGTGAACAATTATTTCCACATGGTTAAACTTGAAAAAAAAAACTTTTTTTAGAAAATATTTTTTTCTTCAAAATAAGTTTAGTTGTATTTTTTTACTCTTCTGGAGTGCTATCAGCAACTTTTTATTTTAAAGACACTAAAAAAAATGAAATAAAAATCAAAAAATCACAAAAGTATCTTTTGAAAACAAAAATGCAAAAACTATTATGACTCGTTACATGATGTTACCTCAAAATCCGCATTGACTGCTGTGCTATGATGTCGTGGTGCCAAGATACATTACTTGGAGGTCATAACTTTAGATCAAAATATCTCCAAATCCAAAAAAATATAAAATGAGTGGGACAAGGGGTTGCTACAAATGCTCTAAGGAAGCGTCGCTTTGAATATTTGTTCCTATTACTGGCCACACCCTGTATAAATGACAGATAACGGTACAGGAGTAGAAAAGGATTATAAGAGATTCAAACATATCCCCAAATAGGATTGTCACGTAAAACGGAAAATTTTATAATTGAAAAATATAATGTCAATAGGGAACTATATACTGCAATGTTCTGCCGCCAGAATGCAGCACAAGCACCAACCGTAAACCAGTAGAGGAAGATAGGGACACTGGTACAATTATTTAATAGGCTCCTAGGTAATTAATGAAAGAAATTAGAATGGAATAAATAAATAATGTGTATAGTTACGATAAATATACTTTGGATATTTTTTTTACTTTATTACTCTTTTTATCAACTTTTTTTCAGGTACTTTTTTATTAAGTGTTCTCAGTTTTATTTAGTACTAGCTGTTGCCCGCGACTTCGTCCGCGTAGAACTTTTTATCGTCTTAGAAAATGATTTCTCTCAATACAAAATTTGAACCCTCTTTTAGGGGATAATTAAAAAAAAAGTTGATGTTCATTTTCTAGTTTGTGAACAAACAGTCTAAAACCAAAGTTAAAAATCTCATACTTTAAAAATGCCTTGAAATACTCAAACTTTGAACCAATTTTAACACTCTTAGGGGATGAATTTGGAAAAACTCTGAAATCAGTTTTGTAGTCTTTTAACGTACAGAATAAGACCGAAGTTAAAAATCTCTTACTCACACTTTAAAATTTTATTGCTCGCCATTTAAAATTTGAACCCCCTTTTAAACCCCCTTAGAGGTTGAATTTTTCTAATCGCTGAAAGAACTTTTTTCGTAAACTTTTAAGTCTCTAGCTCAAAAAAAGTGTTGCCCATACAAAGCATTCTTAACCCCCTTAGGGGTGGAATTTTCTAAAACTCTGAAAGTACTTTATTATTAATTTTAATACGTAACATTTTGAATAGTTTTAAGTCTAGTAAAAAAAACAGTTTTTCCCACACAACACTGGCTACCCTTCTTAAGGATCTTAAGGATCCCCTTAGGGATGGAGTTTTCTAAAACGCTGAAAGTTCTTTTTTAGTATTCTAATAAGTAATCTTTTTGCAAAGTTTTAAGTCTAACTCAAAAAAAAGTGTTGCCCATGCAAAGCTTGCTCTCCTTTTTAACCCTATTAGGGGTGGAATTTTCTAAAACGATTTGTGTTCTTTTTTTTGTATTTTAATAAGTAATCTTTCTACAAAGTTTCAAGTCTCTAACTCAAAAACATAAACTTTCCCTGATAAAAACTTTGCACCCCTTTTTATCCCCCTTAGGGATAGATTTTTTCAAAACGCTGAAAGTCTTTTTTTTTTGTATTTTTATAAGTAATCTTTCTACAAAGTTTTAAGTGTCTAGCTCAAAAAAAATGTTCCCCATACAAACCTTGCACCCTTTTTTAACCCTCTTAGGGAATGATTTTTGTAAAACGCCGAATGTAGTATTTTTCATGTTCTAATAAGTAATTTTTCGTCAAAATTTTAAGTTATATCTACTACTCTATTAAAAAAAAATATGTTTTTCCCATACAAACTTTGCACCCTATTTTACCCCCTTAGGGGTGAAATTTTCCAAAACGCTGAAAGTACTTTCTTTGTATTTAAATAATCTTTCTACAAAGTTTTAGGACTCTAGCTAAAAAAAATAGTTTCCCACATACAAACTTTGCACCCCTATTTTAGCCCCCTATTTTTAGGGGTAGAATTTTCTAAAACGCTGAAAGTACTTTATTTGTATTCTGATGACTAATCTTTCTACAAAGTTTTAAGTCTCTATTTAAAAAAAATATTGTTTCCCCCATACAAAATTTGCACCCCTATTTTACCCCCTTAGGGGTAGATTTTTTTAAAACACTGAATCTAGGTACTTTATTTGTATTCTAATGAATAATTTCTCTACAAAGTTTTAAGTCTCTATTTAAAAAAAAGTAGTTTTTCCCATACAAACTTTGCACTCTATTTTACCCCTTTAGGGGTAGAATTTTCTAAAACCCTGAAAGTTCTTTATTTGTATTCTAATGACTGATCTTTCTACAAAGTTTTAAGTCTCTATTAAAAAAAAAATGTTTCCCCCATACAAACCTTGCACCCCTATTTTACCCCCGTAGGGGTGGAATTTTCCAAAACGCTGAAAGTGTTTCATTTGTATTCTAATAACTAATTTTTCTACAAAGTTTAAGTCTATAGCTCAAAAAAAAAGGGTCTCCCATACAAACTTTGCACCCCCATTTTACCCCCTTAGGGGTAGAATTTTCAAAAATCCCTTTTTTATCCCTAGCCCACGTTATAAAAGCAACATAGTGCAAAAGTGCAAAAATCAACTCTCTAAGATTAGTAGTTTCGGCTGTGCGTTGATGAGTGAGTGAGTGAGTGATTGAGTGAATAAGTCAGTCAGGACATAGGCATTTATTATGTATAAATAGATAGAAGATAATGAAACTCCCATTCAAATATCTCAAAAAATTATGAAGTTACATCCGTTTTAATGTCGCTTGTTAGAGTGAGAAAACGATGAGGGACTGTGACGTCAATATACTCGAGCGTCATAGTAAAAAACAATCGTTTCATATGAAGGTGCGTTTTGCGGAAAAGGGACAGAACATACCCCCTCTTAAAACTTTGGACTCTTATAACTTAATCATTACCTATATAACCTCTTGCTTTGTTTTTTCCTCCATTTGACTATATTTATTTTAAATTCTTTTTCGAGAAAATACATTATGATTATTTACCATATTTTCGATTCCTGAGCTATAACCACGAACTTCGGAATTCGAAAATATTCGGGTATCTCTATCTCTATCGCACTAACCACTATTATCGCACTAACTCGAGTGACAGGGATGCAAATATATGAACATTGAGTATCGGTTTTCGTGGTAGCGCCGCAGGTACTTTGGCTGAATGCGCCGAGCGCGTGCCATTGTCATTCAAAAAAAAACAAATTCGTGTTAATTATATTGTTCAAATTTGTTGATTTCATTTATTGAAATTACGACATAAAACGACATTTGCGCATATAAGTTCTCATATCAGAATCGAATATTTTTTTATGGTTTATATTTTAGCATTTGTCTCGTAAAGGTCTATCGTAGACGGGATTTAAATTATTAATAAGTGAAAGGCAAAGCAATTCCGCCATTTTGACGAAAATTTGACGGTTCTTATAGCTGACAGTTGGAGCAGCGTTTGATTTCAATAAAAATAAATGAAAAATTAAATGAAGTCGTATATTTCGGAAAATTAATTAACTGTCGCAGTCGGATTAAAACTATCCTAAGTTGCAGCTAGAATAATAATGTACCTATATAAAATGTTTCATATTTTTCCGTTCATGGGATGCTGAGAACATTCGAACCGCGCAAAGCTTAGTTTCAAACTGGCTGATTCTTTTTTTAATTTAGAGATTTATTATAAGTGGAGATAATGTTGTAAATGGATAAAAGTAATATAATTAAATATGCAGGTGTTAGTTTGCATATTATAATTTAAGCTGTTGCTAGTTCTCCTAACAATCAATCCTTCCGTTGTTGGAACCAACCTGTGTAGTTTCTTGGTTCCTGTAATGGTGTGGCAGAAGATCCCTTTGGTGTTGGATGTCATCCTCAGAACAGTAGTAAATCGCTGTTTGAGTAAGAGAAGCCTTAGCCCATTTGTATAACCGCATTGGCATTGGGCTTGTGACCTTATTTTTTTTTACGATGCCATTCGAACCAGTTTTTGTAGAGAAACAAACAAATTTACTGCATTTTTAACGGCTACAGCACAATTAAAAAAATGAGTATTTCATAGTGGGTCAAACTTTAGTAGCCCATAATTTCTCAACTAAGTGCCGTACAAGAGAAAAATGAATGAATATGTTCATGCCCTCACAGACTTTATTTACCTAAATATGAGCAAAATTCAAGATATCACTTTTTTTCTTATGTCCGCTTCACGTGAACATGATATTAATTTAATTTATAAACTTAATTTCAGAATTTGTTAATTTTCTAACAAATTTTTAATTGCCAGCAATGTACAGCGAAGTAAATTGACAAGTTAGTGTAAATGACAGCTCGTCATACTTTGTTTAGTACGACGTCATACACCTAGTACAGTCGCCATCACATACAGTACACTATAGGTATTCAAAAATATCGGCACATGCACCCTAATGCCTTGAAAATAGAGGAACACACAACACACCTCTATTTTCAAGGCATGCGATGTTTGTGACGTGCTTGTTTGCTCCGATGTATGTGATGGCGACTGTACATTGAAGGTTCGGATTTTGGAAATTTAATTGTGCAGTTAATTTACACAGTTATGATTTACTAATACGTGCAAACGATTGTTAACGAAGCATATTATCATCAGTCTTAATAAAGCCCGGGTCGTAGACACACACTGTATATTACATCAACGCATTAGTACCTATGCAACACATAGCGAAAAACATAGGTCTATGAAAATACAAAATCGGACATTATTGAATGAGATTATTGTCCCCCTAAAAAGATAAACCTCGAATTATGTGGAAGGAAGCAGAAATATTTTGCTTTCTTTTTGGTGCAATATTTACGCCTCACCCTTTCGAATACAACGCGCAACGGTGGGTAATGTCTTCAACATTATCACTTTTGTTTAAACAAAGTCGCTTATGTGTTAAATTTTCTATTAAGTACGTTGTAACACACATTTTGTGTGTTACAACGTACTTAATAGACGTACGTTGTAAAACACAAAAGCAGACATTGTTTAAAGAAGTGATGAATTTGACGGCCTTACCTGCACGTGAGCTACTCTGAGGTGACTCCAAACGATTTCTCTGTCTTGCCAACTTTAGCGCGAACATCGGAAACATACTGTTGTAAATTATGTGCTTTATTGTACCATAAAAAGTACAAAATACGGACAAGATTTTTCAATTATTTGAAACCAAAAAATAACAAAACTACATATTTACAAATAAAAAACCGGCTCCAAATCGGTGCCGTGCGGCAAGGTGCCCATAAGGCTGGCGGCATTACCGCGCTGGATAGCAATGCTGATCCGTTGCGCGAGATAGCCGCCAGCTCTCTGGTCACCACTTGCTTCTACGACTCGCTTCGCGAGCTCTTTGAACACTAGTAGTAAAGTATTACATCTGAAACAGTGATTACTGTTGTAAAGTATTAAAGATGTTATTAATTTTGTCCGCCACAAGAATGTGCGCATGCTTTATAATAATATTTAGCGGTAAAAGCACTTAGACACCTAATGAGGTAACGTGGCCAATTACGAGCACCCTACGTCCCGAGTTGTTCTTTTTTTCACAAACATAATTAATGCTTTTTCCTGAGAGCACCTGAGACCTGTGCTTCATTTATAATTACAGCCTAGTGTGTGCATAATAACACAGCTGCTTGTGATCACATGTTGCCAGTTCCAGACAAAATACAAGTAACACGTAACTAGCGAACCTAAGCAGACGTCAGACGTTGTTACGTGAACGTAACAACGTCTGCTCTGAAGAGCTTAAGTGTGTGTTTTGGGAATGTGTGAAAACTTGAGGTAACACATACCTTCATTTAAACATACTTAGATAGATTTTATAAAACAGTTGTTAAGTATACACGTTCCAAAACATAATTCGTTAAAATATGGTTGATGATGGTACGATTGGGGATTTTTAATACAACCCCTATGCGTGCGACTAATTCACCTTTTTTAACCCCCGACACAAAAAGAGGGGTGTTATAAGTTTGACGTGTATGTGTGTCTGTGTGTGTGTGTGTCTGTCTGTGGCATCGTAGCTCCTAAACGAATAGACCGATTTGAATGCGGTTTTTTTGTTCGAAAGCTGACGTGTTCGAGATGGTTCTTAGCTACGTTTCAACAAAATCGGTTCAGCCGTTTTTGAGATATTGAACTTTGAAATGAAAATGTCGGGGGTTGTTCAACATTTCTAATTATTCTTACTGGTGTACATAAGTGTGGAGATGCTGTAAGTATGTAAATATTGTTAATGTAAGTACAAGTTGGCGCCATACATCTGCCGCCGCGCACACTGCAGCAATAACTTAGCCGCTAGTTCGCTCGCCGTATAAAATATTCAGTAGCAAATAGATGCGGCCTTATTATAACATATAAACCATTTTATGGAAATTTCTCTTTGTTTGCCTAAGGATAGTGTAGACAACGCAGCTGCTTGAGTGTAAGTATAAGTTAAGCTATACTTTGGATCTACAAGACGTCGATGTGCAATCTTTTAATGTCGGTACGTACAAATAATGAATAATTTAGAAAAACTTATACACAACAAATAATAAACCAAGCTTAAAATAATAGTATTTTCAACCACAATGTTAGCCTGGAAAGTCACAAAATGAAATACTTTAGTAAGCATTGTTGGGAAGGTCGAGCAAAATGAGAGTGCACTAAATGAGACCCTTTGAGGCAAATACCAACTTAGATAATGAGAATTTTCACCGGGAGAACTCGGGATTTGTAATTTGAACTTGAATCCTCCGGAACCCTTAACTTCAACATTGAACTTTGTTTAAAATTAATGAGCCGTTAGGAAATCAAATCGCTGCAGTATAAGTACTGTTGTATAGATAAATGGCAAATGTTTTAATCATTCAGTATTTTTTGTGGTAGCTGGGTATTAAATTGTTACGCCGCTACGCCGGTGGCCCTCCAGAAGACCTGATCGTCCTTAGCAACGGAGCCATCAAGTGGCTGATCAGCCTCAATATTAATTTATAGTTGAATATGTATATTTTGTTACTGTTTCATCCTGGGGACCGATTTTTGACTTTCGAGCGCTCGACTTTTTCACTCGAAAACGGTCATAAATGATGGAATTCTATTTTGAAACGGACATAAAAAATGTAAAAACGAGTGCTATCCACCACTCTTATTTAATTCGATCGGTAGAAAGTAAGTTCCAGCAATTTTGACACTAGAATCGAATTTACTTTTATTTAATTTTCGAGCGCTCGAAAGTCAAAAATCGGTCCCCTGTTCGCCATACGCTTAAAAAAATTGTTATTTGGTACGTACCTGAAATAGATTGTTAATGATTTTGATTGCGTAACGATTTAATTTACTCGTATTGATTAGCAGCAAGTACCTATCAAGAGTATTTTTGGCGTAATAAGAAAAGCTTGGTTATTGAATGCTAAGTTAGTGTGTTCAGCTTATACTGGCACTTCACTTGGTGTTGCGTGTTCTATTTCATTTGGCGTGGGAAGGCAAAAGATGCAACTCGAATGTTTGGCCAAATAACGCGAAGTGGAGTACCAGCTTTATACTAGGAGTTACGAATAGAGAGGCACGATCACGATGTACCCATATGTTTAATGGATGAAAAGTTTTATATCGAATTTAGTACTTATAACTACATTAAAAATATTTTGCTGATTGATTGGCAAAAAAAATACGGGCAATAAAACAAAATCAAAATTTACTTTTTTTTTACATTGCACTTAATAGTTTAACAGTCAAATTGTATATACTATTCGAAAGTCTGAAGAAAATATATAAAACGAATATATTTACTAAACAGATGAGTGTAAATTAGGTACTAGTTTCGACTTACCAGTCATATATACCTGCCAATCCAATAGTTAGACCGAAAAAAATAGACAACCCAACGTTAGTACATTGTATAGGTTTCATACTTTCGATTAGTATAAAATTAGTTATTTAATCTACGTGCAATGTGGAAAAAAAGACATTTTTAATTATTCATAGTCTTGCCAGGAATTTTTTACCCTACTGAATTATTCTTTAATGTACCTACTAATTTCGATATAAAATACTTTTCATCCATTAAACAAAAGGGTGCAGATCGTGCCTCTATTCGTATTTTAGGCTATATTAGGTAGGTATACTGTTTACTACAGAAATATTTCGAATCAGTGAAAGTTTTACCAGAGACCAGTACGATGGTCGCAGCATAAAAACCGAATGAAAAATAACAAAAGATTCCCTTCAGCAAGAATAACTCAATATGTACCTACGTTCATCGCACCAAAACAACTCATTTCATAAAAGAGTCTCCGGCTGAGTATTCGATTGATCGGATTAGCAGTACGTGTACACCTGGCAAGGCAAAAAATAATTTCATCAGTGCGATGTTTATGTTTTATGCATCGCTTTAGCACACTTATCCCACCTACCCAACCCCACCCCTGCGTTCTGCAGGCAGCGAGGGCTCGCGGGCGAGTGCCTTGCCCGCATTACAAGTAACACGCGGCAACGCGTAGCCGCAATGCTACCTATTATCTTATTCACAAATAGTTTAACCTTACCTCACAGCTCACGTTTAGTATACCTTGACTCCGGGATTCGTAATTACAACACGTAATCGGAGATCTGACTTAGGTGCACTGGTTCGCCTGAGGTGAAGTAAGGTGAAGCGTCTTGAATACCAGCCCGAAGATGTTATTCATAACGCGTACCGGCAACTCACCCGAGCCGGACTATTTTCTTTTTATTTGTTTATTATATATAATTATTTTACAATACACGGCCAGGCAGCGGACAAAACCCAGCAGGGTTTAACTACCACTGCATTCACTCAATTAAGTATTGTACGAACGTCGGGTAGGTCTAAATGTAACTTTTTATATGGAAAATTGACAGTTAAATTGTACCGACGTGCGGAACGTTACGTGATTACCCCTCTGACCTCTCGTGACGCACATTTTTTACGTATCTGTGCGCCGAGATATACTAGAAGTGAGCGAAGAGGAGAGTCGTGACAGGTTATAGGAATAGCACGGCTGCTGTAAGTATCCCAGTGCCGCGTGAATATGTCACATGCCCTACACCTCGCGCACTAAGTATCTGTACAGTAGTACCTACTCAGGGTAGTATACGCGACCACTTTTAAGTCGCACGTAAACACACGTCGTGATGACAGTCATGTTCTATAACTATTACGATATATCATGAATACCTACGTCTTCAGCTCATATATAAGTTCTAAGAGTTTACTAGTACAAAACATAGTTTATTTAACACTTAAACAACAGTAAACCCTGTCAATTAATAAAATTAAAATATTTTAAATTTAATTTGGTAATGCAGTAATTTACTAGTGCCTTGTGATCGCGATTAGTTTAAATAAGATCAGAATTTCATACAGTGGTACTGGTTCAACAATTTTAGGCAAAAAACACAAAAACAAATAAGAAAAATATGAAAATGAACAATTTAAAAAAATAAGTCTATAAGTAGTTGATATTATTATATATCGTTGATTTAATCATCATTCCATCGTCATCCTAACTCACTGACTTAACTATTACCCTCCTACTATCCTTCTAATACTCACAAACGGGAGGGGACTCTAGAGGGGTTAACACGTAACGACCTGTTCGATCACGTAACGCATTGTACGATCGTCGGGTAGGTCTAAATGTAACTTTTTATATGGAAAATTGACAGTTAAATTGTACCGACGCGCGTTCGGAACGTTACGTGATTACCCCCTGCTGGTGGCGGTTTCCAATGTGATTCGATTGTCAAAAGTTTTAGTTTTAGTTAAAAACCAATGTTTCAAATCTATCAGGCATTTAATTATGCTGCTATGTTGCTCGAATGTAATTAAACGAACGTTGAACTTATTTTATAGTCAACTGCATAAATTCTCTACATACTACACAACTAATTTCAATGTGAGGTTTAATTTAAGGTGCAAATGAGTTTTGCAAGGCTGCTTCCATCATTCACCATTACACATAAAAGTGGCATTGAAATCGCCGACCCATTCAATATTCAAACTATCCTAGGCAATTACCAACGCTTCGCCTCGTCTCAGGCAAACCAGTGTAAGTCAGACATACGATTACGAGTCGTTTGACCAATACCGGCGTCAAGATATAGTAGAGGTGAGCGGGTGAGGTGAGGTGAAACAGTTTGTGAATAGTATAGCTGGAGCCCCGTTGCAGCATTCAAGCAGAAAGGCCGGGGGTTGTAATATTAATGGTACCTCCTAAGGTATGCTTGGATTTTACTCATTAGGGGTATTATGTGGACGGTTTCAAAATGATAAATGAGTATAGGACGGTAAAATGAGTACGGCGACTGTACCCTGTGTTTGTTAATGTTTTACAGCGGCTTCGCACGGCTTATGGGCTCGGACCGGGTAATGAATTAATTCTATTGTTAAAACCCTCACTATTTACAGAAAGAACCGACTTTACTAACAAGCGGTGATCCTCTCATTACATAAATACATTAAACGTTTTAACTAAAGTATGAATTAAATTATGGAGTAGTTTTAGGTTATAATACCTAGGTAAAAAACCGGCCTTTTGCATGTCAGACCCACATACAATGTATTTCGCAATACCGTACAGTATGTATTTAAATGTTTGTATATTCATTCATTTAATTTAATGAATCATGATATTCATAATACACTCAAGAGCAAAAGTTTCCGGTCAGTGAAATACCGTCATATTTCCTAAAATAGTGCAAGGTTGTACAGTCTTTTAATACTGTCATGATCGTTTTTAAATTTTACATTTAAACTGCAGAAATAAAAGTAAAAAAAAACACGTTACCAGGTTTAAATCGGTCTCGTAAAAACCCATGAAAAAAAAAACGTTAACGGAGCGAGATATCGCAAAAATCGTCATATTTGGATGTCGATATTTTTATGATAGGATCCCGGAAATTGCTAATACATTTGGGTATTACGAAGAATAGTATATTATGTAAATAATACTAGTGTAAAATATTAAAAAAAAACCTATTGCGGTTATTTAATTTAGGGTGACCCGAAACTTTTGCTCTTGAGTGTATAACGCCGGTAATGGAACACGTGTGAGCTGCGAAAACATGCTTTGATATTTGAAAGGATACAATTTCTACATTACTGCAAAAAAGTAGAGTAAACTTTTCAAGGTTTATTTATGTATAATTTTAGTTGTTTTTAACCGACTTCAAAAAAGGAGGGTTATATGTTCCACTGTAAGTATTTTTTTAATGTTTGTTCGCCGATTTCTCCGTCAATTGTAGACCGATTTCCAAAATTCTTGTTTATTCGAATATAATTATTATACGAGTCCCGAGGTTATCCCATTGTCACCAATTTAGGATCAGATGCTGGAATCTCTCAAATTTTATAGGCACGCGTGTAGTGATTTCGGTATTTTATATTATAACTCGTGTATTTACGCTCGGAAATCGCAATGTTGGTTAAGTGGAACTGATGATGACGACCACCAGATGACTTACGGAACTCCTCAAAGATGTAATTTCAGGACCGATTTCCAAAATTATTTTTTTATTCGAAAGAGTATACTCCTGAGGTGGTCCCATTGTCACCTAGTCAGGATCTGATTATGAGATCCCAGGGAAATTGAGGGCAACTCTCAAATTTTATAAGGCACGCGTGTAGTGATTGCGGTATTTTCTATTATAACTCGTAAATCGTAATTTTGGTGAATAGGGAATATGCATGTGATTTAGATACGGACAAAAAAAAATATGTGTAATCTTTATTGCTAAAGAAATATACACACATGATTATTTTAACAAAGTATCATGTTTCTATTGATCAATTTAATTATTTAAAAGTAGTATTTTTCAAATTCCCTCGCGCATTTCCAAAACGCAACGCTATTGGCGGAGCGAAATGTGACGTTACCGTTCACTCGGTGTCTACTGCTGACAGGTCGCTTGTATGAATATTGAATTGTTTTACCGCTGTTTATTAGTGTTTTTTGGGAATTACTAACTGAAATCACTCAGACTCCTTGTTAAAGAAGACTCGCCAAGTCGCCACAATGACTGAAAGCGGTTTTGTCAAGGCACAGTCGGATAATCTGCCTAAAATTGATGTGTTCATGATGACGACGTACTTGGCAAATAATTGTGACTTTACGTCCGCTGAACTAAGAGGAGTAAAAGCTGCAAGGTAAATAAGTTAGATATTTGATAAATTTTGATATCCGATATTTTGTATTTAATATAATTTTCTGTATATTGTTCAATCTGAAAAGAAGAAATAATATTATGTAGTCAAAATAGGTAGACTTTTAAACTACTTCAAATAGGTGTCTTTCTTAAATAAGTGGAATAAAAAACTAGTACATGTATATATTATATAATCAAAGTTATGTTATTAATTAGGAATGTTAAATGTTGAGAACAACTTTTCGTCAAGGCTTATAAATAAAATAAATGTATGTAGGTACGTTACTCAGTAAAAAGAATTACTTAAATTTAATAGAATAGAACTTATCAACACAGTGCGAACAAAGAAACTTAGCTAAAACGTTTCGTGATCGAAATCAACACTCGTAGTCAGCTGTTGATCAACAAAAATCATAATATTTGTACAGTCGCCATCACATACATAGGTACACTATAGGTGTTCAAAAATATCGGCACATGCACCCTAATGCCTTGAAAATAGAGGTGTGTTCCGAAGTTTGTGACGTGCTTGTTTGCTCCGATGTATGTGATGGCGACTGTAACATTAGTAACAAAAAAAATTGTGAATCTGTATGTAATTAAATTTTTAGGTTAGGTTATTGTTTATATTGTTCGCGAGTACTAATAAAAAAGATTTTACATAGCTATATACTCACGTCGAAATGATCTTCACAACAGTATAAACTACTCAAGCACGATACATCATCTCTCTTCATCGCCTTATACCACTTTTTCCTTATATTTGCATCTTTGGGCATATGAAAATATATCTTGTCAGGTGCAGTTTTAATGTTATTTTCACACATAGGGACAATACAATATTTATAATAAGCTTTTGTGTGCTCTTCCATTATAATAAGTTGATCTTATAAGCTTTATAATCACCCACTTTTATTAAAACTGTGAATCTAACACTTCGTTGTTAATTTATTCTTAGTGCACGGTGACGTCACTAAATGAGCGCGCCAAAATGGTGGCGTTTTAATCGTCCGAAAATGATAGTAGTTTTAATTGATTTTTTTTGCTTATTTAATAAAATTGTGCTAGTGTTATATTTTTTTCCGGATATATAATTACTTATAGAATAATTAAAAAAAATAAAAAAATATCATGAATATTCCCTATTGGAACTGATAATGAAGACCACAGATGACTTATGATACTCCTCAAAGATGTAAAGTACGTCAAAGATTCTGAAACGATTCCGTTGAAGTAGCAACTAATGAAGTGTTAGTTCTGAGGTCCTTGAGGAATCGACGGAACTCCTCAAATATTATCAGCCCTTGGATTTTCAGCCTATCGACTTGGATGTTTTCTGTAATAATCAACGCATTTGCTCTCGCATTTTGTTCATGTGGTAAACTGGAAAAGAAATGTGGAAATTTTCATGTACCATGTGGCTTGGCGAAATCGGTTTAAACTTTGTTTATAATAGTTAGATTGTACAACAAGGGTCTAAAATGAGCCACACCACCACGAGTAGGATATTTTCCCGAGCGACGCGAGGGAAAATTGTTCGAGTGGTAATATGGCTTTTAGACCAGAGTTATACACTCTATTTTTCACTTCGACTGCGAGAAAATAGTAAAAACAAAGATTATTCATCCACAATCAATAACAAATTCCACGGCGAAAAGATTGTCCAATTTGGTGGCATGGTTGTTTTTATAAACTGCTTTGAAACATATACAAAATATTGACACCAAGAATAAACGTCTCTGACCTATAAGCGCGTCCAAACGGCATTATTGTGAGTTAGGGAATAAAAAACGCCTGATGTTTGAAATTAATTATGTTTCCTGATTGGTCGATAGCAAATACAAATGATTTTTAAAGGGTTGTGATTGGTGGATTTAATACGGTGAAGTGTTTTGATTGGTCAAATTAAAATGTTAAAAATCATAAATACGTACGGTCAACCAATTTGATTCCTAGGCCACCGTAGAACCCTGTCATTTTAACTGCTACATATATAGCGACGCAATAATCCTAGTTACCCGTATTGACATAGCATTTACAACGGCAAGGTTCTATGATGGCCTAGGAATCAAATTGGTTGACTGTACCTATACATATTTTCCCTAGGGGCTAAATGTACTACTTTAGCCCCGCTTGCTAAGCCTAATAGTCCGGTGGCCGACTGCAAGAAACCCTACGTGATAAAAAAATAGAAAATGCCTACTCTGTAGGGGTAGCTGACTTTTAGTCACTTCAACTGCTCTTGGTCGGCCGCGGCTTAACTTGGCAAATTTTACGCAAATGGCAAAAAAGTAGTACAAAAATTCATCGAAAAAAACGTCATCGAAAAATAGAACACTACACCTTATCAAAAGCAGTTTGTGTTGTACGGCTTAGATGAATACCATGGCGAAACCGAAAGTGATCTTTATCCACGTATTGACAACATGTTCAAGAAATTATTAAATATTAATATTAATGGCTTTATCGAATCTGCAAGAAGAGTGGGAAAAAAGGGCAGCCGTCGACCTATTATTCTGGAACTTATCAGTCAACGTATGAAAAAATATGTTTTACAAAATGCGTACTGTTTCCATAAAACAGGATATGCAGTTTCAGAAGTACTTGACCAATCAGCACTAAGCAATAGGAAACACATCAGAGAATGCTTAATAAATGCGCGTAAACAGGGCAAATATGCAGTTATCCGAAATAACAGGTTGTTCATAAACGGCGAAGAATACATCCCTAACAAGCAACCCGATCAAAAGGATCGACCAGCTAGTGACAACAGCAACAGTAGGAGCCTGCAACCGCAACCAGCGACATCCTCAGACCTCCAGGACCTGTCTGCAGCAAAATTAGACCCTATATCTATACCTGGCCCGGTATCACCAGCTGAAATTAAAACGTTTTTTCGTGAATAATTCACATCATAACAATAGCTTCAGTAACTCACTTTGTGTCTTTCATCAGAATATAGCAGGCATATTATCAAAAAAAGATGAAATAGAAATAGTGCTCGAGGAACTTGAAAGCACAGGTTGCTCTCCAACAGTCTTATGCTTTTCTGAAACATTCCTTTTGTCTGGCAATGAAACAAATCTTTCTATTAACAATTACGAACTTGCGTCATTCTTTTCGCGTAGAAATAAAAGAAGAGGGGGAGTTACCGTACTTGTTAAGAGAAACACTAATTTTAACGAGCTTACGGTATTAAGAAAATTTGCAATTGAGAAAGATTTTGAATGCTGTGGTATAGAAATTGTAAATACCAATGTCACTGTCGTGTGTTTGTATAGAACTCCTGATAGCAATGTAGTAAATTTTCTGAACCATTTTAACAACCTTTTGAGATTCCTACGCTCGAAACGCAACAAAATTGTAGTAATATGTGGTGACTTAAACATAAACATTTTAAACGATAATAAAACTATTAAGGAATATTTAAGCCTAATCGAAAACTATAAAATGTACAGTCATATCAACGTACCGACACGTCGAGACAATTGCATTGATCACATTTTTAGTAGCATTAAGGAAGCAAAAGGTGAGACGCATGCACTTGGTCTGTCTGATCATGACACAGCTCAAACGCTAACCTTCCCATGCAAAGTACAACCATCAAAAACGTACTGGTATACGACAAAAAGGGATTATTGTGACGAAAATGTCGAAAAATTTAAAGATTGTATTCTCAAGCTATCTTTTTCTGAAATATACGAAGATCAATCCGCAGATCAAACATTTCAAATCTTCCACGATCAACTGATGCTTTTTCATAATCTTTGTTTCCCACTTATTGAAGTAAAAGTAACAGCCAAAAATAGGAAAAGTAAATGGTTAACAAAATCCTTGAAAAGATGTTGCATAGTCAAAAGGAAACTATACTATAATTATCACAAAGAAAACCATAAATCAAATAAGACTAAATTTACTACTTACTCGCGCATTTTGAAAAAGTGTATTTTGCACTCACAAAGAATTTGCAATACAACATATATCACATCATCCCAAAATAAATGCCGAGCTGCTTGGACTGTTGTTAAAAAATCTTTCAATCAGCCAACTCTTAGAGAAATTGATAAGATTACAAATAGATTTAATAAGGAACTACATGCACCACAAGACATAGCCGAAGAGTTTAACAACTACTTTATAAGCATAAATAGTAACAAACCAAATGCTAAAAAAACTTTAAAAATCTCCAACGGCCCATCACCATTACCAAACACAATATTCTTATCACCGACCTCTCCCGACGAAATTTACAAGACTATACTCTCTCTCAACAATACACAAGCTACGGGTTACGACAATTTACCTACTAAAATATTGAAAACAGTTGCGTTTCCCCTATCGATTCATTTATCGCACCTAATCAATTTCTCGTTCGAAACCGGGACATTTCCTGCTGGACTAAAAAAATCTATTGTCAGGCCAATATTTAAAAAAGGGGCTAAAAATGACCTTAACAACTATAGGCCGATAACACTTATTCCAGTCTTATCAAAAGTATACGAAAAAGCTTTCTACAAAAGATTAAATAGCTTCTTGACCAAGAACAAGGTCCTTAAAGAAGAACAAAATGGATTTAGGAAGAATAAATCTACTGCACAGGCTTGTTTCCAACTAAACAATCAAATCACAGAATGCATAGACAAGGGTACTCCGGTAGGTGTACTATTTCTTGACATGTCAAAAGCATTTGACACAGTATGCCACAAACGCCTTTTAGACAAACTAGACAAGTACGGAATACGTGGACTAGCCTTCTCTTGGATTGAAAGTTACCTAATTAATCGAGAACAAAGCACACAGATAGATAGGATTATCAACGATAACATTTCTACTTTCAACTCATGCTATAAAGTAAACGAGTACGGTGTACCACAGGGAAGTATCTTGGGACCCCTGTTATTCCTTACTTATATAAATGATTTACCTGACTGTACTAAACATAACTGTATTTTGTTTGCGGATGACACTACTCTGATAATTAAAGGAACAGATATAAATAACTTTGAAGTTGAAATAAACGCTGCTCTAAGAGATGTTATACGCTGGCTTGAATCAAATAATCTCCAAATTAACTTAGGAAAAACAAAATTTATGATATTTAGGTCATATAAGTCTAGGAAGATTCACAATATTACTGTAAACCACGATGAAGATGTAATTGAAGAAGTAGGTAGCACTGTATTTCTTGGTATGACATTGGATACACATTGCAATTGGAAGGAACATGTAGATACAGTCTGTAAAAAAATTAATAAGTTTATTTTTGCATTGTGGCGCCTTAAGCAGACGGTATCATTCAAAGCTGCTTTACTGGCTTACCACGGTTATATCATGTCTACTCTGAGATATGGTATAATAATGTGGGGAAACTCTGTCGACGCCCACCGTGCTTTTGTCGCTCAAAAAAAGTGCATCAGAACCCTTTGTGGGGTAAACAAAAGGGAATCTTGCAAGCCTTTATTTATTAAACTTCATTTGTTGACCCTTCCTTGCCTTTACATATACGAAATAGCGGTATTTGTAAAACTCCATACGGAATTGTTCACGTTTATCACTGATAAGGAAACAACTAGGCAACATAGACGAAATAGGTTAGCAATATCAAGTAGCAACAAACTGGTACTCAGAGAGAAAAGTGCTTACAACATGTGTGTTAAAATTTTCAACAAAATACCAGCTGAACTTAAAACATTGCCACATAATGTATTTAAAAGAAAGTTAAGAATAATATTAGTTGACAATTGTTTTTATAGTATAAATGACTTTTTGACATACAAATTCTAAAACTAGACACTAACAATAACTATAAATATGACATAATTACAAAAGCCCTAATTTTAATTGTTTATTCTATGTTAATTTTATTAAGTATTAATATCATAATTGGGTCATTGTCAGTCACAAAAACAAAAATCATCTTTCCGGTGGTCAATAGTTAAGGGCTTACGCTCACATATAATATGTTTTTATCACATGGAATTATAGAAAGGGCAACGCCGTTTATGCGGATTCAATAATCAACCAAAAATTAGGCTTTATAGCTCTTAACTTTGGCAATGTCCACCGAAGAGACGCGAACCTAAATCTGACAATGACCCAATTGTTAATTCTAGCTCTTCTATTTGTATTTTAAATTTTTATGAATGTGACATTGTATGGCATGCTTATTATTATCCTACGACATATTATTACTAATTGTATTTTTAGACATTTTGTTTGCATTTGATAAGCATGAATCAAACGTAATGCTAATTTCACATGCCTGTTTGGGCTAAACATATTAAGGAACCAGAAAATGACTGTAACACCTGTCCTTATATTACCATATGTTTAATGTGAATAAACGACATTTCATTTCATTTCATTTTCATTTCATAGAATGAAACTTGTATGGTAGGATAGCTGCCTTTGAGGACAGTAAAAAAAAAGTGGTCGGCCAAATCCAGTGTTGGCAGGTTCCTGTGTCCGACCGAATTTGTGGTACCACGTGACTGCTGCATTTTACGTCATCGAAAAATGGAATGAAAAAAACGGATTATAATAGCTAAATTAAACCTGTTGACGTATGTCTTGGTCGGCCTCACCTATGCTGGCAGTTTTTGCAGTCCGACCACATTTATAAAAAAAATTTGCTTGTTTCAATTATTGAAAATATGGTTTCTTCATTGCTTAAACTGAACGAATAATGTTTAATTTAATAAGACTTTCGCAATATGACACATTTTCGAGCATGAGGAGTGAAAAGTAATAGTATTTTTCACAATCGTGTTATAATAGAGAGCTTTTTAGTCGAGTACCGTGTATTCTGTGAAAATTTCAACTCTCTAGCTATCACGGTTCTTGAGATACAGCCTGGTGACAGATTATCTATAAAAACGGCATAAAAATTACGTTTTTTGTATGGGAGCCCCCCTTAAAATAGTATTTTTCACAATCGTGTTATAATAGAGAGCTTTTTAGTCAAGTACCGTGTTTAGGCCACGAAGCTTGCTGAGTGGCCTAAGTAAGGTACGAGATTAAAAAGCTTGATTATAACACTATTGTGAACAATACTTTTTGTACGAGTTCATTAAAATTAATTTTCTACGAGTCAACTGAACTAATTAAACAAACTCGATACTGTTGAAACGAAGTGCAGCTCATCGCTCGTACGCTTGTTGATATCTTAAAAGACATCAACGAGCGTACGACATCAAAGCGATTCTATTGGTTCAATTCATTACAGTTCAGTAAAGCAGCCACGTGATTGGTCGAATTTATTTTAGTTGTCTGGAGCGTATCGAAAAGTAGTTATTTCGATTGTTTCGACAGTAACATGGACTACAACTATGAAAAGAGTGACGTTGCAGTATTCTCTATGAAATCTTAATACACATATTTTAATCGTCGAGTACAAAAATTATTATTATTTCGCGGCCAGCGCAACTCGATAGTAAACAATACAATAAAATTATTGTATTACATACTAAATATTGACCGCCACCGCATGCTGCGCCAATCTGCGAGAGGCTTAACATACTAGGATATGGTGAATTGTATACACTATAATTTGTGAACTGAAAAAAAAGATTGCTGCATACACAGAACCATGCAAACAAATCAGAACTATCTAAGAACTAAGGTAGTTTTGAACGCGTGACAGTGACAGCTGTCAAGAGAACACTATCTCCCTCAACTTTGTACCATTTACTTTACGAATGTTGTATGTGTGTGAAAAGTCCGTTGTATAAGTAGATAGGCTATACCTTCTCATGATGGGAGATGTGCGCGCGTTCAACGCATGTTGGGTTTCATAATTCATAATTCATTTATTGTTTGCAAACCATGGTATTACAAGATAGCCTTTTTGTATAGCCTTCACATTGCGCATTGAGCTGGCGTGCCACCTATTGCATTAGTTGCCTGCCATGTGCTTATATTGCTCGCGACGTTTACTTTTTAACATCTGATCCAAGAAGAGGGGTGGTATAAGTTTGACGTGTCTGTGTGCCTGTCTGTGGCATCGTAGCTCCTAAACGAGTGGACCGATTTTAATGCGTTTTTTTATCCGTAAGCTGACGTGATCGAGATGGTTCTTAGGTACGTTTCAACAAAATCGGTTCTGCCGTTCTTAAGATATTGACTTTGAAATGAAAATGTGGGGGGCTTTTCAACTTTTCTAAGTTATCAATTATTACAAGCTTTTATTTAACTTGCAGTGTATGTAACTAAGTTTGTTCGGTTGGAATCTTGCAATTCAAGTTTGAAGCAGATATCTTCAACCGGTTGAGCTGAAATGTTGGGTTTAAGTATATGTAGTTTGGATGACAATTTAATATTATATTACCATCAAGCTGATCTGATGATGGAGACAGAAGGTGGCCATGGGAATTCAGGACTTAATAGACGTAACCTCCTTGAGTTTGGACTCGTTAGAATCGTCTGAACGAGTTGTTGATGACGGTATACAGAAAAATACAGGTGGCAATAAAAGGTACTGTAGTCACCGGCATCAATATATGATGGAACAAAGACCGCAAAAATATCGGATGACAACTCTATTCCTAGAACCATTAGAGCGTGTCAGATATTTTTGCGGCCTTTGATCCATTTGTATATTGATGCCGGGTGACTGTACCAAAATGCAATTTTTGACAGAAACTTGTTCCAAATTCACCCCGTTTTACTACCACCTTATTGCATGGCAAAATCCGCTAATGACTGGTTCACTATGATTCGCATGATTTTCATGTTGTCGATTGATTATTTGTTTTTGGGTGAAGATGAATAGGTATGTATCAATGGGGCCAACTGCAATTATGAGTAGAGCACTTCCTAAGTCAGTAGTTGGAGTCAAAAGCATAAGTACATTAAAAGGGATGTTAAGCTTACTTTTTTTTTATTATCCTGACTTCTTATTCGACTAAGAGAATTCTAACAACACCTATTACATCCATCAAACCATTTGCGATGCAATGCATGCCAAATAAATATACACACCTACATACACACGTTCGAAAAACATAACCCTCCTTCTGCCACAATCGGATAAAACACGCCACACACATTGATAGAGATTTGTGATGTCAACGAGTAAAAGTAAATTGCTATTTTTATTCTATAATAGTTTTTTCTATAATAGTTTGACGACCACTTTAGCCTAGTTGGTAGTGACCCTGCCTACGAAGCAAGAGGTCCTGGGTTCGAATCCCGGTAAGGGCATTTATTTGTGTGATGAGCTCGAATATTTGTTCCTGAGTCATGGATGTTTTCTATGTATTTAAGTATTTGTTTCTCTATATAAGTATCCATATCATCGTCTAGTACCCATAGTACAAGCTTTGCTTAGTTTGGGACTAGGTTGATTTGTGTAAGATTGTCCGCAAATATTATTTATTTATTTATTTATTATTTATTACCGTCTTGAAATACTACGTCTATTAATATAAATGCATAGTTCTTAGACAATTTATTTGCCATTGTGTCTATAAAAATGCGACTCTAAGGCCTTAGATATGTACTTATCTTCCAATAAGTTTATATTTCATAATAAAATAAATAATCTTTATTGTTTAAGTTATGATTATGATGATTTAATGTTTTGCTGACCATATCTAAATTGTGTTAGGAAAAGCATAATCATCCCAATCATTAAACTATTATACCCATTTAATCAGTTTCATAATAAATTGGCAATTTGGAACGTATGATAAATTGTTTGTTATATTATCAAAAGCATGAACTGTATTTAATTGAATATGATGTCACGCGTTAGTCCAATATTGACCGCGCCCGCCTAGCCGGCGCAGTAAACATTAATAACCAAGGGCGTTACGCCACCAAGCATGCAATCTGCTATTTAATTAAAATAACTAACCGCTCAGACATGTCAAACTAACATTAATTCCACGTACCTAGCTAATGTGCGGTATTTGGAGAAGATTTATAGAATATGTACTGAAAGGCCCGCCAATGGGAACCCGAGTCCAGAGCCTTCGCATTCCGCTGATTAGGGCGCATCTCAACTTACCTCGACTTGCAGCGAAGAGGGCGTTCACTATTTCATTTCAAGCTTTAAATTATCTTTTTATTACAAAGGACTACCACGCCGTGGAAAATATTTCTTGACCGTTATTCGGGGAAATCTTAAGAGACTGAGTTAAAAGAATTCCTATGGTCGCATATTTCAGTCGGGGTGGCCTAAACACCACGAAATATTCATATTCATATTCATTTATTTGGTATTAATCATACACTGTCAATTGGATACATTATAAGTAAATTAAAATTAAAATCGCAAATACTGGGTTATCACCGAAGGCGAGGGCAGCGTCATAAAGTGACCGAAAAAACACCACGTGGTTTCTGGATGAGCCTTTGCTAGTGTGAATCCGAAAAATGCACAGAAATTTCCACAGGCTTGATCGTTGGTGTAACGAAATTCAATGCCAAGTGCCCGCCCAGCTTACGACCTCAGCGCTCAAAGTAATATTAAGTAATTATATAAAACGTACTACAGCGTTTTATAGATGGTTGTAATCTGAAAATTCCTCGATGACGTGCCCACGGCTGCGTTGCATCACCGCACCGTTCACCGTGCGGCATGGCATACGCTTTGAAACCTTATTATGGTCGCGCAGGGTACGGTTATAGAGGACATTCCTCCCGCAACCGCTCTCGGGACTGTCATACATGGCAATGTCATTCGAGAATTATTTAATCGATTGATCTGTCACGGCTACCACTAACAAAAAGTAACTGTTCTGGATAAGTCTGTCTTGGACCATTGACATGTTTTTAGAACCTGTCATATTTTCTGAAAACCATGTGTTGTCCATGCGACAGCAAACCCATTCGGTTTTACACTATTATGGAATGTACAATTGGGAAGTTTGTTTGACGGCTGATAACAAAAATTGTATCTCAGTCATAAACGTGGTAATTTTACTGTTAGAAAGCTAATACGGTGTAGAATAACATGAAACAATAAAAAAGTTAGGTAAATAGGACATTGTATTAAGTTATTTTACATCTTTGAAAAAAAAGTAGGAAAAATAAACACACGCTTATGAAAAACCTCGTAATAATAAATTGGGGGCGTGATTTTTCTTCGACAATTATCATTTTAGTGCCTCAGCCTGATCATTTATGTTTTTGTTTCGTGTCGATAGGCAGTGTAGTTTAAGAGCAGTAACGTTTTATTTGGAATTGCAAAATAAATGACTAAAAAAATCATAACAAATTCAATTCTCCCATTTTGCTATGTGCACATTATGAAGACTCACACTGTATATCAAAATTGCAAACTACTAAATTTAAAACTACAAAATGTACCTTGGAATAAAATAACAATGTAGATTTGACATGCAAAAAAACATATCTCGAAAATTGTGACAATAAGTCTATTCTCTTACCTACTTAACCAAAGAAATATATTGCTTATTTGCAACGATCGAAATGCTTTCTATCTTCTATCTCAATATAACGGATTATGAACTTACGGCCCAACAACCTTTGTACAAAACATTGCATCTTTACAAATACTTATAGGACATGAAACTAGTAGGTAATACTGCACCACTCGTAATGTGAACACACTACGCCTAACTCGCTAAATCCCCTGGTAAACTACAGAGAGGTTCACTCTGTCGCAGCTATGTGAATAATACAAAGGGATGAAAGTTTACAAAGGGTTTTTAAATCTGCTTCTCTCGAGTCAAAGGCCTCACGGATAAGGGACTTTTGTACAAGGCATAAGGGGAAAATCGCAAAGACTAGAGATATCGTTGACGTTATCTCCAGTAATAGCAAATAATAGCTACGACAGCTGAGCATTGTTAATCTTTTGATAGCCATTCAGGGAAATGTCACCGACACGCCAACAGCATCGTACTACGCCTATCGTACTTGAAAATAAAAACCGGACAAGTGCGAGTCGGACTCGCCCACCGAGGGTACCGAACAAAATTACAAATGTATAGTTTTCAGATTCGACGATATTACTTGCCAAATTTCATAGTTCTAGGTCAACGGAAAACACCTTATAAATTTTGATTCCCTTGTGATTGTCGAAATATACATAATTATTTTGCGTCATAAGCGTTTTTTAAGGTATAGAAGTTAGATTTTTTAACAGATTCAAGGGTCTGTAGACTTGAGTTATGGTTTTAATTTCAACTTGATACCTCCACGTCCACGTGTTCCCGAGATAAAAGGGTCTTGACACACGGACAGACAGACGGACAACAAAGTAATCCTATAACAGTTCCGTTTTTTCCTTTTGAGGTACGGAACCCTTAAAATTATAAATATGTATTTCTTTCTTCTTATTAAACTGTATCGATGACCTTAAGGTTGGGACTTCCTAGTAAATATTAACTACGTGTGACGTCAAGTCCCGCTCCTTCATAAGCCTTATAGGTTACAGAAATAACACAAAGTTTAAGGAAGAGTCCAAACATTTAAAATAAATTATATGTAAAAACAAAACTGTCTGTAAGTATATAAGTTAGTCATGTCATGTAATATAATGGTTTAGCCTAGTTGGTAGTGACCCTGCCTACGAAGCTAGAGGTCCTGGGTTCGAATCCCAGCAAAGGCATTTATCTGTGCGATGAGCACGAATATTTGTTTCTGAGTCAAGGATGTTTTGTTTTCTATGTATTTAAGTATTTATCTATCTATATTTGTGTGTTTATCGTCGTCTAGTACCCACAGTACAAGCTTAAGTCCTTAGTTTGGGACTAGGCCGATTTGTGTAAGATTGTCCGCAAATATTTATTTATTTTTTTATAAAATCTCAGATTAGAAGTGGCTTTAGTCATTCATTAAGCATCCGTGAAGATTACTTTGAGAGTGCTCTCAAATACCACCGACCTCCACTAAGGAAGAATGCTGGCCGAAGGGAGTCAAGTTCCGGCGTTTTCGCGGGCGGTTACCTGACACCACGAAGTTGCGCAACACATCGCAGTAATACTCGTAGTGTGTTTGTGTTCCCTAATTAAAAATAAAAAAACCGGCCAAGTGCGAGTTGTACGTTTGTTGTATGGGAGCCCCCCTCAAAAAATATTTTATTTTGTTTTTAGTATTTGTTGTTATAGCGGCAACAGAAATACATAATCTGTGAAAATTTCAACTCTCTAGCTATCACGGTTCTTGAGATACAGCCTGGTGACAGACAGACGGACGGACGGACAGCGAAGTCTTAGTAATAGGGTCCCGTTTTACTCTTTGAGTACGGAACCCTAAAAAAAGCCGTTCTTGGCACCATGGGAACAACAACTCGCATCATTTTTATCGTAAAAGGTTAACTTAGAACTGTATAGTCCGTCGGTCGAGACACATGACTTTATTCAGCCTAATACGTTTATTACTCAAGTCTGATTTGATCCATAAAGTGGAATCCTTATTCCATGTCCTTACGGGCGGCGCGGTAACGGCGCTGCGCGGCGGCCGCCGCGGTGCCTGTTCGCAATTCGCAATACCCGGCGAGCGCACGAGGCGCGGTGCCTACTGCTAGAGCGCGAACAGCCCTAAACCATATAATGCAAGAAGCCGACGGTATAGACATATTTATTTGCTGTTGTGTGTTCTGTAGAAAAAAGTATTAGCATTCTTATCGTATAACATTTGTTAATGATGTTAAGATTTAAGCTTTGCCATGTTTCTTGTTGAAGTGGTTTTATGAGTTTATTTTAGTTCTTTATTTATTATTTTACTAGCTGTTGCCCGCGACTTCGTCCGCGTAGAACTTTTTATCGTCTTAGAAAATGATTTCTCTCAATACAAAATTTGAACCCTCTTTTAGGGGAAAATTAAAAAAAAAGTTGATGTTCATTTTCTAGTTTGTGAACAAACAGTCTAAAACCAAAGTTAAAAATCTCATACTTTAAAAATGCCTTGAAATACTCAAACTTTGAACCAATTTTAACACTCTTAGGGATGAATTTGGAAAAACTCTGAAATCAGTTTTGTAGTCTTTTAACGTACAGAATAAGACCGAAGTTAAAAATCTCTTACTCACACTTTAAAATTTTATTGCTCGCCATTTAAAATTTGAACCCCCTTTTAAACCCCCTTAGAGGTTGAATTTTTCTAATCGCTGAAAGAACTTTTTTCGTAAACTTTTAAGTCTCTAGCTCAAAAAAAGTGTTGCCCATACAAAGCTTTCTTAACCCCCTTAGAGGTGGAATTTTCTAAAACTCTGAAAGTACTTTATTATTAATTTTAATAAGTAACATTTTGAATAGTTTTAAGTCTAGTAAAAAAAAAAGTTTTTCCCACACAACACTGGCTACCCTTCTTAAGGATCTTAAGGATCCCCTTAGGGATGGAGTTTTCTAAAACGCTGAAAGTTCTTTTTTAGTATTCTAATAAGTAATCTTTTTGCAAAGTTTTAAGTCTAACTCAAAAAAAAGTGTTGCCCATGCAAAGCTTGCTCTCCTTTTTAACCCTATTAGGGGTGGAATTTTCTAAAACGATTTGTGTTCTTTTTTTGTATTTTAATAAGTAATCTTTCTACAAAGTTTCAAGTCTCTAACTCAAAAACATAAACTTTCCCTGATAAAAACTTTGCACCCCTTTTTATCCCCCTTAGGGATAGATTTTTTCAAAACGCTGAAAATCTTTTTTTTGGATTTTTATAAGTAATCTTTCTACAAAGTTTTAAGTGTCTAGCTCAGAAAAAGTGTTCCCCATACAAACCTTGCACCCTTTTTTAACCCCCTTAGGGAATGATTTTTGTAAAACGCCGAATGTAGTATTTTTCATGTTCTAATAAGTAATTTTTCGTCAAAATTTTAAGTCTCTATTAAAAAAAAATATGTTTTTCCCATACAAACCTTGCACCCTATTTTACCCCCTTAGGGGTGAACTTTTCCAAAATGCTGAAAGTACTTTCTTTGTATTTAAATAATCTTTCTACAAAGTTTTAGGACTCTAGCTAAAAAAAATAGTTTCCCACTTACAAACTTTGCACCCCTATGCCCCCTATTTTTAGGGGTAGAATTTTCTAAAACGCTGAAAGTACTTAATTTGTATTCTGATGACTAATCTTTCTACAAAGTTTTAAGTCTCTATTAAAAAAAAATATTGTTTCCCCCATACAAAATTTGCACCCCTATTTTACCCCCTTAGGGGTAGATTTTTTTAAAACACTAAATCTAGGTACTTTATTTGTATTCTAATGAACAATTTCTCTACAAAGTTTTAAGTCTCTATTTAAAAAAAAGTAGTTTTTCCCATACAAACTTTGCACTCTATTTTACCCCTTTAGGGGTAGAATTTTCTAAAACCCTGAAAGTTCTTTATTTGTATTCTAATGACTGATCTTTCTACAAAGTTTTAAGTCTCTATTTAAAAAAAAATGTTTCCCCCATACAAACCTTGCACCCCTATTTTACCCCCGTAGGGGTGAAATTTTCCAAAACGCTGAAAGTGTTTCATTTGTATTCTAATAACTAATTTTTCTACAAAGTTTAAGTCTATAGCTCAAAAAAAAAAGGTTCTCCCATACAAACTTTGCACCCCCATTTTACCCCCATAGGGGTAGAATTTTCAAAAATCCCTTTTTATCCCTAGCCCACGTTATAAAAGCAACATACTGTGCAAAAATCAACTCTCTAAGATTAGTAGTTTCGGCTGTGCGTTGACGAGTGAGTGAGTGAGTGATTGAGTGAATAAGTCAGTCAGGACATAGGCATTTATTATGTATAAATAGATAGAAGATAATGAAACTCCCATTCAAATATCTCAAAAAATTATGAAGCTACATCCGTTTTAATGTCGCTTGTTAGAGTGAGAAAACGATGAGGGACTGTGACGTCAATATACTCGAGCGTCATAGTAAAAAACAATCGTTTCATATGAAGGTGCGTTTTGCGGAAAAGGGACAGAACATACCCCCTCTTAAAACTTTGGACTCTTATAACTTAATCATTACCTATATAACCTCTTGCTTTGTTTTTTTCTCCATTTGACTATATTTATTTTAAATTCTTTTTCGAGAAAATACATTATGATTATTTACCATATTTTCGATTCCTGAGCTATAACCACGAACTTCGGAATTCGAAAATATTCGGGTATCTCTATCTCTATCGCACTAACCATACTCGAGTGACAGGGATGCAAATATATGAACATTGAGTATCGGTTTTCGTAGTTGCGCCGCAGTTACTTTGGCTGAATGCGCCGAGCGCGTGCCATTGTCATTCAAAAAAAACAAATTCGTGTTAATTATATTGTTCAAATTTGTTGATTTCATTTATTGAAATTACGACATAAAACGACATTTGCGCATATAAGTTCTCAGATCAGAATCGAATATTTTTTTATGGTTTATATTTTAGCATTTGTCTCGTAAAGGTCTATCGTAGACGGGATTTAAATTATTAATAAGTGAAAGGCAAAGCAATTCCGCCATTTTGACGAAAATTTGACGGTTTTTATAGCAACTGTCGTTAAAGCAGCGTTTGATTTCAATAAAAATAAATGAAAAATTAAATGAAGTCGTATATTTCGGAAAATTAATTAACTGTCGCAGTCGGATAAAAACTATCCTAAGTTGCAGCTAGAATAATAATGTACCTATATAAAATGTTTCATATTTTTCCGTTCATGGGATGCTGAGAACATTCGAACCGCGCAAAGCTTAGTTTCAAACTGGCTGATTCTTTTTTTAATTTAGAGATTTATTATAAGTGGAGATAACGTAACCTTATGTTGTATGTGATGTAAATTGAAATTTCGCATAAAGTGTGTGTAAATGTCTATTTTAATGTACCTTTGATATATCTCATAATTTTCCAATTAATATTCTTAATTTAACGATAACATGTGAATAATAATAAACATAAGGCTTTCCTAATGACTCCTATCGCGATGACTTATTGTTATTATAATAGCAGCATAGTCGTATATAATGTACACACCTAAACATCGCAATAATTCACGTGTAGTAGGTATAAATTATGCGCGCACAATCTTGGAAGGGAGTACTGGGAGTATTAATTAAGTCGGGAACCTATTATTTACTGAATCGTATAAACATGTCAAATATACTTATTGTACCGTGCTAAGTAATTAGTAAATAAATAAACAAAAATATTAGAGAACAATCTTGACCAAGTCGCACTCCGAGAGTAAACTCAAAAGGCTTGTGTTATGGGTACTAAACATGTATGTGACCAAAAAGTCTTATAGGTCAGGAAACGATAAGGTATAGAGGTAAATGCTAAGAACACAATTTTTGACTTTGTAACTTTTATTGGACTAGGTAGGAGGTAAACATATCAAAAGTCCTTGCCCGTAGCCCTTGAGCCGGAGGGGAGGGGGGTTTGAAGGTCCCATTTTTCGGTTTTACGCTTATATCTCGGAAACTACGCATCCTAGCGACATGACTACTGTCACAAAATGAAAGCTTATTAAATTTGATACAAGTTTTATTCGATAAAGTTTTTCGATATCTTGTATAGTTTTCGAGATATCTGCTCTTGAAAGTCTGTAATTTTGGAAAATAAAAACTACCTTCTTCGTCTTTGACGGCTATTCCACATCTTATGGATATTTGGATGTCTTCTAGGATTAAGATATTATGGGAATGGATCTTCTAGGATTTGGTTATTACTATAAACGTGTCTACTAGAATTTAGATGCTGTGGGATACGGATCTTTTGGGATTTGGATATCTCAGGAAACGGGTCTTCTAGGATTTGAAAGTTGTGGAAAATGGATCTTTGAGAATTTCAATGTTCTAAGATGTTCTAAGAAACGGATCTCTCGTGCCTGAACGCCTACAGTCTAGTTCTAAAATATGTGCATAAACAGAGTTATCTCATCACATTTTGGAAACAATAAGACCTTATTGTTCAGGTTACAGATAATTTTAAATCTTTAGGGACGTACATACAGGGTGACTGGTAATTCGACCTATTCCTTGAAAGGGGTTATACTAGAGCTAATTTGCAACAATTTATGTCCAGTCAACCAGGAGTCAAAACACGACTTTTTTAATTTTTCGTGTTTTTAGTTTGTTTCAAAAACAAATCGCCTTGCAGCCTTAAAGTGCTGATTGTGACAAAAATGTTTTTTTACCATCCAAATGGAAGTACTTTTGTCACAAGCTTAAGGCTGCAAGGAGATTTTTTTTCATACAAACTAAAAACTCGAATATCTCGGAAACCAGCGAGTTTCGACCCCTGGTTGACTGGACATAAATTGTTGCAAATTAGCTCTAGTATAACCCCTTTCAAGGAATAGGTCGAATTACCAGTCACCCTGTACATATATATGAATTATAGGACGTATATTTATGAACTCGACTGTACCTTTCTCCCTAGCAAGAGCATGACCGGCGCATCGTGTCTCAAAAAAATACCTGTCATATTTAATTTTTACACATTCACTGCCAACAACTTTCGTAGCGTCGTACGTTTCGAGTTGGTTGAGGAAAAAATATAATTATAGGCGGTAAAAAATATACATTTAGAAAATTTTAGTACCTATCTCAGTGTTTTGGCTTCTGACAAGCAACAACATATACCATGTGTTCCATGAGGAAACCGAATAATTTTAACAGCGTATTCCTGAGATTAGCCAAGATATAGAATTTTTAGAGCGTGGCTGGTAGTGGTAGGTTACGCCGTGTGGAGTAGGAACCTTGGCGTTCCTTATAATCTGATATATTTTAACGCTGACAGCTATATGAGCTAGCGAGTCTTGGCAGTCACTTTACATGTAATGTTTTTGGTGGGATCTCATTCCTTTTTGTAAGGTAATTTCTAAAGAAGTGTATGTATAGGAAAACCCATACAAACTTCCATCCCCTAATTGAAAGGGTAGGGGGTGATTTACTAAAATTCCTGAAAATCGTATTTTATGATTTATAATAAGGAGTCCCTATTTACATTTTCAGACCTCTAGCATCAAAATTTGCGGAAGTCTCATACAAAATTGCATCCCGTAGTTTAAGGTGTTGGGGGGTAAAAGTACAATTTTTTTTAATTGTTTTGTTAATTGTGTACTAATACTAGCTTACATACCAAATTTCAGCTTTCTAGGACTTCAGGAAGTACCCTAGAGGTTTTGATGATCAACGTGAGTGAGTCAGTGACGAAATCGGCGTTTTTTAGATATCAATAGAATCTACAGTATAAGAGCTATGCCATTGAAACTTTGTTAAATTAGTTTAATTAGTTTACTATTGACATCATATCCCGGGAATTTTGATTATCTGATATAATCCAAACACAAGTTATGAGGGTTCAAAAAAACGACGAATCGCTTCGAGAAAAGATAGGTAGTGCCTGCCCTTGCGCTTCGCTTGGCTCGTCTTGGCGGGGGCACTACCGTGCCCCCAGATACGATTTTTTTTTACATCAAATATGGTCAAGTATACGCTGGTAAAGTTATGCGGGTTCCTCAGGAGCACGTTGTATAGACGAGATATAAATATCTCAAAATGAATTCATTTTTATTCCTAGTTCAGACAGTATGAAAAATCTCAAAATACTCCAGTTCCTCCATTTAGCGCTACGCTAAATAAACACGTAGTGTTTAGTAATAATTGTTAAAAACAAGAATCGAATTAGTTAGTAAAGTCAGCTGAACTAATTTGTCGTAGACAGATGGCGGATTATTAACGGGTCTAATTGTAGAACAAAAACTGATCAATGTGGCTCACGGCTGTTAATAAAGTAACGAATGGTTGCTTCGGACGCTAATTGACTGAACCACAACAGATACGGTATAATACATGTAACTAATACACCCTCTACGGTTTTTGTTTAGGGAAAAATAAGTGAGAATTAATTACGAGAAAACATTTTACGCAACATTATTCTTGTGCCTATAACCGCTAGTAACAAAACCGCTACGCGATAAAAATGGTTCGGCTCTATTTTTCTTACGTTATAAACTTTACAAATTTGGTATTTGGTGAAATTACTGATTATAATATAGAACATCAAAAAACATCTAGACTAGCGAAGTTTGAATAAGGAGGTGTACCGAAACACTTTACTCAAGGTTTCATTTAAGAAATTCTGTATAAAATAATAACGCTCACACTTAATCCATTTTGGTTGATATTGACGTTAACATTTACCCATACCCGGTCAATCGTTTTTCAAAAAAAGTGCATCTAAACAGGAACTTTGTAATAGTGGCTAATAATACAGTCGATATTGTTCAACCTCGAAATATCGGGGAGTTTGATGAAATTTGGTACGAATGGTTTTCGTTTCCCAAAAGTCCCCAGGACCTTGTAGAAAGGCCGCTATCTTGGGAAATGTACTTTATTCGTAAGAAATTCAGGTTTTGTTCGAAAACTACGTACTCTAACAAAACGACGTGTACTCCTGTTTATATAAACTACAGTAGTAGGCCATTATGCACTAAAATCCAAGTACTGAACCAAATTTTCTCAGTGAGTATTTACTTTATCACCAAAGTGATGAAGTACTTTTTGGTGTAAAATTAAATAAGGTTTCATCAACGTCAATAATTTTGAAGGCAAATTCAAAACATGTAGTGAAGGTGTGTGTAGTGAAGTTGACAACTGTCACTTGCAATATGCCCCATTTTGGCCCTAAAATATGTTTTGGCCATCACATTATGAAGTTTTAGTAATACGCCCCGCATCAATAATGTTAAATGTATAGTGTATAGCACTGGCGTGTTACAGACCCATCTACTGATGTCATGTTTATTGAAATCCGCCCGACAAATTAAGTGCTAGAAGCAAAGTTGTGATTTCAGATTTAGTCTCCACTCACGCCCGCCATATACCCTGAGAAAATTACGGTTTTTTTGGAAATAATTCAATATCAGGCTAATTAGTTGTATACGGCTTTAATATGTTATTTTAAACAACCTTTACTATGGAAATCAATAATTCTATGGACCGGAAGTAAGGAAAAAAAATTAACCCGCAAGCAAAAATGCTATCAGTATTTTTATTATGAAAACATGTTTGAGTACACAAATTTGGAGACTTACTACCTGAATCCAAAAATATATGCATCAGGAAATAACGGCATTTTAATTCAATATTTTACGACCTTGAAATAATATTGAATTTCATCTGGCCTATAGAAAGGTTTATTCATAAACAAAAATAAGTGGATTATGCGCGTATCTCAAAGAACGTATATAGACGTAGTCAATTATAAAGTAAAGAAAGTTTATACCATTTTCGCCTGATTTTTACGGAATTTATGAAGATTACTTTTCATTATTTTTTACCGTATCGGTATTAAATTTAGGTGGATTATTAATGAGTATTTAGTCAAAATACCCACCCTATTTTTTGGTGTAAAAATATGGCTGATATCGATATATTGTTGTGTTTTCATAGAGCGAAACCGTAAAGTTCTCAGGGTAATATTGTTTTTAGCATCACCTCATTTCTTTGGAATAGTTTTCGAACAAAACCTGAATTTCTTACGAATGGAGTACATTTCCCAAGTTAGCGGCCGTTCTACAAGGTCCTGACCCGGGGACTTTTGGGAGACGAAAACAGGGCTTCCAACGAACATTCGTACCAAATTTCATCAAACTCCCCGATATTTCGAGGTTGAACAATATCGACTTTATTATCCACTCGCTTTCGGATTTAAAAAAAGGTAGCCTAAATTGCTTTCAATTTATTTTTATCAAGGAAGCCCATACTTTTCTTGGCAACCACAGTTGCCAGAAGCAATTTTTTAAATATATATTTTTTTAATTTTTTTTTCGTCGAAGCAAATTAGGGGTGCACAAAATCGGCCACTGTGGTTGCCACAAGCAAGTGAGTGGTTATAAAGCATTAAGCATATATATTGTCCATCAGCTACGCAACGCGATGTTTGCCTTCTCTCGTTAAGCGGAACTGATCCTCAATAACACAAGCATCTGGTTGTCCCCAGACTTACCCCGAGGAGCGGACCTGCCGGCGCGAGCGGCCGGCGCCAGGCCTCTTCACCTCCATCAAACTGCCGGAAGCCGAGCCCCCAAACGGAGTGGCGCCCCTGCTGGATTTCCCGCGGGGGCGCATGCGACCAGTTACCTTCCTAGGCGAGGGCCCATATGGGAGTGTGAGTATTCTATCGCTTTACATTATTTCAAATTATCACTTTCTTATCACATAAACATTACCATGCTTGAATACGCAAGCCTAGGATATTGTTCAAAGAAAAGGAAAAAAAACCACAGTGTCAGGAAGGAACTCTTTCTTTCAAGAGTACGACCCAGCGCTCATCCAAGCCCAGCTAGGTTACCAGTTATACGGCGCTTACTTGGCTAGGCACGAAAACATGAGATCTAAACTAGGTATAAAGTCCCGCACACAAAACTACTTTAAAACCAATATAAATGAGTAAACATTTTACTTTTGCGTCAGTCTAGAAATATTATGAAATCAAATTTTAAATTCTTATTATGTTGCACTCAGGTACCTATGATTAGACGTCGTATTACTCCTAGGCTTCAGTCGTAATATATAAAAATGTCATCTTCAATGGGATTCGGTACGTATGGCTCCTCCACTTCCTTTTTCTCATGCGAAGAGAAGGGCTTCAACAAGGAGTAGTTGCTGGAACCTCTGTCGGGGTTTGATTCGCGAGAGTCGTGTTGGATTGGATTGACGTCTTGTTTCGGATTCGCAGGACTGCTGGAAGCTGATGACGTCATATTATCGATATCTGGCATAGGGATTAAAGGGATAGGGCGCTTCTCTTCCTTGTTTTCTTGGTTACCTGAAACTATTCCATTCTCATTTATACTACTAGTTTGTACCTACATCACACCTCTGTACCTCAAGCCTGCACTGTAAAATTGTACAGTCACCAGCTACTAAACCATAGCTAACCATAGCTATCCAAACTAAGCGATGGAACCATATAAAATACGTGTCATAAATGATGTCTCACCGATGTCCTGCGTACCTTCTGCTAGCTCCGTAACCGAAGCTTTAATATGTACCGCAGCAAAGCGCGCATTAATATCTAGATATTCGCAAGCGCATAATTCTAGGGCCGTTAGGATGTCAGATATTTTTGCCGGCTTTGTTAAGGCAGATATTAATGCTTGTGACTGCACCAGCGATGTGAACCGACTCGTAACTAACTTAATCCCAAATTTTATCAAAAGCGGTAGGTGAGTTCAATAAAGATCCGTTCCGTCGGAAAGTAATGTCACTATCGTTTTCATGTATCGCTGCGAGCGTAAATGCTCGGTAAATAGGTACATATTTCAACTGCATTTTCGACTTACCAGGTACCATCAATTTGTTTTTTATGTTAGTAATGAAGTTATCCATGTTTTTGGTTAATTTAAATTTAAAATTAATTTGCAAATATAATTTTTTTGTATAATTATTTAGAAGACTTAATGTAATGACATTTTGGGGTGAAGAAGAATTATCGGTAGGCGTGAGGTATTTTCCGGCCAGACATTTCTTACTTGTCAAACAGCAATAAAAAGGTTGCTCTGAAAGAGGGAAGCCTTGTCGTATTTTGGTGGTATTCTTTTGATTACATTTACATTACATTAAATGTAAATGTAATGGTTGAGAACATATTTAATGCAAATTTATTATATTGATTGCAATTATTGTTTGATTTTATTTAACTTACACTGTATTTACATATTAATAATAACTTAAAAATATGGTTTCTACCCCATTCATTGAGGTGTTATAAAATTACATGTAACGGAATCTCCTTTGCAGTTTTTTCACTTTTACTTGAGAGGCTGTATGTAGGTGACGGCGTAATATCGTCAGAGCTCGTTTACGATCAAGCGTGGCATTATACTACGCGGGTAACGCGGAGAAACACGCGCAAATGCTCATTTTCAAAGACGTTAAAACGTCACGCGTTTATAAATCAAACCAAATTAATATTCAAATGGTTTTAGCTTCAGTTCTTTATTTGCTCATAAGTTATAGACTATAGTCATGCAAACACAGTTGATAACAGACACAGTGAACAAGACCTAAAAATTCAGCTAAATTTAAGTACTTATGTTTAGCTGTTGTTCACGATAAAATATACAGGAATAATTAAGAAACACTTATACATACTTTCGAATCAGTCATTGAAAACGTTAAATAACATACCACAAATTCATAACCATGTCAAGAAAGCTAAAGATAAAATTAAGAGTATAACGTAACTTTATGTCAATCAGGTAATATTAAAAGCTATGCACAGAAGTCAACAGAAAATAATAATAATAATTAACCGAAAAAGTATAGTGAGAATGTCAGTAAGATAAAAAAAAATTGGATCAAATATCAAATTAGGTATTATGTCAATTAAAAATTCTGGCATAAAACTCATTTAGACTGTAGAAGGGCCTTGTTAATAAATATTTTTGTTAGTTTTATACTGAACATTGGTACTTAATTTTACAGTATTTTTAATATCTAAATAAATGTAAATAAATGATTTAATTTTCACGTTTATTATCTGCTTAATTTTCTATATAATATCTTCCCTTCAGGTAGGAACCCATTTTCAGCTAAGAAGAACTTTTACAGGAGCTTCAGATTTCAGCTAGGATTTAGGTTAAGTTCAGAAGTTCAATAAACGAGGCCTAATGCACTGCCCGCTGCCCGCGATTTGAAGCAATATCGTTAATACGACTGACTAGCCGTTGCGCCATTAATCAGAGTTAATTGACATTTATAATCAATCATAAACTAATACTAATCGTTCTGTGCAGAGCACGGCTTTTCTCATTAATCGGGCCGTTAGAGTAATCTTGGAGCAGCTGTGACGGCCGGCACTCTCCAATCGATACTTAAATTAACCTATATAAAATACAACACTTGAAATTTGTTCAGAAAGCCTTCAGTCCTTCACTCTTGGCTGTGCGTATTTATATGACGTATTAGTACCTAATAAATACATCATGATGTTACCAGTGTTTTCAATTTCAGCTAACGCGCATGGCGTTGTGTGTGTGCGAGACGCACCTATGACTGGCTCTGGGCTGGGTAGAATTGAAGGGAAATCCTGCACCTTCGGCGTTGGTCGTTACGGCTTAGCAGGAACTTGTTCGGGTCGGGGTTCTGAATTGAAAGGCTTGTTTACTTTTTCAAGTAATGTCACTTCGCTGCTACTGTAGGTACTGAATTTCATGGGGCCTGGCCGCCCAATTTATACTATCAAGTTACCTCGGCCGGACGCCCCTTCGCCCCGTATTTTTGGCGGGAAAGCGATTTGCGCGGGAAATTTTGGCGCGAAATGACATGTTCATTTATTACACTTCAATCTTACTCTAATACATTATTTACAGTGCTTATACCTATTTCTATGCTATTTATAATACATTATTACACGAGATCCCGCTCGTTCGGCGTCAAAATGCATCTGAAACGCGGGGATTCCGTGTCGGCCCGTATATACGTACCTCGTCCCCCACCTGAGGTATAAATACCGGGGTTCCCCCCTCGCTCGCCCATCAGTCGTTGCCTGACTGGCGCGCGAGTAGGATCTCTAGGTTTCCTTTAGTCTGTCAACATTTCTTAGTGGAAACTTAGTGTTGTCCACTCTTTATTTAGGAAACCAGCGGTATATTACCCTTTTTTTTACTATGTAGGAATGAAATGTGAGGCCTATTATTCTTTATTTCAGGTGCCAATTATATAAGGCAATAGTAGCGCAATGCCTATGTTATAAGAGGTTATAAGCTAGATTACAAGTTAGGTCGCGACTGACAATTTTATGTTTATAACGGGTTTTATTCTATGCCGTCCTGCACATCTCTCCCGCCGACCATCGTTCGGGTGAACGTTGGATCTTCTTTTGCGTGCAGGTTCTCAGGCTCCGTCGGCAGGATCACCAGCTTCTTGGTCGGTCTTCTGAAGACTCCGCCCTTGGTGGTCACGTCCACTGCTCGCGTCACGCCGTCGGGGCCCGGGTATATAGCTGTAACCCGGCCTCGTGGCCATGTGTTGCGAGGCAGATTCCCGTCGGCCACTAGCACGATGTCGCCGACGTTGATAGGCCGCCCATGACCGTAGGGCTCCCGCCGGTACTGGAGTGAGGGCAGGTACTCCCGGAGCCAGCGGGCCCAGAAGTGCTCGGCCAGGCGTTGGCTCGTCCGCCAAGTCGCGCGGCCGATGAGTGCGGTGTCGTCGAATGTCCCGGGGTTGGGGGCCCGGGTTGAGCCACCGAGGAGGAAGTGGTTCGGCGTGATGGCTTCTGGCTCGTCAGGATCAACCGCCACGTGAGTGAGGGGGCGTCTGTTCACTGTATATTCGGCCTCGGCGAGCAGAGTAGTCAGGGTCTCCTCGCTGGGGCGGCGCTCGTTGAGCACGGCGTGTAGGGCTCTCTTGACGGCTCGTACCATCCTCTCCCATGCCCCGCCCATAAATGGGGCTCCCGCCGGTATGAAGCGCCAGCTGATACCGCGTTGCGCGGCGTCGGTTTCGAGGGCGTCGCCGTAGGCCACGCGGAGCTCTTTGTCGGCAGCGTGGAAGTTACTTCCGTTGTCGGTCCAGATCTCGGTCGGGCAGCCGCGGCGCGCGATCATGCGTCGGAGCGCCATGACCGCGGAGTCCCCGCCGAGACTTGGTATTACTTCCAGATGTACTGCGCGCACGGTGAGGCACGTGAAGAGTGCCACGTACCTCTTCTGAGTCCCTCTACCGACGGTTACTGTTATCGGGCCAAACAGATCGAGGCCCGTGTAGGTAAACGCTCGCTGGTGGTGGGCGAGCCGGCACCGCGGGTGGTCGCCGGTGGGCGGCACTGACGGCATTGCTTTCTTTATCCGGCACGGCAGGCATCGATGCACTATCATTTTCGTCACGGGTCGCAGGCGTAGAATACTATAATATTGTTTACACTCGTTTATAGTAGCCTCGGCGCCGTTGTGTTGCATTTGCCTGTGTATAAAGTCTATATATAGCTTCACTGCCGGATGATTTCCATCGAGCACGGGTGGCCGTTTTTGTAGTTCGGTGATGTCCACTGCTGCGTTGATACGCGTCTTGATAACAATAACGTCGTTCACTAGTTCGACCGCCATGTGTCGTAGGCGGCTATGTGAGCCCGGTGGCTTATTATTTCTGAGGTCACTGAAGTCGTCATAGAATGACTCCAGCTGACTGGCGCGTATCACTAAGCGTTCCGCTTCACGTAGGTATGTGGCATCGAGTATTTTATACTTTCTATTATTTTGTAGCCCTTTAGACGGCGGCTGCGGCGGGGCGGGCTTGCTTCGTTTATTCCAGTCTGGATCGGCCTGTTTGTTCCGCGTAGTGCGCTTGTAATGTGCGCGCGCCTTGCGGGTTCGGCATAGGTCGATGAACTGTAATACTCTGCCTATAGTTCGCAGCAAGCGTTCCCACCTCGAGAATCGGGCCGGGTCTGGTAGCCAGGCGAGCGGGCCGGGTTTTCCCTTTACGACTGATATTGTGTGCACCTTTTCTTCACTTATTTCGGACTCGTGCGGTTGTGATGGCTCTGTGGGCCACGTCTCCGGGTCATCACGCAGGAAGGCTGGGCCCTGGAACCACCGATGATCAGTGTTGAACTCGAGCGGGACTGTGCGCGTGGCTTCGTCAGCGACGTTGAGCTTGGTAGGTACCCAGCGCCATTCTTTGACAGCCGTGTACTCCTCTATGGCGGCAATGCGGTGCGCGACAAAGGGCCGGTACGTGCGCGCCCCGGTCCTCAGCCACGCGAGTACTGTGCGGCTGTCGGTCCAGAATGTCTTCGTGTCTGGTTTGAAGTCGTGCTCTTCTATTACTGCGGCCGCCATTCGACTCCCCATCGCCGCGGCCTGCACCTCTAGGCGTGGGACTGATATCACCTTCAGGGGCGCGACCTTAGCCTTCGCAGCTATCAAGGACACGTGCACTCGCCCGTCGCCCGTAGTTATGCGCCAGTATAGCGCGCTTGTATATGCAGATTCGCTAGCATCGACGAAGATGTGCATCTCACGCTTGGTCGCGTCACCGTAGTAGGGGTAGGCGCGCGGAATCGCGAGGTCTCGCAATGCCCTTAGGTGCAGCGTCCACTCCGTCCATTGGCGCGCTAAGTCTGCATCCAGCTTGTCATCCCAGCCAGTTCCGCGCCGCCACACCTCTTGTAGGATTTTCTTTGCTATGATGGTTACCGGCGCCGCTAGCCCGAGAGGGTCGAAGATCGACATTGTTATTTTCAATATTTGCCTTTTGGTAGGCTCGATGTCGTCCAGGGCTCCGGGAGGTAGGCGGCTGAGGTCCAAGTTGAAGGTGAGTTCGTCGCTCGCGGGTTTCCATATTTGTCCCAGGATTCGTTCATTTTTCATTTCGCTCTTATTCAGTTCGACGGGCGCGGACGTGGCGTCCTCCGAAGTGAGGGCTCGGAGGACCCGCGTGGAGTTAGAGGTCCATTGGCGTAGTTCGTAATGGGCCTCTCTATGTATATCGCGTACATCACTTGACACTCGAATCGCGTCTTCTTCCGTTTTGAAGCTGTGTAGGTAGTCATCGACGTAGTGATGTCTTATTATTGCTTTGACGGCCTCTGGATGCGTTTCTTCGTGTTTCTGGGCGTTGACGTTCTTCACATATATTGCTATTGACGGTGAACAAGTAGCGCCAAAAATGAGTGAAGTCATGCGATATTCTTGCGGCGCGTCGTCGCCCCGCTGGTCGCCTCGCCATAGATAGCGCAGGGCGTCTCTGTCTTCAGACTTGACTTTCACTTGCATGAACATTTCTTTAATATCCGCCCCCACGGCGACTGGGTGTTGCCGGAAGCGCATAAGGACGCCCGGCAGCGACTGTAGGAGGGCCGGGCCTGTCAGTAGGCGGTCATTGAGCGACACGCCCCTTGTAGGCGCGGCGGCGTCGTGGACGATTCGGACTTTCCCGGGCTTGCTAGGATTCAGCACCGGGAAATGGGGGAGGTACCACACTCTCGATGACTTGGTAGGCGGCGCAGGCTCGGCGTAGCCCTTCGAGACAAGGGCGTCCATTTCTTCACTATATTTGCTTTTAAGCTCTTTATTTTTGTCGAGTTTCTTTTCTATGTTATGAAGTCTTCTCAGTGTATTTTCGTAGTTGTCAGGCAAGCGGCTGTCGGGTTGTTTCCATAACAGCGGTGCTTCATAATGGCCGTCGGCTGTAGTCTTTATTGACTGGGCTAGCATGATACGCGCCCGCTCTTCCGGGCTTGACTGGGGTAACTTCGGCTCGATAAGTAGGTTTTCGAGCGCGAAATATTCACTGAGTTGTAAATTCAAATCTTCATTTTTCTCGGCTTCTTCAATAGTGGTCAAGCGATGCGTCGCATGTACTTGTTTGCCTGTGATGCGTGTGTGTGCACCGTGTAGCACCCAGCCTAGCGGCGTTAGGGATGCCGCTGGCTGATGCCGCTGGCCGCGGCGTGTTTCATTACTGACGAGTAAATGCCAGTTATCTTGTCCGATTAATACTCTAGGTCTCGCTGACTCGTACCGCAGGCTATCTTCTATGTCGCATAAGTGTGCGCACTCGCGGAGATCCTCCTTCTTAACGGACTGTGGTGATAGGCTCAGATCGTCTATGGTATGCGCACCGACCCTATAAGGTTGGTCGGTGCCGCGGATGCTGAGCGTAACACGGCGTGATCTCGATGCGTCGATTTTTTCTTTCGTTATAGCTTCTATTTGTAGCGGCACTGTCGGGCCGTCCAGGCCTAAGTCGTTCGCGAGCCCTTCTTGTACAAGTGTTATCGTGGAGCCGTCGTCGAGGAGGGCGTAGGTCTCGACGGCTCCCGCCGGTCCAGAGACTGTGACCGGGATAATTTTCAGATAGGCTCTCGCTTCTCGGGAGGCGCGCGTCGATGTGACGGCCTCGTTTCTTTCTTCAATTCTTTGATAATGTAGCAATTTGTGGTGGAAGTATTCGCAGCCGTCTCGCTCGCACTTCGTGCGCTTGCATGAGTGCATCCTGTTCTTGTAGCGCAGGCATCGGAAACATAGCCGTTGATCTTTGGCTAGTTTCCACCGGTCTTCAACGGCTTTTTCGATAAACTTAGTGCATTTATCTATTGGGTGACCGGTGTTGTTGCAGGCGGCGCACTTAGGTGAAGGCTTGTCTGTGGTCGCGAAGGCTCGGTGTGTCCTTTTTGCAGGATGAGGATTTGCACCGTCGACGTTCTCGGGCTGCGCGTAGAGCGCGCAGTAGTCCGCCTCGCGTTGCAGGAAGGCTGATATCTTTATTAGCTCAGGCTCGTCGTTTTTCTGCGTATTCGCGTAGTCGAACCATCTGTAGCGTAGGGCGGGCGTAAATTTCTCCATCATTGCCCGTGTCGTCTCCGGGCTGTGTAGATAGTGAGCGCGGTCAAGAGCCTTGAGTGTGGCTATGACGTTGGCTACACGGCTGGCGAAGACACAGATGTCGAGCGGCCCGTCGTTAAGGCGCGGTAGGGCGCGTAAACGCTCGAGCTCGGCGAGGGCAATGGCGTCTGGGCGGCCGAAGCGGGCTTCTAGGCTTCTCATTACTTCGTCTGCGCGAGCGTTGTAAATGAGGAGGCTCTCGACGGCTTCTTTGGCCCTCCCTTTGAGGCATCTTCTTAATCTTGCTATATTATCCACTTCACTATAATTTGCAGTGGTTCCGTTGTAGGCGGCTTTAAATGATAGCCATTCTTGATGCGAGCCGCTGAATGGCGGCAACTCGGCGTGATAGCGTGATGACTCTCTCGGGCCGGCACGCGCAACGGTGGCGATGGCAGAGGCGAGCTCACTCAGGTTCACACTTTGTTGATTCTTCATTACTATGGCGCTATCTTCTTGCGCATTCGCTTGTGAATACATTAACGGCGGCGGATATGCGTCTGTTTCGCGTCGGCGCGGCGGCGTTGGCGCGAAAACGGGAGCGTGGGTTCCCCCGGCGGGGGGAGGGGCGGGGACGGCGGGGCGCACGGCAGCGGCGCCCTGTCCCGCGCCCTCGGCGGGGCTCCTCTCCCGAGCCTGCTCGGCGTACTGTGGGGTTGCAGGCTCGGGTTCTTCGATGTAAGGTGCATTGGAGATGGCGAGGACATGTCTCTGGCTGGTCTCGAGCCATTCATCTATGCGGCGTTCTTGTTGGACTGTAGATATTGTGCCGGTGTCATCGTCGCTGTCTTCGGCTTCTATGGCGGCTATGCGCGCTTGCGCGAGCTCCAATTTGATTCGGAGGGCTTCTTCTCGCGCTTGTGCGAGACGGCGGACGCGATGACTCGACGTTGTTTTCACCGATTTTGACGGCGGCCGTGCGGCAGGATGCTGGCTTGACTGTGGGGTTTCCTGCCGCAGTGTTGCTGCAGGGTGTAGGCTCTCCTGCAGCAGCGGGACTATGGGTGGCAGCGTTGACTGTGGGGTTTCATGAGGCAGTGTTTGTGACTGCGCGGCATCATGATGCTGCCCTATGGGTGACCTCGGCTGTGGGTCTGGACGAGGCGCCGGCGTCGCAGGAGTGCTCGTTCGTGAGGTTTCCTGCGAGGGCCTCGAAACTTCTTGAGTCGTAGCAGTTCCCGACGTGGACGTGGTTGCTTGTTCCAGCATGGCTTCTCTTATGTTCGCTGCGATAAGTTGACCGAGTGTGCGATTTCCTGCTTTCGATCTTGTAAGGGGCATCCTCTATGTAGAATCCGGTTTTCGATGGACCAGCATAAGCGAGACGCACCTATGACTGGCTCTGGGCTGGGTAGAATTGAAGGGAAATCCTGCACCTTCGGCGTTGGTCGTTACGGCTTAGCAGGAACTTGGTCGGGTCGGGGTTCTGAATTGAAAGGCTTGTTTACTTTTTCAAGTAATGTCACTTCGCTGCTACTGTAGGTACTGAATTTCATGGGGCCTGGCCGCCCAATTTATACTATCAAGTTACCTCGGCCGGACGCCCCTTCGCCCCATATTTTTGGCGGGAAAGCGATTTGCGCGGGAAATTTTGGCGCGAAATGACATGTTCATTTATTACACTTCAATCTTACTCTAATACATTATTTACAGTGCTTATACCTATTTCTATGCTATTTATAATACATTATTACACGAGATCCCGCTCGTTCGGCGTCAAAATGCATCTGAAACGCGGGGATTTCGTGTCGGCCCGTATATACGTACCTCGTCCCCCACCTGAGGTATAAATACCGGGGTTCCCCCCTCGCTCGCCCATCAGTCGTTGCCTGACTGGCGCGCGAGTAGGATCTCTAGGTTTCCTTTAGTCTGTCAACATTTCTTAGTGGAAACTTAGTGTTGTCCACTCTTTATTTAGGAAACCAGCGGTATATTACCCTTTTTTTTACTATGTAGGAATGAAATGTGAGGCCTATTATTCTTTATTTCAGGTGCCAATTATATAAGGCAATAGTAGCGCAATGCCTATGTTATAAGAGGTTATAAGCTAGATTACAAGTTAGGTCGCGACTGACAATTTTATGTTTATAACGGGTTTTATTCTATGCCGTCCTGCACAGTGTGTGTATGATAATCGTGTGCATATCGATATAAACGTCAACCAGGCCCGATGCAGTTATTTTGATGTGAAAACGAATACTAAGCTTGATTTTTTTTTTTAATTAGGTATTTCACCTCTTAATCCGATGAAATGAAAAAAACGGTGGAACCGACATACTCATTCGAAATAAATAAAAAACACACAATCCAACTCCGTGAAAAACACAATTCACAAAAGCAAATCGTCCAAAGTGCTACAGTCGCTCCGCTCGGTAATAATAAGTATTTAGCTGGCTGGGTATAAAAAAATAATCGGAGGCCATAAATTTTCTTTTCCATCTATCGATCCGAAATTAAATGGCCTCCGGAATGAGGTGAGCGATTACGAGTAGGCGGCCGCTGCCGCGCCGGCCACAACGACCCGTGTAATTGGCCCGCAACATCTCGCCAAAACTAATCTGCTCAAAAATAAACCTACACCGATTTCCAATGTCATTATGAGCACGATACCTACTGATATAGTGAAAGATATTAAGGTGGATAAAAATTTAAGTAGGTAATACATTGTTAAGGAACTTTACGAGTATTGCTCTACAAATGAATGGTTTTCTTTGCGTAACTACAGATTTTTATATGTGCATTGTATGGCTAAGGCTGAGTTCGACCAACTAGGAATAGAGTTTATTCCGAGATTGGTACATACAGTTTTACCTTTACCCAGGATTAAGTACCTACTTCAATTATGGACGAATAACCTACGAATGTCATTCTTTCACTTTGTTTTTTTTATAAGTAGGTATATCCTTTGTTGACAACAACCATCTGATTTTGTTGAAAAAATATAGGTACGTTTTAAATTTCGTAGTCATAACAAATTATAGGAGGTATGTATTAAGTTATAGTGATAGGTGAAGCCAATGTACAATGAAATACCACAGATATACTGATACGAAAATCATCCATTACTCGAATACACTAAACACATTTCTGCTTGAACTAATGGTGATGTCGGTTTTATAATGGAATCGCAATTAGCCATCTATCCGGAACTCCGATAGAGATGTGATAATGGCCGGTGATATCTGTCTGCACTGATTATTGAATGGATCGTTACGGTCCGCAACCCCGCCGCTTCATTGCCTACACAAACTAGCTTAATTAAAATACATGGGCTTACTGTTACTATTTTTATGAACCGTAACGTAAACCAATCTATCAATTTATTGTCCATCTTTATTTTATAACAAGCTTCATTGCTGCTTTTTAGGGTTCCGTAGCCAAATGGCAAAAAACGGAACCCTTATAGATTCGTCATGTCTGTCTGTCTGTCTGTCTGTCCGTCCGTATGTCACAGCCACTTTTTTCCGAAACTATAAGAGCTATACTGTTGAAAATTGGTAAGTAGATGTATTCTGTAAACCGCATTAAGATTTTCACACAAAATAGAAAAAAAAACAATAAATTTTTGGGGTTCCCCATACTTAGAACTGAAACTCAAATTTTTTTTTGTCATCAAACCCATACGTGTGGGGTATCTATGGCTAGGTCTTTAAAAACGACATTGAGGTTTTTAATATAATCTTTTTCTGAACTGAATAGTTTGCGCGAGAGACACTTCCAAATTGGTAAAAAATTGGTGTCCCCTCCCCCCTGTAACTTCTAAAATGAGAGAATGATAAAACTAAAAAAAATATACGATGTACATTACTATGCAAACTTCCACCGAAAATTGGTTTGAACGAGATCTAGTAAGTAGTTTTTTATTAATAAGTCATAAATCGTAAACCGCAATTTATTTAACGGAATCCTTTATGTGCGAGTCTGACTCGCACTTGGCCGCTTTTTTCAGACAGTCATCACTCATGAAAACGATTTTATCTCCACTTATAATAAATCTCTAAATTAAAAAAAGAATCAGCCAGTTTGAAACTAAGCTTATGTGTGGTACGAATGTTCTCAGCATCCCATGAACGGAAAAATATGAAACATTTTATATAGGTACATTATTATTCTAGCTGCAACTTAGGATAGTTTTTATCCGACTGCGACAATTAATTAATTTTCCGAAACTTCATTAAATTTTTCATTTATTTTTATTGAAATCAAACGCTGCTCCAACTGTCAGCTATAAGAAACGTCTAATTTTCGTCAAAATGGCGGAATTGCTTTGCCTTTCACTTATTAATAATTTAAATCCAGTCTACGATAGATCTTTACGATACACATGCCAAAAGTTAAACCATAAAAAAATATTCGATTGTGATAAGAGAACTTATATGCGCAAATGTCGCATTATGGCGTGATTTCAATTAAATTTTTCAACAAATTTGAACAATATAATTAACACGAATTTGTTTTTTTTGAATGGCAATATGCCATTGCTCTTTGCGCATTCTGCCAAAGTGCCTGCGGCGCTACCACGAAAACCAAAACTCGAAGTTCGTATAACTGCATCCCTGTCACTCGAGTATAGTTAGTGCGATAGAGATAGAGATACCCGAATATTTTCGAATTTCGAAGTTCGTGGTTAAGCTCAGGAATCGAAACTACACCCCGTAAGGCGCGTCCGCTGCGCCATGTTTTCGTGGTTTTTAAACGTCAAACATGTTTTGCCAATCAAAACAAAACCCTATTTGTTTGCCGAACCTGACGGAAAACATGTTAGATGTTAAAAAACATGGAAAACATTGGTGCAGCGGACCCGGCTGTAGGTAGACACTAAATAAAATAATCATAATGTATTTTCTCGAAAAAAGGATAATAGAGAAAAAATCAACGGAAGAGGTTATATGTATAGGTAATCACTAAGTTCCAAAATGTGATGTTCTATCCCTTTTCCACAAAACGCACCTGAAACGATTGTTTTTTATTATGACGCTCGAGGATCTTGACGTCACAGTCCCCGATCGTTTTCTCACTCTAACAAGCGACATTAAAACGGTTTTGAGATATTTGAATGGGATTTCCGTCATCTTCTATCTATCTATACCTACATATAAATGCCTATGTCCTGACTGACTCACCCACTCACTCATCAATGCACAGCCGAAACTACTGGGGCTAGAGAGTTGAAATTTACACCAGAACTACCTTTTACAAGAACAGATAAGAAGGGATTTTTGGAAATTCTACCCCTAAAGGGGTCAAATAGGGGTGCAAATTTTGTATGGGGGAAACTTTAATATTTTAGCAAGAAACTCAATACGTTGTAGAAAGCTTACTTATTAGAATACAAATAAAGTACTGTCAGCGTTTTGGAAAATTCAGCCTCTTAGGGGGTTAAAAAGGTTTGCAAAGTTTGTATGAGCGAAACTTCTTTTTGAGATAGAAGCTTAAAAGTTTGTAGAAAGATTACTTATTACAATACAAATAAAAAAACATCGTTTTGGAAAATGGTATGAAAATGGGGTACAATGTTGGTAAAGGGGATTTTTTTGAGCTAGAATCTCAAACCTTTTTAAAAAGATTACATTGTGGGGATATGTGTGGTCAGGTTCGAAGTTAGAACGCGTCGTTGTGAGTCAAGAGGTTTATTACGACTGAACTTAGCCCAGATACATTGATCTACCCACTACACCACCGGGGCTAAAAAGGAAAAAAAAATGTAATTTTACATATTTTTTTGTAAACACATTACAAAAGTAGTATTTAACGACATTATTCTAACATTGTCTTAAAAATAAGAATTGGATGTGTATCCCAGTATTATATATATATTTCTTGATACGGTTTGTTATACTATCCAATTTTGCGTCTTCCAGTCAAGTTTTTCGTCTATCATAACTCCTAGAAATTAAGTTAGAGGTGCATTTTGTATACTTGGTATATTAAGATTGTAGTTAGGGTGATGACTCGCTGCTGTGTTAAATCAATACATAGTATAAAACAAAGTCGCTTCCCGCTGTCTGTCTGTCTGTCCCTATGTATGCATAAATTTTTAAAACTACGTAACGGATTTTGATGCGGTTTTTTTTAATAGATAGAGTGATTCAAGAGGAAGGTTTATATGTATAATACAAACCATACATGCATGTATTATACACATAAACCCGTGCGAAGCAGGGGCGGGTCGCTAGTTGTATATATTTCGATTTGTCGAGATTAATCATTAGGTTATTAGAATACACTCAAGAGCAAAAGTTTCGGGTCACCCTAAATTAAATAACCGCAATAGGGAACATTACGCAAAGCTCTGCGTAGGGGGCGACACTTACACAACCCGTAAACAAACCGCCATGACGTACAATGTCATATTTATTTACCTAACAAACAATAACAAATAATTGATGAAAATGCGTTAAACTACAATCGTTTTATTATCATTCGTGTGTAAAATACCTGTACTGTGATATTAAAATGGCATCCTACAGCTATTTAAAGGTGGATGAGGGCTTTTTTTTGCTTTACGACGTATTGCCGCTTCCCATAGTTTTCGTATCATCGTTTCATGAATGATGCCCTTCATTCTTGCATCCAATTACGCAGCACTGATGCATTTTATTTATTGAAATATTTGATCCAGAGCTTTGAAGGACTTGTCAAAGTTGTCAAAAAAACTGTTTACTAATTGTGATAGTGCTGCACTCTGGCGGCAGAACATTGCAGTAATGTTCCCTATAGGATTTTTTTAATATTTCACACTAGTCTTATTGACATAATAAACTATTCTTCGTAATACCCAAATGTATTAGCAATTTCCGGGATCCTATCATAAAAATATCAACATCCAAAAATGTCGATTTTTGCGATATCTCGCTCCGTTAACGTTGTTTTTTCCATGGGTTTTTACGAGTCCGATTTGGTAACGTGTTTTTTTTTTACTGTTATTTCTGCAGATTAGATGTAAAATTTAATAAAGATCATGACAGGGTTAAAAAACTATACAACCTTGCACTATTTTAGGAAATATGACGGTATTTCATCGACCCGAAACTTTTGCTCTTGAGTGTAGATAGAGCCAATCCTTTACGCGGTGTCCTAAGTGAGCGAAATCCTCGCGAACGCGAAGCGAAGCGGCGTGGCGCGACGCGGCGCGGAAGGAACAAACAGTCGACAGCAATTGAAGTGTCCTACGCCTAACGTGAACGTGACCAATACAGGCGCGAAGTGCGAGCGGCGCGGCGCGAAGCGAAGCGGACGCGATCAGTTGCTGGTTTGATATTTTCGCGCGAATGAGACGCGGTGGCGCGGCGGCGGCGGTGCATAGTGGGGCGATTCGCGCGCACGTAGGACAAGACCACCGCATCGCATCTCATTCGCACGTCGCCGCATCAGATCGCTTCGCAATTTTGTTCGCTTTGATTCCCCTACGTAGCCTAACAATTTGAATGGTATTATTTATGTCTTGCTCGTGGTCTTTAAGTGTATTCGTGTTTTAATTAGATAACACTATAAAAACTAACTATACTAACTATATACTATTTATAATATTCATATCATGTGCATAAGAAATACAATGGTGGTTATTATGTCATTTATATATGTACTAGCCGTTGCCCGCGACTTTGTCCGCGTAGAACTTATACTTAGAAAATATAATGCAAACAAACTTCTACCATCTTAAGGGATGATTTCAGAGGCAAAAACTATTATATATCCTTCGAAGGGTCTCAAATTATCTCTATACCAAATTTCATCTAGGTACATGGATTTTATCCAAACTTTCACCCCCTATTTCATACCCTTAGGGAATGATTTTCGGGATAAAAACTATCTAATGTCATTCTTCGGGACTCAAACGACCTTTATATCAAATTTCATCTAAACGGGATTCATCCAAATATTCACCCTCCATTTCACCCCCTTAGGGAGTGATTTCCGGAATTAAAACTATCCTATGTCCTTTCCCAGGACTCAAGCTATTTCTATACCAAATTGTATTAAAATGGGTTCCATCCGAATTTTCACCCCTAATTTCACCCCCTTAGGGGATGATTTCTGGGGTAAAAAGAGACGCAACAAACCCCCTCTTAAAACTTTAGACACTTATAACTTAGTGATTACCTATATAGCCTCTTGCTTTGTTTTTTTCGAGATAATACAACATTATGATTATTTTGTTTAGTGTCTACATCCCTATTTTCGATAAGATAAGATAAAATAAGGTTTATTTATTGTCAGAACTGTGTACATTTAGTTGTTTTGGGTAAAATAAAGTCCAACAGCTTGCCCATTCGGGACGTACAATATTAAACTTAAAGCTAGTCAAATATACTAATACAATAGTATTTCCAAATAATTTTAACCATATTTACACATAAAATATTAATTTAGATCTATCCGACATCCGTATTTTCTTTTAAACCACGAACTTCGGAATTCAAAAATATTCGGGTATCTCTATCTCTATCGCACTAACAAATGACAGGAATGCAGATATACGAATTTCGAGTTTCGGTTTTCGTGGTTTGGCTGAATACGAAAAGAGCGCGCGCGCGTGCCATTCAAAAAAACCAAGTTTATATTGCTTCGAATTTGTTGATACATTTGTTGAAATTACGCCTTAATTCGACATTTGCGCATATAAGTTCGCATATCAAAATCGATTAATTTTATATTTGCTTTTGGTAGCTATGTGTCTCGTCAAGGTATATCGTAGACGGGATTAAAATTATTAATAGGCGAAAGAAAGGCAAAGCAATTCCGCAGGCATTTTGTCCGTAGTATTTCTTATTAGTCTGTGATTTTGACGTTACTTTTAGCTGACAGATGTGGCGGCGATATACTTTAAGAATAATAAATGAAAAACTTAATAAAGTCGTATATTACGGAAAATTAATTAATTGTCGCAGTCGGATAAAAACTATCCTAAGTTGCAGCTAGAATAATAATGTACCTATATAAAATGTTTCATATTTTTCCGTTCATGGGATGCTGAGAACATTCGTAACACACAAAGCTTAGCTTCAAACTGGCTGATTATTTTTTTTAATTTAGAGATTTATTATAAGTAGAGATAATAAGAACAAGATCGGGGCCATAATAATTCCTTGGGGAACTCCGTATTTGTTTTGTATATAAATCCAGACGAGTAGCTTAACATCTCGCTATTTTATTTAATACCGGTATGTCAGAATCCACACTGGCAAATGCCGCTGAACGTCGCGTCGAGTGCATGATACAGAACAATGGTCATGATAATTCATGCTGTCTAATATTAATTAGGATCTTGCGTACTTAGACTAGGGACGAGGTGGGGTTAACACATTCAGTGCCGGGAACACGACTATCGGGTGCCTACGCCGTAGTCGCTTTCCGCTACATACAGGGAAAACCAACCGCGTAGCGATTCTCGGCACTGAATGTGTTAATGAATAAGTGACTCCTCCGGGCTGAGGTGAGGCTAAACAGTAGTGTTATCGTTGCCGAGAACGCGGCGCGGGAGGGTTGGGCTGTGAACGCTACCGTCCACAAAAATGCTCGTAAAAATTGATTACTGACCGTAGCAAGAAAATGCAATCTGCTCGTTCCAGCATTCAGGGGGGCCGCTCTCTCGATGTTCGCGCGCCGCCCCGCCTTACCTGCTACACACCCCTCAACCAACGCTTTAATAGCTCGCGGCCCTTATTTTATTTTTCACTATGTTACTTCGTTGCTGCGCTCTTTAAATTGAAAGCTCAATTGAAAACGTAATTAGGTTGAAAGTAATTAAGTCTTTAAATTATTACGAATCGTGTTCACATTTTATTAATAGGCAGATATGTACCTACATAATTGTTCATAGAAAAGCGCGAGTCCGACTATAATGAACAAAACTGCACCAGTTTTATTAAAAAAGTTAGGGGGAGTCAATCTACGGCGCAGCACTTGAATCCGGCTGTTGCAGTTTGCTTCTATTAGTTATTCAATCACGCACGGGGTATGACTTATAGTTTTTTCGAGGAACCTCCCGTGGAATAAAGCAATGTTTTGATTTCAATCACGTTTATTTCCAGCGTGCAGGACGGATATCGATACTCGAGCAGAATCCGTATGTTGATTTTTTCATGATTTCCATCGAACCATTGCTTTTTCTGATGAACAAATATCAATATGGGGCCAACTGCAATTAGAGCATTATATTTGTAAAAATAACAGCCCAAGAAATACCATACCTAAGGACTGAAACGTCCTTAAAATTTTATTTGCAACCTGGTAGCTATACCTATAAGGTACCTGGTAGCTAGGGTTGTTACCAATTGCCATCCATCCGGGTTTCCCCGGATTTGTCCTAGTTTAGGGGGCGTCCGGGGTGCGTCCGGGCGGGGTTTCATTCGTAGGGTAAGTTTTAAAATATCTGTTGACATGTCTGGGTTCTAAGCTCCAAAATCCCGGGTTTTAACGTTTCTTGTCTTGGTAGCTTTTTAAGATGGCAACCCTACTGGTAGCTAGTAATCATAGTAATCATTAATTTAATTTGAAAATGCACTATTGACGATGTATCTAATATGGACTAGTTTTTTCCCGGAATAAAGTATTTTTTCTACTCCTGAACCGTTATCTGTCATTTATATAGGCTGTAGCTCAAATACAATGACACCACTAATAAGTCGTCGAAAAACTCTATGCTCTATGGCCCAAAAACGAACTGTTTAGCGTACTTTTTTGGTTCATACATTTTTCATAAAAGCACTGTTTAACTTTTTTTAAATCAGCCGCTATATTGCAGTGGTGCCAACTTCATAAACAAATATTTCGAAATAAAAGTATTTATTTACGATTAAACATTTGTATATTATAAATTATTTACTACAATAATAATAAATCATCATCTATTGTGTGTTAAATTACATGTTTTATAAATTATTGGTATTATTTATGAAAATAAACAGTTCGAATTCGGTCGGGGTCCGGATTCTGTTTGGTTCGGATGGCAAGTGCAAACAAATTAAAAACAAAACAAACCATTAGCAAGAGGTGTCACATTTCCAATTTCCCACCAAAATACAGTTCAAAATGAAAGGACGAAAGATGATAAACTATTAGTCCTAAACTATTAAGATTTTATTCGTGTTTGTGAAGACAAAAGTGTACGTTCCTTTTAAAATGGTCGAAGAAATTAATAACTCCACCTACTGAAGTAATTGCGCGAGTAGGTAGCAAAAGTACGAATAGAAAACTTGCCGCCTGAAAAGTTTAACTATTCTGTAGTCTGCTATTTATTTTAAATTTGTCGTAGAAAAAGTATTGTATGCAACTGTGTATAACTGGTCTAAAAACACTCGTGGCGTCTTTAATTGCGATGCTCGCCAAGGTTCGCATCGCAACCCACGCCACTCGCGTTTTAAGACCCTTCTTATAGAACAGTTGCATAAAATACTATTAATATCAATTCTATATGGAAAAAAAGTTAATTGCTGTTTTATAATCATTAATCATAATCGTTTATTGCACCATGGTAAAATAAAAGTTATTACAATATATAAAAGTGTCTTATGGACCCTGGTCGGGTAGGTATAGCAATAGTATTTTATCTATCCAAATATCATAAACCCTCCATGATGCGTTTAAGAACCGCACATTATGAGCACCATAAAATAAGACTGTTTTGTTAGAACAAATTTTTTATCTGTGTAAATGTTATTATTGCTAATATTATTACTCGATTTCGATAATATTATTTCATTCAAATTTCGAACGTCTCAAAAACAAAGAAATTTGATTTAACCTCTATTCTAATATCAGTCGAGATGACGTTTAGTTCGAAATGAATTGTCAATTTGCATACAAATTTGACAAATGTCGCACGTAAGTAAGATATCGAACGATATGACAGTTGGATCCGACTCTAGTTTGTCTCTGAATTAAAAAAGAACTATGACAGCTAGCTGCCAGAAAACAACGCCGCGATGCCGGTCATAATATGCGGCTCCTGAATGCATCCAAAGACTACAATATACATACTGAGATAGACAGGCAACTCGACCAAATTGAGAAGGCATTTAATGCTTGCGTATACAGGCGCCATCTCTTCTGCGGTAGTTACAACTTTTCTTTGAATGTACAAAACATACAAAAAGTGCGTCGGTCGTAGGGATTGAACCCCGGATCATCGACTCCAAATACAACCGTCTGTACCCCTAGGCTACTGATGCCTTGTGACAATGCGGCGAATTTTGAAATACCTTGACAGCCTAGCCTAGCAATCGCTAGAGCTTCAGAGAGTTCGCCAGCTATCAAGAAGGTGGCACTGTTTTCAATAAGAAACTGGATTTGCATTAAGTTCTAAGTTCGCATAGCATGAATGCATCATGGAGGCTTATGATATGTGGATAGATAAAGTAGTGTATGGTATGTAACTGGCGCGACTGTACCTACCACTAAGTGTTGCATAAAATTTTAAATTTAAGGCTATTTTTCTTTTTTTAGTCGTTTGAAATGCATCGTTATGTAATGTACCTAATAACTTCTTAGCAGCTGTTTTAATTTTCCAATTCTCTTTGCTTACTGTCTCATCTATTATCGGCAACGTTCTAGATGTTTATTTTCCAGGAAACTATTGATCTGTTTTTATACTTAATTGTAAGACTGTTTGTTTCTGAATAATAATAAAAAAACTAATAATAACGATTTAATATTTAGTGTGTAAGTATGCATGCTGCATGCTATTTTGTGGCTATTTGTATGCCTTAACAGGCAAGACATAGTGATACAATTCATAAACTAAAACACCGATGTATATACCTATGTTTAAAAAATAAAATATGTTGTATTTGTATCTTGGAACAATAAAAAATAAAAATAAATTAGAAACTGAAGTTTATGGTGTTTTTTAGGGTTCCGTACTCAAAGAGTAAAACGGGACCCTATTACTAAGACTTCGCTGTCCGTCCGTCCGTCTGTCTGTCACCAGGCTGTATCTCAAGAACCGTGATAGCTAGAGAGTTGAAATTTTCACAGATTATGTATTTCTAATGCCGCTATAACAACAAATACTAAAAACAAAATAAAATATGTTTTTAAGGGGGGCTCCCATGCAACAAACGTGATTTTTTTGCCGTTTTTTTAGATAATGGCACGGAACTCTTCGTGCGGTGCGCGAGTCCAACTCGCACTTGGCCGGTTTTTAATTTTTTTTTTTGTTTTTTTTTTATGTTGATGTTTCCCTGTCCACATAACGTCACTCTTAAAAGATTAATATACATAGGTACGTCAACTACCGCAGCAGCCCATTTGTTCGAAAGTTGTCTTAATGCCCTACACTTATTGCTGCTATAAAAACAATAGACATTTTTAATTAATGAAGGTCTTCTGTACACAAATATACATAACAAGAGCCGTATAATTGCTTCACAATTTATTCACAACTCCAACGAGCCCCGTGCCTCGGTGAGAGAAAAAATAGAGAGAGCGATAGATCACTCCAGTTTTCCTTTAATGGAGCATAAATAAATAAGTAATTAAAACGTAGGCGGCTCTTAATGTAGGCAGACGAAATGCTTAATCTGTACGTTTGTGAGTAGCCTGAATAATGGAGTGACTCTGCCATGAGGCGCGAGCTAGGCCAGGGGCAGCGGGGCACTGCGCAGATCAAAAGGCCCGCCTCACTGAGACTGACCGACGACCTGGCGCCCGATTTTTGACTTTCGACTTTCGAGCGCTCGATAATTAAATACAAGTAGATACGATTATAGTGTCCAATTTGTAGGCACTTACTTTCTACCGATAGAATAGGGAACATTACGCAAAGCTCTGCGTAGGGGGCGACACTAACACAACCCGTAAACAAACCGGTGCCGGTTAATGTACGGCCCAATAATTGGCATCCTCTATATCTATGTCTCTTTTTAACTTATACAAAAAGAGAGAGATAACGATAGATGGACGCGTATTATCGGGCCGTACATTAACCGGCACCAACAAACCGCCATGACGTACAATGTCATATTTATTTACCTAACAAACAATAACGAATAATTGATGAAAACGCGTTAAACTACAATCGTTTTATTATCATTCGTGTGTAAAATACCTGTACTGTGATATCAAAATGGCATCCTATAGCCATTTAAAGGTGGATGAGGGCTTTTTTTTGCTTTACGACGTATTGCCGCTTCCCATAGTTTTCATATCATCGTTTCCTTCGGAAATGAATGATGCCCTTCATTCTTCCATCCAATTACGCGGCACTGATGCATTTTATTCATTGAAATATTTTCTTCACTATTTGATCCAGAGCTTTGAAGGACTTGTCAAAGTTGTCAAAAAAACTGTTTACTAGTTGTGTTAGTGCTGCACTCTGGCGGCAGAACATTGCAGTAATGTTCCCTATTGAACACGAGTGGTCTATTCCACTCGTTTTTAAATTTCTATCGCTATTTCAAAATAGCATTTAATTTTTTGACAGTTTTCGAGTGAAAGACTCGAGCGCTCGAAAGTCAAAAATGGCGCCCGGGATGATGGGATCATAAAGGGGAGTAGCTAACAGCTATAGTTTTTGAAACTCTAAGGCAATAAAATTAACTTGCTGCCTGCGTGATGGGCACCCTGCCAAGAGGCCCAGGTCTCGCATTTAATAAGTTATTTACTTACTTTACTTATTTTAATATAATTTTGTTTTAGTCTTGTGTTTACATTTTTAGTTTCTTAGCTACATCTACACTTATAATAAATCTCTAAATTAAAAAGAGAATCAGCCAGTAACATTTCAAACTTTTTTTGTTACGAATGATCTCAGCTTTCCATGAACGGATGAACATGAAACATTTTTTACAGGTAGATTATTATCCTGACTGCGACTTAGGATAGTTTTTATCCGACTGCGACATTTAATACATTTTTCGAAACATTTGACCTCATTGAATATTTAATTTCTTTTTCATGAGGGAAATCGCCGCCACATTTGTCAGCTTTATGAACGTCAAAATGGCGGTATTGCTTTTCCTTAATTTCACCTATTAATCATTTAAATCCCGTCTACGATAGACCTTCACGTGACACATATCAAGAATTAAAGCATAAGAAATTAATCGATTCTGATATGAGAACTTATATGCGCAAAAGTCGTATAAAGGCGTAATTTCAATAAATGTTTCAACAAAGTCGAACAATATACGTAACACAAATTTGTTTATTTTTGAATGGTCCGCGCGCGCTCTTTGCGCATTCAGCCAAACCATGAAATCCGAAACTCGAAGTTCGTATATCTGCATTCCTCTCATTCGAGTAATGTTAGTGCGATAGAGATAGAGATACCCGAATATTTTCAAATTCTGAAGTTCGTGGTTCGGTTAAAAGAAAATACGGATGTCGGATAGATCAAAAACAGGGGTGTAGACGGACATTTTTAAAAATTCGTGTACCCAATTAGCGTGAGTTGTTAAATAAAAATTAACTCAGTGTCAGTTTTGTAACGAAAGTTAAGCATACAAATGCTGTCAAACTGAACTTTTTTCGCATTTAAATAAGGTCTATATGCATATGATTTATATATTGAAAAGAAAAAGTAAATTTTTATACAAACTAAATACTTAATTGTCGTTACAAAACTGACACTGAGTTAATTTTTGTTTAACAAATTATGCTAATTGGGTGACCGAATTATTGAAAATGCCCAGACACTAAATAAAATAATCATAATGTTGTATTTTCTCGAAAAAGGACTTAAAATGTAGTCAAATGGAGAAAAAAAAACGCAAGAGGTTTTATAGGTAATCAATAAGTAATAAGACGTGTCCAAAATTGTAAGAGGGAGTATGTTCTGACCCTTTTCCGCAAAACGCACCTTCATATGAAACTATTGTTTTTTATGGTCGCACCACACTTCGGAGTGTATGCCCAAATATTATTCGTGTTGCATCTTTTTCCTTCCTACGGCAAACAAAAGAGAGGCAACGACGCAACGCGGACCCCCAAGTGTGGTGCGACCATTACTATGACGCTCGAGGATCTTGACGTCACGGTCCCCGATCGTTTTCTCACTCTAACAAGCGATATTAAAACGGTTAATATTAAATCTTTTGTAACTTAGTTTGTACGTAGCTGCAAGGCCAAATACATGTACAAACACATTTCACGATGCATGAGACTATATTGTTTAGTACCTAATTGTAAAGCAAAAAACAAAAAAAATGTACCAAAATACTTTCTTTTTGGTGCCCAAAACTTTGACTCCATTTACCGGCGTCCGTTGGTTTCGGCGAACTGTCAAATGTTTGTGGGTGACGGGGAATAAGTTTTGCTACGTAAAAATAAAGACTAGCACACAGTTCGTTCGGAAACTACAGAAATAATGCAAATGGCTCTTTCAAAACCTGGCTCCTTCATACCACTTCTGCCCTACTTATTTCATTGATAATCCGCTAAACATTATATTTGCTTTCATTTCCGTTATCTATAAAATATTAACTCTCTTAAAACTGTTAGTAAAAACTGTACGTTACAAAAAGCAGGCGAGATAACTTAGTTTGCACTACGCAAACTGAGGGGAACAGGAGTAAAGCCGTTGAAAATCGAAACAAAAATGTCTGCCATGGTTCCTGGTTAATCTTATTAAGTCTGCTCCTAGCGGTGGGGCCCCACCCGCGCCGTTAGAAATACAATACGGATAGCCGATGCCTCGGAGCTGTCATTACGAGTACCTACCTACATTCTGACAGGAGCACACGACAAATCATCATAGGTACTTACTGTAAATTAAAAATGATCGGGATTAGAAAAATTGGATCAAAGATGTAACTTAATTATGGTTAATTGGTTTTGTTAAGTATACATTTTGTTAATATGTTCGTTCTTGGACGACATAAAACATTAGGTATTAATCAATGATTTAAGGCTGAAGCAAGATCTTGAAATAAACAACGTGATGGATTTGAAAAAAAAACCGGCCAAGTGCGAGTCGGACTCACGCACGAAGGGTTCCGTACCCATTATCTATAAAAAACTATTTAATTCTGTGTTTTTAGTATTTGTTGTTATAGCGGCAACAGAAATACATCATCAGTGAAAATTGGGACTATCACGGTATAAGTGAGATACAACCTGGTGACAGACAGACCGACAGACGGACGGACGGACGGACGGACGGACAGCGGAGTTTTAGTCCCGTTTTACTCTTTGAGTACGGAACCCTAAAAAACACAGATATTTTTACGTGCAAACTCTCGATCATTGCAGACACCAAAAACGTAAAAAGACGTTTAGTAAAATTTTACAATTTTTCATAAGTACGAGTTAATAATAATTATGATCGTCAAATAGAATATTGAATCGTAATAAAATGTCAAGTTACATAGGTATGGTTCAAATAACAACTGCCTTATGTCTAGGCAAAAATAATTAAATGACTAAGTTATTATCACATAAAGATCGTCAGATAACAAACTATACCTAAATAAACGAAAAATTAAATAAAAAATACAAATAACGATATAATAATAATTTACAATGTCAAAAACAGTGATATTATTAATGTTTAATGTCCATAATATATTCCTTTACTGAATATAATGGGTTTCTCAATAAAAAGATTCTCAGTTGGCGTTCGTATGTTTCGTCAGATGACTCCGTTCGCAATATATGTAATTACAACGATAGAGCTTTTGATTGCATACCTTCTTTGTTAACGTAATAATTGCCTACCTACGCACATGTTTGTACTGCGCTGGAATCAGAATACAATATATAATAGTTATTTATGATACAAGTGCGGAAAGTGTTTTTGATCGACACGAGTTGGGAATTACCTATCCGCACGTGTATCATACAACATTTTACAACGCATCATGCGAGGAAATAAAAAAATATGCATAAAAGGTGAAATTTTAATTGTCACGAACTCACGAAATCTCATTCCCGCATAGTGTGCGGGAATATTGTACTGAAATCCATTCCGCACGGGCAGGTGCAGGCCGGTTTATGTTGAACCATATAAAGGGGCACATTCAGAGCAAGTGCATTGTAAATATATATGTCGGAGAAGGGGCATTGCGAGGTGGTGAATAGGGATTGGGATGATCTCCGTCACTGTCCATGTTCTTCGTAATTCGACACAAATAAAAACACACTTCAACTGTCCTTTAATTAGATCCACTCATGAGACTACAAAATTATACAGTGATTGATTTAATATTCACGGATAGAACGTTACGACTCGCATAAAGTGTAAACTCAATCGCCGTTGAAAAACCAAAGTGTGTACTTGTCAAGTCTGACGGCTCTTCTCCCCACGTACCGTCATGGCAATATTCCGCAAGTGTAACATTCCTTTACAAATCAAATGACAGACTAAGCAAACGAATTACTGAAAGAACGATTGTTGGCGCGCTTTGTAAACGCAGTCCAAATGTCATTGTGGCAGCGTCACTCCGACATATATATGTCGCAGGGAAATGGCCAAAACAGAGATTTGAACAAATCTCTAAGGGATATGACCAACTCACGCAGGATGTTAAAATGGCGAATCCATTTTATCATTTGCCTAGAAAAAAACTGTCATTTGATCAAGTCCCTGAATCTGTTTAGTGAAATCAGCCAAAAAAGGCAACTCGTTTTTTCATTTCACTAGATTTGTTCAGTGATTTGATAAAATCCCTGAAACACGTCAGTGAGTTGACGAAACGAAATCGCAAAGTCAACTCGTTTTATCATTTCACTAGACGCGTTTAGTGGTATGATAAATTCTCTACTGTAACATGGTATCGGTGATTTGATCTCTGAACTGGTTAAGTGTTATTCTACAATTAAGTTTGATCAAATCTCTCACATGATTTAGTGATATGGTAAAATAAAATTTCAAAAGTAGGTCTTAAATCAGCTTTTTTAATCGCTTAATCGTGGTTGTAAACCGGAATATAATAATTTTAACGGGATGATATCTACTACAAGAGGTCTTGTACCAACGATTAGAAATCGTGTTTAATGCTTGTAGCATCTGTATTTTTTAAACTTTACCGTTTTTATTTCATATTTCTGAACAATGTTCAACGAACATCATAAGTAGGTGTAATTAACAGATTAAAGTGATTTATGAAACACCAGTTAGGAATTTCTCCCTCGGCCCGCTGTCACGGGCGCCCGACCCGTTCTTTTTGTACACCGTTGTTTAACGGCGAGCGTTTGTTCTACGCGATGTACACAGAACTGCGGGACACCTGAACAAACAATACTTTAATTCCATTAGTTTGAGACTCACTTTGTTTTCAAGTTACTTCCTGCTACAAACCTTTAAGTTGTTTGATGTTAACTTCCATAGGTATCCACATTTGTTGGTTACGACCACAGATGTTACGACCTACGTTTTTAGGGTTCCGTAGCCAAATGGCAAAAAACGGAACCCTTATAGATTCGTCATGTCTGTCTGTCTGTCTGTCCGTCTGTATGGTCACAGCCACTTTTACCGAAACTATAAGAGCTATACTGTTGAAACTTGGTAAGTAGATGTATTATGTGAACCGCATTAAGATTTTCACACAAAAATCGAAAACAAACATTAAGTTTTAGGGTTCCCCATACACAGAACTGAAACTCAATTTTTTTTTCATCAAACCCATACGTGTGGGTATTTCTATGGATAGGTCTTCAAAAATTATATTAAGGTTTCTAATATATTTTTTTTATAAACTGAATAGTTTCCGCGAGAGACACTTCCAAAGTGGTAAAATGTGTCCCCCCCCCCTGTAACTTCTAAAATAAGAGAATGACAAAACTAAAAAAAATATATGATGTACATTACCATGCGAACTTCCACCGAAAATTGGTTTGAACGAGATCTAGTGAGTAGTTTTTATTTAATACGTCATAAATCGTAAACCGCAATTTATTTTACGGAACCCTTCATGTGCGAGTCCCCTCTTGCAAGCAGATGAGCTTGCAAGAGGGGACTCTACAAATCACTTTGTAGGTCCAGAACCATTTGTGGGACTCTCGCAGGGGACCATAATAGCGGCCTTTAAAGCCTACGCCAAAACCAAACACCAACACGAGTGGAGGAATGAGGCTGGCTTAAGGCACTCTAAGCTCTTCATAGAAGGAGTGGACTCTGGCTGGACCAGAAAACTTTGGAAATCCAGTAGGAAGCAACTCAGAATTATATCTGGGGTGTTCACAGGTCACTTCGGGGTCAAGGATCTCTTGGCCAAGATGGGACTATCTGATAGTTTAGACTGTAGAATGTGTGGCGAGGAGGATGAGACTATGGAACACTTATTGTGTGAATGTCATGCCCTTGCCAGACAAAGAATGAACTACTTTGGTAACGGTTACCCGCAACCAAAGGAATTCAAGGTGCTCCCGGTGAACTGCATCATCCGCTTTGTGGAAATGATGGAGCAAGCCTGGGAGCAGGTATAAAGGAGAGGGCAAATGCACAAAAGATCCCACTGGGTCGAAGTGCATCCGAAAGGGCCCTCACCTAGATAAGATAAGATAAGATAAGATGTGCGAGTCCGACTCGCACTTGGCCGCTTTTTTTCTTTACTCTCCTCCAAACTATGTGCCTACTTATATGCCACATGGCGGTGGGGTTAACTATCCTCATTTCCTTTAATCCACTTATCCTCCTCGACATGGTATATGTAAGTTATATCATCACTAAAAGAGGGGTGACCCTCGCAATCCATACTAAAATATGTCCTCTAGTCACTTGCCACAACAGTTTTGCCCTATTGGACTTTGTCATATCGTTCAATAGTCACACCACAGCATGCATGCATCAGAGCATGAGAGATGAAAAACAAATTTAGTCCAAAATGTATTAGGCGAATCATAGCAACGTTAGAACAAAATCATCGTTATGACAGACAGCGTTATGGAATACAAAAATAGGACAAAAAACGGTATTGATTCCAATATAGACCCCTAACAGAGATATTTCGAGATAATATAACATATGCACTTGCAGCAATTTTAAATAAATAACGAAAGATGGATGATAAATATTAAATACACCTTCATTGTAAAGCGGGTTTTTCCCAGGGCCGCTAAATCCGCTAGGCGCGAAGCCATTTTCTACGCTCAGTAAACTTAGAAACTGGGCCAAAGTAGGCTTTTGCGAAATATACGGGAAATTCTCCCTCGCTATATTACAAGAACTACTTTTACGAAACTTCTCACGTGACATAAAATAATAATGTAAATTACAATCCTTGTTTCAAAATGTGTTTCTATTTTCGCATTCATGCGCGGCGGTAACCCAATATTTCTATTTTAACGTTAAAATCTCCAAAGTACGGGGTAAGTGAATATAGAACACAGCACGTCAACTGACAAACGCACGTAGGTAATATTGTTGTTCCCTTTTCGTGGCATTGTATCTCACAAGATACACATTTGTTGATGCTCTTTTTGCATTATTTTTACAGATTTTTTTTAGTCTACAAGGTGCAAACGAGGCTCGAGCACACCATTTTTTGAAGTGGATACTTCTTTGCTCGCGTTCTTGTATATTTAGGGGTACAGTTCAAAATGTATCACGTGACTTCCGGAATAACTTTTTGTAGAGAAGCCTAATCTGATTTCAAATAATTGTTTGTTACATGTTTTAATTCTTCGTTATTTGCCATTAGTTGTTAATCATAAAATGTTATTTAGTTTATGTGGCGGACAAGTAAATAATGCTGACATGACCGCCCGCGCCCTTTTCAATGTATCGCGTGTCAAATGAGCTACGTCAATCAATGTTGCCATATATACCGATGTATCTGTACTTATACAGATTTTAGTGAATTAATTCAGACATAATTATTAGGGTCCCATAGAAGTAAAGAAGTATCCACTTAAACTTAATTAACGGTTGTATCTTCGACACAACCCGCTTCTTTTTTTAATTTGCTAAGAAAAGGGTTAATTTTATAAAACGGTTGTACATATAAAGCTGGAAACGCACAGACAGCGCTGGCGGCGCGGTGCGGTGCGGCGCGGAGGCGGTGCCGGTTGTAATGTTCCTGCTAATATGAAAGGGTCCGCACAGAATACCGCGCCACGCCGTGCCGCACCGCGCCGCTCTATGCGGATCCTTTCATACTAGCTCAAACATTACAACCGGTACCGCCTCCTCGCCGCACCGCACCGCGCCGCCACCGCTGTCTGTGCGTTTCGGCCTTAAAACCTATCCCGGTTCCACACAATAAAGAATTTAAACTAGATATAAATCTCTTCCTTTGCAAATTGTATAGTGTGTTCACGTTTTACAACACGGTTAATTCCTTGACTCTCGTCTAACTCACTCTCCACTCTCTGCCCCAAGTTGCCTTGGATACCTATATAATCATCTTGATAATAGTATTTACTTATATTATGGAAAACCGCTAAGCGTAGCACCCGACGCGGAACTGCATTTGCATACCCATTTTTGGCATTCAATCGCTGAATCGTAATTGGTAACGTACGATTGAAGCGGATTTAAAAAATCTGCAATCCGTCCAAGTTCGTATTGTCGTTTAGAATTGTTGGGGATTGTAGTCAGTTGCCTTTTGAAAGCACTCAATATATAAAGCTAGACAATTTATTCACTCTATTGATTCCGGTTACTCACTGATGTGCCGACGGAAAGTTTCCTAGGTATGTTGCGAAATGTTTCTGCAATTTAACATAGGAATTTTTTTTTTGTAAGGGACTTGAAACTTTCTATTTCCAACATGGAAATGTATGTACTGATAAGCATAAAACTGTAACTCTTATACATAGTGTATAAGAGTTACATTTTTATGCTTCTCAGTACGTAAATTTCCTTAATTTCTTGTGAAAATTTCTAGAAATTTCCGTGAACTTTTCCAACTTTTTGGAAACATTCCGCAATTTGCACGTCACTAATTCCGGTTACCTACTGATTAAGGACCGCTCAAGGCCTAAGTAGTAGTAGGTAATTTTCTGGAACAACACTTTGGCTTCTCGCTTACGGAGTGCTTTCGTGTTTTGGAATTTTGGAAAGCACGTTAAGCTGCTGATCCCCGTTGTGGTCAACAGCAGTCATTAAACAAAAGTAAGTTTTCCGGGCGGCTGGAGAACTTCTATCTGTCAAGTTACTCGCAGTTGGGTACTCGCCTTGAGTCCGCGTGAGGTCTAAATAGTTTCCGTGTTGGTTTGGAAAGACCTTTGGCAGTCGCAAAAGCGTAAATAAATGACAGTCCTTTGACAGGAAATATACCTAACTACATACATACATCATCATCATCATCATCATCATCATCATATCAGCCGAAAGACGTCCCCAGCAGTGGATAGGCCTCCCCCAAAGAGTACCACAACATACATACAACATACATGGCAAATTTTGTATTCAATTTAAAGCTGATAAAATAAATGATATGACATTTTTCCTTGGCAAATACTGCCGTTGCCGGCATCACGGAAACAAATCGAGTAGATACCTTGTAAGAGCATAATTTCCCGTCATGTCTGTGTATATTTCCTGTCAACAGGCTGCCATGTACGCTCGCCTGCAATCAGTTTGAATTACTCTTAATCAATCTCGAGCCATTTTCTTCATGTTTCCGTCGTTTTATGTAGTTTTGCCATAACCGATGCATTCGCAAATTGCTTTCCTACAACAGCAACAAAATCCTAGAAATTCTTTGCGTGTACCTGTACTTCAAAAGATAAAAACCAAAAGCCATTTTCTGCTTGACGAAGATGTCGTCATTGGATAATTCAACAGAATATAAGTTCATAGATATTAAGTAGGTTAGCTTAGATTAGTAAAAAATAAGGTTAGTATTTATTTATACACAGTAAATGTTTACTAAGCTGAAACGTCTGCAAACGAAATTGTAAATTCTGACCATAGTAATTTTTTTTTTATTACTTTGATGTTTGCAACGGAACATGGTTTTCGGGAATATGAAATTCGGAAATAGTATTTTTCACAATAGAGAGATTTTAGTCGAGTACCGTGTTTAGGCCACGAAGCTTGCTGAGTGGCCTAAGTAAGGTACGAGATTAAAAAGCTTGATTATAACACTATTGTGAACAATACTTTTTGTACGAGTTCATTAAAATTAATTTTCACTTCTCATGCTCTAAAAGTTCGTCTTTATGTCGTGCGTAGGCGACATAAAGTCGCTTTTTATGCTCTAGAGCATAAAGTAAAATCTTCGTCGAAGACCAAGGCAATCGCTGCAACAGCCACACGAACATCTTTAACTTCATACAACAACCTCTTTATTTTATTTCGTTTCGTTCGTATTCTAAGACCAAGGCAAAGATACCAACAGCCAAAGTACACAATAAAACTTCATGAAATAAACTTATAATTTGTATTTCGTCTCATTTATTATTTCCTCGCAATCGAAGTGAAAAGTAGAGTGTACAACTCGTCCATAAAACCCATTTTACACTCGACTTTATATCTATCCTCGCTCGCAAGCTCGCTCGGATGGATAAACGTCTCGAGTAAAATGGTGCGTTTTATGCACTTGTTGTACAATTTACTATTTCACTTCTCATGCTCTAAAAGTTCGTCTTTATGTCGTGCGTAGGCGACATAAAGTCGCTTTTTATGCTCTAGAGCATAAAGTAAAATCTTCGTCGAAGACCAAGGCAATCGCTGCAACAGCCACACGAACATCTTTAACTTCATACAACAACCTCTTTATTTTATTTCGTTTCGTTCGTATTCTAAGACCAAGGCAAAGATACCAACAGCCAAAGTACACAATAAAACTTCATGAAATAAACTTATAATTTGTATTTCGTCTCATTTATTATTTTTTATATTTGTTTATTTTTCAATTTAGTAGATCAGTATAGTATTTAAGCCATAACAACAACAATTAAATTAGCATTTACTATATTTACGTGTTGCTGTTTCATTTCCTCGCAATCGAAGTGAAAAGTAGAGTGTACAACTCGTCCATAAAACCCATTTTACACTCGACTTTATATCTATCCTCGCTCGCAAGCTCGCTCGGATGGATAAACGTCTCGAGTAAAATGGTGCGTTTTATGCACTTGTTGTACAATCTACTATTTCAGCTGTAACTAGTTGACGGAAGGATTGAATGGAATTTTGTTTCACAGCTTATGTAACCACTCGCCTTGATTGATGGTAGTGAAATAGTACATTACATCAAATGCCGGGAAAACACGGCTTTCCGGATTTTCCAAGTAGAGTCTGACCAGCGAGTCGTGACAGTAGCATTTTTATCAAATTATTTATATGGCAACAATTTACCTATGAAATAAACTGTCAGTTATAAGTAGTTATGACGGCTCCATACATTTCGTGTTACCAGCATGCGTTTTTTTTTAATATATACCCCACACGATATGTCTTCAAAAATTATATTGAGGTTTTTAATATTATTTTTTTCTACACTGAATAGTTTGCGCGAGAGACACTTCCAAAGTGGTAAAATAAGTGCCCCCTCCCCCCCCCCCATGTAACTTCTAAAATAAGAGAATGATAAAACAAAAAAATATATAATATGATGTACGTTACCATGCAAACTTCCACCGAAAATTGGTTTGAACGAGATCTAGTAAGAAGTTTTTTTTTAATACGTCATAAATCGTAAACCGCAATTTATGTTACGGAACCCTTCATGGGCGAGTCTGACTCGCACTTGGCCGTTTTTTTAATTTTGAATTCGTGCAGTGACATTTCATAGTGTGAGGTCTATTACTAATTCAATTTCAATTTTATGAGCACTATCACTTTCATTTCATTACGAAAAAAGAATACGACAGGAATAGGTCGACTCATAGTTCGACATTCGAATTTAAAAGTAGACCCCCAAAACAGCGCGAAGCAAGTATCACGTTCGAAAACACACTTAACATAAGTAGGTACTTATAAATAAGTTAAAATTACCAAAAAAAATTGTACAAAGGAACGTTATGAATTGAAGAGAAAAAAACATGGAACATCTCGAAATAAAGTCAGTTTTGCTTAAATAAGCAAACATGAATTTTCATACGTTGAACAATCAATGATTCTATTTTGAACAATCTTCATTTTTAAGAACGTACATGCAGTTTCAGAACGCACAGTCCCCGCCTCTTTAAAAAAATAGTTAAATTGTGTAAACTGTTAAATTGTTTAAATTTTATTGCGTATATTATTTTTTGTACTCGTCGATTAAAATCTGTGTATTATTACTGGAGCTTAGAAAATTTGCGGTTTTTTTTTTAATTTTGCCGTGTTTAGGCTAAAATAGGATTGAATCATGTATATTACGCTAAAATATGCATGTTATATTCCACAAACTTTTTCTCTCAGATCGATATTTACCGAGATATTGAGGTTCAAAGGTCAAACATTTTAAACGGTTCTGAGACTTAAAAAATTTCGGTATATAACACCTCATTTTTATTCATGTACCCTACTACTACTAACTATTTTTTCTAAAATTAAAAATGGCAGAGATAGAGCACCCCAAAGATCGTAATTTTTCAAGGCTGAAATAAACACGGGTCCATATTGGCTCATTTCTGAATACCACTCCCCCGCCCCCCGCCGGGGCTCCCGCCAGAAACTCTCTTCGTCAGCCCTTCGTTTCACTGGCGCATTCGACCTACTCTCAGACGCCCGCTCAACTCAGGACCTCCTTCGCGAGCTCCTGGCTCCGCGGGCTTTTATATACACTCTAGGGATAGGACAGACAAAACCACGTGGAAGGGGGGTGCTCCGATTCGGTTTTCGGTAGCTTTCTGTTTTGATGTTTTTCATTAGGTAATTAATGAATTTGCATTTGAAAGTTGTTTATTTCGGCGTGTTCTACACGTTACAATCATCTAAAATACCTAGCTGTTAGGTATAATGACACCACTCTCAATTAAATTATTTTAAATCTCCGCTATTTTCAACTATACAAAAAAGTTTTTCAAGTAAAAGTTGCTATTTTGTCGTGTTATATACGATCCAATCATCTCCACTTATAATAAATCTCTAAATTAAAAAAAGAATCAGCCAGTTTGAAACTAAGCTTTGCGCGGTTCGAATGTTCTCAGCATCCCATGAACGGAAAAATATGAAACATTTTATATAGGTACATTATTATTCTAGCTGCAACTTAGGATAGTTTTTATCCGACTGCGACAGTTAATTAATTTTCCGAAATATACGACTTCATTTAATTTTTCATTTATTTTTATTGAAATCAAACGCTGCTTTAACGACAGTTGCTATAAAAACCGTCAAATTTTCGTCAAAATGGCGGAATTGCTTTGCCTTTCACTTATTAATAATTTAAATCCCGTCTACGATAGACCTTTACGAGACAAATGCTAAAATATAAACCATAAAAAAATATTCGATTCTGATCTGAGAACTTATATGCGCAAATGTCGTTTTATGTCGTAATTTCAATAAATGAAATCAACAAATTTGAACAATATAATTAACACGAATTTGTTTTTTTTGAATGACAATGGCACGCGCTCGGCGCATTCAGCCAAAGTAACTGCGGCGCAACTACGAAAACCGATACTCAATGTTCATATATTTGCATCCCTGTCACTCGAGTATGGTTAGTGCGATAGAGATAGAGATACCCGAATATTTTCGAATTCCGAAGTTCGTGGTTATAGCTCAGGAATCGAAAATATGGTAAATAATCATAATGTATTTTCTCGAAAAAGAATTTAAAATAAATATAGTCAAATGGAGAAAAAAACAAAGCAAGAGGTTATATAGGTAATGATTAAGTTATAAGAGTCCAAAGTTTTAAGAGGGGGTATGTTCTGTCCCTTTTCCGCAAAACGCACCTTCATATGAAACGATTGTTTTTTACTATGACGCTCGAGTATATTGACGTCACAGTCCCTCATCGTTTTCTCACTCTAACAAGCGACATTAAAACGGATGTAGCTTCATAATTTTTTGAGATATTTGAATGGGAGTTTCATTATCTTCTATCTATTTATACATAATAAATGCCTATGTCCTGACTGACTTATTCACTCAATCACTCACTCACTCACTCGTCAACGCACAGCCGAAACTACTAATCTTAGAGAGTTGATTTTTGCACAGTATGTTGCTTTTATAACGTGGGCTAGGGATAAAAAGGGATTTTTGAAAATTCTACCCCTATGGGGGTAAAATGGGGGTGCAAAGTTTGTATGGGAGAACCTTTTTTTTTTGAGCTATAGACTTAAACTTTGTAGAAAAATTAGTTATTAGAATACAAATGAAACACTTTCAGCGTTTTGGAAAATTTCACCCCTACGGGGGTAAAATAGGGGTGCAAGGTTTGTATGGGGGAAACATTTTTTTTTAAATAGAGACTTAAAACTTTGTAGAAAGATCAGTCATTAGAATACAAATAAAGAACTTTCAGGGTTTTAGAAAATTCTACCCCTAAAGGGGTAAAATAGAGTGCAAAGTTTGTATGGGAAAAACTACTTTTTTTTAAATAGAGACTTAAAACTTTGTAGAGAAATTGTTCATTAGAATACAAATAAAGTACCTAGATTTAGTGTTTTAAAAAAATCTACCCCTAAGGGGGTAAAATAGGGGTGCAAATTTTGTATGGGGGAAACAATATTTTTTTTTAATAGAGACTTAAAACTTTGTAGAAAGATTAGTCATCAGAATACAAATTAAGTACTTTCAGCGTTTTAGAAAATTCTACCCCTAAAAATAGGGGGCATAGGGGTGCAAAGTTTGTAAGTGGGAAACTATTTTTTTTAGCTAGAGTCCTAAAACTTTGTAGAAAGATTATTTAAATACAAAGAAAGTACTTTCAGCATTTTGGAAAAGTTCACCCCTAAGGGGGTAAAATAGGGTGCAAGGTTTGTATGGGAAAAACATATTTTTTTTTAATAGAGACTTAAAATTTTGACGAAAAATTACTTATTAGAACATGAAAAATACTACATTCGGCGTTTTACAAAAATCATTCCCTAAGGGGGTTAAAAAAGGGTGCAAGGTTTGTATGGGGAACACTTTTTCTGAGCTAGACACTTAAAACTTTGTAGAAAGATTACTTATAAAAATCCAAAAAAAAGATTTTCAGCGTTTTGAAAAAATCTATCCCTAAGGGGGATAAAAAGGGGTGCAAAGTTTTTATCAGGGAAAGTTTATGTTTTTGAGTTAGAGACTTGAAACTTTGTAGAAAGATTACTTATTAAAATACAAAAAAAGAACACAAATCGTTTTAGAAAATTCCACCCCTAATAGGGTTAAAAAGGAGAGCAAGCTTTGCATGGGCAACACTTTTTTTTGAGTTAGACTTAAAACTTTGCAAAAAGATTACTTATTAGAATACTAAAAAAGAACTTTCAGCGTTTTAGAAAACTCCATCCCTAAGGGGATCCTTAAGATCCTTAAGAAGGGTAGCCAGTGTTGTGTGGGAAAAACTTTTTTTTTTACTAGACTTAAAACTATTCAAAATGTTACTTATTAAAATTAATAATAAAGTACTTTCAGAGTTTTAGAAAATTCCACCTCTAAGGGGGTTAAGAAAGCTTTGTATGGGCAACACTTTTTTTGAGCTAGAGACTTAAAAGTTTACGAAAAAAGTTCTTTCAGCGATTAGAAAAATTCAACCTCTAAGGGGGTTTAAAAGGGGGTTCAAATTTTAAATGGCGAGCAATAAAATTTTAAAGTGTGAGTAAGAGATTTTTAACTTCGGTCTTATTCTGTACGTTAAAAGACTACAAAACTGATTTCAGAGTTTTTCCAAATTCATCCCTAAGAGTGTTAAAATTGGTTCAAAGTTTGAGTATTTCAAGGCATTTTTAAAGTATGAGATTTTTAACTTTGGTTTTAGACTGTTTGTTCACAAACTAGAAAATGAACATCAACTTTTTTTTTAATTTTCCCCTAAAAGAGGGTTCAAATTTTGTATTGAGAGAAATCATTTTCTAAGACGATAAAAAGTTCTACGCGGACGAAGTCGCGGGCAACAGCTAGTACATAATAAATGCCTATGTCCTGACTGACTTATTCACTCAAACACTCACTCACTCACTCATCAACGCACAGCCGAAACTACTAATCTTAGAGAGTTGATTTTTGCACAGTATGTTGCTTTTATAACGTGGGCTAGGGATAAAAAGGGATTTTTGAAAATTCTACCCCTAAGGGGGTAAAATGGGGGTGCAAAGTTTGTATGGGAGAATCTTTTTTTTTGAGCTATAGACTTAAACTTTGTAGTAAAATTAGTTATTAGAATACAAATGAAACACTTTCAGCGTTTTGTAAAATTCCACCCCTACGGGGGTAAAATAGGGGTGCAAGGTTTGTATGGGGGAAACATTTTTTTTTTAAATAGAGACTTAAAACTTTGTAGAAAGATCAGTCATTAGAATACAAATAAAGAACTTTCAGGGTTTTAGAAAATTCTACCCCTAAAGGGGTAAAATAGAGTGCAAAGTTTGTATGGGAAAAACTACTTTTTTTTAAATAGAGACTTAAAACTTTGTAGAGAAATTATTCATTAGAATACAAATAAAGTACCTAGATTCAGTGTTTTAAAAAAATCTACCCCTAAGGGGGTAAAATAGGGGTGCAAATTTTGTATGGGGGAAACAATATTTTTTTTAAATAGAGACTTAAAACTTTGTAGAAAGATTAGTCATCAGAATACAAATTAAGTACTTTCAGCGTTTTAGAAAATTCTACCCCTAAAAATAGGGGGCTAAAATAGGGGTGCAAAGTTTGTATGTGGGAAACTATTTTTTTTAGCTAGAGTCCTAAAACTTTGTAGAAAGATTATTTAAATACAAAGAAAGTACTATCAGCGTTTTGGAAAATTTCACCCCTAAGGGGGTAAAATAGGGTGCAAAGTTTGTATGGGAAAAACATATTTTTTTTTAATAGAGACTTAAAATTTTGACGAAAAATTACTTATTAGAACATGAAAAATACTACATTCGGCGTTTTACAAAAATCATTCCCTAAGGGGGTTAAAAAAGGGTGCAAGGTTTGTATGGGGAACACTTTTTCTGAGCTAGACACTTAAAACTTTGTAGAAAGATTACTTATAAAAATACAAAAAAAAAGACTTTCAGCGTTTTGAAAAAATCTATCCCTAAGGGGGATAAAAAGGGGTGCAAAGTTTTTATCAGGGAAAGTTTATGTTTTTGAGTTAGAGACTTGAAACTTTGTAGAAAGATTACTTATTAAAATACAAAAAAAGAACACAAATCGTTTTAGAAAATTCCACCCCTAATAGGGTTAAAAAGGAGAGCAAGCTTTGCATGGGCAACACTTTTTTTTGAGTTAGACTTAAAACTTTGCAAAAAGATTACTTATTAGAATACTAAAAAAGAACTTTCAGCGTTTTAGAAAACTCCATCCCTAAGGGGATCCTTAAGATCCTTAAGAAGGGTAGCCAGTGTTGTGTGGGAAAAACTTTTTTTTTTACTAGACTTAAAACTATTCAAAATGTTACTTATTAAAATTAATAATAAAGTACTTTCAGAGTTTTAGAAAATTCCACCCCTAAGGGTTAAGAAAGCTTTGTATGGGCAACACTTTTTTTGAGCTAGAGACTTAAAAGTTTACGAAAAAAGTTCTTTCAGCGATTAGAAAAATTCAACCTCTAAGGGGGTTTAAAAGGGGGTTCAAATTTTAAATGGCGAGCAATAAAATTTTAAAGTGTGAGTAAGAGATTTTTAACTTCGGTCTTATTCTGTACGTTAAAAGACTACAAAACTGATTTCAGAGTTTTTCCAAATTCATCCCCTAAGAGTGTTAAAATTGGTTCAAAGTTTGAGTATTTCAAGGCATTTTTAAAGTATGAGGTTTTTAACTTTGGTTTTAGACTGTTTGTTCACAAACTAGAAAATGAACATCAACTTTTTTTTTAATTATCCCCTAAAAGAGGGTTCAAATTTTGTATTGAGAGAAATCATTTTCTAAGACGATAAAAAGTTCTACGCGGACGAAGTCGCGGGCAACAGCTAGTTTAAAATATATGTCATAATGACACCACTCGATGAAAATTTACTAAGTTAATAGTAGTTTATGTGACTGTACATAATGAAGGTCATTAAACACGAGTGTGGGTTTATGAAACGAGCCGAAGGCGAGTTTCATAATAACATCACACGAGTGTTTTAATGCCTAATTATGTACAGTTACATACACTGCATTATCTATCCACATATCAAGCCTCCATGATGCATTCAGGAGCCGCATATTAAGACCGGCATCGCGGCGTTGTTTTCTGGCAGCTGTCATAGTTTTTTTTTAATTCAGAGACAAACTAGAGTCAGCTCTAACTTTCATATCGTTCGATATCTTACTTACGTGCGACATTTGTCAATTTGTATGCAAATTGACAATTAATTTCGAACTAAACGTCATCTCGACTGATATTAGAATAGAGGTCAAATCAAGTTTCTTTGTTTTTCAGAGATGTTCGAAATTTAAATGAAATAATATTATCGAAATCGATGTTATTATTTAGCAATAATAACATTTTCACATCAGATAAGAAATTTGTTCTAACAAGACAGTCTGTTTTTATGGTGGTCATATTAATGTGCGGTTCTTGAACGCATCATGGAGGGTTTATGATATTTGGATAGATTTATAAACGCTTTAAAAACATAAATCTTTGGAGCGCTCTATATCCGCCATTTTTAATTTTATAGAAAAAAAAATCGTATAAAAGCTGCTTATTTTGACGTGATCTACATTACAATCATTTAAAAGTAGGGTTATAATGACACCACCTTGCCAAAAAAAATATCTAAGTCCCGGCCCCCCTTTGCTACAGTCTAACCCGATTTCATAGATAATACTGCAAAGTCACACTTTTCATCGTTGAATAGTCTATGTTACTTCCGAAACAACCGAAATAACTATTTCGATACGCTCTAGACAACCGAAAAATATTTGAAAAAAAATAGAACTTCGTATTTCAAAAATATGTGTCCTTGTTTAAGAAGACTCGATCCGATACAAAATTGCCAATCTATGGCGTTTCAGAACATAGCAGCGTAGCGTCATCTGTCAAAAATCTACTTGAACTTGCTGCTGTATCCAGGACATAAAAAAAAAAACTACGCTTTGTGATTGGCTAGTATTAAGTGAATCACAGCACATGAGCACAGTACTGCAACATTACGGAAGCCGGCGGTTGTATGATAACCTGACAACTTTTCTTTTCAAAGCTAAGCTAGCATTAGGAGTGAGTGCTCAATAATGCAACATTAACTTAAAAACACCATATCTTTGGCTACATATATTTACTAACATAGGATTAAGAAAATTTACTAACAAACTGTGGATCTTGTTGTCTGAATAAAGAAATGTAATAATAATAATAAGATGAAAAAGTTGAAATAAAAACAAAGAAAGTGACGAAACATCTTTAACTCCTCAAGAAATAACTGTTTCAATTATCTTGTAAAGAAGTCGGATAGTAGAACTAGGCAATATCTAGACACGCGGCAGCGTGTCAAGCCAAGTTCAAGCAAAAAAACTGGCTAGCCAGCGCCGAGTGTAATATTACACGAACCACTTGGTGCCACTTTTGACCCTTCTATAACTCAAAACCTCTTTAACGTAAACACATAACACTACGTGTGTTTAATTATATCCATAAGGACATCTAGGAGGCCAAATTTCATGAAGCTAGCTCAAAGGTTATAAAGATTTGAAGGTCAAAAAGTCTTAAATTTTAGCACTGACTGACTGACTGACATAAGTATGTATGTACCTAAACCTAACTTACTTCCAGATGACCTAGAAGGATGAAATTTGTAATCCAGCTCGGTAATTGTATGAAAGCGTAGGAAAAAGTCTAAAAATAAAAAAAAGTTAAAAAATAGGGGGGGTCCCCATACAATTTTTTTTTTAATTGTAGTTGGAACCGTTACAAGCAGATATTTGAAACTATCCCAATATATGTATGTATTATTATATTTGCTATATAACAGAAATATAAAAATAAAGTTAAGTCAAAAAATAAGGGGTGTCCCCATACAAAAAACTTGTAATACGCGCTAAACAACCGGCCAACTGTGTGTCGTCGGCGGGGCGCGGCACCTCATAATTAAACACAGAACAGAAGTAAATCTCAATACCTGCCTAGTTTTCTTTACAAAAAGTAATGATATCCCACCAAAAACATAAATGTAAAAAGGAGAGCCAAGTTCAATACAAAAATTATGGTTAGCTGTGGGCTTCGCCGCAAAAAGAATGGAGATCTAAATGAGTGCCAAGTTGTATGCAAAATCCAAATATGTATTTATAGGAACAAAATAACATTATAAACAAGTATTAAACTCTATGTCTTTGCTTTATTGGATACCTATAACAATTGTTGTTATTTAAAAATGTGAGATCTTAAAGTAAGTTAGATTTGACTTGGCCAGTTTTTATCAGAATTAAAAAATATATAAAAAAAAAAAAAAATCAGCTAATGTTGAATAACTTTATAAAATGACCGATGTAATGAAAACTGGCCAAGTCAAGTCTAACCTACTTTAAGATCTCACATTTTTAAATAACAACAATTGTTATAGGTATCCCATAAAGCAAAGACATAGAGTTTAATACTTGTTCATAATGTTATTTTGTTCCTATAAATACATATTTGGATTTTGCATACAACTTGGCACTCATTTAGATCTCCATTCTTTTTGCGGCGAAGCCCACAGCCAACCATAATTTTTGTATTGAACTCGGCTCTCCTTTTTTACATTTATGTTTTTGGTGGAATAGTACTTACGATATTTAGTTTTCTTATATACCTACTCGTATTAGTGACTTAAATTATTAATTTGAATGAACTCGTACAAAAAGTATTGTTCACACTAGTGTCATAATCAAGCTTTTTAATCTCGTGCCTCACTTAGGCCACTCAGCAAGCTTCGTGGCCTCTAAACACGGTACTCGACTAAAAAGCTCTCTATTATAACACGATTGTGAAAAATACTAATGTGTTACTCGAGAGCAAAGTATAATCTTTCGCTTCCTCGGGACTCAAAATCAGCACTCGCAGTAAAATATAACTTTGCTCTCTTGTTGCACAAATAACTATTTGTACTCGGCGATTAAAATCTGTAGGTACTAAGATTTCATAGAGAATACTGCAACGTCACTCTTTTCATCGTTGAATAGTCTATGTTACTTCCGAAACAACCGAAATAACTGTTTCGATACGCTCTAGACAACCGAAAAAAATTTGAAAATAGAACTTCGTAGGTATTTCAATAATATGTCTCCTTGTTTAAGGAGACTTGATCCGATACCAAATTGCCAATCTATGGCGTTTCGGAACGTAGCAGCTTCGCGTCATCTATCAAAAACCTACTTAAACTTGCTGCTCAGCTGTATCCAAGGCATCAAAAATAAAAAAACTATTAGCCAATCACAGCCACAGCACAGTACTGCAACATTACAGACGCCGGTGGAACTTTTCTTTTCAAAGCTAAGCTTAAAAAGTTAAAATAAAAACTAAGAAAATGAGTAAGTAGTGACGAAACATCTTTAACTCTCAAGAAATAACTAATATGGCAGAGGAAGTCATACTTACCTTGCTACCTGAAAAGTCAAAGAGCCTTTATAGTACTTACGATATTTAGTTTTCTTATGCCTATACTCGTATTAATGACTTAAATTATTAATTTTAATGAACTCGTACAAAAAGTATTGTTCACAATAGTGTCATAATCAAGCATTTTAATCTCGTAATTACCTTACTTAGGCCGCTCAGCAAGCTTCGTGGCCTAAACACGGTACTCGACTAAAAAGCTCTCTATTATTACACGATAGTGAAAAATACTATTTAAGCTGTTACTAGTTGACGGAAGGATTGAATGGAATTTTGTTTCGCAGCTCCAGATCTGCGAGACGGATGGGATCGAGGAGTTGAGCGACGAGGAGTCCCCGAGCGGCACCCGCCGCCGGCTTGTTGTTGTCAAGACTCTCTGGCGAGGCTGCCATAACGATATCAAGTAAGCAAACCGTAGCATTTGACTGTCTTCATTGGCCTTTAACCTTCATTAAAAAATTAATGTAGTATTGTAGGTAACGTCTGCTTACAAAACTTAAAATACGTTTCTGTCATAAAAATATTTTTTGGTACAAGCTTTTATTGCCGACTGTACTTTTCTGTATGTATACCGTCATCAACTACTAATTGAGACGATGCTAACGAGCCCAAACTCAACGGGGTTACGTCGGTTAAGTCATGAATTCCCATGGCCACCACATCAGATTAGCTCGATGGTAGACTGATGGCAGGGTGACTGGTAATTCGACCTATTCCTTGAAAGGGGTTATACTAGAGCTAATTTGCAACAATTTATGTCCAGTCAACCAGGGGTCGAAACTCGCTGGTTTCCGAGATATTCGAGCTTTTAGTTTGTATGAAAAAAAAATCTCCTTGCAGCCTTAAGCTGGTGATTGTGACAAAGGTAGGTACTTCCATTTGGATGGTAAAAAAACATTTTTGTCACAATCAGCACTTTAAGGCTGCAAGGCGATTTTTTTTCAAACAAACTAAAAACTCGAAAAATTTAAAAAAATCGTGTGTTGACCCCCGGTTGACTCGACATAAATTGTTGCAAATTAGGTCTATTATAACCCCTTTCAAGGAATAGGTCGAATTACCAGTCACCCTGTATTGAATTGTCATCCAAACTATATTTTTACCCAAAATTTCAGCTCAATCGGTTGAAGATATCTCCTTCAAAATAGAATTGCAATATTCCACTTGAACAAACATACTTAGTTGCATACATACCACATAGGTACACTTACATAGTTAGTTAGGTTCGCCCAAGGGTACGGGTTCACACTTTCTCAACAAAATCGTCTGCACACACATACAGTAGGTATGTTCGAAAAATGACCCTTGAGGGGTTAATAGAAGGCTTGTAAAAATAATTAAGGGGGGAAAAGATCTCCAAAATTTGAAATCTATATGAAACATGTTTCAACCGTGGCTTGCAAATATTACATTTCACTTACAACACTGGATATCCCTGCTACAAACGGCTTATGTGTCGATGTGGCGTAGCTACTAGAAGGTAAATGGTACCCGGTACCCCAGTCTTCGACACTGACCCATTCATTACCTACTTTGCACTTTCAATCTTAACACAACAGTGGTGAACGATAGGGTGTTGATTATTGGAATTGATGTTTACCTTTATATGATTTAACAATTTAACTTTTTATGCGTGACGTACGATATCAGCCATACCTCGAACAAATCATGCGGATGACGTCAAACCACTCATAGGATGATTTCAAAAAGTATTTTCATAAACAATTACTACTTATCAATTATCAACCTCTTTAATAAAACGATATCGCCACTTGACATGAGCAGAGTAGGTACATAACATCTTTGACTGACATTGAACAATAAAGTGACTTCGTAATTATTTAGATTTTTCTTTACAATTTTTTCAAAACACGCAAAAGAATGTCGCGTTTACAAGAGTATTGTTGTAATTTTCCGTTTTTGGAAATATGTGATAAAAACGTGTATTGCTCGTGCTGTGATCAAACATAGCACTGAAAATAAGCAACATTAAAGTGCATTTGGAGACAACCAAACACATCAAAAACATACTTAGAACAAAAAAAAACGCAAAGTGAATTTAACATGTACCTCACAATACCCGTCTGATGATGAAATTGATTTACCCTGTACACAAGAGTATATTGTGAAGCTACCGGAGGGTCAGTACCGTCAGTACACCTGACATTTTCATATCCGTGGGAACGCAAACTGAAGAACATGTGAGAGATATATCTACACAAACCGAGCAATCGAGTAGTGCGATTGTCATTGATACAGCGAAATTGTTAGCCAAATTTTTTTTTCCAGGTCAAGCAAGTGAGGAAGAAAAATTTATTGAAGCTTATTTTAAGTGTGTGACCGCAATTATAGACTTGTTAGAGAAATAGTTGTGTACATAATGTCATAAATTTTTTTTTTAATAATTATTGACTTTTATTATCAACTAGCTGTTGCCCGCGACTTCGTCCGCGTAGAACTTTTTATCGTCTTAGAAAATGATTTCTCTCAATACAAAATTTGAACCCTCTTTTAGGGGATAATTAAAAAAAAAGTTGATGTTCATTTTCTAGTTTGTGAACAAACAGTCTAAAACCAAAGTTAAAAATCTCATACTTTAAAAATGCCTTGAAATACTCAAACTTTGAACCAATTTTAACACTCTTAGGGGATGAATTTGGAAAAACTCTGAAATCAGTTTTGTAGTCTTTTAACGTACAGAATAAGACCGAAGTTAAAAATCTCTTACTCACACTTTAAAATTTTATTGCTCGCCATTTAAAATTTGAACCCCCTTTTAAACCCCCTTAGAGGTTGAATTTTTCTAATCGCTGAAAGAACTTTTTTCGTAAACTTTTAAGTCTCTAGCTCAAAAAAAGTGTTGCCCATACAAAGCTTTCTTAACCCCCTTAGGGGTGGAATTTTCTAAAACTCTGAAAGTACTTTATTATTAATTTTAATAAGTAACATTTTGAATAGTTTTAAGTCTAGTAAAAAAAAAAAGTTTTTCCCACACAACACTGGCTACCCTTCTTAAGGATCTTAAGGATCCCCTTAGGGATGGAGTTTTCTGAAACGCTGAAAGTTCTTTTTTAGTATTCTAATAAGTAATCTTTTTGCAAAGTTTTAAGTCTAACTCAAAAAAAAGTGTTGCCCATGCAAAGCTTGCTCTCCTTTTTAACCCTATTAGGGGTGGAATTTTCTAAAACGATTTGTGTTCTTTTTTTGTATTTTAATAAGTAATCTTTCTACAAAGTTTCAAGTCTCTAACTCAAAAACATAAACTTTCCCTGATAAAAACTTTGCACCCCTTTTTATCCCCCTTAGGGATAGATTTTTTCAAAACGCTGAAAGTATTTTTTTTTTGTATTTTTATAAGTAATCTTTCTACAAAGTTTTAAGTGTCTAGCTCAGAAAAAGTGTTCCCCATACAAACCTTGCACCCTTTTTTAACCCCCTTAGGGAATGATTTTTGTAAAACGCCGAATGTAGTATTTTTCATGTTCTAATAAGTAATTTTTCGTCAAAATTTTAAGTCTCTATTAAAAAAAAATATGTTTTCCCCATACAAACTTTGCACCCTATTTTACCCCCTTAGGGGTGAAATTTTCCAAAACGCTGAAAGTACTTTCTTTGTATTTAAATAATCTTTCTACAAAGTTTTAGGACTCTAGCTAAAAAAAATAGTTTCCCACATACAAACTTTGCACCCCTATTTTAGCCCCCTATTTTTAGGGGTAGAATTTTCTAAAACGCTGAAAGTACTTAATTTGTATTCTGATGACTAATCTTTCTACAAAGTTTTAAGTCTCTATTTAAAAAAAATATTGTTTCCCCCATACAAAATTTGCACCCCTATTTTACCCCCTTAGGGGTAGATTTTTTTAAAACACTGAATCTAGGTACTTTATTTGTATTCTAATGAATAATTTCTCTACAAAGTTTTAAGTCTCTATTTAAAAAAAAAGTAGTTTTTCCCATACAAACTTTGCACTCTATTTTACCCCTTTAGGGGTAGAATTTTCTAAAACCCTGAAAGTTCTTTATTTGTATTCTAATGACTGATCTTTCTACAAAGTTTTAAGTCTCTATTTAAAAAAAATGTTTCCCCCATACAAACCTTGCACCCCTATTTTACCCCCGTAGGGGTGGAATTTTCCAAAACGCTGAAAGTGTTTCATTTGTATTCTAATAACTAATTTTTCTACAAAGTTTAAGTCTATAGCTCAAAAAAAAAAGGTTCTCCCATACAAACTTTGCACCCCCATTTTACCCCCTTAGGGGTAGAATTTTCTAAAATCCCTTTTTATCCCTAGCCCACGTTATAAAAGCAACATACTGTGCAAAAATCAACTCTCTAAGATTAGTAGTTTCGGCTGTGCGTTGATGAGTGAGTGAGTGAGTGAGTGAGTGAATAAGTCAGTCAGGACATAGGCATTTATTATGTACTAGCTGTTGCCCGCGACTTCGTCCGCGTAGAACTGTTTATCGTCTTAGAAAATGATTTCTCTCAATACAAAATTTGAACCCTCTTTTAGGGGATAATTTAAAAAAAAGTTGATGTTCATTTTCTAGTTTGTGAACAAACAGTCTAAAACCAAAGTTAAAAATCTCATACTTTAAAAATGCCTTGAAATACTCAAACTTTGAACCAATTTTAACACTCTTAGGGGATGAATTTGGAAAAACTCTGAAATCAGTTTTGTAGTCTTTTAACGTACAGAATAAGACCGAAGTTAAAAATCTCTTACTCACACTTTAAAATTTTATTGCTCGCCATTTAAAATTTGAAACCCCTTTTAAACCCCCTTAGAGGTTGAATTTTTCTAATCGCTGAAAGAACTTTTTTCGTAAACTTTTAAGTCTCTAGCTCAAAAAAAGTGTTGCCCATACAAAGCTTTCTTAACCCCCTTAGGGGTGGAATTTTCTAAAACTCTGAAAGTACTTTATTATTAATTTTAATAAGTAACATTTTGAATAGTTTTAAGTCTAGTAAAAAAAAATGTTTTTCCCACACAACACTGGCTACCCTTCTTAAGGATCTTAAGGATCCCCTTAGGGATGGAGTTTTCTAAAACGCTGAAAGTTCTTTTTTAGTATTCTAATAAGTAATCTTTTTGCAAAGTTTTAAGTCTAACTCAAAAAAAAGTGTTGCCCATGCAAAGCTTGCTCTCCTTTTTAACCCTATTAGGGGTGGAATTTTCTAAAACGAATTGTGTTCTTTTTTTGTATTTTAATAAGTAATCTTTCTAAAGTTTCAAGTCTCTAACTCAAAAACATAAACTTTCCCTGATAAAAACATTGCACCCCTTTTTATCCCCCTTAGGGATAGATTTTTTCAAAACGCTGAAAGTCTTTTTTTTTGTATTTTTATAAGTAATCTTTCTACAAAGTGTTAAGTGTCTAGCTCAGAAAAAGTGTTCCCCATACAAACCTTGCACCCTTTTTTAACCCCCTTAGGGAATGATTTTTGTAAAACGCCGAATGTAGTATTTTTCATGTTCTAATAAGTAATTTTTCGTCAAAATTTTAAGTCTCTATTAAAAAAAAATATATTTTTCCCATACAAACTTTGCACCCTATTTTACCCCCTTAGGGGTGAAATTTACCAAAACGCTGAAAGTACTTTCTTTGTATTTAAATAATCTTTCTACAAAGTTTTAGGACTCTAGCTAAAAAAAATAGTTTCCCACATACAAACTTTGCACCCCTATTTTAGCCCCCTATTTTTAGGGGTAGAATTTTCTAAAACGCTGAAAGTACTTAATTTGTATTCTGATGACTAATCTTTCTACAAAGTTTTAAGTCTCTATTTAAAAAAAATATTGTTTCCCCCATACAAAATTTGCACCCCTATTTTACCCCCTTAGGGGTAGATTTTTTTAAAACACTGAATCTAGGTACTTTATTTGTATTCTAATGAATAATTTATCTACAAAGTTTTAAGTCTCTATTTAAAAAAAGTAGTTTTTCCCATACAAACTTTGCACTCTATTTTACCCCTTAAGGGGTAGAATTTTCTTAAACCCTGAAAGTTCTTTATTTGTATTCTAATGACTGATCTTTCTACAAAGTTTTAAGTCTCTATTTAAAAAAAAAATGTTTCCCCCATACAAACCTTGCACCCCTATTTTACCCCCGTAGGGGTGGAATTTTCCAAAACGCTGAAAGTGTTTCATTTGTATTCTAATAACTAATTTTTCTACAAAGTTTAAGTCTATAGCTCAAAAAAAAAAGGTTCTCCCATACAAACTTTGCACCCCCATTTTACCCCCTTAGGGGTAGAATTTTCAAAAATCCCTTTTTATCCCTAGCCCACGTTATAAAAGCAACATACTGTGCAAAAATCAACTCTCTAAGATTAGTAGTTTCGGCTGTGCGTTGATGAGTGAGTGAGTGAGTGAATAAGTCAGTCAGGACATAGGCATTTATTATGTACTAGCTGTTGCCCGCGACTTCGTCCGCGTAGAACTTTTTATCGTCTTAGAAAATGATTTCTCTCAATACAAAATTTGAACCCTCTTTTAGGGGATAATTTAAAAAAAAGTTGATGTTCATTTTCTAGTTTGTGAACAAACAGTCTAAAACCAAAGTTAAAAATCTCATACTTTAAAAATGCCTTGAAATACTCAAACTTTGAACCAATTTTAACACTCTTAGGGGATGAATTTGGAAAAACTCTGAAATCAGTTTTGTAGTCTTTTAACGTACAGAATAAGACCGAAGTTAAAAATCTCTTACTCACACTTTAAAATTTTATTGCTCGCCATTTATAATTTGAACCCCCTTTTAAACCCCCTTAGAGGTTGAATTTTTCTAATCGCTGAAAGAACTTTTTTCGTAAACTTTTAAGTCTCTAGCTCAAAAAAAGTGTTGCCCATACAAAGCTTTCTTAACCCCCTTAGGGGTGGAATTTTCTAAAACTCTGAAAGTACTTTATTATTAATTTTAATAAGTAACATTTTGAATAGTTTTAAGTCTAGTAAAAAAAAAAGTTTTTCCACACAACACTGGCTACCCTTCTTAAGGATCTTAAGGATCCCCTTAGGGATGGAGTTTTCTAAAACGCTGAAAGTTCTTTTTTAGTATTCTAATAAGTAATCTTTTTGCAAAGTTTTAAGTCTAACTCAAAAAAAAGTGTTGCCCATGCAAAGCTTGCTCTCCTTTTTAACCCTATTAGGGGTGGAATTTTCTAAAACGATTTGTGTTCTTTTTTTGTATTTTAATAAGTAATCTTTCTACAAAGTTTCAAGTCTCTAACTCAAAAACATAAACTTTCCCTGATAAAAACTTTGCACCCCTTTTTATCCCCCTTAGGGATAGATTTTTTCAAAACTCTGAAAGTCTTTTTTTTTGTATTTTTATAAGTAATCTTTCTACAAAGTTTTAAGTGTCTAGCTCAGAAAAAGTGTTCCCCATACAAACCTTGCACCCTTTTTTAACCCCCTTAGGGAATGATTTTTGTAAAACGCCGAATGTAGTATTTTTCATGTTCTAATAAGTAATTTTTCGTCAAAATTTTAAGTCTCTATTAAAAAAAAAAATGTTTTTCCCATACAAACTTTGCACCCTATTTTACCCCCTTAGGGGTGAAATTTTCCAAAACGCTGAAAGTACTTTCTTTGTATTTAAATAATCTTTCTACAAAGTTTTAGGACTCAATTAAAAAAAAATAGTTTCCCACATACAAACTTTGCACCCCTATTTTAGCCCCCTATTTTTAGGGGTAGAATTTTCTAAAACGCTGAAAGTACTTAATTTGTATGCTGATGACTAATCTTTCTACAAAGTTTTAAGTCTCTATTTAAAAAAAATATTGTTTCCCCCATACAAAATTTGCACCCCTATTTTACCCCCTTAGGGGTAGATTTTTTTAAAACACTGAATCTAGGTACTTTATTTGTATTCTAATGAATAATTTCTCTACAAAGTTTTAAGTCTCTATTTAAAAAAAAGTCGTTTTTCCCATACAAACTTTGCACTCTATTTTACCCCTTTAGGGGTAGAATTTTCTAAAACCCTGAAAGTGCTTTATTTGTATTCTAATGACTGATCTTTCTACAAAGTTTTAAGTCTCTATTTAAAAAAAAAATGTTTCCTCTATACAAACCTTGCACCCCTATTTTACCCCCGTAGGGGTGGAATTTTCCAAAACGCTGAAAGTGTTTCATTTGTATTCTAATAACTAATTTTTCTACAAAGTTTAAGTCTATAGCTCAAAAAAAAAAGGTTCTCCCATACAAACTTTGCACCCCCATTTTACCCCCTTAGGGGTAGAATTTTCAAAAATACCTTTTTATCCCTAGCCCACGTTATAAAAGCAACATACTGTGCAAAAATCAACTCTCTAAGATTAGTAGTTTCGGCTGTGCGTTGATGAGTGAGTGAGTGAGTGATTGAGTGAATAAGTCAGTCAGGACATAGGCATTTATTATGTATAAATAGATAGAAGATAATGAAACTCCCATTCAAATATCTCAAAAAATTATGAAGCTACATCCGTTTTAATGTCGCTTGTTAGAGTGAGAAAACGATGAGGGACTGTGGCGTCAATATACTCGAGCGTCATAGTAAAAAACAATCGTTTCATATGAAGGTGCGTTTTGCGGAAAAGGGACAGAACATACCCCCTCTTAAAACTTTGGACTCTTATAACTTAATCATTACCTATATAACCTCTAGCTTTGTTTTTTTCTCCATTTGACTATATTTATTTTAAATTCTTTTTCGAGAAAATACATTATGATTATTTACCATATTTTCGATTCCTGAGCTATAACCACGAACTTCGGAATTCGAAAATATTCGGGTATCTCTATCTCTATCGCACTAACCATACTCGAGTGACAGGGATGCAAATATATGAACATTGAGTATCGGTTTTCGTGGTAGCGCCGCAGTACTTTGGCTGAATGCGCCGAGCGCGTGCCATTGTCATTCAAAAAAAAAACAAATTCGTGTTAATTATATTGTTCAAATTTGTTGATTTCATTTATTGAAATTACGACATAAAACGACATTTGCGCATATAAGTTCTCATATCAGAATCGAATATTTTTTTATGGTTTATATTTTAGCATTTGTCTCGTAAAGGTCTATCGTAGACGGGATTTAAATTATTAATAAGTGAAAGGCAAAGCAATTCCGCCATTTTGACGAAAATTTGACGGTTCTTATAGCTGACAGTTGGAGCAGCGTTTGATTTCAATAAAAATAAATGAAAAATTAAATGAAGTCGTATATTTCGGAAAATTAATTAACTGTCGCAGTCGGATAAAAACTATCCTAAGTTGCAGCTAGAATATTAATGTACCTATATAAAATGTTTCATATTTTTCCGTTCATGGGATGCTGAGAACATTCGAACCGCGCAAAGCTTAGTTTCAAACTGGCTGATTCTTTTTTTAATTTAGAGATTTATTATAAGTGGAGATAAATAGATAGAAGATAATGAAACTCCCGTTCAAATATCTCAAAAAATTATGAAGCTACATCCGTTTTAATGTCGCTTGTTAGAGTGAGAAAACGATGAGGGACTGTGACGTCAATATACTCGAGCGTCATAGTAAAAAACAATCGTTTCATATGAAGGTGCGTTTTGCGGAAAAGGGACAGAACATCTTAAAACTTTGGACTCTTATAACTTAATCATTACCTATATAACCTCTTGCTTTGTTTTTTTCTCCATTTGACTATATTTATTTTAAATTCTTTTTCGAGAAAATACATTATGATTATTTACCATATTTTCGATTCCTGAGCTATAACCACGAACTTCGGAATTCGAAAATATTCGGGTATCTCTATCTCTATCGCACTAACCATACTCGAGTGACAGGGATGCAAATATATGAACATTGAGTATCGGTTTTCGTGGTAGCGCCGCAGGTACTTTGGCTGAATGCACCGAGCGCGTGCCATTGTCATTCAAAAAAAACAAATTCGTGTTAATTATATTGTTCAAATTTGTTGATTTCATTTATTGAAATTACGACATAAAACGACATTTGCGCATATAAGTTCTCATATCAGAATCGAATATTTTTTTATGGTTTATATTTTAGCATTTGTCTCGTAAAGGTCTATCGTAGACGGGATTTAAATTATTAATAAGTGAAAGGCAAAGCAATTCCGCCATTTTGACGAAAATTTGACGGTTCTTATAGCTGACAGTTGGAGCAGCGTTTGATTTCAATAAAAATAAATGAAAAATTAAATAAAGTCGTATATTTCGGAAAATTAATTAACTGTCGCAGTCGGATAAAAACTATCCTAAGTTGCAGCTAGAATAATAATGAACCTATATAAAATGTTTCATATTTTTCCGTTCATGGGATGCTGAGAACATTCGAACCGCGCAAAGCTTAGTTTCAAACTGGCTGATTCTTTTTTTAATTTAGAGATTTATTAGAAGTGGAGAAAATTAATTAACTGTCGCAGTCGGATAAAAACTATCCTAAGTTGCAGCTAGAATAATAATGAACCTATATAAAATGTTTCATATTTTTCCGTTCATGGGATGCTGAGAACATTCGAACCGCGCAAAGCTTAGTTTCAAACTGGCTGATTCTTTTTTTAATTTAGAGATTTATTAGAAGTGGAGATAAATAGATAGAAGATAATGAAACTCCCATTCAAATATCTCAAAAAAATTATGAAGCTACATCCGTTTTAATGTCGCTTGTTAGAGTGAGAAAACGATGAGGGACTGTGACGTCAGTATAATACTCGAGCGTCATAGTAAAAAACAATCGTTTCATATGAAGGTGCGTTTTGCGGAAAAGGGACAGAACATACCCCCTCTTAAAACTTTGGACTCTTATAACTTAATCATTACCTATATAACCTCTTGCTTTGTTTTTTTCTCCATTTGACTATATTTATTTTAAATTCTTTTTCGAGAAAATACATTATGATTATTTACCATATTTTCGATTCCTGAGCTATAACCACGAACTTCGGAATTCGAAAATATTCGGGTATGTCTATCTCTATCGCACTAACCATACTCGAGTGACAGGGATGCAAATATATGAACATTGAGTATCGGTTTTCGTGGTAGCGCCGCAGGTACTTTGGCTGAATGCGCCGAGCGCGTGCCATTGTCATTCAAAAAAACCAAATTCCTGTTAATTATATTGTTCAAATTTGTTGATTTCATTTATTGAAATTACGACATAAAACGACATTTGCGCATATAAGTTCTCATATCAGAATCGAATATTTTTTTATGGTTTATATTTTAGCATTTGTCTCGTAAAGGTCTATCGTAGACGGGATTTAAATTATTAATAAGTGAAAGGCAAAGCAATTCCGCCATTTTGACGAAAATTTGACGGTTCTTATAGCTGACAGTTGGAGCAGCGTTTGATTTCAATAAAAATAAATGAAAAATTAAATGAAGTCGTATATTTCGGAAAATTAATTAACTGTCGCAGTCGGATAAAAACTATCCTAAGTTGCAGCTAGAATAATAATGTACCTATATAAAATGTTTCATATTTTTCCGTTCATGGGATGCTGAGAACATTCGAACCGCGCAAAGCTTAGTTTCAAACTGGCTGATTCTTTTTTTAATTTAGAGATTTATTATAAGTGGAGATGGAGATTATCGTACTTTACGTAAACAAATCTCGCAATATTTATTTTATTCACTAAGTACAGTCAAAGAATTTATTTTCCTACCCATTTAGGACTATTTCAAAAGACACTGTAAATAAAATCATAAGAAGTCTCTTACGTTTTGATTGATTACGTCACTTTGACAAAGTCCTAAATGGGTAGGAAATTAAATTCTTTGACTGTACATCATCCTATCATTCAGATAATTCTGTATAGATTTCTTGAAATTATACGCGGTTAATCTGTTACTTCGTGCAATATGTCATACGGATGTTGCAATACAGACATCATCCTGTGTGCAAAATTAGGTACGTCATTTTTACGTCATCCGCATGATTTGTTCGAGGCATGGATATCACTAATCCATACTTAAAACTGGCAAAGTTCGACCCGAGATAGCTCTGAAGAGTATATACCCTTCAGCCGCGGATAGCTACGCGTCACTGATTTTTATTAACCATCAGTAATAATAGCACTAAAAATCGGTTATGCGTGGTACGTAAAACAAAAATGTTTATTTAGGTCAATATGTATAAAGGTATATAAAATATGCAATGTTTTAATCAAATCGGAACCACGTCATATATTTACTTAAGAGCCAGGCTCTTGTCGGTGGAGCAATTTCCATTCGTCTCTATTCTCAGCTTTCTTCTTGACATCTTGATACGACACGCTACGTCTACTTTTTCCTTGATTTGGTCCGTAAAAGATCTTCTTGAAAATCGGAACCTAAGACTTAAATAATGAAAAATGGCCTAACTTAACTTCTGAAAATATTGACTTGAAAGTTTGCAGCGTTAGAAAACTAGATTTCTACTTACGTAGAAATTTAGTGCCAAACGCCAGTGTCGCCTTTCGTCGTAAAATAACTAATTAGTCTTTTATCCATTCCTAAGTTACGACTTTTTACGTAGTTTACGGCTTAAAAATGTCAGGTTTGTAGCCGTCATAATTGTAAATTTCTATTATTTCCATGTCTATCTATGACTTCTATGAACTTTGTGTTTTCTATTTTATCCTATACTATTAAATGAGCAATATTTATATATAGGTATATATATATATATTTGCAATCACGTTCTCGGAAACGGGTCTAACGATTTCGATGAAATTTGGAATATAGGTGGTTACGGGGGCGAGAAATCGATCAAGATAGGTCTCATGTCCTGGAAAATTCGTTTTCTCTGTATTTTCCGTTTAATCCGAGCAGAGCTCGGTCGTCCAGGGACTTATTACTAAATGCCCTCTGTATTAAAATTCGTCAGAAAACGCCGTTTCACGATATAATTACTATGAAGCCGCCTGTCACAGGCTGGTTTTAAGACATGTTGATTTAAGCCCCTAGCACGTAACTAAGTACTACCTAAGGGTGGGTTGCACCAAACCGTCTGTAAAGTAAGCACCAGTTGAAAACGAAAAAAAATTAAACATTTAATATGTCAAATTCAATACATTGTTTGTTTAAATTTTTTTCGTTTTCAACTGGTGCTTACGTTAGGTAGGTAATCGTAAGCGGTGTGTACATAGGTATGGAATGTTTGACAAGTTTGTATGGAATGACAGCTGCCTGCGCCATATTTAACGTTAATCGGTCTATAATCGTAAGTTAGTGTGACCTTAGGCACATACCGGTATTCATAAAACATGCAATACCCATCTTCGTCAATTCGCGATATTTTTTCCGTATTCCAAACTTGTCTTTAGGTTACGACACCGACATACCTATTAGAAAAGTCGGTTAGAATACAACAATTTGAAATAATAAGCGGGATAATTTTGAATGACAAGAATTCTGTTTCAATCAAAAGGATCGTTAACAATAAGGCGATTACGTCGACAGGGCGGCGTTTGCCAGAGAAGCGACATGGGGCGCCGGACTGAAGCACCCGCAGCTCGCCAGGGTGCTCGGCCTGAGTCTCCTCGAGCCGCCGTGCGCGGCGCTCGACCGCGGCAACGCTGCACCCTTGCCTACGATATTGAAACCGGACAACAAATTGAAGTACGTATGAGTCACATAGGTATCCATGTCTTGTGACATATGATCAGGAGTCGAAAAATATTAATGACCAGCCAATATGTATGAGGTCTCATGCAATTACGTCACTGTTTAGCTCATTAAATTTAATGATAATGACCCTACATTTCTTAAATTTAAGTAGAATACATAAGTAAAATTTCGGCGATTTGGCGGGAAACTGGTTAGGGTGTAGCAAAAGGTACGAATGGCTTTAAAAAAAATCACCGGTGGGACATCGTTATGACTTATGACACATATTTTACATGAACCTATAAATCATGTCCATACTCCAAAGAATGGCTGAGATACTGGACCCCTCGTGTTCGCGAAACGCTAGGTATATTAGATTCGTTAGGTAGCTTCAGATGCCCGACGGGCAAATTGCGCTATGCGGGGCTCCGTCAAACAAAACTCTTGCGTTGCAAATATTTTTGAGATATTCGCACTTTTACTCAAATATTTTTCTTTGTCCTTTTTGCGTAAGTATCCCGACCGGGATATTTGATGTCTTAGGTCAAAAAACTCTATAATCTATATCTAAAAGGTAATTCCTAATTAATAAAAATAACAACGATTTAACTTATGCGTGCAATTCTTTCCAGCTATTCGAGTTTGATTCATATATGCTGCCAGATCGCAGCCGGCATGAAATACCTGGAATCATTCGAGTTAGTGCACCGGGATCTTTCTGCTCGGTAAGCCTTATTTTCTAGTTTGATTCATATATGCTGCCAGATCGCAGCCGGCATGAATACCTGGAATCATTCGAGTTAGTGCACCGGGATCTCTGCTCGATAAGCCTTATTTTCTAGTTTGATTCATATATGCTGCCAGATCGCAGCCGGCATGAAATACTTACCTGGAATTATTCAAGTTAGTGCACGGGAATCTCTCTGTTCGGTAAGCCTTATTTTCTAGTTTGATTCATAAGAGTATATGCTGCCAGATCACAGCCGGCATGTAATACCTGGAATCATTCGAGTGAGTGCACCGGTATATCTCTGCTCGGTAAGCCTTATTTTCTAGTTTGATTCATATATGCTGCCAGATCACAGCTGGCATGAAATACCTGTAATCATTCGAGTTAGTGCACCGGTATATCTCTGCACGGTAAGCCTTATTTTCTAGTTTGATTCATATATGCTGCCAGATCACAGCCGGCATGAAATACCTGGAATCATTCGAGTTAGTGCACCGGTATATCACTGCTCGGTAAGCCTTATTTTCGAGTTTGATTCATATATGCTGCCAGATCGCAGCCGGCATGAAATACCTGGAATCATTCGAGTTAGTGCGCCGGGATCTCTCTGCTGGGTAAGCCTTATTTCCTAGTTTGATTCAAATATGCTGCCAGATCGCAGCCGGCATGACATACCTGGAATCATTCGAGTTAGTGCACCGGTATATCACTGCTCGGTAAGCCTTATTTTCGAGTTTGATTCATATATGCTGCCAGATCGCAGTCGGCATGAAATACCTGGAATCATTCGAGTTAGTGCACCGGTATATCTCTGCTCGGTAAGCCTTATTTTCTAGTTTGATTCATAAGAGTATATGCTGCCAGATCGCAGCCGGCATGAAATACCTGGAATCATTCGAGTTAGTGCACCGGTATATCACTGCTCGGTAAGCCTTATTTTCGAGTTTGATTCATATATGCTGCCAGATCGCAGTCGGCATAAAATACTCATACTCATACTCATTTATTCATAAAATATAAAAATTTACATGTCAAAAATAGAATTATAATATGTCATATGAATTTGATTATTCAACTAGTATAACATAACAATATTTAGGTATGAGTAACAAAATGTCAAAATTAGAATTATAATATGTCACATGAATTTGATTATTCAATTAATATAACATAACAATATTTAGGTATGAATAACAAAATGTCAACATTATACAATTATTAAAATTATTATTATTACCAATATTTTATATATACTCCTTAAAATTATAAAAAGCTTTATCAGTCAGCCATTTTTTTAGCTTATTAAGAAATGTCGCATCATTTTCAATATCTTTCAATTCGGAGGGTAATTTATTGTAGATACCCGGCCCTACTACAGACATTATTTTTGTTGATTTCATAAGTCGACAACATGTCGTGGCCAATGTGTTCTTATTCCTCTGAGCAAGACGCATGCTTTTTGAAGTGTATTTTGGAATTGGGTGTATATTGCTTCTCACGTATTTTACTATGTAGAAGATGTATTGTGAGGTTAGTGTCATTACGTTGGCATATTTAAAAAGTTGCTTTGCAGGGGTGCCTGACGGTGCGAGTGAAATAATCCGTATAGCTCGTTTTTGAAGTATAAAAACTCGTTGCCATTCAGCTGCTGTACCCCAGAATTCTAGCCCGTAGCACATCACCGAGTGAAAAAGTGAAAAGTAACTCGACCTAAGTTGGTGGTAGGGTAGAATACGCGCTAGTCTACTCAGAGCAAAGCAAGCCCCTGACAATTTACTACAGACGACTTCTATATGCGCGTCCCATTTCAGCGCTGCATCTAAGGTGACGCCCAGAAACCTGGCGGTACCTACCTGTGGTAGTGCCTCGCCGTCTACGCTAATAGTTAGGGGACGTGGGGGTCTACCTCCGAGGTTGATGTGCATCACCTGGGTTTTGTGCAGATTTAGGACTAAGCCGTTTGCATTAAACCACGTTTGCAATCTTGATACTTCGGAGGATATGAGATTCTCAAGTGAAGAGATCGTGTCGGCTCTCAGTATGTCACAAGCATCGTCTGCAAATATGTACATGTCACCATCAGCTACCTAAAGTAAATCGTTCACCTGGATTAGAAAGCACAGATTTGCCAGGGACGAACCCTGAGGTACGCCGATATCGATATCACCGCTCATCGATGTAGTTAAGCCATTGTTTAGCGCAGCACTTTGTTTCCGTAGATTTAAAAAGTCCAACATTAACTTAAGCGCGGGGCCACGTATACCAATGTGTTGGAACTTTTTGTCCAGTACACTATGGTCACAAAGGTCGAAAGCCCGTGTCATATCACATAATAGGATCGCAACATGGAATCTACCATGGAAGATACCTGGAATCATTCGAGTTAGTGCACCGGTATATCTCTGCTCGGTAAGCCTTATTTTCGAGTTTGATTCTTATATGCTGCCAGATCGCAGCCGGCATGAAATACCTGGAATCATTCGAGTTAGTGCACCGGGATCTCTCTGCTCGGTAAGCCTTATTTTCTAGTTTGATTCATATATGCTGCCAGATCGCAGCCGGCATGAAATACCTGGAATCATTCGAGTTAGTGCACCGGTATATCACTGCTCGGTAAGCCTTATTTTCGAGTTTGATTCATATATGCTGCCAGATCGCAGCCGGCATGAAATACCTGGAATCATTCGAGTTAGTGCACCGGTATATCTCTGCCCGGTAAGCCTTATTTTCGAGTTTGATTCATATATGCTGCCAGATCGCAGCATGCCCCCTTGCAATTAACGGAAATTGTCATATACACGTACCGTCAAACATGCCTACTTTGCCACCAGGGGGAACTTTGCCCAAGAAGCAAATTTTAAAATTTTCCTCTTGGGCAAATTTCCCCTGGTGGCAAAGTAGGCATGTTTGACGGTAGTATAATACAATTTAATAAAAAAAACTCAGTTAACTATCCTAAAAAATCCACAAAAAGCTACACAGCTAGCTACTAATCTGTAGGTAGTAGCGCTCCTGGGCCTGCGCTACGCGTTAATGCGGCTCACCCCGCCGGTCAGCCGTTACGAAACTAGACCTCTACCTACGCTTAATTACTACGCATCGCGGTGTCAAGGTATAATTGTGGGTGAGCGTTGAGGTGAGCTTAAAACAAGTTACAGAATAGGCGGGCTGGTCACAAGCCTCCTCTTATTACTGAGAATTAAAGATATAAATACTTAGATTTCAAACTGACCCATATTAAATAACGTAATTTCCCGATGTTCCAGCAACGTAACCGTAAGTGAGGAGCTCAGCGTCAAGGTGTCGGACTACGCCATGTTCTGCGACGAGTTTGTGGGCGACTACCACGTCATGGCAGATGGCTCGAGGTTCCCGCTGCGGTGGATGGCGTGGGAGAGCTTGCTTATGGTAATACTTGGATATTATTTACTTAATATTTTCATCTAAAGTGTATCTAAATAGTTAGAGCTTAGTCGGGTAATAAGTGCACAGATTGAAAACGAAAATGCCTTTTGTTCGTAAGTTATCGATACCTAATTTTGTTGAACTACAGTAGCAGCAACTACTATTATATTAGCAGCCCCAGACTAGTCAAATTGGAACTAAATCTGTGTAAATATAACCCATCTTGAAATGGTTTAAGTAGACTATGAAAAGGGAGTAAAACGCAATGTCGGGAGGGCGGCATACTTGAATAAAACCACGCCAGAATAGATAATAAACAACCTACCCAAATGTCCCAAATACTAATGGATTCATACCATATGATATGACTAAATCAGCACCTGTTGCAGGGAATGTACTCGCCTGCTAGCGACGTGTGGTCGTTCGGTGTCACAGTGTGGGAAGTGCTGACATACTGCACCGCCAAGCCATTTGAAGAAATGGACGATGACCAGGTATGCGCATTTGTGTCAGATCTGTATATAATCGACAATTAGTAGGTATTGCCGCCAGAAAATTACCATCAATCATCATCATCACAGATCCAGTTAATCATCCAATGGGTGGATGGATGGTGTGTTGGATAATTTTTCATAGTTCAGCCTGCTAAAATATTGAAATATGGCGATTAAACAGGTGTTTCTAAAATTTTCAGGGTATTCAGTAATGTTGAGAACCAATACTGCAAACTTTATTATTATTATAATGCAGTTTTAAATAAAGCTCGACTTGAAAGTAAAATTTTCAGTCTACCTAGCTCCAGGTTTTTAGGATAAAATAGGCAATTTTAAAATAAGTGGTTGATCACTCCACCGATATAATAAAGAGGAAAATTATGTGAGATTGTAGCTTTGTAAGTTTGCATGTTTCTATGTAGGGGGTAATCTCCGGAACCTGTTATACGATTTCATAAAGTCTCACTTATTGTATAAATTGGACTTTCTGGATGGACAGACCTAGCCTACATTTTATCCTGTGGGTTTGCCTGTGTTCCTTGCAATACGCTGGAGAAGGTGCGCGGGCAGCTAGTCGTATATATTTTGAGAGTGAGCCTAGAAGCCACTCTGAACTATTCGAAATACAAATGATGTTGTGTCTGGCAGGTGGTAGCGAACGCGAGCGAGTGGCGGCGCGGTGGGCGTGGCGCGCGCGTCCCCGCGGCGCCGCCGCCGCGCTGCCGCCGCGAGCTGTACGACCTCATGCACGAGTGCTGGCGCCGCGAGCCCGCGCAGCGCCCGCGCTTCCACGACCTCCATCGCTACCTGGAGCGCATGACCCACGGCTTCAAACCGCCGCACGCCACCCTCCGCTGAACACTGCGATTTCATCAATATCATCAATCGATCTCATTATATAGATAGGTTTTTAATATAATTCCCATTGAAACCCCGACCCAGTTAGAATTAATATGTACTTAATTTATCAACGTCGATGGATAATTCGACTAGTTGTTTTGACGACTGCATCGTTATGCTCACGTTATCCATTGGCGTCCATGTCAACGGTCTATATATTTATAGATATATAGAGATTTTTTAGGGTCCGAATCCTATTCACTAGCTGTCGGCCTAACCATTGGATTAGTTCCAAAACTGAATGGATTTGCGGACTGCTCGATAGGACCATCTTTGGAATCAGCGTTTTACATACTAAGTCCAAATAAAAATTACAATTACCTAATTAATAATAATTGTTAGTAGGACGCACGTGTTTTGGATAACTAAACAGACTGATAGGGAAAATCGAGCAGTATTAAGTTCAGTATTAAATTAACAGTAGGTTAGGATGTAGGTTAGAGTGTGTTTTACGTGACACGCAGCTTCGCATTGGACCTGCGCCGAGCCGGGGCGAACTCGGCGAATGCACAACTGTGCATTTTCATGTTAAAAAACCTCGGCATTCCGATGTTACTGGATACGTCGTAAGTATGCCGATGGTTTGTAAGCTAGACGTAGGTTTCTGAATTGCTGTCTATTTAGATGAGAATTCATGCCGTTGAACATACAGTTTATGATTTATTTTAGGTACTATAACATCGAACTAATGTTTTGAAAGCGATTCAGAAACCCACAAGTCTCTTAAGCATCGATTCTCTAATCGGTTTGGTTGATCGTTATTCTAGAAAATCCTTGTTACTCACCTAGATTTTTATCATTAGCCTATATTACAGGATACGCAATTAATAAAAAAGGAATATCTGTCCAGGACTTTCTTGAATTTCTGCATAGGCTATTTACCTAAATCTTATTTTTATTGTAATTTAAAAATAATACCTCCCCCCCTTATTGACCTAAAAGTCAATAAGGATGAATAATGCGAATGGCATATTTCGCGTCAATTGCGCTACACTATTGTGTACAAAGTTGTACATACCAAACCGGCAAGAGGATCAACATGTTTAAAAAAAGCCCATACAATTTCCGCGCCCTTCGCCTAGCGCCCCCACTATCTTCCACTCTCACCGCCTTTACGGCACCCTCTACTCGGGGCTACTCGGGTACCGGCTACGGCGAAGCTCGCCGCTGAGGTCGCCTCGTCTATACAACGGTGCCTACCAAAACACTTGTTCGGAGCAGAGCGCGACTTTAGACAGGCGCTTTATTTACATTTCTATTCCAGTACTCAAGTAGCCCCTTCCTAGTATATCCAAATCTAATCCTATTTTTTTAACCTGTTTTAAATGTTAAGGTTATTTATTATACTTCGGAGACGAGTCGTCTCTAGGGCGATGTTGCCCCCTGTGCTTCTTGTTTTCTTCAATAGGCACATGAAAGGTTGCGCTCACACTGCATCTGCAAATATCGATGTTACATATAACCGAATTTAGTAAGAGAGATATTTTAATAATGAATCGAGACGATCGACATCGACCGTAGTGATGGGCCAATTTAACTGAGGGGAAAATGTTCTGCTTATATCTATATTTCCGGACGCTACGTGTGACCGGAATATCTGAAAGTTGGATGAAGCCGAATTACTCGTGTTATTCTATAGCTGCATAATATCATAATAGTAATAAGGAATGATCCAAACGTACTTACTCGTAAACCTATATGAATGTTCTGTGTCATCAATGTTCAGTGTAAGGGTATTCTAAGATCCAATTGTCTCCCCCACACAGCTCCGATATTTCATCGATGATGATAGGCACTTAATTAAATTACCGAAAAACTCACGTCACCCAATATATGTAAAAATAACCAGCACAATTCGAGCTTATCAAACTTTAAGAAGCATCAGACTATGTCAATTCGATATTCCGACTGAAATTTATTTGCAAGACTTAAAACATTTCGTCGTTTAAAATAGCGGGTAGGTAGTTAGTTTTTTTTTCATTATGTCGATGAAATATGGCGCTTGCCGTTCCTCCAAATAGGATATACTATTCGTGTACGTGACCCCTCCTGAAACGCGAGCTAGCGGACCGACAGACGAGGTGTATAGCGAAAAATAACTATAACTTTAAAAAGTTGAAAAACCCCCGACATTTTCATTTCAAAGTTCAATATCTCAAAAACGGCTGAACCGATTTTGTTAAAACGTAGCTAAGTGCATCTCGATCACGTCAGCTTCCGGATAAAAAAACCGCATTCAAATCGGTCCATTCGTTTAGGAGCTACGATGCCACAGACAGACAGACAGACACACACACACACACACACACACACACACACACACACACACACACACACACACACACACACACACACACACACACACACACACAGACAGACACACAGACACGCCAAACTTATAACCCCTATTTTTCCGTCGGGGGTTAATGAATCGGGATCAGTTGTTTTTCTAGTTTTTTTTTGTTGTTTCGATAAAACCCGAAAAAATCACGTTATAATAATGCATTGATCACGTCGTATATTACCTTCCTAAAGCATGGATATGTAAGATAATTTAGTGTGAATGCACTCCGCTCCATTCGGCAGAAGAATTTTGTAGCACAATTTTAATGCAGACCTGTGATTTAATACAAACTACCTATTAGTGGTTGCAAATTTCAAGCTAATGCGAAGGTCCATTGGGTACTTTCTAAAAATGGTACTTACTTATACTGATCCCATTCAAGCGACATTCACCAACAACACATTTAAATTATAAAGCGCTTTATATGTGTTAAATGATAATTTATTGATTAGTTTAGTCATAATGGGAATACGTGTAGTTCTCTTATCAAGCAATAAATAACTGAATTAGTTGTGAATATGAGTGTTACTAATGATTTAATGTTTTAAGCATAATAATTAATGCAGTAATAACGCTGAATATCTTGCAGTCTTCCCTCTTCATTTCTTCAAATAACGTCGACTAATTGGCCGGTATTGTTCTGCCAAGTTTAACATTAAATACTTTTGTTAATGAACTTTGTGTCACTAAAGCAGTTTAGTTTGTAACCAGGTTTTTTGGTCATTTATACATCAAGTGCAACCACTGTCGTACTAGAATAATATTTAAAAAGTTTTAGGCTGGATTCTACCAAACAAGATTAAGGATTATTCCAAGATTAGTCAAGACTACGTTACCGTTAAACGTCAGATTAAATCCTTCTTCTTATTTGATCAAACCTGATCTAAATTATATCGTTTCGTTAATGGGTGCTTACAATTATTCAAGAGGTGCAGTTTTAAGTATTATATCAAATATATTATGTTCACAATTACTAGCTCGTGACTAATTACAGTTAATATTTCTCAATTACCTACAGAAGAGACTGCAAAATATCAAGCAGACCCAATTGGACATTTGTAAATAAGATTGCAGTTGAGACAAGTCCTGCAATGTCAAAATTTCTATTACTGTATTGTTTACTGTGTTTATTTAGCTGCACAGAATAAGATATACCTAGTTCGTATCGACGTTAGACATACGGTCATTCATTAATCATTAATTCACTGCTTGACAGATTATTTTTTGTTGGAGATGAGATTTAGGAGGCGGATGTTTATTTAATTAATATTATGTTAATACCTAGTAGATGTAGTAAAGTCATCTTTGAAATAATATAAGTATTGTAGTCTGAATCCATGACTAGGCAAATAAAATTTGCTTAAATATTTTCAAGATGGCTACATGCATGTTAAGTAGGCTCTTTAAGTAAAAGTGTAGCGACGCCGGCGTAGAGTAGGCCACGACTCGTGGAAAAGTATTTATAAGATCTCCGTCAATTTGTTACTCCTTCATTTAAACAATGTCATTCATCGGCGTCCACTTCCTACTAACTACTGTATCATAACACTTACATCTTCTCATTTAGTTTTCTGCTGGAGTTATATAGGTATTTAGATTACGAAGAATATTATGTTATAATAATCAATCAACTTAAATTATTATTGTAAGGTAATTTAATTGTATTGCATGCCATTGTTGATGTCGTCTTAAAGTATAAGCTCGCGTAACGAAGACCCTGTATTAAGTATGCTCCTCATACAATACCCTTATGCACCTCTCGTCACCACTAGCTCTCAACCACCCCTCAATACTTAAGCGTAAATTTAAAAGAAAACAGGTTAGCTAAGGAAGTAGTAGGTTAAGGAAGTCCCTGCATGAATATATTTCATTTAAAAGAGTAATTGTAATTAATATTAGTTATCGTATTAAATGTTTATGTAACGAAACAGTTTTTAGTTAAGCGTGGGTTATGTACAACGAATGAACCTCTATGATACTTACTTCAAAGTATCGGTGTTTATTCCGTAAGTTATTTGCGAACTGCACTCAAGAGCAAGAAATCGGGTACATATATGCATATATAACACAGTACCGTTACTTAACTACTGGCAGACAACGCACAGCCTTAAGGCGAGGCAGGTTCATGGTCTTCTCTCCCTCTCACTGAGCATAAGCGTGAGCGAGATGGAAGTGCGCGTTCGGAAGTGTGTAACATCACTTTTTAGTAGGTACATATTAATATATTTTATGAATATTGGATAATTTATTAAAAATCTATCCGGTTATTGTGTTAGAACAATAAAAAAGCTATCATTTTTATAAAAAAAACACAGATTGTCGTTGAAAATTACGAAATCTCGAACATTTAAGTTTATTAAATACCAAGCCATTTTTTATATTATGTTCGGTTACTGTGTTTCTTTGTTACTTTCTCAGTCTACAGTAATTTTTCATTAATTATTATTTCTTCACACTGGAAGCTCAAAAATCAATCTTTTTGTCAGATCGTGAACCGGCCTCACCTTAATCGTTGAAGATAGAAGCATGAAATTTGGTACCTACACATATTCTTCAAGCTCTTATCATAGTTGTTGGCGTCGTTGTCTGCCCCGCCACCGGCCCACTGACAAGCGCGCCGACTTGTATTTGCTCGCTTCAACCGAACACTTTTCTCGCGGCCATATCCTGAATTCCCTATTTTCGACCACAGCGATTTCTTCCTTGAATCTTTCTTTAAATTTGACTCACCGAAATAAATAATTCTAAATCGTATCCGGACTCTGACGCATACGATTGATAAATATAGTTTTTAAATATTTTATTAAAGCTGCATGTACATAGGTAGTGCGTACATGTACGGTCAAAGAATTTAATTTCCTACCCACTTTGGACTTTGTCAAAGTGACGTAATCAATCAAAACGTAAGAGACTTCTTATGATTTTATTTACAGTGTCACTTTGAAATAGTCCTAAATGGGTAGGAAATTAAATTCTTTGACTGTACGTACTATATCACTATGTATTTATGTTTATTTCTCTCTCGCCTTTCACAATTAATTATATAGTTGTGTAATTATAATTGTATGACGTTTCCGTGAGTCACCAACGGTGCTGGCTGAAAATCAGCGCTGTAGGTGTCTGACTGACACCACAGCATAATGCTGAGCCAGTGTCCGGTTCACTGCCGCAGAGACACACTTGTTTCATGTTTTTTATTGTTATTTTTATTTTATTTTTTGCTTAATATGTGTGTCCTGTGTGTTAGTGAATAAATGTATCTTTCTTTCTTTCTTTCTAAATACAATTACTACAAAGTTTTCATTTAATTTTACTCGCACACTAGGTACATTTCCATATTATTTTGTAGTGTTACATATTTATGTAGCGGAAACGCGAACGGAATCCAAATATGGTAATTTAAGAATTCATCAGATGAATTTTATCCTAAGATGTCCAGTTGTCCACCCCACATTGCACGAAGGTAATTATTGCCTCGTTTTTTAAAGTTAAAAAACTAAAATGTATCGAATTGTTCTTGTGTCATTGAGATCAGTCAGAGTTATTCGGATATTGTTTAATGTTTATATGTATAACGTCTAAGTGTATGCATTTGCATACATATGGATATTGGCAGCAACTTATTATTAAGTTATCTTTTCCAAATAACTAACAGCACCACGTACCTATTTAACCATAAATCAAACCACGCCGGAAAAGCACGGCAGCCATTCAAGACAATCTTCCAAAATAATACTTCGTCAGTTAAGTACTCCAAATATGTTTTCAATTATAAGTAAGTAGAGATGAACCCAAATCTGTTCTTAGAGATATTCTTTACTCCAACCAAAGTGATACTCTTTACTTAAGTAGTAGGTAATTATTAATTTTATCGTATTTTCATATCATTATTGATGTTTCGCATCGTGTCTAATACATCGTCTAACGTTTTCCTCGTTGAAATGTTATATACCTACTAATTCTTATTACCAAGTACTCTATTCCTACTGTTGGCGTGTTAGTAGATTAATAGGAGTCATTTTAGCGGGCATTCAAATTTAAATAGTAGGTGTTAAGTGTCACCTCAAGAATCTAAGTTTAATGAGAAGCAACTAGAAAGTAAAGTGCTACGTACCAGCTTCTTAATAACTGTCGGTTGTCCACGGCTATCAGACAGTTTATTTGTCGTTAGTATTTTTATTATAAAAACGAAGATTTTCGATGACCATTAAGAAGCGGGTAGTGCTCTACTTATCTTTTGCTATAGGTAATGAAAATATCACTTTGATGTTTAAGGCAAAAAGTTGCCAAGTATTATCAGCCGTTAAGACGCCTGCAAAACGACTCCTTTAATAAGTGATGGGACCAATGATTCGTGCACACGACCTCGGGCCCCGGCCCGCGGGCCGCAGCCCGGCCCCGGCTCGCGAGCCGCAGCCCGGCGCCGGCAATGGCGGCGGTGCGACCGACGCTACCGCCTGCGAACGCCCGAGACCACCTTACGGCTCTCAGTGCAACTTTAGCAAGTTCGTATTAAAGACAATATTCAATTTTATATAACCTACCTATACTCATTTCGGTTGAGTAGATAGCATAATTGCTTAAACTACCGGTGTACAATCAAGGTTAAGAGAGCTCCTTTGTAAGTAATGGACACATACGCTTTTCCTGATTGCCTGAACACAATTCTTGTCATGTAGATGTAACCCCCGGGCAGAAGAGAATTCTAGTGGTTACATGTACCCATGTGATATATGACCTTTTGTTGACTAGAAAAGAGGTATTTGTTAACCGTCGAGTGCGTAGGACTCACACGCTGCGCTAGCGCGCAAATAGCGCTAAGCTTGCAACCTTGAAAGAGTGAAAGAATTCTCACAAGATGGATAGAAAACGAGCATCATTAACCTGTCCTACCCCACGACTCGCGCACTCATTAATCATGTAAATATGTGCTAGTACCTACACTGCGTTTGTATCGAATGTACCTACTATTATCCCCGTACGTGTTAATATGTAAATTAAAATTAACTTGTAGTTAATTTTAACCAATGCAGAACCTATTCATATTTACTGGTGTCGTCTCGTCTTCACTTACCGTACTCGACAGGTTGGTACGTAATTATAACTTAGAGTCTGACCAACATGATCATCCTCCTAGCGTTATTCCCGGTTGTGCCCCTAAAGGAGCACGGGGTCCGCTTTGACACCTAATCCCAAGATTTGGAATAGGCACTAGTTTTACGAAAGCGACTGCCATCTGACCTTCCAACCCAGAAGGAAAACTAGACCTTATTGGGATTAGACCGGTTTCCTTACGATGTTTTCCTTCACCGAAAAGCTAACGGTAAATATTCCGTACATAAGTTCCGAAAAAGTCATTGGTACGAGCCGGGATTCGAACCCACGACCGCCGCTTAGCAGCCACATGCCTAAACCACTAGGCTACCGTAGCTTCCACTAGGCTAATCGTCGCAACAAAAATGCTCCAGATTTGAAAAATATCAATTACCTACCTAAAGTACCTAATACAAATACTTTAGCTTTTCAACGCCAAAGAAGGATATATCCACACCACTGTTTCAACAGCAATGACCAAGAAGTACAGTGCGATATGAACCTTCATGCATTGGCATAAGGTTTATCTCAGCACTAAATGTCATGTTGACGTAGTGTGTCGTGACAACTTTTCTCTTCGACTGAGCGGTGAATAGGTTAATGACTGATGGCTTATTTGTTAGGTAAATTTCTTGGCATATAAAGAAATTGAAATATAATCATATGACACTACTTGCTTGACTCGCTGGTCATGCTCTAACTCATTTGTTTCCATCGTTTGTATCATGTGCGTACACATATTCAGAAACTGTACCCCTCGTGTGATTTAATTAAAGCATATCGTATGTGTTGTTTTGACACGAACCTATTAATCGTCTAGTTTTAATATGCTATCTTTCCATTGATGTTGATGTACTTAATCAGTGTTTAGTAAGCATCCACTGTTACCTACTTAATTTACTTAAACAATATTTTAATTTGTACAGTCTGGGGTAATAATATACGTACATAAATAGCGTTTGAACCGCTCGGTTCTAACGTCATTGTCGGCTCAAGATTATTTCAGCAGAGGTAAAACATACCGCGGAAACTTTCGTCTCTTTTAATAGTATTTGCTGGCGACGACAATGACAAAAAAACGCCTTAAAGACGCTGAATATTCGCCCATGTACAGGACTCTATTATCAATGTCGTAAAGGCGTGTACAGATATTTATGTCCTTATTTATGTATGTATATTATTATCCCTGACTGTAGTATCTCTTAACTTATGTTTGTACGTAAAATACATTGATGAACCTATTGTTTTTGTTTTTACATTCACTTGGATAGCATATTTTCATCTTTATGTCGTTTCTATTTTACCTCACACTCTATAAATGAAATTCATTCTGTAGGCACAGTATTTATAAATAATCAAAGACTTTTAAGGCAAACGCCTTCTTTTTATGTAATTTTAAATGTTAAAATAAATGTTGAATAACATATCAAAAATGTGGTTTTATTTTATTAACTTAGTTTATTATACCTAGGTACCTGCACAAGGGAGGAATCCAAATAATTTCACCAGCATATTCATGAGATCCTAAACATGGTCAGAAAAACGCTGGTAATTACATTGTTTAACGGAAGGCGTAAGTGCAATATTCTTACGCCCGTGTTATGCACAATGTTTTTCATCACATTTGCGAGGAAATAAATAACTACAAAAGACAGAAAAATCTATGTTTCAACAAGCGCACCAATTGAAAATTGACAACTTCACTTCCAGATCAGCGCGAGTGGAGCGCGCAGCTTCCATATTTCAACCAATCATAGAGTGCGGCGCGTGGCCAACTAGATTTTTTTCAACCAATCACATAGCAGAATTCTTGTGGCGTGCGGCCAACTACATTTGCTTAAACCAATCAGATCACACACAAGCTCTTAAATCCCTAGGGAGTTCTAAAACCCATAACTCCCGCGGTAACAATTTAGGCCATTGTCCTTCTGTATACACGCATGGAATAACACCATTTACGAGCAAGTGTGATGAAAAATTATTTGTTATCCTCCGGAACACCTTGTATATGGTTATGTCAAGTCAAGTGTAAAAATATGCACCCATACAACTCAATCATAATATAACATAATTTACATAATACAACTTACTAAAATATGTACCATCGCTCTTATGTCAGCGGATTAATGTTTCGCTACCTATTTATGAGAGTATTAAAGCGATACATATTCTTGGACTTGACTGTTCTTATCTTACCTTCCTGCGATAGTCGATAGCACAATGTCCATAATAGACAGTCCGTTTTGCTTGGCTGGGATGCATAGTGCAGGCAAGGGCGGAGCAGTGACTATGTTCAGTTGTTTTTTTACAAAAACACTGCTCCAACCCTTGCCGTCAACCAGGACATTATTTTATTCAAGCGAATGTACAAAACGCAAGTATAAGCCAAGTATAATTATTTCACAGTAGTTTGACTGGGTGATTCATGCTTTTTTTTCATTTGCAAGTTAAACTCGTTTTATAGTCAATTGGTTTATTTGCGGTAGATATTGTCACATGATTGATGAAGACATTAATGATAAAATCATATGAAATTATGAAGTTCATCTGCGAACATATTGATTTCCCTTCCAAACCAACAGTTCAAAAAAAAATGCGCCAAGTAAAGTAACAATAATAATTATCTACAAAATATTTCGAATTTACGTAATATAATGTAGGTTTGAACGCAACAAATAAAACTCAAAGACTAGCAATATTACAACAGATTGTAAGAACATTCATTACGAGACTTATACAGTTCTAAAATCAATTCACTTCACTTTCAGCAGTTAGTTACTTCATTTCCGCCAACTAATTTGTAAGCAATATACTTTTCCTTTTCAAGAAGTATTCTTTGTGTTCAATTTGAGTTATAGCTGTTATAGATCATTTTATATATGCAGTACCTACACATATTTGCAACAAAATCAACGAAAAACATGTGCACGGAAAGTGACTAAACATTTCTACATTATCAAAGATTCACATTAATGGAATATCTACTAAATAGTTAAACTCCAAAACACCGCAACAGTTATTGACCATATCTATATTGCACTTTAATCAAGTAAAAACAGTATATAGTGATACTGAAATTTGACACAGCGTACCGTAAAATGAAGTTACGTTAATTTCATAGGACGACTTTATTATGATCAATATAGCATGATCAGTCAAGTTATAGAGAGCTCCTTTGTAAGTAATGGACACATACACTTTTTCTGATTGCCTTATAACTAGAGAGCGGAGTACCGGTGGCAAATTTCACACAAAAGGTATGGAGTCGTTTTTTTATAATTATTATTTTAGGCTTGAATAATAAAATTATTCATTTACCTAATGTACTTAGTATGGTACCTACTCGTAAATTGGAAGTAAGTACTTAACATTTATTTTCATAAATCGATTTCAGGAATAGTAATGATAATGTTTTGATAAGAAAACATATTATTATGTATTATAGATATTAACAACATATTACATTATATTTGTATGCTCGTAAGATAATTTCTATAAGTTCCTAAAAATATTATGCAAAATTAATAATTTATTCGTTATTTATTTAATCATAAGAATACTTAGGCGACTCCATACATTTAGTGTGAAATTTGCCACCGGTACTCCGCCCTCTACTTATAATATAACACAATCAATTCTGTTCAATATAATAATTTGCGCTAACAAAAACCCCCAAAAAATTGTATGGTTTTTATCAAATGAATGTAACCTAATTTTACGATAAGCAGTGTTACTATGCCTTCATCATTATCATACGGCTCTCAAATAAAGTTTATATTTTGCTACAAACTAACTTCGAAGAGACGCCATTTACAACTAAATGTTTACAACTATTGGAATGTAGATACTTCAGGTCCGATTTGACCAAACTGGAAGAAGGGCTTAACCTGAGGGTAAACGTAAAATTGTACTTGTCCTAGATTAAAAATTACTCTTGTTTGGTCGAATCCACACTTAGGAACTTACATAACATATTACTATCAATACAAAGTGAACTTAAAATAAATATAACAGTTACATTACATCTATTATTGTCTAATAAGATACTCTATTCCGATATTAGTAGAACTAAATTATTCCAGTGGGTCCAGCACTGTATTCGGCCCCAAACTGTGATCCACCAGTGACCAGACAGCGGAGTACGAGGGCTGTTCCGAAAGTTTTTAGATGCTTCTTTCTATTCTATAATAACGACGAAGATGAAAAATGTATATTAGATCAATAAAATACATATATTCGTTTGGCGAGCTCTTCTCACGAATTTGGCAGAGCGGGTGTCACATATATCAAACGCAAACTCACCCCTGTAATATACTCAACATTGATTATAATATAAAACATAAAAATCCACGATAAAAAGTGGTCAGCATTTAATAAAAAAAAATAAAAGACAACTGACATCTGTCACTTTGATTGTTAAATAGGAAGAATAAACTATCGTTTAGGGCTATTTGGAGTTTATAAATTCGTAACATTTATAAAATGTCGTCTAGCCAACTGGACATCCGATAAAAGATCGTGTACACCTACAGCCAAAATATCGGTATATCGCAAGGAAAGTTAGCCAAATTATTAAAAGTTCCGAAGTCAACCGTGCAAAAGGTATTGGCTAATTATCAGTCCAGATTGTCTGTTTCAAGAAAAGGTGGTTCGGGTAGAAACCGCGGTCGTGCTGATAAAACTAAGGCAAAAAAAGTAATCGAGCATTTTAAGAAGAATCCATTTCTCTCTGTCCGTGACGTTGCCAGAAAATGTAATATATCGAAATCGTATGTCCAAAAAATCAAGCAGCGTGCAGGTTTACGATCGTACAAGGCAACTACAGTTCCTAATCGCGATGCTACAAAGGATAAATTATGTAAAACCCGGGCTCGAAAGTTGTATACAAAATATTTGACGAAGTTTAGTTGTATTTTGATGGACGACGAAACATATGTGAAAGCAGATTTTAAGCAATTACCAGGTTTGCAGTTCTATGTGGCAAATCAAAAAGGGAATGTCGATAAAAAATTTACAACAAAAAAAGTTAATAAATTTGCAAAACAATCCTTGTCTGGCAAGCCATCTTAAGTACCTACATGTGGTCAAAAAAGCAAATCGTTTGTTACTACGGGTACGATTAACCAATTCATTTACACGGAAGAGTATTTGAAAAAACGCTTATTGCCGTTTATGAGAAACCACACAGAGCCTATATAATATCTCTAGCCAGAAAATAATATCTCCTGCCCAGAACTCCGGCCGGTAGAGCGTTATTGGGCAATAATGAAAAGAAAATTGAAAAATAGTGGTAAAATTGCTACAAATGAGCAACAGTTCAAAAGAATGTGGGATACGACATGTAAAAAGGTGACCGAAAGTGATGTACAGAGATTGATGGAAGGACTCCGAAGCAAAGTCAGGGTATTTTACCAGTGTTAATTTGTTAAACAGGAGGATTATTCATTTTAAAGAACACTAATAAAACTTTAATTTAAAGCCCATGAAATTGTTTTTCTTAGTTTTTTTTTCTAATTTGTCGTTATAACACCGACCACTTTTTTACGTGGACAGCCTTTATCTAGGACAGAAGCAGCTAAAAACTTTCGGAAGCGCCCTCGTATAATACAAGTGTAGTCTGACTCAACAACCACAGCATTTTCAATTAGGTCAAACGACGAAATATACCGTATGATAATAAGGATTATATTTCAGAAAATTTAGTTTGTTACCATACCAATCGATCGATACTCTATCGACGTCGTATCAAGTGGTAGATTATACAAAAAGATCAACCGATGCTCAAAGCTAATTCTGCTAAGCGTCAGTGCAAGGGAAAGCGCAATAAACGAAAATGAAATGGCAACATAGTTAGCAACATAACTTCTTATTATTCTTGATTAACTCCATATTAACTCACGTAATGTTATCATTTTTTTTAGACAATGTTTGCCCTTTTTCGAATTTACTTCAATGCCATTAAGGTATATTTAGCTTTACCTTGTAAATACTTATCATAATTAGAAGCATATAAATTGTTCAGTTTCCTCATATTAAAGGGAATATAGTGCTTGCGTTATCTTATCATTTTCTTGATCACGTTTCTAGGTATCCTGTACAACAAATCGTTGGCTTCCTTCCTTATACTAACGGCGCCAAGCTTGGATGGGTAACAAGAACATTACGTATCCATCCCAATCAATCGCGTACTTGACCGCAAATTGATTCGATCTATAAACTTTATCTAGAACATTCACTCCAAATTGAGTATTATTTAACAAATGGCTGTCCGCTAGTAATTACCTATTTAAACACGCCAATTGAAATTCCCTATCCAAGTGGTCACATTAAAAAAATACGTACAAAATATTTATCTTTTACGATACCTACCATACGTTGAACGCACCTATACTACTCATTCCATATAACATTAGAATGTTATCGGACAAATTCGTCTATGTTACTTCGTTTATCTAGGATATCAAAGGAAATATTGTACCAGTTTTACATATTTCGAACATTAACTGCTTTTCAAACAGCAATACTAATGTTTTTACGTTTCAAAATGGTTTTCCTAGTAATCGCATGACGATTAACGCACGATTTTTCTAATCTTATATGGATTAGGGTATAGGCCTGTTTCAATATCCATTCTTAAACTATTGTACGTGGTTAAATGTAAAATAAAACACACGTTACAAACGTATGATCAATATAATGTAAGGCATGTTGTACACTTGTAAGTTCTTGCGTAAGTCAGTACAAATACTGCTCACGTAAGTCGTCTGTAAACAATATTTGTACTGAACTTACGTAAGTAACTTACAGGTGTAAAGGCCGCCTTATACAGGGTTAACTTATGAGTACTCCAAAACAAAACTTCGGACGGTTTCGGTTACATAAGTTACGACAAATTCATTCATTCTTAAACTCTATGCGGCGTAATACAGTATAAAAAGGTACAAAGGTGTAAAAAACAAAATTACTTAGATTAACAGAAATTCTAGAAACTATTATTTGGAACCAACAATAATAGTAATATGACAGACGAAGAATTGAAATTGAAATTGAAATTCATTTATTTGCTGAACATTACGTACTAGCTATGCTAGCAAATGTTTTGTTGTTTCGACAATTAAGGCGCTTTGTCGAAAAAAAAACGTACGTCGTAGTTGTACGCACAACTATTGGCACCGTGGGCACGTCTACGGGCATTTTCAATAATTCGTGTACACAATTGCGTGAGCTGTTAAATCAAAATTAAGTCAGTGTCAGTTTTGTGACGAAAGTTAAGCATACAAATGATGAGAAAATTAACTTGTTTCACATTTAAATAACGTGTATATGTATATCATTTGTAAATTGAAAAGAAAAAGTTATTTTTTATACAAATTGAATACTTGATTGTCGTCACAAAACTGACACTGAGTTAATTTTTGATTAACAACTCACGCTAATTGGGTACACGAATTATTGAAAATGCCCCTACTCGCGACTATTTTGGGAGTTCTTGACATTCAAAGTATTCTCACTTTCTAAAATAGTCATATTCAATGAATATACGATATATTGTCAACTATCACACTTTGTAACTAATCGTAAAACGAGCACAGAAATAATTGCAAGAGCAAACTGTTAACGAACTCTAACCGCCACAATCCCTCCTCTCAAAAGCATATGTTAAACATTAACCAGGCTCGGAGTGATATATCTCCCATATACGGCTCATCAAATTGAACTTTAATTCATACAGGTCATTACCCGTCACTGTCATTTCCAAACTGACAAAATACCATGCCAAGATGCCTGCCAGCCAGGTTAAGGTAACCAAGTGCCAAGTTGTACGAGTATTAACATCAAGCATTGTAGTCCGGTACGCGAACACTGTCATTTATCATCAAACTAATCTATTTAATTCCCAAGTCTGTTTTTTTTTATCGTTTAGAGTAGGTACACTAAATACTAACAGCGAAAAATATCTTCTGATGGTTTTTGATTTTGGTTTATGAATAATTGACTTTTTTTTGTAAGGAGCACGTGTATAACTTTAGATAGAGTATATACAAGTAATTGTTTTCTTCTATCTATTGTTTACATCGCATTTGATTTATGAAAACTTTACCAATTATTTTCTAATAGTTTTGTCAAGAGTTTACGTCAACAAAAACGATTAGAAAATATATAAATCTCCAAAAAGTATATTCAAGTCACTAGTGGCTACTAGAGTGTAGGTATGTAGGTATTCAAAACTACCAAAAGAAATGGCAGTTTTCAATTCTAACAGATTTAATCTTGTAATTTTCAACCTTTTATAGATTTTAATACAACACAGTAACCAAAACCCACTTGTATAATCTTTTAGAGAAAATATATATTTTTTACTTGTTTCAGATTATAGTTACTGGGTGAAATTAAATTTGTGAATCAAAATAGCAAAATGTCAATTTATTGAAGAAAAATATGGCTTGTATAATCTTTCGTTGGATTTACAATTGTCGCTGTTAAAACCCTGTGTAATACTAACCCAATGTCAAAACGTGTTATCTTTTTTGTTGCTAGAGTACTCAATATATTCTAACCAACAACAAAAAATCGCGCTCTTGGGAGTTACCGCAGGTGCATTCCTTTCCCGTACTCCACTATTGACCTCATTAGGCAAATGGCAAATTTACATTTAAACTCAACATTTTAATTCTAGAACTTCATCATAGCATTTACATCAGTTATGAAAAAAAGTTTTATTAAAAAGGAAAGGTACGCCACCAGAAGATATTCTGCTGATATGAGAATAAAGAGTTTACGTTAGGGAAATGCAGGAAAAAAAATTGGGTTATAATTTGGTGGCGAGAACTCTTCAGACGTTTGATGTCTCTTCATGATTTACCTCAATTTTAATGAACGTCTGTACATTATGTCATAAGGTGACAAATAAGACATGACTTGAACTTAAAGAAAAGTATTTACCATTGCTTCTAAATAGTTGAATTCTCCCAGTCTACTTGCTTAGTGTCACCGTCTAAGTGAATATTCAGTAGCATAAAAAAACGCTTCACTTTACATATCACTACATAGTATAAAACAAAGTCTGTATGTCCCTATGTATGCTTAGATTTTTAAAACTACGCAACGGATTTTGATGCGGTTTTTTTTTAATAGATAGATTGATTCAAGAGGAAGGTTTATATATGTATAATACATACCCGTGCGAAGCCAGGGCGGGTCGCTAGTATATTATAAACCATGGTGTGAGATGGAAGTTTTGCGTGTCCTAAGTCCCTAAATAATTATAATTAATTATAATTTGAGCAGCACAGCTGCACAGTGCGGGCAGTGGTGGAATCACACCTTAACACAGCACATGATCTCTATTGAAGTAAAAAATACATTCATTTCAATGTATAGCATAAATCTTGTCCGTGTTCAGAATATGTATTCTTGCTTAGCTGCCAAAGATAAAATATTTTCTAAAAATCTGACTACTGACTACTGATTCTACAAAATAGTGAAATTACAACATATTACTGACAGAACAAAATTAAAAAAAATATTCAGGAAGCGGTATTTAAGGCCATTTTCAATAATTCGTGCACTCAATTAGCATAATTTGTTAAACAAAAATTAACTCAGTGTCAGTTTTGTAACGACAATTAAGTATTTAGTTTGACCTTATTTAAATGCGAAAAAAGTTCAGTTTGACAGCATTTGTATGCTTAACTTTCGTTACAAAACTGACACTGAGTTAATTTTTATTTAACAACTCACGCTAATTGGGTACACGAATTTTTAAAAATGCCCTTATAACTAAATCACAGCTCGGTCATTCTACAGATCTGTAGCTCTAGTATAAGTTTTATTGATACTTATACGTTTTCGAACGCGTTTGCGTTTAGTTTCAATTTGTATGGCTACCCGTAGTTCCTAATAGTTACCACCAGAGGCGCTGTTCGCGTTGCCATACAAATTTAAATTAAACGCGAACGCGTTCGAAAACGTATTGTATCGATAAAACTTAAACTAGAGCCTATGTGTCTGCGGTTGGGTCTAATTAACGCGACGTTTTATGAACATTTTATATGGAGGCGCGTCAATTAGACGCAGACACAAATCTGGAGAATCGCCTTCGCACTAACTCTGCGACGCGCGGTTGTAAGTCTTTCAATGTCAGGTTTTGTATTTAAAATATACAAACACAAATATCTCCATTAATTATATCCTAGAGATCCTGCTGCCAGATCTTTAGTTTGTGTAAATAAGCTATCGTTTCAATTATAAATACAGCGTAAATAAATAGTATATTATGTACATTTAGATCCATTTTTCGTAAACACAAATCAGTGATGTTATCCTTATTCTAGAACATTTAGAATTATATTAGACAGCTACCTTAATTAGTACTAATATTCAATATAAAGATTCAACATTATCATAAGTTCAAGCGCTGCGTTTCTAGAAAGTTACAATTTTCACATGCATGCCAATGATTAGGTATGCGTAACTTGGCAAACGAATCGCGGTTGCGTTACATTTGAGGATGACCCTTATTACGACAGAGTAAAAACTAAAGTGTCACGAACAATATCGCTGGCCGTACATTCCTGTAAAGTTCCCGTTGCGTTGTACCATGATGAAATACTTATCTTTTTATGATCTGATGAAGTCCCACTGATTCGTCGCTTGGTTGTCGCATATGACCATGAGTAGGGGCTCCGACCTGTAGGCACGCTCGACCCCGAGACACATGCCCGCCGCCTCGTTGTATATCGGGCTTCCGGCCTGACAAACCAAAATATTCCCTTCAATTGGGTATTTGACCACAGTTAATATAAATAGATTTTTTCATTAGCAACAGATAAACATTACGAAAATACTCGTTTGCTATTAAAAAAAAAACATACAAACCGGCCAAGTGCGAGTCGGACTCGCGCACGACGGGTTCCGTACCATTATCAATGAAAACATTTATTTTGTTTTGTTTTTAGTATTTGTTGTTATAGCGGCAACAGAAATACATCATCTGTGAAAATTTCAACTGGAACTATCACGGTATCAGTGAGATACAGCCTGGTGACAGACAGACGGACGGACGGACGGACGGACAGCGGAGTCTTAGTAATAGGGTCCCGTTTTACTCTTTGAATACGGAACCCTAAAAACTAACAATATGGACGTCGTTTCATTGTGACGTCACAAACTGCAAACATGTAATCCCTACAAATTCCGTACTAAAGGAGCGTTTTGACGTTTCATAAATTATTAATTATGATTTGACTTTTGTCAAATACCGAATTCCTCTTCTTTATCCAGTGAACGATAATATCTAGAAGTCTTACTAGCGCCGAAAAGTGGCCCCACAAAAAGGATGCACTTATAGGCGGGGATTAAAAAGGATGCCTGGCAGCCCGTTCAGTTCGAACATGGCCACCGTGTCAAACTGTTAAATAACCCAAACGTTCGGTTTCAATAAATATGCATTGTTGTGCCGTAAAATGGTGTGTGAGTCGTTCGGACAAGCACAACAAAAAAGATGGAATCACTTTTCACAAGTTACTACAGCGATAAACATATTATTTTAATTTTACTGTTATGATCACATTTTGTATAGGGATGGTATTATGCCAACAGACATCATTACTTTTTTTTACTAAGTTGGTTTCTAATTTAACCATTGAATATCTTATCAATATTTTGTAGTTTTTATCGATGCCTTTCTAACTATAAAATGAAAACAAAAAATGTTTTTAGATTTCCAACACATCCAATTAGAAACGAAATATGGAATGAAGCAGTGCGTTCGTGCGAAACGACACGATTCGAAATGGCATGCCAAAAAAAGGGATGTTCTTTGTTCTTTACATTCCATCTTGCATTCATTGCAAATAAATGTTTTGGTTATATTTCCTCTTTCAAAGATGTGACTGATGCATTTAAATACGATTCTTGCAGCCATCAAATTCTAATAATTAAAAGCGCAATATAACAGTTTATAGTGATTCAGCTGCACTACATTGCTAAAAACGATTCCTTGATTTAGTCATCAACAGGCATCGGAGTTTATATCGCACGATAAGACTTTAGCGAGCAATGGAGTCGACATTAGCAATAAAATTCAACTCGAATTCATACTGATTAATTTAATTCTAAAATGCCTTTATAGCGATTGTGATTAAAAATCGGATTCAAATTAACAATAAAATTATTTTTCTATTAGTTTACAAACTGATAGACAGCTTGAACTATTTTAATATACAACTATACATACTCTGATACACAAACTACATCGCCGCGATAGACCTAATGTCATGTACTGACCGATTATTAAATTGAATAGTATGTATCATGTGTCATTCACTGACGATTCCAGACGTATCAATATATGGTGATATTTGATGATCAGAAAAAACGGAAAAAGTCACAGTCGGCACTCGTAAATGTTATTGCTAATGTTGACTCCATAGCTCGCTAACGTCTAACCTTGCGATAAAAACTCCGATGCTTGGTCATCAAGACAAAGGTTAAATAAAGTAACTTTATTTAGAGGAACTTGAGATTTAGGTCTCATTAGCTCATTACTAATCTCAGTACCGAATTTTTTTTCGTAAACAAACGAAGACTTATGTTGTAATTGGAAATATATCCATATGTAAAAATATAGATGGCAATGTTTGCGTATCTCTGCTCACCCACCGGCCACACGGTATTATATTGTAAATAAAAATAAATAATTTGTTATTTACCCTCGCGATTCAGCCCTACTTCTTAAATAAAAATATCACGCGAACGTTATCATAACTAAGTTGCTTCTTGTTGCATGTAACCATTCAACAATTATCCGTTTTCGTTGTCACTGTCACATGGCTGTCGTCCGACGTGACGCACGACGGCTAATCACAGCAATGTATTCCTAAATTGACCAATCGCATCCATTTGTGTTTGGTAATTGAAAATAGGCTGACATTTTGGGTAGCTGTGATTGGATACGTAGTTGACTATGCGCATACCGGGTTTTGGGTACGAGTTTGGGTAGAAATTTGTTAGGAGCTCGTGGTCTATATATTTTAACATTCACTGTCTTTATCACACAAAGCATGCATTTATAATAGGTTTTCACTTTTAGGCACTTGTCCCACCGCCAGCGAGTAGCGAGTACTCGCCGCGCGAGTAAAAGCGAGTAAGAATTACTATGAGAGTACTCGCTACTCGCCGGCGGTGGGACAAGTGCCTTATGAATGTTTTTTTTTTGTTTTGTTTTATATGTTAGCAATGCCGCAAGAGGATTTCCTCGCCGGGATGTTCTTTTTATAATACTTATGCATTTTTACTTTCCTATTATTTAGTTTAGTTTTATTTTCTTATAATTCTTGTTTTAGTTATTTTAGATTTGTATGTTATTGTGTAATTTAGTATTTGTTGTCAATAAAATATTATAGATAGTAAAAAAAAACTCTAATCTGTTTCCTAATATAGTTGATTCAAATTTCATTCCCAATTTTTCTTGTATGGTGGGCGGCTAAACGGCTAGAGGCTAAAATAATGTATAATAAAACCGGCCAAGTACGTGTCGGACCACGCACAACGATGGATTCGGTGCCTATTAAAAAGGTCGTATCGTCACAAAAATCATATGCCACTTACGTCCTTTTCTATAGGGAAGGCAGTTTTTCAGCAATATCTCGAAAACCTTTGAACCGATCTTGTTAAAAATAATTTTCGTTGAAATTATATATTTGTTTTTTTTAACACATCGTTTGAAAATTAGAGGGGCCCATGGGACACAATTTTTGTGATTCTCGGGGCTATTATCTCAGACTACACTAGTCTCTTATTAAAAAAAATGCTGAGAAAATATTTATTTTGAAAGGCCTAACGATTGATGCCACACGTCGATATACAATTATTATTTTTTTACTTTCTGTGACATGTATGGAGTGCATCCCTAAAAAGTATTTTTTTACTCATTTCATTACATAACTTATTTAACTCATTTTATTCAAATACTACTAAAAGTTTTCGAGTGAAATGCCTGTGACATACGGACAGACGGACATGACGAAATTATAAGGTTTCCGTGTATGCCATTTCGGCTCCGGAACCCTAAAAAGTGATTGTGTTGTGGTGGAACATACCGATGCTTTGTGTTTCCATTCCTGCGAGCCCCCGAGCTCGTGGCACTTGCCCAGCGTGGGGACAACATTCCCCGTCGCGTCGAGGCACAACGTCCGCCCCAGCACCAGCTCTTTCCGATTCGTCTCAAACCACATCTGTAGATAATTGTATTGGGTGTTACATTGGCTGTGATACGAAATAGCAAAATGTGAATCCATCCATGATTCTGAACAACTTTGTATTATGCAAAAAAACAGGCTGTTCATACGTTTTCGTCAATCAAAAATGAGCAAAGTGTATGAAATAGTTGGATTTTTTGCAAAACAAAGTTGGTCCCATTTCAGAATCATGGATAGATTCACATTTTGCTAATTCGTATCACGACCAATGTAGCACCCTGTATTTTTAACCGACTTTAAAAAAGGAGGAGGTTCTCAATTCGTCTGCATGTTTTTTTTATGTGTGTTTGTTACGCGATAACTCGGTAATTTATGAACCGATTTGATTTTTTTTTCTTTGTTTGGAAGCACATTCTTCCAGATTGGTCCCGTCGTCACCAAAATCCAGTTCTGATGATGGGATCTTGGAGAAATCGAGGGTACTCTTCAAATTGTGTAGGCAAACTTGAAGCAATTTGGCTACTGATTTGAAGTCGGTTAAAACTTTGTTTTGTAAAGTAAAATATTATTTAAATTTGAAGCAAATATTATTAAATAAAACCACCTTTGACGCAATTTGGCGTTTTCCAAAAGAAGGGTACATGAACAGTTTTTTTCAGAATTCGTTTTTTTTGGATTTTTCTTACGCAGCATCGTTGATACTATCGATCCTTATACAAGAAAAAAATTGTCCTAGATTTTACTAAGTATGTAAGTTTATTCTTCCAGTGCGTCACCACCATATAAATAAAAAACACTGCATACAAAAATGTGACGATCTGGAATGGAATATTTGGGACACTTGATAGAAAAATCAACGATTTTGAGTAAAAAAACCAAAAAGAAATCGAATTCAAAAAAAAAAGTTCATATACACTTTTTTTGAAAAACGCAATTTTCAAATATTGTTTAAAAAGCGACCTAGGACCAGGGCTTGTGGGCATTGGGTGACGGTAGTCATTTAATTAGGCTTTTTAATACCGCTTCGGTGGCACATAATCGTACGGCTCGCTTAAGGTGGTTCGATTGCCATACAAAGCGTTATTTGACATTCGCAGGCTAACGGCGTGATATTTTAAGACACTTATGTAACAAACTTTCATAAATTGGCTTCCCATTTGCGCCAAATTCCGCCTTTCGTAGAAGAAACTTGTATAAACTAGATTAATTTGAGAAAAATCGTTTTCCCAAAATATCACGTCCCAAACCAATTTCTCAAATTAATCTAGTTTATACAAATTTATTCTAGGAAAGGGGGAATTTGGCGCAAATGGGAAGCCAATCGGTGAAAGTTTGTTACATAAGTATCTTAAAATATCACGCCGTTAGCCTACGAATGTCAAATAACGTTTTGTATGGCAATCGAACCACCTTAATTGTAAGCCGTAGCATTATGGACACTTTCGACACCAGATGTAAGTGAATTGTGTCTGACTAATTAAACAAATCTCTGGAAACATAACGGACCAGTTGGAAACAAATTTCGGCTTCCGAACTGCAAAAAAATATTGTCCAAAAGTACTCATTTGTACCTAAAACAAAGAGTGAACTTAAACTTTTGACTGGTAGTGTATATGAAGCTAAGAACCTATTGTTTAACTGGTAGCCTTAGCTTCATATATATAAGGTACTATAAGTTTTATCGATACAATACATTTTCGAACGCATTTGCGTTTAGTTTCAATTTGTATGGCAGCGCGAACAACGCCTCTGGTGGTAACTATTAGGAACTGAGGCTCTAGTATAAGTTTTATCGACACAATACTTTTTCGAACGCGTTTGCGTTTAGTTTAAATTTCTATGGCAACGCGAACAGCGCCTCTGGTGGTAACTATTAGGAACTACGCGTTGCCATACAAATTGAAACTAAACACAAACGCGTTCGAAAACGTATTGTATCGATAAAACTTATACTAGAGCCTCTGCGCGTTGTCATACCAATTGAAACTAAACGCAAACGCTTTCGAAAACGTATATGTATCGATAAAACTTATAGTAGAGCTATAGAGGTTAAGCCGCGGTCTGTTGATCGAATCTCACACCGCTGAGGCATGCGGCACATAGAAGTTGCGTTAAGCTTCTATAACGCCGCTTACCGTTGATTACAACGATTCGATCATCAGACGGCAGTTTTAAACATGCGTGTTGCCGAACCTGGGCGTAAGTGGAATATTGCAAACGAGAATCTATCAGAAACCCGACGCCGAAGGCGGAGGGCTTTTGATGACTCTTTTTTATCACACTTGCGAGGAAATAAATAACTACAAAAGACAGAAAAATCTATGTTTCATACAAGCACACCAATCAAAAATTTACGAAATTGACAACTTCACTTCCAGATCAGTGCGAGTAGAGCGCGCAGTTTCAATATTTAAACCAATCACAGAACAGTATTCTTGCAGCGCATGGCCTACAAGATTTTTATTTCAACCAATCACAGAGCAGAATTCATGTAGCGCGCGGCCACCTAGATTTGCTTTAACCAATCAGATCACACACACTGAATCGCATAACTCCCTCGGGAGGTAAATTGGCTGCAGCTGCTCTATACACCTGCCAATAATACACCCTTTACGAGCAAGTGTGATGAAAACTAATGTATCTATCTAATAAAATATGATGACATTGTTGATTCTTACATTGTTCAAGGATCGGATGCAGCTGGAGAGAATCAGCCCGCTGCCCTTACTTTTGATGTCCTTAGCGCTCTGTACGCACAGAGACGTGTTCTTCAGTCGTATCTGGAACGAGTCGGTGTAGTTGCGCTGCCTGTAAAGATTTATTAGACTATACAAAGATCTATCATTCTCGTAGTAGTGAGATTAACTATTGTCAAATAAGAAACTTCTCTGTAAACGCTCTGCTAGTATGAAAGTGACGTCGCAACTTTCTATGCTCAAACAACTTCCATTTTTAGGGTTCCGTACTCAAAGAGTAAAACGGGACCCTACTACTAAGACTCCGCTGTCCGTTTGTCTGTCTGTCCGTCAGTCTGTCACCAGGCTGTATCTCATGAACCGTGAGATAATTAAACAGTTGAAATTTTGACAGATGACGTATTTCTGTTGCCGCTATAACAACAAATAGGTACTAAAAAACAGAATAAAATAATTTTTTTATTAGATTTTTTTTCCATACAAGAAACGTGAATTTTTTTTGCCGTTTTTTATAGATAATGGTACGGAACCCTTCGTGCGCGCCCAACTCGCACTTGGCCGGGTTTTTTTTTATCCTTATCTTTCAGTCAGTTTTTTTAGGTAAGGTACAATTTTCTCATCAATGGGAAGCAAAGAGTATACGGACAACCATGTAATTGTACTAAAACTTGGTTAAATAAATCACGGTCAAGGAAGGAACATACTTTGGTGTTGAGACGTATTACACTAAAAACTTTAGTGTATAGTTATAATTCATCATAAATGCTTCATATTGTGTGCATTAACAGAATTTTATTAATCTTGATAAATACAGTCTTGTTCTGATGACAACTCAACTCCTAGAGCCGTAAGAGCATGTCAGATATTTTTGCGGCCTTTGATACATCATATATTGATGCCGGTGACTGTACCTACTTATGTACATAAGGTCATTTATCTAACAAAACCGATATTAATATTTCTGGTAGTGGTAAGAGGGACAGTCAGCATCAAAAGTAACTACGCAATCGAAGACATCAAAAGTTCTTATTCCTTTTTAATAAAGACTTTTGACGTCTTCGTTTGCGTAGCTACTTTTGATGCCGACTGGACAAGTCTGGACGAATACTACTCCAGGCAAAATACGGTTTTGAAAAACATTAATTTATAATAGCGTTTTTATTGTTTATTTCAGTTTTGTTCATTTTAAACTAAGATGCTTAATTCAAGAATCCAACAAATATATAGATTTTAAATAAAGCAAGAATTGTCTTTTTTGTATTATTTATCTTGAATATTATAGAGCAAATGTAAATTAACCAAAATAAAGATAAAACCATTTATTTATATTTTTTCTATCATTTCAGTATTTATTTATATTTTTTTAATCATTTTTTTGATGTCTGAAATTTTGTTAGATTTTGTCGCTAGGTAACTATTTAATTGATAATATATCCATTACATAGAAAAAATCAGCTATTATAAATTATTTCCTTTGTCATTTTTTCCATACAAGTTGTCAGTTCATTGCCTGGACTATACACGATAAGACGCTCAAATGACCAGGGAGCAGCCAATAACGAACAGCCTGCCAACTGAGGCTCTAGTATACGTTTTATCGAGACAAAACCATATCGAACGCGTTTGCGTTTAGTTTCAATTTGTATGGCAATGCGAACAGCGCCTCTAGTGGTAACTATTAGGAACTACGCGTTGCCAAACAAATTGAAACTAAACGCAAACGCGTTCGAAAACATATATGAAGCGATAAAACTTATACTAGAGCTACTGACCTAGAATGCCACGGTTGAAACTTGTTCTTATCCGGATCGTTGAGGGCGGCCATCCTCCTCTTAGCCGTGGTATCGTCGCCCATCTCCAGCTCGGGGTAAATGTTGTCCAGGTACCACTTAAAAGACTTGCACTGCAGACGTTCGCGAAGCGCTTTGCGGTCGGAGATGTCGCCTACCGCCACGTGCGCCGCTGAAGGGTTCTGGTGTATCACTTTCTTCTGCAACATTTCATTGGAACACGTGATATCATCATCATATCAGCCGAAAGACGTCCACTGCTGGACATGGGCCTCCCCCAAAGAGTGCCACACGTGATATAAAAACAAATACTAGGTAATAAAATATTAGGGGTCAATGATTCCCACCGGCTTGCCTAAAATTTATATTTAAGCCAGCTATAGTTATATACTCTAAACTCTTGCATAACGTTTTTTGTTCCGGGTTGCCCATCGAAAATTTTCACGCGCCGCCCGCCACTGATAAACAATATCACACAAATTTGTTAATAAAAGTGAATATAAATATTATTAACGCTAACATGACGATTGGAATTGTTTATTCCGATCCCATTAACGAATTCCAATTTTTTGGCAAAAAATGTTACCCAAAGTATCACATATCACATCGCAAACTTTTTTTCCCAATATTTTATCAGGCGAAATCTCAAATGTCAAAATTACTTATGGCAATTTTACAATCAGCAAACGTGTTTGTCACGTGATTGTTTATCAAATAATGACATGGTCATGTTCTATTTTTCTATGTTTTTTTTGGCAAATGTATGGTCAGAGTATAGCAAAGGGCGGTCAATAATATTTCATTTAATAGGTACCTATGAAACTGGTAAAAGAATTAAAAAAAACGAGTAATTAGATCCCTACACAAACTTACAAACTTTACCTCGTTATAAGTTATAAATATAATATAAGCCCAACACATAAAATGTTTCTTCAGGTAGATAAAATTTTGCGGAACACGTGCCCCGTGCGGCTGCCGGCACCTCCGGGTTGTACTCACAATGTACTCGTCCATCCACACGTAGGCCATCCGCATGGAGTTGTGCAGCATGTAGTCCTGCTTCTCGCCAAGCCCGTAGGGCCTTCGCTTGCGGAACACATGCCCCACGCGGCTGCAAGGCACCAGCTCCAGACTCCCGCCACACATCCATATCTGTGGTGCGAAATCGATATCGTTATGTAGTTTGAGCATGTAGTCGCTAGTCGCCACTGGGTTTAAATAATTCAAATGTAGGGTTTTGTGGAATTTTTAACCTCTTTTTATGGGCCGTCTTCTACGCTTATTAGTAGTTTATTTAAGAGACTATTTCTAAGACACTCTCATGTTGTCTTCTGGCTAACATAACATAATAACATCAAAATAGTACATTCTTGCAGAGGCCGGGAAATTACAATTCGTGGATGAGTAGGTAGATGAAGCGAAGCTGAATCCGACAATAAAGACGAATCCACGAATTGCCGTTCCCGCCGAGGCAGATATAGTGCTTTTCTCCAAAAATGCGAGCAAAAATGTCAATATCCTATCAAGTTCCCACCCAACTTATTTTTTTGGAAGTATGTACACGGCATGACTCGTAGTGCCAGTTTTACTTTACGTTTTTATTATATCGAGCCCGTTATGTCCCACTGCTGAGCAAAGGCCTCCCCTCTCCCCTTCCATTCATCGCGGTCTTGAGCAATAACTGGCCAGTCTTTTAAAAAGGTGTCCAAGTTATCCCGCCATCGCCGACGAGGTCTACCGCGTCTCCGTTTTGAGTGTTGGGGCTTCCACTCCGTGGTCCCTTTGGGCCACAGCTCATTCGGCATGCGGCAGACGTGACCAGCCCAGTCTCACTTTAACTTGGCTGCCTTCCGAGCTACATCTTCTATTTGGGTTTTGGAGCGCAGCAGCGTGGTGTTCCGGATGTGGTCCATTAGCTTTACACCTAATATGCTGCGCTCCATAGCTCGCTGGCAAACCCCGAGTTTGGACTTCTGCGCTTCCGTCAAAGACCAAGTCTGTGCACCGTAGGTGAGAACCGGAAGTATGCACATGTCCATGAGCCTACGTTTAAGTGACAGAGGTAGGTCGCCCTTCATTAGGTGTTTCATGGACCAATAGCTCCTCCAGGCGTTTTCAGTCCGTCTATCGACCTTTTTCTCTTATCGCGCCTGGAAAGAGACTAATTGGCCCAAATAAAGATACTCATGGACATATGCTATATGTTCTCCGTTTATCTCTACCCTACGTTCTGTGCTATTGGTCATGACTTTGGTCTTTGACATGTTCATCTTTAGGATAACCTCGAGGCTTGCGGTGCTGAGATCGTCAAGCATATGACAAAGCTCGGAAGCGGTTGAAGAAAACAAGACGATGTCGTCGGTGAAACGAAGATTGGTCAACCTTCTTTCCCCGACGACTAACCCCTTCTCTTCCCAACGTGGCGTAAGTTTGTGGAACACGTATTCTAAAGTGCTAGTGAATAGCTTCGGCGAGAGCGGATCTCCTTGTTTGACTCCTCTTTGTACTTCGAAAGACTGACCAGAAAATTGAAGTTTTATGGCGGCTGTACTGTTTTTGTAAATAGTTTTTATGAGTTGAATGTAGTTTGGTGCTATTTCATGCTGTTGTAGAGCTGCAAAGATGGACTGGTGCGATATACTGTCGAAAGCTTTCGAGTAATCGACAAAGGCTAGGTAAATGGGGATATTAATTTACGTACTTAAAATAATTATATTAGAATCAATCACAATTTTAAATGTTTATTTTATTAAAGATTAAACGGGATTGAAATCTAAACGAGTTTCGTTAAGAATTTTATATCGATTCATATTTTTATTTCTTCGTTTCAAACTATTTGAGACATTTTTAAAAACGTCACTTCGATCACTTACAAAAATAAGAGTTTTGTCTATGACAATAAAAAAAAGAAATCTCGGGAAAATTTTAGGCACACTACAAACGGGCGCAATTTGTCACACCAACTTGCAATAGTTGGAAAGAGACAGCCATACATTCCTTTCGTTTGAACAATAGCAAGTTGTTGTGATAAATTGCTAGGCTTTGAAACGTATGAGCATTTGGCTGTTTGCAGTGATTCGTCTTAGTCAAAATATATGGTTAGAAGGTAAAAAACTACACAGTAATGGAATTTCATACAGTTTCCTGGCTGCTGAAACTGTACAATAATGACTTTTAACTTTTTAAATTTGCGCTCGGCAGTAACGAGGAACTTCACGGACAATTTTTGCTACAGTAAGGCGGACATTTCCGAGCATATTGGAGAAAAATTATATGACCCATAGTATGACTTTTCGTTGAGGTAATGGTTCTAGCGCAAGAAACAGACAGTCTGTTTACTGAATAAACAGTAAATGAACCACCTCACCGTAGTTTGACGCCGGTGCCTCGTCTAACGTGTCTCGATGTGGTCATACACTTTGCTGCTCTAACACAGAACCACCGCGCTCGGCGTGGTCGATAATTTACTGTTGACTGAGATAAGTATATTCAATTTTGGCCTTTTAACCTCAAATTAAGTCTTTAACTTATATGTCAATGACCTTATCGAGGAGTTGAGAGGCTCCAACGTCGGTTGCCATATTGGTAACGTATGTGTTAACAATCTGAGCTACGCAGACGATATGGTGCTTCTCAGCCCTTCGATAGGTGGTATTGTTAAACTGCTTAACATCTGTGAGCTAACGCTAGCAGCCACGGCCTGAAATATAACGTGCTTAAGACCGAGATGCTCGTTTTCAGGTCTGGAAGTGGTCCGGAGTTGATTCCCACGGTGTGTATGAGTGGCGCGCCGATTCGGGTTGTAAAGAGCTTTAAATACCTGGGCCATATTTTAAGTGAATACTTGAAGGATGATGCCGATATGGAAAGGGAACGCAGGGCTCTCGCCGTGCGGTGTAATATGTTGGCTCGACGCTTTGCGCGTTGTTCGAGTGAGGTAAAGGTGACCCTATTTAAAGCTTTCTGCCAATGTTTTTATACATACCAGCTTTGGAATAGGTACACCAGGCACTCATTCAACGCGCTAAGGGTGCAGTATGATAATGCCTTTCGTATTTTGCTGAAATTGCCACGTTTCTGCAGTGCGAAGGGCATGTTCGCCGAAGCGAGAGTTCCTGATTTCTTCGCCATCTTGAGAACCAGATCTGCTGCCTCTAGGGCGAGAATACTAGCTACCAAAAATGAAATCTTATCGTTGGTGGCTCGTGATTTCAGTGACGTATTCAACACATACTGGCGCAAACTGCACCGGTCTGAGAACGGCCAAGTGTGAGTGTTTTATTTCAGTGTGTTAGTACGTAGGTTTTTTAATCATTTTTTCCTGTATTTTATTTCATTTATATTGTTTGCTTTTATTGTGTATTTTATGGGTGTCTTGCCTGTCCAATAAATAATTATTATCATTCTTTTTCGTTGGGTTATTATTTCTCAGCATGAGCTGCTGGTAATTAATGTCATCTACGGGCTGAAGCCATATTATTATTATTATCCCTGCTTTTTTTTTGAATTTGGAGTAAAAATGTTACTAACAAGTACGCAAGGCGCAATCTGTGTCCTAATCTACTACAGAACTACAGAAAATGGATTTTACAGAAGCTATTGGAATGCATTGTTTTTTTTAAACCAAGATGCAATCGGTAATTTAATGCTTACCCTGAATGAAATCTCGAGGTTTTCTCCTCCCCACACATTCATGCCGGAGTCATATTTGCCGATGTAGTTGAAGTACTGCCGGTATATCGCAAATAGTCCTCCCGCCATTGTTGGGGACTTGATAGGTTGCACGAAATCTTCGTCCACTTAAAACACGATAAAACATGGTATAGTGGGAACAAATCTCTAATAGTAAATTATTTCAAACGAACGCAAACGAGAAACGACTATATGCTCTGAGCATAAGGTAGTTTATTGCTTGCGTTAATTTTACATGATTTACTGTTAGTTTCGTTGCAACATTACATTTATAAATATTAGCCCGGTAGCAAAAAACAAGCTCTAAAGGTTAATTATCGTCTCCGAAGCCACAAATTAAGAGACACGGGTTGAAAATTCAGTCACGTTGACATTGAAGATGCTTTGCCACCAGCTAGGGGAGACGAAACTTAGCCAGATTCAACAATAAAGAGACTGGCCACATTAAGGTGGATAAAAAAATAACTTACTTTTCAATGTTCCTTTAGGTAGATTGTCCCATTTAAAATGAAGTCCCCAATTAAAACCACCTCGTACCAATGGGCTCGCCGAATACTCAAAAGTGTCAGCGTTGATTACGTCAATAACAGGCGCCACCGCTCTCGACGAATAAAGGGTATTAGTCCCGTCCACTCCTTCCGCCAATCTCGCCAGAAGCGGCGGCAGCCAGTCAGTGTTGACCTCAATGTGAGAGTCCAAAAACACCAGTACCTGTGGAATATATTTTTTAATAAGGATGGAGAACCATTAGGCCGAATTGACTTTACGAAACCACTTTCATGCATGCAAAATTTAATTTCACTGAAATATAATTTCGATACGTGTTAATGTAAAATCTAGTGTCGTGAAATTAATAGTTTATACATCATAGCCCCGTCAGCATCAAAACTTACAAACACATACACTGAGTGCAGAAGCTTTCGACTCGCGTTTACAAGGTTAAACTACATGACATTCGTTTTACTGAAAAAATGCGCATGGCACGAAATTAGTCAGTAGAGGTTTCAATGAGAATACGAGTATATATTGAACCACTGTCTCCAAACTAATTTCGTAATGTAAATTTTGTTTTAGCTACGAACACGACTATTTCAAACCACTAAATGTTTTGTTCACGCCACTGCTCGGAAATGTGGCAATAGATGATCTAAAACCAAGCTGCAAAGTAGGCAATAGCTGTAGCACCTGAACCACCACTACTACAATGTTTCATTTCAATGGTTGGTCATTGTAGTAGTGGTTGTTCAGTTTGAACAGCTCTTCGACCAATCACAGGGCGTCGAGCGGGGCCGCGCTTCTTTTGTTTTTTGATTAGTATTATGATCTTCAATTAGGTACTTCATTTTGATTTATAATTATAATTATTTGCAATTTCCTCGCAGTATACGTGTAAAGCACTATGTTAAGCCTCGGCCGAAAGTGCAATAGCTGGACTCGTACTTTCTAGCCTCTACAACAATGTACTATAGTTCTAACAAGGGCCAACCGAAAACCAGTGGTGTACAGTCGATGTCAAAGAGATGTTTACATTTCTCCCCTGATTGCAATGGAATAAGATCAAAAGTAAAACGGTATAGAACGAATGTCATGTATAGTTCATGACATTCTTAACCATGTAAACGCGAGTCGATGTCGCGAAAACTTCTGTACTCAGTTTGTAAGCTTCGACTTTAATGACAGATCTGACAACAAAAGTAAAAAGTAATTTTAGACAATGTATAAAATCTTACTTCTCCAATGCTATTGTCGGCTCCATGCAACCTCGCGCGAATGAGTCCTTCTCTCCTGCTTGTTCGTAGAAGTCTTATGATAAAACCATTCTTAGATACATTCCTATCAGTAGGTTTCTTCTCACCATTAGGATCATCAATGATGTAATCAACGACGTTCTCCACGTCTATATTGTTGGTATCAAGCATTTCTTCTTCCCTGCGCATTTTACTGTTGAGCTCATTGACTGCTTTCTGGATGTCATCGTGAAGACCGTCTATATCACTATAATCGTCAACCAAAATTATTTCTTTGAGATGTTTCTGGTCTGTTCTGTCTAATATCGAATGCACGGAACGCATAAGGGTTTCAAAGTGTTCATTGTAGAAACATATTATTATTGATGCCTGTGGTAGTATATCAGCATACTTCCGAATACGACATCTGCAATTATAGAAGAAGGCATAAGTAATACAAGTAGTACATTGTTGTAGAGGCTAGAAAGTAAGCAATAGGCAGACGAGTTAGTTCAAGGGCCGACGCGTAGCGGAGGCCCTCGAAAGTACGAGTCCAGCTATTGCACTTTTGGCCGAGGCTTAACACAGTGCTTTTCACGTCTACTGCGAGAAAATTGCAAATAATTATAATTTTAAATTAAAACTAAGTACCTAATTGAAGATCATAATACTAATCAAAAAAAAACAAGCTCGCGAGGCCCCGCTCGCCGGCGCGGCGGAGAGGAGCGCGAGCGGCGTCCGCCGGCGCCGCTCCCCCTGCTCGACGCCCTATGATTGGTCGAAGTGCTGTTCAAACTGACCAACAATAACATTGTTGGACAGTTTGAATTCATAGATGGCCTGTTCGTGCGACGTCCAACTAACCCCAGCTTTGAAGCCTGAATTCTGACCATCTTTTGTCACATTTCCGAGCAGTGGCGTGAAAAATCAATTAGTGTCAGAATGGTATTGTAAATAAAAAAAACAAAAAAAAAACATATAGTGGAACATAGGAACTCCTCCTCTTTTGAAGTCGGTTAAAGAGAGATTCTAAAGATACCCATTCGTTTTTAAATTAGTGTGGTACTTACAATTTATTTCTTGTATCTGGTACACCTCGGTGATCTCCTATTCGTTGAGATATAAGGGTATTAAAAGCATGCAAATTGTACCCCTTGTCACGAGTTCGAACATCCTCGGCATTGCGTATCAATCCAAATTGACTGTCTGGAACATGCAGAGGTGAAAAATGAATGTTTATAAGATTACAACATAGATGATGAGATTAAGTTGACTAAGGATATTCATTTTTCAAAATATACAGTGCATTGCTAGAGCTTTTACTTGTGCACTTAGTGCAGCATATGGCAAACATATTATTTCGCTCTTCTACGATATGTACGTTCTACAATTACAACAATATTACTCAATAATACTACAATTTCATTTATTATGTTTAGCGGTGCATGCATGCAGCAAGCGGATAAAACGTATACACCGTGGGCGTTAATAACCCGAAATATTTTAACTACGCATTCCTTAGGTCATTAGGCGCAAAAAATGTTATTTGAACCCCAGTCAAATCCTGCTTAGTTTTGAAGATATTATCATTTTCATGTAAACTATTTATTGTGATTAGTAAAGTGCATTAAGCTCTTTTGATGGAGACGTTGCTACCGATGTTGCCAAGTTTCGAGTCGTTATTGACATACATCAAAGTATACCACTCACTAAATTCATTATTTTTTGGAGAAATAATTGTTACCATTTTATTAATTAAAAGGGATGATTTCCATCCAAATTTTATTTACAAAAACCGAAAAAGATACAGAAAAAAAATTTTTTTTTTTGCTGAATTTGGATTGGATTCATAACATTTTTAACATTTATTTCTTACATTGTATAACATTTTTTACTCCTAATGACCTCCGGAATGCGTGGTTAAAATATTTCGGGTTATTAACGCCCACGGTGTATATAGCCCGACAAGTTTATATTTGACCCTAGCCACGTACACAGCGACACTATCTCAGCGTCAAAGAGCGGCTTGTCGCGCTTAACATCATCGACAGTAGATAGGCCAGATAAACGACAAAGCTTAAGGCGTTTGTCATGTTGGAGAGCTTTTTACAAGCTTTCTATTAACTTGCAATACATACAAAAACCTAACTATGTAACTATGTTTATTTTGAAGCAGATATCTTCAACCGATTGAGCTGAAATTTTGGGTACCTACAGGTATATTTAGTTTGGATGACAATTCAATATTATGGTACCATCGAGCTGATCTGATGATGGAGACAGAAGGTGGCCATGGGAATTCAATACTTAACCAACGTAACCCCGTTGAGTTTGGGCTCGTTAGAATCGTCTCAATTAGTAGCTGATGACAGTATACAGAAAAGTACAGTTGGCAATAAAAACTTGTACCAAAAGTTCGATTTTTGACAAAAACTTATTAGCGCATACGGCTCTATATCCAAAATTAAGCAACAAAATATATATATGTTAACCATTGGTATTTTCATAGTTATTAATTTAATCGGTTGAAATTTTTAACGATTGATTTATTTAAACTTTATTGCAGACTACATGAAGTACAAAAGGCGAAATTAATGCCTGAAGTCATTCTCTGGCAGACAATCGCAAAGTTGAACAGAAAAGCTTAAATCTGCAGGCATTTGACTAAAAAACGAGGTCGTGGAGGAGCGAGTCGGACTCGCGCACGAAGGAATCCGTACCATTATCTATAAAAATATTTATTTTATTTTGTTTTTAGTATTTGTTGTTATAGCGGCAACAGAAATACATCATCTGTGAAAATTTCAAGTGTCTAACTATCTCGGTTCATGAGATACAGCCTGGTGACAGACAGACAGACAAACGGACGGACGGACAGCCAAGTCTTAGTAATAGGGCCCTGTTTTATCCTTTGGGTATGTAAATCAAAAAACTACAACTTAGTAAAACAACACTACGTAAAATTGAAATATTACTATTATTTCAATTCATATTTAAAAAAATATATAATGTAGCAAAAATATTCAGTTGGTTGCTTTAAGTTTAAACTATTAGTTCTTCGCTACTGCTTCTAAACTATATGTAATATTTTGATAGTTCTTTCTGGAAAAGAATCAGAATACATTATCATTTATCATACATAGGTAACATCATTGTTAATTTTTGTAAATACTGATCAGTTTTGTCAAACAAAAGCCTGTTTTCATACCGATTTAAACACGTTTCCGTGCGCGGTAAAAGAGAACATTAGCGAGTGCAGCGAGACTACATTTTGAGGGTTACATTCGCCTTAATAGACAAAGAACTGCCGTCTTGTGCTAACTGTGCTTCGAAAATTTCAGAACAGTAAAGTCGAATGGTATCATATTATTTACATTACCTAGACTTTTATCAGGTTTGGCTGACAGTTTGAGGCCCATTTGTTTAGCATACTTTTCCTTTAAAAGCATTTTTCTCTGATAGTCAGACGGATTTCTCTGATACTTCCACATGTTTCCTGAATACATATTTTTGACTCCAGGGGTATCATACAGCAAATCTTTTCCTTCCAGTGCAGCAATCGACTTGTCATTATTCTTTATTCGGTTTTTCTCCTCAGTGTTTACAAAACGGTAATGCATTTTACTCTCGCTGTTACTCATAACGGCTTCACCTGAAATAATACTTATAACTCATATAGGTATTTTTTTTTATATCTTACAACCACCTAAGATTTCTCCTCCCAAAAAACCACCATATCTGAATCTAGACATAGTATTCAAAAAGGATCCATTCACAATGTCTTGTTTAACCAGGATGTTCCAATTTGGAAATTTAAATTACTTTTACAAAAGACAAGCTGCCCGCGCGGCTTCGCCGGGTATTGCAAAAACGCAGGCAAACCCGCGGAACAAAATATAGCCTATAACCATCCAAAAAGTCCATCCTACACGCAAGTTAAAGAATGTATGAAATCGGATAAATATTTTCGCAAAACCTACACACTTACATAGCTACAATCTTAGACTTTTCCTCGTCATAATTTTAGTATAAACCAGAGAATTCATATGTTTATTGACCACAGCTATGCAGAAGGCAACCAAAGCATATTTTCTGCCAAAGTGAGTTAAGTCTTAATTCAATGATGTTGGTTGCTTTTAGCAATAATTTAAAAGGTTTTCAGGGGCAAGAGTTGCATAGAGTTTGTTTTCTTAAATATTATGGTGATTTTTCTCGCAATGGACCTAGGCATAATCTTGCAAAGATGTTAGCCACTGAAGGTATTTTATGCTGAATATAATTACTAACAATTTATTACAAACTTTGCATCGCGGGCATATTTCTAGGAGAAATTTAAAACTTACCACTCATATTCAGCAGCCAGTACAAATACAACGAAATACTCCACGTCGCCGACGCAAATATAATACCCCAGAGAAACGAGTTGTTTACTTTACCCATTCTTCTAATACAATATCTTAACATCAGTTTTTTAAAAAGAGCATTGAAGAGTTCTTCAATGCTCAGTATTCTTTAAACAAATACAGTGTAAATTAAGAAACCGGGGTTTCTGTAAACTACTTTACTCAATACTCTGGCAGTAATTGAGTCCACACATCACAGAATACTAAATGAGACAGGATCAGGATATCGGAACGGATACTAAAGTGTATGGAGACACTGATATTTACTAATATCCATAAAACCCTTTATTAGGTTTTCGAGCCGAAATACAAATAAATGCTAAAAGTGACAGACAGATGAGACAGACCGCTGCGCTGTGGCTGTGCTAGTTTGGTGCTAGTGTGCAGCGCGGGCTGCGCGGCTACTATTAATGTTGCCAGATGTCAAAGTAAAGCAGCCACCAGACCAACGATATCCGCGGAGAGGCAAGTGCCGGAAGCACGGCATTCGCCGCGCTCGGACGTCTGGCGTAAGCTTATACTTATGAAACAAGAGGCGCTAGGCTAGCTACCGCGAAACGAAAGCGAATTTTATTCGTGTATCTCCGTCTCTGTCGTTGGAATAAGCAAATGCAACAGAGAGAGAGATACACGAACGAGATAAATGACGTCCAACTGCTCAAATTCAGATCCAATCTGACAAGTGACAAGTTTTCTATCTGAGTCGCTTAACGCATTCACTGCCACCTCCTTTTCCTGGGCATTCGCCAGGTGCCACACTTTTTAAAATGTACTTTATGTAATGCACTTTACGTAATTACGAACGCGTCTGTGCGTCGATGGCACACGGTGAAAGTCACTGGAACGCACATACGCGTCGGTGGCAGTGAATGCGTTAACTTCAAACTCGGGTAAATCCAATTCTGAAATTTTTTAAGATTTTGGTTTGAAATAAAAGGGCAAAAAACTAGTTTTGTTATAATTTAATCGGTTTAGTATAATTTTGTCTGGTTTTTGTGAAAAATACGGTTAAAATCATAATATTTTATCAAAATCAGATATATCCATATGACAGTTTTTTTCAAATGTAGGTAAGTCCATCCAAGCCAATCAGCGAAAGAAGTTGCACCTCTTCGCCGCGGGCAAATTACATCTGCCAAGCTTGCGGTCGTGTATGCCGCTCTCGCATTGGCTTACACAGCCATGGAAGACGTTGTCTCCTTTCTTGACACTGCTTGTATAGTCTGTAATCTTAGAATAATAACGCATAGAAGGATAGTTTCATACGGCCTACGCGCCAAGCGTGAGGCATAAAATGGATTCATGTAGTTGTGATCAACTCGTATTCACACGCGCCAATACGCACACAAACGCACCAATTTTGTTCCACCGATCGGCGTACTGCACGGATATTACAAGACGGCCGCGACATACTCTCGAGCTCTCTCGCACTATCCGTCTCTTTCTAAGTGGTCTAATAAGAGAGAGACAGATAGTGCGACATAGCTCGAGAGTATGTCGCGGCCGTCTTGTGATAGCCGTGCTGGGCCATTTATGGCCTAGTTTTAGTGGCCTCACCGTTGCGCGTGAACTGCGTTTCTATGCGTTATTATTCTAAGTCTGTAATAGACTTAAAGGCCATTGATGGATGATGGTGAATTTTTGTAAATATACTGTGATTTGGAAATAAGTGTGAAATAAACTGTATGAAATATTTGTTCTCCTTTTATTATTTCATACCTAAATCGGATTAGTTTTAGATTTTGTAAAGCAATTTTCTGTTCATGCAGTGGGCCCAACGACGTCCCAAATCATAATTTATCGATATCGATAACGTTGGGTTCTAATATTATCGATATCGATAACGTTGGGTTCTAATATTATCGATATCGATAACGTTAAGTACTACAACCCTACTATCGTCCTCGTTCGTTAGGTTGGTAAGTCTACTTCCGTACTAGCGTTTATTTTTATTGGTATTGTGGTATTTCAAACTAGCTAAAGTTCGAATGAGTTGTCATGTCAAAATCAAATGACAATTTCACTGTCATCCAAAACCTTGTTCGAAGTCCCGTCTCTTATTTATATTCTCTTTGATTCTCGGCGAAACCTTTTATAGGCGACGCCAGACGTCCGAGCGCGGTAGACCACATGAGTGGTACGAAGTTATAAGATAGAGCGAGATAGGGATAGAATTTTACGCGGCGGATTGCATGCAGACGGAACCGTGCCATTTTTTCATAGAAAGCTGATAGGAAGATGGAAAAGATGAGCCTAGAAAAGAGCGGCAAATTAATAAAAAAACAGCGTGTTGCAAAACTGTTAAGATATCTTCTGTCGGCAGAGCAAAAAAATATAAATGTGTATTTGTTTTAATATTCATACCACAACACTGCAGTGCGCGGAATTTATTCGTGTCGAACTAATTTTGGAATAATTACTAACAACTTTTATTGTGCGCGTAAGCAAAGTCCGGCCGTGAGCGCGTGTGCCAACCCAATGGCGGAATAGGGAACATTACGCAAAACTCTTCGTAGGTGGCGACACTAGCAGCGTTGACATTGTATCTCGTTCCCACTTGCGGTATTGTCTATGCAAGCATCCTTGTCACTCGTTTGACAATCAATTGTGCATGCGTGTGTAGTGTAGTGGTAGTACTGTATCTGGCGGCAGAACATTGCAGTAATGTTCCCTATTGCCGCTAGCGGCGCGCAAAGTGTAGGTATAATTCTGAGTTCTCACGGTGCAGTTAGGTAGCACTGCCTAGCGCACGAAATCTCCCTCTGTATAAAAAAGAAGCGGGTTGTGTCGGAGACACAACCTTTAATTAAATTTTCTCAAACATGCTCGGAAATGTATGCGTTAATGTCACGAAATGAAGACATGAAGTTCCTTGTTTATGGCTGCCTACATTACTTCTTGGCCTAGGCCAAGAAGTAATGTATGAAAACCCTAACTAAAAACATTATTGGCCGCTACTCTAACTTTTTAAATTTTCTTACTGATATTAAACAGACAAAGGAATAAATACATACTGCCAACCACCAATACTTTATTTTAATTGTTTTAGTTTTTTGTAAATAAAAAATTGTTAGTTTTTTAATTTTTTTTTGTTATTTTTCGTTTATTTTTTAGTGTTGTTTATCTTTTTTAATGATTAAAAAAAAATCTTTTCTTTTCTTGATGTTTGTCTATTTTTTAACGTTAAAATTTTTGTAGGGTCTTTTATGTTATTTTTAAGTTTTTTTTATGTATTTTTCCTTTTTGTTTTCCTTTTTTTAATGTTTTTTTTGTCTTTTTTTTTAATTTTTTCAAGTTTTTGTTTTTTTTCTTTATTTCGTTTTTTTGTTTTTTTTGTTTTTTATGCTTTTTTTTGTTTTTTTTGTTTTTTTTTTCCTTTTTTTCGTTTTTTGTTTTATTTTAATGTTTTTGTTTGTTTTTTCCTTTTTTTTGTTTTTTCTTAATGTTTTTATTTTTTTGTTTTTTTCATTTTTTTTTTATTTTTTTTTAACGTTTTTTGTGTTTTTCTTTTTTTTCCTTTTTTTTTGTTTGTTGTCATTTTTTGGGCGTTTTTTTTGTATTTTTAGTTGTTTTTTTTGTTGTTTTAGTTGTTTTTTTTTAATATTTTTTTCCTTTTTGTTTTAGGTACTCTTTTGTAATGTTTTTTTAATATTATTCTTTTTAATGTTTTTTTTTCTTTTTTAGATTTTTTTATCTAGAATCCTTCTCACTTTAGTGAGGTGAAAAGGATTCTATTTTTAAACCACTCACATTCGCTAGCTCGTGTTTCAATTCCACACTCGCGGTTAAATTATAACTGCACCCTTGTATAACAAATAACTATTTATTATTTCCTCACATCGTTTGAGAAAAGCACTATACAAGCCTCGGCCGGAACAGGGATTGCTGGACTCGTTGTATCCGGCCTCGTCTACGACTCGGCCGTCTAGCCCAAACTCGTCCATCAATCCCTTACTTCACGGCCTTTGCAGTAATGTACTATTAAGTGGATACTTCTTTGTTGGCTGTACCCAAGCTGTACCCGTAAAATATGTATCTGAATAAGTACAGATAAATCGGTATGATATATGACGTAAGTAGCTCATTTGACTCGCGATACAAAATGGCGGTCTTTTCAGAATTATTTTCATGTCCGCCACATAAACTAAATAACATTTTGTGATTAACAGAGCTAATGGCAAATAAAGAAGGATTAAAACATGTAACAAACAATTATTTGAAATCAGATTAGGCTTCTCTACAAAAAGTTATTCCGGAAGTCACATGATACATTTTGAACTGTACCTACCCCTTTACAAAGAACGCGAGCAAAGAAGTATCCACTTCAAAAGTAAGGGGTAAAGTGGTTGATATTCATAATACTCTTTGGGTGCCATTCAACCCAACGCCGCCATTGCAGATCTTAGTAAGTATAACTAAAGCCGGGTAGGGTATAATCCTGTTTAGTCGAAAGTCTATCAATCATGCGTCCAAAGTTAAAACAACCGTTTTTCTTTTGAGTTTATGAACTCAAAAGACGAATGTGATGTATTCACATGGTAATTAATTACGAAATACAGTGTATAGCAGCCTCCTTTTTAAATATCTATCGTTAAATTTAAATAATCACAATTATTTACCAGTGGTTAGGGCGCATAACGTTCCACTCGCAGATTGTCCCTTTGTCCCTTTCACGATATGTCCCTTTCCTAAATGTCCCTTACGCAAAACGACCCTTCTGCAAAAGGTCCCGTTCGCAAAACGTCCCTTCACATAAATAAAGTCCTGTTCGCAAAACGTCCCTTTCGCAAAATGACCCGTTCGCAACACGACCCTTTCGCAAAATTACCCGTTATTGGCCATCTCTTATCCCATGAGAAGACTCCTAGTCTCTACTTAAACAAGCTTTTTCCAGACGGGACATTTTGCGAATGGGTCATTTTGCAGACGGGACGTTTTGCGAAAGGGGCGTTATGCAGTATTCAGCGAAAGGGCCGTTTTGCGAAAGGGGTGGTACGTTTTGCGAAAGGGGTGGGACCTTTTGAGAAATGGACGTCTTGCGAATGGGGTATTTTACATTAAGGGACAAATTGCAGAGAAGACGTTTTGCGAATGGGACGTAATTTTGGTGAAGGGACGTTTAGCGAGTGGGACGTTATGCGCTCAAACCCTCTTAAGGCCTCTCACAGACTGGCGCGACAAATTTACTATTAACCGCCACCGTAGGCCGCGCCAGTGTGTTGTGTTTCAGGCTTAAAGCCTAACCTAACCTAACCTGGCCGCAGACCGCAAAACGCATCCAGTGTGGCAAATCCCTAAATGTCAACTCAAACCAACCATACCTACAAGAATAGTGTTTATGTAGGTACCTACTTATTCCAAGATTATATAGATCGCATTCAACCTCAAACTCAGATTAAGTGCTTATTCCAGCCAGTGTATGTATGCTACCTAGCAGATAAAAAAAATCATCTGAGCCTCCGTACTGCCGTGCGCGGTGTGAGTCCCACTGCAGAACTAAGTTAAGTTATTTTACAAAATTTTCCTAGCTTATATACCTAATGATATCGTCCCCTGCTAGCAAGTAGTGCGAAAGGGACGAATTATTTATGTCCGACAATGCTGTAAAAGAACGTGGGTAGGATCTCCCTATTTTACCGGGACCTAGCCGAGCGAGGATCTTGGGCATAAACAATATTTGGCCCACATAAGTAAACTGAGTAAGTACAAAAATAAATTTAATAAGTAGTGCACACTAATATAAAAATAGGTATCACACCCTAAACATAAGAGTCATCCGACCAAAATAACTGTATCAGAGAGATATTTATACGGCGGTACTTCCAAATTTAATGGAGCTGGTCCCTTACGAGTTCTTCCCGCGTTGTCGTAGTGACTTCCGTGACATGGACAGTAGAACCCCCCGACGTAGTCTCCCGTGTTGGGGATCGGCACGCAGCCCAGGTGAGTACATATGCCTATCACAACAAGCCATTCTGGCTTTTGGGCGCGTTTATCGGCCGGTTCCGGGTCTCTCAACATGGACATTGGAGTAGCATTTTCCAAATCAATTTCAGCTTGAGTTCTATTCTTTACAAAAACTGGTTTACCTCGCCACTTGAACGACATGCATACACCGGGAGCAATTTTTGATATGTCTATTTCCATTGAAGCCATAGCAAGGACGTCGGCTGCGGCTCCCATATACTGTATGTAATGTGAAGCATGCGATTTAACGCCATAAGCACAGAACAGTAGTCCAAAAAAACCAATAATATAAGTACCTCCCGGTTTATCGTCGCCGGCACCCCATGTAGTTTTTCTAGGATCAATGAACGCAGTTTTCCTGTAGGCGTCAAAACTGGGATATTCAAGATCACGGTGGAAGGGGGGCTGAGGACATTCCTTCGCAAAGCGGACTTGAGTCCATAGCGTAAGCACTGATCTGGGATGTTTTTTGCATTTTTTACATAATTCTGATCTGCTGTTGTCCTTGCAGGAGTCGTCCAAGGATACAACACTAACTGATTTTATGATATCGCGACAGCATAATACATTCCGAAACACAGCACCGACAGACCTAATAGAGCTACTGCTTAAAAAACTCATCACTTAATTCAGCTTAGCACATATATCATTTTTATTACATATCATATTTGAAGCCAACTCGAAGACAACAGTGACAGTTGATCCAAATAACAGTATTGTTCTATTTGTTTTCAAATAAAACGTCACTCTGTCAGTTATTCGTTTTTAAGTGCAGCCACTAAAGAGGATGAGGTGCTGCATTCGAAGATTTTTACAAAATCCTCATACCTATCTGTCAAAAAAATCCTCATACCTGTACAGTCGCCATCACATACATACATCGGAGCAAACAAGCACGTCAGAAACATCGGAACAGACCTTTTCAAGGCATTAGAGTGCATATGCCGATATTTTTGAACACCTATAGTGTATACCTATGTATGTGATGGCGACTGTACCTACATATCTACAATCACAGGAAAATTCCGTATTGTAAATGTAAATGGATCTCCACGTACCTTGTACTATTACTATTACTTATTCTGTGGTCTGGCTCCGTTGTGCGTAGCTACGAGTAAACATCCCTTACTGGCTGCGTGCTCGGTACAGTCGCGGAATGAAAAGGTACTTAGACCAATTTCAATTAATTAATTTACGCGTTGCAAGCACATCTTATTTTTTTAAACTGTGTAATATACGAGAGTGTCGTATTGAGAATTATGTTTAACCGTTTCACAACAAAGTTCAAATTTACTTAGACGAATTTTCCTTAATAGTTGAATTAGTTTTATTTGATTGATCTTGCCATTACGTTGTGTCAAGTTTAATAAATCCAATGATTAAATCCTCTTCTCTTATAATGATTTTTAAACTATAAAATGTGAGTTACAGTTCCTGTCAATGTCATCATTGCTATTTCTTGTAAGTACTTATTCGTTTTTTTAACTCGCCTGTGTGTGAACGTATCTGTAGGCCATGTAGTGAAATGACATTCATTATGACGGAATGTGTCTGAGCAAGCAAAAACAGATCTTAAGGTGGTCAACCTTTTCATTCCGCGACTGTACCATCACGAACCGGGATTATTGATCCACTTACCCATGTACCTAATTTGGCCGTGTAATGCAAATCGAATAGCTGTCAGCCAGTCGGTGACATCGGTTATTGAATACACGGCTAAATTACGAGTAATGGCAAGTGGCTCAACAATCCCGGTTCGTGACTGTATATTATAGTGGGTGTGTTGCTTCATGGATTAAAAAAATACTTATTAATATTTGTTCCTGAGTTATGGATGTTATTTATGTATATAAGTATGTATATGTATGTATCTATTATATATATCATCGCCTAGTACCTACCCACAACACAAGCCTTACTGAGCTTACCGTGGGCCTAGGTTGATTTGTGTAAGATTGTCCCGTAATATTTATTTATTTATTATTTAATTACTACTAGTAGTAATAAAGTACATATAAAATATAAAAAACTAAGCAGAAGTTTTGTTCTTCTACAATATACGATAGCGCGTCTATTGTTCGATTCGTTTGGTACGTAAACTTAAAACGAACGAGAATTCAGGATGTTATAATTACAATCAATAGAATTAACCGTTCCTAGCATACAAACGTGTAGCTATCTGCTCAAACGATTATTCACGCGCAATCCTTAGTCCTTCAACCGCTTCGTTAACGAAATTATGCAATCTGCGATGAAGTAACCGATATTCACCGAATCAATAGGTACTTATTTATGATAGTATTCGGCGGCTGTGTTAAGTTGTAACTTCGTAACTACTTGAGTAAACAATGGTTAACGATGTCCTGTTTCTTTCTAGGTCATGTATGCTCCCACGCGGGCTGACGGACCCATGGTATTTCTTCTCAATTGTTAACGATCCTCCATTTACTTACATAAGAACACGCATGTTTGATTCTCGACAGTATTTAAATACTTAAATACCTAATATCTTATATCTAGTTACCTAGCCACTTTTTACAACATCATTTAAAGCTGTTCTTACTTCTTAAGATTTTACTAATTATATAGACTGATTAGAACTTTACCACTTTATATAAACTCATTATCATTAAGACTACCTCAAATTATATAGACTCATGGATCACACAGTCAAACGTCAGTTTATTTTAAGTCATTGTAAAGTGCTTTACTGAATAAATAAATAATAAAAAATAAATAAATTTATTTATCAACTTGGAATTTCAGCGAGTATGTAGGTAATGAAGGTAACATAGATACCTATAGATAGGAATAACACACAATTTGTAACTACATACTCGTAACAACTCTTTTAAAATCAAGTTTGCTTATGTACTACTTATTTTTCTAAATAAATGCGTTATTTCTGTGTCATCAATCAGCACTATAATTACATCAGCCGAAAGACTTTTTTTTTATGTTCCATATTATTATGGAGACGAACTGCAGGTTGAGTGCATGGACGCCGAGCGCGTCCCGAAGGGACGCGCCGAGGGAACTGCCAGAAGACGTCCTCTGCTGGATATAGGTAGGTCGGGAGACCAAAGAGTGCCATAATTACCGGTCCTTCGCCATCCCCTTCCCGCGGTCTACTACTCCGGCGCTGCGCCTTCCGGCAGTGGTCGCCCCTCGAGAACCTTTCCGCCCTATCGGCCATCAGTTTTACGTGCAATGTGCGACGGAGTTCTGAGGTAAAAAACTTTAAAAAGAATACAAGCGAATTGAGCACTTCCTCCTTTTTGTGAGTAAAAGGAATGATATTCGAAAATATGAACCGGACGGTGCCCGCGCAAGGATTCATAATAATTTTAACAGTATGTTCCTGAGGCCCTAAGGAAAGAAAGAAATAAAGTAAGAAAGAAAACACAGTATGTTCTTGAGGCCCTAAGGAAAGAAAGAAAACACAGTGTGTTCCTGAGGCCCTAAGGAGTCAAAAATGTTATATACCTACCTAAAGTAAGCGGAGTCAAGCGGATCTACTGATCAAGCAAAAAATTGAAATTTAACATTATTTGTTACAAACGCCAACACAGTTAACTGACCATACAATGCACATAAAGTGCTCGGATGGTCAGTTAACTGTGTTTATTTATTTATTTTATTTATTCAATTATAAAATTTAACAGCATTACAGCATATGCCAAGGCACTGGTAAACTTAAGCTATTTAACATACATAATTACACAATACGAAACAATTTATAGTGTCTAACAAATAATATTTAAAAATGACTCTCACTCTGTGTTGGCGATGCGATGGTACTGGCGTCTACCCGCGACTTCGTTTGCGTGGACCCGGGATAAAAACTATCCTATATTTGAATCCAGGCTATAAACTATCTTGGTTGGGCCGTTTAAGCGTGATTGAGTAACAAGCATCCAAACATCTAAACATCCAAACTTTCGCATTTATAATATAATACTACGAATAGTAGGATCTATTAATATTAGACATAAACATAGACATAATTTATTGGTAATAAGTAATAACACATTACAGGTCAAAATCATTTCATAAATAAATCACTCAAAAAAATTTAATTGCATAATTAGATTATTATATAAAAATAATTTACTTTAAAAACAAAGTTTAAACCGACTTCAATTCAGTACTTCGCCAAGCCCCATGGTACATGAAAATTTCCGCATTTCCTTTCCAATTTACCACATGAACTGCTTTCCGAGATCAAATGCGTTAATTATTATTATTACAGAAAAACCCCAAGTCGCTATCTGTGGGCTGATAATATTTGAGGAGTTCCGTCGATTCCTCAAGGATCTCAGAATTAACACTTCATAAGTTGCTACTTCAACGGAATCATGTCAGAATCTTTGACGTAAGTACTTTGTCTTCATCATCAGTGCCACTTCACCAAAATTATGATTTCTCTGATTGATCTGAGGGTAAATACACGAGTTATAATAGAAAATACCGCAATCACTACACGCGTGCCTATAGAATTTGAGGGTTGCCCTCAATTTCCCTGAAATCCCATTATTAGATCCTGACGACAATGGACCTCAGGCCTCAGGAGTATATTCTTTCGAATAAAAAAAGAATTTTGGAAATCGGTCTTCAATTGACGGAGAAATCGGCGAACATACATTACATCTTTGAGGAGTTCCATAAGTCATCATCAGTTCCACTTAACCAAAATTGCGATTTCCGAGTGTAAATACACCAGTTATAATAGAAAATATCGAAATCACTACACGCGTGCCTATAAAATTTGAGGGTTGCCCTCAACTTCCCTAGGATACCATCATCAGATCCCAAATAGGTGACAATGGGACCACCTCAGGAGTATACTCTTTCGAATAAAAAAATAATTTTGGAAAACACACTGTCCACGGAAAAATCGGCGAACATACATACAAAAAATAAAAATACAGTGGAACATATAACCTCCTCCTTTTTTGAAGTCAGTTACATTAACATCATTGGGTTGATGTACAACAATAACATCCATATTTTTATTTTATCGTATGCTTGTTAGGCCAAGAAAATTAGAATTCTTCGAATAATTAATTCCCATAAAGCTGGAAATCGTTGTAATACCTTCATTTGGCCCTTAATGCATGTAATCCGAGTTTGCACCATCCCAGGAGCCTCCTGGCAGGAGGTGTGCTAAACTTTTGGGAGCCCGATAACCGCGAAATCTTTGCTCTTTTTTCAGTTGTTTTCATATAGCACAAAAACGGTACGTCGGATGGAAAATAGGTTCGAGACAATATTAAAGGGGGTCAAATTCTGCGTCGAATGAATATCTAAAACTTCAAATTTGGTTCAGTGATATAGTCGAAATCAAAGGTCTAATAAGGTAAGGAACTGGGAAAAGGGGTCTAGCAGGCTAAGCTAGTGAGAGTGCCCCCCGACGAGGGATTTGGTCATTCTTTCAGGGGGTGTACTGGCAGGTCCTAAGAACACTCCATCCTTAATATCAGTCCACGATCTTCTTTTGTTTTCGAGTAATTCAGGATAATATAAAAAAAAAACAGGTTGTCATTTAAAGTGTTATATAACGGGTAAAACTGATGATGATGATGATAGAAATTTACATTAAAATGTTTTCACACCTCATATTTATGGAAAATGTGCAACTTTTTTTCAAGTCTTTCTAGACTTGAAAAAAAAAACGATTTGAATGAATGCCAAATTTAGTCTTTCATAATTACTGTACTTTGAAATTGAGGGGTGTATATAACGTTTTTTTTTATACCAGTATACCTACGTACCCGTAATGACTTATCTACACACTGCACTGGTACCTACTTTAATTATATGCTAGTATACTTGTTCGAAGATTGTATTTTTTTTGACATAACGCCCGAATACTTTTAACTTTTCCACGTGTATCGAACGACGTTTTTTAATACAGTAGCGAAAAAATAAGAAAAACAACAAGTAAGGAATTTGAAACTTTTATATTATTAATTCTGTAACATCATTGTAATACAGTTGAAAAATAATGAAGTTGTTCAAAAAATTTTTTTTTAATACAGTTCTTAATACTTGTTGTTTTTCTTATTTTTTCGCTACTGTATTAAAAAACGTCGTTCGATACACGTGCGGAAATGTCATTCTTCACACGTCCCGAGTCTTAACACTCGCCTACGGCTCGTGGCAAGATATCTCGGCACTCGTGAGGTAATGACATACTTTCCTCACTAGCATCGAAATGTACTATTTTGTATGCAATTTTCTTGGCCTATGTATTCTATAAATTCTTTAAAGCAAAACACTGCTGGATAAGCCACGTTTTTAATTTAATTTTATATGCTGAAAGGCTCACAGCTGTAGTTCATAGATTCTGGTAACATATTGTAAACTACCGGACCCGCAACATGGACCGTCTTACTGTTTTTAGGGTTCCGTACTCAAAGAGTAAAACCAGACCCTATCAGGTACTAAGACTTCGCTGTCCGTCTGTGAGAGTTGAAATTTTCACAGATTATGTATTTCTGTTGCCGCTATAACAACAAATACTAAAAACAAAATAAAATAAATATTTTTATTGAAATATTTTTACGGAACCCTTCGTGCGCGAGTCCGACTCGCACTTGGCCGGTTTTTTTCGTACTACTGACTGTACTAAAAATTATATTCTATAAGATCCACATAGGCAACACGTTTGTAAACAAACGAATGTGTTATATGAGGACCGTCATCCTAATAGCCATACGGTAGGAGCAAGGCTGCGCGTATGACGTAAGGTGTGAAAGTGCGCGGGCGCCGCTGCGGCCGCCGCAGTCGCTGTCGGCTCTCGCTTCTAGCGCGTCGCCAACCCCGCCAGAGTCACCCGCAATGTGAGTACCCCGTATACAGGCTTTCAAAGCGATTGATATACTTAGCGTTTATCGTGTTATCTCGGGTGCGGCATTAATTAGCCTTTAATGTGTTTCGGGTGCGGCATTAATTCGCCCTTAATGTGCGGGAAATACATGGGGCAGGGTGGCCACAGAGAGGCCAGAATGGAGAAGATTGGAGGAGGCCTTTGCCGCTTGGCAAGTGGACACGCAGAAATGGAAGAAGAGACTAATCTACGATAGCCAAATAACAGACAGTACACTTATATTTAAAAAAAATTGTGTCTGGATGAAAGGCTATACTATTATTGTGTTAGTGGTTTATGTTTTAAAAATAACGCCTTGTGGAGTTCCATGATTGGTTAAGAAATTGTTTCGTTTTGCTGTACGATATTGGATAGTCACATTATATTTAGAACGATGTAGTTTTAAAGCCCATTAAATAAAATATTTATTGGGTTAAATAGTAATAGATATAAATACAAATTAAAAGTTTTTTTTTTTATTATTTCCTTCATAATTGTTTATGCTGTGTAGATTAATGACGTTTAGTTATACATTTGAAAATAGTTATGCATAAACACTAATGGACGTAGCTCTCACTCTGCCTATAAGTAAAAAATAATGTCTGTAGGCAAACAATAACTAGGTAGGTAATGTTTTAATTATATATAGGTAGGTACTTACTTATATGAGGATAGTCATCTTATCGAGTTATTCATGTCATTTTAGCCCATACCTACATAACTATTGGACATTCCGATTAAAAGTCGTTAATGCCTTAAATGAATCATTCTTAGCATAAACTGGTTTTAATCCGCGAATCTAAATTAATGTAATTGTTCATTAAATACCCGGTCCAGAAATACTGCTCTACAATTAACCATATGCACTGCGACGTCTGCGACTAATCCAAATTCAACTAAGTATAGTTTTCAAAATAACCTGTAGTTATGCACTAAGAATACAATAGGTACCTACATATCACATACCTATATATTGTTTTCTACTCGTCGACTTTAATCTTTGAATTAAGATTTCGTACACGAAACTAAGATCACATACTTTTTAATCCTGGAGCTCTACCAGCTGGTGACGGAGCTCGTGGTTTCATAAGATAACCGCCAGCAGTCATCTTATGAATCCAGGAGCTGTATAAGATAACTGTGAAGACATCAACGCGCAAAATTACTAAGCTGCTGCGCTTCATTTCAGCAGGGCGATTTTCAATAGATATCTACCAAGTTTGTTTAATAAATTATTATTTCCGTTGACTTGTAGAAAAAGTATTGTATACAATAGTTATATAATTAGCTTTTTAAGTCTCGTACCTTAATTAGGCCACTCAGCAAGCTTCTTGGCCTAAACGTGGTACTCGACTTAAAAAGCATACATTATATAACGATTGCATTAACTACTATATTATGATTCTGTTTGCATTGTTTATTATGTATGTACCTACTGTTGTTAATGTCTTTTCAATAAATAGGTAAATATCGATATGGCGAATAATGTTTGCATGTATATAGTAGGCATGATAGTATTTAATTTGAAACATCTTACACAGTTATTACTAGACAGTATAGACGATACCTATTTACACTTCAGTAGTAAATACCTAGCACGCGATATCTCTCGATGTGTTTTAAGAACAAAATGCTTGCAATTGCGGCTCACATTCGATACTCGGGTCATTCTACTTTTTACTGCAGGTTTTTATGATTTCAAAAATCTTTAATATTCGTAATGCATTTTAACTTACACTAGTTACTAAAAATGATAACGCACATAATAGGCCTCAGTATGTGACCCTTGGCTTTTTTTTATTTTTAGTATTTATAGCCTGGGGTATATAAATATACGACTATGTTACCGTCCCTGCTCTTCTATACATAATGACCACTTTGTTACTCATAAAAAAAAATAGATAAAATGTGTTTTACTTTGGTTACAAAGTATCGTTAATGCGGCATTAAAATGTGCTTTATCATCATCATCCTCCTAGCGTTTAATCCCGGTTATGCCCTAAAGGAGCCCGGGGTCCGCTTTGACACCTAATCCCAAGATTTGACATATGCACTATATAGTTTTACGAAAGCGACTGCCATCTGACCTTCCACAACCCAGAGGGAAAACTAGACCTTATTGGGGTTAGGTTAGACCGGTTTCCTCACGATGTTTTTCTTCATCGAAAAGCTAACGGTAAATATTCCGTACATAAGTTCCGAAAAGTTTTGGTATTGGTACGAGCCGGGATTCGAACCCACGACCGCCGCTTGACAGCCGCATGCCTGAACCACTAGGCTACCGTAGCTTCCTATTGTGTGCTAAAATCTGCTTTATATTGATATACAATTTAAAAAATTACATAATTTACAAACATGAAAATCAAACAATTTCTGCTGGGGACACAAAAACCTGCAGTAAAAAGTAGAATGGCCCATTCCCCCTAACGTTTATAGATATTACGCTGTTCTTGGCTTTGACTGGTTCTAAATCACTTCAATCAACAAAAATGCTGGTAGGTAAATAGTTCGCATGACTTAGCGGCATTCAGTTCGCCTTTTTCATCCCCTGTTCTTAACTTCTTACCTAGCTCATGGGCGCGCCTCGGCTGTACTGCGTTGCACTGAAATACCTTTAGGGAGCGACTGTAAAATAATAGTGTATATGCGTCAACAAACAATTTTATTTATAAGTCAAAACGTGAGCATAATTTCCGATTGCAATTCCATAATAACACCAAGCACTAACAAATACCACAACTATCAGTCCATACAACAATATAACTTCAATGGACAAGAAGTCTTTCATACATAGCCTTCCATCGACTATATAAAACCAAGCAAGCACGCACGCCAATGACGGACCCATGGTTATGAGAAGAATGACGCCGCACATGAACATTATGATATAAAAGGCTATGTTTAGCACCGATGCATGAGCAGATTTTAAGCAAGGCGCAACTAACATCATTAGGCCGCTTATTGATAGTAGTGTGCAGATAAACCCCACCCCACCAATCACTGGCCACCTGTAATTTTCCGGGAGCCTTCCTACGTACACGGCTAGATTGTCTTCCCACATAGCCAGAAACACAACGATCGTGAGTCCGAGACCGCCAGTGACGATGGCCACGAATGATATGCAGCACTGGGCTACTTTAAGCGGGATGCATTTGCAGCATTTATGAACTTCTGGGAGCTTATACATTGTCAAATAAATTTTATAAAATCAACGGAAACATGAATATGGATATGTGTAAGTTTTAATTTATTATCAAATTGACATTACATATTTGACATTAGTCTTTTCAGGTTGTGCGTGGTTTTATTTAAGGTGGTTCGATTGCCATACAAAACGTTATTTGACATTCGTAGGCTAACGGCGTTATATTTTAAGAAACTTATGTAACAACCTTTCATAAATTGGCTTCCTATTTGCGCCAAATTCCCCCTTTCCTAGAATAAACTTGCATAAACTAGATTAATTTGAGAAATTGGTTTGTCACGTGATATTTTGGGAAAACTATTTTTCTCAAATTAATCTAGTTTATACAAGTTTATTCTAGGAAAGGGGGAATTTGGCGCAAATGGGAAGCCAATTGATGAAAGTTTGTTACATAAGTTTCTTTAAATATCACGCCGTTAGCCTGCGAATGTCAAATAACGCTTTGTATGGCAATCGAACCACCTTAAGATTGCATGATAAGTATGTAAGAATTCACCGTAATTTGCAATACTTTACCTATATGAATGATTAACTCAAATACAGTTCAATAACTTATACGTATTAGAGTTCAATTTTATTTGTCAATGTTTCGAAAGAAGTAAGTCCATATAAAAAAAAAAACGAAGTACCTAACTCTTTGAAAGTTTTAGGGGCATTTCACGTCAAACCAGCCACTAAAAAAAGTCGATGTTTCCGATTTGAGTAATTTTTGGTTATATTATAGCGATATATGTTGTCGTCCCAGACACGAAATAGTTTAGCTTAATTGCGGAATTACGGGAAATCGATGTTTTGACTTACCCGGCAGTTACGCGCCGCTTTGAACCGAAATACAGACTTTTTGAAGTTATAACAAAACTAAATAAGTAGTGTGATAATAACGTCATTAAAAATGCTTTTTAGTTACATTATTAAAAAACAAAAAAACTTTTTTTCTTAAAGATAAATGAGTTGAAATTTTTTACATCAAATTTTAACAAAGTTGGACCATTTTTTTATTTTTATTTTTATTTTTCAAATATAGCTTACTGGCCATAGATTATCCCCCCAAGTTTGAAAATGGGCACGAAAGTAGTTTAGGAGCTAGATCGGTTACAATGCCAAAGTGCGCAACCGCCTGGCGCCAGTAAGTGCGAGTTAAGTTGATATAATTTTATATTCCGTAGCGCCATCTATGATTACTATGACAAAACAGTTCGTGCGCGAACGTAGCTACTAATGTTACATTAAACGAGTAAAAGAGACAGAGCTATGACGCTCTGTTTTTTTAAATTTAGCCGTTATTTTAGTTAGTGGCTTGGCAACTTCGTACTGACACGGACGCGTGACGAACGATTTTTTGTGTAACTTTGTGACATTGTTTTCTTGTTGAAACTTTTGAATACAGATATGGCTCCGTATAATGATAGATGTTGTAATCCGTTTAAAATACCTGTGCATAGAAAATTAAAGGACTTAAGAAAACTTACTACAGTGTTAGCAGAAAAGTGGAATTTTGATAGTTGTAAAAACTTTTACGTTTGTGTGTAGAGAGCGACTTACTCGTGAAATGCCACTAATAACCGACGAGGATGTGGTCGTAAGTAGCCAATCCAGTGAATTATCAACTCAAGCTTCACAAAGCTCTTGCTATGCTCCTGAAGAAATTGCGCTTACTAAAGCAACACAGACTGAGGATTTGAAATATAATGACAGCGAAATACTTGAACAATTAAAAGAAAAGTTTAATAAACCGTCAACATCTGTGTCACTAAAAACGATGATTCTAACTGTAGCCCCAAAATCATGGAGTGAACGTCGGCTTGCTGAAGAGTTTAATACATCTAGATGGCAAGCAAGAAAGGCTAAAGAACTGGTTGGAAAAAATGGAATTTTGTCTTCACCGAATCCACGAGAGGGGCGTAAGTTATCCTTAGAAACTCTAGATCTAGTGAAAAAATTTTACTTAAGAGAAGATAATTCTAGAATTATGCCTGGAAAGAAAGATTTTGTGTCTATAAAGTTAGATGATGGCAAACGAGTTCATGTACAAAAGCAGCTGCTAATGTGTAACATTAACGAGCTTTATCACCAATTTAAACAAGAATATCCTGGATTAAAAGTTGGCCTTACGAAATTTTTCTCGTTGCGGCCTAAGGAATGCATTTTAGCAGGAGATCCTGGCACTCATGTTGTGTGCGTTTGCATCTATCATCAAAACGTTAAATTGATGATAGAGGGAGCTGGCATTCCGGATCTTACTAAAAATACTGCGATCCCTCTTACATCTTACAAGGATTTCTTGCAAAAGATGATGTGTCCTAATCAAACCCCAACTTGCCACTTGATGTCGAATAAATCGCCAGTAAGCGAACGTTGCAAGGACTGCCCTGGCCTCAATGAAATTCGAGAGCATCTTATAAAAACATTCGATGAAAATCAAGTGACGAATAAACAGTTCAATACATGGGTTGGTACGGACCGTTTTACTATTGCTTCTCAAGTTCAGCCATCAGACGATTTCGTAGATAGCCTTTGCTCAGCCTTGGATCTTTTAAAACCCCATGCTTTTATAGCGGAACAGCAAGCAGAATATTTTAGATTATTAATGGACACCATTTTAGAAGGAGACGTTATTACCCAGTGCGATTTTGCTGAAAACTACAGCTTTGTCGTCCAAGATGCTGCCCAGTCATTTCATTGGAATAACGATCAAGCGACTCTCCTTACATCCGTTTATTATTACAAACAAGATCAGGACGGATAGCATGGATGGCCTTATCACGCGATAAGTGATAGGATAGAGCTGCCGTCCCTGGCTGACACCGTTCGATAGAATGAGACGACGCGCTTATCCTATCACTTATCGCGTGATAACGCCATCCATGCTACGGGGCCAGGAATTAAAACACGGAAGTGTTGTCATGGTTTCAGATGATTTAAAGCATGACACTGCCACCTTCTACACTTATCAAAAAATTTTGCAACACCATCTTTTCGAGAAAAACATAATTACCAGCAAATATATATATATAACTGACGGCGCATCGCAACATTTTAAAAATAGATTCAATTTTATTAACTTATCCTATTTCAAAGTAGATTTTATAGCAGAAGCAGAATTTCATTTTCACGCCACTTCACATGGCAAAGGCCCGTGTGATGGCATTGGTGGAAACTTGAAATGTCTGGCAACACGGGCAAGTTTACAGGCTACGCCAAATAATGCCATAACAACACCCGAGAGATTATATCTATGGGCCAAATCATCAATGCCTCAAACATATGTCTACTACGCTCGAAAAGAAGAAATTGAAGAAAACAGGGTTTTTCTAAAAAACAGATTTGACTCTTCAGTGACTATACCTGGTACAAAAAAATATCACGCATTTATTCCTACTGCTGGTGGTATCGTAATAAAACGAACAAGCAATAGTAAAACTCATAAAATTGTAAAAATATGTAAATAAATGTATATAAATTTGTGTAAATATATCTGTACCTATGAACCTGTAATTAATGTGTAAATAAATCTGTATATAATATAACTGGATATGGCTGTTGGTTTTTCAATTACATCTTAAAACGATTAATTAATAGTAATGATTCATTTATAGGATGATGTAGCCAAGCGTGTTGTACCTACTCTTTGGCGCCACGCGCCAGGCGCGCCTGCGTTGCGGTAGCGCCCTTTGGTATTGTAACCGATTTAGCTCCTAAACTACTTTCGTGCCCATTTTCAAACTTGAAGGGGATAATCTATGGACAGTAAGATATATTTGAAAAAAAAAATAAAAAAAAGGTCCAACTTTGTTAAAATTTGATGTAAAAAATTTCAACTCATTAATCTTTAAGAAAAAAAATTTTTTTTGTATTTTAATAATGTAACTAAAAAGCATTTTTAATGAAGTTATTATCACACTACTTATTTAGTTTTGTTATAACTTCAAAAAGTCGGTATTTCGGTTCAAAGCGGCGCGTAACTGCCGGGTAAGTCAAAACTTCGATGTCCCGTAATTCCGCAATTAAGCTGTTCAGTGCAAAACTATTTCGTGTCTGGGCCGACAACATATATCGCTATAATATAACCAAAAATTACTCAAATCGGAAACATCGACTTTTTTTAGTGGCTGGTTTGACGTGAAATGCCCCGTGGCAATTGACAACATTTCATTTTTCTGACTCCTTAATTTTGTTTAGGCATTTAATAGTATTTGAAAAGTGTTGAGACACGTATTTTCTATTTTCATTTAATTTTAAGTTAAACCCCCTAAATTTGGTACTTTTAAACTACCACGTTCGAAAAGGGCCTAATTACGTTTAAAGGATGAATAAGATTAGCACTGTGGTCTATTTATTGAATTAAAAAGTAAAAAGTATGCTGTATCTGTGACTGGAACATTTGACATTTTGACGGTTCCTTGCACAAAGTACTTTGTTATATACTGAAATAGAGAACAATCTCTGGGCCTAAAAACGGTAACCCTGTATTTGATGCGCCATCTAGTATCGTTAGTTGAAATACTCCACTTGAATGTTAAAACATACAAAAAGTGCGTCGGTGGCAGGGTTTGAACCCCGGGTCACCGACTCCAAATACCGCCGTCTGTACCCCTAGGCTACTGATGTCTTATGACAATACGGCGAATTTCGAAATACCTTGACAGCCTCTAGTTGGCCTCTAGTAAACTAATACTCTGTCATTACCGCGCACCTAGTACTCGTACTAAGATTGGCCGCCCTGGTTCCTTGCTGACGGTTTTCGTTTAAAATAGAATCTTGCAAATCATTAATCGCAAAAAAACGTGTTTTGGAGTAGGTAACGAGTAACGAGAAAACGAAAATGTATCGTCAAGATCCATTGATTTCGTGTTTTGTGCTAAGTAGCAGGCACACGGCACTGATGTCGCATGAAATCCAATGTTCCGAATAATACAGTAATCTCCACATATATCTCCACATATAATAAATCTCTAAATTAAAAAAAGAATCAGCCAGTTTGAAACTAAGCTTTGCGCGGTTCGAATGTTCTCAGCATCCCATGAACGGAAAAATATGAAACATTTTATATAGGTACATTATTATTCTAGCTGCAACTTAGGATAGTTTTTATCCGACTGCGACAGTTAATTAATTTTCCGAAATATACGACTTCATTTAATTTTTCATTTATTTTTATTGAAATCAAACGCTGCTCCAACTGTCAGCTATAAGAACCGTCATATTTTCGTCAAAATGGCGGAATTGCTTTGCCTTTCACTTATTAATAATTTAAATCCCGTCTACGATAGACCTTTACGAGACAAATGCTAAAATATAAACCATAGAAAAATATTCGATTCTGATATGAGAACTTATATGCGCAAATGTCGTTTTATGTCGTAATTTCAATAAATGAAATCAACAAATTTGAACAATATAATTAACACGAATTTGTTTTTTTTGAATGACAATGGCACGCGCTCGGCGCATTCAGCCAAAGTACCTGCGGCGCTACCACGAAAACCGATACTCAATGTTCATATATTTGCATCCCTGTCACTCGAGTATGGTTAGTGCGATAGAGATAGAGATACCCGAATATTTTCGAATTCCGAAGTTCGTGGCCGCTCAGGAATCGAAAATATGGTAAATAATCATAATGTATTTTCTCGAAAAAGAATTTAAAATAAATATAGTCAAATGGAGAAAAAAACAAAGCAAGAGGTTATATAGGTAATGATTAAGTTATAAGAGTCCAAAGTTTTAAGAGGGGGTATGTTCTGTCCCTTTTCCGCAAAACGCACCTTCATATGAAACGATTGTTTTTTACTATGACGCTCGAGTATATTGACGTCACATTCCCTCATCGTTTTCTCACTCTAACAAGCGACATTAAAACGGATGTAGCTTCATAATTTTTTGAGATATTTGAATGGGAGTTTCATTATCTTCTATCTATTTATACATAATAAATGCCTATGTCCTGACTGACTTATTCACTCAATCACTCACTCACTCACTCATCAACGCACAGCCGAAACTACTAATCTTAGAGAGTTGATTTTTGCACAGTATGTTGCTTTTATAACGTGGGCTAGGGATAAAAAGGGATTTTTGAAAATTCTACCCCTAAGGGGGTAAAATGGGGGTGCAAAGTTTGTATGGGAGAACCTTTTTTTTTTGAGCTTTAGACTTAAACTTTGTAGAAAAATTAGTTATTAGAATACAAATGAAACACTTTCAGCGTTTTGGAAAATTCCAACCCTACGGGGGTAAAATAGGGGTGCAAGGTTTGTATGGGGGAAACATTTTTTTTTTAAATAGAGACTTAAAACTTTGTAGAAAGATCAGTCATTAGAATACAAATAAAGAACTTTCAGGGTTTTAGAAAATTCTACCCCTAAAGGGGTATCTTATCTTATCTTATCTAGGTGAGGGCCCTTTCGGATGCACTTCGACCCAGTGGGATCTTTTGTGCATTTGCCCTCTCCTTTATACCTGCTCCCAGGCTTAAAGGCTAAAGGGGTAAAATAGAGTGCAAAGTTTGTATGGGAAAAACTACTTTTTTTTAAATAGAGACTTAAAACTTTGTAGAGAAATTATTCATTAGAATACAAATAAAGTACCTAGATTCAGTGTTTTAAAAAAATCTACCCCTAAGGGGGTAAAATAGGGGTGCAAATTTTGTATGGGGGAAACAATATTTTTTTTAAATAGAGACTTAAAACTTTGTAGAAAGATTAGTCATCAGAATACAAATTGAGTACTTTCAGCGTTTTAGAAAATTCTACCCCTAAAAATAGGGGGCTAAAATAGGGGTGCAAAGTTTGTATGTGGGAAACTATTTTTTTTAGCTAGAGTCCTAAAACTTTGTAGAAATATTATTTAAATACAAAGAAAGTACTTTCAGCGTTTTGGAAAATTTCACCCCTAAGGGGGTAAAATAGGGGGCAAAGTTTGTATGGGAAAAACATATTTTTTTTTAAATAGAGACTTAAAATTTTGACAAAAAATTACTTATTAGAACATGAAAAATACTACATTCGGCGTTTTACAAAAATCATTCCCTATGGGGGTTAAAAAAGGGTGCAAGGTTTGTATGGGGAACACTTTTTCTGAGCTAGACACTTAAAACTTTGTAGAAAGATTACTTATAAAAATACAAAAAAAAGACTTTCAGCGTTTTGAAAAAATCTATCCCTAAGGGGGATAAAAAGGGGTGCAAAGTTTTTATCAGGGAAAGTTTATGTTTTTGAGTTAGAGACTTGAAACTTTGTAGAAAGATTACTTATTAAAATACAAAAAAAGAACACAAATCGTTTTAGAAAATTCCACCCGTAATAGGGTTAAAAAGGAGAGCAAGCTTTGCATGGGCAACACTTTTTTTTGAGTTAGACTTAAAACTTTGCAAAAAAATTACTTATTAGAATATTAAAAAAGAACTTTCAGCGTTTTAGAAAACTCCATCCCTAAGGGGATCCTTAAGATACTTAAGAAGGGTAGCCAGTGTTGTGTGGGAAAAACTTTTTTTTTTACTAGACTTAAAACTATTCAAAATGTTACTTATTAAAATTAATAATAAAGTACTTTCAGAGTTTTAGAAAATTCCTTACGTAGTGCCTTTGTAATTTGTAATGGTGAGATCAGTATGCTTCTTCCAGTTCAGTTCCTTATCCAGTGAGACACCTAGATATTTCACGTCATTGGACAGTTCTAAGTAGTACCCTCCCGTACACTTTAACTGTTGTATGCCGCGAAGGGTCCTTTTCCTAGTATAGGGTATTACTTACTACAGTTTTGCCTGGATTAATGGATAATTTGTGACAGTCGCATCATCTCTCCACTTTCCTCAGTGCCTTGTTCATGATTTCTGATACCGTACTTGGGAATTTCCCATTAACCAGGGCGTCCTTCTCTACTTAGCAAGCTATGAGTGAGACAACAGTAGGTAGGACTGTTGACGGTCAGCAATTGCAAAAGCCCGTGCAAGAGCACCTCAACACACATGTTTTATTGTTTTTCAGCATGTACTACAGCACCGGTATCATTCTGCTCTGCATTGCCAGTTGCATCTCTGCGCCGGTAGACGAGCCTATTCGAGTGGATCTGCCGGTGTACGACCAGCCGCAAGCCAGCTCCGACGTGGATATTGCTCCTGCAGAACCGGTTTACCGTTCTGGAGCCAGAAGTGACAAGTCGATTGTTGGGAACCTCATTTCCCATAAACTGCAGGCTGCCGGCGCAATTGGACATAAGATTGCCCATAATTATGCACACGTACGTAATTGTGTTGGTGTCCTGCTGTCTTTAGGTACCCACACGTAACGAAAGTTACCCATACATACTGTGTGGACTTTCTTTATTCATGAAATCAATTAAATTATTATTTCGCTTGTATGGGCGCTGCGCCACTGCTAAGTAGGGTAGACAGGTACAGTCAGCGTCATATATGTAGTTAGTAGCAGCCAAGGTAGCCAAATATTTCGGCACACGTCTTTATTACTGTTAGAATAAGGGTGTTTGGCTACTCTGGCTGCTACTAACTATAAGACGCTGACTGTACCTCAATTATTTTTTAGAAAAGCCACATCGTATGTAATTAAATAAAGAAACGATTTAATTGGCAAGAAAACAGCAAAGGTCCTTAGTTCAAGTCTCGGTTACGCTGAATAATCCAAACGATTCTAGTCAGGAAAAAATACAAAAAGAAGTGTGTTAAGACGGGTGGACGTTGCGAATTAAAAGGCTTAAATGTTAGATATTCGTCGGTAAAATTACATAGATAAATTATTTTTTTAATAAATATTCGTGGTGGTTTGAATAATAATTTAGAAAAAGCTAAATTAACAAATTGCTCCGTACAATTTATAGAAACATACCAAATTTTCAGGGGATATTTGGAAAGTACTTATCTTATCTTATCTAGGTGAGGGCCCTTTCGGATGCACTTCGACCCAGTGGGATCTTTTGTGCATTTGCCCTCTCCTTTATACCTGCTCCCAGGCTTTCTCCATCATTTACAAGATTTTTTAAGATACAGGCTCAGCCTAGTTTGGAACCCCACGGATAATGTCTGTATAATCTGTAATCATGTGCTTGTCCAATAATAAATTATTCTTATTCTTACTCTTATTCTTATTTCCACAAAGCGGATGATGCAGTTCGCCGGGAGCACCTTGAATTCCTTTGGTTGCGGGTAACCGTTACCAAAGTAGTTCTTTCTTTGTCTGGCAAGGGCATGACATTCACACAATAAGTGTTCCATAGTCTCGTCCTCCTCGCCACACATTCTACAGTCTAAACTATCCGGTAGTCCCATCTTGGCCAAGAGATCCTTGACCCCGAAGTGACCTGTGAACACCCCAGATATAATTCTGAGTTGCTTCCTACTGGATTTCCAGAGTTTTCTGGTCCAGCCCGAGTCCACTCCTTCTATGAAGAGCTTAGAGTGCCTTAAGCCAACCTCATTCCTCCACTCGTGTTGGTGTTTGGTTTTGGCGTAGGCTTTAAAGGCCGATATTATGGTCCCCTGCGAGAGTCCCACAAATGGTTCTGGACCTACAAAGTGATTTGTAGAGCCCCCTCTTGCAAGCTCATCTGCTCTTTCGTTGCCGATGAAGCCCTTGTGCCCTGGTATCCAAACTAGTTGCACCTTATTGTGCCTTCCAAGTCTTTTTAGTGCTTGGACGCCATTATAAATTAGTCTAGAGTCCACTTTCGGCGCCGTAAGCGCTTTATGGGCCGCTTGACTGTCACTGAGTGTATAGATAGTCTGCCCTTTGGTTTGCCTGTCTATATTCTCCTGTACACAGGCAATTATTTCGTATGTCTCCGCCTGGAAGATAGTTGCCAAACTATTACCCATGCTTACACTACTACTATAGTCATTTGCATAAATGCCTGCTCCCGTACCGGATCCCATTTTTGATCCGTCCGTGTACCGTATACTGTCTTCGATACCAGAGTTTGGTGGTTCTAGACCTTCGGCCCACTCAGCCCTGGTTGGAACTTTTGTTGTGTAGTTCCTATGGAATACATACTCGGGTAGCATTTTGTCGCTTCCCATGTTTGTTATTCTGTCTATTAAGAAACCATCAGTCTCCATGTTTGTGTGCTTAGTCTTCGGCTTGCTATAGCTCCACAGTCCAAGAGTTCTTAATCTGTAGAGCGATTTGCGCGCCTCTGACTTAATCACCATGTGAAGTGGCGGTAGGTCCAGTAGGACTTCTAGCGCCGCTGTGGGCGTGGTACGAAACGCCCCTTTTATAGCCATGCATGCCGTTCTCTGCACCTTTCTCAGGGCCTCTCTGCATGTGCTCATTAAAGTCCTTGGCCACCATACCAGGCTACCGTACAGTATTATGGGTCTCACCATCATGGTGTAGATCCACTTCAGTACCTTAGGGTTCAGTCCCCATGTTTTGCCATACGCTGATCTACACATTCCAAATACCCTCAGGGCCTTTGTAATGTTGAGATCTGTATGCTTCTTTCAGTTCAGTTCCTTATCCAGTGTGACACCTAGATATTTCACGTCATTGGACAGTTCTAGTACCCTTCCGTACAGCTTCAACTGCTGTATGCCGCGAAGGGTCCTTTTCCTAGTAAAGGGTATTACTACAGTTTTGCCTGGATTAATGGATAATTGGTGACATTCGCACCATCTTTCCACTTCCCTCATTGCTTTGTTCATGATTTCTGATACCGTAAGGACCTGGAAAGTACTTGGTACTAAAGTCCATTTGTCTATTTTATGCTTGTTTGGTAAGGTAAACGTCCGAGTGCTCGACGCTGTACTAGTATATGGCATGGGCACTTTATATCAAAGCAATATGGGTTAAATTCGAACTAAGAGGATTTTTCTTCATTCGAATTTAAGCCATGTCATTTTGACATAGAGTGCCCGTGCCATATACTAGTACAGCTTCGAGCACTCGGACGTTTACCATTACTCACATTCCAATAACATCTTCATTCCGTTCCGACATAATATTAGAATAAATAGTAGTTTATGTGACTGTACATAATGAAGGGCATTAAACACGAGTGTGGGTTTATGAAACGAGCCGAAGGCGAGTTTCATAATAACATCACACGAGTGTTTTAATGCCTAATTATGTACAGTTACATACACTACTTTATCTATCCACATATTATAAGCCTCCATGATGCATTCAGGAGCCGCTAATTATGACCGGCAATGCGGCGTTGTTTTTTGGCAGCTGTCATAGTTTATTTTTTAATTCAGAGACAAACTAGAGTCGGATCCAACTAATCCAACTCTCATATCGTTCGATATCTTACTTACGTGCGATATTTGTCAAATTTGTATGCAAATTGACAATTCATTTCGAACTAAACGTCATCTCGACAGATATTAGAATAGAGGTTTATTCAAATTCTTTGTTTTTCAGAGACGTTCGAAATTTGAATGAAATAATATTATCGAAATCGATGGTATTATTTAGCAATAATAACATTTTCACAGATAAGACATTTGTTCTAACAAAACTGTCTATTTTTATGGTGGTCATAACGTGCGGTTCTTGAACGCATCATGGAGGGTTTATGATATTTGGATAGATAAAACTTATTATATGTAAGAGTCTGACTGAAAATCAGCGTTGCAGTGTAGTGTAGGTACTCAGTAGTACTCACTGCAACAGCATGCTGAGTCGAGTCTAGCCCCTTTTTAGCATCACAAAATGTTAATGCCTTGTACGATATTGTTTGAGTGTGTTTGTCTATTCCTAAGTCTAATTTGTACACTGTTCCTTTTGTATAAAATGTGATGTGAAATAAAGTTTTTCTATGTCTATATCTACCTTACTTGTTATTTTTTAGGATGGCGTTGAACAATACGCGGCTGGATATTTTGCTCCGCCGGTGTCGTCGTTCGAAGCCGCCATTCTTGAAACCGAGGGTTATGGAAGCAGAAAACTGACGTTTAAGGAGAATCTACATGGCATTGTCGCGGGACTCTTACAAGTAAGTACTTACATACCTAATCAAGATTGAAAAGTTCGTTCACATTAGGTACGGTATTTCTGGGCCACTCTGTACCTTGTCACAGTGACAATGATATGAGATATCTAGGGGCTTTCATATTGATTTTCCCTGTGACAAGGTAAGAAGTGGCCCAGTAATCAAATCGGTTGACTGTACCTACTACAGTATTTGTTTTATCTCCCAATATATACCCTATAGCGGGTTGTGGTCATGCGTTTCTAAAGTAGGTATTTGTCGACGTCAAAGATGTGATTACTGATTATGCATTCAAATAAGAAACGTGTCTAATACATCATATCACACAATGATACAGATAATTTACTCATCCGATGTGTGAAAAGATACATCTAACCATAACCTACCCATTTCCTTATCATAATGATTAAGGCGACGTGAGCTCCAAAAACGGATTTTTAAAAAATCGTAGCTCTTGTTTGGATTATAATACGGCTGCCTTAAATTTTATTAGCAATTTTGAGGCCTTTCTCGAGGGAAATCAGCTATTCGAATCCTGAGTTTTTGACTTTCGCTCGATAGAAAATAATCACGAACATAGGTCTAAAATACACATTAAAAAATCGTAACAAATTATGTACAACAGCTAAACACATAACAATTTATTCTAAAAATCGGCAAGGTCATGTTTGAGGGAAATCAGCTATTACTTTTTTATTTATTAAAACGCGCAACGAAATAACATTAAAAAACATGATATCCGCGCTTCCAAACACGCACTTCCATCTCGCTCACGCTTATGCTCAGTGAGAGGGAGAGAAGACCACGAACCTACGTCCCCTTATTAAGTACTAACACTAGATGTAAAATAATTACTAACACCTACATTTGATTTTCGATTGTAATTTATTCTAAATTCAAAATTGACATGTATTTATTTTTATTGTTAGTTATTGATTATTAGGGTTCCGTACCAAAAAGGTAAAAAAGGAAGGGTTCCGGGTTATGGTGCGACTCTGTCCGTCTGTCCGTCCGTCCGTCTGTCACAACGTTAAATATCTCAGGAACTACTTAAGCTATCAATTTGAAATTTGGAACAACTGTTAAAAGGGTTAAGAGACGTGTATGAAAAATGAAAAAAAATATATACATTTTTATTTTGTTTAAATGAAGAATATGAGGGGGGTTAAAAAATCAAAGTCTATTAAATAGATCAAGTGGGGTATCATATAAAAGTGCTTGAATTGCACTTTCTAAAACCGTTTTTATTTTTTTCTAAATTGGTTAAATTTTGATTTATTAAGGAAAATGTAGAAAATAATTTACTTTCAAAACAAAGTTTTAACCGACTTCAATTCAGTACTCCGCCAAGCCACATGAACATTTCCACATTTTTTTTTCCAATTTACCACATGAACTGGTTTCCAAGAGCAGATGCGTTGATTTTTAGACCAATAAACCAAATCGCTGTATGTGGGCCGATAATATTTGAGGACTTCCGTCGATTCCTCAAGGATCTCAGAATTACCTTTGGCACTTCATTGTTAGCTATTTCAACGGAATCATATTCTGTGACGTACTTATATAGTTTGAAGTACATCATTGAGAAGTTCCACAAGTCATCTGTGGTCTTCATCATCACTTCCACCATCACCAAATTTATGATTTCCGGGTGTAAATACACGAGATATAATAGAAAATACCGAAATTACTACACGTGTGCCTAATATATTTGAGGAGTTCCCTCAATTCCTCATGGTTCCCATCATCCAACTGGGGTTTTGGAAACAATGGGACCAATCTGGAAGCATATACTTTCAATTAAAAAAAGAAATGTATGAATCGGTTCATAAATGACGGAGTTCTGAGGTAACAAATATAAAAAAAAAAAAAAAAGTCGGTTAAAAATACCATTCCCCCCCTTATCTCCGAAGTTTACAAAGCGAGAATTCTGAATAATTACATATGATTAAGAGTAACATAAATAATACAGGAAAAATAAAACGATATCTCTATCTAGCTTAATTTTTTTTTATTTATCAAAAATAAAATCTTAATTAAATTTATAATTTACTTACTTTTGTATGAAATTTTTTATCTTCCAATTCCTATCAGATTAATAATTAAAGTCCTTCTGTCTAATAAAAAATAAATAATCGAAATCGGTACGCGTGATAAAAAGCTATCGCTGATAAACAAACATACCGTCGGATGACAAGCAAAAGTCACTACCAAAACTGTCACTGCTCTTCAAAACCTCGTATCTCGGTACGTAGGCGATATCGAGATACGACCTTTGATTTAAGTAGGTATTTGTTACTTAGTGAGTTTTGCTGTCACCCTACGATACTAGGTTGTAAGTTGTTAGTACAGTCGCCATCACATACATCGGAGCAAACAAGCACGTCACAAACATCGGAACACACCTCTATTTTCAAGGCATTAGGGTGCATGTGCCGATATTTTTGAACACCTATAGTGTACCTATGTATGTGAAGGCGACTGTACCAAAATGCAGAAGGCGCTTTGCAACGGTAACTTCTACTATGAGCTGTTTAAGATTGTTCAAGAATGAATGGGGTCCTGACATGACGGGTATGGTGTAGGAAAGTTTGTACGGAACCCTCGGTGCGCGAGTCAGACTCGTACATGACCGGTTTTTTTTATTAACATATATTTAAATATGTTAAATATAGATGCAAAATCTGAAATAAATTACTAAGTATTTAATTTAATTTTTATTACAAATGTTCGTTTAGATTTTGAGTACAACCAAGTTACAGAATGATGTTTCCACGCAATGCAACATATTTATGTTTAGGTACAGTCGCCATCACATACATCGGAGCAAACAAGCACGTCACAAACATCGGAACACGCCTCTATTTTCAAGGCATTAGGGTGCATGTGCCGATATTTTTGAACACCTAAAGTGTATGTGATGGCGACTGTACTAGGACCAATTTTAAACTAAGTATTCGCTAATACTGAGTACTTACCTCTAATTAGCCAACGATAATAATATATTGTATCTGGGTATTTAATTTACACTTCCTTTGATTATATTACATGATTTTAGCCTAAAGCCGACTTGACCTGAAATACTCGGGTAAGTACGGTCGGCCAAGAAACTGGTCTACCAGTTTTGAAAAAAGTTTCTGTGAGATCTGATTGTCGCTAAGGTTACAGTCATAATATTATTGCAAGTGGAAATTGACCTTGTTGATCTCTAAGGAATCCATCTTTAAAGACCGAACAGCTTGCAATTAATTTTTTGATCTTTTTATTACTCATACATTGTCTTTGCGACACGGTATGGCACATGCGCAGTAGAACATACGTTGAGCGCGCATGTATTTAAAACAAAAAAGCCCGCCATTGTTGTTTGTACTTTGGAGTTTTGTGTAAATTTATAAAAAATGTCGAGTGAAAATCAATAATTAGGTATTTGTTATACAAGGGTGCAAAGTTGGGATTGAAACACGAGCTAGCGAATGGATTCTAGGGTTGAACCACGAGCTAGCGAATGTATGCTATGGAAGTGGTTCGAAAATAGAATCCTGAGCGAACCGAGTGGTTCAAAAATAGTATCCTGAGCGTAGCGAGTGTTGCAAAATACGAGACGTCAAAATAAACTGCACCCGTGTGTAACACAAATCTTTTCACCTCACTAAAGCGAGGAAAACACTACATTAGAAAAAAAACATTAAAAAAAGAAAAATCATAATAAAGGAAAAAAGAACGAAAACATTAAGAAAATACATTAAGGCGCTGTATGCAGCTGCGCATCGAAAAAGTGCCTTTTCCAAACCGATTATTAGTATACTTGTACTATTGCTAGAGATCCAAATTTTTGATATGTATATCTTCAGTTCATTGGCTATGTTCGTATTTCGTAAAATCACGATTGCTTACAAAAACCTCGATAGATTTTGCCTTTCAAAACAGTCCTTTTTTACCACCAAACTCGAAATATCTCAAAAGTTATTTGGAATATTACAATGAAATTTGTTGTGATAGGTAGCTTTTTGGTAGATCTATCTACCGGCTTCTTAGAATTTCAATATGTTTGATAATTCAATACATTTGGTCATTTGTCTGAAAAACCGGGTGTCCGCGTCATGCATGCGCGGTGGCGAGTACAATTTAGTACGCCCGTGGCCACTGCCGACGACGGACCTGTGAATGTTTACCTGGCACGCAAATACGCCTTTTTGCAGCAATTATTTCGAGTTATCAAGGTAAATAAAAATATATAAAGGAATAGGAAACGCTAATACATGCTGGAGAACACATTCGAAATGATAGAATAACAAATATAAGGTATGCGATATTTACTACATTAAAGCGTTTCTACATCCGCACCTAAAACGTATTAATAGGTAGCTGGAGCATATTGACAAGATGTCAATAAAATTCTTCAGTTATCCTGAATACGTATTTAGAACTGTTAGGTAGTAAGTAGTCGGGTGTAAATCGGATTCGGACACGAGCACATGGTTGGGGGGGTAATGGTACCAATTATGGACTGTACGAATAATAGATTTATTTATTCATACAGAAATATATCAAAAGCATTTAGGGCTATTGCGCCGGATAGCGACTACCTAGACTAAAGTCCTAAACGAGTTGGTGAACTGAAGTATATTTACTTGCTGTTTAGTAGATTCTATTAAAAACGAGTGCGGAAAAAGACCCTGCCACTCCACCAGCAGCAGGCCACGGCCCTTCCTCATCTTCGTTATAGACATACATGCATACATACGCTACGGCACATCTTTTCGTCCAATATTCCGCAGTGTCTCAAGACGAGAGTCTTTGACCAGTGTGTGTTGCCAGTGATGACATATGGAACGGAAACGTGGTCGCTTACTATAGGCCTCATAAGAAGGCTCAAAGTCACTCAAAGGGCGATGGAGATGGCTATGCTGGGAGTTTCTCTGTGCGATCGCATCAGAAATGAGGCTATCCGCAGCAGAACCACGGTAACCGATATAGCCCTCCGAATCGCTAAACTCAGTGGGTGGGGTACATTGCACGTAGAACCGATGGCCGTTGGGGCGGAAAGGTTCTCGAGTGGCAACCACGTACCGGAAGGCGCGGCGTGGTTAGGCCCCCCACAAGGTGGACTAATGACCTGGTAAAGGTCGCGGGAGTCCGCTGGATGCTACGGCTATTGTGGCACTCTTTGGGGGAGGCCTATGTCCAGCAGTGGACGTCTTTCGGCTGATATGATGATACATACGCTCGAAAAACATAAACTTCCTTCTGAGGCAGTCGGGTACAAAGTACTACAGGGTGTTCCCCTATACAGCTGCAAAACTTTGCCAGCTGTTTGTGCACATGATACCCATCACAAAACACTAAACTATGCCGTTTCACATCTCGCACTCACTCTGCCACCGCTGTTTCTCCAAATAACAACCAAGAAAGCCTCCCCCGCCACGCCCCTTTAAAAATAAGCCCACTAAAGCAAATAAATGTGACGTTATCTAAGTGAAAATACCTTTTGTCGGTATGAAGTTATTGATATGACTCACTCACTCACTCACTCATCAACGCACAGCCGAAACTACTAAGACTAGAGAGTTGAAATTTACACCAGAACTACCTTTTACAACGTAGGCAACGCTAAGAAGGATTTTTGGAAATTCCACCCCTAAAGGGGGTAAATAGGGGTGCAAAGTTTGTATGGGGGAAACTTTATTTTTAGAGCTAGAGACTTAAATTTTTGCCTAAAGATTACTTATTAGAATACAAATTAAGTACTTTCAATTCAATTAAATTTATTTTGTTAAACATAGGTCACAACTTTTACAAGTATTGTTGGTATACAAAATATAAGACTTCTGTGCATTACCCACAATGTAGGTTTACAAAATATTTCAGCCAGCTAATATATTTATAAAAATAAAAAAATAAATGTCAATACAGTGATTGGTGTTAAATACTTCAAATACATGTCAAAAACTCTCAAAAAATACTATAACCAAAGAATATTATAACTAAGGAATGTCTTGAATGGAATCATGTTATGTCGTAGGGTCGTTTAAGTAATATTTAATGGTATAATAACACTTTTCAATCAAATATTGATCTATTGATTGAAATGATTGATCCAATAATGTCATGGAAAGATCACATAGATACATTATACAGTAAGTTAGCAAGAGGGATCTATGCTCTAAGACAGTTAAGACCACTTGTGTCAGAAAGTTGCTTAAAAGAGCTGTATTATGCGTACATATACTCTCAACTTTCATACGGGATAATGCTTTGGGGCAACAGTACGGATTATGAGCGCATCCTAAAGATCCAGAAACGTGCAATTAGAGTACTTCCCTATGCAAAGGACAGATACACGTGTCGCGAACATTTAAGAAAACTTAGTATCTTAACATCAGTTTCAACTTATATATTGGAAGTTTTGATGTATGTTAAACGTTATCCAAATGAATTTCAAAGGAGAGGTGAAAATAGTTCGAGATCAATGAGAAATGCGAATAACTTAAAAAGAAGCGGGTTGTGTCCGAGATACAACCGTTAATTAAGTTTAAGTGGATACTTATTTGTTGGTTGTCCCCGTAAATATATATCTGCATTAATTCACTAAAATCTGTATAAGCACAGATAAATCGGTATATATAGCAACATTGACTGACGTAGCTCGTTTGACTCGCGAGGCATTGAAAATGGCGGTCATTTCAGCATAGTTTTCATGCTCGTCACATAAACTAAATAACATTTTGTGATTAACAACTAATAGCAAATAAAGAAGGATTAAAACATGTAACAAACAATTATTTGAAATCAGATTAGGCTTCTCTACAAAAAGTTAATCCGGAAGTTACGTGATACATTTTGAACTGTACCCCCATACAAGAACGCGAGCAAAGAAGTATCCACTTCAAAACAACCTCGCCCAGACTTAGAATAGGCACAAAACTTCCGAAGTTAATAGGACAAATACTTTTTAACCGGCTACCTTCAAACCTTAAAACCATAACGAACGACAACTCTTTTCGCTTCCATGTAAAACAACTATTGCTTGAAAAAACACTGTATAGTTTACAAGAATTTCTTTCAAATGACTAAATAACAAGATCTTAAAAGCTTGACGTTAATTTTTGTATTATGTTTTCTTTCTCTATTTTATGTAATAGCATTATGCTATGAGTATAAGTATTATTAAACTATTTACAAATAATAACAATTCTGTACACAACTGTACACATCCATTGTATTTTATTGTAACTGACAAGTTATAATTTTAACACATTTTTATCTGTATATTCATTGTACTATGATTTCAATTGTAAAATTATGATAATAAACAAATCTGAATCTGAAGTCAATTGTCTTTTAAATTTATTGATATCCAGTGTTTAATTCGGTCTGGAATTTTATTGAAAATGTTTGGTGCCATTCCCAAGATTCCGCCTCTGATTAGCGCTGTGTTGTTGCTACCCTGCAAAGTTTTCAATTTTTGTTTGTATTGTTTACGTGTCGGAAATCTGCGGCCTTCTGAAACGTTACTGAACATGCTTGGATTGGTCTTGACAAAAATACCTACTTCTAGGATATACAGTTCTTCTAGTTTTTATGGAGAGCAAGACATTTTTAAAGTAAGGGATTTGTAACTTCGGTTTTTTAATTATTAATCACTTAAGAAGGTTAAAAGGGGGTTCGAATTATGTATAGAGAGCAAGACATTTTTAAAGTTAGAAATTTGTAACTTCGGTTTCAGACTATTTACTATGAGAGTTCAAAGAGGGTTCTAAGTTTGTATAGAGAGCAAGACATTTTGAAATAAAGAGAGATTTGTTTCTTCGGTTTTAGACTGTTTACTTAAAGACTAGGTACAGTCAGCGTCATATAGTTAGTAGCAGCCAAAGTAGCCAAATATATCGTAACACATCCTTACACCTATAGTAACAAAGACGTGTTGCGATATATTTGGTTACCTAGGCTGCTACTAACTATCTGATGCTGACTGTACAAAACTAATTTCAATGTTTTTTTTTATTAAACAAACATTTAAATTTCTTAAACAAACATTTAGACGATAACATGTTATACGTGGACGAAGTCGCGGGCAACAGCTAGTTTATATATATATATATTTATTTAAGCTTTATTTATTCCATATTGTTTGTGTTAGTACATATTTACTAAATCTAAAAGATTTATGCCATTTTTTCTTTCTTATATGGACCCCATTCGGGTAAAAGCCATATATCGCCAGATATTAGGAGAAAAGAAGGGCACTGGAAGCAACAAACTGGTCAGGGCCGAAAGGCAAAAGAAGGAAAGGTAGACGACGAAGACGTTGGACCAATGACATAACTGAGGTCGCCGGACCTAGCTGGATGCAGTTGGCTAAAGACCGAAAAAAATGGCATGAGATCGAGGAGGCTTTTACCTAAATTTACATTTGCTTTAAAAAATTCAATATAAATCAAACAAAAAAAGACAATTAAAGCTTAATTTATATTTATATAATTACTTCCGGTTGGAAAATTTGTTGGATTCTTGTGTAAAGCATCTTAGAATAACGATTAAAAATGAAATATACAAAAAAACGCTATTATAAATTAATGATTTTCGAAACCGTATTTTGCCTGGAGTATAGAGCCAAGTATAAGTCCAATCTTGTTGGCTTGTTGAGAGTATCAAGGTCCATCGCGGTGTGGCCGCTGGTTGAGGTAGCATGGTAGGCAGCACGCGCCGCGCGAGCGCAGTGACATAACACTTTTAGGTATTTAAGAGACAAATTGAATTTGTTATTTTTATATGATGTTTGGTCAAATTACATTTTTTAATAGACATAGTCATGTACTGAAGAACTTGCTGGTCTTAAAATAACCACCCTGTATAATAAAATGCTCTTCTGACTAACAGTGGTCTAATTATCCAGTTTTTGATCAGTCAGTCATACTTATGTAACAAAGGTAATAATTATGGAAATAATACTCCTTGCATTTCATTAAATTGTCAAAAGGGCCTCTACGTATTGGCGCCGTTGGTACTTTGTAGGTACCTAGCCCCACGCATGCCTCCCAAAGGTCCGGGACATCATTGTCCCGTGAGCGGGAGAGACATACATGGTAATAATATAATTTGCCAGGAGATAAATAGATGAACATAGCTATTTGTTTATTATTTTTGATGGTTTCTTAAGCGGGTGTTAACCGGCGCTATAACTTTACCTAGAAGTAATCGATTTTATTTCGGTTTAAAAAACCTGTAATATATTAGTACAATCCATAATTAGTGACGTTCACCCTTAGGAAGTGAAGATGTACTATTATTTTATCAGTTCTACGTATTTGGAAAACGGAAGCACCCACATAGGAACTGGGAAAACGATAGGTGGATTGATGATGAAGAAATCTGTACTAACATATCTTTGGAAAGTAAGTGTCCATAATTGATGTCATCATACTACGATGTACTTAAGAACTGTAACTACCTATTATTCCTTATTTTCTTTAAAAAAATAGATTTAAATAAATAAATAAACAATAAATATTTGGGGACAATCTTACACAAATCAACCAAGATTTGAAAAATAAAACAATTATTCAAGAAGACAAACATTTGATCGTATGATCCGCAAAAACGAGCCGAATACGGATGCCAACAGAATAAGGCCGTTAGCGGGGTGCGCGGGACGCGCGTCTCCCGCTCCGTCTGCCTCACCTCCGCAAATACCTAAATATCGTCTAATAAGAGCGCCTTAAAAAAAGATAAAATAATTTAAAAAAGAAAAAAAAACAAAAAAAAATGTAAAAAATTGGGAAAAAACTAAAAGATTGAAAAATAACATTGAATACAAAAACACAAAGAGAGAAAAAAACGTTAAAAAAAGAAAAATATAAAAAAAAAACATTAAAAAAATAAATAAAAACATTAATAAAGTAAAACAGAACATTAAAAAAATGGGGGGGGGGGCTGTCCAAGCATCCACCCGGTCGGCTCAACCTGACCACAAGACACCCTTATTATTATTATTACTATGAAGTGGCAGTCTCAGGGGCCCTTGCCAACAGTTATTTATTTATTTATTCATTTAAGTGTGGAAAATATGTGATTTCCCACGAGTGTAATTTTTATTATATTGTATAATTCGACACGAGTCGGAAATCATCTTTACTCGCGTGTATCATACAATGTTTTACCACGTTTTACTATGCCTTGAGCGAGGAAATAAAATAAATATTGAAATGTCAGTTTAAAATGCAGGGTGACTGGTAATTCGACCTATTCCTTGAAAGGGGTTATACTAGAGCTAATTTGCAACAATTTATGTCCAGTCAACCAGGGGTCGAAACTCGCTGGTTTCCGAGATATTCGAGTTTTTAGTTTGTATGAAAAAAAATCTCCTTGCAGCCTTAAGGCGACGAGAGCTCCGAAAACGGATTTTTAAAAAATCGTAGCTCTTGTTTGGATTATAATACGGCTGCCCTAAATTTAGTTAGCAATTTTGAGGCCTTTTTCGAGGGAAATCAGCTATTCAAATCCTAGTTTTTGACTTTCGCTCGATAGAAAAAAATCACGAACATAGGTCTAAAATACACTTAAAAAAAATCTAACAAATTAACCACAACAGCTAAACATATAACAATTGGTTCTTAAAATTGGCAATGTCATGTTTGAAGGAAATCAGCTATTACTTTTTTATTTATTAAAACGCACAAAGAAATAAAATTAAAAAACATGATATCCGCGCTGCCAAACACGCACTTCCATCTCGCTCACGCTTATGCTCAGTGAGAGGGAGAGAAGACCACGAACCTACGTCCCCTTAAGCTGGTGATTGTGACAAAAGTACTTCCATTTGGATGGTAAAAAAACATTTTTGTCATAATCAGCACTTTAAGGCGATTTTTTTTCAAACTAAAAACACGAAAAATTAAAAAAAACTGGACTGACTGGACATACATTGTTGCAAATTAGCTCTAGTATAACCCCTTTCAAGGTCGAATTACCAGTCACCTTGTAGAAAGGTTAAAATTGAATTTACCTAGGTTGTCAGGGGTTAGGTACCTTCATGTCTTACGTTGCATGCCTTTTTCAGCCGAAGCCTATAGTGGACACAATAAGGGAAGAAGAAAAGTATGGCAACACAGGAGACAAATTTCACTCAGCGGGGAAAGCTCTAGTCAGTGGAGCGGAGGGAGTATCCAACCTGGTCAACTCAGTTCTTGAGGTGGGTAGTAGGTAACCTGGCTGAGTTCCGTTACTTGGCTCTTTTCGTGAATGAGATTGGACTGTAGCTCCGACGCGACGCTGGCACAATGCGGATAGGAAATGTCATGTCACCTGTCCTTATACCAACCTACACCTTTGAATTTCTACGTAGACGTATGCAGGATCTTCACGATGTTTTCTTTAACTGAAAACCGAATGGTAAATAATGTACATATCAAATTGTTTTCTGCACAGTTATAGAAAACTCATTCAACACGAACCAGGATTTGAAAGTAGCATGACTGAATAACTCGGCCATTTTTCAATGTATTGCCTACCTAAAATTATCTTATTTACAGGTACCTGGGTCAATATTCAGGAAATTTACCAGAATCGCAACTGAAAAGCTGAACAATTTAGGTGGAAAACTTATTGGACTCTAAAATGTTATGTAAACATTTGTCGTTTGATGATAAGATTTATGTTAAATTATTAAACCGATAATAATCTCCACTTATAATAAATCTCTAAATTAAAAAAAGAATCAGCCAGTTTGAAACTAAGCTTTGCGCGGTTCGAATGTTCTCAGCATCCCATGAACGGAAAAATATGAAACATTTTATATAGGTACATTATTATTCTAGCTGCAACTTAGGATAGTTTTTATCCGACTTCATTTAATTTTTCATTTATTTTTATTGAAATCAAACGCTGCTCCAACTGTCAGCTATAAGAACCGTCAAATTTTCGTCAAAATGGCGGAATTGCTTTGCCTTTCACTTATTAATAATTTAAATCCCGTCTTCGATAGACCTTTACGAGACAAATGCTAAAATATAAACCATAAAAAAATATTCGATTCTGATATGAGAACTTATATGCGCAAATGTCATTTTATGTCGTAATTTCAATAAATGAAATCAACAAATTTGAACAATATAATTAACACGAATTTGTTTTTTTTGAATGACAATGGCACGCGCTCGGCGCATTCAGCCAAAGTACCTGCGGCGCTACCACGAAAACCGATACTCAATGTTCATATATTTGCATCCCTGTCACTCGAGTATGGTTAGTGCGATAGAGATAGAGATACCCGAATATTTTCGAATTCCGAAGTTCGTGGTTATAGCTCAGGAATCGAAAATATGGTAAATAATCATAATGTATTTTCTCGAAAAAGAATTTAAAATAAATATAGTCAAATGGAGAAAAAAACAAAGCAAGAGGTTATATAGGTAATGATTAAGTTATAAGAGTCCAAAGTTTTAAGAGGGGGTATGTTCTGTCCCTTTTCCGCAAAACGCACCTTCATATGAAACGATTGTTTTTTACTATGACGCTCGAGTATATTGACGTCACAGTCCCTCATCGTTTTCTCACTCTAACAAGCGACATTAAAACGGATGTAGCTTCATAATTTTTTGAGATATTTGAATGGGAGTTTCATTATCTTCTATTTATTTATACATAATAAATGCCTATGGTCCTGACTGACTTATTCACTCAATCACTCACTCACTCACTCATCAACGCACAGCCGAAACTACTAATCTTAGAGAGTTGATTTTTGCACAGTATGTTGCTTTTATAACGTGGGCTAGGGATAAAAAGGGATTTTTGAAAATTCTACCCCTAAGGGGGTACAATGGGGGTGCAAAGTTTGTATGGGAGAACCTTTTTTTTTTTGAGCTATAGACTTAAACTTTGTAGAAAAATTAGTTATTAGAATACAAATGAAACACTTTCAGCGTTTTGGAAAATTCCACCCCTACGGGGGTAAAATAGGGGTGCGAGGTTTGTATGGGGGAAACATTTTTTTTTTAAATAGAGACTTAAAACTTTGTAGAAAGATCAGTCATTAGAATACAAATAAACAACTTTCAGGGTTTTAGAAAATTCTACCCCTAAAGGGGTAAAATAGAGTGCAAAGTTTGTATGGGAAAAACTACTTTTTTTTAAATAGAGACTTAAAACTTTGTAGAGAAATTATTCATTAGAATACAAATAAAGTACCTAGATTCAGTGTTTTAAAAAAATCTACCCCTAAGGGGGTAAAATAGGGGTGCAAATTTTGTATGGGGGAAACAATATTTTTTTTAAATAGAGACTTAAAACTTTGTAGAAAGATTAGTCATCAGAATACAAATTAAGTACTTTCAGCGTTTTAAAAATTCTACCCCTAAAAATAGGGGGCTAAAATAGGGGTGCAAAGTTTGTATGTGGGAAACTATTTTTTTTAGCTAGAGTCCTAAAACTTTGTAGAAAGATTATTTAAATACAAAGAAAGTACTTTCAGCGTTTTGGAAAATTTCACCCCTAAGGGGGTAAAATAGGGTGCAAAGTTTGTATGGGAAAAACATATTTTTTTTTAATAGAGACTTAAAATTTTGACGAAAAATTACTTATTAGAACATGAAAAATACTACATTCGGCGTTTTACAAAAATCATTCCCTAAGGGGGTTAAAAAAGGGTGCAAGGTTTGTATGGGGAACACTTTTTCTGAGCTAGACACTTAAAACTTTGTAGAAAGATTACTTATAAAAATACAAAAAAAAAGACTTTCAGCGTTTTAATAAAATCTATCCCTAAGGGGGATAAAAAGGGGTGCAAAGTTTTTATCAGGGAAAGTTCATGTTTTTGAGTTAGAGACTTGAAACTTTGTAGAAAGATTACTTATTAAAATACAAAAAAAGAACACAAATCGTTTTAGAAAATTCCACCCCTAATAGGGTTAAAAAGGAGAGCAAGCTTTGCATGGGCAACACTTTTTTTTGAGTTAGACTTAAAACTTTGCAAAAAGATTACTTATTAGAATACTAAAAAAGAACTTTCAGCGTTTTAGAAAACTCCATCCCTAAGGGGATCCTTAAGATCCTTAAGAAGGGTAGCCAGTGTTGTGTGGGAAAAACTTTTTTTTTTACTAGACTTAAAACTATTCAAAATGTTACTTATTAAAATTAATAATAAAGTACTTTCAGAGTTTTAGAAAATTCCACCCCTAAGGGGGTTAAGAAAGCTTTGTATGGGCAACACTTTTTTTGAGCTAGAGACTTAAAAGTTTACGAAAAAAGTTCTTTCAGCGATTAGAAAAATTCAACCTCTAAGGGGGTTTAAAAGGGGGTTCAAATTTTAAATGGCGAGCAATAAAATTTTAAAGTGTGAGTAAGAGATTTTTAACTTCGGTCTTATTCTGTACGTTAAAAGACTACAAAACTGATTTCAGAGTTTTTCCAAATTCATCCCCTAAGAGTGTTAAAATTGGTTCAAAGTTTGAGTATTTCAAGGCATTTTTAAAGTATGAGATTTTTAACTTTGGTTTTAGACTGTTTGTTCACAAACTAGAAAATGAACATCAACTTTTTTTTTAATTATCCCCTAAAAGAGGGTTCAAATTTTGTATTGAGAGAAATCATTTTCTAAGACGATAAAAAGTTCTACGCGGACGAAGTCGCGGGCAACAGCTAGTATAATAATAATTTTGAATGTTCACATCGAAGTGAATTTTCTCACTATCATTGACGACTAGTTTAGTATTTGGAGCGGAATCAGGCATCACATTGTTTTTATCAAAACCAGGATGCTTTTTCCACGAACGTCTAACCATATCGATAGAATTATTGCGGGTCAAGAGCTTACCAAAACTAAAAACCCTTAATAAAGTCTATTGAGTGTTTTTAGAACACGATCAAGCAATTTTAAGCTTTACACTGTTTTAAGGGGTAAACTAAGGGGTAAGCTGTTGAATATTGAAGTTTTCTACACCCTATTAATGCCCGGAAACAATATTGGAAACGATTATAGTAGTTTATGTGACTGTACATAATGAAGGGCCTTCAAACACGAGTGTGGGTTTATGAAACGAGCCGAAGGCGAGTTTCATAATAACATCACACGAGTGTCTTAATGCCTAATTATGTATAGTTACATACACTACTTTATCTATCCACATATCATAAGCCTCCATGATGCATTCAGGAGCCGCATATTATGACCGGCATCGCGGCGTTGTTTTCTGGCAGCTGTCATAGTTTTTTTCTTAATAGGGAACATTACGCAAAACTCTGCGTAGGGGGCGACACTAACACAACCCGTAAACAAACCGGTGCCGGTTAATGTACGGCCCAATAATTGGCATCCTCTATATCTATGTCTCTTTTTAACTTATACAAAAAGAGAGAGATAACGATAGATGGACGCGTATTATCGGGCCGTACATTAACCGGCACCAACAAACCGCCATGACGTACAATGTCATATTTATTTACCTAACAAACAATAACGTATAATTGATGAAAACGCGTTAAATTACAATCGTTTTATTATCATTCGTGTGTAAAATACCTGTACTGTGATATTAAAATGGCATCCTATAGCCATTTAAAGGTGGATGAGGGCTTTTTTTTGCTTTACGACGTATTGCCGCTTCCCATAGTTTTCATATCATCGTTTCCTTCGGAAATGAATGATGCCCTTCATTCTTGCATCCAATTACGCGGCACTGATGCATTTTATTCATTGAAATATTTTCTTCACTATTTGATCCAGAGCTTTGAAGGACTTGTCAAAGTTGTCAAAAAAACTGTTTACTAGTTGTGTTAGTGCTGCACTCTGGCGGCAGAACATTGCAGTAATGTTCCCTATTCAGAGACAAACTAGAGTCGGATCCAACTGTCATATCGTTCGATATCTTACTTACGTGCGACATTTTTCAAATTTGTATGCAAATTGACATTTCATTTCGAACTAAACGTCATCTCGACTGATATTAGAATAGAGGTCAAATCAAATTTCTTTGATTGCAAAGATGTTCGAAATTTGAATGAAATAATATTATCGAAATCGATGTTATTATTTAGCAATAATAACATTTTCACAGATAAGAAACTTGTTCTAACAAAACAGTCTATTTTTATGGTGGTTATAATGTGCGGTTCTTGAACGCATCATGGAGGGTTTATGATATTTGGATAGATAAATAAACTTTGTTTAAAACGGTTTTCATAACGATGGAGATAACACAATATGATATGAATATTTATTTTTTGTTGAATTAACCTTACCGCATCTAACGCTAAATTATTAAACTCTGATTTTAGAATTTAAACAATATTGGCATTAAAAACATTTATTTTTTAAATCCAAAATTGATTTTACAATCTTTTGCCTGGATACATACAATTAACATTATAATTATATGGAGATGATTTGTCGAATTCCAGTTCAAACAAATATAACTAGATAAGCTATTACCTATTATTAACCATTTAAAATACTTAATTGCTATAATTTTATGTACATAAAAATAAACGTAAAACAGTTGTATATAAGTAAATTTAAGAAGTACAAAACTAAGTGTAAAATTCCATTTCGCTTTTAAGATTATTGTGTGCTTTATATTATACCAGTGGAGAAACATCAATAGATCAAATAATAAATAAAAGTCACAATCATATTATTATGTTTAGGGATACAGTTAAAACCATAGACCCACCACCATATATTTAAGGTAAACGTCCGAGTGCTCGACGATGGGCATGGGCACTCTATGTCAAATCAATACGGGTTAAATTTGAACTAAGAGGATTTTTCTGCATTCGAATTTAAGCCATGTCACTTTGATATAGAGTGCCCGTGCCATATACTAGTACTCGTACAGCGTCGAGCATTCGGACTCAGTCTTTTTTATACCACAGCGACGGCAAACAAAAGCCCCAGAAGACCAAGAAAAAAATAAGTATTTTTTTCTTTGTCTGAGACAAACGCATACGACCTGCCTGATGTTAAGAGCCCGTTCACGTGCTCACTAGCGCCACTGGTAAATAATTGAGATTATTTAAATTAAACGATAGATATTTAAAAAAGTAGCCGCTACACACTGTATTTTGTATTTAAGTAGGTACCTTGTGAATACAGCAAACTAGTTTTTACTTTGCTTATTCGTTACTTTTTTTTTAAATCTGTCTTTAAATTTAATGCTAGTAATAGTTAAAGCAATGACGAAACAATGACACGTTTCAGTGTCCAAGAGGCAACCGGATGGCTCGCCGTATTTGAGCTCCCGAAGCGTTGTGGAACCGCCCTGTGCTACCTGAACTGAGCTAGCCAACTTGAACTGGGGCCGAAATTGGAGATGGATGAAAAAAGTTAAATTGTCGCGAGGTAACCGTTTGAAACAGCATTTCATTATATAAACAGCGTACACACTTTCAGGCAACCGCTGTTTCAAACGGCTGCCTCGCGACAAATATTTTTTTATTCATGCATTTTTTTTATTTCGGCCCCTGTCAAAGTTGGCTTAGTTCGGGTTGCACAAGGCGGTTCCACAACACTTCCGGAGCTCAAATACCGCGAGCCATCCGTTTGCCTCTTGGACACTGCAACTACGCGTCATTGCTCTGAGCGACACGTAACCTAAGTATTACCACAGTCTAACTACATACAGTCTGCAAGCGGGGAAGCGGGAGACGAGGAAGTACTATTCTGAAGGGGTGTCAAGTTTGACTTATTATAAAACCAACTTTAAATATCGGTAAGGTTTAGGTGTTTTTTTTATGATGTCACTTAAATTATGTTCTTTTAATTTATTTTAGTATAAATCGAAGTTCTTTAAATACAGTCGCATTTCGTTCAAATTAAATTGCCGCTATCTTGAAATTCTTGAAATACAGTCCGATTTGGTTCAAAATCGATATCTGAGCGTCCGCGGGGCCTCTTAATATGAATCCGAGCTTGGATTGTAAAAAAGTTGCCGCCATCTTAAAATTCTTGAAATACAGTCGGATTTGGTTCAAAATCGATATCTGAGGGTCCGCGGGGCCTCTTAATATGAATCCGAGCTTGGATTGTAAAAAAGTTGTCGCCATCTTGAAATTCTTGAAATACAGTCTGATTTGGTTCAAAATCGATATCTGAGGGTCCGCGGGGCCTCTTATAACCTGAGAAAATTACGATTTTTTTGGAAATAATTCAATATCAGGCTAATTATTTGTATACGGCTTTTATATGTTATTTTAAACAATTTTTTCTATTGAAATGAATAAATCTATGGACCGGAAGTTAGGAAAAAAAATTAACCCGCAAGCAAAAATGCTATCAGTATTTTTATAATGAAAACATGTTTGAATACACAAATGTTGAGACTTACTACCTGAATACAAAAATATATACATCAGGAAATATCGGCATTTTAATTAAATATTTACGACCTTGAGATAATATTGAATTTCATCTGGCCTATAGAAAGGTTTATTCATTAACAAAAATAACTGGATTATGCGCGTATCCCAAAGAACGTATATAGACGTAGTCAATTATAAAGTAAAGAAAGTTTATACCATTTTCACCAGATTTTTACGGAATTTATGAAGATTACTTTTCATTATTTTTTACCGTATCGGTATTAAATTTAGGTGGATTATTGATGAATATTTAGTCAAATTACCCAACCTATTTTTTGGTGTAAAAATATGGCTGATATCGATATATTGTTGTGTTTTCATAGAGCGAAACCGTAAAGTTCTCAGGGTATTAATTTGAATCCGAGCTTAGATCGTAAAAAAACTTGCCACCATCTTGGAATTCTTGAAATACAGTCCGATTTGATTCAAAATCGATATCTGAGGGTCCGACGGGCCCAAAGGGCGGTAGAACTTGAAATTTTAAAATGATTTTTCCTCGATATAGATCGATTTATCAGCCTCGTAAGTCTCTATGTACCAAGTCTCATAGAAATCGTTACACCCGTTTTCGAGAACGCGATTACATATAAGTATATGTATGTACCATCATAATCATAACAGCCGAAAGACGTTCACAGCTGGACATAGGCCGCCACCCACATCCAGCGAACTCCCGCGTCATTTACCAGGTCATCCGTCGGGGGTCTACCTACGGCGGTAGGCGACTCGAGAACCTTTCGTACCAAACGGCCATCGGTTCTACGTTAAGCTTAGCGATTCGGATACTATACATATATGTCGTTACAGGAGGTCGAGCTTGGTCTTGGTCACCCATAATTGTGATTATTCGATGAAACCACACAATCACTTGACATTATTTTAATACAATTGGTCAATTATTATTCAAAATACAATGTCTACTGTAGTAAAATGTCTTTGTCACTAAATCACTAATGAGTCCGCACAATAATTCAATTAATCACTCCTTGAATAACTCCAACACAAGGACACAACCAAACGTGAGACAGTCCCAAGATATACGACCCGCTATTCTTGCACTCATTCATGTGTGCGTCTTTCCTTGCCTCGATACAATCGGGAACTAACTTCAGTAACTTCTCTTAGCAGGGATACCTTGATTCTATCAAGTACCACGCGCATACGTGACACCCAACACGTTAAGTTGAACCTTGAATACTGCTACAGCCGAGTATTAAGGTCGCGGGAGTCCGTTGGATGCGGGTGGCGCAGGACCGGCCATAGTAGCAGTCTTTGGGGGAGGCCTATGTACATCAGTGGACGTCTTTCGGCTGATATGATGATGATGGTATATACATATATTTCGTCGGGTGACAAGCAAAACTCACTAAGTAACAAAAACCTACTTAAATCAAAGGTCGTATCTCGATATCGACTACGCGCCGAGATACGAGGTTTTGAAGAGCAGTGACAGTTTTGGTAGTGACTTTTGCTTGTCACCCGACGATTTACATGTAATCGTGTTCTCGAAAACGGGTGTAACGATTTCTATGAGGCTTGGTACATAGATGCTTACGAGGGCGATAAATCGATCAAGGTCTACTATCGGTGAAAAATCATTTTAAAATTTCAAGTTTTATCGCCCTTGGGCCCGTCGGATCCTCAGATATCGATTTTGAACCAAATTGGACTGTATTTCAAGAATTTCAAGATAGCGGCAACTTATTTTAAATCCAGGCTCGAATTCATATTAAAAGGCCCCGCGGGCCCTCAGATATTGACTTTGAACCAAATCGGACTGCATTTCAAGAATTTCAAGATGGCGGCAACTTTATTACAATCCAAGCTCGGATTCATATTAAGAGGCCCCGCGGACGCTCAGATATCGATTTTGAACCAAATCGGACTGTATTTCAAGAATTTCAAGATGGCGGCCACTTTTTTACAATCCAAACTCGGATTCATATTAAGAGGCCCCGCGGGCCCTCAGATATCGATTTTGAATCCATAGATTTATTCATTTCAATAGTAAAAGTTGTTTAAAATAACATATAAAAGCCGTATACAAATAATTAGCCTGATATTGAATTATTTCCAAAAAAACCGTAATTTTCTCAGGGTATAAGAGGCCCCACGGACCCTCAGATATCGATTTTGAACCAAATCAGACTGTATTTCAAGAATTTCAAGATGGCGACAACTTTTTTACAATCCAATTTCGGATTCATATTAAGAGGCCCCGCGGGCTCTCAGATATCGATTTTAAACCAAATCCGGCTGTATTTCAAGAATTTCAAGATGGCGGCAACTTTATTACAATCCAAGCTCGGATTCATATTAAGAGGCCCCGCGGACGCTCAGATATCGATTTTGAACCAAATCGGACTGTATTTCAAGAATTTCAAGATGGCGGCCACTTTTTTACAATCCAAACTCGGATTCATATTAAGAGGCCCCGCAGACTCTCAGATATCGATCTTGAACCTAATCGGACTGTATTTCAAGAATTTCAAGATGGCGGCAACGTTTTTACAATCCAAGCTCGGATTCATATTAAGAGGCCCCGCGGACGCTCAGATATCGATTTTGAACCTAATCGGACTGTATTTCAAGAATTTCAAGATGGCGGCCACTTTTTTACAATCCAAACTCGGATTCATATTAAGAGGCCCCGCGGACCCTCAGATATCGATTTTGAACCAAATCGGACTGTATTTCAAGAATTTCAAGATGGCGGCAACTTTTTGAAAATCCAATATTGGATTCTTACTAAAAAGCCCCTCGGAACCAATAACGATTTTGAAAATTAAAAAAAATGGCCGCCTCTCCTAAACTTATATATTTCTATTTAAAGATCTGAGTGAATAAGGTACCTACTTATGAAATGATTGAAAATGAATCAAGTAATTATAAACAAATTAATATCTCTCCAAACATATTTTGGACAACCCTGACTCTTGAGTGGTTACGCTAAGCGGGTGCGTAAATTCGTAGATGAATGAAGCTTGCCTACTGGTTGTAGTTCTTTATACTGTGGTATTACGTGTCTTTAGCGTAGCGATGAATTGAAATTGCCCTGGCCAAGGTTAAAGATGGGACAGTTATTTAAGGGGATGCCTCGATTGTTGTATACCACACGCCATCGTGCAGCTAAGAGACATGTCTTCAGCGTACGAGTAAATGAGATTCAACACACTGGAATGCCTTTTGATTGCCTATTCTTAGAGATTTTAGATGTGGTAAAATATCGTCAATTCAACTTGATTATGTCGTTTAATGTATTGTTTTAGTTGGCTGACGTAAAAAAGGAAAATAAAGATCCATTTTGGATTCTATTCTATCGTGTTTTGGCTTCTGACAAAATCAATATCTGACTAAGTTGTCATATATCTGAAAATGCATTCGAAAAATTAATTTTTATTTTTGATTTAGGCTATCATTTTTAAAATCTCAAATCAAGGTAGTTGATGGGTAGGTATAAAAAGGTAAGTCTGATTAACACAAGACCTGTACGGTAAGTTGAAATAAGTAGGTATTAATAATAAACCATTAATAAGACGTTGAAGTTGTGTTTGACTTGGCTGTACATTTTTCCATATCATGAACGCTCTCAACCTTTGCCCAGCAGTGGGACACAATACATGCTAGGAAAAAAAGTACGAGAAGAGCGTGACTTGTCGTGACTTGACAGCAATTGTTCAATTTACTATTGACCGCCACCGCACACCGCGCCTGTGTGATTCAGGCTTTAAGCCTCTCACAGACTGGCACGGCCTGCGGTGGCGGACAAGAGCGAACTGCCACCGCAGGCCGCGCCTGTGTGATTCAGGCTATAAGCCTCTCACAGACTGGCACGGCCTGCGGTGGCGGACAAGAGCGAACTGCCACCGCAGGCCGCGCCTGTGTGATTCAGGCTATAAGCCTCTCACAGACCGGCACGGCCTGCGGTGGCGGACAAGAGCGAACTGCCACCGCAGGCCGCGTCAGTCTGTGAGAGGCTTTAAACATTTTTAATATAACCGGTATTGTACTTACTCTCTTTCTTAACTTTTTTGAAAAATTACCAATACGAGGAGCAAAATTTAAACGTCTGGTAAATAGGTCAAGCGGGGTAGGTAACATATGAAAGGGCTTCAGTTCACATTTGCACATTATGATTTTTTTTTGTTTTACTGTAGTTAAATTTCGATTGATGAACACTCCACTAATGGTATCTGCCCAACTAACATACATAACATATTAACATATTATATACACGTATATTATTAATTGTGGGTGGCTTATTTTCCCACAATGGAAGTGAAAAGTAGAGTGTATAATAATTGTGGTCTAAAAGCCATATTACCCCTCGAACAATTCTCCCTCAAATCGTTCGGGAAAATGACCAACTCGTGGCATTTTATGGCCTATTTTAGGCTTATACCGGACAATGCTATACAATTTAATGCCCCGCTTGCTAAGCCTAATATGACACACTTTTCGTGCATGGGATGTGAAATAGTACATTATTGCCGTGGCCGGGAAGGAGGCAATTGCTAAGTATATGGCTAAGTATTTGTTTAATTAAACGGACGAGCTTGCGAGTATAGTGATAGAGCGAATATAGTGCTTTTCTCAAAAATTGGGGAATAAATAATTTACTTTCAAAACAAAGTTTTAACCGACTACAATTCAGTACTCAGTCAAGCCACATTAACATTTCCACATTTTTTTCCAATTTACCACATGAACTGATTTTCGAGAACAAAAGCGTTGATTTTTAGACCAATAAACCAAATCGCTGTATGTGGGCCGATAATATTTGAGGACTTCCGTCGATTCCTCAAGGATCTCAGAATTACCTTTGGCACTTCATTGTTTGCTATTTCAACGGAATAATATCAGAATCTGTGACGTACTTATATAGTTTGAAGTACATCATTGAGAAGTTCCACAAGCCATCTGTGGTCTTCATCATCACTTCCACTTATAAATACACGAGTTATAATAGAAAATACCGAAATTACTACACGCGTGCCTAATATATTTGAGGAGTTCCCTCAATTCCTCATGGTTCCCATCATCCAACTGGGGTTTTGGAAACAATGGGACCAATCTGGAAGCATATACTTTCAGTTAGCATATAATTTCAGTTATAAATGACGGAGTTCTGAGGTAACAAACATTAAAAAAAAACAAAAAACATTCTAATTGAGAACCTCCTCCTTTTTTTGAAGTCGGTTAAAAAGACTAAATTGAAATCAAGCGTTATTATTAAATACAAATTGAGGATACTGCAAATTACATAAAAATAAACGTCATAATCTCATAATATATTTTTAAACAGAATCGCAAGTGTATTTTTCCACCCACAAACGCAATCTTTTTATGACTCATACAAAAATGTCGCGTTTGCAACAGAAAAATACGACTTGATTTGGCTGAATACGACCTGCCTTCTTTTATATGCCAGTATCTAATTTTTAAAAAGTTTGGTACTCGACAAATAATAGTATTTTATGCAACTGTTGTATAAGAAGGGTCTTAAAAGGCGAGTGGCGTGGGTTGCGATGCGAGCCTTGGCGAGCATCGCAATTAAAGACGCCACGAGCGTTTTTAGACCAGTTATACACCGTTGCATACAATACTTTTTCTACGACAATTTTTAAATAAATAGCAGACTACAGAATAGTTAAACTTTTCAGGCAGCAAGTTTTCTATTCGTACTTTTGCTACTCACGCAATTTCTTCAGGAGTGCAGTTATTAATTTCGTCGACCATTTTATAAGGAACGTACATTTTTGTCTTCACAAACACGAATAAAATCTTAATAGTTTAGGACTAATAGTTTATCATCTTTCGTCTTTTCATTTTGAACTGTATTTTGGTGGGAAATCGGAAATGTGACAGCTCTTGCTTATGGTTTGTTTTGTTTTTAATTTGTTTGCACTTGCCATCCGAACCAAACCGAATCCGGACCCGGACCGAATTCGAACTGTTTATTTTTATAAATAATACCAAGAATTTATAAAACATGTAATTTAACACACAATAGATGATGATTTATTATTATTGTGGTAAATAATTTATAATATACAAATGTAAAATCGTAAATAAATACTTTTTTCTACTCCTGAACCGTTATCTGTCATTTATATAGGCTGTAGCTCAAATACAATGACACCACTAATAAGTCGTCGAAAAACTCTATGCTCTATGGCCCAAAAACGCACTGTTTAGCGTACTTTTTTGGTTCATACATTTTTCATAAAAGCACTGTTTAATTTTTTTTTAAATCGGCCGCTATATTGCAATGGTGCCAACTTCATAAACAAATATTTCGAAATAAAAGTATTTATTTACGATTAAACATTTGTATATTATAAATTATTTACTACAATAATAATAAATCACCTATTGTGTATTAAAATACATATTTTATAAATTCTTGGTATTATTTATGAAAATAAACAGTTCGAATTCGGTCCGGGTCCGGATTCTGTTTGGTTCGGATGGCAAGTGCAAACAAATTAAAAACAAAACAAACCATAAGCAAGAGGTGTCACATTTCCGATTTCCCACCAAAATACAGTTCAAAATGAAAGGACGAAAGATGATAAACTATTAGTCCTTAACTATTAAGATTTTATTCGTGTTTGTGAAGACAAAAGTGTACGTTCTTTTTAAAATGGTCGAAGAAATTAATAACTCCACCTACTGAAGTAATTGCGCGAGTAGGTAGCAAAAGTACGAATAGAAAACTTGCCGCCTGAAAAGTTTAACTATTCTGTAGTCTGCTATTTATTTTAAATTTGTCGTAGAACAAGTATTGTATGCAACTGTGTATAACTGGTCTAAAAACGCTCGTGGCGTCTTTAATTGCGATGCTCGCCAAGGCTCGCATCGCAACCCACGCCACTCGCGTTTTAAGACCCTTCTTATAGAACAGTTGCATAAAATACTATTATTTCGAAATATTTGTTTATGAAGTTGGCACCACTGCAATATAGCGGCCGATTTAAAAAAAGTTAAACAGTGCTGTTATGAAAAATGTATGAACCAAAAAAGTACGCTAAACAGTGCGTTTATGGGCCATAGAGCATAGAGTTTTTCGACGACTTATTAGTGGTGTCATTGTATTTGAGCTACAGCCTATATAAATGACAGATAACGGTACAGGAGTAGAAAAAGGAATTTATATATAACATTCCAGGCGGCCTGCAATGTTTTTTATTTTTTAATTTTGATCTGGCCTCAACCCTTTGAACGCCAACCTAAAGGTGTCGTGTGTCATCGCGCCCGCAGCGCCAAGAACCCCTATAGGCGTTATGACGTCCGCTCTCAAAGCAACCTTCAGTCTTCCATATATAAGGTTTGTATTTGCTCTCTTGTAACAGTGATGTTACATCTGTCTGTCTGTTTTGTTCTTTTGTCTTGGCGGCGAAAAGGTTAAACTATACACTTTACCTTCGAATATGTAGCGAGTTATGTTCACTTTGCGGGCCATTTTTGAGAAAAAATATATATACACCAGCCCCACTAGCGCTATAGGTTTTAAGTGGCCCAAAACGTCACGTAAAATACCATACAACCTATCATGCTAGCTGCCCAGTTATCACCACTTACGTTAGAACGGAGACAACGTCGTATAGAAAACTAAATATGTATTTAACACACTACCTATATTTAACTTTTAAGACTAATTTAATTGAGACCAACTGGACGTTCTTTAGATTTATATTACACATAAGAAAAGGATATGATACAAACGACACAGGGCGTTAAAAACGATACAGGGGGAAAAATTTGCTATATATTAAATAATAGGGCAATTTTTCCCCCTGTATCGTTTTTAACCCCCGACGCAAAAGAGGGGTGTTATAAGTTTGACGTGTCTGTCTGGCTGTGTGCCTGTCTGTGACATATGAATGGACCGATTTGAATGCGTTTTTTTTATCCGAAAGCTGACGTTATTGAGATGGTTCTTAGCTCCGTTTCATCAAAATCGGTTCAGCCGTTTTTGAGATATTGAACTTTTCTAAGTTTGCCTTACAGCACTTGTCAACGCGATCTTTGAATCGTAAATCTGCATAATCACAATTGTTTTTTCGAGCCATAAACATTATTTCACTCAGCAAATTAATGCGCTCTTGTTTTTTCTATGTAGCCATCATGTTGAATGGTGTTGCCATACGAGAAACGTATGTACCGGTGGGAGGATATTCAATTAGTGCAGGAGTTATAAGCGTTACTTTCATGACGTTACACATAATATCAAAATTTGGACAAGTTTTCTAAAATGTATTAAATATGAATGAAAACTGTATTTCAAGAAAGCTTTTCATACACTTGTGGATTCAATATCACAGGACTTTATGATAACTTAAATAACGGGATAGCGGTTCCATTTCTTAAGTGATTGACAGTTTTTGCTGCAAAAGTGGTAGTTGGACAAATAATTTTATTATGGGAGCGAAAGTAAGTGTAGAATGAGAAAATAAATAAAAATTTATAATAATAAAAATTTAAGAGAGCTCAAAATTCATGAAATTACGTAAGATAGCACATTTGTATTATATATTCCATCCAATATCCCACAGATTTAATTATTCTCGAATAACGATATTGCTAAATTTAAAAAAATGGGTCAAGCAAAAAATTCTAATGTACAATTTTTCGCGGACATACCCATAGGCAAATAGCCGATATATTGTCCTCCGACAAAGCCATACCTTTTGGTAACGACCAAAATATCAGAGCCACAGATCCAAACAGTAGATAGACATAGTTAAATTCTTACCGTCACCGTCTTCGCAACGGCAGATCAATGTCTTTTTTAAAACATGTAGCTTTCTATTAAAATATTCATAATTAATTCCAATGTACAAGTAAACATTGAAAATTAAATCTAAATAAATAAAATTAAGCTAGCCTAAAATAGTAGTGAGTAAAAAATTTACTACAAACATAATACCTACACAAAAGTAAAATAAAATAAAACAAATAAAGATAACATCACAAATAGAAAACTTGGCCCAGATCGGCGCCAGGCGGCAGGGTGCCCAGAAGGATGAAGGCATTGCCACGTTGTATGGCAATACTAATACGCTGGGCTAGGTATGCGCCAGCCTTCTGGTCACCAGAAGCGTCGACAAGGCGCTGCGAAAGTGTTTTGTAGATTTTTAAAGCGCTGGTGCCCCATGGCCCTAAGGTCTCGACCCCGAAAGGCTCAAACATGAAGCCACTGTCAATGCCAGCATATTTGAGCTTTTTGCGTGACTCCGCTGAGTCAGCAGCAGCACCAGCCCTAGTAGAGGTTCCAGGAAGGTGGGACGGCGCAAGGGTATCGACGCAGGTAGCGTCCCATACCAGTGGCCGTCCCAAGCTCCAGGGCACGAGCGTCATGCCGTCGGGCCTCTTGCCGTCGTCCCGGGCAAGACCAGTAGGCTCTAAGACGGCCGGAGCTCAGGCACTAGCGAAAGCCCGGCGGATGAGGTCGTTCAGGCTGGCGTGTCGCGGGATGCGGCCTGCGCTCCTGTGGCAGGAGAGGCCATGGTGCCCAAATTTGTCGACGGTGCAGCCGCAGTGACACCGATGTGGAACGACACATGTCACTCCAAGACGCAGTGACACGGCAACCCTAAAATATTTATTATCTAAAATTGTGCCTAAGTTGTGTGAAGGGAGTGCCTGGAGCCAACCGCCGGATTCCCATCTAGCAGAGGCAAGGAGACGGGCGCGATCTGCGGAGCTGGAAGACGTTTCATAAAGGCTATCCCGTACCAGCTCACATAGCGGCCCGTCCCATTGCCTCTGTGAATGGGGTTTCTTTGGTAGGTCTGCAGTTGGACATAGATCTTTCCAACGGCACTCGGCTTCAGCGACAAAAGGAATTTCAAAATTATTGTGGGGAGGTTTTAGAATTTGACTAATTAACTTTTGGGAGAGAAACGCTTGAAATTTTACGAATCCCAATGCCGCCGTGCCGAATTGGCAAAGAAGTTTGAGTCCATTGGATTTCATTCAGATCGATGTTAGCGACTAATGAGATGGTTTTTTAATGATATCGTCAAGAGGTGCCAAAAGGTGAGGGAATTTCCAAAAATGACTACATCGAAGCATATAGGTGAACTGTGGAACAAATAAGCAGAATTTTATAATGGTATACGCCATATGCGTGTTAATTTGCAGCAGGCGATCCGATACTGAATGAAATTTTTGCATTTTTTGTTCGACAAAATCAGGGAATGATTCATCCAAAATCGGTGACCCAAGGAGGTGGAGTAAGCTTTTATCCAGTAATTTGAGGTTCGGAATTGCGAGAGTGCAGTATCTTTTTGCTGGTAGGTGTCCGAAAAGAAAATTTCGCATTTGGAAAAATTAAGCTATGGCGTGAAATTCTAAGGTTTGTTGACGCAGATCTTCTAAAACTTCATTCACATCACCTCCGAGAGTACCGTCGTCTAAATACCAAACATTCAATTTAGAATTTAGTTTATTAATAATGGGGTGTATGGCGAATTTAATATAATATAATTTAATTTAATAATTTTTTAAAGATGAATTTCGAACTCGGCTACATTTCTATTTCATTGGTGTTCATGTAATTACTATCAAGTGATCATAACTGATACCCAGTTTTTGATAAGGAAATTATTTAACGTGCCATTGGTAAAGAAAATTTAAAACTCAAATTGAAAGCTATATTAAAGTTGCGTCTGCGATGGTGATGCGCTAAAAAAACAGTCGTTATTCCCAGCCTCACTATTGCCAGTTTAGACTTTAAATTGTATCTTGTCGCTTCTTGAAACGGTACATGTGGTGTAATGATTATTGGCGCACACTGGCCACGCCATGACGTGGTATATCCGGTGGTATTATTGATTTTCTCTTGACGCAACACTAAAAAATCTACCTGTGACACTCCTAAAGATCTGCACCAAGCGACAACCAAGGTTCAAGTTTGGCTGGAAGCGATCCCTTATAGAGATAAGCTCGCCTTTGTACAGTCGCGGAATTAAAAGGTTGACCACCTTAAGATCTGTTTTTGCTTGCTCAGTAAAGTTATCAGTATCTGCTTTATCGACATCGACACATTCCGTCATTATGAATTTAATTTCACTACATGGCCCACAGATACGTCCCCTATGTGAATTGACCTCTTTGCATTTTGGAAAGGCGAGTAAAAATTAAAAAAAAAAACGAGTACTAGAAATAGCTATGATGACATTGACAGAAACTGTTGTTCACATTTTATAGTTTTAATCTTTATACGCGACGAGAATTTAATCATTAGATTTATCAAACTTGACACAACGTAATGGCAAGATCAAACTAATAACAAGATTGTCAAAAATTTAATTTTTGGTACAAGCTTTTATTGCCGACTGTACTTTTCTGCATACCATCATCAACTACTCATTGAGGCGATTCTAACGAGCCCAAACTCGATGGGGTTGTGTCGTTTTATTGCGGAGTTCTTATGGCCACCTTCCAGCACCAGCATCAGATCAGCTCCATGTCATCATAATATTGCATGTCATGCGATATACGTACGCATGCAAAATTTCAGCTCAATCGGAAACCGGGAAGTGGGTCAAATTAAACTTGCAAGATTTGATTACAGACAGACAACGGGACAGGTAAAAATAAATAGAAGCTTGTAAAAAGGTTTTTGTTCAAGTATCAATTGTCAAGGAACATTCGTCTAAGGAAATTTGAGCATTGTTGTCAAACAGTTTAACATAATTTTCAATACAACACCCTCGTATGTTACAAGTTTAGAAAGGTAACATGCGCTTGCAACGCGTAAATGAATTTATTTGAAAACTGGTCAACCTTTTCATTCCGCAACTGTACTTTGATCTATTGTGTGACATGTATAGATTTTTAACTGTTATTGTGTACAATAAAATGCTTACATACAACCAATCCAATTCACATTATATTCAAGTTTAGTCTTATCATCGTCTCTCTCTCACACACAGTATCCTCATACTACAGTATTAGATGGTTAATAACGCTGAAGTAATGAGACGTAAACGGGGATATTCATTATTTTTGCACCCTTAAACGGACAGTTAAGGATAGTAACAAAACCGACAGGTTAGACGTGACTTAAACATCACTTTAGTTAACCTGAATCTGCCATTTTTTTTAAATTCCTCAATTACGTATCAGACAGAAACGGGCAGACGACCAAGGACTTTACGTGCATCATTAGGCCACGATCGGAATGGGTTTGAAACCTAAATGAAAATGAAGACTTATTTATATTTGTACAGTCACCATCACATATATCGGAGCAAACAAGCAGCTCACAAACATCGGAACACACCTCTATTTTCAAAGCATTAGGGTGCATGTGCCGATATTTTTGAACACCTATAGTGTATGTGATGACGACTGTACGAAGCGTTGAAAAGGTAAACATGTCGTATTCCAGATACGACTGTTAAGTCAGATAAAAATTTAACTCAATTTATGATATCCATCCATATTAGCAGGTTACTTTTTGTACATATATTTTATTGCCCGATATATATTTACTCATATTTGGACATAAAACTTCTGTAACTGTCGACTGCCACAACAAAGCACGCGCATAAAACTCAGACTCGAATCTTTTGGTAGCGCCGTTAGGACCAGATATTTTGGATGTTTCCGGTTCGCCCCATCAATCGATCCAGAGACTTTTTTTTCACGGTCGCCATTCTAATCTAACTAATGGGAAAGGGTATTAAAGAAATCCCATTGCGCCGATTGACCGTTTAAACACCGGTTGGTTTAAAGGGAAATAGATATCCCACTGGGCCGATTGACTGGTCGACCGATCGGACAAACGATAACAGCCGGGGAATTAAAAAAATGCCCAGGTTAAGGTTAACTTAAGTGATGTTTAAGTCACGTCTAACCGTTTGTCTGTCGGTTTTGCTACTATCCGTAACTGTCCGTTTAAGTGGACAAAAATAATGAATACGCCCAGCCGATATTTTTGCCCGCTTCGTTATGTTCGATATTAATGTTGGTGACTGTACTAACTGTCCTTCCTAGTCCCATACCATCCCCTGATTGCGCACAAATAATAAAGTGTCATGAAATTATGAGTTGAGGACTAAGAAAGTATTATAATTCATTTTATTTTCTACCTTGACGTAATATTTGTTGTTTTGACTAAATACTTTAAATTTATTTAATTAATCGTATGGCATACATTATTTGGCCTTTGAGTTTGTCATTCTTTAGATATAGTTTGAGAATAAGTGTTATTGATGTCAAGGTAGACAACTAAATGCATTAAACTCACCTGGGAAATCCCAACTCTTATACAATTCTCCTTTAAATATAGAAGAATATTTCCTTGTTTAAATGAACGACCCTATAGGGTAGTTCTTAAGTGGTATTATTTACATCAGCATCCGCGTCTTTTAACCCCTAACACGGTGTCAAGTCATACCGATGATAATAACAACAATTAGCGACGCAAGGGCATTTGATTTTATTTATATCGGTCAAGCATATAATACATTTTTAAGATTAATAACAATCGTGATCGGATACAAGTCCGTTTTTATAATAGTCATTGAATAAAGAATATATTTACAAAAAAATTAGTTAACATAATATTCATGAAATATGACTTTTACATATCGACATCGAAACATTGCGTTGGCTTACCAACGATAGATATTTGCGCAAAAAGTCCAGCTCTTGCTTCAACAATGCTCTGAAAATTTAGAGACAGAATGCATTGCTATGTATGTAGTATAATTAAGGCAGTGCTAGAGCACCGGCGACTGCCGTTGCAATCACAACTTTCCCTTACTTATAGGGAAAAATACCAGTTCAGCCACAACACTAGCAGTCAAATATTGCAAAACATTACAATTTCACAACCTTATACAAAAACCATTATAGTAACGTCAGAATTAAAACATGGAATATAATTATGTTCGTTTTTAAAAGGTTGTAAAAAACATAAGCCCGTCCGCTTCCAATTGATCAACTACATTAAACAAAATGTACACGTGCATGGGTAGTTCTCACGAAATCCCGAAACTCTTGTCCTTCATGTTTTCACAAAAATGTAGTAATAGTACATTACTTACCTAGGGCGGTTAAACAAAGAATGTCTCAGATCGCAGGTATTTGACGCCCGAGCCGAAGGCAAGGGCGATAAATATGCGCTCTGAGGCTTTCTTTATTACCGCCCGTGGTGAGTACAACATTTTACGTCTCTATCTGGCCAGGAAGTGGGGTTTTCCGCACGCATAGCGTGCGGTAATTCCTACTTTATGGCCAGATATGACGTAAATATATATAGTGGCAGGTACTATTTCCCTTCAATAAAAATCACCGACGCTAAGCGTATTAGTTATGATTTCTGAGTCATGTGTAAATAAAGAAAATTTGTATAATATATGTTAACATAAATCATTCCCTTCCAACTCCAATTTTTTGTATATAAAGATAATAAAGTAAAGCTGATGAAAGTTTAACTAACCTATTCTAAAAACAATGAATTTCATTCTTTATTAGGATAAAAAAATAAAATTGATTGTGTTCTTGTATTTTTTTTTAAATTGTATATTAAAAAAAATTACATTTGTGTTCGTCATTACCCCACGTCATAAAAAAACGAAGGTTAAGTACTTTAACAATTATGAATTGCATGATGAAGTAGGGTTTTGGGAGTAGTTCCTTCTAGTCACTAGTTTTTTTAAGCAATGTTTTGTTTCGTCATTCCTTCATTATTTTTCTAATAATTATTTTAAAAAACGCTTATTTTGAGGACCACTATTTAACTAAAATTTAATATTGTGACTACTACAAAACCCATATTAAAAAATACTAAATCCTCATATTATTTTCATTTTTATTGTCATAACCGATTTTCGGGATTTTGTGAGAACTACCCGTATAGTGTACATAAACGTACAAGATGTCGTGCACAATGGTTTCCCATCGTTTTCTCACGGAAACGTACGAACGTGTCTTTCTATTTCAGTCGGTCACGGTACAAAAAGTACTGAGGTTGACTGATGTAGCATGACAAATACGAACATTTCCGAGAAAATACGATGCGAAATGATTATTCACTACATCTGTACATCTATCAAAAAGTGACACATAAACGACACTAATGATAAGTACTGTCAATGGTTGTTATACGTCACTTAAATATATGTAACCAGAATTACGCAGTAATGCGTAGTTACATTTCAACTAACGTGACATACCCACAATTCGGTAAACTTAAATTTTTAATGCTAATTTTTTTTATAAAGTTTTTCCAAATAAATGTCAGGTTGTTAAGAACTTTGATTAGTAAAATTTAATTCGTTCCACTACGTCACGTATTTTACCCGTATATATAATATGCGTGGCTAATTTCCGCGACGTAGTGGAACGAATTAAATTGTACTAATCAAAGTTCTTAACAATCTGACATTCATTTGGAAAATGCTCATTAACCATATAAAGTTGTATTTATAGGTACATCGCGTCGAGAGCTCGGTCTGAAAAAGCCTTAATACTAAAAGCATATAAATATACTTCAGCAATTTGTACAGCGGCGGTGAGTTGCGGGCATTAACATCCATATAATGGTTCAAGTTACTGCAGCCAGTCGTACACAAAATGGTTTATTGTAGTCGTAAAGCAATCGCATCTCTCTACGAAAGTGCGAGAGGCACGATAACTTTACGTGTTGGATAAACGGCACCGTGCCTGGTGGCCAGGACTTGGCCTAGGGAGGTACGGCATGTAGCTTTTGCTGAGCCCTCTCGCACATCTAAATATTACAACATACCAGAATTAAACATTAATTATATGACTGCATAATATTACCTGTAACCTTATAGTTTTGTCACTCGCACCACCTATCCATGATTCACAAACGGATGAGCATGACGAACCACACATGCCTAGATTTTATAGTCCTCCAAAATCTAAAAGTTAAATTCACTTCACTTGGCAGTTGTGTCATGGTAACAACGATAAAGTTCAACTACTAACAGATCATATCAAGGACCGGAAAACCTCTTTTCAGGCTTAAGCCTATCGATTTGGTAACCCAATCAATTTGGTAACCTTACTGATAGGGTAACCCTATTGTTATGGTAACCATAACTTAAACTCTATTGAGATAGGGTTTTGTTTAGGGTTAACTTATAGTTACCACATCCGATATGCTTACCATAACAATAGGGTTACCCTATCAGTAAGGTTATTTTATCATAAGGTTACCATTATGGATAGGGATTTAAAAACAACTTCTAAAATAATCGTATGGAAAACCCTAATAAGGGAAACCGGTTCCGGTCCCTGAATAATATAGTATAGTCTGTCGTAACCTAAAATTTGTGATTGTGTGATTGTGATTTGTTTGTGTTTCTGGTCGCGTTTATTATGTCACTTTTTGATTTGTATAAAAAAATAAAATGTAATCCTTGTTACTCGGGATCGACGTAGTCCAGCACAGTGAAATCAACGTACTTGTCCGATCGGAGTCGTCATGGCCTCGTGAGGCGCATCTTCCGCACGGTGTCGACGTAGTGTTTGTTGTGGGCCATGACAGACTCCTGCACCTTGGGCGGCAGGTCTTCGAGCGCGGGCGCGGTGCCCTCGTCGATGTCGGTGCGCCGGTAGAACAGGATGTAGGGCGTGCTCGAGCGGTTCAGCCCACTAAGCTGGCCCTCCTCGGCGGCCGACACGATGTCGTCGTTGTACATGTGCCACTGGCCGTTGTCTTTGGCCAGCGTGTAGTAGTGACCAGAGTCTAACGTGGTCCCGGCGTGGATCACGGCCGCGTACAGTATGTAAGCAGAGTGGTCGGCCTGTGAGCGCACTGTCGGCAACGTCACCGTGTGGTTGTGGTGAATTGAGAGCATCAATTTGGTTTGGACTTGCAGTTTTGGTTCAAATCTGTTGACAAATAACCAACCGTTTTAGGGCATGACACCTCTATAGCATCGGAGGCACACAAAGCGTTTTTCAATAATGTACAAAGCGAAAAGAGCGTTTTTCAGTATATAGGGCGCCCCATGACATGCGACATGAAGGGAAAATACCTCAAATATCGTAGACAGGATATTTTCGTGAAAGAAGACGTTATGTTATTTTTAAAAGTATCAAACCGACGATTTATAGAATCAAACCGACTTAAATGTGAAAAAAGTCACGCGTATTTTTTTTATAATGCCAATCGAAAGAATCATTCAAAACATTGCACGTAGAACCGACGGCCGTTGGGGCGGAAAGGTTTTCGAGTGGTGACCACGTACCGGAAGGCGCGGCGTGGGTAGGCCCCCCCCACAAGGTGGACTGTTGACCTGGTAAAGGTCGCGGGAGTCCGCTGGATGCGGGTGGCGCAGGACCGGTCACTTTGGCACTCTTTGGGGGAGGCCTATGTCCAGCAGTGGACGTCTTTCGGCTGATATGATGAATCGAAAGAATGGACAAAAACTAATAATTCTTCTTAAGTAACATAGTATCTTAAAAGAAAGAAATAACGTAAAATGATTGATTCAAGTTTCAAGAAAATTATTTATTGCCGACGACGACGTTCGAAAAATGATGATATTATCATTCCATGGACAGCTTTGATTATTCGCAAATAAGTACCCACTTAATAAACGACTTCCTGTCACAGTTTTCATTATTATAAGTGCACGTGCAGATAAAATAATAAAGCTTAGTATTTGTATTCATCCTCTGTAACGCAACCTAGACAGAAGGCAATACAGGCAGATACTCAATAAAATTGACTTCGGCAGTTTTAAGTATGTTTTTAATTTGATTAATAGTATTTTATGCAACTGTTGTATAAGAAGGGTCTTAAAAAGCGAGTGGCGTGGGTTGCGATGCGAGCCTTGGCGAGCATCGCAATTACAGAAGCCACGAGCGTTTTTAGACCAGTTATACACCGTTGCATACAATACTTTTTCTACGACAAATTTTAAATAAATAGCAGACTACAGAATAGTTAAACTTTTCAGGCAGCAAGTTTTCTATTCGTACTTTTGCTACTCACGCAATTTCTTCAGGAGTGCAGTTATTAATTTCTTCAACCATTTTAAAAGGAACGTACACTTTTGTCTTAACAAACACGAAACAAATCTTAATAGTTCAGGACTAATAGTTTATCATCTTTCGTCTTTTCATTTTGAACTGTATTTTGGTGGGAAATCAGAAATGTGACACCTCTTGCTTATGGTTTGTTTTGTTTTTAATTTGTGTGCTCTTGCCATCCGAACCAAACCGAATCCGGACCCGGACCGAATTCGAACTGTTTATTTTTATAAATAATACCAATAATTTATAAAACGTGTAATTTAACACACAATAGATGATGATTTTAGTAAATAATTGATAATATACAATTGTTAAATAGTAAATAAATACTTTCATTTCGAAATATTTGTTTATGAAGTTGGCACTACTGCAATATAGCGGCCGATTTAAAAAAAGTTAAACAGTGCTTTTATGAAAAATGTATGAGCCAAAAAAGTACGCTAAACAGTGCGTTTTTGGGCCATAGAGCATATAGTTTTTCGACGACTTATTAGTGGTGTCATTGTATTTGAGCTACAGCATATATAAATGACAGATAAGGGTACAGGAGTAGAAAAAATGATTAATTTTACGTTATTAGTTTAGTTTAAGATACTATGTTACTTAGGAGGACTTATAATTTTTAGTCCATTCTTTCGATTGGCATCATAAAAATACGGGTGTTTTTTTTTCACATTTAAGTAGGTTCGATTCCCAGACGAAGCAAGTAATTTTTAGAAAATCTTGGAATACAGTATTAATAACTTTTAAAAATAACATAAAGTCTTCTTTCAGCAAAATATCCTATCTACGATATTTAAGGTACTTACCCTTCATGTCGCAGTCTTGGGACGCCCTGTATAGTAATTTTAAACTTGTTACTTGTTAGCATTTTATATTATTTTCTGCATTTTGTCATTATTGTTAAATATAAATTCGATTATTTAATTAGTTAAGAGTTATTGATGTTGACAATGTTCCTAAATCCCAGCGCTCCTATTGGTTGACATCTGGGGTAGCGCCACTAGTAGTTTGTTGCTATTAGTTCCTTTGATTAAGTGGCGCCACCGCAGCAGTTATTATGGTTGAAGTGATCGCCGAGTCGATTCATTCGAGCACGATCACTTGAACAGAGCGCAAGTTTTGGTTAATGTAATCGCATTTGGGTACGAATAAAACATAGAAAGTTTATCCTGATACCTGCCATTTTGATTTCAAGACTGTGACCCGTCAACCCCAGAAGCTTCGTGGCAAGGAAGGTTTTACAAATTTCAGAAGCAGGGATAATTAAACGCTCACAAGGTATGAATATCTGTTTTAAATTTACTTAAACGCCGTATTCTGCTATGGCATCTTGTTTAAATATATGTACATTGATCAGTTTTAATGCTAAGGAAGCACAGCAAAAATTACGGGTTCGATTCCCGTTCAAACCGTTTCTTATTTAAATATTTCTCGTTTAAAATTAATATTGAAGCAATACTTCCAATATTAAACTAAAAGTGTATTGTTAATTTGTTAATGTGCGTCAATTTCGTACTGACTTGTTGCTTTTGTGAATTCTTCTACATCTGCCTATTGTGATTGCGTAGATGTCGGGCATGGAACATGCGTTATTTACCAGTAAATTTGGAAGTTTGAGAAGGGCGAGTGCTTTGTGTTAGGTGACATTCGTGTGCTTAACTGTATTTATCGTTATTCCGGAGGTTCATACGGTTAGTCTAGCATGTTCATCTTGCTAGGGCACTCCCTAGAGATGGACATGCTAGATAAACGAATAGTTAGAATATTTTTAGGATTAAACTGTATTTATCGTTACGGAATTATTCCGGAGGTTCATACGGTTAGTCTAGCATGTTCATCTTGCTAGGGCACTCCCTAGAGATGGACATGCTAGATAAACGAATAGTTAGAATATTTTTAGGATTAAACTGTATTTATCGTTACGGAATTATTCCGGAGGTTCATACGGTTAGTCTAGCATGTTCATCTTGCTAGGGCACTCCCTAGAGAGGAACATGGTAGATAAACGAATAGTTAGAATATTTTTAGGATTAAACTGTATTTATCGTTACGGAATTATTCCGGAGGTTCATACGGTTAGTCTAGCATGTTCATCTTGCTAGGGCACTCCCTAGAGATGGACATGGTAGATAAACGAATAGTTAGAATATTTTTAGGATTAAACTGTATTTATCGTTACGGAATTATTCCGGAGGTTCATACGGTTAGTCTAGCATGTTTGTCTTGCTAGGGCACTCCCTAGAGTGTTCCACACATAGAGTGTTGCACATGTTCGACGGTCCAGTAGAGCCGACATGTAGAGCCGATATGTAGAGCCAATATGTAGAGCCGATATGTAGAGCCGATATGTATGTAGAGCCGATATGAAGAGCCGATATGTAGAGCCGATATGTAGAGCCGATATGTAGAGCCGATATGTAGAGCCGATATGTAGCGCCGATATGTAGAGCCGATGCAAGATAACACTTTTAACTGTGTCGGTATCTACTTTATGGAACTTCTCATCGGCTCGGATTTCACTAATTTTCAGCACAATGAAGGAAGACTCACGCTCAAGATCTCGGCACTCACGTGGCAGCCCAGTACTCCCATGTGGCGGCGGTGGCAGGGAACCTCGCAAACGTGGCAGAGAACAAGGGCGACGGCAGCGGCGGACCCCGGAACCAGCACGAGGCAGCGGCATAAGCAGGCAACGGCAGTTGCGGACGCCGGAACCAGCACGCCGCAGCGGCACAGGCGGTAGCGGTCGCCCAGCATCAAGAAGACGCAGCCAAGGTAGCCCTACATCCTTCCTAGTAGACGATCATGACGAATCAAACAATATTCAAAATCAGAGCCGTAGTAGAGTTTGTCTTAGAGCACGTAGTAGGACTAGTAGGGCGCCCAGATCGCAGTATGAGCCGGTGCACCGCGGTAGCGGTGGCCCAGCATCAAGAAGACGCAGCCAAGGTAGCCCTACATCCTTCCTAGTAGACGATCATGACGAATCAAACAATATTCAAAATAGGAGCCGTAGTAGAGTTTGTCTTAGAGCACGTAGTAGGGTGCCGAGATCGCAGTATGAGCCAGTGCATCGCAACACGGGTGCACGTTATAGTAGAGTCTCGCGTAGTCACGAACGATCAGGCAGTCAGACAGCACACGACCGCTATAGGGAACTTCGCAGGGACTATCGCTCACGCAGCAGAATTAGAGATCTTTCTAGACGCAGCAGAATTAGAGATCGTTCTAGTGGCGATCATAATAGGGAGTTAGTTTTAAAATTCGCGGACATGATTCAGAATCTTACTAGTAGTAGTAAAAATAAAAAAGAAACATTTTCGAATACCAACGTGGTTCCTGAATTTGATCCCTCGTTAAAGAACCAAACCGTTGACAAATGGCTCTTAAAGGTGAATGAAAGCGCGACTTTGTATGAGTGGACGGAAAGGCAAACTATTCACTACGCTATGCCGAAACTTGTAGGTATTGCTAAAAAATGGTATGAGGGTTTACCGTCCCTTTTATTAAGTTGGGCTGACTGGCAACGTAAACTGAGGAGTGCATTTCCGGCTAACGAGAATTATGGTCAAATGATGTCAGAGATGCTTAATCGAAGGGCGAAATTTGGTGACTCATTAGAAACATATGTTTATGACAAAGTTAATTTGATTAATCGACTAGAGGTAGTTACTGGTAGGAGGGCAGTAGAATGTATCTTACATGGCATAGACGATAGATCAGTACGAATGGGTGCGGAAGCTGCACAATTTGATGATTGTGACAAATTGTTAGCGTATCTACGTAAAGTTCAAAAGTCAGATCAAACTAACGTTAAAAGGGCTAATACAAACAATAAGCCTTTCTACAGACCCGAAAATATAGGTAAACCGTTAATAAGGTGTTACAACTGTAAAGAGGAAGGTCACCCTGTTTCAAAATGTCCCAAACCTATAAAAAAATGTAACAAGTGTTCAGCGGTTGGCCACGTAGAATCCGAATGTTCCGTCCGGTAAATAAATTGAATAATAATGGAAATAAATCAATGATGGTCATAAAATCATCTGCAGATAAAAGTAAGTCGGATAAATACGTTCAAAGTGTATTTGTTAATAATAAACCAGTAGATGCTTTTATTGACATGGGCAGTGAATTGACTTTGATATGCAAGAGTGCGGCGAGGGACATTTTCGAAAAATGGGACACTTCAGAAACTTATTCTATGTTAGGGTTCGGTGGAGCATTAGTCGAGTCAATAGGGTCATGTGTAGCCGAGGTAAAAATACAAGATGTTAAATGTAGAGTTAATTGTGTTGTGGTACCTGATCTGTTTTTGAAACACCCTGTTCTTATTGGTCAGACGTTCACAGAACAGCCCTACGTGAGAATAATAAAAACGAATGATGAGCTGCTCTTTGAAAGTTCAGTTGAACAAATTGACAAGCAAAAATTGGAACTAAAAGTTTGTGAGAACACGACTTTACAAGAAACTGGTGTCGTTAATGTGTACTGTGATACTGGTTATACCGGATTGTCTTATGTAGGTGGAGGCTATAGGGGGCAAATAGGCAGAGAATACCTCTTAGGGGAGGGTGTATATAGGTTAGTTCAAGGTAAAGGCGCTATTCTTGTGAATCCTATATCAAAACGAGTAAACTTTAAGTTAAACGAACTTATAGTACGGGCGGAAGTTGTATTAGAATCTTATGGTATTCACAAAATTAATAAATTAGAAAAGGCGGACAAACGACTAGAACCGTTTACACTGGACGAAGTGAATGTTGGAGACGTACCAGAGAAAGATAAGATTAGGCTTCTTAAGTTGGTCAATTCATATCGCGATTGTTTTGCCACCTGTTTGCAGGAATTAGGTTGTACAGATATAGGAAGGATATAGGAAGGATATAGGAAGGATATAGGAAGGATATAGGAAGGATATAGGGAGGATATAGGGAGGATAATGGAAGGATATCGGGAGGATTTGGAAGGATATTGGGGTGGGTATGGGAATGATATCGGGAGGATATCGGAAGGATATTGGAAGGATATTGGAAGGATATTGGAAGGATATTGGAAGGATATTGGAAGGATATTGGAAGGATATTGGAAGGATATTGGAAGGATATTGGAAGGATTTTCTAGAATAAGGACTTATTATAATTAAAACTTGTTAAATTTCAAGAATGTATGTAATTGTTCCTTGTAATCAATTTCTTAGTGTGGTTGACAATAAAACATTTCTGTCAACTTCACTTAATCTTTCTGGGGAACAATTAAATGCATTAAAATGTACTTTTAGTGGTTATTAGGGTTCTGTTGAAATGTTTATTGAGAGCGAATAAGGCAAACCATATAAAAAAATTAAAATGATTATTAAAATCTTTTTTATACACAAGTTGAAATTGTAAAATAGATAATGTATAATTTTTTTTCTTCTTGATATCATAAATGAGAACAAATTCGACTCTTATGTATTCAACACGAGGGCATGTCACATAGTCAGGATGGACGAATTTGTTAGCATTTTATATTATTTTCTGCATTTTGTCATTATTGTTAAATATAAATTCGATTATTTAATTAGTTAAGAGTTATTGATGTTGACAATGTTCCTAAATCCCAGCGCTCCTATTGGTTGACATCTGGGGTGGCGCCACTAGTAGTTTGTTGCTATTAGTTCCTTTGATTAAGTGGCGCCACCGCAGCAGTTATTATGGTTGAAGTGATCGCCGAGTCGATTCATTCGAGCACGATCACTTGAACAGAGCGCAAGTTTTGGTTAATGTAATCGCATTTGGGTACGAATAAAACATAGAAAGTTTATCCTGATACCTGCCATTTTGATTTCAAGACTGTGACCCGTCAACCCCAGAAGCTTCGTGGCAAGGAAGGTTTTACAGAAAGTGTCTTCATTCTTTTAAATCCAACTCTTTGGAGACAAAGGGCAGTCTTAATCTTGTTAACCCTTTTCCAGGCAGAGGCGTTATATCGACCACATGCTGCCTGTCAAACATATTTCTTAATGTGGTCTCATACATTGACACTTGATTGTCACTTCTCAACTGCCAGCCTGGAAAAGGTTTAAACCATGCTATGCGAACTTAGAACTTAATGCAAATCCAGTTTCTTATTGAAAACAGTGCCACCTTCTTGATAGCTGGCGAACTCTCTGAAGCTCTAGCGATTGCTAGGCTAGGCTGTCAAGGTATTTCAAAATTCGCCGTATTGTCACAAGGCATCAGTAGCCTAGGGGTACAGACGGTGGTATTTGGAGTCGATGATCCGGGGTTCAATCTCTACGACCGACGCACTTTTTGTATGTTTTGTACATTCAAAGAAAAGTTGTAACTACCGCAGAAGAGATGGCGCCTGTATACGCAAGCATTAAATGCCTTCTCAATTTGGCGAGTTGCCTGTCTATCTCAGTATGTATATTGTAGTCTTTGGTGAAGAAGAAGACGTGAAGCATAACTTTTACAGTGTTAGTGGCTCCTTCTTATATACGAAAGTGACATATGGGACAACACGAGTTAGTGATTAATGAGTTACGAGCCAGCTAAGCGTTGAAAGCAGTAACTTACGCAGATCGCGCATACTCACTTGAAATTCTTCAGCACTAGAATGAGAAATTTTGGCGTAGTCTCGATCAAAACGCTCCTCTCCGCGTCGCGCAGGCCGCCGCAGTCGCGGCATTCGTATCTGTTATCGCCGGACAAGCGCTCCTTGGAGCAGTAGAACTCCAGGAGGCTCTGTACACTGTGCTGGTCGCCCTCGAGTTTTTCCGGAAACGCGAGTTGGAGGTCCCGGAACACGTCGCGGGAGAGGGAAGACGAGTGGCATTCAGTGCACTCGACGCGGGTGAGTAGTACGCCACCGAACATGCTGTCGATGAACGAGTCCCGTCGTAGAAACGCGGACTCGGACATTCGCATGCGTTTCTTCAGGGGGAGGTGCATTTCGTGTTCCGCTGGTCGCTTGAGGCTGCCTGAGCTGGAGCCTGAAACAGGACAAACAATCCATCAGCGGTTGCCACGCCCACGTCAAATAAATATTATTCATTGCTTATGTCTCGAAGTATTGTGATTTTTTTGGTATCATTACACGAGAAGCTATTGTCCTTTATGTGTGAAAAAAAATATGTCTAAGGCTAAGCACGCACTGCAATTAAAATTAAAAGAAAAATATGTTACTTAAGAATACAAACCGCGCCTCTGGACACATTGCCTTGCGATAAACGTTGCATTTTTATATCGTAAATGCGGCCCAAACGCTTGCAAAAAATTATCAAAACTACTGATTGGCATTATATTATAGAAATAAAAAAATGCCTGGGTTATTTCGCACATCACTGTACATTCGGAAAAAATATCCTTTCACATATCATTGAAATGTACCAGTACCTATGATGGTGAGAATTTGTAAGTTTATCACTACGTCATTTTCATACATGTTACTCTGCAGAAATCCATTTGATACTGACCGTGAAAATCGCGAAAACCCAAACCGCAGTGCGTTTTCCTACGCGGTTCGGTGGTTTCAACAAGCCTGATACCGCTTGGAATTAACCGCAGTGCGTGCTAAGCCTTAGCCAGTGTCTATGTCTACGTAGTCGATCAACTGACCGGCAGCGCTGCTACCGGGCCGCGGCGAGACGGAGCGCCGATTCGGGCCGGGTTCCGAATGCTCACCGTCACTGGAATAACAATTCGAATGATCAGTTTTATCTCCATGGTAATGTTGTTGGAATGAGGGTGATTGATAATGCATTATGTCACCTGGGAGCAATGACCTGAAATAGTAATTAAGCCATCCTGGCCGGATATGATTAAGACGGCTATAATACGAGGCCAGGATGGCACTTATAGTCAGCGCATGTGCTCTTCTCAAAAATAAATACATTTTCTGACCAACTTGTAGTTTGATGTTCAGCTTTCCACTTCATGAACTTTTCATAATTGTGCAAATATCTCTCCTTGGACTTAGGTGGAAGTAAATTATTTCTCGCCAATTTCACCTCGGCTTTCTATGTCCCAATCTATGTCCCAATCTGACCCATCAGAACTAATTTTTAGCTATTTTTATTCTTTCTTAAATATTTTATTTCAATGAAGTCGATTCCGCCAAAATACAAGAGCGATTTTTTTTTAAATTGCTTTATGTTGTTTACGCCAATAAAATAAATACATAAATTTCGTATTAGTTGTATGTTTATTGTGAATATTATATTGTATTCTTCTTTTTCTTCTGTTAGTATCGAATTCCGAATCAGTATCAAGATAGTAAAAACATGATTGCACTGAATTTTCCTCCATTTTACATCGTGCAATATAAGTGCAATTCGGACACGCCAACCTCTATGGCATAGTATAAAGAGGGCAATAGTACATTATGATACAAGTGTGCTATGTTGGTCATTACACTCGAGTCGGTTTTTAAGCCTGAGCCGAAGGCGAAGGCTTAATGGAGACGAGAAGTGTAATGACCAATGCTCACGTGTTTCATACGACGTTTTTCAACACATTTGCGAGGAAAAAATATAAAAAATAAAAAATGAAAATGTTAAAAGATATGTAATGAAAAGGCACTAGTGCGATAATGTAATGTAAAAGTCACGGCATGGGTAATATTCTGCATTATTTTGCTAATATTTAAAAAGATATGTAATGAAAAGGCACTAGTGCGATAATGTAATGTAAAAGGCACGGCATGGGTAATATTCTGCATTATCAGTGTAAATACGCTGTAATAAGACCTACTTTACGAGCAGGTGTGTTGAAAAGTATGTTATCTTCATACAAGCGCACCGCGCGCGGCTTGTATATGTGCGCCACAGTATCTGTCGCACACTCAAACAAAATCTCGACCTGCTTCGCGCGCGGTTCCAATCACCGAGTGTATTTTTAACTCTTGCTTTGATTTTTTTGTCGTTGACTGTACTTGATAAACGTGAACATTTTGAATTAGATTAACTCCGAAAAACGTCCAAATCAGGTGACGAATCACAAAGCGTGATAACGAATTTTCATTAGTTTTTGTCAGCCTCTACATAGGTATCATTGCTGGCAACAGGCCTCCAATCGTGGACGATACGAAATGGGCTATAGTCCAGTAGTATGATATACAGTCATGGCCAGATAATTAAGAACATGATTTTTTTCCCCATACAGTTGCATACAAATATGACTTTTTAAATTTGATGATAATTTATAATGTGTTTAATTAATTTTGTTTCTGATTATACGGATGTAATTGTGTTTAAACTGTATTTAATATAGTGATTGTGATGATTATGATTATGATTATGAATCAACACTTTTTATAAGTTCATACATTGTTCCTAATTACAGTATGAACTCGTAAGAACTGTCCATTTGACCATCCGTATTTTTTTTAGCACAACTTTTACAGAACTTTTATATAAACTAAATTAAATCTTATTTATATACACAGATACCGTGAATTGGGGTTAATTTGATAAATTTCAGAATTAAAACGTCTGTATCTCCCTAAAAGTTTATCCAAAAAAATAAGGAAAAAAATGCAAATATCGGTTTTTGGTCCTCTATCGATTGCACTAACAAAAAAAATATATTATTAATATATCTCTTAGAAAAAAAATATTAAGTCGGTGATCAACTTTATACTGACATCGGGGTTACTTTAAAACCCCCCTTCTTTTAATGGATTGTGATATGATAGTATTAAGGAAAGAAACACTAGAACATTAAAAATAAATCCGTTCACAGGCTTACGATTTATAAAGGTTTATGTGCCTTTGGGGTTACTTTGACAAAGAAAACAAGGGTATTTATTTTATATTAAATAAGGCTATCATTCACATAAGGGTAACATTGCACATTGCACGTAGAACCGATGGCCATTGGGGCGGAAAGGTTCTCGAGTGGCGACCACGTACCGAAAGGCGCAGCATGGGTAGGCCCCCCCCCCCACAAGGTGGACTGATGACCTGATAAAGGTCTCGGGAGTCCGCTGGATTCGGGTGGCGCAGGACCGCTCATTGTGGCACTCTCTGGGGAAGGCCTTTGTCCAGCAGTGCACGTCTTTCAGCTGATATGATTAGGTAGATTAGGAATTTTTTACCTACTAGGAAGACCCAACCTTATTTTCAATGTAATCTAGCTATCTATAAAATAAAATATTTTCATTTTTCATTTTCATATGATGATGATGATGATGAGGGTATCGTGATCAAAGTAAACCCTCAGAAGTGATCAATGACACGCCATGCTACAAATATCGAAAAAAGCAAATGGCCGTCAAGGTTGTGTTTTGCAACAGTATTTGATGTTATAGCCAGATACATGCCTGATTCAGTGAATTACATAAAATTAATGTATTTACTATACTGAAAGTTGTACTTTAGAAGTTATATACAAGCTATTAAAAGTCCGTAAAATGAGTCTGCACGTATTTAAATATTTTTTTCATCGATCGGGGTGCCCGATCCCACGACTGGTAAAGACACATTGACAGTGACGTTCAATGCTGCCATCGTAAAGAAAAACCAAACGATGCGTTCAGAGCGTATAATTGGAGTTTAAACATGAAGAGAAGTTTTGATCAATGTAAACCCAGGAATTAAAGTAACCCCATTTCACGGTACCTCCATATATTTTATATAAAATTGGCCAAACATATTTTAAATCATCATTTAATTTGAAAAGTCATATTTGTATGCAACTGTATGGGGGAAAAAATCATGTTCTTAATTATCTGGCCATGACTGTAGTTCCAAAAGTATTGGATTTACCTTGAGTGTGGTGGTGAATGCGGGCTATGTGCGAGAGCTCTGCGACCGACCATGATGGGCGGGCGAGAGTAGTCGAAGTTGCGGTCCGATCCGTGCTCGTGGGACTGCAGCAACTCGAAGAGGTAGCTGGTGGTAAATTAAAGTCATGTTACCCACAATACTGGCCACGCAGGTGGTCTAGTAAATGATAATTCTGCGGTATCATAGCATAAGTTTTATGTTACAAATGTTTGTAGTGTGCATCAGTAGTGTAGCGTCGACTATCTGGCAAGCACATACTTACTAGTATAGCTTCCTTTTTTCATAACTTTTAACTCAGTTGTCTTACAATAGGCTGGTCGTGTGATTTGAATTGGGAATCGAATTTAATGGACGCCTCGACACTGATAACCACACGTCATTTAGCACGAATCTGACAAGCTACCAGCCCGCAAATGGGAGCGAATAGAGTTTACAATGATTTGATGTAAAATAATTTCGTCAAAATTGAAATTTTTGGTACAAGTTTTTATTGCCAACTGTACTTTTCTGTATACCGTCATCACCTACTCGTTGAGACGATTCTGACGAGCCCAAACTCAACGGGGTTACGACTGAGTCCTGAATTCCCATGGCCACCTTCTGTCTCCATCATAATATTAAATTGCCATCCAAACTATACCTTGCCCCAAAAATTCAGCTCAATCGGTTGACAATATCTGCTTCAAAATTGAGTTGCAAAATTCCACCCGAACAAACATAGTTAGGTACAGTCGCGGAATGAAAAGGTTGACCAGTTTTCAAATAAATTAATTTACGCGTTGCAAGCACATGTTACCTTTTTAAACTGTGCAACAGACGAGAGTGTTGTATTGAAAATGATGTTTAACTGTGTAACAACAAAGTTCAAATTTACTTAGACGAATGTTCCTTGACTATTAATAGTTGAACTAAACCTTTCTGTTCGTTTGATCTTGCAATTACGTTGTGTGAAGTTTGATATATTTAATGATTAAATCCGCTTCGCTTATAATGATTAAAACTATAAAATGTGAATAGTTCCTGTCAATGTCATCAATTCATCATTGCTATTTCTCGATCGCGTTTTTTTTTTATTTTAACTCGCCTTTTCAAGATGCAGAGAGGTCAATTTTCATAAAATTAAATTCATTATGACGGAACGTATCATACTCTGTCGATAAAGCAGATACCTGACTGATAATTTATACTGAGCAAGCAAAAACAGATCTTAAGGTGGTCAACCTTTTCATTCCGCGACTGTACGTATACATTGCAAGTTAATAGAAAGCTTGTAAAATACAATAGCTCTCTCCGTTACTTACCCCAAAAATTCGGAGCTGTCATGCTGGTTGTCCTTGGTAAAGAATGGAGGTTTGACCACAGAGAAAAATGCATCGGGGTTTAGTTTGGTGCTAATTGAATGCATCATTTTGGCGAAAAGCATCCCCATCTTAGACCAATACGGCACTGCGTTCATCTTCAACACTGCGTGGGTACTGAAACTGTATCAATCAAAAACTATTTTAAGCCTAAACTTACTGATAAATTAGCACACAGAAAATTGTATCGCGAGCAGCCTGCGTTATAATTATATTTCTTTAGCATTCAAATCGCTGAAAAATCGAATTAAATTTATAATGTTACAAGAAAAATGTACTCAATTCCTCCAGCACGCCATCAACGTGGTTAAAAATCTAGTAGTTATTATATTATTTTACACTGAATGTATATAAGAACAAAAAAAGAATTACATTACATAGGTATTTATAATATGCAATATTTGTGCCAATTTGAACCTCTTCAAAGAATAGGTAATTTGTGAGATATTCCCAATACACAACCTGCTGTCGTACGGCGGAGGAAAAATAAAATGCTAATCTCAAATTCGCTTCTTCAAAACAAAACCATAGAGAGGAGATTTTACATCAACCAATACGTATTCGGTATCTCGATACAAATAATTCACGTATAAAGCACACAAAAGGAAATATAAACAGTAACAAAAACATTTTTCAATTCGCCATGCATCTTAAATATAACTAGGCTAAGCTATTGCAGTAAAAGATCCCATGATTGATCTCAATACAAAACTTAAATGATTTGGAATAGTGCTGTCTGTTATACGAAATTTTAGCTTTTGTAATTATGCCAATGCTTTAATTATCGAGAAAATTGTTCGTGTTTAAATTTTCAGTGATTGTAGTTTTTTTTAGATATTAACTGAATAATATGTCATTCAAAAATTATACTGGTAACGAGTTTTTCTCTTTTTTCGTGATTATTAATGTCAATAATTAAAATAAGGATACAGAGAGCCCAAAATCATAGAACGAAGGTTAAGTAAGAATGCAGACAACATAATTTAGCACTCTTAACGTTGAACACAATGGCGGAAATATTCGCGGAAAATGCCTTATATACTATTATATTAATAGCAGGAACCAAACCAATTATACAACTATTTTACAGGGAAATGGGTAAATAATCGGCACTAGCAGAAGCAACTTATAGAACATAAGCAAACAATATGTGAATGTGGCAATAGGGCAAAATGTCGCACTAATAAATACAGCATGTCCTTAAACATAATTAACAAGGGAAAAAAAAAGTTAAAATTTAACATACTGTGTACTCCTATTGTACTAAAGAAAACAAAACTCATAATTAGGAACAAATAAATGAAAACTTGTAGCATAACGATGCAGGAATAAACAAGCATTAAAAGTTTTAAAAACTATTTCCCGACTACGGAAAAATGTCACCCGGAACATAATTTCGAATCGATTGACACCCCATTTATCAAAATCGGTTAAGTATTTTAAGCGCTACAGTGGAACATACACAAATACAAACAGACTGCTAAAAACATATCCCTTTCTTTCCGCTATGCCGTAGTCGGGGAAAAACGTGCTACAATTTACCAACAGATGCAAAATAACAAAAAATGCAGGGCTACTTTTCAAAACAGTTATTTTAGAGGCATGAGAAGCAGCTAAATGTAAGGCCTGAGTGGACGCTCGGAGCGGAGCGTGCAGCGGGGCGGGCGAGCGTGCATTCGCTTTGTGCAGCGTCTACTCAGGACACCAGTATGAGTTTCATTTGTTTAACATGCACGCCGCACGCCCCGCTCCGTCGCACGCCCGACTCGAGCGTCCACTCAGGCCTTACACTAATAAAAAAACGCCCGTTAGGTATCATATATCGGTCGACCCCGACCTCGCATCACGTGGTCATCTTTTACCGGAGACTGGAGCGCCGTCTCCCGGCGCTCCAGCAACCTCTGTCGCCATATGTGGTGGCCAGCCAGTGCTAGAACAAAACTCACGGTCTAGTGACGAGCAGTGCCTGCATGACGCTGTTCATGTAGCAGGTGTTGCCGAGATTGAGCAGGCCGACCTTGCGCATGGGCACGTGCGTGTTGACGGCCGTGAGGCACACGTCGCGCGCGCGCCACGGTGGCCGCTGCAGTAGCCGGCAGTCGCGGGAGGCCATGTGCCGCTCCAGACATGACATCTGTCAAAAACGGACCACCATCATTAGAAGCAATTAGAATCATATGCTAAGGCGAGTGCGCAGCAGCAGCAACGGTCTTCTCGGGGCGTTGGCCGAAAGACTCGACTGCCCGATGATGAAGTTTTGGGTTGAGGTGGCTATATAGGGAGAGTTAAGTAGCCTTGGTTTTCTCTCCACTCTCTCAATAGCCAACTCTTTGTATCACTTCAGAATTTTATTATTTTTTTGAATCTTTTACTTCCTTACTTTATTTTATTTTTGTTCCCAATACTAACATAACACGTAAGATTTTACTAATAAAAATATGGATCTGTGTGGTCTGAAATAAATGTTTTTTTTTATTTTATTTTTATTAGAGTAGTTATATACACACGGCGACTTTTTGCAGTCACAAACGCGTTGCAGGTGATTTTGACTGGTGATCTATGGTTAGTTTGTATCGCTTCAAAAAGTCACCGTCTGTAAACGCTCTTAGATATACAAATTCGCAGCATTTATTGGCAGTTTATTATAATTTACTTTCTAGAGTCCATAACGCTCGGAGTTATGTTTTATGTCAACGGAAATGATAAAATGACAAACATTATTAATGTTATACTTGACCAATACTGGATCTTTCGTTACGAGTTGTAACAATTACGGTTGCAAAAAACCCAACCAATTAAAAGTCTCGTGAAAATTGGCAAGGGAGCGAACAGGCTAGGGCTAACTTGGCAATCTATAATATCTACTTTGGTGTCAATTGGTAACGGTATTAGCTCAGGACAATCAGCTCAAACCCTCTTGAAAACTATACTCTTTAGATTGCCAGCTGGAAGACACATGCATCGTTCCCAAGCGATTAGTAACGAACCCGTAATATGTATGGTTAATATTTTTTTCTACTCCTTAATCTTATCTGTCATTTACATAGTCACGAACACTAATATAAAGACATACAAAATAAGTTTGCAGAAAAGTCTATACTCTATTCCCCGTAACAGTACGACACAGCCGTGCTATTTTGTCGCCAAAACGAAACGCTTAGCAGCCATACGCTTCTAAACCTAGGTAGTATTACGTGATCAACACTAATTTAACAACAAAATACATTAGGTACTATCAATACCAAACCACTGAATGACTTTTGAACTAAAGGCATTGCTGCCGACTTAGGAAAAACCTTAATCTTAATACGTCAGTACTGGCAAGTTGACATCAATTAAAAACAAAGTTAACCATAGATGTTTCCCTAATTCCCGCTCATTTTATAAATTGTTGTTTGACTTTGCGGGCGTTGTGTTTGCTATAATAGTTGGTGTTTCTCAAAAGTAATAAAAATGGATGAAGATGAAAATATTGCTTCTACACCAGAAAAAATATTTGCGGCAACCCAACTTTTACGCCTCAAACTGAACCACAATGCAATATCTCTCCATACCAGAAACGCAGCCAATTTCAAGTCCAACTTTATCACAAATAATCCAGCAAAACTCTGATATACATATTAATACCGCAGCATCGACCAGCATTCCAACCATAACAATATCTCACAATAGTATTCAAAACGTACATCTACAATTTCATAAATAAAAATTTTCTTTGTTTAATTTTGCATTATATTTCATAGTAGCTAGCTAGTCGTAGAAAAAGTATTTTTTCTACTCCTGTACCGTTATCTGTCATTTATATAGGCTGTAGCTCAAATACAATGACACCACTAATAAGTCGTCGCAAAACTCTATGCTCTATGGCCCAAAAACGCACTGTTTAGCGTACTTTTTTGGTTCATACATTTTTCATAAAAGCACTGTTAAACTTTTTTTTTAATCGGCCGCTATAATGCAGTGGTGCCAACTTCATAAACAAATATTTTAAATAAAAGTATTTATTTACGATTTAACATTTGTATATTATAAATTATTTACTACAATAATAATAAATCATCATCTATTGTGTGTTAAATTACATGTTTTATAAATTCTTGGTATTATTTATAAAAATAAACAGTTCGAATTCGGTCCGAGTCCGGATTTGGTTTGGTTCGGATGGCAAGAGCAAACAAATTAAAAAAAAAACAAAGCGTATGCAAGAGCTGTCACATTTCCGATTTCCCACCAAAATACAGTTCAAAATTAAAAGACGAAAGATGATAAACTATTAGTCCTAAACTATTAAGATTTTATTCGTATTTGTGAGGACAAAAGTGTACGTTCCTTTTAAAATGGTCGAAGAAATTAATAACTGCACCCCTGAAGAAATTGCGTGAGTAGCAAAAGTACGAATAGAAATCTTGCTGCCTGAAAAGTTTAACTATTCTGTAGCCTGCTATTTATTTAAAATTTGTCGTAGAAAAAGTATTGTATGCAACGGTGCATAACTGGTCTAAAAGTATTCTGTAGCCTGCTATTTATTTAAAATTTGTCGTAGAAAAAGTATTGTATGCAACGGTGTATAACTGGTCTAAAACGCCAAGGCTCGCATCGCAACCCACGCCACTCGCCTTTTAAGACCCTTCTTATACAACAGTTGCATAAAATACTAGTATGCAACGTTGAATAACTAAGTCAAAAAACGCTTCTTTACGATGTTCGCCTTGACCGATTTTGTCCGAAAGCTGACGTGATCCAGATGGTTCTTAGCTACGTTTCAACAAAATTGGCTTAGCCGTTTTTGAGATATCGAACATTAAAAAGAAAAACTTTTTCAACTTTTCTAAATTGTCAATAAAATATTACAACAAGCAAAATGACATTTTTTTTGTATTATGATAATTCCATACAAGCTTTGCACCCCTATTTAACCCGCTTAGGGGTGGGTTTTTCCGAAACCCTAAAATTACTTTTCTTGTATTATAATAAGTCCATACAAAGTTTCAAGTCTCTCACGTAAAATTTTACTCCATCCCCATACAAACTTTCAACCCCCGTTTGAACTAAATAAAAGCTTGTAAAGATCAAAACTATCTAAATTTAAAAGAAAAAAGTAAGAATATATTGGATTTGTTATATTTAATCTGATAAAATGTGTTACAGATCTTTATCGACCATTATGTTCTCCATCGGGTTGCACTTTGTTAATGAATGTCGTCAGATCAAATGCGTAATGGCAGATCCTAAATGGGCGAGAACAAAAGGCGCCTGGCTGCTATAATGCCTGTCTAAGACAGTTTTAAAAGTATCAGAACAATGTGCTCTTTGAATTAAAGATAAAGCGTGAAACATCACGACAGGCAGAGTAGGTGTATTGTTCGCCAAGGGCAGCTCGAATAAATATAAACTAAATGCCTTACATTTCTTATCTATATCCTGTATGCTTTCCCTAGATTGCCCTTGAACTAATGGATTTATTGTGCCTATAATATAAGTGGCAAAAAGTAAGTAATTTGCACTAAGGATAAATAATTTCCAACACGTGGTTTATTTCCTTCAGTTATTACAGTATCCCTCGTAGGTAGTTCATTTTAGCTTAACCCTCGTTACCAGGTTCGACAGGCAGTGTTTCAAAGTTGATGTGTAATGGCCTTATTCATACACGTTCATCAAACCTATTTAGCTAAAATGCCGATAAAGTTCGTCACTTAAGGGACGAAACACATTTCAGTTTACAGATTTTTTTTAAGTCATTCAGTCAGTTTTGTTTTATGATTAAGAGTCCCCGGCAAGCTCGGCCGAATTTCAGTTTCCCATACAAACAGAGTTTCGTTCTAATTTTAAAACTACGTTTTGGATTGTAACGAAACTTTACATATACAATGACATGAGGTATATCAAGGTCTGTAATTCGTTTATATGGCTCCAGTTTATAAAACAAACGAAATACAGCACTACCAAGTTTTGTATGAAAAACTTAAATTCGATGTTTTTTTTAAACTAATTACAGACCTGCAGGTCGATCACGTAACGCATTGTACGCGCGTCAGGAAGATATAAATGTCAAATTTAGTATGGGAAAATGACACTTAAATTGTCCCAACTCGCGTTCGAAACGTTACGTGATTGCCCCCCTGGATATACCTTAACTTATTAACGTAACTACGTTTGTATGGAGTACCGAGCTTGCCGGGGTAGAAGGTAAGGCTTAGGTAGTAGAAGTTTTAACTGACTTTTTTTTTTAAACTAGCTTGATCGCTAATTTCAATAGCAGCGGGAGTCTTATCGATGTAGTGTTAACAAACAATATATGTAGGTACATATAATATTTTTACTCGAACTATGAGAAAATTCATAAGTTCATAACTCACCAAATCAGCATGTTTTTCTTTGAATAAGTCCTGAGCCTCTCCTCTGAGGGCCTCCATTCGTAGATCAACCATGGCCGTGAGAATATCCACCACGTCCTGGAGGATTTGCCGGCTCCACTGCCCGCTGTCGGCGGCTAGGTTTACTAACACTCGGCCGACGTGAGGAGAGATCTGATGATAAAGCATTCGATATTTTAAATAAGTCTTCAGCTACTATAATTTTCTTTGAAAACAAAGTTTTAACCGACTACAAATCAGTACTCAAATCGCTTGTAGTGTGCCTATGAAATTTTAAGAGTTCTCTCGATTTTTCGAGGATCCCATCAACAGATCTTGACCATGGGATTACCTGGGAAGGAAACCCTTTCAAACAAAATTATTTTTTCCAAATCGGTCCAGCCGCCTGTGAGTAATCGGGGAACACACAAAAAAAAAGAAAAGATTCCGACGAATGGAAAACCTTCTCCTTTTTTGAAGTCGGTTAAAAATTATGTTTATGAATTATGATATGAAAAAAAATACCACTACGCCGTAGAAATCGACACAAAAACAGGCTAAAATCGAAAAGCCTGATGTAGTTCCGGTTCCATTTTGAATTTTGTATTACAGTTATGTGTTCAGTGACACTCGCAAGATTAAAACAAATCGATTGTTAGCTAGCACAAGTTTTTCGAAGTTGCAAATTTGTGTCCACCCTACACTAACTGGTCCATACAACATACCAAAAAACCAGAACTACATCATGCTTTGCGATTTTAATGTCGACTTCTACTGTCGTACAAAGTCAAAATTCGAATGCAATCATCATTTATCATGATCATTCTACAGTAACTCTCACTTTTCATTCCATTTTCAAATGTTTTGTGATGTTGGGAGTTCCCGGCGCTGGTAAATGACAGTTAACGGTATTCTGGGCTGTTTTTCTCCCAAACTGGAGCTGCTAAGGATGTCAATCCACAGTAGAGAAAGGGTACATAACTATTTCTAATATAAAAGGATGCGAGTTAAGGATGGGAGCCGGGATGCCGGTGGCATCACAGAAATGTGAACGCTTCCATATTAAATGTATGAAACTGGTACCCGTTCTGATGCGTCACAACTCAACACGACAGACAAATGTGAACCGGGCTTAAGCTGTATCATTTCTTCATGGTATCTTATCCGCTCCCCTTAGCTTTAGTGGAAGCGGTAGTCCCGTAGCTTAGTTTCGGCGTCACTCACAGCTTTGCTGCTTCGCAATATTGCTAGTGGAAAAGCAGCATTAAATGAATATTAAGTTTTGTACTCACTCTATCGAGAGCTTCGGCTGATTCTCGCAGTGAAGCCATGATGTGACATATGACCTCGGCGACCGTCTGCCGAAGGGCGACCGGGTTGCTCATGGCAAGGAATAGATGGCCGACATTGTCTACTGACACTTCTACCAAGAGATCAAAATGTTCGTTTTCCTGTAAATAGAAAAATATTCCATGACGGGTGTATTTGAAATTTATAAAACATTTATAAACTCTTATACGCTCTTTTCTTGAACATAAAACACTTTCGGATTTATTTACATATATTAAAGTGAGACATTTGAGTTTTAACAGCATATTTTTTTACTACGTTAATGTCATATCGACTGGTTCATTAACCAGCCAACGTGACGATGATAAGGTTTTATGACTGTTACTCTCGAAGGCCTTGTTTATGGACGCGCGGAGCGTACAGCAAAGACAGGACGATAGAACAAGGGCCGCGTGCACGAAATCGCTTTGCGTTTGCGCGTATATCCGCGCCGCTTTATTGTCCACGTAAACCGCACGTCATGCGCACGCTTTCGTCAATTGACGATTGCAACACGAACGGCAACATCGCGTTAGCCGCTCATCATGCGTTCGTTGCCCCTCCGTGGACACAGTTTTGAAGGTTTCTACGCAAGATGCAAGCGTTCGTGTTGAAATCGTCCATTGACGAAAGCGTGCGCATGACGTGCGGTTTACGTGGACAATAGGCCTTATCCATAAACGAGGCTGAAGTGTCCCTGGCTCAGGAGCCGGGAATGTATAGGTACCTCCAACGCCTTGATGTAGGCCATCACCCACTCGCCTAGCGTGGGAGTGCCGTGCCACTCGTACATCCACCGGTACAGGCAGCAGAGCGAGGCGCGCAGGCCGGCGCCGGCGGGGCCGTTGTCCGCCTGCTGCACGAGCCAGCGCGCCGCCGACAGCGTCTCCTCGTGGTTCAGCCCGTCGAGTATCACCAGCACGATCGACGTCGCCGGGCACGCGTCCGACTCTGCACCGACAAACGTCACGTTACAACTACAACATTTTATTTATTTCAATACAGCAACTATTCTAACTGGTTGACCTATTACAATAGCGCCTTAACTAATTCATTTGACCTAATTATTATACTTGCACAAGACACACAGACATACTTTAACAAATTCGGACATTGGACAATAAAAACGATCGAACGAGAGTAAGCTACGGTAGCCTAGTGGTTCAGGCATGCGGCTGTCAAGCGGCGGTCGTGGGTTCGAATCCCAGCTCGTACCAATGAGTTTTTCGGAACTTATGTACGGAATTACCGTTAGCTTTTCGGTGAAGGAAAACATCGTGAGGAAACCGGTCTAATTCCAATAAGGTCTAGTTTTCCCTCTGGGTTGGAAGGTCAGATGGCAGTCGCTTTCGTAAAACTAGTGCCTATGCCAAATATTAGGATTAAGTGTCAAAGCAGACCCCGGGCTTCTTTAGGGGCACAACCGGGAATAATAACGCTAGGAGGATGATGGACAATAAAAACGATCACTTTGGTGTGGAACATGTTCGTTTCCAGCTGGAGCGGTGGGTTGCACACACAGATGTATGAATATATCGGACATTAGAGAGATCGATTTGTATTGAGTACGCCTGTCGCAAGTTCATTATCACACACAAAGCACAAGTAATTGACAAAACAAAGCACGCACACATCTAAAGCACACACTTGTATACCTACGACAATACACGCGCATCATATCAGGCATTTTGGGAAGAACCGTAATATTCTCTGCGATCAGCACGCGTGCACACTCGTTAACAACGGACGGTGAACTAGCGGCCGAGTATGCCCATTGAGCTAACAACTGCGACGCGGCCGCCGGCGGCTTGTCCTCTCTCCAGTATTCTATTTAGATGCACCAAACCGTCTCTAAACGTAAGCGATAGAATGACAGCTGCCGGCGCCTTATTTAACGTTGATTGGTCCGTAATAGTCCTAAGTCTACTTACGTCGGGAATTCCCAACGGCAAAGAGATTAAAAATCTATTTTGCGTAAATAAGAATGGTATCGAGGAAAATTGGATGAAATATTAAACCTTAGTATTAATTTTCAGACGCTGAGAAGGATAAAACATAGAGAAAGGAAGATATTACAGTTAGCAGTAAACATGTATACATTCTAGGTGATTCTCGACCGTATTGCTTAGAGATAAGGACGAAAAGTATACGAGTATACATGTGTAGGTACGATGCTGACTGTACAAGTAAAAAAAAATTGAGTCGTCTTCAATAAGCTCTACCTGGGTCATTCTACTCAAGAATGCATATTTTGTACGACACAAGATATAAATATATATTTTTTTGTACTCGACGATTAAAATATGTGTATTAAGATTTCATAGAGAATACTGCAACGTCACTCTTTTCATAGTTGTAGTCCATGTTACTGTCGAAACAATCGAAATAACTACTTTTCGATACGCTCCAGACAACTAAAATAAATTCGACCAATCACGTGGCTGCTTTACTGAACTGTAATGAATTGGACCAATAGAATCGCTTTGATGTCGTACGCTCGTTGATGTCTTTTAAGATATCAACAAGCGTACGAGCGATGAGCTGCACTTCGTTTCAACAGTATCGAGTTTGTTTAATTAGTTCAGTTGACTCGTAGAAAATTAATTTTAATGAACTCGTACAAAAAGTATTGTTCACAATAGTGTTATAATCAAGCTTTTTAATCTCTTACCTTACTTAGGCCACTCAGCAAGCTTCGTGGCCTAAACACGGTACTCGACTAAAAAGCTCTCTATTATAACACGATTGTGAAAAATACTATTTCATGGCTTCTTATTGGTCTATTTTTCGGTGGCACTATCTGTAATATTCAGTGAATGTTAAAATATATAGAACACGAGCTCCTAACAAATTTCTACCCAAACTCGTACCCAAAACACGGTATGCGCATAGTCAACTACGTATCCAATCACAGCTACCCAAAATGTCAGCCTATTTTCAATTACCAAACACAAATGGATGCGATTGGTCAATTTAGGAATACATTGTTGTGATCAAAGAATTTGTACTAAAGCATAGAAACCACGTTAAAATAAGAGCTTGGTAACATCTATCTTATTCACTTGCGTAAATCTATAGTTGGCCTAAGAGGGAATGAGACTACAATCCCTATTCAGTTTCACATTTTCGTAGGTTGTCACTAAAATCAACTCGGGCAAATGTCAAATGGATGTAATTGGATGTAATTTAATCCAGCAAAATGCAATATGTCATCATTGTTTGGTAGAAGGTGTCATTACCTTACAACTTGACTTGGTCGTATCATATTACTTCCAAAACATCGCGGCTCCTGTGTGTGAAAATAATTTATTTCGGTGTTATTCCACCGAGAATGTTTGAAAAAATGTATTGTTCATGTTTGCGAGACTTGATTGTTTCCTGTGATAAAATGTATTGTGCCATTGATGGCTGTAAATCCCATACAAGAGGGACATAAATAAACCATGGAGCAGTTTGCTTGTATTGGTAAGTTTCTATAGATTTTGATTTTATTCATGGAAGGAGCTCACCTAAAATTAATAATAGTAATTGGTAATTTATGTAAATATCATTATCTGTTCAATTAAAACAAGATTGTGCATGAAAATAAGACTTTTTCGGATAAGTAGAAGAGGTTATGTTTTTCCCATAGTGATGTAGTTTTTTTTATCGACCTCGGCACAATAACTTATCGACTTAATAATAATAACTCAACTTTTTGATTTTAGATTTCCAAAGGACGAATATGTTAAAAGGAATGGATACCACACGTGTAAGAAGGAGAATCTGACATGGAAAAACAGTCATTTTTATTTCAAACACGTCACCAGATTATTTGTACCAAATGTAAATTTAAATGGAAGCGACTGGAAGCAGACAGATTTTTCACAAAATTGAATAGAAACGTGTTCCTTAAGAAAAATAAGAAGTTTTAGCCATAACTATTTTATTGAAGGCGGATTAAGTTTGACTAAATTAAAAATGGTCTTAGTATAAAATTATTCTTTCATTTCCCATAAGTAGTAGCGGCCAGGCAGTCCTGCATGACGTACTGCAAATGAGTGCGATATTATAAGATTGTGACAGGGATATGAATGACCTTGGTTTTGCAGGACGCCACGCATCCAGGTTGACAAAAGCTACTTTGGTTTTTGCTACTACAGTAGAGTCGCATCAGTCCGTCACTCCAATAGCCGGCTATGTCGATTAATCCGGCACACTCCACCCGCACCTCCTTCACCGGCCTTTACTTCTCTTTCTCTAGCTAGACGCTTGCTCTCTTTTTATTAGTTATGACATTTCTATTCAATCTACTAATCCAAACATTCCAAAATTCCGGGATTTTCTAGTTTTTAATAATGCCGGGTTAGTTAGACTCTACTTTTCTTTTTGCCTTCTCCATAAACATATTTTTTTCACACAGTGAATGTGAATTATTAAAATCTAAATTTATAATTTGGTTGACTAATTTATCGATATAAACAGTCGACACTGTACATCCCCAGCGCAGGAACAAACTTGTGACAACCTTCCAAATTAAGGAATAACAAATGCATATACATCTCTTTCTGACGCGTTAGTACGTCGTACGAAAGTAGGGGAAAGGTATACGTATCTGCTACCTATTTTAACCTTAGGGGCTTGGTTGTGATTAGCCGTCGTGCGTCATGTCGGACGACAGCCATGTGACAGTGACAACGAAAACGGATAATTGTTGAATGGTTACATGCAACAAGAAGCAACGTTCGCGTGATATTTATTGTTTCAGAAGTAGGGCTGAGTCGCGAGGGAAAATACCAAATTATTTATTACTAGCGACCCGCCCCGGCTTCGTACGGGTTTATATGTATAATGCAATTAATACCTGCATGTTTTATACATATAAACCTTCCTCTTGAATCACTCTATCTATTGTTAAAAACCGCATCAAAATCCGTTGCGTAGTTTTAAAGATCTAAGCATACATAGGGACAGACAGACAGACAGACAGACAGCGGGAAGCGACTTTAAAATATAAAAATAAATATTTGCTGACAATCTTACACAAATCAACCTAGTCCCAAACTAAGCAAAGCTTGTACTATGGGTACTAGACGACGATATAGATACTTATATAGAGAAATAAATACTTAAATACATAGAAAACATCCATGACTCAGGAACAAATATTCCTGCTCATCACACAAATAAATGCCCTTACCGGGATTCGAACCCAGGACCTCTTGATTCGTAGGCAGGGTCACTACCAACTAGGCTAAAGCGGTCGTTGTTTTATACTATGTAGATGTAGTGATAGTGAATTATTTTTATTTACAATATATTACAAGTAGGCCACACGGTGGGTGAGCAGAGATACGCAAACATTGCTATCTATATTTTTACCCAACTGCCGAAGGAGAGGAGCTGCTTTTACATATGGATATATTCCTAATTACAACATAATGATAAGTCTTCGTTTGTTTACGAAAAATTCGGTACCGTGATTAGTACCTAATGGGATCTAAATTTCAAGTTCCTGTAAATAAAGTTACTTTATTTAACTTTAATGACCAAGCATCGGAGTTTTTATCGCAAGGTTAGACGTTAGCGAGCTATGGAGTCAACATTAGCAATAAAATTTACGAGTGCTGCGACTGCGACTTTTTCCATATTTTCTGATGATCAAATATCCACTTGTGAATAATTGACACGTCTGGAATCATCAGTGAATGACACATGGTACATACAATTCAATTTAATAATCGGTCAGTACATGACATTAGGTCTATCGCATAAAATAGTTAAAGCTGTCTATCAGTTTGTAAACTAATAGAAAAATAATTTTATTATTAATTTGAATCCGATTTTTAATCACGATCGCTATAAAGACATTTAGAATTAAATAAATGAGTATGAGTATGAATTCGAGCTGGATTTTATTGCTAATATTTAAATGTATCAGTCACATTTTTGAAAAAGGAAATATAACCAAAACATTTATTTGCAATGAAATGTAAAGAACAAAGAACATCCCTTTTTTTGGCATGCCATTTCGAATCGTTTCGTTTCTAACGCACTGCTTCATTCCAAATTACGTTTCTAATACGATGTGTTGGAAATCTAAAAACATTTTTTTTAAATTTTATAGTTAGAAAGGCATCGATAAAAACTACACAATATTGATAAGATATTCAATGGTTAAAATAGAAACCAACTTATTAAAAAAAGTAACGATGTCTGTTGGCATAATACCATCCCTATACAAAATGTGATGATAGCAGTAAAATCAAAATAATATGTTTTGCGCTGTATTAACTTGTGAAAAGTGATTCCATCTTTTTTGTTGTGCTTGTCCGAACACACCATTTTACGGCACAACATATTATGCATAGGTATTTATTGAAACCGAACATTTGGTTTATTTAACAGTTTGACACGGTGGCCATGTTCGAACTGAACGGGCTGCCAGGCATCCTTTTTAATCCCCGCCTATAAGTGCATCCTTTTTGTGGGGCCACTTTTCGGCGCTAGTTAGACTTCTAGATATTATCGTTCACTGGTAATATTCCATATTTTTCATTATATTTTATCCTGTACTGAATTTTTTATTCAAACCGTAGCCAATTAAGCTAAGTTTTATACCATCATTTTGTGTCCCTTGCTTACAAAAAAATCCGGCTAAGTGCGAGTCGGACTCGCGCACGAAGGGTTCCGTACCATTATATATAAAAAAACAATTTTATTCTGTTTTTAGTTAAAATTTTAGCTGGAACTATCACGGTATCAGTGAGATACAGCCTGGTGACAGACAGACGGACCGACAGCGGAGTCTTAGTAATAGGCTCCCGTTTTACTCTTTGAGTACAGAACCCTAAAAACCACTACCAAGCGTAATATATTTTTCAAAATACACCGTGTCCAATAAGTTCGAATACACTTTTTCTAGCGCTGGTTTGAAAAAAACTAGGCAACTTTCAGACAGTTTTGTCATTATAATTTGAAATTTATATTGTCATGAACAAATAACAATATGTAAAAAATATTTATCTAGCGTCGTTAACTTTAAATCCATGATGAAGCAATTCCGGGAACCTATTATCTCAAAATTTCTTAAGGGCGATAGCGTGAGTGCAATTTTTGCGGCGTTGAAACCTTTTGGAATGAAGCGTAACCTAGTTTATACTACAATTAGAAGATACAGTCGCCATCACATACATAGGTACACTATAGGTGTTCAAAAATATCGGCACATGCACCCTAATGCTTTGAAAATAGAGGTGTGTTCCGATGTTTGTGACGTGCTTGTTTGCTCCGATGTATTTGATGGCGACTGTACAAGGAGACCTCCACATTAGAAGACCGAAAGAGATCTAGTCGCCCGCGTTCAGCAAGAACGGATAGGGTCGTGAAACTCGTGAGAGAGCGTCTCCGCCGGAAAAAACACCGTCCGATCCGAAAATTAGCTGCAGACTTAAATATTTCAAGAGGATCAGTACACAGCATTTTGAGAGCGGACCTCGGGTGTCACGCTTACAATAAAAGAAAAGTACAAGGCATTTCCGAAGCTACGAGTATAACGAAAAAAAGATTAGCTCGATCAAACACCATACTTTCCTGGCACGCGGGGGATGAATTCGTTTTTTCGGACGAAAAACTCTTCGTATTAGGGCAACCTCTCAATGTTCAAAATGATCGTTTGTGGGCAGCTAACATCCAACATATTCCAGATAATCAGAGGAATGTGCCAAGATTCCAGAGTGCACCATCAGTGATGGTTTGGGGACAGTTTGTAAGCGGGGTAAACTTCCTTTGGTATTTATCGACAAAGGGGTAAAGATCAATTCTGATTACTATAAAACAGAAGTTTTGGAAAAAAATTTTGCTCCAAACGTAAAAATGTTGTATGGAATCGATTACTATTGTTTCCAACAAGACGGGGGGCCTCCCACACGGCAAACGCAGTTCATGCGTGGTGTCAGGCCAATTTAACGGATTTCTTGCCAAAAAATGAATGGCCCCCGAGTTCTCCGGATTTAAATGTACTGGACTTTTTTGTATACATCACCAACACCACCAATAAATGGCAAGGCGTGGCGCAGGACCGGTCAGAGTGGCAGAAGCTGGGGGAGGCCTTTACTCGCGAAGAGGTCCACCAAAATAGTTAATAAGATAAGATAAATTATGTTTTTAAATTAATAGAATAACCAGATTAACTTATACATATATAGTGTTAAAGTGTTAAGGTGTGGAATTACAAGGCTTATATATGCTCTCGAAACTTAATAACTACAAAATAAAGAATTTGGAGCATTTCAAAAAAGTTATCGTACACATTTGGGACGAAATGCCGATGGAGGCAGTGCGTGCCCCGCGTGCGACGGATTCGAAAAACGTTTGAAGCTGGTGATGAAGGTTAAAGGCAGAGTTATCCCAAAACATTTTTTGTGAATATTGTATATAAGAATATCTTTCATGAAATATAGTTTTTATTGCAATTGTTATTAAGACTTTGTTTTAATGAGAGTTTGAAACTGTATGCGAACTTATTGGACACGGTGTAAATTCACTTTCATCCCAAACGTGATGCCAGGCGAGACATTTTTTTTTGTTAAAACAATGTGGGGGAAAAGGTGAAAGGTTAGTTCGTGACTCGCGAGTTGGCTCACTAAAATTAGACTAAAACCAGTCCACGTTACCTATCAGATATTCTGGTATCCAAATATGGTCTGGAACAGGCTACTTACATATCTTTATCTCGGGTATTATGGTCTCATGACCGTCTAGCTTTAGTTAATAGAAGTATTAAGTCGTCTGTACATTTATTTTTATCCGCCCTGAACGATTCAATCACTGATACTGATGTTTTAGAGAGGATACACCTGGCGACTTATTGCAGCGATACAAACAAACGTTTGTGTAAGACAAAGACAAGTCACTGGACATCAACTTCATACTGTAACTAGAGTAACTACACACAATCACTCCCGTAAATGTATATATGTTAAACGTACAAGTATTCACTGCTCCCAATAATTAGCCATCACATATTATTGATTTCTCTATATATAGGTCATTCGCTCATACTAGGAACGTAAGGTAAGAAACTTGCAGTCCGGGAGCGGAGAGAATTTCATTTCAACAAGAAACATATTTCCAATAAAACACAAGAAGCCCGTGAATGCTGCGTAATAAATAAGGGCTTGTGCACAAATCGCGCGAGGTTTTTTTCATTCGACCTAATTGTAAGATAATAGTATTTTATGCAACTGTTGTATAAGAAGGGTCTTAAAACGCGAGTGGCGTGGGTTGCGATGCGAGTCTTTGCGAGCATCTCAATTAAAGACGCCACGAGCGTTTTTAGACCTGTGAGGAACGTACACTTTTGTCTTCACAAACACGAATAAAATCTTAATAAGGCTTGTTCACGAAATAAAGTAGCCACCAAAAGTTGGGCCTTCATAATTATATAGAAAGTTTTTGTTATGCCAATGCATGATATTTTGACACATGTATTGTTAAGTTGAAGATAAATTTATAATATATGTCATTGACTAGATAAAATCAAGATGCCGAGGATAAATGAAAAAACTCGTAAATTAATTATAATATCCTACTGTACAGAAAAGGGTATTTCGATGCGACAACTCGCAAAACGGTATTAATTATCTAAAGATGGTGTACGAAAAGTAATTATAAAGTTTGGGGAATTTAATACTCTAGGTGATCTACCTTGGTTGCGGTCGCAGAAAAGGCTGCGTGAAGCCAAAATTGGACACAGACATAGTAGCGTCTTTCCGTCAAAATCCATCGGCCTCTATTCGCGATGTAACCAAAAAGTTAAAAACATCGGTCGGGAACGTGCAAAACGCCAAAAAGAGAAATAATTTACAGACCAAGAAGAAACAGAAAATGCCGAAAAGGACTGCTGCCCAGCTTGAAACAGCGAAATCTCGAGCTAAAGATTTGAACAAGTTTTTAATTCAAAATAACGACCGATGCATTTTAATGGATGACGAAACATACGTAAAAAAAGACATGAAAACGTTACCGGGGCCCCAGTTTTACTCGTGTGCAGCTGGCGAGGACATTCCAGAAGAACATAAGTGCGTTGCTTTTGAAAAATTCGCCCAAAAAATCTTTGTATGGCAAGCTATTTGCTCATGCGGGCTTAAAAGTACGAGCTTTTTCACTACCGGTACAATAAACGGATATGTCTACCGACAGGAGTGTATTAAAAAGCGAATTCTGCCCTTATGTTGGAAACATACACGTCCTCCAATATTTTGGCCTGATTTAGCTTCTGCTCATTACGCTCAAGCCACCTTAAATTTGCTTGATAACAAGAATATTAGTTATGTCGCGAAAAACATTAACCCACCAAATTGGCCAGAACTTCGCCTGATTGAAAGGTATTGGGCAAATATCAAATAATAACTGCTCAAGAAGGGGGCAGTGGCCGACAATGAAGCTGATTTCAAAAAAATATGAAACGCAGTCTCTCGTCAGTTCACAAAAAAATCAATAAATACGCTGATGGCAGGCATTCGAAAGAAAGTCAGACAGTTCGCCAACTTTTAGGGTTTTTACAAAAAATTGTATTGTACATTCTTTTTACATTGTTTAGTGATAATTGACTGTTTTTTGTTTGAAGGGGTGTGAGAAAAACAAGATTTATTTACATTTTCTTATGGCTACTTTATTTCGTGAACAAGCCTTAGTCTAGGACTAATAGTTTATCATCTTTCATCTTTTCATTTTGAACTGTACTACATTACTAACGGAATAAAATAAATATTGAAGGGGCTCCCACACAACAAACGTGATTATTCTGCCGTTTTTAGGGTTCCTTACTCAATGAGTAAAACGGGACCCTATTACTAAGACTCCGCTGTCCGTCTGTCTGTCTGTCCGTCTGTCACCAGGCTGTATCGCATGATCCGTGACAGCTAGACAGTTGAAATTTTCACAGATGATGTATTTGTTGTTATAGCGGCGACAGAAATACACCGTGTCCAATATATTTGCATACAACTATAAAATTTCATAAAAATAACTACGCGATGCCAAATGACATGAAAAGTAAATTATATTTAAATAAAACTAATGACAAATAATTACAGTAAATGTTTTGGAATTACTCCGCCTTTAAGTTTCCGAACCAGGCTTAAACGTTTCTCAAACCCGTCACATGCGGCACGCACTACCTCCATAGGCATTTCATCCCAAATACGCTAGATACCTATATTTTTTTAATTTGTCCAAAATTTATATTTTATAATTATTCAGTTTAGACAGCATTTTTGTATGGTCGTACCATACAAAAAAATCCAAAGGATTTAAATCCGGAGAGCTGGGAGGCCATTCATTATTGGGTAAGAAATCATTTATATAAATTTGCCTCACACCAGGCTTGAACGCTGTTTGCGGTATGGGAAGAAGCTCCATCCTGTTGAAAAATATAATAGTCATCTTCAAACATGCGTTGCAGATTTAGAGCAACAACTTTCTCCAGAAGTTCCGTTTTGTAATACTCAGAATCGATTTTAACACCCTTATCGATGAATATCAAAGGAAGTTTGCCCTACTACACCAAGACCGCCAGGCCACATTTTATTGATTACTTTGCTGCAACCCAAAGTAATGCAAAATCTTGTTGCTTTATTTTAAAAGCTTTTAATATGTATAATAAAATAAAATAATGCAACAAATGCGTTACATTACCATGCAACGTAACGAATAGAAAAATAGGGATGGTACGGCGTTAGTTATGAATAAAAATTAATCACTGGTAATTTTACAAAGGTGACATCTAATATTATAAGAACCTCCATGACTATGACGTACCCTTTATAGGCATACGAAGTTGTTGTTTTAATAAGTAGGTATACTTTACTATACTACAATTAAAATTCACATGTATCAGCAAACAATCAATTCAAATTTACCTACATATTTAAACCAAATAAAAATTGTTCTGATTATTACTTGATTCATACAGTGTTATATATGGAAGTAGATACACCTATAACATACTCGTATCTTTTATTATTATTCAGTAATTACTTATTATCTATTATGTTCATTTTCTTACCTCTCGGCATCCTTCGGGCGTGCCGGGAGATAAAAAACGCGTGATTTGATTATTTATCATTGTTTTTGCAAGCCGCTGCGATACAATATCTTCTAGGTGTCTTTTTATTCATTTCAACAGAAACAATTCAACACACAAACAGACGAACGCGGCGGCACGTTCACTTTCGATATATTTACGTAAGCTTGTGCGCGCGAAGTAGCGAGCGTGCGCGTGCGATCCCATGCACAGCGCGGCAGCCACTGAATAGTACCCTGTTACCGGGCAACCGGCATGTACTTGTAGCGATGAACGTAAATCGCGAGTGAGCCTGGCAAAGCTTGGACTATGGGTACTAGACGACGATAAACATCTTATATAGATAAATAAATACTTAAATACATAGAAAACATCCATGACTCAGGAAAAAATATTTGTGCTCATCACACAAATAAATGCCCTTACCGGGATTCCAACCCGGGACCTCCGGCTTCGTAGGCAGGGTCACTACCAACTAGGCTACACGGAACCCTTCGCGCGCGAGTCCGACTTGCACTTGGCCGGTTTTTTTATAGATAACGGTACTGAACCCTTCGTGCGCGAGTCCGACTCGCACTTGGACGGTTTTTCAAGCACACCGTGGTAATACATTATTGGCCTGTACTGTACTCACATACGCATACTTACATTGTGAGTTAAAGAAAAGCTTGTAATCAGCTAACGAGTCAAATCAGCTGTAATGCTACTACATAGTTAGGTACGATCGATTTTGCATATAGGTCGCAGCGTACCTAAAATGCACTCGTGTGTGATGGACTCGAACGTGTACCGAGTGTTTTACCTTCTGGTTAACGCATTTCATTCTACGCAAATAATGTTTAAATTAAGTTATTTTATATAAGTAATGATTTTTAAACGGTGGAAATAATTCTCATAAACTGAGTAGGTGTATGCTATAACATATTTGTACGTCTTTTTTTTTTTTAACGTTGGGTAAATGCCTTTTCTCAAACTTGCAATGAAATGTTGACATGACTTACTTCAAATTAGGTCCGGAAATACTACGTATCCGGTGCGACTAGTGAAGATGATATGTAAAGGAATTTCATACAACCTTACACACCTAGGCCTGCAAAGCAACCGTCTTTTGTTTATAAACGTCAAATTGTGACAGAACGTCTTGGCATTCAACCACCAAAAAAAAGAAAAAAGATTAGGACTTATGTTAATGTCACCGGGTAAAACGTTGCTTCAAACAGGTTAAAAAAAAGTTTGAAACGTAAATTGAAAAAAGTTTTATTTTCTTATTGGCCGGATCTGTCAATAGTTTGTAATTATTTTGAAACTTTCTAATAAAAGCCATCGATTTCGAAATGAGTTCGGACGAAAATTATATGGAATTGAACTGTACGCCTCCGGAATTGCGAGCAGAAGTAGCCATGAATAATTTACTGTCCCCGAAATTAAAAGTTAGGTACATGCCGGCGTATTTCATAAAAATTATAAGTGTTTTCTTTGTTGTAGTGCCTCGTCATGTAACTATAAACTAATACTTAATTTAGGGAATAAGCGGAATAATTATTAGTAAGAAATGTGGGACACAATTATAGGTGTTTAGTGTTAGGTGTCACAATTAATGATGTGACAGCACTGACAGCTATCAAACACGTATTATTTAGTTGTGTTAACCTACGAATAAAACAAATTGACTACTTTTTATTTCATTGCGAGTTTGAGAAAAGCACTATACAAATCTCGGCGAGAAACGGGGTTGCCGGCCGCGTATCCCTATCTATATCTACTTGGCCTGCAACCCTTCGTTTCCCGGCCTCTATAGTAATGTACTATTACGCATCCCGTCCTGTCCGGGGAGGCAGAACGGGTATGACGGACTAACCGAAGCTGGACTACCGTCTAAAACCACCAATGAGTTCCGGCGCCGCCTTGTAAAGTGGAGCGTCGCAGGATCGCTCCTGGCATTCAACTGCGTACGATAACATATTTGTAGGTCTGCTAGATGTACCTACCTTAGAATTTTGATGGTCGGTAAGTGAGTCAGTGATAAAATCGAGGAACTTGCAATAATTCTTAAACTACTGTAATATCCTCTCCTTCTATGTAATGCCCTCTTTCTTGGTCACTGAAAATGTAGGCTTCTAGGTTTTTCCACAAGTAAGTTACAGTGGGGTCGAAAATGGCCCGAACGGCTTCGAGAAAAAGGGAAAAAAAAATTGTTTTTTTACTCGGCTTGTCGGGGGCACCGTTCGGAGCGTGTACTCAGACCGTACACTTATGCACAACGGGCAAAATGTGAAAATCGCAGAAATTACACTAGAACAATTTTTTATTCAATTTTCGTTTTATCATTAACTTTTATAAAATTCAACATCAGAACTTCCCAGTGGTTCATAATACATATAAAGCACATGCAATAATTGCTCGAGTGTTTGTATGTATTTTTATTTACTTGTACTTATATTTACAGGTAATTAATGCCGAGCGAGCTCCCCTCAAAGCGTGGTCCAAATTAATGATTTGAATGCGTTGCTACAGGAACACAGCCAGAAACACGAGCATCATTATGTTGGTGCAACGTCTGGATTACTGCGCAGATACAATCAAGGCTATAATATAGTTACAGCACAAAGGCATGACTTGATTGATAACTAACCTATACTAATAACATAATTGTATATTGTGTGTGTAATATTGTTTGTAACGTTGTACGTTTGTATGTAGGGGGTAATAATGTATAAGGGGGTATAGAATGGACTTTATAATACCCCGCGGCTTTGGCTGCCTTCTATGCAATAAGAGTAACTGACGTTTACCTTTGCCACTATTAGCTATTCTGATATTTCTGACTGATTTGAAATAGAACACAGCTGGTGAATGTACCTTACCAGAAAAGGAAAACGGAGCCTTTATAGGATCACTTTCTGTCTGTCTGTCACCAAACTTCTGGGCTAACGCAATCAAAAGATATGGCCACTTAGGGATTCAAAACTATTTTGACACTTGCAAGGGAATCAAAACCTATAGGTAGAGTAGGTACTTCTCGTTGACCTAGAATCGTGAAACGTGGCAAAAAGGACTTATAGTTATAGCACAAGTAAAGTGGAGTCTAGAAACCGCATTTTTTTATTTGCATCACAAATAATTTACGTTAAAAACAAAGTTTTAACCGACTTCAATTAATTACTCCGCCAAGCCACATGAACATTTCCACATTTAATTTCCAATTTACCACATGAACTGATTTCCGAGAGCAAATACGTTGATTATTAGCAGTGATCGGATCTAGGATGCAATTTCCCGGGGTTTAAGTTCGTAATATTAAGGTGGATATGACTTACAATCCCGCGACTTTTTTTGTTACCTATCTTTACAAAAAGGTAAATAACTTTTAATTTTAAGTAGTTTACAGTATAAAATTAACAGAAAATGTAATAACAACAAAAATGTTTACAGTACCTACTGCATAGAAGAACCGAACGTATCTTTTATGTATTTTTATTATTCTTATATGTTTACCAGGGTATACAAGAAAAAGTAATAATTGTTATTAGTTCACTATCACTATTTCGTTAATCCTATCACCAGGACGGATAGCATGGATGGGCCTTATTACGCGATAAGTGATAGGATAGAATCTGCCGTCCCTGGCTGACACCGTTCGATAGAATGAGACGACGCGCTTATCCTATCACTTATCGCGTGATAACGCCATCCATGCTACGGGGCCAGGGCTCGAGCTTTTAGTGCCGATGACGTTGCACTGCACCGCACATAGGATGCCATCAAATAGTCTTTTCGTATACAATTACCACTTATCAACCTCTTTTATTAAATGAAATGGCCACTTGAAATGAGCAGTATATAATGTCTTGACTGACATTGTCATTCAAATCGAGCCCTGCTTATCACATTCTCAACTTATCGACAAATAATAATAATTTCAGTTATAAATACCCATTATTAGACAATTCTAGTGTGCTTTAAATGTGCAAATATTAAGTGACGTATTTTTTTAAATTACAATAGCCCATTTCCCAAAATCCCAGGAGATCCGAGACACATCCACGATAAACATAACGTTTGAGGTCGTTCACCCCAAATTGCATCCTAGATCCCATCACTGCTTATTAGAGAAAAAAACCAAATCGCTGTGTATGGGCCGATAATATTTGAGGACTTCCGTCAATTCCTCAAGGATCTCAGAATCAATCACCTTTGGCACTTCTTTGTTTGCTATTTCAACTGAATGATATCGGAATCGGTGACGTACTTTTATAGTTTGAAGTACATCATTGACAAGTTCCACAAGCCATCTGTGGTCTTCATCATCACTTCCACTTCACTAAATTTATGATTTCCGGATGTAAATACACGAGTTATAATAGAAAACACCGAAATTACTACACGCGTGCCTTATATATTTGAGGAGTTCCCTCAATTCCTCATGGTTCCCATCATTCAACTGGAGTTTTGAAAACAATGGGACCAACCTGGAAGCATATACTTTCAATTAAAAAAAGAATGGTACGAATCGGTTCATAAATGACGGAGTTCTGAGGTAACACACATTAAAAAAATAAAAAACATACAACCGAATTGAGAACCTCCTCCTTTTTTTTTGAAGTCGGTTGAAAAAGAGTCTCTACAAGAAAAGGCGGGTCCAAATTTTAAAGTGAGGTGAAAGTATTTATAAGGTGTATCGTATGAGAGGGCTTCATTGACACAAGCTAAAACAGAATTTTTATTTGTTTTACGGCGTTAGTTTTCGATCCCGGTAAGGGCATTCATTTGTGTGATGAGCACGAATATTTGTTCCTAAGTCATGAATGTTTCCTATGTATTTAAATATTTATTTATCTGTACATATAAGTATGTATATCGTCGTCTTTCATATGATTTCCCATTTGGCCTACTAACTAGACTTAAATTTTTTGCCCCCCCTCTTATCCGTCCTTTTTTATAATATAAAAATTAAATATATATCTTTAAATTTCATTTTCCATACACGTGGATTAGCTTTGTTTACAACTATTCCAAATTTCAAATTGATAGCCTTAGTAGCTCCTCAGATATTTAACTTTGTGACAGACAGACGGACGGAGTCGCACCATAAGGGTTCCGTTTTTCCCTTATTGGTCCGGAACCCTAAAAATGCTCGCAGATTACGTTTACCCGAAAGGTAAAACCAATACACAACGACTGCGTCAATGGGGAACTTGCATGGGACTTCAATTTCGAATAATTTGCGCTTAATCGATGCGGATATATGTAGAGATATCATACAATAGACAAAAAAAATAAAAATAAACTATTGTATTAGTTTTATCTCACGTTAAAATGACGAAATTTTTTATTTTATTTTTTCGATAAAATAACAACAGTTACACAGAATATTAAATTAGAAATTATATTTTTCTCAAAAATGGCCCGCAAAGTGAACATAACTCGCTACATATTGGAAGGTAAAGTGTATAGTTGAAGGCCAGATCAAAATTAAAAAATAAAAAACATTGCAGGCCGCCTGGAATGTTACATATGAATTCCTTTATTTGTCGAGTACCAAACTTTTTAAAAAGTAGAAACTGGCATATAAAAGACGGCACAGGTCGTATTCAGCCAAATCAAGTCGTATTTTTCTGTTGCAAACGCGACATTTTTGTATGTGTCATAAAAAGATTGCGTTTTTCGGTGGAAAAATACACTTGCGATTCTGTTTAAAAAAATATGACGTTTAATTTTATGTCATTTGCAGTATCCTCAATTTGTATTTAATAATAACGCTTGATTTAAATTTAGTCTTTTTTATTCCCCCATTTTTGAGAAAAGCACTATATTAGCCTCAGCCGGAATGGCAATTGCAGGCTTCGTATTATAATTAAACGGACTCGCAAGCTCGTCCGTTTAAACAAAATACTCAGCCTGCAATTGTCTCCTTCCCGGCCACGGCAATAATGTACTATTGTATGACAAGTATAGACTTAAACGCAAATTTTGTGGAGATAATTGCAAGTTAATGACTTACTCCATAGTAAACGCGCCGAGAATATATGCTGTAACGTCATAGCTCATACATAGCATAAGCCCGTTTAATATAGAGCGTTTTCGGGGGGTGCCGGCGCGTGCAGATTTCAAATGCATAAAACATCAGAAAAATATATCATAAGAAAGTTTTAATGCTACCGTTGTTTTAATGCTGGATTAAACTTTTGATTTTCGTAATAAAATAAAAAGATGCAAGTTCCCTATTGCTCATACTTACATGAAGTTGATAAAGTCACAGATTTGGGAATAACAAAAAAAATAAAAAATTATGTTTATTCCACATGTAAACTCAGTTATTAAAAAAGCGTCATAATCCCTCGGCTTCATTATAAGGAATACAAAATCATTTGGGAACGCAAAAACCAAGATATTCCTTTACAATTCCCTGGTGCGTATGTACACTTGAGTACTGTGGGGTAGTTTGGCGTCCTCATTACGCAGTTCAGTCTTAGAATAGACCGTATCCAAAAATGTCTGAAAGTGATAAACCACAAAGCGTACTCTGCCGGCGTTGCAAAAATAATTAAAGGTACACACGTTTGTTTTTTTTTTAATGAAAACCGTAGGACACGGATGAGAAACGCACTTGGTTTAATATTTTTATCAAAAATCTTACGTGGAGACATAAATTGCCCGAAGCTATTAGGGTGAATTGCAAAAAAATTTGTACATAGTTAAGAGCCTTAATCTAATCTACGCTTTAATTTTTTTCCATTGTGTAACGGCAATTACCCATACATTTTATATGGGTAACTTTCGTTACACAACGGAAAAAAGTTAAAGCATAGATTAGATTAAGGCCCTTAATTATGGACAAATTTTTTGCAATCCACCCAATATCTAAATTTAAATTAAGAGTACCTTTCAGATACCCGCGATTACTCCGAAGAACTGTCCTAGGCTCAAACTCCCCCGTTCCAAGGCCATCGAAGCTGCACAATCATTAAGAAATTGATATGTTTAGCACTGCTTTTCACAAGCTCAGGCACCAGACCCACGAACTAAACATGTAGTTATTGTTTGTTTAAAATATTTCACAGTAGTAATAGTATTAAGTATTAATGCTTTTTTACATAATATCTTGCTTTGTTTTTTAGGTTTTTTATGATTTGTTTTTGTACCCTCTTCTATTATGTATGCAGTGATTAGTTTACCGACTTTTATTCGACACTACACTCTAAGTTAAAAATGGTACCTATATGTACGAGTATGTATACTCTAAGCGTTACAATTACTGATGAACCAAACAAATAAATAAAATAAAAGTGTGGTCAGTGGTACTCACGTGGGTCGAAGATGAAGGAGTGGAACTTGTCGAGGACAGCCGTGATGAGCTCGTGTCGGAGCCCGCTGTGCACCGAGCTGACCACGCGGTGCAGGAATTCCTCGATCGACTGCAGCAGCTCCCATAGCTGCTCATCGGTGCCCGTTGTGCGAGCTGGTATAAGTAAATTAAATACCCGTTTAAGTAAAATAGCTACGCTATAAGGATGTTCAGCACGACTACCACAGGGCGGCCCTGGAGCTGTGTCGCGGCGAGATAGACTATCAGTCTCTTTCTAATAGAACGCTTAGAAAGGGACGGAGCGACTATGTCGCCGCGACACGGCTCGCGGGCCGTCCTGTAATAGCCGTACTGAAAAGCAAGTGAGAACCCTCTGAGTGGACGGGGAAGGCAGCACCCGAGTGGCAATTTCCGATTGTAAAGAGGTCGATAAAAGCAAGACGAGCTCAAGGCTCGTCCACTAGCTACCATCTAATACAACTACGTCGGTGGGGTATATAACCTGCCCAAAATACGCTCGTACCTTTGTAAGAAAGATATGTAAGCCACTTGAGAATGTACCAGCCCGGCTAGCACACTAGCAAAATGACGACTTTTATGCACATGTTTTATGTCCACAACCGACGTATACAATTTTACCGTAATGAGCTGACATGGTATACCGTCATCTACGTAAAATGTGACCATTTATATGTCTTGCACATAAAACTATTTTTTTACGTCTAATGCTAACATGCTCTTGATTTTGCACATAAAACTTGACGATATGAACCGTTGACGGACGAAATTTTATGTAGGTCACTCGAGACCCCGGATAAATTTTAACACTATGAAAACAATATAATTTTCGCAGGATTTCTCCGATTTCAGTCGCAACACATACGGTTTCAGTTTCAAAACTCCTATCATCTCCTGAAACAATGATCTAGCATTTTGAATTTTAGCTAGATCATGATTACTACCTAATAAATAACGCAATGATTAAGATTTTTTGCTTGTGTTGTAATAAAATATATTACACAAACTTACAAATATTATTGATTCAATTATAAACTTACATGTGTTTTGGTACTCGCTTCATCACTTAAAACCACTACGTCAAACTTTTTGCGGGGTGGGAGTAAAGTAAATAAAAACAAAAAACTATTATAACACAACTTAATACAGGAGAACAACTATTTAGTAAACTGTGCAGTGCCTATCATTACTCTTTAATTAGGTAGTATTATAATGGGCTTCTAACCATAGACTACTATTGAACGAATGAAATGAATGTAATAATTTTGCTACGTATATTTTACGCTATGGCATAAATATATGCTGCGAGGTTACCATGTTAGCTAAGTAACGTAAAAATGGGCACAATCATAAAGTTATACGTCCGAACGTAAATATATGTCCGATTAGTGTGCTAGCTGGGCAGCGAGTATTAGCAGTGGCGGATTTACACATTTGCCGCCAGTAGGCTATTAAAATTTTGCCGCCCCTACCCCTACTGACCTCTGCAATAAGCAATATTAAAAAAAATTGTCTATACATATTATGCTGTATTTTTTGCACATTCATTAACTACTCTTTCCCAAAGATCCCTAACACGACGGGTTTATCTTGTTTAGGTAGTTAATAAGTTGCTATTATTTGAAGTTGTACCTATGCCAAATTTCTTAATTTCTATAAAAAAAGGTCCGATAAGAGGGGGGGGGCAAAAATTAAAAATTTAGTTAGTAGGCCAAGTGGGGTATTATATGAAAGGGCTTGAATTGCATATTCTAAAACAGTTTTTATTTTCTATACTTGGTGGTAAAATGTTGAATAATACCCCCCCCCCCCCCCCTTATTTCCTAATTTTAAAATAATATATATCATTAATATTATCGTAAATATTACCGGAAAAGAATAACGAGACCTCTCTCTAGCGTATTTTTTTTATTCTTCACAAACCATTTAATATTTAAGTTTGTAATTTAATACTTTTGTGTTGAATTTTTTTCCTTCAATTTTGTATTTAAGTAATCTGAAAGTACCTACTACTAAATAAAAAAAGAATTAAGTATCGAAATTGGTTCACTTGATAAAGAATTATCTCTGAAAAACCAACATACATTTTTAAGTATGTACGGAACCCTCGGTGCGCGAGACAGACTCGCACTTGACCGGTTTTTTCTTTTTTTTGGTGCTACGGGTCAAATTGATTTATATGGCCTAAAGATCAATCGCTCCGATTTTCATGCTTTTAACACCATTTGCAGCATTTTGCTGAATTTCGGGGTGTACCGCTAGGACTATAATACCGTACGAACGCTTACCCTGCCTACCTAGCTATAAAAAAATGGGATTCCATTGTATTGCACGGAGCGTTTTATGACCTCAGTACCTAGTCTTTTGGGTTGAGGGCGAGTTTAATATCTAAAAACAAAAGGCCACCCCATTTGTTGACAATCTGTGTGGATTGTAAACAAATTTTAAGAAAGCACACTTAGTACAAAAAATATACATATTACACGTTGATTGAAATGCTTCAGTGGACCTAATAACATTTACGCCATACCTGGCCATAAAGTAGGAATTACCGCACGCTATGCGTGCGGAAAACCCCACTTCCTGGCCAGATAGAGACGTAAAATGTTGTACTCACCACGGGCGGTAATAAAGAAAGCCTCAGAGCGCATATTTATCGCACTTGCCTTCGGCTCGGGCGTCAAATACCTGCGATCTGAGACATTCTTTGTTTAACCGCCCTAGGTAAGTAATGTACTATTAGGTACCTATATAATAATGTTCTTTATTTTTCTGTTGGGAATAAAAAAAGTTTGGCCAAAATTTGCCGCTCCCTAAAATCTGCCGCCCTAGGCTTCAGCCTACTCAGCCTGCTGGTAAATCCGCCACTGAGTATAAGAACTAAACTCCAGTAATCGTTGAATCCAAATCGACAATACACAGTCGCTGTGGCCGGAATCGGTCAGAACATCTAATCATGTAAAAAAGACCCCTCTTGCATGTAGTTGTGGACTGTTCGAATAGGTATTTGTTTTGTTAGTGTTACAAATTTGAAATATGTAATGTAATGTCTATCCGAACAGATCATGCTTAGATCACTACTAGCCCCGATGCATATGTTTTCGTCTAGTCATAGGAGTTTTTTGGTTCTCCCATTTGTAAGGAAATAATGTTTTCGATAAAAATTAAATGCCGTTTAATACTAGAGTCTGGCAAACGAAAGTTGAACCCACTAGATTCAATAACGCGGCAACACTAAACGTCATACGCATACATTTTGACCAACAATGTTGCCGCGTAATTGAACCTAGTGGGTTCAACTTTCGTTTGCCAGACTATTATAGCCACCATTTACCAGAGTGTTATAGTAGTTCCATTTTGTATGAAAATATTCCACAGTAACACAATATATAATCATTTATTCAAAGCAATATCCACAGCGCAGGTTTCGTCAAAAATGAGCACAGAGTGAGTATATAATTATTGTTCCTATTACCTACTTAGTCGTTTGATCTAAGCATGTAATAGATATCAAAATATAGTAGGGGAAATACACTTGGGAGCAAAGAAATCGAGCCACCCGTGCAATTTTCATGTTTGTTCGTTTTATCCAAAATCTGCCCATGAAAAAAAAACAAATTAGGATATCGTTTGAAAGGTAATTTATTCAGCTATTAAATAATGCTAATTTTATTATTATGAATAGGGTCATTACGAAATTATGGGTGATAATGTTGCCCCATTACTAATGAGCCGATTAATGCACGTGTGGTTTGTGCCATTTGGGAAGGTATAAAATGAAAAAAGTATCAGTAATTGCCCACCAATTGTGAATTGCATCTCTACCTGTGACATTGCACTCTATTAAATTTGCCAGAAAATTCATGAAAAATGGATACTACCCCTGCTGAAGCCGCCCAAGCCGGTAGCTCTGCTCCAAACCGGACTTGGTCAGCGTCAAGTGGCCCTACAACTGAATTAAAGCCGATCAGCAGTCCAACGAGTGTTTCAGAGGGACCGAGAGACTGTTGCCTTTACGAGAAGACCCAGCACAGGCAGGGTACGGTCTACCTCAAAAACAGACGACCGCTTCATCGTCTCGGCTTCTCTACGGGCACGCCGAATCAATGCTGTTAAGCTACAGTAGAAGCTGCAGGAGGTCCGGAATGTGTCCATAAGTCGATGGACCGTGAGAAGACGTCTCAAGGAACAAGAACTGACACCACATCGAGCAGCCAATGGGCCCAAGTTGACCGCAGCTCATCGCACAGCACGACGTGTTTTCGCTCAGGACCATTACAATTTAACCCTTGAGCAATGGAAGACCGTGATGTTTTCTGATGAGTGCAGGATCGACCTTTTCGGCAATAATGGAAGAGGAAGGGTCTACCGAAGACCAGGAGAGCGATTTTCGTAGTGTTGCATCGAAGAAAGAGTCGCGTATGGCGGTGGATCTGTCATGGTCTGGGTCGGTATTTCATTGGAAGCGAAGACCGATATTGTTTTCGTCGTATGGCATGATAGGCGTAACGCAGGATGATAAATTGCTCATCGCTACATAGAGGAGATCTTAGCCGAACATGTGATCTCTTTTGAAGATTTTATCGGTGATATATTTTTATTAATGCAGGATAATGGCAGGCCGCACACCGCCAGCATCACCAAGGATTACCTTAGGAGCGTCAATAGTCCCGTCATGGATTGGCCTGCCAAAAGTCCTGGCCTCAATCCAATAGAACACCTCTGGGACGAACTGAAAAAGCGAGCTCGAGAAAGAAATCCAGTTCCTGAAACTCTCCGAGAACTGAAAACCACCGTCGAAGAGGTTTGGGCGGACATCCCTCAAGAATTCGTCAGCAAATTGGTTCGATCCATGCGTAATCGCATGAACGAATGTCGTAGAGCTAGAGCAAGCAATACATGATACTGAAAGATTTTCTTTTTATTTAAATTTCCATGTAATTTTTCCGTACACTCGAATTTTCATTGCGTTGTTACAATGTCATTTTGACACGAGTTTTGTTTTCCGCCCTAAATGTATAGAAAAACACCCGTTTTTCAACTGAAACTAAAGTCATTCGATAGAAAATAAAATTATCTTTCAGATGATACCCCATTTTCCACAAATCCTTCGCCAGTTTTTCCGTAAAATGGAAATTGGTAAAAATGTAAGGTGGCTCGATTTCTTTGCTCCCAAGTGTAGTGGCAGTGAGTATGCACTTTTGTCTCAGACGACGCCGCTTGGCACGATTGTTCCATGGGTCAAACTAAGCTGATTAAGCGTCCTAGCCACGAGATCAACCCCTGGCTAGTACCCAAAAAGAGGGGGGGGGGGGGGGGGGGGAAGGGCCGTCTCCCGAGGTCCGGTTTCAGCTATATTTCTGCCTAACCATAGCTACTAGGTCTAGCTTGGTATCATTTTCGTATAATTCAGGGATCTTTCATTTGTGGATTTTGTTTTTTACCTTTCGGTACAAAAAAACAGAAATAAACGCAATATTTGAAAATTATCAATAAAAAATTTGTTATTTTGTCTAACACGATCGCAGAATAGCGTTTTTTTGTAAAATAAAAATACAATAACATACGCCTACTGTGTCTGTGTAAAAGCTTTCGCAATACCATCGCCATCTTTCTACCACCTTATCAATCTCCGTTAGTAAGACTCCGTTTGCATCCTCCGCTGCCCAGGTGTTAGTTTTAAAATCTATCGTAATTCTTTCTAATTTTAAAAATAGGTCTCGGGTATGCATCTACTGGGCATGGTCTTCAATTCAGAGAGTACCTTGTATCTTTCACGATCATCATCACATGAGAGCAGCTATTCCAGCTAGCTGCTATCATGTGATGCATGCATTAAGTTGAAAATGTACTGTAACGTCACGTAAAATATAACGGTTAGCCGTATCATACCTAGTAGGCCATAAGTTTGCAATTTGTATAGTTCCCTGACAGACATTCACCGCACACAGCCGCCACGCCGTTGAAATCTGTCACTTCGCGCGATAGAAAATATTTTTTTCATATCAATTTAACTTAAGACTTGCCTTTCAAGTGATACTTTTTATAATAACAGATAAATGGGCTATGTTACAGTATTTTTATTATACAAAAAAACGCTATCATGCAATCGTGATAGACAAAATAACAAAAAAAATTTTTGTTAATTTTCAAATATTGCGTTTTTTTTGTTTTTTTTTGTATCGAAAGGTAAAAAACTAAATCGACAAATGAAAGCAGAAATTATACGAAAATGTTACCAAGCTTGACCTAGTAGCTATGGTTAGGCAGAAATATAGCTGAGACCGGACCTCGGGAGACGGCCCTTCCCCCCCTCTTTTTGGGTACTAGCCAGGGGTTGATCTCGTGGCTAGGACGCTAAATCAGCTTGGTTTGACCCAAGGAACATTCGTGCCAAGCGGCGTCACCTGAGACAAAAGTGCAGACTGCTCCATACATTGCTGCCACTATTTCCCCTACTAAAATGTGGTAGTTGTTAAGTACTGGACGAACTCTGCTGCATCGGGGCTAGTAATGTAATGGATATTTTTTTGCAATATAGTTTTCATTTAGTGACATTTCGTTTTGTTAAACTGCAACTTCCAAATATTATTGTTGTAAGATTTATATATTGTTTTATTTTAACTTATTGATTGACATATATAAGTGCCCTTGTGGCCTATTTGCAGAATAAATGTTTGATTTAGACTTTTTTTGATTTTGGTCAGAAATACATGCAAGAGGGGTGTGCGCCATTGACTCGGGCTTGCCGGGCGCCTTTGCCTCGGACACGCAAAAATTCGACCGAGCCGTCCTCGCGCGAACAGTTCGGCAAACAGAACGGCATACAGAACAGCGAAGGGTCCGCATGCTCGGCCGTAAGCCTCGCCCGAAGCATGCGTGCAGTGTGGGCCCGGCTAGTAAGGAACCGGTTCTATATATTAATGACACGAAACTAAGCTCTTCGTTTCGGTACTGTCATCGCATCGCAATCCTAAGTCGTATGTGATTGTGACTATGCGACACGTATAAATTTGCCAATTTTGATTTTTAGGCAGTTAATTTTGATTTCGTTCGCACCGTTTCACTCACACGTTCAGTGATTGGCTACAACTGAACTAAATGACTGAATATGAGAAAACTATGACCAACCAGTTAATTTCGGTCCAGGATTTCATTCCTTTTAGTTCTAAATTCCTGACCGATTCAAGCCATTCAGTCAGTCCACTCCATAGCGTGTGTTTGAGTGGGGGGGTTATTGGGTCGGGAATGTTAAACACATACACTGCCCTTGTTTTAAGCTATAGCGTTTTACAAAGGCCTGAAGACTAGTCTAGGGAAAGTCGTAAGATTGCAGCTGTGTAAATCTGTATGTTTTAGGAAACCGCTTATCCGATTTAAAAAAAATCTTTCACCTGCGTGTAGAACGGACTTTCTCGATCGGTTCGGCTGCGATCTTTGCAATACGCGGGCGAAGCCGCGCGGGCAGCTATTCCATACATTTCGTATAGTCCGGAGACCCCACTTATTCATCATTATCCTTTTTTTTAATGGGAGGAAAATCCTTTATGGATACCTCCACGCCACAGGGATAGCGCGGAGGTTATGTGGAAGTCGCACCGACTAAATACCCCCCTCCCCGATGGTCCTCCTCGACCTATTTCGGACGGAACTGGAATTTCCTACGGAACGCATCAGTTCTACCATTTTTTTATTCAACGATTGCAGCCCTCAACTGCAACCGTGTACCACGCCGAGGGCCCCTTTTAGTCACCTTGTTCGATAGGCAGGGGCTACTACAATTATCCTATAAACTGCTTGGTAGTCTTTAATTTACTAATCAGCATAGAGCCAGTTAAAGAGTACGCAGTCAAAAAGTTACAATTAAATAATAAAAGAGCAATACTTACATAGACATTTGACAATATCTTGGCAATTCTTGACAAGCTCAGTCGGGGGCGGCAGATACTGAGGCTGCTCATTCATCAACTTGATATACTGCATAAGTGAGTTCAAGTCAAGCGGGTTATGATTGTCATGTACCAACTCGTGCTTCTTCACTGCCATGTTTGAGCTAAACAAAAAAATATATTACTCAACACATGTATTCCAAGTATTACAAAACATCAGTAACTTAGCGTATATCCTAAAGTCCAAAATCCCGCAGCCTGTGCCAGAGCAAGGTGCTATCCGTTTTGTCCGATTTACTTCTACAATGGGGAATAGATGAAAATTTTAGACGTGCCTGATTTTTTTTGGTGTTAGGAATAACCATCCTTAACACCAGAAAAAAATTGCAGACTTTTCAGGTGCGTCAAGGACAGCGTCAACGAATCAAGGAAAGTTTCTCATTCGCCGTCCTAAACTCAAAACGTAAGTGAGGAAACTGTTTATATTTTTCAAATATAATTGACACACCTGAAAAGTCTCCAATTTTTTTCTTTTTAACCTAACCTAACCTAACCTAACACCAAAAAAAATCAGGCACTTCTAAAATTTTCATCCATTCCCCATTTTACCCGATTTTGCTTTTTTTCGGTGTTGTATAACCTAAAGGTTCAGTATTATTCTGGTAATGTGAGTACACAATTTTTTTGCAGAAAATCTAATTTATTCGGAAAATCGAATGTTTGCATTCTTTTCAGTTTTTGTGTCCTCTATTTTGCAAATGCCTATTAAATTTATAAATATAATTCAATTTCTCCCAATCCAAAAACTATAAAGTTTAGGATACTCAAATTTTGCACATTAATTATAATTACTAATGTAACGCCACACCATCCATAAAAATTACAAGCCCAAACTCGAGGGCGGCAGAATCACTTAGCTTATTCTGGCACGGCCTTTGACAATACCTACCACTCTAGCATTCCGATCTTGGCGACTCCGACGCGCGACCGCGACACATGACGGCGACCGGCGACCGCGACCTGGTGATGCTTTGTATGGATTACTATGAAACACTGACGGATGCAAGCGACCGCGTCGCGCGCCCAATAGCGAGCGACACGAGCCGCGAAAGCGGTCGGCTCCTGAGGCAGTATCGTCGCGCGACGCCGCCTGAACGCCTTGCGGATATCACACCCGTAGGGTTTTGCAGCATTCATTGTGAGCTTGGGTCGTCGTTCGCCTCGTCTTGGTCGCGTTGATCCGTACGCTATCAGTCGCCTACCGACAGGCGACAAAGGTTCGCTAGGTCGCAAGGCCGCGGTCGCCAAGATCGGAATGCTACCTTTAGCAAAACTGAACGAATCAGAAACACGGATCCGCGCTCTAAAACACTAATTGTAGATGTGGGTGTTAATTCAATTTTTTTTTTTTTATTCAGACCATGTCCATAGTGATTAGTATACAATTGCTTATCCTAAGTTAGTCAGGTACCTAAATCTAATATTACACTATATTATACACAGAGCCTCTCATGTGCACCGAGTCGCAGTGCTTCCACACAGAGCAGGCAGGAGACTCCATCACCAGGCGCACGAGGCTGTTGGATCTGTCACGCACGCGGCGCATCAGGGAGGCGGTTCTCTTACGTATTACAAACGAGTACCTGATGCGCTACAAAAGCGGGGCAGCCCCAACAGCATCCTGAACCCGTTATTATATTGGATGCGCAGGGCATTGAACGCCTTCTTAGTATAATTGTCCACAGGCTGCACGTGTAAAAGGTCTGACAAAATGCCTTAAACAGCGTTATTTTGACTTTCCAATCACAACGCGCAAACCTGCGGGACAACATATTACACCGTACGGCCAATGCCCTGCGCTCCCTTTATATGTCCGTGTCATCTTGGAGATTGTCGGTCACCCAATGTCCAAGGTACTTAAAGCGTGTCACTCTTCGGACAGGAGCTCCACACAAGAAAATGGGAGGAAGTGACTCAAAGGCCTTGTTACCTGCTTTAAATACAAGCAGCTCGCTCTTACTGGTGTTGTACCTCAGACCATGGATGACCGCGTCCTCTTCACACACCCTCAATAGCTTTACGAGCGCACTGGTCGACGGGCACAGCAGCACCATATCATCCGCATAGCTGATATTGTTGACCATGGTGCCACCAATCGAGCACCCGATACCTGTGCTTCTGAGCCTGTCAATCAACTCGTCCATGTACAAGTTGAACAAGCGGGGCGAGGTGACACCACCTTGTCTCACTCCGCACTCCAACCTGTTCACATCCGAGAGCGCTCCTGCCCACCTCACCTGATTGGTTTGCTTCCCATACCAATAACGGAGCAGGTTGATCACCCCCCTCGGTGTACTCGTTCCCTTTTCCATTTTATCCCATAGACCGCCAAACTGAAGTGGGACTGGGGTGAACATGTCTACCGTATGCATCCGGAAAGATATGCCAGGATAACTACGGAATGGACCCCGCAAGACGGCCACCGGAGCAGAGGCAGACCAAAAAGGGGACGGCAGGACGATTTGGACATGTTCTGTTTAGGCTGGCGGGAGCATGCCAGCAATCGGGCCGAGTGGGGGAAAAGGGGGGAGGCCTTTGCCCAGCAGTAGGACACCTAAAAAGGCTAAGAAAAAGAGAATGGTCTTAGCAAGCAAGAGTGTAAAAAGTCCTTAAATAGGTACTTATTATTATTATATAGAGCCCGATAAGTCCGACTGCAGAGCAAAGGCCTCCCTCTCCTCTTCCATTCATCGCGGTATTGAGCAATATCTGTTTGTGTATTAAAAGACCAAGGTTAAAAGTTTCGGGTTGAGTTCATTACAAAGGTCCATTTTACATTTTCATTTATATTGAAAGTCTAAAAAACGGATAATTTTGTAAAACTAGAGTAGTGTAGGTATGTTACTTCGTTGCAGTGTAAGTAATGTCAAAATCCTGAAAATTCCCGATTTATATTAGGAACTATTGGGGGATGTGAGAAATTCTATAATCTTGGCATTCCTTTCGTTATAGCCCCACCAAGATTATAATTTCAGCTGGTGGACAAGCAACTTAATAATGTAAAAACAATATCAAGGTAAATAAGGCCCGATTCGTAACGGGTTTGCCAAACTGAAAAAGCTGTAACTTAAAGCCAAGTGGTTTGTTTTGTCAAAATTTTAGTATTTTATTTAAAAAAAACTGTGTAAAATTATCTTCTTACGCCTATTATTAAGATTTCTACTTTTTCTCCCACTGTTGCCGCAATTTTTGTCGAATGCCCTCCATCAGGTGTGCGACAGTGTCATTAGCAACTTTCTTGCAAGCTGAGTTCCACTTTCTGAGGAAGTCTTGCTGGTTGCTGGCAGTATTACCTGTCTTACGCAAGATTCCTTTGACCAGAGCCCAATATCTTTCTATAGGGCGGCACTGTGGAATATTCGGCGGATTCAGTGATTTAGGCACGATCTGGATATCATTTTGTTTAAGGAAGTTAAGGGTATCCTTCGCATAGTGGGCTGTAGCCAAAATAAGGCTAAATTATTGTGTTTTCGAATGAACGTTTTTTCAAGCATTCGTTGATGTTAATATTCTTATTAATTGTGCCAGTTGTAACATATATATGCACTGCTACGATCACCGCATGGGCAAATTGCCTGCCAAACCAGATACTTGGAGCCGAATTTCTCCATTCCTATGGTGGTTTCCGAATCTGGAAGAGTTTTTCCATCAGCTATCGTAAAAAACTGATCACCAGGAAGTGTCGAAAAGTCTGCCTTCACATAGGTTTCGTCATCCAGAATCAAATGAAAATGTTCGGTACCCAGCTTTCGAGCCCTGGTTTTGATGGTGCTGCATCTTTGTTTTTCCGAAGTTTTCGGCACCTTCCGTTTCTTCTTTGTCTTCATACTAGCACGTTCCTTTGCACGTCTCACTATTGACTGACTGGTTTTTTTTTTAGCTATGTCTCGCTCCGACATGCTGCGGTTTTTGCAAATCGTCTTAATGATTTTCTTATCTTGCCCCAGGATCAAGAGCACCACCATGTTCGACGGTTCGAGGCTTCTGAGCGGTAGACAAGATCTCCAACTTCTTCAAGTATCGTTTCAGGACCATATCAACGGTTCTTCTTGGGATTTTTAAATCTTTTGCGATGAAATGGTTAGGACCAATTATGTAATATAAAAATAGGTAGATATGTTGTCTATACGAAATTCCGTGTATACTTTATATTACATCATCGGTTAGGACACTGTGTATTTTCCATCCATTTGGCGACTATCTGCTCACGGCGTTCACGTTCATTAATTTTACGGTCCTTATAATTAGTTTATATGGCTCCAGTTTTAAAACAAACAAAATACAGCATAAGCAAGTTTTGCATGAAAAACTTAAAGAGCGTAGCCGTGTTTCCATGGAAAAGCGGCCCTTCCACCAAATGTTTACTGTATTTTTTTTATCTCTTGATCTGCAATATATATTTTTTTTTTCAAATAATCCAGTTGGTACTTCATACTAGAAAAAAGAAAATTAAAGGATAAGGTATACCCATTCCAGATAATTTAGTCGCAAAAGAGATTATGCACATTGCAACCTCTTTTTTGTTAACGTTATAGGTAATATAGGTACTGGCAGATTGCATTCTTAAGGGTATTTTTTACGTATGTCAATTTCATACAGTAATGATTGCATACTTAATACCCTTAAAAATGCAATATGCCAGTACCTATAACGTTAACAATAAAAAGGTTGCAATGTGCATAATCTCATTTGCGACAAAATTTTCTGGTTTGGGTATTATCCTTTAATTTTCAATTTTCTAGTATGAAGTACCAACTGGATTATTTTGAAAAAAATATATTTTGCAGATCTTTATATAAGCAATTACCTAACGAAGAACTGTTGGTGTCGCTCTTCTAGAATGCAAGAAAAAAAAATACTGAAGTTTTATTTCTTACATTTATCCAAGATTTTTTTTGATAAAATAAATTATTATTTAAAGGATACGTGAGTCTATATATAGATTACTTTACCAAAAGTTTACGTAAATCGCATTAGCCAGTGTCGGTTTTTTTTAGTTTTCGTTAAAAGTATTAAAAAATCATATCACAGAAAATAACAAAGATAGGAAGCTGAAACTTTCAGGAAATAATACTTACCATGAGGGCTCTTAATAAAAGAAATACAGTAAACATTTGGAGGAAGGGCCACTTTCCCATGAAAATACGGCTACGCTCTTTGCTGTATTTTTTTACAATGGTATCTGAAGCTACATAAACTAATTACAGACCTGGATGGTACTTAACTTATTTTAAGTACAAAGTTTAAGAGCAAACTAGCTAGTCGTTTTAAAATGAGAGCGTAACTACGTTTGTATGGAGAATCGAGAGTACTGCGGACTCTTTAAAATTTTAAAATGCACCCTACAAAGTTGCCACAGAATCCCCCACTAAAGTGCCCTTACCAGGTTTTGAAGCTATTTAGGAATCCCCCACTAAAGTGCCCTTACCAGGTTTTGAAGCTATTTAGATATGTTACCTATGTCCTAAACTAACATGGTACATCAGGACTTATACTGGTATTCATAAAAAAATTACTATCTTCCTCAATTTGTGATATTTTTCGGTATTCCTAAATTCGTTATTGGTAATGATGATTGACGACCGGCTATCCTAGTGGGTAGTGACGCAGCCTACAATCCTTTTTTTGTTTTTTTTACGTTGGGGAAATGACTTTACGCATCCTGCCCGCCACGGGGAAGGGGCAGGGCGGGTATGACGGACTAACCGCGGCAAGAGCCTTGGACTACCGTCTAAAACCCCAACAATTGCCAGCTCCGCCTTAAGAAAGGGGCGCCCCGCGGGATCACTTTCCGCATTCGACCGCGTAAGTCCCGACGGGCGGCCTACTGGGTAGCGGGCCGGAGACATTGCGCGCCAGGTCAGCGCATTCAGTCCAGTGGGATTAATTTTTGCAGAGTATCCCCCGAACCCCGTACCATCCCACTACGGCGGAGGAGGCAGTAAATGCGCGTAGCGCCTGGCTCTGCCTCCCGCCCGTCGCCGGCGGAGCGGATCTGCGAGGGGATCATTCTCGCGTGCCCGCTCCGCGGCCTCCTTCTGCGACATAACCTGGTCACTGAAGGAGGCCATTGCCTTCCATGCTTCCTTATTGTCAAGCATGGCCCTAATAACACCCGACAATGAGAGGTCCGACCGCGTCAATGCTTCTAAAGCAGCCCGTTGGGGCCTCCATGCAATGCATTCTTCTAAAGTGTGACGCGCCGTATCCACAGGCGCGCCACACTCATGACAGCAAGGGGAGGATTCCCTCCCTATGCGATGCAGATACTTACCAAAGCAGCCATGGTTAGTAAGTATCTGCACCATATGGAACGTCAGGGTTCCATGCTGCCTCTCAACCCAGCGTTCTAAGTGAGGCAGTACTGCATCTACTGTTACTTAGCCGTAATCCGCAGACCCCAACTCCTCTTTCCACTGGTGGAGTCATTCGTTCTGGGCAAACGCTTGAACGCGGTCCAACTCCTGCCGGTCGGGGAACTCCCCTGCCGCTCTTTTCTCAGCCCTTTGTTGATGGACCTTAGCGAGCACATGTGCTTGGAGGTCCCAAGGAGAGTCCCCAGCCAGGATCGTTGCCGCTGAAAATGATACCGTACGTTATCCTCGAATGGCCCTTAACGAAATTGCCCTTTGAGGTCTGCGGAGTAGGGTCTTATTTGTCGCCGAGAGGGCATCAACCCATATGGGAGCCCCGTATAGAGCCATGCTCCGTATGACCCTTGAATACAGGAGCCTGCATGTGGCATTGGGCTCACCAATGTTGGGGAGCAGCTGGCTAAGGGCAGCGGCTGTAGACATTAACTTCGGAGCAAGCTTGGCAAAGTGTGCCCCAAAGTTCCATCATCCATCTAGAATTAGACCCAGATACTTCATGTGAGGTTTCAGCGTCACTACCTCCCCATTTACCCTTATTCTGGCATTTCGAGGAGGGCCTCTCCTAGGACCATGGAATAGGAGAACTTCTGTCTTTGGAAGGGACACCTTGAGACCCATCTGATGAATTCGGTTGATTATAAGTGATGCCCCTACTGTGGCACTCTGCCTACTGTCCTGGGTTTGAATACCGGTAAGAGCAAATATTTGTGTTACGAACATGAATATTTCGTCGGGTGACAAGCAAAACTCACTAAGTAACAAATACCTACTTAAATCAAAGGTCGTATCTCGTTATCGACTACGTACCGAGATACGAGGTTTTGAAGAACAGTGACAGTTTTGGTAGTGACTTTTGCTTGTCACCCGACGATTTGTTTCTGAGTCTTGGCTGTTTTCTATGTAGGTATTTATATCTATGAGATATATTGTTGTCTAGTTCGTCTAAATTTGTCAATATTTGTGTAAAGGACCATGGGCAAAATGGACCAAAAACCAAACAGAGCTGAGACAACAGGTCTGCTTATCTACTTTATTTTGTTTTATGGGCAAAAAGTTGAACTCCATTGCAGAACTGAGATATTCATATTTTATTCAGAGTGAATATGGTCTAATTTTATTGGTCTGTGAGAAAACGGGTTTCATTTGGAGAATACACCAGCAAGCAACTCAATTATTATTATTATGTCGTTCGGAGGTCGTTGTTGTTCTACGTCCGTAGGAATAACCCTAGAAACCCTACACGTGACCTCCGGGTGGTGCTAAAAGAACAACAAACTCGGCAGCTGCACTGTTCCTTCTGAACCTCGCAGCGCACACTGGAACTCTATCAGCGACATCGATACTAATACATATTATACGTGTATGTACCAGTGTGTAAGCGCCATACGATAAAAAAAAAAAAAAAAAAAAAAAATATTATATTTTAAATAAAAACTTCAAGTCAAATAAAAAAAAATTGTGTGTTCTCTAAGATAAACCCGATCTAAAAATATGAATATCTCAGTTCTGCAATGGAATTCGACTTGGAGCCCATAGAATGAAATTAAGTATGTGTAAAGACCTATTTATTGACATAAATCTCAGCTCTGTTGGTATTTGGTCCATGTTCCATACAAAGATGCCCATGGTCCTTTGTCCCCTAATATTTCATATGAATGATGCTGAAATATTAGATAAGTCAATTAGAAAACTGAATGGGACTCGAAAGACAGAAAGATACAGAAGTGAAGGCTTCACTCCTGCAATAGTTAAAAAATAAAAAACTATATGTGAGATACCAAAATTAAATACTAATAATTTTATATTAAAACAATACTAGTATACAATCCCTGCTAATCACAAGCCCTTGTAAGTTGGTTCATATATCAACATGGGTTAAGAATGGTTGCATATTGATATTGATTTTAATATATGAAATACTTATAGTGCACAAATATGTTAGAAAAAATATAGGCACAAGGACACCTTTGTTATTGTGAATGTATGTAAATAGTAGTGGCTAAGTGTTAATGTAAACCAACCAATCCAGCTTCTAAACCAACCATGTTAGTCACTAAGAATTGCATACTCAATGCACAGACCTCTGTGCACCTCTATTGACATATTTTATTTAGGTCATTGCATAATTCTGAAAGACTCAGTAGAATGAAGTCCAGGGGTCTTTCTAGGAAATAATGAATCAATCAAATCCTTGTAGATGTAGTAAAACACGAATGCAGCCGACAAATGTATTGACCTACCTTTCGCCATAGGACACTGCATCCGCAACTGCAGCCATGATGGCTTTTCGAAAATAAAGAATTTATATAAAAATGGTATCGCGAAAGCCTCTGGCGAGACGTCCGCCCGCGGCGCACTACATCAGCCGACCGAGGCGACAGCTCCGCAACAAACCCCAGCCTCGACGATATCAAAATATTGCATCCCCCCCTATCACATGCGCATTTGCATCCACCCTTCCAACTATTTATACTAGAACCATAAAATGGCTTCCACTACACATCTGATAGCAATTGATTACATAGGTAAACGGTAGTAATTATTATACTCACATGCTTATGCGAAAAGATGACAAATAACAATCACTGCATATGAGTTCACCACTTCTTGTCAAAAATAGAAATACACATTGTCCTTTACACCATAATATCTTTTAAATCTGTGATGAAATGCTGACGATAGCATTGTGGAATCGTGTATCGACAAATTATCGTAAACGAAACATGCGACTTCGAGTGAGTTCGTATGTCTACATTTGCACAGGGACCACTATTATGTTATGTCCGACTTCATTGAACATGGAGATTAGACATGCAGTCTGGTTCTAATGACACAGTAACACAGCACACAAATATTTTGTTATTTCGATCCAATCAATAATACACTCGTGAATAGTCTATTTTCATATCACACGTAGTAGATATTCCGTTTGACTGGCGAACAAATTGATTTTTGTTTCATTAGCAAAATCTTCCATGAATCGCAAATGTAACCAGACCATAGTTGTCTATGCTATGATTATCTGAATCTCGTCTTGTCTTGAATCAATCCATAAACAAAACTGTTTTCACACAGCTGCCAACCTGAGCAATTTTTATACTGAATCCCGTATTCACGATCCATCCTGCCAGTCTGCCAAAGGACTATACGTTCGTTACGTAAGCGGATTCATACATGAGTTGCTTAACTTCAAACTCGGGTAAATCCAATTCTATCATTTGGTAAGATTTTGGTATGAAATAAAAGGGTAAAAAACTAGTTTTGTTATAATTTAACCGGTTTAGTATAATTTTGTCTGGTTTTTGAGAAAAATACATTCAAAATCATAATATTTTATCAAAATCAGATAAATCCATTTGACAGTTTTTTTCAAATGTTGGTAAGGTAAGTCCATTCAAGCCAATCAGCGAAAGAAGTTTGTTCAACATGGCAGACAATTTCTAATCGTATTTTTTTCAAACCTAGATAAATCCAGGTCTGTTAAATCAAAATTATACAAATCCACACTGAGTTTTTTCAAAGATAGATAAATTACAATCGATTATATCAAATGAAGTTAAATCCAATCTAAATTTGATTTTTTGTAAAGAATGGATTGTTTTAATGCTGAATTTGCCGAACAGGATGGTTTTATTTAAAGCTTTAGCCATAATAAAAAAAAAATGCCTTTCAAATCACCGAATTAAGCTTATTATCACTTTTTTTCAATTATCTCGGAAGTGGTTAGAGTGGATTTATCTGAGTTTGAATCTCATGAAGATGAGAACAATAACAAATCTCTGACGTGTCGTGTATTCATGACAGAACGATATCGGTTCGGTTTAACCATTGTCGCGCAACTAGGAACAAAAAGATGAATGACGTCCATTTGCTCAAATTCAGCATCAAATCTGACAAGTTCTGACAAGTGACAAGTTTTCTATCTGTGCTATTGCTATGGCGGACTCATGCTACTTCCGTACTTTCTCTTTCTGTCATTTTGTCATGGTGACTTTGGCCGGTTACCATGGATATTATAACTTCACGAGAAAACATGTGTGTGTCAAACAAACAATGCTTTTGACGAAAGGAAATTAATAATTATCTTAAAATAAAACACGTAAGTTGGGACTGCCTCGCTGGTGCAGCGCTTCTGGTATGTTTGCAGAGGCTAACACGGATGGCTTTAAAACAATATTGAGGAAACATGTTGCCTCTGTGATGAGCAGAGTGCGAGCCAGTACCAACAGCCTTCTGAGTGTTGCGCTGGACAGGTTCGACTGCCCTGTAGTGAGGCACTGGAACTCCATTCACATGGGTGAAAGGCCTAAAATATTTGACATTAAATAATAAATAATAAAAGTAATTGTTCAAGAATGTTTAATTTTTTTATATATAAACAAATTGACATTCGCAGAAATATTATTATTATGTATTATTTTTTATATTGACATTGCTATATTCCTTTTCTTGTTTGTTTTTAATGTATAATTTGTACTAACCTCTAGTTTGTAAGTATGTGTATTGTAATTACCTACCTAAGCACTAACATTTATATGGACCCTGAGTCTGAAATAAATAAATAAATTAAATTAAGCACCAATATTGCTTTACTTATGAAAAACAACGATTGGTACTTGGATAAAACCTACAAGCGGGAGGTTTCTTAGTTCGAGAAGAAATCATTGCAACCCGCGAATATATGTGTACAGATTGGTGATTTTTTGTAAATATACTGTGATTTGGAAATAAGTGTGAAATAAACTGTATGAAATATATGTTCTCCTTTTATTATTTCATACCAAAATCGGATTAGTTTTAGATTTTGTAAAGCAATTTTCTGTTCATGCAGTGGGCCCAACGACGTCACTAATCATAATTTATCGATATCGATAACGTTGGGTTCTAATATTATCGATATCGATAACGTTAAGTACTACAACCCTACTATCGTCCTCGTTCGTTATGTTGGTAAGTCTACTTCCGCATTAGCGTTTATTTTTATTTGTATTGTGGTATTTCAAACTAGCTAAAGTACGAATGAGTTGTCATGTCAAAATCAAATGACAATGTCACTGTCATCCAAAACCTTGCTCGAAGTCCCGTCTCTTATTCTTATATTCTCTTTGCTAGGGAGTACGGTGCTATGTGTACACGCTGTCAGGATGGATCGTGAATAGACTGACTAATGTCAATTGATACTGAATGCAACGGTGCTGCCATCTATGCCGCACCAAGAATCATTATCTTTCTTGATCAAAGCAAAAACACCAGCATCCGCATCATTTACGGCACAAACAAAAAAAATTTTATGACAATAAAGATAAACCTATAATATTCTATAAAAACACTGCACAAGAAATTACAACCATTATCAAAATGTAAGAAAAATCCAAAATTAACAGCATCTTTTTTTTTGTAGGCCATTATTACTCTTTATTAACTTGAGTTAAACGTTGTTAGCCTTTTAAATAGTTTACGTATAATGATACCCTTCTAGATGTACTCTATAAATTATTGTTAGTTCGTATAATGGATTCTCCTGTATCCAAGAATCCTGATGCTGATATCAATAATTTGCGGTATTTCTACTTTCAAATCGAAAACGAAGCTCAGTTTCCATTAGCATTGAAAAGCAAATCGACCTTAGTCAAATACACCAAATTGCCAGACTTCGATTTTAGTACGAAAGGTGCGTATTCAATTTATCTATTTAGTTCCCATTTTCTTACAGGCCTTGTCATAACTTTGAAGCATTTTTAACAAAGCTTGATGAATTCTATAGTATTTGTAATTTTAACCAAAGTATCATCAACATAGTGCTGTTGTTCACAGTTGGTAATTCATTAAAACCGCGACTTCGCCGAATCATAGAAATAGATCACCCAGAGCTGCAGACAAGCCGGTCTCTCAAGCTTGGAACAGTGTCCACTTCGAGAATGAATTCAACTACCAAACGAAAAATGGTATCAATAGCAGATAATGAAGAGGACAGACTTACTCCCAGTTTTGGTAAGTGCATAGAAGGAAAGGATTTAATTTTGCTTAAGTCATGGGCAATAGGTACTATCTATACCAATAATATAAAGATGAAAAGTCTGTGTGATTGTAGCATTGTACGTTTGTATGTTCATGGGTAATCTACGGAACCACTTATCCAATTTCAAATATTCTGTCAGGTGAATGAATATTTGAAATCGGATTGCAGGTGGGCCTAGAATGGATTTTCCGGATGGTTATACATACTCTATATTTTGTTGGCTTGCGTCCTTTGCAATAATTGGCTGAAGCTGCACGGGCAGCTAGTATGGAATCAAAAAGGTGTCAGCAAACAGCATGTACATACAAACTTATTACTACAATCTCACAGATTTTTTCTTTTTATAATATTAGTATAAATTACTAATATTATATAGCGAAAAAAATTAATTTAATTCTTCTTGATTATATCCTCATCTCTCAGAGATGTGACATCTATGGGTGACTGTTTCGACCACTGCTTTCCAAAACGTTTGATCTTGAGCCTTTTGTATGGTTGCCTGTAGTTAGTTAGTTAGTTAGTTATACTGGGCGTTTTCCGCAAGTCGACATCCATTGTGCCTATTTTGCGTGAAACGGCGGTGTGGCGCTACTCTAACCACCCCAGCTCGTCTAAAAAGTTGGTGAGTGCCTTGGTGTTGCTGACTGCGTCCCGTAGTGTGTTTGGAGAACCTAGGTGCTTAATTCTGTATACTTCTACCTCCTTGCAGTCCAGTAGTATATGTTTAGTCGTTTCTTCTTCCTCCATGCACACTCTGCACATGGGGCTGTCTGTGATACCTAAGTTATAGAGGTGTTTGTTCAAGGTGTTGTGTCCTGTTATTATACCCACTATCTTGCGCAGTTGGTTTCTATGTGTCCTTAGTAGTGTGGTTGTGAGTTTGTGGTCGCGTTTCGACAGAATCTCTTTGGTCTGTCTGCATGTGTCTATAGTATGGACCCGGTAACTTCTTGGACTAGATCTGTCCACCACCTGGGTGGACAATTCAATTATAAATGGCTTAGTTGACAGAGTAATGACAATTTTCTGTTTAAAATATACAACAAAAACACATGACATAATACATTGGCATAGCAACTGAATGGCATAGCAACTGACTGTAGCTTATTTGGTAAAGCATATCTTGCCCGCCAAAAGAAAAAGGTATGTGAATTCAAGTTTTACCAGATTGCGTATGAGACTTGTGATAGTAAAACAATAGTGCAAGCAATCTAGCTCAAAATTTGGCATAAATATTGTACTTCTGAAACCTATTGGGATATGAAGGGTGGGACAGAATATTAAATTGTATTCAATCTCCACATTCCTCCGAGGGTTCACTCCAAAAAGTGTCCCAAAACTCTCTTTTTCTAATTTAAATAAAAACCGTACACAAGATAAGAAAAATGTTCAGGAACGAAACAATCCTTGATAAATTTACTATCAATGTCTCACACATACCCAAGCATTATCACATTTATCACTAATGGTTTTTGCGCAGTCTACCACAAAAAGATATTTTTTTAATGAATTATGTATAAACACCTATTTGTGCTTTGCGACAAACAAACTTGATGTCCAAAGGTCCGTAAGTGTACGGCATGGCACGCGAGATAGAATGCCGAGCTTCCGCGTAAGGTTGAAGTCCTGGAAGATGAGCCTAGCAGACGTTCCTTGTACTCCAACCGCTTGCACCTCAGGGTGTACTTGGTCTTCAAATGAAATTACTCAACGATCTGATCTGATTATGAGGCACTGTCTGATTTCTCTAGTTTGTAGGAATGACAGGACTTTATGATTTACTAACATTTAATTGACTGAAATCTGTTCGACAGGTCGAGTTACGCAATCCTCAAATAGATCAGCTAGGACACCCTTGAAAGAAGATAAAAGTGCAGTACAAAGGAACACTTTGCGGTTAAATAACTCAGTTAAATGTAGGTGATATTGATATATATTTAATATATATTATACAATACAGTAAACTGAACCAGGATCATGGCACGATTCCATTCTGTTTACCAGAAGGTGCTCATCCCGCTTAAATCAAATCAAAACATAATACATTTATTACCAAAAACACAAAAAATAATAAGAAGGTGTGCAATAACTTATAATTAGATACAATATATTTAAGTGTTAGGTAATGGGTACCAATCTCAGCATATGCTAGGCATGCAACGTACATCCCAGCGCTGGTTTTTACCCTATGCACTTACATACATACTTGCTAGTGAAAAATTAATGCTTTATGAACGGGATTAGTCTAGCTATTCTATTGGTATTCACTTAAATAACACGTAAATAACATTAATTTACAGACAGAGGTACACACACCATAAACAGGACATCTGGGACTCTGAAAGATGATAAAGGAGCAGTACAGAGAAACTCTTTGAAGTCACATAGTCCAGATAAATGTAGGTGAAAATATCTAAGAGCAGATACAGATTTTTTCGTAGAATAGAACGGTGAAGCCACCTTTGTTAACCCTGAGTTGTAATCTTAGACATCCATAATAATATTATAAATTCGAAAGTGACTGTCTGTTACCTTTTCACGCTTAAAATGCTTTGAAATTTGGTATGCAGATACATAGTTTGAGATCTTAGATAGATACTTTTTATAACAGCAGAGTTCCCTTAACGCAATTAACGAGTCTACTAAAAACTAGTAGGTGCTTGAATAAGGTTGCATGCCATGCGAGGGTATACTAATATACTAATAATAATATTATTGATATTTTATATTATCAAAATATTGTATGGTGGCATTTTTGGCAAACTTAATTAAGTATTTTCGTTTCCTACAACTTGTTCAAGTGGTACATTTCATATTCGACAGTCTAAAATCTATAAAGGATCTAATTGCAAATACATCCGAGAGATTATTTTGTACTTACCTATCTATAATATCTTTTTTCACACCTTTCATTCAGAAAAGTAAGTTTTGGTCTACGATGAGACCCCTCTCATCGTTGCTCCCGCAAAATGCTACTTTTCTGTTCAAGCTACTTTTAATTTATTAAATTGGCATACATGTAGCATTTACGCAATGAACTATTTTGAACACAGGTCTTAATAAAATAATCGATTGTAATTTCAGCGTCATCGATTAAAAACAAACATATTTTTTTACTATATTTTCCTTTTCTTGATTTTATTTTTTATATTTTTTTGTTTTTTTTTAAATATTTTTTTTTAAATGATCTTCGTCTTGGGCGTTAACACTTGAATCCCTCACTACGCTCAGGATCCTACGTTAGAATCTATATTGTAGGATCCCTCGCTACGTTCAGGATTCAATACACCGCCCTCGCCGTAAATATACTATTTTGCTCCCTTGTGACACAAATAACTATTTTATAATTGTAGGTTTTCGTGCATCCAAGTTAAATGTCAAAGCTACCAATATGGCCAACAGGAAAGAATATGTTGCACCTAAACCTATTCTTCATGCAAAATCGACAAACGTAAGCAATCACGATGATATAAGAAGCAGAAGTACCAAAGATAAAGGTATGTAAAGACTAGTTTTCGTAATTTGATAAGATATTTTTGGCAGAAAGCTGAATTTTTTGTTTTCTTTTGTTTTCAGCGTCATCAAGACTCATCAAAACTACGCCTAACCCTCCTAAAGTAAACTTAAGCAAAAATATTGTTATTCCTATTGAAAGTGAAAAGTTACTCGTGTCAATGAAAAATGAATTGCTAAATAATTCAAAGGGCACACCTCCTTCTAAACGACTTGTAGAAAAAAATCAATATAATACTAAATCTCCTAAAAGCAAAACTATAGTCGAAATACTGCATAAGGTTCCTATAAAAAACCCTATCTCAGTGATACATGTGCCTCTCGAAAAATGCCAAGAATCCTTAGAATGCGAAAATGATTATTTACGGAGTGCGACATCTGTTACTGTGCCACATTCTGTTGACTGTGGTACTGATATTTATAAAAAACTCCTCCCTAGAGATGCAAATGTAGGAACCTCTCCACAACCCACCATGACGAATGAAGAAACGGAAACTTCTAACAATTCTACGAAAGCAGAAGCAACTCAAGATGTCTTTGACGATCTTGATATACCTAATGTTACACTAATGAAGGACAAAAGTAATTTTGCCAAAGAAGAGATAGTCAGTTTTTGTAGTCGCTCAATGCCCAATTTACACGCATCACCGTTTAAAATTAGCCCAGAAAAGGAAAGCTACGACAACCCAGTTGCGAGCGGAAAAAGCAAGACCTACATAATTGGCCGAGCCACGTTAACATATACAACCAAACAGAAAATAAACTTCCATGTAGTCGGCAGCAAAGACGACAGGCAATCTAATCAATCGCCTAGTCCACTAGCTTATCCGTTGAATGTGGTGTCGCTTTTGAAAAGGAATTTGAACCACTGTGTCATGTCGGAGAGTTCTGAAGGAGAGCATGTGCCGAATAACAGTGATAAGCCAAGTAATTGCCATAACGGTGTCAATGAACTTCAAGCTCTCGCATGCCCTTACGTTTTTAATAACAATAAATTAGTTAAGCCGTCCGATCTAATCAGCACAATAAGAGTTAATAATGGTTTGTTACACAACGATTACATAAGTGAGCAGTTTCAAAGGGAGCTTCATTTCATAGATTCATTTTTTGAATCACTACAGTATTTGGAAAGTTGCTCGTTATCAGAAAAATGTCTCTCTGAATCCACGAGTGAGAACTGGGTGAGCAAAGCAAGGTTGGATTTAAATAATTCCGAATATAACTCTTTCCTGTCGAAGCTGGAGAATAGCGCCGGCGCTCTGGCCAATGTTGACGATATTGAAACAATGGCTTCGAAAAGCCTTTGTCTGGTGAGTGCATTTCCTTAGATCAATAAATATCTTGTAAATAATAACGACTGTGTTACTTAGAAACACAACAGTCATTCTGTTACTCGAATCATTAATACGAGTATGGTCGCGCATAAGCGAATTGTCGTTAAGAAACTTTTTATTTGTAATTTTCGGTTTGTATGTGTCATTTATGTTTTACCTACTAATTTCAGCTTAATTTACTAATCCGCAATGAACAACGGCGCGCCAAGAATTTGCTGTTTGTTTTGAAAATGCGCGAGGATGCATTGAAAGACTTTACAAAGAGTCAGATAATTTGGTTAGAAAACAAGAAGAAGCAGGATAACACTGACGTGTCGACGTTGAAGAAGAAGCAACGCGGCGCGCTACTGAAGCTGCAGCATGAGTGCGGAGAGATGCAGCGCATGCGCAAGGCGCTGCTCACGCTGTCCGAGCGGCGCAAGGCGGCGCTCATGAAAACAAGGAACAGTATCGAATTGAAATTGAAAAATAACGTAGACGTAGACCAAATACTCTTAGGGAAAAAGAAATTGAAGAGAAATATATCAGCCGATCGAAATATAGCTCCTCTCAAATGTTTCGATTTGTCAAGCAGTGGCTGCGAAGAGAGCTCGTCATCCAAAGCCAAGGAGACGCCGGTCACGCTCTACGAGCTCCCGTCCACGAACTCGCGCGCCGAGAAGTGCGTGCAGACCGTCGACGGCCCGTGTGAGCCGGTCGCGTCCGCAGACCGCGCTACGAGCACGGCGGCCGAGAACTTTGTCGCCGTCGACGGGGGATATCTAAATATACTGTTCCAGAATCTTTCCTTACCCCAGATCTTTAGTAGTGGGAAGCAATACGAAGTGAACGAGGAAGCTTTGAGGAACATCGTGGAATCGTCCAACAAGTCTCACCTTAAGGACCATTGTGACAGTGATGTTGTGGTTGAACATTTCATGGATAAAATTAGAAACCGTAATTCGGATAGGTCCTCGTCGGCATCGACGGCCCACAGTCTCGTAGATGAGTTTGATCAGTACTACAAAGGGCTGAGTGACCGTAGTAAATCACCAGTGGACTCTCCTGATACTGAACACCATACCAATATAAGCATACCACAAGTACAAGTGTATGAACTTTCGGAATCATGTGTGCAAATAATGGACAATAAACCGGAACAAAGTGAAGAATGTTGTGGAACCTCGGAAACTGTTGTAACTGAGAATGTTGTCGACACAGTGAACTCAGAAACTTATATACGTGAACAGCCTTGTGAATGTGAAGTCTCAAACCTTTTAACCCAGTCGCTGCAGCATAGTGAAGTGTCGGTGTCCACGAATCCGACTGGTCCCCTGCCAGTGCCACCTGGGGCCGCGTCACCCGAGCCAGTCCCTTCAGGTGGCTCCGATTATTCAACAAGTTTAGGTAAGATCATCGCTTTCAGAGGGGTAATCACGTAACGTTCTGAACGCGCGTCGGTCCAATTTAACTGTCAATTTTCTATATAAAAAGTGACATTTAGACCTACCCGACGTTCGTACAATGCGTTACGTGATGGACCTGCAGACCTACTTAAGAACAATAAGGATATAGGCGAGACCCTTACTATTTAATAACCACCCCATACATTAAAGAACTACGCTCAAATGCAAAATTTTCTAATTACTACGCCCCCATGCTAAAACAATCACGCATGCACACTTCAAAACTCTTAATGAATATTTTGGTGAATTATTTATTACACTAGATTAACACCGTCATTGCGTGAAAATAGTTGAGCCGTACCGCAGTGAACGTGTTTCAGCCTTCCATAATAAAGTGTATGAAATGTGTCATTACAGGGATCAGCTCTAGGAGCGATAATCTGAGCCTGGAGAGCATAGGATCAACGTCATCGTCTCTAGGCCACAGCGAGGCAGAAGAGCTGCGCCGACAACAACTGGCCATCGAGAGGGAGGTGAGCTATACTATTTATTCAAATTATATATTAGCGTACGACTTTTTTTTAAATTAAGTTTCTGTCAAAAATATCATTTTTGGTACGAGCTTTTACTGCTGACTGTACTTTTCTGCATACCATCATCAAGTACTCATTGAGACGATTCTAACGAGCCCAAACTCGATGGGGTTGTGTCGTTTTATTGTGGAGTTCCTATGGCCACCTTCCAGTCATCATAATATTGCATTGTCATGCGATATACATATACTTGCAAAATTTCAGCTCAATTGGATAACGGGAAGTGACTGAAAAATGGATTGCAAATTTTGACAGACAACTTACATCGATTACATTACAACAACATGCTGAGCAGGGTCCATTTAGTGACAAAGTGTGTTTTATAATATTTCTTTTGTATGTGTTTTTGTTGTCACGAATAAATATTTGAATTTGACATTACCTTAATTAATTTACCTTTGTTTTTCTATTATGTACTATTTCTGGTGAGCAATAAAGAACATTTGTATTATATTGTATTGTATTGTACATTTGCTTATTTTCAGATAAAAGCCTTAGAGCAGCAACAGAGTCAGTTACTAGTCGTCCGTGAGATACCAGACAAGCCTCCACCGCCTTACACGCCGCCCAATGTCCCCTTGGCTAAAGTATCGCGCATGTTCGTTTTAACCGACGACGTCGAACAGAAAATACAACTGCACGTCACACACGGGGAAGACCTCCCGTTTGACCCGGCCGATCCGTTTAGCGTGTTTATAAGGGATATTTGTGAAGAATCTCTCGCGAGGCAACAGATGGAGCTGAGCGACCAACCCTGGGACGCTTGCAACTTACTCCCGCATAGACAAGAACTAACTTCTGAAAAGAGGGGACACAAAACGATTAGTGAAATCAATCATGTGCTATCAGGCATTCAACCGACCGTGGTCTCAGGTAAAATAATGTTTATTATCTTAATTGTTGCCTTTGTTTTGCCTGTCAACGTTTTGATGATGACTTTGAAAGTCGGCATCGGATCTATAAGTTTATCACGTAAAGACTAGATAAAGCGTTAGTAACTTTCTTACGTACAGCACATGTCAGAAAGTGATCTATTTTTCGCGGGATATTTGCAACCATAGTCAGAGGCTCTAGTATAAGTTTTATCCATACAATACGTTTTCGAACGCGTTTGCGTTTAGTTTCAATGTGTATGGCAACGCGTAGTTCCTAATAGTTACCACCAGAGGCGCTGTTCGCGTTGCCATATAAATTGAGACTAAACGCAAACTCGTTCGAAAACGTATTGCATGGATAAAACTTATACTATGTAGAGCCTCAGTACGCCCATGGACAGTTATCATGGTGCCACTTTTAACAGAAAAAAAAACGATTTCTAAATCGGAGGGATGTACTACAAGAATTTTTTTGGCATCGTGGTATATATCTCCAAACGAGCTATCAGAGGCTCTAGTATAAGTTTTATCCATGCAATACGTTTTCGAACGAGTTTGCGTTTAGTCTCAATTTATATGGCAACGCGAACAGCGCCTCTGGTGGTAACTATTAGGAACTACGCGTTGCCATACACATTGAAACTAAACGCAAACGCGTTCGAAAACGTATTGTATGGATAAAACTTATACTAGAGCCTCTGCACCTTATATTATATCGAATGAAATGAATAATATTTTGCAATTTTGTTTTGTTTTCATTTAGTGACGTTTAGTTTGTTAACCGTTTATCAGTCGTTAATCTGCAATTTTAAAATGATTATTGTGTAAGATTGTTATTATTTTATTGTAAATTACCGTTTGACATGTAAAAGTGCCCTTGTGGCCTATTTACAGAATAAATAACAGATTTTGAGTCATTGGCCTAAATGACTGTTTGTCCAAATTATACCAAAAAAAAAGTCTGCATTGTTTATGCGTAATGATGTAAATAGCGACGGTAACAGTACCGAAATTGAAGATAATATACTAACGAAATAACACATAAATTTTGTAGATTTAACAAGTAATTATTGAATAAATTTCTGTCAAAAATATAATTTTTGTTACAAGCTTTTATTGCCAACTGAACTTTTCTGTATACCATCATCAACTACTCTTTGAGACGATTCTAACGAGCCCAAACTCAACGGGGTTACGTCTGTTAAGTCATGAATTCCCATGGCCACCTTCTGTCTCCATCATCAGATTAGCTCGATGGTACCATAATATTGAATTGTCATCCAAACTATACTAATACCCAAAATTTCAGCTCAATCGGTTGAAGATATCTGCTTCAAAATTAGGTTCGCGTCTATTCGGTGGACATTGCCAAAGTTAAGGGCTATAAAGCCAAATTGTTAGTTGAACTCTGAATCCGCATAAACGGCGTTGCCTCTTCTATATTTCTATGTGATAAAAACATATTATATATAAACATAAGTCCTTAACTATTGACCACAGGCAAGATTATTTTTGTTTTTGTGACTGACAATGACCGAGTTGCATACATTGCAGGTTAAATAAAGGCTTAACGTTTGAAAATGTGTTTTCACTTCTCATGCTCGCAAAGTTCGCTTTTGTGCTGGATGTATGCTGCACAAAATGCCACTTTTATGCTCTAGTGCACAAAGTAAAATCGTTTTAAAGACTAAGATAATCGGGCCTAACAGCCACACACACAGTAAAACTTCGTAGAATAAACTTGTCGTTTGATTTGATTTGCTTTAATAAGTTTCACATCCGTGTTTTCCATTACTAAATTAATAAAACCAGATAAAATAGGAGTCAATTATTATTTTAAAACGTATTGAACCATTAAATGACTTGGCAGTATGAAGTACCTAAGTCTAATATCACGTGTCGAAAATTAAACAAAAACTTTAAAAAGTTAAGTGACAGGAATGAGCTATTATTTTATTTTATTTTGCATATATTTGTTATTTTCTCGCAATCGAAGTGAAAATCAGTGTGTATAACTCGAACATAAATTATCCATTTAACCTGAGACTCCTGAGACCTGTTAAATGGCTCGTTTTATGCGCTTGTTGTACAATCTACTATTTGTGCAGGGGTCGGAGCCCGGCGGTCGGACCACATCGACGACATCCTGTTCACGGAGTGGCGCCGCTGCGAGCCGGAGTGGACCACGCTCCACGCCGACGAGGCCACCGTCAAAACACAAATCTTCGAGAGCCTCTTCCAGAAAGTACTTAGCGAGACCATCGACCAATACAAAAATACCGTGCTCGGACTAATCGCGCCCGAAACAGTCACCGAGAAACCGTTCAGGAAAAAAGGTGACCATACAAAATTAGGAGAATCGTGATAGAAGTGTTACGTATAATCTAATTATACATTATTATTACCAGCCAATCTGTTGATCACTGGTTATTATAATTTTAGGTGTCAATACGTAATTGTAATATTACTATAATTATGTATAACATACATGTACTCGTATCATATTGGAAAAAGTCATTAATTAATATATAGTATATGCTGTTTATATAATAATTGTTTATTTTTCGCTCTAAAGCCTTGTACGGTTCAGAGGCTCTAGTATAAGTTTTATCGATACAATACCTTTTCGAACGCGTTTGCGTTTAGTTTCAATTTGTATGGCAACGCGAACAGCGCCTCTGGTGGTAACTATAAGGAACTACGCGTTGCCATACAAATTGAAACTAAACGAAAACGCGTTCGAAAACGTATTGTATAGATAAAACTTATACTAGAGCCTCAGTACAAATATATGTATACATTTTAGTGTCTTATTGAAATATTGAGGTGCTAAAGTGCTCTTCATATAATATTTGTACTCATTCGTAGTACACATAGTTTACGCGTAGTCAAGCTATGCTGATCACCCGTACAAAATTACTATGGAATACTGTGACTTAGGACTTATGAGATCATTTAGCTGTCACTCGACATTCCGGTATTCTATCAGCCGGTTCTGGATCTTTTTGCCATCCTAATACAACAAGCCCCAGTACAAGTTGCCGAACATGCAAAGCTACTGCATAACTGCAGTGCGCTCCTACCCTTACTATTTCCAACAACTGGCTCCCTGATTTACCATCAGTAGATTTGTCTGAATGTAGTATACCTTCCCACTTTCAGACAACTATTACACGCCCTTTCATTCGATACCCTACTCAAATCTATTGGCACGAAAGTGCCCTCGCCAAGACAAGACAAAAGGACACTACCTCCCTTTTCAAACCTTCGTGATTTCAAATTCAGTCTTAATACCACTAGAGAGCTCATATTCACAGGATAAGCTAACATTAGCAACCTAATAGTACATTATTGCCGTGGCCGGGAAGGAGGCAATTGCAGGCAGAGTATTTTGTTTAAACGTACGAGCTTGCGAGTCCGTTTAATTATAATACGAAGCCTGCAATTGCCATTCCGGCTGAGGCTAATATAGTGCTTTTCTCAAAAATGGGGGAATAAAAAAGACTAAATTTAAATCAAGCGTTATTATTAAATACAAATTGAGGATACTGCAAATTACATAAAATTAAACGTCATATATTTTTTTAAACAGAATCGCAAGTGTATTTTTCCACCGAAAAACGCAATCTTTTTATGACACATACAAAAATGTCGCGTTTGCAACAGAATAATATGACTTGATTTGGCTGAATACGACCTGTGCCGTCTTTTATATGCCAGTTTCTACTTTTTAAAAAGTTTGATACTCGACAAATAAAGGAATTCATATGTAACATTCCAGGCGGCCTGCAATGTTTTTTATTTTTTAATTTTGATCTGGCCTTCAACTATACACTTTACCTTCCAATATATAGCGAGTTATGTTCACTTTGCGGGCCATTTTTGAGAAAAAGTACTTAATCACACTAAGTTTCGTTGATATAGCTTTAAAGGTTGTCGCACATGTAACCGCTCGGCACCGGCCCGGCGCCGCCTCACCTCATCATATCATAGGCGAGGTGGTGCTGTGGCCATTGTCACCAATTCAGGATCTGATGATGGGATCCCAGGGAAATTGAGGGCAACCCTCAAATTTTATAGGCACGCGTGTAGTGATTTCGGTATTTTCTATTATAACTCGTGTATTTACCCTCGGAAATCACAATTTTGGTGAAGTGGAACTGATGAATAAGACCACAGATAACTTATGGAACTTCTCAAAGATGTAAAGTACGTCAAAGATTCTGACATGATTCTGTTGAACTATCATCAACATCATATCATAGGCGAGGTGATGTTGTTCCGGTGCCGATATGTTTGCGTTTAAGTATGGAATTTCTTACAAAGAATACTGGACGGCTAGAGTTGAGGCGGTGCCTAGCGGTTACGTGTGCGACAACCTTTATCCTTTAGATTTTTAACCGACTTCAAAAAAAGAGGAGGTTACATGTTTTCTCCGTCAATTGTGGACCGATTTCCAAAAATTTTTTTTTTCGAAAGAGTATACTCTCGATGTGGTCCCATTGTCACCAATTCAGGATCTGATGATGGGATCCCAGGGAAATTGAGGGCAACCCTCAAATTGTATAGGCACGCGTGTAGTGATTTCGGTATTTTCTATTATAACTCGTGTATTTACCCTTGGAAATCACAATTTTGGTGAAGTAGAACTGATGATGAAGACCACAGATGACTTATGGAACTCCTCAAAGATGTAAAGTACGTCTAAGATTCTGACATGATTCCGTTGAAGTGGTGAATTTAATGAAGTGTTAATTCCGAGACATAGCGACTTGGGTTTTTTCTGTAATTATCAACGCATTTGCTCTCGGAGAGCAGTTCATTTGCTAAATTGGAAAATAAATTATCGTCTACCTATGTGGCTTGGCGAAGTACCTACTGAATTAAAGTCGGTTTAAACATTGTTTTTAATAGTACATTACTGAAAAACGCCGGGAAAGAAGGGCTTGCCGGGTGAGTAGGATAGATACCATATATAAAGTATAAGAAGATATGTCAACGCCATACATTAAAATAAAACCACCTAAATTGGAATGACCACCAGGGGGCGTTCGTTAACTGGTTAAAAACATTGGTGACGCCAATAGATGTCGCTTATATCAATACGCCTTCTATGAACTATCGAATACACTAGCGACAACAGGTGATGTTCTAAAGAATCTGTTGACGCAGTCAATAGATGTCACTTTACAAGGCATTGAAAAAAGGAATACCTTATCCTAAAAATAGATTTACACAAGAGAAAAATAATATGTTCTAAAACTTGTATACAATCAAAATTACATAATTAGTCTCCTGCAAATGACGCAGAATATTGTAGTCATATTTATGTCATTAATAAAATTATAGATTCAGTAACTGCCATGTAAACAAACCGCCATGACGTACAATGTCATATTTATTTACCTAACTAACAATAACAAATAATTGCTGAAAACGCGTTAAACTACAATCGTTTTATTATCATTCGTGTGTAAAATACCTGTACTGTGATATTAAATTGGCATCCTATAGCTATTTAAAGATGGATGAGGGCTTTTTTTTGCTTTACGACGTATTGCCGCTTCCCATAGTTTTCGTATCATCGTTTCCTTAGGAAATGAATGATGCCCTTCATTCTTGCAACCAATTACGCAGCCCTGATGCATTTTATTTACTGAAATATTTTCTTCCCCATTTGATCCAGAGCTATGAAGGACTTGTCAAAGTTGTCAAAAAACTGTTTACTAATAGGGAACATTACGCAAAACTCTTCGTAGGTGGCGACACTAGCAGCGTTGACATTGTATCTCGTTCGCACTTGCGGTATTGTCTATGCAAGCATCCTTGTCACTCATTTGACAATCAATTTTGCATGTGTGTGTGAATCCCTATATTTCTATACTGGTTTACTATTAGTGTTAGTGCTACCTCTGGCGGCAGAACATTGCAGTAATGTTCCCTATTGTGATAGTGCTGCACTCTGGCGGCAGAATATTGCAGTAATGTTCCCTATTTTCGCAAACAGGAGGGAAATTTCTTAAGATGGTGATTCAATAGTGTCGATTTCGACCGATTTCCAACTGAAAGCAAGCCTCGGGTTCTTGCCACTTCGGCTAAACTAGGCTCTCACGCTACTCCGAGGATTTGTATGAAATTTGGTACACATATAGGTTATACCAGGTCATCAGTCCACCTTGTGCGCCCGACGGTACAGTCGCCATCACATACATAGGTACACTATAGGTGTTCAAAACTATCGGCACATGCACCCTAATGCCTTGAAAATAGAGATGTGTTCCGATGTTTGTGACGTGCTTGTTTGCTCTGATGTATGTGATGGCGACTGTACGTGGTTGCTTGAGAACGTTTCAATTTGCCCCGTGCACTGCCACTTATGTTTAGCGATTCGGAGGGCTATACCTACCGGTTACCTTGGATTGGATCTGCTGCGGACGGAGGGTGGACTGTTTTTTAACCGACTTCAAAAAAGGAGGTTCTCTACTCGGCTGTATTTCTATATCCGGCTGATATGATGACAATGCTGATGGGTTATAGTTATAACCAGAATTTTATCCCGAAAATTACCCCCAAGGAGACGAATGCATTTACTGCATATTTCTAATGGCATAAAATAAATCACGTAGTGTCCATTAGTTGCATTATTCTCTTTATTCGGGAATAATATTAACAGAGAAAAATATCACATAGTTCTTACATTAACACTGACTACTTAACATTATAAATACTTAAAATTGAATTTGCAAAACTACAGCAATTTAGTATATATATAAGTAGATGCATACTACAGTTATTGTTACCATTATGAAAGTATTGAATTTTAGATGAAATCTCACTAACAACATCTAGGTACGCATTATATACAATCTGACATCCAAACAGGTTACATATAATACTATAGACACCTATTATCTATACATGTTATAAATACTATATCCTTGCGTAAATCTATTTTTACGCAGGAAGCAAAGCATGGATCCATTATAATCAAAGGTTCTAGCTGATATTAATGAATATCTAATACTATTAAGGGCGAGTTGCACCAACTTACGATTACAGACCGATGAACGTCAAATATGGCGCTGGCAGCTGTCATTCCATACAAACTTGTCAAACTTGTCAAACTTTACATACATTTAGATTTTAACGAACACTACTTACGATTACAGACTGTTGGTGCAACCCACCCTAAATTGTGATGTCAAAGTAGGCCTGTCAATAGGTACACCAAGCAGAGGGCCTACCGCGAACGGCATTCGAAGTTTTCCCTCTCTGTCGCACTTATGTACGAACTCTTAAGTATGACAGAGAGGGGAAACTTCGAATGCCTTTCGCGGTAGGCCCTCAGCAAGCAGCAATAATATCTGTTGCCCGTTTCAAGCAGCTCAACTAGTACGAATTCTTCAAGTCTAAACCGGCAACACATCAAATGGCCAGCCGCGTAGATAGAGGATACAAAATCCCAAAAGGGACGATGGAAAATTAACCATACTAAATTAAGAAGTATCAGAAGCTAATACACTCTTTACTCTGAGAACTTTACGGTTTCGCTCTATGAAAACACAACAATATATCGATATCAGCCATATTTTTACACCATAAAATAGGTTGGGTAATTTGACTAAATATTCATTAATAATCCACCTAAATTTAATACCGATACGGTAAAAAATAATGAAAAGTAATCTTTATAAATTCCGTAAAAATCAGGCGAAAATTGTATAAACTTTCTTTACTTTATAATTGACTACGTCTATATACGTTCTTTGGGATACGCGCATAATCCACTTATTTTTGTTAATGAATAATCCTTTCTATAGACCAGATGAAATTCAATATCATCTCAAGGTCGTAAATATCTAATTAAAATGCTGTTATTTCCTGATGCATATATTTTTGGATTAAGGTAGTAAGTCTCCAAATTTGTGTACTCAAACATGTTTTCATTGTAAAAATACTGATGGCATTTTTGCTTGCGGGTTAATCTTTTTTCCTAACTTCCGGTCCATAGAATTATTGACTTCAATAGTAAAAGTTTTTTTAAATAACATATAAAAGCCGTATACAAATAATTTGCCTGATATTGAATTATTTCCAAAAAAACCGTAATTTTCTCAGGGTATTGACGTCTAATGTCATTTATAATTTAATCGTATTATTTCGGTGACGTCATGGTGGTGTCAGTTTCAGTACAAATTTTGACAGGTGTGGTGGCAAACAAAAAATCCGTATACGCGATGAGGGACAGAAAATATGACACTGTATCGCGTTCCCACTTGCGGTATTGCCTATGCATACATCTTTGTCACTCATGTGTGTATGTGTGGGTGACTCCCTCTATTATCTATTCTACCTCTATGGGCCAGCCGTTATTGGTCGAGCGCAAGTGTTGCCAGCACGATTATCACAGGACGGCGCGCCAGCTCTCTCGATTTATCTCGCACTATACGTCTCTTTCTAAATTTTCTAATAAGAGAGAGACGGATAGTGCGCAAAAAATCGAGAGTGCTCGCGCGCCGTCTTGTGCTAACCGTGCATTTCAGAATTGTAGCTTCATGAAGCAGCACACAGAGACCCGATACAAAACTCTTCGACTCTGCTAAGAGTTGAAAATCAGTGAGTAAGCCGCCTCGTGGGCAGCCAGTTTCCTGACAAGCTGGACGAACTTGACAGACATTCAGATTTACTTTTTGAGTAAAGATTACACAGTAAATTTGACAGCGAATGTCAAATTTACTATTGACCGCCACCGCAGGCCGCACCAGTGTTAAGCCTGCATCACACTGGCGCGGCCTGCGGTGGCGGACCATAGTAAATTTGACAGCTAGATAATGACAAGTTTTCTATTGTCCGCTGCGGCCAGGCAGCGCCAGTCTGTGAGAGGACAGACTTACAGACTTTCTTATTCAGGCCTTGCATTCTAAGATTTGATTTTTGTAAGTAATAAACGTTTGTGTTGGCTAAGAAACTAAGTCGATTGTATGGTTGTGTACATTTTCGCTTAAAATGCAAAAATTATAACAATCGTAAATATACTATCCTCGTTTCACTTGTGATCACTGATCATTCGTTTATACTGATGTACTCAAATGACAACCGATTCCAAACGATAGTACACGCGCATCACTATATTTAAAAAAAGAAAGTCGTAGAACGTAAACGAAATATTTCACTGATGGAATAAAGGAATAGACCCGGTATATATAAAAAAAAAACATTTAGATACTACGTATACTCTACGAGGCGTTTCTATGTATTTTTTATATATTTTTTTATTTTGCTGAGCAATGCCAATAATAGGGAACATTACGCAAAACTCTTCGTAGGTGGCGACACTAGCAGCGTTGACATTGTATCTCATTCCCACTTGCGGTACTGTCTATGCAAGCATCCTTGTCACTCATTTGACAATAAATTGTGTATATGTGTGTGAATCCCTATATTCCTATAGTGTAGTGATTTACTATTAGTGGTAGTGCTGCCTCCGGCGGCAGAACATTGCAGTTATGTTCCCTATTTACGTTGAATGGGTGTTATGATGTGTCAATTCTTAGGATGCGACTGGTATAGTAAGATTAGGTCAAAAAAATGTATAAGTATATTCGTTTCTAACAGGAAATCGTATAATTTTTTGACTTGACTATTACTACATTTGGGACATTCTTTTTTTACTTCATACTTCTCCTCTGTCCTGTACTGTAGAGATTCAACAAGTTTATAAGCACATTTAACTTGTACGCCTCGATCGCAATTATAATAAATGAAATGAGTTGAATATTATTAGTCAAGTGTCATTACGATCAAACAAGCATATAGTTTTTTCCAAGATCAGTCCATACATATTTTACGTTTAATCCCGGGTTAAGTCCTTATACCCGCTTGGTCGAAATCTAATTCTCCTTGTAAAGCTCATTTTCAAGAAAAATAAAACGCATAATTAACGTTGGCCTACAAGCATAAACACTAAAATAATATCGTAAGGTGAGACCGGAATACTTTATTGTGATGATATGCAATGTTTTGTAAACATATAATAACAGTTATTATTGAATTGACGGTTGCAACCATTATACGTCGTGTTTAACGGCCGTACCAGTTTAATCTTACTTCCAACAAAGGACTGGCCTTATCCCACATAACATAACAACTTAGTACAGTCGGGGAATGAAAAGGTTGATCACCTTAACATCTATTTTTGCTTGCTCAGTATAAGTTATCAGTATCTGCTTTATCGACCGAGTGTCAGACACATTCCGTCATAATGAATGTCATTTCACTACACCTCTTTGAATTTTGGAAAACGAGTTAAAAAAAAGATAAAAAAAACGTGTACAAGAAATAGCAATGTTGACATTGACAGGACCTGTTACTCACATTTATGGTTTTAATAATTTTAAGCGAAGAGGATTTAATCATTAGATTTATCAAACTAATAAAAAGGTTTTAGTTCAACCAAGAAAAATTCGTCTAAGTAAATTTGAACTTTGTTGTCAATCAGTTGAACATAATTTTCAATACATCACTCTCGTCTGATACATTAAAAAGGTAACATGTGCTTGCAACGCGTAAATGATTTGATTTGAAAACTGATCAACCTTTTCATTCCGCCACTGTACAGTCGACGTCAAAAATATGTAAACATTTTTCACCTTATTACAATCGCATAAGGTTGGCAATGTCTTACGCGAAATATCGTATCATGTAGTGTAGGTATAATCAGCATCAAAATGAACTACGCAATCGAAGACGTCAAAAGCTCTTATTCATTTTTGACGTCTTAGATTGCGTAGCTACTTTTGATGCTGACTGTACATTTCATAGTAAAATTTTTAAAAATTGTTATATGTAGTTAAGAGAAGTTAGTATAAGTTTTGTGAGATAGCTAGGGCCCCGGTATTCTACGAATTGTACTTGAATTTTTTGACTTCAAATATATGTATTTTTTTTCGCCTTATTACCATGGAATAGGGTGCAAAATTGTAAACATATCTTTGACGTCGACCTTACCACACCGACACCACTGACTGAACATTCTTCAACCTTATTAGGTATATTACTACACCCAGCGATCCTTACTTGTGTTATGTTGATATATTTATTTCTGAGCGGCCAACGTTGGGTTTTTACAATTTCTGTGCCAACAATCCGCTACGCAACATTTACAAAAACAATGGCAGTGAATGTGATAAAATGATACAGAAATACATAAGTTTTCATTAATGAAATCGAACGGATGCCCATATTATTTTTGTTTTACCAAACATACATTAAATAATACTTCGGGTATAATATACCTAAAGAATATCAAATACGAAGTCAACTCCATGTTAACTTGTTTGAAGTCCCTACCAAAAATCGTGCAGAAGTATTTATAGTAAGCGAAAATTCATGTTATGTTAACACATGGATTATTGTTAACACTGTTTCTTCCGACATCAACTACTTACACTTGGCACAGTCGGTCTAGCTTAGAGTATCGTATGTACCTCGCCAAGTTTACTAATCTGGAAGTAACAACGTTCGCAAATCCTGGTTGTGTCAAGGTTGTGCCGCGCTGGTTCTTACAGATCTGTCAATTTTCGAAGGCGCTCCTTGTCATTGCGAAATTTGACAAATTACAGGCATACCATATTTAATTGGAGTCAGTTTCTGCGGTAGTTGCGCAGAGCGAGAGGCGGAGTGAAACGGCGCTCTATTTTGATCTCTAGCGCTGTGATATTAGAGCTCAAAATAGAGCGAAACACACCTTTTCCGCACAGCACAACGATCGCGGAGATTACTCAGATAAACGGTAGGCTTATAGTAAGCGAGAGCAAAGAGTGAGGCGCGTGAGTAGTCAGCTACACTCAAGAGCAAAAGTTTCGGGTCACCCTAAATTAAATAACCGCAATAGGATTTTTTAAATACTATATTGACATAATAAACTATTCTTCGTAATACCTTAATGTATTAGCAATTTCCGGGATCCTATCATAAAAATATCAACATCCAAAAATGACGATTTTTGCGATATCTCGCTCCGTTAACGTTGTTTTTTTCATGGGTTTTTACGAGTCCGATTTAAACCTGGTAACGTGTTTTTTTACTGTTATTTCTGCAGATTAGATGTAAAATTTAATAAAGATCATGACATGGTTAAAAAACTATACAACCTTGCACTATTTTAGGAAATATGACGGTATTTCATCGACCCGAAACTTTTGCTCTCGAGTGTATTAAGGTAACATATGCCCAGTCGATATGTGGAATTGCAATGAGAGTTTCGATCGAGCGAAGTAATCGAATATTTCAAGATTCATGTAATAGGCTGCGCGTATTAACAGCCTCTCAGTCAACGACTTCAGCCCCATACATACTAATATTATAAATGCGAAAGTGCGTCTGACTGTCTGACTGTTACCTCTTCACGCCTAAACCGCTGAACCGATTGAGATGTAATTTGGTATAGAGATAGTTTGAATTCCGGGAAAGGACATAGGATAGTTTATATCCCGGAAATCATCCCCTAAGAAGGTGAAATGGGGGGTGAAAGTTCATATGAAGCTACGATATAAACAATTTCCACGCGGGCGGAGTCTCGGGCAGAAGCTAGTGGTAGAATAAAAAAAGTTAAGTAATTCCCGTGACAGCTCGCCAGTGTCCCTGACCTACATCATCACATCATCAGCATCTTAAATATGGCGGACTGTGAGTGTGTTGCCACTGTGTGAAAGTAAATTACCCGAATAAATTGCATTACTTCACTTGCGTGCTTCAATACATATTTACGTTGAACTATACTATATTTTTTCTAGCAAGAATAGAATGATAGATGTCACTTCATGATAGCATGTAACTTTGTAAGGCGGTAAGTGAAATTTTTTTTTTCCAAGGGACAAATATAGCTTGTAAAAATTAAATCTCGTCTAATATGCGGATTTTATATAGATGATCTCAAATCAGTTAACAAAACGTCTAGCTACCGTGAAAAGACTACGTAATATTTACTTATATTCTTAAGTGAACGTCATTACAATGTTGCTTCAATACGCTTGGATTGCTAGAGGTGAGGGTTATCGATTAAAATAAAATAAATACCGTTTTTTCATAAGTGTATAATAATATGCCTGACAAATTGTATTAGTGGCAACACACATAGGACTTCCGTGCCGTGCCGCCATTTTGTATTTCTATGTCACCGCTTGTCAAATAACAATAATCAGTACGCAGTCAGACAGTACGAGTGTTAACGCCTTGTATGCGCCACGTGTTTTCGTTTGAGTTCATAGTTTTGTTTCATCTACTGATTTTATTAATTTTGTTTGTTAAGGTGGTTCGATTGCCATACAAACCGTTTTTTGACATTCGCAGGCTAACGGCGTGATATTAGAAATTTATGTAACAATCTTTCATCAATTGGCTTCCCATTTGCGCCAAATTCCCCCTGTCCTAGAATAAATTTTTATAAACTACATTAATTTGAGAAAAATAGTTTTCCCAAAATATCACGTCCCAAACCAATTTCTCAAATTAATCTAGTTTATACAAGTTTATTCTAGGAAAGGGGGAATTTGGCGCAAATGGGAAGCCAATTTATGAAAGTTTGTAACTTAAGTCTCTTAAAATATCACGCCGTTAGCCTGCGAATGTCAAATAACGTTTTGTATGGCAACCGAACCACCTTAAGTATTTGAACTGTTTTGTTAATCTGTTCTCAGTTAAGTTTTTGTGATGCCGAAAAGAACGAGAATACCCATGCTTAATAGCCAAGTGCCGTCAATTTATCGTTCACCTGATTTTTCCCACCCCAAAAATATAATACCGTCGATACTTTTAGCACTAGGTATACACTTCATTCGAATAGTATCGATAGTTTGCATAATAGTGGTAGCACCTCTAGTTACGTTAGTTGGCATCTATCATTCTAATCTTGCTAGAAAAAATATGTTATACTAATTTTGTACAGTGTCTTTTCATCCCAAATAGCCAGCTAATTTTTTTTACATATTAATCGTGCATTAAAAAAACTCCTTGTTTGTATGGCAACATTTGTGTGCCAACTTTGCACAATGGCAACGTTTGTGTGACGTAGGTCAGGGACATCGTCATGCCTTGTTTTATTCTACCATGCTTCTGCCCTTTGACGCGCGCCATACCAATTGTGCTCTCCTGTAACGATGAAGTAGTTTTCATCATCATCATTTTCAGCCCGTAATCGCCCACTGCTGAGCATAGGCCTCTCTTAAGGGCACGCCACCCGTCCCGATCCTGAGCTAAGCTAGTCTTATCCAGGAGTGACTCGCAATCTTCCTAATATCGTCCACCCATCGAGCTGGTGGACGACCGACGCTCCTTTTACCTAAAAGTGGCCACTAATCTGACACCATTTTGGTCCACCTGCCATCACTCTGCCTGGCAAGGTGTCCTGCCCAACTCCACTTGAGGCACTTGTCATCTCTAACGTCACGCACCTTAGTGCGAGTTGGTGAATAAGTTTTGTATAATAAGTTCAAATTCCCAATTACCACATTACTAAATTCGATAGAAAGTCAAATGGCAATCACCACGAATAGATATTATGACGGAATATTAAAAGATCGTAGGCACCAGGATTCGGCAAACTAGTTGGCTGGTAAATTGTCACGGTGTTGTTATTTTACTGCGAAATCGCCACATGTAACATAAACAAATACTTTGAGGCTGACTGAACTTCTCAAATACAATATTTTCTGTGCGTATGCTCAAGCTCATACACTGTCAATAAACTCTTACTAAGGGTGTGATTATAAATTAGTCGTCGGCTTTGAGGATGGACTCGAGTGGGTTTGGTCCTTTTCTTTTCGGATTTGTAACTTTTGCTGGCTCCGCTGAAAAAGAGAGTAATGATAATTATTATGTTTTCGACATTCAGTAAGACGCCTAACTCTTGGTTCAGTATATAAAAGAGTAGATGCATACGAGTATAATCAATAAACATAAAAATAAATAAATATTAGGGGACAATCTTACACACATCGAACTAGCCCCCTACACAATCTCATTGAAAGGGTCGTAAGACATCGATTAATACCTATGTGATTTCAGCACTGTCTTAGGCAGTTCGGTCTCTCGGTTCTGGCGTCTCTACCTGTTACTCATTGCAAGTCATTTTGATTCAAGCCTAAAGGACCTTCAACTGCGAAAATGACACGTCTTTCTACGTCTTTTGCGGTGTCGTTGAGAATGTTTGAGCCGAGTGGTTTAGTGTAACATACTGTTCTAATTCACTTACTGGTTTGACTCAACGGCAGCTGCGTGACTTCCAAGCACGCCATCCACTCAGTGATCGTGATCTTGGCATCGTGGTTGATGTCGCAGTACCGCGGCAGCTTGCGCCCACACCGCCTCAACGGCTCCATGTTCGCGATCAGTTGGTGGAACGACTTCCACTCCCGTCGCTCCAGTGCTTTGTTCTTGTCCTTGTCTAGCATCACGTACGTCCATGTCGCTGCTTGCTCTTCCTTCGATGCTCCCCATTTGACAATCTCACTGCGGGATAATAGTTAGGTCAGAATGATTTAATGGAACGAGTGAGTGGAACGGGGATTTTTTTATTATAAATTAGTCCGCGTTATTACTGTGTACAAACGCGTTGCTTACCCAGGCCCTGTGCCATTTGTTGTTGCCGCCATCTTTGTTATGAAGAATCGCATCAAGTCACGTAGGAAGTTTGACTTCATGGGTTCCGGGCAGCCTGAGAATAATCATAATACATATAAGAAATTTAAATATTGTAACACTTAAAATAAAAACGGATTTGTCTGATATTTTATTTAGACTTTTCAGTTAGACGCGACATCTGAAAAGGCAAATATTATCAAGAACTGGAAGGAAGTAACAAAAATCCAATTAGGACAACGTTCTTGCCGTTTATGTACAAATCGATCGCATTCCTAAGTTTTTAAATTTCCACCAATTAAAAACTCGTCCCCATTTCCAACTCATCCTCTCGTCATCAGGAATGAAAACGCGTTTGGAATGACAACCAAGTGGGCCTATTAAACTGCTCGTACTTCAGGTCGTACACAGTACAGATTTTGCAATTAGTGTAGTTTATCAAACTTATGATGACTGAAAAAACCGTGTTTGGTGACCTAAGTATTTGTTATAAGAAAAGTACCATATTACTTTGTGACAAATTAAAAAAAAACTATCAATCCGATTGCAAAAACTCTTTGAACAATTTATGGAATGGATTTTCGTAATGGTACACATAGGCTACAATTTATCTCGCTCGCGTTTTTCTAACGGAGCCGCGGGTAGGTACACTAGTTGAAACAAACCTCTCATAGGGCTGGCATGGTGCGGCGCGGCATCGCAGTCGGGCCGGCGGTCCTTGACGGAGGAGCCCGGGATGGGCTTGCCGGTGTCCTGGTGCACGCACCAACAGTAGCCCGTGGAGCGGTAGCACTGCGCGCGCGCGTAACGCCCGTCGCCCGTGCACTCTGGCACGTACAGCGCAGCCGCGCCCGCTTTCTACAAACGATATACAAACAAACTGTCACCAGTGAGATATAGCGGGATGTCATCTCGCTCATATTTGGAGAAGACAACTCCAAAAAGTCCTTGGAAACACCGCATGATGATACTACTAAATACTTGAGCCATATTTGTTTCTGGTTGTCAAAACAAATAATCTTCAAACCACAACGGGCCTGTAATTCCGCTTGTATCCGCTTACAATTGACGACCGTTTTAGCCTAGTTGGTAGTGATAGTGACCCTGCCTTCGAAGCAAGAGGTCCTGGGTTCGAATCCCGGTAAGGGCATTTATTTGTGTGATGATGAGCACGAATATTTGTTCCTGAGTCATGGATGTTTGTATTTATTTATCTATATAAGTATGTTTATCTTCGTCTAGTACCCATAGTAGGTACAAACTTTGCTTAGTTTGGGACTAGGTCGATTTGTGTAAAATTTCCGCAAATATTTATTTATTTATTATTTTATTTACAATGGTACCTAATGCAAGCAGACGCTATGCTGGTGTTCCAGACGGGGATGTTCCAGAGCCTCTCATAGGTGGTCTCTTGCAACCATACATATTGAAGTGACAATAAAACAATAATGTCCGCTGACACGTGTTGGAAGCTGAGTCAGGAAAGATCATGCGACTTAACGCACTTATGTAAAATATTGTAATACCTACATAAAACATAATATCTAAGAATATCCGTATGTCAACATTTAGGTTACCAACTGGTTAGGTTAGGAGGGCAGCTACCAGATCCCGTGTTGCTAGGCGAAAATGGTCTTAGGAGCCTTCGATTTCAAATTAATGAAGATTGGCGTTTACAGATTTTTGAAAAAACATACAGGATGCGAGAAAATGGTCATTTTTGACAAACTTTTTTTTTGATGCCAATCGATCCCATTCCTGTCCAGGATCAAAAGCTTGTATGGGACGAAAACTAAATTTCCGGCTAGAAAAGCCATAAATCGAGAAAAACTTGCCCCATACAATAGGGGTGTAGACTCCAAATTATTTATTACTTCAAAAGAAAGAAGGCAAAAAAATATGCCTAATGACGAAAATCCCATTCGAATATCTCAAAAAATTACGAAATTACAACCGTTTTAATGTTGCTTGTTAGAGAGAGAAAACGCTCCGGGATCGTGACGTCACGATCGTCTAGCGTCATAGTAAATGACAATCGTTTTCGCAAAACGCACCTTGCGTTTTGCGGAAAAGGGACTCTTAAAACTTTGGACGCTTATAACTTTGTGATTATTTAACCTCTTGCGTTGCTTTTTTCTCCATTTGACTACATTTTAAATCCTTTTATCTATCCAAATATCATAAACCCTCCATGATGCGTTCAAGAACCGCACATTATGACCACCATAAAAATAGACTGTTTTGTTAGAACAAATTTCTTATCTGTGAAAATGTTATTATTGCTAAATAATACTACAGGAGAGCAGAAAAATGTCCGTTCAAGTACAGATTTAATAAGCAGGTAAGTAAATTATATCCGTCATTAGTATACTAAGTATTAGTAGCAATCATCTAAGCTGCACTGTAATAAACTAGAAGCCATGTGAGGTCTCATAATTATGGACGTCAGTTAAGAATTCGTTTCTTTTTAGGCCGAATAAGTAAGATAAGCTTGTCTAGTGCCTACTAGACAAACTAATCTTACCTGTACCTATGTTTAACAAATAATAGTATTTTATGCAACTGTTGTATACACCGTTGCATACAATACTTTTTCTAAGACAAATTTTAAATAAATAGCAGACTACAGAATAGTTAAACTTTTCAGGCAGCAAGTTTTCTATTCGTACTTTTGCTACTCACGCAATTTCTTCAGGAGCGCAGTTATTAATTTCTTCGACCATTTTAAAAGAAACGTACACTTTTGTCTTCACAAACACGAATAAAATCTTAATAGTTTACGACTAATAGTTTATCATATTTTGTCTTTTCATTTTGAACTGTATTTTGGTGGGAAATCGGAAATGTGACAGCTCTTGCTTATGGTTTGTTTTGTTTCTAATTTGTTTGCACTTGCCAATTCGAACTGTTTATTTTTATAAATAATACCAAAAATTTATAGAACATGTAATTTAACACACAATAGATGATGATTAATTATTATTGTAGTAAATAATTTATAATATACAAATGTTAAATCGTAAATAAATACTTTTATTTCGAAATATTTGTTTATGAAGAAGAAGTGGTGCCCACTGCAATATAGCGGCCGATTAAAAAAAAGTTAAACAGTGCTTTTATGAAAAATGTATGAACCAAAAAAGTACGCTAAACAGTGCGTTTTTGGGCCATAGAGCATAGAGTTTTTCGACGACTTATTAGTGGTGTCATTGTATTTGAGCTACAGCCTATTTAAATGACAGATAACGGTACAGGAGTAGAAAAACACTTTTGAGTTTGAGTTAAAAAAAAAACGAATTCTTAACTGACGTCCATAATTATCCTATTACTTACTTTGTCCTATTTACAGATTTTTCTTTTCTATTATATCTTGTTCTACAAATAACTACGAGTACCTATTACATACAATGCATGTGCTCGAAAAGAGCCGTTTCCAAGCAGCCAAATCGTGCGCAAGGTGCCACTTTTTTAATTTTAACTTTGTCTTGAGCCCGATGCAAAGAGTTTTTATTACTTGAGAAAAGTTAAACAAATCTTTCAAGTACACTTTTTCTTTCAATAAATGTAAAATGTTAAAATGACCATTTTAATTTTTAATTTGATCAATAAATAAATAAATTGGTTTTTTACTTAATATAATAGGCTGAATGCATATTTTGCTTATGCCTTGCGTGACACGGCATGGCGGTTATTTGCACATGCGATGCGAAGTAGTATATACGTTATAAGCGCGTAGGTATGTATTTAAAACAATAAAGCCCACCATTGTTGTTTACTTTTGAGTTGTTTTGTGTAAATTTGTTAAAAATGTCGAGTGAAAATGATTAATCAATAATAATAATGTAAGTATTATTGCGTTCCACAAGTTTCTACGACGGTACCTATAGTGTCTTTTTGTTGTGGAACATAATGAATTAAGTAGGTGGGTCATCGTCAGTCACAAAAGCAAAAATCATCTTTCCGGTGGCCAATTGTTAAGGGCTTTACGCTCACATATAATATGTTTTTATCACATAGAGTAATAAAAGGGGCAACGCCGTTTATGCGGATTCAGAGTTCAACCAAAAATTAGGCTTTATAGCCCTTAACTTTGGCAATGTCCACCGAAAAGACGCGAACCTAAATCTGACAATGACCCAGGTAGGTAGGTACTCAAAATTAATTGCGTTTCAAACCCACAAAACAATGGTTTTAAATAAGTGAATAACATGACGGCAAAAAATGTGGAGAAGTTGTTAAATGCAGCTCCAGATAAAAAGCACATACCTGACAACCTAGGTAATTTCAATTTTAACCCTGAACGCCAAGAACGCCTAAAGGCATCGTGTATTGTCGTGCCCGCAGCGCCAACAACGCCTCCGCTATCAAAACAACTTACTCTCTTATGGATAAAAGGTTGGCGTGTCAGTGACACTTTAGTACGTGAAGACTGGTGTTCAAAAGGACTGACATTTCAATATTTATTTTATTTCCTCGCACAATGCATAGTAAAACGTTGTATGATACACGCGCGTAAAGATGATTTCCGACTCGTGTCGAATTATACAAAATGACACTCGTCGGAAATCATATACTTTCCACACTCGTAGCATAAAGAACGATTATGACAGTGGAATCAACCTATAACGACATAGCCTTGATAGCCTACTTAGTGAAGTTATAGTATTTTTCACAATCGTGTTATAATAGAGAGCTTTTTAGTCGAGTACCGTGTTTAGGCCACGAAGCTTGCTGAGTGGCCTAAGTAAGGTACGAGATTAAAAAGCTTGATTATAACACTATTGTGAACAATACTTTTTGTAGGAGTTCATTAAAATCTACGAGTCAACTGAACTAATTAAACAAACTCGATACTGTTGAAACGAAGTGCAGCTCATCGCTCGTACGCTTGTTGATATCTTAAAAGACATCAACGAGCGTACGACATCAAAGCGATTCTATTGGTCCAATTCATTACAGTTCAGTAAAGCAGCCACGTGATTGGTCGAATTTATTTTAGTTGTCTGGAGCGTATCGAAAAGTAGTTATTTCGATTGTTTCGACAGTAACATGGACTACAACTATGAAAAGAGTGACGTTGCAGTATTCTCAATGAAATCTTAATACACATATTTTAATCGTCGAGTACAAAAAAGTATTTTTACGTTTTTCTCGTTTAACCCTTTAACAGGCAAGAATAAAATTTATCCATAATTCAAGTCTCTTGATATTGCATAAAGTTAAAAATTCTGTACCATAAAAAAATACAAAAAGATGACCTTAACAGGTGGTCATTTTTGCCTTGAAATTTTTTAATTGCCCTATAAAGGGTTAAAGATGCAGAGAAGCAAATATGAATTAAGCCGCAGATATGAACATATTATTAACATTTAGCCGAAAAAGCCATTCCCGAAAATTGTTGTAAGTACACATATTATCTTTCTCTTGTGCGCGGTAACATATACATAAATGTGTTTTCTCAAACATGCTCGGAAATGTATGCGTTAATGTCACGAAATGAAGACATGAAGTTCCTTGTTTATGGCTGCCTACATTACTTCTTGGCCTAGGCCAAGAAGTAATGTATGAAAACCCTAACTAAAAACATTATTGGCCGCTACTCAAACTTTTTAAATTTGCTTACTGATATTAAACAGACAAAGGAAAAAATACATACTGCCAACCACCAATACTTTTTTTTAATTGTTTTAGTTTTTTGTAAAAAAGAAATTGTTAGTTTTTTACATTTTTTTTGTTATTTTTCGTTTATTTTTTAGTGTTGTTTATCGTTTTTTAAATTTTAATATTTAAAAAAAAATCTTTTCTTTTCTTGATGTTTGTCTATTTTTTAATGTTAAAATTTTTGTTGGGTCTTTTATGTTACTTTTAAGTTTTTTTAATCTATTTTTCCTTTTTGTTTTACTTTTTTTAATGTTTTTTGTTTTTTTTTGTCTTTTTTTTAATTTTTTCAAGTTTTCCTTTTTGTTTTACTTTTTTTAATGTTTTGTTTGTTTTTATTTTTTTTTCGTTTTTTTTTGTTTTTTTATAGTTTTTTGTTTGTTTTTTTTCCTTTTTCTTTGTATTTTTTTGTTTTTTTTAGTTTTTTTTCCTTTTTAGTTTTTTTTGTTTTTGTTTTTTTCCTTTTTTTTGTTTTTTTTTTTATGTTTTTTGATTGTTTTTCTTTTTTTTGTCAATTTTTTTTGTTTTTTGCCTTTTTTTTGTTTTGTCATTTTTTTGGGTGTTTTTTTTGTTTTTTTAGTTGTTTTTTTTTTGTTTTTTAATTTTTTTTTCATTTTTTGTTTTCTTTTGTTTTGTTTTTGTTTATTTTTTGTTTTTTTTTGTTATTTTTCTTCTTTTTTGTTTTTTAATGTTTTTGTTTGTTTTTTTTTCGTTTTTTTGTATTTTTTTGTTTTTTTAATGTTTTTTTGTGTTTTTTTTGTTTTTTTTTCCTTTTTTGTTTTTTTTAATGTTTTTGTTTTTTTTTTGTTTTTTTTAATGTTTTTCTTTTTTTTTTGTCCATCTTTTTGTTTTTTTCCTTTTTTTGTTTTTTGTCATTTTTTTGGGCGTTTTTTTTGTTTTTTTAGTTGTTTTTTTTTGTTTTTTTACTTGTTTTTTTTAAATATTTTTTTCCTTTTTGTTTTACTCTTTTGTAATGTTTTTTTTTTCTTTTTTAGATTTTTTTATCTAGGATCTTTCTCACTTTAGTGAGGTGAAAAGGATTCTATTTTTAAACCACTCACATTCGCTAGCTCGTGTTTCAATTCCACACTCGCGGTTAAATTATAACTGCACCCTTGTATAACAAATAACCATTTATTATTTCCTCACATCGTTTGAGAAAAGCACTATACAAGCCTCGGCCGGAACAGGGATTGCTGGACTCGTTGTATCCGGCCTCGTCTACGACTCGGCCGTCTAGCCCAAACTCGTCCATCGATCCCTTACTTCACGGCCTTTGCAGTAATGTACTATTTACTCCGAGGCGTGGTTTACGAGAAAGGAGGATTTGCCTTAATAGCTCTAATCTCGAACTCTGACGAGGCAAATAGCGACGTTGCCCCTTAGAAAAATGCTGTGTCCATGGTTTTAAAAAGGGAAATATCTACCTACAGATACTTTTGCAAGCGCAACATCGATTACAATACCGACACAACTTGGTCTTATAATGTATAGGCATTGAGGTATATTGTACTAACGTACTAGAGAAGACAACTCGAACATTATCTATGCGCCGGCCGTAGCACGGGAAGGGTAACTTGTCATAGAACACACTGAGACGGTGCGGCCCATGGACCGCAACGCGTAGCGCAAACTTCTTGTTCGGCGTGTCATCTCTAGTACGTTAGTAAATTATACCTCAATGTGTATAGGTGCCTAAAATTGATATCTAGTACAAAATATATCGCCAAGCAACTTCGCGCAATGCAATCCAATGCTGAGCAAGCAGATTTATCTGTGTACCTAGATATAAACTAGTTGGCCGACCTGTTCGTCTAGCACGGCCTGTCTGTCTGTGAGGCAGTCGTTGGCCTCGTCTTCACGGTGGGACTCCGCTTCCGAGCCGTCGGGCGCGAACGAGTGGCGTATATTACCCGGTAGCACTGAAAAATATAAAAATCCCATTGTTAAATAGGTAGGTAAGTATGGTAATATAAATCAAGCAAGAGTGGCATATAGATACTGCGTAGGGTTCTGAAATGTCCTACACTCGCGGAATGAAAAGGTTGGTGACTTCTATGCATTCACAGATGTGATATACTTACCTAAAATCGAAATGAGGCGATCTTTTTACTTACCCACCACACCGAATGCAGCTAAGAGGAAACACTACCGAATATTTTTCCTTACAAACGTTCTCAACTGTTTCCTCCCAAGATTTTTACCCTAGATGAATGTTTTTTTTTTTAATAAGAGTCATTTTAATCTATATCCGTGTGTGTATTGTTTTTGTTTTTCTCATTATTGTACAGTCAAGTGTATAAATTGGGTGCATACAACTTACTCATAAATATGTCCCATAGCTTATGTCGGCGGACTGTACAAAAATATCATTTGTACAGAACCTAAAACACAGTGAGCGTATGATTTTTTTTGTAGCACCTATGTGTTAGTTTGAAGGAATCTACTAAAACAGAGAAGATTTCATTTCGGTTCACCAACTCGTCACTGCATTAGCTGGTCGCTAACATAAAATAGGTACTTAATTGCTAACGCGAAATGACCACGCGGGTCAAAAAATAACTAAACACCACTTGAAAATACGTTTGTTGGAATAATTAGGTAACAAACCATTTAAATAAATACAAAACATAATTAAGACAAAAACGCAAAATGTTAAAACATATCTGGCATTAATTTAAGACATTAATCAAATTGTTGTGAAATTAGGAAACAAACATGCTTAGAAACAATGAATGTAAATAAATACACAGCTTGCTCGTCATTTCAATAGACTGAAAATCAAATAAGTATTGTATGTCAAAAGTACAATTGGTTATTTGGTAGATTATCTACTTACATATCGCTGCCGCAATATTACAAGGTTGTATGTTACATGAACATCGAACGGAGATAATTAGCTTTGAAAATAAGTATAACTATATTTCGCTGGTTGATCTGGTAGATAAACGAATATCTCAATTGTAGAAATACAAGTATACTTATGCCAAAAATACAAAAATACACCTTAATCATTCAATTATTTATTAAATATAAACAATTTGTTATTTACATAGAACTTTGGTCCAGTTAGGTAAACATTCTGTTGAGTAACATAGGACTTTGTTTGTCTCTAGCGTAGTACATAGTGCTAAAATTATTCATTGAAATCGGAAAAATGCGGAATATATAGAGGGAGCAGGTGAATGGAGGCCGAGCGGTATCATCATCATCATCATATCAACCGAAAGCCGTCCACTGCTGGACATAGGCCTCCCCCAAAGAGTTCCAAAGTGACCGGTCCTGCGCCACCCGCATCCAGCGGACTCCCGCGACCAGGTCATCAGTCCACCTTGTGGGAGGCCTACCAACGCCGCGCCTTCCGGTACGTGGTCGCCACTCGAGAACCTTTCCGCCCCAACGGCCATCAGTTCTACGTGCAATGTGCCCCGCCCACTGCCACTTAAGTTTAGCGATTCGGAGTTTAGCGAGCGGTATACAGGGTGTTAATTTAGATCTTTTCAATATAGTATTATGTTTAATGAGTTCCGTTTTGGCTTACTATTCGTTAAAAACAGTTTAGTAGTACTCCACATCTGCTCGTGGCATCCACCTGTACATTGATTTGATAGTATCTATTTTTGTCTTTCCTACAACGGGTTTTTTCAAAATCTTTGGAGTACCACTAATATTGCCGTTATTCTGCCTTCGGGTTCTTTGGGGTTTTAATTTTTTTTAATATATGTTTCCTCTGTGTGAGACTGTTTGTAGCTCACTTCAAATACCGATTGAGTATACGTCATAATGAATTCCATTGCGAAAAACATTTTTTTTTGCTTGAAATAACTTGCTTTCTCAAACACGAATATTAATATTGTGAAGCAAAATTAAATGAAATGACATAGTACCTGTTTTTTCTTATCAATACATAGTATAAAACAAAGTCGCTTCCCGCTGTCTGTCTGTCTGTCTGTCTGTCCCTATGTATGCTTAGATCTTGAAAACTACGCAACGGATTTTGATGCGGTTTTTTTTAATAGATAGAGTGATTCAAGAGGAAGGTTTATATGTATAATACATGCACGTATTAATTGTTTTATACATATAAACCCGTGCGAAGCCGGGGCGGGTCACTAGTTTTCAAATAAAGAATAGGTGTCAGCATGCCACTATTTAATAACTATATAAATGATACGATGCAGGCCACGTTTCTCTAATAAAGAGATCGATCACACGTTAGGTATTATATGCTTATCCTAAGTGTTATAAGTAGGTATGATTTTATACATGAAATGCAATAAAATACACTTTAATGGTGAAAGGTTATCTTATCAAATTCAATATAAATTATATTACTATTAATATTATATAGGTAATGATATAGCCACTTATACAATAATAACAATCAAACAAACATAGAACCTTGTTGCCCTTGTTAGTTTTATATCCACAACATAGAACCATGTAACTCGAATAATCCCTAAATCGGGATTTTCGGACTATTAGTTGACGATATTAAGTTACAGGTTTCAGTAAAATATAGCTAAAGACACGCAGAATTACGTACTAATCATAACTCACATTATGGAAAAAATGTAACATACAACCTTGTAATATTGCGGCAGCGATATATTATAAGATTTATACGTATTAGCCAACTGCAGAATATTTGCGCTACCGTCTCTACTGCAATGTTAATACGAGTAGGTAAAGTCGGCGTCAATACATTCGAAGGCGATTCGTTGCTAGGCGGAGAACACGGTGGGACCGATTTTTGACTTTCGTGCGCTCGACTCTTTCACTCGAAAACTGTCAGAAACGATGAAATACTATTTTTGAAATCCGAGCGATAGAAAATTCAAAAACGAGTGGTATTGACCACTCGTATTCAATTCTATCGGTAAAAAATAAGTGCCGACAATTTGGACACTTCACTTGTATTTATTTTGGACTGACAATGAACTTAGAAAGAGATAAATAAAGATTAATATATTTTATATTATTTTTCTGCCGAATTTTGTGGCTGAAAACAAAGAACTTAGTCTTTTGGCGGGTTTGTTTTTTAAGTTTAATAATTTAACTTGTCTGTCTCTCTCTCTCTCTCTTTGCACAGGTTAAAAAGAGACAGAGATATAGTAATAAGTATGTAAAGGCCTGGCAATGATTCACAACAACTCGCTATACTTAGAATGAAAAGTATGAATTGCTGTCTCATTCTTACTAAAGAAAGTTGTTGTGACAAATTGTATCATTTGTAATTTGTATTGCTTTTTTAACAGGCGGGAAACGAAACGTTTCGTTTACTAGGTATTATTTACTACGATCTTAGTTTTTTCTGTTATGTAACGCATAAAACACACTTAAACATTAATATTATAGCTATAAATACACCTTCTAATGATGTTTTATATTTATTCCATGTGTAGAATACATTTTTAAATAACCAGTACTTAGCGAATTTCTGCGTACAACGAAGCGCAAAAGTATAAATAGCCAAAACACTAGCTTACGAGTGATGAATTTCAAAAATACCTATTATTGGGTTCATGCGAAAATAATCGTGACAAATTTTCGCATGCGATTATTTTCTACCGTTCGCTTTTGATTTCGAGCGCTCGAAAGTCAAAAATCGGTCCCCAGAGCGCTTAACGAACAACACCGCGCTTGGCGGACGACATAAAACTCGCAACAACCACACAAATTTATAAATTGTCAATTTGAGGCGTCGCGGACGTTATGGGCCTTAGTGGCGTACATATTTCTACGCTTATTTACTCTGTATTATGAGTAAATATTGTACAAACCTGCACTGGGATCCAGCGGTGGCTCCTCCTCGCCATAGTCCACCTCGGGTTCGGGACCGCTATCCTCGTCTGCGTTCAACGACATGAAGAAACGGAGAGAAACTATATATTATTATTATGTTTGCACATTCATTTGCGTTGGGGCACTTAAACGTATTTAAAAGGATGTTGGTACCTACTTCGAAATTATCAACATTTATGAAACTGTAGGTTTTAGGGCGGTTACACACGGCGACTTATTGCCAAACGCGATAGTGACTATCCATGGCTAGTGTCGCACTGTGGATCGAAAATGGCCTCTCCATAGAATTAGGGACTTAATTTTCAAAGTGCCTATTTTTTTAATTGAGATCGAGTCTTCTCGTGATAATTAGGAAAAAAAATGAATATGGGTAATTTTGGCTAGAAAACCGCCTACACTTAATGAGTACTAAAGGTGCTCATTAGGGGGGCAAGAAATAAAGGGCCAAAAAGTGAGATATGTAATTATTCCGATAAACTCATTTTTGTAAATGCATCTCATCTAAAGCCATTATTTAATTTTATTCCATGGTTAAACGTGTCTTCCAAACTTAAATAACCTACTAAAAACCTAGGTTCCCCATATAAAAGGTTTTAGATTTTTTTTTAAAAGTGCACGTGTCCGGGACGTCTTGATTACGACGAAAAATTGTACCCTTTCTGAGATATTCCGTTTTTTCATATACGCTCCATACAAAATTTTCGAAAAAAATATATTATTCGGCGGTTTTCTAGCCAAATTTACCCATATTCATTTTTTTACCTAATTATCACGAAAAGACTCGATTTCAATTAAAAAAATAGGCACTTTGAAAATTAAGTCCCTAATTCTATGGAAAGGCCATTATCGATCCACAATGTCGCTACAAAAAGTCGCTGTGTGTACAGAGTACAGTCATAGTAAGTTATTGTAAGTAGAGTTAAATGTTAGAAACGTGAAGAGTGTAACGCAGAGCCTAATGGAATTTCATGGTGCTCAAATATGGGCAACTGAATAGGGCTCCCAGATATAGACGACCCATGTTATATAACTTCACTGTTGTGGTCTTTAAAATATTGGTGAGGGATCAGCATTTCCCCCTTAGCTGCTTACATTTAAGGGGACGTAGGTTCGTGGTCTTGTCTCCCTCTCACTGAGCATAAGCGTGAGCGCGATGGAAGTGCGTGTTTGGAAGCGCGGATATCATGTTTTTTAATTTTATTTCCTTGTGCGTTTTAATAAATAAAAAAAAATAGCTGATTTCCCTCAAACATAACATTGGCGATTTTAAGAACCAATTGTAATATGTTTAACTGTTGTGCATAATTTGTTAGAATTTTTTTAAGTGTATTTTAGACCTATGTTCGTGATTTTTTTCTATCGAGCGAAATTCAAAAACTCAGGATTCGAATAGCTGATTTCCCTCGAGAAAGGCCTCAAGATTGCTAATTAAATTTAGGGCAGCCGTATTATAATCCAAACAAGAGCTACGATTTTTTAAAAATCCGTTTTCGGAGCTCACGTCGCCTTAAACAGCCGGGTGTGGCATCAGTAGTTATAAATGTTCATAGGATACGGTTTACTTTCAGTGTAAAGCGGGTCGAATGGTATTTTTTAAATACCATTGCGGTACCTATACAAAATACTATAAAGTTAGTCTGTTGGATCGTTAGATATAATAATTACAGTGTCGACAAATATGAAACTAGTTCAAGTTCATACAATTAATGCCTGTCACGAAGATACAAGTTACAATTTTATAAGTCTAAGCTGTTAAAACTAGAGCTCTTGTCTTGACCAATAACGTCTAGGGCCTTTTCACTAGAGTAAACAGTTTAGATTCGTAAAATGTTGACTGGTATAGCTTCGCGAAATGCGTTTCTGCAAATTAATATAAGCTTTAGGAGACGCTACACGAGCCGATATCGGCGGACGGCCAAGCAAGGTCACAGAAAATTTAGTATGTGGTGACCTTGATTTGGTTAGCCGACGTGTTTCCGACACGTATCCACACGGGCCGAATCATGCGTCGGCCTGCATAAAGTCCGGCCGATATCGGCCCGTGTAGTCTCTCCTTCTCACGGGAGTTTGATGTGCGTGGTGTGATATTTTTCACTGAAATCACACAGGAAAAAACGTCCACGACTGATATACCTATTGTCAACAATAACACTGATAAGGTTTTCCCACCACGTCCCATTTGAAGAGTTACTCACACGGAAGAGTATCTGGGTAAACTTGGGAGCATTTAATCGCCTCCGGCGTGATTTGATTAACCGAATTACCATTAATAAGCTGTGACGTAACCCGGAATAGCACTATTTTCAGCGAGACTTGGGGTACCTATCTGACAGCTGTCATCTATAGCCCAGGTAGGACGATAGGTTTTATCGTCACGTTTACGGCGAAAATGTACTGAAACGTCAGGTAAAACGTGACCATAAAACCTATCGTGCGAGGGCCTCTGCTACCTGGTTTAATATCGGGGAACAGAAGACAAGGCACTCAAAAATATCTTTTCACACCTGCTATTCAGAAAAGGGGCATTGTTACCCTCAAATGAGGGATTTAAATTTTCCTCATAGAAGGTGTTAAACGCAGCATGTGTAGAAGTGTGTGTGTGGTATCAAAATTATTTCCTTGGTTGTGAACTCTTGAATCCCTCGTTACGCTCAAGATTCTACTTTAGAATCCCTCGCTACGCTAAGGATTCTATTGTAGAATCTTTCGCTTCATTCAGGATTCAATATACCGCCCTCGATACCTTTGCTCCTTTGAGACACAATCTACTATTGTAGACTCTACAATGTAGAGCCGTTAGAGCGCTTTGCAGAGTCAGATGATGTTACTTATTGTTTTAATAGTAGGTACCTACAATAATACAGAGACGACAGCTTAAGGGGATAAGTTCCCCTTTGTACACATGTTTTTTATTCTCTCTGCTATGTATTTACCTACTTGTTTTTTTTTGTGCATTAAAGTGTTTACTACTACTAGGTACTTACTACTAGAATAACTACTACTTACAGATCAAGCTACATTGAAAATAGTATTGGGTTACATGTCGTACGAGTACGCTTGACGCCGCGAATTCGTTGCGATTTCGCAATACAGTGCATAAACGTTGCGTCTTAAATTTCTTTGTGGGCGGTCCATAATGGAGTACCTACTTTTTTATGTCACACTCATATTAAGATGGTATTCGTTAATTGTCAGTTCGGCTACGCGGGTATAGGGGACGTGGTGCGAAAACCCAAAGGCACTCACAATCCGGTGCGGGCGGCTCGGGGTTTGCGAGCAGACAGACGGCCCACTCGGCGAGCGCTATCTCGCCATCGCCGTCGCCGTCGCAGCCGCGCGCCCATGCGCGAGCGCAACGCTTCGGCTTCACCACCTATTAGACAATTCGTGCTATAACAATTCTCTACAATTATCACCTTACCTATCTATAAAAATTTAATGTTATTGCAATCCCGACACTATCAGTAATAATATATATTTTTTAAAGTAATTCTATTAAGGTAAACGTGCGAGTGCTCGACGCTGTACTAGTATATGGCACGGACACTCTATGTCAAAGTGACATGGCTTAAATTCGAATGAAGAAAAATCCTCTTAGTTCGAATTTAACCCATATTGCTTTTATGCCATATACGTACAAGTACAGCGCCGAGCACTCGGACGTTTACCTTACTATTGACAGTAGTTTTTAAATGATTGAAAATCATTATCGAACGGATTAATGACAATTTATGTCCTTGTTACTTGTTGTTAGATAGTGTTTGGGGCGTACCTATATAAGTACATGCAAAACTAACTCTTTTATGTTTCGTGTGTATTTTTCACGCTTTGATTTTATTTCCTAATGGAACGAGCTCCCATATGGCTTACAAACTACTGAAACGGGCTAAACTCAATTTTAAGCGAATCATATTAACACGCTGCCTTGCCATAAAATAACATAAACGACTAATCTAACTCATACAGACTGTTCCGTAATAGCAAATCAAGTAAAAAGTATTTTTTGTACTCAACGATTAAAATATGTGTATTAAGATTCCATAGATAATACTGCAACGTCACTCTTTTCATAGTTGTAGTCCATGTTACTGTCGAAACAATCGAAATAACTACTTTTCGATACGCTCCAGACAACTAAAATAAATTCGACCAATCACGTGGCTGCTTTACTGAACTGTAATGAATTGGACCAATAGAATCGCTTTGATGTCGTACGCTCGTTGATGTCTTTTAAGATATCAACAAGCGTACGAGCGATGAGCTGCACTTCGTTTCAACAGTATCGAGTTTGTTTAATTAGTTCAGTTGACTCGTAGAAAATTAATTTTAATGAACTCGTACAAAAAGTATTGTTCACAATAGTGTTATAATCAAGCTTTTTAATCTCGTACCTTACTTAGGCCACTCAGCAAGCTTCGTGGCCTAAACACGGTACTCGACTAAAAAGCTCTCTATTATAACACGATTGTGAAAAGTACTATTATTTGGAACGAAAAACCGTGACGTACCTACCTAAGCCATTGTCTTCCGAATGAAGAAAATCTGATTTTAAATATCGGAGTGACCCTGACCATTAAGAACGCAATCCATTTGAAAAGCAACCTTTTTAACAAGCCTCCTCAACCCTCTATATTCGGGTTTCTGTAGGGCTCCGCTCCTGTCCCGGTCGAGCTCGCTGAACTTCCAATCGGCCACGGCGCGGGGCTCCAGCGCCCCGCCTGAGCCCGACCGAGCCCGCTCGAACTCCACACTGAAGATCTTTATTAGATTCGCGTTGAACAACACCCGATCCGAACGAGAACAACCTGTGAAATACAGAGAAATCATATATTCCTAACCGTCTTGGTCGCATCCAGCGTAGCTTATACATACTTACAATACAATACAAATACTCTTTTCAACACATTTGCTCGTAACGTGCCTCTTATTGTGCCGCTTTTAGTCTCATAATCCTGGGTATTAAACACGCGTGTTTTATAACATTACGACACTCGTGTGTTATGATTATATCCCAATTAAGACACGTTGGCACCTTGCAGCAAGGTGTATGTATGGACTCGGCGCATTCTTAAATTGACCGGGTTATACAGGTTTGTTTTTAATTCCAGGCAAATGGATTTTTACTCGACTAATAGTACATTGTTTAACAAGGGGCGTATGAGGAATATTGCAAACGAGAGTCTATCAGGAGCCCGACGCCGTAAGGCGGAGGGCTTTTGATGACTCGAGTTTGCAATATTCTTACGCCCGTGTTATAAGTAAATAACCACAAAAGACAGAAAAACCTATGTTTTATACAAGCGCATCAATCAAATGTTGACGAAATTGACAACTTTACTTCTAGATCAGTGCGAGTGGAGGGCGGAGCTTCAATATTTCAACCAATCACAGAGCATGGAGCATGTGGTTCTTGCAGGGCACGGCCTGCTTGATTTTATTTTACAACCAATCACAGAGCAGAATTCTTGCCGTCCAGATTTGTTTAACCAATCAGATCACACACAAGCTCATTACTCCCTTGGGACCATTATTTCCCGCGGGAACAATTTAGGCCATTATCCTTCTGTATACAGGCAAGGAATAACACCATTTATGAGCAAGTGTGATGAAAACAAATTAAATCCTTCTTGTGAATTAATTGATTATTTCTTCTTGGATATGATATAGAAACGTTTCATTTAGTAAAACTATTTACTTTTGATAACATTTTCCATGAATAAGAAAGTAAGAAATTGAAGAAGAAAATATTTATTTTATTTTGTATTGGCTGTTTAGAGATTTCATCTAAGCCTCCCTGCAGGCGCACTGCGCGAACTTCACAAAAAAAAATAGTTGCGCGCCATTATAGGTAATTTTAATTTCACAAAATATTAGTAAACATTGATGATGCGTGTTTGATTATTATTAAAAATGTTGACTCGTGGTGAATAGAAAAGTGATAAATAGAATTGACGCCACTGCAGTACATTCTTGGAGATGTACGTACAAATATGTGAGTAAAAACCTGTTGTCATCAATAACTAAAGGAATCAACTTAGGAGCCTGAAACATTTTCATTTTGTGAAAAGGATTTTTTCCTCGCTAATGTGTTGAAAAACGTCGTATGAATTTCGCCTCTGATGTAATGAACAACATACCTACCTCACTTGTATCACAATGTACTATTACTATTACAGTACACATGGTGCTACTTTTCCGCACGTGTGCGGAAAAGAGCACTTTCCGTGCATATGTCGAAACTTTAAAGAGCCATATATATGTATACTGTAAAACGTTTCCTATTTTCAGCACTTTATATACTTAGTATTAACTTCTATTCTCCGGTTGTTATAAATTGGCCGCAACGGTATTTGTTGTGGCCAAACTATAAACAAGTGAAGACTGAATATTCTGGCCAGTAGACCAGCCATGAAGCCAGTAACGTTCTCAGTCCATTCTGCTGTCCTGGCTTCTATCTCACTAACTTGACACTTGTCACCTGACAACGACAATAAAATTATCCGTACATTGCTGGTTCCACGAGTAACCTAGCGACCACCTTAACTTCTAGAACAAGCAATGTATGGCGAATTGTCAGTCACACACAACACAACCACAACACACACGACAATTGTCAAGTTGGTGAAATAGCGGCCTGGTCTGATTGTGCGCTTTTGTCATCCCAATTGCCAACCCCAATCAAAATGATACCTGACTACCGCGACGTGGCAATTTAGACGATATATTAGGAAATCCATTATACAATATACTTACTTTGTATGCTACCCACAGAATTATACAGCGGCAACCATTACTTAACTCTATGTATTTTCAAATCTAAATGCTACGATGGGTACCTAAGAGAAAAAAAGAGCCACATCACATCAGGACATTTTCAAAAGTTAAGTCGAACACAATGACATCTGATGGTGCCGGTATATATATTACACAATTTACACAGAATCGATACGAATTTGAAAGTTATAATAAATAAATGATGGTTTTCTTCTACATACATGAAAGAATTAGGTAACTGTGTTAGTGTTCTGTCTTTTCTGTGGACACATACAAAGTTTTAAGGCCTAATTTTGGCGTTGCAGCCATTAAGGTACCTATATATAGCGCCTTCAAAACAGAACATAAGCCACACGCCGCGGCTAACAAACAAATTCGGGACCTGTTGTTGTTCAGGACTTACGATCAGGCTGAAGAAGCCATGAAGTAAAGAGCTACTCGCATCCTTCCCTCTCCTACACTCACACTACACACACTCTCCTACATTCACTCACTCAAACACATTCACACTATGAACAAACTTAATATTTTGTATGCTTTTATTGCCCCATAAATTACTAATAATAATAAAAAAAAACACAATTTTAGTACTAAGTCTTAACATTTCTTTAAATATTGCTAAAAGGCGCATGTTATTTGTAATTCTCGTGTTTGATTTGACTCTCACGATACAGGCTGTGCCTAGTGTGGAAGTCGCTGTACCTTTTTTTTTTTTTTTTTTTCGCTGTACCTAAGAAAATTGTTATTTTAAGTTATGGTTAGTAAATTATTCTTATCTTACATCTGAGTAAGCGCCTTTGCGACTTTACCGGCTTGCATGGCCGGAACTTAAGGTAATAGGTACTGGCTAAACCGTTAACTATTGTGTTCGAGGGAAGAAGCCTAGTTTTTGTTCCTAATTTTGATCCGCCTAGGTATGTTTTAAATAATGTCGATCCACGGACGGTTTATTCGCATGCATCTGAAATGAGACCTTCATCTAGAGCTTACTTCTTTTATTCCGTTGACCTCGGACCGATGACCGACGTCTCGTGTGCGATTTACCTGAGAACAAAATGCCCTGCGGTTAGTAGGGATCGATTTACGATCGTTACCTATATATTTAAACGTTTTGAATGTATAAACGTCATTTAAATGAAACGATATCCTGTTGTTTTTGCACTCAGGTGTGCTTGTGTGATAAAGGTAGGTAGGTAAACTGTAGCGAGCAAAGTGGCTAAAACAACGTAACACATTCTTACCCCAATAGTAGGTAATAAAGATGTGCTGCCTGTACCATTATCTACATTACTTAACTTAATTTTTTTTAAATAACTTATTTTTTTTTTGAAGTCAGTTCAGTTCAAAAGTTTACATATTTATTACATTTTTGATGATTTTATACATTGTGTAGCTACACGACAAGTGTGCAAGACACACGTATATAATTACCGTGTTAGGATATTATTGAGCATCAGAGTGAAGATATTTTCGAAGAATGGAAAGCTAGAGAAAGGTTTAGGTATATAACCTTACCTACGTAATGTTTAACGGTTCGGTGTTAATCCGGTGTCCATAACTTGAAGTAGTTTACTAGTATAAATGTAGAAATATGAATCAGACATCCTACGGTGGTAGGTGGATTTAGGCACCTTTTAAAAGACTGACACACACAGCGGTTCCCCAGTAAGGCGAGGTAAGGGGTACACTCAGAAAGCCTTTGACTTGACGAATGCCGTTTTTCTTACTCCGTGTATAAAACGCCTGTTTCTCGTACCCTACCTGACCTTACTAAAATCATAATGCACTCATTATCGAAAAGGTTAAATAAAAGATTGTAAAATGAATTAACCATTTCGCGCATGTGATTATTTAAAATTATAATTTTCTGTCAACGGATCAGACGGTAGGGCAAACCTTGGCTAATCGGTGATAGTTAGGTTTTTTGAGTTTTTTTTTTGTTTTTTTTCCTTAATTTTAACGGATGCGTTCGGATACTTGCTGCACGTAAGTAAGCTGAATGACAGTGCCGCCACGTACTGGAAATTATTACAAGCCGTAAAGATATTCAGTAACTCCGCTATTAGACCTTAACTTAAAGTAACTATCACCGAATAACTTCATATCACAGATTAGCCAAGGTTTGCCCTACCTACCTACTGATAAGTTGCACAACCATTAAGGGAACGTATTGTGCGCGCTACAGACATGGACGCTCCTGTAGTGGCCATAGTAGGTAGGTATGTATAGCTATGGGAGCCGAGGGGCCGTCTGCCCAACCGGTCCACACGCTCTTAGTGCTGGGCTACGTTTGTCGATACCTAAACGGTGGCCGCTACTAACATTCCGGTTCTGCAAAGTCTGATGACTAATCATTGATCAAAAACTTAAATCCTCATGAAGTCACACGACGTTATACTTATCGGCCTGTTAAGCTGAAACAAAGTTCCGAAGCTCGTAAATTTATACATCTGACATGTGTAGAAAAAAGTTGTGTCAGTAATTATTGCGCGCCAAAGGGTACAAAGTTGTACTCTCAGCCGAAGCCTTTACTTAAATATATTTATTATACGTTTCAGATTTTCGGCATTTTCCGCCTCGGCACTCGCTTTGAAGTAGTCCATTAGAGGCAGTTTATAATGGAATAATTTACTTTAAAAACAAAGTTTACACCGACTTCAATTCAGTACTTCGCCAAGCTATATAGGTAAGTAATTGAAAATGTCCACGTTTAGTTTCCAATTTACCACATAAACTGTTCTCCGAGAGTAAATGCGTTGATTATTACAGAAAAACCCAAGTCGTTATCAGTGGGCTGATAATATTTGAGAAGTTTCTTCGATTCCTCAAGGATCTCAGAATTAACACTCCATTAGTTGCTACTTCAACGGAATCGTGTTATAATCTTTGACGTACTTTACATCTTTGAGGAGCTCCATTTCACCAAAATTGCGATTTCCGAGGGTTATAATAGAAAATACCGAAATTACTACACGCGTGCCTATAAAATTTGTGGGTTGCCCTCAATTTCCCTGGGATCCCATCATCAGATCATGACTTGACAATGGGAACACCACAGGAGTACCTATATGCTTTCGATTAAAAAAATAATTTTGGGTGATCTGTCCACAATTGACAGAGAAATCGGTGAACATAAAAAAAACATACGGAATAAATATATTATAAACCTCCTCATTTTTTGAAGTCGGCTAAAATAGAAAAGGACTGGATGGGGAAGAACTCATATATCTCTCAGTTGAATAAATCTTTAACTTCTGTATAATGTAATGGCCCATCACTATAGCACGACCCAATGGTCGATAAAATAGGACAACAAAAAGGGATACAAAAAAATGCCGAAATCGGGTTTCGTTAACGACCGGGCAGACTTGTTGGCGCCTGGAACAACATTTTCTAATTTAGCAAAGCGACTACCTATGCAAATTGTACCAATTTCTAAATGCCTGGATAATAAACTTGAAAAAATTGTAGGTGGGATTTTCAAAAATATTAAAATTTATTTTATTCGTAAATAAGAAAAATAATCGCTGGTTGTGTAAGCTTGATTGAAAACATCCGTCATTGGGAGACCTATTATTTCGAGCTTCTACCAGTTGAACAACTAATTAAATTAGTTACCTATCAGTCTACGTTAAACAAATACTTCCGATGTTTGTTTGTTTGTAGTAACTAGCAGTAAGTACCTAAGTAGTTAGCAATTTATTTTTGTAAGATTCGAAATCTAATCCCAATTACTGATCTGATCACCTTAAAAGTAGGTAGGTACCTAACCTAGCACGGCAGGTTGATTCAGAAACACACCGCGGGACCGACATCGACAAAGCATTCATTTAAAAAGATAGTGTGGTGTTTTTTTCCCATTTGGGACTATGAAGAGTCCTCACTCAAAAAAATAGGGAAAAAAACTCGAGCCCATTGTGTTTTGGCGTCAGGCTGTCTGCGGCGACCGCTGTTTCTAAGAACCCAACTTGTAAGTGTTGTAAGCTCGCTGGTTTATAGTTCACATTATAATGCTGCCTGATATTATGGACAAATCCGTTACAACTTTAGAAGGTGCATTTAAAAAATAAAACGACGCAGATCGTGTGGGAATACGAATGAAACTTTTCTAAACCATTTACTCGTAGTTTGGTTTAGCCAATATTAATAATTCGATTTCTTTCATTGCGATGGATATGTTAGTATTTTTAGCAGGAAATGGGATCATAAAGTTGAATACCCGTCCGAACTAAAAAGCTATGAATGTTTACGTTACCTTCCACTGACCCCGAGCCGACGACGCGACGCTGCGTCGGGCGCTCGGTCGGCCAGGTGATTACGTGATTAGGCACAAAGAGGTTTAAAAGATCCTCATTTGTTTTAGGTCCGATACCAGGTTCATTAAGATTAAACAAAAACTAAATGTATACCCATTTTAAAATCAATATACCTACCTACTTGTGTGTATAATTAACGCCCACCGGTTGTTTTTTTGCTAAAATATCGAATGTAACTTACTGACACGTTTTCTACGATTTGATATGTTTATAGACGTTATAGTAAACATTTTCCACAAGTCAGTTATCGAAAGAAGTTGGTACTATAGGTACCTATGTGCCAAGCGCGTTAAACAGTGAGTTCGTTCTTCAGATTGAAATTACGAGATGACAAAGACAGTGTAGAGAGTAAAGAGCGGCGCGTATTCAACGCAACGGGGTCAACATAAGTGGCAATAAATGTTTAATTGCTTGCTTGTGCAGGCCTCAGTGACTAATGGACGCCTGGCTTTAACCCGACATTAACCCATTAATGCCCAGATTAAGCAAAATGTATGGTTAACTGTCCCCAAACGAGTACACCGGGCGTAAATGAGTTAAGATCCCATTCTATTGACTAATTATAAAACTCCATAAGTATATTATATTACTATACTTTGTTGATTTAAACCAAGCGTGAATAACAATCAATCGAACCCTAGCTAATTAACTACGATCAACACGGGGCTCGGTTTTGGTAGGTACCTCCTACTAAATGAATTTGTCCTGACGGAATCATGACATCTCATGAAAACACATAATGGAAGTGTAGCAATATATATATATACTCGTATGTATATAGAAGTAGCAATTGAGGTTATCTATCACTGGTTTTTGTTTATCCACTTGAAACCCGCCACTATATATACATATATATATATATATATATAATATATATATATATATATATATATATACTACTTACAAAAAAAGAGGTAGGGCACAGCGGAATGTCATCTCGCTCGTATGTGGAGCAGCCCAACTGGGGAAGTACCTCCACCTTACAGAAGACCGCAGCCATAATAGCACCACTGCTTTGTAGTGTTGCTATACTATTGCATGCTATGAAGCATGTGGTGTTCTGTTCCTGGTGGTGAGTAAGGTCGCCAGAGCTCCCTAGGGTGCGCTGTGTTGGGAGTGAGGGACCTGCATGTTTCTATCTGCCAACACAGCGAATCTTCAAGTGAATAAAGGGTCTGCAACGCGCTTGTGATTCTTCTGGAGTCACATGTGTCCATAAGCGACGGTACCAGCTTAACATAAGGCAGGCCGTAAAGCATGTTTGCCACCATCGTAATATAAAAAAAAAATTAAAACAGACCATTTTCGAATAATTTACTTTCAAAACAAAATTTTAACCGACTTCAATTCAGTACTCCGCCAAGCCACATTAACATTTCCAAATTTTTTTCCATTTTACAACATGAACTGATTTCCGAGAACATAAGCGTTGATTTTTAGACCAATAAACCAAATCGCTGTATGTGGGCCGATAATATTTGAGGACTTCCGTCGATTCCTCAAGGATCTCAGAATTACCTTGGGCACTTCATTGTTTGCTATTTCAACGGAATAATATCAGAATCTGTGACGTACTTATATAGTTTGAAGTACACCATTGAGACATCACACAAGCCACAAGCCATCTGTGGTCTTCATCATCACTTCCACTTCACTAAATTTATGATTTCCGGGTGTAAATACACGAATTATAATAGAAAATACCGAAATTACTACACGCGTGCCTAATATATTTGAGGAGTTCCCTCAATTCCTCATGGTTCCCATCATCCAACTGGGGTTTTGGAAACAATGGGACCAATCTGGAAGCATATACTTTCAGTTAAAAAAAGATCGGTTCATAAATGACGGAGTTCTGAGGTAACAAACATAAAAAAAAAAATACATCTGAATTGAGAACCTCCTCCTTTTTTTAAAGTCGGTTAAAAAGACACGGATTTGATTCATCTTTTGTTTCGTTTGATGATTGAGGAATGCAATCAAGTTGCCGTGTACCCAGTGAAAAACCCCGACTGGGGCTGCATCGTCAGATGTCAAGCCAAACCATTTGATTGGCTGTTATTCACTACGCGTTAATGCGGCTCACCCCGCTGGTCACCCGTTACGAATGTAGACCTCTACCTACGCTTAATTACTACGCATCGCGGTGTCAAGGTATAATTGTGGGTGAGCGTTGAGGTGAGCTTAAAACAAGTTACAGAATAGGGGGGGCTGTACACCTTAAAGCGCGCCTTCTTGGGTGACAGACGTCATTAATCAGCCGTCTATAGTGTTCCGCAACCAGTGGGTAATCTAAGAGCCATTTTATGACTCAGTAAATCGAAAGGCAATTCATACGCTTTGCGTTATAGACTGCTGCAAAAACACGTTTTATTGCATTCCATTGGTTTGATTGAATGCTACCTGGGCATGTTATAGGTACTTTGAAGCTTAGCTTTGCATTTTTTAATTAGTTAGGTACTCTATAATTCGACATATGCTTTGAGCCTTGCTCGGCGTTGTGAGTTACACCCGGAGACAATGAAAGTTCCTAGAAATGTATTCACATGTTTAACACCTCGCATGCTTGAAATCTTATAATTTTACAATGTTTTAAAGTCTAAACAGGCTACACAGTCAAACTTATCTGTAGCTTAGCTAGATAGCTAAACTTCTCAAAGTTGGATGCAAACATTTAAACAACTACAAATTAGAAAAGTTGAAAAGCCCCCGACATTTTCATTTCAAAGTTCAATATCTCAAAATCGGCTGAACCGATTTTGATGAAACGTAGTTAAGAACCATCTCGATCACTTCAGCTTTCGGACAAAAAAAAACCGCATTTAAGTCGGTCCATTCGTTAAGGAGCTACGATGCCACAAACAGACACACAGACACGTCAAACTTATAACACCCCTCTTTTTGCGGCGGGGGTTAATAAGTACATACATAAATACTCTATATTTAATTACCCTTGGATGGACGGAACAAAAATGAAATCCGATCAGATGAGTAATATTCTCAATTCATGGCGAGTTTTTATGTTGTCACCTACCTGAGTTTATTTTTATACATCCTCAGCTTCACAGAAAACTTAGTCATCCACCAAACTAAATAAAATAAAATCGTCACAGGTCCTAGTTAGTTCCCTCTGCAAGAGTTGAGACTTGAGACTCAACTCTTGAGTCTTGCTGTTTTTAACCCCCGACGGAAAAAGTTTGACGTGTGTGTGTGTGTCAGTGTATCTGTGTGTGTGTCTGTCTGTGGCATCGTAGATACTAAACTAATGGACCGATTTGAATGTAGTTTGTCCGTCTGTCCGCGGATAATCTCAGTAACCGTTAGCACTAGAAAGCTGAAATTTGGTACTAATATGTACAGTCAAGGAATTTAATTTCCAGCCCACCTAAGGTTCAATATCGTATAGCAAACTGTCACTATAAGAGCTAGCTAGAGCGCGACGTTACTTTGACATATCGCATGCATTGTTTAATGTTAGTAACTAGGCAACAGATTAACTACGTTGACATGGTGAACTGAGCTATAACCACGAACTTCGAATCTCGAACTTCGTATATCTCCGTCTCTATCGCACTTATGGTTTATAGTACTCGAGCGACAGAGACGGAGATATACGAAGTTCGAGATTCGAAGTTCATGGTAGCGCCGCTGAACTTTTGAACGTGTTATCTCATGAATCCCTATTCCTTCCTGGTGTAACTCCACTATTTGAGCTCTTAATAGTTCACGGTTAGCGGCAAGAATTTTATTTTTCAAATGAATACTTATTAACGTGAAAATTATTTTACAGTTTTCTCGATTGACACTGACACTGATTGTAATGTGAAGTGACAAATAATACGTATTGACATTTCAATACTATTATGAAATAGAATTGTCGACCTTAATGCATTGCGAATATCTAACGACATTTTAACGAAATGGGTAGGGAATTAAATTCTTTGACTGTACATCAATCAGGCCGACAAAGTGGTAAAATAAAAAGTGAATTTTATTTTTATTTTTAGGGTACTCGTACCTACCCTATACGTAACGTGGGGTGTTTTTTTTTTCATTTCAACCCTAACATGTGATATATTGTTGGATATTATGTATTTAAAATGATATTATATTATATTACCAAAATGATAACTAGTGGATGAGAGTGGACTGTATAATGGATGTAGGATGGAAACACGTATTTTAAACTGGTATTTATTAAAATATAACACAGTTTCAGCAAATATGTAAAGAGGTGACCAAGGCAATCTGACAAGCATAATGGGCACCTTTGCACCAGAGGCGACCAGGGGTGGTTTATTTGACTAGGGGGTTTTTTTTTTATATAGGTACCTATTTGAAGAAGATCACTTTATATGATTTAACATGTAATATTTTGTGTTCTATATTGATTCTCTATTTACCTTTAGCTTAATGACTAATGTATTTTAAAAATGAATGGTTTGCTAAAATCATTTTTTGATAATGTTAATATTTTCGGAGATAATCGCTCCATAAGTATAAAAAACCGGCCAAGTGCGAGTCGGACTCACGCACGAAGGGTTCCGTACCATTATCTATAAAAACGCAAAAAAAATCACGTTTGTTGTATGGGAGCCCCTCTAAAAAATATATTTTATTTTGTTTTTAGTATTTGTTGTTATAGCGGCAACAGAAATACATAATCTGTGAAAATTTCAACTCTCTAGCTATCACGGTTCTTGAGATACAGCCTGGTGACAGACAGACGGACGGACAGCGAAGTCTTAGTAATAGGGTCCCGTTTTACTCTTTGAGTACGGAACCCTAAAAAATGTGGCCCTCTAACTTTTGAACCATAAGTTTTAAAAATATTAGATAAATCTCAAAAGTAGAAAATACAAAATTAAAAATTACGAACTCCGATATTTTCCTATAGATAATCTATCTATGCATATAATAAAGCTGAAGAGGGTCGAAAGTCTTACATGGACGATATTTTAAAAAATAATTGTCTGGGGATACTTAGATTCGATAACAGAACACGTTCCAACAGTTTTTAGAATTTTTGTCTGTTTGTCTGTTTATCTGTTTGTTAGTTTATCTGTAAATCTGTTTATCTGTTTATGTGACCGCGCATCACGTGAAAACGGCTGAACCGATTAAGATGAAATTTGGCATAGAGATAGATTAAGTCCCGGGGAAGGACATAGTTTAGTTTTTATCTCGGAAATCAACCCCTAAGGAGATGAAATTGGGGGTGGAAATTGGTATGGAGCTACTTAAACCGCTGCACCGATTTAGATGAAATTTGGTATATAAATAGTCTCAGTCCCGGGCAAGGACAAAAGATAGGATTGATCCCGGAAATCATCCCCTAATCAAATAGGGGAATGAAAATTTGGATGCAACCCATTTTGATGAAATTTGGTTTAGAGATAGTTTAAATCCTGGGAAAGGACATAGGATAGTTTTAATTCCAGAAATCACCCCCTACGGAGGTGAAATGGGGGGTGAAAATTTGGATGGAACCCGTTTTGATGAAATTTGTATAGAGATAGTTTGAGTCCCGGAGAATGACAACGATTAGTTTTAATCCAAAAATCATTCCCTAAGGGGATGAAATAGGGGATGAAAATCTGGATAACACCCATAAAGATGAAATACGGCATAGATATAGTAGGAGTCCCAGGGAAGGACAATGCATAGTTTTTATTCCGAAAATCATCTCCTGAGCGGTATAATTAGGGGTGAAAATTTGGATGTTTTAGAAATAGTTGAAGTCCCGGGAAAGGACACATAGTTTTAATCCCAGAAATCATCCCCTAAGGGGATGAAATAGGGGTGAAAATTTGGATGTACTTAACCCATATAGATGACATTTGCTTAAGAGATAGTTTGAGTCCTGGGAGAGGACAAAGGATAGTTTTAATTCCGAAAAGCACCCCCTGAGGGGGTGAAATGTGCGGTGAAAATTTGGATGGAGCCCGTTTAGATGAAATTTGTATTGAGATAGTTTGAGTCCTGGAGAATGACAACGGATAGTTTTTATCCAAAAAATCATTTCCTAAGGGGATGAAATAGAGGGTGAAAATCTAGATAAAACCCATGTAGATGAAATTTGATATAGATATACGAGTAGTAGGAGTCCCAGGGAAAGACAATGCATAGTTTTTATCCAAAAAATCATCTCATGAGCGGGTACAATTAGGGGTGAAAATTTGGATGGAACCCATTTAGATAAAATTTGGTATAGAGATAGTCCTGTGAATGACAAAGTATATTTTTTATTCCGGAAATCATCCCCTAATGGAGTGAAATGGGGAGTGAAAATTTGGATGAAACCCATTTCGATGAAATTTTTTTTAGAGATAGTTTAAGTCCTGGAAAAGAACAAAGTGTAGTTTTAATCCCGAAAATCATCCCTTAAGGGGGTGAAATTAGGGGTGAAAATTCGGATGGAACCCATTTGAATACAATTTGGTATAGAGATAGTTTGAGTCCTGGGAAAGGATATAGGACATTTTTAATTCCGGAAATCACCTCCTAAGGGGGTGAAATGGGGGGTGAAAATTTTGATGGAACCCTTTTAGATGAAATTTTTATAGAGATAGTTTGAGTCCCGGAGAATGACAACGGATAGTTTTTATCCAAAAAATCATTTCCTAAGGGGATGAAATAAAGTGTGAAAATCTGGATTAAACCCGTGTGGATGAAATTTGGTATAGATATAGTAGGAGTAGGAGTCCCTGGGAAGGACAATGCATAGTTTTTATCCCGAAAATCATCTGAGCGGGTGCATTTAGGGGTGAAAATTTGGATGGAACCCATTTAGATAAAATTTGGTATAGAGATAGAGTCCTGGGAAAGAACATAGGATAGTTTTTATCCCGAAAATCATCTCCTGAGGGACTGAAATTAGAGGTGAAAATTTGGATGGAACCTATTTAGATGAAATTTGGTATAGAGATAGAGTCCTGGGAAAGAACATAGGATAGTTTTTATCCCAGAAATTATCTCCTAAGGGGGTGAAATGGGGGCGAAAATTTAGATAGAACCCATTTACGGTAAAACGATAGTTGGAATCCTGGGGAACGGACATAGGATAGTGTTATCCCGAAAATCATCCCCAAAGGGGGTGAAATTTGGGGTGAAAACCTTGCACAACGGTTGCATGGAGAATGCCTTTCCCTGTTTAAGGGGGGGGGGGGGGGGGGAATTAGGGGTGAACATTTGTATGGAGCTACTAGAACCACTGCACCGACTTAGATGAAATTTTGTTATAGAGACAGTTTGAGTCCCGGGGATAAGACCTAAGGACATTAGATAGATTTTATCCCGGAAATCATCCGAGGGGTGAAATAGGGAATGAACATTTGGATGGAACGCATTAAGATGAAATTTGGTATAGAGATATATTATGTCCCGAAAATCATCCCCTAAGGGGGTGAAATAGGGGATGAATATTTGGATGAAACCCATTTAGATGAAATTTGGTTTAGAGATAGTTTGAGTTCCGGGAAAGGACATCGGATAGTTTTTATCCAGGAAATTATCTCCTACGGGGGTGAAATGGAGCGTGAACATTTTTATTTTTATACAACCGCTACACCCGTTTAGATAAAATTTGATATAGGGATAGTCTTTATCCCGGAAATCAATCCCTAAAGGGGAAATGGGGGTGAAAGTTTGTAATGAGCTACGATATAAACGAGTACTACGCGGACGAAGTCGTGGGCAGAAGCTAGTTGTAGTATAAAACGATATTACTTGCCAACTTACATAGTTCTAGGTCATCGGAAAGTACCTATCCTATAAATTTTGATTCCCTTGAGAGTGTCGAAACATACGTTTTTTGCGGCACAAACGACCGTATCTTTTTTACGTTAACTTTGAAGTTTGATTTTTTCACAGAGTCAAGGAACTGTAGACCTGAGTGTATGGTTTTAATTTCAACTCGATACCTCCATGGGTTCCCGAGATAAAGGGTCTTGACAGACAGACAGACGGACAACAAAGTTATCCTATAAGGGTTCAGTTTTTTCCTTTTGAGGTACGGAACTCTAAAAACATGTTAAAGGTGTATATTACCTATTATACGTAACCGACTTATGAGCACAAGGAAGCTGGCGATTAGAAGTGCCCGGGACCCGCGGCCGACGCCCTGCGTAGGCAGACCCTTTGTCTGCATCTGAACCAATCTACATTCTAACAATGATTTTGAAACTTCCGAACACTGAAGACTTTAATTTTGTTGGAGTTCGTCAACCTGTTATCGGAATAGCGATGTCGTTTAAGAAAAACATAGTGATAAGAGTTTATAAACACGTAAAGTCGACCTTCAAAGTAATGAATTCTTCACCTTTTACCTGGCAATAGGGTGATAAAATGAATACAACTTTTTGTGTATTTCGTCGTGTTAAATGCTACAGCTGCTAAGACGGCATACCACAGCGTTAAATCATAGTGCACAACGCATGACAGTGACTTTCTACATAACTTACGCTGTAGCGATATCTGCATAACCGAGAGCCAGCACGCTCAAAAGATAAGTACCGAAGAGTCAATGCGAGCTGTGAGCTAGACGTTACATTTGATTAGGTTATAAGAAAGAAAAGTCTTTAGCTAATTAATAGTTATTCAACTCTAAATATACACCACAGTTCAGACTATTGAACCTTCCACGGACCTTGGCCTTACAGATGGTCTGCGAGGAAATTATTCTGAGTGAAGTATAATTTTAACTATACAAACTACTACATGCGCGCGCGGCTCCGCCCGTGTATTGCAAAGAACGCGGGCCAACCTGCGGAATCAAACACATCCACCCAGAAAGTCCATATTCGATACGTAGGTGAAAGGATTTTTGGAATCGGATGAGTGGTTAAAAGAAGATTACTCCCTACATACAACCATACAAAACTGGCGTCTCCCTGTAAACTTCCGGGTTCGAATCCCGGTAAGCGCTTTTGTTTGTGTGATGAGCATTTCTTCCCGAGTCATGGTTGTTTTCTATGTATTTAAGTATTTATTTATCTATATAAATATATATATCGTCGTCTAGTACCCATAGTACAAGCTTTGCTTAGTTTGAGGCTAGGTCGATTTGTGTAAGATAAAAACAAAAAAAAAAACTCAGTGGGAGTAGTATTGTATTGTATATTTATATAGGTTCAGTCAAAGAATTTAATTTCCTACCCATTTAGGACTATTTCAACGTGACACTGTAAATAAAATCATAAGAAGTCTCTTACGTTTTGATTGATTACGTCACTTTGACAAAGTCCAAAGTGGGTAGGAAATTAAATTATTTGACCGTACCTACCTTCTTAATCTATTTGTTTGGTGCGAGTAATTGATTAACAGTGTATGATCAATGATCATATGCACTGTTAATCAATTACTCGCACCAAACAAATAGATTAAGTAGGTAGGTGAACCTATGATCATAGGTGTCTCTTTCATTTATCAAATTGTTTTCTGAAAATTTGTTTAAATAAGTGTATTAGTAAACATACAATTTATAATTATCGGTTATAACCTGCTGTCAGCCAAAGCCAAGCGATTGTGCAATTGGTGAAACAAATAGCGCAACATCTATCTCACTAAAACGTGATTCAGATCTTCAATCGGTCGACTACACACGGCTCCCTACACATTTACAAATGTATCACTTCCCTATACTTATGAATGTCGCATAATTCGATAATACCTTTGCTGTAAACAGCACGCGGGATTGCTACCTTCCGGTTACATGGGGCCCCTGGGCCCTTTCAACTTCATAGTTGATCTGTGTAGAGTCCCTGCGTTTGAGATTACAATAGCTACTAGCCTTGATCTTTGGCATCACTCGCATTCTAGATCATTCCACATCTGAAAAGATAATGGCAGTTGTAGGTATACTTAATCTATCTCTTGTCGTTGAAGTTTGCGTGTTAGAATTAAGCCGCATGTAACAAGGCTCCGTATTGCATTTTGTTGTTGCTCTTATTGATATTTTCTCGGTTAAGATTAAGATTAAGACCTGTCTGTATAGTGCTGGAAATTTTACGTAGAATAAATCAACGCCAAGCCTAGCATCAGGTGTATGTTCTGAAAACGCGACGCAACGTAAACACTCGCGAGCATCTGGATCATTGTTTACGGCTTATTTCAAACATACTCAGACTTCTATTTACAAAATACGTTAGTCAGAACAGATGTTGTGAATCTGGTTCTGAATATTGGTTTTTGATATTTTATAAATGATTTATCTCCACTTTAGTGTGAAAACAACGGTTTTCGAGCGAATGGCGGCGCTTTAGTTCGACAATTATCGGTGAACTAGAATATGAGGTAGGTGAACCAAGGAAGCCTCGGCTCCTTATTAGGCCTTTAAAAACTCGTAGTTATGGTTGTCCACACCATACGGCCCCCCACAAGGTGGACTGATGACCTGGTAAAGGTCGCGGAAGTCCGCTGGATGCGGGTGGCGCAGGACCGGTCATTTTGACAGTCTTTGGGGGAGGCCTATGTCCAGCAGTGGACGTCTTTCGGCTGATATGATGATGATGATGATGGTTGTCCAAACTACTTCAAATTTCGTGAGCACATGCGGTTAAGGCCACAAACAAAAGTACATTTCAGTATTTACCCAAGCGCGCTGCCATTTAAGAGCCCGTTAACGTGCTTACTAGCGGTAGCGCCACTGGTAAATAACTATGATTGAAACGCCCTCTACACACTTTTTTTTGTATTTAAGTATCTATCGTTTTAATGAAATAATCACAAATATTTACCAGTGCCGGCTAAAAAGCACGATTAAGGCCTCTTTAAAAAAAGTTACAGAGTGATGCGTCGTGTAAAAAGATTGCACATTTTATTATTTTAAGCCAAGTTTTGACAGTTTGTTTTGTGAAATTAGGTGTTTAATCTGTTTAACGTCCAATTATAGGTAAATACTGGAATTTTACATTTATTTATGATTTTTTACGAGAAATCATTGAACTGAAGTCAAAGTGCCTTAATAATGCCCACTGAATGTAATCCCTAACAAAAACGTTATTTTTTTTTAATAAATACTGATGAATAAATATAACGATACAGCCTCCTGTACGAGTATATCCGCATATATATAAAGAATCTCACATATTCGTTTTTTTCTAATTAATAAAGCTATTCTCGTTTTATAGCAATTTTTCATTTTCATACTCCCAAGAAGGCCCACGGCAATCATTTTGGGATAAGTTCAGTATTTTATTGAATATATTTAATTAAAAAGTATATACCAACGTAAAATGAGACGCTATATAAATTTGATTTACTTTCATTTGTAAATATAATTCAAACTATTTAAGCTAGCGTTATATTGATAATTTTCCCGCCATCTACACACAATATCAGTTGTATACTGTCTCAAAATTTCATGAGCTTTCAAATAATACACCACACGTTCCTTACAATCCAGAAAAAATATGCTCAACCCATTATTACCCCTAAAACTACCCCCTAAAATGGGGGTACACCTTTTTGACTTTATTTATGTAACTACTTAGGCCAGACATGTCTATATTATCTATAGGTACGGTACAGTCGCCATCACATACATCGGAGCAAACAAGCACGTTACAAACATCGGAACACACCTCTATTTTCAAGGCATTAGGGTGCATGTGCCGATATTTTTGAACACCTATAGTGTACCTATGTATGTGATGGCGACTGTACCAAATTTCAGCTTCCTATGTCAAACGGTCTTTGAGAAAACTGGCTTTGACAGACGGATAGCCTCCGAGTGATCGCATAAGTGTTCCGTTGGACCAATTTTGGTACGAAACACTAAAAATACAAGAGTCATTATATTTGTAAACCCAGGTCCCTTGTAGGTAACTATTTAGAAAGCGCGGTAAAAAGCGCTTCGACTTCCGTTCAACAATAGTTTATTACGGGTCAGCTGATGACAGAGAGGAGTTAGTGGTCGAATCTGTAACCTGCACTTTTTTTGAACAAAAACGTTGCCTTGATTCCCTTGGTCCCAAAACCGTCAGAATTTCTGAAAACCCGTTTTTCGGTTTTTACACAGGAGCAAAACCGGGTTTCCGGTTTCTTCGGTGTTTTCGATTTTATATAATACTTCATAAAAGAAATGATTTAATATCGTGTTTTAAGAATGTATTATTTAATATTCAGTCTTTCAACGATCTGTCCTAAATATGGACCAACATTTACTAAATAAAACGCAGCGTTGTAGAGCAATTTTTTTAAATGAACAGTAGGTAATCAGTCAATTAACTAGTAGTTATTACAGTATAGTTGTTCGATTCCGTCTTACTGGAAGGGAGAACGCCAAAGGCATGGAACGGAGGAGTGGTGGTGTTGTTTTTCAAAAAGGGTGACAACACCCTGCTGAAGAACTACCGACCCATCTCACTTCTGAGCCATGTCTATAAGCTGTTTTCGAGAGTCATTACAAATCGTCTCGTACGCAGGCTAGATGACTTCTAGCCTCCCGAACAAGCCGGTTTCCAAAGAGGCTTTAGTACCGTAGACCACATCCACACGCTTTGCCAGGTTATACAGAAGACTGAAGAGTATAACCTGCCTCTGCTTAGCGTTCGTGGACTACGAGAAAGCCTTCGATTCGGTCGAAACCTGGGCTGTATTACAGTCTCTCCAGCGATGTTGACTACCGCTATATCGAAGTTCTGAAGTGTTTGCACGAGAACGCCACTATGTCAGCCCGACTCCAGAGGGGTAATCACGTAACGTTCCGAACGCGCGTGGGTACGATTTAACTGTCAATTTTCCGTATAAAAAGTGACATTTAGACCTACCCAACGTTCGTACAATGCGTTACGTGATCGACCCACAGGACCAGAGCTCGAACCTATTCCGCTGCAGCGGGGAGTTAGGCAAGGAGATGTTATTTCTCCAAAACTGTTCACCGCTGCACTGGAGGATGTTTTCAAGACTCTGGAATGGAGAAGGCTAGGCATCAACATCAACGGCGAATACATCACTCACCTTCGGTTTGCTGACGATATAGTAGTCTTGGCTGAGACCATGGAGGACTTAAGTACGATGCTCGATGACCTCAGAGGCTCTAGTATAAGTTTTATCCGTCCAATACGTTTTCGAACGCGTTTGCGTTTAGTCTCAATTTGTATGACAACGCGTAGTTCCTAATAGTTACCACCAGAGGCGCTGTTCGCGTTGCCATATAAATTGAAACTAAACGCAAACGCGTTCGAAAACGGATTGTATGGATAAAACTTATACTAGAGCCTCAGTAAACCTTCCGGGCGAGTTGGTCTAAGAATGAACATGGATAAGACGAAGATCATGTAAAATGTCCATGTAGTACCAACTCCCATTACAATCGGACACTTTACGCTCGAAGTTGTAGACGATTATGTATACCTAGGACAGACTGTCCAGTTAGGTAGGTCCAACTTCGAGAAAGAGATAAATCGTCGAATCCGACTCGGCTGGGCAGCGTTCGGGAAGCTACGGCACATCTTTTCGTCCAATATTCCGCAGTGTCTCAAGACGAGAGTCTTTGACCAGTGTGTGTTGCCAGTGATGACATATGGCACTGAAACGTGGTCACTTACAATGGGCCTCATAAGAAGGCTCAAAGTCACCCAAAGGGCAATGGAGATGGCTATTATGTTGGGAGATTCTCGCTAAACTTAAGTGGCAGTTGGTGGGGGCACATTTCACGTAGAAGTGATTGCCGTTGGGGCGAAAAGATTCTCGAGTGGCGATCACGTAGCGGAAGGCGGGGCGTGGGTGGGTGGACTAATGACCTGGTAAAGATCGCGGAAGACCACTGGATGCGGGTGGCGCAGGACCGGTCACTTTGGCACTCTTTCGGGGAGGCCTATGTCCAGCAGTGGACGTCTTTCGGCTGATATGATGATGATGATGATGGTGATGAAATTTGTGGTTTTCGAAAGAAAATACACGACAGACCAAAATCACTACATAGTACATACGTGCATCTGTGGCGGCAGCGATCGTGTCGTATAGTTGTAGTAAGTTATTGTTATTGAAGTTGGTGCGGATACGGTTGATGCATTCTCTGCGATAGTATATGCAGGATTCGATAGTACAATACTCCGTAAGCCATTTATTTAAATAAATAATGTAGGGTTTCTTCTAAATACAAGCTCTCAAGTGCTTATTATGGTCATAAAAGTGTAAAACCGAAAAACTCGAAAAAGCCGGTTTTTACACATCTTAAACCCGGTTTTAACATGTGGCGGTAAACCCGGTTTTTTTGATATCGGTGAAATCGGTTTTGTGACCCCTAACCTTGATATTACATACTCGTACTCGTATAACATTTATCTTCGGTGAAACTGGGACAGATGAGCATAGGCTATAGCCAAACGCGCAGCGTTCACTGGTGCCAGTATTATTTAGCATTTATTTATTGAATCGTAAGTAAGAAGAAATGGTGGTCAAGTTGTTGGCGGTGCCAACACCTTGTCAGCCGGGGCCTCGTCAAGCGGTTTGCCGTCGGACGTGACGCACCAGCAGCCTAGTTAAGTTTAATGAAGAGTGAGTCTTCAATGAACCTGAGACAGTAGCACAAGCACCGCTCACCAGTATTAGTGCAGTCTGGCCTTCCATTCCTGACGGCGGTGTCCTGAAGTGGTTTGCCGTCGGGCGTAACGCACCAGCAGCCCGCGGCGGCGGCGCCGGCGGCGGCGCACTGTACGGCCGCGTACGTGCCGTCCGAACGGCATCGTGGCACGAAGTTGGCTCGCCGCCCACCCTGCCCGTTCAGGGCATAGCGTAATGCTATTAGGCAGGACGATTGGCCCTCTATGAACAAAAAACAATGTTGGATTTAATAAATTAATCCCAGCCATTACACAATATTTACTAACTATTTCTTTAACCTCGTTTTTACTTCAATGGCCGAAGGTAGTGCAGCTTAAACGGTTTGACGGGCTAACATGTGTAATTACATGTCGTTGGATTCGTCGTGGGAGTGACATGGGATGAACAGGATCTGAAGATATAATAGCCAATTGAGAATTAATAACATTGCAATCCTAACGTAGTTTGGGCACAGAATAAGTAATAGTACTTCGTATGTACAGAAGGTTCTCTGTTAACAAATTCCCGGTTTAAGTACGCCAAACGTGCCTAAATGTGGCCATCCCTTTCTATCGCATGCAACGCGCTGCGACCCGTGCGAGCGTCCTGTACCAACGCGCGGCAGCTACTAATGGGCCGCCAATTTGGCGGCCGCCGGCATGTACTTGTAGCGGCGCGACGGGATCACAGAGTGAAGCGCCCCTGCACGGCTATCACAAGACGGCGCGCGAGCTCTCTCGATTTTTCTCGCACTATCCGTCTCTCTCTCATTAGAAAACTTAGAAAGAGACGTATAGTGCGAGAAAAATCGAGAGAACTCGCGCGCCGTCTTGTGATAGCCGAGCTGGTTTGGGTCAAGCTGTCTCGTGGTAATCGTGGTAAGCCAGTACTATCAAGCTGGACAAAAATGACAGACATTCAGATGTACTGTATGCAAAAAAGTAAAGCAAGCGAAAAAGGACATCCTGCTAAAATATGCCATCACATAAATTTAGATTAGGTACAGTCGACAAAGGAGTTCAGTATACAACGCTGAATAAAAAATGGCGTTGGTCGCTGCAGTTGACTGGCCACAAGTAGAAGTATGACGCTCGAATCGCAAAAGACTAGTGTTGCCAAGTTGCCAACATGCCCGATGAAACGAATAGCGTGTTTGGATTTTTGCGTGCAAAAAACTATTAATTCTATGAAATAAAATTTTGCGAGTCTATAATGAACGACACGTTCATTAAACATGGTTGGCATGGAAATGTATTCACGTACCTTTTTAGCTCTTGTTACTATGACAGTAAGGCATAAAAAGTTACATACGTGAATACATTTCCCTTACTTTACCTACGAGTACCTCTCACAAAGCAAACTTTTAGAACGCGCGTTAGGACTTAGGACTAGTAGGATATGTCCTGTATGTACGTAGGGTGTGTCAACTAACATTTTTGAAGGTGGAAATGACAGTTGGTTAAATGGTTATACCCTTACGCTCATTCGAAAAGCACCGCTATTAAATACTCGTACCCTACTGTTGACAAAGTGCATCCTGAGAAATATCGATTGCCCTTTCGTTCTTTACCGGCATTCTTCTGCATGCCTCTGGTTTACATTAAGTGTAGGCACTGTAGCTTACCTAAAATAACCTAGACCAGCATCTCAAGCTAATATAAGTCAGAACTAGGTTATGGTAAGGACACACGTAGACAAAGGCGTGTTTGATTAAAGCGAGCCAATAAACAAAGGCCCCCTGTACACTCATCAATCATTATTTTTCAACAGGCTGATCATGCGGCGCACATGTGACAAGGTCCGGCGAGTGACGTGGTTAGCTAGACTTAACACAAGTTTTTACACATAATGATCCAGAGAGAATGATGCGACTATGGATTCACGGAGTTGCGCGGGGGCAAGTGGGATAGACTTGCCTATGATATGGGCAACACAGACCAGTTTCCCCGTGGATTGACCGATCTACAACAAGATGCGTCAAACTGATTTTTCGCAAGATTTGCACAGTAGCAGCAGACTGGGCCAACATTACAATTACAAAATTACAAACTTATCATACAAACGGGAATACGGCCACGCTAAGAGCATCTAAAAATAATTTATTTACCTACAAGATTTTATTCATAAACAGGCCCCGTAGCATGGTTAAGATAAGAGCGTCGTCTCGTTCTATCGAACGGTGTCAGACAGTGACGGATGCTCTATCTTGTCACTTATCGCGTGATAAGGCCAACCATGCTACGGGGCCTGATCACTTCAGTACAATCGCCTGCAGAGCCGGCAGAGGTATATAATATATTTGAGATTATTAGAATTGGACGAATTTCATCAAAATGGTCCATTCAAAAAGCAACTCTACCCTCCAATGTAGAAATAATATTCCAATTACAGTTTTATAAAAAGCAACTCTACCCTCCAAGGTAGACATATTATTCCAATTACAGTTTTATAAAAAGCAACTCTACCCTCCAAGGTAGAAATAATATTCCAATTACAGTTTTATAAAAAGCAACTCTACCCTCCAAGGTAGAAATAATGTTCCAATTACAGTTTTATAAAAAGCAACTCTACCCTCCAAGGTAGAAATAATATTCCATTTACAGTTTTATAAAAAGCAACTCTACCCTCCAAGGTAGAACCAACCATAAGTAGCAGTAGGTACCAGCAGAGGTGCCTTGCGCACTTTGCTTTGCCGTAGTGTAGGTATGTGCATGAAAACCTAGCTGGCTGCAATATTTTTTTTGTAATTCAACATCTTCACAAGATTCATGTTTTTTTACATAAAATATCAATCGCTCATTGCGGTAAGTAAGAGTGGCAGTCGTCATCTCGCTGTAGTCAGAATCTATTACTATTAGTGGTAGCCCAATTACAAAGAAAAACCGTAAATCGATCTACAGTTTAGCCATTTGGCACACGCATACATGCAAAAAAAATGTTGACCAGCAGTTCCTAAAGAAAATTCCCTTAGGAGGGGAGTGCCAAGACATTTTATTTTTTGTATGGAAATATTTTTTTTTTCAGAAACCTATCCAATAAAAATATACCACATCATTACATTGCAGCCATTTTTTTTGAATTAACACAAAATCAATTTTCGAAACATACCAAGTTTGGGCTCCTCCAGACACAGTATGGCTGTTTTTTTTTAATACAATATACCACAAATAATACGTGATATCCTCAATTCTAACCTCAAAAAAGCAATCTTGAAAATGTCTTCATTAATTATTTATTTTTAATTTCTTTGTAATATTGAAAAATTATACACATAAAAAATAAAATAAAAAATACTTAACGAAATTATTTTCAAAATTGCTTTCTTGGGGTTAGATATCAAGATATAACGTATCATTTGTGATATACTGTACAAAAGACTATAAACAAACTATACCAGCTGATGAAAAGGCGCAGTTAAAGGGTTAATTAAAGAGACTACTACGTATCATTTTACGATTAATATGTACTGTACCTGTGTGCCTGTACTACAGTTCCATAAGTCACGTCAAATAGGTATTGAAGTAGAGCTGTGTTACTTTGTAATATTGAAAAATTAAAAAAAAAACTTATTGAAGTTATTTTACAAATTGCTTTTTTGAGGTTAGAAATGAGGATTAAGTATCCTCATTTCTAACGCATTACTTGTGGTATATTGTATTAAAAAAGTCTCAGCCATAATGTGTCTGGAGGAGCCCAAACTTGGTATGTTTGGAAAATTGATTTTGTGTTAATTCAAAAAAATGGCTGAAATGTAATGACGTGGTATATTTATAGAATCGCCCCATAATGCCCTTTCATTAGATACCACAAACAATAGGTTTCTGAAAAACAAAATGTTTTCCATTCAAAAAATAAAATGTCTCGGCAATCCCCTCCGAAGGGAAATTTTTTTAGGAACTGCGTTGTTTTGACCTCTAGTATGCGTGTGCCAAATGGCTAAACTGTAGATCGATTTGCGATTTTTTTAATCGTACGCCTTACACTATATTGCTAGTCACCATCATTGCGCAGCCCCCCTATTCTGTAAGTTGTTTTCAGCTCACCTCAACGCTCACCCACAATTATACCTTGACACCGCGATGCGTAGTAATTAGGCGTAGGTAGAGGTCTAGTTTCGTAACGGGTGACCGGCGGGGTGAGCCGCATTAACGCGTAGCGAATAACAGCCCAGTTGAATGCCAAGAGCGATCCTGCGACGTCCCCTTTACACGTTGGTGGTTTTAGACGGTAGTCCAGCTTCGGTTAGTCCGTCATACCCGTGCTGCCTCCCTGGACAGGATGGGATCACCTCAGCGTCACCATCATCGAGATCGATGACTACAGCTAAAACTTACCAGCACATGGCCCCTTCCGAGCTAGCGCCACAGGTTCCCCGGCGCACTGGGCCCTGAGGAGGTGGCAGCGCGTCTGGTAAGTTCGGCCGTCCGTCCCGCACACTGCGCGACGAGGCCCCGCGTTCGAGTCGCATGACGCACTGCGTCCGGCGCAGCGCTCGTTGCTAGGCTGCAGAATAAACACACTTTTAAGGTTTTATAGCCAAAGGATGCCCGGGCAATCCTATGTGAGTTCGAATGTTACCTCTTTTATCGGCTGTCAAAAAAGACGAACTGAAATTTGACTGAAATAACGCCTTATCTCACCTTTATTAATGGAACCCTCTGTAAATGAGACAGACATTTATGTATATCTGGATATCTGAGAGACTGGGTAAGTGGAATACCTCTTTAAGCGAGACAAATTAGCCAGTCCCTTGAAGTCCCAGTTATCCAGGTTTCATTTCATTTAATTTATTCCTTTATAAAACGTAGTTTTACATGTAATTTTTTTAGATCTTAAATAACATTATACTGTATTACTATACTGTACATTATTGTTTCACTGTATTTTATTATGATTTGATTTAACATTGGCTTTTTGGAGCCTTCTGGTTCACCTGCGCGCGCATAGGAACAGCAAAGTACAGTAAAAAATCAGTTCGCACCATTTTCCATAAATATTTGTGACGTTTTATTCATATTCTCATAAAAAAGAGTGTTAAAAATGTGTGGAGAAGATAGTCAAACTCAAACTCAAAATCTTTATTGTAGTTGTTAATATAAACATTGAATTACCTGTTTGATCTATTGCCACAAATATCTACTAAACCTTTAACTAATAGGGACTTGATAGGATAAATTAGAACTGCATGTGTTATCCTATGTCCAGCAGAATAAATACGTTTATTCCCATACAAACGAAGTCGCAGGTACAGCCAGTAGATAATAATTGTATAGAAATAAGTACTAGGCAAATGTAAATCCTCCAAAAATGCATGGGCAACTACAAAACGCTACGCTATAGTTAGAGTTGAAATATTTGAAGAGTTCCGGTGATTCGTTATAGATCCAATGTAACCACTCACTTTGCTTTCCGATTTAAAAAAAAGGTAGCCTAAATTGCTTTAAAATTTTTCTTACTAAGGCCAGGCGCGGCTCACTCGCGATTTGTGTTTATCGCTACAAGTACATGCCGGTCGCCCCTTCGAAGGGCTCTATTCAGTGGCTGCCACGTGTTGGTACAGGACGCTCGCACGGGTCGCAGCGCGTTGCATGCGATAGAACGGGATGGCCACATTTAGGCACGTTTGGCGTACCTAAACAGGGAATTTGTTAACAGAGAACCTTCTGTACGTAGTACTATTACTTATTCTGTGCTAAGGCAGCTCATACTTCGCTTGGTAGCCACAGCTACCAAAAGCAATTTAGCGGTGCACGAAATTGGTAACTGTGGCTACCACAAGCAAGTGAGTGGATAAATAGATTTTGTCATTCATCAGTTTCACTTCAAAATGTGAATTTTGGTGAGCTCGGTAAGTAGGTATGTGCTACTTCAACGAGTTCTCCTTCTCGCCGAGAACGCGTCCCTGAGTCCCGTCCCATTGTGTAAGTCGAATACCGGCCATAGTCTTAAACAACTTCTCAGCAATTGATTTACAGTTCAACATTCAGCGGCATTTGCCCTTTCGCAGATTGGGCAGACCCGCGTCTAGCTGTCACCGTCGGGGAATGTGTATTGTGATGTGTATTCACATCACATTGACAATCGTTACTCAATTAATTTCCCGTCGTGTATGACAAGTTATTTAGCCAGAATTATTTATAAGGACAAATTGAATCATTATGTAGCTGCACATGTAATGTTTATATTAATTTATTTTATATATATTACAAAAAGAACTAGCCGTGCCTGCGCGTGTGCTTTGTCGGCGTAGAACTACCTAGTACTAGGTACAAATGGTACAATACAATTAAAATTAGTTAACGATTCTGATGTTAGCTACTATAGTAGCGCCGCAAAGGTTTCAGAGGGGTCGGATATGGGTATGCGGGAGGTGACTCGAGGCTAACTTCAGAATCGTTAATCGTGGTAGTTCATTTGTATTACGTTCGTTTAAAAAGATTGAACTAGTTAATTAAAAGTACCTAATCTAATCTAACTCTTGATACGGCATATTTAAATGATTAGTATTAAAAAAACTTGCTGAGACTTGGATGTGATCTTGTATTTAAGTAAGAAAGTGTTGATTAGTTTGGGACTAGATTAATGTCACTCAATATTTAATGTATGCAGGTAATCGACGCAAATTTCTCAAAACATATACCTACGGAGGCGGAGGAAACATAATCCCCTTTACTTTAAAACCTTACAGCCTATGCCTTCTGATTATAAAACAGACGAGTTGATTGGAAAGGTCTTTCATCCACCATTCCTTGAACAATAGCCCGCGTACTTGCGAGGACTTCAAATCTTTTACTTACGTCTATTTTCCTTATAAACGCGCTCGATTGTTTTGTTAAAACCGTCATTATGATTCCACCCGCGACGCGCGCCGGGACACGGTGAGAGAGAACGTTAGTATTAATGCTGTTTTTGCTTATCATTGCATATTTTAATGCATGGAAAGAAACTGGCGAAATAATTAAGCTATCATCCAATCGGGAAGCCGTTGTTGCGTGGGTAATATATGGCTTTTCGGGCTCGGTTAAAACTGTTCAAAATTACTCGGCTCGGACTACTCGCTACTCGGCGTTTCCGGGCGCGGCAGAAATTCCCCGGTTTTCCCCACGTTCACAATAAAATGTATCTTCTGTAGGGACTAAAACTAAAGAGATAATATTTGTAAAAGTAGGTTTGTAGCTTTGTACGTTTGTATGTGGGAGGTAATCTTGGAAACTACTTATCCGAATAAAATAATCTTTCACTAGGTAGGTAGGATGGACCTTCGGGATGGAGATAAGCTCTGGGTTCTGCTATAAACTTGGGCGGAACCGCGCGGCGCAGCTAGAACTGGATAAAATGATGCAAGCACACGGGAATATCAATCGAAATTAAAATAAGGAATAAAAATATTTTATACAGGTGGTTCTGAATTTAGATTGAAATATCTTCTTTTTTTTTAATGTAATGTAATGTAAGTTACAAAACTAAGTTTGAACATTAGGAAATGGACTTCTTGCGTTTATATATAGGTATGTCCAATCTAAATTAGCTCACGTTCTAAAATTTCTTTAGTTAACCCAAAGACCAGAAAAACCGATTGGGTGAAGTGAATGTTACTCATTTGTTTCGATTAAAAAAAATGGTTTTGATTGGATATTGATCGGTATAACGTATAGCGTGTGTAAACCCTTAGTCACAGAATAAGTAATTGCCTGTTAGGTTAGGGCAGCCCATACTCAAACCTTGCTGGGTTAGGGCTTTCGCATAGATTTTATCGTAAGGGTATTGAATGAAATTAATTTGGGTTGGCAATTATAGGCACTATGGCTGTATATCAGGCAAGTTTAACGGGCAAATATACTAAATGGCGTAAACGACATTTAATATTTTTTTAACACCCGGCTAAAGCGTGTTGAGTTGTAAGTTTAACACGTGTATGCTGTCTGAAAAGGATGAACCGCTTTGAATGCGTTATTTAAAATCAAAACTCCTGGCTATTATGTTTCTTAGCTATGTTTGTTGAGTTGGGAGGGTTTTAAACTGTAATTTATGTAGTTACTTATGATTATGAACATGACACCTTTTACGTTGTGTCTAATTAAAAGTGTGATTTTGCCATCAGCCACATCTGGGGGGTAATCACGTAACGTTCCGAACGCGCGTTAGTACAATTTAACTGTCAATTTTCCATATAAAAAGTGACATTTAGACCTACCCGACGTTCGTACAATGCGTTACGTCATCGAACTGCTGGTCTACCTGTTTTTTTTTCTGTAATGAATAGGTAAGTTTGTATGTAATTCTGTAATAGGGTAGAATATCGTTGGCACCTACTGGATGCCGCGGGGAGAAACAAAGAGCTGCTTAATAAAACCTGACTCCTTTCAGCGAGGAGTTTTTTTATTACTACACTTACGGACAAAAAAATCGACTCAAGCAACATTTTTTAGTTTTGGTTGTATTTTGGGGAAAGGGGAAATATTTCATTAGAAATCTAATGGCAGTTTTATAAAACATTTATTAAGCAATGAAAACCGGCCAAGTGCGAGTTGGACTCGCGCACGAAGGGTTCCGTACCATTATCTATAAAAACGGCAAAAAATCACGTTTGTTGTATGGGAGCCCCCCTTAAAAAAACATTTCATTTTGTTTTTAGTATTTGTTGTTATAGCGGCAACAGAAATACATAATCTGTGAAAATTTCAACTCTCTAGGTATCACGGTTCTTGAGATACAGCCTGGTGACAGACAGACGGACGGACGGACGGACGGACGGACAGCGAAGTCTTAGTAATAGGGTCCCGTTTTACTCTTTGAGTACGGAACCCTAAAAAACAGCGTAATTTTCAGGATATTGTTGTTTACGTGGAAAATTTAATTTTAGATGCGTGCATACCCCACGAGTTGCGGCCCTTTGAGGGCCATAAAAACCGGTCTAACCGGTTATTTCTTATCACTCGCTTATCAGAAGTTGACCTGTGCACATCTCCCACAATAACTCATTGGAATAACCTGGACGAAATGGACATAACCGACAATGAAGCCGCCCAAGTCATCGCCCTGCTGAACCAAAGACTTACGCAGCGTTCTGTTGCTCAACAGCTGAACTTAAGTCAGTTTTCTGTCTCCAGAGTGTCCCGTTGGTTTGATGAGACCGGAGTCCTTAATCGGAGACCAGATCTGGCCGTCGAAGATTCACATCAGAGAGAGAGGACCGTTTGATCGTGACGACCAGTCTTCGGAATCGCCACCGGCCCAGTGTTGACATTCAGCAGCAGCTGACGCAGAGCCGTGTGGAACCAGTGAGCTCTCGGACAGTTTTCCGAAGACTCAAGGAAGCGATCCTCACCCCAAAAAGGCCTGCCACGGGGCCTAAATTGACTCGGAGACATCGGGACGCTCGCAATGATTTCGTGGCAAGATATGAAAATTGGACGAATGAGCAATGGAGCCGCGTACTCTTCAGTGATGAAAGCAGAGTGAGTCTCCATGGCAGCGACAGAAGGAAGACAGGTGTACCGAAGACCTGGAGAGTGGTTTGCACAGTGCTGTTTCTCTGAAACAGTCGCCTACGGTGGAGGATCCGTTATGATGTGGGCGGGCATTTCAATTGAGGGGAGGACCGAGCTGGTTTTCATCCCGGGTGGGGCGAGGAGGTGGATTGACCGGTGCCAGATACATCACCGACATCCTGCAAGACCATGTCATCCTCTATGCAGGTTTTTTGACGAGGGGTTTCATTTGATGCAAGATAACGCCCATTGTCACACCGCAAGAGTTACACAAGCATACCTTGCTCAGGTCGGATTTGAACCCCGTTGAGCACTTGTGGGATTACCTAAAGAGAAAAGTTCAAGCCCGATATCCAGCCCCTGACATGATTTTGGCCCTGAAGGAAGCTCTTGTCGAGGAATGGGAAGAATGTCCACAGGAGACCATCAGGAAGCTGATAAGATCAATAAGGAACCGCATCGCATGTGTAAATAATTTACTTTCAAAGTTTTAACCGACTTCAATTCAGTACTCCGCCAAGCCACATGAACATTTCCACATTTTTTTTTCCAATTTACCACATGAACTGATTTCCGAGAGCAGATGCGTTGATTTTTAGACCAATAAATCAAATCGCTGTATGTGGGCCGATAATATTTCCGGGTGTAAATACACGAGATATAATAGAAAATACCGAAATTACTACACGCGTGCCTAATATATTTGAGGAGTTCCCTCAATTCCTCATGGTTCCCATCATCCAACTGGGGTTTTGAAAACAACGGGACCAAACTGGAAGCACATACTTTTAATTAAAAAAAAATTGTACGAATCGGTTCATAAATGACGGAGTTCTGAGGTAACAAACATTAAAAAAAAAAATACATCCGAATTGAGAACCTCCTTCTTTTTTTTGAAGTCGGTTAAAAAAGCCCACGGTGGCAATACGAGGTATTAAGAAAAGACAACAAACCATTTTCCCATATAAAAATAGTACATTGTGATACAAGTGAGCTATGTTGATCATTACATCAGAGGCGGAATTGTCACGCGAACCGCAGGTGAGCGTGATAAGAGAGCCGAGGATGTAATTATCAAAGCTCACGCGTGTCATACGACGTTTTTCAACACATTTGCGAGGAAAAAAATCCTTTTCATAAAATGAAAATGTTTCAGGTTCCTAAGTTGTTTCCTTTAGTTATTGATGACAACAGGTTTTTACTCACATACATTTGTACATCTCCAAGAATGTACAGTGGCATCAATTCTATTAATCACTTTTCTATTCACCATTAGTCAACATTTTGAATAATAACCAAACACGTATCATCAATGTTTACAAATATTTGTGATATTACTTATTTTTTTTCGTGAAGTTCGCGCAGTGCGCTTGCAGCGAGGCTTGGATGAAATCTCTAAACAGCCAATACAAAATAAAATAAATATTTTCTTATTCATTACAAATTCATGTAAAATGTTATCAAAAGTAAATAGTTTTACTAAATGAAACGTTTCTTTACCATATCCAAGATGAAATAATCAATTAATTCACAAGAAGGATTTAATTTATTTACGTCACACCTGGCCATAAAGTAGCAATAACCGCGCACTACGCGTGCGGAAACTCCGACTTCCAGGCCAGGGAGAGACGTAAAATTTTGTACTCACCACGGGCGGTAATAAAGAAAGCCTCAGATCGCATCAAATACCCGCGATCTGAGACATTCTTTGTTTTACCGCCCTAGGTAAGTAATGTACTATTAGTCGAGTAAGAATCCATTTGCCGAGAATTAAAAACAAACCTGTATAACCCGGTCAATTTAAGAATGCGCCGAGTCCATACATACACCTGGCTGGAAGGTGCCAACGTGTCTTAATCGGGATATAAACATAACTACACGAGTGTCGTAATGTTATTAAACACGCGTGTTTAATACCCAGGATTATGAGCCCAAAAGCGGCACAATAAGAGGCACGTTAGGAGCAAATGTGTTGAAAAATATTTTCTTTCAATTTTATGGTTATTCATTTAGCCACGTTTTACCCCTACTTTGTTAAAATCACTTGTTTTTCGGTAACAGAAATGAAAAGGATATGAATTTGATATTTTTCGAAAGCCAGAATTATTAGCTTTCTAAAAATACTAGTACAGTTACAAATGTTACAATACGAATATTAGTTTCAGAGATATTGCACCTTGAAACCAGAATAATGTTTGAGTCGATTTTTTTGTCCGTAAGTGTAGTTACTGCCCACGACTTCGTCCTCCTGAGGTCCTAGCATGATAGGTTTTATCGTTACGTTTCACGTGACGTTTCAGTACATTTTCGCCCTAAAACTTGACGATAAAACTCGAATATACACCTACCTCCATACAAACATTCGTCCTTCATTTTAATCCCTTAGGGGTTCCATAGGGCTTGTCTATATATTACGTCATAGTTTTTTTGTCGATTTTTGACCCCCCAAATAACGCAAGCTGGTAACACGAAATGTATGGCGGCGTAATATTAGGTACCTACTTATAACTTACAGTTTATTTGATAAGTAAAATTGTTGCCATATAAAGAATTTGATAAAAATGTTGTGGACACGACTCGCTTGACCGACTCTATCCTATGTCATACCAACTAGCTCTACACCAAATTTCATCTTAGGTACCTTGCTTTACATAGTTTTATAAGCATTTACATAGTTTGTAATCAGTTCCCTATTTAACATAAGAGTCATATAGAGCTTATCATAGATAAATTAAAATGCCTGTGGCCCGTTTCACGAAGCTACAACTTACAACATTACAGATCGAAACTGGCAACTCTGGCTCTTGCTTGATCAATAACGACGGGCCGTTTGACCATTATTTTTCTATATGTAAGTGCTGTCACATCTTTCTGCTCTTTTGCCATAGAGCTCGAAACTTAACGCACTACATATATTATGACCATTAAAGTAGGGAGCGAATGATAAACAAAGTAAGTACCTACCTACCTAAATGCTTCGAAACTCTACATGGGAAGGTCGTTAGTGAGATCTGTATTCTTTTGCTGACAAAATTTGGTGTAGGTACAATCTAATCTACTTGCCTGATCTTTTTAAATCCAATGAACACATTAAGTATTAACAACACTGCAACGACTTACAAAAAAAAACCGGCTTACTAGGTAGGTATTTCGCAATAAAAATAAATATTATTGATATTCGTTAAACGGGGACATCTAATTTACCGTTCCGTGTAGACACCGATCTGCACAGAAACGACCACAAAGCAGGTTAAATAACTCAACTTATAAGCTAAAGGCAAAGTCCTATAAAATATAAAGAATCGCTTGATTGTAACGGGGGCCATGCCAATAGGTAAGATGCTCTTCGGCTAGCTATACCTACCTCTGTCAATGTTACGAACATTGACAGAGGTAGGTCTCATACTTAATAAAATAAAGTAAACATAAATAAATAACCACCAGATAAATAAATACTGTTTAGATCTACTATAGCAGATGGTCTTGACATCTGTCATTGTCTAATGTAACGGTTCATTGTAAATTATAAATGCATGTTTAAAATTATGTGTAAGTAGTTATTCATCTCGCATGCGATTGCTTTGCTAGGTACCTAGTTATTAAACAACATATATTTAAAAAAAAACTAATGCACACACCCTAAAAGTGACATAAATAAGCATGTTATTAAAAAAAGTCGTTATTAAACCGCTTATTAGTGTTACATTTGTACACTTCGCTGATTATATCATAATAAACAATAATTACTATACCTTGACGTTGGTTGCCGCTCCGGTAACGTATAATAAAATCGTAACAATAAAAAACTGGAACATTAAATCCTTGATAATATACATACTTGCTAAAAGTTATCAATAATTTATTATATTAAAATACAAAATTAATGTGAGATCACTTCTTCACTAAGCCGACATCGCTCGGCTGGTAGCTAAACAACTTTTTAATGATCATATTGACATAACTGGGTTTGATTTTGCACCGGTAATAATACAGTAAGGATCGGACGCGAGACGTTCGTCTGGAGTGAGAGTTAAAACAGAATAAAATACATAATAACAAGGATAGAGCGATCCCGAGCGAGCAAGCGGCGCGGGCGGCGGCGCGCGCGCACCCCGCCCCGCCCACCGCTTAGCTGATTTGCCACTCTCCACAGGAATAATGGTGCGCCATTAATACTATAAACCCGGTGTTAATCACCGAATAAACAACTGGTCGACAAAACATCATTCATTTCCAATGCACTTATTAATGTTTTATAAATAGGTATTTAGAGTTTGATGGATTATTTAGCGGAACCACTATGTAATAATTATAGGTACTTAATCCCGTTTAAACTCGATTGACCATCGATGCGGTGTGTCCTACACTCCTGGCCCCGTAGCATGGTTGGCCTTATCACGCGATAAGTGACAAGATAGGAGCGTCGTCTCGTTCTATCAAAAAATGTCAGCCAGTGACGGATGCTCTATCTTGTCAACTATCGCGTGATAAGGCCAACCATGCTACGCTACGGGGCCTGGTTTACACCGTAGGTCCGGAGGGTCACCTCGTAACGTTCCGAACGCGCGTCAGTACAATTTAACTGTCAATTTTCCATATAAATAAAAAGTGACATTTAGACCTACCTGACGCGCGTACAATGCGTTACGTGATCGACCTAATATATATCTGACTAATCTTATGGGTTACCCGAATCGATGGTTAAAAAAAGACATAGGTACCTAACATACAATGTATTTGCAAATATTTTACCAATGCCGTTTGTTAGAAAAAAAAGGAAGAGTACTTATTTACTTTAAAAACAAAGTTTAAACCGACTTCAATTCAGTACTTCGTAGGAAATGGGTAATTTCACCCGAATTAAACACTCTACTTTTCATTTCGACTGCGAGGAAAGTAAAATATTGCACGTACATTTTATAAAACAGGTATATTAAGAGTAATCAGTTAAAATACACATACTGCCCACTTTAGAAAAGTTTTAAAAACGTATCTGATCTAATAGTTTTAATCTTATTTCTTGTATTTATATAATTCTATGAATAAATGTAACGAATTATTTGCTTAATATGAAATAAATTAATTATTGTTGTTGAATGTATTAATGAATGTTGATTTTCTGTAATTAGGAAGAAAAATACCAACTTAAAAAGGATTTTTATCAACATCGTCGTAATTAACCCGTCGCTTAATGTATAGCTGAGTTTAGATATATGTAAAGCTTTTATTTTAATAATATGAAGTAACTCAATTATCTTTGACTATACGTGGCTGACAGTAACAATTTAAAAAAATTACTTTCCACCCTAGGGGAAAAAACGCTATTTTCGACCCGGCTATATGCCCATGAAATTTCAACTTTCAGAACAGGAGAGATGAAAAATATATTGCCGTGTATGAACATTTTATTGAGTGGAAAATGGAGCATAAAGCTAATTCGTTCTCAGAAAACGTGCTTATGGTCTTTTTCTTGAACTTTCGAAGAAATATCAGGCGTCTACCTTGTGGTCAAAGTATTCAATGCTAAAAGCGATGATAAAGACATAAAACGACGTCGATATTAAGAATTATACAAAATTGACGGCATTTTTAAAGAGACTACATATCTGTTGGTCATCAGAGTAAAAAATCGAAAGTTTTAACAGCTGACAACGTTGAACAAGCTCCTGATTAGCAATATCTTGCTACTTAGGTAGGTATCTGTTAGTTATTGTTCATCTTTGTTATATTAATTACAATGACTGGATGATTATATTATATTTATAATTAACGTGTGATTTTGTTCGTAGGTTGCTCTTATATTCGGGATTTCCGGCGCATGCAGGCGTGAAGAACTTGCAAATATAACACTAAAGGACGTGGAAACTCACGGAGATATGCTGTTAGTTAAAATACCCAATACAAATAACAACATTCCCAAATCTTTCACCGTAGATGGGCCGTTTGCCGAAATCATAAGAAAATACCAACGTCAACGTTCACCGAAAGGCAAAAATATAACAAGTTCTTCCAAAATGATCAAAAGGGAAAGTGCACTGCTCAAGGAATCGGCATTAATAAATTTGGGAATATGCCCAAAGATATCGCCAGACTTTTAAATTTGTCAGGTGCTGACCTATATACTGGTCATACTTTTAGAAGAACCTCTGCCACGTTACTCGCTGATTCTGGCGCAGATATCACAACATTGAAAAGGCATGGCGGTTGGAGATCGAGTAACGTCGCAGAAGGATACCTACATAGAAAACTCCGTTGACAACAAACTAAAAATAGGGAAACAAATAGCACAGTCGATCCAGGCCAGCCACGGAAGACTTTCAGACGAAGCAACATCTATCCAAAACATACGTTGATTTTGAACCTCAACCAGGCCCCTCTAACTCTGTGACGCAGCTTAGTAGGCAAGATTCGGAGCCAGAATCGTCTCAAATAAGCGAAACTAATAACACTAAGTATAAATCAAACCCTAAACTTACCCGAAAAAAGGTTTAATGTTACTCTTAATAACTGTCCTAATTGTACCGTAAATTATTACCTGACAAATAATTAATAAAGTATTAATTTTGTTCTCTGTTTTTGTCTCTTTCTCGCAAATAAGCGTTTTTCAAAAAAAGTGTACAAAACTATTTTTTTTCAGAATTCGTATTTTTTTTGGTTTTTCTTAATCAGAATCGTTGATACTATCGATCCTCATACATGAAAAAAAGTGTCCTAAATATTCCATTCCAGGGGACCGATTTTTGACTTTCGAGCGCTCGACTTTTTCACTCGAAAACGGTAAAAAATTACGAAATTCTATTTTGAAACAGCGATAGAAAATTTAAAAACTAGTGGTATTGACCACTTGTATTTAATTCTATCGGTAGAAAGTAAGTGCCCGCAATTTTGACCTACAATTGTATTTACTTTTATTTAATTTTCGAGCGCTCGAAAGTCAAAAATCGGTCCCCTGATCGTCACATTTTTGTATGCAGTCTTTTTTTATTTATATGGCCGTGACGCACTGGAAGAAAAAACTTACATAGTAAAATCTGGGACACTTTTTTTCTTGTATAAGGATCGATAGTATCAACGATTCTGAGTAAGATAAGTAAACCAAAAAAAAAGGAAATCTGAAAAAATAGCTTTGTACACTTTTTTTGAAAAACGCCCAAATGTATTAAAAACATCGTTTGATACACGCGCGGACATGTCAATTTCACTCGTCCCGATATCTCGGGACTCGCGAAATTATGGCATATTTTCCGCACTTGTATCAAAATGTACTATTCTCGAGAAGAAGACCTAGCTAGACCGATTTCGCGGCCCCGTAAACCCCCATACTGCAATTGTCATCGTTAGAGACGTTTTCTAGAACATGCTTATTACTCGTTTAATAGTATAGGATGAGACCGGTAACGCCATCTATGTATTGTGGAGTTGTTCACTCTGGACAAGATATCTTCATACAAACTTTCAAGCTATTTTTTATCCCTTTAGAAGATGAATTTCCATATCGCAGAAATTCGTTTTCTCGTATTTTAATATGGAACCATTTTACAAAATTTCAAGTCCCTAGCTCGAAAAAATATACCTACACTCTCCATACACATTTTCAACCCCTTATTGACCCCCTTATTAGGGCATGAATTTTTAAAAACGCTCTATTTACTTGTATTTCATTATATAACGTTTTCACGAAGTTTCAAGTCTACCTTAAATAGTATTTTTCACAATCGTGTTATAATAGAGAGCTTTTTAGTCGAGTACCGTGTTTAGGCCACTAAGCTTGCTGAGTGGCCTAAGTAAGGTACGAGATTAAAAAGCTTGATTATAACACTATTGTGAACAATACTTTTTGTACGAGTTCATTAAAATTAATTTTCTACGAGTCAACGATTACTGTTGAAACGAAGTGCAGCCTATCGCTCGTACACTCGTTGATATCTTAACGAGCGTACGACATCAACGAGTAAACTCAATAATCAAAGCGATTCTATTGGTCCAATTCATTACAGTTCGGTAAAGCAGCCACGTGATTGGTCGAATTTATTTTAGTTCTATTTTCAAATTTTTTTCGGTTGTCTGGAGCGTATCGAAACAGTTATTTCGATTGTTTCGACAGTAACATGGACTACAACTATGAAAAGAGTGACGTTGCAGTATTCTCTATGAAATCTTAATACACAGGTTTTAATCGACGAGTACAAAAAAATAATTTTCTACGAGTCAACTGCACTAATTAAACAAACTCGAAACAGTTATTTCGGTTGTTTCGGAAGTAACAGACTATTCAACGATGAAAAGAGTGACTTTGCAGTATTCTCTATGAAATCTTAATACACATATTTTAATCGTCGAGTACAAAAAAAAAAAACTCTCATACAATTTTCCACCCTTATTTCACCCTCTGAAGAGCTTATATCTAATAAAAACGCCACGCTATGTCGTATTCTGAGGTCTAAACTACAATATTAGAAAGTTTCACCAGAATGTTTCAGTAATTTTTGCAATTTTTTTTCGGAACTATATACTGGTTGTCCTGGTTCCCACGCGTCGTCCACTTAGAGAACAAAAGATGGCGCTGTTACGGATACGCGACTTTCTCCAATAGGTCATTCTCAAATTTGGTCTGCGGGTCACCTAAACTCCATCAAACTTTTTTATACGTTTCATATGGTTTAACGGAGTTTAGACGCAGACAAAAATCTGTAGAATGACCTACTATGTCTAGAATATGCGTGGAAATTTGTGATGTTTTGATCGCGCTATTGAAGTCTTATCGGTATTCTGCTCCGTGGCATTTGGGTAGCGAAACCCTTATATTACGGTACCTATAAATAACGGTTACCGTTATTGTTTCTGGGATCGTAACTCCGTAACCGCTTTCATGAAAGTAACCGATATTTCGACTTAGGAGAGGGGGGGCGTCCGGCGAGGTCGACCCGCATAGCAACAAAAATGTTGGAACCGGTATTATAAAGGTTTCAGTAGGTAACCTAAAGAAAAAGAAATACCGGCAAGAGATATTTCTAAACGGTTTCGGTGCCGTTATGTTGGCGCGGCGCGGCTAACCTATATAACGTTACTATATAACGGTGTCGTAATGGAATAGAATACCGGTTTCATACCGGTATGACATTAACCGAAATCAGTCCCTACTTCCTTGGCACTTGGCACCCATTTAGATCTCAATTCTTTTGTCGTCTACCCGCGTAGTTGACAACCAGGCTTAGGTAGTCTTATATTGAACATGGCTCCCTTTTTACAAGCTTTTATTTAGTTTAACCTGTCCCGTTGTCTGTCTGTCTGTCTGTAATCAAATTTTGCAAGTTAAATTTGACCCACTTCCCGGTTTCGGATTGAGCTGAAATTTTGCATGCATATGTATATCGCATGACAATGCAATATTATGATGACATGGAGCTGCTGATCGGATGCTGGAGCTGGATGGTGGCTCCGCAAGAATACGATACAACCCCATCGAGTTTGGGCTCGTTAGAATCGTCTCAATGAGTAGTTGATGATGGTATGCAGAAAAGTACAGTCGGCAATAATATCTTGTACCAAAAATGAAATTTTTGACAGAAACTTATTCCGTCAAACATGCCTACTTTGCCCGCTTTTTTCGGAAAAACACGAATATCTCATATTTTTTATAATGTCAGGATGATTTTTTTTGCTTAACGAATCAGTCGTAGTAATACGCATGTGCTTATGAGGAGAAATATTTTTAGGGTTCCGTAGCCAAATGGCAAAAAACGGAACCCTTATAGATTCGTCATGTCCGTCCGTCTGTGTGTCCATCCGTATGTCACAGCCACTTTTTTCCGAAACTATAAGAGCTATACTGTTGAAACTTGGTAAGTAGATGTATTCTGTGAACCGCATTAAGATTTTTACCCAAAAATCGAAAAAAAACATTAAGTTTTAGGGGTCCCCATACTCAGAACTGAAACTCAAAATTTTTTTTTTCATCAAACCCATACTATGTCTTCAAAAATGATATTGAGGTTTCTAACATCATTTTTTTCTAAACTGAATAGTTTGCGCGAGAGACACTTCCAAAGTGGTAAAATGTGTGTCCCCCCCCCCCCCTGTAACTTCTAAAATAAGAGAATGATAAAACTAAAAAAAATATATGATGTACCATGTAAACTTCCACCGAAAATTGGTTTGAACGAGATCTAATAAGTAGTTTTTTTTTAATACGTCATAATTCGTAAACCGCAATTTATTTCACGGAACCCTTCATGTGTGAGTCTGACTCGCACTTGGCCGCTTTTTTAATCAACATCTATTCCAAATTTCTATGGAATTTGATCGCGGGTAATTTTTTTCTGGACTTTAGCCAACATTGCCCATGTCAATTATTCAGTTCAGTTCAGTTCATTTATTCAATAACAATACATTAATTGTGTTTGAATTTGTCACATAAATAAATAATTAAACAATTACATTGAATTAAATACAATAATAATTAGGTACATTTACTACCTTGCCGTAACTATAGCTCTGCTCTTATGACGTTGAGATGAGACAAGGATCAGTGCAAGATCTTGGGCAATGTTGGCGTTCCATTTTATTATTTTAGTCTTATGTATGAAAACTCCTGAAAAATATGGGTGGGCAATATTACATAGGCATTTTGCTTTTTTCCATACAAGTCGCATTAAGCAGTTTGAAACTGTTAGGGTTGACAATTTTGGCTTAATCTGTGTAGTAGTCGTTTTTTATGCCGTTCTTTCACACGAACACAAATTAAAATAGATTCTATCAACAAAAAACAACTTTAATTCAAATTACCTATTTTTTAAATAAATCCTACTAATATTATAAATGCGAAAGTTTGGATGGATGGATGGATGGATGGATGTACGTTCCGATAAATATCAAAAACTACTGGACGAATCTTTATAAAAATTTCCAGTTATGTACCTTATATATCAGAATAGGACATAAGCTATAATTTATGTCAAATTTCATCCCATTTAGGGACGAAAAAGGGAATGAAACTTTGTATAGAGACAAAATATTTTTGCTTCAAGGCACGCCATTTTCGGTTTTAAGTGTCAAACAATAAGCAGTATAATAGCGTAAGCAATTCGACTTATATGCAGAACTTGACGTATGAAAGACAAGTCAACGTTTCAATATCTTAAAGCCAAAATGACTCAAGTCCATATGAATGTTTACGCCATTCCATGAAATAATAGTTTAGCGATTAGGTAGATAATTGTGTGAGAAAATAATAGAGGGCTTGCGGCAATATACCAAAATATTCTGACCTCTCAGCCCGTAATAGTTGTTTGAGGAAGCAGATGAAATAGGTTGGATAGTTCAGAAGTTGTCAACATTGAATGACCAGCATAACAACGTCGACAGATATCAATAGTTGTTATACATTAAGGGGCAACTAAACTGGATGCATGCCGAACACATGGAATACTGTCACGCCATGAATCAGCGATTTATCAAGTTTGAAAATTGGTATTTTAAGCATTAGTTGTATTATATGTGGGACAAAAATTTAAACAGTATTACGCGCTTTGAAACTTCATGATAGAAAGGTTCAGTTGTCTGTGAAAACATTGGTTTGGTAGCGAGCGAGTAAATAAGAGTCAGTTTCTTTCTGAAGCAAGAGGCAACGCAACTGTTTGAAATTGAAAATTAACTAACAATGTATGCTAGACTAGAATGTAGCTGATTAGCTCACATGCCCAATAACATACAAGATAATTTACTAATGCAAAGTTTTAACCAACTTCAATTCTGTATTGCGCCAAGCCACATAAATGACCATTGCCACATTTCCTTTCCACTATACCACATGAATTGCTTTCCGAGAAAAATACGTTGATTATCAACGAAAAAACCCAAATCGCTATATGTAGGCTGATGATAATATTTGAAGAATTCCATCGATTCCTCGAAGATCTCGGAATCAGCTTTTTCACTACATAAATTATTTTAAATTTAAATTTAAATTTGAACTGTTTATTTTCAGATCTGTGATTAAATTATATATATCAGTTACATTTAGTACAATCTTTAATATTTAAGATTATTTACTAAACTTTTTTATCTTAATAACTAGTTATATTTATCTATGTTACTACTGGGGGCCATAATGAACATTTTCTTAACATTAGTTGCTACTTAAACGGAATCATATCAGAATATGTGACACGCACTTTTTACATCAATGAGGAGTTCCATAAATCATCTGTGGTCTTCATCATCAGTTTCACTTCACCAAATTAGTGGTTTTCGAGTACATGACATACATACATGAGTTACAACAGAAAATAACGAAATCATTACACGCATGCCCAATAAAATTGAGGAGTTCTCTCAATTCCTCATGGATCACATTATTCAACGGGCTTTTTGAAAACAATGGGACCAATCTGGAAGCATATACTTTCAAATGAAAAAGGATTGTACGAATCGGTTCGTAAATCAAGGAGTTCTAAGGTAACAAATATAAAAAAATAATACTTTTAACCAATTTGAGAACGTCTTTCTTATTTTGCAGTCGATTAAAAAGCTAAAATAGTTTCTGGGTACAATAAGTGTCATTAACCATATACCTACGGAGACAAAAAGGACATAAAATTAAAATGCAATTGATCCATACGTACAAGCTGAAGGACTTTAGGTAAGTGAAACTTACAACAGGATTTTGAGTGGACCTCTGAAGTTCGCTTTCGGTCTGAAATCAAATTTCTGGGATGGAGGTGATGAGGTTCCACTTCTGAGCCTTTTTGACCTTCAGAAGAGGTTCCACCTTCAGGCTGCTGCCAGGGTTCAGTCTTGGACGGCCAATGGCGTTCTGTGGTTCCTTAATTTATCCCTTGAGGCCACTGAAGTTATGCAGTCTTTTGAAATTTAAGGTCTAAGGCTGGCTGTTTTTCTTTTTATTATTTGGAATTAGGAGGTGCGTGCGTGCGAGAGATATGGAAGGATATTGCATCGATCTTACTCCCTCTTTGGTCATCTGCCGGGACTCAAGGCTCTGTTGAAAAGAAAAGCCTTCCGCCTAGCTTCAAATTGTTACAAGGTGGCTACTTGGAAGGAGGAAAGTGGCTCTAGGCTCCTACATTCTGCCGGGGCTCCAATTTCGAGTTCACAATAATCGCTTTTACGACTAATAAGAGGGAACGCAGCGGTACGAATTCAGTAAGTGCATGTTTCATGAAAAAAACCGGGCTTCATGGGTGTGGTTACTTGGTTAGGAAGTAGTCACTTTCGTGATTCAGCCCTCAAAGAGTGTAAACTGAACTAAATTGAATGGTTTATAAGAATAGTAATAAATTGTACATGACTCTTATTTACAAGAGCAACATTCACACAAGTATTGAATACCATAATTGGGTATAGTTTTTCACTCTCTACTCATAATCATAATATAATTGCAAACGTCTGTAATTTTGGATGATTGTTACCTACTCAGACACCTTAAAACGGCAGAACAGTTATAGGTGACTCTTGCCCTACAGGTAAATTATCTATATTGTGCAGACATTGAATGCTATCTTAGGAATTATTACCTAACAGTAGTGGGTGAAATAACAAATGGAAGTTAATACTAAAGTTCACGCGGACGAAGTCGCGGGCAAAAGCTAGTTAATAAATATTTGCGGACAATCTTAGACAAATCAACCTAGTTTATTTAGGAAAAAAATATCAACAGTGCTTTGGGTTTTTCTTTTACTCCTCGTAGCCTAACAAAATATGTTATTTGTCGTCATTGATATGTGTAACCAGATAAAACGATTTACATAAATGCCCCTACCGGGATTTGAACCCAGGACCTTCAGCTTCCTAGGCAGGGTCACTTATCTCGTCAAACCGGTCGTCAAACCATACAACAAAACGTACCGTAAAATGGGGCCAATTAAAATCTGCGAGGCTATTTGGAAAAAAAAATATAAGTTTTGAGTCAATATATTTTTTGTCCTGGCAATAGAAACGTAGATCTTCGTCTGGCAACCCTAAGTCTAATGTGAAGTTGGTTAATGGTTGCAGAAACGCCGAGGACCTAGCATGCGTGCTTAAAAAAAATCTTGATTGTGTCGGTGGAAAATCAGTGAAATTAAACACTGTCCTACTTCTATTCAAATGTTGGCTGGCTGTGGGATATGATTTTTTTAGTATACATATCTAAAAGTACATATTCTCGGGAGTTTTTTAAGCTATATCATATCACATAATTTAAGCTGTTTTTTTGAATGCGATATTAACGGGCTTTTTAAATGAGGCTATTTGAGACGGCTTCTGGGGTTATTTGGTTACTAGTACCAAATACCCCCCTTACTGTAAAGGTAGGTTGACCATCAATTTTTTTCAACAGTACAATGGTGCGAGAGTACAACCGTACGTACCGTAATTGTCGGAAGGGAAAAAAAACAACCCTACACGTCATACCTATACACCCAAGAAGCATTGGGTAATGCTATGACCGACGTGGCAGCTCCGTTTTCGGCAGAAGCTGGCGAGAAACATAATTTAAATTACGACTGTTTTTGATACTGCTAATTATGCCTGTTGTTATTAAAGTAATATGTAGATTTACCAAATACAGTTTAGTAATTTTTCTATAAACATTTTATAGGTACTTAAGGAAATAACAAAGAAACATATTCTATCTAAAGTTGACTTAGAATTTTTTTTTTACATATGCATAGTTGATTTACTGTTTTCAAGGACTTTTATTTTATGTTTATATAAAAGAGCACATTTTGGGTTAATGTAAATGTAACTACGGGTCCTTAAAAGTGTGCTACAGGTAAAAAAAGATTTTAATAAAACTTGACTTTGTTAGTACAACTTTGTGATTTTTTTTCTGGTTTTTTTTCTGAAAATCTGGTTACTCTGCTTTTAATACCTTCGGCGCTCGTTCCTCAAGCGTCCTAAATATCACTTGTTATGTTTCAAATAACAAAAGCCTCAAAATTCTGCCAAAACCAGTTCGAAACCCGTCGATTTCCATAAAGCCCCAAATACGAGGTTATTTAGAACACCTCTTTAAAAAAATAATACTCATCCTGTATATAAATTAAGACACGTGCAGTATATAGAATGGTGGAGCATTATGCGTTTTATCTATTAAAAATATTACATGTTTGATAACACATAAAACATGGATTTACTGATGTTTTAGTCAAAAAATTGTGCTAAATAGCCACATTTTACGGTATATGGATACTACTTACTTACTACTAAAACACGACAGATTAATAGAAATATAATTTACCGTACCTATTACATCCTACATAAATGAAATACATAACCTTCCTTTACTAGCGTAATCAGGTAAACAGAATGAAGGTGACAATCCTAAGCCTTTTTTGAGGCTGGGCAATGTTTACACTCATAGGTTGGCAAAATACTAGATAACATTGCCCAGCATCATAACATTTGTTGTAAGAAGTATATCCAGATTAAATAATAATAAAAATGATCTACAGTTCTTATTTTGTTACATGTAGAAGATTCACTCACCTGAGGCTTCCCCATTTAGTAGAAAAAAAAAAACTTGCGCAAGAGTTCGCCAAATTCGTCTAGTTCCGGTACGGTGTGCGTGATTCGTAGTGATACCACAGATATAACCTATTTTCTACTAAAAATAGTGGTAATGCCACAAACCTTTTTAGGGTTCCGTACTCAAAGAGTAAAACGGGTCCCTATTACTAAGACTCCGCTGTCCGTCCGTCCGTCCGTCCGTCCGTCTGTCCGTCACCAGGCTGTATCTCACTGATACCACAGAATAAGTCTGATACCTTGATAGTTCCTGCAGCTGAAATTTTCACAGATGATGTATTTCTGTTGCCGCTATAACAACAAATACTAAAAACACAGAATAAAATAGTTTTTTATAGATAATGGTACGGAACCCTTCGTGCGCGAGTCCGACTCGCACTTGGCCAGTTTTTTTTATTTTTCTACATTAATGGATTTGTTTAAAAGTTGCATTTTGGGCAAAGTTCCCCCTGTAGGCAAAGTAGGTAGGCGTATTTGACGGTTCAAATTTATGTTTTGATGGGATCTAACTATTACTACGATAAAGTTATTGGTTTCAAATAAACTCTTTCACAAGAACTGCACCATAAACAATACGGAGTGTAATAAAAATCTAAACAATTCAGCATCATTTCATTTTGTTTTCCCTTCAATTTCATACATTACAAGGCACCTTACTGCTCGGACTTCGAAACCGAACAGCGTCATGTTCTTTTTGAAGCAAATACTATTCGTTGTAATTATGGTTTTCGTGACCATGTGTTTCGTTAGCGCGGTAAGTACATTTTAGGCCTCGTTTAAGTACATACATACCTACCTACAGGCGACACGCGCGCTGGTCGTGTTGCCGAACGTGTCCCCAGTATCTACATAAACGAGGCCTTATCAAAAAAATATGCCTAATGACGAAAATCCCATTCATATATATCAAAAAATTACGTAGGTACAGTCGCCATCACATACATCGGAGCAAACAATCACGTCACAAACATCGGAACACACCTCTATTTTCAAGGCATTAGGGTGCATGTGCCGATATTTTTGAACACCTATAGTGTACCTATGTATGTGATGGCGACTGTACAACCGCATTAATACTTATATTGCTTTTTAAAGAGAGACAACGCTCATGGATCGTGACGTCACGCACGATCCCCGAGCGTCCTTTTTTATTTTTTATTTAATAGCCTTAAGTGTACCACTGTTGGGCAAAAGCCTCCCTCTTTTCCTTCCACGTATCCCTATCCGAGCGTCATAGTAAATGACAATCGTTTCATATGAAGGAGCGTTTTGCGGAAAAGGGACATAATATACCTAGATACAGACCCTTCTTAAATTTTTGGATTGGACACATAACTTTGTGATTATTTAATTCCCTGCTTTACTTTTTCCTCCATTTGACAATATTTTTAATCCTTTTTAGAGACAATTCATCATTATTGGTTATTTTGTTTGGTGTGTATCTAACACCCCTATTCCCGTAAATTCTTATCAGTCGCGCGTGATGTTGCGTATGTAAAGAACAAAGTTGAATTTTAGGGTGAGGATGAGGATGTCAGGATGGAGGAGGGAACCCCAGAAAGCAATGTCTAAAATTGCTTTGGTTATAGAACTATTTAAATATTCAGTACACACTGTAGTAAAGTATTGTATACAGGGTGGGCCCTGTAACACGAGCAAATATTCAAAAGGAGGCTTCCTTCGAGCATTTGCAGTAACCCCTTGTGTATCATTCACTTTCAAAATTTTTGGTTACGGAGAAATTTTGATCTAAAGTTATGACCTCCAAGTAATGTATCTTGGCACCACGAGATCATATCACGGCAGTCAATGCAGATTTTGAGGTAACATCATGTAATGAGTCATAATAGTTTTTGCATTTTTGTGTTCAACAGATAGTTTTGTGATTTTTTCATTTTTTTTTCTTTTTTTTTTGTGTTTTTAAAATAAAAATTACTCATAGCACTCTTGAAGAGTAAAAAAATACAAGTAAACTTATTTTATAGAATTTTTTTTTCAAAAAAATATTTTTTTTTCGCATAAAACCACTTTGAAATAATTGTTCACAAGCTTAATAATCTACCGTTTAATTTTTTGCTCCAGTTACAGGGCCCACCCTGTATGGATATTTTTATTATATTTAGTAAATACTAGGGTATTTATTCGCTTTGATTCATATCTTTGCAATCCTGCTTTGACGTCATCTTATGCCGCGTTTACCTATTACGCACACCGCGGTTATCACATGACAGCGAGCGTGCTGTATCGCGGCGACTATCCGTATATTTCCAATAAGAGCGCTTAGAAAGGGACTGGTAGTCTATCTCGCCGCGACACGACACAGGTCGCGCGCCGTCTTGTGTTAACCGTAGGTTGCCGTAGGTAAGGTACCTACTGTACGTCTAGCACAACTTGCTGCTAAGTCGTGTCGCGCGCGACTCAGCGACTCCTGTCTCACTCGTATTGTGCAAATTAGAAAGAGGCGGGTGGATTATCTCGACTCGCGTCGCGCTTGTTGTGTCAGTTGTGCTAGCCCCGCTGGCGTAATTTCGCGCGACACGACGCGCGCGGCACGGCGCGCGTATTCCAAAGCGTTATTTTATACAATTAAGGCGCTGTCAACACCAAAAACGCGCACACTGTCTATTTGTATCGGAGTAAACGAGAGCGAGTGTTACTTGAGCGGCCAGGTTTTAGACGAAAATAATGAATAAATATTGAAATAAAAAAAAGTGTGGATTATTTGTGAAATATGGCTCGTCTACGGTTTAGGTATGAATATATGGACTTCGTGATTTTAATTGCAGACCCATACGTCAACAAAATAAGGACATAGAACCGTTGAAGATGATTTTAAGACCAATCTTTGCAATTATTTTCTATCGAGCCGATTTCATCCAATTATGTTTCGAGTCCGTCTACGGTCTTGGAAATATGATGAATATTAACTTATTTTTTTTTGATGTGCTAGAACAAATAGTTTTTTTATACAACCGCTCAAATAAAATTAATTTCAACAAGTTTGGTCTTGTCAGCCTCTTAAATACTAAAACAAATCTCCGTTGTGCGCTCTCGGTTAGGTGAACATTTTTGTGCCCGCTTCTTTACATAGTAAATGAAGACTAATAACAATAATGACTTGTAACATTATCTGCTTGAATCTCCTTGCAGTGTTGTGGAGCCCATGGTGAAGACGGCATGCCACCCAAGTTCAAAAGAGTTCCTTTACCCCATCGAAAATCCATGTTCCGTTTGCTAAACAGCACTTCCCCTTATTAGACCGACTACTACAAACTTTCCACAATCTACCTACTTATGTGGTTCTTATACAACAGGAGGAATTTCAAAAAGACTCTGCAACCGATTCAAGTGATCCCAAAACTACAATGGCCATTGAAATACAGAAGATTATTGCCCAAATTCAGGACACTAAGCTTGTACGTGATAAATCGCAAGTGCAAGAGTTGATAAAACAAATGAAGAAAGTGTTTCACTCTACTACTACTCAGGCCCCTAAGCGAACGTGCCCCTTTGCAAAATGCAAAACTAGACCAATGGAGTTATTTGACAATCTTGCTTGAAACGCCGAAAATAAAATAATAAATTACCTATGTATGTAAAATTTCCTTCAATTCTGAATTAAATTCTTATCTCCTCTGAAGACTTTTCTTTCAAAATACACTCTCTTTCCTTTTTTTTTTTTTTTTTAGGGGAAATCCTTTATGGATCCCACTCGGCTCGGGAGAAACCAAGTGGGTATGTCCGACTCTCACGGACTAAAACCCCTGGGGTGTTTCACTGCTCGCTTGTAGACAAAGGCCCGGGAACGCTATTGCACACATCCGGAACTCTGTCAGCGTTGCCCTTGCGGGCCCACGTAGGTGGCAGGGTATAGTGACCTACCCACTCCGCTGTTGGCACCCGAGAACACCATGGGGGCCTTCCATCTCGGGACCTTTTCTAGGCGGGTGATGGAACTCCCAACCCATCACCCGCAGGTCCCGGTTATGGCGGCAGCATACGGCCTGCGAAGGCCCTTCGCCGCCTGCCTGGCCTCCTGCGGCGCTGCGGGGCCGAGTTGACGTCGTTCTCGCGCGTCCGCTCTGCGGCCTCCTTCTGCGTCAAGACCGTTACGCTGAAGGTGGCCACTGCTGCCCACGCCTCCTAACTGCGAACCATTCGGCTGATCAACGCCGGCAGTGAGAGGTCTCTACCTACAGCCGTGGACAGGGCTGCGCGTGGCTCTGCCCATGCAGGGCTCTCATCGCGCGTGTGTTTGGCCGTGTCCACAGCTCTGCCTCCACAGTGGTGGCACGCCGATGTCGGCTCCCTACCTACCACCTCACACAGGTATTTGCCGAAGCAGCCATGCCCCGTCAAGAGCTGGACATCACGCGCCTCCTCTCGCCACTGGCGTACCTCCCGCGGGGCAGGCCAGTATTCTGCCCATCTCGCCTCCAGCAACCGCCAGTAGACCCTGGCTTGCTGCTCTGCCTCCAGATCCCAAGGTGGGCTTCCACCCAGCAAGCAAACTCCAGCGTACGACACCTTACAGTAAGCCCTTGCTGCTCTGAGCGCTTTAGCCCGCTGCGGACGTCGCAATAGGGCCACATTTCGAACACTCAGGGTGTCCGCCCATATAGGCGCTCCATAGAGTGCCATAGAGCGCACCACGCTGATATATAGGCGCCGACACGCAATTCCTGGCCCTCCTAGATTTGGTAGGATCCGCCCTAATCCTCCTGCTGTGGCCACGAGTTTCGGAGCCAAGCGGTGGAAGTGCTCCTCAAACTTCCAACGACTGTCGAGGACGAGTCCCAGGTATTTCATAGTCGACTCGATTGAAATGAAGGTACCGCCAACAGATATTGGTGTGCCCAGTGGAGGAGCGTTTCTAGGGCCGTGAAAGACCAGGGCCTCTGATTTGTGTAACGCTACCTCCAGCCCCAGAGCGCGTATGCGATGGACTACATGAGCCACACCGGCAGTGGCTAGATATGCAGCCTCCCTATGGTTTCCGCCGCGGGCTAACACGAGGGTGTCATCGGCGTAGCAGGTCAGACTGACATCCTCGCATCATCACTCCACGCAACACCCAGTCGTATCCGATGTTCCACAGGAGTGGGCCAAGAACCGAACCCTGTGGACCACCGCACGACATCGCTCGTCTCCCCCATCCATCCCTTACTGGAAAGGCCACCATCCTTCCCGTGAAATAAGCCGCCACCACACGCTGCAGGTAAGCAGGCACGTTGTGATAATGCAGCGCCGCGTAGACTGTTTCCCAGGGCAGGGTATTAAATGCATTACAGATGTCCAGTGACACCGCTATGACCCCCCCGCGTTCGGCTACAGCTTCCTCCGTGGTGTGTCGCACTCGTGCAATCGCGTCCAGCGTTGAACGGAGCGGGCGAAAGCCATACCGTGGCAGTCGCTCATGCCCGGCTGCATGCTTTTGACGAGACGGGCAGCAAGCACTCGCTCAAATACTTAGCTTGCTAATCTCGTCAAGCAGGACGATGGGACGGTATCCCGACGGCTGATCAGGTGGGCGCCCATCCTTTCGGAGGAGTACCAACTTGCCTGTTTTCCACCTGTCGGGAAACCGTCCCTGAGTCAAGCACACGGTGAATAGAGCTCTGACTCTCACACTCTCTCTCCTAATCTAACACTCTCAATCCTAATATACCTAAAACAAGTCTCTGTCGAAATAGACAGTTCAATTTTGACGTGTAGGTACCTACTTTTAGGGTTCCGTACCTCAAAAGGAAAAAACGGAACCCTTACATTACAGGATCACTTTGTTGTCCGTCTGTCTGTCTGTCTGTCAAGGCCCTTTATCTCGGGAACACGTGGGAGGTATCGAGTTGAAATTAAAACCATACACACACTCAGATCTATGTACACGTACAGGTCGTACAGTCCCTTGAGCTGTGAAAAAATCAAACTTCTAAGTAAGCGTAAAAAAGATGCCGTTTATGCCACAAAAAACTTATATTTCGACACTATCAAGGGAATCAAAATTTATAGGGTAGGTAGTACTTTCCGTTGACCTTAGAACTATGAAATTTGGCAAGTACAGGGAATGGCCGGAAGCACTTGGCAGACGTTGCCAAAGGTGGCCAACTTAGGCGCCGTCTCCCAAGTACTTTCTGACTTAATTTCAGGACTGACGGACTCAGGTTTACTCTCTCTACGATTAAGGCATGCGCCTGCAACACTCTGGCGCGGCCTGTGGTGGCGGTCAGTAGTAAATTTGACAATAGCTGTCAAAGTTACTATTGACTGCCACCGCAGGCCACGCCAGTGTGTTGCAGGCTTAAAAGGGCTAAATGATGCCACATGTCTCGTACTGTTGTCACATGTGTGTGAAGTGAAGGACCTTCAAACTTGTGTGCCATGCATTTTATCGTGTTGTCATGGGAGCGGGCTTACGGCCTACAAGTTTGCTCCAACGTCAGAATTAGAGCTAATCCAACCTCATTGTACATATCAGAAATAAATACCAGCTGGAAACCGTAGAGGACAGCGCGAAGTAGAAAATTGCCTTAAATGACACGTGTCAAATCATGAACATAAATTCCTAGAACTAATTATAACTTAAATCAAAAAAATCATAGAAATGTATTCAAACGAGTTTCGACCTTTTTACATACAAATAAAGAAGGAAGAAGAGAAAGGTGACAAGTATGCCAGGATCAATATGGAAGTAAAACGTACCAGCATACAAGAACCACGTAATCCTTTCACGAAGAAATCTACATTTACGCAAACTTACCCGTCTACGTTAGAGCCCGCGGGTCCGCGGAAGCCTTGCTGCAGCTACGGTGGCTAGATATATTATATATTTTGGACGTATACCTACTTTTTAATATGCAAAATAACACGGAAAATCTCAAAGGCACGAAGACTCGCCCTCTTATGAATTTCCTCTGTATACTATGGGCGAGAAGCATTGGTAACGTGTTAGGTTCTTCTATGAGACTGATATCCTGCCACTGCATGTCCACGAACGTGTATCTCTTCATTTTACAGTCATGCTCACATTTATCGGATTATATTGTGCTTGAACTGTCGGATCTGGAAGAACATACTGATGAATTAAACACTAGCCGTGCCCTGTCTCGGCAGTAAAGTGCACTTTGGTTAAGACACCCACATTTATTACCTATTGAAGGGTATAGATACAGATATACACCCAATTCTTTAATTGACCGTCAGTACAACAAAAGTAATGATTTTTGATAGACTCCCAACGCACTTGAATGGCTTGATGTAATGGATACCGAACTCACTTCTAAATTATTGATCTAAGAAACTGTTTAAACGAAGACCGAATGTCACACAGAGGTACGTAGTATATTTAACATGGTTAGGTAAAAGTATCTACCTATATGAACGTATGCGTCCCGTGAATGTGATGATTGTACGAAGTCTCAGTCTCTCTATAAGTTGCGAGATTTCTACTGATAGAGCAAAATTGTTTTTTGTTTCACGATGCCAATTGCCAAAGGATTTTTAACACTTTCAGAGCCTCGAAATAAGACAATGACGATGCGGCAAGTGCCAGAGCCCGCCAACTACTATGCCCTCATATGGACCATTACATATTATTTCGCCATAACACAGAGTGTGCTCAACTCACAGCTCAGAAAAATTGTTGTGAAATGATGTAGGTACATGAAACTTACACTTACTTACTTAAAATACTTAAAACTTGCGGTCCGTCGCCACTCGCCAATGAGGTCGGCACGACGTGTCGCGACGGGATTATAAAATAGTATGTAACTATGCCGGCTGTTGTCTGACGTCTCTCCGAGGCGACGCGAGGCCGAGTTACATTGACGTTATTATAAAAGTTTCACAGTCCGTCTCGTATTTAAAGACGGCAGTGTATCTCGGCCTCGCGTCGACTCGCGCGAGTGTGTACAGCCGGCATATACGGATCGCGGCGAATCTTGACGCTATGACAGCAGTCATCTCCGTACAATGCGAGATAACAGCGGCGCTACCACGAACTTCGAATCTCGAACTTCGTATATCTCCGTTTCGGTCGTTCTAGTACCATAAACCATAAGTGCGATAGAGACGGAGATATACGAAGTTCGAGATTCGAATGTATAGGTAGGTACAATACGTATGAGTATTGTTTGGTTTTGAATTTTGATGTCACTACCTTAGTGTACAAATTTTCGTCTATACCTATACCAGCTAGTTCTCCATAAATAAAAATCATCAATATGAATTGCTGATTGTTTGTAATGGTTTTTAGAAGTCTTTGTTTTTCTTATCCTTACTTCCTTGTAATCTACGTCTAATCTCAACAAAGTAGAAATCCATTGTTTTGATGACGATGCATTGTTCCATGCAACAAACGCAAGTAAGATGAGTAAAAAAAAACGGCGTCCGAGGTTCACAGTTCACAGCTCAGTATGCGAGTGACGATGACGTGTCCCTGGTGAAAACATTTTTTTACCGCAATAGCATGACTAAGCTAAAATTGTGCATAGCTTGACTGCCCGCAATTCTATCATTCGGTATGGTGTGATGCGAAATACCGCACCTTGCTTTAAATGTGCATATTGTGTGTATGTTAGTTACGAGTAGGCATTGTCTATGCAATGCGTAAGGCAAACATACGGTAGTCATTTTATCAGAGTGATTACGTTAGGTACCTTTATCTCGGCAGCCTTCCGCACCGAGCTAATTACCGATCTTATAAATACATACCTACGTTAGAAAATTCAATTTTAATTACTTGAAATGCAGTCGCATGAAGATGCAGAGTTGGAAGCGGATTTGCTGGGAAAAGGAACAAAGGTGATATATTTTTTTCGCTTCTTAAGTATTACCTATATTTTCGTTACTCAAGCTTGCGTGGTTAGCTCTGTAGTAGGTAGTTTATAACTTTATAGGTTATCTAGGTAGGTATTGGTAAGTAGGTTCGCAGCGTGTGATTACACGTCTTGTTGTGGCAAGTAATTTTGTGAATGTAATATTAATAATATAATCATGAACTTCATTAGTGTTTTGTGAGACTATGATTGTTGCGACTCGTCAGGATCGTCGAGACAAATAAATACAAACTAAAAACTCTATTAACCCTTTATAGTGTAGTGGCGTCTGTTCACGACATAAAAGTGCAAATACGGCGTTTGATGATTAAGAGTGAATCCCCTGAACCCCCTGACCGTTTTAAGGGGCTACCCGAGGTTTTCATTGATTTTTGACTAGTTTTGAATCGATACAAATACTTTTGCACTACAGATAGAATTATAAGACAAACGGCTATCGGTTCTTCAATCTTTAATCTCCATTTTGGTGTACCATATTTTGAAAAAAATGGATAGATATTTTTTTATGATTTTTTTAAACATTGTCTTAAAAACACCTTTTTTGTTATTAGATTGCTGTGAAAGATCTAACATATACGAAATATACATATTTAGGTTCGTCTCTGATGTCTCTATAAACGTGTGTAGGGTTTTGTTTTTAAACTAATTAACACAAAAGTTATGGCCAGAAAACCTATTGTTAGGGTTCCGTAGCCAAATGGCAAAAAACGGAACCCTTATAGATTCGTCATGTCTGTCCGTCCGTATGTCACAGCCACTTTTTTCCGAAACTATAAGAGCTATACTGTTGAAATTTGATAAGTAGATGTATTCTGTAAACCGCATTAAGATTTTCACACAAAAATCGAAAAAAAAACAGTTTTAGGGGTCCCCACGTGTGGGGTATCTATGGATAGGTCTTCAAAAATGATATTGAGGTTTCTAATATCATTTTTTTCTAAACTGAAGAGTTTGCGCGAGAGACACTTCCAAAGTGGTAAAATGTGTGCCCCCCCCCCCTGTAACTTCTAAAATAAGAGAATGATAAAACTAAAAAAATATATGATGTACATTACCATGTAAACTTCCACCGAAAGTTGGTTTGAACGAGATCTAGTTAGTAATTTTTTTTTAATACGTCATAAATCGTAAACCGCAATTTATTCCACGGAACCCTTCATGTGCGAGTCCGACTCGCACTTGGCCGCTTTTTTGGTCTAAAATTGTTCAACTTTGAAAGTAAGAACACACTTAGAACCCCCTTTGAACCCTCATAGTAAACAGGCTGAAACCGTAGTTACAAATTTCTTACTTTAAAACTTCTTACTTTAAAATTTCTTACTTTGCTCTATAGTATTAGGTATACGATGAATAAAAAAAACGCTGAAATAAGTTGTGTAGTATTTTAGCATGTTTGCCAAAAATCCCCTTTACCAACATTGCACCCCTTTTTCATCCCCTTAGGGGTGGAATTTTCCAAAACGCTAAAAATACTTTATTTGTATCGTAATAAGTAATCTTTCTAAAAACTTTTAAGCTTCTATGTCAAAAAGGAGTTTCCCTCATACAAACATTGCAACGCTGAAAGTACTTATTTGTATTAAAATTAGTAATCTTTCTACAAAGTTTTAAGTCTCTTGCTCAAAAAATTAAGTTTCCCCCATACAAAATTTGCACCCCTTTCTAACCCCCTTAGGGGTATAATTTCCGAAAATCACTTCTTATCCGTTGCCTACGATGTAAAAGGTAGTTCTGGTGTAAATCTCAACTCTCTAGGCCCAGTAGTTTCGGCTGTGAGTAGATGAGTGAGTGAGTGAGTGAGTCAGTCAGGACAGAGGCATTTATATTTTTGTTCCTATAAATATAATTATTATACTTTTTGCTGTCAATCCGTATTGTTTTTTTCTGTAGGTATCTATTTCTTCAAATGACTCATTTTTACTTATAATAAATCTCTAGTCTTTAATATATATATTAATTTAGGTACTCTTTCCGCTTGTCTTCAAAAAAGGGGAGTAGACTCAAAATGTATTATTACTTCAAAAGAAAGAAGAAACGAAAAACCCGTTCAAATATTTCAAAAAATTACGAAGCTACAACCGTTTTAATATCGCTTGTTAGAGTGAGAAAACGATCGGGACCGTAACGTCACGATCCTCGAGCGTCATAGTACTCATAGTAGAACAATCGTTTTATATGAAGGTGCGTTTTGCGGAATAGGGACAGAACATACCCCCTCTTAAAACTTTGGACACTTATAACTTAGTGACTACTTAAATCACCTCTTGCGTTGTTTTTTTTTCCATTTGACTTCATTTTAAGTCCTCTTTCGAGAAAATACAATATTGCGATTATTTTATTTTGTGTCTACAGTGTTTACTTACACCCCTATTTTCGATCTATCTGACATCCGTATTTTCTTTTAAACCACGTTCTTTAGAATTTGAAAATATTCAGGTATCTCTATCTCTATCGCACTAACATTACTCGAGTGAGAGGAATGCAGAGATACGAACTTCGAGTTTTGGTTTGCGTGGTTTGGCTGAATGCGCAAAGAGAGCGCGCGCGTGCCATTAAAAAAAATCATTTGTGTTACTTATATTGTTCGAATTTGTTGATACATTTATGGAAATTACGCCTTAATACGACATTTGCGCAAATAAGTTCTCATATCAGAATCGATTAATTTCTTATGCTTTACCTCTTGGTATGTGTTTCGTGAAGGTTTTTCGGAGACGGGATTTAAATAATTAATAGGTGAAATTAAGGAAAAGCAATCCGCCATTTTGACGTTTCATAAAACTGACAGATGTGGCGGCGATATACTTTAAGAATAATAAATGAAAAATTAATGAAGTCGTATATTTCGGAAAATTAATTAATTGCCGCAATCGGATAAAAACTATCCTAAGTTGCAGCTAGAATAATAATGTACCTGGATAAAATGTTTCATATTTTTCCGTTCATGGGATGCTGAGAACATTCGTAACACACAAAGCTTAGTTTCAAACTGGCTGATTCTTTTTTTAATTTAGAGATTTATTATAAGTGGAGATTTGTGTCATAAAGTATAAATAAATAAAATACATATATACAGGGTGGAATTTCATAAACTGTACATAATAAAAGGAGAAAAATTTCAGCCAATTTCATCGGTGAAACAGTGTTTTTTTTTTTTTTCTAGTCATTAGTTTTTTTTTACAGAATTTTGAAAATTTTTGTAAAAACTCGGGTAATACACGTAATTCAGACGGTATAACTTTTGATCCAATGGTCCTAAAATGAAAATAAAAAATGCAGAGTATTACCAAGGGACAGGTTAATAATTCTTAATAACAATAAAAAACCAACTAGAAGAGAAAATCCGCAAAAAAAATTATTGTTTTTGAAAAATGGCTACAAAAATTACGAATTTTAAAAGAAAAACACAATTTTCTGAAAAAAACGCAGATTTAGTTACGAATTTGTTTTGCTTAGTATTAAACCTCACTTAATGCCGATTCTAAAACCGTTTTTAAACTGTCTCAGACTTTGAAAAATACCACGCAAATGGGTACGTAAATCAAACTATAATTTTATTAATTTTAATCCTCTTAAAATCCTTAATGACCGTTTGTTCACAGGTAGTTGAAGGGTGTTATCGGGTTTTAGGTGGAAATAACAAATTACGCACTAAGTATTAATCCTCACTTAATGCCGATTCTAAAACCGTTTTTAAACTGTCTCAGACTTTGAAAAATACCACGCTAATGGGTACGTAAATCAAACCATAATTTTATTAATTTGAATCCTCTTAAAATTCTAAAACGCCGCGGTACCGGTGTTGTGTTTGACTTTATTATTCAAAATCTGCCTGTATTTTTTTGGTTTTTGTATATCCAAGGAAAAGGAAAGTGAGATTCCGCTATGGGAAGGGAAAAGCGGAGGGTATTTTTTGTCAGAGAGATCGCGCACTCGATGCGGGGGGTATGTGTCCGCGTGGGCTCGCCCTTCGGGCCTTCGGCCCTCGGGCTCGCGTAGAGAGCGTGCTCTGAAGGGACGTTTCGGGCCTTCGGCCCTACGCGGAGCTCGGCCTTCGGCCTTCGCGTACCTGGAAGCTCACCTTCGGGCCTTCGGCCCTCAGGTTCGCTTAAAGACACTTGCGGGGCGTAGGGTTTCCGCAAGCGCGCTTTGAAGGGACGCTTCGGGCCTTCGGCCCTACGCGGAGCTCGGCCTTCGGCCTTCGCCTGCCACGAAGCTCACCTTCGGGCCTTCGGCCCTCAGGTTCGCTTTTAACACACTCGGGGGTTAGTGAGTGGTAGCACAACCTTAAACTTCCGCAGCTCGGCCTACGGCCTTCGCGTCGCTCGGCCTTCGGCCTTCGCCTACTACGAAAGACACTCGGGGGCATAGACGCACAGTCCTATACTCCCGCAGCTCGGCCTACGGCCTCGCTGGACGCGTCGGGCCTTCGGCCCTACGCGGAGCTTGGCCTTCGGCCTTCGCGTGCCTCAAAGCTCACCTTCGGGCCTTCGGCCCTCAGGTTCGCTTGTAAGACACTCGGGCCAAGGAATAGAAGCCAAGCCTTAAGCTCCCGCAGCTCGGCCTACGGCCTCGCAAATTTGTTTTGCCCGTACCGTCCGCCATTTTGGATTTTTTCCAATTTTTTTTTCTTTTTACAACTCTTGGGCCCCTAAAGTCCCCGCATGCCAAATCTCGGCGCCCTGCGACCAATGTGAAATTTAAAAAAAAAAAAAGTTTTTTTTTTCGGCCAAAAAAAAATGCGGTTGTACTTCCCTTGGGAACCTTTATGACATTTGGTCGAGACCCCTATTCAAAAGTCGAGCGGTTTGGCCGGAAAAAAGAGCTTTTTAGAGCTAAAAAAAAAAAAAAATTTTTAGAAACTTCGTTTTTTTTTTATTTTTTTTCCGCCAACAAAAACTGCACGCAGTTCTCTATGACATTTGGTCGAGCACCCCTAACCTAGCTGTTACCGTTTAGCCGGGCAGTAGAGCAATTTTTTACTTAGAGCCAAATCCGAAAAAGTCAGATTTTTCTGGTGGTAACCTCGCCGACCTCTATACACTCATATCAAAACCTAACCCCCATCATGACTCCTTCCCGGAGATCAATTGTGTCAGGAGAAAACGAGGCACGCGAAGGCCGAAGGCCGAGCTGCGGGAGTATAGGACTGTGCGTCTATGCCCCCGAGTGTCTTTCGTAGTAGGCGAAGGCCGAAGGCCGAGCTCCGCGTAGGGCCGAAGGCCCGAAGCGTCCTGCGAGGCCGTAGGCCAAGCTGCGGGAGTTTAAGGTTGTGCTACCACTCACTAACCCCCGAGTGTGTTAAAAGCGAACCTGAGGGCCGAAGGCCCGAAGGTGAGCTTCGTGGCAGGCGAAGGCCGAAGGCCGAGCTCCGCGTAGGGCCGAAGGCCCGAAGCGTCCCTTCAAAGCGCGCTTGCGGAAACCCTACGCCCCCAAAGTGTCCAGGTACGCGAAGGCCGAAGGCCGAGCTCCGCGTAGGGCCGAAGGCCCGAAGCGTCCCTTCAGAGCACGCTCTCTACGCGAGCCCGAGGGCCGAAGGCCCGAAGGGCGAGCCCACGCGGACACACACCCCCGCATCGAGTGCGCGATCTCTCTGACAAAAAATACCCTCCGCTTTTCCCTTCCCATAGCGGAATTTCACTTTCCTTTTCCTTGGATATACAAAAACCAAAAAAATACAGGCAGATTATGAATAATAAAGTCAAACACAACACCGGTACCGCGGCGTTTTAGGATTTTAAGAGGATTAACATTAATAAAATTATGGTTTGATTTACGTACCCATTAGCGTGGTATTTTTCAAAGTCTGAGACAGTTTAAAAACGGTTTTAGAATCGGCATTAAGTGAGGATTAATACTAAGTACGTAATTTGTTATTTCCACCTAAAACCCAATAACACCCTTCAACTACCTGTGAACAAACTGTCATTAAGGATTTTAAGAGGATTAAAATTAATAAAATTATGGTTTGATTTACGTACCCATTTGCGTGGTATTTTTCAAAGTCTGAGACAGTTTAAAAACGGTTTTAGAATCGGCATTAAGTGAGGTTTAATACTAAGCAAAAAAAATGGTAACTAAATCTGCGTTTTTTTTCCGAAAATTGTGTTTTTCTTTTAAAATTCGTAATTTTTGTAGCCATTTTTCAAAAACAATAATTTTTTTGCGGATTTTCTCTTCTAGTTGGTTTTTTATTGTTATTAAGAATTATTAACCTGTCCCTTGGTAATACTCTGCATTTTATTTTCATTTTAGGACCATTGGATCAAAAGTTATACCGTCTGAATTACGTGTATTACCCGAGTTTTTACAAAAATTTTCAAAATTCTGTAAAAAAAAAACTAATGACTAGAAAAAAAAAAAAAACACCGTTTCACCGATGAAATTGGCTGAAATTTTTCTCCTTTTATTATGTACAGTTTATGAAATTCCACCCTGTATATAATATCTGCATCTATCTATAGCCAATAACTGGAATTGTTTGATAACTAGAATATTACGGCTCGGCTGTATACATAAACGTTCTACAAGCCTATTTTAACTAAAATGGCGTTAAAATTCGTTTGTCTTTATCTGTCACTTTGACATTTGTGTTCGTAAGAAAGGGACAAAGCACATTTTATTTAGCAGAGGCATAATAAGTTTTATGAATAAGGGGGTTAAAATATAATACTTAAAGTGTGAAAAATTTAAACACAACATCCTGACTAAAACTAGATGAAAATTGCAGTAAACCAACATCTGCCCCTCAATCTCATGTGATTTGAGCTGGCGATGGCGGCTGTTTCTCATGTTTCTGGTCGCCACTTACTGAAACGTCATTCTTGTCTCAAGCTATGTAACGGCATTCTAAGCACTAGTTTTGTTGAGTGTTTGGAGTGATCGGCATTACTCAGTGAACGCAAATACCCCGCTTCCCCTACTTCTGAAAAAAACCGTACTCTTTTGCCCCTAGCACGTTTCTGTGTCGGGACATTTGCGGTCAGCATAGTGTAAGGCGTTAGTGACACCGCCTCCAATGGGTTTGTGTGGCAACAAACGGGTTAATGAAATGTGAATCATTGTTTCTAGCAAGCGGTCTTAATAAATTAAAGGGACTACCTCAGAAGTATACTCTTACGAAAAAACAAATTTTGGATATCGGTCCACGATTGACGGAGAGATCGGCGAACATACATTACATCTTTGAGGAGTTACATAAGTCATCTGTGGTCTTCATCATCAGTTCCACTTAATTATAATTGCAATTTCCAAGGGTAAATACACGAGTTATAATAGAAAATACCGAAATCACTACACGCGTGCCTATAAAATTTGAGGGTTGCCCTCAACCTGGGACCCATCACCAGATCCTAAATTGGTGACAATGGGACCACCTCGGGCGTATACTCTTTCGAATAAAAAAATATATTTTGGAAATCGGTCCACAATTGACGGAGAAATCGTCGAACTTACATAAAAAAAAATACATACAGTGGAATGGAACATATAACCTCCTCCTTTTTTAAAGTCGGTTAAAAATACAACCAGTTATATTATTCACAAATGTCGATATGAATAGCAATAGAAAAGTAAAAACTATAGGTTAGTAACTGCAACATAAATAAAAATAAAATGAAATACAAATTAACCAGATTATTTATAAATGTCAATTAGTAAAAAAATTAACACTTAGTTATATCACAATTGAATCAGACAAGTAAGTGCATTGGCAAAAATAGTAGATTGTTAACCAAGGGCTGAAAGGCATCCATTTCTGACGAGATATTTTGGCGCTCGAACGAAGTGGTTAGAAATGGGTCTTTCACCCGAGTTAAACACTCTACTTTTCATATCGAATACGAGGAAAGTTAAAAAAACTGTGGTGTTTTAAGGTTTTAACAATATGTTTATTCAAAGTATAGGAAAATGTAACAATATGTTTATACTAAGTATAGGTACAAATACTTGAAATCAATGGAAAATTAGAGCAATTTCCGAATGTAAATGTATTATTTTTGTCTGGATTATTCACATTATATACCAAAAATTAGCGCCACCTGAAAACAAAACAATTTTAGTCAGGACATACTTATTTGTTAATTATGTAGGTATTTGTCAAAAACGATTTTTTTACGATTTCTATAGAAATTTAGTTACATTTACCTACAATATAATATGATTATGTACCTAATTACCTTTGTTGCCAAATAAAAACCATCAGGAGCTTCATTTAAGAAGGTTTTTATCTCATTTGCAGTAAAAATCTAGGACTTTTTGTTGCTTTTAAAGCCTTCCAACTGCCTTTTTAGAAACTATGTCAGCTTACTGTATTTCTTTAAATTGGTGCTTGAATTGGTTTTAAGCATTGGATTTATACTACACAGCGTTGATAGTTTTCATTTCTTCGATAAATCACTGAAATAAGTTAGCATCACAATTTCCGAGAAAGATTTAACTCTCTTTACGGACCGCCATTTTATAAAATCGGTATAGGGTCATTTCGCCGGTTAGCGACCACCTAATTTCATGTGCCGGTTAGCTGAGTTGGTGAACTGAAAGCATATTTTCTCGTTTTTTTAGTAAATTCCTATTCCATAACTACAAAGAATAATGCATACGGCTAACTGTTTCAATAGGCTTTGTAGAATTGATGTTATCTTCAATTGAAAAAACCATGTTCTTCAGGTGGTGGCTAACCGAAGGTGGTCGCGTAACCGGCGAAATTTGCGGTAAGAGGCCTTCCACGATAGATTGGGCTTCTGTTCTGATCAAAACAGGCGTTAAGTCGGTTTCAAAATCACTGGATGAACTCATTTTAATCGCGAAAATGTATTTAAATTAAATTCGTCTTACAATAAAAAAAGTTTGCACTAGTTTGGGTTCCCCGCCCTTTAATTTTTTTCAAGGACCATAATGCACGTAAACTTTTTTTACGCGCGTTTTGGTGAATTAATCGGTGTCTTAAATAGCATATATTTTCTTCTTCTAAAACGTCTCCTTCGTTTAAAGCCGTAACAGACTACCCCACCGCACTTCGTGCGCCGCACCCATGAATGAGAGCGAGAGAGAGATATCTTTTTCTCGGTCTCATTTTCATACTATTTGTATTTATTAGTATTTAGTTGAAGATTGGCTGTATGCGTTTCTGCCTTAGCTCACATGCACAACTTTAAGATAATAAAAAAGGTTTGTGGGTGTATTCTATATGTCACCACCTCATAGAGCCTAGTAAATATTTTAGCTAAAATAAAAGTAATGAATTTACAACATAAACTTATTATATATTTAATAAAATAAATTCCATGAACTAGTAAGAATTACATTATTTACCTACCTTCGTCAGTGGCGGGGTAAGTATTGATATTTATTAGAATAAGTTCCCGCATACTGCTTATACCTAAGGCGAGGACCAATTGGAATATACTACTTTTCTGCTCTAGAGCAGAAACGTATCACTTTCAGCACACTTTTTAGAACAACAACGGCCCACTTTCAGAGCATGAGATATGAAAATTCATTAATTGTATAATATGGTGCCTATCTATAAATTATTCCTTTAATTTCTTGTCAAAACTTCTTATATCACTACATTACTTTATATCGTCACTTAATTTGTTAAAACATTTAATTGCAATATTGTTGTAGTCATTATTAAAGTGAACATATCTGGATTCACTTTGTACCAGTTTATTTTTATTTTGGAGATTAAAATTCGATGGGTCACAGGTATTAATTTAGATACGGTAGGTAATATTAGTCTTAATGCCTTTTTAGGGTTCCGTACCAAAAAGGTAAAAAAGGAACCTGTCCGTCTGTCCGTCTGTCACAACGTTAAATATCTCAGGAACTACTTGAGCTACGAGTATCAATTTGAAATTTGGAACAACTGTTAATTAGGTTAAAACTCATGTATGGAGAATGAAAAATTTTAATGTACATTTTTATTTTCTGTGTAAATGTTATGAGGGGGGTTAATAATTCAGTCTAGTTAATGGATCAAGTGGGGTATCGTATGAAAGGGCATGAGTTGCGCTTTCTACCTCTATCTAGCGTATTTTTTTTAATCATCAAAAATAATTTCTTAACTAAATTTGTAGTCTTAATACTTTTGTATGAAATTTTATGTCTTCCAATTCCAATGAGATTATTCTTAAAGTTCTTTCAAAGAAAAAAAACAATAATCGAAATTGGTCCGCGTGATAAAAAATTATCGCTGATAAACAAACATACTACTTGCAAGTTATTAGTACTTGCAAGCACTTGACCGGTTTTTTTTTTGTAACTGTAGTGGGTTACAAGTTAGTACAGAGTTTATATTCGTTACCATTGGCATAGGTACTTCGATACAATATCTGATGATACTATCAAAGTAAGAGAAGTACACAGTTTTCACGTCAGCTATTTTCGTAAGGATTTTAAAGAGTCTATCTAATCGTCCCACATCATTCATTACAAAGATTATAAAGGGTCCAGTTTCACGCCAAAGAATTTAACGCGGGCTGACTTTTCTCTTGGTAAATCGCAAAGAAAATACGCTGTTTTACGGCTACGGCGAAACATTGTACAGAAAAATTTCCTACTGTACATTTTTATTTCTTGTATTTAAACCAACTATCCAGTTATTTCCAGTATTTCTTGATCCCTTAATTAAATTATTGGGTAGTAGCCGCACTCAGAATAATGCTGGTATCGCTCGCAAACAAATATGGTTTCGATAAGATGTTCAGGTAAATCGTTAATAAATATTAGAAACAATAGAGGTCCGAGCATTGAGTCCTGTGGTACTCCGTATTTTATCATACCTTCTTCAGAATGAAATATGTTTTCTGTAGGTGCTTCTTCACAAGATCGACAAATATTCAAGTTTTCATAGGAGTGCTCTATAATCGACACAATCAAATGCCTTTGTCAGATCTCAGAACACTCGTCTCCTCTTTTTAGCCTAGTCATAACATCGGTCAAAAATTTATTACAGCACAAGAAGTATTCCTTTTCTGACTTGAGATTAACATGTTATGTTTTAGTAAGTGTTTTTCTAATCTAAGAGAGATTACAGATAATAGAAAAATAGGTATATAGTTAGATAATGATTCATTTCAGAGCGTCTTCCTTTTTTAGGGTTCCGTACGTCAAAAGGAAAATAAAAAACCGGCCAAGTGCGAGTCGGACTCACGCACGAAGGGTTCCGTACCATTATTAATAAAAATATTTTATTTTTTTTGCTTTTAGTATTTGTTGTTATAGCGGCAACAGAAATACATACATCATCTGTGAAAGTTTCAACTGGAACTATCACGGTATCAGTGAGATACAGCCTGGTGACAGACAGACGGACGGACAGCGGAGTCTTAGTAATAGGGTCCCGTTTTACTCTTTGAGTACGGAACCCTAAAAAACAGAACCCTTATTATGTATTACGATCACTTTAGCTCTTTCAAAAGACTAGGGAAACTCCTTTTTCCAGACTATTAAAAATCTCCACTTATAATAAATCTCTAAATTAAAAAAAGAATCAGCCAGTTTGAAACTAAGCTTTGCGCGGTTCGAATGTTCTCAGCATCCCATGAACGGAAAAATATGAAACATTTTATATAGGTACATTATTATTCTAGCTGCAACTTAGGATAGTTTTTATCCGACTGCGACAGTTAATTAATTTTCCGAAATATACGACTTCATTTAATTTTTCATTTATTTTTATTGAAATCAAACGCTGCTCCAACTGTCAGCTATAAGAACCGTCAAATTTTCGTCAAAATGGCGGAATTGCTTTGCCTTTCACTTATTAATAATTTAAATCCCGTCTACGATAGACCTTTACGAGACAAATGCTAAAATATAAACCATAAAAAAATATTCGATTCTGATATGAGAACTTATATGCGCAAATGTCGTTTTATGTCGTAATTTCAATAAATGAAATCAACAAATTTGAACAATATAATTAACACGAATTTGTTTTTTTTGAATGACAATGGCACGCGCTCGGCGCATTCAGCCAAAGTACCTGCGGCGCTACCACGAAAACCGATACTCAATGTTCATATATTTGCATCCCTGTCACTCGAGTATGGTTAGTGCGATAGAGATAGAGATACCCGAATATTTTCGAATTCCGAAGTTCGTGGTTATAGCTCAGGAATCGAAAATATGGTAAATAATCATAATGTATTTTCTCGAAAAAGAATTTAAAATAAATATAGTCAAATGGAGAAAAAAACAAAGCAAGAGGTTATATAGGTAATGATTAAGTTATAAGAGTCCAAAGTTTTAAGAGGGGGTATGTTCTGTCCCTTTTCCGCAAAACGCACCTTCATATGAAACGATTGTTTTTTACTATGACGCTCGAGTATATTGACGTCACAGTCCCTCATCGTTTTCTCCACAAAGTACTATGTTATATACTGAAATAGAGAACAATCTCTGGGCCTAAAAACGGTAACCCTAATTGATGCGCCATCTAGAATCGTTAGTTGAAATACTCCACTTCAATGTTAAAACATACAAAAAGTGCGTCGGTCGCAGGGTTTGAACCCCAGCTCATCGACTCCAAATACCTCCGTCTGTACCCCTAGGCTACTGATGTCTTATGACAACACGGCGAATTTTGAAATACCTTGACAGCCTCTAGTTGACTTATTATGCTGTCATTACCGCGCAACTAGTACTAAGATTGGCCGCCCTGGTTTTCTCACTCTAACAAGCGACATAAAACGGATGTAGCTTCATAATTTTTTGAGATATTTGAATGGGAGTTTCATTATCTTCTATCTATTTATCTCCACTTATAATAAATCTCTAAATTAAAAAAAGAATCAGCCAGTTTGAAACTAAGCTTTCTGCGGTACGAATGTTCTCAGCATCCCATGGACGGAAAAATATGAAACATTTTATATAGGTACATTATTATTCCAGCTGCAACTTAGGATAGTTTTTATCCGATTGCGACAATTAATTTGCTAAACGGCCTCCGTAGCCCAGTGGGTAGTAACTCTGCCTACGAAGCTGGAGGTCCCGGGTTCGAATCCCGGTCAGGGCATTTATTTGTGTATTTATCACGAATATTTGTTCCTGAGTTATGGATGTATATGTATATAAGTATCTATATGTATGTATCTATTATATATATCATCGCCTAGTACCCACATCACAAGCCTTACTGAGCTTACCGTGGGCCTAGGTTGATTTGTGTAAGATTGTCCCGTAATATTTAAAAAAAAAAATTAAAAAAAAAAAAATTAATTTTCCGTAATATACGACTTCATTTAATTTTTCATTTATTATTCTTAAAGTATATCGCCGCCACATCTGTCAGCTAAAAGAAACGTCAAAATCACAGACTAATAAGAAATACTACGGACAAAATGGCGGCATTGCTTTGCCTTTCTTTCGCCTATTAATAATTTTAATCCCGTCTATGATATACCTTGACGAGACACATAGGTATCAAAAGCAAATATAAAATTAATCGATTTTGATATGCGAACTTATATGCGCAAATGTCGAATTAAGGCGTTATTTCCACAAATGTAACAACAAATTCGAACAATATAAACTTGGTTTTTTTGAATGGCACGCGCGCGCTCTTTGCGTATTCAGCCAAACAGCGAAAACCGAAACTCGAAGTTCGTATATCTGCATTCCTGTCATTTGTTAGTGCGATAGAGATAGAAATACCCGAATATTTTCGAATTCCGAAGTTCGTGGTTTAAAAGAAAATACGGATGTCGGATAGATCTATATTAATATTTTATGTGTAAATATGGTTAATTTTTTTTGGAAATACTATATTGTTGTTATTGTTTTAGTATATTTGACTAGCTTTAAGTTTAATATTGTACGTCCGAAATGGGCAAGCTGTGGACTTTATTTTACCCAAAACAACTAAATGTACACAGTTCTGACAATAAAGAATTCTTATTTTATCTTATCTTATCGAAAATAGGGATGTAGACACTAAACAAAATAATCATAATGTTGTATTATCTCGAAAAACAACGCAGTAGGTAATCACTAAGTTATAAGTGTATAAAGTTTTAAGAGAGGGTTTGTTGCGTCTCTTTTCCGCAAAACGCACCTTTATAATGAAACGATTGTTTTTTACTATGACGCTCGTGGAGGATCGTGACGTCACGGTCCCTGATCGTTTTCTCACTCTAACAAGCGACATTAAAACGGTTGTAGCATCGTATTTTTTTGAGATATTTGAATGAGTTTTTCGTTTCTTCTTTCTTTTGAAGTGAGTCTACAGCTACACCTCTATTTGGAAGACAAGCGGAAAAAATCCATACTAATAATCCATACTTCCATACTAATATTATAAATGCGAAAGTGTGTCTGTCTGTCTGTCTGTTACCTCTTCACGCCTAAACCGCTGAACCGATTTAGATGAAATTTGGTATACAGATAGTTTGAGCCCCGGGGAAGGACAAAGGGTAGTTTTTATATCTGAGGGGCTGAAATTGGGGGTGGAAATTTGTATGGAGCTACTTAAACCGCTGCACCGATTTAGATGAAATTTGGTATATAAATAGTTTGAGTCCCGGGGAAGGACATATAATAGGTTTTATCCCGGAAATCATCCCCTAAGGGGGTGAAAGGGGGGGGGGGGGGGGGGGGGGGGGGGGGGGGGGTGAAAATCTGGATGTAATCTATTTTGATGAAATTTGGTGTAGATATAGGTTAAGTCCTGGGAAAGGACATGGGATAGTTTTTACCCCAGAAATCATCCCTTAAGGGGGTGAAATTAGGGGTGAAAATTCTGATGGAACCCATTTTATTACAATTTGGTATAGAGATAGCTTGAGTCCTGGGAAAGGACATAGGATAGTTTTGATTCCGGAAATCACTCCCTAAGGGGGTGAAATGGGGGGTGAATATTTGGATGAATCCCGTTTAGATGAAATTTGGTATAAAGGTCGTTTGAGTCCCGAAGAATGACATTAGATAGTTTTTATCCCGAAAATCATTCCCTAAGGGTATGAAATAGGGGGTGAAAGTTTGGATAAAATCCATGTACCTAGATGAAATTTGGTATAGAGATAATTTGAGACCCTTCGAAGGATAAAGAATAGTTTTTGCCTAGGAAATCATCCCTTAAGATAGTAGAAGTTTGTTTGCATTATATTTTCTAAGTATAAGTTCTACGCGGACGAAGTCGCGGGCAACAGCTAGTTATACATAATGGTGCACAAATTAGGGCTTGTGCTCAAATCACGCGAGGTTTTTTCGGCTACTTTTTGAAGGCATGTTAAATGGACATGGACTGAAATAAAAAAAATTGAATTTGAATTTGAATAAACATAGTTACAATTTGGAAAACGGTCGTTAAACCTACCGCTCCGCGAGTTGCGTTCGCGACCAGCATCCAACGAGCGTCAACCGAGTATAATTTTGGTGCTGAGAATGTCAGTGTCTGAGACGGTTCAGAGTGGCTTGTCACTGACGGCGCGAATAGCCATCACTCGTAGTCGTGCGGTGTTACCGTCAGTAACGCGCGCGCCGACAATTCGCGCGCTCGCCTCGCCTTCGCGCACGCGCATACATCTCAAGTACCAGAGGATGCGACGCGAAACTTACTTTCAAAATTCCGCAAATTACCATTCTTACAAATCTGTGAGCATTCACTAAATTAGAAACCGAAACGACACACCCTAGCAAGATGGAGCAGAAAACCGGGGTTTGTACAATTTTACTTTTATTTGTTAAATTATTAATTGGCAATTGCGAAGTGCGCGGTAACTGAATATAGAATTGACTGTTAAAACTGTATAGGTGCTTGGATTTTAATAATACTAAAATAAATATCACACAACTTGACTTAACTTAATTTGAAAATAACCTAAACCACTATGAAGTTCATGTTAAGTAAAAAAGTTGCATGTGTGTTGTTTTTTTTTTACTATGTATACATTTAGGCAATACAGCGTTTGATTGTGACACACGCATTAACTTCAACTACTGTACTCACACAATTTGACAATAAATGATTTCTGATTCTGATAAAACAAACCACGACCGATTAAGGTAAAAGTCCGAGTGCTCGACGCTGTACTATTATATAAGTAGTATGGCATGGGCACTCTACTTAAGTATGTATATCAAAAATCCTCTTAAGTAGTTCGAATTTAACCTGCTTTGACATACGAATACGATTAAATAAATAGAGTGCCCATGTCATATTATACTAGTACAGCACGGCTATCACAAGACGGCCGCGATATACTCTCGAGCTCTCTCGCACTATCCGTCTCTTTCTAAGTGGTCTAATAAAAGAGAGACGCATAGTGCGAGAGAGCTCGAGAGTATGTCGCGGCCGTCTTGTGATAGCCGTGCAGCGGCGAGCACTCTAACGTTTACCTTAACATTTATTATCGCGTGTGTAAAATTATTACGAGCGACTGTAGGTACCTAGTAGCCCCCAAAATTTTGTCTCGCACACTGGCTAATGTTAGTTCCATAAATCGATATGCTGTGCTGGTTGCCGGCGCACAAACATAAAAAACATATTTTATAAGGAGCTGGGAGCCCCTTAAATTCGAATGGAGACAAATCCTCTTAGTTCGAATTTAACCCATATTGCTTTGACAAAAACCAGTCAAGTGCGAGTCTGACTCGCGCACCGAGGGTTCCGTACATACGAAACGTTCAATACACCATACCCGTCACGTCACGACCACATTCATTCTTGAACAATCTTAACAGCTCATAGTAGAAGTTACCGTTGCAAAGCGCCTTCTGCATTTTGGTACTAACAACTTGCAACTTAGTATGTTTGTTTATCAGCGATATTTTTTATTACGGGTACTCTCATAGGAATTTGAATACATAAAATTGCAAAAGTAATAAAATTACAAACATAATTAAGAACCGTAAAAATCACAGATGTATGAATATAAAGAGATCGGACATGGCGTCGCAAGTACATTAACCCACACAACGCCCAAGTAATTGACAAGACAAAGCACGCACACATCTAAAACACACACACTTGTATACCTACACGCTTATTTGACAATAAACGCGCATCATATCAGGCATTTTGGGAAAAAACGTAATATTCTCTGCGATCAGCACGCGTGCACAGTATGGCAGTGTATGCTCATTGAGCATACAGCTGCGACACGGCCGCCGGCGGCTTGTCCTCTCTCTAGTATTCTATGCTCTGAGGTAAAAATACACAACTTTAGTCCACTACCCCAACTATGGTCCAAAAGTAGACAGTCGTTTCGTTTCTATCAATACCGATTTCGTATTAGTGATTTTATACGTTTTTATTTAAATTTGTGTTATTATATTGCCTGTCTTTAAGTTCATCCATGAAAATAGTCCTACCTGAGCAAGTTATATGAGAATGGATTTGAACCATAGTTGGGAGACCTGGACTATAGTTGTGTAGTTTTACGGAAATGTTTTTTATATATAAAAAAAAATACGGTAGATAGAGGTATCGTTTTATTTTTCCTGTATTATTTATGTTACTTTTAATCATATGTAATAATTTCATCATTTAAGGCAGTCTTAGCGAGTTGGTATCTTATTTTACTATTGTCACGTGGTCTTAAAGAACTACTGGCGCAATTTTCTCGCTAAAATATATCAGGATTGATGCGAAGTACCTGTCAATATTCAATGAATTATGGCTTACTGCTATGTAATGGTTTCAGGCCAAACAACTCTTAGGAATCTTTCTTGACCTATCAAAACATTAAAATATTAGGTACTCCATATCATAATATACCTACACGCTACTACCTAGTGCACTCTAATTTCGCCATTCCCAGTGCACAACCTTGGTTAGTTTAGGATAGGTCGATGTGTATAAGATTTAGATTATTTTAATGGTAGTTATTATCTTACGGTTAAAATTATATAAATTGCATAAACACAAAACTGCAGCAGTGTGTTTAGTTTAGACCAGTGTTTGTCACATGTGGGCTCCAATCCAAGCTTCTTCACCCCCCGGTTGCGGCTACTTGAATCTTGTAAGTTAAAACATGTAGGTACTCTAGGGGTTTCATACTCCTATTTAATAAAGACTTTTGACGTCTTCGTTTGCGTAGCTACTTTTGGTGCTGACTGTACCACGTTGTGTACAAGTACCTGAGTCATTTGTGTGTATTAACCTTCGCAAAAATATTATATCCTATTATAATATTGTTTGTCATCATAACTTGCTACTACAAACTTGATATATGTAATAGAATAGACGGGAGGAAGTACAGCTCGGTGCCTATATTAAAAACCCGGCATACACCGACCAAGTCCCGTGCGTAAGGTAGGTACCTACCTAAGTGATAAAAATTGCATAACTTTCATTTCCTGCGTGGCCTCGGTCTTTCACCAAGGCTGATCATTACGTTACAATATTTATTAGGTAGGTACGGTACCGTCACCAATCCACAGAAAACAACGTAGTGATTGTTACTGTCGTATACTTGTGACCTGCCAAACCGGGGGGCCGATTATTGGGTGCTCAAAAATTAAATAAAAGTATAAATAGGTAAGATTGTAGTGTCAAAATGGTAAGCACTTACATTCTAGTTTCTACCGATATAATTGAATACGAGCTCTTCTATCGCTATTTCAAAATTGCATTTCATAATTTTTGTAAATTTTCGAGTAAAAGAGTCGAGCGCTCGAAAGTCAAAAATCGGTCCCTAGAGTAGTGTTTTCAACGGGAAAAAACCGGCCAAGTGCGAGTTGGACTCGCGCACGAAGGGATTATCTATAAAAACGGCAAAAAAATCACGTTTGTTGTATGGAAGCCCCCTTAATTTTTTTTTTTGTTTTTAGTATTTGTTTATAGCGGCAACAGAAATACAGCACAGCGAAGTATTAGTAATAGGGCACTAAGACAGCCAAGTCATAGTAATAGGGTCCCATTTTACTCTTTGAGTACGGAACCCTAAAAAGGAGGTTCGACTGTCTTTTTAGTAGAATACTTCAGAACTGCTTCGTCTGTGCATAGGTTTTTATAATTATTTTGTTTTGTACTACTTATACTCTATGATATTGTAATAAACGGACGAATTTAGCTATAGGTACATTACCTCTAAGACAAATTATATTAAAATTGCTCGCTGATGACAGAACCCCTTTACAAAAAAAAATTAAAAAAAAATTTTGGTAGTCGACACCACGGAATAATTCCGTGGTCGACACTGAGAACCGGTGACGGGATCTATAACTTGTACAATTAATGATGTGTGTGTGTGTGTGTGTGGTCTGAGGGGTAATCACGTAACGTTCCGAACACGAAATTTTTATATGGAAAAATGACAGTTGGATTGTCCTAACGCGCGTTCGGAACGTTACGTGATCACCCCTCTGCAGGGGTGCTTTGCGAGATTTAACAGTGGCTGTCACCGATTTCCCTACTAACTGGTTAATCAACCTGTCGATGTGAAGCCATGTGATAACAAGGTTAACCTTGCTGATAGAGTTCCAGTGTGCGGTGCGAGGTTCCGAAGGAACAGTGCAGTTGCCGAGTTTGTTGTTCTTTTAGCACCAACCGGAGGTCACGTGTAGGGTTTCTAGGGTTATTCCTACGGACGTAGAACAACAACGACCTCCATTAACAAACACCATTATTTAATATATATCTATCTATAAATAAGTAGGTCGAGGTACGAACAGCCAACGTTAAAAGTAAGTCAATCAAAATAAATATTTCAAAACATGTTCTAGCATGATGCCCCAGATATAACAAATTATACCAGTGTGATTTTTTACCGATCATTTTGTTAGTCAAAAGAAAAAAAAAACATAATGACACCGAGGGGTAATCACGTAACGTTCCGAACGCGCGTCGGTACAATTTTAAGGCCTCCACACACCGGACGCGGGCGCGCGTCGGGCGTGGGTCCGCGTTCGATGTGTGTTTGAAGTGTAGTTTCAATGTTTTACAAATTGCGCGGGCCTGCGCCCGACCCGCACCCGCGACCGGTGTGTGGAGGCCTTAACTGTCAATTTTCCATATAAAAAGTGACATTTAGACCACACTGACGCGCGTACAATGGTACAACCTACGGGACACAGAAGGGTGGATTGCAAAAAAATTGTACATAATTAAGGGCCTTAATCTAATCTATGCTTTAACTTTTTCCATTATGTAACGAAAGCTACCCATATAAAACGTATGGGTAATTGCCGTTACACAATGGAAAAAAGTTAAAGCGTAGATTAGATTAAGGCTGTGTACATTTTTTTTGCAATTCACCCAGAAACGAAATGACAAATCAATTTGTCCACGCGAAAGTATAATACACGATGTATTAACTAACTCTGTGCTGGAAACTTCAATGAATTAGGTACCTACACAGTTTTACCCAAGTGTCAAGTGACGAACAAAAGAAAGTCAAAATTTTGCTGTTGGCTGTACATCGTTCGCATGGCAATTAGGATATTTTTTAAGTAGATATCAACGTCGTAGTCTGAGTCAGTTGTCTTACATTTTTAATTTAGTAATTAATAAATTATTAGCACTAGTACTGTTAAAACTGAAGTCATTTTCTCGTCAACTACCTACCTATCAACAAAAACAGTTGTGAAATGCACGCGATGCGAAGCGAAATCTTGTCTCGTGTCGTGCGACTCGTGCGTGGTTGTCATAGCAATGGCCGTGACGTAGTTATATCGTTACCACCGTTGACGGGTGAATATTAAGATTTCATGTTTTGCATTTGTCCATGTTAACTTCGAACTTGTCCACCCATGTTAATTTCGAATACTTGCCATTCAGCGAGGCAACGCAGCCAGCCTTAAGAGGATTGTGAAGTGCCGATACGCGGCGCGAGTAGGTATTTAAAAAAATCTATCTGTTTCACACTGCTCTGTGCCTCACCCGTATCGTGCGATAGAGAGAGTAGCAAGTCCTGTACCCTTATTGTGAGATAACAATCGTAACCTAACGTTACGTTACTAATACGAGATCGAATAAACGCGCTTCGAATAGATTTCGATCTCGCTACGGTATTCTTCGATTCGACCCGTCAAACTTGTAACTCACAATGCCGTTGTCCTACGAAACCAACTGCAAAACGTTAGGCTCTAGCGTTTAGTTTTCGATGCGTAATTTAACGTTCGATTCGTACTACCAATCGGTAGTGTGAGACCCAAATTTGACATTTCGTATCGAAGAATACCGTAGCGACTGTAGTTTACTATTTCACTTGCAAAATGGCCCGTGATATCGTATTATTCCGTCAAGAGTTACCGTAGATCCGATCGAAATTTATCTCAAATTAAAGAACTTATAAAAATAAGGGTTTTGAATTGACAACATATATCCGCAAAATTCGGATTGTCGCGTATTTTGTATTTAAAAATGCAAATAAATGGCCCCCGCGCCGCCATATTGTATCGACAGTGGACACTGTCGACGTCGCGATGCGCGTATTCTGTAATGTCATAACCGACAAACATTTAAATTAAAACGATAAATGCTAGTGATATAAGGTTGAATATTGGAAAATCGTGAACGAACGTGAAGTCGATGGCGAATTAAGTAATGTATAAGTGCCTCACGTTACAGTTTGGATTTTTAGTTCTATGAGTGACCACCAGGGGCGGTGTATAGACTTTTCATACTAAATCTTGACGATAGGCGCTAGCGCCTGTAGTAAACGCAACTCACGTCAATCCCACGCTAAAAGTACTGGAGGCAATTGCCTGCATTCCCTTGTTGAAATATTGTTTCGGGTGATAACGTTTTTACCCCCCTAAACCTTCATGAAATTAAATAACTTTGGTATTATTGGATTCATTACACTTTAATCTATGTCCGTACGTTTTTCTTTTTCAGTAAATCAGTTAAGATTAATTTAAAAATAAATAAAACGATAGACAAAGATTTTAAGTCAAAATATCGATTTTTAGATGCTAATAACTTTTAACGCAAGCAGTATTTCTCAAAAATCAAAACGTACAGACCTAGTTTTTCATTATATCTACAACATGTCCAAAAATTATAAAAATCGAACAATGTTTACGGGGTGAAAAACGTTATCGCTTTTTGTATGAAAAATTACAGGTTCACAATCCTCCTGCCTAGTGGTAGCGATTTGGGGGAAATATGTGTAGGTTCACATAGTTTAAGTTAGGTTTAAGTAGTTAGTTTGTAAGTTCTGTTTCTGTTTTTTTTATTGTTATTTATTATATATAAAAGGAATAAGGAACATTATTTCTCAGCATATTTGAATAAAATTTCAAAGTTAAAAATAACCTCTTTGGCGCGCCCATGACAGTATTTAAAATTTTGAAACGGTTCTAATTTTTATATTTAGTTACTAATTTTTGCCTCAGATAGGTACTTAGGTTTTCCCGTTTTTATGAATGTTGAATATTGGTGTAGTCCGTATTTTTTTACCATTAAATGGTAATTTAATTAAATTTTAATCCAAAGTTATAATGAAACGAATTTTGTCCAACTAAAAACATTTATTCGGCCAACTTGTTCAGCATGTCATACAGCAACCTTGTCGCCTGAAAGTACGGGATAGTTTGCGTCAAATCCGGTAGCTCGGTATATAGCAAACTCCGTCGGGGATACGTGGAACTTCATCCCATTAGAGTTGTCCGAGCGACCTCTAAAATATTGCAAAAAATAGCGAAGCTCGAAAAATTATAAACTTTGAAAGGTTTTATCTTGGAAACTATTGGGTCTACAGAGACAATTCTAGTCTCATGTTGTAACAAATCTAGTCTACTTTAAAAACGTCCTGAGAAGGTTCTATCAAAAACTAGTCCTTTAGGGTTATAATAAAAACTTTCGCAGTATTTTCGATTTTTGACAAAGTTGCGTTCGGCACTCGAGGTCACAGACTTGGATTAATTGGGCCATCATAAACAAGTTTGCAAAAAATCACAACAACCGGATTTGACGCATGCTCAGGATGTATAAAGTTACTGGACTAATAAGACGATGCAAATTGGGAGTGATTGAATTCTAATAGACTTGCATTAATATTCTCTGATAGCCATCCTTTAACTCTACGCTACGGTACGTTTTACTGGAAATGTTTGGGTATATATTTATCGTCTCATGTTAAATCTGCTGTTGACGCGCCGCGCTGACGTCACGCAGCGCGCCGCTGCGACTACTAATCGTTACGTTTTGACCCACTATTAAAATCTCTACGCATGAGTAGGAATATACGAGTACCTACTAGGTACTTATTATAACTTCATTATAAAAAGCAACCAAAACTCAACACTGTGAATGAAAAGGACTTCCGTTAACGCATTGTGTAGGTAAGGGCACATATTTTCATATTAATTATCGGAAAAGCATTCCCTGTGCCACTTCACTAAACATTCGGTTGGAAGGACCATCCGTACATAGGTTGTTGTTTAGTATTTCCTGTATCTGGGTCATTGTCAGTCACAAAAACAAAAATCATCTTTCCGGTGGTCAATAGTTAAGGGCTTACGCTCACATATAATATGTTTTTATCACATAGATTTATAGAAGGGGCAACGCCGTTTATGCGGATTCAGAGTTCAACCAAAAATTAGGCTTTATAGCTCTTAACTTTGGCAATGTCCACCGAAAAGACGCGAACCTAAATCTGACAATGACCCATCTAGCAAATATTACGCCACGACACTTCTCTTTTGGTTTACATACTACCTGTGTATTTATTATCTAGCAAATATTACGCCACGACACTTCTCTTTTGGTTTACATACTACCTGTGTATTTATTATCTAGCAAATATTACGCCACGACACTTCTCTTTTGGTTTACATACTACCTGTGTATTTATTATCTAGCAAATATTACGCCACGACACTTCTCTTTTGGTTTACATACTACCTGTGTATTTATTATCTAGCAAATATTACGCCACGACACTTCTCTTTTGGTTTACATACTACCTGTGTATTTATTCTGTGGCAAAGAACCAACAAAAATAATAATATAAACAGCATTCACTTTCAATAGTTTCAATAAAGTTTATTGATATTATGTCATTATGAAGTAGAACTGTTAGAATAGAATACGTAATATGGTTAGAATCTTATGTACCTATAGGTATGTAAAATTCTTCTTTATTGCGGTTTATCCCACCTAACATTACCTAGTTACCTGATATTTGTTTTATACCTAAATATAGGTATGAACGAAACGGCAAGCAAAGAGATGATACAAATATGTTTAGTGTAGGGTTAGTTCTGACAGTGTGTGTGAGTGAGCAACGAATCCATAGAGCATACCTACTTACATAATTTATGAATCAACCAAATCAACCATGAAATACCTCGATCAGTAATAGGGTCGGGTCATTGAGCCGGTTACGCGAGCAGCTTCAGTTAGTGACCACTTGAAGGACAAGGTTTCTTTAATTAAAGATAATAATAACGTCTGTTCAGACCCCAAATACCGTTTTTTTTGTATCTACTATAAATAAAAGGAGAGAAGCGAGTAGGAAAGCGGATTCTGGCTAAGGTCAGGATAACGCTAGATAAAAGAAGAAGAATATATAAAAGGATTCTGCAAAATAATAAGGAAATATGCTTTGCAGTTCACCAAACGGCAAAAGGCTAAGGGGCGTCCATTATTTACGTGAGGATTTACGGTGAGATGGCGTGCGTGAGATTTGGCTCATCCCCATCGGCCAATCTCACGTGAGATTTTTCAAAATGTGTGTTTCTAGTTGTCAATGGGTTGGACTGGACGCTGGTCGCGCGTTCGGCTGGCACTGGCAGTGGCGCGTAAACAAACGACGACGGGCTACTGTGCAACTTTGCAGCGTTCGCAAAATCAAGTTAATTATATTGTGTATGAATTGGCCATATTTTTGAGAAGAAACATGTTTTTCTTAATTTAATATTATTTCCTCGCAATTTTAATCTGTTTCTTGCGGAACGTTTATCCCCAAAGTAAGATTAGATGAGAGGTCGACCCCCTCCCCTTGGGGACCCTGGGGCGCCCTTGAACGTCTCAAGTAAAATGGACGCCCGCCCCTTAAGTGGTCTCAAACCAGTGCGATGATGATGATGATGTGATCGCTAACCGACGCAATGACCCAACACATTTTTATTTTCACAAGACCCATTCGCCGCCACCTTATAGAATCACTTTGTTGTCCGTCTGTCTGTCTGTCAAGGCCCTTTATCTCCGGAACGCGTGGAGCTATAGAGTTGAAATTAAAACCATATACTCAGTTTTACAGACCCTTGAAGCTATAAAAAAATCAAACTTCTATGTGAACGTAAAAAAACGATACAGCCGTTTATGCTGCAAAAAACGTATATTTCGACACTCAGTGGCATCAAAATTTATAGGGTAGGTACTTTCCGTTGACCTAGAACTATGAAATTTGGCAAATAATATCATTCTTACACTACAAGTACCTACAGGGAAAAATCTGAAAACTATGCATTTGTAATTTTGTACGGAACCCTCGGTTATAAATCTGTTGCCGCTATAACAACAAATACTAAAAACAGAATAAAATAAATATTTAAGGGGGCTCCCATTCAACAAAAGTGTTCTTTATGCCGTTTTTATAGATAGTGGTAAGGAACCCTTCGTGCGCGAGACCAACACTTGGTCGGTTATTTATTTGACACTAAAATAGCGTCCTAGCACTAAGTAAAAAAAACATTGATTACAATCATTAGATACTGGGTTTATTTCGTTATACAATTCTCAAACTTACCTAAATATAAACTAGTAAAACTGTTTTTCATATTTCTCAGGGCCGCTCCCGCGGCAACCAGCTTATTCTTGACGCAGCTTGCTGGTCGCAGGCGGTGTTCCACACAAGTTCCATACCTTCAAGGCTCATGCATGATCGACAAGATACTAACGAAGGTTTAGAGCCCTTCGTATGGTTTCACATATAAGTTACTCCAATTATCAATCTTATCGTTTTAAGTATTGCATTTAATAGAATCGGCAAGGTAAAAAATCAACCACAGACCTGTAATCCGCACACTATAACTACCACAAATTATATCTAGGGAACACAGCTCTTTTTATAAGGAATTAAGTAATCACTTCATAACTTGTGCAAGCTTAGATTGAAGCCTGAAATGAAATGTTCAGAACCACAGACTCTTCCAGGAATAATTCCCAAAAATACCGACTGTAAAAAAATATGACTATTTACTTTTTTACACTATCTATAAGGTGACTGGTAATTCGACCTATTCCTTGAAAGGGGTTATACTAGAGCTAATTTGCAACAATTTATGTCCAGTCAACCAGGGGTCAAAACACGATATTTTTTTAATTTTTCGAGTTTTTAGTTTGTTTGAAAAAAAATCGCCTTGCAGCCTTAAAGTGCTGATTGTGACCAAAATGTTTTTTTACCATCCAAATGGAAGTACTTTTGTCTCAATCACCAGCTTAAGGCTGCAAGGAGATATTTTTTCGTACATTTAGTTTGTAGTCGAATATCTCGGAAACCAGCGAGTTTCGACCCCTGGTTGACAGGACATAAATTGTTGCAAATTAGCTCTAGTATAACCCCTTTCAAGGACGTCGAATTACCAGTCACCCTGTATTAGTCCGTAAGCCCACTCCCAGTCAAGTACTTGGCAGACGGTGCCAAGTACTTCCGGCCATTTCAGGTCTGACAGACTTTGGTTTACTCTATCTACGATTAAAGGGCTAAATGATGACATATGTCTCGTACTGTTGTCACATACAATAACCCTTACAATTTTGACAGACAGACCAGACATGAAGGATTTTTCAAACTTTCGGCCAATTTTAGGTGCGATAATCTTCTGATTCTGGCTCAGCACAATTTTCTCGACCTGCTGCCATGCATTTTATCGTGTTGTCATGAGACGTAGGCGCATTGCGAGTCGGCTTACGGACTACATAGGGTATTTTGTGTCGGGTTTAAATACGTTCAACAAATAAATCTAAACCTAAACGTCAAAATGCCATAAAGTAGAGTTTCAAATAAATTCGTAATAATTTTCCATATAGGTAGTTCATAATTTCCCCGTTGCTATAAAAAAAGGCTTTAGTTAAATATAAAATTATTAGAGTAAAAGAAAAAAATATAGAATAATATAATACTATAATCATACATCTTATTTCTTTTCCTAGCAAAATCATAGGAAACCTACGTGTACATATAACTAACTTTTTAAAATAATTATAAAATAGATATATGGGCGACTTAGTGATCTCATCAAAATTCCTATCGCAATAACCCCAATGCACCTTAAAAGTCTCAGTGAAAGGTACCTATTATAATTCATTGGCTCATTGCCAAACCTAGCTCGGATTTAGTATGGTGTACTTTAATATTAAATGAATTGGATACTTCAAATACCAGTAAAACTAACGATTCGTGTCCCGACCAGGAAAACCACCTAGCCGTAAGTTCTTGATTATTTCTCATTCTCAATAGGTATACATCTATTCATTGTCCAGCCAGAGCCACTGTGCCAAGGCAAACCGCTTCTAATGGTTGGAATACAAACTAGGAGAGATGCTTTTTGTATCTATCGAAAACCGAGGAGCAGACGATAAAGGTTATAGCTTAGATCAAGCTCGGCTCCTCGGTTAGGCCTTGTATAAAAGAAGGCAACGCTAACGCACTCTTTCTACAAGTGATTGGAGGTAAAGTCGGTCACATCACAGGTCTTTCGAAATTCGCGTGGAGAGCGCGACATAGCAGTAGGTCTATGACAATTGATAACCTACTCGTAAATTAAGCAACACAAATTATGAGAATGTAAATCTAAAAATATTATACCTATTCTTTATACAAACCACGTTGACGGTTCATGGCCAATAATAACGCGCATAACTAATAAAAGTATAAGAAAAGGTGCTAATAATAGTAAATCGCGTAAAGAGGTTGGTAAGAGATTTTTTACGAACGAGTGTCTGAAGAAATGCTTACCTTCCATGTCACACAGAATGTTTTATTATCACATTTGCGAGGAAACTCTCAGTTGTCCTTTTGGTGATTTTGGCGTGAGGAGCGTGCGGTATAAGCCAACGACTCTTAGACATACAACCACGATTTAAAATCACTGTTTAAAATATTTTACTCAGACCTTAAAATACTACATTTTCATTCACAAATAATTAATTTCACATCACATCAGCCGAAAGACGTCCACTGCTGGACAAAGGCCTCCCCCAAAGAGTGCCACAATGACCAGTCCTGCGCCACCCACATCCAGCGGACTCCCGCGACCTTTACCAGGTCATCAGTCCACCTTGTCCGGGCCTACCCACGCCGCGCCTAATAATAATTAATTTAATCATGTTTTATTGGTGTTTTTACATTTATATTTATTTGTAAATAGGTTTTAAAGCACTGCATTTGAGTTAAAACCTCCATGCTTTATAATTTATTAAAGTTAATGAGTACCTACGCATTACTAAAAAAAAAAAAAAAAAAAAAACTGACAGAATATACAATTTAAGTGAAAAATCATAAGGGCGTAATAAAGGGTATTGTAGCTCTGTATGCCTGCACGTCATGAAGCCATTTACGAGCACATCATGTGATGAAAATTTAAATTCTAGACCTACTACGTGTATCTTCGTAGCCGCGATTAGAGTCCATGACCCAATGTATAACATTACGCAACAAGGATAACAAATTTTAATAAATATTCAAATGCTAGAGAACACTAATGTAGCTACTGAATAGGTTAACAACACCCACAAATTGTCCTTTTTGAGTTGTTCTTGCCAGTGATTAGTTAGTAAATTTCTCTTTGTAAGATTGTGTAAGTTGTCAGAGAAACAATCTCTTACCCAACAAGACGTGGGCGTGCAAAATCCTTAAGTTGTTGTATGTATTTGGCAAAACTTGCTCGTAAATGACAAGGCAGCTGCCTTTATTGTAGGTAAATCAACGATTGTTTTATGCCACTTATACATAACCACTACATATCTTGGAAAATAATGGACAAAATTTGCGATAACTTTCATTTAATTTATTCAACCTAGTTCATTGTATCCTTGGCGTGCATTCGACGGCACAATCCCTTTGTGTCTGCCAAATACTTATTGGGTTAAGTACTCATATTTAGATTTCACCTATAAACGTTAGCAGATATCTTTTAACCTTCGCAGCCTTAATAGGTACCATAAGCAGTCCAAATACGGCAACTAATCCTTACATTGTAAACTACAAATAATGCGAAAAAACAAAACAAATTTAAAAAAGTCCTTCTTTTTCTAGCAAGTTCGAAATATCTAATTGGCTTGCTTGTCTAATTTATTTCAGGGCAACATTCGAACCAGTTTACTGAGTGGATCAAATGTTTGTATGAGACTTACTTCATATACTTATATCACGTAAAAAGTACAAAAAAGAGGATCAAAGGCGGACCCTCGCTGGCGACAGCCGAAACGCCTCATACTAATTGACATACTTAATATTATGACGTCATGGCATTATATTCGTACTAACCGTTGTATGGAAAACCACGTAAATTGCTGTTTGGACGTGAAATATGTACTGCGTTTAGGAACCTGCATAAAGTTGTGATACAAATATTTTTATAGTAAAGTCTAAAGGTATACACATGCTCTTTAGTAGCACGAAAGCATGCTAGTCTAGTTACGAGCAAATACTCGTAGCATGTGTATCTGGAAAGTTGCTAGTAAGTAGCATGCTATTTGCATACATAATAATTAAGCATGCTCAAATAAGCATGCTACTAAAGAGCATGTGTATCTGTATCTGTACCTAACGGGTTCTATTAGTATTTAGTATCTTTAAATTTGCTCTTGGATCATAAAAAAATACATATTTGTTGAAACTTTCACGTACAAATTTTTAAAGATTTTTTATTTAGTTTTTAATTTACACTTTAATCATATAATAATTTGATGATTTACTATAAATATAGCAACACCACGTTATACATTTTAACATGAGGAAATTACCCAACTGCTTAACACAAAATATTTTTTATGGGCATAGATAAGAAATAGTTTAACGCGTGTAATTAAAATTCAGTTAGCGACAGTGACTGACTAGCTCATGACTGTTACTTCCGTTCCTATTATTAGAAATTCAATTCAATTCAATTCAAAAAAATTATTTCAGACCATGTCCATAGTGATTAGTACATACACAATTGCTTATCCTAAGTTAGTCAGGTACCTAAATCTAATATTACCTACAATATATTATACACAGAGCCTCTCATGTGCACCGAGTCCCAGTGCTTCCACACAGCGCAGGCAGGAGACTCAAATGCTTTTGTAAAAAATGTAGATTGGACAAATTGTGCGACAGGATTACTTAGATTGTACTTATGCGCCATAAAATATTGTTATCGACTGCACCATTATGTACTTACCTAGTTATTAAATAGGTAGGTTGGTTGATATGTTAGTAGGGCGTAGCTTGCTTGCGTACATGACATAGATGTCATGAATCTGTATTAATTAAAGATTTCCGATAGAGATTAGACACAAAATTTTACGATCTGCTGAGTACTGCAGGAAAAAAAAATATTCGGGTGGGTGGAATTCAAAAAAAATGCCCATAATTAATAATATACGATTTAACTTTTATCATTTTCGTAACGGCAATTTTCCATACATTTTATATGGGTAATTGTCGTTACAAAAATGATAAAAGTTAAATCGTAGATTAGATTAAGGCTCTTAACTATGGGCATTTTTTTTTGTTTTCCATCCAGGCCCCGTAGCATGGATGGCCTTATCACGCGATAAGTGACAAGATAGAGCAGAGCATCCGTCCCTGGCTGATACCGTTCGATAGACGACGACTTATCTTGTCACTTATCGCGTGATAAGGCCATCCATGCTACGGGGCCAGGTATGTGTTGTTCTCACGGAAATTGTACCTAAGCACGTAGTTATAGCACTTACTCCATTACTAATAAGACGTAAATTTATTTATTTATTTATTAAGGTTTGGCAACAGGTATGATACTGTAACAACATTCATATACTATGTCTTGCTATAAACTTGCTTTTAAATAATTATAAGACACTTACATTTTCCAAGTAAATAAATCTTTCAGTTACTCGATGAATCATCGAATTTGTATCGTACCGGCATGTAATAATTTGTAGTATCGGTATGTAATAAAATAATTGCGTAAAAGCCAAACGCGTTAAGGTCCCTTTTCCCCGAGATCGATATTGTGGGCTGTTATTCGGAACGCGCTAATGCGCCTCACCTCACCCATCACATCTAACGAACCTAGACCTCTGATTATGCTTAGTTACTACGAATCGCGGCGTCAAGATATATTTGGGTCATAACTACACAGTGTTTAACAAAATTCGTATTTCCTGTGATCAATAGTTAAGAGCTGACTTGCACATCAATAATGTTTTTACGTCATACCTGGCCATAAAGTAGGAATTACCGCACGCTATGCGTGTGGAAAACCCCACTTCCTGGCCAGATAGAGACGTAAAATGTTGTACTCACCCCGGGCGGTAATAAAGAAAGCCTCAGAGCGCATATTTATCGCCCTTGCCTTCGGCTCGGGCGTCAAATACCTGCGATCTGAGACATTCTTTGTTTAACCGCCCTAGGTAAGTAATGTACTATTTCAACACATTTGCTCGTAACGTGCCTCTTATTGTGCCGCTTTTAGGCTCATAATCCTGGGTATTAAACACGCGTGTTTTATAACATTACGACACTCGTGTAGTTATGTTTATATCCCGAATAAGACACGTTGGCACCTTGCAGCAAGGTGTATGTATGGGTTCGGCGCATTCTTAAATTGACCGGGTTATACAGGTTTGTTTTTAATTCTCGGCAAATGGATTCTTACTCGACTAAACAAATTAAATCCTTCTTGTGAATTAATTGATTATTTCTTCTTGGATATGATATAGAAACGTTTCATTTAGTAAAACTATTTACTTTTGATAATATTTTACATGAATGTATATTGAATAACAAAATATTTATTTTATTTTGTATTGGCTGTTTAGAGATTTCATCTAAGCCTCACACTGCAGGCGCACTGCGCGAACTTCACGAAAAAAAATAGTTGCGCGCCATTATAAGTAATTTCACAAATATTTGTAAACATTGATGATGCGTGTTTGGTTATTATTAAAAATGTTGACTCGTGGTGAATAGAAAAGCGATAAATATAATTGACGCCACTGTACATTCTTGGAGATGTACAAATGTATGTGAGTAAAAACTTGTTGTCATCAATAACTAAAGGAAACAACTTAGGAGCCTGTAACATTTTAATTTTATGAAAAGGATTTTTTCCTCGCAAATGTGTTGAAAAAAGGTCGTATGACACGCGTGAGCTTTGATAATTACATCCTCGGCTCTCTTATCACGCTCACCTGCGGTTCGCGTGACGATTCCGCCTCTGATGTAATGATCAGCATAGCTCACTTGTATCACAATGTACTATTATCGCACAATCATACTTATAACAGGAGACGCCGTTTATGCGAATTAAGAGTCCAACCAAAAATTTGGATTTGTAGCCCTTAACTTTGACAATGTTCACAGGAAAGACGCGGACCTAAATCTGTGTTTGGTTTGACCCATTTGTGGGAGAACGGTGAGGTGAGGTTGAAAGAAGTTACAGAATAGCGGGGATGGGCTGTTATTCATAACGCGCTAATTGCGCCTCACCTTTCCACTCACGCCTAACGAAACTAAACCTCTACTTACGCTTAGTTACTTACTATATACACCGTGGCCGTGAATAACCCGAAAGATTTAAGCTAACGATACTAGAGCCTAATTAGAGTATATAAAGTTATGTAACATATAGTCCAAAAACTCACAATTAAGGAGATATTAACTATTTGAAACAAATCAAAAGTTAAAAAATCTCCAGTCTAACACACCCTAAAGGCTTGAGCATAACTTGACACTTCTTGTCATGGAACACAAGTCACGGCATTCGCCGTTCGTCGTATGATTTCGGAGCGATTCGTGAAGTGTTATGCTCGCTCTCTGTTCTTCAACTTGAGTTTCTCAACTAAAGAGTTGTTCACAAAGAAGCGGGCAATTAATAAGATTTAATTTGTACTGAAATAGTTATTTAATTAAGACACATAATTAGACCCATGTTGATACAACATTATTTACTCGTACTGTCGTCAAAAATACGTGGTTTAAATCTTTCGGGTTATTCACGGCCACGGTGTATAATATTTGTGGGTTTACGGTGAGGTGAGGTTAAAATAAGTTAGAGAATAGCGGGGCTGATTTCGTTCGTTGATCCTGTCGTCAGCCCGCGTGGCCCGCCGCGCCGCGCCGCCGCAATAAATCTAGGCGGCGTACCGGGTAGGTACTGTTACACGTTCGCGACAGTACCTACCTAATCCTTTCTCATCCGGTTTAATTGAATAAATCAATGTCCAGATTCCTCTCTCCACTCTATACATTGTCATGGCATAACGTTAAAGTAGGTACGAAGTCACGAACTACCTACATTTTCTTATTGTCGATCAAAATGCCTTAGTAGCTGATACTAAGGTGCAAAATTTGACTTTCACACTTGATGTCCCAATTAGGTTCAATATTTCCTTTATTGTAATGTAGTAGTATTACATATACACTCAAGAGCAAAAGTTTCGGGTCACCCTAAATTTAATAATCGCAATATGTTTTTTTTTATGTTTTTCACTAGTCTTATTTACATAACATACTAGTCTTCGTAATACCCAAATGTATTAGCAATTTCCGGGATCCTATCATAAAGATATCAACATCCAAAAATGACGATTTTTGCGATATCTCGCTCCGTTAACGTTGTTTTTTCCATGGGTTTTTACGAGTCCGATTTAAACCTGGTAACGTGTTTCTTTTTTACTGTTATTTCTGCAGTTTAGATGTAAAATTTAATAAAGATCATGAAAGGATTAAAAAACTGTACAACATTTGGACTATTTTAGGAAATATGACGGTATTTCATCTACCCGAAACTTTTGCTCTTGAGTGTAGTAGGTATCTACTGTAAAAACTAAATTAAATTTGAGGAAAGCTTCATGTTTACTGATTAAACAATTGAAGTACCTACCTAATAATACTTAAGGTATAGGTAGTTTCACGGGAGTTGAGGTGAATGATTACACACACAACTGCATGAAGTACTGATTGCAAGAAAGGTGAATGAATGAAATAAGTGCCAGTTACTTCAGTCATCTTTGAAGAGATTTGATAACGAAATAAGAAAGTAATGAAAATAAAATATAGGTAAAGGCAATTCAGCTACATTGATAAAAACAAGGCAATTAATTACTTATTCTCCTTGGTTTCTACGATTAATATTATGTTCATATACGTATGCATATCTGACCTTTATTTATTCGTATAATTCATTTATTTAAATAAAATCGGTTAAGATATTTTATTTTCTGTTTTGTTTGAAGTCGATGAATTGTTCTATATCTTAATACTTAACAATAGTAGTTTATGCAATCGTTATACACGTGATTTTTAATCCGTGAACAGGAACCATTTTTTCTAACTCAGTAATTGATTACGTTAAAGTAGTAATTACGTGGAAACAAACTTGTTTTTTTTAAATCATAATTTTTATTTTGAGTTAAATTTTATCCTAAAATCCTTGTCACTCTACTACTTTATCGGTTTTAATGAGTTTGTAACCGCTTTACAAACTTATTAGCAATTGACAATTTATGAGTAAACCCTGTCCTTGAGATCCGTCAAATTTCCCGCCATACTGATGGCACTTGACGTATTGTAGTTAAACTTTATTATATTGTAGGATGACCATGTATTCAATGGTTATTTGTTTTTTAACTATGTTTCACTTTTAATTAATTAAACAGTGAAGAAATAACGCCAGACCTCGCCGAATAAGTTTAATTTGGGCTAAATTTTTATATGTTCCCACTCTTGTTCACGGATTAAAGATCATCGTGTATAATGTATGCTTTTTAAGTCGAGTACCACGTTTAGGCCACGAAGCTTGCTGAGTGGCCTAATTTAGGTACGAGACTTAAAAAGCTAATTATATAACTATTGTATACAATACTTTTTATACGATTCAAGGGAAATAATAATTTAGTAAACAAACTTGGTATCTATTGAAAATCGCCCTGCTGTAATGAAGCGCAGCAGCTTAGTATATTTGCGCGTTGATGTCTTCACAGTTATCTTATACAGCTCGAGCTCTCTCGCGCTATCCGTCTCTCTCTTATTAGACCATTTAGAAAGAGACGGGTAGTGCAAGAGAGCTCGAGAGTATGTCGCGGCCGTCTTGTGATAGCCGTGCTGGATTCATAAGATGACTGCTGGCGGTTATCTTATGAAACCACGAGCTCCGTGACGAGCTCGTGGAGCTCCAGGATTTTAAAAGTATGTGATCTTAGTTTCGTGTACGAAATCTAAGATTTCGTTTCGTTGAACTAATTTCAAAGATTAAAGTCGACGAGTAGAAAAAATTGTTTATAGGAACTATTTGGTATTTCTTGCAATTCACTGTTGAACTTGCTATCGTATTGGTACAATAAAATAGGGCACAATATTAGAACAGTAATTTCAAAACTTCGCTGTCATTACATGACAGTGTTGTTGTGTGCGTGGCCTCAACTCTCGTGAAACTACCTATACACTCTTTGCTTTTTAATATCGTATAATATGTATTAGTTGATTGTAGTGCTCTAGTAATTGACATACTCTTTGCTTGTCAAACCCATTGAATGACAGAATGACACCCAATGCATTGAAGTAAACACGCATTTAATATAACAAGTGGCACACCTAAAATTATTGTTATTTTCGTGTGGATGTTCTGGATGAATCATATGTACATAGGTAATGCATTATAAGCATTTCGTGGCGAAAATGCCAGAAATGTAACCCTTATTTTTCGCTATACCGCCACATACTGACATAACCTACAATACTGAATGTTAGTATGAAGGAGGTATTTTAATGTCGTTGTTCAGTTGTCTTAGAGACTTACGTCTTGAAAAACTGATCCTCGACCTTCAGTCACGCATGACTGACAAGCCAAAAGGTAGGTACTGCGCGGAATCCTCGACATACTTACCTCGTCTACCAAATATCAGCTAGGTAAGTATTACAATTTTATTTGTTGTTCAGATGGTTGTAATTGTATTAAATAGAAGTTGTTTATATTACATATGTATTTAATACATAGGTATGTAATTGCTGAAGTTATTAAATAAATTAAGTAGATATGAATTACATTTAGCGATGAAAATGATTAACTTTTAGGCAGGCGGTAATTTCTAGCTATTGATTTCAATTTCATAATTTCTGTACCCACCTCAAAATCAATGTTTATTTAATTATTATATTCGCATGGAAATAATATAATCGTATTTTAACCCTAAATATAACTGTATCTTTATCTAGGGTATTTAATTGTTAATCTTCAATGAAAAAAACATTTGTTTCCTAAATATGTAATACCGACTAATTGTACGTAATTTTGTTTCTTGAAAATGCTGAGTTTTTTCTGAAAAAATGATGGCATCCTGGCCGATTTCCACCTCAGCGACTGTTTATATCTGCAGGTCGATCACGTAACGCATTGTACGAAGGTCGGGTAGGTCTAAATGCCACTTTGTTAAATTGTACCGACGCGTGTTCGGAACGTGACGTGATTACCCCTCATGTTAGTGGCATGTTGCTGTTCCAGTCTCTGGTGCGCTCTCATGTGGCTGACGTACCCAATCTTTCTTATAAAGGTACGGGCGCACCTTGAGCAGGTTAACACCCCGCTGACATAATTGTAATGGATGGCTGCTGGTGGACGAGCCTTGAGCTCGTCTCGCTTTACGTCAAGCTCGTTACGGCGCTCAGTTTCAAACGCATTAACCTGCTCATGGATGAGCCGTCGCCATTCGGGCCGGCGCACTGCTTTCTCTTCCCACTCAGAAGGCTTCAACTTGCATCTTTTCATATGCCTTTTCAGAACATCCTTGTAGCGAAGGTACTGGCCGCCCATTTTCCGCTTACCATTTTGGAGCTCCGAAAAGAAGATGCACTCTTTCGTCTGACATGCGAGAGACGTGTCCACACCGCCGCAGCATGTCGCCTCATCCGATACACCTCAATGCCTCCAACATTTGCGCGCTTTAGGACATTGGTTTTTCTAACGCGGTCCGACCAATTGATGTTCACCATGACGACCTCTGTAGCCTAGTTGGTAGTGACCCTGCCTACGAAGCCGGAGGTCCCGGGTTCAAATCCCGGTAAGGGCATTTATTTGTGTGATGAGCACGAATATTTGTTCCTGAGTCATGGATGTTTTCTATGTATTTAAGTATTTATTTATCTATACTAGCTTTTACCCGCGACTTCGCCCGCGTACCTATTACTCGTTAACCTTTCGATACGTGTCCATACAGAAAATAATATCGCATTTTGACAGAAGTATGTCTTAAAACCCACCGGCTCTCTCGGGAGCCACGCGGGTTTAAAAAGGTACACCTACACCATTACAAAATGTAATAGTAAATATGCTACCCACTGGCGGTGCAGCTCCCATAGAAACTTCAATTCTCCTTTTCTACTGTTTAAAGAATGATTTCAGGGATAAAAGCTATCCTATGTCCCTGCCCATGGTCTCTAACTTTCTTAAGGCGGAGCTGACAATCGTTGGAGTTTTAGACGGTAGTCCAAGGCTTTTGCCGCGGTTAGTCCGTCATACCCGCCCTGCCAGTTCCCCGTAGTGGGCGGGATGCGAAAAGGCATTTCCCCAACGTAAAAAAAATTGATTCTCTAACTAATAATAATAATGGAGATATGTACATATACATATCTCCATACAGATCTATAGACAGAGTTAATCAATTTAAATCGTTTTATTTCATGAAAAGGTAAATTAATTAAGTATACTTTGATATTTGACTACATGTACCTAGTTCTTTATAATTAATGAGATGAGTGTTTATCAAAATTTATTTAAAACTACTCAGATATTTATCAATTCAGATTTATTTCAGTTATCTCACACGCTCTAGATCCCTGTGTGCCTCCGCATCGCCGCCATTGTCCGTGTACGTTGACCTTTACTTACGCAACGTAGCGCACGGCCATACGTTTACGTGAGCGCTGGGGTTCCGTCATTGGGCCATTTACTAGTAAGATCTAATCATTATAACATATAGAATCCCCGTCTCTGATAAAGATATCAGAGACGTAACATACATACATGGTATTAGTACCAGTTAGCTGCTCGCGCGGCTTCACCCGCTTATAGCGGAAAACACAGTCAAACCCGCGGTATAAAATATAGCCTATGTCCATTCAGAAAGTCCATTCTATACGCAGGTAGATGAATTTTTGAAATCGGATGAGTAGTTCCGGAGACTAACCATTCCAAACAAACAAACATACAAACTTACAAAGCTACGATCACACAGACCTTCCTGTTTATAATCACTACATAGTATAAAACAAAGTCGCTTCCCGCTGTCTGTCTGTCCCTATGTATGCTTAGATCTTTATAATTTACTTTAATTTGATTCAATACAAAATTTGAACCCTCTTTTAGGGGATAATTTAAAAAAAAGTTGATGTTCATTTTCTAGTTTGTGAACAAACAGTCTAAAACCAAAGTTAAAAATCTCATACTTTAAAAATGCCTTGAAATACTCAAACTTTGAACCAATTTTAACACTCTTAGGGGATGAATTTGGAAAAACTCTGAAATCAGTTTTGTAGTCTTTTAACGTACATAATAAGACCGAAGTTAAAAATCTCTTACTCACACTTTAAAATTTTATTGCTCGCCATTTAAAATTTGAACCCCCTTTTAAACCCCCTTAGAGGTTGAATTTTTCTAATCGCTGAAAGAACTTTTTTCGTAAACTTTTAAGTCTCTAGCTCAAAAAAAGTGTTGCCCATACAAAGCTTTCTTAACCCCCTTAGGGGTGGAATTTTCTAAAACTCTGAAAGTACTTTATTATTAATTTTAATAAGTAACATTTTGAATAGTTTTAAGTCTAGTAAAAAAAAAAGTTTTTCCCACACAACACTGGCTACCCTTCTTAAGGATCTTAAGGATCCCCTTAGGGATGGAGTTTTCTAAAACGCTGAAAGTTCTTTTTTAGTATTCTAATAAGTAATCTTTTTGCAAAGTTTTAAGTCTAACTCAAAAAAAAGTGTTGCCCATGCAAAGCTTGCTCTCCTTTTTAACCCTATTAGGGGTGGAATTTTCTAAAACGATTTGTGTTCTTTTTTTGTATTTTAATAAGTAATCTTTCTACAAAGTTTCAAGTCTCTAACTCAAAAACATAAACTTTCCCTGATAAAAACTTTGCACCCCTTTTTATCCCCCTTAGGGATATATTTTTTCAAAACGCTGAAAGTCTTTTTTTTTGTATTTTTATAAGTAATCTTTCTACAAAGTTTTAAGTGTCTAGCTCAGAAAAAGTGTTCCCCATACAAACCTTGCACCCTTTTTTAACCCCCTTAGGGAATGATTTTTGTAAAACGCCGAATGTAGTATTTTTCATGTTCTAATAAGTAATTTTTCGTCAAAATTTTAAGTCTCTATTAAAAAAAAATATGTTTTTCCCATACAAACTTTGCACCCTATTTTACCCCCCCCGGGGTGAAATTTTCCAAAACGCTGAAAGTACTTTCTTTGTATTTAAATAATCTTCCTACAAAGTTTTAGGACTCTAGCTAAAAAAAATAGTTTCCCACATACAAACTTTGCACCCCTATTTTAGCCCCCTATTTTTAGGGGTAGAATTTTCTAAAACGCTGAAAGTACTTAATTTGTATTCTGATGACTAATCTTTCTACAAAGTTTTAAGTCTCTATTTAAAAAAAATATTGTTTCCCCCATACAAAATTTACACCCCTATTTTACCCCCTTAGGGGTAGATTTTTTTAAAACACTGAATCTAGGTACTTTATTTGTATTCTAATGAATAATTTCTCTACAAAGTTTTAAGTCTCTATTTAAAAAAAAGTAGTTTTTCCCAAACAAACTTTGCACTCTATTTTACCCCTTTAGGGGTAGAATTTTCTAAAACCCTGAAAGTTCTTTATTTGTATTCTAATGACTGATCTTTCTACAAAGTTTTAAGTCTCTATTAAAAAAAAAAAATGTTTCCCCCATACAAACCTTGCACCCCTATTTTACCCCCGTAGGGGTGGAATTTTCCAAAACGCTGAAAGTGTTTCATTTGTATTCGAATAACTAATTTTTCTACAAAGTTTAAGTCTATAGCTCAAAAAAAAAGGTTCTCCCATACAAACTTTGCACCCACATTTTACCCCCTTAGGGGTAGAATTTTCAAAAATCCCTTTTTATCCCTAGCCCACGTTATAAAAGCAACATACTGTGCAAAAATCAACTCTCTAAGATTAGTAGTTTCGGCTGTGCGTTGATGAGTGAGTGAGTGATTGAGTGAATACGTCAGTCAGGACATAGGCATTTATTATGTACTAGCTGTTGCCCGCGACTTCGTCCGCGTAGAACTTTTTATCGTCTTAGAAAATGATTTCTCTCATTACAAAATTTGAACCCTCTTTTAGGGGATAATTAAAAAAAAAGTTGATGTTCATTTTCTAGTATTTGTGAACAAACAGTCTAAAACCAAAGTTAAAAATCTCATACTTTAAAAATGCCTTGAAATACTCAAACTTTGAACCAATTTTAACACTCTTAGGGGATGAATTTGGAAAAACTCTGAAATCAGTTTTGTAGTCTTTTAACGTACAGAATAAGACCGAAGTTAAAAATCTCTTACTCACACTTTAAAATTTTATTGCTCGCCATTTAAAATTTGAACCCCCTTTTAAACCCCCTTAGAGGTTGAATTTTTCAAAACGCTGAAAGTCTTTTTTTTTGTATTTTTATAAGTAATCTTTCTACAAAGTTTTAAGTGTCTAGCTCAGAAAAAGTGTTCCCCATACAAACCTTCCACCCTTTTTTAACCCCCTTAGGGAATGATTTTTGTAAAACGCCGAATGCAGTATTTTTCATGTTCTAATAAGTAATTTTTCGTCAAAATTTTAAGTCTCTATTAAAAAATATATGTTTTTCCCATACAAACTTTGCACCCTATTTTACCCCCTTAGGGGTGAAATTTTCCAAAACGCTGAAAGTACTTAATTTGTATTCTGATGACTAATCTTTCTACAAAGTTTTAAGTCTCTATTTAAAAAAAATATTGTTTCCCCCATACAAAATTTGCACCCCTATTGTACCCCCTTAGGGGTAGATTTTTTTAAAACACTGAATCTAGGTACTTTATTTGTATTCTAATGAATAATTTCTCTACAAAGTTTTAAGTCTCTATTTAAAAAAAAGTAGTTTTTCCCATACAAACTTTGCACTCTATTTTACCCCTTTAGGGGTAGAATTTTCTAAAACCCTGAAAGTTCTTTATTTGTATTCTAATGACTGATCTTTCTACAAAGTTTTAAGTCTCTATTTAAAAAAAAAATGTTTCCCCCATACAAACCTTGCACCCCTATTTTACCCCCGTAGGGGTGGAATTTTCCAAAACGCTGAAAGTGTTTCATTTGTATTCGAATAACTAATTTTTCTACAAAGTTTAAGTCTATAGCTCAAAAAAAAAGGTTCTCCCATACAAACTTTGCACCCACATTTTACCCCCTTAGGGGTAGAATTTTCAAAAATCCCTTTTTATCCCTAGCCCACGTTATAAAAGCAACATACTGTGCAAAAATCAACTCTCTAAGATTAGTAGTTTCGGCTGTGCGTTGATGAGTGAGTGAGTGATTGAGTGAATACGTCAGTCAGGACATAGGCATTTATTATGTACTAGCTGTTGCCCGCGACTTCGTCCGCGTAGAACTTTTTATCGTCTTAGAAAATGATTTCTCTCATTACAAAATTTGAACCCTCTTTTAGGGGATAATTAAAAAAAAAGTTGATGTTCATTTTCTAGTATTTGTGAACAAACAGTCTAAAACCAAAGTTAAAAATCTCATACTTTAAAAATGCCTTGAAATACTCAAACTTTGAACCAATTTTAACACTCTTAGGGGATGAATTTGGAAAAACTCTGAAATCAGTTTTGTAGTCTTTTAACGTACAGAATAAGACCGAAGTTAAAAATCTCTTACTCACACTTTAAAATTTTATTGCTCGCCATTTAAAATTTGAACCCCCTTTTAAACCCCCTTAGAGGTTGAATTTTTCTAATCGCTGAAAGAACTTTTTTCGTAAACTTTTAAGTCTCTAGCTCAAAAAAAGTGTTGCCCATACAAAGCTTTCTTAACCCCCTTAGGGGTGGAATTTTCTAAAACTCTGAAAGTACTTTATTATTAATTTTAATAAGTAACATTTTGAATAGTTTTAAGTCTAGTAAAAAAAAAAGTTTTTCCCACACAACACTGGCTACCCTTCTTAAGGATCTTAAGGATCCCCTTAGGGATGGAGTTTTCTAAAACGCTGAAAGTTCTTTTTTAGTATTCTAATAAGTAATCTTTTTGCAAAGTTTTAAGTCTAACTCAAAAAAAAGTGTTGCCCATGCAAAGCTTGCTCTCCTTTTTAACCCTATTAGGGGTGGAATTTTCTAAAACGATTTGTGTTCTTTTTTTGTATTTTAATAAGTAATCTTTCTACAAAGTTTCAAGTCTCTAACTCAAAAACATAAACTTTCCCTGATAAAAACTTTGCACCCTTTTTATCCCCCTTAGGGATAGATTTTTTCAAAACGCTGAAAGTCTTTTTTTTTGTATTTTTATAAGTAATCTTTCTACAAAGTTTTAAGTGTCTAGCTCAGAAAAAGTGTTCCCCATACAAACCTTCCACCCTTTTTTAACCCCCTTAGGGAATGATTTTTGTAAAACGCCGAATGCAGTATTTTTCATGTTCTAATAAGTAATTTTTCGTCAAAATTTTAAGTCTCTATTAAAAAATATATGTTTTTCCCATACAAACTTTGCACCCTATTTTACCCCCTTAGGGGTGAAATTTTCCAAAACGCTGAAAGTACTTAATTTGTATTCTGATGACTAATCTTTCTACAAAGTTTTAAGTCTCTATTTAAAAAAAATATTGTTTCCCCCATACAAAATTTGCACCCCTATTGTACCCCCTTAGGGGTAGATTTTTTTAAAACACTGAATCTAGGTACTTTATTTGTATTCTAATGAATAATTTCTCTACAAAGTTTTAAGTCTCTATTTAAAAAAAAGTAGTTTTTCCCATACAAACTTTGCACTCTATTTTACCCCTTTAGGGGTAGAATTTTCTAAAACCCTGAAAGTTCTTTATTTGTATTCTAATGACTGATCTTTCTACAAAGTTTTAAGTCTCTATTTAAAAAAAAAATGTTTCCCCCATACAAACCTTGCACCCCTATTTTACCCCCGTAGGGGTGGAATTTTCCAAAACGCTGAAAGTGTTTCATTTGTATTCTAATAACTAATTTTTCTACAAAGTTTAAGTCTATAGCTCAAAAAAAAAGGTTCTCCCATACAAACTTTGCACCCCCATTTTACCCCCTTAGGGGTAGAATTTTCAAAAATCCCTTTTTATCCCTAGCCCACGTTATAAAAGCAACATACTGTGCAAAAATCAACTCTCTAAGATTAGTAGTTTCGGCTGTGCGTTGATGAGTGAGTGAGTGCAGTTAGGACATAGGCATTTATTATGTATAAATAGATAGAAGATAATGAAACTCCCATTCAAATAAATACATTCATTCATTCATTCATTCATTCATTCATTCAAATATCTCAAAAAATTATGAAGCTACATCCGTTTTAATGTCGCTTGTTAGAGTGAGAAAACGATGAGGGACTGTGACGTCAATATACTCGAGCGTCATAGTAAAAAACAATCGTTTCATATGAAGGTGCGTTTTGCGGAAAAGGGACAGAACATACCCCCTCTTAAAACTTTGGACTCTTATAACTTAATCATTACCTATATAACCTCTTGCTTTGTTTTTTTCTCCATTTGACTATATTTATTTTAAATTCTTTTTCGAGAAAATACATTATGATTATTTACCATATTTTCGATTCCTGAGCTATAACCACGAACTTCGGAATTCGAAAATATTCGGGTATCTCTATCTCTATCGCACTAACCATACTCGAGTGACAGGGATGCAAATATATGAACATTGAGGTTTTCGTGGTAGCGCCGCAGGTACTTTGGCTGAATGCGCCGAGCGCGTGCCATTGTCATTCAAAAAAAACAAATTCGTGTTAATTATATTGTTCAAATTTGTTGATTTCATTTATTGAAATTACGACAAAACGACATTTGCGCATATAAGTTCTCATATCAGAATCGAATATTTTTTTATGGTTTATATTTTAGCATTTGTCTCGTAAAGGTCTATCGTAGACGGGATTTAAATTATTAATAAGTGAAAGGCAAAGCAATTCCGCCATTTTGACGAAAATTTGACGGTTCTTATAGCTGACAGTTGGAGCATCGTTTGATTTCAATAAAAATAAATGAAAAATTAAATGAAGTCGTATATTTCGGAAAATTAATTAAGTGTCGCAGTCGGATAAAAACTATCCTAAGTTGCAGCTAGAATAATAATGTACCTATATAAAATGTTTCATATTTTTCCGTTCATGGGATGCTGAGAACATTCGAACCGCGCAAAGCTTAGTTTCAAACTGGCTGATTCTTTTTTTAATTTAGAGATTTATTATAAGTGGAGATAAATAGATAGAAGATAATGAAACTCCCATTCAAATATCTCAAAAAATTATGAAGCTACATCCGTTTTAATGTCGCTTGTTAGAGTGAGAAAACGATGAGGGACTGTGACGTCAATATACTCGAGCGTCATAGTAAAAAACAATCGTTTCATATGAAGGTGCGTTTTGCGGAAAAGGGACAGAACATACCCCCTCTTAAAACTTTGGACTCTTATAACTTAATCATTACCTATATAACCTCTTGCTTTGTTGTTTTCTCCATTTGACTATATTTATTTTAAATTCTTTTTCGAGAAAATACATTATGATTATTTACCATATTTTCGATTCCTGAGCTATAACCACGAACTTCGGAATTCGAAAATATTCGGGTATCTCTATCTCTATCGCACTAACCATACTCGAGTGACAGGGATGCAAATATATGAACATTGAGTATAGGTTGAGGACAGGTACTTTGGCTGAATGCGCCGAGCGCGTGCCATTGTCATTCAAAAAAAACAAATTCGTGTTAATTATATTGTTCAAATTTGTTGATTTCATTTATTGAAATTACGACATAAAACGACATTTGCGCATATAAGTTCTCATATCAGAATCGAATATTTTTTTATGGTTTATATTTTAGCATTTGTCTCGTAAAGGTCTATCGTAGACGGGATTTAAATTATTAATAAGTGAAAGGCAAAGCAATTCCGCCATTTTGACGAAAATTTGACGGTTCTTATAGCTGACAGTTGGAGCAGCGTTTGATTTCAATAAAAATAAATGAAAAATTAAATGAAGTCGTATATTTCGGAAAATTAATTAACTGTCGCAGTCGGATAAAAACTATCCTAAGTTGCAGCTAGAATAATAATGTACCTATATAAAATGTTTCATATTTTTCCGTTCATGGGATGCTGAGAACATTCGAACCGCGCAAAGCTTAGTTTCAAACTGGCTGATTCTTTTTTTAATTTAGAGATTTATTATAAGTGGAGATAAATAAATAGAAGATAATGAAACTCCCATTCAAATATCTCAAAAAATTATGAAGCTACATCCGTTTTAATGTCGCTTGTTAGAGTGAGAAAACGATGAGGGACTGTGACGTCAATATACTCGAGCGTCATAGTAAAAAACAATCGTTTCATATGAAGGTGCGTTTTGCGGAAAAGGGACAGAACATACCCCCTCTTAAAACTTTGGACTCTTATAACTTAATCATTACCTATATAACCTCTTGCTTTGTTTTTTTCTCCATTTGACTATATTTATTTTAAATTATTTTTCGAGAAAATACATTATGATTATTTACCATACGAGGGCGACACTGAAAGTCTTTAGAACTGGCCACTTGTAATAAATATAATAAAAAAATAAGTTCAAAATTTGAAAATGGAACTCTTTCTTAATATTTTTGTGTACGAATTCCACTCGATTGTCATTTGTTTTACGATTTGGCGGCAAATTGAAAATTGTGTGTACTACGTGAGCATGAATTTAACGCGAGAAAATTTTCGAGCAATGATTTTTTACGACTTTCGATGTAATTTAAGTCAACAAGAAAGTTATGATAGACTTCGATTGGCCTTTCACGATGAAGCCACATCTCGTGCTACTATTTACAACTGGTTTAATGAATTTAAACGTGGCCGCACTGATCTCACTGATGATCTGCGTGAGGGCCGGCCTTCTACGGCGACTACTGAAGATAACATCAGTGTTGTGCGGCGTATGATTTTAACGGCCTCCGTAGCCCAGTGGGTAGTGACTCTGCCTACGAAGCTGGAGGTCCCGGGTTCGAATCCCGGTCAGGGCATTTATTTGTGTGTTTATCACGAATATTTGTTCCTGAGTTATGGATGTTATATATGTATATAAGTATCTATATGTATGTATCTATTATATATATCATCTCCTAGTACCCACAACACAAGCCTTACTGAGCTTACCGTGGGCCTAGGTTGATTTGTGTAAGATTGTCCCATAATATTTATTTATTTATTTATTTATTTATGATAGAGACTGACAAAAGAGTAACCTATCAGCAGATTCGTACAAGCTTAGCCATTGGTATGAGTCAAGTCCACAAAATCCTCCATGAACATTTAGCGGTGAGGAAGCTTTGTGCCCGGTGGATACCTCATAATTTGACAGAAGCCCAAAAAGTCCGTCGTGTTGATTGGTGCCGTGAAATGGGTCAAAGATTCAACGGAGGTGACTCAAATGCTGTGTTCGACGTAGTTACGGGTGACGAAAGCTGGATTTACTGTTATGATCCTGAAACTAAAAGACAGTCTGCTGAGTGGGTGTTTCCTTCCGAGGAGTTGCCTACTAAAGTGAAGAGAGGTCGAAGTGTGGGAAAAAAGATGGTGGCCTCGTTCTTCGGAAGGACTGGTCATTACGCAACAATTATTTTAGAGGATCAAAAAACAGTTACTGCGAAGTGGTACACTAACAATTGTTTACCACTTGTCTTGGAAAAAGTTCGAGAAAAACGGCCTCGCAGTAGGATCCTGCTTCACCACGACAACGCCTCATCGCACACCGCCAAGCAAACGATCGACTATTTGGCGACGGCAAACGTGGAATTACTGGGTCACCCACCTTATAGCCCCGACCTTGCACCTTGTGATTTTTATTTATTCCCAAAAATTAAAGAAAAACTTCGAGGAAAACGTTTTATGGACGCCGACGAAGCAGTGGCTGCGTTTCAAAAGGCCGTCGAAGAGACCCCTAAGGACGAGTGGGCAAAGTGCTTTTCTCAGTGGTTCTATCGAATGCAGCGATGTATTGATGTGAAGGGAGGCTATTTTGAAAAGATATAATAAAAGTAATAAGTTGCTTGATTGCTCAGTTTTTGATTTTCTAAGAACTTTCAGTTTGACCCTCGTATTTTCGATTCCTGAGCTATAACCACGAACTTCGGAATTCGAAAATATTCGGGTATCTCTATCTCTATCGCACTAACCATACTCGAGTGACAGGGATGCAAATATATGAACATTGAGTATCGGTTTTCGTGGTAGCGCCGCAGGTACTTTGGCTGAATGCGCCGAGCGCGTGCCATTGTCATTCAAAAAAAACAAATTCGTGTTAATTATTATTGTTCAAATTTGTTGATTTCATTTATTGAAATTACGACATAAAACAACATTTGCGCATATAAGTTCTCATATCAGAATCGAATATTTTTTTATGGTTTATATTTTAGCATTTGTCTCGTAAAGGTCTATCGTAGATGGGATTTAAATTATTAATAAGTGAAAGGCAAAGCAATTCCGCCATTTTGACGAAAATTTGACGGTTCTTATAGCTGACAGTTGGAGCAGCGTTTGATTACAATAAAAAAATGAAAAATTAAATGAAGTCGTATATTTCGGAAAATTAATTAACTGTCGCAGTCGGATAAAAACTATCCTAAGTTGCAGCTAGAATAATAATGTACCTATATAAAATGTTTCATATTTTTCCGTTCATGGGATGCTGAGAACATTCGAACCGCGCAAAGCTTAGTTTCAAACTGGCTGATTCTTTTTTTAATTTAGAGATTTATTATAAGTGGAGATAAATAAGTATGTATATCATCGTCAAGTTCCCATAGTACAAGCTTTGCTTAGTTTGGGACTAGGTCGGCTTGTGTAAGATTGTCCCCCAATATTATTATTATATATTACTATTATGTCACGGAGACATTTGAGGTGGAATCTGTCGAGTGTGCGAACGTGCTTGCGGTAGAGGACCCATGTCTCGGATGAGTAGAAAAGATTCGGCAGCACGACAGCCATATAGACACTTATTTTGGTGTAGAGTCAAGAGAGAGAGTTTTGGTCATGACACCGAAAGACTTGGGCCGCAGCCGCAGCTCCTATTCTGCCATTTATTTCTGATTCTAGTTTGCACTTAGATGTAATTGTGCTGCCAAGGTATTTAAATTTCGCCACCTGCGTCAGAATTTCTCCACCAATACTCACACCAGTATTAGGCGCGTTGGGAGCGACGTCCATGTTGGTCATGGTTTCTGTCTTTTTCACATTTATTTTAAGGCCAAATTTAGTGCATCGTTGAGATTCGACATAAAGCTTTGAAGGCCTTCCGCAGTATTCAAGACAAAGCACATATCGTCCGCGTACATTATCTCGGTCATAAGTGCATAAGACACTTTAGTACGGGATTCGAACTTTGCGATGTTGAATAGTCCTCCATCCATGCGGAAACGAATACTTATACCCTCTGACAAACTCTTCAAAGACTCTCGGACGACGACAGCAAAGTACAGCGCAAAGAGAGTTGGTGCAAGGACACACACCTTATTGCTTAACCCCACAGGTAACAGGAAAAAGCGCTGATTGTTCGCCGTTGATAGAAATGCAGCACTCCATGTCATCATGAAGAAGCCGTAGTAATTTCACGAATTTATCAGGGCATCCCATTCCCAACTTAGACAATATTAACCAAAGGGCTTCACGAGAGACGCTGTCAAACGCCTTTTCAAGATCAACAAAACAAAGAAACGTAGGTTGATTCTGCTCTTGGCTCTTCTCAAGCAGCTGACGGACTGAGAAGATGGCTTCGCAGGTCCCTCGATCTGGTCGGAAGCCAAATTGAGTTTCACAGTTTCAGGCAAAATTGATTCCGATAGAGGCAGCAGACGATTTAAGAGAATTCTGGCAAATACTTTTCCCGGAGTAGATAGCAAAGATATGCCACGGTAAGAATTACAGTCGGAACGGTTGCCTTTATTTTTGTACAGTGACCAGATGCGGGAGACTTTAAATCATTCTGGCACTTGTTCCTCATCCCACATACGTACAAACAACTTCCACATGATGTTATGTAGGTTTTCGCCTCCGTATTTCAGTAATTCTCCGCAGATGTTAAAAAAATATATAATACATATCGAAACAGGTCACACATAAATAAGTGGTATGGTCATGCAAGTTAGCAACAAAATACACCGATAGATGGCGCTGTACCCGTTACGAAATTTGTACTTTACATAGAACCCTCGGTGTGAGAGTTGAGAGTCAGACTTATACTCCGGTTTTTATACCACGATGGTGGTAAACGAATGGCGATGTTTGATGGTAAACAGGCGCCGTAGCCTATGAACACTTGCGCCTCCAGAGGAGTAATAATCGTGTTACCGACGCTTTACTTATTGCTTTTAGGATACTTTTTGTTGATAGCGAGTGACAGAAGTAGGCACATGTGGCACTTATTCTGAATCAACGAATCTTAATTACTTAATGAACTTTCAAATGTCTAATGACAGTATTCTATATCTAGAGGTTAATGAAAGCCACGAAGAACGGCTATAGGTAGATCTAAAATTAGGCCAGGAATAGGGTTACCAGACTTGAGCATTTTTCATAACATGTCAGTTTAGTCAGGAATTTGGTTCTTTTGCCAGGACTGCGGTCTGCGACCATTAATATACAAACATACTTATCTTCTTCCAAAGGAAAATTCGCCATGGCCTTTAGCCGCAGTTTTTACGGCTTGGTTGAACAAGTTTGTCTACAAATTTCACACCTTATATATATTTTTTCCGGTGGAATTTGTATTAAAATACACATACACATAAACATATATACATCCTGAACACTCCGTTTGAAACCACACTGAAAATTCCGTAAAAAACATTATTTATTAATAAACACGGCAATAATATAATGTAAGTCACAAAGACGTGAAAAAGTAACAGTCAGAAGGTAGCTAACCAGTTGTATAGACAGTTGAAGGGACGTGGTACAGTCTCTTTACACTTCGCCATACGAAATGACAGTTTAGCCATTATTTTTTCAGGAAAGTCTATAACGTGGTCTAGTACAAAACATTTTGTACTGAGTTGCAAAGAGAATATAAATAAGAGACGGGACTTCGAACTAGGTTTTGGATGACAGTGACATTGTCATTTGATTTTGACATGACAACTCATTCGAACTTTAGCTAGTTTGAAATACCACAATACCAATAAAAATAAACGCTAGTACGGAAGTAGACTTACCAACCTAACGAACGAGGACGATAGTAGGGTACTGTAGTACTTAACGTTATCGATATCGATAATATTAGAACCCAACGTTATCGATATCGATAAATTATGATTAGGGACGTCGTTGAGCTCACTGCATGAACAGAAATTTCCTTTACAAAATCTAAAACTAATCTGATTTAGGTATGAAATAATAAAAGGAGAACAAATATTTCATACAGTTTATTTCACACTTATTTCCAAATCACAGTATATTTACAAAAATTCACCAATCTGTGTTGCGGGTCGCAATGAATTCTTCTCGAACTAAGAAACCTCGCGCTTGTAGTTTTTTCCAAGTACCAACCGTTGTTTATCATAAGTAAATCAACATTGGCGCTTGATATTTCGTTATTAATACTTACTCGTACGTGTTTTATTTTAAGATAATTATTAATTTTATTTCGTCAAAAGCATTGTTTGTTTGACACACACATGTTTTCTCGTGAAGTTATAATATCCATGGTAACCGGCCAAAGACACCATGACAAAATGACAGACAGAGAAAGAACGGAAGTAGGAGATAGCATGAGTCCGCCATAGCAATAGCACAGATAGAAAACTTGTCACTTGTCAGACCTTGTTAGATTTGATCTGAATTTGAGCAGTTGGACGTCATTCATATTTTTGTTCCTAACTAGGAACAAAAATATGCAACTGCGCTACACTGCACTGCTGAGTTGCGTCAGACTGTGCCAGACAGCGCGCGACTAAATGGTGCCTTTTGTCAGGGGTCAGAGCGTACTAAATAAAATGTCTGTTTGTCAACCCTAGCGAAGACATGACAAACTGAATGGCCGCGTGTTCATAACCAGTACAATCCAGTATTCATGAATCGAATTGTTGAAGAGGCCGCGTATTAAATGACTGTCTACTTAGGATTTTAATTTCCCACACTAATGAGTTTGATGATTTGACGACTGCTTCTAATTTAATAGGCATAATTTACCTACAATTTTTTTTTCATAAGCTTCAAGGCCATATGCCGCCTTATATTTACCTACCTAAGGTAAGAAGTTAACGTATCGAGATCCATCCGACATAAGTATTGACATGTGCGTAGAGGGATTAGATACGCGGAGTGGAATATATCTAATCTCCCTCTTGAAAAAGAGAGTCTAACTGAACATACCTAGTGGAAAACACATGGTGCATATTATATCATTATAATGGCCTCAATATGTCATAAGTTACAATTGTGAATTTATGACTTGATTTATATTTACCTTGAATGAAGTGGGTGACATATTAACAGTAGAATCTAGTAGTAGGTAAAAATGTGCTTAATTAATAAGCGGAGTAACCGATGCATCCAAATGGATGGCGGTAATAGTTTTTACCACATTAACGAATGCGTCACGTAGATTCTGCTTGGTCGTGGCAAAGATGTGGTTAGATCGGCCAGCGGATTCACGACGACTGCATTTGGCTTGGCGATGGCGCCGTGGCGTGGTTGAAAGAGATCCCTAACAGGGATAAGTCCTCCTTTGTACTCGTATAACCTGTAGGTATTGTCTGTATTTTTGCGTGTCTTGGACTATAAAGGATTAACATACACCTACATAAATCGCGTGGCCTATGTCCAGCAGTGGACGTCTTTCGGCTGATATGATGATGATAATGATGACATAAGTCGCGGGCAAGTAACTTGCCTTTTTTATACTACGACGGTGGCAAACAAGTATAAGGTCTGACTGATGATAAGCAAACACCACAGCCTATGGACGCTTTCGATTCCAGCAAAATCACTAGCGCGTTGCCGCCCCTTTACTGATTTGAGGATTCGTTGTGTTGCTAGTAGCTATACCCTAATATGTAATTAGATTCCATCAAATCTACCAAGAAATACATTTCTTGGTAGATTTGATAGAATCTAATTACATATTAGGTTTTACACAGACGCAAGCGGGTCCCTCAGTCTCAACACAGAACATCCTCGGGAGATCTGGCGACGTTACTCACCGCCAGGAACACAACCTCAGAGCATAGAATACTAGAGAGAGGACAAGCCGCCGGCGGCCGTGTCGCAGCTGTATGCTCAATGGGCATACTCTGCCTATGCTCGCGTGCTGATCGCAGAGAATATTACGTTTTTTCCCAAAATGCCTGATATGATGCGCGTTTATTGTCAAATTTATAAGCGTGTAGGTATACAAGTGTGTGTGTTTTAGATGTCTGCGTGCTTTGTCTTGTCAATTACTTGGGCGTTGTGTAGGTTAATGTACTTGCGACAGGCGTAGTCTATACAAATCGGCCGGCATGTCCGATCTCCTTATATTCATACATCTGTGAACACAACACTACAGAGCAAGTTGACGACCGGTTAACCTAGTAGTGGGTACTTGGCCCATGGCAAGGTGTGGTTCCGAATGACGCAGGTGATGACCGGACATGGCTGTATCGGTCATTACCTGCACAGAATTGGAAGAGAGGAAAGCCCTGCCTGCCATGAGTGCGGCGCAGAGGATGACTCGGCCCAGCACACTCTGGAGTGTTGCAGGTGCAGCAGGTGGGCCGAGGAGCGCCGCACTATGGTAACAGCCCTCAATGTGGATGATCTCTCGCTGCACAGTGTCGTGGCGGCCATGCTGGGCAGCGAGAGATCGTGGGAAGCGGTGGCCTCGTTTTGCGAAACAGTCATCTCGCAGAAGGAGGCCGCGGAGAGGGAGCGAGAAGACAGTGCAGACGCGCTCCCGCTGCGGCGCAGGCGGCGGGGTAGAAGACGCGCGCGGTTTGCGGCCGCTGGTCGCGTCCTCCCCCAGTAGAGCCAGTGGGTAGGGGACCCACACTGCACGGCTCTACATTGTGGAGTGGGAGGGTCAAGCCTCCCCTTTCTTTTGCGCGGGTGTCCTGGTTAGCCAGGGCCGCCGGGGGACGTCGTGGTGAAATGTTCGCGATCCCATGGCGCCCCCTTAACGGGAATGCGGGAGACGCCGGTGTGTTTTTAGTGGGTATGCTCCTCCAGTCACCATCAGTCGGATGGCGGCGGGAGGAGAGAGTCCCACATAACCCCCAAATAACATTCCCCTGGGCCGGGGGTATGCGTAAAGCATTTTCAAAAAAAGTAGGGGGTACTTAGTGACGCTGCCTATGAAGCTGAAGGTCCTGGGTTCGAGTCCCGGTAAGGGCAAATATTTGTGTGACGAGCATGAATATTTTTTTCTGAGTCTTGGATGTTTTCTGTGTATTTAAATATTTATATCTATTAAATATATTGTCGTCTAGTGCCCATAACACAAGCCTTAATTGTGCTTACTATGGGACTAGTTCGGTGTGTGTAAGATAGTCCCTTAACATTAAAAACCGGCCAAGTGCGAGTTGGACTCGCGCACGAAGGGTTCCGTACCATTATCTATAAAAACGGCAAAAAAATCACGTTAGTTGTATGGGAGCCCCCTTAAAAAAAATATATTTTGTTTTTAGTATTTATTGTTATAGCGGCAACAGAAATACATAATCTGTGGAAATTTCAACTCTCTAGCTATCACGGTTCTTGAGATACAGCCTGGTGACATACAGACGGACGGACGGACGGACGGACAGCGAAGTCTTAGTAATAGGGTCCCGTTCTACTCTTTGAGTACGGAACCCTAAAAAAAGTAGAAGCGTCATTATAGCTCCCCCAGTTGGACTGCTCCAAAGTATGAGTGCGATGTCATTCCGCTGTGACACAGAATAGTATAATAGTATTATATGCTCTTGAAGAAATATTGCCTTAAAAAAACTATATCACTCATTTTCTTGTTGCAGAAACTACCCTATCCAAAGGCCGTCGGTTTCATAGTAACCAACGAGCTATGCGAAAGATTCTCTTTTTATGGGATGAAAGGTAAGTAATGGTTTGTATCAATATAAACTCTACCACGAAATATAATTTAAGTAAATGGATAGTGGATTTGGATACGCAACCGATTATATAATATGGAGTTGTACAAGTCGTCTTTATGTTTTTGTCACCTATCAGCAGAATGGTTCGTGCCTTAGTTAGGGTGACCAGATGTCAGGAATTTTCCTCACATGTCAGGAATTTTAGACATGTCAGGAATGCGGCCGGAAAAGAGAAATGTCAGGAATTTTCGGCAAATAAATGAAACAATAAAAATTTACACACTATAAACTTTTAATTTTAATCACAATAACAAAAAAGCGGCCAAGTGCGAGTCGGACTCGCACATGAAGGGTTCCGTTAAATAAATTGCTTTCTACGATTTATGACGTATTAAAAAAAAACTACTTACTAGATCTCGTTCAAACCAATTTTCGTTGGAAGTTTGCATGGTAATGTACATTATATATTTTTTTTAGTTTTATCATTCTCTTATTTTAGAAGTTACAGGGGGGGGGGGAGGGGACACACACATTTTACCACTTTGGAAGTGTCTCTCGCGCAAACTCTTCAGTTTAGAAAAAAATTATGTTAGAAACCTCAATATCATTTTTGAAGACATAGCCACACATATTGGTTTGATGAAAAAAAATTTTTTGAGTTTCAGTTCTTAGTATGGGGAACCCCAAAATTAATTGTTTTTTTTTCTATTTTTGTGTGAAAATCTTAATGCGGTTCACAGAATACATCTACTTACCAAGTTTCAACAGTATAGCTCTTATGGTTTCGGAAAAAAGTGGCTGTGACATACGGACGGACAGACAGACAGACAGACAGACAGACAGACATGACGAATCTATAAGGGTTCCGTTTTTTGCCATTTGGCTACGGAACCTTACAAAGGTAAAGCCACAAGTACTTTGGAGTTTCATACATTGTAACTTATAAATAATCGTAATTATCTTCTCTGCGTCAAGCTTGTGTCAGGAATTTTGGCCGAAAATCAGGAATTTTGTCAGGACTTTTGATATTTGTATCTGGTAACCCTAACCAACTTGGTGGGCACTGTAAATGCGTGCAGTTACAGCTATGCTATTCTGTTACTTGTTTTTATCTAACCTCACCCGTCATCCCTAGTATATTTTGACGCCGCGATTCGTAGTAACTAAGCGCAATTAGAGGTCCTAGTTTACACTGGTTTCGTTTGAGGTGTGATGAGGATGCTACACGCGTTCTCGAAACAAAAAAAGGAACTTGACATACAGACGAACAAAACGTTTACACATGGAACGTGTCATGGTACCTGCATGAGTCGATGTAGACATATAGGTACTCACTTACTGATGTCCCCAGTCTTAATCTTTATCTATCTTATCACCGGCAGTTAAGACATGTTTATGCGTTATATAACCTACTAAAAACTACTTCCAGTCAAAGTTATATATACATTCCATGCCATAATTTCGCCATCGAAGTTAATCACTTTATCTTTAATAAACTGGGCCATTGTCTGATTTAGGTTCACGTCTCTTCGATGGACATTGCGATAGTTAAGGGCTAATAAAGCCTAATTTTTGGTTGAACTCTGAATACGCATAAACAGCGTCGCCTCTTCTATAATTGTACGGGATAATAACATATTAGGGTAACCATAAGCCCTTAACTATTGACCACCGAAAAGACGATTTTTGTTTTTCGGACTGACAATGACCCAAGTAGGTACCTCACTACTAATTTATATGAAATACTACAATATTGCGTTTAAGATTTAGTAAATGCAAGGCTTTGTTATCAAGTCTAGTTTAATCAGATTATCATCAAGTGCCTTAGCATTGTAACACTTTTATGGAAGTAAATGTATTAAGTACTTGAGGGAACTGAAAGAGCAGTATCTCACAGTATTGTGTTTTACGGTTATTGATCTATAGTTATGCGACATAAGTTCATTATAATTGATTTAAAGGCTGTTAATGTGATTCCCCGACTCAAGAGTAAATTATAGATAATGTATATTATTTAACTGCAGGTACCTAATACCTGTATACTACCTACATATATTTAATTGTATACCTACTGTTTGTTACGGACGTTACGGTTGACTTAGGTATACCACATAAGAAGCAATCAATTACTTTGATATATATGTGCACTCTGCATTGTTCGGTGGTAGCCTTGCATAGAGATGGTAATCAATATTAATATGATTCAAACAAACCTGTTTTACCCGTGTTCTTGTGACACGTGGATGGCATGGGCTGTGTAATGCGAAAAGAGCTAGCCTTAAATCCATTTCTCGTGGTATTTAGTTTTTTACAAAGGGCCATAAAAGTTTCAATACCAACTCATACTCAGATAGGTAAAGTTATTCTTATTTAACACAAGTGAACCTAAAACTAAAGGCAAATTGAAGTCCTAGGATAAAAATAAAAGAATAGGATATACTGATAAGGTAAAGTAGCACAGTACCTACCTAAATATAATCACTCTAATTGAGAGCGATGCCATTCATAGTGATTCAAAGTGGCTCAAAGTGACATGGCTTAACTTCGAATGAAGAAAAATCCTCTTAGTTCCAATTCCCATACTTATTGCTTTGATATAAAGTGCCCATGCCATGTACAAGTACAGCGTCGAGTACCTACTCGGACGTTTACCTTATATATAACGTGGATGGCTCATTCTTATTTCAAATAAGTATTTACTAATAAAATGTATGTTCACTCCTACTCTTACTTAATCAAGTCACATATTTAAATTACTGTTTTACACGGGTCTAACGCGATATTTATTTACAACCGTTTATATTTATTTATGACCGGTGCAACCCGTGTCGAAACGTCAGAAATAAAGGTAAATAAATATCACGTTAGAAAGTAAGTTAAAGTGTTAATCAAGTCTTTCTGCAAATATCAAAATATTTTTTAATAAAGACATTTGACAGAATCTTAATAAATATTGCCAAGTAATTAGGTATGCTATAGTTTGATGAAAACTTCTTTTAGCCAAACATAAGTATCTATCCGTAGTAAAGTATTAATATACGTACAGTTGAGGTCAAACATATCTTTACAATTGAGTGTTACAAAAATTTCTTTACATTTAAATAAGTTTACACACTACATGACAAAAACATGCAACGCACATTAAATACAATTTCATCTTTTCACTTAAAGGATGACTCTGTCAGTCATCCTTAATGCACCAAAGTTCAGTTTACCATCTGTCTTCCATAGAACCATTTTCATAATAGGGTTACATTGCATGTTACAAAATAAGATTTAAGGTGGTTCGATTGCCATACAAAACGTTACTTGACATTCGCAGGCCAAAGGCGTGATATTTTAAGAAACTTATGTAACAAACTTTCATAAATTGGCTTCACATTTGCGCCAAATTCCCCCTTTCCTAGAATAAACTTGTATAAACTAGATTAATTTGAGAAATTGGTTTGGGACGTGGTATTTTGGGAAAACTATTTTTCTCAAATAAATCTAAAGGGGGAATTTGGCGCAAATGGGAGGCCAATTGATGAAAGTTTGTTACATAAGTTTCTTTAAATATCACGCCGTTAGCCTGCGAATGTCAAATAACGCTTTGTATGGCAATCGAACCACCTTAAATGTACCTAAAGATATTTTTGTAACACTCAATTGTAAAGATATCTTTGACCTCGACTGTACATAAATAAGGACATCAATATCTGAGCTATAACCACGAACTTCGAATCTCGAACTTCGTACATCACCGTCTCTATCGCACTTATGGTTTATAGTACTCGAGCGACCGAAACGGAGATATACGAAGTTCGAGATCCGAAGTTCGTGGTAGCGCCGCTGTAGGTATGCTTCTTTATGAGATTAACAATAGAGTCCTGTACAGATATTTATGTCCTTACTTATGTACGAATAGTAATACCCCGAATACCACTGACTGTAGGTACCTATATAATTTATACCTAAAGTACCTTTAAGAGGATTGTGAACCTGGAAATTTTCATACAAAAAGCGATAACGTTTTTCACCCCGGAAACATTGTTCGATTTTTATAATTTTTGAACATGTTGTAGATATAATGAAAAACTAGGTCTGTACGTTTTGATTTATAAGAAATATTGCTTACGTTATAAGTTATTAGCATCTAAAAATCTGTATTTTTGACTTAAAAACTTTGTCTACCGTTTTTTTTTTTAATTAATCTAAACTGATTTATTAAAAAATGAAAACGTACAGACATAGATTAAAGTGTGCTCAATCTAATTATACCAAAATTGTTTCATTTCATAAAGGTTTAGGGGGGTAAAAACGTTATCACCCGAAACAATATTTCAACAAAAAATCGTAGGCAAGCTGCAGGTCTGGTAACTCTCTCTATCTCACGATACGGGTGAGGCACAGAGCGGTGTGAAAGATAGCATTTTTTTAAAATACCTACTCGCGCTGCGTATGGACACTTCACAATCCTCTTAACATTTCTATCTCCGCGGCACTCGCGACTGGCGCATTGCGCAGTTGACTATTTTTAAGTTTATGGTAAGTATTGTTTCAAATCGTTTCGTTTGTTTGTATGGATTTGTTTTACTTACTGCTTTTTGTTATTTCATCTATCTACAGTATCTACAGTGTGAAGTATTGTGTAGTAGGTAGGTAGGTGTATTGTACTGCACTTTATTGCTCAAAATAGAATAGGAAACGACATATTTAATGCACAAAGGATACCTACATACAAAGTAGTTATGCAACGACGAAAGTAAAAAAAATATTAAAATTTCAATGTCACTTACTTACTAGTCCCCCGCGGCTATGAAGTCAATCCTGACACATTGCGCAACTATGAAGTTTCTGAATAATGACAATGTCAACCATAGGAAAAAATTACATATTCAACCCTAGAGGCATGTCTCAGGATTGACTTCATAGCCGCGGGAGACTATAGATGACTTGGTTACCTATTCAAAAGAGTTCGGACAGGGTGTCCGGTAAATAATGGACAACCTTCTAACCACGAATAGGGCACCTTAGACTGGTCCAGAAAATCGAATTTGAGGTTTAGTAAAAGTCCCCTGGTTTTCGAGATATTCGCACTTTTCGAAGAGCGAATTGTACCAAAACAAGGGTGTTTAAAAGTGAGCATTTATAGCAACATATTTATTTGTAAAGATGTAAATGGCATGTGTTATACCATTTAAGAATCAGTATTAGATAACCTATTTTTCAGGAAGTTGGCCACTCTGGTCCTCATACATTTTTTTTTCACCACAAGCAATCAAACTTGTAGAACATTTTAAAGAAAAATGTGATTTTATTAATTAAGACCTAATTAAACAGAAATCGGTCTGGCCACCATAAAACTCTAATACACGTTCATTAGCATAAATGTTAGAAAATATTTCCGAGAATTATTAACGTCCAGGTCATTAAAGTGAAATAAGGTGCAAGTGGTGCAAGTAGTGCACCTTATTGCACTTTAATGACCTGGACTTTAATAATTCTCGAAAATATTTCTAACAGTGATGCTAATGAACGTGTATTAGAGTTTTATGGTGGCATAGTAGGTAGTAGGCATCTAAGCATTAGGGTTTAGGGTTTCTGCTCGAGCCTTCTCGAACTCGAGAAATTTCGCTCAATTCGAGACGAGAAAAAAATGACCGAGACTCGAGAATTCTCGAGTTCCGAAGGCAGGCGTGACGTGCGACTATTTTTCCCCCAAAATCCCAAGTGACAGAGAAGTTTAATAAGAAAATAATCAACTGGGAAACGAAAATCCAATCTCGAGAGTTTATTCCAAGCGCTGTTTTCAGCTGAACAAAATATGTCAAAAATCGATTCGAATCGAAAAGACGAGTCGATTGAAATAAGTTTGTTAATTATTTAAAAGGTTAACATCGCTTCTAGACTTCTAGAAAAGGTCTAGGTGTACCCAGTCAAAAACAAATATGTAACTCAGTGATTTGTAGAAATTATCTCAATCAAAACTAATACATACCTATGATAATATGTATGACTGACTGATTTAAGACGGAATAAATTGACTATTCTGTTATTGGAGTTTATAATTAGTGATAGTAGTTGCAGATTGATATCGTGAGTATAAAGAAACTCGATTTTACAATCGACTAAACCCTAGGAGAGGTTTAGTCTGGGAGCGTAAATTGTTTTTTTTTTTTATATCATCTTATCAGTTAATCATCCTAAATATTTAAAATAATAGATAACAATACAAAGAGCTAAAATATTTTAGTAATTATCCTAGCTAGAATTTGATTAGCCCACATATTCAAAAAAAAAACTTCTTGACAGATTGATGGTTATTTTTAAGTTTGTTTTATTTATCAAGTGTATATTCGGTTATAATAATCTATCCAAAAGCTGGTTACTCATGTACAGTAAAGTGTATACTACCTAATCCTTTTAGTTTTACTAAGCTCAGTCTTGAAATAGGATAAGGGCAAGGAAATTATGACTCAGTTTTGATTATTCTGTAACAAGAATCAATTTTTTGTTCCTTTCCTTGCCTAAATGAGACGCACGAAATACTAAAAATTAATGACAATAGTGCATACAATTTCAACAAATTTGAACTGTTTTTATAAAACAACTCGGAACTCGAGAAAACTCGAGAAATTGGCCTCGAGAATTCTTGAAACTCGAGAAATTAAAATGTCGAGAAATCAGAAACCCTAATTAGGTTTTTACAATAATAGTATAAACATTAAAATATAAAACTATACCTACATACAAAAAGTAATATGATTATAAAAACCTAACCTAGGATGCTGCTGGCAGCGAGGCGGGGACTAAGCTACCGGTCGTCAGGGTGGGCGATGGGAAATAACTTTAAAAGATCTCTTATTTTTCTTTACTTAATCGTAGGTACAATGACCCCACGCTAGAGTTTCAGTTCTATTTTGTAAAATGCATCGTTTTTTATCCTTTCCGCATATATTTTTCCTTTTTATTTAAGTGTGCTTATCACTAATGAAATTATACCCTACATTGCCTACATATCACCGCCTCGTCCAATTTTATAGGCCTAAGTAAAAGCCGCCTTTGGATCCATTATTAGCAAACATCGGATCGGCGGGGGCAAAAATGTACCAGCGCTAGTGATTAATTAAAAATCGACTAAGTTTATCGACATCGATAAAAAGCAAATTTTAACCATCAAATAGTGTTAGAGAAACACGTAGGCATTTCAACTTTAAAAACATTAAATGATTTGGTATCCGAAAAAGAAATAGAACTGAGTCGTACAGAAGAAATTCATCAACACTATACATTGTTTGAATTTGCTCCAATTTCTACAGTTGACCTAGAAATGTCATTTAGTTGGCCTTATGATATTCTCGCCCAGGCGACGAAGATTAAAGTTTGAAAATGTGGAAAAACATTGATCGTAGGTATATTATGAAAATTATATAAAATATTCAAAAAGTACTACAGTAAAGTAAGTAAAGTTTATTTTTGTGTAGATATTTAGTTTACTTCTTAATTCAAATTCTTAATAACACAACGGTTGTACGTCATTTCTATCGATACCAACGAATAAAATTAGTTTACGTGTCCTCGCACTATTAAACGTCATTACAGATTTGCCCCCGTCAATCCGGTATTTGATTATTAGGATTCGGATGTATACTGCGTATTTTTTTCATTTAGAATACGAAAAAACTAAACAAAAGCTAAAAACGCTTAAAACATTTTCTGAATCAGTCAGATCGTATATTTAGAATTACAAGTTTTTGTGTTTGCAAATTTTTTTACTTTTCATTTGAAGGGTCGAAATGCATTACTTTAAACCTGCTAATTAAATAAAAAATTACTTTCAGAGTATGAGAAACGAAAAATATGAACGTTTAAACAAAGTGATATGCTCTATTTGTAATCACGTAACTATTACGTTTGTACTGACCGTAGTGATCCGGTACATGTAGATAAAGATACGTCTGCAACACAATTGGGTACCTATTACCACGTGTCTTACCATAGTCGGTCCCTCCCCCTTGAAATGCTCCGTTTGTAATAACGTAACTGTTACGTTTCTAAAGTCAAACTGGGGTACAGCGACAACGGCGCGACTGTAATATAATATACCTAGTTCCCTCACTCCCCCTTGAAATGCTCCGTTTGTAATGACGTAACTGTTACGTTTCTAAAGTCAAACTAGAGTACAGCGACAACGGCGCGACTGTAATATAATATACCACGTATTCACCTAGTTCCCTCACTCCCCCTTGAAATGCTCCGTTTGTAATGACGTAACTTGTTACGTTTGTAGCGATCCTCTCGCTCTACCTCCGCGACAAGCTGGGGTACAGCGACAACGGCGCGACGATCATCTACCACGTGTTCACCATGTTTGCCTACTTCTTCCCACTGCTGGGCGCCATGATCGCAGACGGGTGGCTGGGCCGATTCAGGTATCCATACTTCCTTACTAATATCATATATATGTAATGGTTGTCCGTCACCTTCTTACGCTTAAACTGGTAGAACTCGGAGAAGGATATAGAATTAATTTTATCCCGGACATCGTCTTCTAAGGGGGTGAAATCGGGGTGGAAGTTTATACTATATTGCATGCGATTAATGAATTATATTGTGTAAATGGGCATTTTCAATAATTCGTGGACCCAATTCGCATAATTTGTTAAACAAAAGTTAACTCAGTGTCAGTTTTGTAACGACAATTAAGTATTTAGTTTGTATAAAAAATTACTTTTTCTTTTCAATATATAAATCATATGCATATAGACCTTATTTAAATGCGAAAAAAGTTCAGTTTGACATCATTTGTATGCTTAACTTTCGTTACAAAACTGACACTGAGTTAATTTTTATTTAACAACTCACGCTAATTGAGTGCACGAATTTAAAAAAATGCTCAAATGGGAAATTATATTTTCTTGAAGTTCCTCTCAAACTCTATATAAGCATTACTATTTTCAGAGATGAGTAAACTTCTTTGGGAAGAACGAAATTAAGTATGAATGTTAGGTGAACATTGCGTATTTTTTTTATTATACTATGTTTAATGTTCTTTTTTTCAGAACAATATTGTACCTGTCCATGGTATATGCGTTAGGCAGTGTCCTGATATCGGTGACGGCGATGCCTCCAGTGCACATACCCCAGTTGTAAGTGATTCGGTTTGTTTTCGGACCGATTTAAATACATATTTACTACATGTATACATACACATTTACTACATGTATGTATACACAAATATGAGTGTTTACAACTTTACACTCACACTTTACAATGTTATTTATGTTTATTCAAATTACCAATAGTTCAGGAAATAATTCAGCTAATACCTAATACGAATATTACGAATGGAGTTAGTTATGTTTCTATTCACGCGAGAGTCGTCTATACCTACACTACTCTGCCTCTGTTGTTACAACGTTTCTCGTGCCATAGTGCATAGTGACCACTAAATTAAAATAAAACGCAAATTAAACAAGATTAATTGATTTTTTATTAATATTTATAATAGTGACCATGGTGGGTATAGGACAATGGAACTTTAAACTTATAGTTATAGCGTACTGTAGGTAACATCACACAAATGTAACCTTCACTAAACCAAATAAATAGGTACACATCCCGACCGTGCGCACGACTAGACGCTCTTATCATACATATTATACAAAGAACAGTATACAAGTGAAATGTATGTAAATATATCAATCCTTGCCTTCCTTGATTGTCAGTAATTATATGATGAGTGTAATTTGTAGGTATAAATATAACACAAATAACTAGTCGTACCTCGGTTAAATTCATGCGTCGGTCATCAACCGCGAACATTTAGGTACATGAGTACAACCAACCTACAATCTTCCTATTTTATTTATTTAATCGTATGGCAATTATTATTTTGCCCTTTGAGTTTGTCACTCTTTAGTACCACCCAGGGGACACGTGCAGGGTTGTGGTAGGTAGCTCCTGCGGACGCGAGTGACAGTTGTCCCCCCTTTGTCAAGTGAGTGGGCAACTCGACTGTTAGAGGTTCTTAAGCCGCCCGAAGGCCTCTAACTCGGCTTAACGACTACTGTCATAGACAGCAACCGGGATCAACTGCTTAGCGTGCCTTCCAAAGCACGGAAGCGCTCATTTATAGTAACCACTCAAACAGGCGGTCACCCATCCAAAGACTGACCCCTGCCGTCTTTGCTTGACCTGCGTTATCGTTTCCGATACGCAGGCGCCGCCGGGCTATGAACGCTTGTATGTAAATATATCAATCCTTGCCTTCCTTGATTGTCAGTAATTATATGATGAGTGTAATTTGTAGGTATAAATATAACACAAATAACTAGTCGTACCTCGGTTAAATTCATGCGTCGGTCATCAACCGCGAACATTTAGGTACATGAGTACAACCAACCTACAATCTTCCTATCATTAGCACTCTAACCACAAACTATAAAAACCACAAACTATAAAAACACACTAATTATATTTTTGTCCAATTTATTCAATTTTTATTGGTTTCATTACTGGGTCAAAGCAAGAATCTATCTTTACAATCACGAGTGAAACCTTACTAGCCGTTATTATAACAAAGCGAAGTAGCGTTAACAATAAGAATGATTTACTTACAGAGAATTCACAATAATCGCGTTGCTGCTAATAGCGTTCGGCACGGGCGGGATCAAGCCGTGCGTGTCCGCATTCGGTGGCGACCAGTTCAAGCTTCCCGAACAAGAGAAATACCTCGGGTACTTCTTCAGTCTGTTCTACGCCGCCATCAATGCTGGCAGCCTCGTTTCCACCTTCCTCACACCGATCCTGCGCGCTGATGTGCACTGCTTTGGGGATAACGACTGCTACTCGCTGGCCTTCGGGGTCCCCGGCATTCTTATGATCATTTCACTCGGTAAGTTTCCATCGGATATGTACGAGTAATGCATCGATACAACATTCTTATTTTAGTGTTGTCCGACCTAATATAAGATTAGAATTTATTCCGAGATAAGTTCATGCAAATTTGATGTTTAACCATAGGTTTAGTCCTTTTACTTTACACTACTACTTTGGTAGAGATTTGGTAAACTATACTTAACTTACAAGTCTTTTCACAAACTCCAAAATGTTATACCTACCAACCTACCAATTACTTACCGGATGCACTTCATATAAAATGCAAAATATATTATTGCATCCTCGGAGGAAAGAAAAGACATTCTCTTTATAGTTTGTTTATGACCCTTGAATGAGGCAATTTATACCAGTGATTATCGTCAGGAACGGAATACCTACCCAGGTAAACATATATTTACTCCCTGTATAACACTAGTGCTATCATTTGCCAATCATCATGAATTCATGACATCATACTTAATCGGCTGCATACTGGTTTATTTATACAGAATGAATGGTTCACAATAAACTGTTAAAATTGTAAAGGCTATACTATTGTATTTGTAGGCCATCTGAACATTTTTTTCTATGAAACCAAGAACGACATAAGTAAAAGTCGACTAGGTATGTTGGCGTAGGATAGTGAAGAAAAAGTCGCATAAAGGATGACTCCCGCTAGAACGGGCCGTACCCGGCCCGGGCCGTTTTCTAAGAAATACGACGGCGTTTTTGCGCGGCCGAGCCACGGACGAGGCTCGGAAGGGCCTCGGTGTCGGCGCGGCCCGGCCGTAGCTCGGCCGGGCTTGGGTATGGCTCAGCCGGGCTTGGGTATGGCTCGGCCGCGCAAAAACGCCGTCGTTTTTCTTAGAAAACGCCCGGGCCGGACATGGCCCGTTCTAGCGTGAGTCATCCTTAATTCCGGTTTAGCGTAAAATCACTCTTTCTACGCGATCCAACTGAATTGACCCGCGTATCTGCGAAATAAAACGGGTTGAGTTCAGGGGGCTGCTATTTACTAAACTGTTAAATTACTTTTTGAAGTAAAATTAAATAATATCTACGTAGGTACTGTAGGTATTTTCTCGGCTTGAAAACGGAATAAATATAAACTCAACTAAATAACGCAAAATTATACTGAATTAATGGGTTGTGTAGCTCTAGTGAAAAGGTAACGTTTTATGTGTATGTTTAGAAAATGTTTTAGATGTTTTATTCACTTATAAATCATTTACAAGTCTTCCTGTTATAAAATTTTTGGTTTAAGCTACTTGTATCATTCGAATTCGAATGTTATGGCGATGAGCCATGAACGGTAAAGTTTTTATTCCAGAGATAATACGACCTCGTTAAACAAAGCAATTTTTTGCAACGCAATGCCATTACAAAAAATTAAGACTTAAGTAGGTACTTTAGTTAATTCAACAAGAAATGTTGAAGTTTCTCTGGTCGGTTTTTCCCACAGATGTATGAATATAAGGAGATCGGACATGCCGGCCGATTTGTATAGAGTACGCCTGTCGCAAGTTCATTTACCCACACAACGCCCAAGTAATTGACAAGACAAAGCACGCACACATCTAAAACACACACACACTTGTATACCTACGCACTTACTGGACAATACAAGCGCATCATATCAGGCATTTTGGGAAAAAACGTAATATTCTCTGCGATCAGCACGCGTGCACAGTATGGCAGAGTATGCCCATTGAGCTAACAGATGCGACACGGCCCCCAGCGGCTTGTCCTCTCTCTAGTATTCTATGCTCTGAGGTTTTTCCATAAGTTACTTTTTGTATTGAAGGGGCAATGCCAACTTGGAACTCTTGGAAGGTTGGAAGTCGTATAAAATTGTTGATTTGGGCCTCTTAATTCGCTCTCGGGCGTTTAGGTAGGTACCGATATTCGTAATTGAAAAGTATAGCTTTTACAACGTGGTACATTTGATGTTTTAGGACGCAAATTGTCTGGAGGTATATTTTTTAATTGATGCATTATTTCTCTTTTCAGTAATCTTTGTTGCGGGTAGAAGACTATACGTCGTAAAAAATCCAGCAGGCAATATTATAGGACAAGTTGGGTCTTGCATTGGTGTAAGTATTTAGATATCTGAATGTTAATTGACTTATTTGTAACGATTTATCAGCGTGTGTCAAATTTGGCGCCGGCTAAGTGTTTCATACTTCATTATGCCCTAGCTGATTTACTTTACACACGAGTAAGTAGTGAGTGATCTCGGTCGAGTGCAGGTCGGATCGACCGAGTTCTCTATCCAAAAAAAAACCGGTCAAGTACGAGCCTGACTCGCACACCGAGGGTTCCGTACAAACTTTCATACACCATACCCATCAAGTCAGGACCCCATTCATTCTTGAACAATCAAACAGCTCATAGTAGAAGTTACCGTTGCAAAGCGCCTTCTGCATTTTGGTACTAACAACCCTAGTATGTTTGTTTATCAGAGATAGCTTTTTATCAACCGATTTCGATTATTTAATTTTTATTTGAAAGAATGGACTTTAACGATAATATGATAGGAATTTGAAAATGTAAAATTTAATACAAAAGTAAGTAAATTACAAATTTATTGAAGATATTATTTTTGATAAATAAAAAATAAATAAGCTAGATAGAGATATAGTTTTATTTTTCCTGTATTATTTATGTTACTATTAATCATATGTAATTATTTCAGAATTTTCGCTTTGTAAACTTCGGAGATAAGGGGGTGGGGGGGGTAATTTTTTCTACATTTTCCTTAAATAATCAAAATTTAAACACTGTAGAAAAAAAATAAAAATGGTTTTAGAAAGTGCAACTCAAGCCCTTTCATATGATACCCCATTTGATCTATTTACTAGACCTTGATTTTTTATTCCCCCTCATATTCGTCATTTAAACAGAAAATAAAAATGTTTAATTTTTTTCATTTTCCATACATTTGTCTTAACCCTTTTAATAGTTGTTCCAAATTTTCAAATTCATAGCTTAAGTAGTTCCTGAGATATTTAACGTTGTGACAGACGGACGGACGGACAGACGGACAGAGTCGCACCATAAGGGTTCCTTTTTTACCTTTTCTTTCGTGTAACCAATTTTGATATTTGCTGGGTTTTGTCGGTATAGACGATATAAAATATTAGGAAGGGTAGAGCGGGGTAAAGCCGTATAGCTAGGAATGTAAGTGTGTAGAACATTAGTTTAAAACATAAACCAATAAGTTTTTTATCATTCAAGAAATATTGACGTTACGTTCCTTATAATAGGCAGCGAAGTAAGACGTTCAGGTGCGGAGAGACGAGACACATATTGAAATTTCATGCAAAATTGGAGGCCAGGCCTGCAAGATGGTCTTTTTAGGGTTCCGTACTCAAAGAGTAAAACGGGACCCTATTACTAAGACTCCGCTGTCCGTCCGTCCGTCTGTCTGTCACCAGGCTGTATCTCACTGATACCGTGATAGTTCCAGCTGAAATTTTCACAGATGATGTATTTCTGTTGCCGCTATAACAACAAATACTAAAAACACAGAACAAAATAGTTTTTTATAGATAATGGTACAGAACCCTTCGTGCGCGAGTCCGACCTGCACTTGGCCGGTTTTTTTAATTTCCATTCCACATTTATTAGTGACACAGCATCACGGCGTTCAGCCATTAAAAAAACTATAAGCAATATTTGCATTCTGCGACTACGATTATTAAAAAAAAACAACAAGCGATGTTTGCTATATTTTGCAGAATTATTTATGTAGAATCGACATGAACATCACAAATAACACATTATTAACAAATTGCAATAATAAAAGATAAGCAATAATTTCATCTAAATATTAGCGGTAAAAATGTATACTCAAACCGCGTAGGTCTTTTTTAAATCATATTGGAGGAAAAATTAATAATTTTTAATTCTGTACCTAATTCTATTTTATTGGATTGTGTGTTGTTGATTTTGTTATTTAATACGAGCTCCGACGAAAACACTGACGAAGAAATAGTACCTGATATGTGTTAGTTATATTTTTTTTCTAAACTAGAACTTTCTCTAGAAACGAAAAGTTTGATTTCTCGGAGCTTTTTTAATTTATTTCATTGCATGTTTGAGAAAAGCACTATACATACCTCGGCGTGAAAAGGGGTTGCCAGCCTCGCCAGGCATCTGTAGTAATGTACTATTAAACACACTTTCTCGCAACGCGGCTCTTATAACGTCGTTTTTAGGCTCATAATCCAGGCTACTGAACACGGGTAGACAGGAATTCAGATCTCTCATTTTGTCTGCGGGTCGCACAACTAATTGCGCCTTGAGTGTGTATGTCACCAATATAAAAGACTTGTATCACTATGAACTTGAAATGACATAATAAAAGGTACGTTGTAAGAACCATTAAAATGTATATTTATGTGTGTAGCACGCCATAGTGAAGTCGGCTAAGAGCAAGGAAAAGCGCGAGCACTGGCTGGACTACGCGCAGGAAAAGTTCGGGCCCGCGCTCGTCGAGGACGTCAAGGGCCTGCTGCGGGTGCTGGTGCTGTTCACGCCCGTGCCCGTCTTCTGGGCCCTGTTCGACCAGCAGGTAGGCATGTTTACTGTCGGCTGAGAGCACGAACAAGTGCGAGCACTGGCTGGACTACGCGCAGGGCAAGTTCGGGCCCGCGCTCGTCGAGGACGTCAAGGGCCTGCTGCGGGTGCTGGTGCTGTTCACGCCCGTGCCCGTCTTCTGGGCCCTGTTCGACCAGCAGGTAGGCATGTTTACTGTCGGCTGAGAGCACGAACAAGTGCGAGCACTGGCTGGACTACGCGCAGGAAAAGTTCGGGCCCGCGCTCGTCGAGGACGTCAAGGGCCTGCTGCCGGTGCTGGTGCTGTTCACACCCGTGCCCGTCTTCTGGGCCCTGTTCGACCAGCAGGTAGGCATGTTTACTGTCGGCTGAGAGCACGAACAAGTGCGAGCACTGGCTGGACTACGCGCAGGGCAAGTTCGGGCCCGCGCTCGTCGAGGACGTCAAGGGCCTGCTGCGGGTGCTGGTGCTGTTCACGCCCGTGCCCGTCTTCTGGGCCGCCCTGTTTGACCAGCAGGTAGGCATGTTAACCGTCGGCTGAGAGCACGAACAAGCGCGAGCACTGGCTGGACTACGCGCAGGACAAGTTCGGGCCCGCGCTCGTCGAGGACGTCATCCAATGGCAAGGTAGACGAAAATGTACACCGCTTGGTGGCACTACGTAGATAATATTGTGTCGCTCCGTCATGTCAAAGACTTTATTTAATTTGTTTAGGGAAGTTAAAACACATCGGGCAGGAAAGTTATATCACCAAATATATAATTATTCGTCCTACAGGGCTCGAGATGGACGTTCCAAGCCGATAGGATGCGCCAGGACATCGGCAACTTCGAACTCAAAGCAGACCAAATGCAAGTGCTCAATCCCTTGCTTATATTAATCTTCATCCCTATCTTCCAAGTAGTAAGCATTGTTTTCTAAATTGTTCAGATAGTCACATTTTGTAACCTTCTTAATTCTCATCGCGTTTGTTATTTTAAGGCAATATACCCGTTCATGACGTGGTGCAGGCTCATAAGCAAACCTCTACATAAAATGATATGGGGAGGACTTTTAGCAGCAGGGGCCTTCGTCATCTCCGGTATTGTGGAGCTGAGCCTTCTGGTAGGTATATTGTATAATGTTTGATATTTACACACCTAAGTCATTATTAGCATAGGCATATTATAATCCGCAGTTGAACAAATTGCCATAAAAATACAATTTGTTTGCAGCCAACATATGGTACGCCAGTATCAGCTGGACTGGCACAACTAAGAGTGTACAATGGTTTCAATTGTAATTTAACATTGCATATTTTGGAGGATAATGCTGCGGGCGAATTCTTGATCCCATCACTAACTGCATACGAAAAACTGGATATTGCCACTGATGGCTTCATAGAACTCCCGTATGAATTACAAGGAAACACGAATACGCTATGTGCGAGTGTAAATTACAAAGGGACATTTAATTTGAAAGAAAAGACTGCCAACTCCTTCTTTGTTAGTAACGAGGGTGTTTATAATTTTACGGATGATAATGAGAAAGTGGTTGGTGGTGTAGCTGTAAGGTAAAGTATGCCGATTTAATTTTATTAGACTAACTAGTAATGCACTGTCAACACTTAACTTTTACTTATTACCTACAATGTTAACTTTTTACTTATACATACTACAATTCGTCGTGTGTTATATTACAAATATCATTTTTGTAGTGATTGTTAAAAATATCATCCCAAAATTTGAAAGCTTTCTTGTCAGGCCAAGGGTGTATTAATTTACTTTCTTTACCGATCAACATCAGGCTGTCGTCTTCCAAACTTATTGCCGGCCAATTGTACTTACTTGGTAGCAGCACTGGCGTTGGATCACCAAATTTTGCAAAATCGGCCCACCATCTTGCCAATTGTTTTATCATAATTTTATTAATATCATTGGTGGCATTTTTTAACTTCACATAAGATTCCCACATGGGCTCACATTTCAATAGGTAACATATTTCATCTCCGCTCGCTGCACCTTTGATTGGGATATTTGCTCCAGCTAGAGCAGTGCTTCTTGCCGCATTAAATGTTCCTACGAAATTAAATTTGTACATGAACATTTTGTTAGAGTTTAATTTCAACAGAGTCTTAATAAACTTGAACATCGGGTATTTATAAAGGTCACACGTATATCTTAAAAAATCGTTAATTGACGTTTCTGATATACCCTCCTTGAAATATTCGTTCTTTATCTTATTTGCAATTAGTTTATATCTTTTTGACGTATAATTGTAATGACAACCCTCAGAAAATGGCACCATGAATTTAAAGATACTGGAAAACATTTTCAAATAATCTGGGTTGTGAATAAAAGGTATTATTTCTGTAATGCTCTCTTGGCTATTATATCCTACAAGCATTGGTACATTAATTTTGAACTTTGGAGTACGTCGAAAAAAATCATCTGGATAGATCGTTATCAAAGACTTGTTTGATTTCGTCTCTATGGTAGGTGCGAATGGAACTAAGGGTCTCTGATAATTAATAACATCAATGGTTTTGTAAATATTTTGTGTTGCTGATGTAATTTTCTGAGTAGAAGCGCTTAATAGTTTCTTAACACCATTTTTAACCAGTTCCTGGGTTAATCTGTCAAGTTCTAGACCTGCATTATATGACATGAGCGAAGCTGAAAATAATCCCCCACTTTGTAGAATCATCTTTGAAAAGAGATTTCGTGACTTTGTGATCAGTAACCAGGACAAGAAGGTAGCTGCCGAGCCGCTGCCCATGACGGTCACTCTCTTTTTGTCGCCAGCAAAACTCTCTATATTCCTCCTTATCCATTTTAAAGCCATCACTATGTCTTTCAATCCCATGTTAGCGTGTGAACCAGTTTCGTTAATTTTTAAAAATCCGAGTGGTCCTATTCTGTGTGTAATGGTAACAAATAAAACATCATTGTCTATGAGAAAGTCGGGGCCATGCATATGACTTAAGCTTGAAGTAAATGCATACCCGTGAATCCATACTATAACAGGTTTTAAGTTATCTTTACTTGTTTCCGGTAGTTGTGGCGTATATATATTAAGATAGAGGCAGTCTTCGTTCCCGTACAGGGCGTGCTTGTGAACTATATGCAGTTGGGCGCATGCGCCATGGAACTCCAGCCTCGCGTCTAAGTAACCTTTCCATTTCTTCGGGGCAATGGGATCTTTGAACCTCAATTTTCTTATTGGGGGCTGAGCGTAAGGGACTCTATAGAAAGCGTAGAAATGTTTACTTTCGAATACCGTCCTAGCTTCTGTACCAACAATTCTTCCTTGTTTTACATTTACCAAGACATCGCGAGACGTAATTCGAGAAAATAACGAAAATAATAAGAAACACGACCCTCCACGCATTACTCAATTGTTGCGAATGCTTTTCTGTAGCATGTTATCTTGAATTTATTATCAAGAGTTTGAAATTAAATTCACTGGGTTGTCAAATGTTTTGATTAAGAGTTTAAATTGTATGTGAAAAGAATCGTATGTACTTACAAGTTACGCGAGAGTAATGAATTATCCGCTTTGGATATTCAATAGGCATGCAGGTTAGCAGAGTGCAAACTATTTCCATGCGGTTCCAACTTCAGATTCACCACCGAATATGCTAACCTAAAAGAGAACCACCAAATGTATGGCAACAGTACGTAGAGTGATAAATCTATCAGTACGTTATTTGACTGATACCTACTACTTCTACTTACTGATAGGCAAATCAGTAACTTATATGAAACGTAACAAAAACACTATTGTTAGTGTCATCGAGTTGTTAGTATGTTCGCGGACGGTCATGTATTGTAGGTAGTGTACCTAGCTAGTGACGTCACAGCTTTCTATGTTCAAACAGCCATCTAAGTATGGGTTTTTATGTTAAGTATTTAAAAATATTTAACATAGAAAATATCAGGCTACAACTTTTTTTATCTAAGTGTATTCGTGAATTGTTAAGTACGAAAATAATTGCTAAAATTGACCGTTTTAATATCTCATTTTCCCGAAAAATACCGTTAACAGTCCGTCTGTCTGTCTGTCACAAAGTTAAATATCTCAGGAACTAACTACTAATGCTATCAATTTGAAATTTGGAATAGTTGTAAACAAAGATAACCCACGTGTATGGAAAATGAAAAGTTTAAAGATATATTTTTAATTTCTATAAAAAAGGACAGATAAGAGGGGGGCAAAATTTTAAAGTCTAGTTATAGTAGGCCAAGTGGGGTATCATATGACTTGAATTGCACATTCTAAAACAGTTTTTTTTTATTTTTTTTCTATAGTGGTAACATTTTGATTTACAAAGGAAAATGTAGAAAAAAAAATCCCCCCCTTATCTCCGAAGTTTACCGAGCGAAAAAGTTGAAAATAATATATATTATTAATATTCACGTAAATACCTATTACCGGAAAAGTATAACGAGACCTAGATACATAGTATATTTTTTTTATTCTTCAAAAATCATTTAATATTTAAGTTTGCAATTTAATACTTTTGTGTTGAATTTTTTTCCTTGTAATTTGTTGGGAGTATTCTGAAAGTACCTTCTAACAAATAAAAAAAGAATTATCGAAATTGGTTCACTTGAAAAATGATTATCTCTGAAAAACCAACATAGATTTTTTCTTAATAAAGCGTGGTGAAAGTTTGTACGGAACCCTCGGTACGCAAGACAGACTCACACTTGACCGGTTTTTTTGTTTGATTATAAGCGGCTTTAACTACTTAAATTAGAATAATTTTAACACATGCTTTCCCTCGATGTGTGTTTCGATAACTAAACACCACTAGAGGTAAGATGATTTGACAGTTTGTACCTTATTCACTATCCGTTTTTGACATTTACATGCCGTGACGGAGACGTTCACCATACGACCCCACCTCTCACCCGTGCTGGCCCGCTATTCTGTAACTTGTTTTAAGCTCACCTCAACGCTCACCCACAAATATATTATTATCTTGACGGCGCGATTCGTAGTAACTAAGCGTAGGTAGAGGTCTAATCTCGTTAGGCGTGACGGGTGGGGTGAGACGCATGAGCGCGTAAAGAACAACAGCCCTGTATCCACCCCAGTGGGGTGACCTAAAGAAAAGATTGAGGAAACTACTCAATTTGTACCACTACGAGTTTACAAGAATGCGCCCACTCCTTGTCATTGCGTATTAGTTTGTGTTATAAATGTCCAAACTGCAGGTAGGTTCGAATCTTCGTGGATCTAACGGAGACTGGGATCTCTTGTGTAGGTTTTACTGCTTTGGGCTTGTTGGACTTTTCGCCTACTAACTCAATTATTTATTTCCAGATTTTTATCGAATATTAGAGGTATCGAACAGATATCGATTATGGACACAAAGAAAAACAGAACAAAATTAATGTTGCAAAGTAGCGATAAGGAGAAGAAGATAATAGAGAGAGGCTTGTTCGATGTGGTTGTAGCTGGGCAGACAGCGCTGGCTAACTACACTTTCCAAACTGGTGGCGTGTACACAATCAATATGTATGAAGATTCCAACGGAGTTTACGTACGTACAAGGAATATTATTTTCACGCCACTGTTCGGAAATGTGGCAATAGATAAAATGGTGGTGTGGCAATAAAGTGGCTAAAACCAAGCTGGAAAGTAGGCAAAAGCTGTACCACCACTACTACAATGTTTCATTGTACAGTCCCCCGCGGCTATGAAGTCAATCCTGACACTGAAGTTTCTGAATAATGACAATGTCAACCATAGGAAAAAAATACATATTCAACCCTAGAGGCATGTCTCAGGATTGACTTCATAGCCGCGGGGGACTATGGTAGTGGTTGGATAACAATCAATAAAAGGTCTTTTTTGTACTCGTCGATTAAAATCTGTGTATTAAGATTTCATAGAGAATACTGCAACGTCACTCTTTTCATAGTTGTAGTCCATGTTAATGTCGAAACAATCGAAATAACTGTTTCGATACGCTTCACACAACCGAAAAAAATTGAAAATAGAACTAAAATAAATTCGACCAATCACGTGGCTGCTTTACCGAACTATAATGAATTGGACCAATAAAATCGCTTTGAGTTGAGTTTACTCGTTGATGTCGTCGTACCTACGCTCGTTCATGTCTTTTAAGATATCAACGAGCGTACGAGCGATAGGCTGCACTTCATTTCAACAGTGTCGAGTTTGTTTAATTAGTTCAGTTGACTCGTAGAAAATTAATTTTAATGAACTCGCACAAAAAGTATTGTTCACAATAGTGTTATAATCAAGCTTTTTAATCTCGTACCTTACTTAGTCCACTCAGCAAGCTTCGTGTCCTAAACACGGTAGGTACTCGACTAAAAAGCTCTCTATTATAATATAACACGATTGTGAAAAATACTATTTTTGGCGCAACTTTATCCTTAAAAAATAATATAAGGTTATTTATAGGACCTATTACTTGTTAAAAAAAAGAAACGTCAAAACCATTCAGTTCACGCTTAAGGCGTTTTTACTTTTGTAGCTGATTGTGGTTTTTTAGGAAAAACGATTCTAAGTTTAGAGTCGGTTTGAAGCAAACAACAGAAAAACACCTCTTAAAAGTGATAAAAAAAGTAAGAAAGGCGGGATCGGAAAATACTTACTGAATTGGATAGTGTAAATTGTGTTTGACTAAAAAATACACGAAACACGTATCTACGCTAAAATACTATATAGTTATGCAAATGTTTTCTTATTTCCTCGCAGTAGTCGTGAAAAGCACTATCTAATGCCTCGGCCGGAAACGCTAAAGATACTAACGTGTCGGCCCTCAAACTCACTCGTCCTTCTTTGAGCGGTTTTCCGGCCTCTCCTACAATACAATGTACTATTGAAGTCAAGTGTGTCAAAGAAATATATCACGTAATTTTTAACCGACTTCAAAAAAGGAGGAGATTCAGAATTCGTCGGAATCTTTTATTTTTTATGTATGTTCCCCGGTTACCTACTCGAAGACGCCTCGACCGACAACATGGAATTTTTTTTTTTGTTTGAAAGGTTATCCATTCCAGGTGGTCCCGTGCTCAGGTCAGGATCTGATAACGGGATCCTGGAGAAATCAAGAGAACTCTTAAAATTGTATAGGAACACTTGAAGCGGAGTACTGAACAGAAATCGGTTTTTTAAAACTTTGTTTTTAAAGTAAATCATCATCATCCTCCTAGCGTTATTATTCCCGGTTGTGCCCCTAAAGGAGCCCAGGGTCCGCTTTGACACCTAATCCCAAGATTTGGCATAGGCACTAGTTTTACGAAAGCGACTGCCATCTGACCTTCCAACCCAGAGGGAAAACTAGACCTTATTGGAATTAGACCGGTTTCCTCACGATGTTTTCCTTCACCGAAAAGCTAACGGTAATTCCGTACATAAGTTCCGAAAAACTCATTAGTACGAGCCGGGATTCGAACCCACGACCGCCGCTTGACAGCCGCATGCCTGAACCACTAGGCTACCGTAGCTCCTGGTTTTAAAGTAAATCATAATGTGAAAATTTCACAATATATATTTGCTGGGACAATTCAAAGGTTAAAGAAAGATTGGCAATCCATGTTCACGCCGAGGTATCGACAGTGCTTTTCTCAAACAAGCAATGAAATAAAAAAATAACACCAAACTTTTTTAATGACTACGCCAAATTGATATATAAACAAAAGAAGGTCGCTTTGCTGGCCTAGTCTAATTTTGTTTGAAATTCCATTACGGATCTCTCGTCTTACCGGGCCCGAAACGTGATTCTTCGAAATAGGTATAATATAGGTATAAGTATTGCAATTTTCAGAAAATACGGTTACTCAATACTTAAGTTTACCTAATACCCTGTAAACTAACATTGTGGAATGCAATAATTGATTGAAAATACTGTTACTTACAAGTTACAACTACTGCTCCTTACCCACGCCGGAACGGAGAAGCTAGTTATACGCGTTTAGTAAATAGCGTTTCAACTGGTATTTGCACTTTATTATTCGACCAATAACCATTAAATTAGAACCATAACGTATTTTGTTTTCTGATTAAAGAATAGTAAAAAGTAAACATACCTACCTATTCTGTTTTCAAAAGTTTTGATGGTTAGAGTTAGGTTACCTACTTAGTTTATAATAATAATAATAGAGCCGTTTATTACTTAAATATGCATGTATTTTTTAAATATTTATTTCTAATTTAAGGACCCCTTCTGGGTATAGGCCTCCTCCAACCGATTTCAATGTGTTCTGTTCTGTTGTCTTTTTTATCCAAATTTGTCCAGCTACTGGGGCAATATCATCTTTCCACCTGGTTTGTGGTCTCCCTCTGTGTCTTGTACCATGAGGTCCTTGCCATTCTGTAAGCACTTTGGTCCATCTCTGGTCTTCTAGTCTGGCTAAGTGGCCTGCCCACTTCAATTTTAAGGATCTTGAGTGGTCGTGTGCATCTATGACTTAAGGTAAATTTCTTATTTCTGAGCATCTCTTTTAGTCTCTAAGTTTTATGTTGAGTATACTTCTGTCTATACTGAGGTACTGAGTTTACTTGATACAAAATGATTCAGCCGTACATAGGAATGCCCCCTGCAATGCCCTGCATAGAAGTTTGTATTCAAGAAGCGTGCAGCTGACTCTAAATAGTCACGGAATAATTTACTTTAAAAACAAAATTGTAACCGACTTCAATTCAGTACTTCGCCAAGCCACATACTTAGGTACATGAAAAATTCCTTTCCAATTTAGCACATGAACTGCTCTCCGAGAGCAAATGCGTTGATTATTACAGAAAAAACCCAAGTCGCTATGTGTGGGCTGATAATATTTGAGGAATTCCGTCGATTCCTCAAAGATCTCGGTATTAACACTTCATTAGATGATACTTCAACGGAATCATGTCACAATCTTTGACGTACTTTACATCTTCGAGGAGTTCCATAAGTCATCTGTGGTCTTCATTATCAGTTCCACTTCACCAAAATTGCGATTTCCGAGGGTAAATACTCGAGTTATAATAGAAAATACCGAAATCACTACACGCGTGCTCATAAAATTTGAGGGTTGCCCTCAATTTCCCTGAGATCCCATCATCAGATCCTGAATTGGTGACAATAGGACCACCTCGGGAGTATACTCTTTCGAATAAAAAAAAGAATTATGGAAATCGGTCCACAATTGACGGAGAAATCGGCGAAAATACATTAAAAAAACATTACACTCCTTTTCGTTGGGCAGGCGTGTAAAATAAAAATACATACAGTGGAACATATAACCTCCTCCTTTTTTGAAGACGGTTAAAAAGTAGCAATTAACGTGTTATTCCAGGGCGCAAAGAGCGTGATAATCACGCCAGCGAACAGTGTCCACATCCTATGGCTGGTGCCACAGTACGTGGTGATCACGATGGCCGAGGTGATGTTCTCGGTGACGGGGCTCGAGTTCTCGTTCACGCAAGCGCCGGCGAGCATGAAGTCGGTGCTGCAGGCCGTCTGGCTCCTCACCGTGGCCATTGGCAACTTGATTGTGGTGCTCATTGTAGAAGGGAATTTCTTGGACGCGCAGGTAATTACTATTCGATCGTGATGAGTTTGGGAATGGAAAAGCTGTCAGTTCATGTAAACGTTGACGTGTTTATATGGCAAAGCTATCACCTCCAATCCCATTCTAATCGCGGTTTTATAGTAAGTACGTAATTCAGTACATATTTACTTTTCCTGGAGTTTCATCTATCTCTATCAAACGTCGTCTAACTCTGTCTCTCTCTTGTACATCAATATCAGAGAGACAGATAAAATTGCTCTCGTTACTTTTCGTTTAAAAAAAATGAGTTGTAGTTCTAAAAAGGAGTTGGTAGGACTTTAAAGGTTGCCGCATATGTACCATATAATTCTGGCACCGTATTACGCCTCTTCATAGCATGCTATGGCAACTTGCGTCAACATCATATTTCGGGCCGAGGCGGTGCCGAGTTGATATGTGTGCGACAACGTTTAGTCAAGGCACAATGTTGCTAATGAGAAAGAAGGTCCTGCTCATGTCCATTACACGTGTAACTGGGGCTTCTTCTGCAGTGGAAGGAGTTCTTCCTGTTCGCGGGGCTGATGGTGCTGGACATGCTGGTGTTCACGGCGATGGCACTCCGCTACAAGTACGCGGAGCTGCGTTCCAGCTCAGAGAATCTGGCCATCGAGGAGATCAAAATGCCGCCAAAAGCAGACTTGAACAAGGACACTAAACTCAATTAATTTGTTACAATGATAATCTGTACATAAATGTTTTGTTAATGATTTTCATCGTTTAATTTCGCATATTTCCTTAGTAATACTTACCTACTAAGTACCTACCTTGGTAATTGAAAAATAAGGCCAAAACTAGGTAGTTATAACAATAAAAACACTGGTTCCTTAGATTAAGACTATATGTGACAGTCCATGGCTATAGGGCCCTTATGGCAGGTATTGAGTTAAGCACAGACCTAAATCTACGTTAAATAAGCTATATATTGAAGAAAAAAAAATATTTTTTTCTTATATATATGTTTAACTTGTATTGTTTTACTCTTCTGGAATGCTATCAGTAACTATTTATTAAATGAAATGAAATGAAATGAAAGCATTTATTTCGGACACACATCCATATTATGTTAGTAAAAAACTTATACTACTTTACTTATCATTACTAATGTTAGTGGAAAGTATAATTATAGTTGGCATACACATGCATGGACATCCAGTGAACTAGAATAGGGCTGTCCATCCTCCCGGCGATCACCCTCAGGAGAGCGTTGGCGCTGCCCCGTACGCGCTCGGCCAAGGATGCTTGCCGCTTGCGCAGCACGGCTTGGAAACCGTCGGTGCTCCACGCGGCGAACATCCCTGACGCGCTGCAGCGCCAGGGCAGCCCCAACAACCCCCTGAAGGCGTTATTGTACTGGACGCGCAGAGCACTGAGGGTCTTTTTGGTGTAGTTGCTCCACAGGTTGCACGTGTATAGATTTTGGCAGTAAGTTTTAAACAGTGTTATCTTCACCTCGCGCGAACAGCGTGCAAACCTGCGTGATAGCATATTACTCCTAACCGACAGTGCTCTGCGTTCCCTTTCTATGTCGACATCGTCTTTGAGGGTGTCTGTGACCCAATGTCCCAAATATTTAAATTTAGACACAGTCTGAAGAGGAGAACCGTTGAGACTTATGGGCGGAATAGAGTACGTTTTATTGCCAGATTTAAATACGAGAACTTCACTCTTTTTAACATTATATTTGAGACCGTGGGTCGCAGCAAACCGTTCACATATGGATAACATTATTTTTAGACCGTTTATTGAGGGACTCAGCAGCACCATGTCGTCGGCATAGCTGATGTTATTAACAAAACACCCATCCACCGAGCATCCCACGCCAGAGCTGCTGAGTTCCTCAATCAACCCATTTACATACGCGTTAAATAGCGTGGGTGAGGTTAACCCCCCCTGTCTCACACCACACTTCATTTTATAAGGATCTGAGTACTCCCCCGACCATCGGACGACATTTGCCTGATGTTCATACCAGTAATCAAACATATTTACTACTTCTACTGGTAAACTTGTATCATTCCTCAGTTTATCCCACAACACCTTGTATGATACCAGGTCAAATGCCTTCGACAAGTCCAAGAAACATGCAAATACTGGTGTATTCCGATCAGTGTAATACTGAACAGTGTGCTTTAGACAAAGTATAGCCGCTTCCGTTGATAGCCCAGGCCGAAAACCGAACTGGGCATCGTGAAGGTTTATGTGTCTAATTAGGTATGTGTTAAGCACACTGTCCAGTACCTTCGCCAGAATAGTGGCCAGAGAAATTGGCCTGTAGTTAGACCTGTCGGAGGCATCACCTGTTTTGTTTTTTATAACGGGTACTACAATGGTCCTCATAAAGCGTTCATAGCCCGGCGGCGCCTGCGTATCGGAAACGATAACGCAGGTCAAGCAAAGATGGCAGGGGTCAGTCTTTGGATGGGTGACCGCCTGTTTGAGTGGTTACTATAAATGAGCGCTTCCGTGCTTTGGAAGGCACGCTAAGCAGTTGATCCCGGTTGCTGTCTATGACAGTAGTCGTTAAGCCGAGTTAGAGGCCTTCGGGCGGCTTAAGAACCTCTAACAGTCGAGTTGCCCACTCACTTGACAAAGGGGGGACAACTGTCACTTGCGTCCGCAGGAGCTACCTACCACAACCCTGCACGTGTCCCCTGGGTGGTACTAAAGAGTGACAAACTCAAAGGCCAAAATAATAATTGCCATACGATTAAATAATGGTCCTCATGAGGTCGTCCGGCAAGTAGTTATGGCGAACGCAAAATGTATAGAACATAGCAAGAACCCTCGGGAGAAATAAAAAAAAACTAAAAAAAATTAAATGAAAATTAAAAAATTACAAAAATATCTTATGAAAACTAAAATGCAAAAACGATTCTGACTCATTACCATACCTGTGCTGACTCGGGGCACTTTTTAGGGATTGGATATCGATAAAAAAGATGTCGATATATATTAACATATGTGCTTATTGAAATTTAATAATAAATTTAATTTAATTAAAATAAAAAGCTTCGATATTATATCTGAACACATATCATATTTGTTTTATTTTGACTCAAAAGTTTTAAGATAAGATAAAATGCCCCGTTGACCACTGTGGACGTTAAGAGAACATATATTAATTTAAAGTGGATATTTTCATCTAGACGGCAATCTTTACTACCGACGAATAGGGAAAAAATATAAATTGTATACTATGAAAACTATTTTAAAATAAACAAATAAATGTACGTTTTAATTTGCTTATTGTTTTTATTTTAAAATGAAGAGAAAATAAATAATAATATATGTATTTAATATGTTGAATAACATTTAAATGTTGACAGTAACATCGATATATTTTTTTGTCGATAAAATATTTTGCTACATCACTTTAGGTGACCCGAGTTAGCACAGGTATGCTCATTACATGATGTTACCTCTAAATCTGCATTGACTGCTGTGCTATTATGTCGTGGTGCCAAGATACATTACTTGGAGGTCATAACTTTAGATCAAAATTTCTCCGAATCCAAAAAAATACTAAATGAATGGGACACAAGGGGTTACTGCAAATGATCGAAGGAAGCGTCCTTTTGAATATTTGCTCCTATTACAGGTCACACCCTGTATACAAATTGTTCCACCGGTAAAAAGTACAGGTAGGTACCTGCATAGTTTTTTTGAAACAAAATATAATTCTGACATGAACATGCTTAATCAAACTATCATTAGGGGACTGAAGTACCGACACCCAGCATCGGATTCGGACTGTGGCTCACAGACTTGTAGCATAAGGAAAATAAAATACACATAAAATAAACGCTCTTCAGAAGCAAAACGTGGCTCGTTAAATGGCGTGAACACATTATACAATTGGTTTTGGGTAATTTGTGTGTTGTTCCCATCGAAGTGAGGGGCGAGGGCCGCGACCCCGGGCCCCGCTTGCGCGGGTAAACGGGATCGCACAGGACTGCTCAAACTTTGACTCCGTGTTATGGTTATTGGATGAATTAAAATAAAACTTAGGTGAGAGATTTATTTCATTTCATCCACTATTTCAATCTTAATTTCAATTAAGTATTTCTTTGTGAAATCAATATTACCCATGAAAATTGTACCTATAGCAAATTTACGTCACACAATCGATTAAATAATGGATGAATGAAGTCCTTAACTAAGTAGTTCGGTCAAGTGTTCACCTACCACTATTTGTGAATGTAAACATCCGTATCGACTGAATGTAGCTATTCAAGAATTCACAAAAATGCCTAAGTACCTAACCTAAATATTAGGGGAAGGTTGCTATCATTGGATCGGCGCTTTGACTGGACCATTTAAATATTTTAAACTCTACGTAGCATGCGTAGAGATTAAAATATTTTGATGGTCCAATCAAAGCGCCAGTACAATGACAGCAACATTCCCCTAAATACTTCGAACAGTACCTTAACTCAAGACTGAATGAATGAAGTTCTACTGTTATATTTTCTCATGATGATACAGATTGGGAACCAGTGTCATCGAGTAAAATAAAAGGGCCTGCAGACGACTAGTTGATAATTGCGTATAATAAATGCTCAAAAACAACAAACATACAAATACGGGTTGGGGTTGAATTCTTAAAGCGGGTCGCGATAAATAGGTACCTACCTACTTAAACACTGGTTTTAGACTAGGGAAACTAGCTCATGTTACAGTGCCAGTGCATTCAGAGATATCAAGTATTTATACACGCGTACGTATTAAGTGCATGAGTAATACTGCGTTTATTGTATTCATGGCTTTCTATTATTTATAAATCGCCCGCGTAGCGTTTTAAACAGAGCGCTCTTTATAAAAGATATTCCCGAGATACCGCCGCCGTAATATTGTGGACTGGGTATCGAGGTTAGTGAATACTCGTATATTATTTTAAGAAGAATCTTAATAAATACATATTTGGAAAACAAGTTTTGAGAGAAGTTCAACATCCTCAAAAGTACAAGCCTTGTTATTATAGCGAATGGGTAATTTATGAAATGTCCCTTCACTTTAATGACAGTGTTCGGATGTAGTTCACGACACGGATTAATTAATTGTAGTTAGAAAAACTTTGCAAAGGAGTTGGTACATGTTCCGGGCACTTGGGCCGCGAGGCGGCGCGACGTGCGGCGCGTGGCGCGCACGCGGACGCCGCGCGCAACCCCACGTGCGCTCTCCACGGATAATCCCCACCAGACCATATGCAGACAAATAAATAAATTAACCAAATCCAACCGTGGAAGTTAAAACGCGATTACGAATGTTGGTTTAAGACTTTTTAAATTATATTAAGACCCATGTGAAAGTTGAGTGGGGAAATTTTAATCAAAAGTGATGTCAATCAAAGTAGGAATGTGCATATTTTATAAAATTGAGCTGATCGCCAACTTGCATTAGTGAACTAGGCGAAAACTTATTTTTTATACCGACTGAGATTCTAGGATCACGGCTTTATAAGACTCTCACTACTCTCAGTCATTATACTCTTCCAAAGGTAAGGAGGATGGGTTCATAACTATTTAGGTATCACACGTTTAAGGATGACTCACGCTTGAACGGGCCGTGTCCGGCCCGGGCCGTTTTCTAAGAAAAACGACGGCGTTATTTCGCGGCTGAGCCATACCCGAGCCCGGCCGAGCCACGGCTGAGGCTCGGAAGCGGCTCGGTGTCAGCACGGCCCGGCCGTGGCTCAGCCGGGTTTAGGTATGGCTCAGCCCCGAAAAAACGCCGTCGTTTTTCTTAGAAAACGGCCCGGGCCGGACACGGCCCGTTCAAGCGTGAGTCATCCTTTACTCGTGGAAATCGATCCTGGTGAGCAATAAAAAAACGAGATGTAGCGCGGTTAGTTTCTTTAACGAATGTTATTATACAAAACCAGTAAACAACAACACGAGCATATTTTAATTATATTATTTATTCAAATATATTAAACTGAAGGTTCAATGTGATTTTTTTCATCTCTTAAATCCAATATGCCTTAAGTTCTCGACTTTCTCCGGTGTTTCTCTCTCAAATATTTACTTACATTAAATCGAGAACAACGTTGGAGTCATTTCTGAAAATATGCGTGAAGATAACAATGTCAGTCAACTATACCGACATGACTAAAATAAAACGGAAATATTTTCATATTATTCCTATCTCAAAAGAAGCATCATACTCGAGTAGTTTCACGATTGATAAAATCACTACCCGCGCCCTGCGGTTGCCATTCGACAAAGCAATTAAAAGGGTCGCGTCACTCGTGAACACAGTTGTGCACACATGCGTTCAACAAGGCTCTTGGTATATATCACACATAATTCAACCGACAAGAGATCTCACGCGAAAACTATCAAACATGTTCGTGCGGGGCGTGGTCGCGCGTGCCGCCGCGTGCCGGCCGCGCACCCGCGACAAATCAATTACTAGCCCGACTCCGTCACAGCTTCCAAAATTACCTACAAATTACAACTCTCGCCGAAATTGCCTGATAATTAATAGGTGCAGCACGTTTTGGCCCCGTTCGGACCAGCATTTAGAGTGTGATGAAGTTTTTGATGGATGTTAATTAGCCATCGCCAAACTGGTTGGCTGCTTTTTGGGCCTCTCCATTTTCTCGTGGCCGTACTACTTATTATTTATATTACCATTAACACATTGAATCGATCCATTTTTTAATGACCCTTGCGATCTGAGGTAGGCACAACATTTTAATTGACACTAATAAGTCCCGATAAAATCACTAAAAATAAATATTATTGGCCCCGACGTACCTATCAAAATTTTCTTGGCCGATATTACTCTGAATTTTTCCATATAAAAGTGATATATAGATCTACCTGACGCGCGTACAATGTGTTACGTAATCGACCTGCAGTAGTAAGAGAAAAGTAGATATGTACCTACTCGTATTAGAAGACGCAATACGAGTACATATGATGGAATACCTACTTACATCATGGAAACGGCAGATCCTGTACAGAGCGAGAGCAGAGCGTGTGTCTGAGTTTGGTGTGAAAAATTAAGAGTAGGTATAGTAGTGAGAAGAGCAAGAGGCATTAACAATCAATCGAATGAGAAACTCGAGGCCTTCTGTAAGGCAGAGGGACTCCCCAGTTGCGCTACTCCAAATATTGGCGAGATGTGAATGTGCCCTACATTTTTAACTACATCTTACACACGTCTGTCACATGCATCCGGATAAGTAGGTGGGCTAGTATAACCACCAAGTGGACGGCACAAGGGCGACGCAGATGACTTAGATTTAGACGCATTTGTCGTCAATTGGCCGGAAGAAGCGCGGGAGACACATATATACTGAGAAAAAAAAAACATATTACGTAAGAGTGTGTGAGAGGTTTAGCAGGATCAGCCTCAAACGTCGGTAGACATTGGTATGTCTATATAGTGAGTGACACTTTTACTGATATTTACCGATTCTGTGATATATACAGTGTGTCTCTGACTTTGGGGCTTTAAATTCAAATGTCTATTATGCTCCTGAAATAGAACTACTTTTGTTCTACAAGTTTTCAAAAATACGTTATTTTTGTATTTTCATTATTTCATACAAATTAAATAAAAATTTCAATGTACAACCTCCATTAGTTAGTTATCATACTTGTCAGTGTCATGGATGTCAAATAATGAGGCCGTGTTTGCAATAGGTACATTGATGGTACAGTTAAAGTTCGAACACTAACAAATTATAGAAATAATAGTTATTTTACAAACTAGCGGAACAATATCAAACGCCAATGACGATTTTCACACAATATTTTAGCCAAAAGGTTTTAGCATTAAAATTTTGTGGATTCTAGTCATTATCTACTGTGGTTGGGAAACAAATGTTCAGATTAAGTCATCTGACGTGAGTGCAGTGTGTCAGCCGACTGACAACTCTGAATTCAAGAATTCGGCTGTTTTTACAAAACCTCTCGTAGCTGACAATGATAATAGTCCGTAATCCCACTCCCAATACGCCTACGTCTCATGACAACACGATAAAACGCATGGCAGCAGGTCGAGAAAGTTGTGCTGAGCAAGAATCAGAAGATTATCGCACCTTAAATTGGCCGAAAGTTTGAAAAATCCTTCACTTTCGGTCAAAATTACGCTCATGAATTCGAATACTAGAGACGGTTGACATTGACAGAACCGTCGAATAAAATAGGTATATTTTTGAATAAGCTTTCATCATTATTTTCGTATTAGCACTTTCACTGCCAGGAACCCTGCGAACTAGCGGACGCCTACGGCGTAGGCGCTTGCCGCAACTTAGCGGGAAAGCCACCTGATCGGCTACGAGCGTAGCGCGTAGCGATTCTTGGCAGTGAATGTGTATTGTGTACCCCATTCGAGACGACGACGCAACGCTATGTGTGCTACGCCGTAGCGCGTAGCAGCGTTTTTCCGCTCAGTAGCTAGGGACCCAGCTGGGCAAAGGGATTTGGAAGGTTGAAACGTTGTCTACGCGGCCCAACACGCTTAGGTACCTAACTCAAGAAGTAAATTTAATTACTATAAGTGCATGCAATCAAAAAACAGCATAAAGAAATTGTACTTATTCTCAAACATGCAATAAAATTATGACGTAGTGTTCTTTATAATACTCGTAGACGTCGAATCATCACTTTTCTGGCGCGGCGAGACGTGAGATACGTAATGGAATTTCATACAAAATTGGAGGCCTGCAACGCGGCCTTCTTTTGTTTCAATATTAGTTCGTGACCCAACATCGTGGCGTTCAGCCATGATAAAACTTGGAGTATTTTATTTTATTACATTGTATATTTGAGAAAAGTACTAAGTATTCATACCTCGCACAGTGTTTTATGAACCCCATTTTTGTTGGACGCCTGTTTTATTGTAAAAATCGATTCTTTGTATCATTCTAAGCACTAGACTAAAACTCTCACATGGATACGACATGTAGTTTTTGAGAAAAAAAATCTAAAGTTGGCCGGCTAAAGAGTCACCTGAATTACAAAAAAAAATCATACCAATTAAACTGGGCTACTTAATTAAAATTTTATCAAATGTTACGTTTACACTCTTAATGACAAATATTCTGACCATTTTTGAACTCGGTAATATGGATAGTTACGAGATAATACCAATTTTACCACTTTTCTGTTTTATTTATTTTCTCGAGAATAACGCTGTATTAGATTAAGATCATTACGTCATACCTGGCCATAAAGTAGGAATTACCGCACGCTATGCGTGCGGAAAACCCCACTTCCTGGCCAGATAGAGACGTAAAATTTTGTACTCACCACGGGCGGTAATAAAGAAAGCCTCAGAGCGCATATTTATCGCCCTTGCCTTCGGCTCGGGCGTCAAATACCTGCGATCTGAGACATTCTTTGTTTAACCGCCCTAGGTAAGTAATGTACTATTATACCGTATATTCCTCATACACACCTCTATCGATAGTATAAAAATCACAATCTAATTCCACGTTATTCAGAAATAATGAGCGTTTTTTAAATTTGGTCAGGGTTGTCACTTTCCGATATCCGGATTACGATCCAACTTCTGTTATTTTTGTCAGGGTGAAAATAATAGAATAGTTTATATAATATTCACGTTATTGTTTCAGTTTTTACAAGCTTTTATTTAACTTGCACTGTTAGTATGTAAATGTAATGTAATGTTTGTATCCCGTGAATGGTCCGTCGGAGACAAATCGGGGGGAATCTAAGCAACAAATGAAAGCATATAAAATTTCCATTAAATATTATGTACATAATTTGCATGTGACTATTGGTAACTATAACTAAATAAATATTTTTTGTATCGTCTTCATTTACAATGATCAAATTTTCGGCCTCTGCAGTAATCATCATCATGCTCCTATAGCGTTATTTCCGGTTGTGCCCCTAAAGGAGCCCGGGGTCCGCTTTGACACCGAATCCCAAGATTTGGCATAGGCGCTAGTTTTTACGAAAGCGACTGCCATCTGACCTTCCAACCCAGAGGGAAAACTAGACCTTATTGGGATTAGACCGGTTTCCTCACGATGTTTTCCTTCTCCGAAAAGCTAACGGTAAATATTCCGTACATAAGTTCCGAAAAACTCATTGGTACGAGCCGGGATTCGAACCCACGACCGCCGCTTGACAGCCGAATGCCTGAACCACTAGGCTACCGTAGCTTCGGCCTCTGCAGTAATGTACTAACTATTTCATATACATAGGTACCTACACATAACTCGGCTGTAACATATATTGCCTGTCCGTAGCACGTAGACGCGGATATTGCTCATAAACCTAAAAAAGCTAGATATAAGTATCGATAAAAAAAATACCTCATGGATGTAGAAATCTCCTTTCACGTTTTTATAGGGCATTCATGTGATACCTCACTCACATATATATTTAAGTAGGTAATATTATGTAGAAATGATATAGAATACATACATTGTAGATATTTAAGACACTTCAATGTTATGCTAAAGAGAAATGAGACTGTAATTTTGACTCCACAGTAAAAACTGAAAAATTTAGTTTTGTGGAGCAATGTTTTTTTTTATATCAAACCATGCATGTAATTTTCTGTTGTTAATAAATAAATAAATAAAAAATCCCTTGTTTCTCGGCCTTTAAGTTATTCGTTCCGTAAACGACGGCGTAGTGCAAATAAAGTCTCCAAGGCGCATTTAATGTATAGATACACTCGTAGTAGGTACATTTTCCTAACAGAAACATCTGCGGCATTGAAGTGGAAGGCTGTAGGAGTGTGGTTAATGGGAGCTGTCAGCAACACGCCCGCGCTCGCCAATAGGCGGGAGCGCTGGGCATCGATCCAACGGGCCCCCTCCCACACTACATATTCTATATCGGCTCGTGGAAAAGAAAGTAACCTACTTTTGTGCATGCAACTTTTGCCAACCAAGTTTTCCGTTCCAAAAACAGGAAGTTCAGAACTCGCTGAGCACTACTATTAACATGTTTAGCCGACACATGTGATGTGATTATTCTGGAAAACTTTGCATAAACAGCATATTTGCATATTGATAATTTACTTGGTTCCAATAGTCCTTGCTGCAACGTCAAGTACACGCTCTGTTTGTGGAAGCGATGCGTGGAAGAAAAGATGACAACAAATAATTTTCTTAATTTTTGGAGACTTTTTGATACATTATAGAATATACATAGGTATTTAAGTATTTCATTGCCTTGTGTAGGTACATCCCAAAGCGTCTATGGAACGTTAATAAAAAATAATAAAAATGGTTTACTTTTTGTGCAATTTTTCATTGATAATAAAAAAAAGTATGTTTACAATGAAACAGCATATATTATATAGGTACTATGAAATGGTATGTGTGTAACAATGGCACAGTCATGTAGAACATATTAATAAATGAAATGAATAATAAATAATCTCCACTTATAATAAATCTCTAAATTAAAAAAAGAATCAGCCAGTTTGAAACTAAGCTTTGCGCGGTTCGAATGTTCTCAGCATCCCATGAACGGAAAAATATGAAACATTTTATATAGGTACATTATTATTCTAGCTGCAACTTAGGATAGTTTTTATCCGACTGCGACAGTTAATTAATTTTCCGAAATATACGACTTCATTTAATTTTTCATTTATTTTTATTGAAATCAAACGCTGCTCCAACTGTCAGCTATAAGAACCGTCAAATTTTCGTCAAAATGGCGGAATTGCTTTGCCTTTCACTTATTAATAATTTAAATCCCGTCTACGATAGACCTTTACGAGACAAATGCTAAAATATACACCATAAAAAAATATTCGATTCTGATATGAGAACGTATATGCGCAAATGTCGTTTTATGTCGTAATTTCAATAAATGAAATCAACAAATTTGAACAATATAATTAACACGAATTTGTTTTTTTTGAATGACAATGGCACGCGCTCGGCGCATTCAGCCAAAGTACCTGCGGCGCTACCACGAAAACCGATACTCAATGTTCATATATTTGCATCCCTGTCACTCGAGTATGGTTAGTGCGATAGAGATAGAGATACCCGAATATTTTCGAATTCCGAAGTTCGTGGTTATAGCTCAGGAATCGAAAATATGGTAAATAATCATAATGTATTTTCTCGAAAAAGAATTTAAAATAAATATAGTCAAATGGAGAAAAAAACAAAGCAAGAGGTTATATAGGTAATGATTAAGTTATAAGAGTCCAAAGTTTTAAGAGGGGGTATGTTCTGTCCCTTTTCCGCAAAACGCACCTTCATATGAAACGATTGTTTTTTACTATGACGCTCGAGTATATTGACGTCACAGTCCCTCATCGTTTTCTCACTCTAACAAGCGACATTAAAACGGATGTAGCTTCATAATTTTTTGAGATATTTGAATGGGAGTTTCATTATCTTCTATCTATTTATACATAATAAATGCCTATGTCCTGACTGACTTATTCACTCAATCACTCACTCACTCACTCATCAACGCACAGCCGAAACTACTAATCTTAGAGAGTTGATTTTTGCACAGTATGTTGCTTTTATAACGTGGGCTAGGGATAAAAAGGGATTTTTGAAAATTCTACCCCTAAGGGGGTAAAATGGGGGTGCAAAGTTTGTATGGGAGAACCTTTTTTTTTTGAGCTATAGACTTAAACTTTGTAGAAAAATTAGTTATTAGAATACAAATGAAACACTTTCAGCGTTTTGGAAAATTCCACCCCTACGGGGGTAAAATAGGGGTGCAAGGTTTGTATGGGGGAAACATTTTTTTTTAAATAGAGACTTAAAACTTTGTAGAAAGATCATTCATTAGAATACAAATAAAGAACTTTCAGGGTTTTAGAAAATTCTACCCCTAAAGGGGTAAAATAGAGTGCAAAGTTTGTATGGGAAAAACTACTTTTTTTTAAATAGAGACTTAAAACTTTGTAGAGAAATTATTCATTAGAATACAAATAAAGTACCTAGATTCAGTGTTTTAAAAAAATCTACCCCCAAAGGGGTAAAATAGGGGTGCAAATTTTGTATGGGGGAAACAATATTTTTTTTAAATAGAGACTTAAAACTTTGTAGAAAGATTAGTCATCAGAATACAAATTAAGTACTTTCAGCGTTTTAGAAAATTCTACCCCTAAAAATAGGGGGCTAAAATAGGGGTGCAAAGTTTGTATGTGGGAAACTACTTTTTTTAGCTAGAGTCCTAAAACTTTGTAGAAAGATTATTTAAATACAAAGAAAGTACTTTCAGCGTTTTGGAAAATTTCACCCCTAAGGGGGTAAAATAGGGTGCAAAGTTTGTATGGGAAAAACATATTTTTTTTTAATAGAGACTTAAAATTTTGACGAAAAATTACTTATTAAAACATGAAAAATACTACATTCGGCGTTTTACAAAAATCATTCCCTAAGGGGGTTAAAAAAGGGTGCAAGGTTTGTATGGGGAACACTTTTACTGAGCTAGACACTTAAAACTTTGTAGAAAGATTACTTATAAAAATACAAAAAAAAAGACTTTCAGCGTTTTGAAAAAATCTATCCCTAAGGGGGATAAAAAGGGGTGCAAAGTTTTTATCAGGGAAAGTTTATGTTTTTGAGTTAGAGACTTGAAACTTTGTAGAAAGATTACTTATTAAAATACAAAAAAAGAACACAAATCGTTTTAGAAAATTCCACCCCTAATAGGGTTAAAAAGGAGAGCAAGCTTTGCATGGGCAACACTTTTTTTTGAGTTAGACTTAAAACTTTGCAAAAAGATTACTTATTAGAATACTAAAAAAGAACTTTCAGCGTTTTAGAAAACTCCATCCCTAAGGGGATCCTTAAGATCCTTAAGAAGGGTAGCCAGTGTTGTGTGGGAAAAACTTTTTTTTTTACTAGACTTAAAACTATTCAAAATGTTACTTATTAAAATTAATAATAAAGTACTTTCAGAGTTTTAGAAAATTCCACCCCTAAGGGGGTTAAGAAAGCTTTGTATGGGCAACACTTTTTTTGAGCTAGAGACTTAAAAGTTTACGAAAAAAGTTCTTTCAGCGATTAGAAAAATTCAACCTCTAAGTGGGTTTAAAAGGGGGTTAAAATTTTAAATGGCGAGCAATAAAATTTTAAAGTGTGAGTAAGAGATTTTTAACTTCGGTCTTATTCTGTACGTTAAAAGACTACAAAACTGATTTCAGAGTTTTTCCAAATTCATCCCCTAAGAGTGTTAAAATTGGTTCAAAGTTTGAGTATTTCAAGGAATTTTTAAAGTATGAGATTTTTAACTTTGGTTTTAGACTGTTTGTTCACAAACTAGAAAATGAACATCAACTTTTTTTTTAATTATCCCCTAAAAGAGGGTTCAAATTTTGTATTGAGAGAAATCATTTTCTAAGACGATAAAAAGTTCTACGCGGACGAAGTCGCGGGCAACAGCTAGTAACTACATAAAACTCATTTAAATGCAAACAAATGTTGAAACCATAATAAATAACACTTTTTTACTGGAGATTACCCCTGTTTCATTGTAGAAATTCAGGTGGTTCATTGAATAAGTACATGTATATGGACGCACTGAAACAAAGGTCATTTTTAGGGTTCCGCACCTCGAAAGGAAAAAGCGGAACCCTTATATTTAGGATCACTTTGTTGTCCGTCCGTCTGTCTGTCAAGACCCTTTTTCTCAGGAACGCGTGGAGTTATCAAGCTGAAATTTATATCAAATATTTAAATCTACTGTTTCTTAGACCTGTGAAAAAATCAAACTTCTAAGTCAACGCAATCAAAAGATACAGCCGTTTATGCCACAAGTTTCCGCAAATATTCGAAACTCTCAAAGGAATCAAAACCTACAGGGTACTTCCCGTGAACTCAGAATCTTAAAATTTGGTACGAAGCAACGTCTTATAGCACAGATAAAGGAAAAATTGCAAAAACCGTAAATTTTTAGTTACAACACTGAAAATTTTATTGTCCAGTAGAAACTGACACGCACTATGTACGAGTATGTGAATACATACTTAGTGAGTGTCAGTTTATAGTGGACTGGTTTCTATTGTACGGGGTGGCCCGGAACCCTCGGTGCGCGAGTCTGACTCGCACTTGACTGGTTTTTTATTATAAATGCTTCTTATACAGTAACTGTAAAAGTAAAATCGTTGTTTTATACGACGTGATTACTAATTAAATTATTGGTGCAAGTATCAGACTCATATACCCTAATCAGGCACTGGACCTCTCAGCACTTAAGTTTAGGTACTAACATAGTTATTTAAGTTTATTGTAATACTAACATCTATGGATTATTTTGTCCGAAATAAATGCTTTTTATTTTAATTTTTATTTTATTATTTTTATTTATAACTTTTAAAACGTCGAATGGGATGCTTTGGAATTTTGGTGTTTTGTTGATGTACAAGTTACCCTACAGCTAATTGTATAAACACAACTAAACTAATAGTAATTCAACTATTGCATCTAATGAATAAGCACCTACTTTTCATCCCAGAAATAAACAATTTAAGTGGCTACCTGAGACGATTAGCTTTCGTCCGCGTTGTTTGATATCTAGGAATTATAGAAATACTGTAGGAGTAGAAGATAATATGTAGATGAATGGAGCCAAGAAGTGAGATAATAAAATATTTTTCTATACAAATATTGATACTGACATAGAGTTAGAATCTAAACAAATTAGCAGTTACAGCCCTCTGCTCCCCGGTCGTAACAAACTCCGCCCATTCTGCGTTCGGCGGCGGCGGCGACACCCACCCAGGGGTCGCGTCCCGCTAATCTCAAGCAAAAATAAAACTTTAGCCGCCGGAGTAAGGACTCGGATGGCTTCAGCGGGTTCCCTAGCCCTTGTTTGTCGCATAAAGACGATACCAACCCCCCGTGCTATAAAATAAATTTACTCTATTCGAACAAGCTCATACCGTCCAACGCTGCCTGCGGACTCTTGTGTCTCTTAGTTTGTTATCAGTGGTTCTGTCATATTGTGTTGACCGTTATAAAGTATGTCAGGCGCCAGAACGCAGATTGCGGATTCCTCAACGTCACCACCTTTAAGGTAAATTTCTTATTTAATATGATTTATTTATTTTATTTCATCCAAATGTTTTTATTTTCGTTTGATTATATCTTATTTTATTATTTTTGTTCCTGTAAATAATTTGCATAAGTGCTATATTATTTGTTTGTTATATTTTAATATTTGAAACAAGGTATAATTAAGTAGGTACTTCAACAAATTCTGTGATACCTTCTTTGCGTCATAGGGGCGAAGCAGCCCGGTCAATATACCTATGGTTAATTACAGTTAAATATAAACTTCAAATTTAAAAAAAAAATTAAAAATTTAGGCTCCGAGCCGGATTCGAACCGGCGACCACAGGCATACATGGCCCGTCGCTACTAACCAACTGAGCTATCGGAGCAATCTGTCACAGCCCCTAAATCTTTCAATCAGTTCCTTCTTACAACGCCTTAGGGAGGCGTGTGGCGACATCTACCTAGAAGACATATGCTTCTTTAACGGCACCAAAGTCTCAAATTATATTGAGAAATCGTCAGTAACGATGCTCCACCCCATACTAAATTCATTTTTGTATAATGCAGTTACGATGCGCCACCCCATACTAAATTCATTTTTGTATAATGCAGTTACGATGCGCCACCCCATACTAAATTCATGTTTGTATAATGTTGATCATCAAATGTCAGTCGCATGCATCGTTACTGACGATTTCTCAATATAATTTGAGACGTTGGTGCCGTTAAAGAAGTATATGTCTTCTAATAGGTAAATGTCGCCACACGCCTCCCTAAGGCGTTGTAAGAAGGAACTGATTGAAAGATTTAGGGGCTGAGACAGATTGTTCCGATAGCTCAGTTGGTTAGTAGCGACGGGCCATGTATGCCTGTGGTCGCCGGTTCGAATCCGGCTTAGAGCCTAATTTTTTCAAATGAATACAGTTAAATATGTTCCAGCAGTGAAGGTATATGCGAATGCGACAATTAGGTATCATGAAATTTCACAGTATTAAAAACGAAATACTTATTGTATATTTAGGGGTCTTTCAGCCTTTGTATATTTAGTTGACAATATTGTTCGAATCAAATTAACTTTAAGGTTCCCACTAAATTTATACAATTTAACAGAATATACTTAACTGAATTACCATGGCTAGGAAAAAATCTTGTATTAGTATGAGTTGAGTAGTTTTCAGTATTTCCCGTGGATGCTTATAGGGCCCATTAAGGCTTAATTTTGTTGCTGAACCTTGCCTACAGGGATGTGTATTTAGGCTTGCCTTTGCGAAATATACACATATGTACATATTCTTACGCCTAATTTTGTTTCTGATTTAAGCGCGACTTCGTTTTATTACGCGCATCATATAGTTAAACATACGCATTACAATAATCATATTGTGTTCACCTTTGTCACCTCAGCGACAGCCGACGAGTGGAGTACGGGGGCATGAAGTTCGCGTACGCGGACGGCTCGGACGACGAGCCGCTGAACGCGGAGCTGCCGTCCTGCGTGTACGCGGCGGCGCGAGGCCGCCTGCAGCTCCCGCTCGCAGCCTACGTGCAGCACACCAGGCAGCTGCATTCTGGTGAGTTGTGTTGTCGAGACAGCGATAGCCGGCGGGAGTGGGCATGGAGTTCGCGTACGCGGACGGCTCGGACGACGAGCCGCTGAACGCGGAGCTGCCGTCCTGCGTGTACGCGGCAGCGCGGGGCCGCCTGCAGCTCCCACTCGCGGCCTACGTGCAGCACACCAGGCAGCTGCATTCTGGTGAATTGTGTTGTAGAGACAGCGATAGCCGGCGGGAGTGGGCATGGAGTTCGCGTACGCGGACGGCTCGGACGACGAGCCGCTGAACGCGGAGCTGCCGTCCTGCGTGTACGCGGCAGCGCGGGGCCGCCTGCAGCTCCCGCTCGCGGCCTACGTGCAGCACACCAGGCAGCTGCATTCTGGTGAATTGTGTTGTAGAGACAGCGATAGCCGGTGGGAGTGGGCATGGAGTTCGCGTACGCGGACGGCTCGGACGACGAGCCGCTGAACGCGGGGCTGCACCCATGTGTGTACACGGCGGCGCGGAGCCGCCTGCAGCTCCCGCTCGTGGCCTACGAGCTACGTGCAGCACACCAGGCAGCTGCACTCTGGTGAGTTGTCAAGACAGCGGCGGGCATGAAGTTCGAATCGAATTCTTTGAAGGAGTCATCTATTTCTGCCCTCTCAGTTACAGTTACATGTTACCTACCTACCTAAGGAGTTTGTAGAAGATACGACAATAGAGAGATCTCTCAGGGACCGAAGTCCAATGAGAGTTGTTTGGATGTTATATTTATGCAACTGATTTAAGAAACTTCGATAGTGCGATGCAGAACTCGTCAGATTTGACAGGAGTGACGCCACATCAGCCCCCCTTTGAGACGGAGGGGTTAGTGATGTATGAAGAGAGAGTGCAGCTTGCCAGTGCTCAGAGCCAGCGTGGCGAGCGAGCGCTCAGAGCCAGGGTGGCGAGCGGAGAGAGAGAGAGAGAGAGAGAGAGGGTCTGGCTTGCTGAGAAGAGTCGGGCGTCAGTCAGGATATTCAGAGTTGCGCTTATGTCCATTGTCGGGGTCACCAATGTAGAAGATACGACAATAGAGAGATCTCTCAGGGACCGAAGTCCAATGAGAGTTGTTTGGATGTTATATTTATGCAACTGATTTAAGAAACTTCGATAGTGCGATGCAGAACTCGTCAGATTTGACAGGAGTGACGCCACATCAGCCCCCCTTTGAGACGGAGGGGTTAGTGATGTATGAAGAGAGAGTGCAGCTTGCCAGTGCTCAGAGCCAGCGTGGCGAGCGAGCGCTCAGAGCCAGGGTGGCGAGCGGAGAGAGAGAGAGAGAGAGAGAGAGGGTCTGGCTTGCTGAGAAGAGTCGGGCGTCAGTCAGGATATTCAGAGTTGCGCTTATGTCCATTGTCGGGGTCACCAATGTAGAAGATACGACAATAGAGAGATCTCTCAGGGACCGAAGTCCAATGAGAGTTGTTTGGATGTTATATTTATGCAACTGATTTAAGAAACTTCGATAGTGCGATGCAGAACTCGTCAGATTTGACAGGAGTGACGCCACAAGTTTATCTATAACCCCGTATGGCCAGCAACTATCTTACTCACTTAGAGTTTCACAGCTAGCTTGTAATTTTCGTCATCTAATCGAACTTTTGGGGTAAGCTTTATAAGTAGGTAAGTAATCTGGAATATGACGAGATTGAAAAATTACCAGTTTGGAAAGTGTCGCATTCGGAATATGACTAATTTGGAAGATGACGAATTAGGAACCAATCAAATAGATGTTTTTTCCAGGATGTGAAACAGTTTGTGTCACATGAGTATATTCGAAAGTTAAATATCCCGCCAAAACTTCATCGCGTTCCCTATTTGCGGACATCGTTAGTTCAAAGGCTAAAATTAGAATCCAGGAGGGACATTCTTGTCCCATTAGGATGCGGTGTGTCGATGTTCGAGGTCGATCACGAAAACTAAAAGTTGTTATGTAACCCAGGTAAATATTAGTATTGTTGACAGAAGTCCTACTGGAATCAACGGAGCCCGAGTACCAGTGCGGCGGCTCACCGTACCGCGTGCAGCGCGCGGCCGCGAACGTGCGCGAACGCCGACGGATGCTGAGGTCCGGCCCCAATGGGTACCCTTTTACTTGCACCTTTATGTTCATGCTTTGTAATACTCGTACGTACCGCCAAACCGTCCTTGCACTAAAAAAGGGCCCTCTGGGCCCTAAAGGGTAATTATCCCAATTGATTAGGTACCTATTAAAGATGAAATACCTGAGACAAGTTTTGTATAATCGTGATTATCGAACCTTGAATTCGTTAGACGGTTTCACGATACCTAGGTACGTATAGACGGCTTGACGGTAGTGGGTACCTACTCAAAAAGTCAGATTTATGGAAAGTAGCGTACTTATATATTAGCGATGGGCACTATACTATGGGCAGCTTGTAATTTTCTAAAGTGAAAATTTTAATCAAATTTCACTTAAGTTATAGAAATTGCCATATTTTTCTGATATGTTTCTTAAGGTGTCAGCTACCATAGTCATTCTTATTAACACTTATTTTGTAATTTGATCAGCTAGTACCTACCTACTAGGAAGTTTCATTACGAAATTTACCAGTTAGACAGCTCATTAACTAGTCACTAAACCAATCAACGTACTCAAGTAATTATGACCGAAAAATTTCAGAAACTTGAATGATATTTAACTTGTAACATTTCATTCAAAAACATTACAAATATTTCTTATGTTTAAATATTTCATAATTAAAGAAAATTATGAAATGTATCAGAAATTGCCTATCATCCTATCAATATTCACTAGAAAGTACTCCTTCAGCAATATTGAGCCGTGTGTAGACTGTAGGCTGCAGATTAACACATACCTAACTTGTTTCGGGGAAAGTGCAAAAAGTGGCAAAAATGCTCGTCCGTTCGCTTGGTCCACCACCATTATAACAACTAATATGTGCCAGCCACCTACATATACTCGTACATACTATTGTTTTTTCATAGTTACCTAGTGTTCAATTTCGTCTTATTGCCGTTTGCGTGCGCCGTTTGCAATACTGTTTTTTGTAATTCTCTTAATCCCATGACTTGCTACATTGAAACGCCTTTAATTAGTTACAATTAAGATAAGTTAGATACACACGCTTCCCTAGCTCAGTTTTGGCATAAAAACGTTATCAGATCGCAGGTAGCCACAAACCTCCTAACCTAACTAAATACCAGTCCTACTACCTACTCAAGGCTTAAAACTCTACCAACCCGCTCGCTCTACCAATTCTACGTTTTGGCTTTCATCATCATCATATCAGCCGAAAGATGTCCACTGCTGGACATAGGCCTCCTTCAAAGAGTGCCACAAGAGATAAATGTTAACGTGCTACACGGTTAACACGGTGGATCGAATTGATGGATCTTATGAGATAGAACGATCGTTACGATACTAATTATCCTTAGATCATGTTACGTTCGTTTCAATAGTGCGAGAGCCACATAATAGAGTAGCTATTATGTTTTTAAAGCTGTCGGTTGCTTATTTTATTATATCCCTACCTAACTGTTAACAGCAGTGTTTTATATAAAAATGTTGCTAAAACGCGGGTGTGACATTGTGTCTTTAGCAGTATAAACTCGGCGTTCGACGAACTGCGAGTGCACGTGCCTACGTTCCCCTACGAGAAGCGGCTCAGTAAAATCGACACGCTGCGGCTCGCCATCGCCTACATCGCTCTACTCAGGGAGGTCAGTGTCCATGTCCATCCGTTCCGTTCGGGTCTACTAGTCTCAGGGTAGCCAGTCTCCAACGTCCATGTCCACAATCCGTCCTCTTCGAGTCTACTAGTCTCAGGGAGGTTAGTATCCATATATGTCCACCATCCATCCCGTTCGCCGAACTGCGAGTGCACGTGCCAACGTTCCCCTACGAGAAGCGGCTCAGTAAAATCGACACGCTGCGGCCTGCCATCGCCTACATCGCTCTACTCAGGGAGGTCAGTGTCCATGTCCTTCCGTTCCGTTCGGGTCTACTAGTCTCAGGGTAGCCAGTCTCCAACGTCCATGTCCACAATCCGTCCTCTTCGAGTCTACTAGTCTCATGGAGGTTAGTATCCATATATGTCCACCATCCGTCCCGTTCGCCGAACTGCGAGTGCACGTGCCAACGTTCCCCTACGAGAAGCGGCTCAGTAAAATCGACACGCTGCGGCCTGCCATCGCCTACATCGCTCTACTCAGGGAGGTCAGTGTCCATGTCCATCCGTCCCGTTCGGGTCTACTAGTCTCAGGATAGCCAGTCTCCAACGTCCATGTCCACAATCCGTCCTCTTCGAGTCTACTAGTCTCAGGGAGGTTAGTATCCGGATATGTCCACCATCCGTCCCGTTCGACGAACTGCTAGTGCACGTGCCGACGTTCTCCTATACTACGAGAAGCGGCTCAGCAAGATCGATACGCTGCGGCTCGCCATCGCCTACATCGCTCTACTTGGGGAGGTCAGTGTCCATGTCCATCCGTCCCGTTCTGGTCTACTAGTCTCAGGGTAGCCAGTCTCCAACGTCCATGTCCACAATCCGTCCTCTTCGAGTCTACTAGTCTCAGGGAGGTTAGTATCCGGATATGTCCACCATCCGTCCCGTTCGACGAACTTCGAGTGCACGTGCCGACGTTCTCTACGAGTTCGTATACTACGAGAAGCGGCTCAGCAAGATCGATACGCTGCGGCTCGCCATCGCCTACATCGCTCTACTCAGGGAGGTCAGTGTCCATAATGCCTTGATCACACGTACCGAGCAAACGGGCGAGACCGTGCTCTCGGCCGGGGTACTCGGTGCGTATAAACCTCGTATAAACAGTCACTCGCTATGTTATATAATCACCATCCGTCCCGTTCGAGTACACTAATCTCAGGGAGTTCAGCGTCCATGTCCACCATCCGTCGGGTCTACTAATCTCAGGGAGGTCAGTATCCATGTGCAGCATCCGCCCCGTTCGGGTCTACTTAGTCTCAGGGAGGTTAGTGTTCATGTCCACCATCCGTCCTGTTCGGTTTTGTCCGCGATGCGTTATATGCATAATTTATGGCACCTATCATCGCTATTCAGAAAAGTCAAATTAGACATCGTATTTAGTGCTGGTGATTCAACCAGCCATCAGTTCTGCTGTGAGGACCCGGCTACGTAAGCTACACAAAGAGGCCAATATCACATTAAACTCAGCAAATGAAATATCTACCGTTGTTGATTAGATGTAATTATTTTTTTCTGTTTACATATGTTACTTATACATTCCAATTTTTTGTTTCCTTTCCTTACTGTAAAACTGTACCTACCTATTCATTTTGTATGTAATAAATAAATAATAATTCTAGGTCTTGGAAGCCGATTATGACCCACTAACATACGTGGAGAAGTGTTTAAGGGGAGAAATTAAAGCAGACAGAGCACATTGGAATACCAGTGGTAAGTTTAACAATGCCTTAACTCTTTCTGTAATCATTATTACTAAATACTTACTACCCATGAGCCGTGACTTAGCCGCCCCAGCGTTTGATACCTTATTTATTATATCCTGTGACACCCAGTATTAGGCCGGTATGAAGCGCTGGGAGTCTTACCTTATACCCTGTGCCTTATACCTAATAGCGTTCATATAATATCTACTTGCTTACGAATATTAACATACGAGAAAGAAGTAACTACTTATCGTTAAATTCGTATAAAACGTGGAAGTAACAAAGTGAAGTGTGTATGTAGGTATGTGATTGAGTTTAAGTAGTAGTTAGCTTTTAACTTTTATATTCACTTTGCTTTATTATTATACCTTTACCTTATTATTTTGTGTGTTCAGACCTGACGGCCCGACTGTCGTGGATTAACTGGGAGAACCTCGGCGTCAACCCGCAACGCCGCAGCGTGCTTACGTCCCTCGCTCTAGGCTCGGACAACCTGCAGTACACGCATAACTAAGTTTTGCTAACAAACCCTGTAAAACTAGTCTTTTTGTAAAGGTACTCCCAGTCCAACGTCTTTGACTATGTATATCTGCTACTATATAAAAAAAAGATAAGTAGTATCTATATGCCTACGTTCATTTAATTAGGAAGGCTTTTGAGATAGTCGATTTTCCACTACGTGTCATTTCGACCAACCAAGAATAGAGTTTATTCTAAGATTAGCCCATATTATCTCGAGATAAGTCCCTATTCCAGTTTAAATGAAACAGGTGGATTGTCTATTGCAAGCTTTGGACCAGAACCAATTCTATAGTCATGAGTGCAAATATTTGCTTATATCTATAAATATTTTTCGGTGATTTTAAGCTAATTAAATATGCTTTATTGTTATTGTTGATTATATTTTAAGTGCTTTTTTAATTTTTCATATTGTAGGGACCTACACCTCATTCCAGATAACATTAGATTTTTAACAGACAAATCCTTCAGCGTTTCTTTGTTTATCTAGCAATTTCCCTTTCATATGCTAGAATCTAGCATATCAAAGGGAAATCGCTAGAGGGAAATATTTAACAAATTTTACTTATTTCGATCATTTAGTGCTTTTCAAACATAGCAATACTATTTTTTTTTACGTTTTACGATGATTTTCCTTGAAATCGCATGACGATTAAGGCACAGTTTTTCTAATCTTATATGGACAGGGTATAGGTACAGTCAGCATCAGATAGTTAGTAGCAGCCAAGGTAGCCAAATATATCGCAACACGTCTTTATTACTATAGGAGTAAGGATGTGTTACGATACATTTGCTGGCTACTTTAGCTGCTACTAGCTATATGACGCTGACTTTACTTACGTCGCGCTCTCTTTAGGGTCGCAATCGCAAGATTTCAATAGAGATCGTTACGCGGTTAAATTGATATAGTTCAACTGATTTAATATCTGTAACATAAACATATAATATACAAGTTTGAACGGCGGTGAGTAGGGAGGTTGCGACGTAATATACCAGTCCCTGGGCGACCGAGCCTGCTTTGCTCGGGTGAAAATAGGGAAAGTACGGTGACAACAAATTTTCCCAGACATGAGACCTAGCTAGATCGATTTCGCGCCCCCGTAAACCCCCATATCTATGTAGTGATGTTAGACGTAGGTACCTACATATCTCTCCGATCTCAGCGGTAGCTAAATCTAGCTTCACAAAAACATAGTTTAACTATTAACTCTATCAAGTATAAAATAATTTGACCCCTCTAGGATATGAATACGTAGTCTGAGGTCAGACTTATGCTATTTCACCCGTAGTGAGCACAAGAGATCTACCTATGCTTTGTGAATAACACTTCTAGTCACATAATGTAAACAGTGCAATACATTGAATAAATACAAATAAATTAAGTTAGCGTTATACATCATTATCGCGGGGGCAAAATCAAATCGGTTAAAGAACGTGTATAACAGAATTTCTAGTATATTCTGCCTACGCATTCTTAGCCTTCAAGAAGTTTAGTGTATCTCTCTTTAAATTTAAGAGTTATCCTCTTGTCGGTGGAGTATTTTCCACTTCTCTATGTCGTACACCAGTCCCTTGACTCACTCAAAGTTTAGTGTAAGAAACGAAATTTTTGCTGGAAAACAGTACGAGTATCCATGCATTTTAAGCCTTCAAGAAGTTTAGGGTAAGACACGAACTTTTTGCTGGTAAAGGTCAATCAACCTTGTCTTCCACTGTACGATTTCCTTTAAGTCAACGTGTCAACTAGGTATAATAATAAACCATAAATTCATCACACGTTATTTTTCTTCGAGGCATTTTTAAAAGCACTAGGTTCCTACAAAATCCAGTATTAGTTAATTATGTTGCTACAAACCAATCAAGGACTGACAAATTTCTAAAGTAGCAGGAAAAGTGACTGAAGAGGTGGCGTAGGTAATCTGTTTAAGTATGTCCTACTATTCAAATCAAGTACGAAGGTAAGATATTTGAAAGAAAATTTATAAATTTTGATCTCGTAGGTATAAATGTTTCCCGATGCGAGTGTCATTCTGTTATTGACTATTTGTCATAATCTTTCAGTACTGTCAAATCGTTTTTGCTCCCGCGATAACGAATGTATGCTATACAGGGTGTTTCCTGTAATAGGAGCAATAAATTAAACGTTAGATTATTAAGCCTGTGAACAATTATTTCCATGCGGTTTTATTTAAAAAAAAAACATATTTTTTTTTTCTTCAAAATAAGTTTACTTTTATTGTTTTACTCTACTGGAGTGCTATTAGTACCTTTTTATTTTAAAAACAAAAAAAAAGAAATAAAAATAAAAAAAAAACAAACATATCTTTTTAAAACAAAAATGCAAAAACTATTATGACTAATTACATGATGTTACCTCAAAATTTGCATTGACTGCTGTGCTATGATGTCGTGGTGCCAAGATACATTACTTGGAGGTCATAACTTTCGATCAAAATTTCTCCGAATCCAAAAAAAAATTAAAATGAATTGACACAAGGGGTTACTGCAAATGCTCTAAGGAAGCGTCCTTTTGAATATTTGCTCCTATTACAGGAAACACCCTGTATAATATACAGTTAAAATGTGTAAATATATTAATAATTAAGTGCTTATATGTATTTTTTAAATCTGTAAGGTACTAATTGATTTCAACAGTTGTTTTATTTTCAACCCCCCTAAGATTACCAATCACGCAGTGATCGGATCTAGGATGCAATTTGGGGTGAACGACCTCAAACGTTATGGTTATCGTGGATGTGTCTCGGATTTCCCGGGAGTTTGGGAAATGGGCTATTGTTAATTAAAAAATACGTCACTTAATATTTGCACACTTAAAGAACACTAGAATTGTCTAATAATGGGTATTTATAACTGCAATTATTATTATTAGTCGATATGTTGAGAATGTGATAATCAGGGCTCGATTTGAATGACAATGTCAGTCAAGACATTATATACTGCTCATTTCAAGTGGCCATTTCATTTAATAAAACAGGTTGATAAGTGGTAATTGTTTACGAATATACTATTAGAAGGCTTTTTATGTGCGGTGCAGTGCAACGTCATCGGCACTAAAAGTTTGAGCCCTGGTGATAAGAATAACAAAATGGTGATACTAATAACTAATAAAAATTATTACTTTTACTTGTATACCCTGCTAAACATACAAGAATAATAAAAATACATAAAAGATAAGACATACAAGTTACGTTCAGTTATTCTATTCTATGCAGTAGGTACTGTAAACATTTTTGTTGTTTTTACATTTTCTGTAAATTGTATACTGTAAACTACTTAAAATTAAAAGTTATTTACCTTTTTGTAAAGGTAGGTAACAAAAAAAGTCGCGGGATTGTAAGTCATATCCATCTTAATATTACGGACTCAAACCCCGGGAAATTGCATCCTAGATCCGATCACTGCCAATCAGTCATAGGTATTATTTAGTACCTACCAGGGTCGGTCTTCTTTTTTACCTACAATAAATCGTAATTTTTCAGTTCCTTTGTGTTTATTCAACTATTGATAATTATGGTTTTAATGTTTGATTTTAAAAACGTTGCATGTATTTTTTATTAAAACTAATTATATTTTTTTTATTAGAATTAATGATTCTTTCCGTGGCGATGAAAAACAAACTTATAAAGAAAGCACTGGATAGAGAAAGTGAAAGAGTATTTAGTACTCATAGATGAATAAATGTATGGACGTACATATATTCAAACACTCAACTCAGCGGTAGGCAACAGGCGGCCCGCGAGACCTTTGCTTGCGGCCCGCGAGACCTTTGCTTGCGGCCCGCGAGACCTTTGCTTGCGGCCCGCGAGACCTTTGCTTGCGGCCCGCGAGACCTTTGCTTGCGGCCCGCGAGACCTTTGCTTGCGGCCCGCGAGACCTTTGCTTGCGGCCCGCGAGCCTCCCTGGCGGTTTCGTATGTAAAGGTCGTTGAATTCAGAATTTTTGAATTGCTTGATAAAGTCACAAATAATTAAGAAGAGAGGCCCGCGTAATTTTTGTTAGCTCCTATGTGGCCCTTGGTTGCTAAAAGGTTGCCGACTTTCTAACTAATGACGTATGGTAAAACGAGGACAGGAAATTGTAGGTAAAAAAGAAGAATGACTGACCTACGTATTATGTATTTTAGGGTGCAGTTACATTAAAAGGAACTCTTGTAAGTATGAAGTATGATCACTTCATTGTCTGTCTGTCAAGACCTTTTTCCTCGAGAATGCGTTGAGGCATTAAGTTAACATTTTATAAAAAGTCCTGTTTCTGCAGCATATTTTGATATCAACCTGACATAATGATACAAATTCACAGTTTTCGTAATTATTCCTTTCAATCAAATATTTACCTAAAGATTGGTTCCGTTGACCTACAATCATGAAATTTGGATTGAAGCAAGATCTTACATAACAAGTAAAGAAATGATTCCGAAAGCTGATAATTGCAGCTACTTACATCGCATTAAAAATCAATTATAGCATTTAAAAAAATACAAGGGGGACCCTTTCGAAATTTTGGAAACTTTCCGTCGGCACATAATTATCACTAAGTAGGTAGGTACATTTAATATATAGGCAGTATACACCTACACATCATTGACGATGCTGTGTATTGTTTAGTAATAAATATAGCGGCGTTGAAATAAAGTCGACAAGTGGCGATCCCTATTCATTTATTCCTGATCCTATTAATTTCCTCGACTGTTCATTATATCTAAACAAAGTGGTGTGTCGCAGAATGTAGGTCATGTAACGATGCATAGATATTCGTAGCACATATAGAGCCATATATAAACAGTTCAACAATAGAAGCTTGTTAACCGAGGGTTGAAATCCACCCATTTCGAGCGCCAATAGTTCGAGGCTGAAATAGGGGGCTTTCGCCGAGTTAAACGCTCTACTTTTCATTTCGAATAAGTACGAGGAAACGACATATTATAAGCAAAAAATGCTTAATTATTTTCTAAATCAGTCAGATCCGTAGAACCCATTATAGAAGCGATTGTTAACAGACCATTTAAGCGGGAACTCTTGACTGATTTTAATAATGTTTGAGTGTGGACCATTTCCTGGACGCGAATTAAAGCGGTTATATTTAAAAAAAAAATGTATGTATACAAAGGTACCATATCATAGTAACTATCAATAACCTTCTAAAATCGATACAAATTTATGGCAGTGTGGCTGTATAGTGTGGCTGTTATACCATTACCATTGTTCAAAAAAATTTATGACTTTAGGACGCAGTTCAGAAGCGGTTTTGAAGTACTTACCTAGGAAAGCTTAAATTTTATTCAAAAGTCTTCAAGTGGGTAGCAATAATAGTCATTAATAAATAATTAATTTAGTAATAATAATGCATAATAATTATCAGCAAGTTTAAAAAAATTTCAACCTGCTATTTACCACTTTCAGAGTATGAGAGACGAAAAATGTGTTTTCACTCCTTCTATTCGAAAAACAGTCTTTTCTAGCCCGTTTATAGGGAGAAAAACTTGTTTTTGATCCCTGAGCATATTTTTTTTTCAATTTATCTCTTTTGCCCTAAAATTGAATTTTGCTCCCTGCACGCTAGTCATAGACCACACAGAGAAGAAAGCATTAAAAAAGAATCTGTGGGCCTGAGTGAGGCCAGAGACAATAGGTTATTTCAGTAGCGTGTTTAAGGAGACACTTTTATTGAGTGTTTTTTAAATACCGCGCTGTTTTGTTCTTGGAGCGTTTAGGGTCTCTTATATTGTTTTCCTTGAACGCTTTTGAATATTAATATGCTTAATAAATAGAAATATGGATTTATAGATAGATACCTACTACTTTCTTACTTTACTTTCTCCGTAGCCCAGTGGGTAGTGACTCTGCCTACGAAGCAGGAGGTCCCGGGTTCGAATCCCGGTCAGGGCATTTATTTGTGTGTTCCGAATATTTGTTCCTGAGTTATGGATGTCATAGAGTCTGTCTAATGAAAGTAGAGACTAGAAAGTAGCGGCAAATTTAAAAAATCGACGTATTGCAACACCGAGTATAGTGCGAAAGAACGATAATGATACTTGAACAAAAATTATAATTGTCTTACTACTTAGTGTAGCCACGTCTATACAGATTAGTTTCAAAATTGCCCAAATTGTTGGTAAGATAATATCCCAAATCCCAGTATAGTGTATATGACCTAAAAACTTGATCCCATTCAAGTTGTTGCAACCATCTAACAGTAAAATAAAAGACCTTTAGACAGATTACAAATTAAGTAATTAGATGCTTATAATCTATAATGTGTCTAAGAAAAGGTGTTTTTTTAGAAAGTGAGGCTAACTTCATGGGTCTCGCTTTATGTAATTCCATTTGCACATTTTTGTGAGGTTATAGCGGAAAAAGTACAGGTTATATGAAATAAAACTTTAACTTCGTTTTACAAGATAAGTTTATTATCAAGTTCAAAAGGTGTACACCTTAGGTACAAGTGTACATAATTTCTTAAATTACATAGGATTCACTGTCTTATTGTATATTTAAGAAGAATAATTAAATTCACTCTCTAAAATCTCAACTTCCATTGAATCCTCCGAAGTGGTCGAGCTGCTACTTCCCACACTAATAATAAATTTATCTAGATCTTCTTTGATGTTGTCCCTGTCTTTATATTGGTTTTCAACGTTAATGACGTGATTGATCATTTTATTCCAATCATCTGCTGTTATGCTTGCAAAAGACTCATGGATCAGTTTTTCTGTGTCTTGTGCAGATAACCCTATGTTCTTCTTGGCAATTTTCCTTTTTGCTAGACTCCATATTAGCTCGATAGGATTCAAATCGCAGTGGTATGGAGGCAGCCGTAAAACTTCATGGCCATGTTGCTGAAGTATGTGATTGGCTTCATACACTGGCTCTGGCTTGTATTTGTCAACAAGTACTAACAATTCATCTTTCTTGTGATATTCTTCATAGTGAATATTATTAGCTGTAAGCCACTCTTTGATTTTGGGCTTATTTGTTTGAGTTGTTGGGGCTTTATTCTTTACAACACTGTGGTAACTGGCATTATCCATAATAACCACACTAGGTTTGTCTAAATTTGGTATGAGTTTTTCTTCTAACCATTTATTGAAGTTGCCGGCGTTCATGTCATGGTGGTAATCAGCCAGTTTAGATTTTGTGCTGAAAACTAGAAGAGCATTTGGGACAAAACCATTTTCATGCCCAGCGTGCACAACAATGTGTCTTTTTCCAGACGAAATGCTTTCAACTGCACCACTTGTTCCCGGCCCTCGCCAGGATTTTTTAGGTTTGTAGTTTTTGTGGACATAGGTTTCATCCAAATACACAATTTGTTTTCCTGCTGCACGTTTCTCTGCAATCTCCCGAAGAAATCTATGCCTCCATGCAGCAATGTCGTAGCGTTCCATTAGAACATATCGTTCATTCTTGTTTTTTTGAAACTCATACCCGTTTGCTTTCAAAATCCGCCTTAGTGTTTCAATGCAGCCAAGGAAATGTATGCTAGTCCGCAACTCTACCAGGAGGCTCCGCAGTGTTGGTACTTCCTTTTTGACAGTATAAAATTCAGTAATTTTATTTTTAATAGCGTTTATGTCGAAGCTATCTAAATTTGACACCGTAGGCTTATGGGGCCTCTTTTTGCCTGGGGTATTCCAAACATTATTATTGATTCCACCTTCATATTTTATTCTCTTGAGGGTAGAGACAATAACTTCTGCAACAAACAAAATGAAAGTATGTGGTTACATAGATGACTTTTTTAGACTAGCAGGTTGTGCCACTCATTATAAAAACCTGAAAGTACCAGGTTTGAATTCCCATAAGGGCATTTATTTATGCGATGAGCACACACATTTGTTCGTAAGTGTTAAATGTTCTCTATGTAATTAACTTGTGTAGGTATAACTTTGTTTAATATTCACAGTAAACACTTTGCTTAGATTAAGATTAAGTCGAATTGTCCAAGATTGTTCATGGAAATAATTACCGGTAAGAGACGACAATTCTTCAAGGTATTGATTTTGATTCCTTATACACGAATCTTGCTCCAGGTCTTTCAAGCTCTGAACGGCATTCTGAATTTCCTCCACACCTTCGACAAGCTCCATATTACCCGCTGAAAGAAAAACAATGACAATACGTAAGTATTTAGGAAACAGTTGCTTTCTTAGATATGTTGCAAATAAAGTATCAAAATTTATCATGGGATACTAACCTACGAAATCCGATATCGTACGTAAGTACGCTGCTTTCTTATCGAAAATCTCTTCCCGCTCGTCTCGTTTTTCTTTGTATTTACCAATCATGGTAAAAAGTAACTGACGCGTATTACTTTTAATACTTTTGTTCATAATTAACACCAAAAACGTTAAAGAAAAACGCAATATTTTTTCCAAATGACACTAGTGACACGACAGTAAAGTGACATTTGACGTAATTGACATTTGAATTGTAGTTGCCATTTAAAAAGTTTATAATAAATCGCAGTCTCAACTTTCATTAGACAGACTCTATATGTATATAAGTATCTATATGTATGTATCTATTATATATATATCATCGCCTAGTACCCACAACACAAGCCTTATTGAGCTTACCGTGGGCCTAGGTTGATTTGTGTAAGATTGTCCCGTAATATTTATTTATTATTTATTTATTTATTTATTCTTATAGCAGCACGGCTATCACAAGACGGCCGCGACATACTCTCGAGCTCTCTCGCACTTTGCGTCTCTTTCTTATTAGACCACTTAGGAAGAGACGGATAGTGCGAGAGAGCTCGAGAGTATGTCGCGGCCGTCTTGTGATAGCCGTGCAGAGCTACGTGTTATTTCAAACAATGTTTATTTGATAGGCATAGCCTGACAAGTTCCTATTTAGCCCTGGCCCCGTAGCATGGATGGCCTTATCACGCGATAAGTGACAGGATAGAGCATCCGTCCCTGGCTGACACCGTTCGATAGAATGAGACGACGCGCTTATCCTATCACTTATCGCGTGATAACGCCATCCATGCTACGGGACCTGATATAGTGTCGCTACAAACTCAGGGATCGGAAACCGGTATTGTTTGTATGGGAACGAAAACGCTTCTTTTTCGTTCTTTTGATAATAATTTCATTTCTAATTGGGCAATCTAATAATACTCACTCGTTACCTCAAAACACAACTGAGTCCTACATGTGAAGTATAAAATAGTTCGAGATTTGTGGTAAACCGAGGTTTTAGCAATTAACCGGTTCCGATCCCTGCTACAAACAGCTTACCTACATATGGCAATAATACGTGTACGTCATGAATAGTCGGGACAGTGTGTATTGGCATCGTGCAAGAACGAGTGAGATATACAATTATTATGTATTTGTAGATTGTGAAACTATGCTTTCAGGTAATCGGAAGAGCATGTCTGGTTGATAATTAAATATGAATAATAACCTATCCGTCAAAATCCGATTCTAAATATTCGACATCCATATATTTATTGTCCGATCGGACGTCCAAGGTACCGCTGGAGCGACATGGTACAGGCGGATCTGAGCGAGCTCCAAATCTGCAATTGGCAACCGAGAAAAATGGCGCACTCTCGTGTCGGAGGCCAAGACTGGGTGGACAAGATTTTGGGTCGCTGAGCCAACGGAGTAAGTAAGTAAGTATATATTTATCAGATTCTGGCTCCGATATATCTTCACTTTCGTCAGTTGATGAGTCACTTTCAGGACCACCAACCTCGATTATAAATCTTTCGGTCTGTGATTCAGTACCCGACATGTCAACAACTAATTTCAAAACTTTGTTTATTGGAATACTGCTAAATCCTTCGTCCTTTTTCTGCCGCAACCATTTGAATGTATTTAAAATGTTATTTTTTACATCGGGTGAACTTTTTTGGGCATTTTGATTGTTAAATCGATTACTATTCTGAAATATGAAGAGTTTTTTTCGTTTTGTTTACATCGGTGACTTCCAACGTCTGTTGTCAAAAAAAAACATTGCCATTAAAATAAATTAGTTCCACTGAAAATCCGCAACATAGCGAGGGCCACGGCCTGCAATCTTTGAACAAAATATCCGGGCGTTAAATTGTGGTCACGTGATTGCACGTGATTGGCTAATGCAATTGACTAAATATTTACCGCGCTTCCCTCACCCCCGCACCTACTGCCATTTTCAAGCTATCCGAGCTGTCACTCTTGCCGCTTGTTTTTGAATTTGTTTGAGCGTTTTAACCAATATATGTTTTTATTAGAACCATAAAATCAGGAAAACAATGTTAGTATCGTATGACATATTTATTTGTTACACATATTTTAATTATAAAACATCAACTTGAAACGATGAAGTATCTACCTTATCCTAAGGAGGTTTTAACACTGCCCCTTACTCTCGTCAGTAGCTCGCAGCGTAATGTGAGAGTACAACATCAAATTGATCAGAAGCAAACTGTGTTATGATAATTAATGTATCAAACCTAAGCGTCGGAATATATCTGATACACAATATATTATATAAGATAATATCCATTCAAATTGTTTTATTTAATAAAGTTAAGCATTTGATAAAGTAATTATGTTTCACCTTGGGCAAAGCCTTAGTGAATATATCAGCTTCCAGTTCAGAGGAGGGCATATAATCTAGAATGATAAGTTTTCGTTCTACACATTCTCGTATGAAATGGTGACAGACATCAATATGTTTGGTTCTTCTGAAGCATTCATTCTCCACCATTTTTAACGTACTCCTATTATCATTGTAAATAGTGAAAGGCGGTTGTTCCTTAAAGTTGAGTTCGCGCAAAAAATTACGAATAAATTTTGCTTCTTTAACGGCAGTACCTATATTCGGCTTCTGTGCTGGAACAGGCAACGTTTTGCTGTTTTTGGCTATGCCAGTTTACAATGCATTTACCAAATTTGCTCACAAAACCCGAATATGATTTTCTATCACTGGTATCCCCCGCCCAATGGCTACCAGCATGCAAATGTCAAGTTGAAATTTGAATTCAAATGTTTGAAGTTTGATTGAAAAGTCAGAAAAAATACGGATGTATCTTGCTATTTCGATATGTTTCGCAGCTTTTTCGTTTTAATTAATGTATTTGATCTCTTCGTGTACCTACTCGTGAACGTGTTGAGTTAGAATATTCCAGAGATAGAGACTCATTATGGGTGGAAATAGTAGGATAAAATTTGTGGTGTAAGACACAGACCAGGATTCTTTGGCCAACTCGTGATCCTAGAGTGCAATACAGTATTTAAAAGTAACTTTGGCCTTATCAAGCAAGTATCGCCTGCCATATCAGATCTCATAATAGGGATAATTCATATATTATATGTATTTGTCCCCATGCAGGAAGTTGACGCCTTAGGTACCTACCTACCTAAGGTATGTACTTATGTCAACGAGTTAGGATAGTGTGAACGAATAAATCCTAAGCTTTTATACTTAGTTAAACTAAAGTGATGTTTGGAGTGGAAACCCTGGGGCCGTGGGGACCGGGCGTGAAGGCCCTGTATAAGGAACTTTCAGAGCGGCTCATCCAAACATCCGGAGAGGGCTGGCAGCTATTTTGGCCAAAGGATTAGCCTAGCAATCCAAAGAGGTAACGCTGCCAGCCTTCTGGGCACCATAGCCAACGACGGCGACCTGGGGGGCATTTACTTTTTATAGTTTTAGTTTATTATATAGGTTTAGTTTAATTATAATTCTTTATAAATTTTATTATGTTACCATTATACTTAAATGTCTTAGATAATATTAGATTAATTAAAGTGCTTGAGCGATATACCTACATATTGTAAACATAATTTATTGTCACGGGACTCGCGGGCAAGCTTGCCAAGTCTTTGAGTGAATTCGTATCCTTATTGCATAATTTTAAAATAAAAATACATACCTTTTAATTGAAGTTTTTTTTTAGAATTGTCTATTTAGAAAACTGGTGCACCCTGCAGGATATCTACTTGCCCCGTATAGGTAGGTACAGGTCGGCAAAAAAAACTACGGCTGGTCCGTAGTTTTTTGGGCCGAGCTGTGCCTACTGTACATAAATGGGGCATTGCTGATCATAAATATATACACATCGTAATAGTTCCAAACCTTCCTGCAGGAGAGCAACACTGCTTCCTACCCATTCGGGCCGCCGACATACATTAAAAATAGGTACTCTGTACCACTGTGCCATACACTGGCTGTTCGTTTCAGTTCTCATGCCAAAACATGCATCAAAATTAAAAAAAAAAGGTCTTGTCAATTTCAGTGGAACCCTATTGGCTAAAATGGCTGTATGACAGTTGTGCGTCTGATACGTTTGGAATGTTTGGATACGTTAGTATCTCTTAGTAGTCTGTGGCGAGGGCTAAATAGGAACTTTCAGGCTATATAATACGAGTATGATTACTAATAAATATAAATATATTAAGTATAAAAAGTTTAAGACCATGGAAGAAAAAGCCGTAACAAGAAGTCCGTATTTTTTTCATAATGACTAGCACGTAAAAGCATTTCCTATACTAATATTTTCAATTTAAGATGATGAATTCATCCAGTTCAACTGAAAATTATACGTTAACACCGGATTTTTTTTAAATGGAAGCAACAATCGTCAAAAACAAAGCCATATTCTTTTGAAATACCTACTTATATTAAACTTTGTTCTTAGGTAAAAATTATCGTGTTTTTAATTATCCTTCCCTTCGTTCTGGATTCAATCAGTCACCCTCGTTACAATATATCATTTTTCTCCCTAGTAATACAATCTACTATTATCTCAGAAGGCACGATGCACGAGTCAAAGGTCGGGAATGCGGATGAGTAGGATTTAGAAAATACTATAGTATTTTCCAAATTAATTACCTACTCACCCCTGGGGTGCAGGTTCGTTTTAATGTTTCGTCGTCTCTGGGCTGTTATTCGCTACGCGTTAATGCGGCACCCCGCCGGTCACCCGTTACGCTCATCGCGGTGTCGAGGTATAATTGTGGGTGAGCGTTGAGGTGAGCGTAAGGCGACGTAGGCTCGTGGTCTTCTCTCCCTCTCACTGAGCATAAGCGTGAGCGAGATGGAAGTGCGTGTTCGGAAGCACGGATATCATGTTTTTTTATTTAAATTTTTTGTGCGTTTAAGTAAATAAAAAAGTCATAGCTAAGTTTCCTCAAACATGATGTAGCCGATTTTTAGAACCAATTTTAATATGTTTAGCTGTTGTGCATACCTAATTTGTTACGAAGTTTTTAAGTGTATTTTATTTAGACCTATGTTCGTGATTTTTTTCTATAGAGCGAAAGTCAAAAACTCAGGTTTCGAATAGCTGTTGTCCCTCGAGAAAGGCCTCAAGAGTCAAGATTGCTAATTAAATTTTGGGCAGCCGAATTATAATCGAAACAAGAGCTAAGACTTTTTAATAATCCGTTTTCTGAGCTCACGTTGCCTTAAAACAAGTTACAGAATAGGGGGGCTGCTATTTATTTACTTGTTTTAACCTCAACTCACCGTTCACCCACAAATTTATCTTAACGCCGAGATCCGCAGTAACTAAGCGTAAAGACTGTATCGTTTGTTATAAATACAAGAAAAAAATGCGACAACTTTTTTTTAATTATTTATTAACATACTAAAATCAATCAACTATGTACAAAATAATATGGACAACTCGAATAGTACCATAAAAAGCCCAAATTATTAATTTCTGGCCAGTTTTCTAATTTTTTGCCTCATGGTGCCCATTAATGACCGGACAGCGACTTTGTCAAAAGTTCAAGCCACCTTATTCCAATCTGACCGAAACTGTTGATCTGTATCGGCACTACGGGCTGTTTTACGTAGTTTAGCTTTCATTATAGCCCAGTAGTGTTCAATCGGGCGAAGCTCTGGACAATTCGGTGGATTTAACTCTTTGGCCACAAAATTTACATTATTCTCTTTATACCATTTTACTACCTTAGCCGCATAATGGCAAGACGCTAAGTCAGGCCAAAATACAGTTTCGGAGTTGTGCTTTTTGATCATCGGCAATACTCGTTTCTGAAGGCACTCTTTCATATAAATATCGGCATTCATCGACGAGGAAGTGAAAAAAATAAGTTGACTTCATTCCGCATTCACAAATGGCCTGCCACACCATGACTTTCTTGCCGAACTTCTCAACGCAAATGGATTTTTCAGCCTCTGTGATTTCTGTTCCCTCACGAATAGTGTAATACTGGGGGCCTGGCAAAGACTTGTAGTCCAGTTTTACATACGTTTCGTCGTCCATTATTACACATCTGTGTTTTTTCGATAAAATCGAGTCATATAATTTTCGGACTCGTGTCTTAACAGATGCTTTTTGTTTTTGACTTCTTTTCGGCTGTTTCTGTTTTTTTAATGTCTTTAAATTATTCCTTCACGTTGTACCATCCCGATACTCGTACCAATTTTTTTCGTGACATCTCGGACAGATAGCTCTTTATTAGATGCGAATAATTTTACTATCTTTTGGTCCAGTTTTGGATTGGACGGACCTGGTTTTTGGCCTGGCCGTTGTTGGTCCTCGAAGGTATAATCCTCCCCGTACTTACGGATAGCAGTTTGGACGGCTCCAACACTAACACCTTCCATTTGTGCGAGTTTTCGGTACGTAATACCTTTAACCGAACACCATTTGTCCACAATAGATTTTCGCTTTTGCGGTGTAAGACCCGTCAATTTTTTATTGGAACAAGTTGAGCAAAAAAACAATAAAGATATCGGTTCTATGACAAATGTCAATCAATTGTCTTGTATCAGAATATTTTTAAATGCATAGACAACTTATTCCTGCCAGAGCTAACTTGTATTTATAACAATCGATAGTCTTTAGGTAGAGGCAAAGAGTAAAGTAAGTATATAAGTATATAGGGTAGAGGTCTAGTTTCGTTAGGCGTGACGCCAGCCCTGTACCTATACATATAAAAGTGTTCATATTGCCACCGGAAGTCGTCAATGATGTTGCAAACAAGCCTTGATCGACGTGAAGTGGGTCGACGACTAAAACGGAACAATCACCAATCTAATGATAACCAGTGGTATCAAATCGGCGGTAACAGGTGGTAATAGCACAATCTTATTTATTTATCCAGTCAGAGGTTTCAGAAAACTGTAATTTTTCCAAAATGACCGAGAATAGGTGCTTCTAGATTTCTAGGTCAGGACAGTTGTGTAGACAGTTCTGGTGAGTAGTTTCAAAGGTTACCCCTATATACAATCTTTCGTTTTAGACATTAGGGCCTAAATATGCACACCGCGTTTTTGATATACCTATCTTACACTTCGATACTAATAATAAATAGTTAAGGGCCTGCCGCGTTTTTTAAACGCGCCGCGCCGCTTGCACTCCGCCTTTGTATCGCCAAAAACTCGCGTCGACGGCGCGTTTAAAAAACGCGGAAGGCCCTTACCTTTTTATTATTAGTATCGAAATATATATATTAGTTATCTTAGGTAGGTATAGGTACATTTGAATCGTAAAAAAAAAAAGTAGATTTTTTAAAAATAAGTAAAAGAATGGTATACATACAAGCAACGTGTTTTATTGACGTTATTTGTATTTGATGTATCTTACAAATTGTAATTTACTTGTATTTCAATGAAATATTTACATTTTATCGGACATTTGAGATAAAGTGGTACAGAATCCGGGTACCCAATCATCGGGGGATGACTGGTTTATGTGGTATTTCTATCCACTAAAAACTCCACGTCGGCCGGCATCTGCGATCTCATGCGGAGGACTCCAGGATCTCATTCTGAACGCACTGGAGCCCTCCTCGCGCCTCGCCACATTTGGCTCGTCCTAGGATGATGCTGGTCGCCTTCCCTGGGGTTTTTAGGTGAGTGCTCCGATCCCCGCCAGAAACACTGCGACCCCGATTATTCACAATACCACCTAGACGGCTTCATACTTATTGAGTACTAGCTGTTGCCCGCGACTTCGTCCGCGTAGAACTTTTTATCGTCTTAGAAAATGATTTCTCTCAATACACAATTTGAACCCTCTTTTAGGGGATAATTAAAAAAAAAGTTGATGTTCATTTTCTAGTTTGTGAACAAACAGTCTAAAACCAAAGTTAAAAATCTCATACTTTAAAAATGCCTTGAAATACTCAAACTATGAACCAATTTTAACACTCTTAGGGGATGAATTTGGAAAAACTCTGAAATCAGTTTTGTAGTCTTTTAACGTACAGAATAAGACCGAAGTTAAAAATCTCTTCCTCACACTTTAAAATTTTATTGCTCGCCGTTTAAAATTTGAACCCCCTTTTAAACCCCCTTAGAGGTTGAATTTTTCTAATCGCTGAAAGAACTTTTTTCGTAAACTTTTAAGTCTCTAGCTCAAAAAAAGTGTTGCCCATACAAAGCTTTCTTAACGGGTGGAATTTTCTAAAACTCTGAAAGTACTTTATTATTAATTTTAATAAGTAACATTTCGAATAGTTTTAAGTCTAGTAAAAAAAAAAGTTTTTCCCACACAACACTGGCTACCCTTCTTAAGGATCTTAAGGATCCCCTTAGGGATGGAGTTTTCTAAAACGCTGAAAGTTCTTTTTTAGTATTCTAATAAGTAATCTTTTTGCAAAGTTTTAAGTCTAACTCAAAGAAAGTGTTGCCCATGCAAAGCTTGCTCTCCTTTTTAACCCTATTAGGGGTAGAATTTTCTAAAACGTTTTGTGTTCTTTTTTTGTATTTTAATAAGTAATCTTTCTACAAAGTTTCAAGTCTCTAACTCAAAAACATAAACTTTCCCTGATAAAAACTTTGCACCCCTTTTTATCCCCCTTAGGGATAGATTTTTTCAAAACGCTGAAAGTCTTTTTTTTTGTATTTTTATAAGTAATCTTTCTACAAAGTTTTAAGTGTCTAGCTCAGAAAAAGTGTTCCCCATACAAACCTTGCACCCTTTTTTAACCCCCTTAGGCAATGATTTTTGTAAAACGCCGAATGTAGTATTTTTCATGTTCTAATAAGTAATTTTTCGACAAAATTTTAAGTCTCTATAAAAAAAAAATATGTTTTTCCCATACAAACTTTGCACCCTATTTTACCTCCTTAGGGGTGAAATTTTCCAAAACGCTGAAAGTACTTTCTTTGTATTTAAATAATCTTTCTACAAAGTTTTAGGACTCTAGCTAAAAAAAATAGTTTCCCACATACAAACTTTGCACCCCTATTTTAGCCCTCTATTTTTAGGGGTAGAATTTTCTAAAACGCTGAAAGTACTTAATTTGTATTCTGATGACTAATCTTTCTACAAAGTTTTAAGTCTCTATTTAAAAAAAATATTGTTTCCCCCATACAAAATTTGCACCCCTATTTTACCCCCTTAGGGGTAGATATTTTTAAAACACTGAATCTAGGTACTTTATTTGTATTCTAATGAATAATTTCTCTACAAAGTTTTAAGTCTCTATTTAAAAAAAAGTAGTTTTTCCCATACAAACTTTGCACTCTATTTTACCGCTTTAGGGGTAGAATTTTCTAAAACCCTGAAAGTTCTTTATTTGTATTCTAATGACTGATCAATCTACAAAGTTTTAAGTCTCTATTTAAAAAAAAATGTTTCTCCCATACAAACCTTGCACCCCTATTTTACCCCCGTAGGGGTGGAATTTTCCAAAACGCTGAAAGTGTTTAATTTGTATTCTAATAACAAATTTTTCTACAAAGTTTAAGTCTATAGCTCAAAAAAAAAAGGTTCTCCCATACAAACTTTGCACCCCTATTTTACCCCCTTAGGGGTAGAATTTTCAAAAATCCCTTTTTATCCCTAGCCCACGTTATAAAAGCAACATACTGTGCAAAAATCAACTCTCTAAGATTAGTAGTTTCGGCTGTGCGTTGATGAGTGAGTGAGTGAGTGAGTGAGTGAATAAGTCAGTCAGGACATAGGCATTTATTATGTATAAATAGATAGAAGATAATGAAACTCCCATTCAAATATCTCAAAAAATTATGAAGCTACATCCGTTTTAATGTCGCTTGTTAGAGTGAGAAAACGATGAGGGACTGTGACGTCAATATACTCGAGCGTCATAGTAAAAAACAATCGTTTCATATGATGGTGCGTTTTGCGGAAAAGGGACAGAACATACCCCCTCTTAAAACTTTGAACTCTTATAACTTAATCATTACCTATATAACCTCTTGCTGTGTTTTTTTTCTCCATTTGACTATATTTATTTTAAATTCTTTTTCGAGAAAATACATTATGATTATTTACCATATTTTCGATTCCTGAGCGAAACGAACTTCGGAATTCGAAAATATTCGGGTATCTCTATCTCTATCGCACTAACCATACTCGAGTGACAGGGATGCAAATATATGAACATTGAGTATCGGTTTTCGTGGTAGCGCCGCAGGTACTTTGGCTGAATGCGCCGAGCGCGTGCCATTGTCATTCAAAAAAAACAAATTCGTGTTAATTATATTGTTCAAATTTGTTGATTTCATTTATTGAAATTACGACATAAAACGACATTTGCGCATATAAGTTCTCATATCAGAATCGAATATTTTTTTATGGTTTATATTTTAGCATTTGTCTCGTAAAGGTCTATCGTATACGGGATTTAAATTATTAATAAGTGAAAGGCAAAGCAATTCCGCCATTTTGACGAAAATTTGACGTTTCTTATAGCTGACAGTTGGAGCAGCGTTTGATTTCAATAAAAATAAATGAAAAATTAAATGAAGTCGTATATTTCGGAAAATTAATTAACTGTCGCAGTCGGATAAAAACTATCCTAAGTTGCAGCTAGAATAATAATGTACCTATATAAAATGTTTCATATTTTTCCGTTCATGGGATGCTGAGAACATTCGTACCGCGCAAAGCTTAGTTTCAAACTGGCTGATTCTTTTTTTAATTTAGAGATTTATTATAAGTGGAGATTACGACTAAAGTCTATACATAGTTACCTACCTACAGTCGATGTCAAAGGTACACATTTTTTAAGAAATAAAATACCTTTTTGCTGCATATACTTATATTGTCCGATCAAACTTTCGCCACTATAGCAAAGGGGAATGTCAAGTCTTATAATGGATCGCTGTATTTATTGATTGATCGGCATAATGTTAAAAATATGGACGTAACTTAAAAACTAAACGAGCACAACATAAATGCATATTCTAATGTACGACAATATTATGCTTTATCAGTCTGTTCAATATGACGACCAACACAAGTTTTACAATTTGGTATTCTAAAGTATCAACGAATAACATATACCTACAGTATATACATTTTTAACCGACTTCAAAAATGGAGGAGGTTCTCAATGTGTAGGATTTTTTTTATTTATTACAAGCTTTTATTTACTTTCACATGTCCCGTTGTCTGTCTATCTGTCTGTAATCAAATCTTGCAAGTTAAATTTGACCCACTTCCCGGTTTCCGATTGAGCTGAAATTTTGCAAGCATATATGTATATCGCATAACAATGCAATAATATGATGACATGGAGCTGATCTGATGCTGGAGCTGGAAGGTGGCCGTAGGAACTCCGCAATAAAACGACACAACCCCATCGAGTTTGGGCTCGTTAGAATCGTCTCAATAAGTAGTTAATGCAGAAAAGTACAGTCGGCAATAAAAGCTTGTACCAAAAATGAAAATTTTGACAGAAACTTATTATGTACGTTCCCTGGATAGTCGAAAACGTCTGGAACGATTTGGATAATTCTTTTTTGATTAAAAGGGTATCCGTCCCAGGTGGTCCCATGGTCATCAGGTCAGATTCTGACAACGGGATCCTGGAGAAATCAAGGGAACTCTTAAAATTGTATAGGCACACTTGAAGCGATTTGGGTACCAGTGGCGGAGCGCCCATACAAGCCTATTCCCACCGGCTTCCCACTTTTTTTGTTCTGGGTTGCCTAACGAAAATGTTCACGCGCCGCCACTGGTACCTACTGATTTGGGTACCAGTGGCGGAGCGCCCATACAAGCCTATTCCCACCGGCTTCCCACTTTTTTTGTTCTGGGTTGCCCAACGAAAATGTTCACGCGCCGCCACTGGTACCTACTGATTTGGGTACCAGTGGCGGAGCGCCCATACAAGCCTATTCCCACCGGCTTCCCACTTTTTTTGTTCTGGGTTGCCCAACGAAAATGTTCACGCGCCGCCACTGGTACCTACTGATTTGGGTACCAGTGGCGGAGCGCCCATACAAGCCTATTCCCACCGGCTTCCCACTTTTTTTGTTCTGGGTTGCCCAACGAAAATGTTCACGCGCCGCCACTGGTACCTACTGATTTGGGTACCAGTGGCGGAGCGCCCAAACAAGCCTATTCCCACCGGCTTCCCACTTTTTTTGTTCTGGGTTGCCCAACGAAAATGTTCACGCGCCGCCACTGGTACCTACTGATTTGGGTACCAGTGGCGGAGCGCCCATACAAGCCTATTCCCACCGGCTTCCCACTTTTTTTGTTCTGGGTTGCCCAACGAAAATGTTCACGCGCCGCCACTGGTACCTACTGATTTGGGTACCAGTGGCGGAGCGCCCATACAAGCCTATTCCCACCGGCTTCCCACTTTTTTTGTTCTGGGTTGCCTAACGAAAATGTTCACGCGCCGCCACTGGTACCTACTGATTTGGGTACCAGTGGCGGAGCGCCCATACAAGCCTATTCCCACCGGCTTCCCACTTTTTTTGTTCTGGGTTGCCCAACGAAAATGTTCACGCGCCGCCACTGGTACCTACTGATTTGGGTACCAGTGGCGGAGCGCCCATACAAGCCTATTCCCACCGGCTTCCCACTTTTTTTGTTCTGGGTTGCCCAACGAAAATGTTCACGCGCCGCCACTGGTACCTACTGATTTGGGTACCAGTGGCGGAGCGCCCATACAAGCCTATTCCCACCGGCTTCCCACTTTTTTTGTTCTGGGTTGCCCAACGAAAATGTTCACGCGCCGCCACTGGTACCTACTGATTTGGGTACCAGTGGCGGAGCGCCCATACAAGCCTATTCCCACCGGCTTCCCACTTTTTTTGTTCTGGGTTGCCCAACGAAAATGTTCACGCGCCGCCACTGGTACCTACTGATTTGGGTACCAGTGGCGGAGCGCCCAAACAAGCCTATTCCCACCGGCTTCCCACTTTTTTTGTTCTGGGTTGCCCAACGAAAATGTTCACGCGCCGCCACTGGTACCTACTGATTTGGGTACCAGTGGCGGAGCGCCCATACAAGCCTATTCCCACCGGCTTCCCACTTTTTTTGTTCTGGGTTGCCCAACGAAAATGTTCACGCGCCGCCACTGGTACCTACTGATTTGGGTACCAGTGGCGGAGCGCCCATACAAGCCTATTCCCACCAGCTTCCCACTTTTTTTGTTCTGGGTTGCCTAACGAAAATGTTCACGCGCCGCCACTGGTACCTACTGATTTGGGTACCAGTGGCGGAGCGCCCATACAAGCCTATTCCCACCGGCTTCCCACTTTTTTTGTTCTGGGTTGCCCAACGAAAATGTTCACGCGCCGCCACTGGTACCTACTGATTTGGGTACCAGTGGCGGAGCGCCCATACAAGCCTATTCCCACCGGCTTCCCACTTTTTTTGTTCTGGGTTGCCCAACGAAAATGTTCACGCGCCGCCACTGGTACCTACTGATTTGGGTACCAGTGGCGGAGCGCCCATACAAGCCTATTCCCACCGGCTTCCCACTTTTTTTGTTCTGGGTTGCCCAACGAAAATGTTCACGCGCCGCCACTGGTACCTACTGATTTGGGTACCAGTGGCGGAGCGCCCATACAAGCCTATTCCCACCGGCTTCCCACTTTTTTTGTTCTGGGTTGCCCAACGAAAATGTTCACGCGCCGCCACTGGTACCTACTGATTTGGGTACCAGTGGCGGAGCGCCCATACAAGCCTATTCCCACCGGCTACCCACTTTTTTTGTTCTGGGTTGCCCAACGAAAATGTTCACGCGCCGCCACTGGTACCTACTGATTTCAAGTTGGTTAAAACTTGTTTTTAAAGTAAATTATTGCAGCGATACACGCGTAGCGGATCACATGCGTTTTGTTTTTACCACCATAGTGCCAAAAAACATAACCCTCCTCTCCTTCGGCAGTTGGGTTACAAGCAAGCATACGGCCTGACTCCAGCGAAGTCATAAGAGCGTTACTGTCAGACACCGATCGACAAATAGACTAGAGACCTGACTCTCAGCACATCACATCCTCGGGAGCTGCTCCTCACCACCAGGAACAGGACACCACATACCCACGGAAATGTGGGCAAAATTGTCTACAAACAGGGAATCCACTTAGCGACCTTTTGGTGTTTTTAATGTTAACACACTCACTGCTGCGGGGAGTCCATATTTGTACGAAAATGAACGCACATTTGCGTTGCCTTGAGTGAATATTTTTTTAAACTCCAAAAAAACAATAAAATCTTACATAAATAAAATATATCAAACGAAAATAACTTGCAATAAACAATAAGACTAGGCGATTTGCTTAGGACTACCTACATAAGGAGTACGAAAATAACCTTTCAATTCTACTTTTAGCACCCTACTCTAAATATTTCACTATTATTAAAACAGACATAATATCTAAACAGATCACTCAAATGCACCAACTTCGCGCACCCAAGCATTACGTTCTACAATCTACACGGCACATGATGGTCCGTTGTCAATTTTGGACGAAATTAACAGAGCAGTTTCAGAACTTCCTGCAAATGGTTTTTTCTGGCTTTAAATCTCATGTGTCTGTCTAGTTTCTAATTTTAATCGATATCCTAACCGAGAAGAAAATATAGTCAGTTCATAAATTTTGGCGGTAATGGAGCAACTCATTTTATCGACCGCTAAATTATCCAAACAACCCAAATGACGTCATATATAAGAGGTACATGCGACTTCTACTTAGATGTTTGTTTGTACTACTTTTAGGTACTATAGAGTGTATTTTCTCCTTAACTTATTTATTAGGTACCATCGCCAACACAGTTAACTGACCTTACATATCTGGATTTCAAAGTAGTTTGAGGAATGCTTCGTCTGACATCCACAAAGTGTTACTCAATCACGCAAAAACGGCCTAACTGATTTAGATAACATTTGGCATAGAGATGGATGTTCACGGCCAGTCTTCCGCGGAGTCGTGCACGGTGTGCCAAGTGAGCCCCGAGCCAACGGGCGCGTGCCCCGACGGCAGCAGCACGTTCCGCACGAACGTCCTGCCCTGCGTCAGCCCAAGGAACAGCCTCCAGTTCTTCCTCCTTCCAAAATCGTAAGGATTCCTGAACGAATCCCCCTGCGTTTTCCTCAGCGACGCGTTGATGTGGGCTTCCACGCTCGTTTCGCCTCTGCCCACGTTCTTACCGTGCATTATGGTTAACGTTCCGAGGGCGAATAGCACGGCCACGCATGTGAAAGCCATGAACATGACAGCTTTCCGTTTCCACGGGTGCGCTGCGATGCGCTGCGTTTCCGTGATGGGCGGGACCGGCAGCTCGTGCTCACGCGGCGAGTTCATCGAGTCGTATTCCACTATCACTTTCACTGGGACCAGCACTCCGCTCTGGTTCATGCGGACCGGGTGTCCGACTAGGTCCGGGTCATTGTGTGGAATTATTCCACCTGTAAAAAAACAAAGAGTGTATTCGTATTGCGATGGGTGCAAAACATGCTCTCGAACAGAGTAGCTAAGCTGGAACTGCTTAATACCACTTGTGACCTAACCACTGCCAGAGGCTGCCCTTTAGGGGGGGAGGGGGTTACTCTCCCCTCTGTTATGGACTATTGCGGTGGATTTATTGCATAATATGGCGGCACTACGCATCGACACCCAGGGGTACGCAGACGACCTCTAGACACAATTAACACGTGGTGCAGGGAAAATGAATTATCCGTTAACGCGGACAACACGGTTGTTGTGCCGTTCACAAACAAGAGGAAACTCGACAGACCTCTGTCTGTGAACGGCAATGCAATTCCGTTCTCCTCCGAGGTCAAATATCTGGGCGTTACACTCGACCAGAATAAGTGCAGCGATATAAGGGCTCTGACAGCCCGGAAGCCACTACCAGAATAATAATAAATAAGAGTGTATCATCATATTCATAATAAATTGTTGGGCACTGAATGTGTTAATAGTCGATTTCAACCGGGAGTGTTGCAAATAAATTTTCAAGCGTGTTTGTGGCTATGTTGCGTGTATGCAAAATCATAACATGTTTGTTTTTTATTCAATCACATTACCCAACTACAGCAGAGTTGTCAAAGATGCTATAAGTTGCAGTCAGCATCAGAAGTAGACACGCGGGCATAATGCTCAAAATGAGCTCCACAGGGCTCCAGTGTCATGAGAACAAAGATTAAGTAGATAATTGATCCTGTTTTCAAAGGAAAGGGCGACAGGTGTGACGTCAATAACTATAGGCCAATTACGATTGTACCCACTATTTCTAAGCTGGTCGAATCTATCTTGTCGTCTCACCTAATGAGTCATCTGGAATCGAATAGCCTGCTTACGGATAATCAATTCGCGTACAGACAGGGAATGTCTACGACCACTGCAGCGTACAGGATATTCGATTGCATAATGACTGGGTTAGATGACAAGAATAAGATGGCTGGAGTGCTTTGCGATTTGTCAAAGGCATTTGACGTTATCAGCCACGAACTGCTGCTGAACAAACTTAAATCGTATGGCATTCGAAACAAAGCTCACCAATTGTTTACCTCGTTTTTGTCAAACCGTCAACAAGTCGTAAAACTACGTGCAAACGGCAAATTGGTGCAATCAGATACAGGTTATATCAATTTAGGTATTCCTCAAGGGTCAGCTTTAGGAAATACCCTATTTTTATTATTTGTTAATGACCTGCCGTCGAATATCGTAGCCGGGTTATCAGTACTGTTTGCGGATGATACTACCGTGTTGGTCGGTGCAAACAGCTATGAACAACTAAGCGTCAAAATAAACGCGGCTTGCACGCAACTCCAAACATGGTTCGCGGCTAACGGGCTGTTACTGAATGTAGCCAAATCCAATATAATGCTTTTTTCTGGCCGTAAAGTACCAACGCCATTGTCAATGGCAAGCTGTTCAATGCCATTGTGTGAGGAAAGCAGGTTCCTTGGATTTATAATTGACTCCAATTTGAATTGGAAGCGCCATGTTGACAGTCTGTGTGACAGGTTGAGTAGTGCTGTCTTTGCGTTGAGAAAATTAAAGCCGCTAATCTCAGGTGATTCACTGAAACAAGTTTATTTTGCATATTTTCATTCACTGATGTCCTACGGTACCCTCCTTTGGGGTAACTCCACCAATGCGCAAAGAGTTCTTGTCATGCAAAAACGTGCAGTTCGGGTACTTGTAGGAGTCAAGCATCGGCACCCCTGTCGGAAGTTATTCTCAACGCAACGCATAATGACACACTACTCACAACATCTGTTTGAGCTTCTCTTATTTGTAAGAAAAAACATCTCCCAGTTTGAACGTGTGAATGTACCAGGCAAACAGCTTCGTTCAACTGGGCGCCTAAGGACAGTTCCTCGTCGCATGGCGCTTTCAGAGAAAAATCCCCGGGTTATAGGGCCTACTTATTTCGAGCACCTACCCGCCGATATAAGAAACGAACCTTGTGACGAAACATTTAGGCGTAGACTGAGAAATCTTTTGTTGGATAACCCTCTGTACTCTGTTCATGAGTTCATGGACATGTTTTTTTAAGAGTTTGTTTGATTTATTGACAGCTATAATTTGATATGAATTCTTGTGTAACATTTATATTCTATATTCAACTTTTAAATCGTACCTAATGCATAAATTGACATTGTTTATTTGTTTAATAGTATGTGTCTATTAGTTTTTAAATGGCAATCCGTAATTGGAGCTACGATTTCCACTTTGTGTATTTACATTTTGAATATTTTTAAATTTTATTTCTTATTATTGACGATCGTGATAAGGATTCTTATAATTTTGACATTGTATGCAAACCTATATTGTAATTTTTATCTCGAAATAAATAAATCTAAATCTAAATCTAAATCTAATTTCGAGCGCGTTATTTCAAGTACCTAGCTACTTCTGCTGCTGACTGCACAACACGTTGAATGACTGTCCTAATTATACTCACCAGTATCGTTAACCCATATGACTTGGTATCCCACATCAACGCCGGCGAGGATGACGAAGGCGACGCCCGCGACCATGTACGCCATGTACAAGTAGAAGTGGCGCGCGTTGTAGTAGCCCACGCAGTTGTTGAGCCACGGGCAGTGGTGGTCCATGGCGAGCACGCACCGGTCGCACACGGAGCAGTGGTGAGTGCGGGGAGGCTTCGGCGATATACACTTCTTGCAGATGCTTGCGGCTTCTGCTATCATCGAACCCTGTGTATCGGAGAAAAGTTTTAAATAAATATTTGCGGACAATCTTACACAAATCAACCTAGTCCCAAACTAAGCAAAGCTTGTACTATCGACAACACGGCTGACTGACCATCCGTGCACTTTATGTACATTGTAATAAGATTCAATATAAATACAGGTTGGTCAGTTAACTGTGTTGTCGATAGTACTATGGGTACTAGGCGACGATATAGATAGGTACTTATATAGATAAATAAATACTTAAATACAAAGAAAACATCCATGACTCAGGAACAAATATTCGTGCTCATCACACAAATAAATGCCCATACTGGGATTCGAACCCAGGACCTCTTGCTTCGTAGGCAGGTTCACTAGCAACTACCAATTTTACATTTAAGAACATACGTAATAAATAATAAACAATGACATGGAAGAGTAACTTAACAGTATAGGTGTCGGGGGACAGTTGCGGTGAATGATTACACTTGGGCATCCAATCCTGGGATTGCAGTAAGTATCCGGTATATTAAATGGGAAAATCGTTTGGAGGATGGTGACGATATTATAATTCACTTTAATTATGCTCTATCAAAATTTCATATATAACAATATGTAAAAAGTCTACTAAGTCAACTCACATCAGGCGGGTACCCAGGTGAAGTAGCCACACCCATGTAGTAGTGGAAAACAATATTGACCAATAGCCAGTTGCCAAAAATGACCAGGAATACAGTTGTATATGGACATCGTTGCCACCAGTATGGAAGCCCAACCCAGTATGCTATCGCCACTACAGCACTAGTTAATACTGTTACGCAGAACACAAACACCTGAAACAAATGTTATCTTATTTAATAGCTCTGTATTATGTGGAGACCGAAGAGTTGGCTAATATGTTTTACGTCATACCTGGCCATAAAGTAGGAATTACCGCACGCTATGCGTGCGGAAAACCCCACTTCCTGGCCAGATAGAGACGTAAAATTTTGTACTCACCACGGGCGGTAATAAAGAAAGCCTCAGAGCGCATATTTATCGCCCTTGCCTTCTGCTCGGGCGTCAAATACCTGCGATCTGAGACATTCTTTGTTTAACCGCCCTAGGTAAATAATGTACTATTACAATGCACTTGCTCTGAATGTGCCCCTTTATATGGTTCAACATAAACACGGGAAGTGGTCGATGCCAGCACGAGCGCGTGCAGAGGCACCTGCCCGTGTGGAATGGATTTCAGTACAATATTCCCGCACACTATGCGGGAATGAGATTTCGTGACAATTAAAAGTTCACCTTTTACCGTAGCCAAATGGCAAAAAACGGAACCCTTATAGATTCGTCATGTCTGTCTGTCTGTCTGTCTGTCCGTCCGTATGTCACAGCCACTTTTTTCCGAAACTATAAGAGCTATACTGTTGAAACTTGGTAAGTAGATGTATTCTGTGAACCGCATTAAGATTTTCACACAAAAATGAAAAAAAAAACATTAAGTTTTAGGGGTCCCCATACTCAGAACTGAAACTCAAAAAAAAAATTCATCAAACCCATACGTGTGGGGTATCTATGGATAGGTCTTCAAAAATGATATTAAGGTTTCTAATATAATTTTTTTCTAAACTGAATAGTTTGCGCGTGAGACTCTTCCAAAGTGGTAAAATGTGTCCCCCCCCCCCCCCTGTATTTTCTAAAATAAGAGAATGATAAAACTAAAAAAAATATATGATGTACATTACCATGCAAACTTCCACCGAAAATTGGTTTGAACGAGATCTAGTTAGTAGTTTTTTTTTAATACGTCATAAATCGTAAACCACAATTTATTTCACGGAACCCTTCATGTGCGAGTCCGACTCGCACTTGGCCGCTTTTTTTTATTTCCTCGCATGATGCATTGTAAAATGTTGTATGATACACGTGCGGATAGGTAATTCCCAACTCGTGTCGATCAAAAACACTCCCTCACGGTCGTGTTTTTGGTCATCGCCACTCGTTGGGAATTACCTACTTTCCGCACTTGTATCATAAATAACTATTATGAAACACAACAGCTTATGTTCAGTTGTTTCCATTTTGTTTCAAATTGTACATCAATTGTATTTGTAAAAGAAATATGTCTTCTGCTCTGTTTTCGGACCTCTCACTGCTGGACAGGGGCTTCACTGTGCCGCACAGTGAGACAAATACACATGTGGCATATGGCATAGTATGTGGGCTGATGACGATTATGAAAAACTGAATTCTTATTATGTAAACAACATAAACATACCCTCTATGCACAGTAGGAACACAATTTTCCATTAAACACTATTTATGTACAGTCAGCATCAAAAGTAACTATACAATCAAAAACGTCAATTTTCTTATTCCATTTTAAAGACTTGTGACATATTTGTTGGCGTAGCTTTTGATGCTGACTGTACTGTAAAACCATATCTTAATGCTAATTGAAAAATATTATCAGGCTCACCTTTCCCAAATAACTGGCAAAGTTGTCAACAAACCAAAAGATAGGTTCAAGCATAAAATCTACAGCATAGCTCTGTGACATGTGCTCATTGTATGTGAGGGAGCGAGCCGTCAGGACCAACTGTGAATACTGCCAAAATATATAAACCCTGTAAAAACAAACAAACACAGTTAGATTAAAATTTAAATAGCTGAGTTGAGCCAAATTCAATATCAGATAGCTATTGTGCTTGGTTGAGACCAGGGACCTGCCCACCCCTTCCCAGAAAAAAGCCTTGCTACTTATAGAAAAACCCTTTTGAAAGGCTTTTTTAAGAGCTTGGAAAAGGTACCTATCTGATATTCATTAAGGGAGCAAGCAGCGGCTTTGTCAAAGGCGCCGCCGCTTTGACACCGTGTGGGTAGACATCCCGTCGTCTAACGTAAATTTACAATTTTGCTCTTATTTTCATTAGGAAAAGGATAAAAATTGCATGAGCGTTGAAAGTGATACCGCTTCAAAAGGCATTTTTAAGCGCTTGAGAAGGTATCTGATATTCGTTAGGGGAACTGCTTACCCATATTTAAAGCGCTTTAATAGCTAAATGAATGGGTATTGAGGAGCATCGGCTTTGGTAAGCAAAGACTTACGAAAAACCCTCGAAGGGGATACCCGGCGGGTCCCTGGTTGAGACCTTGATGACAGATATTTATTTTGAATAAATAGAAAAGAAATAGAATAGAAATATTTATTCGACAAAAACATGATACACTAGGATACAAAGTCATTGGGTCCCGAGCTAGGATTCCCTGTGTTACGGGACCCAGTAGAACAGCAAGCATACAATATTAAATAACAGACAAGTATAGAATAGATGTTTTACAAATTACAAAGCTACAATAATTTTAGTTCTGTCAGTGTAATGTGTGAGCGTGAGTGTGTGTGAGAGTCTGAGAGTGCGTGTGTGATCATGAGTATTTTGAAGTGAAGGTATAAATAAGTAAATAAATAAATAAACCATTGAATACTGGTGAGATTAATCACTGGGTATATCCAATATAAGGGTCTATCAATACCCGTGCATTTATTTATGTTACAAATAATGAATCCATAAACTTACTTGATTCTTGGGACGATTTCTCGCCACCTCACCCTCCATGTTATGACTGCCATATTTTAGAAATGTGCCTAAAACACAATACTTATGAATAGCTAGAAAGAAAATTCCTACTTAAATTATAGCTCCATAAATATCCATATGTTCCTACCGGGTTTTTGCGCCGAGACTACGGTATGGTAATGGTAGCATCGAATTAACTATAGTAACATTTCATGGACTCCTTAACAATTCGACCATAATTATTGTTGGATTTTCCCTATCAAAGGAAAAAGTATACATTTAATACTACACTGCCCTGCTGCTAAGCCATATTCCAAGTAGAAATTTAAATAAACCTATCTCTACGAAATAAAAAAAATACAAACACATTACAATCTGTCATGTGAAGTGTCAAATTGCAGACAGCTAGCCAAAGAGTACTATGAATATATCAGCTAGCTGAGCTAGAGTCTGGCTAACCAAATTTTACCCAAAGTTTAGGCGGGAAATTCAAAAAGTCTTGGGCTGGTCACACTTTGTGTAGTAGGAATTATAGTGTTGATACTAGATTTTTTTTCGATTTTCTGAGCACACGTAAGGTACCTAAAAAAACAAGTTAAATATAGGTATGGAGGTAGAGTAATGCTGCACCGGCACGATGGGCCAAGTGCAGAATTCCATCAACACGCTCGTCACTCATATATACCTAGACATTTTCGGCCAAGATATTTTTAATACGTTTTATATGTTTAATATCAAGTTACTACTGACCAGTCACTTCTCAGCTTAAACAATAGTTTGCGGACCTCACTCGGTAGTCATGTACTCGGTACTCATTGTTAATATTATTTAAAATAAAACATAAACCGCAAATCATTTGAATGAATGGTGCCGGTTAATGTACGGCCCAATAATTGGCATCCTCTATATCAATGTCTCTTTTTAACTTATACAAAAAGAGAGAGATAACGATAGATGGACGCGTATTATCGGGCCGTACATTAACCAGCACCGAATGAATGACATAAATCGATAACTGACTTTTAGTCTTTTTTTTTAAATCATAGACAATTGGTGATACCACAAGAAAATATCTGTCAACAAAATTTGGTTAGCCAGACTCTAGTTTTATGATGCGACTACCATCTGATCTTCCAACCCAGAGGGGAAACTAGACCTTATTGGGACTAGATCGATTTCCTCACGATGTTTTCTTTTGCCTAAAAGCCATTGTTAAGTATCGAATGATATTTCGTACATGAGTTTTTTTTAACCCAGTGGTGTACGAACCGGGGTTCAAACCCGCGACCTCCAGATTGAAAGTCGCGCGCCTTACCACTCGGCTGCACTGGCTTTTTACTATCCGTCTATTTGTAAGCGTTCTAATTATATATAATAAACTCCAGCTAGCAAGCGAAAAATGTCTTCATATGTCTTTTACCAAAAATAAAAAAAAAGTAGTAAAATTCTGCTATTAAAAAAGTGTCATCTGCACGTGATTTGGGAATACTTTTTGATTCTAAATTGGACTTCAGTTGTCATGTTGACCGCATAATCTCCAAAGCGTACCAAATTTTGGGATTTGTGCTTAGAACGGCTAAAGTTTTCAAAAGATCTTCCACGTACATTCTGCTATATAAATCTCTTGTTCGACCCCATCTGGAATACGCCTCTATTATTTGGAACCCATTTTACGCTAAATACTCAACGGCTATAGAAATCGTTCAAAAAAAGTTTTTGCGTGCAACACACAGACGCTTAACAGGCGAATATATGTCTTACTCGAACCTGTTAATTCATTATAAGTTATCGTCCTTAGAGTCACGACGCAAATGCTCTGATATGATGATCCTCTACAACATATGCAGAAGTCAATACATCTGCGTGGAGCTCTTGGAGCATATCCACTTCAGGGTGCCTCGCTGTTCTTCCCGCTCAACTGTTGACTTGTTTTACCTGAGTAAGCCACTATTCCAAAAATATGTACTAAGCACCCCAGGCTGTAATGTAGGCTAAATTATATTTCACCAGGCTATAATAATATATTCTAAAATATATACATATATATCCTAAACCCTCCCTCATATTTCATAAGCTGTCCCGCATCGCAACATACGACGGCGTACAAAAGTGATGATACCTTCATGAGTGTATTCAAAGAAGAATAACCTCACAAGGATATCCTCGCTCCAGGTGCTATGAAATGTAACTCCTAAATGTATGACTTTCCTCTTGATATGACATATCTGCTTCGCAATTGTAGTATGTAATATTATATGTAATAAATTGATATGAAGACCATTAACTTGTAGTTTATGTATTTAAGTGAGAATCCTTTAATAGGAACGTTGGGTCAGATTCTCTAGTCAGCTGTCTTACCTTATAATTAGTGTGTTCCTTGACCTGGCACCGTTCGCTGATCCCATGTAGTTGGGTTGAATGTCCCATCTGTTTAAAGGTGGAAACATGAATCTCTGCTAGATCCTCTAAGTACCTGACTATGCCTTCAACGCATAGGTAAAACATTAATTGACTTATCTTTAGCATGTTATGGAGTGTCACTAACTTGGTAGCCCGCAGGCTCAGACAGAGTCACTAGGACCCTCTTACTTATGTCTCGTCCTTAGCTCACACGAACCCAGACGGAGTCGCGCGGACTCTTTACTCATTCCCTGCCTATAGAATTGGCCAAGTCTACGTGCACTGGTGAACTCTTCAGTTCTCAAAGTTGCCGGATATTAAAACGGCGGCTCGCAAGCCTTCTTCAGATTCTTAGTAGCGACAGACAATAACATTAAGGTGGTTTGATTGCTATACAAAACGTTATTTGACATTCGCAGGCTACCGGCGTGATATTTTAAGAAACTTATGTAACAAACTTTCATAAATTGGCTTCCTATATGCGCCAAATTCCTCCTTTCCTAGAATAAACTTGTATAAACTAGATTAATTTGAGAAATTGGTTTGTCACGTGATATTTTGGGAAAACTATGTTTCTCAAATTAATCTAGTAATGGGAAGCCAATAGGGAACATTACTGCAATGTTCTGCCGCCAGAGGCAGCACTACCACTAATAGTAAAACAGTATAGGAATATAGGGATTCACACACACATGCACAATTGATTGTCAAATGAGTGACAAGGGTGCTTGCATAGACAATACCGCAAGTGGGAACGAGATACAATGTCAACGCTGCTAGTGTCGCCACCTACGAAGAGTTTTGCGTAATGTTCCCTATTAAGGGGGTTCGATTGCCATACAAAACGTTATTTGACATTCGTAGGCTAACGGCGTGATATTTTAAGAAACTTATGTAACAAACTTTTATAAATTGGCTTCCCATTTGCGCCAAATTCCCCCTTTCCTAGAATAAACTTACATAAACTAGATTAATTTGAGAAATTGGTTTGTCACGTGATATTTTGGGAAAACTATTTTTCTCAAATTAATCTAGTTTATACAAGTTTATTCTAGGAAAAGGGGAATTTGGCGCAAATGGGAAGCCAATTGATGAAAGTTTGTTACATAAGTTTCTTAAAATATCACGCCGTTAGCCTGCGAATGTCAAATAACGCTTTGTATGGCAATCGAACCACCTTAAAGAAAGTTTGTTACATAAGTTTCTTAAAATATCACACCGATAGCCTGCGAATGTCAAATAACGCTTTGTATGGCAATCGAACCACCTTAATAATATATTACGGATAAGCGTATTGGATGGAAATAGATTGCTTGATCAGCTCATACCCCAAGTCATCTAACTTCCACTCCATTAATAAAGACTTGAATTCTTATACTACTTCTTTTCTAGGTACTTAGCTTTTAATTGCTGATCAGGAAACGGCGCAGAAAACTATTCTCACTATCACAATTCACACCATTCTGAATGTCAGAAAACAAAAGAATTCTAAGCTACATATTAGTAATCTGTGATTCTAGCGACAAAATTCAAAGCTTACGAAAGATAAAATAGAGTTTGAGTCCATCCGGTGCTCAGTCAATGTTGCTATATACAAATATACAAATTTCTCGCGAACCCTCTTCGCGACACACCCGCCTCGCGAGGTTAGTTTATATTGGTCATCTCATCAAGTCGCGAGTCTATTCATGGATTTTCTCCAGAGCGTGGACTGCGGCAGCTCGATGTTGTTTCTCTTCATTTGGTTGATTGCACAAACTTTCACTATTCTGTACATCATTTTCTGTATCAGACAAATCGTTTGTCATACTTGTTTTATCTAGCTTCTCTCTCGTGTCTTGTGTTAAGTCGTATCTCTCTTCTGTATTAATTTCATTGTCATCGATTTGACTGTAATCTGTTTCTATAGGATTATTTGTTTCCACTTCCTTGATTTCTATAGATGGCGTCTGAAGCAAATCACCATCAACGACGTGTGCTTCATTAGCTTCTTCTTGATAGAACATTTCGTCAACTGAATTCTCAGTCTCTACTTCCAATGGATAGAGATGTGAAATGGAACGTGTAAATACACTATCACCAACTTTTATTTTGGCTACTCTACATAAATTGTCACTCCCCTTTATTATTTCCACTATTTCTCCTACTTTCCAACCTTCACGGTTTCTAGATTCTCCCTTTATCTGTACTACATCGCCAATTTTTGGGATATCATGAGATCTTATTCTAGCTTGCTTAGGCGAGTTTCTATACCTTTCTCTCAAGCTGAGTAAGTATCGATTGATGAACATTTCCTTATATTCATTCATAATGTAGTTACCTCTCTTCCAACCATTAATAAGTTGTTGTTTAATAATCGAACCCGAGATCGGTAAATGTTCCATAAGCACTTGAATGTTCAAACATCTTCCAGGTGTTAAGAAATCAGCTGGTTTTAGAATGTGATCTATTTCGGCTCCCACATATGTAAGTGGTCGAGTGTTGACTACAGCTTCGATTTCCTTGATGATTGTCAAGAGCTGGTTCTCACCTAGCATATGTTTTTCGAGTGTTCGTTTTAGACATTGTTTCACAACAGCCACAAGACGTTCATACACGCCCCCATGCCAGGGTGCTAATTGAGGTATGAATTTCCACTTTATTTTCTCTTTCAACGCTCCTCCTGATATTACCTCAGCTAACAATCTGAACTGAGATGCATTGTCAGAAAGTATAGGCGATGGAATTCCTCTAGTAGCGATGAAACGTCTGAACGCCATGAGACATTCGTCTGTGGTTAGATCTTTGACTACTTCCAAATGTATTGCTTGTACTACAAGACATGTGAAAAGGCAAATCCATCTTTTCTTTAAGCCACTTTCTGTCTATATGGTCATTGGACCGAAATAATCTACGCCCACATACGTAAAAGCTGCAGTATATGTTACTCTCTCTACCGGCAGAGCCGGAGTCTTAGGTAGTTCATATGAAACTCCTCCATGTTTCACGCACTTTGCGCATTTGCTTAGAATCTTTTGGAATTGTGCTCTTCCTTGAGGAATCCAAAATTACTGTCGTACGAGACTTAAAGTATGAGACTCCAACATGAAGATTTTCCTCATGGACTTTCTTGATAATTTTCTGTGTCAATTCACTGTTCTTGGGTAAAAGTATAAGATGTTTGGCGTCGTATGATAAACCAGAATTTTTAAGTCTTCCTTCACATCTTAATAATCCATTTGTGTCAAAGAATAAATCTAAGTTCTTATTAAACTACACATATGCGCAAAATTAAAATTAATCTTGTAATTGTATTTAACTCAAATTTTACTAGACTGAGTGACTTATAATATCACTGACAAATTATATTTTCACATGTCTATCTTGACTGAATGTATAATGGGAAGCAATGTATATAAATTAAGATTTTATGTTACCATATGTTCATTGTGAATAAACGATTTGATTGATTGATTGATTGATAAATGTGTTATCTTTCCTTTGTATTCTTCCGGTAATGATCTCTCTCTTCCCAGCTATATATCCCACATGGTGGTGGGGTCAGCTTTCCTCGTCTTACTTCTCCACTTCGCTCTGTCCTCGACATCGGTTTCGGATAACTCGGTAATGATATTTTTTGTAATTCTTTTATTTCTTGTGTTTGGCACACCCTCCCCCATCAGAAGAGAAGTGTCTCTTGGCGGACCTCTAGGCCAATACTTCGGATCTTGCTTCAAAAAGTCAGGTCCAACCAACCACCTATTCCTTTCTTCATCTGAGGTAGTTGGACGTGTGGCCACATCTGCAGGATTAAGACCAGACGGTACGTATCTCACAACCAGATTTTTGTTTTGTTTTATTTCTTCCAGTCTTCTGGATACAAATGGTTCAAGCAATTTCTCAGAGTTATACCAATCGATAACTATTTGACTGTCTGTCCACAATGTCATTGACGTCACATCCAATTGTAAAAATCTGAGTACGTATTAAGACGACTTCCTATCAAAACTCCCATCAATTCTAAACGTGGTATTTTCAGGTTTTCCTGGTCCTTAATAGGAACCAGACGCGATTTACCTATTATAAAGTTAACTGTATCTCTTTGAACCAAGTAAATCACAGCTGAGTATGCGACTGTTGACGAATCAGTGAAGCAATGTACTTGTGCTTCCTTTTCATTGGGTACGGTAATATTCCTTGGTAGACATATAGTCTCTACTAGTTTCAGTTCTCTTAAAGGTTGAACACGCCAAAACGTAGGCATACATATGTACTTATATTTTTTTAATTTACGACTATACAAACTATTTAGTAATATATTTATAAACTCCATAGTATGATGAACCAAAAATATTATAACAGCATATCACTTCATACATTCGTTTTCACGATGGAGAGCCCTGAACTTCAGCAGCGTGAAATGATTTTGCTCAAGCACACAGAAAATCCCCTTCTAAGCTACAGAACACTAGCAAAGTTATTGAAATATCCACAATCCACTGTTTGTTCTGTTTTAAAAAAGTTCCGGGAACGGTTGACTGTAGAACGGAAGCCAGGTACTGGCGGAAAGCAAGGCATAAGACACAAAAAAAAGAAGCCAGAGTTTTATAGCTGTTTAACACAAATCCGAAGATCTCGTCTCGCGATGTCGCTAAAAAGGTACAAATGTCACAATCTTATGTACAAAAAGTAAAGACAAGAGCTGGGTTAAGGTCGTACAAGGCTCAAGCTGCATCTGACCGCAATGCTCAGCAGAATTTGACGGCCAAACGAAGGGCAAGAAAGTTATACGACAATTTCTTAACAAAATTTAAATGCATCGTGTTGGAAGACGAAACGTTCATAAAAACTGACTTTAAACAGATACCAGGCCAGAATTTTTATACTAGTACGAGTCGCAATAATGCTCCTGAGTAAGTTAAAAAAGAGGTCCAAGTTTCCGAAAAAGTACTTGCTTTGGCAAGCTATTTGCAGCTGCGGTAAAAAAAGTCGATCATTTATCACTACAGGCACTGTAAACAGTGAAATTTACAAAAAAAAAATGTTTGGAGAAGCGACTTTTACCCTTTCTAAGAAATCATAATTCGCAACCATTGTTTTGGCCTGATCTTGCAAGCTGCCCCTATGCCAAAGCTGTGTCAGACTGGTACAAACAGAATGGTGTTGCTACCTACCTAAAACTGCAATCCTCCTAATTGCCCTGAACTCAGGCCTATCGATGAATATTCGTCCATAATGAAAAGGATATTAAAAAAGAAGGGCGGGCAAATCAATTCCGTGGCTGATTTGCAAAAAACATGGACTTGGGCTGGTAAAAAGTACCCTGACAATGCCGTGCAAACCTTGATGAGCCGCATCCGACGCAAAGTGAGGGCAATGGCGTATTCAAAGCATAATTAAAACACATCGGTATGTTTATAAATGTACGATAGTAGTGTAAGCCAATGTAATATATATATATTTTTAATTGTACTTGATTATGTTTTTATTGACTATTTAATATGCCCTCGTTTTGGCGTGTTCAACCTTTAGAATAATCTTCCACTTTTGAAGTAAATTCTTAGGTAACACAGTGTCCCATTTGATTCGTTCCTTCCATAACTGTTGTAACAGCAATTTTGCTGGCAGCAATATAGGTGCAGTGAATGCACAAGGATCATAAATCACTGCTATGGTTTTTAGAACTCCTCTCTTAGTATTGGCGTTGTTTTCATTAACTTTGCCTCTGAGTTGTAAAACATCGTTTTGCAGATTCCAGTTAAGGCCAAGTGTTTTAATAGTTGGTCCCTTAACTTTGTCAGGCACTTGTTTTGCAAATTCTTCAGAATTAGAACTCCACTCTCTTAGGTTCATTGAAATTTCAGCGAAAACGCTTTTTTCTTCTTTATAGAGATTCAATGCCTCTTCAATAGATTCTACTCCTGTGAGAACGTTGTCTACATATATATCATTAGCCAGTTGTTTAGTGTAATTTCCATTTGCCTTTTGTAAGTGATGTCTGACCGTAGCATTCAAAAGAAACGGACTGCATATTATTCCAAAAGGTACGCGCGAGAACCTATATTGTAACAAGTTGTCTTCAGTTATGGGTTTATCTATATCTTTTAGCCAAAAAAATCTTGTAACATCTCTGTCATTTTCATTTAAAGCGATTTGTAGAAAGGCTTTTTCCACATCTGCCGTTATTCCTATGGCATGACATCTGAATTTCATAAGTAGCCCTGTCAAATCTTCCAACATCATAGGACCACAGTATAAACATTCGTTTAAGCTTTTAGTATCCTTCGTTCGCGCGCTGGCATCATAAACAATCCGGATAGATTTGCCAGGTGTTATGACAGGGTGATGAGCAAGAAAATGGATTGGATGATCCTCTTTAATACCTTCAGGTACCACCTCTATGACACCATTTCGTAGTTGATCCTTGAGTGTTTGATTATAGGTCGGTCGGTGACGGAGTCTAACCTTTTCAGCAGCCCGACCAAACGACCATACGCTAACCCATAGTTGGTAGGTAATTCAGGTGGATATTCTTTCCAAGGCCAAATAACATGATAACGCCCCTCTTTGAACGTGGTGTTCTTATTGAAATGTTCAATGGCTTCGTCCTCTCTAGTAGAGTTTGGTGAATCGATGATTCCTATGGACTCTAGGTCCCACAAGACCTTCATAGATACCTTATCTAACGGCAAATCAGGTTCATTTAATTTAGTTCCATATGACGCTTGAAAGTATGTGAGTACTGACAACTCGTCCCTATGTTCGTCTCTAGTCCTGCCAGAAAGTATCCAACCTAAGTTAGAATTCACCAAATATAGATTCTCTCGTATCTTTACTTTTTCTTCAGCCATAATTGAATGGTAATAATCGTTACCAATCAGTATATCCACCCTATCTGACAGTGAACCATCATCAGCCAGTAAGTAATCCTCTCGATGTTCCCACTCATCCAGTTCCTTACTATGAGATGAAATGCCATGCGTGATAGAAGGTACAATGTTCGCATATATCACCTTTTGCTTATTAACCCTTGATCGAATATGAAGTTTCACTATCGAACTATCTATCTCTTGAGGTTTGTCTGAACCAAACGTAAATACCATCAGATGGCAGTTTTCCTCTTTCTCCAATTCAAGGTGTTTAGCGACATCTTGAGTGACATAACTTCTCATACTACCAGAGTCCAATAACACACGGCACTTCATTGATGTATTGTTTAGTCCCTTGACGTTGACAACAGCTGTTTGCAATATTGTGGATTCATTCCCATGTACATGTAGTGCACTAGTAGATTATTTCTTAGTTGTCACTCCTTTAGGGCAAAGCGCTCTGTTATGTAGACCCTTCACACCACAATGATAACAAGCTCTGTATCTTAATCTGCAGGAGTTTAAGGTATGACCCATACGCAGACAATTATAACAACGGTGTCCTAATTTCGCTTTCCTTTGTTCTACAGTTCTACTGTTTGTGCACTCATCATTGAAATGATCACCCTTGCAAAAGATACAGCTCATCTTCCTTCTTTTCTGTTGGGATCCTTGTCTATTATTCTCATCCTTGAAGTTGTGAAATCTCTTAATGGTTTGAGTTTTGCTAAAAGCAGCTAGATTTTGTTTAAATCGTTTATTCGATTTCTTCACAGTTTCTCCAGTCTTTCGTTTTTGTATCTTAGGTCTCTTCTGGATTTTCTCTTCCTTTATATGAAGCGTCTCTGTAGTATAACTAGAATCTTCTTTATCCAGTTTCTCAAAGGTTCTCTTAGCATCTTCTCTAGCTGATAGTACAACATGAAGTTGTTTCCTAATTTCTTCTACAGTCTCGTTACTCAATTTCAATTTCAGTTCATATATAACTTCTTCTGGAAACTTCTCCATAATTACGAATCGAAGGCAATGTTCAATATTTTCTCCTAGTAAGCTCAATACACGAAGATGTCTCTCTATTTCATCCAATGTTTTTCTACACTCTTCTTGTTTTTCATCTCATCTCTCTTTTAAGTTTGTAGAGAGTTGAATAATGCGCGTCAATAATTTGAATCCTTTTCCCATATCGATTTGTGAGAGTGGTGATGGCAATCTTATAGTTGTCATTAGTGGTCTCAAGACCTTCCAAGATTGTCATTGCTTCGCCCTTCAAAGAAGCTTTTAAGTACTGTAGCTTATCGACATCTCTCATCTCTCTCTGATCAATGATAGAACAGAATTGATCCCAAAATTGCGTCCATTGAAGTACATCTCCCGAAAAAAATGGTAAAACCAATTCCGGTAATTTTCCTCTATTCATTAACTGACTCGAGCTTGAAGAAGAAGAAACAGCCTTGTCTTTCTTGACTTGTATTCGAGCATTCAATTCAGCCAACATCTCATCTCCTTCCAATTGTTCAGTTGTCCTATTAGATATCTCATCCGCATTAGGATCTTGAGAACTGTTAAAATATTGATACAATTCGTTGCTGAATCGATCAAGCACAGCTTGTAGCTTTGATGCCAAAATCCTTGCTTGTTCCTCATCTTCAGAAGACCACGACTTTAAAGTACAAAGAACACGAGTGCTGCTTGACAAGCTTTTGATGTTTTCCACAAATTTGGTTAATCTACCCATATATTTCATCCATGGTTTTGCATGTACAAGTATAAATCTGAAATTATTTTAAACACCATGTAGTACAACAGTTCATTACATCCATATTTCTCACAGTAGCGTTGACTCTAATAATTTGTCTTGGTATGTATTAATTAAGTTTATTCTGCATGAAGCATATTCACTTCCAGTATACACTCAATTAGTTACCCTACTGCTTTGCAATAAATGTTGTGACATATCTCAAACAGTACTTGACATAAAGTATTAATATCATATTACCAAGTGATTTCTTGTTCCAATAAATTGCATAATAAACAACTCGAGCATGTCTTATACATCACTTAGTAAAGACAATTATGACACTTAAGTAGTTGGATGAGTCGGTTTCCTTTGAAACATTTCCTCTTTTTATCCATCTGACTTGACCATTGCACTACCGTGCACCTTCATCTCATTATATGGAACCACAAGAAAATCACTCAGGTCTTTATTGTTAATGTCACACCACAGACTAATACAGACCGGCAGTATTAAGCAATACCATGTTTCATACAGTTGTCTCTGTCACTTCTTATGGACAGCTGACATGAGTTAGAATGAGACGAATATTAAGTTATTTTGAGGCTTTACCGAGCTGTCTCCAAATACTGTCAACCGAGGCGTTAAAAAAAGTAAACAAAATACCGACCCGTCAAAGTCAACCAACGTCAAATATTAGATTATTGTGAGATTATTTGAAAAATATTTTGTGTTTTGTGTGGCAAAAGTGTAAGATACAATTTATATGAAGTGGCAAAACTGGCAAAATGTCTTGTGTAGTTCCATTTTGCCGGACTTACTCCAGATTAACAAAGAAGACCGGAGAAAAGACTGGTTTTCATCGGTAAGAACCTTTTGCTTATTTTTCAAATATTTCGTGTACATTACGCAATATAATGGTCTGGGATTACAGCAGATGCTGGATATTATCAAATAAGTACTTTTTACATGGTTCCAAGTTGATCTTATTGGGATTTTTGGTAAAAATACAATTGTCGTAAACACGGCTAGTGTTGTAACTAAATTCAAATCTGTGGTCGACATTTTATCGACATGAATCTATCTAGGCGTTTAGTTAGACAAAATATTTTGATGTTACACGTAGTTAACTGTTAACTTCAGATTTCCGGAAAATAATCTTCGTCAAAAATGGATTGCCGCAGTAGGGCGCAATAATTGGACGCCGAAAACATACGACAAAATTTGTTCGAAACATTTCAAATCGGACTGTTTCGTTATTATTAAAAACAGAATTAAGACGCTTGTTGCCAGACGTGATACCTACAGTTTTTCAGAGACCGCTTGAGGTAAGTTGGAAAAGTAAGTTTTTGACTGAAATTTCTGATGTCCCTCCAGATGAATTAGTTTGATTTAAGTTTTGTATATTTGAACACTTTGTGGATAACTACATTGATTTTCTGTATATATCTATACTAATATGTATTATAAATGCGAAAGTAACTCCGTCTGTCTGTTTGTTTCTTACCTTTTCATGCTTAAACAGCGGAACTGATCAAGTTGAAATTCGGTATAGAAGCAGTTTGAATCCTTGAGATTTTATCCCGGAAATCATCCCCTACGAGGCTGATATAGGACCGGAATACGTTTGAATGGAGCTACGATATAAACGAGTTCCACGCAGGTGGAAGCTAGTATGTGATAATTGAGACAATAGGGAACATTACGCAAAGCTCTGCGTAGGAGGCGACACTAACACAACCCGTAAACAAACCGGTGCCGGTTAATGTACGGCCCAATAATTGGCATCCTCTATATCTATGTCTCTTTTTAACTTAAACAAAAAGAGAGAGATAACGATAGATGGACGCGTATTATCGGGCCGTACATTAACCGGCACCAACAAACCGCCATGACGTACAATGTCATATTTATTTACCTAACAAACAATAACGAATAATTGATGAAAACGCGTTAAACTACAATCGTTTTATTATCATTTGTGTGTAAAATACCTGTACTGTGATATTAAAATGGCATCCTATAGCCATTTAAAGGTGGATGAGGGCTTTTTTTTGCTTTACGACGTATTGCCGCTTCCCATAGTTTTCACATCATCGTTTCCTTCGGAAATGAATGATGCCCTTCATTCTTGCATCCAATTACGCGGCACTGAAATATTTTCTTCACTATTTGATCCAGAGCTTTGAAGGACTTGTCAAAGTTGTCAAAAAAACTGTTTACTAATTGTGTTAGTGCTGCACTCTGGCGGCAGAACATTACAGTAATGTTCCCTATTAACTTGATGTACCTTTAATGTATAATGTGTAAACATAAATAAGGCTTGTACAGTTTTAACTTATGTTCGAATTTGTATTTTTCGTTAAATTAAAGTAAAGCTGGACTAGTTACTTTATAACCATGATATAATGGCGCTACAAACAATATACATATGGCAATAATGTGCACAAGTCACGCTCGAGTTAAGGCCTCTCTAAATAAATAACGAACCCGTGGAATTGAGAACCTCCTTTTTAGAAGTCGGTTACAAATATGTAAATAACTTCCACTAAAAATCCATAAAATGGTGAGGGTTAAAAAGTAACTTGTCTGAATTTGTAGTGAATATTCACAGTAAGTATCGATATCGATAACTTGTAAGGAAATATCTTTCGCTGCACTAAATCTCGAGCGAGCGAGAGAGCGAATTACATCGTGTGAGCGAGAAAGCGGAGACAATGACATATGAAGACCTGGCAGATAACGTAGTTCTATCCCTTTCTTACTCGTTGTTCAGTACATAAGTTTAAAGAGATCGGATGTATAGAAAACGTTCAATTTATTAGGGCCTATCTGCCTTTCTCATTAATCTGTGTGTCACACAACTAAATATGCATGTTGATAGCGCCTATTTGGTTTGATTGAATCAATCAAAACGGATGTATAGAAAACGTTCAATTTATTAGGGCCTATCTGCCTTTCTCATTAATCTGTGTGTCACACAACTAAATATGCATGTTGATAGCGCCTATTTGGTTTGATTGAATCAATCAAAACAAATACGTCACCACCTGTCACTAAATATTGCAGTAAGCACTACTTTACCCTAGTAACTGTATGCTTTAGTCCTTTCACAATATACAATGATTGAACACCTTTAAAATAACACACACACTGCGACATATGTATGTATCAATATCACTTTAATTTGATAAACAAGATCTTTAATTTGACGCTATGTCTTAGTGAGAGCAGTTTAGGAAGTAAGTGCATCTCTAGTTGTAAGCATTTGTTACTATTAGTGTATTGTTGTAAATTTGCTTCTGTTGTTTCTCCAATAAGTAAAATAAAATAAAAATTAGAACGAGATGGATAGTATTAAGGCCTCCACACACTGACCCGCGCCCGCCGCGCGCGCGCCGGGCCTGTGATAGCCGTCCTGTAACAAGTTCTTTACAAGAATATACGAACGATACGGAATAAATAAAATAATGCGTAGACTTTATAAGGATTTGTCTAAACATAGGCACCTATTACCCTTAAAACTTTTCGGTAATAGGGAACTCGCAACTCTTCGTAGGTGGCGACACTAGCAGCGTTGACATTGCATCTCGTTCCTACTTGCGGTAGTGTCTATGCAAGCATCCTTGTCACTCATTTGACAATCAATTGTGCATTTGTGCGTGAATCCCTATATTTCTATCAAAGAATTTGTACTAAAGCATAGAAACCACGTTAAAATAAGAGCTTGGTAACAGCTATCTTATTCACTTGCGTAAATCTATAGTTGGCCTAAGAGGGAATGAGACTACAATCCCTATTCAGTTTCACATTTTCGTAGGTTGTCACTAAAATCAACTCGGGCAAATGTCAAATGGATGTAATTGGATGTAATTTAATCCAGCAAAATGCAATATGTCATCACCTTACAACTTGACTTGGTCGTATCATATTACTTCCAAAACATCGCGGCTCCTGTGTGTGAAAATAATTTATTTTGGTGTTATTCCACCGAGAATGTTTGAAAATAGTAGATTGTACAACAAGTGCATAAAACGCACCATTTTACTCGAGACGTTTATCCATCCGAGCGAGCTTGCGAGCGAGGATAGATATAAAGTCGAGTGTAAAATGGGTTTTATGGACGAGTTGTACACTCTACTTTTCACTTCGATTGCGAGGAAATGAAACAGCAACAATATAAAAAAATAATAAATGAGACGAAATACAAATTATAAGTTTATTTCATGAAGTTTTATTGTGTACTTTGGCTGTTGGTATCTTTGCCTTGGTCTTAGAATACGAACGAAACGAAATAAAATAAAGAGGTTGTTGTATGAAGTTAAAGATGTTCGTGTGGCTGTTGCAGCGATTGCCTTGGTCTTCGACGAAGATTTTACTTTATGCTCTAGAGCATAAAAAGCGACTTTATGTCGCCTACGCACGACATAAAGACGAACTTTTAGAGCATGAGAAGTGAAAAATGTATTGTTCATGTTTGCGAGACTTGATTGTTTCCTGTGATAAAATGTATTGTGCCATTGAAGGCTGTAAATCCCATACAAGAGGGACATAAATAAACCATGGAGCAGTTTGCTTGTATTGGTAAGTTTCTATAGATTTTGATTTTATTCATGGAAGGAGCTCACCTAAAATTAATAATAGTAATTGGTAATTTATGTAAATATCATTATCTGTTCAATTAAAACCAGATTGTGCATGAAAATAAGACTTTTTCGGATAAGTAGAAGAGGTTATGTTTTTCTCATAGTGATGTAGTTTTTTTTATCGACCTCGGCACAATAACTTATCGACATAATAATAATAACTCAACTTTTTGATTTTAGATTTCCAAAGGACGAATATGTTAAAAGGAATGGATACCACACGTGTAAGAAGGAGAATCTGACATGGAAAAGCAGTCATTTTTATTTCAAACACGTCACCAGATTATTTGTACCAAATGTAAATTTAAATGGAAGCGACTGGAAGCAGACACATTTTTCACAAAATTGAATAGAAACGTGTGCCTTAAGAAAAATAAGAACTTTTAGCCATAACTATTTTATTGAAGGCGGATTAAGTTTGACTAAATAAAAAATGGTCTTAATATAAAATTATTCTTTCATTTCCCATAAGTAGTAGCGTCCAGGCAGTCCTGCATGACGTACTGCAAATGAGTGCGATATTATAAGATAGATTGTGACAGGGATATGAATGACCTTGGTTTTGCAGGACGCCACGCATCCAGGTTGACAAAAGCTACTTTGGTTTTTGCTACTACAGTAGAGTCTCATCAGTCCGTCACTCCAATGCTATGTCGATTAATCCGGCACACCCGCACCTCCTTCACCGGCCTTTACTTCTCTTTCTCTAGCTAGACGCTTGCTCTCTTTTTATTAGTTATGACATTTCTATTCAATCCACTAATCCAAACATTCCAAAATTCCGGGATTTTCTAGTTTTTAATAATGCCGGGTTAGTTAGACTCTACTTTTCTTTTTGCCTTCTCCATAAACATATTTTTTTCACACAGTGAATGTGAATTATTAAAATCTAAATTTATAATTTGGTTGACTAATTTATCGATATAAACAGTCGACACTGTACATCCCCAGCGCAGGAACAAACTTGTGACAACCTTCCAAATTAAGGAATAACAAATGCATATACATCTCTTTCTGACGCGTTAGTACGTCGTACGAAAGTAGGGGAAAGGTATACGTATCTGCTACCTATTTTAACCTTAGGGGCTTGATTTCTATACTGGTTTACTTTTAGTGGTCGTGCTGCCTCTGGCGGCAGAACATTGCAGTAATGTTTCCTATTATCGGTTGTACAACATCACTATTATTTATAATTGTAAAAAAAAAAACCAGCCAAGTGCGAGTTGGACTCGCGCACGAAGGGTTCCGTACAATTATCTATAATAACGGCAAAAAAATCACGTTTGTTGTATGGGAGCCCCCTTAAAAAAATATTTTATTTTGTTTTTAGTATTTGTTGTTATAGCGGCAACAGAAATACATAATCTATGAAAAAAAATTTCAACTCTAGCTATCACGGTTCTTGAAATACAGCCTGGTGACAGATTATCTATAAAAACGGCAAAAAATTCACGTTTTTTGTATGGGAGCCCCCCTTAAAAAAATATTTTATTTTGTTTTTAGTATTTGCTGTTATAGCGGCAGCAGAAATACATAATCTGTGAAAATTTCAACTCTCTAGCTATCACGGTTCTTGAGATACAGCCTGGTGACAGACAGACGGACGGACGGACAGCGAAGTCTTAGTAATAGGGTCCCGTTTTACTCTTTGAGTACGGAACCCTAAAAACTGACAATACATGAAACGTCATTTTACTCCGTTGAAAACATGAACATTTAGTTTTTCAGTTTGACAAATGAAATACAAGACTTATTAAAGTCTGGCCATCGAAACGTGACCTACTGAAAATAACTGCGAAATTTAAAAAATGTAGCTAACTACGGTTTGCCTGAATGAGCCACGGTTAAACGATTTTAATTCTTTTGTCATTAACTAATCCTATACTATTATACATGTGAAAGTTTGGATGTTTGTTACTCAATCACGCTTAAACGGCTGAACCGATTTGGATGAAATTTTGCACGAAGATAGTTTATAGCCTGGATTAAAATATAGGAGTTTTAATCCTGGGTTTACGCAGACGAAGTCGCGGGTGGAAACTAGTAACTTCATAATTAATGACAAACGCGTCAATATTTTTTAACTCTAGCTCATACAGGCATACCAATAACTAAATACAATTTTAAATTTCGCGGTCGTTTTCGGTATCACGTTTCGATGGCCAGACTACCACCGCGTCTCGTAATTAAAGTTTTTGTATGGACCATGTGCTAGCCCGTATTAGCCGTAAAAAATACGGGCTGCACGACTAAGTAGTAGGTATAATAGACAGTCCCTGGGCGACCGAGCTCCGCTCGGATGAAAATGGTGAAAATACGGAGAAAACGAATTTTCCCGGACATGAGACCTATCTAGATCGATTTCTCGCCCCCTTAAACCCCTGCATACCAAATTTCATCGAAATCGTTAAAGCAGTTTCCGAGAACGTGATTGCAAATATATATACAAATATTGCTCGTTTAATAGTATAGGATATAGGATATTATATAGTTGTTCGACTGTTACTTTGAGTTATCACCTGACTGGTGCTTAATTTATAAAGGAAATAAAAGTCAATTTTCAGAACATGCAAAATATTTTAATAAATGAAATTTCACAATTTTATTTGTCAAAACTTTTGCAGATGAGCTTTATCACTACAACATCCAGGGAAGTGGCTAGTAATGACAGTGTTGTCAGAAAATCAATAATTACTCAACACTCGCCTAATAATCGCACGGAAATGCACTACGGAAAACATACTGGTTATTGCGTTCGTAACTTTTACATCGGTCATGAACTACAATCCCTTATAAATATCACTTGCGTAAAACCATGCTAGGCGCGTAGAAATAGTGCAATATTTTCCGCCGACTGGCTAAAAAGCTAACTCTTTGTAAAAGCTCTGCAATTATCTCAAGTTCGAACAAAATCGTTAATTAGCGATGAAATCTCAGGTAAAGCAGGACCTGATCACCTTGTACAACATGCATGTCGGTTTTGCTTTATCAGTTTGCGGAGGCGCGCGTCGTCAGAATATACGCATACCCTGATTTTATAAAGACTCGTCAGACCTATGTCAGCAAGTAATGAGAAAGAGTTTGGCCAGACGTATATCTTTATAAAACCGGACCTAAAACTAAATTATACAGATATTAACAACATGCGAGGTTAAGCTCCAAGGTAAAATATGTACGAAATATGGGTTATTCCTACCTGTTACCACCAAATTGTTACCAGTGGTAACAGCTGGGATTTTTACACCATCTTTTACTAGTGGGAACTTATGGGAATGGTAATTTATTGTAACTACTGGGATTTTTTTCCCAGTAGTTACCACCGAGTACTTTAGTGGTAAAAGATGATAAAAAAATCCCAGCTGTTACTACTGGTAACAAATTGGCGGTAAAATGTGCGAATAACCGCGAAATATGAGATTGTATAATGTTCTAGTTAGTCCAGAAAATTCGGTTGGTGTATTAAAATTTATATTTGCAACCTCATTGATTCATAGTATTTTGATCGTCTTCATTATTGGACCTCACATTTCACCGAAAATTTTCACAATTCTAAGTTTTTTATAATGCAGTTTATTTGGTTCCTATAACTCGCTCAGTGTTGTTGCTTTAACACAGAACAGAAATGTTTTCTTTTTGGCACTAACGACCTCAAAATATGTTCACAATTTTATGTATCCATAATAAAGCGTAAAGTGAAAGTAAACGTAAGGACTTCGAATGTGTAAATAACAATAATTTGGATATATTACAGTCGCCATCACATACATCGGAGCAAACAAGCAACTCACAAACATCTGAACACGACTCTATTTTCAAGGCATCAGGGTGCATGTTCAGATATTTTTGAATATCCTGTAGTGTACAGATGTATGTGATGGCGACTGTACATAATTCTTAATCAATGAATTATAACAATTCAAAACGTTTCGCTACAAAAAAGAACTAAGAACTTTTCCAGTTTTAAAACCTCATATTTAGGGGAAAATTGATCTACACCCATTTATTACCTAGATTGTGCGTCATGCTAGCTGAAAGAGCGTTGTTAGGTTAGGTTGTGTAAGTATTGTAATATTTATAATTATTATTTATTAACCATAAGTAATGTTTCCATTAAAGTAATCTGTTTAAAAAGAAATCTGTATTAGCAATTGTTAATTTTTTGACAGTAAAACCTTAGCACGAGCACAATATCGGAAGAGTTCTGAGATGTTGATTTCATGAGTGATTATTGTTACTATTTAATACGCGAAACGTTCATGAGCATAAATTTCACTATGCAGTTACTAACAAACAGTTTTGAACGGCCAAACACAACATCTTAACACCCATACATGAAGACGACCTGTTTAGTTATAGTTTCCTACATAAATGAATACGAAGTTCCGGACATCGAGGAAAGTTACTGAAATACTTATCTATAGTAAAAACGTGAAAAATACGCTTATGAGACAGTTAAGAAGTCATAGAAAAGGGTTCACATTTAAAGTGTCGTTTTATATCGACATTAACATCACAGCGATTCACCAGCTTTGTTGAACTCCTAGCTAGAATCTTACGAGTACTAATCATTACATTAACTATGATCTAAAATGTTCCGAGATTACCCACAGAAATATCTGTTGAGCATTGAGATCAAAGCTGCCTCTTTTGTAAACGAATGTTGTGTTGAACCATGTTTTTACCGATACATATAGACACTTTATCTACTCGCTGGAAACATTTCAGTCCATTATCTTTAAAAATATATAACAAAAAAGTGGTATCGTTAGACCTTAAAAAAAAAAATTGGCATCTTCCATGACGCTTGTTCATCATCAATCAGTAATCATCCAGTGAACAAAATAATATATTTATATGTACTTAAATAGTGTATCTATCGTCATCGACAAGATCGTCCCAGTAACTGGGATAACCTGATTGAAATTGAAAAATGTTGGAGGAGGCTTTTTTATGTTTATCTATCGGCAAAAACAGGTTAAGGCAGAGAACTGTTAACAGAAAAGTCAGGTACTTTGTTTTTCTGCAGATAATTTCAGGATACTATACCCACTTCTAGATTATTTTCGAGTTTTGCACGGTAACCCAGTGGTCTGACGCTTTAGCGCGATATACTAAACTTATACTAATCCTAACCACTACTAGACATCACTCAATTATACAAAATCTTACTAGGGCTCATTTCTCAAGTGACACCAAATGTATTGCATTTTAAAGTTGTCATTATTGTTAACTAATATAAACCCATTAATCACACATTGGGCATGTTTGTCTCGGCTTAACTCCTTTTCAGACAGGCATTAGAAAAATGTCAATCTTACACATTCACATTAAGATGCGTATTAGAGGCAGTATATATGTGATGGACATATACATATACTGCCACTGCCTGAATAAGGGTTAACGTACTTACAGAATATGGCTAGTCAGCTTGCGTGCCTATTGTGGAAACCGTTTTGCAACAATGACAGAAATAATCATTGGTTAGACCAGAAATAAGATTTGCGACACTTTATACAATACTATTCTACACTTTCTACTAGTTGTTCGTTCTAAATTTGACACCCTGGTATATTTTGGTCGCGTTATATATAGTGTGGTTGACAGTAGGAAGAGGAGGTTCGTAACTAAGTTGACTTCAGTAACCTTAAGGTTAGCCTTATAGGGACTAACTAGATCACTATTACTACGTACACTTAACAGATATAAGGCAATAATATAGTAAATCCTCCATCGTCGCGTCATACGACCATCCGTGACGACGAGAAATTAGATTTTTAACAAGAGATATTTAACACAGTAGTAAGTTATCGTGTTTGCGTTATACAAGTGGAATTACAAGAAAAATTATACCTTTAAATAATATATAAATAAAACAAAATATCTTCTGTAAAAAAAAACTAAAAAAATATCTTCTATAAAAAAAATCAAACAAAATATCTTCTATAAAAATAAAAAGTTCTTACTCAAAGGGATCAAACAAAGGCATTAAATGCAAATATTAATCAACGACTAAATCTTCTTCTACAACTTCTAAAACTTTGATGTAACAAAAAATAGTATTCTTACAACTTAATAATTAAATCTTAACTATAAACAGTCTTACAATGGAAATACGAACAAGAAGTGTCACCTTGAATATAATTCTAACAACCAGTTTCCATTGGGCACTAATAATATTACACACATTGTTCAGAACAAAGAAATAATCGAAAGTAAGAGAAAGAAACGGTAAGTCCAAGAAAAGTTTGAATGTGATTTAAAATAGATCTGTAATAGGTGAACACTACTTGTATGGCTCAATAACAACATCCACGCATAAAACACTAAACACAATGAATATTATATGTAACCGTTATTGGTGCATTGCATGGAATGTTATTATAGTTAGCAGTGGTATGTAATAACAATCACAATTAGAACCCTGCTTGTTTTTAGAGGGGCACGTCTTCATCGCACTAGACGATACCCGCTGTCCGAGGTGGGCGACGAATACTATAAAAGAGTGTCACTGTCACTAGAGCTACAGATGTCATCGCAACTCGCCGTCCGACGCTCACCTGGGGCTGGGGCGAGTGTTTATTACGGTTCACCGCGCAGTGCGTCGTAGGCGACGTCGCTGGCGTCGGGCGTCCTGATGACCAGCTGCAGTGTGCGCTGCAACACTCGCAGCCGCGTCAGCAGGTTACGACTCGCGATCATCATGCTCTACAACCATAAGCACAGATGTATGAATATAAGGAGATCGGACATGCCGGCCGATTTGTATTGAGTACGCCTGTCGCAAGTTAACTAAGGCCTATTTGTCCACGTAACCCGCACGTTGTGTCCACGGAGCGGCAACGTCGCGTCAGCCGCTCATGCGTTCGTTGCCGCTCCGTGGACACAGTTTTGAAGGTTTCTACGCAAGATACAAGCGTTCGTCTTGCAATCTTCAATTGACGATAGCGTGCGCATGACGTGCGGTTTACGTGGACAATAGGCCTAACCCACACAAAGCACAAGTAATTGACAAAACAAAGCACGCACACATCTAAAGCTCACACACTTGTATACCTACGCTCTTATTCGACAAATACACGCGCATCATATCAGGCATTTTGGGAAGAAACGTAATCTCTGCGATCAGCAGGCGTGCACACTCGGTAACAACGGACGATGAACCAGGGACTGATTTCGGTTACGGTTATACAGTTATATTAGTTTTAAACGATACCGAAACCTTTATAATACCGGTATTATAAAGGTAACCGAAAAAAATAAGCGAGCTGGCACTCTACAGAGGAAGCACTGGCTACTAAACATTTAAAGACAAAACGGCAGTGCGGCTGCCGGCGGCTTGGCAACAACGCCAGGCCAAAGTCGATATATCGGTTACCTTTAAAAAGCGGTTACGGTACCGGAAAAAATAAAAGGTATAGTTTTTATGCTATAGGTATAGCTTTATATTTCGACAGCGAAATATAAAGCTTCCGCTACCGAAACCGCTATTTGACAACCGATATGACGTCATACCGTTAAAATATAATACCGGTATTTTTCGGTTATGCAGTCCCTGCGATGAACTATCGGCAGAGTATGCCCATTGAGCTAACAACTGCGTCGCGGCCGCCGGCGGCTTGTCCTCTCTCTAGTATTCTATGCTCTGAGACCATAAGGACAAAGTGTTGTGACGATTCCTTTATTCTCGCAAGCCAGCGCCCGTGGTGTGGAGAAAGTCAGACACGTTTATGTCTTCTGCGCATGAGAAAAGATATCCCAATATTTTGCGATGCATCGCTTAAATGAAACTAACTTCTCAAGTTTAACGTAACAAAGTTAAAGCATACTCAAACTTACATTACGGGTTCTATTTGAATAATGTCGAAGTTACGGCCAATCCCGTTCCGATGCTTTAGCTCGGCAGTGGATCAAATGAAGGCTAATGAGTACCAATATTTATACCAGGCCCCTATTTCACCAACTTGATAATTGTCACCTAACAACGACAATTCTCCATACATTGCTGGTTCCACAAGTAACCTAGCGACCACTTTAACTTCTAGAACAAGCAATGTATCTACCGGCCGCGTATCGCAAAGAACGCAGGCTAACCTGCAGGATAAAATATTGAGTCCATTCTATAGTGAAGGAATTTTAGAGATCGGTTACCTGGTTCCGGAGACCCAACAAACTTACAACGCTACAATCAATCTCGCATACTTCCTATTTATCCTGTTATATTAGTATATACATTGCACGAAGAACCGATGGCCGTTGGGGCGGAAAGGTTCTCGAGTGGCAACCACGTACCAGAAGGCGCAGCGTGGGTAGGCCCTCCACAAGGTGGACTGATGACCTGGTGAGGGTCGCGGGAGTCCGTCTATTTTGGCACTCTTTGATCCCTCAAAGCCAAAATGGATGGAATGGATGGCCTATGTCCAGCAATGGACGTCTTTCGGCTGATATGATGATGATTGATGATTAGTATGGAGTACGGTGTGAGTTTTCACCTTCAGTTCCGGTGCGAGGGGAAGGCTGGCGACCAGCCACCACATCCAGTCCGGCCCGTCCGGGTTCTTCCACCACTCCTCCTCCACAGCCAGAGGTATCTTGCCGAACGACCGCTCCAGCTTCCAGCGCACGCACGTTTTCAAATTCTTCAGCCATGTCATTGACTCCAGCACCACGTTGACACCCACATCCCGAATGATCTCCCTGATAAAGCCGTCTTCGGGGATCTTGTCTGACAAAGTCTCCACTCTGGCATGGCAACTGAAAAAAAAACAGTACTTATAATTATAACAGATATTGACAACCACACTCAAAAGCACATTGTATCAGCTTGGAGGGCGGACAGATGACTCGGATTATTTTGTGTACAGGCATCGGCAATAGTGTACGGAGTTAATTAAGTATATTGCTAACCATGCTAAATAATTGTAATTATAAATTGGGTTTCTTTTAATATAGCTCAGTCTTTTGTCAGCATTCACGTAGTTTACCTATCCGATACAATTGTGAAGCGAGGTATGATTGGGTATACCTCGCTTCACAATTGTATCGGATAGGAAAAAGCATAGAGGTAGAATAGATAGAGGGAGTCACACACACATGAGTGACAAAGATGTATGCATAGGCAATACCGCAAGTGGGAACGAGATACAGTGTCATATTTTCTGTCCCTCATCGCGTATACGGATTTTTTGTTTGCCACCACACCTGTCAAAATTTGTACTGAAACTGACACCACCATGACGTCATCGATATAATACGACTAAATTATAAATGCCATTAGACGTCAAGAGTGTATATTAGCTTCTGATACTTCTTAATTTAGTATGGTTAATTTATCATCGTCCCTTTTGGGTATACGCTAGGACGCCATCTATATATCCTCTATCTACGGGAAAAAGCGTGTCAGCTATATTTGTGGGACTTGTCCTGTCATACAAACATACTCACGCTGGCAATTTGAATTTGAAATTAGAATAATTGCATTTCTCTAAAGCCCCTGCTAGACGGTCGCCAACACGCCCCTCCAACCGGGCGACCTTGGTCCGCATCGACCGTGTAGAGTGTAGACAGTTGTTTGGAGCAAAATTTCATACTACAGCAGTCGGTGCCGAACAAGGTCGCTAGTTGGAGTGGCGTGTTGGCGACCGTCTAGCAGGGGCTTAACTTTCCGTCTTACAACTCTGTACTTTTCAGGATATTTCGGCGTTTCTATTTCTATCTTGTACATTGTACAGTCAGCATCAAAAGTAGCTACGCAACCGAAGACGTCAAAAGTCTTTATTGTAAGGGAATAAGAATTTTTGACGTCTTCGATTGCGTAGTTACTTTCGATGCTGACTATATGACGATATATGGATGTTACCTGTCCATCAGCCATTCAACAATTTTAAATCGCGAAACTCCGATGGTTGACAAGATGAGCTGGCCATCCGGGCATTCCAGACAGTCGCGGACTTCCAGCATCTAATTGTAACAAGTAAACGATATCAATAAAAGTCATAATATTAGATAAGTTTACATGTAAATAATACTTAGTCAAATAACCCGCCCCGTGTCATTCCGGGTGCAAAGGTCCATCGCACTCGCCGCATTGCCGCGTTGAATTTCGATCTACAACCTTTGCAACAGGAATTACCCGGAACGGGAGTCATGCCCTCTCAGTCGCAAATTATATTAATTATATATAGCAAACAGTAGGAAGAGCGATTAATAAATTCGCACCAACTTGGGATTACGAAATACAACTTGGGGCGTGGATAGGCCCCCCACAAGGTGGACTGATGGCCTGGTAAAGGTCGCGGGAGTCCGCTGGATGCGGGTGGCGCGGGACCGGTCGTTTTGGCGCTCTTTGGGGGAGGCCTATGTCCAGCAGTGGACGTCTTTCGGCTGATATGATGATGATGATGAACTTGGGATTACAGACCGATCAACGTTACGGCGATGCCTTGATTCGAGTTGATTCGCCAAAACCACGTGTGAGACACTCTTATCACAACACTCTTCGGGAACTTAGTGAAGTTTTATTCATATTTCATTCAGTGAGATTTTAGATATAGTATTAACTTGATAGAGTCGTAAAATAATTGTTTGTGAAGGCTGAGTTAAAAAAACCGGTCAACTGCGAGTCTGACTCGCGCACCGAGGGTTCCGTGCAAACGTTCATACACCATGCCCGTCACTTCACGAGCCCATTCATTCTTATTCTTGAACAATCTTAACAGCTCATATAGTAGAGTATTTACGTGGTATTCACCTACCGTTGTACAGCACCTTCTGCATTTTGGTACTAATAAGATTACAATCTAAAAAGTTGCTTTCGATCGATTCTTGGATCGACGTGATTCTATTTTGTATTATCGTGGAAGTAAATAAGCCGTAAAAAATATTACAATCATTTTATAAGTGCTAAAAGAGCGTGCATGGAGATTGAACTTTGTTTCGTAGCTCGTAAGCCATTGAAACTTTTTTTTATGATTTCGATGAGCAGTGCCAATTTACGTTACGAGTCAAATGACTCATCGCATTTCTCGTAAAGTATAGCAATATAGTATTTTTAACAATCGTGTTATAATAGAGAGCTTTTTAGCTGAGTACCGTGTTTAGGCCACGAAGCTTGCTGAGTGGCCTAAGTAAGGTACGAGATTAAAAAGCTTGATTATAACACTATTGTGAACAATACTTTTTGTACGAGTTCATTAAAATTTATTTTCTACGAGTCAACTGAACTAATTAAACAAACTCGATACTGTTGAAACGAAGTGCAGCTCATCGCTCGTACGCTTGTTGATATCTTAAAAGACATCAACGAGCGTACGACATCAAAGCGATTCTATTGGTCCAATTCATTACAGTTCAGTAAAGCAGCCACGTGATTGGTCGAATTTATTTTAGTTGTCTGGAGCGTATCGAAAAGTAGTTATTTCGATTGTTTCGACAGTAACATGGACTACAACTATGAAAAGAGTGACGTTGCAGTATTCTCTATGAAATCTTAATACACATATTTTAATCGTCGAGTACAAAAATGGTATTGAGTGTGAGATGTGTTACCGTTCCGTAGGCGTCCGTTAGGTCATCGTTCCGCGCCACGATGCCGAGTCGGCACGAGCCCGACTCCAGGATCCGGCGGATAAACCCGCGGTAGTGCGGCGACGATATCAGCAGCGGGCACGGCACTCTGTAACAACCACGTCACGTAACCATTTCAAAAAGAAGCTCGTTGGTATCTGGTCCCTATGTTACAAAATTTATGTTACATAATCACAACTTGAACTCAAATTACGTATAAGTATGCCGCATCCACCTAATCTTACATCAATGTATGACCGTAGTCGTTATCTAGCGGCAAATTTATATTTACCCTCTTTTGTGTAGGTAAATTTCACCAGCATTTACGCTGAGTTGTGACCATTTTGTGGCAAATGTGTATGTGCGTATGTGTCTGCAGTTTGTTTTATGTGTTTTATTTTGTCACGAATAAATGTTTTCTTTCTTTCTTTCTAGATAATAATTGTAAGCATTCTAAAAAGTAAATGATACCTATGTTAAACTTAGATACTGCACGCTTAAGAAAGAAAGAAAGAAAACATTTATTCGTGACAAAAGAAACACATAAAACAAACTGCAGACACATACGCACATATATACATTTGCCACGAAATGGTCACAACTCAGCGTAAATGCTGGCGGCGCCAGCGCTGGTCTTCCGTTGTGACCATTAGGTGAAAACACGGAACAATGACGCCACAACGCACACAAGGAAAAAATTACAAAAAACCATAAGAATAAGAAAGAATACAGAGCAACAATGCAGAACAACTTAATGACTTAATTAAATCATTAATAGTAATAAAATAACTAAACTAACTTAGATATATTGAATATTCTCATGTAAGTGAATTTATTGTAATTCTTATGAGAATAAAGATTGTTTAAACCGAAATTTAAATTTTTGTTATTTTTTCCTATGGAATATAGGTACAGTACTTGATATGATACTTTGCCTACAATTCAATAATTTTGTAGATACTTGTAACGTTTTGTGGTATAGGGCCCTGAAGTCCCAGTGCTGCTACCTAATGGAGGTCAAGTTATTCAAATATATATTTTTTTTTTGCGGACAATCTTATACATATCTACCTAGTCCCAAACTAAGCAAAGCTTGTACTATGGGTACTAGACGACGATATACATACTTATATAGATAAATAAATACTTAAATACAAAGAAAACATCCATGACTCAGGAACAAATATTCGTGCTCATCACACAAATAAATGCCCTTACCGAGATTCGAACCCAGGACCTCTCGCTTCGTAGGCAGCGTCACTACCAACTAGGCTAAGCGGTCGTCATATTGTGACGTCGTCGTATTGGTTTTAGTTTTGGTCATACGGTAGGTAGGTAGGAGTGGGACACGCAATATTGAAATCAAATTTATCCGATACGGTCGCTTGTTCTATTGATGGAACTTTTTCTTCCAAGTAGTTGTCATTCAACGACGGGTTTGCCGTAATGGAACTACCTGGACATTTTTCCAAGTAGTTACTTTATAAATCATGCTTTAAAATAATGGTACTCTAAACTCAAATTAAAGTTCTTGACTGTATGTACCTCGGTATAAATAGTAGTTTATGCAATCGTTATATAATGGATGCTTTTTAAGTCGAGTACCACGTTTAGGCCACGAAGCTTGCTGAGTGGCCTAATTAAGGTACGAGACTTAAAAAGCTAATTATATAACTATTGTATACGATACTTTTTCTACGAGTCAACGGAAATAATAATGTATTAAACAAACTTGGTATCTATTGAAAATCGCCCTGCTGAAATGAAGCGCAGCAACTTAGTAATTTTGCGCGTTTATGTCTTCACAGTTATCTTATACAGCTCCTGGATTCATAAGATGACTGCTGGCGGTTATCTTATGAAACCATACGAGCTCCGTCACCAGCTGGTAGAGCTCCAGGATTAAAAAGTATGTGATCTTAGTTTCGTGTACGAAATCTTAATTCAAAGATTAAAGTCGACGAGTAGAAAAATATACATACGAGTATATGATAAAGGTCAATTTCACACAATGGTGATGATGATCGGATAAGTAGTCCCAGAGACCCGTTACACACAAACTTACAACGTCACAAGCTTTACCTCTTTATAATATTAGAATAGGTTAAGAGACCGCAGTAAGCTCGATTCTCCATACAAACCTAGTTACGCTCTCATTTTAAAACGACTTGCTAGTTTGCTCTGAAACTTTGTACTCAGAATAAGTACCATCCAGGTCTGAATTAGTTAATGTAGCTTCAGATACCATAGTAAAAAATACAGCAAATTTAAGTTTTTCATACAAAACTTGTTTTTGTTGTATTTCGTTTGTTTTATAAACTGGAGCCATATAAACTAATCACATACCTCATGTCATTGTATATGCAAAGTTTCGTTACAATCTAAGACGTATTTTAAAATGAGAACAAAACTCCGTTTGTATGGGAAGTTGAAATTCGGCCGAGCTTAATGCGGACTCCTACTACTGGTTACTAAAGGATACTCACTTGGGGAACGCGGTGACGCAGATGAACACGGGCACGATGTTGGGGTCGTACGGTGGCGGCGGTGGCAGCAGGTCGATGGAATCCAAGGCTGCGCACACGAAAACCGAAGGCCGGGTCTGAAAACACCGCATTATTGGGTCTCGGCTTGCTTTCTCCCTAGTGTGTGTAGAGGTCATAAGCCCGTGTATCCATTTGAGCAGGCTACATATACGTTTTCGAACGCGTTTGCGTTTAGTTTAAATTTGTATGCCAACGCGTAGTTCCTAATAGTTACCACCAGAGGCGCTGTTCGCGTTGCCATACAAATTGAGATTAAACGCAAACGCGTTCGAAAACTTATTGTATGGATAAAACTTATACTAGAGCCTCTGAAGCAAGGCTCGAGCTACGTTGCGGATAAAGGTGAAGTGTTCTCTTCCAGCCAACAACTTCGAGCCAGTTTAAAGCAAAAACGCGATCGGCCTCGTCAGTTGCTGAACCCCTAAGTACCTTGTCGTTGTCACTCGTATGACAACATCATATGTCAGTTTAACGTGACGTTTAATGCGACACGGTGCAAAGGGGCTTACCGTACATCTGCAGTATCGATGTCCATTGCGACCTGAGGCGACAGGGCTCGTCTCCACTAAGCGCACGGCTCGGACTGACGCTCCTTTGGACACGCCAAAAAACCGACGTAACATGACTCAGCCCGCGGCAGCGAATTTGCCTCATGGCGCGGTGTGCCTCAGGTTGAGTTGATACGCATACTGAAGATGTACTAAGCGGTGTAGTGGTGCGGATAAGATTAGTCCTTCGGCCCATAGATTAAGCTTACGTTTCTACGGGGTACTAAGCTATGCTATCAAACTAAACAATCCAAAAAGCAGCCTTAATCCGTCTTTTATGTTTGACTTCTGATATGCTCGGGGCATACTGCAATATGTACGAGTAACTAAAGTATATGAAAGGCAACGAGTGATGCAACATGTGTCGAGACTACTTCTATCAAACATCAGTTCTGTGACGTCATTTACTTCTAACAATTAACCTGTTGCAGGAATAATATTTTATTCAATGTTATACACCCTTTATAATGTTTACAATTTTGAATATATAACGAAGTCCGAATCGTAAACAATACTGTCTATCAAGTTTAATAAAGGTCTTTGTGATTCAAAGTTCGATTACATAAAGAGGCATTTTGCCGAAATTTCGTACGAATTCTCGTTAGAATTGTATCACAACCAGATATATAGGTACCTACGTTATATTTTTCTGATGATCATCATCTATATAATATATATATATAAAAGAAAGTCGTGTTAGTTACACCATTTATAACTCGAGAACGGCTGGACCGATTTAAATGATGTTTGATTTGTTAGATATGTCTCCGCACAGAATAGCAGAATAACCACAAAAAAAGAAAAAGTGATGAAAAAAAAACTACTTTACTTTCTCATAGGTTTTGTAACATGGCGTATATGGCGATACGAAGTTCGCGGGGTCAATTACTTAATAATACATTTAAGTTACTCTTTTCGGTGTAGCTCTCTTATTTCCCATTACTTTCTGCACCATACGTATACGGCCTGCTCCTCAAAGTCAATTAAAAAACTGTACAATACGATTAAAATCAGTTAACGATTCTGATGTTAGCTACTAGTAGCGCCGCAAAGGTGTCAGAGGGGTCGTACGGGTATGCGGGAGGCGACTCGAGGCTAACTTCAGACACGCAAACTTTTATCCCGCGTACTGTAACGGAAGTCTTTTCCTATCTTTTGCCTATACTGACTGCTACTGCCCGGCATCAGAGTGAATATCCAGCTATTTAACACCTCGCATGCCTCACAGATTTGTGTCAAATATATGAAAACTAGTGATGTGCAAATTGCGGAAAGTTTCCAAAAAGATGGAAAATTACTTGGAAATTTTTAGAAATTTTCACAAGAAATTAAGGTACTGAGAAGTATAAAAATGTAACTCTTATACACTATGTGTAAGAGTTACAGTGTTATGCTTCTCAGTACGTAAATTTCCAGATTGGAAATGGAAAGTTTCAATTCCCATACAAAAATGAGGAAAATTTCCGAAATTTTCCTATGTTAAATTGCAGAAACATTTCGCAACATAGGAGACTTTCCGTCGGCACATCAGTAATGAAAACACAGGTTTACATACGACTGGTGCATCATCCCAATTTACTAGTACCATTTATTCGCCACGTCACAGGTCACTGTCAAGATAAAATTCCCGGTGTCACAGATGACATAATTCAAGCTGGTGTCCAAGGATTTGGATGCCATAAAATCGCACTGGCTTGAGATATAAGGCTCGGACTGACAGCACCCGTCGCGGGCGCGCGGCGTGCGCGCGGCGGGCGTGCGGTACGATATTTCCATACATGGCCTGTTTGACCACGCTAGCGGTTTGTATATATATAGTAACTAACCAATGCTAGATTGAAGTTGGTGAGATCACGCGTGCAAAGCGGGCAGATCTTCCTGTAGTCCATGGAGCACCCGATGCAGCTCCGGCAGTAGGTGTGGCCGCAGGGCGTGGTCACGGGCGCTACGAACGTGTCTCGGCACAGCACACACTCGAGATCCGCGGGCGTGACCCACGTCTCCGCGGCCTGCCTGCCTACCGCCGCCGCAATCTCAAATAACACTTTCTCTGGTTCTTGCTCTTCCAGCAGTATCGCTAAAGTCTGCAACAACAAACAAACTTACGTCAAACTCATTGTCCCATCCACCAGCGTACAGACTGAACTGACCGGTGAACCTTATTTTGTGAGATTAATCGAGAAAATTTAACTGTGTCCTAAAAAAAAAAATATAAAACACCCCCACAACAAACATAGCTAGGAACCTTCTCAGCAGAAATGACTTGCGGTTAAAAAGTTTTAAAACAACACTCCAATCGGTTTATCCGTTAGCTTACCCGTTAGCTACAATGTCACAGACAGACACACAGATACATGTATCACACTTTCTAAGCCCCTTGTTTTCGTCGTGGGTTAAAAAGGTACAGTCGACGTTAAATCTTTAATCTTTATATCTACACTTTTGCACCTTATTGCTTTGTATAAAGGTGAATAACGCAAAGATGAGATGCGTAGCGATGCTATGATATGCTATGCTAGCGTTAATAGGGAACAATACTGCAATGTTCTGCCGCCAGAGTGCAGTAGGTCGATCACGTAACGCATTGTACGCGCGTCGGGTAGGTCTAAATGTCACTTTTTATATGGAGAATTGACAGTTAAAACGTACCGACGCGCGTTCGGAACGTTACGTGTTTACCCCCCTGAACTAGCACAAACCGTAAACCAGTAGACGAGATAGGGAGTCACACACGTGCACAATTTATTGTCAAATGAGTGACAAGGATGCATGCATAGACAATACCGCAAGTGTGAACGAGATATAATGCCAACTCTGCTAGTGTCGCCCCCTACGCGGAGTTTTGCGTAGTGTTCCCTATTAACATTGACCGCACTTTAGTCAATATATTCACACTGTGGTACTAGATAACTATCATACTATAAGTTTCCCAAATGTTATGCAACAATCGCAAACTTGATGTATTATCTAGCCGCAAGTGGAATGGAAATGGATACATAATCCCATTACGTAACCCCAGTGGTAAAGTTGCGGGAAAAAAAAGTTCGTCACTTTTGAAGCTTCAGAACTTTGAAGTCGATGATGTTGGGCTTGTGATATTTATGTAATCAAAGCAATTCTCAAATTTGGCAATACGGCCTGATGCGACAGGCCGTGTCTGGAACAAGCGGCTTCAACCATTCACAATCGCCGGCGAAACTATGACGTAACGTTGCTCAAGTTATAGAAGAGTGGCGCAACTGTAATGCGACAGGACAGAACAATGCACTCGCTGTTTATTCCTCACGTTTGAGTTTTACTGTTGTGAGGCCTGGCCCCGTAGCATGGATGGCGTTATCACGCGATAAGTGATAGGATAAGCGCGTCGTCTCGTTCTATCGAACGGTGTCAGCCAGGGATGCTCTATCCTTTAGATATCATTCAAAGTGACTGATACAAGTATTTTCAATGGGCTTGTGACCTTAAATTTGTTTACGATGCCATTCGAACCAGTTTTTGTAGATGAACAAATGTTTGTATGGAAGCAACTACATTTAAAGGACATTAATACCCAAAAATTCGAGTTAAAGACGGACCTCGCTGACAGCAGCCGAAACGCTTCATACTGATTGGTTTTAAAGTATGACGTCACACCGTGCAATTTGTACTAAGTAAATTGCTGTTTCGGTCGCAAAATACTGCGTTTAGGTCCATAGTTGTCATACAAATTTGTTTCTATAAAAGTGTAAGGATTCTATTGGTACCTTTAAATTTACTCTTGGACAATAAATAAAAAAACTTTTTGTTCTATACCTTCAAGGTTCATATCTTTTTATGATTTGAATTATATTTTGTGATTTATACTTAATTGCAATCATTTGATGGTTTACTATCTATTTAGCAACAAGACGTTATCAATTTTAACACCACGCAACAAGCCTATTGCTCGTCCTTGAGGTCCTGAGATAGCCTTGTCGGTTATTCGTTTGGGGCAAGCGCGAACTGAACGGCATCATTCCATCACGAATTTTCAATCAACATGCAAGGGTGCTCAGAAATATCTGTACACGCTTTAAAGCGCTTGAGGTCGTGTTATGGCGTAGTCGATCATATGGGCGAATTACATCATAATTTTCATTTACCAAACGATGAAACAGTTAGCTTTTCAGGACTTTTTCAATAAGCACCGTACAGAGCCCATTCGGTCAGGTTTTAGAAAAAATATATGGAAATTAAGGGTCGCCCCCCATACAAAAGTTGTTTGGTTCTCATTTTAGAAGGACATGCTAGAATAACATGAAACTTTGTACACACGTACCGCCCGCCATACGAGTTTCTGTTTACAAATTTCTGTTGCTATAGAAATTAACATAGAAAAAAAAATTGAGCGAGTATCTAGAACGTTTTTCATACGTCTCTAATCGTTTCATTTTGTTTGTATTATATTTCTATTACAATTTATAGCCTAAATGATAACTAGTGGATGAGAGTGGACTGTATAATGGATGTAAGATGATGAAAACACGTATTTAAAACTGGTATTTATTAAAATAACAACAAGACGTTGCAGAGGCAAAGTGACAACAAGGTGTCAAAAGGACGGATCGAGTCCGAAACACTACACTGCGCTCCAAAACACGCATAGCTGATGTGGGTGTAAAACTGCCAGGCTCAAGTGGGACTGGGCCGGTCACGTCTGTCGCATCCATCCAGATAGGTGGGCTAGCATAGCTAACAAGTGGGTGCCACATGACAGGCGACGCAGACGGGGCCGACCTAGACGGAGGTGGCGGGACGACCTGGATGTATTCCTCAGCAATGGGGAACTTGCATGGGACTTCAATTTCGAATAAATTTCACTCAATCGATGCGGATTTACGTAGAGATATCATACAAAAGAAAAAAAAAACGATTTTATTAGTTTTACCTAACGTTAAAATGACGAAAATTTATTTTTTATTTTTTCGATAAAATAACGTACCTAACAGTTACATAGAATATTAAATTAGAAATGATATTTCGTATGACAAGTATAGACTTAAACGTAAATTTTGTGGAGGTAATCGCAAATTAGTGACTTACTCCATAGTAAAGGCTATGCTGTGACGTCATAGCATAAGCCCGTTTAGTATAGAGCGTTTTCGGGGGGTGCCGGCGCGCGCAGATTTCAAATGCATATAACATCAGAAAAATAAATCATAACAAAGTTTTAATGCTACAGTTGTTTTAATGCTGGATTATACTTTTGTTTTTCGTAATAAAATATTAAGATGCAAGTTCCCTATTGGGCGGAAGAGGCATCTAGTAGGGACGCATGGAGATTACGGGGAGAGGCCTTTGCCCAGCAGTGGGACACACAATATGAAAAATAAAAAGCAACAGAAACTAGTTCCCGACCTAGGCGTGGCAGATCCCTTTGTGTATAAAAAGTTTCATGTTATTCCAGTATGCCGTTTTAAAATGAGAACCAAACTATGTGTATACACACATAGAGAGTCGACTTGAGTCGAGCGTGCTGGCGACTCTTAAGCTCAGGCAAAATGTATCTTTTGGGAGAAAAAGGCTAAGTTTAGATGAACGCGCGGTTGGCTAGGCGCGCGGTTTGAGATTGTAACAAATCAATGTTGTTGTGTACATGACCGCGCGTACCCACGCTCACCGCCATGCACCACGCGCAAGATCTTGACGCGCACGTCGACGCACGGTGACGCGCGGTTTGTGATCTACACTCCTGTATCGACCTGTTCAGTTGACCCGCGCGGTTTGACGCGGACGAAGCCGCCGCCATCTGAACAGCTGAATCGCGCGGCAGCGGGCGTCGCCGCGCGGTCATCTGAACTTAGCCTAAACCCGAGCTCAGGTGATGTGAGCATCTTGTTTGTTCAGATCTATTTAATAGCTACATCATAATGTATACTGTCCTACGTTCCCATAACCAGGCGCGGCTCACTCGCGATTTGCGTTTATCGCTACAAGTACATGCCGGTCGCCCCTTCGAAGGGCTCTATTCAGTGGCTGCCACGTGTTGGTACAGGACGCTCGCACGGGTCGCAGCGCGTTGCATGCGATAGAACGGGATGGCCACATTTAGGCACGTTTGGCGTACCTAAACAGGGAATTTGTTAACAGAGAACCTTCTGTACGTAGTACTATTACTTATTCTGTGCCATAACGATTTGTACAGTTTAAAAACATAACGATCTATGCTTAAGACTAAGTTTTTCCAAATTAAACTTTTCTGCACGGCTATCACAAGACGGCCGCGACATACTCTCGAGCTCTCTCGCACAATGCGTCTCTCTTTGATTAGACCACTTAGAAAGAGACGCATAGTGCGAGAGAGCTCGAGAGTATGTCGCGGCCGTCTTGTGATAGCCGTGCAGAGTACTTTTCCACATATTGTTTTGGAACAAAGCACGTTTAAGGCGCCGTAGGTTCTGCGAAGTTAAGCGAACAGAGTTTTTGAAACAATATAATGCGTATGTTTATATATGATATGGTTAAAAAAAATACGAATACGACTTTTTTGTACTCGTCGATTAAAATCTGTGTATTAAGATTTCATAGAGAATACTGCAACGTCACTCTTTTCACCGTTGAATAGTCTGTTACTACCGAAACAACCGAAATAACTGTTTCGATACGCTCTAGACAACCGAAAAAAAATTGAAAATAGAACTGCGTATTTCAATAATATGTGTCCTTGTTTAAGGAGACTCGATCCGATACAAAACTGCCAATCTATGGCGTTTCGAAACGTACCTAGCAGCGTCGCGTCATCTGTCAAAAATCTACTTAAACTTGCTGCTGTATCCAGCACGGCTATCACAAGACGGCCGCGACATACTCTCGAGCTCTCTCGCACTATGCGTCTCTCTTTTATTAGACCACTTAGAAAGAGACGGATAGTGCGAGAGAGCTCGAGAGTATGTCGCAGCCGTCTTGTGATAGCCGTGCTGGGCATAAAAAAAATAAAAATATTACGCTTTGTGATTGGCTAGTATGCCAATAACAGTACAGTACTGCAACATTATGGACGCCGGTGGTGTGATATAGTACTTACGATTTTTAGTTTTCTTATATACCTACTCGTATTATTGACTTAAATTATTAATTTTTTCTACTCCTGTACCGTTATCTGTCATTTATATAGGCTGTAGCTCAAATACAATGACACCACTAATAAGACGTCGAAAAACTCTATGCTCTATGGCCCAAAAACGAACTGTTTAGCGTACTTTTTTGGTTCATACATTTTTCATAAAAGCACTGTTTAACTTTTTTTTTAAATCGGCCGCTATATTGCAGTGGTGCCAACTTCATAAACAAATATTTCGAAATAAAAGTATTTATTTACGATTTAACATTTGTATATTATAAATTATTTACTACAATAATAATAAATCATCATCTATTGTGAGTTAAATTACATGTTTTATAAATTCTTGGTATTATTTATAAAAATAAACAGTTCGAATTCGGTCCGGGTCCGGATTCGGTTTGGTTCGGATGGCAAGTGCAAACAAATTAAAAACAAAACAAACCATAAGCAAGAGCTGTCACATTTCCGATTTCCCACCAAAATACAGTTCAAAATGAAAAGACGAAAAATGATAAACTATTAGTCCTAAACTATTAAGATTTTATTCGTGTTTGTGAAGACAAAAGTGTACGTTCCTTTTAAAATGGACGAAGAAATTAATAACTGCACTCCTGAAGAAATTGCGTGAGTAGCAAAAGTGCGAATAGAAAACTTGCTGCCTGAAAAGTTTAACTATTCTGTAGTCTGCAATTTATTTAAAATTTGTCGTAGAAAAAGTATTGTATGCAACGGTGTATAACTGGTCTAAAAACGCTCGTGGCGTCTTTAATTGCGAACCCGCGCCACTCGCCTTTTAAGACCCTTCTTATACAACAGTTGCATAAAATACTATTAATGAACTCGTACAAAAAGTATTGTTCACAATAGTGTCATAATCAAGCTTTTTAATCTCGTACCTTACTCGTACTTAGGCCACTCAGCAAGCTTCGTGGCCTAAACACGGTACAAGACTAAAAAGCTCTCTATTATAACACGATTGTGAAAAATACTATTTGCGGCGAGATCAGTGATTCGAAACATGATTCAGCAATTTTCGCTAGATAGAAACAAAACACGAACATACACTTAAAATATTCGTAACAAATTATGCACAAAAGCTAACCATATTAAAATTGGTTTGAGGGAACTTAGTGATTACTTTTTTATTCAATTCAATTCAAAAATTTATTTCGGACATGTACATCCATATCTATCATCTCATGTACATCATTATTTAATCGCACAAAAAATTAAAATTAAAAAAAATGTTATCCGCGCTTTCGAACACGCACTTCTATCTCGGTCACGCTTATGCTCAGTGAGAGGGAGAGCAGACCATGAACCTACGGCGCCTTAAAGCATATTCACAGGATGTTTACATATTTATTAGACTCTGAAACGTGTGGCGGCTCTGATCTCGGGCGCTCGAATCAATCAGCCAGCACACAAGCGGGTTATCTGGTATGCTGTATTATTATATTATACAGCGTACCAGATAACCCGACCTGGGGGCCAATTTTTGACTTTCGAGCGCTCGAAAATTAAATAAAAGTAATTACGATTGTAGTGTCAAAATTGCAGGTTAGGTTAAGGCGAACTGAGCTCAGAAAACAAATTTTTAAAAAATCGTAGCTCTTGTTTGGATTATAATACGGTTGCCCTAAATTTAATTAGCAATCTTGAGGGGCCTTTTTTGAAGGAAAACAGCTATTCAACTCCTGAGTTTTTGACTTTCGCTTGATAGAAAAAATTCAGGATCTAAAAATCACTTAAAAATTCGTAACAAATTATGCACAACAGCTAAACATATTAAAATTGGTTCTAAAAATCGGCAATATCATGTTTGAGGGAACTTAGCTATTTTTATTTATTAAACGCACAGAAAGTTAAAATTAAAAAACATGATATCCGCGCTTCCGAACACGCACTTCCATCTCGCTCACGCTTATGCTGAGTGCGAGGGAGTAAGCTTAACGTCCGACTGCTCGACGCTGTACTAGTATATGGCATGGGCACTGTATGTCAAAGCAATATGGGTTAAATTCGAACTAAGAGGATTCTTCTTCATTCGAGTTTAAGCCATGTCACTTTGACATAGAATGCCCGTGCCATATACTACAGCGTCGAGCACTCGGACGTTTACCTTACTTACTTTCTACCGATAGAATTGAATACGAGTGGTGAATACCACTAGTTTTTAAATTTTTTATCGCTATTTCAGAATAGCATTTCGTAAGTTTTGACCGTTTTCGAGTGAAAAAGTCGAATGCTTGAAAGTCAAAAGCGGCCAAGTGCGAGTCAGACTCGCACATGAAGGGTTCCGTAAAATAAATTGCGGTTTACGATTTATGACGTATTAAAAATTAAAATCGGCCAAGTGCGAGTTGGACTCGCGCACGAAGGGTTCCGTACCATTATCTATAAAAACGGCAAAAAAATCACGTTTGTTGTATGAGAGCCCCCCTTAAAAAAATATTTTATTTTGGTTTTAGTATTTGTTGTTATAGCGGCAACAGAAATACATAATCCGTGAAAATTTCAACTCTCTAGCTATCACGGTTCTTGAGATACAGCCTGGTGACAGACAGACGGACAGCGAAGTCTCAGTAATAGGGTCCCGTTTTACTCTTTGAGTACGGAACCCCAAAAACTAGATCTCGTTCAAACCAATTTTCGGTGGAAGTTTGCATGGTAATGAACATCATATATTTTTTTAGTTTTATTATTCTCTTATTTTAGAAGTTACAGGGGGGGGACACATATTTTACAACTTTGGAAGTGTCTCTCGCGTAAACTATACAGTTTAGAAAAAATATATATTAGAAACCTTAATATCATACCTATCCATAGATACCCGTATGGGTTAGATGAAAAAATTTTTTTTGAATTTCAGTTCTGTGTATGGGAAACCCCTAAAACTTAATGTTTTTATTCGATTTTTGTGTGAAAATCTTAATGCGGTTCACATAATACATTTACCAAGTTTCAACAGTTTCAGCTCTTATAGTTTCGGAAAAAAATGGCTGTGACATACGGACGGACGGACAGACAGACAGACAGACATGACGAATCTATAAGGGTTCCGTTTTTTGCTATTTGGCTACGGAACCCTAAAAATCGGTCCTCTGGACCTGACGCTAGTTAGCACTAGGGTCAGGTACAGTATATATATATTTATGCCATGCAAAAAAAACACCATGCCAAAATTGTTGCTTGAAGTAAAATGCGCGTAAATTGAATCCCCCCTTGTCCAATCGGGATCCATGTATAAGGGAAAGATATTTTTGCCACCAAAATTTGTTCGGTAATATTTCATTTCGCAAGGAGCCTTTCTCCTTTGAAACCTTAGCGAAATCCACTAAGTTAAGTTTTTTAGGTTTGTATTTATAACAAACTTGGAAAGTTACGATTTCAGAAAAGTTCTAATAACAAAGGCACATTGTTTAGAAAAAGCCCCTCAAACTGCTTAGTTCTCGACTTCACGGGTACCTGATAATGATTCTACTTGAAATACTTAGGTACCCTATCTAAGTATTACATTAGCAGCAATAGTCGTAAAATAGGAACTGCTAATATCTTTTTCATCTCTCCTGCTCTGAAAGTTGATTTTTCATGGGCATATAGCCGGGTGGAAAATAGCTTTTTCTTCCCTAGGGTGGAAAGTATTTTTTTTTTATTGTTACGGTCAGCCACGGAGTCGAAGATAATAGAGTTACGTCAAATCATTAAAATAAAAACTTTTCACAAATCGACACTCAGCTATAGGTACCTGCATTAACGAGTTGTTTATTACGAGTATAGGTTGATATTAAATTATTTTTCCTCACAGTCGAAATGAAAAGTAGAGTGTTTAACTCGGGTGAAATTACCCATTTAACCCTCGAACAATTGGCGCTCTCACTTCGTTCGAGCGCCAGAAATATCTCGGGTTAAATAGGTCACTTTCAACCCTTGGTTAACAATCTACTATTTCACGCCACTGCTCGGAAATATGGCCAAAGATAGATTGAAATGAGAGTAGAAAGTAGTTCTTAGTAGTACAATTCAAAAACAGTCAAACAATGTAGATTTGCAAAGTAAAATGTAGTGTTTAGCGGCCTTTTTAGGGTTCCGTAGCCAAAATGGCAAAAACGGAACCCTTATAGTTTCGTCATGTCCGTCTGTCCGTATGTCACAGGCATTTTACTCGAAAACTATAAGTTGTATTTGTTTACTTTCTACTCTGCTATTGGTCGATTATTTTTGAGTGGTTGGTCATTGTAATAGTGGTTGTTCAGTTTGAACAGCTCTTCGACCAATCACAGGGCGTCGAGCGGGAGGAGCGGCACCGCCGCGCCGGCGAGCGGTGCCGCGTTTCTTTTGTTTTTTGATTAGTATTATGATCTTCAATTAGGAACTTAATTTTGATTTAAAATTATGATTATTTGCAATTTCCTCGCAGTAGACGTGAAAAGCACTATGTTAAGCCTCGGCCAAAAGTGCAATAGCTGGACCTCGAACTAACTCGTCCATCTATTGCTTACTTTCTAGCCTCTACAACAATGTACTATTGTTTTTATTATTTAACTATTTCCGATAACAACGGGGGATATTTAGAAATGGGTTGCAGTTAATGCAGCTTATTTAAATTGTCATTTTTGCCTTCAAATTTACTTAGCTGTCTACTAAATTAATAGGTCAGCCACTCATTTTAAGTGTCTAATATAGTATTTTGTGCAACTGTTTTATAAGAAGGGTCTTAAAACGCGAGTGGCGTGAGTTGCGATGCGAGCCTTGGCGAGCATCGCAATTAAAGACGCCACGAGCGTTTTTAGACCAGTTATACACCGTTGCATACAATACTTTTTCTACGACAAATTTTAAATAAATAGCAGACTACAGAATAGTTAAACTTTTCAGCAGCAAGTTTTCTATTCGTACTTTTGCTACTCACGCAATTTCTTCAGGAGTGCAGTTATTAATTTCTTCGACCATTTTAAAAGGAACGTACACTTTTGTCTTCACAAACACGAATAAAATCTTAATAGTTTAGGACTAATAGTTTATCATTTTTCGTCTTTTCATTTTGAACTGTATTTTGGTGGGAAATCCACCAAAACCACGCCCACGCCACTCGCGTTTTAAGACCTTTCTTATACAACAGTTGCATAAAATACTATTTCGAGCGACCGTATCGTATATTGTGTAATTCGAGCTACGTTATTATGACTCAGCATGGTGATTATTTTATAGCAACTAAATTTGTAATATGTCTACATATTTTAAGCTTCTAATAAGTGTCTCTATTGCATCTATAAAATAATTTCAATGGACTCTAATTTCATATTGTCACCTCTATTTTACCAGCTTTCTATTCTATTAACTTGCGATGTATGCAACTAACTATGTTTGTTCGGGTGGAATCTTGCATCTCAATTTTGAAGAAAATATCTTCAACCGATTGAGCTAAAGTTTTGGTTAAAGGTATAGTTTGGATGACAATTCAATATTATGGTACCATCGAGCTGATCTGATGATGGAGACAGGAGGTAGCCATGGAAATTCAGGACTTAACTGACGTAACTCCGTTGAGTTTGGGCTCGTTAGAATCGTCTCTCGAGAGATTCGACGGAGCCCGCTCCTATTTCTGGGCGGTTTGCCCTTCGGGCATCTGAAGCTAGAGAACGAACCTAACCTACCTATTGTTTCGCGGATATGCGAGGGCTGGTTATGTTTAAGGCGAAATAGTGAGTTTGTGTAAGGGAAATTAAAATCAAACAATCATTTTACTTATAAATCACATAGCGACTCCAGCAAACTGCAGCGGGAGGTCTGTTCCTATGCAATTTTTTTTGTTGCTAAGCAAATTTTCATTAAAAAAGGAGACGAGTCATTAATTTTGACGTTAAATAATTATGTGCGATGCTCTTTATTGAGGCTAGATTTTGTTTTTATTAGTAGACATATGTTGAATCTCTAACTAGATTAGTCGCAGAGTCATCAATTTAGAAGATAATATATTTTACCGGTAGATGAGTTTAAATTGTGGATTGTTGTTTGTAAATTGGCGCTGGATTGAACATTCTGTTGGGATAGTAAAGATGGCGTATTAGTTTAATAGAAGCTGTTCTATTAACCCGTTGCTCACATACTAAAAAAGACGTTACATTTCAGGTGCTAATAAAAACTTTAGTCGTTGCGTTTATAATTTCCCTTTAGAAATTTGTCACTTGGTCATACGTAGGTATGTATAATCTTAGCACAAATCAATGTAATAATTAATAAACGAATACTTTTTAATTGAGTATATTTAGACTAGTTGAATGGGATCTAATGTGTTTTTTTGGAATGATAATACTCCAATAGAATTACTTTTATCTGACTGATAATGTTGTCTGGCAAATTTTCTTCCTTTTTATATGTGTAGTGTGTCACTTAGTTACAATAGATGTACAATCGAACCAACTGAATCATGACCCACCATAGAACCTTGTTACCTTAACGAACATACGCAAGATCATATGACGTTCGTTAATATCTGTTAATAATGTTAATATCGTGTATCTTTTCTAGTTTTGCCGCAAAGTTTGAAAGTCCTTACATTGTGTTTAGGACGGCGAATGAGACACTTTCCTTGAACCGTCTCATATTTCCTATAGAGATTCACTATTACTGATACCGTACTGGGGAATTTTCTATTTAAATGAATCATTAAATCATCAGCATATCCTCCCGTGTGAATGGGACCGTTATTGAGTTCTACCAATAGCGAACTTACCATCGAGCTCCATAGAGTTGGTGAAAGTGGACATCCCTTGTGGCCGTGGCTATTATCTCATCCCCCAAAAGAGACGACCTTCTTAGTCTGCCATTTAGCACGTTGCCTGATGTTATGTAACATTTATAACCTCTGGGTGGAGGGACCGTAGTGAATAAGGGGGTAAGTGATCAATACGAACCTGCACGAGTAGTTTCTTGGTGAAGTGGAATTCTGTGAAGGTGGCGGCGCGCGCCAGGTGTGCAGCTGCCTCTTCGTACCGCTGTTGACTGATCAGGTCGCACGCGTGTAGTAACCGCGCCTGCGCACAAACAATACTGTCATCCTTACACCATTTAAACACTGTCAGATAGCCAGACTTATGTACTCTCCCTGCAGGTCAAGTCACTGTTCACGGTACATCATACATTATACGGAACGTCAACATATCCGACACGATATCGGATGTTGCGTATCTTATTAAGTATTAGTTTTATTTGTTTTGCGCTTTGGTGATGATGTCCGATATTGTGTCGAGAAATGTGAACCAGATATATACTGGTTTTAACTCCTGAATACATTTCAAAAACATAATGCACTTATATAACAGTTTTTATGATAGTTTAATTCGCTTACATGAACATAGGGATAAGAGCAATGATTCGCGGCGTTAATGTTAACTTGTACAATGTATTAGTAAAGGAAATCGTAAACATTTTTCAATTCGCTATATGGGTAAATACGAAAATTGTGCAACCCTAATAATAAAGTAATGGTTACCCATTTCATGAAGCTCCGTCCGACGATCACAGATTCAAGTTATTAAATTAACCAATAATTTTGGGATACAATCAACAAAAATAATTAGGTTCGTTATATTATCGCCAAGCAAACAAAATCAAACACAATACATAAAATATAAACAATACAAACATATTAGTGTCGGGCTGATAGATGCAACCTGTCGGAACTTAAAAATTACATGCTCGTTATAACACAATTTAATTAAGTTATCGTCCACGTCAGTGTCGTGGCTCGCAGCGTAACTACTTTGTTATATGAATCTATGGAAAATCAGTATCAATACTAATTAAGCAAGAGCAAATCTGAGCTTTAACATGATATTGACATAGTCGTTTGCTTAAAATAAATATAAATAGCAGAATGGCGGGTTTACGAATAACTGTCGGAAAGAATCCTGAGCGCATGGCCATTTGAAGATGCATCACAGTGAATTAAAAAAAAATATTAATCGCATCCTTACGCTCCAGAGTCAATCCAACGGTATCATAAGCTCAGCTTGACCGATATGGAAGTGACAGAAAGGTGTGAAGTTCACCTGAGGGGTCATTGGCAAGCGCGCCGGCACATCGGGCTCGGAGAAGCTATCAGGAGAGATGGCAAGTGAGACGCGAAGGCCACGCGACATGCGTTGTGCAACTGTACGACGGCGTGCCAATACTTGACAATTCTCTGTTGATTAAAAAAAAATATATGTGAGAATTTGCGCAAATTAACAAAACAAAATTCGCAGCGCAATAATAGTTATGCCCGTGAAAGATCTCAATGAAAGCCGCTACAGAAAGATGATAGACGGCACGCACAACATAAAGAGGGGGAGATGGTATTACACCCATTTCCGCTCCATTCTACAAATGAATCATAGCTACTCCTTGTTGTCCTTGATTAGAAAGCGATAGATCGTCATAGGCCTGATGTTGTCATCATAAGTGAAGCACCATAGCCTTCCAACGTGTCTAGAACGAGCGTCATTCGTAATCATCAATTCAAGAATGCCTATCAACTTTAACAACACAGTTATGACGGACCAAGAAGGGCCGATCCGTCGCTGACATTTGCCCGGCTCGCATAAAACAACGTTACATAATTTGCTAAGGAGTTGTTGCGTTTCGTTATATAACGCATAGTTCAAGGTACAAGCGCAAAGCGGCATGTTCGTTACGAACTGAACTAGGGTAATAAGTATTATGTCACATCAAACATCGACCAAAATTCTATACATCGAAGCCTTACACAATGAAACTATGCTAATTAATTTCTACCTTAATTCACCGTTTTAAACTGTAACATTTTGCTTATGCAAACACACTGTAACATGGTCGGAATCGTAGATAAGTCAAGGTTGTGGTTCCACATAAATGAACACGATGTGGTAGATTAAACTTGTTGTGTAACGCTTATAAACAAGACTCTTTAGCCGCACTAAATATATTAATGGATTGTCAGTGACTTACCAAATTCAAGTCAATAAGTGTGTAACTGATACTATTACATAAAGCGCGTTTTCACATTGAATTTCCGTTTCGTTTGTCGTTGAAACTGTTTATTGACTCTTTTTTTCTCTATCTCACACCCAAAACTCATGTAATCAACTCATACAAAGCAGCAGCAACTGCAAACATTGGTAACATTCGTGCATTCTGCATATTGGTGCGATACAACCCCTTCTCGGCAACCGTTTTGATTAGGCTGCGCACTAGTAACTTTTTGACTCGTTTATATACTGTTGTACAGTCGCCATCACATACATCGGAGCAAACAAGCACGTCACAAACATCGGAACACACCTCTATTTTCAAGGCATTAGGGTGCATGTGCCGATATTTTTGAACACCTATAGTGTACCTATGTATGTGATGGCGACTGTACATACAGTATGATAAATTGTGTGACGCGATAATCAACTCAACAGTCAATATTATAGACAAAGAGTAAAACAAATGTGACGGTTTTTGGGAAAACGTCCCACTTTGTCGATATGGAGTTAAGAGTAGTTCTAATACTACAGATCATACGCTATCTTTTGGTGAAAGATTCATGTCTCTAGATGTTATAGTTATTTTTTTTAAATTCTGCAAAGTTGCAGAAGTGAAAAAGCGACAATTGAGAAAACGTTGGTTAAAGTTTGGGATGCCAGAAAACACACTTCTACTTTGAAGTTATAGAGTGGTTGGTATTAAATGAATGGGCATACTTTAGGGATTTTAAATTAGTTAAAATCATGTATGTAACCTTAGTATTTTGAATGTTATGGAGGCTTGAACATAAAAACAGGACGAAAATATGTAAATCCTGAATATGGGTTTATTTCTATATTCTATTATACGGCACGCAGATTTATCATTAAAGTTGTATTTATAAATGGTTTCCCATGCTAAAAAAGACAGAAATAATTCTGTGGATCCTTTTATTTAGTTATTATGTCAAAAATTTAATAACAAATGATTTGAAGAGTGCCATGCATAAAAATTAAAATACATGTGTCTCTTATATAACATGAGATTACTTAAAAAACATACTTATCAAGCATAGAAAGTATGTTAAATATCAAATTATAAGTACTTTTTGTGTGTATAAAGTTTAGTGATTTTATATAGGGAGCGTCCCACTTGGTCGGTTTACTAAACTTTAGTGCTTCTTCATTGAAAGTGTTTGGTTTTGGTATATTTTTCAGTTTTATGTATGAGATAATGGTTTGTTATTGTTAATCTAAGAGTCTTTGATACTAACGTCGTTTGTTTAAACTTTTTTAACGGAATTGAACGAAATATCTTTTCGACTCAAGTTTAGTGACCCACTTTGACGGTTTGGTGGATCATACGCTAAAAAATTACTACAAGTATAAAATCATAATTTATAAACATAGGTGTAATTTGCTGAACCAAAAACAGTATAATTACAAACCAAAAATGGTGTCCGTATTGAACCTATGAGATCACCCATTTCACTCACCTAGGGGGTGATTTCCAGAATTAAAACTATCCTATGTCCTTTCCTAGGACTAAAAGTACTAAAACTATCTCTAAACTAAATTTAATCTAAATGAGTTCATCCAAATTTTTCCCTCTCATTCCACCCGCGTAGGGGATGATTTCTGGAATAAAAATTATCCTATGTCCTTCCCCAGGACTTTAACTATCTCTATACCAAATTTCATCTAAATGGGTTCCGTCCAAATTTTCACCCCTAATTTCACCCCCTCAGGAGATGATTTTCGGGATGAAAACTATGCATTGTCCTTCCATGGGACTCCAACTATCTCTGTACCAAATCTCATCTAAACGGGTTCCATCCAAAGTTTCACCCCCCATTTCACCACCTTAGGGGTGATTTCCGAAATTAAATCTATCCTATGTCCTATTCCAGGACTTAATCTATCTCTATACCAAATTTCATCAAAATTGGTTACATCTAAATATTCACCCCCTCATTTCACCCCCTTAAGGGATGATTTCCTGAATAAAACTTATCCTATGTCCTTCCCCGGGACTCAAACTATTTATATACCAAATTTCATCCAAATCGGTGCAGCGGTTTAAGTAGCTCCATACAAAATTTCACCCCCAATTTCATCCCCTTAGGGATGGATTTTCGGGATAAAAACTACCCTATATTACAAATTACTCATAACACCATATCGGCAAAGTAGAAATTGTTCTCTAATAACAGGTACAAATATGATATCGACGATTTTTTCTGTATGCGACAAAGTGGGTCGCTGGGCACTAAACTATGGTCTATGAGGCCCTAAAAAGGTGCTTAAAATGGAGATTTATGCGTCGTCATCAAAATCATAGGTTTATTACAGTATGTTCTATCAGTTTTCATCGAAAGTTGATTTTCGGTAAGTTTTGCCATATTTCACTAAACTGCCCGTAACTCCGTAACTAGAATCGACAAAGTGGGACGTTTTACTAAAAACCGTCACAAATGATGTCATAGTGCGGAGTCATACTCATGTAGGTATATTTTCATGTCAAACATGGGGTAATATGTCATCTTCGACACATTGATCCTTATGTACTCATCAGCTCTATTATCTAATCCAAGATTTTCCATGTTCATGTAGTGTATGTATGGCTACAATTAGGCAGCTAAATTATTTCAGATAAAAAAAACTTAAATTCAAGTAAGAACTGTGTGTCCATATAAGTATAAAGTGGGTTCGTGATATACATACACGCTAATTTCAAATCGATAAGACTGTTTAAAGTAGGATCTAATCCCAGGTATCATCTAAGATTATATTTTAAAGTTTGCTTACACAGGCAGTAAAAGTAGCTTGCTTTTTGGGGTCTGTCTCGATTTCACAAAACCGAAGGAAGTCGAGTTAATGTGCAGAATAAACATTTTACCCGTCAATGCAAAAAACAGAGAACGTTCACAGAAATCGTATAGGGTCAAGTGTCCAACAATGAAACAGTGGTACACAATGAAACATTGGGATATTTCAAAAATGCCGCGTCGCCAGTTCGTGCACTATATCGCATAAGGAGATTCCCGAGAACCCCCCGCCTTACCCCAGTTTACAGTGGCGCCGCGTCGAAGAAGACGTGTCTGTGGCGAGTTTTGGGTTTTGCGACGAAAAAATTAATAATTTTAGCATTAATTTTTCATTATTGGTTGGAAAATTTGTATTTTTCATGATTACTTAGCTTTAAACATATTTCGTAGATTGACGCGGACTAGATCACATGTTAAAGTGTTTTTATTTAGCGGGGAAAATTTTGAGCTTATTTTGTTTCATTGTTGAAATTGTGGTGTTTCATTGTGTACAACTGTGTGGACACAATGAAACATTTCCAACTTTTTGGTTTTTAATTATTTGGTGATTGGTTATACATTCATTTAAAAAAATATAAATGCCATCCGATACCTAATAAAATTGCCTATATACCAGTAATAGTACATTACTTACCTAGGGCGGTTAAACAAAGAATGTCTCAGGGCAAGGGCGATAAATATGCGCTCTGAGGCTTTCTTTATTACCGCCCGTGGTAAGTACAACATTTTACGTCTCTATCTGGCCAGGAAGTGGGGTTTCCGCACGCATAGCGTGCGGTAATCCCTACTTTATGGCCAGGTATGACGTAAACAAAATTACTTCTATCTGTAAAAACGAAAGGTGTATGAGATTTTGAATTTTTAGTGTTTCATTGTTGAACACATTACCCTACACGTGGATATATTTAAACCGAGCGCAGACTGCACCCCGAGAGACTCTTTCACCACTCCGGGTAGTTGGGGGGATGCCTCATGGCTGTAGGGCTTTAAGTGACAAGTGGCGTCTTCTGAGACAAGAGTATAAACGTAATGCCTAATAAAATGACTAGGGCTTATTCCACCTAAATTTCATAATACCTTATTCACTATTACTCCTAATTTTCAAATTACCATGGGCTCATAATACCTAAATGTCAAATTGTCTCATTCCTAAAATGAACGAAACTCATTATGACTTTGACCTAAAACGTCATATTCCCTAAATACCTAAAGATTGAAATGCACACATTCCTTCAAATACCGAACGACTTCTGACTTCTTCATTTCTATGACAAAATATTAAAATAACTCGATTGTTTTGAAGTTTAGGCATTATGAGACTAAGCTATTTTTTCTACTCGTCGACTTTAATCTTTGAATTAAGATTTCGTACACGAAACTAAGATCACATACTTTTTGATCCTGGAGCTACACGAGCTCGTCACGGAGCTCGTGGTGTCATAAGATAACCGCCAGCAGTCATCTTATGAATCCAGGAGCTGTATAATATAAGTTAACTGTGAAGACATCAACGCGCAAAGACGCTAAGCTGCTGCGCTTCATTTCAGCAGGGCGATTTTCAATAGATACCAAGTTTGTTTAATAATAGTACATTATTGCCGTGGCCGGGAAGGAGGCAATTGCAGGCTGAGTATTTTGTTTAAACGGACGAGCTTGCGACTCTTGCGAGTCCGTTTAATTATAATACGAAGCCTGCAATTGCCATTCCGGCTGAGGCTAATATAGTGATTTTCTCAAAAATGGGAGAATAAAAAAGACTAAATTGAAATCAAGCGTTATTATTAAATAAAAATTGAGGATACTACAAATCACATAAAACTAAACGTCATAATATATTTTTTAAACAGAATCGCAAGTGTATTTTTCCATCGAAAAACGCTATCTTTTTATGACACATACAAAAATGTCGCGTTTGCAACAGAAAAATACGACTTGATTTGGCTGAATACGACCTGTGCCGTCTTTTATATGCCAGTTTCTACTTTTTTTAAAGTTTGGTACTCGACAAATAAAGGAATTTATGTGTAACATTCCAGGCGGCCTGCAATGTTTTTTATTTTTTAATTTTGATCTGGCCTTAAACTATACACTTTACCTTCCAATATGTAGCGAGTTATGTCCACTTTGCGGGCCATTTTTGAGAAAATTATTATTTCCGTTGACTCGTAGAAAAAGTATTGTATACAATAGTTAAATAATTAGCTTTTTAAGTCTCGTACCTTAATTAGGCCACTCAGCAAGCTTCGTGGCCTAAACGTGGTACTCCAGTTAAAAAGCATACATTATAATAACGATTGCATAAACTACTATTGAAATTCGGCCATATTAAGAATATGGTGTTATAAGAAAAAAAGTTAGGTATTCTGTGACTTAGGTATTTTGAGATCTAGGAGTATTGGTAAAAGGGTAAAAGGGTAAAATAGGTGGCATAAGCCCTGCTCAATTAAATCGCTGCTAATTCTGGTATAAAACGCTTTCTGCCTTATTTTTTTATATCGCTTTTTTGTTATTGTTCCACGCCAATTAAGTAATCGTACGGCCCACATGATGATAAGCTGTCAGTGGTCACCACAGCTTATGAACGCTTGCAACTTTACATTGCACGTTAGATGTTACGGGTTGTGAAACATCAACTAAATGGGAGCAACAACTATTTCTTGTTGCTCGTTGCCATGGTTACGTCTCCTGGGTCACCCTTTAAAACTATTATTTTATAGGGTTTAAATCCACTAAACACGTGTTTTTGTCATATTGGTAAACCCATTCCATGGTGGGGCATCTCCTTAGCATGATAGGACTCCAGTTTATATACTTTTTCTAAGAAAGTCTGTTACTCTGTGTCTATTGGCTTACCGGGACAGAATAACAACAAGAAAAAGTTGGTTGACCCAAATAATATTAGTAAGTAGGTACCTACTTACGCGAAATAAATTTTGTTAATTTAACTTAATATAAGATTGTTTGTCATGGCATGATAACATTGTCATGTTTCTTGAAAGTATTTGTTTGTTAATCAAGTTAGGAGGTGTTGGGTAGTTGGTTAATATATAAATCACATTCCTGTGTAATATTTGTCTACCGCCGATTAAAACCAGTTACGCAGCCGCCTGTTTTTCAATACATTCATAAATTGTTTCTGTTGTGACGGTGACGGCACATTTACTTGCATAATCATAATAATGATTGAAACATCATCTCAATCAGAGCTGATTTAATGATAACTTATAACTTTAATAGTACCTACTCGAAACAGCAAAACTGCGAGGCGCAACCAAAACGAAACATTTTTTTAAATGAGCGTGCCTTATCCGACGCTATTGTATTTCGTTATTTTTTCTGATGCAGTGAATAGTGCTAAACACCAATTGTTTATTTGTTAATAATGTTTATTTATTTATTTAATCTTTATTGCACAAAAGAAGAACTTATAGTACAAAAGACGAACTTAATGCTATTAAGCATTCTCTACCAGTCAACCTTAAGGCAAAGCAGATAAATACTTAATGTTATTAGTTATTTAATTACTGTTTCATATCGATATGTAAAACGAATGTATTGATAGTAACGGTAACGAATATAACTAAATAAATACATGTCGCTGGGTTCCAATGACTTGGGTCATCAGCTTCAGAACTTCAACAAACAAGTTCGTCGTCATAAAAAAGTATTATATAAACAATTCAAGGCCAAACGACGTCAAATTTGTGTCAATTTGAAATAATTAAAACAAGTATTTGTGAAGTATTCTAATGTAGGTAGACCCAATGGAAATATCAATTACACATCTCTTTTGTGAGATAGGTATGTATGTTAATAGTATTATGAGCCAGTTAATAGGGACCAAGAGCTCCCAACCGGTCTTGGTGGCCCATAAACTGGAACTGAAGTCTAGCTAGATTCGGCCGGGACGGGAGTGCCGATGCCGCGAGGGGGCCCGGCCGGCCAATCCGGCGCGCGCCCGCTAGCACGCTTACTGCGCAGTTGCACGCAGATTCCACATTTAAAACTGAATTTACTACGCAACTTGATTGATTTTAGCTTCCTAGGACACAATAGGCGAGGCATTTTCGAAAATACACGTATAATATCAAAATGCAATTAATAGATACCCAATTACGTGTACTCGTCAAATAACGTACGCATTAAATTAATGCAACGCTTCACAGAGCATGCGTGAATTGCCCTTATTTACGGTTACGGTACCTAACTAAGACTTGGAGATGAAAATGTTACACTTTAATGTGTGCTATTTAAAATAGAGCAAGTGCCGTAAGCAGCAGATGAATCATCTGGGAGGTGGTGTGTACTTTTGCCGCCTAACGTAACCTGCGACCCGGCGTGGCCAGGCGGCGCTCTCGATCGCTTCACTTACAATGTGATTGCATAATAGCTATGTAACAAATGGACGATTTACATAATAGCTTTGTCGGTTCGCTATAATACCAGACTACGCGACATTGCTTACAATGAAGTATTTATAACTGTCATAGTTATTCGCTTTCAATTAAATTGCTCCTACGTTTATGACATCCGGATAGCTGAAGGTGTCGATATATTTTTTGAGGGTGACGCAGATGTTAGCCTAGATTAAGCGGAGTCACCGTTCAATGTCAGGTAAGGCATTGACTCGTAAACACGACGCGGTGGCTCGAGACATAGGTATATATATATATATATAATACAACATTCGTTGTTTGCAATCGATCATAACTACTCAAACATGTAATTTGGGGTTTAGGTTGATGGTTTTGGATCGCGGTTTGAGTAGCTTGAGTTATACAATGAATTGTATTAGATAGAGATAGCGCAAAATAAAAATAATTTTATATTTTGAATCTAACCAAACGGCCTACTTCTCAATACATAACGGGGTAGGGTTAAGTCAGGAGTATTAAAAAGTGTACATACTGGTGAGCCAGGACTTCAAAACAAGAATAAAATAATGTGCATAAAAGCCGGTCAAGCGCGAGTCGAGCCACGCACACAAGAATTTTGTGTACAATATTCTTCACAAGAAACTCGCGGCGTTAGAAATATTTATCTTCATTAGGAGCTTATGTCATTTACGTTCTTTTGTTTGAGACAAGTTCATCAAACATTATGGCCTCAAACAGGACATGAAAAATTGTATGAGTTCCGTTTTTGCCATTTTAGTTTAATATTTTTGGATTTTAACTGTCACTTGTACAGTTTAAATCGGAAATATCCGTTTGTTTGTTGTATGTAGCATATTGAGTATTTCGCCTTACTAACTTCACAAGGGCAAATATGTCACTTAGCAAAAATAAATTGCGATGACAATCCAATGTTACAATCACTTTAAGAAGCAATCAGTCCTCTTGAATCATACGATATTTTCGGTTTCTTTAGACGAATTGTGGATACGTATGACTATACCTTTAGCGAGTTTATGGCGCTAATAGACCAAGTCGATTACCTAGGCTACAATGCCGACGAACAGTAGTTGCCCTGTTGAAACAGTTTAAATATGACACAAAAAAGCACTGCAAATTAATTGATAAGAATAGCACAGCTACGTTTTCGAACACTTAGCATGCAAAGCGTTAAATTACAATTATTTAATTACAGTCACAGGGATAGATAGTTATGTGGTTTGTTGGCGTTTAGACTAGACACTGACCTTGGATAACTCTGCTGAGCATTCCGCAGAAAAAATGTAGTGGTAGTCCTCTAGCAGGTGGTCGATCCGGAGCTCTCATGGCAACCCTACGGAGAAAGACACTGAGCTATTATAGTGCAGGGAGCTGATGTAAGGGGATGCGTACAAATGTAGTGGTAGTCCTCTAACAGGTGGTCGATCCGGAGCTCTCATGGCAACCCTACGGAGAAAGACACTGAGCTATTATAGTGCAGGGAGCTGATGTAAGGGGATGCGTACAAATGTAGTGGTAGTCCTCTATTGCTTATTGTTGTGTTGACTTGTGAAAGAGCCCATGTGGCCAACTTACAGAATAAACATTTGATTTGATTGATTTGATTTGATTTGAACAGGTGGTCGATCCGGAGCTCTCAGGGCAACCCTACGGAGAAAGACACTGAGCTATTATAGTGCAGGGAGCAGCACCCTTAGCGTGGGATTGAAGTGAGTCGCGTCTACTATCGACGCTACCGCCTATCGTCAAGATTTAGTATGAAAAGTCTATACACCGCCCCAGGTGGTCACTCATAGAACTAAAAATCCAAACTGTAACGTGAGTCACTTATACATTACTTAATTCGCGATCGACTTCACGTTCGTTCACGATTTTCCAATATTCAACCTTATATCACTAGCATTTATCGTTTTAATTTAAATGTTTGTCGGTTATGACATTACAGAATACGCGCATCGCGACGTCGACAGTGTCGACTGTCGATACAATATGGCGGCGCGGGGGCCATTTATTTGCATTTTTAAATACAAAATACGCGACAATCCGAATTTTGCGGATTTATGTTGTCAATTCAAAACCCTTATTTTTATAAGTTCTTTAATTTGAGATAAATTTCGATCGGATCTACGGTAACTCTTGACGGAATAATACGATATCACGGGCCATTTTGCAAGTGAAATAGTAAACTACAGTCGCGACGGTATTCTTCGATTCGAAATGTCTCACACTACCGATTGATAGTACGAATCGAACGTTAAATTACGCATCGAAAACTAAACGCAAAGTGCCTAACGTTTTGCAGTTGGTTTCGTAGTCCAACGGCAGTGTGAGTTACAAGTTTGACGGGTCGAATCGAAGAATACCGTAGCGAGATCGAAATCTATTCGAAGCGCGTTTATTCGATCTCGTATTAGTTACGTAACGTTAGGTTACGATTGTATCTCACAATAAGGGTACCGATGTAAGGGGATGCGTACAAACGTCAACGTTTACTACTTAAGAGGACCGCACTAAATTCGATTCTCCATACAAACGGAGTTTCGTTCTCATTTTAAAACTACGTGTTGGATTGTAACGAAACTTTGCATATACAAATTACATGAGATATATCTAGGTCTGTAATTAGTTTATATGGCTCCGTTTTATAAAACAAACAAAATACAGCAAAAACAAATTTTGTATGAAAAACTTAAATTTTCTGTATTTTTTTTACTATGGTATCTGAAGCTACAAAAACTAATTACAGACCTGGATGGTACTTAACTTATTACAGTACAAAGTTTCAGAGCAAACTAGCAAATCGTTTTAAATGAGAGCGTAACTACGTTTGTATGGAGAATCGAGCTCACTGCGGTCTCTTAAATCCTTCTAACGCGACACTTTATGAGAATGTTTGTGACCCTTTCACGTAACAACTACTCAACGGATTTTGATGAAAGTCTCAGTAATCTATATCATGTATCATTATCATGTTTGTATAATTTGGGAGGGCATTATTTGCGTTAGGCAATCTTGCGGTTTTTTTTCGAAAAAAAATATGTTTGTTAAACCGCGGGTGGTGCCGCGGAGACTGCTATTGAATTTTAATCTCGTACCTTACTTAGGCCACTCAGCAAGCTTCGTGGCCTAAACACGGTACTCGACTAAAAAGCTCTCTATTATAACATGATTGTGAAAAATACTATTTTGTTTACATTTCAGAATACTAGTTGGACAAAAAAGTTTTTTCAACACATTTGCTCGTAACGTGCCTCTTATTGTGCCGCTTTTACGACACTCGTGTAGTTACGTTTATAACCCGATTAAGACACGTTGGCACCTTGCAGCAAGGTGTATGTATGGACTCGGCGCATTCTTAAATTGACCGGGTTATACAGGTTTGTTTTTAATTCTCGGCAAATGGATTCTTACTCGACTAAACAAATTAAATCCTTCTTGTGAATTAATTCATTCTTTCTTCTTGGATATGATATAGAAACGTTTCATTTAGTAAAACTATTTACTTTTGATAACATTTTACATGAATTTATATTGAATAGGAAATATTTCTTTTATTTTGTATTGACTGTTTAGAGATTTCATCTAAACCTCGCTGCAGGCGCACTGCGCCAACTTCACGAAAAAAAAATAGTTGCGCGCCATTATAGGTAATTTCACAAATTTAGTAAACATTGATGATGCGTGTTTGGTTATTATTAAAAATGTTGACTCGTGGTGAATAGAAAAGTGATAAATAGAATTGACGCAACTGTACATTCTTAGAAATGTACAAATATGTGAGTAAAAACCTGCTGTCATCAATAACTAAAGGAAACAACTTAGGAGCCTGTAACGTTTTCATTTTAAGAAAAGGATTTTTTCCTCGCAAATGTGTTGAAAAACGTCGTATGACACGCGTGAGCTTTGATAATTACATCCTCGGCACTCTTATCACGCTCACCTGCGGTTCGCGTGACAATTTCGCCTCTGATGTAGTGATCAACATACCTCACTTGTATCACAATGTACTATATATATCACAAATTTTGACGAGAATCGGTCAGGAAATGCGACCTGTAGGGATAACAGTCTGACATCCGGACATTCTTTAAATTTAAGAGTTATCCTCTTGTCGGTGGAGTATTTTCCACTTCTTTCTGTCGTACGCCATCTCCTTGACTCGATGACACGACACGACACCAGCTTACGAAAGATTATTTCAGCTGAAAGCGAAAATCGTTCGCTTTGCTCGCTATTTCAATTAAATAGGATAGATCGGTTTACAATCGATGACGCCAAAGTGGTGTGGTTATCGATCAAACTGCTCATTACGGTGCGACATTGTATAACCATTAGCATTACTTAAAACTTGCAGCTTCTAATACAATTACTTACGTGATTCATAAATTACCACCCGTCCGTCCGCGTGTTCTTTACAAATAAGGTTCCAAAACCAAAACCCCTTTAAAAGAACGACTTTAAATACACTTATTTATATTTTGAAGATTATTTCACATATGTATTAGAGCACTGCATGCCCATATGAATACTTGCGCTGGCGTCATATCGTTCAATACCAATGTACGGTTTTTAACCCCTGACGCAAAAAGAGGGGGGTTTTTGTTGGTTGTCAATAAGGAGCTAGTGTCAAGCGAGTCGTGTCCACAGCATTTTTATCAAATGACAACAATTTTCAATTTCAATCAGTTATAAGTACCTATTACGCCGCCATACATTTCGTGTTACGAGCATGCGTTTTTTTTTATTTGCCGCCGTTAGTATAACATTGTTATAAAGTAGTCTTTTTGACAAATGATTAAGTGCTCCTTTTGAAGTGGATACTTCTTTGATCGCGTTCTTGTATAGGGGTACAGTTCAAAATGTATCATGTGACTTCCGAAATTACTTTTTGTAGAGAAGCCTAATCTGATTTCAAATAATTGTTTGTTACATGTTTTAATCCTTCTTTATTTGCCATTAGTTGTTAATCACAAAATGTTATTTAGTTTATGTGGCTGACATGAAAATAATTCTGAAATTTTCAAAATATCGCGAGTCAAATGAGCTACGTCAATCAATGTTGCCATATATACCGATTTATCTGTACTTAAGTATTTATACAGATTTTAGTGAATTAATTCAGATATATATTTACGGGTAGGTACACCATAATAGCAGATCCCTTTAAATAATCAAAACACTTTGAATTTAATAATTCATTGAAAATTATTATCTAAGTAGATTTTCCCTTTAGATTGAAATCAATCGCAAATCCATGGGATACAATTTAGAACTGGGACAGTTATTATTATACCGATTACCATTAATTTAATAAATATGGTATACAATAAAAATAATACATTGTTTAACAAGGGGCATATGAGGAATATTGATGACTCGAGTTTGCAATATTCTTACGCCCGTGTTATTCATCACATTTGCGAGGAAATAAATAACCACAAAAGACAGAAAAACCTATGTTTTATACAAGAGCATCAATCAAATATTGACGAAATTGACAACTTCACTTCTAGATCAGTGCGAGTGGAGGCGGAGCTTCAATATTTCAACCAATCACAGAGCATGGAGCATGTGGTTCTTACAGGGCACGGCCTGCTCGATTTTGTTTTCCAACCAATCACAGAGCAGAATTCTTGTCGTCCAGATTTGCTTAACCAATCAGTTCACACACAAGCTCATTACTCCCTTGGGACCATTATTTCCCGCGGGAACAATTTAGGCCATTGTCCTTCTGTATACAGACAAGGAATAACACCATTTATGAGCAAGTGTGATGAAAATATTGTTTTTATTAATGTAATTGCTTATTTAGAAATAAAGGTTGAGACCTCTTAGAAGGTACCTATATCCTATATTATATATATTATATCCTATTTTAAGTAGGTATAGTTTGCTCAGTACGGAACCCTCGGTACATGAGTCAAGACTCGCACTTGGCCGGTTTTTTTTATTAGGGTTCCATAGCCAACAAAGAAGTATCCACTTAAACTTAATTAACGGTTGTATCTCCGACACAACCCGCTTCTTCTTTTGTCTATTTACTACACAAATTAGTAAGACTGCTAGGCGGTATGCCTAGTGGGCAGTTTACGCTACGAAAAATGATACGTACCGGGACGGTTGATTGTTGGACATCATTTTGACGACGAGGTGCTGCACGCAGGTGTCGACGCGCGGCTCGGCCGGCGGCAGCGCGCCGCAAGTGCAGGACAAGTTGATCCTGATGCACCTACAAATAATTCAGATATTATGTTGACAATCCTTAACAATAAGCCACATACTTAAGTAAACTTAGACGGCAGCTGAAGCTTAGGGACTATTTATTTGGAAATATAAGACGGATGATGCTCACCGCATGCAGCGGGTGTGACCGCACTGGCTGGTGACTGGCACCGTCGGCGGCGCTCCGCAGTCCGCGCAGCAGACGCCCTTCTCCTTGGGCATCTTCTTCAGGTGCGCCAGGTTCACCAGCTGCCCCGCCACGTGCATCGCCTGCTGCATCACCGTTGGCGCCGACAAGCTCGGCACCATGCGGCTCACCATCGTGCACGACATCATCAAATGCACGTTCACATCGCTTTTCCAACTTCGCCCCTCATTCCACCAATCGAAAGGCGGAATCGACAAACTACAAAGAATCCGCAATAACCTCTGGCGCGGTTGCTTCCTCAATGTTTGCAACCAATTTGTAGGAAGTTTGCAGTCTTTAGGCGAAGCACAACACACACACATTTCATTGGTTTGTGTTGACATGTCTCTTTGCGTAATAGAACTCACGGCATCATCTTGGTACACGCTCAACTCCCCGCTTTGGATCTCGTGGCTTTTGGAAATTAACATCAAAATTCTGGCAGCCTGAATATCATCATTGGTTATTCCTAATTGTAAAGCCTGCTCCTGATCCGGAGGTGTGGCGTTCGCCGGAGTGATGTGCCTGACCGTGTAGGGTTGCTGCCTGATACCGTGCGCTCTCTTGTATAACGGTTCAGTGCGAACTACTTGACGCAAAGAACGTCTAAGAGTAAATCTGTCACTGGTATGACAATCAACGGTGGGAATGCTGACCTGCAGCTCTGGTTGATTATCATTTTGTGGCACCTGAAAATACAAAATTGATTCTAATTTCGAACTTGAACACTCAAAAACATTAAGGTTGGTTTAATTTCCCAGTAGCTAGCTTTAACGAAGGGTTTTCTTTGATGGACTCCGACCTTGTTTTCCAAATAGTTACATAAGAATGCTGGGTTTAGTTAAGGGGACGTAGGTTCGTGGTCTTCTCTCCCTCTCACTGAGCATAAGCGTGAGCGAGATGGAAGTGCGTGTTTGGAAGCGCGGATATATGTTTTTTAATTATATTTTTTGTGCGTTTTAATAAATAAAAAAGTAATAGCTGATATCCCTCAAACATGACATTGCCGATTTTTAAAACCAATTTTAATATGTTTAGCTGTTGTGCATAATTTGTTACGATTTTTTTAAGTGTATTTTAGACCTATGTTCGTGATTTTTTTTCTATCGAGCGAAAGTCAAAAACTCAGGATTCGAATAGCTGATTTCCCTCGAGAAAGGCCTCAAGATCGCTAATTAAATTTAGGGCAGCCGTATTATAATCCAAACAAGAGCTACGATTTTTTAAAAATCAGTTTTTGGAGCTCACGTCGCCTTAAATGGAACTAAATTGAATATTCTCACAGTAGTTCCATAATAACAGTAGTTCCACAATAAGCTAAGAAGAATAACGTCAAACAAACTAGACATGTAATTCAGACTCGTATCCCACGTCTAAAATGTCCTATGTTTCGGTAGCCAATCGAAAATTTACTTCAGGGTTCACAAGATACCTAATTTTCGAAATGGGATTTTTACCATTTCACCAATAATAAAAGTTTTGTGTACGGTTACTGGTTATAAATAATCGATTTGACATGATTTTTTGATTTGCCTATTAGTCTGTCAGATATACGGCTACTTGAACTTGATGTACAGTCGCCATCACATACATAGGTACACTATAGGTGTTCAAAAATATCGGCACAGGGTGCATGTGCCTTGAAAATAGAGGTGTTCCGATGTTTGTGACGTGCTTGTTTGCTCCGATGTATGTGATGCCGACTGTACAAAGCGCCAAAGAAAATATAATTATGTATTACGGTTTAGTAAGCACCACCTATTTTAACATGAATTACCTATTTCAATAATGATGCTGACAGCATCTTTAAGAGATGATTTTTATAAACTAAATGTTAAATGGTTTTATAACTAATTTAAGAACACTTTGCACGTACAAGTGCTAGTAGAGAAAAGCTTGTATAATTAGGCATCCGTGCCAAACACCGCCCAAACAACGAAAGTCTACTTCAAAAGTTTCTTAAATGTTTACATATTTAGCATGCGGATAGGCAACAGGGATTCGACTTGTTGCGCCCGGTCAACAAAGCTCAACTCAGCGGTAGTCGCCCGCCGCATTTCTACCCCGCACTATTGATTTTACGGTGCGACTTAGCAAACTGCAACTCTATTATCCTCCTATGCATTCCCATAAGAATTACAAGAATTCACTTCCATGAGATAGTTTACAAATTAAAACTAAAACTAAGCAGACAGTGTTTAAAAATAGGATAAGTACTTAGGCATGTAGGCATCAGTGGCGGAGCGCCCATACAAGCCGATTCCCACCCGCTTGCCTAAAATTTATTTTTAGGCAAGCCTATAGTTATTTACTCTAAGCTCTTCATAACTTTCTTTGTTCCGGGTTGCCCATCGAAAATTTTCACGCGCCGCCGCTGGTAGGCATAGGCATACATATTAAAAACCAACGGGGGTAGAAAACCATTACGATACATAATTATTGCGCTAAGCGCTCGGACCGTATCTCCGCGTTGTGTGTATAAGGTATGTATCTATAATTACGTATATCGTCGTATACTTTGGGACATGGTCGATTTGTGTAAGATTGTCCCAAAAATATGTATTTATTATCTCTGTTGAATAAATACATGTACTATATTATATTCAAACAAACTGTTTATTGGGACACGCTCAGACGAGACCGTCTGCCAAAGCTGTCACGTGGTAGTCGCCATCACATACATCGGAGCAAACAAGCACGTCACAAACATCGGAACACCTCTATTTTCAAGGTATTAGGGTGCATGTGCCGATATTTTTGAGCACCTATAGTGTACCTATGTATGTGATGGCGACTGTACAGCAGAAGTTGCTAAGCGGTCCTAGTGCTTAAAGCGCTATAGGCTCAGCGAAGTGAAGCGAACATAGTTTTTGAAACAATATAATGCGTCTGTTTATAATAATATGGTTTCAAAAAAATACGAATAGTAATCTTGAGGCTTTTCTGCAGGGAAATCAGTGATTCGAAACACGATTAAGCAATTTTCCCTCGATAGAAAAAAATCACGAACATAGGTCTAAAACATATTAAAATTCACTTAAAACATTCGTAGCAAATTATGCACAATAGCTAAACATATTAACATTGGTTCTAAAAATCGGCAATATCATGTTTGAGGGAACTTAGTGATTACTGTTTTATTGAGGTCCTATGACCACCTTTTTATATCAATCAATATTTAGCTATATCGCTATATGTAAAAGACAAGCATATGGACGGAATTATGTAGATCACTAACAAATAGATATGTCTTTATTTCAAAAATGACATGTTATTGTAAGAATATTAATTATTATCGTAATATTTCATACTACCAATTTACAAATATAATCAAGAATTTCTGAATCCTATGAATGAGTATGTAATAGGCGAGTCAGCATCAGCAATAAGTAAGAAAACCTGTAATAATAACTATGTATAGGCCAATAGTTGGACAGGGTACCATATTATAATCTACAGCGACTATGCGACACTTTTTATAGAAGTGGGAGAAAGGTCACCGACAAAGTAATTCCACCGAAACTGCAAGCATTGCACTTGACCGACTTCCACTAAAATACGGCTAGAAGCTTTGCTATCATCTCAAGCTGCTACACTACCGGTCAAAAGTATAAGTTCACTCTTTGTTTTAGGTACAAATTAGTACTTTTGGACAATATTTTTTTGCAGTTCGGAAGCCGAAATTTGTTTCCAACTGATCCGTTATTGTTTCCAGAGATTTGTTAGATTAGTCAGACACAATTCACGTACATTTCTAAACAACGCATTCCCTAAAATCTTATAGGAATGACGGCAAAGGCTGGGCCATATATGGCCTTGCCACTTAAAACGTACAATGATCAGATACAATGTTGGTTTTTAGGGAATCAGTTTAGAAATTTACGTAAATTGTGTCTGACTAATCAAACACATCTTAAACAATAACGAATCAGTTGGAAACAATTTTCGACATCTGAACTGCAAAACATTATCGCACAAAAGTACAAATTTGTACCAAAAACAAAGGGTGAACTTAAACTTTTGACCGGTACTGTATGTCTGCCGCTTGCACATGCGTCAACTAAGCGCTTACATAAAATAAAAATACGCCATTGAACACGATGACTGCGTCGTCGTCTGGGGTTGGCTGTCCGCAATAGGTCTTACGCAAAGCGGCGCGAGTAAGCGGCGCGTTATATAACGCGACCTAGTGGCACACTGACTCTGTATGCCTGTACCTCGGTTGCACTGCTCTACCTACGTTCGATTGCCGAGTAACCCTTCTAGCTGTTGTAATGTAAATGCATGTATCATGAATTAGTAGCGAATATTAATACATGCTTATTTATGTTAAAATTTGGTTACATGATCAATATGATCATATATTATATGTAGATTTATTAGGTACATGTACAGTCAGGGTTATTAATATACGTACATAAATAAGGACATACCTACATATCTGTACAGGCCTCTGGTTGTCAATGTCATAAGGGCGCGTACAGATATTTATGTCCTTATTTATGTACGTTTATGAATACCCCTGACTGTACTCGTATCTACTTATACCTAACGTTTTTCGCAGATATGATAAGTATGAGTTGGTAATGGCATGAATATATATTTTTGCACAATTATTTGAAAAACAGGCAAACATCCATTTAAAAAAAAAAGATAATTAGTACTAAATGAAGGAATCATAAAATAGAAGTAATTTTCTTAAAGGGTTAAATATAACCACCAAAAAATACTTTGATACCCTAAGGCTAAAAATAAACTATCAAATTGCACAAAATTACGAATTGCGCAATGTTTTTGACCGTTTAGGGTTAGTATTGAAGCTCAAACACAAGAAAATAATATTGCGCCATAAAAATATTGTGCAAAGTTATTGTAGGTCTAGGGCCGGCCTAAGCTCTCTTACCTAAAACATAATTCTACCATTACAATAGTACTATAACTGTTTTAGTAACGACTGCACATTAAATTGTATTCAAAAACCAAATTTAGTAAATGATCACCAAATCTTAGCGAGCAAAGTAATACAATCATCATCCTCCTAGCGTTATTATTCCCGGTTGTGCCCCTAAAGGAGCCTGTGGTCCGCTTTGACACCTAATCCCAAGATTTGACATTGCAAAGTAATACAATATTTCTACCTAAATAACCCACTATGATTGCCATAAAATGTATGCATACTCGTATTACCAAATGAAGTATAATGATGCCAAAGGAAAGGACCATGCGTCAAAGTTGCCCCAAGACCAACAAATATGAGAGTTGGGCCATTAAATAGGTCTTTAAATCTGCTTTATTTCATTATATGGGCACTAAATCGATTTCATTGCAGAACTGAGATATTCATATGTTTGTCAGCGTGAATACGAGCTATGAAAATTCTGTAGATATAAACATTCTGGTGGGTAGTTAAATCAAAATATATTAATAATAACGAAGGTATTCTTACCGAATATGGCGTGCGTGAACCACATTCGTGAGGTTAGAATAATATACATGTAAATGATATTATAAGAAAAGTCTATGACCGACTTCATGTACCAAATTTTAAATCGTACTGGGCTGTTATTCGCTACGCGTTAATGCGGCTCACCCCGCCGGTCACCCGTTACGAAATTAGACCTCTACCTACGCTTAATTACTACGCATCGCAGTGTCAAGTTATAATTGTGGGTGAGCGTTGAGGTGAGCTTAAAACAAGTTACAGAATAGGGGGGGGGGGGCTGTAGCGAGCATTTACGAGATGGATTATATCAGATAGGACTATAATACTATACCGTGAAAATAATATACATGAATTAGCCTTGGTATTCAGGCTGAAAATGTATGGTTGATTAGAGCCCGTGTGCAATCAAGACATGTTCGAGCACGTAAATACCTACTACATACGTCTACATTATGGTGGATAAAAGTCAAATTGGTGCAAATGAGTCGCTTAACTTCAAACTCGGGTAAATCCAATTCTGACATTTTTTAAGATTTTGGTATGAAATATAAGGGTAAAAAACTAGTTTTGTTATAATTTAATCGGTTTAGTATAAATTTGTCTGGTTTTTGAGAAAAATACGGTTAAAATCATAATATTTTATCAAAATCAGATATGTCCATATGACAGTTTTTTTCAAATGTAGGTAAGTCCATCCAAGCCAATCAGCGAAAGAAGTTTGTCCAACATGGCTGACAATTTCTAATCGTATTTTTTTCAAATCTAGATAAATCCAGGTCTTTTAAATCAAAATTATACAAATCCACACTGAGTTTTTTCAAAGATAGATAAATTACAATCGATTATATCAAATGAAGGTAAATCCAATCTAAATTTGATTTTTTGTAAAGAATGGATGGTTTTAATGCTGAATTTGCCGAACAGGATGGCTTTATTTAATGGTTTAGCCATAATAAAAGAAATACTGCCTTTCACATCACCATATTAACGTTATTATCACTTTATTTCAATTATCTAGCAAGTGGTTAGAGTGGATTTATCTGAATTTGAAGTTTAGCGACACAAATGCCGTCCCTCACTATTACTTTTGTTGTTTAACTGGGAAACTATTACTTTTGTTATTTAGGGTTAGACAGGCACATGCCATTTAATCATCCCGCACGTTGACTTAGTAATTGATTTATGATGATATAACAACTTGCTGCATATAGTAATTGTATTAATAAAACAAATAATTAGCTACAAAATATATTTTTTACACACTTCGGTATCCTAATGATTAATAAATAAATAAAATAAATATTTTTCGGACAATCATACACATATCGACCTAGTCCCAAACTAAGCAAAGCTTGTACTATGGGTACTAGACGACGATATAAATACTTATATAGAGAAATAATAATGACCGGGTATTCTAACATATGAATATCTCAGTTCTGCAATGGAATTCAATTTGGTGCCTATACTGCCTTTAGAACGAAATGAAGTAGATTTAAAGACCTAATATAACGACCTAACTCTTAGCTGTGTTGGTTTTGGGGCAGAGTTCCATACAAAGTTGCCCATGGTCCTTAAAGCCCCTGCTAGACGGTTGCCAACACGCGCCACCAACCGAGCGACACCGACCGCTGTAGTACGTAATTTAGCTCCAAACAACTGTCTACACGGTTGGTGCGGACCAAGGTCGCTCGGTCGGAGGGGCGTGTTGCCAACCGTCTAGCAGGGGCTTTACAAGTGCTACCAAAACCCGAATTAGCGGACTCCACTTCCACGTGGTCTTGTCTGTCCTACCCCTAGAGTGTATATAAAAGCTCGTGGAGCCAGAAGCGAGTTTCGGGTTTCCGGGCGGAGGGCGGGAGTCCGAGTCCCAGAAACAAAAGCGGGGCTCCGTCGACTTTAGGAAATTATTTACTGTGTTTGGCAGAAATAATGATTTACATAGCGTCATTTACTTTACTAGGATAACGAGATGTTAAATATTTGATTGACATTTTAAATAAAAATTTGGTTAAAATACTGGTGGTCATAAAATATTTTTGGGTTAACAATGATTAGTTTGGAGTCATGTGTCTTAATAGGATAGCCAGCAAGATGTTATAATTTGGGTAATAATACTTATAATACAACATAAAAATGGAGATTACCTACATTTTGGCCCTCATTCACTATTTTTGGGTTAGCAATGATTTATTAGGATTGCATTTTATTTAATAGGATAGTAAGATGTTATAATTTGGGTTATTATTTCACATTAAAATGGAGATAAAATTTTGGTGATCATTTATTATTTTCGGCAATAATAAGTGTTTTTTAGCGTTATATTTTACTATATATCTGGTGATCCGTTAAACATAAGCCATTTCTTAAGACCTAGCTGTATTAAGGACATGAACTGGAAAATCATGAGTTTTTTTCAAAGGCAGATTAAATAATATATATTTACTATATATTTTGTTATTAGTCAGAACTCAGAAGCCAAAACACTAACACAAAAACAAAGTTGGATTGTTAGGGCTCCGGTACTCAAAGAGTAAAACGGGACCCTATTACTAAGACTCCGCTGTCCGTCTGTCTGTCTGTCCGTCTGTCACCAGGCTGTATCTCATGAACCGTGATAGTTAAGACAGCTGAAAATATAATATATTTTACAAATGATGTATTTCTGTTGCCGCTATAACAACAAATACTAAAAAAACAGAATAAATAATTTTTATTTTCTTTTACAATCTTAGTCCCAAACTAACCAAATAAATAATAATTAATAAATAAATATTTGCGGACAATCTTACCCAAATCGACCTAGTCCCAATCGAAGCAAAGCTTGTACTATGGGTACTAGACGAAGATAAACATACTTATTTAGATAGATAAATAAATACTTAAATACATAGAAAACATCCATGACTCAGGAACAAATATTTGTGCTCATCCATCACAAATAAATGCCCTTACCGGGATTCGAACCCAGGACCTCTTGCTTCGTAGGCAGGTTCACTACCAACCTAGGCTAAAGCGGTCGTCGAACCAAAGCTTGTACTATGGGTACTAGACGACGATAAACATACTTATATAGATAATTAATACTTAAATACATAGAAAACCATCCATTCATGACTCAGGAACAAATATTTGTATTCATCACACAATGCCCTTACCGGGATTCGAACCCGGGACCACCGGCTTCGTAGGCAGGGTCACTACCAACTAGGCTACAGGAGGCTCCCATACAACAAACGTGATTTTTTTGCCGTTTTTATAGATAATGGTACGGAACCCTTCGTGCGCGAGTCCGACTCGCACTTGGCCGGTTTTTAGGGTTCCGTACTCAAAGAGTAAACCGGGACCCTATTACTAAGACTTCGCAGTCCGTCCGTCCGTCCGTCTGTCTGTCACGTGGCTGTATCTCAAGAACCGTGATAGCTAGAGAGTTGAAATTTTCACAGATTATGTATTTATGTTGCCGCTATAACAACAAATACTAAAAACAAAATAAAATATTTTTTTAAGGGGGGCTCCCATACAACAAACGTTATTTTATGCCGTTTTTATAGATAATGGTACGGAACCCTTCGTGCGCGAGTCCAACTCGCACTTGGCCGGTTTTTTTATTTCCTTTTACCTCTGCCAACTCCAGTCTTTTCCATAATTATTTTATGTTATTATTACTTATTATATTAGATATGACGCAAAATACGTAAAATTACCCTTTTTGCCCTAGCTATTTCTTTAAGCAGGTTGGAATCTGACTTTGGGTCACCATCAAATAATATTTTGTAGGTATTCTGTTACATTTTTGTCATATAGGTAAACGATAGAATGGTGAAGGAAACACATGTGGACCACTATATTGCCCCAATGGTGACATAGTTCTTTTTTTCAAGTTATACAGAGAAGACAAAGTTTTTCATAAAAATTGTACTAGTTCTTTACGTGAAACCTTATACAATGATCTCTATTTTAACAGAAGTTGAGCATTACATGTTTCAAATGAAAGCAGCAGACCAAAAATAAATGATGTGCAAAATTTTCGTTTTTAGCGTTATGAACATGTAATGTACACACCTGAGGCCCTAGCACACTAGGTTTTATGTGACGCTTCAGTACATTTTCGCCGTAAAACGTGGCGATAAAACCTAGTGTGCTAGGGCCTCTGGGCTGTTATTCTTTACGCGCTCATGCGTCTCACATCACCCGTCACGCCTAACGAAATCGTGGCGTCAAGATATATTTGTGGGTGAGCGTTGAGGTGAACTTAAAACAAGTTCTGCTGACGTTCAAGAGCCCACAAGGCGAGGCAGCATGTGCACCTTACACGTAATCCCTACATACTCCGGCCACTCCGATTCCAAACGGACTGTTAATTTCGGAGTTGGGCGTAGTGGACCTTTTTGCCAACGGACCTTTAAGCTCCGCCATACCTATTTCCTCTTTATCTACTGACGTTAATAATAATTATTAATCATCTTCTGTTTTAAACAGATATCTAGGTGTGACGAAACGAATGTTTGTACACCTGGGTATTTAACGTGTAGTGTAGACCACTATAAGCACACCTAATTAAAGTAGGTTTGGTTACCTCTCTGAATCACAAAAAATGGTTTCCCAACTGTATCGCTTGTCCTATAAGCCGTTTTCCTCTGAAGACACGACATTTTCAGGATGATTATAAAACGAACCTAACCTAACCCAATGGGTTCTATTCTACGCGATAAGTATTTAAAACAAACAAACAAATAGCCTCTCACCCTAAACGCATATACCTTCTCCGTTCCGTCGTGGGTAAAAATGGAAAAGCTTTTGGGTTTTCGAGACAATTGGCTTATTGCCGAAATGAAAATCGGATAAACGATACAGTTGGGAAATTAAATTTAGTGATTGCGATATTATTTGCGATGCCGCCTACCTATACATACCGTATAAAAGTGTCTGTTTACAAGAAAATCGTTGTAAATTACAACTATATGAATATATATACAAATACATCGACTTCGCGAGTGGTCACGAATAATAACTATATATAACGTATTGGTTCGAAACATTTCAATCGATATTCGACGAAACGGATAAGACTCTAAAAGACGTGAGTTATCCGTTTCATTATTATTTTAATACATATTATGTCTGAGACTCACGGGTTATCTATATTAAATTACAACCATAATTATTATAACAGGAACGAAAAGATAGGTTAGGTTAGCTACACACCTTTTGACGAAAACACGTCGTCGAGCGACACGACTGGTTTCTATGTATTTCTATGAAATACCTTTCGTAGCTAGCGACACCTCGCCGTCATAGAAATACGTACAAACCAGTCGTGTCGCCGCGACACGTCGTCTGCTGCTGCGGTCGGGTTTCAACTTGTACCTTAACTAGCAACAAAAGTGAGGACTTCAGGCACTGTTGCAACGTGGAAGTACTATGTACCTATCTATAACCTTACCTATTAAATACACAAGAATAATGGTCGTAGCACCGCACTAGTTAGCGACCATCCGGTTTGTGACCACTTAGGTATATTGGTGAACTGAAATTTTCCAGAACAACACTGAACAAGGTTCTATTTTTTTAGGGTAAGGAGAGATTTTGTTATCTTCAATTGAAGAAATCTTGTCACTACAAGGTGATCGCTAACTGGGGTTGGTCGCGTACCTACTTAAGGAGACCAAACTAACTACCTACCTATACAATGATTAGAACAACTATGGATAGGTAGCCATAAGCAGCAAGTGGAGCTAGGTTTCTGTATATGTAAAAGGAAGAAATGTGTTGCAAAAATGGCGGTTTCACAGGGAGCCGAAATAAGCTGATAATCACGGCTTATGGTAAATGTCCCAATGCTCGACACCTTAATGCCCAATAGTTATGCCTTGGTCAGACACACGGCGCGACGCAGCGCCGCGGTCGCACGGCGCGACCGCGGCGCAATATTTCCATACATGGCCTGTTTGACCATGCGGTTTGTACGGCAATGTCGCGCCGCGGTCGCGCCGTGTGTCTGACCAAGGCTTTAATGTCACCTCTATTGTTTTGACTTAAGGTTGAAAGTGATATGTATTGGGTCAGTGACGAGCAATAGGACTTTTACGAACCTACCTTCATTTTGTGACATATCAAAGAAAAAAAAACCGGCCGAGAGACGGACCTCGCACTCGCACAACGAAGGGTCCGTAACAAACGATCATAATATCTTCGTGTAGGAAACTCGCGTCCGCGTCCCATTGTTTAGGAAATGCTGTTTTTTTAGCGATCACTCAAAAACTTGGAGTTTTCTTGATAAAAAATGGCGCGGGAGGGGGGCTCAATTTCGCAACTTCCGGAGCGATTAAGTACCCATCTTCCAATATTTTATGAAAAGAAACCTAAAAACCTTATATTGTTATTGAAGACCTATCGATAGAGGTGACCTTCTAAAAAAATACAGTAATTTGACTTCACAATGATGTAGCTCATAAAATGCGGTTAAAGATTTATTTATTTTCTCAAAGAAATATACATTTCACTTATTGATAATGCAATCATTATCATGCCTTAATTATGCATTCCGCCCGTACAAAATGATTGTACAAAAATACAAAAGTGGGTAATTGTTGCACTAATAACAAATAGCATAACGGGTAGAATGTCGTCAAGCAAAGAAATACACGCATGCGTCGCTCGCACGATGCATTTAATACACCTAAAATCTAAATTCATATACCTCACCTTAGTTTTTGAGCATGTCTGTGACATACGTACAGACAGACAGACATTACGAAACTACTATAAGGGTTCCGTTTTTGCCAACATGGCTACGGAACCATATACAAGAATTTAAAGTAAGCCAGTCTATGAAGGCTCCAGTAATATAAAAAAAATTGGTAGGTAGGTACCTAACTAACCAAAACCAGTCCCCGAAATGTTTATCAAAATCAATTACATATCCTTTTTCCGTTACTTTTCAAATATTTAAAGTCTCTATATATATATATATATACAGGACATTGAAATTAAATAAAGTGTCATATTATCTAATTGTAAATTACTTTGAGTACGCAAAAGATGAAAGAAAATAAAAAATTACGCAATTCCGTTAGTTCAGAAGCTAAATTCACTAGTATCGCTAGCTGGCGCTTCAGGCGTCCACAGATATTTATGTTTACAGTGCCAACACCATACTGTTATGATACTGTTTACGACACGACTCGCGGCGCTTTGTGACGCGCTGTTACCGGTCGCCTCATCTTCTACCATATATTGGCATACCTACGTTGTTTCAAAAAAATTAAATGAATCAACGAGAAATAAGTACCTATGCCTCAATGTATTGAGATTAATGGACATACGTTATTGAGGGTTTACTCGAAAGTATCTGTTATTCGATGGCATGGCAGCCGGCTCCATTCTAATCATCCCTAAGCTTGATCCTTATATAATTTTCTTACGTAATAGCCACGTGGCGAGGATATTGTTCTCAAATAGCTCACTAGGTGCTCAATACCACTTAGAATTACGTAACATCATTCTATAACGTAAAAATGATCTTGTATACATATACCAAAATCAACGAGATTTCAGGTTTTACAGCTAAACTATTAACTACGTTACCTCGGTTGTATTAGACGGCAGGGGCACAAGTAGCTCGCTAACCGGCGGCCACATGGTTTATTTTCTGTTTCAGCTTTTTTTGTCGTAATCAAGATGGTTTAAACTGTAAATCTGCAACTATTTATAAGTACACACGACCACGTACTACCGGTCACTTATCAGAACTACAACTGACGGTGACGAGTAAGAAAGATGGTGGGAACTTGCGACAAGGGGAAGAGGAAATAGGAGGAGAGGGGCAGACAAATTGAAGTTGTCAGTGTTAAAATTGCCAACCATAGACACTTTAAGGCTACGTTACACTCACGGGTTCTACAGATTTTATGATTTCACCACAATTTGTCAGTACAACATGTCCAAGTCATAATTGAGTGCAAAGAGGTGGTGGTTATATTCTCTTTGGAAATATGTGGCCCGCAACTATGGGCGTCTTGCTCTTACTACTTCCATGCTAGAACAAGATGCCTATAGTTGCCGGTCACACATTTCCGGAAAAGTATAGCCCATCTACAAGCCCCATAAGGATAGAAGAAAACTATCCAAGAGATATCATAGATGCATAGACTAAAACAGTGGCGGTCAATAGTAAATTTGACAGTTATTGACATGTTTACTATAGGGTACATTACTGCAATGTTTTGCCGCCAGAGGCAGCACTACCACTAATAGTAAAACAGTATAGGAATATAGGGATTCACACACACATGCACAATTGATTGTCAAATGAGTGACAAGGATGCTTGCATAGACAATGCCGCAAGTGGGAACGAGATACAATGTCAACGCTGCTAGTGTTGCCACCTACGAAGAGTTTTGCGTAATTTTCCCTATTGACCGCCGCGGCCAGGCCGTGCCAGTCTGTGAGAGGCCTGAGTTACTATTGACCGTCACCGCAGGCCGTGCCAGTCTGTGAAAGGCTTAAGGCCTGAATTCGTAGATAGGGGATTTAATAGATAGCGTCCTTAAGTTTCGTCCTTTCTCGTGAAGTTATAATATCCATGGTAACCGGCCAAAGTCACCATGACAAAATGACAGAAAGGGAAAGAACTGAAGTAGGAAATAGCATGAGGCCGCCATAGCACATAGCACAGATAGAAAACTAGTCACTTGTCAGAACTTGTCAGATTTGATGCTGAATTTGAGCAAATGGACGTCTTTCATCTTTTTGTTCCTAGTTGCGCGACACTGCACATTTCCGCATAAGTATAGCCCGTCTACAAGCCCCATTACTCTATGATGCTTCCAACATTTGCATAAATTTGCACTTATTATTAAAAGTCATTACACACCTAGCAATTAGTCACAACAACAACTTGCTCTAGTTGGAATGAGACAGCAATACATTCTAACTACTAAGTTGTTGTGTCAAATTCCTAGGTGTGTAATGGCATTTAGTTAGTCGACTTGAAAATATTAGGAGCCAATAATGTACGGCCAAATACTGTACGGCCCGATAATACGCGTCTACTTTTTGTGGACTTGAATTATTGGGTCGTGCATTATCAGGGTAGACAAAAATGGCTTTCAATAGGGAACATTACGCAAAGCTCTGCGTAGGGGGCGACACTAACACAACCCGTAAACAAACCAGTGCCGGTTAATGTACGGCCCAATAATTGGCATCCTCTATATCTATGTCTCTTTTTAACTTAAACAAAAAGAGAGAGATAACGATAGATGGACGCGTATTATCGGGCCGTACATTAACAGGCACCAATAAACCGCCATGACGTACAATGTCATATTTATTTACCTAACAAACAATAACTACAATCGTTTTATTATCATTCGCGTGTAAAATACCTGTACTGTGATATTAAAATGGCATCTTAACCTCGTAAGGCCCATCGGCCCAATTTTAGGACAAAGAATTTCAGGCTTAACAGCCCAACTCATAAGCTTTTTGTAATCAAATTTTGACTCTATTTAAAAGTCCAGAAATTTCAAAATAGTATGACCTATTTTCAGGACACTGGGCCGTTATTACATTTGTCCTAAAAATAGCATGGGCCTTACGAGGCTATAGCCATTTAAAGGTGGATGAGGGCTTTTTTTTGCCTTACGACGTATTGCCGCTTCCCATTGTTTTCATATCATCGTTTCCTTCGGAAATGAATGATGCCCTTCATTCTTGCATCCAATTACGCGGCACTGATGCATTTTATTCATTGAAATATTTTCTTCACTATTTGATCCAGAGCTTTGAAGGACTTGTCAAAGTTGTCAAAAAAACTGTTTACTAATTATGTTAGTGCTGCACTCTGGCGGCAGAACATTGCAGTAATGTTCCCTATTATTACCCCGGACCAAGTTTGCTGTCTGTCAAAAGCGAACTTTACCTTAGGTCGGTTAGGTTAGGGTTCACTTGTGTCCCTCAGTCCGGAAATAGCCACCCCGCGAAGCGGGGTGGCATCGACCAGGGACTGTAACCGAAAAATACCGGTATTCTTTTTTAACGGTATGACGTCATATCGGTTGTCAAATAGCGGTTTTAGTAGCGGAACCTTTATATTTCGCAATCGAAATTAAAAGGTACCTTTATTTTTTCCGGTACCGTAACCGCTTTTAAAGGTTCCGATATATCGACTTTGGCCTGGCGTTATTGCCAAACCGCCGGCAAAGACACTGCCGTTTTGTCTTTTTTTTGTCTTTAAATGTTTAGTAGCCAATGCTCCCTCTGTAGAGCGCCAGCTCGCTTATTTTTCTCGATAACCTTTATAATACCGGTATTATAAAGGATACGGTATCATTTTAAACTGAAACCGCTAACCATTATTTCAAAACGGTTACGGTACCGTTATGTTCGCGATGTTCGCGTGGCGCGCATAACCTTTACGACATAACGGTACCGTAATGGAATACTGGTTTCATACCGGTATAACCGTAACCGAAATCAGTCCCTGGCGTCGACCCGCTGGAGACTTTTTAATGGACGCCAATTATTGAAAATGAAAATGAAAATGAAAAATGAAAATGTTTTATTTCATAGATTGCTAGGTTACATTGAAAATAAGGTTGGGTCTTCCTAGTAGGTAAAAAATACCTGTGTCAGGAAGACCCGCTCCTCCATAAAAAAGCAGTTAATGTTAATTTCTTATATATAGGTAAATACTTATAACATAAAATAAAAATAAAGACGAATTAGGTATCACAGGCATAGTGACGTGACCCTAAAGTTGGTTGTGTGTGTGTATGTATGTGTGTGCGTGTGCGTGTGTGTGTGTGTGTGTGTGTGTGTGTGTGTGTGTGTGTGTGTGTGTGTGTGTGTGTGTGTGTGTGTGTGTGTGTGTGTGTGTGTGTGTGTGTGTGTGTGTGTTAGTGTGTGCGTGCGTGTGTGTTAGTGTGTGCGTGCGTGTGTGTTGTTTGATAAAGTAGGTATATATTATATATAACATTTTCCATTTTGTTATGTTTTACTAACTATAGAATTAAATTTAGATTAATACAATTATTGGGCTGTACTTTATCAAGGTCTTACAAAATTGGCTTCCAATTAACAACATTTCAATTTTTCATAGCGGCTCAAACTAAAAACCATTTAGAGATTTGGGATAGCTTGGTAATTAAAAAAATTACAGATTTTTATCTTCGCTAGTTCTTGAGAAAAGTGGAAATTACTTTGAAAACGCCATTTAAGGCCCCTCACAGACTGGCGCGGCCGGCCGCGGCGGACAATAGAAAACTTGTCATTAGCTGTCAAATTTACTATGGTCCGCCACCGCAGGCCGCGCCAGTGTGGTGCAGGCTTAAAGGCTGAATACGGACAATCCATGGCTTTGTTTTATGTGCCCTGTAATAAACAACTATTGGTGTAGTGGTTATATTCTCTTTGGGTGTGACATTGACAGTGTGACAGTTATTTGACAAATTCTTGTCAAGTTAAGTCAGTGACGGTAATATTTAAGCATTTTGATAAAACTTTGAACATAATTAATAATGTAAGTCACCGATGGCTACGTTATAGCTAATTCTTGCAATCTGCCAACGGTGGATAAAATAATGTTAATGCAGTTTATGTGTGGAAGCTAACTCACCAGTCACATCAATACGGTGTTATTGGACTCGGCTTAAGTTGTCTGAGGCTGTTTTAAAAGATACATTTGTCTTAGCTCAAGATATATTAACTCACTGAAGCACTCAAAGGGTATGCAGAGCAGAAATAATCACTGGAAGTCAGAGATGTGTTGGAAGACCTGCTTATTTTTGACAAAATATCTAGTAGTGCAACAATACTGTGGGTGATATTGTAATACAATTAAATACTGTAAAATAAAACGCTGTCCAGCATCAGGTGTAATACATGCATTATTATTTGACGCTATTAACCTTTTTAACGGCAAGAACGCCTAAAGGTGTTGCGGGTTATCGTGCCCACGGCGCCGTTTTTGTCATCTTTGCTTGTTGTGAAATGCGTCGAAAGGATTAACTTTTACTGTTTATACCTTGATCTAAGGCCCTAGCACACTAGGTTTTATGTCACGTTTTACGTGACGTTTCAGTACATTTTCGCTGTAAAACGTGATGATAAAACCTAGTGTGCTAGGGCCTCTAGTACTTGCTAGTTACATATAATATATTATGATTAAAATAAAGGCTGGTCCAGAGCAAGCAGGAGGCAAAAGTCGGAACAAAGTGGACTTGACGTGACTAGGTAGATATAAATACTTATAAAATAAAACACATTTATTGTCATCTAGGGCCTGGAAAAATTAAACAACGCTTAAAAGAATACTTACAATTTTATTGTATTAAACAGTTCAATATGTCCAGCAGTGGACGTCTTTCGGCTGATATGATGATGATTAAACAGTTCAATGTTTTTCAGCCAACGAGTTTGAAGATTAATGATCTAAAATGCTTTTATCAGTTTGGGTTATCTTCACATATGTATAGTAAACCTTTCGGAACATTGGATTTCAAGCGACATCAGTGCCGTGTGCCTGCAACTTAGCACAAAACACGAAATCAATGGATTTTGACGATACATTTTCGTTTTCTCGTTACTCTCCAAAACACGTTTATTTGCGATTAATGATTTGCAAGATTCTATTTTAAACGAAAACCGCAAGGAACCGTCAAAACTCAAAATGGTCATTTTTTTATTTTTTTAATTTATTGGAGCATTGACATCGAGGCCATCAGCTCAAACAAAATACAATTAACAAGCGTAAATAATTAGTGCCATAAACTAAACAAGAACAACTAAAAATTACAGAATCATCATATACGAAATATTAGTGGTTAACAAATAAACATTTATACCCAAACAACAACAAGTATGAGAAACAAAATAATAAATTACAGGATATAATTGTGGATACTTTAAAAGATCCTGTACAGAGTTCGGAATAACTTCTAGACCAGTATCCATGCACATCGCGACAAACAATAACCTTTGTAACTTAAATTTAGTACAGTGAAAAAATATATGGTCAAGATCACATACATTATAATTACAATATTTACATGCAGCAGATTCACTAAGTTTTAATCTAAAAAGATGTGCAGGAAAACGAGCATGACCAATGCGCAATCTACACAATTGTCGCGAAGAGGGTTCGCGAGAAATAACCCTTAAATAATATTTGTATATAGCAACATTGACTGAACACCGGATGGACTCAAACTCTATTTTATCTTTGGTAAGCTTTGAATTTTGTCGCTAAAATTCTTTTGTTTTCTGACATTTAAAATGATATAAATTGTGATGGTGAAAATAGTTTTTGTGCCCGTTTCCTGACCTGTTACCCAAAGCTAAGTATCTTGAAAACATGTAAAATATTCCTTTATTTAAGTCTTTATTAATGGAGTGGAAGTTAGGTCTTGGCGAAACTCATAGAGCTGATCAAGCAACCTATTTCCATCCGATACGCTTATCCGTAATATATCATTAATGTTATTGTCTGACGCTACTAAGAATCTGAAGAAGGCTTGCGAGCCGCCGTTTTAATATTCGGCAACTTTGAGAACCGAAGGGTTCACCAGTGCACGTAGACTTGGCCAATTCTATAGGCAGGGAATGAGTAAAGAGTCCGCGCGACTCCGTCTGGGTTCGTGTGAGCTCAGGACGAAACATAAGTAAGAGGGTCCTTGCGACTCTGTCTGAGCCTGTGGGCTACCAAGTTCATAACATTCAATAACATGCTAAGAATAAGTCAGTTAACGTTTTTACCTATGCGTTGAAGGCATAGTCAAGTACTTAGAGGATCTAGCAGAGATTCATGTTTTCACCTTTAAACAGATGGGACATTCAACCCAACTACATGGGATCAGCGGACGGTGCCAGGTCAAGGAACACTTATAAGGTAAGACAGCTGACCCAACAATCTGACCAGAAAAATTGACTCAACGTTCCTATTAAAGGATTCTCACTTAAATTTATAAACTACAAGTTAATGGTCTTAATATCAATTTATTATACATAATATTACATACTCTAATTGCGAAGCAGATATATCATATCCAGAGGAAAGTTAATCCAAGAGTTACATTCCATAGGACCTGGAGCTAGAATGTCCTTGTGAGGTTATTCTTCTTTGAATACACTCATGAAGACATTATCACTTTTGTACGCAGCCGTATGTTAAGGAGCGGGACAACAATGTTGAAATAAAAGATCTTCCTAAATATTTTTTGTGATTTTCAAACCTCGTATGAGTACTGGGGGCTGAAACAATTTCTGCCAACCATTTGCCTTTTACTTCGACAGATTTAGCCCAGGAATTAGACCAGCGTCTAGTCATTAGCTGTTTTACAAAGGGCGCTAGATCAGAGTGAGGGACTTTTAGATCGCAAACTTGGACATCCCTTGCACTCTTGGCAAGCGTGTCAACAAGTTCATTTCCAACAATTCCTGAGTGTCCAGGAACCCAACAATCATGTTTTTACTATATATACAGCTTAGACTACTTCTTAACTTAATCAAGTAATTAACAGACGCAAGTATGCTTTTTTTTCCAAAGCTTGCAAAGCGCTCATGGAATCAGATAAAATTAAAAATTTGTTTTTATTTAAGTAATTGGTATTAATATGTTCTAAGGCATAAATTATGGCTAAAACCTCAGCCGAAAATACAGAGAAGTAGTTGTTACACTTATAAACTTTACCTATGTTCAAAAATGAATCATAAAATGCAAAACTAGTCCTATCTTTAGTTTTAGAGCCATCTGTATACAATTTAACAAAATCAGTCTTATCATCTAGGAACTCCAGGAAGTCAAATTTAGAAGTAAATTTAATCAATTCAATAGCTACATCTTGCATCAGGTCATGATAATGATACTCGAAACAAGGTAGTAATGCAGACCAAGATACCGTGTCTTGAAATTCAAAGTTGAAATATGTTATGGCTCCACTAATGGAAGCGGATTTAGGTAACGGGATCAAATTATAATTTGGAATATCAAAGTTATCAAGATACCTAGACGTTACATCATTATCTCTACTAATAAGTTTGAGACAATACTTGTCTGTTATATAGCTTCTACGTATGAATAAGGGAACAATGCCAGCTTCAATTTCTAATGAATTAATTGGCGAGGACATTAAAGCACCTGTAATTATTATTACAACGCGTAACGCTCTGTTTTGTATAATGTCTAGTTTCCTCAAGAGATAGAAACTCGCGTCCGCAAAAGACATACAGCCGTAGTCGAAATGACTTCGGACTTTCCGCTTATCTTGTTCTTGATTTCAGTATTCTTGGCTGCTTTGACTGGACATGCATAGGAGACTGCTGAATGAGAACCGCTACAGTTTGAACACTTGAAGTCATTGGGATTGAAGCATTCACGATAAAAATGGCCTGCGGAACAAATGGAACAAATTTGTGGGCTCTTGCAAGCTCCACTTCCATGACCGAATTTGTAGCACTTGAAGCATTGAAGTAATGGTTTGATATATTCCAAAACTGGCATCCAAATGTGTTCATATGTGACGTGGTCTGGCCGAGTAGTTGCCTTAAAAGTAACAAGTACTATTTGCAATGGTTTGTGTGAGCCATTTTCTTGTTTTTTTTTTAACCGTTTCACGCCCAAGATCATAGAGGTCGCTTATAACTCCTCCAGCAAATCCTCTTCGCTAAGCTCAATGGGAGCACGTATAATTCCTTGGCACTCGATGGTATCATATGGAATTTTGGAAATCCATCCATTCTCGCTCATCAATTTATTATTCAACAAGAACTTATTAGCATCCCTGGCGCAACCAAAGAACACCTTTACAAAAAAGTTGCCAGCAGCTTTTACATATTGAACTCCATTAACATTCTTAAAAACTTTGTTCACCTTCATAATGTCCATAGCGACCTTTTGGTTGGGCTGTGTCAGAGCCGATTGTAATAATACTGGATATTCATTCTTTGTTAAATCCTCATATATTGGGTGATGGTATTTAAAAAGACCACGATTACTCCTTAAAAACCTCATTTTTTGCTTGCCAGAAGAAATTGTCTCCTTGTCACTGCTTTTCCTTTTATTTGCCGTAGGCACAGATGCGGTATCCATAGGGGTGGAGCCGCCGCCCGCACCCCCGTCTCCGCCACTCATGCGACTATGATTAAATCGAGACTAACAAATTCAACGTATAACAGCAAGAAAACAAGAATGATATGAAAAGAAAAAGGGCTTCAAATAAAATTAATTAAATGAAATTGAAAAAATCCGCTGTTTAACTTCAACTTTCCCGCCCTTTCTTTTTCAAAATGTCAAATGTTCCTGTCACAGCTACAGCAGCATACTTTTTACTTTTTAATTCAATAAATAGACCACAGTGCTAATTTTATTTTTTTCATCCTATAAACGTACTTAGGCCCTTTCCGAACGTGGTAGTTTAAAACTACCAAATTTAGGGGGTTTAACTTAAAATTAAATGAAAATAAAAAATACGTGTCTACTAACTTTTCAAATACTATTAAATCCCTAAACAAAATTAAGGAGTCAGAAAAATGAAATGTTGTCAATTATTGCCCCGTACCGAATTTGCTCAGGGTGATAATGCACGGCACAATAATGTACGGCCTGATAATACGCGTCCAATGGACTGAATGGCTGTACATTATCATGACCGTACATTAACCGGCACCGAAAATATTTATCGTACGTGAATATTCCGTGTAAAAAATATAATAAAATTAATTATAAACGTAATGGATTTTGTCGTTGTGCCTATGATATTTTATTTTTTGATCTTGGATTGCTGTGCCAGTGTCAATAGTTTGCTAGCAGTTATAATATAATTGTATGTGGACAGTCATACGCATTCATTAATAATTTACCTATTTTTCTACAGAGTCTGGGGCACTCGCTTGTGTTATGTTCGTTGATGCGATGTGATCGCTCCCCGGCTGATGACGAAACTTATGCACATTGAAGCATCCGAACTACATCGTAGTTAGTGCAATGTTGTAACTCGTGTTCTCTGGATACCTAAAACTTGGTCTGCCCCACACTATTAGCAAAATGGAAGACGACGGTGATGATAAAGATGACTCCAAAAGGTAAAAAGCATGCTATTTCATAATTGTTTGTCGTTTAAAATATCTATTTATCACAGGCTAGTTTTATTTATAAGTAAACAAAGAAAACATGTAAAGTATGTATTGTATATTTATTTCATGTTAGGTGGCCCTATATTATAGTATGTTTCATATTTTATGGTGATTTTCTACCCTGTGCAAGAACATTATATGGATTTAGTTTTCTTACAAATGACTTAATTTAACAAGTAAAATCTGTTTCAATATACTACAGCAAAAGTTAATTATTACTTTAGGAGGACTAGGAACATGAGTGAAAAGAAGAGGCGAGACCAGTTCAATGTACTAGTCAACGAGCTTAGCAGCATGGTGTCTGCTAATAATCGTAAGATGGACAAATCCACAGTCCTGAAATCTACCATATCATTTCTAAAAAACCATAATGGTAAGTTTGCTATTCATTCTCCTGCTACTAATAAAATAATGATTTGAAAGAAGTTATAATAAAATTAGGGTTCTATTAGTCCCATTTGTCTTGCCTGATTCCTCCGAACGTGGTTGTTAACACTGTACAGCGACACTATTGTTCGCACATAGTCGCACGGCAGGTGTTCTCACTGATAATGCCACACAAAATGCGACAACCAGTAGAGCAGGATAGCATAATTTGAGTTTTCTAGCTAGCAAACATTGGTTTTGTTAGATATATTATCCTGTGGTTCCATACCTAAAAAGAAAATAAGAGCACTTTGTTTTGGCAAAGTGCCTAAGCAGCAAAAAGCCACAACACGGAAAAAAAAAAAAAAAAAGAGCACTTTGTTGTCTGTCTGTCAAGCAAGACCATGGAGAGATGTGGATGTAATGTATCTATGGTGAATTTTCAGCCTTAGATGAAATTAAAAATAAAAAAATCTGCACAATAATGTACACTTCCCGGGCATGTCCGGGAAGTAATTCTACTTTTTTAATTTATTATCGCATCAACGCATGTAACGAATAACTTCGCGGTGTGTTTTTACTACATTAACGGGAATATTTCAGAGCAAGTTGGAGAAAATAAATTTATAGTTCATCGCCGGCGGTGTGAACAGCCAGCTATGAACTATAAATATATACTTGAGTTAGAAAATAGCCGATAGCTCATAGCTTACTCGCTCGCGGTGGGACCAGTGCCTGAGGCTGATGTAAACAATTTTGATATTGGGTCAATCAACTTTTTATTGTTGTTATTCTGTCCCGGTAAGCCAAGCCAAGAGACAACAGTGACAGACTTTATTAGAAAAAATACTATAAACTGGACTCCTATCATGCTAAGGAGATGCGCCACCATGGAATGGGTTTACCAAGATGACAAAAACACGTGTTTAGTGGATTTAAACCCCATAAAATAATAGTTTTAAAGGGTGACCCAGGAGACGTAACCATGGCAACGAGCAACAAGAAATAGTTGATTGACCCTATTGCGCTCTTTGTTTTTAATGTGTGAACATCTGATCTGATTTTGAATAACACTGAAATTAATATTAAATACTCAGGTCTGCAGTCCCACAGAGCTGTATTAATGCAATCAAAAGACCCACCGTTTTTGTGAAATATGTGATTTATAGTTACTTATTCACAGTTGGTGGAATCAGCAAAATTAAAGGAATAATCCCGAAAACTGAATTTTTAACTATACAGCACAAAAAGACTGTTAAATGTATGTGAGCTCACATTATAGTTTAGACCTAGACATACCATACCAGTGTGATATTGAAATGGAACCCTCGTGTGCGAGTCCGACTCACACTTGACTGGTTTATTTTTAGCTTTACATCCTAGTGAAATTCATAAACACATGATAGAAAAGGCTAAGAACATTAATGTTTTTTTTAGAAATAACAGTAAGATCACGAGTACATGATGTACAAGAAGACTGGAAACCCGCATTCTTATCAAATGAAGAATTTACATATCTAGTTCTGGAAGCACTTGAGGGCTTTGTGATGGTCCTCTCTACTAATGGACATGTGTATTACGTATCTGAGAGTATTACATCATTACTAGGCCACAATGTGGTAAGATCTTACTCTTATTTTTTTATTACTGAACAATATATAGGTATATACAGGGTGGAAAGATAAGCCGGGCCCCGGAGGGAAACTACCTTAAATCCTTAAGCTGGCTCATTTTACTTATAGGAGACATTCCTCTATTTTTAAAAAGAAACAAAACTGCATTTAAAGATTTTCAAAAAAGCCTCATGCACGGCCGGGAATCGAACCCGGTCGAATCTGTCTAAAAATCTGAGTTCGTTTTTTTGCGTAAATAAATAGTTCTGGATGTATGGAACACTTATTGCTAAAGAAACCTGATCTACAATCACAGGAAATTGCTGAATTTCACAGTTTAAATACGGAAATGGATCTCCTCGTACAAACAGTACCTACTATGGGTACCTAAATATGGGAATGATATTTTATTACAGTTTTGAAAAGTTTGGTGTAAATAATGAAAATAAATAAATAAAACTACAAATTTACCAATTTCGTCTAGTTTCAGATGTCACATCTCCCCATACTTACATACAGACATACTAAACGTGTTAGTAGGGGGAAGTCCATTTCCGTACATTAAACTATGAAATTCAGCATTTTCCTGTGATTTCAGATACAGAGTTCCTTAGCAACAATAGTTCCTTACACCTAGAACTATTAATTTACGCAAAAAAACTAACTCAGATTTTTAGACAGATTCGACCGGGTTCGATTCCCGGCCGTGTGTAAGGCTTTTTAAAAAACCTTTTAATGCAGTTTTGTTTCTTTTTAAAAATAAAGGAATGTCTCCTTTAAGTAAAATGAGCCAGCTTAAGGATTTAAGGTAGTTTTCCTCCAGGGTCCGACGTATCTTTCCACCCTGTATATATTTTTATACAACGACGTTGGCAAACAAGCTTACGGCCTGCCTGATGTTAAGCAGTTACCGTAGCTTATGGACACTTGTGACTCCAGAGTAATCAAAAGCGCGTAGCCGACCCTATATTCACTTGAGGATTCGCTGTATTGGCAGATATAACCATGCAGGTCCCTCACTCCCAACACAGCACATCCTAGGGAGCTCTGGTGACCTTACTCACCACCAGGAACACAACACCACATGCTTCATAGCATATTCTAGTGTGACATTGACCTTTTGAAAAAAAAAAACAAATATTATTGCTCTTCCATTGAAGTTCGTCATAGAGTGGTTTTCCATGATTTAGTAAAAAGGTAAAAATGTACACAAAACTGTCTGCACTACAATTTTTTATTTACTTTCAGAATGATCGATATCCTAACTTTGTCTTTAAATAAATGTTTGAAACCCATGCTTGGATTTCAGGTGGATGTAGTGAATAAAAGCATCTTTGATTTAGCATTTGAAGAGGATCACCCACATTTGTACAGTGTCCTTCAGGGGCCTGGGACAACATGTGATACAATACAAAGAGGAAGTCAAGGTGAGCACACATGACACACGTGAACATATTTGTTTTCTTTATTATTATGTTGTAGTTTTAAGCGTAATTTGCACAATTTTGCGATGGTCACTCAACATCCATATGTGTTGTTTTGTTAGTGGCGATATTTCCTTGAAACCAGTCTTCCAATGAAAATTAAGCCACGAAGCCTTTCAGAGCCAGCCATTACAATTGTCCTGGTTGATTCGATATATTTAATATTTATCCAACATATATGTTGTATTGTATATGTTGTTATACATACATTAGTTTATGATTTATATGTAGACAGGCCAAATTAATTTGAAACATTAATAAATAAGCTTCACATTCTTAAGTTCTACTTTGAAGGTATGTTGATCCACTTAATTGTCCGGGCACACCATGCGTGTGCAATACGTATGCGTGTGCAGTAGGGTGCACAACTGCGTTGTAAAGTATGAATCGCCATTTGGCATGTCACACCGGATCCGTATGCGTAGACGTGCACGTGCAGTCGTGCATGTAACGCGGTGTGGCGTGTCTTATGACGATTCATACTTTACAACGCAGTTGTGCAACTGCTGCACACGCATGGAGTGTGGCTCAGCCTTAACTCTTGCATATGGCATAACTATGCTCTGCGCTATTTTACTTGGATTTTGTTTTCCGCGGTTTGTAGGTACGTTTTGCCTTTGCTGTGCTTTCTGCATCCGAAAGTTGAGTCTGGGAATGGCGTTCTTAGTTATCAGCATAATCTGTTGATTTTATGTAATGCCCAGCGAAATGTTATTAATCTAGCGAGTTGTTTTTTCATCACACTTGCTCATAAATGGTGTTATTCCATGCCTGAGGGCCTACCGCGAATGGCATTCGAAGTTTTACCTCTCTGTCGCACTTACGTACGAACTCACAGGTATGACAGAGAGGGAAAACTTCGAATGCCTTTCGCGGAAGGCCCTCTGTATACAGAAGGACAATGGCCTAAATAGTTCCCGCGGGAGTAATGGTATTTTACAGCTCCCGAGGGAGTAATGAGCTTGTGTGTGATCTTATTAGTTTAAGCAAATCTAGATGGCCGCGCGCTACAAGAATTCTGCTCTGTGATTGGTTGAAAAAAAAACTAGTAGGCCACGCGCTGCAATAATACTGCGCTTCACTCGCACTGATCTGGAAGTGAAGTTGTCAATTTAGTAAATTTTTGATTGCTGCGCTTTTATGAAACATAGATTTTTCTGTCTTTTGTAGTTATTTATTTCCTCGCAAATGTGATGGAAAACATTGTGCCTTCGGCGTCGGGCTTCTGATAGACTCTTGTTTGCAATATTCCACTACGCCCCTCGTTAAACAATGTGCTATATTTCGTTTGATTTGCCATACCAAAAATATGATGACCATTATCTATATGTCCTCCGGAAATTATCGTAAAAATTGGTTTTGTAACCTAACCTCCTGGGACCCAGACGACGATTTTGTGTCATTGAATTAAGAACCTTATTGACATTAAGTAAAAGTTCAAAGTTGATTTTGAAATTTGTAACGGTAGCCTAGTGGTTCAGGCATGCGGCTGTCCAGCGGCGGTCGTGGGTTCGAATCCCGGCTCGTACCAATGAGTTTGCCGGAACTTATGTCCGGAATATTTACCGTTAGCTTTTCGGTGAAGGAAAACATCGTTAGGAAACCGGTCTAATCCCAATAAGGTCTAGTTTTCCCTCTGGGTTGAAAGGTCAGATGGCAGTCGCTTTCGTAAAACTAGTGCCTATGCCAAATCAAAAGAAATTAGAGCCATTTCTAAAGTATTTTCCACTTCTAACCATTTTACTAACTACTACATTTTTTATGGAAAAATATGAAATTTGGTAGTCTTCATTTCTAAATAATATACAATAACTTGGTATTCGCAAGTTTCCGCGCTCGGTTGAAGAACACAGCATATCCAGCTAACACTAGCGAGCGAGCCGTGCGAGACAACATTTTGGCTATTGTGATACTAAATTAGAGACGCAAAAAACCCATTCAGGAGAAATTATTCTCGGGCTTTTGAAACTTTGTTTATAGTTATTTATGGCTATTAAATTGAAGTAAATAAAAAGTCCTATGTTCATTTGAGCTTATACTTTCAACCCTTAAGGGGACGTAGGTTCGTGGTCTTCTCTCCCTCTCACTGAGCATAAGCGTGAGCGAGATGGAAGTGCGTGTTTGGAAGCGCGGATATCGTGTTTTTTAATTGTATTTCTTTGTGCGTTTTAATAAATAAAAAAGTAATAGCTGATTTCCCTCAAACATGACATTGCCGATTTTAAGAACCAATTGTATTATGTATAGCTGTTGTGCATAATTTGTTAGAATTTTTTTAAGTGTATTTTAGACCTATGTTCGTGATTTTTTTCTATCGAGCGAAAGTCAAAAACTCAGGATTCGAATAGCTGATTTCCCTCGAAAAAGGCCTCAAGATTTCTTATTAAATTTAAGGCAGCCGTATTATAATCCAAACAAGAGCTACGATTTTTTAAAAATCAGTTTTCGGAGCTCACGTCGCCTTAAATATATATGTTCGCGTGAAACACCACACTGTATAAAAGGGACGTTTAAGCTATATCCAAAAGTCGGGGGATTATTTTCACGTGATTTGGGTACTTTGATTGGGTCAGCACGAATATACGATCCACTGACATTATTATTGTCCTCCAGCCAAATTTCAAGTCAATCCGACTAGAAGTTGCTGAAAATCGAGGTATAATAATGACATTCTCCTACTTCTATTCAATTTAATGCAGTATAGTAATTGAATCTCTGAATGCTTAACACAGCATTTATTGCCAACCTTTTCTTAGCACATCGCCGTTATCATGTATTTTCATCTCTCCTGTTCTGAAAGTTGACTTTTCATGGGCATAGAGCCGGGTGGAAAGTAATTTTTGCGTATTGTAAAAATACCATAAAATCTAGTTAACCTATTTTTTAAATACTGTTTAATCCGGGTCTAACGCGATATTTAATTACCTTTATTTCTGACGTTTCGACACGGGTTGCATTGCACCGGTCATGGGACGACAGTTATCTGCGACCATGACCGCTGCAACCCGTGTCGAAACGTCAGAAATAAAGGTAAATAAATATCGCGTTAGACCCGGATTAAACAGTATTTAAATATGTGTACAAAGCGCGAGAGTTTAAAGTGTAATATATTTTTTGTTTTAGTTTTTTTTTTGTTTTTTTTTGTTCGTGTTTTGTTGTATCGTTTGTTTTTTTCGTTTTTTTTTGTTTCTTGTCTTTCTGTAATTTTTTTTTCTTTTTGTTTTTTTTTGTTCGTGTTTTGTTGTTTCGTTTGTTTTTTTTGTTTCTTGTTTTTCCGTCATTTTTAATTTTTTTCGTTTTTTTTTGTTATTTTTGTTTGTTTTTTTCGTTTGTTTTTTTTTGTAAGTTTGTTTTGTTTATTGTTCGTTTTTTAGTTTTTTTTTGTTTTTTTCGTTTTGTTTTGTTTTTTTAGTTTATCTTGTTTTTCTGTTTTATAAATGTTTTATTTTGTTTTTTTTTAGTTCTTCGTTTTTTGTTCGTTTTTTTTACGTTTGTTTTTTTTTCATTGATTTCGTTTTGATTTCTTTTGTTTTTTGTTTTTTTGTTGTTTGTTTGTTTTTATTTGTTTATATAAATAAAGTTCAGTTTTTCGGAACTTATGTACGGAATTACCGTTAGCTTTTCGGTGAAGGAAAACATCGTGAGGAAACCGGCCTAATCCCAATAAGGTCTAGTTTTCCCTCTGGGTTGGAAGGTCAGATGGCAGTCGCTTTCGTAAAACTAGCGCCTATGCCAAATCTTGGGATTAGGTGTCAAAGCGGACCCCGGGCTCCTTTAGGGGCACAACCGGGAATAATAACGCTAGGAGGAGGAGGAGGAGAGGGGTTTGTTTTTATTTGTTTGTTTTTATTTGTTTGTTTCAGTTTTTTTGTAAGTTTGTTTTGTTTTTTGTTCGTTTTTTAGTTTTTTTTGTTGTTTTTTTCTGTTTTTTATTGTTTTTTTTTGTTTTGTTTGTATTTCTTTTGTTGTTTTGTTTGTTTTTGTTTTGTTTGTTTTTGTTTTGTTTGTTTTTTCACGTGTCGGCATGGCCCTCCAGATTAGTTGCGTCGCGGCCTACTCGATTGTAAGCCAAGTGGCCAGTGCAAAGAGGTTAGAGGTTGGATATAGTTTTAATTATTTTACTTAGGTATATCTGAAATCGAATAATTAATTTTCCTCACAGTCGAAATGAAAAGTAGAGTGTTTAACTCGGGTGAGATTACCCATTTCACCCTCGAACTATTGGCGCTCGAACGAAGTGAGAATATATAGAAATATCTCGGGTGTAATGGGTCACTTTCAACCCTTGGTTAACAATCTACTATTTTCGCTTCGTAGCGTAAACAGCGTATAATATGAAAATAGAAGAGCAAGTTCCCGTCTGTGAAAGTGTTAAAGCGCGACTGTGACATCTTGACTAGCAAATGTGTTAAAGCGCGACTGTGATATCTTGACTAGCAAATGTGTTAAAGCGCGACTGTGATATCTTGACAAGCAATGTGTTAAAGCGCGACTGTGATATCTTGACTAGCAATGTGTTAAAGCGCGACTGTGATATCTTGACTAGCAAATGTGTTAAAGCGCGACTGTGATATCTTGACTAGCAATGTGTTAAAGCGCGACTGTGATATCTTGACTAGCAAATGTGCATTGCGAATGGTACAAACACTTCTTACTGTGAACATTTTATGAATAACTCACTCTGGGTAAAGTGTCTATTAATAATTATTAGCAATTAGCGATTATCTGACAATCTGCTCAGCTTTAGATGTTATCTTCTAACTTCTAGTTTCTATGCACGCATAACATCTATATTGTATCTTTACTATCATTCACGAAAGATCGCAATTCTATTTCTTAAGTTCTCTTGTCGTGTCATTAAACACTTAAGGTATCTGAACAAAAAATAACATGTCTTTTTTAGATGATGATGATGTATTTCTGTTGCGGCTATAACAACAAATACTAAAAACAAAATAAAATAAATATTTTTATTGATAATGGTACGAAACCCTTAGTGCGCGAGTCCGACTCGCACTTGGCCGGTTTTTCATAAGTTGATTACACGTTAAATGACTGAATTTTTAGTTATAGTCCAGGCAATGAACTGACAACTTGTATGGAAAAAATGTCAAGTTTGGAAATAATTTATAATAACCGATTTTTTCTATGTAATGGATATATTATAGATTAAATAGTTAGCTAGCAACAAAATCCAACAAACTTACGGACATCAAAAAAATTATAACTTATGAAGCTTCTGAAAGGTCAGAAAAAATATGAATTAATGGTTTTATCTTTATTTTGGTTCATTTGCATTTGCTCTATAATATTCAAGATAAATGATAATAACTTTTTCAACACACCTGCTCGTAAAGTAGGTCTTATTACAGCGTATTTACACTGATAATGCAGAATATTACCCATGCCGTGCCTTTTACATTACGTTATCGCACTAGTGCCTTTTCATTACATATCTTTTTAAATATTAGCAAAATAATGCAGAATATTACCCATGCCGTGACTTTTACATTACATTATCGCACTAGTGCCTTTTCATTACATATCTTTTAACATTTTCATTTTTTATTTTTATTTATTTTTTCCTCGCAAATGTGTTGAAAAACGTCGTATGAAACACGTGAGCATTGGTCATTACACTTCTCGTCTCCATTAAGCCTTCGCCTTCGGCTCAGGCTTAAAAACTGACTCGAGTGTAATGACCAACTTAGCACACTTGTATCATAATGTACTATTATATGTTTGTTTTTCGTAAAATGCCGTGACAGAGTGGTAAACCAAAAGGTGGTCTCCACTATGTCACAATTATTTTTAACCATCATTTAAAAAATATGTATATTGGCCGGAAAGGAAACTTTCATTAGTCCTAATGAAGAAACATATGCATTTTTTTAATCGCTGACCAAAAACACAATTTTAAATAGTAAAACGTAGGTTCATTGTCGGTAAAAAAGAACGACCCACGTCACACATTGACGAAAATGACACAAATCATAATGTTTTCATTTAAAAAAATCGTTGTGTTTCAGAAAACGAGATACGGTTCCAGTGTCATCTGAGACGCGGCACTTTGGACTTTAGAGACGAAAGCTCGTACGAACTGGTGGAGTTCAGTGGACACTTTCGTAAGTTGCAGTTGTTATCTCATGTCATGTATCCTATATACCAGTCGATCCCGTCGCTATTGCTTGATCAACACACCTAAGAGCCACAGCTATACTTTGTTTAAGTTAAAATGACGAAATATCACTAAACGTGGCATTTTTCAAGGTTTTTTGTTGCTAAATTTGAAAGAGACGTCATAAGAATGACTGAACTGTGGCACGTGTACTGGAGCAAGTACTGTTTTCTATTGTTTATGCGTAATAGTTTTACAACCCTATTTGAAGATAACAATTAAACAATAGATGTCGTGTCGGAAATGGTTGGTTTTAAGTGCTTTTCTTCATCTTAACTAAAACAAACTATAAGCCCCACAGAAGGAAGGTTGATCTATTTTATGATCAGTATGTAATGTATTATTTTTCAATGTTGCAGGCCCAAATACAGAGCAGCTAGATAATGAAGACATGCCTTATATACCAAATAACGAATCCCCTTATAGACCAAATAACGAATCCAGGTAAACTATAGTAAATTTTAGCATAAAATAATTTCGCGTGTCAGCGCTGTTACTAGATGGTCATGCCATAAATAACCGGCAATGTTTTTTAGCGTTGAATAGAAATCGCACAAAGACTCCTTAGGAATAAAGTCTCAGAAAGTGTGTAAGAACTTACGAAGTCACGTGACGCAACGTGAATCAGATGGGTGAATTAATTTCTTTTGATGGCAATGACTTTAACTGAGCTACGGTAGCCTAGTGGTTCAGGCATGCGGCTGTCAAGCGGCGGTCGTGGGTTCGAATCCCGGCTCGTACCAATGAGTTTTTCGGAACTTATGTACGGAATTACCGTTAGCTTTTCGGTGAAGGAAAACATCGTGAGGAAACCGGTCTAATTCCAATAAGGTCTACGTTTTCCCTCTGGGTTGGAAGGTCAGATGGCAGTCGCTTTCGTAAAACTAGTGCCTATGCCAAATCTTGGGATTAGGTGTCAAAGCGGACCCCGGGCTCCTTTAGGGGCACAACCGGGAATAATAACGCTAGGAGGATGATGATGGCAATGACTTTAAAAATAGTTCTTTGCGTAAAGAGGTCAATAAGTTGTTATAGGTATCTTTAATCTGGATAAAACACTCTGTATGTAGCTTGACGTCAATCGTCTATCGTCACCATAGTTTCGCCCCCTGTAGCTCTAGTATAAGTTTTATAGATACATATACGTTTTCGAACGCGTTTGCGTTTAGTTTCAATTTGTATGGCAACGCGTAGTTCCTAATAGTTACCACCAGAGGCGCTGTTCGCGTTGCCATACAAGATGAAACTAAACTCAAACGCGTTCAAAAACGTATTGTATCGATAAAACTTATACTAGAGCCTCTGGTAGCGCCATTTAGTTGGTAGTGACTCACACACAACCGACTAGGCTAAACCGGGCGTCAAGATGGCGCTGCACGGGGCTATACATTTTGTATTGATCGGATTGCCAAGATCTAATGCTTGGCAATCTTGTTACCGCAAATACTATATGGAGCAATGCAGCACTTTTTTATATTTTTTATTTATTTGCCATCATGATTACACAGTTATACACTATTAAGTTCAGGTGTCGGAATCACAGCACGAGATATTGTTCGACTACGACTTTGTATGTCGCGACCGGCAACCTTTTGGCACTAAAATGCTCTATAGTTGCAAATGAAGTAGAGGCAGGCTGTCATTTGGTCATAGATTTTTAACCCCCGTAGGAAAAAGGTGGGGTGTTATAAGTTTCACGTGTCTGTGTGTCTGTGTGTCTCTGTCTGTGGCATTGTAGCTCCGATGCCGAAACGAATGGACCGATTTAAATGCGTTTTTTTTATCCGAAAGCTGATGTGACCGAGGTGGTTCTTAGCTACGTTTCAACAATATCGGTTCAGAAGTTTTTGAGATATTGAACTTAGAAATAAAAAATGTCAGGGGTTTCTCAAACTTTTCTAAGTTGTAGTTATATGACGCTCACGTGCCGCTAGTATAAATGATGTTATATGACGCTCACGTGCCTCTAGTATAAATGATGTTATATGACGCTCACGTGCCGCTAGTATAAATGATGTTATATGACGCTCACGTGCCGCTAGTATAAATGATGTTATATGACGCTCACGTGCCGCTAGTATAAATGATGTTACATGACGTTCACGTGCCGCTAGTATAAATTATGTTATATGACGCTCACGTGCCGCTAGTATAAATGATGTTATATGACGCTCACGCGCCGCTAGTATAAATGATGTTATATGACGCTCACGTGCCGCTAGTGTAAATGATGTTATATGACGCTCACGTGCCGCTAGTATAAATGATGTTATATGACGCTCACGTGCCGCTAGTATAAATGATGTTATATGACGCTCACGTGCCGCTAGTATAAATGATGTTATATGACGCTCACGTGCCGCTAGTATAAATGATGTTATATGACGCTCACGTGCCGCTAGTATAAATGATGTTATATGACGCTCACGTGCCGCTAGTATAAATGATGTTATATGACGATCACGTGCCGCTAGTATAAATGATGTTATTCCAGGCAATGAACTGACAAATTGTATGGATAAAATGTCAAATTTGGAAATAATTTATGATAGCTGGTTTTTCTATGTAATAGATATATTATAAATTAAAAATAGATTACGGCCTGGAGACAAAATCCAACAAAATTTCAGACATCAAAAAAATGATAACTTAACTAGGTACTGAAAATACAGAAAAAATATGTATTACATAATAGGTAAATGGTTTTATCTTTATTATGACCATTTGCTCTATAATCATCATCATCATCATCATATCAGCCGAAAGACGGCTACTGCTGGACATATGCTTCCCCCAAAGAGTGCCACAATGGCCGGTCCTGCGCCACCCGCATCCAGCGGACTCCCGCGACCTTTACCAGGGCATCAGTCCACCTTGTGGGGGGCCTACCCACGCCGCGCCTTCCGGTACGTGGTCACCACTCGAGAACCTTTCGCGCAGAGAAACTCCCAGCATAGCCCTCTCCATCGCCCTTTGAGTGACTTTGAGCCTTCTTATGATCCCATAGTAAGCGACCACGTTTCCGTTCCATATGTCATCACTGGCAACACACACTGGTCAAAGACTCTCGTCTTGAGACACTGCGGAATATTGGACGAAAAGATGTGCCGTAGCTTCCCGAACGCTGCCCAGCCGAGTCGGATTCGACGATTGACCTCTTTCTCAAAGTTGGACCTAAATACCTAACTGGACAGATTGTCCTAGGTATACATAATCGTCTACAACTTCGAGCGTAAAGTGTCCGATTGAAATGGGAGTTGGTACTACATGGACGTTTGACATGATCTTCGTCTTATCCATGTTCATCCTTAGACCAACTCGCTCGGAGGCTTTACTGAGGTCATCGAGCATAGTACTCAAGTCCTCCATGGTCTCAGCCAAGACTACTATATCATCAGCAAACCGAAGGTGAGTGATGTACTCGCCGTTGATGTTGATGCCTAGCCTTCTCCAGTCCAGAGTCTTGAAAACGTCTTCCAGTGCAGCGCTGAACAGTTTTGGGGAGATAACATCCCCTTGCCTGACACCCCGCTGCAGTGGAATAGGTTTCGAGCTCTGGTCCTGGAGTCGGACTGACATAGTGGCGTTCTCGTACAAACACTTCAGTACTTCGATATAGCGACAGTCTACTTGGCACCGCTAGAGAGACTGTAATACAGCCCAGGTTTCGACCGAATCGAAGGCTTTCTCGTAGTCCACGAACGCTAAACAGAGGGGCAGGTTATACTCCTCAGTCTTCTGTATAACCTGGCGGAGCGTGTGGATGTGGTCTACGGTACTAAAGCCTCTTCGGAAACCGGCTTGTTCGGGAGGCTGGAAGTCATCAAGCCTGCGTGCAAGACGATTCGTAATAACTCTTGAAAACAGCTTATAGACATGGCTCAGAAGTGAGATGGGTCGGTAGTTCTTCAGCAAGGTGTTGTCACTTTTTTTGACCACCTCACCTCTGTTCCACGCCTTTGGCGTTCTTCCATCCAGTTAGACTCTACTCTATAATATTCAAGATAAATAATACAAAAAAGACAATTCATGCTTTATTTAAATCTATACACGGTGCTCCCGGGAATTTCCGTTAACTTCGGCATATTGCAGAGTACATTCACAGAAATAAATTCGCATTATTATTTATTGAAAATATTTTTTTTTCCATTTTTGTACAAATTAATTTAATGTAGCATTAACGGTTATTGTCTGATTATACAAGGGTCTTGAAACACATTAAATAAAAATGATTTATGTAAAAAATATGTAATATCGAACGAACTCAGTTTGTAAACCTTCTTGTAGTGTAACCTTACAACATTTAAAAAGCTGTTATGTCGTCACAGTTAAGAGCCATTTACACTGGTTAAATCTGCAAAACTGATTAAATTAAACATTGAATATCTTGATAACAGTAAGAGATAGATACTACTGTCTTGAAGAAATTAACTTTTCTCCAACTTACTCGGAAATGTTTCCATTAATGGAGTAAAAACACACCTCGAAGTTTATCGTTATATGCATTGATGAGATAATAAATTAAAAAAAATGGAAATACTTCCCGGACATGCCCGGGAAGTAAATATTATTGTGCAGGTTACTTACTTTTAATTTCATGCAAGACTACAAATTCACCATACAGCCAATTGTCCAATAGTCACGTACAAAAACCGACATAGATAGAATAATAATTGTGTCCAAATCATAAGACAGTTTTTTTAGACTTAATTATTTTCTCGGACTGATAAATATTTTGTAACAAATGTATAGTTTTTTTAAATGTCTAATGCGTTTAGGGATTGTCGATTTAACTAAATGTAATAATGCCTATATTTATATTTACTAATACTATAAGTTTTCTTTTATTTATTTTCATTGCTATGTTTTATGTGGAATCAAATATACAATTCGGACCCAATACTTTAAACTTTAATATCCTTAAAAAAAAATTAGGCGGGAAACTGGAATTCATTTTGTCAAAGATTTTCTGCCGTGTTATTTTTACGAAAATAAAATGAGTTCTACAAATAGTGACGAAGATATCCCAATGGGTACACCACCAGAATTAGCAGCAGAGGCAAAGTTGGCGAGAGCTAACTTGCTTCCGCCTAAATCCGAAGAAAAATATTTAAGAACGTTCGCAAATTTCAATTCCTGGCGAAAGTAGAAAAATACCAGTTCGTTGTCGGAAAATGTTATTTTGGCGTATTTTAACGAACTTGCAAAAGATAAAAAACCTTCTACTCTGTGGGCAATGTACTCAATGCTGAAAAGTACTATACAACTAAAATATAATATAAACATTAAGAACTACGCGAACTTATTGTCATTTTTGAAACGGAAATCATCCGGTTTCAAAAGCAAGAAATCGAAGATTCTTACCAATGAGGATATCACAATATTCTTAAATGAAGCTCCAGATGAGATTTTCCTAGCAATAAAGGTAAACATAATATTGTATAACTGACTTAAATATTATTTTCCATATTTGGACTCTATCCGTCGTATGTTAACATTATTATTTATTTGTTTCAGGTTGCTCTCATTTTAGGCGTCAACGGTGCATGCCGAATGATCGAGTTGACTAATTTAACAGTAAACGACATAACGTGCCATGATGATATACTTCTGGTAAAACTACGGGACACAAAAACTAAAATCGACCGCATGTTCGTTATTCCAAATGAGTTTGTGCCAGTTGTAAAAAAATACCAATTACTTCGTCCCAAAAGTACCAATTCGGACAGATTTTTTATAAATTATAAAAATGGGAAGTGTGTCAATCAAGTAATTGGACGGCATGCAATGGCGAAAATGCCAACACAAATCGCAAGCTACTTAAATTTAGCTGACAGCGATTGCTACACAGGCCATTGCTTTCGGCGGTCATCGGCCACCTTGCTAGCTGACTCCGGGGCAAATTTAACAACCATAAAGAGGCACGGTGGTTGGAAATCTGACGCAGTAGCCGAGAGCTATATTGAAGAATCGGTGCAAAACAAAAAGAACATATCCGAAAAAATTAATCAAACTATCACCCTTCAAACAGAATCTCAGCCATCTACATCGAATCATCAATGTAATAAAATATCAAGTCCGAAACCATCCACCTCCCGCATAGATTCTGCTCCCTTATCACCTAATCCGCAGCATTCTAACACACAATCAACAACAACTTCTAATCAAGAAAATATTCAAACCAACATAAGCGTTCCGGGGAAAAATATAACTCTGTCTTTCACGAACTGCCCTAATATGAATAATGTATCTATAACATTCAATTAAAACTCCTGACATAAGGTTTATTTTTATTACTATTAAAGTGTTGAATTTGTTTAGATTGTAGGTAGATTGTTATATAAACATGTGCGAAATAAATATAACCTTTTAAGATTTTGTTTTATTTCCTCGCATATTTGGAGAAAAGCAGTATACAGGCCTCGGCAGGAATGTCATTTCGTGGATTCGTATCTATTGAAGGACTCGGCTATGCCTCGTCCTTCAAAACCATACTCATCCACGAAATGACTTTTCCCGGCCTCTGCAGTAATATACTATTTCTCAAACATGCTCGGAAATGTATGCGTTAATGTCACGAAATGAAGACATGAAGTTCCTTGTTTATGGCTCCCTACATTACTTCTTGGCCTAGGCCAAGAAGTAATGTATGAAAACCCTAACTAAAAACATTATTGGCCGCTACTCTAACTTTTTAAATTTGCTTACATATATTAAACAGACAAAGGAAAAAATACATACTGCCAACCACCAATACTTTTTTTTTATTGTTTTAGTTTTTTGTAAAAAAAAAATTGTTAGTTTTTTAATTTTTTTTTGTTATTTTTCGTTTATTTAGTGTTGTTTATCGTTTTTAATGATTAAAAAAAAATTTTTTTCTTTTCTTGATGTTTGTCTATTTTTTAATGTAAAATTTTTTGTAGGGTCTTTTATATTTTTTTTATCTAATTTTCCTTTTTGTTTTAGTTTTTTTAATGTTTTTTGTTTTTTTGTCGTTTTTTTTAGTTTTTTCAAGTTTTCCTTTTTGTTTTACTTTTTTTAATGTTTTTTTTTGTCTTTTTTAAATGTTTTTTGGTTGTTTTTTTTTTCGTTTTTTTTGTTTTTTTAAATGTTTTTTGTTTTTTTTTCCTTTTTTTTTGTTTTTTTAATGTTTTTTTTTGTTTTTTTTAATGTTTTTTGTTTGTTTTTCTTTTTTTTGTCCATTTTAATTTTTTTTTTTGTTTTTTGTCATTTTTTGGGGCGTTTTTTTTATAGTTATTTTTTGTTTTTTTTTTTTGTTTTTTATTTTTTTGTTTTTTTCCTTGTTTGTTTTTTTAATGTTTTTCTTTTTTTTTTGTTTTTTTTTTTGTTTTTTTCCTTTTTTTTGTTTTTTTTTAAATGTTTTTTGTTTGTTTTTGTTTTTTTGTCCATTTTTTCCCCTTTTTTTTTGTTTTTGTCATTTTTTTGGGCGTTTTTTTTGTTTTTTTTTTTTTAATATTTTTTCCTTTTTGTTTTACTCTTTTTTAATGTTTTTTTTTTCTTTTTTAAATTTTTTTATCTAGAATCTTTCTCACTTTAGTGAGGTGAAAAGGATTCTATTTTTAAACCACTCACATTCGCTAGCTCGTGTTTCAATTCCACACTCGCGGTTAAATTATAACTGCACCCTTGTATAACAAATAACTATTTATTATTTCCTCACATCGTTTGAGAAAAGCACTAATATATACAAGCCTCGGCCGGAACAGGGATTGCTGGACTCGTTGTATCAAACTCGTCCATCAATCCCTTACTTCACGGCCTTTGCAGTAATGTACTATTATTTGATCTAAACTATGCCCCCTTGCAATTAACGGAAATTGTCATAAACACGTTGTATATGTAATTACTTCCGGATGGAAAGTTTGTTGGATTCTTGAATAAATCATCTTAGAATAACGTTTTATGTGGTGTGCGCAGGTTATTCGTATGCACGGGACGCCTTCACACGCCTCAGCTGATCCGGGACGTGTCGCTCGTGGACTCGAACGGTAACGAGTTCACGTCCCGCCACAGCTTCGAGTGGAAATTCCTGTTCCTCGACCATCGCGCGCCGCCCATTATCGGCTACCTCCCGTTCGAGGTGCTGGGCACCTCGGGCTATGACTACTACCACTTTGACGATCTCGAGAAAGTTGTCGATTGTCATGAAGCGTGTAAGTTGCTCTTTTGTTTTTGGTTGACCGAATTGGGAAGGCCGGTGAAAGCTGATTGTAGATAGATAAGTAAATTGTATTCTTCTAGAGAAATAAATTCTTAAACCATAAACCATATATGGCGCTCTTCTAAGATTCCATACGATGAGAGAGAGAGACAGAGGATCGATTGTACCTAGCTTTGTACGGAATATAAAGTTCTTAGGCAAAAATCTTCCCCATAACTTTAATTTTTTTTTAGCCTTTTTCTGAAAACGGTGGATTCCCACTTCAGAGCAATTCGGGACGTAACATTAGGCCATTTTTGCAAAAATAAATAACAGGTACAGTGATAGTGTGAATAGAGTTGTCATCAGTAGCCCTAGTATAAGTTTTATCGTTACAATACGTTTTCGAACGCGTTTGCGTTTAGTTTCAATTTGTATGGCAATGCGTAGTTCCTAAAAGTTACCACCAGAGGCGCTGTTCGTGTTGCCATACAAATTGAAACAAAACGCAAACGCGTTCGAAAGCGTATTGTATCGATAAAACTTATACTAGAGCCTCAGATATTATTGCGGCATTTGTTCCATCATATATTTATGCCGGTGACTGTGTACTTCCCTCCCTTTTATGATGACATTGATGAGTTACGTGGCGATTCATTACCTATATGATTGATGATAGTATTTTCTTGTAGAGGCTGGAAAGTGAGCAATAGATGGACGGGACGAGTGAGTTCGAGAAGCGGCAAGTCATCTATTGCACTTTTGGCCGAGACTTTACATAGTGCTTTTCAGCACTGCTTGAAAGTAAAAATAAGGTTCTTTTTAGTTCCACTTCTTAAATAAATGATAATGATAAGCGATTCTGGATCTTATAAGCTCTTCGAAGTGCTCCGCTTTTTAACATAAAAACGCCATTGAAGACTGGACTAGTTAAAAACATATTTGTTTTAAGTTAAATCATGCGGGAATGAGACGAGTTGTGAAACACTTTATTGTGTTGAATTTTCGATGCTTTAATTTCACGCTCATATCAATATCACGTTTAATTTAAGAATTTTTCTATGAAAATTGACTCTAAGTTCCTTACAAAGCAACTATTAGCAACTATAAAAAAAAAAAGTCAGTAATGTTTTAATAACTAAATTAGAAAGTAAATTCAATAATACTTAAGAATGCTTACCTATGTCCTCTATATGTGTGTGTATATGTGTATGTATGTATTTGTATGTAGGTATATATGTATGTATATAAATATATACATGTATGTGTGTGTGTATGTACGTGTATGGATATATATGTATATTATTTTAGTTCAGAGGCTCTAGTATAAGTTTTATCGATACAATACGTTTTCGAACGCGTTTGCGTTTAGTCTCAATTTATATGGCAACGCGAACAGCGCCTCTGGTGGTAACTATTAGGAACTACGCGTTGCCATACAAATTGAGACTAAACGCAAACGCGTTCGAAAACGTATTGTACGGATAAAACTTATACTAGAGCCTCTGTAATTAGAGTCTCGTCTGCCAACAAACCGCACTGTGGTTTGGCAGAAGTTGTAAATTAAATTAAGTTTTTTAACAACAAATAAAAACTTTTTACTCTGTTTACTCTTTACACTTTGTAGTAGTGGTGAAAAACACCATGTAATGAATGTCTCTGCGGTATTGCTCACTTTCCAGCCTTTACAACAATGTACCATTTATCGCTAGACAAGTTTTGTGTGTGTGATCAAGATAACACGAGGTTCATACAATGTATTCCTTTTGTTACAGTGATGCAAAAAGGGGAACTGACGTCTTGTTATTATCGGTTCCTCACCAAAGGCCAGCAGTGGATTTGGTTACAGTCCCGTTTTTACATAACCTACCATCAATGGAATTCGAAACCAGAATTCGTAGTCTGTACACATCGAGTTGTAAAGTAAGTACATAGGTATTTAATTAGTACAGTGAATAGGCTTGTTGCGTGGTGTTAAAATTTATAACGTCGTCTTGCTAAATGGATAGTAAACCGTCAAATGATTGTAATAAAGTATAAATTACAAAATATAATACAAATCATAAAAAGATATGAACCTTGAAAGTTTAGAAAAATAAGTTTTTTTTTTTTATTGTCCAAGAGTAAATTTAAAGGTACCAATAGAATCCTTACGCTTTTATAGAAACAAATTTGTATGACAACTATGGACCTAAACGCAGTATTTCGCGACCGAAACAGCAATTTACTTAATTTTCCATGCAACGGTTAGTACAAATTGCACGGTGTGACGTCATACTAAGCCAATCAGTATGAAGCGTTTCGGCTGCTGTCAGCGAGTTCCGTCTTTAACTCGATTTTTTGGGTATTAATGTCCTTTAAATGTAGTTGCTGCCATACAAACATTTGTTCATCTACATTCTACACAAACTGGTTCGAATGGCATCGTAAACAAATTTAAGGTCACAAGCCCATTATTATATACATATTTTAGTTGACTGCTAATACTAGTTGGAATGTGATGCTCCATAACGACTTCCATTTAAATTGTAGTAAAAGGGTCAATCAACTTTTTCTTGTTGTTATTCTGTCCCGGTAAGCCAAGAGACAACAGTGACAGACATTCTTAGAAAAAATACTATACATTGGACTCCTATCATGCTAAGCAGATGCCCCGCCATGGAATGGGTTTACCAATATAACAAAAACACATGTTTATTGGATTTAGATCCCATAAAATCGTAGTTTTAAAGAGTGACCCAGGAGACGTAACCATGGCAACGAGCTACAAAAAATAGTTGATTGACCCAAAAAATCAATGCTTTCAATTATTAGAAAATCATAACAACTAACAATCAACATTTCAAATGTGAACATGAAAATATTGGTTTACATGGATGTTCATATAATTATGTAGCTTGCAGACAACATTTAAATTACGTTTTACGCTCAACACGCACTATTATACAAATATAACGTATATAGAAATAATTACCCTCTCAGCCTGCTTCAACCGAGCTTCTTCTGTGTCTACACTATCTACAGTAATAACGTATTTACACAGTTATGCCGACGTAGCGAAAAGTGGGAAACAGGAGACTGCCGAGGCCTCAGAACCGGTCGTGCAGGAGGTGCCGGCCGAGGAGACGAAGGAGAGCAAAGCGGAGGAGCCGCCCGATGAGCCCATGCCCGAACTGTCCCCCACCTACATGTCCGAGGCGTGCGAGTCCTTCGCCGCCTCCTACTCCGCCGTGTCACGGGTATAAACAATTAGTACATTACTACAGAGGCCGGGAAGTAAGGTGTTGCCGGCCGAGTACATATAGTTATGAGGCTGGCAACCCCTTTGCACGCCGATGTATGTATAGTGCTTTTCTCAAACATGCAATGAAATAAATTACAAAAACTCCAAGAAATCAAACTTTAATTTCTAGAGAAAGTTCTAGTTAAGACAAAAAGTATAACTAACACATCATATAGTAAGTACTATTATATCTTCGTCAGTGTTTTCGTTGGAACTCATATTAAATAACAAAATCAACAACGCACAATACATCCAATAAAATAAAATCACAGAATGAAAAATTATCAATTTTGCCTCCAATATGATTTAAAAAATACCTATGCGGTTTGAGCAGACATTTTTACCGCTAATATTTAATAAATAGTTTAAAGTTAATATGTATTTGTCTAGTTAAATTGGCAATTTAAAATAATTGCAATTTGTTAATAATGTGTTATTTGTTATGTTCAAGTCGATTCTACATAAATAAAACTGCAAAATATTATATAGCAAACATCGTATGTTGTTTTTTTTTAATAATCGTAGTGGCAGAATGTCATATCATAACGAACCAAAAAGCAAATGTTGCTTATAGTTTCTTTAATGGCTGAACGCCGTGATACTTTGCCACTAATAAATGTGGACTGGAAATTAAAAAAAGTGGCCAAGTGCGAGTCGACATGAAGGGTTCCGTAAAATAAATTGCGGTTTACGATTTATGACGTATTAAAAAAATACTACTTACTAGATCTCGTTCAAACCAATTTTCGGTGGAAGTTTGCATGGTAATGTACATCATATATTTTTTTTAGTTTTATCATTCTCTTATTTTAGAAGTTACAGGGTAATTGTGGTAAAATGTGTGTGTCCCCCCCACACATTTTACCACTTTGGAAGTGTCTCTCGCGCAAACTATTCAGTTTAGAAAAAAATGATATTAGAAACCTTAATATCATTTTTGAAGACCTATCCATAGAAACCCCACACGTATGGGTTTGATGAATTTTTTTTTTGAGTTTCAGTTCTGTGTATGGGGACCCCTAAAACTTAATGTTTTTTTTGATTTTTGTGTGAAAATCTTAATGCGGTTCACAGAATATATCTACTTACCAAGTTTCAACAGTATAGCTCTTATAGTTTCGGAAAAAAGTGGCTGTGACATACGGACGGACAGACAGACGGACATGACGAATCTATAAGGGTTCCGTTTTTTGCCATTTGGCTACGGAACCCTAAAAAACCATATTGCAGGCCTAGGCCTCCAATTTTGCATGAAAAGTCATTATGTGTCTCTCGTCTCTCCGCACCTGAAACGTGATATTTCGCTGCCTATTATAAAGAACGTAACGTCAATATTTCATTGCATGTTTGAGAAATAGTATTTTTCACAATCGTGTTATACATAATAGAGAGCTTTTTAGTCGAGTACCGTGTTTAGGCCACGAAGCTTGCTGAGTGGCCTAAGTAAGGTACGAGATTAAAAAGCTTGATTATAACACTATTGTGAACAATACTTTTTGTACAAGTTCATTAAAATTAATTTTCTCAAAAGTTGCAATGAAATGTTGACATGACTTACTCGTACTTCAAATTAGGTCCGGAAATAATACGTATCCGGTGCGACTAGTGAAGATGATATGTAAAGGAATTTCATACAACCTTACACACCTAGGCCTGCAAAGCAACCGTCTTTTGTTTATAAACGTCAAATTGTGACAAAACGTCTTGGCATTAAATCACAAAAAAAAAAAAGAAAAAGATTAGGACTAATGTTAATGTCACCGGGTAAAACGTTGCTTCAAACAGGTTAAAAAAAAGTTTGGCGCGTTAAAAATGAAAAAAGTTTTCTTTTCTTGTTGGCCGGATTTGTCAATAGTTCGTAATTATTTTGAAACTTTCTAATAAAATTGAACTGTACGCGTCCAGAATTGCGAGCAGAAGTAACCATGAATAATTTACTGCCCCCGAAATCAAAAGTTAGGTACAGTCGCCATCACATACATAGGTACACTATAGGTGTTCAAAAATATCGGCACATGCACCCTAATGCCTTGAAAATAGAGGTGTGTTCCGATGTTTGTGACGTGCTTGTTTGCTCCGATGTATGTGATGGCGACTGTACATACATGACGGCGTATGAAAATTTCATAAAAATTTAAGTGTTTTCTTTGTTGTAGTGCCTCGTCTATATAGTTAGAAATAAGTTCATGTAACTATAAAGTAATACTTAACCCTTTCAGGGCGAACGCTGTCCGCGCTTTGCGCACCGCTAAGGCGCAGAACTAACAAAAAGCTCGGTAAACCCGATGCGCCGACGGGTGCGAATCGTTAAATGGATGGGTTGATGCGTTTTTTCCACAAACCAAAAAAAATAAATATGTACGTCATTATTTTTTTAATTTTAATGATATGGTCCTCCAACATGGAGTTTACTAGTATTTATTATTAAATACATTATAGTGGGTTATCAGATATGTTTAGAAAAAAAAAACCAGTTGATTATTATGTTTTATTACAAAATAAACACATATGATAAAACTAAATCAACAAATATGTAAAATCAAAATAGGAACAAATTAAAATATCACAAAAGTACTTATCCTAAAAATACAATAAAACAGACTGAACTCTATAAATTATTATTATTAAAAATAGTTTCATGGTATTCGTCAAAACATCTTCCCATGCAAAGGTCCTGGTCTTTTAGGACATTTCCCACAAATTGTTCGAACTGTTGTCCTTTTATTTTTCTTGTGGCAGACCACACAACGTTTGCGGGCCGTTTTATGAGTTTCGTTAGGTACTATTTTAATAATTGAATGTATAGGTGCTATATATAGTGGGGTAGTGGGGGGCTCGCGCTGTGTTAATAGATGTCGAATTATAACTGTCCTATAATCTGCTAAAGGCAAAGGCTTTTCACCGTACCTATTGTAAAGGTTGTGACTATTAACGAGCATTATTTGAAGAAAGTGAATTCCTAGTTTTTTATACCACCGGATGGTTTTATGCTCACAGTTATAATACGACATCATTTGGTCATGACGATCTATCCCCCCCATGTATTTATTATATTTTAATACTGCTGCCGGTCTCGTCGTAACTTGGTTACGCCGTGTTGTGTGGTTTTGCCATTCGCCGGAGTGCTCCGATAAAATAATCAAAATTTCGCGGCGATCCTTCCATTTTGTAATGGAGATTCCATTAATGTTATACTTGGTAATTTTTTAATTTTTTTTAAGCTTCTTACTTTTTATTGAAGTTGGGATCCCTTTTCTATTTACCCTCAGAGTACCAGTTGAATGAGTGTTCCTACGAATTAAATACTCAGAAAGGCCAATTGAATTATAATAGTTATCCATATACACAGAATGCCCAACACCTAATCTCTGTTCCAGTAACTTTTTAACAACCTTGTTAACATGGTCTTTGCCTCCCAATTCTTTATCATTTTTACCACCGTAAATTAAAACTTTTTGAACGAGTCCAAATTGGTCAGTTAGTAAATACAGCTTAACACCATACTTGCTTTTTTTGCCTTTAAGATATTGACGAATCCACAACCTGCCTTTGTAAAGAACTAGCGATTCGTCAATACAAAGTATTCTGTCTGGCTTAAATGTTTTTCTCATAATGTCATTAAAATACTCGGCAATAAATGAAATTTTTGACATTCGGTGTCTGTTATCATTATCATCTGAAGTTCGTCGCTCTGTCGCCTCTTTTTGAAAATTTAAACACCGCATTATTAATAAAAATTTATCCCTACTCATATGTTTTTTAAATGTCTCAATCCCATGAATGTCGTCCGTTTTCCAATAATTTTTCATGTCATTGGTTACATATGTCCCCATGTGGAATAAGAGCCCTAAAAACACTTTAAACTCTTTTATAGTTATACTCGTATCTTTCCACCTCCGTATCCTAGCAGAATTTCCACTTTGTCGTAAAAGATTATAGGCGTACCTGTATTATTATTATTAGCCACCAATTGCCGAAATAATTCCACGGTGAATAACATGTTAAAAAAGTTCACCAGTTTATTTTCATCTATACGCTCCGTCAATCCGACGTGTTCATTAAATTCACATACTAATGAAGTCCTGTTTTCACGGCTTGAACTCCATTCTTCACCCAAATTTTCAGAGTCGGTGTCAGATGAGTCTGAATTGCTTGAATCAGTTTCGTCGTCTGAAGACTGATCGGCATCAGAACCTCCGAGAATCCTCAAAAGATCTTCGTCCGTGTAATTGGTTTCATCTAAAACAATTATTATAACTAATATAATCTATACATTACAATCAATCAGCCAAACACTCGTGTGATCCTATTATGAAACTCGCTAAAGCTCGTTTCATAAAACCCCACTCGTGTTTTAAGGCCCCTCATTATGTAGCAGTTGCATAAACTACTATTAATAACATTTTATCTACACACTTATAATTAGCGCTCCAAAATGTGCCCAGAAACTTTGGAAATGCCCAGCATCACCGGTGCGTCTGGGGGAGCCCAGAGACCCACTTGAGTTTTGACAGCTGTTCCAAATCTAAACTCATAAACCTTACCAAAAATTGTAACATAATGAACATTATAGTACAGATTTTACCTAGTGACAAATTTATGTTATTTACAATAACTGAATTAAAACTAAATCTATAGACTTACCAAGTGGTATCGACGTAGTTATTCCTGGTGAGTTTTCATCAACGTCCATTATATTCGGTACCGTACAGCAATCAGGGTCAAACATGGAATGCTGAGACATCAGGTCCGGTGGGCAAGCAGGGTCATTCATGTTGAGCGTGGTCATCGTTGAATCCATAAAGAGAGCCAAGTCGTATAAATATCACCAAACAGATAAAAACACAAAACCGAGAGCACAGGACCGAGGTCAAACCAAGACTGTGCAACTCTCTATCATAGTGCAACTTATTTTACAACACCCGTACCCTAGTTGTCCAATTGTTAAGGGAAACATGGAGAAGTGGCAAAATATAATAATAAGTCTTTTGTTTTACCGCTGCTCTTTGCGAGAAAAGTATCGCAGCCGCCATAAATCACACAATGACGATACTACCTGCTTATGTCCTTATCGGGTTTTCCATTCCACGCACGCCACCTGCGTGCTATCAGTAGCAGGATGATGATTTATGTCTAGTTTATAAAAATAAATAACACGAACCTTTGTTACGATACACAGCTGTTATGGTTAACACAGCAGCGGCTTATCCTCGCAATAAATCGTTGGAACTACCAAAAACCCACTATAGAGACGTCAACCTACCATTTTCTTGGCCAAAGAATATTCATAAAATATGTATTTACCTAAAATATATTTATTTATCCACAAACATTGATATGCTTGGTTAAAACGGCAATAGCATGAAACCGTTCTTCCCGACTACAACGACGTGATTTATTAAAAGTAGCATTACTGCTGTGAACATAAAGCTGCTTATCCTTTGACAATAACAACACTTACGACTCTTTTGAAATGAGTCGTTATGGGCAGGGCACCCGCAAGCCTAAATGACGCCGACCTAGGCGCCAAGAGGTTTTACCCCATTAAACTTAGACACATTTTCTTCAAAATTACTTTTTTCTAACCTATATTATCCACTCTTTGATTTGTTAAAGGACTTCAGAAATGTTTTCAAGCCATTTCATACAGAAAAAGTGAAATGAAAGTTTGGAGTGAAATATTACAATATATACAGATAATTTTGTGTTTTAGTCGTATTGAACATTACATCTCAGTTTGTTAATTATACAAAAAAACAAGAAAAAGTAACCCCACTTAATCGATTTTATGAAATAAACGCAATAATGTTATGGCGCCGTATCAGTACGGCGGAGTTGCAAACGGCATGGCGCCGACCCCGGCGTCATGTGCGCGATTTAGGGAATAAGCGGAATATTTGTTAGTAAGAAATGTGGGACACAATTATAGGTTATGATGTGACAGCACTGACAGCTATCAGAAACGTATTATTTAGTATGATATCTTAAGACATCAACGAGTAAACTCAATAATCAAAGCGATTCTATTGGTCCAATTCTTTACAGTTCGGTAAAGCAGCCACGTGATTGGTCGAATTTATTTAGTTCTATTTTCAAATTTTTTTCGGTTGTCTAGAGCGTATTGAAACAGTTATTTCGGTTGTTTCGGAAGTAACTATTCAACGATGAAAAGAGTGACGTTGCAGTATTCTCTATGAAATCTTAATACACATATTTTAATCGTCGAGTACAAAAAATAAATTATAGATTAATGTTATGGGACAATTTTAAAGTAGATAGTAAGCTCAATAAGGCTTGTGTTATGGATACTAGACGATGATAAAATTAAAATAATTAACCCCGATGAAAAAAAAATCCATTTGCAATAAGTAAGGTAAAAATAAAGCACTGCACTTCCGTGCCGCCAACAGGTCGTAATTTCGTATGAACTCTGTTGACTTACGGCCTTTTGGCTCGGACGGTAGTGTAGTGTTTCGGTGTACCGCGATAATATTATATTTTTTATTTTAGTGAGCGCATCGCCTACAAACTGCTTCGCAGTTTGGCGAATTTTTAGGTTAAGTTACTAAAATTGTATTTTTTTGATTCCAAATAAAATATATATATATATATATATATATACAGGGTGACTGGTAATGCGACCTATTCCTTGAAAGAGGTTATACTAGAGCTAATTTGCAACAATTTACGTCCAGTCAACCAGGGGTCAAAACTCGCTACTGACACACGGGCGAGTAAAGTCGTCGAGCCGTAAAAGTACGCGAACTTACTCGTCCGTCTGTCGCCTATTTTATTGTGTTGTTCTCGATGTTCGCAGCCCGCCTCGGCGTCTGGCAGCTCGACCGGCACGACGGTGACGACGGCCGCCACCGCCGCGCCCTCGCTGTACGGCTCGTGGCCGCGCGGCACTCGCTACTCCGGCTCGAAGTCGGCGTCCTACACCACCGCCGAGCCCGCGCGGTACGCGCCTGATTATGATAGCGCCTCGCTCTCCGGTGATTCGCGGTCGTCGCAACGGAACACATCGCACTCGGTTACTATAAATAATTTACTTTAAAAACAAAGTTTTAACCGACTTCAAATCAGTAGCCAAACTGCTTCAAGTTTGCCTATAAAAAATGAAGAGTTCCCTCGATTTCTCCAGGATCCCATCATCAGAACTCCATTTTGGTGACAACGGGACCAATCTGGAAGTATATGCTTTAAAACAAAGAACGAATTTTTCAAATCGGTTCATAAATTACAGAGTTATAGCGTAACAAACAAAGAAAAAAGAACAGTCGAATTGAGAACCTCCTCTTTTTTTGAAGTCGGTTAACAAGTGCGACTTGAGGGCTGTCCATATATAACGTCATTTCAAAATAGGGGAGGGGGATTTTATAAGGCGGGGAGGGTCCATTCGAGGAATTAACTTGATTATGATAGGGGAGGGGTCAATAATCGTCAAAAAACGATGACGTAATATATGGATAAGCCCTTGATTAGTCCTAAGGGCGAGTTGCATTAACTTTCGGCTACAGACCGATCAGTGTTAATTGCGGGAGGCGACTGTCATTCCATAGAAACTTGTCAAACTTTCCATACATTCAGAAACGAACACCGATTATTATGGCTGAAAAAATCCCTTACCTAATTAAATAGAAGGACGAGAGATTCCTATGAAGATAGGTGGTCACTAGTTTTAACCAAGGCTATATTGACTTAATATATTACATTTTGCTACGCAAGATAAATTCGGACAGAAAGTATAGAAGACCGAAAGATCTGGCGACGCTTGATTAAAAGGACCGATCCCAAGTAAACGGGAGACAGTTAAAGGAAGATAGAAATTATGAAAACACTTGTATCATGTCGTATTTAAATCGTTGCGGTTAGGGAATATGGATGTACCATGCATCATGCTTATACCAATTCATAAACAATCAACCACACAAATATATTAACGAGCATAGCTTTTTTTTTGTAACCAGAAACGTTATGGCGACCATGGCGTTTATGGTGACGGGCATACGTCTCGTTCAGTGAGTACAGTACATTAAGAACCCGCTCAGTACAGTCAGCCAGGGTCTCTGTCCGGTGGCTCGCGCTGTTCTCAACGGAATACGTCTCGTTCGGTGAATATAGTAGAGTAAGAACCCGCTCAGTACAGTCAGCCAGGTTCTCTGTCCGGTGGCTCGCGCTGTTCTCAACGGAATACGTCTCGTTCGGTGAATATAGTAGATTAAGAACCCGCTCAGTACAGTCAGCCAGGTTCTCTGTCCGGTGGCTCGCGCTGTTCTCAACGGAATACGTCTCGTTCGGTGAGTATAGTAGATTAAGAACCCGCTCAGTACATTCAGCCAGGTTCTCTGTCCGGTGGCTCGCGCTGTTCTCAACGGAATACGTCTCGTTCGGTGAGTACAGTAGATTAAGAACCCGCTCAGTACAGTCAGCCAGGTTCTCTGTCCGGTGGCTCGCGCTGTTCTCAACGGAATACGTCTCGTTCGGTGAATATAGTAGATTAAGAACCCGCTCAGTACAGTCAGCCAGGTTCTCTGTCCGGTGGCTCGCGCTGTTCTCAACGGAATACGTCTCGTTCGGTGAGTATAGTAGATTAAGAACCCGCTCAGTACATTCAGCCAGGTTCTCTGTCCGGTGGCTCGCGCTGTTCTCAACGGAATACGTCTCGTTCGGTGAGTACAGTAGATTAAGAACCCGCTCAGTACAGTCAGCCAGGGTCTCTGTCCGGTGGCTCGCGCTGTTCTCAACGGAATACGTCTCGTTCGGTGAGTACAGTAGATTAAGAACCCGCTCAGTACAGTCAGCCAGGTTCTCTGTCCGGTGGCTCGCGCTGTTCTCAACGGAATACGTCTCGTTCGGTGAGTACAGTAGATTAAGAACCCGCTCAGTACAGTCAGCCAGGGTCTCTGTCCGGTGGCTCGCGCTGTTCTCAACGGAATACGTCTTATTCGGTGAGTACAGTAGATTAAGAACCCGCTCAGTACAGTCAGCCAGGGTCTCTGTCCGGTGGCTCGCGCTGTTCTCAACGGAATACGTCTCGTTCGGTGAGTATAGTACTTAGATTAAGAACCCGCTCAGTACAGTCAGCCAGGTTCTCTGAAATGAAAATGAAATTAAATGAAGTGAATGAAATGAAATGAAATGAAATTATTTATTTGCTTTAAACATGGTATACAAGAGGTGGTATTTTATAATTAAGTTGCGAATACATGTTTAACCATAATGTGGCATGCAAAATTTTTGAACACATAAAATTATGAATTCATTATATATTAATTAGGAAGTAAATATCAAAAGAAAAATAAAACTCAAAAGCAATAAATCAATACCATTACCTACTATATATGTCAATCATTTAAAAAGTCCTTAATTGAATATAATGCCTTTTAGCCAGTGAAATAATTTGACCCACTTCCCGGTTTCCGATTGAGCTGAAATTTTGCATGCATATGTATGTGTAGACGCTGGAGCTGGAAGGTGGAACCTCATCAAGTTTGGGCTCGTTAGAATCGTCTCAATGAGTAGTTGATGACGGTATACAGAAAAGTACAGTTGGCAATAAAAGCTTCTACCAAAAATGTAATTTTTGGTAGAAGATTGTTTTAATACCACGTCGGTGGTAAACCAGCTCACGGCCCGCCTGGTGGTGAGCGGTCACCGTAGCCTATGGACGCTTGCAACTCCAGGGTTGCCGACACTACACGTCAATTGTAATTTGCGTATTTTCCACATACATGTACCCCTGGAAGGCGATTGTCGGTTGTTGAATGGGAGAATGGAAAAATCATGTGTTTACATTTTAACACTTTCTTCTATAAGGTGAAAAACTAATACATATCATTCTTGCTATATAGTATTTGGCGTCAATATTTAAGCATTTGTGTGTATATCTATTCACTTCAGCAAAGATAATGTAATCAGTATCAAATTTTTAATCCTTCAGTAAGAATATGTAAAGTTCTATTCGCAGAATATTGACATCAGTGTATTGATATACCGTGCATCATGTATAAAGCCTGTCATTCACAATCAAACCATGCAAATGCATTAACGAGCGCAGCCTTTTCTCTCTAATCAGAACCGTGATTTGTATTACGGCGACCATGGCGCCTATGGTGACGGACGTACGTTCCCGCAGCTAAAGCACGAGCCGATGTTGGTGCCGCAGCGGGCCATCGGGGCGCAGTACCTGGAGCCGGCGCCGTACATGGGCGCGGTGGGGGTCGCGGGGAGGGCGCAGCCGGCGGTGCCCGCGCCGCCGGGCGTGCTTCCGCTGCCCGTGATTGTGGCGCAGAATCAGGCGGACATACAGGTGAGGTGTTGCTGAGGGCTCGCACACTGCGAACTTCATTTGTTTTTTCAAGTTAAACTTTTATTACATACTTAGCCTTAAATTTTTTCGTCTATTTATCGCATTACAGAAACAAGTGACAGGCGCTCGGCAGAGCAGCCACGCCCAATATGGCGGCGATTTTTACTTGCATCGTGGTTTCATAAAACATACATCAGAGTACATTACATCAGAGGCCGGGAAAACACGGATTTCCGGCCAAGTAGGTATAGGCCGGATAGAGATACGAGGCCGAGAATCCGTTTTCACGCCGAGGCATGTATAAGTGCTTTTCTCAAACATGCAATGAAATAAATAAATAAAAATCCTCAAATCAAACCAATTTTCATGGCTGAATGCCGTGATGCTGTGCCACAAATAGTGGAATAAAAATTAAAAAGTTACTTTGCAGGCCTAAAAGTTGTATGAAATCCCATTTCAGGCCGCCTCGAGATGCTGCGCCTGAAAAAGGATACTTCCGAGTCTATTATAAGGAACGTAAAGAGAATATTTCATTGCATGTTTGAGAAATAGTACATTACTATAGAGGCCGGGAAACGAAGGGTTGCAGGCCAAGTAGATATAGACGGCCGAGCGTAGCGAGGTAGGACATGGATACGCGGCCGGCAACCCCATTTCTCGCCGATATTTGTATGGTGCTTTTCTCAAACTTGCAATGAAATAAAAATAAAAAGTAGTCAGTTTGTTTTATTCGTAGGTTAACACAACTAAATAATACGTTTGTGAACAAAACATTAGCAATGACAAAAATTGTCAATCAAGCAGGGATTGAGTGCTGTCACATCATTAACCTATAATTTTTTGATGGTTGAATGCCCCAAGACGTTGTGTCCCAATTTGATGTTTATAAACAAAAGAAGGTTGCTTTACAGGCCTAGGTGTGTTAGGCTGTATGAAATTCTTTTACATATCATCTTCACTCATCACACCGGATATGTAGTATTTCCGGACCTAATTTGAAGTAAGTCATGTCAACATTTCATTGCAAGTTTGAGAAATAGTATTTAGTCGTGTCACAATAAATGGCGGCAGCCAGAAACGCATGCTAGTATCACGAAATGTATGGTCGCGTCATAGGCACTTGAAACTGACAGCTTATTTCAGAAGTAAAATTGTTGCATTATAAAGAAATCGAAAAAATTTGGCACGACTCGCTGCCAGAGTTCTAGTATTTTATCTAACGGTAGTATACCATGGGTCTTAAAACGCGTGGCGTGGTTTGGCGTATGTGGGCTTGTCCATATATAACGTCATCGTTTTTAGACGATTTTTGACCCCCCCCCCCCTCCCTATATCTAATCTCATAAATACTACAAAAAAAAAACCTAATACATTTAATTGGCAATCTAGAAAATCTCGCTACCCCCGACCGCTATTTTTAATGTAAAAAAAAACATAATTGGTAACTAGAAAACCTAGCAACTCCTAACCCGCCATATTTGGTAATCGGGTGATTCTGCTACCGTTCCAATCGATGTCAGTCTCCTGGCCGCTTTATTGTCAAAGTACAGGCAAACTGACATGGCATGTTCAGGTATTTTTAATAAGTTCAGGACTACTACTAGTTTTCTAGGAAAGTGGATTCAAATCTGCAAAAACTTTGACAATAATGCGAACAGGGGACTGACGGCGGTAGGAACGCTCGTATAATCACCCAATCAAAGTTTTTTGTGCCTCCTGTAAAGTTGGATCAGGTTCAGGTATTTAATATGCCATTTAAATGTAACTAACGGTTTTGTCGTAGGTATTTAAGAGTACGCAGTAAGCTCGGCCGAATTTCACCTTCCCATACAAACGGAGTTTCGTTCTCATTTTAAAACTGCGTGTTCGATTGTAACGAAACTTTGCATATACAATGACATGAGGTATATCTAGGTCTGTAATTAGTTTATATGGCTCCAGTTTATAAAACAAACGAAATACAGCTTATAAAACAAGCTTTGTATGAACAACTTAAATTTACTGTATTTTTTTACTATGGTATCTGAAGCTACATAAACTAATTACATACCTGGATGGTACTTACTTAACTTATTCTAAGTACAAAGTTTCAGAGCAAACTAGCTAGTCGTTTAAAAATTAGAGCATAACTACGTCTGTATGGAGGATCGAGCTTACTGCTGACTCTTAAGGTGGTTCGATTGCAATACAAAACGTTATTTGACATTCGCAGGCTAACCGCGTGATATATTAGGAAACTTATGTTACAAACTTTCATAAATTGGCTTTCCATTTGCGCGAAATTCTCCCTTTCCTAGAATAAACTTGTCTAAACTAGAACAATTTGATATATTGGGTTGGGACGTGATATTTTGAGAAAACGATTCTTCTCAAATTATTGTAGTTTATACAAGTTTGTAACATAAGTTTCTTAAAATATCACGCGGTTAGCCTGCGAATGTCATATAACGTTTTGTATGGCAATCGAACCACCTTTAAGCCTGCATCACACTGGCGCGGCCTGCGGTGGCGGATCATAGTAAATTTGACAGCTAACCAGGCCGCGCTAGTCTGAGAGAGGCCTAATAGTTATGCTATTTGAAGCGTTCTCAATTTTACTATCTAAAACTGCCATAACATGATTTTGTAAGTTAGTTTATCGTGTTTTGCGAGTATAGCCGACTATTGTCCTTATATTAACCGTGTCCCCGTGATGCGAGCTAGTGGCCGTGGCAGGAGCAGCTGCAGCAGAAGCACGAGGAGCTGCAGCAGATGATCGTGCGGCAGCAGGAGGAGCTGCGGCAGGTCAAGGAGCAGCTGCTGCTCGCGCGGCTCGGGATACTGCAGCCCTTGCCCGCGGTGAGTACCACCACAGACATGTTTACATTAACCGTGTCCCCGTGATGCGAGCTAGTGGCCGTGGCAGGAGCAGCTGCAGCAGAAGCACGAGGAGCTGCAGCAGATGATCGTGCGGCAGCAGGAGGAGCTGCGGCAGGTCAAGGAGCAGCTACTGCTCGCGCGGCTCGGGATACTGCAGCCCTTGCCCGCGGTGAGTACCACCACATACATGTTTACATTAACCGTGTCCCCGTGATGCGAGCTAGTGGCCGTGGCAGGAGCAGCTGCAGCAGAAGCACGAGGAGCTGCAGCAGATGATCGTGCGGCAGCAGGAGGAGCTGCGGCAGGTCAAGGAGCAGCTACTGCTCGCGCGGCTCGGGATACTGCAGCCCTTGCCCGCGGTGAGTACCACCACATACATGTTTACATTAACCGTGTCCCCGTCATGCGAGCTAGTGGCCGTGGCAGGAGCAGCTGCAGCAGAAGCACGAAGAGCTGCAGCAGATGATTGTGCGACATGTTTGCAGTATATTAACCCCCGACGCAAAAAGAGGGGCGTTATAACTTTGACGTGTCTGTCTGTCTGTGTGTGTGTGTGTGTCTGTCTGTGGCATCGTAGCTCCGAAACGAATAGACCGATTTGAATGCGGTTTTTTTATTCGAAAGCTGATGTGATCTACATGGTTCTTGGCTACGTGTCAACAAAATCGGTTCAGCCGTTTTTGCGATATTGAACTTTGAAATGAAAATGTCGTGGGTTTTTCAACTTTTCTAAGTTGTAGTTATCTATTTACTAGCGACCCGCCCCGGCTTCGCACGGGTGCAATGCTGATACTAAACATATAAACCTTCCTCTTAAATCTAGTAAAAAAAACCGCATCATCCGTTGCGTAGTTTTAAAGGTCTAAGCATACATAGGGAAATACAGACAGTGGGAAGCGACTTTGTTTTGCACAAAAGAAGAGCTTATAGTACAAAAGGCGAACTTAATGCTATTAAGCTCGCTCGCTTTGCTTTTTGCTTTATGCGATTTTTTTTTCATAATAGCGTTCGCATCGCAACTCAAGGTTACCTTTGTTGATTTCATTCAACACTATGAAGTTGCAGATGAATTTTATATAAGTCTTGTTAAAATATCTATTTGAATTGCAACAATGGCACAACAGGCACTTTATTTACAAAACTATAGTCTGTGAGAGCTTTCTTACAATTGTTTCGGATGACTATCTTTACACAATTCTTAAATCTTACATTGATATAATGATGAAGGTATCAATATAAATCCGCACATTTTGTATAACATTGGCGCAAGCACCGAGCGTTTGAGTGGCCGCGTCCGAGCGACAAGCTGTGGGAGTGGCGTTTGAGTGGCCGCGTCCGAGCGACAAGCTGTGGGAGTGGCGTTTGAGTGGCCGCGTCCGAGCGACAAGCTGTGGGAGTGGCGTTTGAGTGGCCGCGTCCGTGCGACAAGCTGTGGGAGTGGCGTTTGAGTGGCCGCGTCCGAGCGACAAGCTGTGGGAGTGGCGTTTGAGTAGCCGCGTCCGAGCAACAAGCTGTGGGAGTGGCGTTTGAGTGGCCGCGTCCGAGCGACAAGCTGTGGGAGTGGCGTTTTGTCGTTCGACTAGCGCTACACTCGTCTACAACTGCCGGTTACTAATCTAACTATTGTACCCACTAGTAGCCGCCACTGATGCGAACGTATACGGTGGGATAAACATTTTTTCACGCCACTGCTCGGAAATATGGCCAAAGATGGATTGAAATGAGAGTAGAAAGTAGTTCTTACTAGTAAAATTCAAAAACAGTCAAACAATGTAGATTTGCTAAGTAAAATGTAGTGTTTAGCGGCCTTTTTTACTTTCTACTCTGCTATTGGTCGATTATTTTTGAGTGGTTGGTCATTGTAATTGTGGTTGTTCAGTTTGAACAGCTCTTCGACCAATCACAGTGCGTCGAGCGGGAGGAGCGGCGCCGCCGCGTCGGCGAGCGGTGCCGCGCTTTTTTTGTTTTTTGATTAGTATTATAATCTTCAATTAGGAATTTAATTTTGATTTAAAATTATGATTATTTGCAATTTCCTCGCAGTAGACGTGAAAAGCACTATGTTGTTAAGCCTCGGCCGAAAGTGCAATAGCTGGACTCGTACTTTCGAGGGCCTCCGCTACGCGTCGGCCCTCGAACTAACTCGTCCATCTGTTGCTTACTTTCTAGCCTCTACAACAATGTACTATTGTACTTTTGAAACTGATGAAAATAAAACCATGAAAGTTGATTTCCTGATCATTTAATTTTTGTGATTAACATCTAATGCATTTTTTTTTCACATAACATCTTTGAGATGACCGCCATCTCGTCGCTGGCACTCCTGCAAACGACTACGCAGATTTTGAGAAACTCGCTGACACATGCTGCGAGGGATCTCGGTTGTCTCATCGCGGATGTTTTGCTTGAGTTTGGATATTGTCTTCGGTTTTTTAACTTAAAACTCGATTTTATAAATATCGCCGCACGAAAAAATCGGCGGGAGTGAGATCCGGGCTTCCTTCTGATTAGGCGGCGAACTGTTACATACAAATTGTTGCTTTTATAAAACTGTTTTACACAACATCTCGTTGTTGATCAGTAAAACGCTTCATTGCAAATAAAACTGCATAAAGTAATGTCAAATTTTCCTCCACTCAAAAACTATAGAATTTATTATTATACAAGATATTCAGTGTTGTCATTTACAAAAATGTATGGCCCACCCTATATTTGCATTCAACTACCGTTGGTTTTAGAGCGCTTTCACAAATAGGCGTTTTTGTCGCGCGACTGAAGCGCTGCACAGCGAATCCCTTCACATAACAGTGGCTGTAGCGCGGCTCAGTCGCGACGCCGTCGCCAGCGACCGCCGCGCTTCATAGTATCTGCCACCGCTAGCTCAGAGCGCTGCAGTCGCGCTGCAGCTGCGCTACTTAAATATGTATATATACGAGTCGCGCTACTGCAGCGCGACTTAGAAGCGCTACAGTCGCGCGACAAAAACGCCTATATCTGAAAGCGCTCGTAGACACGGTTCGACCAAGCCGCGCTTGCGATGGTTGTAATAAAGTATTACTACAGTGAAACATCCGTTTTATCTGTGGCCGTATGCTCGACAGTTGTAAATTTTTCCGATGGAACGTTTGGTAAATGTGAATAGGTAGTGTCGGGGATCCTAACACGGTGTTGGTGATACTGATGCATATAACGTTGCAGGTAACAAACCCATACCTGACTGCCGAAGCGCACGGCGCGCGCCTGCCGGGGGAGCTGGTGTACGAAGATTCGGACCGCGCGCTGGCCGTGGCCGGGTACCCCCCGCCGCCGCCCCACCCGCCGCAGTGACTCCGTACGCTCACCGACCAATAAACCTTGCCATATAGTATACGATAATACCTCAGCCACACTATGCTCCTCGAACTGTTCATCACATCATCACTCTGCCGCAGTGTGTGGCCAGAGAGGGCAACAGTGCGCAGTGTTGCCCTCTGGCCACACACTGCTCTACTCACTCGCTTACGAACGACGTTCCGCACTAGGTTAATTGGGAATGGATGAAAATTTTAGATGTGCCTGATATTTTTTTTGGTGATAGGAATAACCTTCAACACCAGAAAAAAGTTGCAGACTGCTGCGTCAATTATTTTTGATAAATATCAACAGCTTCCTCACTTACGTTTTGGGTTTAGGACGGCGAATGAGACAATTTCCTTGATCCGTCTCATGTTACAAAAAAATATTTTAAATATCTGACCCTGGCAATGATATTGTCATCAGGCACTTATACATTTTTCATCCATTCCCAATCGCCTTTATTGCCGCTCCTTTGACTCGTGCCCAAAAAACCGACGGCACACGGAGCGGTGGGCATGACTTGAAGCAGGGGCGGTTCACTCTGTGATTCCGTCGCGCCGCTACAAGTACATGCCGGCGGCCGCCAAATTGGCGGCCCATTAGTAGTTGCCGCGCGTTGGTACGAGAGGCTCGCACGGGTCGCAGCGCGTTGCATGCGATAGAAAGGGATGGCCACATTTAGGCACGTTTGGCGTACCTAAACAGGGAATTTGTTAACAGAGAACCTTCTGTACGTAGTACTATTACTTATTCTGTGCTTGAAGCAAGATTATGCCACTTGTCGAGTAAAGTTGCCACACAGTCTCTGCCTCCTTTCCTCGCTATTTCCCACGTCACTCGGCGAGTGTGTGGGAGCGGTATAAGGCACGAGTGCGAATGTGGGGAATGCACTCTGCTGTCCCGTCCCAAACCTCTACCGGGAAGAACTGATCACTGCTTCTATTTCTTTACCATAGAGAAGCCATAGTCCTCACTCGATGTCCAAGTCTTTCGTGAGAAACTTGACCAGTCCGTCGCTTGACGGTTTTATAGCGGTTTCGAAGATCATTATTGATCCGTGTTAATTCTTGGGACATACTCCTAATAGAGATGTTTTCTACAGCATGTGTGCCAATACCAATGAAAATGTATGTGATATTTGGATTTTTTTCTTTATAATGTTTTATAATAGGTACTATAGGAAAATTATAAAGAGTTATTTTTATATTCTAGTTTTTATAGCCATAGCTCACGTAGCTCATGTATATCATTTGATTCCCTTTATGAACATGGTATTAGATAAGTTATTTAAGGAAAATTAACTAGGTATTGCTATTTTAAACATGCCATAAAGCCGTTATATATTACTAATATTTTAAATCGGCACTGGTTACGAGGCGGTACAATGTATTTTTTTGTTTTGTTCATTCGCCACACCTATGAAATCTGCTATTCATTAACCGATTTAAAAAAAGGAGGTTCTCAATTCGGTTGTTTTTAGTTTTTGTATGTTTGTTACTTCAGAACTCCGTCATTTATGAACTGATTCGTAAAATTATTTTCTTAATTGAAAGTATATGCTTCCAGATCGGTCCCATTGTTTTCAAAACTCCAGTTGGATGATGGCAACCATGAGGAATTGAGGGAACTCCTCAAATATATTAGGCACGCGTGTAGTTTTTTCGGTATTTTCTATTATAAATTATAAATCGTGTATTTGCACCTGGTAATCATAAATTTGGTGAAGTGGAAGTGATGATGAAGACCACAGATGGCTTCAAACTATAAAAGTACGTCACATATTCTGATATAATTCCGTTGAAATAGCAAACAATGGAGTACCAAAGGTAATTCTGAGATCCTTGTGGAATCGACGGAAGTCCTCAAATATTATCGGCCCACAAACAGCGATTTGTTTTTTTTTGTCTAATGATTAAAGCATTTGCTCTCGGAATCAGTTCATGTGGTAAATTAGAAAATAAATGTGGAAATGTTCATGTGGCTTGGCGGAGTACTGAATTGAATTCGGAAAACTTTGTTTTTAAAGCAAATTAGTTAATTAAGCGACATGTGTTGTGTATACCTGTTTGTGCTCTAAGAACGTTATGCGGCTGTGTTTATATCCGCGACCCCGCCGGCGGCAGCCGCCCACAAGCGGCTCCTTCGCGGATGCCCGGGGGCCCTCCACGTGAGGCACGCCAGATGTTTTCTTTCTGTTCAGTAGCGGACCCCCCTGAGTCCGCTACGAGGAGATCATGGGTGCGGAAAATCCAGCACCCGGTGGCGGATCAGGTCTGTGGTTCCGCCACCTACCACGACTCGGCCGCAGAGGATAGGGAAAGCGGCGCACCGTAATGCCGGCATTCCTCTTCCTCTGCGGTCCCACCAATGCCGCTTCAGCGGAACGGCCCCGCCAAGTTCGCAGGGGGTAGGGAGAGTGGCGCACCGTTATACCAACACGCCTCTCCCCCTGCGATCCCACCTCGGCCGCAGAAGATAGCGCGTGAGTACTTCTTCTGCGGTCCCTCCCCAACGCATCCTAAGCGGGCTTAGGCAAGCCCGCTAGGAGCGCCCTCCTCGGGCCAGCCGGCAGCCCAAACAGGCCGGCCCTGGGTGCCTCTTAGCTTCGCCGTGGGTGACCAGTCCACGGTTACTAAGCCCCCCCGCCCCGACAAGGCGAGCACCCTCGGGGGGGGATAATTATGACGACCTATGTCAACAAACATAAACATTGTAAGGTCTGTTCATTTATTCAATCAATGGAGTAAAATGACAGGTAGAAATGTCAACCGTAACAAATAATGATACCGGCTTATTACAATCAGTGCGGTGCTACGATTACGGTTTCTGGTTTAAAGACTGTATCGTTTGTTATAAATACAAGAAAAAAATGCGACAACTTTTTTTTAAATTATTTATTGACATACTAAAATCAATCAACTATGTACAAAATAATATGGACAGCTCGAATAGTACCATAAAAAGCCCAAATTATTCATTTCTGGCCAGTTTTCTAATTTTTTGCCCCATGGTGTCACGTGGTGGACTTTGTCAAAAGTTCGAGCCACCTTATTCCAATCTGACCGAAACTGTTGCTCTGTATCGGCACTACGGGCTGTTTTACGTAGCTTAGCTTTCATTATAGCCCAGTAGTGTTCAATCGGGCGAAGCTCTGGACAATTCGGTGGATTTAACTCTTTGGCCACAAAATTTACATTATTGTCTTTATACCATTTTACTACCTTAGCCGCGTAATGGCAAGACGCTAAGTCAGGCCAAAATACAGTTTCGGAGTTGTGCTTTTTGATCATCGGCAATACTCGTTTCTGAAGGCACTCTTTCATATAAATAAATATTATAAATATTATGGGACAATCTTACACAAATCAACCTAGGCCCACGGTAAATAAAGGTAAGTAAATATCGGCATTCATCGACGAGGTAGTGAAAAAAGTAGTTGACTTCATTCCGCATTCACAAATGGCCTGCCACACCATGACTTTCTTGCCGAACTTCTCAACGCAAATGGATTTTTCAGCCTCTGTGATTTCTGTTCCCTCACGAATAGTGTAATACTGGGGGCCTGGCAAAGACTTGTAGTCCAGTTTTACATACGTTTCGTCGTCCATTATTACACAGCTGTGTTTTTTCGATAAAATCGAGTCATACTCGTATAACTTTCGGACTCGTGTCTTAACAGATGCTTTTTGTTTTTGACTTCTTTTCGGCTGTTTCTGTTTTTTTAATGTCTTTAAATTATTCCTTTTCTTTGCACGTTGTACCATCCCGATACTCGTACCAACTTTTTTCGCGACATCTCGGACAGATAGCTATCTATTAGATGCGAATAATTTTACTATCTTTTGGTCCAGTTTTGGATTGGACGGACCTGGTTTTTGGCCTGGCCGTTGTTGGTCCTCGAAGGTATAATCCTCCCCGTACTTACGGATAGCAGTTTGGACGGCTCCAACACCTTCCATTTGTGCGAGTTTTCGGTACGTAATACCTTTAACCGAACACCATTTGTCCACAATAGATTTTCGCTTTTGCGGTGTAAGACCCCTCATTTTTTTTATTGGAACAAGTTGAGCAAAAAAATAATAAAGATATCGGTTCTATGACAAATGTCAATTGTCTTGTATCAGAATATTTTTAAATGAATAGACAACTTATTCCTGCCAGAGCTAACTTGTATTTATAACAAACGATACTGTCTTAAATTCTCAATAATCGGTTATAAAATCATTAAAAAAGGGATAGTGATGCCATATATTTAGTCTTGTTGTATTCGATGTTAATAGGGCACTTTAGGCCGGAAGCACAGAGGCAGAATTCTGTAACTGAATTCCGATGAGATGAATTTCATCCGCGACGGAAAATAACGCAACGCAACAGGCTTACAATGTGGACACTTGGTCATGTTGTAGAAGGGATGGCTGAAAAGTTAATTGTGGAAGTAGGGTAACGATTCTGAAACAGGCTCAAGTTCTTCACAAGAACCAACCGATACGGAATAAATAAAATGATGCGTATCCCCTTTAAACTTTATTAGGACTTGTCTAAATACAGGTAGATAGATAGCCCCTAAAACTTTTCGGTAATTATCGGTTGTAGCACATCACTATTTAAGAGATGTAAAAAACACATGAAACGTCATTTTACTCCGTTGAATAAATGAACAGACTAGGTCGACTAGGAGTACCTTACATGTAATACATTTTTTTTTAAATCTAATTATCTATTTATAAAACAATGTTCTTATTCCTAATTTACTTGTTGGTTTATTTTGTTGCATTTGTTTTTTAAAAACATTATATTTTTGATCATGTTTCATAGTACCTATATGTTAGTTGATGGTTAGTTGTGGTGATTCATTTTTTATAGTGTATGATGTAGCGTGTACAGTCAACCATTTTGATTCATAGGCAACCCTGTCATTTTAACTGCTTCATAGCGACGCAATAATCCTTAGTAACTCGTATTGACATATAATTTACAACGGCAAGGTTCTATGATGGCCTAGGTTCAAATTGGTTGACCGTACATTGTTTTGTATTGAATGCTGTGGATATTACTATGCAATGGTATGGAAAAAAAAATATGTAAAAAGCAATAGGTAGCTATGCACAATAATACCACCCCGTAAATAAATTATTACTGTTAGGACATATTGTAAGCATAGACGACATATAAAATGTGCGAATTTGGGTAATTTCACTTTTCTTGTAAAGTAAGGCCCAGTTGAAAACGAAAAAAATGTAAACAAACAATGTATTGAATTTGACATTTAATATGTCAAATTCAATACATTGTTTGTTTACATTTTTTTCGTTTTCAACTGGGCCTTACTTTAATTCGCTGCCATGATGATGCTTCCAGTGTCACTTTTTTAAACGATCATTTATTAGAGTATAAAATCACTTAATTGTTTAATTGGCATAATAAACTGTGCTTGTTTATTATGCCAATACTACAAACATGGGATTGTTTGTAGTATGCATTATTTTTATATAAATCTTGTTACTTTATTCTCCTGGTTTAGGAAAAGGAAAGAAAAAGTGGATCAACTTATTCATTAACTAGATAGTGCCATTTTCGTATTATATTTAATTCTTAGATATAATTGAATTGTGTCTTGTCAACAAAATACTATAATATAAAATAATGACAATAAACTAAAGCCTAGTCAAAAAGTCCCCCTCGAGTCGTCCCTGGCACAACGGTACCCATGACACTAGCTGCGTTACCACGTTGAATGGCGACGGACAACTTTGAACCTTTGAACGCGGGCGTCAGATCCCCTCCCTAATTCGACGTCCGACTTCCCTAATGAAGCCAATAGCCTCCGACCCCCAGCAAGTCAACTGCAGGCAGTCAACTGTAAATATTTTTTGTCAGTTATCACTACTTATTGAGACTAGTCTAAATTTTCCGCAGGGCTGCGTTGTTTTATGACAGTGTTCCATGTCCGCCTTCCGAATCCATCACCAGGGAAGCTCTATGACTTACTGTACCTAATGGTCGCTGTACAGTCACCGGCATAAATATATGATTGAACAATTGCCGCAAAATATCTGATGACAACTCTATTCCTAGAGCCGTAAGAGCGTGTCAGATATTATTGCGGCCTTTGATTCATCATATATTGATGCCGGTGACTGTACACATTGGGCCAACGTCGGCGCATGAGCTATGTAAACGAATGACATCGAATTATAGCTTTCTCCCTAAACGCATAGCTGCATCCTGCTCACGCGCCAACGTTGGCCCAATGTGTACAGTCAAGGTCACAATATGTATATAACCAAAGTTGCAAAAATATGTATACAACAACCTTACTTCCGTAGTAATAAGGTCTGTATACATATTTCTGTAACTTTGTGGTGTATACATATTGGTGAACTTGACTGTACAGCGAACATAACCTTTTCATCCGAATTTACATCATCATCGCCCTCCTAGTTTTTTTTGTTTCTTTTTTTGTAGTTTCTTTTCTAGTTTCGTACCTAAATACACGCATATTTTCCAATCAATTCATCGCCGTATAATTTTCTCAAGTATACATTTAACTTGACCTCTTTAATGCTGATACCCTGAGACGAGTCAAACTAGATATTTTGTAATAAACATCTTCGAAATGCACGTGCAAGCTATGGCCATGTCATATGATATGTACAGTCGCTACGAGTATTTGCTGGGATGCATTCAAACAGCGATATTATAAAACGTATGTTATTTACGGGCATTTTAGTACGGTATGCGCTTTTATTAAACTTCACATCGCGTTATCATTATTAAAAACGGCCAAGTGCGAGTCGGACTCGCGCACGAAGGGTTCCGTACATAAAAACGGCAAAAAAATCATGCCTGTAGCCTAGTTGATAGTGACCCTGCCTACGAAGCCGGAGGTCCCGGGTTCGAATCCCGGTAAGGGCATTTATTTGTGTGATGAGCACAAATATTTGTTCCTGAGTCATGGATGTTTTCTATGTATTTAAGTATTTATTTATCTATATAAGTATGTTTATCATCGTCTAGTACCCATTGTACAAGCTTTGCTTAGTTTGGGACTAGGTCGATTTGTATAAGATTGTAAAAGAAAAAAAAAACGTTTATTCTGTTTTTTTAGTATTTGTTCATGGTTCATGAGATACAGCATGGTGACAGACGGACAGACAGACAGACGGACGGACAGCGGAGCATGGTTATTCAATTACAGCTTTACATACTTTACAATTTACAGAAATAGTAGGTATAATTGAGTTTATTTAATGTGAAACTGTCGTTGGAATTTGAATCTTGGACCTTGGACGGAAGAGTTGTTTTTTAATGGACTACTTTGATGGAATATGTTTGTTGTAATTTTTATTTTCGTAACTTGTGTGTACAAACAAATAAATTATTTATTTATGTATCTACATGTTAACTCAGCTGCGTACATCTCTGGTTTATATAAGGTGATGTCAAATATATAAAACGCACCCTCATACATCTCTGATCGACAGGTCTGCGCCCTTAGAAAGGTTTCAGAAACCAATCAATTACTATAATATATCATTGATTTGTACCTGGGCGTTATAGCGGGATTTCAAATTTTGTTTTTATTTTCATCATCGGCTAGACTTAATTCACGACATAATATCTCTTGTGGGACATTTTCAGCAGTAAAAATAAATTCTATTCACCTATAATAGAATTCAATTTAATATAAACGTGGCCAGTTATTGAACAGTGGCCAGTTACTGGCAATTTACCCTACCTAAATGTTTACCCATAAAAGGTATGACCAAGCGGACTGCTGAAAATGTCCCACAAGAGATATGATGTGTATTTTTTGGTAAATGTTGATGTTAATATGTACTTACAATGTGGGATCGGTTCCAGGAACGTTATTGGACCTAATCTTGGTACCTAATTAATATTACTAGTTTAATACCGTTCTTAGAACGGCCCCAGGTTAACCCTTCTTTGCATGATTTTTTATTTATTTTTGAAATAAATCACGATAATGTCAGTTGACCTCCACATTTCGGTAAAAATATAAAAAAAAAAATATGAGGTAAGTTTTACATGATATACATTCCCATCATTATGCAAACTCTGACCTTAAGCATATTACAAATACGTTCCATTTCAAGCTATACTGTTTTTGAAACATAAAAGTCTTAAAATAAATATGAATCTCCCGCAAAACTACCTTTAATTAACAGGACAATGTTATGATGGAAATTTCCATCACCATGCAAAGAAGGGTTAAGGAAGCATACAGGGTAATCCCAAAAACAAAGCAAGATTTTTCACGATGCGAGTGATATTGTCTGTAGTATATTTAGTGTGTACAATGTTAATTATGTAAGAAACAGTAATTTTAGAACGGTTAATAAACAAAATACTTAACCATTTCTTGAAGTTTCCTTTGATTTTCCTGGCATCTAGGTATTTATTATTTCGGTATCTTTATATTTCTCTAACAAACATAATTTAGCTAGGTACTTAAAAAAAGTTTAACCCGACTCCAATTCAGTAGGTACTTCGCCACACAACTTGGTGACAATGGGACCACTTCAGAAATAGTACCCTTTCAGAATTTCTTTTTTTGAAAATCGTTCCACAATAGACTTAGAAATCTATGAACATACATATAAAAAATGGTTGTCTATAAAGTCGGTTTACAGACGATAACTTTACGTGATACTGATTACGTAATAACTTATGACTTATGACTCATAAGAAAACATAGTGCTGCCATACAAACTTTGGACCCCCCACCAAAAATCCTTAGTGCACCAAACCAACTTAGTATGCCAAATTTGGAATCTCTAGAACTAGCGGTTTGGGCTGTGCGATGGTATTTCGTGCGCGCAGCCGGCGTTCCGAATGGGACAATGAGTCACACTTTTTAGTGCGTGCAGCCGGCGTTCATCGATTTATTAGACGTTATCACGTCAAAAAACATAGTGGAACATAGAGCCTCCTCCTTCCTTGTAGTCGGTTAAAAGTCGAATGAGATTCGAGTTGGATTCTGGATATGAAGCCGTCAGTCTTCGGTAAGAGCTCGCCATTATTCACCCATACGTCCGACGCCACTTGGTCGACATAGGATGATCCATGTCAGATCCACCATACCCCTAGCCATACCCCTGGGGGTAGGGTGGGACTAAACCATACCACCGTTAGTAGTGCTGGGATATGATGCAAAAATAGAAAAATAAATAGGTACCTAACAGATACAAATATTTAATTTATTAAACTGAAAAAACGAAAGCCGTTCTGGCAAAACCAGTTAGGTTCGTTAGGCATCTTCAGATGCCCGAAGGGCAAACAGACCAGAAATAGGAGCCCCGCTTCGCGGGCCATAGGGCTGCCAAAGCCATCTCACGCAATGAAAAATTTATTCATAATCATAACCGTGCGTTCCGCTCTACATTCAACTTCAAACTAAGCGGCATCGAAGATCATCGACCACCAGCTAGCCGCCGCCTCGCTATAAGCGCGACGTCACCTAGCTGCAGCCGCGCGGACACCTCGGTGGTACTGAGCCGCCGAGCGGTTACGTGGGCGACAACCTTAAGATTATCATTAAGAACAATCATATAAAACTTAATTATAACTTTATACTTTGTCACATGGGCTCAGGGACTGCATAACCGAAAAATACCGATATTCTATTTTAACGGTATGACGTCATTTTGGTTGTCAAATAGCGGTTTCGGTAGCGGAACCTTTATATTTTCCGGTACCGTAACCGCTTTTTATAGGTAACCGATATATCGAGTTTGGCCTGGCGTTGTTGCCAAACCGCCGGCAGCCGCACTGATGTTTTGTCATTTTGTCTTTAAATGTTTAGTAGCCAATGCTTCTTCTGTCAATGTTTGTAGTGCCAGCTCGCGTTTTTTTTCGGTTACCTTTATAATACCGTTATTTCAAAACGGTTACGGTACCGTTATGTTCGCGCGGCGCGCATAACCTTTACGACATAACGGTACCGTAATGGAATACCGGTATAACTGTAACCGAAATCAGTCCCTGCATGGGATGCTATATAGGTAACACCATAGGTACGTAATATTTGGAAAAACAAAACATGAAAGCACTACGGTGGTATGGTTCAATCCCACCCTACCCCCAGGGGTATGGCTAGGGGTATGGTGGGTCTGACATGGGATGATCGGTAAGTTCTTCGGTTTTCAAGCAGTTTACATTAGTGGTCATTCTTTTCTGTGGCTATGTGAATAACGGAAGTACGTATAGTTAGATTTATTGACTTTCCCCTAGTTAAACACTTTCAAACTTTCCTTTTTAAGTCAAATAAATATGAAAAAAAATAACTGAATTAGCCAGATCTAGAGCCCATTAACACACCAACCATTCGGTACTTGGTTTTTCAGCGATAGGTAATTCTTCATCACATTTCAATATTTCTTATTTTATTTGATACTTTTTATTTTATAATAATGTGATAGGTATTTAAAGAAAATAACTTACAAAGGTGATTGAATTACTAACTTAGTTAAGAAATTATTTTTTAGATTTAAAGAAAAATTACCTAGGTACTTAGATAAAAATTCGGGGGGGAATCGTGTACATAACTATATCCTAAATTTCAAACTGATAGCATAACCTACCTACTTAAGTACTTTAAGTATTTCCTGAGATATTTAACGTTGTGACAGACAGCGGACAGTCGCAGGTTTTTTACATTTTTGGTACGGACGGAACTCTAAAAGGAAGCAATGGTTCGCGATTGACTAGTCTACAGGAATAAATAAATATGAAGCTTCGGTGGCCTAGTGGTTCAAGCACGCGGCTGTAAAAAACAGCGGCCGTGGGTTTGAATCCCAGCCTGGCTCATACCAATGAGTTAATCGGAACATAGTTCATTTGATATTTACCGTTAGCTTTTTTGTGAAGGAAAACATAGCCTGCATAATATATCTGAGAAGAAACTCAAAGAATCCGCACTGTACTCCAGGCAAAATACGGTTTTGAAATACATTAATTTATAATAGCGTTTTTTTTGTTTATTTAATTACAAAACATTATTCTAAGATGCTTTAGACGACCGCTTTAGCCTAGTTGGTAGTGACGCTGCCTACGAAGCAAAAGGTCCTGGGTTCGAATCCCGGTAAGGGCATTTATTTGTGTGATGAGCACGAATATTTGTTCCTGAGTCATGGATGTTTTCTATGTATTTAAGTATTTATTTATCTATATATAAGTATGTTTATCTTCGTCTAGTACCCATAGTACAAGCTTTGCTTAGTTTGGGACTAGGTCGATTTGTGTAAGATTGTCCGCAAATATATTTATTCAAGAATCCAACAAACTTTCCATCCGGAAGTATTTATTTATATAGATTTAAATAAAGCATGAAATGTTTTTTTTTATAATTTATCGTGAATATTATAGAGCAAATGTAAATGAACCAAAATAAAGATAAAACCATTTATTTATATTTTTTCTGACTTTTCAGAAGCTAGTTGAGTTATAATTTTTTTGATGTCTGAAATTTTGTTGGATTTTGTCGCTAGGTAACTATTTCATCATCATCAACATTTAAGAGCTTGGCTCTTGTCGGTGGAGTATGCGCCAGTTCTCTCGGTCCTCGGCTAATTTCTTTAGGTCCCGGTAAGACAAGACATATAGGTACCTACGTAGGTAACTATTTAATTGATAATAAATCCATTACAAAGAAAAAATCTGCTATTATAAATTATTTCCAAATTTGACATTTTTTCCATACAAGTTGTCAGTTCATTGCCTGGACTACTGGGCCAGCGTGGGGACTACGGCCCGTTCCCTCTCATGAGAGGAGGCCTTGCGCCCAGCAGTGGGACACTGATGATGATGTTTAATAAATATTACCACTAACAAGAATAAGTTGTTTTAGTTATATTATTAGGTAGGTATGTACCTCACCGGATCCTGAACCTTGTGGTAGTGAGATGAGGTCAGCTAGGAAAAATAAGGTAAGTGTGTCGCCGTGTTTCGAAATCGTACGTACGCCGTCATTGGTTATTGGAAATTATTAATTAATAAATTATTATTATTATTGGTGATGGTGGTGTACAAATAAAACACAAACATTTCGGTTTATAAGCAAACCTAATTCATTTATTGGCATCGTCGGTGATGGTGGGACAGATATTTCCCAGCGACAAAGATACAAATAAAATACTTACAAAAATTAGGTTTATACCCTATAGTCATTATTAATACCTACCTATTTATTTCGATAATAAGACCATGCAACTAATTACAAATTTAATCTTAATATAACCTGGATCATCCAATATTTAAATGCAAATAATTAATTAATCGACGATGTCGTGTCTTGAGACTTTCAGAGACGCAACGAATACGAGTATCTAGCCACTATCCGCTATCCGGCCCCGATAATGTTTTAACGTGCTGGGTGAATTATGACACTCGATATGTGCGAAATAGTATTTTTCACAATCGTGTTATAATAGAGAGCTTTTTAGTCGAGTACCGTGTTTAGGCCACGAAGCTTGCTGAGTGGCCTAAGTAAGGTACGAGATTAAAAAGCTTGATTATAACACTATTAATTGTGAACAATACTTTTTGTACGAGTTCATTAAAATTAATTTTCTACGAGTCAACTGAACTAATTAAACAAACTCGATACTGTTGAAACGACGTGCAGCCTATCGCTCGTACGCTCGTTGATATCTTAAAAGACATGAACGAGCGTACGACATCAACGAGTAAACTCAATAATCAAAGCGATTCTATTGGTCCAATTCATTACAGTTCGGTAAAGCAGCCACGTGATTGGTCGAATTTATTTTCGTTCTATTTTCAAATTTTTTTCGGTTGTCTGGAGCGTATCGAAACAGTTATTTCGATTGTTTCGACAGTAACATGGACTACAACAATGAAAAGAGTGACGTTGCAGTATTCTCTATGAAATCATAATACACAGATTTTAATCGACGAGTACTCAAATGTGTTTTCTTAATATTTGGCGTGTTTTATACCAAGGGTGAATAAATAAAAACCGTGTGCTGGGGGCCGATTTTTGACTTTCGAGCGCTCGAAAATTAAATAAAACGAAATACGTATTATAGTGTCAACATTGCAGGCACTTAGTTACTTACTACCGATATAATTGAATACGAGTGGTCAATACCACTCGTTTTTCAATTGCCAATCGCTGTTTCAAAATAGCATTTCATATTTTTTTACAGTTTTCGAGTGAAAGAGTCGAGCTCTCGAAAGTCAATCGGTTCTCTGCTGGCCATAGCCTCAAACAATGCCCTACTGACGATCTTATGGTCGCTTTTCTACACTCGTTAACATTAACACTCATACTTACATTACAAAATAAAAACGGAGCAGAGAGCTGATGACCACTCACAGCGTAAACAGTAGGTACGTAAGTACCTACCGCAATTCAACGCGCACTACGTGTGAACTTATAGCCTAAGCAAGATTGTTACGGTTTTTAAGGTTCCGTACAAAAAAGGTAAAAATGGAACCCTTATGGTGCGACTCTGTCCGTCTGTCACAACGTTAAATATCTCGGGAACTACTCAAGCTATCAATTTGAAATTTGGAACAACTGTTAAGAAGGTGTACTTTGAACTGGTAAGACACATGCACCTATGGAAAATGAAAAACTTTAATATACATTTTTATTTTCTGTGTAAATGACGAATATGAGAGGGGTTAAAAATTCAAAGTCTAGTAAATAGAGCAAGTGGGGTATCATAATATGAAAGGGCTTGAGTTGCACTTTCTAAAACCGTTTTTATTTATTTTCTACATCATTGACTTACTATTACTACGTATAGACTGGCAACCCAGAACATTTTTCCTGATGTCTTTCAATCAAGCAGCCATCTTGGAAACTCAAAGAGTATGTGAACGTGCAGTAGATGCGACAATTTTCTGAGTTAGCATTCAGATATAGCCATAGCGTGATTTAAATCTACTTATTCATTTAATCACCAACATTTGGTATTTGTAATTTTTTATACTGGATAAATCTTTATACTTCCCGAGGATGCACTGTGTTGTCTATGTTGAAGCAATTGGAAATTAAAATGAGTGGCGGCTAATTATTATTAATCTTCTAAATTGCCAATGGGTTCATATTCGGAGACTATACTCGCTTTGCGGACATTATTTATGTAAGAGAATTGGCCTAGGATTTAAATGAGTGGAACTTAAAATCTAAATAGCAACTGAACGTTTTAAATTCATAGAAAATACCCCCCTCTTATCTCCGAAGTTTACCATTTTTAATCAAAATTCATTTCTTAATTTGTAATTTACCTACCTACTTACTTTTGTTTGAAATTTTATGTCTTCAAATTCCTGAGATTATCTTTAAAGCCCCTTCTTTCAAATAAAAAATATAATCGAAATCGGTACGCGTGATAAAAAAACATCGCTGATAAACAAACATACTAGGTTGTAAGTTGTTAGTACCAAAATGCAGAAGGCGCTCTGCAACGGTTACTTCTACAATGAGCTGTTTAAGATTGTTCAAGAATGAATGGTGCATGGGATGACGGGATGGTGTATGAAAGTTTGTACGGAACCCTCGGTGCACGAGTCAGACTCGTATTTGACCAGTTTTTTTGGAAATAATTCCATATCAGGCTAATTATTTGTATACGGCTTCTATATGTTATTTTAAAAGCTTTTACTATTGAAATCACTAAGGAAAAAAAATGAACCCGCAAGCGAAAATGCTATCAGTATATTTATAATGAAAACATGTTTGAGTACACAAATTTGGAGACTTACCTACTACCTGAATCCAAAAATATATGCGTCAGGAAATAACAGCATTTTAATGAAATATTTACGACCTTGAGATAATATTGAATTTCATCTGGCCTATAGAAAGGTTTATTCATAACAGAAATATAATTGGATTATTCGCGTATCCCAAAGAACGTATATACACGATGGGTAGGAGTATACCGACAGATTTTAACCATGGATTCCCGAGGTCATTAGGAGCATAAAATATTAAATAAACCCCAGTCAAATCTGGCGTAGTTTTGAAGATATTATCAATTTTAATGTAAACTATTTATTGTGATTACTAAAGTGCATTAAGCTCTTTTTATTGCGACGTTGCCACCGATGTTGCCAAGTTTCGCGTCGCTATTCACAGACTTCAAAGTGACAGCTACCACTCACTAAATTCATGCTTTTTTGGAAAAATAATCTTTACCATTTTATTAAAAGGGATCATTTCCATGGAGAAGCGATAGTTATTCAGTTTTTATTTACAAAAACCGACATTACTAGTTTTTTTTTCTTTTTTTTTCTTGCTGAATTTGACTTGAGTTCATTTTACATTTTTTACTCCTAATAGCCTCAGGAATCCATGGTTAAAATCTGTCGGTATACTGCTACCCACCCTGTATATATAGGAGTCATATAGGAGTACTTAGTCAATTATAAAGTAAAGAAAGTTTATACCATTCTCGCCTGATTTTTACGGAATTTATAAGGATTACTTTTAATTATTTTTTTACCATTGCGGTATTAATTAGGTGGATTATTAATGAATATTATCTCCATCTCCACTTATAATAAATCTCTAAATTAAAAAAAGAATCAGCCAGTTTGAAACTAAGCTTTGCGTGGTACGAATGTTCTCAGCATCCCATGAACGGAAAAATATGAAACATTTTATATAGGTACATTATTATTCTAGCTGCAACGTAGGATAGTTTTTATCCGACTGCGACAATTAATTAATTTTCCGAAATATACGACTTCATTTAATTTTTCATTTATTTTTATTAAAATCAAACGTTGCTCCAACTGTCAGCTATAAGAAACGTCAAATTTTCGTCAAAATGGCGGAATTGCTTTGCCTTTCACTTATTAATAATTTAAATCCAGTCTACGATAGACCTTTACGATACACATGCCAAAAGTTAAACCATAAAAAAATATTCGATTGTGATATGAGAACTTATATGCGCAAATGTCGCATTATGGCGTAATTTCAAAAAATGTATTAACAAATTTGAACAATATAATTAACACGAATTTGTTTTTTTTGAATGGCAATGGCACGCGTTCTTTGCCCTATCTCACTGGCCACCACCACTGCCAAGGTACTCGACAGTATGCTCAACTCAATACTTGAAAAGCGGCTCAACCTCCATGAAACCCAGTTTGGTTTTCGGGCAGGTTTATCGACAGAAAGTGCAATTTTATGTTTGAAGTATACTGTCGGGTATTATACGGCCAGAAAGACGCCCATCTATGCCTGCTTCCTGGATCTCTCTAAGGCGTTTGACCGGGTTGATTATAATATACTTTGGGGTAAACTGCGTGAGGCTGGTATTCAACTGGATTGCGTTAATATCCTTCAGTACTGGTATCGAAATCAGTGGAACCATGTGAGATGGGCTGATGCTCTGTCTGAAGGTTACAGGCTGGAATGTGGGGTGCGTCAGGGTGGCTTAACATCTCCCCTGCTGTTCAACTGGTACGTGAATGACCTGATGAAGGGACTCAGCAGCATGCATGCGGGATGTCATGTTGAAGATACCTGTCTCAACAATATAAGTTATGCCGATGACATGGTGCTGCTGAGCCCTTCCATAGGAGCTCTCAGACAGCTGGTTGGAAGATGTGAAGCTTATGCTAAGCAGCATGGATTAGTGTACAACTCCGCAAAGAGTGAAGTAATGGTTTTCAAGGCGGGCAAAATCAAGCCTTATTTTGTGCCCCCCGTCACTCTTGGTGGAGTTGTACTTAAAGTTGTACAAAGTTTTAAGTATCTTGGTCACATTATTGCTGAAGACCTGAGTGATGACCAGGATATAGAAAGGGAGCGTAGGGCGTTATCAGTCAGAGGTAACATGCTTGCCCGCAGGTTCGCTAGGTGTTCCGCAGAGGTAAAGATTGCACTTTTTAAAGCCTTCTGCCAATCTTTCTACGCTGGCGGACTGTGGGTTAAGTACACAAAGCGAGCTTATAGCGCCCTACGCGTTACGTATAATAATATTTTCAGGATGCTGTTAGGAATGCCCAAATGGTGTAGTGCCTCGGGGATGTTCGCAGAGGCACGCACAAATGACTTCCATGCGATTATGCGAAATAAAATTTCATCCCTGATGGCTCGAGTGAGGAAAAGTACCAACAGCATCCTGAAAATGATGGCTGGTAGGTTTGACTGTCCAATACTTCTGTATTGGATTGGGCAGGTCAAATCTACCTTGCAATATAGTAAGTAAGTGTATGTTCTGTGTTCTGTGTATGTCAGTTTATGTTGTATGTTAAATTGTATGTAAGCTTTGTAATCTAACCTTATAATTAAAATGTAACTAACACCTCTTATATGGGTCGGTGAAGACCTGAAATAAAATATATTCATTCATTCATTCATTCATTTGCGCAATCTGCCAAAGTGCCTACGGCGCTACCACGAAAACCGACACTCGAAGTTCGTATAACTGCATCCCTGTCACTCGAGTATTGTTAGTGCGATAGAGAAAGAGATACCCGAATATTTTCGAATTCCGAAGTTCGTGGTTATAGATCAGGAATCGAAACTACACCCCGTAAGCCACGTCCGCTGCGCCATGTTTTCGTGGTTTTTAAACGTCAAACATGTTTTGCCAATCAAAACAAAAACCCTTTTTGTTTGCCGAACCTGACTGAAAACATGTTAGATGTTTAAAAACATGGAAAACATTGGTGCAGCGGACCCGGCTGTAGGTAGACACTAAATAAAATAATCATAATGTATTTTTCTCGAAAAAAGGATAATAGAGAAAAAATCAACGCAAGAGGTTAGGTATATGTATAGGTAATCACTAAGTTCCAAAGTTTTATGTTCTGTCCCTTTTTCACAAAACGCACCTTCAAATGAAACGATTGTTTTTTACTATGACGCTCGAGGATCTTGACGTCACAGTCCCCGATCGTTTTCTCACTCTAACAAGCGACATTAAAACGGTTTTGAGATATTTGAATGGGATTTTCGTCATCTTCTATTTATCTATACCTACATATAAATGCCCTGACTGACTCACCCACTCACTCATCAACGCACAGCCGAAACTACTGGGGCTAGAGAGTTGAAATTTACACCAGAACTACCTTTTACAAAGTAGGCAACGGATACGAAGAGATTTTTGGAAATTCTACCCCTAAAGGCGTCAAATAGGGGTGCAAAGTTTGTATGGGGGAAACTTTATTTTTATTAGCTAGAGACTTAAAATTTTGTATAAATATTACTTATTAGAATACGAATAAAATACTTTCAACGTTTAGGAAAATTCTGCCCCTAAGGGGGTAAACAAGGGGTGCAAATTTTGTATGGGGGAAACTTTATTATTTTAGCAAGAGACTCAATACGTTGTAGAAAGCTTACTTAGAATACAAATAAAGTACTGCCAGCGTTTTGGAAAATTCAGCCTCTTAGGGGGTTAAAAAGGGTTGCAAAGTTTGTATGAGCGAAACTTCTTTTTGAGATAGAAGCTTAAAAGTTTGTAGAAAGATTACTTATTACAATACAAATAAAAAAAAACAGCGTTTTAGAAAATTCCACCCCTAAGGGTATGAAAAAGGGGTACAATGTTGGTAAAGGGGATTTTTTTGAGCTAGAATCTCAAACCTTTTTAAAAAGATCGCAAGCGACAAACCTTTGCTGAAAGATTACTTATCACAATACAAATAAAGAACTTTCAGCGTTTTGGAAAATTCCACCCCTAAGGGTGATTAAAACAGGTGAAAATTTGTATGGAGGAAACCTTTTTTTTTGAGCTTGAGTCTTGAAATTGTGTAGAAAGATTATTTATTAGAATACAAATATATAGGTAAATTACTTTCAGTGGTTTGAAAATTTCCACCCGCTAAGAGGGGGATAAAGAGGTGCAATGTTTGTGTAGGAAACATTTTTTTTAGGTAGAAACTTAAAACTCTGTAGAAAGATTGAGTACCTACTTATTAAAATACAAAAAAATACCTACTGCCAGCGTTTTGGAAAATTTCACCGTTAAGGGGTTAAAAAGGGGTGCAAGGTTCGTATGGGAAACACTTTTTTTTAGCTAGAGACTATACTCTGTACGTTTAGGTATTTAAAAAAATGTAAACAAAAAACACCACGTGACTTGGTCTTTCAGCCAATAAGGTAATACCATAGATACAAAAAGTTGCTATGATTGGTTGAATGACCACGTCACGTGGTGTTTTTTGTTTACATTTTTTTAAATACCTAAACGTACAGAGTATAGATAGATTGTAGAAAAAATACTTACCTATTACAATAAAAAAACCGAGTGTTTTATTTTTAATTTTTCCCTGAAAAGCGTTCAAAGTTTGTATGGAGAGCACGAAAATTTTAAAGTATGATATTTGTAACTGCGATCTTAGCCTGTTTAGACTACAAAACTTATTTTAGCGTTTTTTTAATTCATCGCCTAAGAAGGTTAAAAGGGGGTCCGAACTTTGTATAGAGAGCAAGACATTTTTAAAGTAAGAAATTTGTAACTACGGTTTCAGACTGTTTACTATGAGGGTTCAGAGAGGGTTCTTAGTTTGTATAGAGAGCAAGAGATTTTGAAAGTAAGAGATTTGTAACTTCGGTTTTAGATTGTTTTCTAAAAGTCTAGGTAGAAAATTAATTTCAATGTTTTTTTTTTAATTCATTCCTTCAACAAACATTTAGACGATAACATGTTATACGCGGACGAAGTCGCGGGCAACAGCTAGTTAATGAATATATAGTCAAATTACCCAACCCATTTTTTGGTGTGAAAATATATATGGCTGATAAGTATAGATATATTGTTGTGTTTTCATAGAGCGAAACCGTATATTTCTCAGGCTATTAGCGCATTTTTCCGACCGAGGCTCCGTCGGATAACCGGTATCCGGCCGATCCACTATTCGTTGCATCGAGTTTATTCCCGTACGAAATAACACAGTTTCTAAGAACTCTGTGTCTGTGTGACACAAGGCAGTGCAGATTCTGCTTTGAAGCAGAGGAGACGCCTACATACATCCTAACCGATTGCCCTTGCCTCATGCGCAGTCGTAACTCCTTCCTGGGCAAACACATCATGTGCCCGGAGGAGATCAAATTTCTTGAGTTCAACAAAATCCTGCAATTCTTCGAGTTTGCAGGGCTTGACCAAGAATTGTAGTAAGTGGCGATCACAATAGATAAGCGATGGTCGCAGTGATATAAGGGCTTTGACAGCCCGAAAGCCACTACCAGAATAAGAATAAGAAGAATAAGAACCAATAGACCCGAGAACTCTAGGACGCGTGGCGTAAATGTCTGGGGTGTCTAAAGGTTTTAGGAGATATACCTAAATATATTTTTAATTTATAGGTATATTTGTAATTTATTTTACATTTGTAAAAGATTTAAAATCTTGTTGTAATATTTTACTCTATCCTTGATTCTGATATATCTACTAATATACGATGAATATAAATATGCATAGAACGTAGAATTACGAAACCGTTGAAAAGTGGCTGCCAATTTGAACTTTTTGGTATATGCTCCTGTTTAGTTTTAACTTTAAGAGCTCTTGAAGAGTTCTTTTTTTACGTTAACTTAGAAGTTTGTTTTTTTAACACCTTCAAGGGACTGTAGACCTGAAAATGAGTATATGGTTTTAATTTCAACTCGCTACGTCCACGCGTTCCCGAGATAAAGACAAGACAGAGGGACAAAAAAAGTGATCCTATAAGGGTTCCGTTTTTTCCTTTTGAGGTACGGAACCCTAAAAAAGTGACAGTTATTATGACCTGTATTTTTTGTTGAAAAGTGCCTACTTTGCCGATATTTTGCCATTACCGATTGACTTTGACCTGTGCAGAGCGTGACCTTATTGAACTTGTAGACTGTACGTTAGTAAAAGGCTGTGGTAGAACGTTGTTTGCGAGTCAACAATATTGTTTAGTTGAGGGGAACATGTTGTCCTTTGCACATGCGCCAGTACTGGCCCTGCAGACCCACCAGTTCCGCATGTGTTCCCTTCTCCACGATTTTACCTGTGCAAAAATAAAACAAACATATGAATTTCGTACCTCCATGAAACACTGTAAGTTTAGGTATACCTACGCGGGCGCCTTTTTAGTAAATGAAAATGAAAAAAAGTTTGTATAGGTTATAAAAGAAAATTAACAGATAGCAAAGGTTGGAGCCGCCTATTGAGCAAGTAATTCTGCTTGTGTCAGGAGACACCGCTCTTCCAAAAAACAATAAGTGGTACATAACATAACCCATAATTAATACTTTTCAGCCTTAGGGGCGACATGCATCACTTTCAACCCGCTATTTAGATAAACAATTACCCACTTTCAGAGTATGAGAGATGAAATATTTATTTTATTTTGTATTGGCTGTTTAGAGATTTCATCTAAGCCTCGCTTTAACACCAGCGCGCGGACTGCGCGAACTTCACGAAAAAAAATAGTTGCGCCATTAGGCCTCTCACAGACTGGCGCGGCCTGGCCGCGGCGGACAATAGAAAACTTGTCATTAGCTGTCTTTACTATGGGCTGCCACCGCAAGCCGCGCCAGTGTGATGCAGGATTTATAGGTTATTTCACAAATATGTGTAAACAAGGTTGATGCGTGTTTGGTTATTATTAAAAATGTTGACTCGTGGTGAATAGAAAAGTGATAAATAGAATTGAAGCCACTGGAAATTCTTGGAGATGTACAATTATGTGAGTAAAAACCTGTTTTCATCAATAACTAATGGAAATAACTTAGGAGCCTGTAACATTTTCATTTTATGAAATAGTATTTTTCATAATCGTGTTATAATAGAGAGCTTTTTAGTCGAGTACCGTGTTTAGGCCACGAAGCTTGCTGAGTGGCCTTAGTAAGGTACGAGATTAAAAAGCTTGATTATAACACTATTGTGAACAATACTTTTTGTACGAGTTCATTAAAATTGAATTTCTACGAGTCAACTGAACTAATTAAACAAACTCGATACTGTTGAAACGAAGTGCAGCCTATCGCTCGTACGCTCGTTGATATCTTAAAAGACATCAACGATCGTACGACATCAACGAGTAAACTCAATAATCAAAGCGATTTTATTGGTCCAAATACTGTGATAGTTCGGTAAAGCAGCCACGTGATTGGTTGAATTTATTTTAGTTCTATTTTCAATTTTTTTTCGGTTGTCTAGAGCGTATCGAAACAGTTATTTCGGTTGTTTCGGAAGTAACAGACTATTCAACGATGAAAAGAGTGACGTTGCAGTATTCTCTATTAAATCTTAATACACATATTTTAATCGGCGAGTACAAAAAGGATTTTTTCCTCGCAAATGTGTTGAAAAACGTCGTATGAAACGCGTGAGCTTTGCTCATTAGATACATCTGATATTTTGTGTACAGGTAGGAGGCTGGTTATATAAATTGTAATTTGTCAAAACGATATGACTTAATACTGGATAACATAAATTAGTATTAAACTATTTAGCGGTATAAATAGTCAAATGCAACTATAACCGGTAAAATATTATTTTAAACCATTAACGGTCCCCGATTCAGTATTCTTTGATCTGTGGCGATACTAATAATAAACAGGTGTAATGTCTGTGAAATTTAAGTTTGTATGTTGGGGATAATCTCAGAAACTATACCCATCCTATTCTAAAAACCCTTTCTTCAGTAGGTTATATGTATGTATGTATGTAAGCATTTTATTGTACACAAAACAGGTTAAAACATAAACATGATATGTAAGATTAAAGTAGGTACAAAGGCGAACTTATCCCTATAAGGGATCTCGGGGGGAATATAAGGGATATGTAGAATGGACCTTCGGGATTAAGTATTGTGCTATATATTTTATACCGTCGCTCCGCCTAGATTCTTTGTATACGCGGCGGAGCCGCGCGGGTAGCTAGTGTTTTAACGATATTATTTTTTATAGCACCGACCTTTCTCAACAACACAGATGAGATTGGCGTCCTTGATGGTCGACAGCCGGTGGGCGATGGTGATGCACGTTCGTCCTTTGGCGGCCTTTTCCAACGCCTCCGAGACAGCCTGAAAGATGTAACATTTTAGTAATATACCCAAAATTCTAGTCTCTTTTTGGCAATATTTTTTCCCTCTCTGCCTTGTAGCTACAAGTAAATAATAAATGTTTATTTACTGCTTACCTACTTGCACCTCGCAAGTACCAACACGGTGAACGTTTATCCTATCCTATACTATTAAAAGAGCAATATTTGTATATATCTCCATCTCCACTTATAATAAATCTCTAAATTAAAAAAAGAATCAGCCAGTTTGAAACTAAGCTTTGCGCGGTTCGAATGTTCTCAGCATCCCATGAACGGAAAAATATGAAACATTTTATATAGGTACATTATTATTCTAGCTGCAACTTAGGATAGTTTTTATCCGACTGCGACAGTTAATTAATTTTCCGAAATATACGACTTCATTTAATTTTTCATTTATTATTATTGAAATCAAACGCTGCTCCAACTGTCAGCTATAAGAACCGTCAAATTTTCGTCAAAATGGCGGAATTGCTTTGCCTTTCACTTATTAATAATTTTAATCCCGTCTACGATAGACCTTTACGAGACAAATGCTAAAATATAAACCATAAAAAAATATTCGATTCTGATATGAGAACTTATATGCGCAAATGTCGTTTTATGTCGTAATTTCAATAAATGAAATCAACACATTTGAACAATATAATTAACACGAATTTGTTTTTTTTGAATGACAATGGCACGCGCTCGGCGCATTCAGCCAAAGTACCTGCGGCGCTACCACGAAAACCGATACTCAATGTTCATATATTTGCATCCCTGTCACTCGAGTATGGTTAGTGCGATAGAGATAGAGATACCCGAATATTTTCGAATTCCGAAGTTCGTGGTTATAGCACAGGAATCGAAAATATGGTAAATAATCATAATGTATTTTCTCGAATAAGAATTTAAAATAAATATGGTCAAATGGAGAAAAAAACAAAGCAAGAGGTTATGATTAAGTTATAAGAGTCCAAAGTTTTAAGAGGGGGTATGTTCTGTCCCTTTTCCGCAAAACGCACCTTCATATGAAACGATTGTTTTTTACTATGACGCTCGAGTATATTGACGTCACAGTCCCTCATCGTTTTCTCACTCTAACAAGCGACATTAAAACGGATGTAGCTTCATAATTTTTTGAGATATTTGAATGGGAGTTTCATTATCTTCAATCTATTTATACATAATAAATGCCTATGTCCTGACTGACTTATTCACTCAATCACTCACTCACTCACTCATCAATGCACAGCCGAAACTACTAATCTTAGAGAGTTGATTTTTGCATAGTATGTTGCTTTTATAACGTGGGCTAGGGATAAAAAGGGATTTTTGAAAATTCTACCCCTAAGGGGGTAAAATGGGGGTGCAAAGTTTGTATGGGAGAACCTTTTTTTTTTGAGCTATAGACTTAAACTTTGTAGAAAAATTAGTTATTAGAATACAAATGAAACACTTTCAGCGTTTTGGAAAATTCCACCCCTACGGGGGTAAAATAGGGGTGCAAGGTTTGTATGGGGGAAACATTTTTTTTTTAAATAGAGACTTAAAACTTTGTAGAAAGATCAGTCATTAGAATACAAATAAAGAACTTTCAGGGTTTTAGAAAATTCCACCCCTAAAGGGGTAAAATAGAGTGCAAAGTTTGTATGGGAAAAACTACTTTTTTTTAATAGAGACTTAAAACTTTGTAGAGAAATTATTCATTAGAATACAAATAAAGTACCTAGATTCAGTGTTTTAAAAAAATCTACCCCTAAGGGGGTAAAATAGGGGTGCAAATTTTGTATGGGGGAAACAATATTTTTTTTAAATAGAGACTTAAAACTTTGTAGAAAGATTAGTCATCAGAATACAAATTAAGTACTTTCAGCGTTTTAGAAAATTCTACCCCTAAAAATAGGGGGCTAAAATAGGGGTGCAAAGTTTGTATGTGGGAAACTATTTTTTTTAGCTAGAGTCCTAAAACTTTGTAGAAAGATTATTTAAATACAAAGAAAGTACTTTCAGCGTTTTGGAAAATTTCACCCCTAAGGGGGTAAAATAGGGTGCAAAGTTTGTATGGGAAAAACATATTTTTTTTTAATAGAGACTTAAAATTTTGACGAAAAATTACTTATTAGAACATGAAAAATACTACATTCGGCGTTTTACAAAAATCATTCCCTAAGGGGGTTAAAAAAGGGTGCAAGGTTTGTATGGGGAACACTTTTTCTGAGCTAGACACTTAAAACTTTGTAGAAAGATTACTTATAAAAATACAAAAAAAAAGACTTTCAGCGTTTTGAAAAAATCTATCCCTAAGGGGGATAAAAAGGGGTGCAAAGTTTTTATCAGGGAAAGTTTATGTTTTTGAGTTAGAGACTTGAAACTTTGTAGAAAGATTACTTAATAAAATACAAAAAAAGATCAAAAATCGTTTTAGAAAATTCCACCCCTAATAGGGTTAAAAAGGAGAGCAAGCTTTGCATGGGCAACACTTTTTTTTGAGTTAGACTTAAAACTTTGCAAAAAGATTACTTATTAGAATACTAAAAAAGAACTTTCAGCGTTTTAGAAAACTCCATCCCTAAGGGGATCCTTAAGATCCTTAAAAAGGGTAGCCAGTGTTGTGTGGGAAAAACTTATTTTTTTACTAGACTTAAAACTATTCAAAATGTTACTTATTAAAATTAATAATAAAGTACTTTCAGAGTTTTAGAAAATTTAAGAAAGCTTTGTATGGGCTACACTTTTTTTGAGCTAGAGACTTAAAAGTTTACGAAAAAAGTTTTTTCAGCGATTAGAAAAATTCAACCTCTAAGGGGGTTTAAAAGGGGGTTCAAATTTTAAATGGCGAGCAATAAAATTTTAAAGTGTGAGTAAGAGATTTTTAACTTCGGTCTTATTCTGTACGTTAAAAGACTACAAAACTGATTTCAGAGTTTTTCCAAATTCATCCCCTAAGAGTGTTAAAATTGGTTCAAAGTTTGAGTATTTCAAGGCATTTTTAAAGTATGAGATTTTTAACTTTGGTTTTAGACTGTTTGTTCACAAACTAGAAAATGAACATCAACTTTTTTTTTAATTATCCCCTAAAAGAGGGTTCAAATTTTGTATTGAGAGAAATCATTTTCTAAGACGATAAAAAGTTCTACGCGGACGAAGTCGCGGGCAACAGCTAGTATATATATATATGTATGTATGTATATATATATATATATATTTGCAATCACGTTCTCGGAAACGGCTCTAACGATTTCGGTGCAATTTGGAAAATTGGTGGTTACGGGGGCGAAAAATCGATCTAGATGACCAGGTCTCATGTCCGGGAAAATTCGTTTTCTCCGTATTTTCACCATTTTAATCCGAGCAGAGCTCGGTCGCCCAGGGACTTAGATCTAATTTGCGAAACAAACCTTAAGGTAAAAAATTACCGTGGCTCGCTGCGTTGATATTTGTAAGAATCATAAAATGCATGTATTAAGTGGGTAGATTCATATCTGCCTCGCCCCGGCTCGTGCCGTAGCCTGACAGTTACCCATTAGCTGTTGGCATCTAGCGCGGAGGTGGCCTCGTCGAGCAGCAACAGGCGGTGGCCGGCAGCTGCGGGCCCTCGACCCGGCTCATGCCGTAGCCCTGACAGTTACCCGTTCGCTGTTGGCATCTAGCGCGGAGGTGGCCTCGTCGAGCAGCAACAGACGGTGGCCGGCAGCTGCGGGCCCTCGACCCGGCTCATGCCGTAACCCTGACAGTTACCCGTTCGCTGTTGGCATCTAGCGCGGAGGTGGCCTCGTCGAGCAGCAACAGACGGTGGCCGGCAGCTGCGGGCCCTCGACCCGGCTCATGCCGTAACCCTGACAGTTACCCGTTCGCTGTTGGCATCGAGCGCGGAGGTGGCCTCGTCGAGCAGCAGTAGGCGCGGGGAGCGGATGAGCGCGCGCGCGATGCACACGCGCTGCTTCTGCCCACCCGACAGCTGCGCGCCGTTCGAACCCAGATTCGTATCATAGCCCTGACAAAATAATGCGATTTTAATGTACCTAGCCTTTATCAGGCACACTCTGTTTGCGTTTTGGCGTGTATCGCGACCTATTTACTTAGGTCGGTTTGCTGCTGCTTTCGTTCTCATGTGTTTTGACTTAATTTTACTACGTTTTTGTAAATGATTATTATTTGAGTAGTCACTTTTCATAATGTGTCCGTCTCATAGATCAGTTAAGTTAAGCAGATACGTATTTAGTACATACCTACGTTAACTATGTATTATATTTAGGTATTACATGTATTATAGGTAGGTACTGTTCTGTGACGTATGTAAGTTATCCACCTGCAAGTTCTATCTCAGACATAACCAACATTTAAAACAGACAAAGTTACATTAGCTCTGTTTCGTTTGATTTTGGAGCTAATATGCCTAATTCAAATTAATATTAATATAATCCATAATGTCAACAAAAATAGTGTTAGTAGAGTAAGACTGGAAAGCACAGGTAAAGAAATACCAATAAGGGAGGGAGTAAGGCAAGGAGATCCCTTATCTCCAAAACTATTCATAGCAGTGCCTTCTAATCTTCAAAGAAATCAGCTGGGATGATCAAGGATTCTGGATATCTGGCAAATATCTGAGTCACCTGAGGTTTGCAGATGACATCGTTATTTTTGCAGAATCAGCCAAGAAGCTTGAACAAATGATGCAAACCCTGGCAAGCAAGAGCAAGCGAGTCGGCATATTTATGAATACGAACAAAACCAAAGTAATGACTTAATGCTCACGCTCACCCAATAACAAATTGATGGTAACCAAGTTGAATATGTAACAAGCTATGTCTATCTTGGGAAACAAGTGTCATTCAGTTTAAAAAGCAATGAAGAAGAAGTAGACCGAAGGATAAACTGCACATGGAGAAAATACTGGACCCAGAAAGAAATACTCAAAGGAACATAACTCCCGAAACTAAAAAAGGTTATTATGGACACATGTATCTTATCTAGCCTGACATATGGTTGCCAAACATGGACTTTCACTAATAAAATAAAAAATAAAATTACTTCATGCCAACATGCTATGGACATGAGCATGTCAAAGCTCAGGAGAATTTACAAAGTCAGAAATTAATAGTAAATAAGGAAGAGAACAATGATTGTGGACGCCCTAAAACAATCTCTACGCCTAAATGCCAGTGGTCTGGACATATATCCAGACTAAAAGACAAAAGATGGACCACACAAACTACAAAATGGATAGGACCAGAAGGAAAAAGAACAAGGGGAAGACCATACAAACGGTGGGCCGATGACATCACCAAAATAGCTGGTAAAAGATGGATGGAGAAAGCTAGAGGTAGAGAGATATGAAAGGGAATAGAGGAGGCTTTTACCCAATCGGGATAAGTATAGAAAATACAAAGTAACAACTTTCTTTTATTTATAATATGAATAAAACTAAATTCAATTAAACTAATTGTACTTGCTTATTTACAAACTAATACCACATTTGAAATGTAAAAACTTGTTCTATACTGAGTAAATAAAGCTTTAATAATGATAATGCCTAATTCAAAACTATCGTCTGAAATTCCAAATTCAGTTATATTATTTTGGACTTATGGTCTCAGGAGTTTAAAGCCCATGCATTTGTAATGTTAACCACTAACCCTGTTTACATACATACCTTGGGCAGTGAAATGATGAAACTGTGAATATTAGCAGCTTTCGCAGCGGCCACGATTTCCATGGTCGTGACCTTCCTACTGTTGTCTCCGTAGGCGATGTTCTCCCCCAGCGAGCGGTCGAAGAGCACTGGCTCCTGCTGCACCACTCCCAGTTGCTTCCGAAGTTGGGGCAACGTCAACTGGCTGCGCATGTCTCGGCCATCTAATTCCTGTCAACCACCAAAACCATTTCATGTAAAGTAATTCTAAGTACCAAGACTAGTTCTCAATTTTATTATTACTTCCAGGCCCCGTAGCATGGATCACGCGATACGTGATAGGATAAGCGCGTCGTCTCATTCTATCGAACGGTGTCAGCCAGGGACGGCATCTCTATCCTATCACTTATCGCGTGATAAGGCCATCCTTATCAAGGCAGCTTTGTCCTGAGAATATGGGCTGAAGGGTTCTCTAGTACTTATTACCCAGACTGATACTGTGAGGGTTATAAAATATGCCAAAACGCTTCGAGAAAAGGGAAGTAGTGCCACAACCATCTAGATAAAATGTGGCCCTCTCGAGTATATAAGGTATGCATGTTAACATACTGGATCAACACCACTTACCATCAGGATGGTCACCAGACGGTCAATTGTTTAGCTATTGTCTTAAAAATTTAGGCAGTCATCTATTTAAGTCCCATAATACGGACCTGAAGAAAGTATCTGTGGGCGACATAATGAGATTTGTAAAGAAAGTAGCGCCTGCGGGCAACAGAAAGAGATATGTGTAGAAAATAGCGCCTAAGTGGCCGATTAGTTAAGCAATAAATGAATGAATAAGCTTATCAAACGTCTTTGTTATAATCCCTTTACATAAGGACGTCAATAGTGCCCAGATTAAGCTCCTACAGCAAAACGGCTCATATAAAAAGCGCGTAATTTATTTAGGACTGAAGTACTGTAAGTACAGACGTAGTTGATAAATTAAAGTAAAGATAAAGGTACCAGGTACCTCCAGTAATTATTTCATGAAAATCGATAGAGGGAGAGCCCCTGATAATCAAAGGAGAGACGGTCGAAGTATTTTGTAAAGGAATCAAATCGAGACTATATCCTGAGCCAGTCCGTGAGCAAGGGACATCGGTGGCTAGATTTACTAAAAAAGTAAAGTTAATTCTAGATTAATAAAAATTATACAGCTTCAAGTGTAAATACAGCTGGTTAACAGCTGTATTATAGCTGTATACGCCAAATAACAAGCTGACTTAGGGTTTAATAAAATTCTATTATACAGCTACAATTCTACGATTTGACCATTTTATTCTTATAATACAGGCTCAGGCTGGTAAAAATCTGGATATAAGAATTATTTTTTGCACAGTGAAAACTTCTAAGTTACTTTATAGAATTATTGAATTGTGGCCGGCCATTGTATAAATTGTGATGTGATTTTTGTAGAGTGTTAAGGTAAGTACCCATATTTCTATTATCTGTCGACATTTTGCTTGCGGCTCCTACTTTTCCGTGAATATGTATATCAATTAATAGCAATAAACTCACGCGCCCTCAAAATAATAGATAATAATAGAGATAAACAATAAAAATATCCTACCAACTAGTTTTTATTAGACCTAAAACCGCGATATGTGTACGCACAATACTTCTCTACTGAAAAATAAACCAATTGTATTGTGTCTAAGTTACTTATTCTAAAGAAATGTACAAAGTTAAACAATAAAATATTGAATGTATTATTAAATAAAATTCATAGGTTATGTTTTAATGGTGTCCCCAATTTATACAGCTGTCGTTCTTCTTGTACATTATTATGAAGCTATTCGCTGAACTGAGGCATAATATTAGAATAAGTATCAGCTTAAAGAGTAATACTGTCTGTATATTAGAATTTAATTATTACAGTAGCTGCTTAGAAGTAGATATAGTGTCGATATTACAGCGATTTAGGGTTAAATTAAATTGAACGCAAACCCATTCTTGAGTTTGATGGTAATTATTATGTATGTATCAATCGTGGTATTCATTTCTTTTTCTCCTGCTTTAGTTCCTTCACCGCACACTCTAGTTCACAGTTTCACTTTTAAGCTGGATTATCCTCTTTACAAACACTAAAAGAATTAAAATAACCCACTATATTGCTAAACTAATACTAATGGCTGAACTATACGGTAAAACCTACACTAATAGCATCAGCTTTATAATAGAGTTTAAATAATGTTTTATTCAGCCAACAGCATTATATTACACTCTTGTAAAGGACATTGCTTGTGAAGGGTTTCCTAGATAACTGTTGATCAGCTATTGTCAAGCCTAATATGAGGAGTTACAACAGAGTAGTTTAACACCAATATCCAGTTAGTAGCAATATTATATGCCCTTGTATAGCGTTAAGCAGTACAAAAGAATAAGTCAAGAGCTGTAAACAGTCATTATGTAACTCTAGTCTGCTACAACTGCTTAAAGTATTTATTTATACTAAACACTGTATTTTTGTGTTTTGCAATGCTTTTAATAAGCTAAAAGTAATAATTTCGACATTATACAGCCGTAAACCAGCTGTTCTGTTTAAAACGAGACCGTTTATGCTCCAGTACAGCCTTATGTATGTATTTACTCTATTAATCAGCATTTATAAAGTCTTAAGCTGTTAATGAACTGGTTTAAAGTTTTATTTTTAGCCTAAATGTTACTTGGGAGGCTACAATCGCCATTCCAATTTGTGTTCGCTCAGTCCCACCAGTAGGAGCTCCTAGGAAGCAGATGAAAACTCAGTAGGGAAATTGTGATAGGAAGTAGGGAAAGTAGTAATCAGTAGTTTGTGTCTCTTCTATATTATACCATTTTATTAAATTTCATCAAAGTATTATTTTTATCATCACCCCGTCCTTCAACAGTGCAGCTCAGTCTGCGGGATTAGTGCTCCCCAAGAGTACTTGCGCTATCGAAGCGTAATCGGCTATCCAGGGGTCACGCTCGAGTGGTTCGTCCGCTGCCGTGCATCTCCTGGATACCAATTGTTAGGTGGCTGTAGGGTCGCGAAGGTCGAGCTCTGGCCTGGCGCACATCGACCCCGTCGACGCCACGCCTCGTGCACAGTATCCTTGTACTAAAAGTGATAAGTAGTCGCTGCCTTCAATGCTAAGTTGCCCCTTTGTGCCAGCTTCTTGTGAGGGTTTACGTACGATAGTGCCAGAGTCGGGGTCGTAGAAGCGCTGCAGCATCTGTAGCACGGTAGACTTGCCGCAGCCCGAGGCGCCCACCAGCGCCACCGTCTTGCCCGCCTCCACCTGCAGGTCCAGGCCTCGCAGCACCCGCAGGTGCGGTCGTGTCGGATAGCTAAACTCTACGTCCTTGAAACTGAACTGTCCAGTTGAACTCTAGAAAAAAATAACAGTGCATGGGTAAACATTGCAGAACAAACTGAACTTCGGATTAAAAAATTATAGGTAGGTACATTAAATTTCGTAAACTTGTATTTCTTTCAGGTAGAATTTTTGAACATGCAGCGAATCACTAAAATCATTAAGGTCAACAACATCCTCACTTCTTGCCAATGCTGGATAAGGCTGAAAGACGCATACAAATATGTCTAACTTACCCAATCTTTCTTAGCCTTGAGCCCATGCGCCGTCACGACCTTCGGCTCTCTGTGGATGACGGCCAGAACCCGGGCTCCGCAAGCTTTAGCCGAGTTGAAGCTGGGAGCGTACACTAGCGACTGACCCAACATATACGCGCCGTACATTAAAGCCTCGGTAACTCTGTAATATTATATTTAATAACTCATTCAAACACTAAAAGCAATTTATCACTGCTTATGCTCCATGCACTGTGATTGGTTGAAATATTGAAGCTCTGCCCTCCACTCGCACTGATCTAGAAGTGAAGTTGTCAATTTCGTCAACATTTGATTGATGCGCTTGTATAAAACATAGGTTTTTCTGTCTTTTGTGGTTATTTATTTCCTCGCAAATGTGATGTGATGAAAAACATTGTGTATAACGCGGGCGTAAGAATATTGCAAACTCGAGTCACCAAAAGCCCTCCGCCTTACGGCGTCGGGCTTCTGATAGACTCTCGTTTGCAATATTCCTCATACGCCCCTTGTTAAACAATGTACTATTACATCCACTTCCACATTTACATAACTCAGTACATTTGACCTGGCGTTTGCAACAATAGCACCTGGAACTGCAAGATTTAACGCACCGACACCTTATTAATTCTAAGCATTCTTGAGCTTCTCTTCTTTCTGCCAACAACATTCAGATGGGCAAGGAATATTTTGCGTCTTTTTTAGGCACTGCCCCCAAAATCCCCAAATATAAACAGGGTTTTTAGGTTTTAGTTTCATAGAATTACTCTACCGTTATGGTGACAATGTTTTTTTATTAAATAGTAATTCCTAATTCAGTTATAAATATTTAGGAAAAAGAACTTTTGTTTTAGGAAAATCACCGTGTAAGTACGAGTATAACTAAATAGGAAACATCGAGGACTCAGAAATTAATATTCACGCTCCTACCTACCTACCTATACCGACCTATAGGTATGCTAAACCGATCGTCGAATGTAATATAAGCATATAGTTACCTACCACGTAATTATTTAAACGTAAATAATTGTATAATTTCCTATTCTATCTGTTCGTCGAAGGTCTGAAAATCGTCGAGGCAAAATACTCACAGAAACACAATAGTATAGGGCACTTTTTCATTCGCCACGAGGGTGGCGCCGTACACCGTGGCGCTGCAGAAGGACAGGAAGGGCACGTATATCCCCAGTCCTAGCACCAACCCTCGCCAGCGCGACTTTCTGGTCACGGCAACGGTAGAATCCAATAACGCGTTGTTGAATTTGTCTAAGAACCTCGACTCGACACCTGGAAATTGATATCGTGCTTACGGATGTTTATATTTAAGATGTAAAGCAATAAAGTAAAAAGTAAGGCATAAATGTTTGTCCCATATTGTGCCCATAGCATAATGTATTAAATTAAGAAACAGTTGACAGCATGGTGAAATAATTAGGTTAAGTAAACATGTTTTTGTTTAATGTATTTTTGCGAATGATTTTGTGTGATTTTGATTGTACCGTACCTTTCCTGTGACTTTACGGTGAAATAATTCCAATCGCTTCGTTTCGGTACCACTACTTTTGTTCATTCGGAGGTTACGTAACGTAGGTTACAATGGACTAATTTATAACGAGCGGCTTTTTAAATAGATAAATTTTTCTCAATTAGGTAAACTCAAAAGGCAAAGTCTTAAAATGAGTAACAATGAATATGTATAGTTCTTTACCTAAACTCTGCACAGTTCTAATACTTATGATGGCTTCTGTAGCGATTGTCGTTGCAGATTCCAAGGCTTTCGTCTCGTTTTCCTGAGACTTCTGGGAAACGATGCCCTCTAACCAGATGCTTCCAACCATCTGTTTTAGATAAATAACGAATAATGTTATGGTATGCATATATTGCATATGATGAAAACATATTGTAAAAAAAGTATAGGTACGTAATTGATGGAAGTTCTACTCACAAGCGGCAAGAATACGGAGCCTACAAGAGTCAACTTCCAGTTGTAACTGATGGCCATGATAAAGCCGACCATCACAGAACTTAGGCCTTGCAGGACCAGGCCAATTCGGAGCCCCGTAGCCCCTTGCACTGCAGCCGCGTCGCCAGTCAATCGAGAACACAGCGAGCCTACCGTGTTCGACTCCTTATCAAAATAGCCAATTTCCTGAGAGAAACATGGATATGCACATTAGTTAAGCTTCTTGTAACAAAGCGTGCTGTCTTTAAGTACGGTGTGCTCACTTGTTTTAGTAAACTACTGAAGTACTGGTGCCGTAATCTCGAAGTCATCTTTAAACCGGCATTAGTGAAGGTGACGCTCTGCAGGCACATGGATACGCCAGCAACAGCGGCTACCACAATGAACATGCCCGAATAGAAGTCTGCCTGGCGTTTTATTTCTTCACGATCTTTGAAGATAAAAATCTGAGAAGGTATTATATTTATTATTACGCACATATTGTTAAGAGCGCTTATCACACTTTTTTTTAATATACGTTTAAAGTTTTAATCCGTACCCCGCTTGTGAATCCAAATAAAAGAGCAAACGCAGGGAAGCAAGCGCCTTGCGTAAATGCGGCCAGTGCGCCAACTACCAGGTATGGCCATTCGGGGCCGTTAAGTTTCATCAGCTCCCAGTCGCTCACCGATGGGATTTTCTACAGAAGTTAAGTATAATAAATACATAGAAAAATAATACATAACTACCTAGTCAGTACGATAATTGTTTTATCCTCTTATGAATCAAGATTTTAACAAAGACAAAAGAAAAACTGAATCTGTGCCATGTCAAGAAATGGGCCCAACTCAGCATGATGCTGGCTTTGCAGCCAGCGCTGGTTTTCCGTTGGGTCCATCCAGCGAGGACACGGTAGATAACACATGAACACATTATGCTGGATTATTCCATTGGTGCTAACTTACTTCATCGTCATCGTTTTCCTCGTCACTTTCAACGATATCAGTGTTGTAAACAAAGTTCTGCATACCAGTAGATATCATGGAACTTATAGAGCCACGAGGCGTCATCCAATCATGGGTCTCTGGAATATTTTTGGCAAAGTATTAAGCAGGTCTAAAACACCGAAGTCAAAGTTACTTAAATGTAAACATTAGGTACACCTTTCTTTATTGACTGGCGTCTGGGAACCCTCCTGCTAGATTTTCTCTTTACATCGACACGTGGAGCAAGGGTAGGCACTTCTTCGGTGTCGCCTTCCCCATCTCCTTCTTCCAGTAAGGTGTCGATTACATCAGGTTCTTTCACTTCTTGTCCGGTAGTTACCAATTTATGGTAGAAGCCTGCCAAAAATATGACGTTAGGCAAAACAATGAAGTAAGTATAGGAACTTATCGCCTTACAAAATTCCTCAAAAATATACTAGCTTTCAGTTATCCCTATCAGCGTATATTGAGCTCACCTTTAGCTTTCATGAGTTCTTCGTGAGTACCACTTTCGACAATTGCCCCTTGGTCCATGCATATAATGCGATCAGCATTCACAATTGTTGACAATCTGAAAATCGAAACATTTACAGACAGTTAAAATTTTGTTAAAGTACCTAATCAAAAACGTTCTAAGTACCTAGTCAGTGAAAAAATGTAAACGCACCTATGTGACACAAGAAGCGTAGTTCTCCCAACACTAGCACTGTCCAAGGCTACTTGTACTTGCTTCTCCGAGTGTGGGTCCAGAGCAGACGTAGCCTCGTCTAGAAGAAGAACGGCAGGCTCTACTAGCAGTGATCGCGCGATGGCGATACGCTGTTTCTGGCCGCCTGAGAGCAACGCTCCGCGTTCGCCAATCACAGTGTCATAGCCCTTTATGAAAGAAATGAATAAAGGATCCACAAAGAGACAAATGTGCTGCAATTCGAGGCGACGTATTGACGGGAAATTGTCTCGGACTTAAAAATACTATGTTTGCCTCCCGCCACCATTTTAAAATATAGGTAACTACATAATATTGGTATCAAATACTTCTTGCTAAATAAATAATTTTTCAACACATTTGCTCGTAACGTGCCTCTTATTGTGCCGCTTTTAGGCTCATAATCCTGGGTATTAAACACGCGTGTTTTATAACATTACGACACTCGTGTAGTTATGTTTATATCCCGAATAAGACACGTTGGCATTGGCACCTTGCAGCAAGGTGTATGTATGGACTCGGCGCATTCTTAAATTGACCGGGTTATACAGGTTTGTTTTTAATTCTCGGCAAATGGATTCTTACTCGACTAAACAAATAGGGAAGATTACGCAAAACTCTTCGTAGGTGGCGACACTAGCAGCGTTGACATTGTATCTCGTTCCCACTTGCGGTATTGTCTATGCAAGCATCTTTGTCACTCATTTGACAATCAATTGTGCATGTGTGTGTGTATCCCTATATTCCTATACTGGTTTACTATTAGTGGTAGTGCTGCCTCTGGCGGCAGAACATTGCAGTAATGTTCCCTATTAAATCCTACTTGTGAATTAATTGATTATTTCTTCTTGGATATGATATAGAAACGTTTCATTTAGTAAAACTATTTACTTTTGATAACATTTTACATGAATTTATATTGAATAACAAAATATTTATTTTATTTTGTATTGGCTGTTTAGAGATTTCATCTAAGCCTCGCTGCGGGCGCACAGCGCGAACTTCACGAAAAAAAAAATAGTTGCGCGCCATTATAAGTAATTTCACAAATATTTGTAAACATTGATGATGCTCGGGTTTGGTTATTATTAAAAATGACTTGACTCGTGGTGGATAGAAAAGTGATAAATAGAATTGACGCCACTGTACATTCTTGGAGATGTGCAAATGTATGTGAGTAAAAACCTGTTGTCATCAATAACTTAAGGAAATAACTTAGGAGCCTGTAACATTTTCATTTTATGAAAAGGATTTTTTCCTCGCAAATGTATTGAAAAACGTCGTATGACACGAGTGAGCTTTGATAATTACATCCTCGGCTCTATTATCACGCTCACCTGCGGTTCGCGTGACAATTCCGCCTCTGATGTAATGATCAACATAGCTCACTTGTATCACAATGTACTATTATAACAAAACAATCTTAAGTAGGGTTACATATTCTATATTATCACATTTCTATTCCTCTTCACATCCTAAACTGCTTTTGTGGAACAAATGTTATGGTTACTGCAAAAAATACTATAAGCGCTGTAAGGTAGATGGCCTAGTGCCCGACGCTGGCCTACTACATGAAACTTTCAATCTTATATCAAAACAATAGACGTCAACTATAAGGCATTAAGGTGTCGAAGATTGGGACGTTTTCCTTATGTGGGTAGATAAAATAATGATCAAAATTGGGCAGCGCGGTAAAGAATTATGTGGCGAACACAAAAAGAAACATGATAAATAAATAATATGCCAATGGACTCACGTTGTGCTGGTTAACAATGAAGTCATGTGCATATGCCATTGTCGCAGCTTTAATCACCTCCTCTCTTGTTGCATTTTGGTATCCTATGGCTATGTTATCGTGGATGGTTCCGCGGAACAAGACGGGTTCTTGACCTACCACTCCTGTAAAGCGTTCGTTGATAGCAGAAACAAACATATGTAAGTATAATACTACAATACAATACCGCAGAGGCCGGGAAAATCGCGGCATTCACTAAGATCACCTGACCCGATCACCCAGGTGATCGTACTGGACGAATATTTCTTACGAGATCACCCAGGTGATCTATTGTACGCCATATCCAGCACGATCCCCTGGGTGATTTTAGCGGACAGAATAAGACCCCTGAAAATAATATTATTTTGCAAGTGATTCTAGTGGACTAACTTATCAAGTAAGATCACTCAGGTTTAATGTTCGCCTTACAGCGACCATTTAAATTGGGCTTACTGTTTACTGTGCAACATCACTTACGATGTCTGTACATAAAATATTAATGATTGTCGAACGCTTACTTACCCAAACAAGACCGGAGCCAACCTATGTTCAGCGTTCTCAGGTCCCTACCATCAATTTTGACCGATCCGGAGTGTATGTCGTACAGCCTTTGCAGCAACTGTAGTATCGTGGACTTGCCACAGCCAGATGACCCCACCAGTGCCACACATTCACCCGCTTTAATGTGTAGGGAGAACTCCTTCAGAACCTGGTTGAATGCAGAGAGTAGTTTCAATAAGGGACAGACTGCGTTTTTAAGTGCGCCGCCGACGCGCGTTTATAAATGTCGATTTACAAGTTATTTGACACAAACGCGCGTCGATGGCGCATTAAAAAAACGCCGTTTGCATAGGCCCTAAGAGTATCGGCATATCAGCTATGATATTAACACAAGACCAATGGAAGCGTGCTGGGCCCATAACCTGAAGGAAACTACAATTTATATTAGTAAATATCCTAGTTTATTTTAGGAGAAACTGTCATAAGCGGTCACGAACGGCATAGACACGTTAAGATGAGGTTTGATGACTATATTTCTACCTAGATGGACCCTATATAAAAATATATAGGGTCTATCTAGGTATAGATAGGGACTTCTATTAATAGAGGGATACCATGAGGTCATGGGGGGTATCAGTAGCACTCGTAACACGTTCACTGCCAACAATTTCGTAGCGCTACGCTCGTAGCCGACGATTACATGGGAAAAACCATTTGTAGATGAAATCGCAGACATGTCTAAATACTTGACTCAAATTCCTATCGACTCTATTCTTAAAGTAGTCTATTGTTTTAAATACGAAATGGTGAACATTGCTAAGTAGGTATCTATTTTTTTTTTATGTGGACTCTCTTTTCCTTAGACAAAGGCCTTCTACACGATCGGGACCAATCGCCAACCATCGTGTCCTTGGTCGGATCAATCATTTTTTGTATTCGTTCTACACGATCGGTGGTTGACTCAACTTGTCAGTTCTTCTCCGGTATTTGAACAGAACGGTAGCGATGGCGCCTTGCCTTTCAAATCAACACATGCCGTTCGCATATGCTCGACTATTTTCTTTGTCGCGGCGATATTGGCCTCCGGGTCAACTTTTTCTCTTTCATAAGCTCCCATGCTTGAGTTTTTTGGTTCTTATCTTTGTATAAATCGGATCCAATATCCCAAAGACATGGTAAACCAAAGTATAAAGCTATAAATTCGGTCAGAAGTTCTCGTTCGCGGCTTTCTTTTTGCAAATCCATTGCACAACGTGCGCTCGCGACGACTGACATGCTATGCGAACTTAGAACTTAATGCAAATCCAGTTTCTTATTGAAAACAGTGCCACCTTCTTGATAGCTGGCGAACTCTCTGAAGCTCTAGCGATTGCTAGGCTAGGCTGTCAAGGTATTTCAAAATTCGCCGTATTGTCACAAGGCATCAGTAGCCTAGGGGTACAGACGGTGGTATATGGAGTCGATGATCCGGGGTTCGATCCCTACGACCGACGCACTTTTTGTATGTTTTTGTACATTCAAAGAAAAGTTGTAACTACCGCAGAAGAGATGGCGCCTGTATACGCAAGCATTAAATGCCTTCTCAATTTGGTCGAGTTGCCTGTCTATCTCAGTATGTATATTGTAGTCTTTGACGACTGACACGCACACACTGAAGCGCTCCCGTCGGCCGACAGCGTTCCAGACGGTTGGGACCAACCACGGCTGCAGCCTGTCGCGAGGGATGCGCTCACGACCAAGGCCGTAGACATCAACCAAATATCGGTCGGGTCAACCGTTTTCTACACGGTCCATTTTTATATCCACCCGACCAAGGACACGATGGTTGGCGGTTGGTCCCGATCGTGTAGAAGGCCTTTAAATTCGACAATTTTTTTTTGCAGTATTTATAAGCGGTTACACTTAACAATAATAGACAATCGCTTTGTTTACTCGTACCACTTAATAATGAAATACAATCGCAGTGTTTACTAGGCACGAGGAGAAGTGAATCCGCGATTTCTGTGTAAATATTTTTCATAGGATAAAGTGGAAATGTTTACCGTGACGTCAGGGCGCGAAGGGTAGTTGAAGCTAACATCCTCAAAAGAGATGTCACCAATGACTCTTCGTGGCTGTGTGCCCTCTTTGCTCATGCTATTGATTTTAGGTGTTCTCTCAATCAGTTCAAACACGCTGGCGGCCGCGGCTCGCGCCCCCGAGAAGGACTCTGCGTGGGGCACGCAGAGGGTTATCGACTGCGTGGCCATGTACATACTGTAGAGGATCTAAACAAAACAATTTGGTAACAACAATAACACTATGTTTGGGACATAATAATATGACACAAACCAACCTAGTCCCAAACTAAGCAAAGCTTGTACCTACTATGGGTACTAGACGATGATATACTTGTATAGATAAATAAATACAAAACATCCGTGACTCAAGAACAGATATTCGTGTTCATCACATAAATAAATGCCCTTACCAGGATTCGAACCCGGGACCTCCGGCTTTAGCACTACCAACTAGGCTACAGAGGTCGTCAATGGCAACAACTGGGCTAGAACAATAATTTACTTTCAAAACAAAGTTTTAACCGACTTCAATTCAGTACTCCGCCAAGCCACATGAACATTTCCACATTTTTTTCCAATTTACCACATGAACTGATTTCCGAGAGCAAATGCGTTGATTTTTAGACCAATAAACCAAATCGCTGTATGTGGGCCGATAATATTTGAGGACTTCCGTCGATTCCTCAAGGATCTCAGAATTACCTTTGGCACTTCATTGTTTGCTATTTCAACGGAATCATATCAGAATCCTTGACGTACTTATGTATATAGTTTGAAGTACATCCTTGAAAAGTTCCACAAGCCATCTGTGGTCTTCATTATCACTTCCACCATCACCAAATTTATGATTTCCGGGTGTAAATACACGAGTTATAATAGAAAATACCGAAATTGACTAATATATTTGAGGAGTTCCCTCAATTCCTCATCCAACTGGGGTTTTGAAAACAATGGGACCAATCTGGAAGCATATACTTTCAATTAAAAAAAGAATTGTACGAATCGGTTCATAAATGATGGAGTTCTGAGGTAGAAAAAAAAACATCCGAATTGAGAACCTCCTCCCTTTTTTGAAGTCTGTTAAAAAGAATATAATATAACTGAATTAATGTAAATAAAACTAGTGGCTCTGTGAGCTGTAGAATTAGCGACCTTGCAATTATGCTAAACAATATATATTTTTTTAATTTCGAAGTACTTAGAGACTTTCTAACCAACTTAAAAAAAAGAAGGTGGTGCTCTATTCGGTTGTACCTACTATATTTTTTTAATGTTTGTTACCTTTGGACTCCGTCATTTATGAACCGATTCGTACAATTTTTTTTTTTATTGAAATTATATGCTTTCAGTTTGGTCCCACTTTTTTCAAAACCCCAGTTGGATGTTGGGAACCATAAGGAACTGAGGGAACTCCTCAAATATATTAGGCACACATGTAGTACTCGTAATTTCGGTGTTTTCTATTATAACTCGTGTATTTACATGCAAAAATCATATATTTGGTGAAGTGGAAGTGATGATGAAGACCACAGATGGCTTGTGGAACTTCTCAATGATGTACAGTGCCGGAATGAAAAGGTTGATCAGTTTCAAATCAAATCATTTACGCGTTGCAAGCACATGTTACCTTTTTAAAGTGTGTATCAGACGAGAGTGATGTATTGAAAATTATGTTCAACTGTTTGATAACAAAGTTCAAACTTACTTAGACGAATTTTTCTTGACTATTAATAGTTGAACTACCTAAAACCTTTTTATTAGTTTGATCTTGCCATTACGTTGTGTCAAGTTTGATAAATCTAATGAATGATTAAATCCTCTTCTCTTAAAATTATTAAAACTATAAACGTGAGTAACAGGTCCTGTCAATGTCATCATTGCTATTTCTTGTATACGTTTTTTTTTCTTTTTTTTACTTGTTTTTCAAAATTCAAAGAGGTGTAGTGAAATGACATTCATTATGACGGAATGTGTCTGACACTCGGTCGATAAAGCAGATACTGATAACTTACGAGTATACTGAACAAGCAAAAACAGATCTTAAGGTGATCAACCTTTTCATTCCCCGACTGTATTTCAAACTATAAAAGTACGTCACCGATTCTGATGTCATTCCGTTGAAATAGCAAACAAAGAAATGCCAAAAGTGATTCTGAGATCCTTGAGGAATTGACGGAAGTCCTCAAATATTAGGTATCGGCCCACATACAGCGATTTGTTTTTTTTAAATAATCAATGCATCTGCTCTCGGAAATCAGTTCATGTGGTAATTTGGAAAAAAAATGTGGAATTGCTTATGTGGCTTGGTGGAGTACCTACTGAATTGAAGTCGGTTAAAACTTTGTTTTTAAAGTAAATTATTGTTAAAATGTTTTGCTTGTTTAGGTTTTAGAAACAAAGTGTACCGGGTTTTGAGGCTCTAGTGTGTAGAAGAAAGAACGCCACAAGACCAATATTTACGAGGATTTTTTTTTTCGACATTTTCCACCGTTATAATTAACACGCCTGCCCGTGTAGCTCCGCCCGCGAATTACAAAGAACGGAAGTGCAAAAAAACCACGGGATAAAATAATACCCCTGCATACAAACAAACTTACAACGCTATACTCTCATTAATCTACACACTCACAAACTGTCCATATTTATAATAATGTTGTACAGTCGACGCCAAAAACATGTTTACACTTTTGCACCTTATTCCATTGTAATAAGGCGAAAACTGTAAACATATTTTTGGGGTCGACTATACAGAATAATCTCTAGTGAGTCTAGTGTCACTCATTCTTCTTTTGTTCTCAACATGAGCAGAATCACTTATTATTCCTTACACTGAATATTTCTCCCACCGCGTATTGACGTTCATCAGGGTTTGGAATAAGGAAGTCCTTGAGGACGAGGCGGGTGCCATAAGAGAGTCCGATGGCGTTGAGCGAGTAGGTGAGCACCCAGCTGAAGCCTGTTCCCAGCCCCGTGTACAGCCCGCGCTTGCGCCCGTACCGCTCTGCCGGCTCCAGCAACTTCTTATACCTGTGAATGAGGGTTTTTCAGAATTGACAACATTTCATAATTTTTAGCCCTTAGTTCGATTAGCTCATTGTATTCTACTCGAAAAGAGGAACACGCTGGTAGTTTTATATTTCCAGTATTATTTATGTTCATTTTTTTACGATTTTTTAAAAATGCATTTATAGTCAGGGCATTTATTTGTGTGTTTATCACGAATATTTGTTGACGACCTAGGTTGATTTGTGTAAGATTGTCCCGTAATATTTTTTTTTTTTTTTTTATTTATAGCAAATCCAATTCTACTGCAGAATAGGCTTCTTGCTTTAGTCCCGTTTCGCCGAAAACGTTTAAAAAGTATAAATGTCATTTTCGGGTGGGTTGTGGATGGGTTACATTGACGCCATCTTGACAATGTTTGTTTTTAATTTGGTATATGTAAACAAGACTAAAGCAAGGTGCCCTTTCTGCAGTAGAATTAGATTCGCTATGAGTGCATTTTTAAAAATTCCTTAAAAAATTAACATAAATAATACTGGAAATATAAAACTACCAGCGTGTTCCTCTTTTCGAGTAGAATACAAGGAGCTAGTCAAATCATGGACTTAGAATTATGAAATGTTGTTAATTCTTTATGTACTGACAGATCTGCGGCGTGAGGTCCAAGTCTCAAAATCCACCTCTGGCAATAAAAAAATAAAAATTGTTTATTTCAGACCGATATACATAATAGTGTTAGTAACAATTGGGACTTAACTACATTAGTATTACACGTAAAAAATTTGGTTACGGGTTAATATTTTATTCCCTACTTGGCCCTACCAATGACCACTTGGTGAGCGGGCAGTCAAGGCGCTCTGCCAACACCCTCAGCATACTGTTGCTGCTGCCTCGCATCCGCTTTAGCAGTGAGGCTATTCTTTTCCGCCGAATGGCAAAAAAGCCGTCCAATATCCACACCAGTGCGTATTCACGTTCAACAAGGCAAGTCCACACCAGTGCGGTTTCACGTTCAACATTATGCGTCAGTCTAATCTAAGTAAGAATAAGTGTGGCAGCAATATAACGCATGCCTTGTTGAGCGTGAAAGTACACTGGTGTGGACTTAGCTGCGTGATTGATGATGATGATCATCAATTTCATTGCTAGATTTTAAAACCTGCTGTTAGTAGACTTCTCGCCAGTGCTGGTGACATGTTGAAAAGCCTCACTCCATCATGAGGGAAACTCTTTTTTAAGATAGAATTTTAAAAATTTGTATAATGATTACTTATTGAAATAAAAAAAAGTAATTTCATCGTTTTAAAAAATTCCACCCCTAAGGGGGTTAAAAGCAACATTTGTATGGAGGAAACATTTTTTTAGCTAGAGACTTAAAACTTTGTTGATATCTTACTTATTAAAATAAAAATAAAGTAATTTATTTAATCAGGCGTTTTTTAGCTTTGCGGAAGTCCATGATTTACGTTTGTTATTATAATTTACTTTCAAAACAAAGTTTTAACCGACTTCAATTCAGTACTCCGCCAAGCCACATTAACATTTCCACATTTTTTTTCCAAGTTACCACATGAACTGATGTCCGAGAAAAAAAGCGTTGATTTTTAGACCAATAAACCAAATCGCTGTATGTGGGCCGATAATATTTGAGGACTTCCGTCGATTCCGCAAGGATCTCAGAATTACCTTTGGCACTTCATTGTTTGCTATTTCAACGGAATAATATCAGAATCTGTGACATACTTATATAGTTTGAAGTACATCATTGAGAAGTTCCACAAGCCATCTGTGGTCTTCATCATCAATTCCACTTCACCAAATTTATGATTTCCGGGTGTAAATACACGAGTTATAATAGAAAATACCGAAATTACTACGCGCGTGCCTAATATATTTGAGGAGTTCCCTCAATTCCTCATGGTTCCCATCATCCAACTGGGGTTTTGGAAACAATGGGACCAATCTGGAAGCATATACTTTCAATTAAAAAAAGAATAGTACGAATCGGTTCATAAATGACGGAGTTCTGAGGTAACAAACATAAAAAAAAAATACATACGAATTGAGAACCTCCTCCTTTTTTTGAAGTCGGTTAAAAATACAACAAAAGTAGGTACTGCCAGCGTTTTGGAAAATTCCACCCCTTAAGGGGTTAAAAAGGGGTGCAAGGTTTGCATGGGAAACACTTTTTTTAAGCAAGAGACTTGATAGATTGTAGAAAAAATACTTATTACAACAAAGAAAACACGGAGCGTTTTTTTTATTTCTCCCCGAAAAGCGTTAAAAGAGGTTTCAAAGTTTGTATGAAGAGCAAGAAAATTTTAAAGTATGAGATTTGTAACGTCGATCTTAGCCGGTTTGTTAAAAGATTACAAAACTTATTTCAGAGTTTATTTTAATTCGCCTAAGAAGGTTAAAAGGGGGTTCGAAGTTTGTATAGAGCGCAAGACATTTTGAAAGTAAGAGATTGGTAACTTCGATTTTAGATTGTTTTACTAAAATACTACAAAACTAATTTCAATGTTTTTTTAAACAAACATTTAGACGATAACCATGTTCTACGCTTAAGAAGTCGCGGGCAAGAGCTGGTTGAACATAAATAGGTAATTGTATGGCAACTGTGTATTTAAATATTTTATGAACAAAACAGCTTTTTACGCGATTTGCCATACATACAACGGTTAGTACCTACGAAAATAGTGTTGTGACGTCATAATAATATGTCAAGTAATACGAGTAAGTTCCGGCTGTCGCCAGCGAGTGTCCACCTTCTGTGTTGTCTTCTTACGTGCTCTAATTGTAATTAGTTCAATACAAACATTTTATCCACTCAGAAAACTGGTTCAAAAGGCACAGTGAAAAAAAATTGTTAAGTTGCCAATTAGCCAGCAGAATCAGTGTTTACCTCTCGACTTCCCTGTTTTCACCACTGAAAGCAATAATAGTCCTCACTGATTTTAATACCTCTTCAGATTGTTTTCCTGCCTGGCTGTATGCATTCAGTTCATGAACAGAAGACTTAGTTTGATACTGTAAAATAAAAATAAAACATTAGTAATAATTTATGAATGAATGAATGAATGAATGAATGATTTATTTGATAAACACAACCACAACATTAAATACAAATGCTTAAAACTAGGAAAAAATAAAAAGAAGTACAATGTTGAGGGTGGTCTCAAAAAGGAGTCCACTCAGCATGTGTCGGAGCATGGAAAACCCCGACGCTGATTTTCAGTGAATCCTTTACACAAATTACATGACACAAATAAAAGCAGATCTAAATACAAATATTACAGAGAGTGCAGTGCGCAGGTACATACAGCTTGATTTTTGAAACAGGATAAATACATACTAGTGAAAAATATAAATAACTACGTAACAATCAATTATGTTCGACATATATAAAATGGATGTATGAATATAATATATAGACATAGACATAGACATAATTTAATGGTAATAACACATTATATATATAAAAATAAAAAAAGTAGGTTTATATTTCATCGGCTAGCTAGACAGGAGACGTCTGTTCCTTTAGCAGGTGGAGTTTTAATTTGTTCTTAAAAGTGGCCAGTGAACTTGCATTTTTTATTGGCGGTGGAAGATTGTTCCAGCATTGCGTGGCAGCGTACTTGAAGCTACCACGGAAGCTAGCCGACTTGTGTCGCGGGCAGATAAGGCGGGGGGCTTGTCTTACATGTCTACGGGAAAATATTAATCTTTCGTTCAGGTACGATGGTTGCTTACACAGTATTATCCCAAATAGCAAAGTAGCGAAGTGTAGTTTCCTCCGAGCTTCCATTTTGAGGAGACTACCATTGTTTAAAAATGGTGTCACATGAGCTCTGGGTGGAACTTGGAAGCAAAACCTGGCACAGGCATTTTGAAGTCTCTGCAGTTGCATTTTTGTCCGCGATAGCAGACACTCTCCAATGGCCGTATCAGCATAGTTGAGCTTTGATAGGATTAGCGTCTCACAGAGCTTGATACGCATGTCTTTACTCAAGTAATCACGAATCCTATACATAACTTTGAGGCGGTAAAAGCAATTTCGGACACTTTCTAGAACGTGGTTTTCAAAGTGCAGTCTTTCGTCCATACGTACTCCTAGATTTCTCGCTTCAGTAACCCGAACGATGCTTTCGTCTTGAATGCGGACTTGTGGGTTACGAGATACAGTCTTTACTATTTGGTGCTTTGTTCCTAATACCATAAATTTGGATTTTAAGGGATTCAAAACTACTTACATTTACTTTAAAAACAAAGTTTAAACCGACTTCAATTCAGTACTTTGCCAAGCCACATGGTAGGGACATGAAAATTTCCACATTTCCTTTCCAATTTACCACATGAACTGCTTTCCGAGAGCAAATGCGTTGATTATTTCAGAAAAAAAACCCAAGTCGCTATATGTGGGCTGATAATATTTGAGGAGTTCCGTCGATTCCTCAAGGATCTCAGAATTAACACTTCATTAGTTGCTACTTCAACGGAATCACGTCTGAATCTTTGACGTAGGTACTTTACATCTTTGAGGGTTCCATAAGTCATATGTGGTTTTCATAATCAGTTCCACTTCACCAAAATTACGATTTCCGAGGGTAAATAAAATACAAGAGTTATAATAGAAAATACCGAAATCACTACACACGAGCCTATAAAATTTGAGGGTTGCCCTCAATTTCCCTGGGATCCCATCATCAAATCCTGACATGGTGTCAATAAAACCACCTCAGGAGTATACTCTTTCGAATAAAAAGAGAATTTTGGAAATCGGTCCGTAATTGATGGAGAAATCGGCGAACATACAGTACATCTTTGAGGACTTACATAAGTCATCTGTGGTCTTCATCATCAGTTCCACTTAACCAAAATTGCGATTTCCGAGGGTAAATACACGAGTTATAATATAAAATACCGAAATCACTACACGTGTGCCTATAAAATTTGAGGGTTGCCCTCAATTTCCCTGGGATCCCATGATCAGATCCTTAATTGGTGACAATGGGACTACCTCGGGAGTATTCTCTTTCGAATAAAAAAAGAATTTTGGAAATCAGTCCACAATTGACAGAGAAATCGGCGAACATACATAAAAAAATACATACAGTGGAACATAAGGACCGTATTGGAAAGAAAGTAGACAACTTTAGGCATCTCTAAAAACTGGTACGTACATAAAATCGGCAATAATTGATTAAATTATACTTTATTGTGCGTTTTCAAAAAAAAAAATCGGCAATTTTTTTTTTTAATAACGAACTATGTCCTTTACTTTTAATTGCAACAAAAAGCAATTACTACTTTTGTCAAACTGTCAACATGGGGCGAAATAGCTTACACGTTCGTAAAAATATTTTGGACGATTGGTGCAAAATAAAAGGTATGACGATTAGAAAACTGGTTAAAAAGTACGAGTTGAGTCCCGCGGGCGTGCACAAGATAATAAATAAATTTGGTGACTACTGTACTCTCCAAGATTTGCCTAAATCTGGAAGAAAACCGGGGACAACCGACTTGGCATGAGAAAAGAAAGTCGTAAGAATGTTTAAACAAAATCCACCCTTTCAATTCGAGATGCGGCAAAAAGAGCCAAAACTTCGCTATGATACAAATAAACTAAGATGCAACGTAAAAAATACGACGAATTCATTTAAAACAGTTCTTTATAAAGACCTTATTTTTCAGTTTCTTTTTGTTTCATTATCAGTTTTCACACAGAATAAAAATAATACTATTTTGAAGTTGTCTACTTTCTTTCCGGTACGGTCCTTATAACCTCCTCCTTTTTTGAAGTCGGTTAAAAAACATGCGTGGTCAAATATGTAAACACGTGTACAGTCCCGAGCTTTAATTTAGGACCCATTTCCTTCAAATGTTGTTAGATGATTCACAATGCAATAAGGTCGAAAAATTCAGTTCAATGATAGGTTATAACGTACCAAAACGCGCACACATTACACCTTTTCTTAACGCCAATAAAACATTGAAAATGGCCGCACGGAGAGAACTCCATCTAACAACACAAGTGTATAAAATAATACAAACATGAATACCAGAATACCTGTTCGAGAAATTCATATGGCCCGGGAATAAAAACAGAGGTGTTAGGAGTATGCATGCAAACAAAGTGATTATGCCCGAACACAGATCGATGGGGTTCCGGGGAAGTTTTAGATATCGTGCTTCGAAAATATGGAACGACCTGCCGCCCCCCCTGCGTACCAGTATGTCCCTACCCACCCTCAAAATTAATGTGCAGATAATTATATTACAAAACCAGCTACGTGAACAATGACCACATTTAAATACCCTTATTTATAGTACTAAACCGCTTGGTACTCCATTGCTGGACGGAATACTCAATGTTACTGACCTGTTTTTTTTTATATACTTGAACTACTTTATAATTATTAATATATATTTATTTATTATTCAACTAGCATTGCATGATTTAGTCCTTAAAAGTAAAAGTTCATTACGAGTAATGCGAATGTTCCCCTTGCAGCTAGCTATTAATTACATTGTATCCCGTGTTGTAGGTGCGGGCTGAAAAACAGCGCTGTATAGCCGACAGGCTAGCAGCAAACGCTGAGCCCCGAGCCTATTGTCGCATTCATTTATTTTCTGCATTGTGTTGTTTTATACATATAAGTATCTACATCAGTGTTCGATTTTGTGATTTTGTGTTTTTTTTGCGACAATAAATCTTTTTTTATTTATTATTTACGTTTACCGGCCAGTCACGTGTGCCCGAAGCGACCCGCCCTTATACATAGTTCAGATAAAAGCATAATCGGAATTTTATCTTGGTACGCTGCATGTACTTACATTAGATAAAATGACGGATGCGGCGATTGAAAAGGGCACTACTGACAGACAGGCGAGCGCCAACTCCCAGCCGAGTGGGAAAGCTTGGCAAATACAAATAATGGCTGTACCGACGAGATTAGAAACAACCGCTAGCTTTTCTCCCATTCCATCTTTTATTTTCATCATGTTCCTGAAAAAGAAAAGTTAAAAAAGGGTTCTGAATTCGTTTAGTAATTGGTCCCATATAGATATTTAATTCTCACTAAAAACTGGTTCAAACAGCATAATGGTAAAAAAACAGTAAAGTAGCCAATTGTGAGCCAATTACCAGGATATCATTTGCCGTTGGATGCTGCTTAGGTATATAACTCTGACTTACTCTGACATTTTGGTAGCTAAGTTGAATTCTGTGTCAGTGTCGAACCATGTCATATCCTGTCTCATTACTGCCTCCAGGAAAAGCTTCCGAATTCTTGTGATCTGAAGAATCATACGGTAAGCATACTTATGAAAATGTTTCTGGGTTATGCAAATACCAGTGAAATATAACGGTCATTCAGTGCCTGGAACCAGATACCGAGTCCCTACGCCGTAGACGCTTTCCTCTACATACGAGGAATGTCACGGGATCGGCTACAAGCGTAGCGCGTAGCGATTTACGGCACTGAATGTGTTAAAAGCGTAGCGTAAAATCTCCCAACTATAGTCTAAATCACTTTAAAAAATATTTTAATACAGTTGCGAAAAAATAAGAAAAACAACAAGTAAGAACAGTATAAAAAAATTTTTTTTTTGAACAACTTTATTATTTTTTAACTGTATTACAATGATGTTACAGAATTAATAATATAAAAGTTTCAAATTCCTTACTTGTTGTTTTTCTTATTTTTTCGCAACTGTATTAAAAAAACTTCGTTAGATACACGTTGAAAAGTAAAAAGCACTAGTGCGCAAAATACAACTTTGCGCACGATTTGCAGCTACAAAAAGTACCACTTTTTGAGCAACTGTAATAAAAAAATTATTTCGTGGCAAAGTGTGTTTTTATATTATTTCTTTTGTATGTGTTTTTGTTTGTCACGAATAAATACCTTAAAGTAGTAAGTAATTGAACCTTAAAGTAGTCCAAATGGGCTCGTTGTTACACGATTGTGTGTGACTATTATTGTGGATGAAGAACTCTATTGCTCGATTTACACGTAGTAGGTATTAAGTTGTTAAGCAATTAACTTAATTTTAACTTAATCCAAATGCGAGTTTAACAATCAATTTAGTAATAAATAAGTTACAACAAAATTTTGTGTTTACACGCATTTAGTCACTTAATATTAAGTTAAAATTTAGTTAATTACTTAACAACATAAATAGGTACGTGTAAATCGAGCATATGAGAAGCAATGTAAAAAATCCTCATGTTAAGATACGCGCTTACTTCGGGAGGAAGAGGGTATGCATAGGTACATCCAGCACAACTCCCGCTCGCCAGTGAAAACAGCTTCCCACATATTTTTTTGGACATCTCCCGCACCCCGAATGCGGGAACCATCGAGCAGGGAAAATAGATATACATACCCATAGTAGTCGTAGCGATTAAATTTGTATTTGTAGGTTACCTATCGCCATCAGAAACTTTATTTCCCAAATGTATCTTTTGTCTGAATTTTTCCGTTTGGTCCTGAACGCCGTTTTTCTTTGAAGAATTTCAAATACGGTGTGTCAAATAGTTATATTGTTATTTGAGATTCGTTACGTCGTCGTATTTCAGAAATGAAACTCAAAGACAGACCAAGGCAAGGCCATCAATTAAATCAATTGATCTGCAAGCGTTTCAATTCTGATACAACTGTTGGTATGACATACAATAAACACTTGCGTTGCTTCATTGTGACTGAATTAAGAGCGGAAATTAATTCAATCTAAATATATTAACAGTTTTACGTGGTATGCACCTAAATAACAGTATAATTATTACAAATAACTACTATACTTAGGTAACTTCGTACTTTCTAGTGACGATACTTACCTATGGCTTAATTGAGGGAATGAATTGGAACATTACGAGATTTTTTAAAGTCGAGAAATTAACATTTATAAGTTTTGGGATATATGTATCTTGACTATTTTTTTTAATTGTTTGTCATAAGCCAAAACACGATTGCTTATAAAACTTTATCTATAGTAAAAAACAAATTAGGGTCTTTATTGGCCAGTTTTACCTCAGCTAACTTAAACAATATAAGCAAGTTTAAATAACTTTTTTAAGTACAGTTTACCTGAAAGTGACATGGCTTATGATGGCTTAAATTCAAATGGAGAAAAATTCTCTTTGAGCCAAGAAAATTAGAATTCTTCGAAGAATTAATTCCCATAAAGCTGGAAATCGTTTTAATACCTTCATTGGGCCCTAAATGCATGTAATCCGAGTTTTGCTAAACTTTTGGGAGCCCAATAACCGCGAAATCTTTGCTCTTTTTTCAGTTATTTGCATATATCACAAAAACGGTACGTCGGACGGAAAATAAATTCATGTCAATATTAAAGAAGGTCAAATTCTGCGTCGAATGAATATCTAAAACTTTAAATTTGGTTCAGTGGTATAGTCGAAATCAAAGGTCTAATAAGGTAAGGAACTGGGAAAAGGGGTCTAGCAGGCTAAGCTAGTGAGAGTGGCCCCCGACGAGGGATTTGATGATTCTTTCAGGGGGTGTACTGGCAGGTCCTAAGAACAGTCCATGCTTAATATCAGTCCACGATCTTCTTTTCTTTTCGTGTAATTGAGGATAATATAAAAAAAAAACAGGTTGTTGTTTAAAGTATCATAATAGGTAAACTGTTTAAGATAGAGTAACCAAACAAAATCCTCATGAATAAAAATTAAATAGGCTATAAAGTGCATATATTCAATCAACACCATGTCCTTAAACTTCCTTTAAATAAATCTACTTTTAATTTTGTTTTATTATTTTTTGACACCTTTTGCTCAGGTCACAAGAAAAATATATACCACTGAACCAAATTTGAAGTTTTAGATATTCATTCGACGCAGAATTTGACCCTCTTTAATATTGTTTAAAATACATTTTCCATGCGACGTACCGTTTTTGTGCTTTATGCAAATAACTGAAAAAAGAGCAAAACCTTCGCGGTTTATAGGGCTCCCAAAAGTTTAGCACACCTCCCGGGATGGTGCAAACTCGGATTACATGCATTTAGGACCAAATTAAGGTATTACAACGATTTCCAGCTTTATGGGAATTAATTCCTCAAAACGTCTTTTTTGGATCTAGTTTTCTTGGCCTATTTAGTTAGAATTGAACCTACATTGCTTTGACGTAAAGTGACCATGTCATACATTAGCTAGTGCAACGTCGAGGCCTACGACGTTTACCTTATAAATATAGGGTGATTCAGGAGACGTGAGTAGGACCAACCCTACACAGCACACAGCAGAAGCTTAAATGTTAATGGACCGTTCACCTTCGTAAGTAAGTTAAACACCGTTATTTTTTATTTTATTTTGTTAATAAAAGTTTCATTCTAAAATCATGGTCACCATACAAAACTAAAAAAAACCGGCCAAGTGCGAGTTGGACACGCGCACGAAGGATTTCGTACCATTATCTATAAAAACGGCAAAAATCACGTTTGTTATATGGGAGCCTCCTTAGACCCCAGCACCTTATAGATCTCCAAATATTAAAAGTAAAAGATTGTAGCTATATTTAATGTAGAAATAAGTATTTTTTTTATGAAATAAATAGTTAATTTTTTTAAATGTATTTATTATTCTCTGTTTTTAGTATTTGTTGTTATAGCGGCAACAGAAATACATCATCTGTGAAAATTTCAACTGTCTAACTATCACCGTTCATGAGATACAGCCTGGTGACAGACGGACAGGCAGACAGACAGACAGGCAGACATGCAGACAGACAGACGGACAGCGAAGTCTTAGTAATAGGGTCCCGTTTTACTCTTTGAGTACGGAAAAAATGAACGTTAATCTTACAAAATCTTACGAATGAGTATGATGCTGACTGTATTTTCATTTGTTACATGTTTATGAATTTTATCATACCTGTCTTAATGCACTCCAATTGATCAGAGCGACAGAACAAATGACAAGCAGGAGCGAAATTATCACACTGACGAAAGTGCCGATGGCCATCGACTTCGCGTCGTCGATTAGGGCTGCCATGTGTTCTGCGTTACTTCCATTTATCCTGTCAATGCAAAAACATTTGATAATCTTGCATCTAAAGTTTAGGGCTAGTACACTACTTTAAATCATCAAACCGCGATTTGAATGGGATCGGAGGTGTCAATTTTCACAAAAACCTAAATACGTCAAATTTTATATGGACCGACAGCTATTCCATCATCATCGCGACCTGCAATGGGAAGTGAGAAAAACACCCTCACAATCTAAGTCCTCCTCCGAAAGCGATGGTGAGAGGCAGGTAGCTGGTGTACTGGGACTGGTAGCCGGTGCGCTCGATGAAGGCTGTGCTTAGCTCTCCAATCTGCACCAGAATGAAGCATACGCCGCCGCCACTCATAATTCCCAGCAGCACCCCCATCGCTGTCCCAACTCGCTCTGTCCATGTCGCGTAGCGATACTACAAGTGGAAATAGTGACACGTTAAATCGAATACGGGCGAATCTCTTAACGGTGATTAGTATAGGACATAAGAAATGTAATTAGATAACTTTTACTTAGAATTCCAATTAAAATTTTATCCATACAAAATAATTCGGCCCGCAATGTAATGCAAACACACTCGCGTTAAACGATCGTTGACAGTTAGTTACTTTTGCGTATGTAATGTCATACATGTTTACAGTACATTGCTGCTGATAAAAGTTTCAAAAAATAATTATGTGGTCACATCTAAGTGAACCTAAAAAACATCTTAATTAATGATTACAATAATGAGTTCTATGTCTGGTTTAATTTATCGCCCGTATTATAGTAACACACTGTATAAATAATCGATGCTGAATCAGGCGCGGCTCACTCGCGATTTGTGTTTATCGCTACAAGTACATGCCGGTCGCCCCTCCGAAGGGGCTCAGTAGCTGCCGCGCGTTGGGACGGGACGCTCGCACGGGTCGCAGCGCGTTGCATGCGATAGAAAGGGATGGCCACATTTAGGCACGTTTGGCTTACCTAAACAGGGAATTGGTTAACAGAGAACCTTCTGTACGTAGTACTATTACTTATTCTGTGGCTGAACTTGAAGATAAACGGTGTAGTCAAAATAAACGTTGTAGGTAGGTACTTACAAGACCAGACGGTGTATAGCAAAAATAAGTTGAAGCGTGATGTTTTCCGACCACTTGCGTGAGTTTTGTTCATTGGTAATGCAAGAATAATTTATACTGATGTAAACTATTCATACAATTCTTTTTTTGATATGGCTTAACCGCCATGCCTTTTAACCGGAAATTAACATTTTAGTGGTGGCACTTTGTTTTTACTATGGTTCTACTCTCTCAATCCATTTGTGAGCAGTATCTTTCACCTAACAGTCATGTAACAGTGTACAAATGAAATCATACGATTTATGTCTCAGTTGAAAACAACGAATAACTCATTTGACGTTCGGCGGCGCGCTTAATTAGGAAAATAACAAATAGAAAAAACTTTTAGACGTTGCACGAAGCAACATCGGAAAGTTTTAATTATAAATCTATATAATAATTCTATTTAATTTAGGGCGGGTTGCACCAACTTACAATTACAGACCAATCAACGTTAAATATGGCGGCGGCAACTGTCATTCCATCGAAACTTGTCAAATTTTCCACACCGAATGTGGCTTTAACGAACACCGCTTACGATTAGGTACATACAAACGATTTGGTGCAACCCACCCTAAAACTTTGCAGTCAAGCTACAGGTATTAAGAGGAGAGACACAGCATAACAACATACTATAATTTTGATAATTATTGTCAACATTTTATCAATAAATAATATATTTTAGTAAGTAAGACTATTTTGCGCTATATTGATGTAACTTCGAGTAGAGATACGTGTATGCCATTTAAAAGAATCATTGGATTTGGGCCTGCGACGTCGGTACAGGTTACTAAGATATGTAGTTACGTAAACATGATATTAGGTATTTTTACTTACTATTTGGAAGTATGGTACTTTAGGTGGCTCCTTTTCTTTTTCTCTGAAAATAAAAGATAAAAATAAGTATTTTTATGTAATTCGCCTACATAGCTGATGCTTTTTTTTTTCGGGCGGTTCTTCTCAACAGATGTCTCTTATTGGAAAGTAGGTACTCGTAGACACATACCCCTAAAATTGTTTGAGTAATACTTGCAGAATCAAAGGTGTTTTGAAAAGTATTTATTTATGTCATAAATAATTAGGTGAATTTAAAACAAACATTGAGACAAACTTTGGTGCACAGTGAAAAACCTCAATATCTCCAAAACATGATGTTGCTAGATAGTCCACCATAACACATTAGGACTTACTTAGGAAACCCTCGTACACACGCTCTTTTTTGGACGCGACGCGTGGAAGAAAAGGTCACAACAATCCACACAAAATTTAAAAACCGGCCAAGTGCGAGTCGGACTCTCGCACGAAGGGTTCCGTACCATTATCTATAAAAACTATTTTATTCTGTGTTTTTAGTATTTGTTGTTATAGCGGCAACAAAAATACATCATCTGTGATAATTTCAGCTGGAACAATCACGGTATCACGGTAGACGGACAGCGGAGTCTTAGTAATAGGGTCCCGTTTTACTCTTTGAGTACGGAACCCTAAAAATGGCATACTATTTGGTAATTTTTTGACAAATTACAGAGTTTGATTTCGTATTATTTAGTATCTCATTGCCTTCTGTATATCCCAAAACATATCTAATTATGGAGCTGTAACAGTAAACAGCATAGGTAGATGTAGAACATTTTATTAAATAATTTTATATAAAATGACTCAATAATAATAACGATATAAAACTCGATTAAATTCAAACAAATGTTGACACTAATAAAACTTTTTCATGTAGATTATCCCTGTTTCATTGTAGAAATTCAGGCGTTTCATTGAATACATGTATATGGACGCACTCACTCGTATTAATGATTTTTATACTGTAACTGTAAAAGTAACATTATAATTTTTAATAATATCTTGGTGCAAAATATATGACTCGTAAATTTAAAAACGTCGGAGATATTAGGATGCTTCGAAATTTTGGTGTTTCATTGATGGACAAGTTACCCTAACCACTTATTTAATGTTGCGAGTGTTGCGACTGATAGTTTTTTTTTAAATTGTTTCGTCAGATCCAAAACAAGGGGTAATGAAGGTAATGAAGCTTTTGCCTGCGACAATGTCCATCCAGCTTCTCTCCGCAGGGGAAGATTTTCGGAATAAGAAGTATTCTTTGTTATAATCCTGATCGTGATTATGTAACAAACATCCCCACATTATGTATCCAAACTTGCACATTTATTATGTTGTACGATTATATGATTTAACCAAGTGCGTTAAGCTCACTAGGTAGGTTTTGCATACCTTACCTAATACTCGCATAAAATAGTTATTTGTGCAACAAGAGAGCAAAGTTTATTTTTGTGCTGATTTTGAGTCCCGAGGAAGCGAAATATTCTAAAATTGAATCACGAGCGTAGCGAGTGATTCAAAGTTAGAATCTTGAGCGCAGCGAGGGACTCAAAAGCACGAGACGCAAATACTTTGCTCTCGAGTAACACATACAACTTTTCACCTCAGCAGTGAGAACATATTTTACACAAAAAATATATTCATAAGCTTTTACGTACCTATTCTTTTGTGAATATTCAGGAAGAAAACTTGTTTTGGTGTTGTTTACTGCTTGTTTTAACTCCCCAGTGCGGCTAAAACGTCCCTACCTACTAGAAGCACGCAAGAGCGTGGGCGGGGCGAGACAAGGAGCAACAAACCAAAGCATATTTTAGTAATCTACACGAGTCTCGTGTGACACTAACACAAGAAAGAAAAAAAGCTTTTTTCGAAATATTCAACACTAATGTCTGTTTCGCTTACGCTCACCAAAAACTAGCCGTATTGTTGTTTATCAATAGGTACTGCCTTCTTCACTAATTTCACTATATTTCCTCATTGGATAAATAATTCATTTATCCTAGTCGTTTTTATATTTAAAAGTAATATCAATAGCGCAAGAATGAAGAATAATATATCGAATAAAATCTAAAATAATAAATCGCGCATTTTTTTAAAGGGTGGTTCGTTCGGATACTGTATCTGTGTGGTATAAGTTCTTAAAAATGAAGATTATTAAAACTAGAATCATTAATTGGTCAGCGTATGAAATGTATGGTTACCTGTTTAAGCAAAATGGACTTTATTCTCAGATGTTTCATGTTTTTCTTAATCAATTTATAATATTCCTTTGTATCCATTTTTTTGTTATTTTAATTTATAAGTATGTTAAGTGTTTTTTCGAACGTGTTACTTGCTTCTTGCTGTTTTGGGTTCTACTTTGAAATTCGAATGTCGAACTATGAATCGACCTATTCCTGTCGTATTCTTTTTTTGTAATGAAATGAAAGGGAGAGAACTCATAAAGTTCAAGAATTCTGAATGTGTAATATACCCCACACTAGGAAATGTCAGTGCTCGACATCAAAATTAAAAAGCTACTTTGACTCACGGAGTGAGCAAAATCGCATTTTTCTCACTGTTTTCACGCAGCAAAATATGCTTGTTCGAGCTGCTGAGGTGAAAATCAATTAGACTATTGGCTCTGTGAGCAGTCGAAATCTCGCGAGCATGTTTTTTTTTGTTTTTTATATTTCCAAATTTGAGATTACATAACCTGCTCACAAAATTTCACGTGAATCGGTTGAGAAATGCATCCTGTAGATGAGAACAGCTGGACAGCGGGACATACGAACGAACCCCAAGCTGAAACGGATGCCTGTCATTCGCTTCGCTCGCTCGTTCAACTAACTAACTTGTCATTAGCGCTTTATGATGAGATGCGATGTGATTGCAGACAGTGTATCAAATTTTACGAATGATTTACACACAGCTTATCAGTCAATTAAGTACAAAGTATTAATGATGTTATTTCAGTCAATTACATAAAGAAACCACAATACACAATCACATAGTCAGGTCAAATACTTACATCAATAAATATAATATGGAACAATCGTACACAACTTGAATTAGTCTCACGGTAAGCTCAATAAGGCTTGTGTTCTGGGTCAGTTAGTAAATTAATGTTATCGTTATTTATTAGATTCATTATTAATTTAGAAACTGATTATAATTGATGCCGGTCAGATACTTATCAGTATTATCTAGTATTTTTTTACAAAATAACATTTCCATTTGTATTTAAATACTTTTATATTAGCACAGTTGTTTTTCTCACAATTCGTATATCCACTAGACCGGCTAGATTAGAATGACAATTTAGGTAGGTAATTTTGCTTTTTAGTTCGGTTTGGTAAAATACAATATCCACGATTTGAACTACAGACAAGCAAACACACAATAAAAGTGAAATAAAATCGCGTGGCGAATATTTCATAAAATTTTCCTACTTACTGTTTTTCTTTTTGGGTTCCCATGTCGGAAGAGATTTTTTCTATGAGAGTATGATTTTTATCTGCTACGGTATCGACTCCCGTCGAGACACGAGCCGCGCGTAGGATCTTCGGACGGGTAATGAGACAACATTGCGAATTTATTACTGCACTGATTGGGAACAACTATGAAGTAACTGTTTAATTTATAAGACACTTCGGGCACACATACAACTCATGAGATGCATGCTAACGTTCAAGTACGGTAGGTACCTACTTTATAAGTTTCTGAGGAGTCAGAACCGATCCGACTTCAAATCAATATGTTACTAATACAAACGGCACAGTACAGTGTTTTAAAAACCATGTTTTTGTCTCACGTCGTTTTCTTTTAAAAAACGATTGATATAACTATTACAAATATGAGACTAAAACTCCCACATCGATAGGTCATGTAGTTTTTGTTTTATTAAATACCAAAATTTGCTTATATCCGGATCATGAAATTCACATTTTAATTTCTTGCTTATGAACTGGTCTATTGACAAACAATTTGATTACACCAAGTGAATCTGCATATTCCCTACCGTTTGCATGTTTTTCCTTTACGTATGCCGTGTTTACTTTCGGAGGTAGGTACTATTGTTTGTCGACTTTTCTGTTTTTAACCGACTTCAAAAAAGGAGGAGGTTATACAGCCTGTATGTTTAATATTACCACAAATTGTAACCATCATCCTCATCATCATCATATCAGCCGAAAGACGTCCACTGCTGGACATAGGGCTCCCCCAAAGAGTGTCACAATAGCCGGTCCAATTGTAACCATACATAGCTTTTTGTACTATGAACCGATATTGTATGAAAATTGTAGGTTAGTGTTAACTACCAAAGCGTAATTTATTTTTGAAAATTTATCAAGCAGCAATGTAATGCTTACACTCATTTGACACATGGAAGAAGCGGGTTACTTGTGACAGTTGTGACGTCACATGTAATGTGACGATACATTGCGCGCTGAATTATTTTTAACCGACTTCAAAAAAAGGAGGAGGTTCTCAATTCGGATGTTTTTTTTTTTTTTAATGTTTGTTACCTTAGAACTCCGTCATTTATGAACCGATTCGTACAATTATTTTTTTAACTGAAAGTATATGCTTCCAGATTGGTCCCATTGTTTCCAAAACCCCAGTTGGATGATGGGAACCATAAGGAATTGAGGGAACTCCTCAAATATATTAGGCACGCGCGTAGTAATTTCGGTATTTTCTATTATAACTCGTGTATAAATTTACACCTGGAAATCATAAATTTGGTGAAGTGGAAGTGATGATGAAGACCACAGATGGCTTGTGGAACTTCTCAATGATGTACTTCAAACTATATAAGTACGTCACAGATTCTGATATTATTCCGTTGAAATAGCAAACAATGAAGTGCCAAAGGTAATTCTGAGATCCTTGAGGAATCGACGGAAGTCCTCAAATATTATCGGCCCACATACAGCGATTTGGTTTATTGGTCTAAAAATCAACGCTTTTGTTCTCGAAAATCAGTTCATGTGGTAAATTGGAAAAAAAATGTGGAAATGTTAATGTGGCGAGGCGGGGTACTGAATTGAAGTCGGTTAAAACTTTATTTTGAAAGTAAATTAATTATATAAGGAAAAAAAAGTAAGAAGTTAAAAAATTTTTTTTGCAATATCGGTTCATAGCCCTAACACCTACCTCTGGTCTGGTCACATGTTCAGGTAATATTAATAACATAATTTACTTTGATGGGGTATCATATGAAAGGGCTTAAGTTGCACTTTCTAAAACTGTTTATATTTTTTTTCTAGAGTGGTTAAATTTTGATTAATTAAGGTAAATGTAGAAAACAATACCATTCCCCCCGAATCTCCGAATTTTCCAAGCGAACATTCTGAAATAATTATAAGGGGACGTAGGTTCGTGGTCTTCTCTCCCTCTCACTGAGCATAAGCGTGAGCGAGATGGAAGTGCGTGTTTGGAAGCGCGAATATCATGTTTTTTAATTTTAATTTTTTGTGTGTTTTAATAAATAAAAAAGAAATAGCTGATTTTCCTCAAACACGACATTGTCGATTTTCAAAACCAATTTTAATATGTTTAGCTGTGTTGTGCATAATTTGTTATGATTTTTTAAAGTATATTTTAGACTATTCGTGATTTTTTTTTTATCAAGCGAAAGTCAAAAACTCAGGATTCGAATAGCTGATTTCCCTCGAAAAAGGCATCAAGATTGTTAATTAAATTTAGGGCAGCCGTATTATAATCCAAACAAGATCTATAATTTTTTAAAAATCAGTTTTAGGAGCTCACGTCGCCTTATAAATAATACAGGAAAAATAAAACGATATCTCTTTCTAGCTTATTTTTTTTTGTTTATCAAAAAAGATATTAATTAAATTTGTAATTTACTTACTTTTGTATGAAATTGTATATCTTCAAATGCCTATCAGATTATCGTTAAAGTCCCTTCTTTCAAATAAAAAATAAATCGGTACGCGTGATAAAAAGCTATCGCTGATAAACAAACATACTAGGTTGTAAGTTGTTAGTACAGTCGCCATCACATACATCGGAGCAAACAAGCACGTCACAAACATCGGAACACACCTTTATTTTCAAGGCATTAGGGTGCATGTGCCGATATTTTTGAACGATATTTATAGTGTACCTATGTATGTGATGGCGACTGTACCAAAATGCAGAAGGCGCTTTGCAACGGTAACTTCTACTATGAGCTGTTTAAGAATGTTCAAGAATGAATGGGGTCCTGACATGACGGGTATGGTGTATGAAAGTTTGTACGGAACCTTCGGTGCGCGAGTCAGACTCGTACTTGACCGGTTTATTTTTTGTAATGTATATGTTCGCCGATTTCTCCGTCAATTGTGGACCGATTTCCAAAATTCTTTTTTTATTCGAAAGAGTATATTCCAGAGGTGGTCCCATTATCACCAATTTAGGATCTGATGATGGGATCTCAGGGAAATTGAGGGCAACCCTCAAATTTTATAGGCACACTCCTGTAGTGATTTCAGTATTTTCTATTATTACTCGTGTATTTACCCTCGGAAATCGTAATTTTGGTGAAGTGGAACTGATGATGAAGACCACATATGACTTATGGAACTCCTCAAAGACGTAAAGTACGTCAAAGATTCTGACATGATTCTGTTGAAGTAGCAACTAATGAAGTGTTAATTCTGAGATCCTTGAGGAATCGACGGAACTCCTCAAATATTATCAGCCCACATATAGCGACTTGGGTTTTATCTGTAATAATCAACGCATTTGCTCTTGGAAAGCAGTTCATGTGGAAAATGGAAAGGAAATGTGGAAATTTTCATGTACCATGAAGATTGGCTAAGTACTGAATTGAAGTCGGTTTAGACTTTGTTTTTAAAGTAAATTATTATAACCTCTTTACATGCCTCTTACATTCTGAATTACCTACTCGTACTTTTCAACAAGTTATGTCCGGGGCAGATTACTTCCCAAATAAGCTATATATATTATGTTTCGTTTCTAAACTGGCTATAGTTTTGTCTTATGCATATAATAGTACCTAAACCAAAAATCTTCGTAGCTGCACGTAGCGAGAACGTTCTGAAGTTATGCACTGTACCTTTAACGACACTCTTAGGCCACGTTTACACACAGGCGTAGGGAAAGTGTGGTGTGGAGTATTCGCTTTTTTTTTTATTCTGGGTTGTATAAATAAATAAGTCGTTGACAAATCAAGATAAATTAAACATAGCTCAATAAGCCATTAATCTGGTTTTGAAATTAGTGTAGTTTGGTGACAGCATAAAGTGACAACGCTGTGAACGCTGAGCTATGACAGTTATCCCAAAACATGAAAAATCTTTGGGTTCTATAGAACTAGTGATTGCAGGTGTTAAATAAAAGCAACCTGTATTATACCTATTTATTTATTCACTGAAATTTGGAACAGAAGTGGGGATACTTCTATAGTGGGCTGTTGAAGTTCTCAGAAGTCTATTCATGAGTTTTGAGAATGTTTTGAGTGATTTTGCATTTATGGTTCCAGCTAAATACGATACATTGAATACTTTATCTGCAAGTACTTACAATTTTATTTGAAACTAGCTTTTGCCCGCGGCTTCGCCCGCGTATTTAATGTAATGTTTGTACTCAGCATGTTTGACTATATATAACTAAAACATATAAAAGTTGTAAAACCCCCGACATTTTCATTTCAAAGTTCAATATCTCTAAAACGGCTGAACCGATTTTGTTGAAACGTAACTAAGAACCATAATATGTTCATTCGTTTAGGAGCTATGACGCCACAGACAGACACACACACACACAGACACACATACAGAAACACAGACACGTCAAACTTATAACACCCCTCTTTTTCCATCGGGGGAAAGGAGCCTGTGCGCAAAGTTTCAACTCTCATATTAAATGAACGTCTTCCCGTTACAACACCTTTTTCACCCCTTTAGAGGAAAAGTTTAAAAATATATATTTTTGGATAGATCTACATATTATAAAATTAACCTGTCCTGTCGTGCTTTCATGTAGGTAGGTATCTAGGGGACAGTGGGGGAATCACGGACGGCGGGCAATGGCGGATGAGCGGGTTTAGCTATGTTAGAAAAGGATAGGAGATATTTCGAATGATGTAGTCGAGAGTCAAGCCCAGAAAGTGTCAAAGTGAGGACGCGCTCGCTGTCCAGGGTAATTAACTTGAAGATTTTTTAACAATTTCTTCTTATTTTTGTGTAAAATTGGATGTGTGTGTCGTCTTGTAGGAATAACATAGAACTTTGGTATTTCTTTTACGAAATAACGTCGAATTACACAACGTTTTGAAGTACTCGTATCGTGCACCGCACGGTTCTAATCTCAAATAAAATATTTCTTTTGCATTTTTGAGCGAGTCGGCTAATCGCGGACGATTTGAGAAGGGTAATCTCGAACCAATAAAATATGTAGAACCAATCACCGAAGATTTGATAATATGTTATAAATGTAAGTTATGGGCCCATGAGAAGTGTACGAATGGAGAAAGCACTTCAAAGGGCTTTGTTTGTGATTTGTGCTCCAATTAGAGTAGGTCCGTGATTACCCCACTTAGAATCCGTAATTACCCCTTGGGTGTAGGGTAATTCCGGACACCAGAGGTTTTGTTTTTTTATTATAACTTTATTTTGGTCTAAAATTTATCACTGTTGATTATGAAAACATAAGGCTGAATAATTAAACTAAAGAATGAATAATAAATAGCCTGTGTAACTTAATCTGGTTTCGTTTTATTCCAGTTCTCCCTTAAGTGTTCGCAATTACCCTACTCTCCCCTACCACAGTTTATCATTAAAAATCACACATTACTTATGTGAACTTTCAACCTCTATCTTAACCCCTTCAAGGGATGAATTATAAAAAATGCCCTTATCAATGTTTTTGACTGTACATTAGGAGCATGTGACCGATGTTTTAAACGTCTGACTTTAAAAACCGGCCAAGTGCGAGTCAGACTCGCGCACGAAGGGTTCCGTACCATTATCTATAAAAACGGCAAAAAAATCAAGTTTGTTGTATGGGAGCCCCCTGTAGCCTAGTTGGTAGTGACCCTGCCTACGAAGCCGGAGGTCCCGGGTTCGAATCCCGGTAAGGGCATTTATTTGTGTGATGTGCACAAATATTTGTTCCTGAGTCATGGATGTTTTCTATGTATTTTTTAGTATTTATTTATCTATATAAGTATGTTTATCGTCGTCTAGTACCCATAGTACAAGCTTTGCTTAGTTTGGGACTAGGTCGATTTGTATAAGATTGTAAAAGAAAAAAAATATATTTACTCCGTTTTTTGGTAGGTATTTGTTGTTACAGCGGCAACAGAAATACATCGTCTGTGAAAATTTCAACTGTCTTACTATCACGGTTGATGAGATACAGCCTGGTGACAGACGGACAGACAGACAGACAGACAGACGGACAGCGGAGTCTTAGTAATAGGGTCCCGTTTTTACTCTTTGAGTACGGAACCCTAAAAATTACATGTTTCCCATACAAACATTCAACTCTTTTTTAACCCCGTTAAGGGATGAATTTAATAACAACGCTAAATCATTTGTTTTGCTTTTTAGTAACAAACCTTCATACAAAGATTCACGTTTATCACTTTCCAAATGAACGGTCTCCGTACTATGGTTCAACCCCTATTTCACCCCTTACACGTCCTCGTACTGTAACGGATACATGTTCCAAATTTCATGCATTAATCATAAAAAAATCACACATTACTTATGTGTACTTTCAACTCCCCCCATCTTAACCACTTTTAGGGATGAATTAGAAAAAATGCCCATATCAATGTTTTTGACTGTACATTAGGAGCTTGTGACCGAAGGTTTAAAAGTCTCACTTTAAAAACCAAAGAGGTTTTCATACAAAGATTCAAGTCTATATAACTTTCCAAATGAACGATTTCCATACAACGGTTCAACCCCTATTTTACCCCCTTAAGGCTTGAATTTCGAAAAATCCTTTCTTAGTACACGTCCTCGTACTGTAAAAAATATATGTTCTTTTCATGCTTATATCTTTAGCGGGTTAGGCTGTGCGCTGTCTGTCAATCGTCAGTAACGCAAGAGTTTTATAACACAGACGAAAGAACATACACTGATTCAAATAACTATATTTCATTTTATCCTCCTTTAATCCAGACTCTTTCAACACGCTGTTTGTTTGTTCTCCTTCAATCTAAGCTCTCTCAACCTTAGCCTTCTCTCCCTTTCGAATTCCTTCATCCTGATTACGTAATCGTCGTGTTCACAGTTGAGGTAATTATGTTTCTCGTGGTGGCATTTAAATACTAACGGGAACACCGCGTGCCGGCAGACTTGGTAGTCCAGCAGATAGTCCGCGCAGTAGTCGCGGAACTTGGGTGGGATGCGAGCTGACACCAAGTGCTCCTCCTTTACTTCTCTCGTCATCTTACGAGGCGTCCTTGTAAAATTAAACCCAGCATTGTGTTTGTATGTTGGCTTGCAATCCGGCTCAAGGCCCAGGTGTCTACTAGAAAATGATCCCAATATTTGGCCCATTTTAATACGACTCTCCAATGTATTAGGATAAATTTATAAACATTTAATTTGAATTCGCAATAAATAAAACCCAGCGATTAATTGCTACTGACTGACTGCATGTCAATCAGTGAAGTGAGTAGCGCTGTCATTAATTGTCAACGAAACAGCCAGTACCAGTAACTGCTCGATATTACGACCTTACATTATTGTACCTACTTGTATAGCCCGACAAATTACTTTTTGACCCACAGACCCTAGGATTTTTAATGCAACTAATTTCTTATTGGCAAGGAGTACTCTTTAACAACAGACGTTAGAAGCAAAGAAAACTATGAATAATATAAAGAAGAAGGGTTAGGAGTTAGAAGTCAAAGAGAATATAAACACTACGTTTTAGAAATCATCGAATGTCACCGATGTAAACAAACATCAAGGAAGACGAAATATTTCGCTATTATAAAAAAAATACAACAAATATGCCGAAAGCAATCCGATGGCGATGTCAGAAAGCGTATTTTGAATATAATTAAATATTTACATCAAAAAAGGGTGACTGATTGCCTAGTATTTATATAACCAATGTCTTGAAATTGGTTGTTGACATGTCCAGTAGGTACTGACATTTTATAGTGCGGTCGTAGGTATTGATTGAACTGGTTAGTTTGGTTGGATTACACCGATTACACTATACCAACCATATCTCGATATCCAACTGCGACCTTGTATGCCGAATCACACGTTTTAACCGTACGTCAACTTTATATCCTTAAAATTTCATTATGTACACACAAAACCTCTAAATATATGACTTGCTACGACACACTACTTAAAAAACGCGTCTTTAGGTTACCAGTTCCTAGAGTTCTTTCCAGCTTTGGTAAACGTTTTGGCGATTATATTAGGGTAGCAATATATAACACTTTACTGAAATATTGTAACCTAACGGGCAGCACAAAAAATGAAGCCAAATCACTTATTTTTAAATTTCTTCATTCGTTAAATTATGCCGACACTGAAGCTATCTTTAATATCTAAGTTAGTCTCTAAGTATAAACTTTTCAATGTAAAATATTTTTTCTTACTCCTCCAAATGTAATTAATTCTGTGGTAACTTATTTCTGATGTTTAAAAATTAACTGGTTCTCCACGATACAGGCGTAGCCTAGTGTGGGGACCTCTGGTAACTATGTAAAACTCATTCTGTTTAAATAAATGACTTTTTTACTTTACTTTACTATACCAAATGTTATTAACACCAAGTGATACAAGCGCAATACCATCTTTGCAACCAAAAATTACGGATGATTAAGTTTTTATTAAAGCGTCTTGTATTTATGTAAAAATAAGTAAATAAAATTACTTCTTTAAATTATAGAATTAAAATTACCAATAAATAAATTATGTCATCGAGTGTTTTTAGAAAAAAGGGATTTACTATTGTAAGATCATTTTATTGCAGTGGCAACATTGTCGTAGTTTTTTTGGTCTTGAATTCCAGTTTCGAAATTAGTACATTTTTTTCTTATTAAAATATTGTAATAAAAATATAAGACGAATATAGAAAAAAACCGGCCAAGTGCGAGTCGGACTCGCACACGAAGGGTTCCGTATCTATAAAAACGGCAAAAAAATCACGTTTGTTGTATGGGACTCCCCTGTAGCCTAGTTGGTAGTGACCCTGCCTACGAAGCCGGAGGTCCCGGGTTCGAAGGGCATTTATTTGTGTGATGAGCACAAATATTTGTTTCTGAGTCATGGATGCTTTCTATGTATTTAAGTATTTATTTATCTATATAAGTATGTTTATCGTCGCCTTGTATAGTACAAGCTTTTCTTAGTTTGGGACTAGGTCGATTTGTGTAAGATTGTAAAATAAAATATATATATATTTATATTTATTCTGTATTTTAGTATTTGTTGTTATAGCGGCAACAGAATTATATCATCTTTGAAAATTTCAACTGTCTAACTATCATGGTTCATGAGATACAGCCTGGTGACAGACGGACAGACAGACAGACAGACGGACAGCGGAGTCTTATTAGTAATAGGGTCCCGTTTTACTCTTTGAGTACGAAACCCTAAAAGGTCCTTTAGTCGAATCCCAGGCCGAACCTTTTGTAATTGAGGTCGGCGGTCTTGAAAGCGACACATCAGAGTCAAGAGTCTTCGGAGTCACAATCTGAAGTATATTTAAATATCGAATACTTGGATTGAGATATGGATGAATACTTATCTATTTATTATACCTAAAGCCTAAAATTTTTACATTCAACAAACTACACAAAGCCAAAACACACTGTCCCGACTATACATGACGTATGTACATTATTGCCATACATTATGCCGTTTACAGCGACACTACCTCACGGTCAAAAAGCGGCTTGTCGGGCTTTAGATTCAGTTGAACGAACGAGCAAAGCGAACGAAGTTCTCCGTTTCAGCTTGGGCAAAAATTCTTTCGTTGTTCTCCTCTACAGGTCGCATTTCTCAATAGATTCTCGTGACTTTTTGTGAGTAGGTTCGATAATATGCATGGTTTTTGTTGTCGAGGCAGTTTGTGGAACATTCAAAATTATTATTATTTTTGGTAAAAAGACACGCGCGAGTTCTAAAGTTCACAAAGCCACTAATAAATATGTAATACATATACATAGTTAGGTACGGTACGAGTATGTTAGGTATCAGGCTTTTGTCTTTGTACTTTACTTATTTTTATTCCCATAACCTTTAACTACGTAAACATTAGTAGTAGTCCGTAAGCCCGCTCCCAAAATACCTACGTCTCATGACAACACGATAAAATACATGGCACACGGTCGAGAAAGTTGTGCTGAGCAAGGATCAGAAGATTATTATTTAGATTACATGTTACAAGCTTTTGAGAAATGGACCCCTGCTCAGAAAATAGTAATAGTTGCCAACAAACTTTTCTTCCCTGATATTCCCTGTTTAATTTAAATTTGTAGAATCTTTGGCTTCACTCAGGATTCTGTAGTCTGTATATGTGGCATACGGTGCCAAAGTTGGCCACCTTTGGCACCGTCTGCCAAGTACTTCCGGCCTGTTCCGGCCATTTCAGGACTGTCAGACTTAGGTTTACTCTCTGTACGGTTAAAGGGCTAAATGACGCCACATATCTCGTACTGTAGTCACATGACGTAAATATACCTACCCTTATACTAGTAATTGTGACCGGAAGTGAAGGATTTTTCCAATTTTCAGCCAATTTTAGGTGCTTAATCTTCTGATTCTTGCTCAGCACACCTGCTGCCATGCATTATATCGCGTTGTCATGAGACGTAGGCGTATTGGGAGTGGACTTACTGCATGACTAGAATGTATACACGGGTCTAAACACTAACTTATTAATCTTATTATTACTACGTACACACTGGCTACCTAGAACATTTTTCTTGACATCTTCCATCAGGCCATCTGACAGACTAAGGGCGGGTTGAACCAACTTACGATAACAGACCGATCAACCAACGATCAACGTTAAATATTGCACCGGCGGCTATCATTCCGTAGAAACTTATCAAACTTTCCATACATTCAGATTTTAACGAACACCGCTTACGCTTACATATCAGTTTGTAATTATAAGTTGGTGTAACCAAGCCCTAAGCAAACTGATGCCAACTCACATCACATAAGCCAGTGTTAATATAGTGTTTATATTATCTTTGACATAAGCTGCAGCATGTCTGCTTTATACAGTGTTACTAGGTGGGTCTATAATTTCTAACGTCATGATGAAATACAACAACTGAATATAAAGGTAGGTAAATAAATATCAAGTTACTTATAGATAATATTATATTTAGGTAGCTCAAATGAAATCCATTGACGAGTGTTAGATTATGTTTATTCATAAAGTAAAAACGAATACCTACGGTTTGCACTTGTATTCTGCCCGAATTGGATTGGAGAATCACTTTACATAAATTTCGGCAGGAGTCTACAGCAAACCTTCCAAATGAATCCTTTAACGAATGTATCCTTACTGTATCACATGGTTATTTCACTCGAAGACGGATGACAATGTATTCAAGCGAGCTGTTGTCCTTTGTCCATTCGGTAGTAGAAACCTTGCATTTCCATGAGTTCAGTGTGGCTGCCTTTCTCGATGATTTGGCCTAACAACAAAAAAGTTAGCTATTAGAATTATTCCAACCGAAGGCAAAAAGGAGAGCGATTTCAGAACGCTCATATTTTTAACACCTTTGACGGTTGACAAAGGCCCTTTTGTGTAACGTGCATCACAGTACGCACGTACATATCTATTAAAATTAAAGCAGGTACCGAAACAGTATAAAAATAAAGTCTGCCAAACAAACACTAACGAAAATCGACCAAATGTTCTTAAGTTCGAGCCTAGAACTGGCACCACCGCAGCCGTGTAAATTATATTACACGAACCATATGGAGCCAATTTTTGGTCCTACTATAAGTTCAAATGATATTTTTGATCAGTCGTCCGATCGAATGTTACCTTTATCTAATACACAGATGAGATCGGAGTCCTTGATAGTGGAGAGGCGATGAGCGATGGTAACACATGTTCGTCCTTTCGCCGCCTTTTCCAAAGCTTCGGTTACAGCCTAAAATAAAAATTGATTGATTGAATTGATTGATTGAGAAACTTAAGAGCAGATATTAGTTAACCAGACGGGCCCCTACGCAAAATGACTTTTAAATGAAATTTATGACGTCGAGTTGCGGAAACCCAGCCCGCGTACAACCTATAACCTATAACCAGGCGGGCGAGCACAACAGGCGCCGCAACGACAAGCCAGAGGCGAAAATTGACCATCCTCTTTCCTTTCTAATTTGCACAATGCCGTCAAGTTGTGCTAGCTCCCTTAGTGTGCTGATGGTTTGGGCACGTGTAGTACGAATATGGAGAGCAGTATGAGATGGAGGAGGGAGGAGGCAGATTGAAATGACATATAGGTTGTGGAAAATAAGTATTGTTATGGTTAACGGCGCCGACTGCATAGGTGGCCTCGTTGAGCAGCAACAGGCGGCGCCCAACAGGTGCGGGCCCTCGCCCCGGCTCGTGCTGACAGTTACCCGTTCGCTGCTGGCGTCGAGCGCGGAGGTAGCCTCGTCGAGTAGCAGCAGGCGCGGGGAGCGGATGAGCGCGCGCGCAATGCACACCCGCTGCTTCTGCCCGCCCGACAGCTGCGCGCCGCTCGATCCCAGGTTGGTATCGTAGCCCTGACTCAAACAAAAAATAGATGGTAATCATTCATGAGTATTCAATTCATCTAGTTTAAATATTGGGCACACATGTTCTGTTGATTCACTATTACAAATTATAATCACTGTCCCCGTGGTACTACCAGTAGTAGTATCATCGGTAGTACCACGGGTAAGGAGTGGTATAATCGGCAAAGGTTGTTGCTTATTCACGTATGACAAGTAGATAAAAAAAATATTCACAAATTCAGCCCATAATATTTCGATTGTAAGTATCTATCATCAGATACCTACTTACGCTACCTACACAATTTTATACCTCACTGACGGTAGGTGGTTCTATGTAGGTACAGTCGCCATCACATACATAGGTACACTATAGGTGTTCAAAAATATCGGCACATGAACCCTAATGCCTTGAAAATAGAGGTGTGTTCCGATGTTTGTGACGTGCTTGTTTGCTCCGATGTATGTGATGGCGACTGTACTTAAAATATTTCAGATATAATATAATATAACCAAGAATGTTGATTGATCTTAGAACGTAAAGCAAAGGTTGATTCATGAACGTTCATTAGAACGCCCGGGGCAGCTACTAATATCAAACATTCTTAAATATTTTATTTGGCCCACTGGCAAAAAAATTAAATTCCCCGGAAAACACGAACCTTGTTCAGTAATAATTAAAAGTGTGGAAAAATGTTTTCGTTACCTTAGTAGTATTACCTTTTTGTTTACTTCAAAAAGGTGTTGAATTGGTCGAATGTATACCTACGAGTAGTCGAGTAATGCCCGGCACTACTCATCCCATTTCAAATAAAACCGGTCAAGTGCGACTCTGACTCGCGCACCGAGGGTTCCGTACAAACGTTCATACACCATACCCGTCACGTCACGACCCCATTCATGCTTGAACAATCTTAACATAAATAAAAAAAAATACGCTAGATAGAGGTATCGTTTTATTTTTCCTGTACCTATTATTTATGTTACTCTTAATCATAAGTAATAATTACAGAATTTTCACTTGGTAAACTTCGGAGATAAGGGGGGGGGGGGGGGATGGTATTTTTTTCAATATCATATTCCTTAATAAATCAAAATTTAATAACCTTAAAAAAATGTTTTTAGGAAGCGCTAATCAAGCCCTTTCATATGACACCCCACTTGATTTATTAACTAGACTTTAAATTTTTAACCCCCCTCATATTCGTCATATATATACACAGAAAATAAAAATGTATATATTTTTTTTATCCTCCATACACGTGTCTTAACTTTCTTATCACTTGTTACAAATTTCAAATAGATAGCAGAAGTAGTTCCTGAGATATTTAACCTTGTGACAGACGGACGGACGGACAGACGGACAGAGTCGCACCATAAGGGTACCTTTTTTACCTTTTTGGTACGGAACCCTGAAATTCTTTCACCTGTGAACCAATAGAGTTAGCCTTCAGGATGTAGATATGTAGGTTTTATTTGATCCCGCAGATAGCACGCAAGCTTGCGTTCTTTGTACAACGCGGGCGGAGCCGCGGAGATTTTTTTAGGTAAAATAGTTTACAACTTAAAAAAGTTGAAAAACCCCCGACATTTTAATTTCAAAGCTCGATATCTCAAAAACGGCTGAACCGATTGTTGAAATGTAGCTAAAACCATTTTGATCACGTCAGCTTTCGGTCAAAAAATACCGCATTAAAATCGGTCCATTCGTTAAGGAGCTACGATGTCACAGACCGACACACAGATACACAGACACACAGACACGTCAAACTTATAACATCTCTCTTATTGCCTCGGGGGTTAATGAAACGTTCCCAAAAGTCTTACCTGTTATTTTAAATGGTGTAAAAAATATATTACAAATGCGTGAAGACAGACCTGTGGTAAAGAAATGATGAAACTGTGAATGTTGGCGGCCTTGGCGGCGTTGACGATTTCGTCCATGGACACTTGGCGCGAGTTGTCTCCGTAGGCGATGTTCTCCCCCAGCGTGCGGTCAAACAGCACCGGTTCCTGCTGTACCACGCCTAGCTGCTGGCGCAGCCGCGGCAGCGTCAGCGTCCGCCGGATATCCCGCCTGTCGAGCTCCTGACCAAAAATAATGGTTTTTCTCAAACATGCTCGGAAATGTATGCGTTAATGTCACGAAATCAAGACATGAAGTTTCTTGTTTATGGCTTCCTACATTACTTCTTGGCCTAGGTGGTCTTTTTATTTATATGGTCTGATTTTGTTCAAAATCAGACCATATAAAAAAAGGGCTTTCTTAATTTTTAACAATACTATGTACCTACTCTTGGTAGGGTTTTTATCATCACATAGTGGAAAGTTCCGACTTGCCCGATATTGAGGGACACAATTTAAAAAAACATTTTAGTGGTTAATTAAATTATCAAGTACCTAAGTACCAACATTTTATGTTTTTATGCATTTGTTCTCATTCTATAAATCGAGACTCATAAAATTCAAACAATACGCACTGATTCATAAAAACCTACTTATTCTTGTTTTTATATCGCCAGTTGGCGCAAAGACACGCTAAAATACGGGTTCGTTATCACTTTGATATTTTCCTAAAAAATAATTATGCATGTTTCACATTTACAATGCATTCTAAAATCATGCTAAGGATACATTTAATTAATCGAACAATATTTCGATTAGCTTGCACGTGAGAAGATATATCACGTCAAACTCGGGGGACATGCCAAAAACCGGAGGGTACACTTAAAAGTGAAAACGCCCATACGATAGAACCGGATTGAGGGTCGTAGAAGCGCTGCAGCATCTGTAGCACGGTGGACTTGCCGCAGCCCGAGGCGCCCACCAGCGCCACCGTCTTGCCCGCGTCTACCCGCAGGTCCAGGCCTCGCAGCACGCGCACATGCGGCCGCGTTGGGTAGCTGAACTCTGCTTCTTTGAGAGCAAAGTTACCCGTAGCAGTCTATCACAAACAAAGACACGCCAATTATTCATTCTACTAAAACTGATTGTGTAGCAGAATTTTCATACTGGTACTAACCCATTGCGGGGAATCTGTCACACTAGGTTCCGTTATGACTTCGGGCTGGCGATGGATGACGGATAGGATGCGTGCTCCGCAGTGTTTCGCTGCATTGAAGCTAGGCGCGTATACCAGCGACTGTCCAAGCATGTATGCCCCGTACATTACTGACTCTGTCACCCTGCCACCAACATGTTATGTGTTACGTTATATTAAGGTGGTTCGATTGCCATACAAAGCGTTATTTGACATTCGCAGGCTAACGGCGTGATATTTTAAGAAACTTATGTAACAAACTTTCATCAATTGGCTTCCCATTTGCGCCAAATTCCCCCTTTCCTAGAATAAACTTGTATAAACTAGATTAATTTGAGAAAAATAGTTTTCCCAAAATATCACGTGACAAACCAATTTCTCAAATTAATCTAGTTTATGTTAGTTTATTCTAGGAAAGGGGGAATTTGGCGCAAATGGGAAGCCAATTTATGAAAGTTTGTTACATAAGTTTCTTAAAATATCACGCCGTTAGCCTACGAATGTCAAATAACGTTTTGTATGGCAATCGAACCCCCTTAAGAACATTGCCGAAAAAGTTACTACCTGTGGTTCCATCCCAAGTAGACAAAATGTGAAACTTAATAAGTACCTATTAACTACGTGCAATATCAATGCATTTTATAACCGAAAACAAGTGATTTATATAAATTACAATACCGTGTTTTTTTTTGATTTTATAGTAAAAAATAAAAGTTCAATCACCCCCGACATTTTGAATTCAAAGTTTTTCAAAGTTAAATATCTCATAACCTGCGGGGCCGATTTTATTGAAACGTAGCTAAAAAACAACTCGATCACGTCAGCTTTCGGAGACTAAAACCGCATTACAATCGGTCCATTGGTTTAGGAGCTACACACAGACACACAGATACACAGACATTTCAAACTTATATCACCCCTCTTCGTGCGTCGGGGGTTAAAACTTATATTAACAACCCTCTTTTTGCGTCGGGGGTTAGAATCAGTGAACGATAATATCTAGAAGTCTAACTAGCGCTGAAAAGTGGCCCCACAAAAAGGATGCACTTATAGGCGGGGATTAATAATTTACTTTCAAAACAAAGTTTTAACCGACTTCAATTCAGTACTCCGCCAAGCCACATTAACATTTCCACATTTTTTTCCAATTTACCACATGAACTGATTTTCGAGAACAAAAGCGTTGATTTTTAGACCAATAAACCAAATCGCTGTATGTGGGCCGATAATATTTGAGGACTTCCGTCGATTCCTCAAGGATCTCAGAATTACCTTTGGCACTTCATTGTTTGCTATTTCAACGGAATAATATCAGAATCTGTGACGTACTTATATAGTTTGAAGTACATAATTGAGAAGTTCCACAAGCCATCTGTGGTCTTCATCATCACTTCCACTTCACCAAATTTATGATTTCCAGGTGTAAATACACGAGTTATAATAGAAAATACCGAAATTACTACACGCATGCCTATATTTGAGGAGTTCCCTCAATTCCTCATGGTTCCCATCATCCAACTGGGGTTTTGGAAACAATGGCACCAATCTGGAAGCATATACTTTCAGTTAAAAAAAGAATTGTACGAATCGGTTCATAAATGATGGAGTTCTGAGGTAACAAACATTAAAAATAAAAAAAATACATCCGAATTGAGAACCTCCTCCTTTTTTTAAAGTCGGTTAAAAAGGATGCCTGGCGGCCGTTCAGTTCGAACATGGCCACCGTGTCAAACTGTTAAATAACCCAAACGTTCGGTTTCAATAAATATGCATTGTTGTGCCGTAAAATGGTGTGTGAGTCGTTCGGACAAGCACAACAAAAAAGATGGAATCACTTTTCACAAGTTAATACAGCGATAAACATATTATTTAAATTTTATTGTTATGATCACATTTTGTATAGGGATGGTATTATGCCAACAGACATTATTACTTTTTTTAATAAGTTGGTTTCTATTTTAACCATTGAATATTTTATCAATCTTTTGTAGTTTTTATCGATGCCTTTCTAACTATAAAATGAAAAAAAAAATGTTTTTAGATTTCCAACACATCCAATTAGAAACGAAATATGGAATGAAGCAGTGCGTTTGAAACGACACGATTCGAAATGGCATGCCAAAAAAAGGGATGTTCTTTGTTCTTTACATTTCATCTTGCATTCATTGCAAATAAATGTTTTGGTTATATTTCCTCTTTCGAAGATGTGACTAATGCATTTAAATACGATTTTTGCAGCCTTCAAATTCTAATAATTAAAAGCGCAATAGTTCAGTTTTTAGTGATTCAGCTGCACTACATTGCTAAAAACGATTCCTTGATTTAGTCATCTACAGGCATCGGAGTTTATATCGCACGATAACGTTAGCGAGCAATGGAGTCCACATTAGCAATAAAATTCAACTCGAATTCATACTCATACTCATCAATTTAATTCTAAAGTGCCTTTATAGCGATCGTGATTAAAAATCGGATTAAAATTAACAATGAAATTATTTTTCTATTATTATACAAACTGATAGACAGCTTTAACTATTTTAATATACAACTATACATACTCTGACACACAAACTACATCGCTGCGATATAATTAATGTCATGTACTGACCGATTATTAAATTGAATAGTATGTACCATGTGTCATTCACTGACGATTCCAGACGTGTCAATTATTCACAAGTGGATATTTGATCATCAGAAAATACGAGTATAGAAAAAGTCACAGTCGCACCACTCGTAAATTTTATTGCTAATGTTGACTCCATAGCTCGCTAACGTCTTACCTAGAGTTTGCAATCCGGATCCGACTTGTATGGAAAGATCCGGATCCAGATCCGCGGATCCGAATCTTTTCATACAAGTCGGATCCGGATTGCAAACCCTAGTCTTACCTTGCGATAAAAACTCCTATGCTTGGTCATCAAGACAAAAGTTAAATAAAGTAACTTTATTTAGAGGAACGTGAGATTTAGGTCTCATTACTAATCTCGGTACCGAATTTTTTTTCGTAAACAAACGAAGACTTATGTTGTAATTGGAAATATATCCATATGTAAAAATAAAGATAGCAATGTTTGCGTATCTCTGCTCACCCACCGTGTGGCCTACTTGTATTATATTGTAAATTAAAATAAATAATAAATAATTTGGTATTTTCCCTCGCGACTCTACTTCTTAAAAAAATATCACGCGAACGTTATCATAACTAAGTTGCTTCTTGTTGCATGTAACCATTCAACAATTATCCGTTTTCGTTGTCACTGTCACATGGCTGTCGTCCGACATGACGCACGACGGCTAATCACAGCAATGTATTCCTAAATTGACCAATCGCGTCCATTTATGTTTGATAATTGAAAATAGGCTGACATTTTGGGTAGCTGTGATATGCGCATACCGGGTTTTGGGTACGAGTTTGGGTAGAAATTTGTTAGGAGCTCGTGTTCTATCTATCTATCTATATTATTATTACGCGAGCCCGATTTTTGTAACAGCCATCAGATCTACAGTTATGGTCCGATTTTGATAAATGATATATCACTGGATTCGTTTCATGCTGCAGATTTGCAATAACGTCTTCGTTTTTTAATTTTTTATCGGTAAGTTACTAAAATATAAATTTAAAGAAACTACTGTGCGTTGACCACGTGACTTTGGCTGCGTGACGTCACGTGGCGTAACTTCTGTTTTGACTCGAGATGACAATGTAAAATGATAAACAAGAGTTAAACTCAAACCTGTACTAAGTTCTTCAGCATGAAAAATTATAAATGTTGAGTCGGCCACATATGGATACAACACTAAGAAAAGTAAGGAAAATAGAAAGTAAACGGCTTTTTGTAAATATTATTTATTTACATAAACTGACAGACGTATTGTGTCAAATCTGTTTTTTTTTTATTGACAGAGACGTCAGTATTACTTGCCATGTTCTTTTTTACTTCAGAAAAGTTTATATACAAACTTATTTTCCCATATTCGAGATGTTGGGAGAAGAATGAGGTTTAATTAAATCCATTCATTGTCGTGGACCTCATAGACGACTTTGTTAACCTTACTTAGTACAATGCCGTATAGGCGCCGATAGGTTTCGCCTAATTTCCAGTAGTTATAAAGATGTAGGTAGAAAACGAAACTCGATTACAAAAATTTCTTTTCGGATGGCCGGGGACTCCCATTGGTGACTTTGTTGACCTGACTTGAATACCACCTAAATTATTTCAGGTTCAGATAATTATATTTTGATTACAGGTAGGAGGTTGGTTATATAAATCTTGTAATTAAACGAGCAATACTTGTACATATATATATTTGCAATCACTTTCTCGGAAACGGCTCTAACGATTTCGATTAAATTTGGAATACAGGGGTTTACGGGGGCGAGATATCAATCTAGATAGGTCTCATGTCCGGGAAAATTCGTTTTCTCCGTATTTTCTCCATTTTCACCCGAGCAGAGCTCGGTCGCCCAGGGACTAAATTGTAATTGGTCAAAACGATATGACTTAATACTGGAAAACATAAATTAGTAGATATTAAACTATTTAGCGGTACCGTGAAATGGGGTTAATTTGATCAATTTCAGAATTAAAACGTCTGTAGGTACCTCCCTAAACGTTAATCCAAAAAAAAAAGGAAAAATATGCAAATATCAGTTTTTAGTCCTCTATCGATTAAACTGACAAAAAAAATATTATTAATGTATCTCTTTTAAAAAAAATATTAATTCTGTGATCAACTTTATACTCACATCGGGGTTACTTTAAAACCCCCCTTATTTTCAAGGGATTATGATAGTGACCGCAATAAGGAAAAAAAACCGGCCAAGTGCGAGTCGGACTCGTGCACGGAGGGTTCCGTACCATTATCTATAAAAAAAACTATTGTATTCTGTGTTTTTAGTATTTGTTGTTATAGCGGCAACAGAAATACATCATCTGTGAAAATTTCAGCTGGAACTATCACGGTATCAGTGAGATACAGCCTGGTGACAGACAGACGGACGGACGGACGGACGGTCTTAGTAATAGGATCCCATTTTACTCTTTGAGTACGGAACCCTAAAAACACTAGATCATAAAAAAAAATCCGTTCAGAGGCTTAGGATTTATAAAGGTTTATGTGCCTTTGGGGTTACTTTGACAAAGAAAAAAAAGGGTATTTATTTTATATTAAATAAGACTATCATTCACATAAGGATAACATTGCACATTGCACGTAGAACCGATGGCCGTTGGGGCGGAAAGGTTCTCGAGTGGCGACCACGTACATCATCTTTTTTTTTTCATTTTCATTGATCGGCGTGCCCGATCCCACGACCGGTAAAGACACACTGAAAGTGACGTTCAATGCTTCCAATCGTAAAAAAAAAACCAAACGATGCGTTCAGAAATCGTATAAATTAGAGTTTAAACATGAAGAGAAGTTTTGATCAATGTAAACCAAGGAATTAAAGTAACCCCAATTCACGATACCTATAAATAGCATCTGCCGATACTAATAATAAACAGGTGTAATGTGTGTAAAATGTAAGTTTGTATGTTGGGGGTAATCTCTGAAACTATACCCATCCTATTCTAAAAAACTTCTTTGTTCAGTAGGTAGGTTATATGTATTGTATGTAAGCACTTTATATACAAAACAGGTTAAAACATAAACATGATACTTGTGTAAGATTAAAGTCGGTACAAAGGCGAACTTATCCCTATAAGGGATCTCGGGGGGAATATAAGGGATATGTAGAATGGCCCTACAGGATTAAGTATGTGCTATATTTTATATCTTCGCTCCGCCTAGATTCTTTGTATACGCGGCGAAGCCGCGCGGGTAGCTAGTATATTTTAACATTCACTGGTTAAAAGAGATGATGCCTTTCTATCTTTTGACTTTTGGTGATAGCCAAACAGTAAACATGTATACTATCTGCAGAACATACGCTCTGTGCTGTCCAGCCGTTACTAATTAACAATTTTACACTTACACAAGGCGTAGATTTGCGTAATCGGCCATACAACATTTACAATAGGTCGTTAATTCCCATTACGTTTCCGTCAAACTCAACCGCAAATAAAACACACAACTGTGCCAGATTAAGATAACACAATGAATACAACAGATTTAACAAGGTATATGTATAAGTATATTGTTTCGACAACTCAAAATACGTATTACGGTCACAGCGATATATAAACGACAAGATAAAGTATCCATCTAATTCCATTGAATGCTTTAACAAGAGCCGAATACTCGTAATTTACCTCGTCATAGTCATGCGACAATTGGCACCATCATATAAGCCTGTGGTCTCGGGGTTCAATGTATCTTCAAGAAGACCACGGAGTAGTCATTGGCGACGAGCATGGCACGTAGACGCCCATGCTACCGGTCTTTCCGTCTCCATTATAGACCAATATTACCTACCTACCATAATATTGCATTTTCATCCGACTAACTGGACTTCAAATTGACGACAAACGTAACAATCATAAGCCTGCCATGGCGTGATAAATGTATCTTACAAGAAAACAGTGGAGTAGGCGACCCCCTCCTTGGCGACGAGCGTGGCTCCGTAGACTGTGACGCTGATGAACGCCAGGAAGGGCACGTAGACGCCCATGCCGAGCACCAGGCCGCGCCAGCGGCTCTTCTTTGTCACTGCGGCGCATGCGTCCTTCAGCGCTTCCTCGAACTTATCTATGAAGTACTGTTCCACGCCTGGTGTTTAAAAGAACAATAAACATTTTATATTTACGGTAGTGATTGGATACGCCACACCCTGGTCCACAAATTTTTTGTTAGATCACACCATGTTGTGCACAAATTAGAGTGACAGAGAAATACAACTCTACGATTTCATTCGCCTATATTGAAACTTAAAAGATGTCCTTTCGGTATATCTAAGCATTATAAACATTATTTTGCTACTTAGTAAGGAAGACTTCTTACCATTTTAATTTGGCAAGATGATAGATTTTTTTTAATGGCGGCAAATTGGATCATGTTTAACATAAAATCAACATGACATTGATTAACGATGCACTAAATAGCCCGAAAAACATTCTTGTGGAAGGTGACGCCTTTCCCATGTCTCGAGCCCACGGTAATAATTAAAAATATTTCAATCAGCAAACACTTGTTCGTTGATAAGGTCAAACGCTGGTCAAGCGGCCGTGCGGTCTAAATAACGCCCATGGCCTTTTCACTTACTGCAAGCCCGCCAGTGCACGCTAGCATCAGTGACGGAATTTGTTACTTACATATGTATTTGTTTGGAAATCAAACAGAAATAAGTGAGAAGGAGGTAAGGTTCGTGAACATGTAATATGAACATTCACTTATTCCCGAAATCATATAGCCTAAGCTTTGCGCGCCAGTTTGAAACTAAGCTTTGCGCGGTTCGAATGTTCTCAGCATCCCATGAACGGAAAAATATGAAACATTTTATATAGGTACATTATTATTCTAGCTGCAACTTAGGATAGTTTTTATCCGACTGCGACAGTTAATTAATTTTCCGAAATATACGACTTCATTTAATTTTTCATTTATTTTTATTGAAATCAAACGCTGCTCCAACTGTCAGCTATAAGAACCGTCAAATTTTCGTCAAAATGGCGGAATTGCTTTGCCTTTCACTTATTAATAATTTAAATCCCGTCTACGATAGACCTTTACGAGACAAATGCTAAAATATAAACCATAAAAAATATTCGATTCTGATATGAGAACTTATATGCGCAAATGTCGTTTTATGTCGTAATTTCAATAAATGAAATCAACAAATTTGAACAATATAATTAACACGAATTTGTTTTTTTTGAATGACAATGGCACGCGCTCGGCGCATTCAGCCAAAGTACCTGCGGCGCTACCACGAAAACCGATACTCAATGTTCATATATTTGCATCCCTGTCACTCGAGTATGGTTAGTGCGATAGAGATAGAGAGATACCCGAATATTTTCGAATTCCGAAGTTCGTGGTTATAGCTCAGGAATCGAAAATATGGTAAATAATCATAATGTATTTTCTCGAAAAAGAATTTAAAATAAATATAGTCAAATGGAGAAAAAAACAAAGCAAGAGGTTATATAGGTAATGATTAAGTTATAAGAGTCCAAAGTTTTAAGAGGGGGTATGTTCTGTCCCTTTTCCGCAAAACGCACCTTCATATGAAACGATTGTTTTTTACTATGACGCTCGAGTATATTGACGTCACAGTCCCTCATCGTTTTCTCACTCTAACAAGCGACATTAAAACGGATGTAGCTTCATAATTTTTTGAGATATTTGAATGGGAGTTTCATTATCTTCTATTTATTTATCTCCACTTATAATAAATCTCTAAATTAAAAAAAGAATCAGCCAGTTTGAAACTAAGCTTTGCGCGGTTCGAATGTTCTCAGCATCCCATGAACGGAAAAATATGAAACATTTTATATAGGTACATTATTATTCTAGCTGCAACTTAGGATAGTTTTTATCCGACTGCGACAGTTAATTAATTTTCCGAAATATACGACTTCATTTAATTTTTCATTTATTTTTATTGAAATCAAACGCTGCTCCAACTGTCAGCTATAAGAACCGTCAAATTTTCGTCAAAATGGCGGAATTGCTTTGCCTTTCACTTATTAATAATTTAAATCCCGTCTACGATAGACCTTTACGAGACAAATGCTAAAATATAAACCATAAAAAAATATTCGATTCTGATATGAGAACTTATATGCGCAAATGTCGTTTTATGTCGTAATTTCAATAAATGAAATCAACAAATTTGAACAATATAATTAACACGAATTTGTTTTTTTTGAATGACAATGGCACGCGCTCGGCGCATTCAGCCAAAGTACCTGCGGCGCTACCACGAAAACGATACTCAATGTTCATATATTTGCATCCCTGTCACTCGAGTATGGTTAGTGCGATAGAGATAGAGATACCCGAATATTTTCGAATTCCGAAGTTCGTGGTTATAGCTCAGGAATCGAAAATATGGTAAATAATCATAATGTATTTTCTCGAAAAAGAATTTAAAATAAATATAGTCAAATGGAGAAAAAAACAAAGCAAGAGGTTATATAGGTAATGATTAAGTTATAAGAGTCCAAAGTTTTAAGAGGGGGTATGTTCTGTCCCTTTTCCGCAAAACGCACCTTCATATGAAACGATTGTTTTTTACTATGACGCTCGAGTTCGTCACAGTCCCTCATCGTTTTCTCACTCTAACAAGCGACATTAAAACGGATGTAGCTTCATAATTTTTTGAAATATTTGAATGGGAGTTTCATTATCTTCTATCTATTTATACATAATAAATGCCTATGTCCTGACTGACTTATTCACTCACTCACTCACTCACTCACTCATCAACGCACAGCCGAAACTACTAATCTTAGAGAGTTGATTTTTGCACAGTATGTTGCTTTTATAACGTGGGCTAGGGATAAAAAGGGATTTTTGAAAATTCTACCCCTAAGGGGGTAAAATGGGGTGCAAAGTTTGTATGGGAGAACCTTTTTTTTTTGAGCTATAGACTTAAACTTTGTAGAAAAATTAGTTATTAGAATACAAATGAAACACTTTCAGCGTTTTGGAAAATTCCACCCCTACGGGGGTAAAATAGGGGTGCAAGGTTTGTATGGGGGAAACATTTTTTTTAAATAGAGACTTAAAACTTTGTAGAAAGATCAGTCATTAGAATACAAATAAAGAACTTTCAGGGTTTTAGAAAATTCTACCCCTAAAGGGGTAAAATAGAGTGCAAAGTTTGTATGGGAAAAACTACTTTTTTTTAAATAAAGACTTAAAACTTTGTAGAGAAATTATTCATTAGAATACAAATAAAGTACCTAGATTCAGTGTTTTAAAAAAATCTACCCCTAAGAGGGTAAAATAGGGGTGCAAATTTTGTATGGGGGAAACAATATTTTTTTTAAATAGAGACTTAAAACTTTGTAGAAAGATTAGTCATCAGAATACAAATTAAGTACTTTCAGCGTTTTAGAAAATTCTACCCCTAAAAATAGGGGGCTAAAATAGGGGTGCAAAGTTTGTATGTGGGAAACTATTTTTTTTAGCTAGAGTCCTAAAACTTTGTAGAAAGATTATTTAAATACAAAGAAAGTACTTTCAGCGTTTTGGAAAATTTCACCCCTAAGGGGGTAAAATAGGGTGCAAAGTTTGTATGGGAAAAACATATTTTTTTTTTAATAGAGACTTAAAATTTTGACGAAAAATTACTTATTAGAACATGAAAAATACTACATTCGGCGTTTTACAAAAATCATTACCTAAGGGGGTTAAAAAAGGGTGCAAGGTTTGTATGGGGAACACTTTTTCTGAGCTAGACACTTAAAACTTTGTAGAAAGATTACTTATAAAAATACAAAAAAAAAGACTTTCAGCGTTTTGAAAAAATCTATCCCTAAGGGGGATAAAAAGGGGTGCAAAGTTTTTATCAGGGAAAGTATGTTTTTGAGTTAGAGACTTGAAACTTTGTAGAAAGATTACTTATTAAAATACAAAAAAAGAACACAAATCGTTTTAGAAAATTCCACCCCTAATAGGGTTAAAAAGGAGGGCAAGCTTTGCATGGGCAACACTTTTTTTTGAGTTAGACTTAAAACTTTGCAAAAAGATTACTTATTAGAATACTAAAAAAGAACTTTCAGCGTTTTAGAAAACTCCATCCCTAAGGGGATCCTTAAGATCCTTAAGAAGGGTAGCCAGTGTTGTGTGGGAAAAACTTTTTTTTTTACTAGACTTAAAACTATTCAAAATGTTACTTATTCAAATTAATAATAAAGTACTTTCAGAGTTTTAGAAAATTCCACCCCTAAGAAGGTTAAGAAAGCTTTGTATGGGCAACACTTTTTTTGAGCTAGAGACTTAAAAGTTTACGAAAAAAGTTCTTTCAGCGATTAGAAAAATTCAACCTCTAAGGGGGTTTAAAAGGGGGTTCAAATTTTAAATGGCGAGCAATAAAATTTTAAAGTGTGAGTAAGAGATTTTTAACTTCGGTCTTATTCTGTACGTTAAAAGACTACATAACTGATTTCAGAGTTTTTTCAAATTCATCCCCTAAGAGTGTTAAAATTGGTTCAAAGTTTGAGTATTTCAAGGCATTTTTAAAGTATGAGATTTTTAACTTTGGTTTTAGACTGTTTGTTCACAAACTAGAAAATGAACATCAACTTTTTTTTTAATTATCCCCTAAAAGAGGGTTCAAATTTTGTATTGAGAGAAATCATTTTCTAAGACGATAAAAAGTTCTACGCGGACGAAGTCGCGGGCAACAGCTAGTACATAATAAATGCCTATGTCCTGACTGACTTATTCACTCAATCACTCACTCACTCACTCATCAACGCACAGCCGAAACTACTAATCTTAGAGAGTTGATTTTTGCACAGTATGTTGCTTTTATAACGTGGGCTAGGGATAAAAAGGGATTTTTGAAAATTTCACCACTAAGGGGGTAAAATAGGGTGCAAAGTTTGTATGGGAAAAACATTTTTTTTTTTAATAGAGACTTAAAATTTTGACGAAAAATTACTTATAAGAACATGAAAAATACTACATTCGGCGTTTTACAAAAATCATTCCCTAAGGGGGTTAAAAAAGGGTGCAAGGTTTGTATGGGGAACACTTTTTCTGAGCTAGACACTTAAAACTTTGTAGAAAGATTACTTATAAAAATACAAAAAAAAGACTTTCAGCGTTTTGAAAAAATCTATCCCTAAGGGGGATAAAAAAGGGTGCAAAGTTAATATCAGGGAAAGTTTATGTTTTTGAGTTAGAGACTTGAAACTTTGTAGAAAGATTACTTATTAAAATACAAAAAAAGAACACAAATCGTTTTAGAAAATTCCACCCCTAATAGGGTTAAAAAGGAGAGCAAGCTTTGCATGGGCAACACTTTGTTTTGAGTTAGACTTAAAACTTTGCAAAAAGATTACTTATTAGAATACTAAAAAAGACCTTTCAGCGTTTTAGAAAACTCCATCCCTAAGGGGATCCTTAAGATCCTTAAGAAGGGTAGCCAGTGTTGTGTGGGAAAAACTTTTTTTTTTACTAGACTTAAAACTATTCAAAATGTTACTTATTAAAATTAATAATAAAGTACTTTCAGAGTTTTAGAAAATTCCACCCCTAAGTTGTTAAGAAAGCTTTGTATGGGCAACACTTTTTTTGAGCTAGAGACTTAAAAGTTTACGAAAAAAGTTCTTTCAGCGATTAGAAAAATTCAACCTCTAAGGGGGTTTAAAAGGGGGTTCAAATTTTAAATGGCAAGCAATAAAATTTTAAAGTGTGAGTAAGAGATTTTTAACTTCGGTCTTATTCTGTACGTTAAAAGACTACAACACTGATTTCAGAGTTTTTCCAAATTCATCCCCTAAGAGTGTTAAAATTGGTTCAAAGTTTGAGTATTTCAAGGCATTTTTAAAGTATGAGATTTTTAACTTTGGTTTTAGACTGTTTGTTCACAAACTAGAAAATGAACATCAACTTTTTTTTTAATTATCCCCTATAAGAGGGTTCAAATTTTGTATTGAGAGAAATCATTTTCTAAGACGATAAAAAGTTCTACGCGGACGAAGTCGCGGGCAACAGCTAGTTCAGAATATAATAAACTCTTCTTTTAACAGTAGTAAGTACCTAACTTCGGAAGTACATATAATAGGTTGGCGAAGCTATGCAACATTAACTAGATCAGTTTTGCTGACACCCAGAACGCCAAAAGTGCCAAAAACGAACCAGAAAACATAAGTTCCGCTTACGCGAAGCTTAATCCATTCATGGCCAATGACTCACATATGAGTCCTGCCTCTACGTGGCGTGGGTCCGTTACAAACGCGCTACAGCGTAGCACACGCAGGGAGTAGTAGCTTTTTTCCGCTCTGCAGCGGAAATCGCACGTAGAGGCATGGTTATATGAGAGTCGTTGGCCATGACTCACATATGAGTCATGCCTCTACGTGGCGTTGGTCCGTTACAAACGCACTACAGCGTAGCACACGCAGGGAGTAGTAGTTTTTTTCCGCTCTGTAGCGGAAGTCGCACGTAGAGGCATGGTTATATGAGAGTCGTTGTCCATGAATGGGTTAAGTAGTTTAAGTACACGAAAATTGAATTCGCTACTAGGAAATAGTAGGCAAGTACAGTCCTTAACAGCATTGAAATAAGGTCGAAAAATGGCGAACCTTTTCATTCCTCGTCTATACATAAGGTAAGGCCGAGGATACATACTATTGCTTTTATCAAACAATGCGAAGAACAAACATATTGCAAGAAAATGACGAATGTATAACAAGTGATGTACCCACTCACCTAAACTCTGAACAGTCCTGATGCTGACCATGGCCTCAGTAGCGATGGAGGTGGCTGCCTCCAACGCGTCACGCTCCTGTTGTTGCGACTTCTGAGACACTATCCCCTCCAGCCAGATACTTCCTACCATCTGTAACGGTCAGCAATGTTGCAGGGTTTACATTATTTTAAGTCACTTTAACTATCCATTATGTCTTTTCTCAAACATGCTCGGAAATGACCTTATGTTCGTGAAAATAGACTGCGAAAAACAGCGTTTTCTACGGGTGTCACAAATTTATAGGTCGGTAACGGGGTTTATTTAGCAAATTGCCCTGCAGCCCACCCGCCGCTATACTAGTTACACTATACAAACCTCGGCTGGAACTAGAGATTGCATATCTATCACACTTGGCAGGCAATACCTTCCTTCCCAGCCTTTGTAGTAAAGCTACATACAAAGCCTTTGCTGAGGAAAGCGATGGGCAGTAAATCAGACAAAAATGGCGAGTATGAAGCCGACAGAGTTGATGGTCTGCGGGATGAGCCCGATGCGCAGCCCACGAATGGCCACGCCGCCCGCTCAGCCGGGTGCACCGTGTTGTTGTGCTGCTGCTGTGAGTACGTAGTGATTATATGCTCTTTGCTGCTGGTCCAAGTATTATCATCGAACTGCGATTGGAATGGCATTGGACGTGACAGTTTTTCCATATAAATATGTCAAAGTTTATATGAACTGACAGTTGTCATCCCATTCTAATCGGGTCATACACAGATTTAACGCTTCTTTCCTGTGGACATTGTCAAAGTTAAAAGCAACAAAGCCTTAAAACCCAACTGCCGAAGGAGAGGAGGGTTATGTTTTTTTTGGTTGGACTCTATCCGCATAAAGGACATCTCCTCTTACATATTATTATGCGATAAAAACATTAATTATATGCACGTACCTTAAGCCCTTAACTATTGACCACGGGAAAGAAGAATTTTGTTTTAAACACTGTGTTATGTCGCTGTTTGATAATACCTTACTTTTACCACTAACGTACGATGGGTGGGAAGGCAGACCCGACGAGGGAGAGTTTCCAGTTGAAACGGATGGCGAGTATGAAGCTGAAGCGACGGAGTTGATGACTGATGAGCTGCGCAGGCCGCACCGCCGCCGTTCAACTGCGTGCACCGAGTTGAGTGCCAGTCCAAGTATTATCGAACTGCGATTAACATAGTTTTGAAGGTTTGCCATGTAAATACGTCAAAGTTTATATGAAGTGATAGTTCCAATCCCATTTTAATCGCGGTTTGATAATGCCTTACTTTTACTACCAACGTACGATTGGCAAGAAGGCCGTGCCGACAAGGGTGAGTTTCCAGTTGAAGCAGATGGCCAGGATGAAGCCGATGGTCACGGAGCTGACGCCCTGCAGGATGAGCCCGATGCGCAGCCCCGTGGCGCCCTGCACCTCCGCTGCGTCGCCGCTCAGCCGCGCGCACAGTGCGCCCACCGTGTTGCTCCGCCGATCGAAGTATCCCACTTCCTACACACGAGTTGCTACTTTATACAATCGTAAATATTTTCAAATCCATACTAATATTATAAATGTGAAAGTCCGTCTGTCTGTCTGTTACCTCTTGAGATGAAATTTGCTATAGTGATAGTTTAAATCCAGGGGAAGGACATAGGATCGTTTTTATTCAGGAAATCATCCCCTAAAGGGGTCAAATGGGGGGTGAAAGTTTGTATGGACCTACGATATTAAACGAGTTCGACGCGGACGCACTCGCGGGCAGAAGCTAGTTGAAAAATATAGAGAATTGAGAACCCGCTTTCTTTATTTCATTTTAATACCACGACGGTGGCAATCAAGCATTGTCTGATGGTAAGCAGACACCGTAGCCTATGGACGCCAGCGACTCTAGAGGAGTCACATGCTCAATTCGGTTGTAATTTTTTTTTTTTTTTATGTGTGGTACCTCAGAACTCTTATTTTTTTAATTGAAAGTATATGCTTCCAGGTTGGTCCCATTGTTTTCAATACTCCAGTTGAGTGATGGAAACCATGAGGAATTGAGGGAACTCCTCAAATATATAAGGCACGCGTGTAGTCATTTCGGTGTTTTTTATTATAAATCGTGTATTTACATTCGAAAATCATAAATTTGGTGAAGTGGAAGTGATGATGATGACCACAGATGGCTTGTGGAACTTGTCAATGATGTACTTCAAACTATAAAAGTACGTTACCGATTCTGATATCATTCAGTTGAAATAGCAAACAAAGAAGTGCCAAAGGTGATTCTGAGATCCTTGAGGAATTGACGGAAGTCCTCAAATATTATCGGCCCACATACAGCGATTTGGTTTTTTTTCTCTAATAATCAACTCTCGGAAATCAGTTAATTTGGTAAATTGGAAAATAAATTTGGAAATGTTCATGTGGCTTGGCGGAGTACTGAATTGAAGTCGGTTAAAACTTTGTTTTTAAAGTAAATTCATTCATTCATTCTGCCAGGTAGTTAGCGGCTGCACTCGTACATTTTTAGGGTTCCGTACCAAAAAGGTAAAAAAGGTACCCTTATGGTGCGACTCTGTCCGTCTGTCCGTCCGTCCGTTATGTTCAATATCTCGTCACAACGTTAAATATCTCAGGAACTACTTAAGCCATCAATTTGAAATTTGGAACAACTGTTAAAAGGGTTTAAGACACACGTGTATGGAAAATGAAAAAATAAATAAACATTAAAAAATCAAAGTCTAGTAAGTAGATCAAATGGGGTATCATATGAAAGGGCTTGAGTTGCACTTTCTAAAACTGTTTTAATTTTATTTCTTAAGTGGCTAAATTTTGATTTATTAAGAAAAACGTAGAAATAAATACCATCCCCCCCTCCTTTTATCTCCGAAGTTTACCACGCGATTATATATAATTAAGCATAACATAAATAATACAGGAAAAATAAAACGATATCTATATCTAGCTTATTTTTTATTTATTTAGGAAAACTAATTTCTTAATTAAATTTGTAATTTACTTACTTTTGTATGAAATGTTATATCTTCAAATTTCTATCAGATTATCGGCAAAGTCCCTTCTTTCAATAAAAAATAAATAATTGAAATCGGTACGCGTGATAAAAAGCTATCGCTTATAAACAAACATAACTAGGTTGTAAGTTGTTAGTACCAAAATGCAGAAGGCACTTTGCAACGGTAACTTCTACTATGAGCTGTTTAAGATTGTTCAAGAATAAATGGTGTCCTGACATGACGGGTATGGTGTATAAAAATTTGTGTTGCGAGAGTCGGACTCCTACTTGACCGGTTTTTTATTTAAAATCTTCTGCTGGACCATCGTATTTGGTTAGTGGACACTCCAAAACGATATGCCGCACAGTTTGCTTTGGGCTTCCGCAACCGCAGCATCCCTGCTCGCTCCAGCCCCATTTTTTCCGGAGATGGGCACAATGGCCTATGCCCGTTCTCAGTCGACTCAGCATACACCAGACACGGCGTGATTCGTTGAATCCAGTTGGGTGGCTGCCCGGGCCCAGGTCAAAAAGTTCAGGAGGGGTGTCAGCGGCAGACCATTCACCAGACCAAGCCTCATTTAGAATCCGTTGGAAGCTAGGTTGGTGGGCCAGCAACGCCGGAGGGTTACGTGACTTAAGTAGTTTTTTGGTAAAGTCAGCTAAATCCCTATTGATTGGCAGTTCCGGTCGTTTATGGGCTTTATCTACATCCCTAAGCAGGAGGCGTTGACGGCGGAGGTAGGGGGGAGCGATGTTACTTAAAGCCGCGAGCCAGTGTACAGGGGTGGGCTTCATGCAACCCGTGATCAAGCGCAATGAAGCATTTAGCTGCGTATCTACGGTTTTAGTGTGAGAGCTGTTAAGCCATGTAGAGGCACAATATTCTGCCGTCGGATACACGAGAGTCAAAGCGGTTCTTCGTAGGCAGCTGCCAGAGGCACCCCATGTGGTCCCAGTTAGTTTCTGCAGGATGTTTAACCTGGGCCGTAATTTGGCTGCAACGTTATCGAGATGGGGGCTGTAAGCTAGGCTTCTATCCAAGGTGACACCGAGATATTTTGGTAACGGGTTGTGGAAAAAGCATGGAGCCCCTGAAGGACACACCTATATACAGGCGCAAAACGGAAAACTACGATAGGTCTCCTCAAACACGCAGCTATTTTGACGTTTATAAGGCTTATACCTATATACTTACTTTACTCTTTGCTTATAAGGCACTGAAAAAACACCGTGAGGCAGCCTGGCCGCGGCGGTCAATAGTTGGTCAATAGTAAACGTCTTGTCATTAGCTGTCTAATTTAATATTTTGACCGCTACCGCAGGCCGCGCCAGAGTGATTCAGGCCTTATATGTTTACTGATTTATACTTTTTGGTAGTATATAGTATGACGTACCCATGTCGTTGGCATAACTGTCAATGTTCGTTTCCATCACGGAATAACACAGATTACAGAGATTAGTCTGTGCGGAATAACCATTTGTGGTTTCCATTTAAGTAATGGCCGAGTTTTAGCCCAATTAGGTAATTAATAGCGAGAATTACAAAATTTTTTGGGCGCTTTAGTAAAACCGTGTAAGCAACGAATATTAAAGTTAAAGTAGAATTATGTCGTCCATATTATTCAGGAGTGTATTAGACGAATATTGGAAAATATCAGGACGGAACTTAGTACTGCAATTAATACCTACTACTCTCCTACTACTTAAACATAACCTGTTCCATAAAATAGGTACTAAATTTTGCCCGCGATTATGTTATAAATTCTCTAATATATGATACAGGTAATATGTAAGTATAATATTTGAATTACTTAATAGCCACTGTATATACCTATTCATCATTTCCGACAAAATACGATGAGAAAACATTATTTCTTCAGCTGTAAATACAGGGTGAAACCTAAGCCGTGAAAAAAATTAGCAAAATGTGAATCTATCCATGATTCTATCTCAACTATTTCATACACTTTGCTCATTTTAGACTGACGAAAATGTATTAACAGCAGTTTTTTTATCATAATACTAAGATGGCCCCTGTATTAAACAGCTGCTACCAAAGTCAGGCTGAAACAAAAACAGAAAAGATCCACCGTGACCGTCACGGTCTGACGGTGTCCAAGGAAACTTGGTTAAATTTGTTTTCACGAGGTTGTCTCTTGCAAATGTATTATTAAATTTAAATTTAAATACAGGTTTAGCGCCAAAATCCTAGAGCTTAGTTCAAAAGTCACCAAATTTTCTAACGGTAAGAATATTGGGGGAATTGGTTCTAAATGAAATTTCGCTCTACATTATTTACAGAATGTTAACGGGGCGGGCATGGGGATTTCTTTACAAGAAATGTTTGACGTGATTGCGTCCTTAATTCGATTGGACTCTGGGAAGTTGATTAATTTCACTTGCAAGATTTAACAGATATCCAGATATGTAACACGTTATCTCCACTTATAATAAATCTCTAAATTAAAGAAAGAATCAGCCAGTTTGAAACTAAGCTTTCTGTGGTACGAATGTTCTCAGCATCCCATGGACGGAAAAATATGAAACATTTTATATAGGTACATTATTATTCCAGCTGCAACTTAGGATAGTTTTTATCCGACTGCGACAATTAATTAATTTTCCGTAATATACGACTTCATTTAATTTTTCATTTATTATTCTTAAAGTATATCGCCGCCACATCTGTCAGCTAAAAGAAACGTCAAAATCACAGACTAATAAAAAATACTACGGACAAAATGGCGGAATTGCTTTGCCTTTCTTTCGCCTAAGTATTAATAATTTTAATCCCGTCTATGATATACCTTGACGAGACACATAGGTATCAAAAGCAAATATAAAATTAATCGATTTTGATATGCGAACTTATATGCGCAAATGTCGAATTAAGGCGTAATTTCCACAAATGTAACAACAAATTCGAACAATATAAACTTGGTTTTTTTGAATGGCACGCGCGCGCTCTTTGCGTATTCAGCCAAACAGCGAAAACCGAAACTCGAAGTTCGTATATCTGCATTCCTGTCATTTGTTAGTGCGATAGAGATAGAAATACCCGAATATTTTCGAATTCCGAAGTTCGTGGTTTAAAAGAAAATACGGATGTCGGATAGATCTATATTAATATTTTATGTGTAAATATGGTTAAATTTTTTTGGAAATACTATATTGTTGTTATTGTTTTAGTATATTTGACTAGCTTTAAGTTTAATATTGTACGTCCGAAATGGGCAAGCTGTTGGACTTTATTTTACCCAAAACAACTAAATGTACACAGTTCTGACAATAAAGAATTCTTATTTTATCTTATCTTATCGAAAATAGGGATGTAGACACTAAACAAAATAATCATAATGTTGTATTATCTCGAAAAACAACGCAAGAGGTAATCACTAAGTTATAAGTGTATACAGTTTTAAGAGAGGGTTTGTTGCGTCTCTTTTCCGCAAAACGCACCTTTATAATGAAACGATTGTTTTTTACTATGACGCTCGAGGATCGTGACGTCACGGTCCCTGATCGTTTTCTCACTCTAACAAGCGACATTAAAACGGTTGTAGCATCGTATTTTTTTGAGATATTTGAATGAGTTTTTCGTGTCTTCTTTCTTTTGAAGTGAGTCTACAGCTACACCTCTATTTGGAAGACAAGCGGAAATAATCCATACTATCCATACTAATAATCCATACTTCCATAATAATCCTACTAATATTATAAATGCGAAAGTTTGGATGGATGGATGGATGGATGGATGTACGTTCCGATAAATATCAAAAACTACTGGACGAATCTTTATAAAAATTTCCAGTTATGTACCTTATATATCAGAATAGGACATAAGCTATAATTTATGTCAAATTTCATCCCATTTAGGGACGAAAAAGGGAATGAAACTTTGTATAGAGACAAAATATTTTTGCTTCAAGGCACGCCATTTTCGGTTTTAAGTGTCAAACAATAAGCAGTATAATAGCGTAAGCAATTCGACTTATATGCAGAACTTGACGTATGAAAGACAAGTCAACGTTTCAATATCTTAAAGCCAAAATGACTCAAGTCCATATGAATGTTTACGCCATTCCATGAAATAATAGTTTAGCGATTAGGTAGATAATTGTGTGAGAAAATAATAGAGGGCTTGCGGCAATATACCAAAATATTCTGACCTCTCAGCCCGTAATAGTTGTTTGAGGAAGCAGATGAAATAGGTTGGATAGTTCAGAAGTTGTCAACATTGAATGACCAGCATAACAACGTCGACAGATATCAATAGTTGTTATACATTAAGGGGCAACTAAACTGGATGCATGCCGAACACATGGAATACTGTCACGCCATGAATCAGCGATTTATCAAGTTTGAAAATTGGTATTTTAAGCATTAGTTGTATTATACTCGTATGTGGGACAAAAATTTAAACAGTATTACGCGCTTTGAAACTTCATGATAGAAAGGTTTAGTTGTCTGTGAAAACATTGGTTTGGTAGCGAGCGAGTAAATAAGAGTCAGTTTCTTTCTGAAGCAAGAGGCAACGCAACTGTTTGAAATTGAAAATTAACTAACAATGTATGCTAGACTAGAATGTAGCTGATTAGCTCACATGCCCAATAACATACAAGATAATTTACTAATGCAAAGTTTTAACCAACTTCAATTCTGTATTGCGCCAAGCCACATAAATGACCATTGCCACATTTCCTTTCCACTATACCACATGAATTGCTTTCCGAGAAAAATACGTTGATTATCAACGAAAAAACCCAAATCGCTATATGTAGGCTGATGATAATATTTGAAGAATTCCATCGATTCCTCGAAGATCTCGGAATCAGCTTTTTCACTACATTAGTTGCTACTTAAACGGAATCATATCAGAATATGTGACACGCACTTTTTACATCAATGAGGAGTTCCATAAATCATCTGTGGTCTTCATCATCAGTTTCACTTCACCAAATTAGTGGTTTTCGAGTACATGACATACATACATGAGTTACAACAGAAAATAACGAAATCATTACACGCATGCCCAATAAAATTGAGGAGTTCTCTCAATTCCTCATGGATCACATTATTCAACGGGCTTTTTGAAAACAATGGGACCAATCTGGAAGCATATACTTTCAAATGAAAAAGGATTGTACGAATCGGTTCGTAAATCAAGGAGTTCTAAGGTAACAAATATAAAAAAAAAAATACTTTTAACCAATTTGAGAACGTCTTTCTTATTTTGCAGTCGATTAAAAAGCTAAAATAGTTTCTGGGTACAATAAGTGTCATTAACCATATACCTACGGAGACAAAAAGGACATAAAATTAAAATGCAATTGATCCATACGTACAAGCTGAAGGACTTTAGGTAAGTGAAACTTACAACAGGATTTTGAGTGGACCTCTGAAGTTCGCTTTCGGTCTGAAATCAAATTTCTGGGATGGAGGTGATGAGGTTCCACTTCTGAGCCTTTTTGACCTTCAGAAGAGGTTCCACCTTCAGGCTGCTGCCAGGGTTCAGTCTTGGACGGCCAATGGCGTTCTGTGGTTCCTTAATTTATCCCTTGAGGCCACTGAAGTTATGCAGTCTTTTGAAATTTAAGGTCTAAGGCTGGCTGTTTTTCTTTTTATTATTTGGAATTAGGAGGTGCGTGCGTGCGAGAGATATGGAAGGATATTGCATCGATCTTACTCCCTCTTTGGTCATCTGCCGGGACTCAAGGCTCTGTTGAAAAGAAAAGCCTTCCGCCTAGCTTCAAATTGTTACAAGGTGGCTACTTGGAAGGAGGAAAGTAGCTCTAGGCTCCTACATTCTGCCGGGGCTCCAATTTCGAGTTCACAATAATCGCTTTTACGACTAATAAGAGGGAACGCAGCGGTACGAATTCAGTAAGTGCATGTTTCATGAAAAAAACCGGGCTTCATGGGTGTGGTTACTTGGTTAGGAAGTAGTCACTTTCGTGATTCAGCCCTCAAAGAGTGTAAACTGAACTAAATTGAATGGTTTATAAGAATAGTAATAAATTGTACATGACTCTTATTTACAAGAGCAACATTCACACAAGTATTGAATACCATAATTGGGTATAGTTTTTCACTCTCTACTCATAATCATAATATAATTGCAAACGTCTGTAATTTTGGATGATTGTTACCTACTCAGACACCTTAAAACGGCAGAACAGTTATAGGTGACTCTTGCCCTACAGGTAAATTATCTATATTGTGCAGACATTGAATGCTATCTTAGGAATTATTACCTAACAGTAGTGGGTGAAATAACAAATGGAAGTTAATACTAAAGTTCACGCGGACGAAGTCGCGGGCAAAAGCTAGTATTATAAATGCGAAAGTGTGTCTGTCTGTCTGTCTGTAACCTCTTCACGCCTAAACCGCTGAACCGATTTAAATGAAATTTGGTAAACAGATAGTTTGAGCCCCGGGGAAGGACAAAGGGTAGTTTTTATATCTGAGGGGCATAAATTGGGGGTGGAAATTTGTATGGAGCTACACCGATTTAGATGAAATTTGGTATATAAATAGTTTGAGTCCCGGGGAAGGACATATAATAGGTTTTATCCCGGAAATCATCCCCTAAGGGGGTGAAAAGGGGGGGGGGAAGGGGTGAAAATTTGGATGTAATCTATTTTGATGAAATTTTGTGTAGATATAGGTTAAGTCCTGGGAAAGGACATGGGGTAGTTTTTACCCCAGAAATCATCCCCTAAGGGGGTGAAATTAGGGGTGAAAATTCGGATGGAACCCATTTTAATACAATTTGGTATAGAGATAGCTTGAGTCCTGGGAAAGGACATAGGATAGTTTTGATTCCGGAAATCACTCCCTAAGGGGGTGAAATGGGGGGTGAATATTTGGATGAATCCCGTTTAGATGAAATTTGGTATAAAGGTCGTTTGAGTCCCGAAGAATGACATTAGATAGTTTTTATCCCGAAAATCATTCCCTAAGGGTATGAAATAGGGGGTGAAAGTTTGGATAAAATCCATGTACCTAAATGAAATTTGGTATAGAGATAATTTGAGACCCTTCGAAGGATAAAGAATAGTTTTTGCCTCGGAAATCATCCCTTAAGATGGTAAAAGTTTGTTTCCATTATATTTTCTAAGTATAAGTTCTACGCGGACGAAGTCGCGGGCAACAGCTAGTGTTAAATAAAAGGACATGCTTCGACCTGATAGAGTGAACGGCTGCTGGCGTAGCCGCGTGGTAATTTTCAAGCCTGCGTGCTGCGTTGGTTAAGGTTGCACCCTGCAGACACGCCAATGATACCTACTCCCGGCACCACCACAAACAGGCCCGAGACCCGTGTTGACGATGCGATCGATGAAAGCTACCTGATAGAGTAAACTGGAAAAGTACTGCTGGCGTAGCCGCGTGGTCATCTTCAAGCCTGCGTGCTGCGTTGGTTAAGGTTGCACCCTGCAGACACGCCAATGATACCTACTCCCGGCACCACCACAAACAGGCCCGAGACCCGTGTTGACGATGCGATCGATGAAAACTACCTGATAGAGTAAACTGGAAAAGTACTGCTGGCGTAGCCGCGTGGTCATCTTCAAGCCTGCGTGCTGCGTTGGTTAAGGTTGCACCCTGCAGACACGCCAATGATACCTACTCCCGGCACCACCACAAACAGGCCCGAGTTCATCCGCCGTGTTGACGATGCGATCGATGAAAGCAACCTGATAGAGTAAACTGGAAAAGTACTGCTGGCGTAGCCGCGTGGTCATCTTCAAGCCTGCGTGCTGCGTTGGTTAAGGTTGCACCCTGCAGACACGTCAATGATACCTACTCCCGGCACCACCACAAACAGGCCCGAGACCCGTGTTGACGATGCGATCGATGAAAGCTACCTGATAGAGTAAACTGGAAAAGTACTGCTGGCGTAGCCGTGTGGTCATCTTCAAGCCTGCGTGCTGCGTTGGTTAAGGTTGCACCCTGCAGACACGCCAATGATACCTACTCCCGGCACCACCACAAACAGGCCCGAGACCCGTGTTGACGATGCGATCGATGAAAGCTACCTGATAGAGTAAACTGGAAAAGTACTGCTGGCGTAGCCGCGTGGTCATCTTCAACCCTGCGCTGGTAAATGTGGCGCCCTGCAGACACATCGACACCCCCGCAAGGGCCGCCACAACCACGAACAGACCGGAGTACATGTCTGCCAAGTTGACGATGCGAGTCGGGTCACTATACGAGAAAATCTGAAAGCAGATGTATAAGCAGATTCACATTAGAAATGCAATTTAATTACAAGGTAATTCATATTAACAACTAGCCTTTGCCCGCGACGTTTTTTTATTTGTATTAAATCACATACTTCCATTCATCAAAGGCAACAATAACAAGCAAAATAAATTAAAAAATAATACCAGGCTAAGTAATAAAACTAATAACTTTCACTTACAGATCTCATTAAGTTAAGTTATGAATACAGCTCTTTCTCTAGAAATAATTTTAAATTAGTTACATTATAATTTTAGCTTCCTTCTTACGTTACTGACACCTTCACTCCTTGTAATGATTTCATTAGTTTAGTCTTTGTCTTACTGTTACATTGTCTAAGTACACATTGAATACACACATGACATTGAATATGGATGAACTCAAACCCCTAAGACACAGGTTCACAACTAGTTTAGGGGTTGGAAGTTTTTGTTATGTTACTGACCTATGTGTACCAAATAGTCTACTAAGTCTCGTTAATGTAAACCACCTTATGTACAATAAACATTTTTTTATTATTATGTATGTCTTTCCCGCTCACGGGACAATGATGTCCCGGACCTTTGGGAGGCGTGCGTGGGGCTAGGTACCTACAAAGTACCAACTGAGCCAACACGTAGAGGCCCTTTTGACAATTTAATGAAATGCAAGGAGTACACCGAGCGGATGCTGTCCCTGCCAGTGTCATGTGACGCACACAGAGACAGCACCCGCTGGGGTGTATATGGACTATTGCTGGTTGATGGAATCTAAAGAAAACGGGTTATTGGGTGAAAATGATGGACAACTGGCTGGGCTATTGGGTGAAACATCGGACGCCTGCCTAATAAACCGTCTCATTTTTTATCTCTGGCATTATTATTATTATTATCAATCTTTAGCAAACATCTTAACCCTTTTCCAGGCCGGCAATTGAAAAATGACAATCAAATCAGTCTTTTTTATTGACATTAAGATATACATGTTTGTCAGTCTGTATGTGGTCGATATAACGTCTCTGCCTGGACAAGGGTTAATATACAAATTTTTAGTTTTATAACGAGTATGGGTCGAACACTTTATTCTTGTTGTTTTTTTTGTCCCGTCAGCGAGGAGAGAAGAGTTACTGAATTTCTTAGAAAAATGGGCGTAGATAGGTACTCAATACGTATTATGGACTCCTAACATGCTTAGGAGATGCCTCGTAATATAATGGTCTACAATTTATTTGAAGTAAGTAGTTTTAAACAGTCTCCGAGGAAACCAGAAACAAGATATATAAATAAATATTTCTGTACCTGAGTGCCAGAGTGACCCAAGTCCAGATTTGGGACAAAGCTGGCTAAGCTTATAAATTTGATGCACGTTTTAAGCTTAGCATATAGCAGATAAACTTACGAGTATAATTGGTAGCCCGTCCTATCCGTAAATAAAAGAAAGTTATATTGTTACAAGTCCACTTTTATTTTCGAACCACACTGTTACAAGTCCATGTAATTTTGCTAGCATGTTTTGACGGTAACACTTTTCTCTAAAATAAACTGGCCACTTTTAGACGGCAGAAGATATTTAATTATATATAAGTATATCAATTATATTTTTACATTATATATTGCATATATTTATTACATAAAAGAAATAACCCACAAATTCCTCCTAAGCGGTCACACACACATGGAGGTAGATATTTGCCATAGTGTTATCCAAAGACGAAAAAAAATACTTCCGACAATGGAAATATTCACGTGCCATGCCTGGTGTATATAGTTTTATTAAAACTCTAAGCAACACCATCAGTTTTATAGTTCAGCGAATGGCGACGGAAGATTTCAAAAATTTCAAATCTCTATATGAAGGGACTGATTCCATATTTTGTCAAAGAAAGAAGGACTCTAGCGGGTTCCAAATTCGTATAACAGACATCGTTTGGGCACAATTCCGAAGGAATAAATTTAGTAAAGTGTATTATAAGACTAGTTTTGAGCAAAATGAATTTAAAGAGTATGATATGAACAGAAACCTAAGACACCCGAAAAGCATGCCTGAAACCTTACCTCTCATCACAGAATCAAATAAACCAATATCAAAAGCAAAATACAAAGATTTAACGACTGCATTGCAATGGGTTCCAGAAGAATATAGAGAATATTTCAAAAGTCTGCCTCATGCAGAAAATGTTGAGGACTACCCAGAATAAACTTTCTTTCAAATAAAAACTAGTTTTTTGTACTCGTCGATTAAAATCTGTGTATTAAGATTTCATAGAGAATACTGCAACGTCACTCTTTTCATAGTTGTAGTCCATGTTACTGTCGAAACAATCGAAATAACTGTTTCGATACGCTCCAGACAACCGAAAAAAAATTGAAAATAGAACTAAAATAAATTCGACCAATCACGTGGCTGCTTTACCGAACTGTAATTAATTGGACCAATAGAATCGCTTTGATTATTGAGTTTACTCGTTGATGTCGTACGCTCGTTCATGTCTTTTAAGATATCAACGAGCGTACGAGCGTTTCAACAGTATCGAGTTTGTTTAATTAGTTCAGTTGACTCGTAGAAAATTAATTTTGATGAACTCGTACAAAAAGTATTGTTCACAATAGTGTTATAATCAAGCTTTTTAATCTTGTACCTTACTTAGGCCACTCAGCAGTACTCGACTAAAAAGCTCTCTATTATAACACGATATGTGAAAAATACTATTATTTTATTTCTAACCGTAATATTCAATATTAATGTGGACTTGTAATAGTCTGGTTTTCAGTTTGTTTCATACTTTTTATTAAAACAGTTTAGAGCCATACTGTCCCAAGTCCTTTATTTAATAATCCTTTGAATTAAATTGAATAGCACACATTGCATCTGAAAGCTCTTTTTAAACAATATTTTACGCATGAGAAATGAATCATTCAAAAATTAGAATCATATTAAAAAATCTGAATATGTTAGGAAATTTTCTTTCTTGCTTTGTTTCTCCAATATGTATAAACTGGACTTGGGTCACTGCCGTCACTGGCTCTCAGGTACAGATTTTACGGACAATCTTACACAAATCAACCTAGTCCCAAACTAAGCAAAGCTTGTACCATGGGTACTAGACGACAATATAGATATTTATATAGAGAAATAAATACTTAAATTTAATACATAGAAAACATCCATGACTCAGAAACAAATATTCGTGCTCATCACACAAATAAATGCCCTTGCCGGGATTCGAACTCCTCTTGCTTCGTAGGCAGGGTACTAACTAGGCTAAAGCGGTCTCATATATATTTATTACAATAATAGGTATTATGTATTATTAGTAAAATTATGTTTTGTAATGGCATTCATGAATCCTAAACGCATCTATACCAAATCTCCTTTTCAGATTACATACCGCGCTAGTAAATCCAAAAATAACAGCAAAGATCGGGAAGCAAGCCCCCTGGACGGTGGCGGCAATGGCTCCGATGGTGATCAGTGGCCACTCGGGCGCATTGAGCTTCAGCAGGTCCCAGTCGCTCACGGGCGCAACCTCCTGCCACATGATAATGGCATCATCACTCCACAGTGTTTGTACAACAAAGCTATACACCAGGTACGTATCTTAAGTAACTCATTGGCATATGTATTATGATTGGCACGTACATTATTACCTACATTCCTTCAAATTACATAATTATTTATAGCTCTACATTAACTATGGTATCAGGTATGAAAGATTTGCGGCGGGGAAATCGTATTAATCGATAGCGAATGAAACAGAAGAAGATGATTCTAATGTAAGCGATGAATCGAAATAGGTAAGTACTACCTCTTCATCTTCTTGAATTTCTTCTATTTCTACTCCACGTCGAAACGCAATGCTTTGCAAGCCGGTGGAAACTATTGAGCAAATGGAACTCCTAGGTGTCAACCAGTCGCAATGATCTGCAAAAGTAATAGGTAGGATGTGAAATCATATCAGTGATGAACGCGCTATATCCTACGGAGTACCACAGGGTAGTGTTCTAGGCCCTACACTCTTCCTTATTTACATTAATCAGCTATGTAACATGCGTATTGAGGCGGGAACCGTTTTTACATATGCTGACGACACTGCTGTGGTATTCTCAGGGGATACATGGGAGGAAGTGCGCCTATCCGCAGAAAGTGGCCTCACAAAAATTGCCGGATGGCTACAAACAAATCTTCTTACCCTTAACACAACTAAAACTAACTACGTTTGCTTCACAAACTATAATCGTACGCAACCAGACACAGACTTCTCAATCAGGATCCATACTTGCCACAACACGCAAACCATCTGTGCCTGCCCAGCCATCGAGAAGGTAGAATCCACTAGATACCTGGGGGTTATGGTCGACCAACGACTCACCTGGCACTTGCACACTGAGAGTATTATGGGCAGAATTCGTAAAATTATCTGGGTCTTTAAAAATCTTAGGCACGTAGTAACGAAGACCGTACTAAATCAAGTTTACATGTCACTGGCCCAGTCAGTCCTTGCATATTGTATATGGGGTGGTGCAACTAAGACCAAATTCCTTGAGCTTGAGAGAGCTCAAAGGGCACTTCTAAAAGTGATGTTTTTCAAACCGTACAGATTTTCCACAAACAAACTTTATACAGTCTGTGACTTATTATCTGTAAGAAAATTATATATAATTAGCCTTATCATAAAGACACACAAAACAACCACATATACACCGGAAACAACAAGTACACGTAGGAAAAGAACTAAAGTTATCCACACTGCCACAGTGAAATCTGCATTTGCAAGGAGACAACAAGCAGCACAATCTGCCAACCTGTATAATCTTATAAATAAGCACATATATATGTATTCCGCCACCACGCATGAGTGTAAATCTAAGTTAACAGTATGGTTAAAAACCAAAAGCTATTTTGATATTGAAAATTTACTTCAGAAACCTGTATATTAAATGTGATACACACACACACACACACACACACACACACACACACACACACACACACACACACACACACACACACACACACACACACGCACACGCACACGCACACGCACACGCGCACGCGCACACGCACACGCTGAGGGTTCCGTAAAGATTTGAGGGTATATGAACATTGAACATCATCACAGAAATCGAATCTCGAAGATTTTTCTCACTTAATTGAGCTACATACATTTATTATTCTAGGTCAACGGGACTTACCGCTTATTAGGTTTCGAGTGATTTGCCAGTATCAAAATATTACCTACGGCAAAAACCGATTTAGGTATCTTTGATTTCACAGCTTCAAGGGACAACATACTTGAGGATTTGAAGGGTCCACGGAAAGAACATGTCTAGTCACTTTAGTGACATTTTGAGTTATCGCGTTTTTAAAGTTTGGAACGATGTAGTTAATCATCAAATATATTTATGCACTTGTGTATAAATCAATTGTATGATAAAATTACTTATCTTTAGATAAAAAAATAGAATATTAGTTAAAAGTGACGGATTGTTATTATTCATACCAAAAAACCGAACCAAACCCCTATTGAACACGGAAGAAACATGCGTTGTCACTTAACTACAGGAAATAAACATGCAAAGTCAAAAGCATAATAGTATATTTTATTGGGATAAGGTATATTTTGATTACATATTTCGTGGTTCTAAATACCATGGAGTCACTATTGTATTTATTAATAATATTTATTTAAATGTAAGTCATGCTAGCTAGATATGTAATCTATAGAAAGGTAATAGCGATTTTAGTATTATAACGATGTCCAATCTCCACTTATAGTAAATCTCTAAATTAAAAAAAGAATCAGCCAGTTTTAAACTAAGCTTTTTGTGTTACGAATGCTCTCAGCATCCCATGAACGGAAAAATATTAAACATTTTATATAGGTACATTATTATTCTAGCTGCAACTTAGGATAGTTTTTATCCGACTGCGACATTTAATTAATTTTCCGAAATATACGACTTCATTTAATTTTTGATTTATTTTTATTGATATCAAACGCTTAAGAAACGTCTAATTTTCGTCAAAATGGCGGAATTGCTTTGCCTTTCACTTATTAATAATTTAAATCCAGTCTACGATAGATCTTTACGATACACATGCCAAAAGTTAAACCATAAAAAATATTCGATTGTGATATGAGAACTTACTATGGCGTAATTTCAATAAATGTATCAACAAATTTGAACAATATAATTAACACGATTTTGTATTTTTTGAATGGCAATGGCACGCGCTCTTTGCGCATTCTGCCAAAGTGCCTGCAGCGCTACCACGAAAACCGAAACTCGAAGTTCGTATAACTGCATCCCTGTCACTCGAGTAATGTTAGTGCGATAGAGATAGAGATACCCGAATATTTTCGAATTCCGAAGTTCGTGGTTATAGCTCAGGAATCGAAACTACACCCCGTCAGCCGCGTCCGCTGCGCCATGTTTTCGTGGTTTTTTAACGTCAAACATGTTTTGCCAATCTAAACAAAACTCTATTTGTTTGCCGAACCTGACGGAAAACATATTAGATGTTTAAAAGCATAGAAAACATTGGTGCAGCGGACCCGGCTGTAGGTAGACACTAAATAAAATAATCATATTGTATTTTCTCGAAAAAAAGATAATAGAGAAAAAATCAACGCAAGAGTTTATATGTATAGATAATCACTAAGTTCCAAAGTTTTATGTTCTGTCCCTTTTCCACAAAACGCACCTTCATATGAAACGATTGTTTTTTACTATGACGCTCGAGGATCTTGACGTCACAGTCCCCGATCGTTTTCTCACTCTAACAAGCGACATTAAAACGGTTTTGAGATATTTGAATAGTTCTTAGTTTGTATAGAGAGCAAGAGATTTTGAAAGTAAGAGATTTGTAACTTCGGTTTTAGATTGTTTTCTAAAAGACTAGGTACAAAATTAATTTCAATGTTTTTTTTTAATTAATTTCTTTAACAAACATTTAGACGATAACATGTTATACGTGGACGAAGTCGCGGGCAACAGCTAGTAATTAATAAAAATACCCTTTGGAGTGATTTAAGACTTTATTGAAAACAGCGGCCCGGCACATTGTATGCAGAACAAATCAGGGAGAAATCGTTCGAAATCATAATAATGTAACATGCACATTATGCAGCCTTAAATATTAAGTCGATAAGGATAGTATTACGAAAAATATAGTCGAAATTAGCTAATAATTTAACGTTATATACCTACAAATAATGCAAAGACTCTGATCCAAAGTCACATAAGTTGAGCTTGGAATTAATACCTATAAGTATACCATTGACGTTCTCATTTTGTAACATGATAAACTAAAAGAAAAGTTTCTCTAATGTATTGTTTTGTTTTGTGTGACATAACATGTTTTTTCCATGTACCTAATATACAACGCACGTTATTTCCGTGTATAGGTTTTTTTAAAGTAAAAAAAAGTCATGTTAATATAACAATACAGTTGTAACAGAAGATGTAAGTAATAGTTTATTCATTCAATAAATAGTAAAATAGTTTATATCATTTTGGCATTAAAATCTCATTTTCAAAAAAAAGTGACTAGACATGTTCTTTCCGTGGACCCTTCATTTGGTATAAGTTACGTCAAGTGGAGATACGTTTTCAAGAAAAAGGGTCTTAAAATGGCAAATGTTTCTCATCCTCATCGCATACTACACTCCTCTTTAGTTTGCATCCGGATAGCACTTGATTCACTTCGGGTAGGTTTACTCTGCTTTTGCGTTTCTCCTAGCAGATAATTCACCCCACCGCGGCTGGGATTCACTATCGCGCTGTGTTTTCTATTTTAACTGCAGTGTTGCTGGCTAACGCGTTTGATGCATAATTTGATAATTCGATTCAAAAGAGCACGTGACAAAGAAGAAAGGCATGCATTATTTGCCCCGTCAATCATCAGGTTTGTTCTTATTGGACAGTGAAACTTCGGTACGAAAATTAAAATATTTATACTATGATTAAGGTTACCTGTTTTGCTAGAAAACTGTCTGACTATCCTTACGGTGGATCGTCTTTTTGTGTCATGTCGGATGACAGGTGCCTCCTGATCGGTGACAACATTTACCTCCTCCGGTAATATTTCTGGTACCAAGTCTTTGACGTCTTTGCCAGCTGTCACCAGCTTGTGATAAAATCCTGAAATATAACAACATATTTCACTTTACGAGGGACATTTACAAATTTAAAATACTGTACGTAGCCTCGCAAGATGAAAATGCTGATTTACCGGATAAATATAGGAAACTTTCTATGTATTTAACTATGTAAGTATGAGGTATGTAACTATGTTTGTTTGGGTGGGATTTTGCAACTAAATTTTGAAGCAGATATCTTCAACCGATTGGACTGAAATTTTGGGTAAAGGTATAGTTTGTATGACAATTCAATATTATGGTACCATCAAGCTGATCTGATGATGGAGACAGAAGGTGGCCATGGGAATTCAGTACTTAATCAACGTAACCCCGTTGAGTTTAGGCTCATTAGAATCAGTTAGTAGTTGATGACGGTATACAGAAAAGTACAGTCGGCAATAAAAGCTTGTACCAAAAATGAATTTTTAACAGAAACGTATCCTACATAATAGGTTAAAAAGTAAAAAGTACATGCCCCTTATTGTCATTGTAAAAAGAGCGAAAACTATGTTTATATTACATACCTTGACTGTACAATCACTTTATCAATGTTTTAGATGACGTACCTTTAGCTTTCATAAGTTCTTCGTGTGTACCCGACTCCACTATAGAACCCTGGTCCATGCAAATTATACGGTCCGCATTAATAATTGTCGATAACCTGTGGGATTGAAGTTCATATGAGTAACCTAATTATATTGTCTCCTACGTCTACAAAACAATCTGTCTTATGATTTGTGAATTTGCGAGTCAAGTATTCATTCATTTCAATTTTCAATGGGAGACGATATATGTATGTGATACCTCGATCTGTACCCCAATATTGATTTTGCTGTGCCCTACAGGGGCGCACATCGCTACGCTCGTAGCCGATCCCGTGGTGTTCCTCGTATGTAGCGGAAACCGACTACGGCGTAGGCGCCCGGTGGGCGGGTTCCTGGCAGTGAAAGTGTTAATATATGTAGAATGTGATATGCAACAAACATATATGAATATAAACCTGTGAGAGACTGTGAGAGTGGTCCTGCCAACGCTGGCGTGGTCGAGGGCCACCTGCACCTGCCGCTCGGAGTGCGGGTCCAGCGCTGACGTGGCCTCGTCCAGCAGTAGGACGCTGGGCTCGCGAAGCAGTGCGCGCGCGATTGCGATCCGTTGCTTCTGCCCTCCTGACAGCGAAGCACCGCGCTCGCCGATCATTGTATCATATCCCTTAAAAATTAACAGCCTGTATTTTTAATATTACCTCAAATTCTAACCAGAGGGGTAATCACGTAACGTTCCGAACGCGCGTCGGTACAAGTTAACTGTCAATTTTCCATATAAAAAGTGACATTAAGACCTAACTGACGCGCGTACAATGCGTTACGTGTTCGACCTGCAGATGTAGGTAATAGGGCTATGAACCGATATTGCAAGAAGATTTTAAGTTAGTCTTAACTAACAAAGTGTAACTAATTTTTGAAAATTTATGGAGCAGCAATGTTGCGTACACTCCTATGTATGACTAGCGTTGAAATTTCCGGAAAAAATCCCGTTTCTTTCCAAACGGCTCGTATTTTTCGGATTTGTACAAAAAAAAACCATGAAATTTTCCGCTTTAATTTTTCCGAAAAAAGCGATAAAAAACGATTTAAACAGGTTTCAATCGGTTATTTTTCGTGAATGATTATAGACTTACTTTGACATTGACATCGGTGTCAGTTCAATTCAGTTGTCACAGTTGTGTCATTACGCTTATTGGTATTTTTTCTTTAAAAATCCGAAAAAAAACGGAAAAAAACGAAAATTATATATAATAAACGGGAATTATAAATTCCCGAAAAAATCAATTGATTTTTTCCGAAATTTTCAACGCTATGTATGACACATGGAAGAAGCGGGTCACTTGTGACATTTGTGACGTCACGTCAGTAAGACAAAGTAGTGATACATTGCGTGCTGAATAATTTTATGAGGAAAAAAAAATTGGTAGGTTAAGAAACGTTTCTTGCAAAATCGGTTCATATCCCTAACACCTACGTCTGGTTACAATTTGAGGTAATATTAAAAATACACGCTGTATAATTATGAGTATAACACAGTGTTGTGAATTTAAGCTTCGAGGCATAAACTACAAGTAATATTTATTTATTATTATTATTTAATATTATATAGATATATAATAAAATAAAATAAAATATCTTTATTTCAGAACATTCCATTCCATACAATACAATACAATATAATATAGGTACATTCAGATTATTTATCTAAAACAGTGCTACTTTAATTCATATTAAATAATTATAAAAATGTCAACAGAAGTGCAGATGTGAAAATGTCAAGGTTTCTTAATTAACTACTGATTTCAAGCAAAACGTCAACAGAGCAATAGGTACATAATATGTGAAAATGTCAAGAGAATGTCTAGGTAGGTATCTTAATTAATAATTTTAACCCAGGTACTCAGGATGGAACCATCTGATCTATCAGCGATGACCTTCAGTATCCTGTTGTCGCTGCGTCGGATGCGGCTTAGGATAGATGCAACCCGCTTTCGCCTTATCGCTAACATTACTTTTCATATATTAATAGTATCCTATACTATTAAACGAGCAATGTTAGTATATATATATATTTATATATATATTTGCAATCACGTTCTCGGAAACGGCTCTAACGATTTCGATGAATTTTGGAATATAGGCGTTTACGGGGGCGATAAACCAATCTAGCTAGGTCTCATGTCCGGGAAAATTCGTTTTCTCCGTATTTTCTCCATTTTCATCCAAGCAGAGCTCGGTCGCCCAGGTACTTAAGTAATAAATTAAATCGTGTCATTTTCGATATGATTTTTTTTGTTATGTACAACGTGTAATTTTAAGTATAGTCAAGTGTTAAAATATAATTGCATACAAATAACTTAACATTTACGAAATTGGTACTTAGTCGGACCAAATGTCAATAATATTTTCTGCCTAGTTAACGCTTGCTCCGGCCTTTGAGGTTCGGGAGGCTTGAGCGTTTAATAAATGAGTTTTGAAAGCTTGAGCTCTGTATGAAGGCTAAGTCGTAAAGACTTACTCTTAAGAGCTCATAAAAAGCTTGAGTCGTTAAGGTTCTGAACCGTGTTTGAGCTCAAACCTTCAACCCTAAAGTCTTCAAAGCTTGAACCTTCAAGGTTTGCGTGTCTTAAAGGTTCGAAAGTCTTCAAGACTAGTCTTCTAACAACACTGGTAATAGCATTATTCGATAGATACAAAAGATTCATCTATGGCAATCGAATTCTATCGATCTGATCAGGAAATTATGTTTTTCGAATGCAAATCATCATCATCATCATCATCATATCAGCTGAAAGACGTCCATTGCTGGACATAGGCCTCCCCCAAAGAGTGCCATAATGGCCGGTCCTGCGCCACCCGCATCCAGCGGACTCCCGCGACCTTTACTAGGTCATCAGTCCACCTTGTGGGAGGCCTACCCACGCCGCACCTTCCGGTACGTGGTCGCCACTCGAGAAACTTTCCGCCCCAACGGCCATCGGTTCTACGTGCAATGTGCCCCGCCCACTGCCACTTAAGTTTAGCGATTCGGAGGGCTATATCGGTTACCTTGGTTCTGCTGCGGATAGCCTCATTTCTGATGCGATCACGCAGAGAAACTCCCAACATAGCTCTCTCCATTGCCGGGTGACTTTGAGCCTTCTTATGAAGTCTATTGTAAGCGACCACATTTCAGTGCCATATGTCATCACTGGCAACACATACTGGTCAAATACTCTCGTCTTGAGACACTGCGGAATATTGGACGAAAACTGTGCCGTAGCTTCCCGAATGCTGCCCAGCCGAGTCGGATTCGACGATTGACCTCTTTCTCAAAGTTGGAACTACCTAACTAGACAGTCTGTCCTATAGGTACATAATTGTCTACAACTTCGAGCGTAAAGTGTCTGATTGAAATGGGAGTTGGTACTACATGGACGTTTGACATGATCTTCGTCTTATCCATGTTCATCCTTAGACCAACTTGCTCGGAGGCTTTAGTACTGAGGTCATTGAGCATAGTACTCAAGTCCTCCATGGTCTCAGCCAAGACTACTATATCATCAGCAAACCGAAGGTGAGTGATGTACTCGCCGTTGATGTTGATGCCTAGCCTTCTCCAGTCCAGAGTCTTGAAAACGTCTTCCAGTGCAGCGCTGAACAGTTTTGGGGAAATAACATCCCCTTGCCTGACACCCCGCTGCAGCGGGATGCTTCGAGCTCCGATCCTGGAGTCGGACTGACATAGTGGCGTTCTCGTACAAACACTTCAGTACTTCGATATAGCGGCAGTCTATTTGGCACCGCTGGAGAGGCTGTAACAGCCCAGGTTTCGACCTAATCGAAGGCTTTCTCGTAGTCCACGAACGATAAACAGAGGGGCAGGTTATATTCTTCAGTCTTCTGTATAACCCGGCGGAGCGTGTGGATGTGGTCTACGGTACTAAAACCTCTTCGGAAACCGGCTTGTTCGGGAGGCTGGAATTCATCAAACCTGCGTGCGAGACGATTCGTAATGACTTTTGAAAACAGCTTATAGACATGGCTCAGAAGTGAGATGGGTCGGTAGTTCTTCAGCTGGGTGTTGTCACCCTTTTTGAAGAACAGCACCACCTCACCTCTGTTCCACACCTTTGGCTTTCTCGTTCGAATGCAAATGCATGAGCTTATAAATGGCTTATAATAATTGTGGAGTTACGTTGATTCCTCTTGGATTCCATCATCAATTGACGGTTCTGCCGGAATAGGATCATTCGAGGGTCCTCGCTTTAAAAAGTCGTTGAATTGGAAACTCATAATTTTACGAAACCTTTTAAGTTCTCTATTTAAAAAAGTTAAGGTAAACTAATACGATTACACACGTTTCACTATATTGTACCTTTTTAATGCAACTCGTAGGTACCATACATATGTTTTTAATTATTTATTACCATCGCAAGATAGTAGTGTGTGATATTAAATTAGGAGAGATTACGTACATTAGGCAGTCGAGTTACGAAGTCGTGAGCGTAGGCCATCCTTGCTACTTTGATGACTTCCTTTTCAGTCGCGTCCGGGCGTCCAATGGCTATGTTCGCATGAATTGTACCCCGAAACAGCACAGGCTCTTGACCAACCACTCCTTGAAATATAAGACGTAAAAAATAATTCATTACAGCGAACCAAACTTAATACCGACCCGAGCCCGAATTAATACAATGCATTTCAAAGTACTGACCTAATGAAGACCTAAGGAATCCTACATTTAAAGACTTCAGGTCATAGTCGTCAATTTTCACGACGCCAGAGGCAGGATCATACAATCTCTGCAAAAGTTGAAGTATCGTAGATTTACCGCATCCGGATGACCCAACCAAAGCTACGTTTTCCCCAGGATTTATGCGAAGAGAAAATCCTTTCAAAACCTGCAAGTGAAATTGTGATTTTTGTAGAAACAGTTTTAGAAATAAAGTCCTTATATACAGTGTTTTATACTTAGTAGGTACAGAATTACAGTTCATATTTTTAAATACATGTACATGATATTAATAAGTAATACTTAATTCTATGATTTGGAATTTCGAAAACCACTATAGCGGACTCCCATTTGGGCCTCTAGACTAGAATCTAAGTCTTTTTTATCCAACTTAAAAAAAAAGGAGGAGGTTCTCAATTCGGTTGTATTTTTTTTTTTAAAGTGTGTTACCTCAGAACTTCGTCATTTGTGAACCGATTTGTTCCTACCGTTCTTTTTTTAATTGAAAGTATATGATTTCAGGTTGGTCCCATTGTTTTCAAAACTCCAGTTGAATGATGGGAACATTGAGGAATTGAGGGAACTCTTCAAATATATAAGGCACGCGTGTAGTAATTTCGGTGTTTTCTATTATAACTCGTGTATTTACATCCGGAATTCATAAATTTGGTGAAGTGGAAGTGATGATGAAGACCACAGATGGCTTGTGGAACTTGTCAATGATGTACTTCAAACTATAAAAGTACGTCACCGATTCTGATATCATTCCGTTGATATAGCAAACAAAGAAGTGCAAAAGGTGATTCTGAGATCCTTGAGGAATTGACGGAAGTCCTCAAATATTATCGGCCCACATACAGCGATTTAGTTATTTTCTTTAATAATCAACGTATTTGCTCTCAGAAATCAGTTCATGTGGTAAAGTGGAAAATAAATGTTGAAATGTTCATGTGGCTTGGCGGAGTACTGAATTGAAGTCGGTTAAAACATTGTTTTTAAAGTAAAATGTTTACCTAACCTAGACTCCTTTTATATATCTACTTTCCCATAATTTACTTTAAAAACAAAGTTAAAACCGACTTCAATTCAGTATTTCGCCAAGTTACATAAAAATTTACACATTTCCTTTCCAATTTACTACATGAACTGCCTCCGAGAGCAAATGCGTTGATTATTACAGAAAGAACCCAAGTCGCTATATCTGTGGGCAGATAATATTTGAGGAGTTCCGTCGATTCCTCAAGGATCTCAGAATGAACACTTCATTAGTTGCTAATTCCACGGAATCATGTCAGAATCTTTGACGTACTTTACAGCTTTGAGGAGTTCCATAAGTCATATGTGGTCTTCATCAACAGATCCACTTCATTAAAATTAAACATGAGTTATAATAGAAAATATAGAAATGACTACATGCGTGCGTATACAATTTGAGGGCTGCCCTCAATTTCCCTGGGATCCCATCATCAGATACTGATTTGGTGACAATGGGACCATCTCAGGAGTATACTCTTTCGATTAGAAAAATAATTATGGAAATCGGTCCACAATTGACGGAGAAATCGGCGAACATAAACATACAACGTGTTACAAAACACCGCGTAAAAATGTACTAATTCTTTTTTTTTATTGATTTTGGCGGTAAATCATACGGCGATACTACGGTTTTCAAATTTTGTAAATTGACTCTTTATAAGGGACCTTTATAACCCTTTCCGCTTTACGGTTATTTTTGTAACATCCTGTATGTATAATGTATAAATATAAACATTATATGGAAAATATATAACCTCCTACTTTTTTGAAGTCGGTTAAAAATACTATTTCAGTTATACTCACTTTGATTTCGGGTCTTGATGGATAACTGAATGTGACATTCTCGAGGGATATTCCACCAGTAAATCTACCGGGTTTTTGGCCCTGGACGTTCAAGCTATCTATATTTGGTTGTTGGTCCAAAATACTGAACAGACTGGCTGCTGCAGCACGTGCAGCTGCAAATGATTCCATGTGAGGAACGATAAATGTTATGGACTGAGTTGCCATGTACATGCCAAACATTATCTGCAACAAAAGGTAAACACTAAATCTGAGCATAAAATAAGGTATTTGACAACAGTGAAAATAAATTGTTTTTTCATTCGCAATGGATAAAAATTACGAAAATACTCGGAAAGTATCAAATTCCATACTAACGGAGCGTTTTTGACGTTTCATAAAAATAAACTGATTTGACTTTGGTCAAATACCGTATTGTATTTATAAACGTCGGTCTGGACCGCTTTCATACATATAACCATATATCCATGTCTAGTTCTTTCTCCATACTACTTATGTATGGAGAAAACTCCAACGATGTCCACATTTTAAAAAATTTTAAGGTTCAGTATCCTAACTTGTCTACGTTCGTTCCTAAACGGTCCTCAGTCCTAACTCGTAACTAGAGTTATTATTCACATTCGTAGGTAAATGTGCAATTCAAGCACCGCACTGGGAACGCCAATTACACAATATTCGTTCTTAAGGTGTTACGCAAAAAATTATGGCAGCTCTATAACATGAGGCTGGAAATTGACGTCTTATAGGATGTGGATGAGTTAGGCTTAGGACAGTTCACACCATGAATGTGGTCTAAGTAGGGAAGATGACAAAATAAGAATAACTACAAATTCATACAGAGTCGGCTTGTGCCTAGTAGTAGTTACCGAGAACATTTCGCCTACGACGTATCGGCTCGCGTCCGGGTCTGTATTGGCCATACCCTGGATCACGAGGCGGGTGCCGTAAGAGAGTCCGATGGCGTTGAGCGAGTAGGTGAGCACCCAGCTGAAGCCTGTTCCCAACCCCGTGTACAGCCCGCGCTTGCGCCCGTACCGCTCTGCCGGCTCCAGCAACTTCCCGTACCTACACCAGATTTTACATTTTACGAGGTCCCATAACCTCACAAAGACAAGGCTTTCTTCATCTGACATGTTGTAGTTTCTGTGTTGTTAATTTAAGAGATATCTGGTCATCAAGTAATGGTTCCAACGTTGTGTTCCCGAGCCAATAGTTGAACGGCAATCATCTTTTGGGCAAGGTAGGTATAGCTTTTTTAAATGCTGATATAAATTCTTACTGAAAAGATACTTTTCATCTCTCCTGCTCTGAAAGTTGATTTTTCATGGGCATATAGCCGGGTGGAAAATAGCTTTTTCTCCCCTAGGGTGGAAAGTATTTTTTTTTTATTGTTACGGTCAGCCACGGAGTCGAAGATAATAGAGTTACGTCAAATCATTAAAATAAAAACTTTTTACAAATCGACACTCAGCTATAGGTACCTGCATTAACGAGTTGTTTATTACGATTATAGGTTGATATTAAATTATTTTTCCTCACAGTCGAAATGAAAAGTAGAGTGTTTAACTCGGGTGAAATTACCCATTTAACCCTCGAACAATTGGCGCTCTCACTTCGTTCGAGCGCCAGAAATATCTCGGGTTAATTGGGTCACTTTCAACCCTTGGTTAACAATCTACTATATAACATTTATGACTTAAATTAATCGTTTCTTTGATTTTTGAACCACAAGGTGAACGTGAATATCAGTTTTCAACACGGTTATTTTAGGGTTTGTTTTACTAAAGGCACGATTGTTCAACAAAGAACCTGTGCCCAAAACATGAACGAATTTAATTTAAAAACAAAGTTTAAACCGACTTCAATTCAGTACTTCGCCAAGCCACATTGTACATAAAAAATTCCACATTTCCTTTCCATTTACCACATGAACTGCTTTTCGAGAGCAAATGCGTTGATTATTACAGAAAAAACCCATACTATATTGTAGAATACCATTTGACATGTAAAAGTGCCCTTGTGGCCTATTTGCAGAATAAATAATAGATTTTTTTGATTTTTGATTTCAATAAAAATGACACATAGAGGGGGGGGGGGGGGGGGGGGGGGGGCAAAAACTTAAAGTTAAGTTAGTAGGCCAAATGGGGTATCATATGAAAGGGCTTGAATTCTTCTGCAACTTGGGAATCACACAACTTTACTGCATTTACTAATTTTTGCATAGGTGCCTAAAACTATGTAACTGTGATTGCCAAGTCACAAAATTTTATTTAGCAAGCAAATAAAGATTAATAAAAATGCCTGACTTGGCTCTACGAAATATCTCGCCACTTTTTACTGTGAAAGAGTTTCGAGACTTGGCCATTTTTTTACATGGAATGTTTTTTTATGGGATCTCATTTCTTTTTGTAGACTTTGTCCATGCAAAAAACAATCCCATGATTGTTATTTTACCAACCGCAAATAACGTTTGTATTGGAGGAAGGAACTACAAAAGTAACTTTGTAATAGCATGTATTTGTATAAGATTACAAACTTACTTATGCAGTTTGTATATCTCTGAAACGTGACTGAAATTGCAATATTTTTATATTTTTTTTATGAATTATTAGACTAAAAACTAATTATGTTTGAAATTTGTAGCTTGTGGGTCTGCTAGAAGTACCTTAAAATTACCGTGATCATTATCAGTATATAAGTGAGTCAGTGACAAAACTAACGAACTTTGACGGACAATAGTTCTTAAACTAAAAGTTCGAATTTGAATGTTATTGATATTGTATGTTAGCCATATTATGCCCTACATGTTCCTGAAAATTCAGGGTTCTAGCTTTAGCCAGCACAAAATTACAGGATGTTGAAAATGGCCTGAATGGCTTCGAGAAAAGGATGGTACGGCCGTGCCTCTTTGTTTTGCTCGACTTGGCGCGGGCACTGCCGTGCCCCCAGATTAATCATATCAAACCTTCCAATTTCCTTGTGTTCGCCAGCAAAGGCCACAATTGTTTTAAAGGCTTTAAAAATTTCTTCTGCATGCTTGCCGGCTTTGCTGTATGACATCATCTCTCTTACGGAAGATTTAGATTGGTACTGAAACAGAAAAAATAATACTTTTGGACTTTGATCTGACACATTCAATATGGTACAAACGTATTATAGAAATATTTACATCTGATAATATAATGGATGCCGCTAAAGAAAACGGGAGCACTGTCAGGCATGCCAGAGTGAGTTCCCAGCCGAGAGGGAACGACTGGCAAATGCTGATGATTGCGGTTCCCAGCAAGTTGGAGACCACCGCCAGCTTCTCGCCCATGCCTTCTTTTAACTTCATCATGTCTCTGGAAGCAAACACTTATGCTACAGAGATTTTCTTATGTGGTCGTTTACGCGCCAACAAAAGTTACAGTAAGTAAGTTTTCTGGAAAGGCAAGAGTTCCGATTCTGAGCGCGAATATGGAGTGGGCTTTGTAGTACAAAACGACCATTTTCCTACTATAGAGAACCATGCACACATTTAGAGCTACGTCGCCGTAGACGGAGTTAAGTGTAGAGACTACTTGTATACAGGGTGTGGCCTGTAATATGAGCAAATATTCAAAGGGACGCTTCCTTAGAGCATTTGTAGTAACCCCTTGTGTCCCACTCATTAATTTTTTTTTGGATTCGGAGATACACTTGGGAGCAAAGAAATCGAGCCACCCGTGCAATTTTCATGTTTGTTCGTTTTATCCAACTGTAACACTAAAACTTTCTTATGATTTATTTTTCTGATGTTATATGCATTTGAAATCGGCACGCGCCGGCACCCCCCGAAAACGCTCTATATTAAACTGGCTTATGCTATGACGTCACAACATAAGTATATTCTCGGCGCGTTTACTACGGAGTAAGCCATTCATTTGCAATTGTCTCCACAATATTTGCATTTAAGTCTATACTTGTCGTACACAATATCATTTCTATTTCAATATTCCGTGTAACTGTTACCAAGGCTGTTCTGAAAGTTTCTAGCTGTGAAAAACCAATTTGCACAATTATACTTTTTTTACTACCGATTAAACCCTGTTTTAATTGTGTATAAAATACTGGTCAAAAATAATAGACAGACTGTACTGCTGAAAAAAAAAGTTGGTTTTAAAAATATAGTCAGTCATTGTTTCGACTGCAAAATGAACGTTACCCGAGAAGAATTTCGTGTGATGATTTATTACGACTACAAAAAAGGTTTAACATTTATACAATCTCACGAAAACTTACACATAGCTTTTAGGGAATCTGCTCCTTCATTAGCCACTGTCTCCTTTTGGTTTCGATAATGTAATCGAGGTAGAGAGTCCGTCAATGACGAAGCCGGGCCCGGGAGGCCTTCGACCGATGTGTCTTATGAAAATGTCATCTAAGTGGAGTGGCTTATTATAGAAAAGCGGAACATTACACATAGGCAGATATAAGATGAACTTAAGATTTGATCACAAGCTGTTTCCAATATTTTAAATGATCACCTGTAAGTACGGAAGGTTTGTTCGCGATGGATACCCCATTTGCTTACTGAAGAGCAGAAAACCCGCCGGGTAGATTGGTGCAAATATATGCTTGAAAATTTTGATAGCGGCAAATCACAGCAAGTGACCTACATCCTGACAACTGAACAATCGTGGATATATAGCTTCGAACCATTTACGAAGCAGCAGTCAACACCCCTTGTGTTCGAAGAAGATACTTTGCCTATGAAAAATGTTCGTGGCAGGAGGGTTAACAAAAAAATGATGGCCTTTTTTTTCAACGCTGTGGTCCTATGCCAGTCATTCCTCTCGAATACAGAAGGACTGTCACTAGTCACTGGTATACGGAAGTATGCCTGCCTCAAGCCTTCGAACAGCTCGGCGAAGACCATCTGATGAGCGGAACCCGCGGCATTCTTTTTCACCAGGATAATGCTCACACTGCTGCTCGCACCATCGATTTTTTGCAAACTGTTCAATTATTGCCGCACCCACCATACAGCCTCAATCTGATCCCGTGCGATTTTTTTTTGTTTCCCATCGTAAAACAAAACTTGCGATGGCGAAGTTTCAACAACCCAAATGACGCAGTTGATGAATTTATGCGTGCATTTTTCGACCTGACGCAAATTCAATTTTTTTTTTAAATGGTTTGGACTAATGCTAAAGTGTATCGATGTTGCAAAAAAGTATTTTGAAAAAATGTGACTAAATAATAACAATATCTATATGTTTTTTTGAGTAGCTAGAATTTTTCAGAACAGCCCTCGTAATGTTATTTTATCGAAAAAATAATATCTCTTTTTTCGTCATTTTAACGTGAGATAAAACTAATACAATCGTTTTTTCTTCTTTTTTTTTCTTCTGTATGGCATTTCTACGCATCAATTGAGTGCAATTTATTCGAAATTGAAGTCCCATGCAAGTTCCCCATTTAATAAAATGCAATGAGTACACCGAGCGGATGCTGTCCCTGCCCGTGTCGGACGCACACAGAGACAGCACCCGCTGGGGTGTATAGGGGCCACAGACCACTTAACCTATAGACGCCGCTTACCAAGGCGCCCGCGTGAGCCAAGCTTAAGCTCAAAAAACACCAAGCAGCTGCCACGCCCCCAAACATTATTTTAGTACGCGGTCGACCGTTCACGAAGTAACATGTAATATTCGACTGCTTTCTTGGCTATAAAGTGTACAAAATATGCCTTATTGTATGGTTAAACTGTGTGGAAATTGTAGCAAGACATCAAGTCTTCAAAAGGATGGGATTTTATTTCACAGGTAAGCAATTTTTTACTTTTTACAACGCAAAAACAATCATAACCTAGCATTTAAATTTATAAAGTAAAGGTTGCTTAGCGTTGATGTCTTTCAACGGCTGTCTTTTTCTTTCGCTTACATTTTCTTGGCATTCCGTCTTTGTCGCACCATTGCAGTGTCTTAATTAGTGATGTGACTGGTCAATAACTTACGTCACCGATATCCGGAAAACAATATGAACTGTGGTGTAATACAACAAACTTGTATTATTGAAGTAAATACTACTAATACTGTATTTATTTATGAGAGGTGTATTGTATTTGTAAATAATCTTTTATTTTGTTTTACAAACTTTTATTTACTTTCACATTTAACCTTGCAAGTTAAATTTGACCCACTTTCCAGTGACCGATTGAGCTCAAATTTTGGGTATCAGTATAGTTTGGATGACAATTCATTATTATTGTACCATCGAGCTGATCTGATGATGGAGACAGAAGGTGGCCATGGGAATTCAGTACTTAACCGACGTAACCCCGTTGAGTTTGGGCTCGTTAGAATCGTCTCAATGAGTAGTTGATGACGGGATACAGAAAAGTTCAGTCGGCAATAAAAGCTTGTACAAAAAAAATGTTTTGATAAAAACTTATTTAGTAAGTATATATATTGTTTTACAAAACTCTAATAGTTAGTGGAATTTATTTTTGTTTATGCATTGAAGATGTGTAAAAGAAAATAGAAAAGTCACGGCTGTAGACAAAAGCCAATTTTGAACCATCCATTTTATCCATCCATATTTCATACTAATTCCATACTATTCCATACTATTTACGATGACAATTATTAAACAAACGATGACATGTAATATTTATACTAATATAAATAAATGACTTACGACTTATTTTTTTTATTCCAAACTATACTATACTGTAATATATATATACTATATTTTACTATATAATTTTACTATATAATATTATAAATGTACGTACTTAGCAAAAAAACACAACCGCACAGCGCTATTAGACGCATATACACGAAACTAATACATTTTAAAAACCAATAAAATATGACATTCGCTTGAATGTTGACGTTGGTTCCAAATAAAAATATTTACACTTATATTCTGCAGTATATTTTTCGAGTGTGTCCCATCACTACCCAAGATGGCGCGCGGCACCGTGCCCTTGAGCCAGCCAATCACAGTGCACTTGTCGCCCCCCGCGCCCCGCCAATTTGGCATAATGAAATACTAGACAAAGTTTTATGAAGTGGCGTCTATAGGTTAAGTGGTCTGTGATAGGGGCTATTGCTGGTTGATGGAATCTAAAGAAAACGGGTTATTGGGTGAAAATGATGGACTAATGGCTGGGCTATTGGGTGAAACATCGGACGCCTGCCTATTAAACTGTCTTCTAATTTTAGGTGTATAATTTTTAGGGTTCCGTACCAAAAAGGAACCCTTATGGTGCGACTCTGTCCGTCTATCCTTCTGTCCGTCTATCCGTCTGTCCGTCTGTCTGTCAGTCCGTCTGTCCGTCTGTCCGTCTGTCCGTCTGTCCGTCTGTCCGTCTGTCCGTCTGTCCGTCTGTCCGTCTGTCCGTCTAGCACGTTGCCCACGAATAAAATAAATTACTCGTCGTCACACTGGTGTACTGATGTGCCGACGGAAAGTTTCCTATATTGCGAAATGTTTCTGCAATTTAACATAGAAAAAATTCGGAAATTTTCCTTATTTTTGTATGGGAACAGAAACTTTCCATTTCCAACAAGGAAATTTACGTACTGAGAAACATAAAACTATAAATCTTATACATAGTGTATAAGAGTAACATTTTTATGCTTCTCAGTACGTAAATTTCCAACCTTTTCAACGCTATGATTCACGTACTAAAGTGGCACTGACACGCCAACCTTCTTTCCATAACAGAGTGATTATGAAGCTTATATGAAAGACTGAAGGTTGGTTTGACAGCCGACGTCATAACCGCTATATGGGTTCTTGGCGTGGTGGGCACGACGACACACGACCACTTTATAGGTTCTTGGCGTTCAAAAGGTTAATTTCTTGTGAAACTTTCTAGAAATCGAGAACTTTTCCAACTTTTTGGAAGGTTTCCGCAATTTGCACATCTCTACACTGGTGTGACCACGAGTCCGCCGCTGATCAAACATATTGGACTCGAATCAGGTGTCCTGTCTAATTGACATTCGCGCAATCGCGTTGTCGCGTTGTATTAGGACCACAGATAACCTCCTAGGAGGTTATCTGTGATTAGGACGATCCCTAAATGCTGGTAAGACGACCGACGTTATGCTTCAGGATATGCGCGGTGCTTATAGGTACCTACACTCATACTTATAATCATCTTATACATATTTAAATAGAAAGAAGACCAAGGTGATTGTAACATTTATCATATTTGACAAGACGTAGTTGTAGCACATGTGTTTACATTGTGAAATCGTACTAAGTAATAAATAATATATAAATGTTACTCACTCAGACATTATCGAAGCAAGATTGAATTGGGAATCTGTATCGAACCATGCCATATCCTGACCCAATACAGCTTTAAGAAATTTCTTTCTAATCCTCGTTATCTGAAAACAAAACTCGGGTCCAAATCTCATAAATTTTGCCCGCGAGGCCCTTGCTTGCGGCCCGCGAGCCTCCCTGCCTGTTCTGTATGTAATGGTCGTTGAATTCAGAATTTTGGAATTGCCTTCTATAGTCACAAATAATCAAGAAGTGCGGCCCGCGTATTTTTTACAAGCTTTATATTAACTTGCACTGTTCGTATGTATGTAAATATGTAGTTGTCCGTCAAAATTTGCAATCAATTTGTCAGTCACTTCCCGTTATCAAAGTGAGCTGAATTTTTGCAAGCATATGTATATCGCATGACAATGCAATATTACGAAGACTTGGAGCTGATCTGATGCTGGAGCTGGAAGGTGGCCATTGGAACTCCGCAATAAAACGACACAACCCCATCGAGTTTGGGCTCGTTAGAATCGCCTCAATGAGTAGTTGATGATGGTATGCAGAAAAGTACAGTCGGCAGTAAAAGCTTGTACCAAGAATGAAATTTTTGACAGAAACTTATTTTAGCCCCTATATATGGCCCTTGATTGCTAAAAGGTTGCCGACCCCTGATTTAGATATATCACCAGCATATTACCCATTTTTTGCAGCGCATTTTATTTTGTAAATTTACTCCCTGGCAGATCTCTGTTTAACGAAATGGTTAACTTGATAGATAACTGACTTATTATATAATAATTTACTTTCAAAACAAAGTTTTAACCGACTTCAATTCAGTACTCCGCCAAGCCACATGAACATTTCCAATTTTTTTTCCAATTTACCACATGAACTTATTTCCGAGAGCAAATGCGTTGATTTTTAGACCAATAAACCAAATCGCTGTATGTGGGCCGATAATATTTGAGGACTTCCGTCAATTCCTCAAGGATCTCAAAATTACCTTTGGCACGTCTTTGTTTGCTAATGCAACGGAATCATATCAGAATCTGTGACGTACTTTTATATAATTTGAAGAACATCATTGAGAAGTTCCACAAGCCATCTGTGGTCTTCATCATCACTTCCACTTCACCAAATTAATGATTTCCGGGTGTAAATTAAATACATGAGTTATAATAGAAAATATCGAAATTACTACATGCGTGCCTAATATATTTGAGGAGTTCCCTCAATTCCTCATGGTTCCCATCATCCAACTGGGGTTTTGAAAACAATGGGACCAATCTGGAAGCATATACTTTCAATTAAAAAAAGAATTGTACGAATCAGTTCATAAATGACGGAGTTCTGAGGTAACAAACATAAAAAAAAATACAACCGAATTGAGAACCTCCTACTATTTTTTGAAGTCGGTTTAAAATGGTTAAAAGTTCTCAAGTCGCCCCAGTCAACCGTACATACGTCACCGACGTGATTACCTTATCAATCACGTTACAAGTGACTAATTGATATTAGACTTCACGATTTGTTTAACTGTTCCTTAGATATAGACAGTTACAATTTAAATAATGCCTGATAATAACAAGTAACCACCATTCTTAGACAACGTTATCTATAATTGACTACAAGGTAACTATGAAATTACTTAATCTCTTAACACAGGCTGCTTACTATATCCTCCATTCCTTATCTTTACTTATTAGGTACTGTTACGTACTTACAACAATTTACACAAGAAACTTCATTTACACATATTCGTACTCAAGGGTTTATTAACCTATAGGTGCTTATGTACCTATAATATCAAGTCACAATTTTGAAATACCATTAGGTAGGTACTCATGTAGGTAATCCCATTGAAAGACAAAAAAAAACATATATTTTAACACTTGTGACAGATGGAAGGTATACTGAGGGGTAATTGCGTAACTTTTTGAACTTAGGACAACTTTACTGTCATTTTCACATACAAAAAAAATCTTTTGGATCTACCTAACGTACATACACACTCAAGAGCAAAGAAGCGTAGGCTAACTTTGTATGGAAATCAATTATTTATTGCTCTTGGGTTTATCATACTCCTAGCGTTAATCCCGCTTGTGCCCCTAAAGGAGCTCGGGGTCCGCTTTGACACCTAATCCCAAGATTTGGCATAGGCACTTAGTTTAACGAAAGCGACTGCCATCTGACCTTCCAACCCAGAGGGAAAAATAGACCTTATTGGGATTAGACTTGTCTCCCCACGATGTTTTCCTTCACCGAAAAGCTAACGGTAAATATTTCGTACGTAAGTTCCGAGAAACTCATTGGTACGAGCCGGGATTCGAATCCACGACCGCCGCTTGACAGCCGCATGCCTGAACCACTAGGCTACCGTAGCTTGGGTATATATGTAGTACCTATCAGTAAGAATATCCGTGATGGTTAGTTGTATTCCAATAGGCTAATACCGTATTTGAAATACACATTCACACATCATGTTCATGCCTATATTGTGCCATTAAGAGTGTGGATCTAGAAAACATTCCTTAAGTCAGCGGCTACCAACCCTTTGGTCATCGACAAATGTAAGTATCAGAAATCAATTACTTATAACGGAAGATTGAATTGAATAAGAATGTACGTCCGCGTCCCTCTTGGGAGCGCACCAACCACGTTGAAAACGTCTACTGTCGTTCGACTACTAACCTGTCTTAATGCACTCCAGTTTATAAATGCCACGGACAGTACACAGAACACCATCGAGATGGCTATACTTATGAACATTCCTATGCACATGGCTTCGGCATCTTGAATGAGAGCTTCCATATTTTCTTCAAACGACGCATTTACTCTGAAAACAAGCAATAAATAAATATCACATAGATAAACAATAGAGGACAATATCACACAAATCGACCTAGTTCCATAGAGGCTCTATTTAAGCATTACCTAAAAATAAAATAATGAGTAATATTCTTGACATTTAGGTTTAGTCTTTTTCAAAACGATCAGCATAACTGCCACCAATTTTATAGACTACGATTTGCCAGCATGATTTCCTAAGTAGGTATTGGCAAGTACGAAGTAAAGCATTTTAGTGCATGTTGTTAGGGGAAAATACTTAACTTTCGGATACCGGCGCCATACTTTAGTATGTTGTTAGGCATATCCCCAAAACGAATAAGTTGCCTAACAACATACTAAAATCGAATGGTAGCAGGCTTTTCACTTTTCTTCTCTACAATTCAGCAAATATTTACCTCTTAAATTTATGGATCTATGGAATCACAATGTTGCAAGAGTTATAGCATATTTGTTTAGCTTTTACATGATATAACACACATTTATATGTATTTTAGGAAATGGCCTGTTCACAGAAATTTAACTTCTTTAAATTATCTACGAATATCACTATTTCGTTTTTTTTTAGAAGAACCGCCCGGTCTCAAGTGAGAGTTGAAAATTGGCATATTTCAGCGGGAGAAGTTTATCAAAAAGTGGTATTTGCAGAGTCCGCTGAAATATGCCAATTTTCAACACGAAATTGAGACCAGACGGTACAAATAAATAATTTACTTTCAAAACAAAGTTTTAACCGACTTCAATTCAGTACTCCGCCAAGCCACATTAACATTTCCACATTTTCGGATGCAGCACCCTAAAATACTTATAGAATGGATGAAATCAGAACTACCCCACAACTTTCTCACCAGGGGCACTTTTGAGAACAATTTGACTGTTGTGATGCAGTCCTAACTTTTTTGGTCCTCTGTTTGTATAACTTCGAGTTTTTTTTTTATTACTTGTGTAGAGAACTGGGAGAAGTTTATCAAAAAGTGGTATTTGCAGAGACCGCTGAAATATGCCAATTTTCAGCTCTCACTTGAAACCGGACAGTTCTTCTAAAAAAAAAACAAAACGGTGATATTCGTAGATAATTTAAAAAAGTTTAATTTCTAAAAACGGGCCATTTACTAAAAGTTAATAGTTTCCGAGTTTAAAGCAAAATTCTAAAAAAGAGCAGAAATTTTACACTTTATTTGCGATTTTGACAATGTTGCGTCACGAAATTTTGGTAGCAAACCTCATTTTCGGATTCAGCACCCTAAAATACATATAGAATGGAATAAATCAGAACTACCCCACAACTTTCCCTTTTGTAAATTGTATTTTCATTTTGATTCCAAATAAAAAAAAAACACATACGAGTTACGCCTCTGCGTGCGATTTCCACTACAGAGTGGAAAAACAGCCGTTTTCCCGTTGTCCAACTGATTTGTCCTCGTGGTCCTACATTAGGACTTTTTTCTCTACTCCCTGTATATGTATATATTTTATACTAGTATGTATGATTTTTTATTTATTTTTGGGGGACGATCTGTAGCTCTCGTCCGCAGGAGCTACCTAAGACATCCCTGCACGTGTCCCCTGAGTGGTGCTAAATGAGCAACACAACTTCCAGCGAAATAGGCGCAACTATAAAAATATCACATGGATATTCGCCTATTCTACAGATCGCCATTAAATAATAAATAAATACTTGTATATGCATTATGATTACGTTCGCGAAACACTAGGAAGGTTAGGTTTGTTAGGTAGCTTCAGATGATTCGCTCAGCGGGGCTCCGTCGAAACTCTTGAACAACCAAGTGGAACACGAGTAAATGGCAGTTTTGTTTGATTTACCCATGGTCCCACTCTGGGGCCACTGCACCCACTGGTCTGAGGGGAAAACAAGTATGAGGTACTATATTTATTATATACAGGAAGTATAATAAAATTACCATAGAAAGCAGTGGGACCACGAGAAACAAGTTCCCCTCGTGGTCCTACTAATGACAAGTCAGTAGGACCACGAGAAAACAGTGGAAAGAACGCTGCCACGACTGCGTGGCTTCGAATGGGCTAGTGTGTTGTTTATACATAACGTTTAAAATATTGGGGCGCATCTTTATAGATTGAAGGATTTATACCGGTGCTGATAATGACAACTTACAATCGTTTCCCTCCACCAAAAAGGCTCGTCAACGGCAGGAAGCTCGACAGGCGATCGGTTTGTGAGGTCCGTTCCACGAACGAGGTGCTCAGCTCTCCGAACTGCACCAGGTTGTAGCAGACGCCGCCGCCGCTCAGCAGTCCCAGCAGCACACCCACCAGCGTGGCAGTGATCTCCAGGCAAGACCCATACCGATACTGTAAGACATGCCAACAGTCATAAGATGTCCGTCAAAATTTGCAATCGATTTTTCAGTCATTTCCCGTTATCCGATTGAGCTGAAATTTTGGGTATCAGTATAGTCTGGAAGACAATTCAATATCGAGCTGATCTGATGATGGAGACAGAAGGTGGCCATGGGAATTCAGTATTTGACTGACGAAACCCCTTTGAGTTTGGGCTCGTTAGAATCGTCTCAATGAGTAGTTGATGATGGTATACAGAAAAGTACAGTTGGCAATAAAAGCTTGTGCCAAAAAAAAATTGACAGAGACTTGTTTTCTTTTATCTCAAGTTTTTAATATGAAATGGTATACATTTTATTCCATAAATGAATTTGTCATATTTCGTTTAAAACGACACCAAGTTTAATGCAATAGCCTAAACACAAGCTGTTATAAAATAAACACATTATTGATAAAGGACCCCCCCCTCCCCCCATCTTCCTGCATCAAAAATCATGGGATAATTGTGCTCAAAAAACCAACAACGCAAAGCGAGTTTCCCACAAGATTAATTTTATCGAAATTACTATTTTCCAGAAACCAGCACGAAAATTTAGTATGTTTTTTAACATGTTATGTGACCGCAAAACTGCAAACAGACAGTCTCTATAAGGTGTCTAGTTCATCAGTTATATGTTATGACATAGGTAATCTTCATTACCGCGGAGGCTTTTTGAAAAGTGGGAATTTTACCAGAACCATGTAACCTGTGTTATATCATGTAAAAGCTTAACAAATATGCTATAATTCTTGCCACCATTAGGATTCCATATGTGTATATCCATAAATTTAAGAGGTATTTGCAAAATAGTAGAGAAGAAAAGTGAAAAACCCCCGCTCGCGCTTTTTAAACAGTCTAAATTAAACCGAAACGATGTATTTTCTTAAAGCAAATGTGATATCATATGAAAGCTAATAAAATATGCAATAACTCGTTCTTACATTGTAATTCATTAAATTGATACATTTCAGAGCAATTTCAATTCCAGAAAATCTAATGTTAGCTGGCTTTTCCCTTTTTTTCTCTTCAATTTAGCTCTTAAATTTATGGATATATAGAATCACAATGTTGTCAAGAATTATAGAATATTTGTTTAGCTTTTACGTGAAATAACACAGGTTCATATATATTACACGGTTCAGGTAAAATTCCCACTTTTAAAAAAGCCTAATACGCGGCAATGAAGATTATGTCACTACTGATGAACTAGACACTTTAGAGACTGTCTCACTGCAGTTTTGCAGTGCACATAACATGTTTAACAACATACTAAAAGTTCGTGCTGGTTTCTGGAAAATAGTAATTTTAATAAATTTAATCTTGTAGGGAAAACTCGCTTTGCGTTGTTGGTTTTTTGAGCATAATATATCTTTGCCAGTTTTGCTCTTGTCTTAAAACAAAAAAAACTAAAGAGTCAATAAGCTAACATTACTTTCGTGTATCTTTTCTAGTTTTGCCGCAAAATCTGAAAGTCCTTAGATTTTTCTTGATTTTTTAATAATTTTGGTAATATAGTTACTTAAACTAGCATTTACTCTTTTCCAAGCGCGACCGCGGCGTTTTTGATGACGTCATTACAGGGCAGAACGACTCCGTAGATATTGTCTCCCGGCAGTTTTGGGATCTTGACAACATGCTTAACAACATACTAAAAGATGGCGCTGGTATCCAAAAGTGAAGTATTTGTTCGACGGGACGGGTTCGGTATGGTTCCCCCAACAACACGCACTAGTCAGTGTGGGGAAATATTTTTACGCGCATAAGAAGCTCGATTATAGAATAAAGGATATGAAATATAATGCATTTTAGTCATTTTACATCATGTTTCAAAATATAATTAGAACGAACGCACTCACTATTTAAGGTCGAAAATCGCATTTCTATATAAAATTATGTTTCAAAGTAAACAAATTTGCTTATGATCTTGCACAATACATATAGTTATAATGCAATTTTTTCCATACGACCGGTATCCGAAACTGAGTAGGCACAAGCTTTTATTTATAACTATGAAGTAAGTTTTTTTGTCACTAAAATCTATGACTTGGTTCATAAGAACAGATCTTTGTATGTCTTATAGCTTCAGACTTGCCCATGCGGACCCTTATAAATGGCCCATTCTATAAGTATACTGGTGAAATAATTTTGAGTTCAGGAGATTACCGCAATAGGCTACACACAAACTTATAAACACAGATTTTTCCTCTTTATAATATAACAGTACCTACTTAGAAAAACTTGTATAAACGACTGCGAATTAGGGTAAAATCCGTAAAACAAGTCCTTGTTACGGAAATTTATGGACCATTAAATCGAATTTATGGTTCTTTGGATATGGTACCTATGTATATTGTTCACAAATCACAGTCCCTGGGCGACCGGAGAAAATAAGGAGAAAACTAATTTTCCCAGACATGAGACCTAGCTAGATCGATTTCTCGCCCCCTTTATTCCCTATACTCCAAATTTCATCGAAAGCCGTTTTCGAAAACATGATTACATATATGAAGATCTCTTCTTAGGAACCATGTCGTCGATTTTAGTAACAAGAAAAACTGCATCCATACACTTAATAAAACTTGTACTCAGCTCGGGAATCGAACCCGGACGTTTTGAAAAATAAAACTAACACTATTATTTCTGTTTATATATATCGATTGTGTGATCTTAAGCAGTAAATGTTACTATGAAACATGAGGTCTAAAATGAATAAAATGCATTGTTTTCATATACTTTAATTTATTTTTGTAAGTTTTCGAAACAAAATGTTGTACTAGTAAGTTTTTTTTAAATGTTTTTCTTGTTACTAAAATTGATGACATGGTTCCTAAGAAGAGATCTTCGTATGTCTTATAGTTTCAGACTTTTTCATACTGACCGATCTAAATGGGCCAACCTGTATATTTATATACACATATTGCTCGTTAAATATGAATTATTTGTATTTAACTCAGGGATTTATCTACCGGTATTCATAAATAAAATACACTATAATTTGTTTGCCGAGATTAGAATACCTACTCGCCTACTCCGATGCATTTCTTTCACAATTTTTAAATAGTACACTTTCTTAAATACGCAAAATATCATTTAAAAAACACTCCCAGCATTTTTTGTGATATTTTAAAAACTAAGTAATTAGGTGTAAAATGCAGAAATGCGTGGCCTTCTAACTAAATTCGTTCAAGCTGTTTGAGCGTGAAATAGTACATTGTTGTACCTAGAGGCTAGAAAGTAAGCAATAGATGGACGAGTTAGTTAGCTCAAAAGTACGAGTCCAGCTATTGCACTTTCGGCCGAGGCTTAACATAGTGCTTTTCACGTCTACTGCGAGGAAATTGCAAATAATCATAATTTTAAATCAAAATTAAGTTCCTAATTGAAGATCATAATACTAATTCTTATCATTATTATTTATTTATTTTATTCATATGCCTTATTGAGCTTACCGTGGGCCTAGGTTGATTTGTGTAAGATTGTCTATATATATTTATATTTATTTATTTTATTTTATAATCAAAAAACAAAAGAAGCGCAGCACCGCTCGCCGGCGCGGCGGCGCTGCTCCTCCCGCTCGACGCCCTGTGATTGGTCGAAGAGCTGTTCAAACTGAACAACCACTATTACAATGACCAACCACTCAAAAATAATCGACCAATAGCAGAGTAAAAAGTAAAAAAGGCCGCTAAACACTACATTTTACTTTGCAAATCTACATTGTTTGACTGTTTTTGAATTGTACTACTAAGAACTACTTTCTACTCTCATTTCAATCCATCTTTGGCCATATTTCCGAGCAGTGGCGTGAAAAGGATTATACAGACGGGAGGCTTACCTAATACCTACTTACTTCCGCGTTAATAATATTAGTGTGGACAATAAACTTATCGATTTTGATAATTGAATTAATTTACAAAATATTGAATATTTTAGACTTTGAATATATTTTTTCTATATATTTTAAACGAATTTAATGTTACTGAAAAGGTTAACAAAAAATATTACATTAATTTTTTGCAATCTAGGTATATCTATTTATTATCAATGTTCGTATATAATAAAAGTTATTTGGGAATCTTTGAATACTTACGGTGTACATTTTAGATTTAGAATTCCCATGATCAATTATGCTTTGATTACTCACGCTTTACATAAATTGGTAGGTAGGTAATATGTATAAAAGTAGTACACTTACAATTTCGAAGTACGAAACTTTTGCAGGCAGTGCAGCTTCTCTGAAATAGAATCACATATATTTACTCAGCTCACACACGGTTATTGTCATAGGTAGTAAGATCGATTGTTGTAGTGCTTCTGATTTACATATGATGGATTCTAAACACGTGATAGAGTCTGGCCAAGGAAAGATGACCCTAGAAACAACAGCGTGTTATAATAATGGTACTTGATAAATTATTACTTTTCTTCAATTCACACTATTGGGAATGGATGAAAATTTAACATCAGTGGTAAACTGACACTGGCAATGATATTGACAGCTGCAGCAGCTATATTTGTCTTTGCCAGGGTCAGATATTTAAAATATTTTTTGTAATATGAGATGGATCAAGGAAATTGTCTCATTCGCCGTCCTAAACCCAAAACGTAAGTGAAGAAACTGTTTATATTTTTCAAAAATAATTGACGCTGCTGAAAAGTCTGCAACTTTTTTCTGGTGCTAAGGAAGGTTACCAAATAAATAATTTACTTTCTAAACAAAGTTTTAACCGACTTCAATTCAGTACTCCGCCAAGCCACATGAACATTTCCACATTTTTTTTTCCAATTTACCACATGAACTGATTTCCGAGAGCAAAAGCGTTGATTTTTAGACCAATAAATCAAATCTCTGTATGTGGGTCTATAATATTTGAGGACTTCCGTCGATTCCTCAAGGATCTCAAAATTACCTTTGGCACTTCATTGTTTACTATTTCAACGGAATCATATCAGAATCTGTAACGTAGGTACTTATATAGTTTGAAGTACATCATTGAGAAGTTCCACAAGCCATCTGTGGTCTTCATCATCACTTCCACTTCACCAAATTTATGATTTCCGGGTGTAAATACACGAGTTATAATATATATATAACCGAAATTACTACACGCGTGCCTAATATATTTGAGGAGCTCCCTCAATTCCACATGGTTCCCATCATCCAACTGGGGCTTTGGAAACAATGGGACCAATCTGGAAGCGTCTACTTTCAATTAAAAAAAGAATTGTGTGAATCGGTTCATAAATGACGGAGTTCTGAGGTAACAAACATTAAAAAGAAAATAAAATAATACATCCGAATTGAGACCCTTCTCCTTTTTTTGAAGTCGGTTAAAAATCAGGAAAATCTAAAATTTTCATACATTCCCCATTCAACTTAGCAGAAAGAAGTAAAGTTATATAAAACAAAACTCTTTTATCTATCCAAATATCATAAACCCTCCATGATGTGTTCAAGAACCGCACATTATAACATTTATGACCACCGTAAAAATAGACTGTTTTGTTAGTACACATTTCTTATCTGTAAAAATGTTATTAATTCTGTAACATCATTGTAATACAGTTGAAAAAGAATGAAGTTAGAAGAAACTAGTAGTTGTACAAAAACATTTATTTTTAATACAGTTCTTCCTTAGTTGTTGTTTTTCTTATTTTTTCGCAACTGTATTAAAAAACGACGTTCGATACACGTGCGGAAATCTCATTCTTCACTCGTCCCGAGTCTTGCCACTCGACTACGGCTCGTGGCAAGATATCTCGGTACTCGTGTCGTAATGACATACTTTCCGCACTAGCATCGAAATGTACTAGCACGCCATCGATCGATACTCTATAATTATTTATATTATAACTAATTCAGTTGGAAAAAACCAGACATTAATTTCTTTACTAATGTTAATTTAAATGTACTTTTGTTTCTTACCCGTAATTGTACAATTTTTTTAATGTCCGCGCAAAATACTGACTGCAAAAATATATCACATTATACTTTTTTGACGGTCAAAAGTAAAATCACCGTTTCCGTAGTAAAAGGTTAGTGTTACCATTTTTTGTATTATAGATTATATATAAATCAGAAGGTACTGTAAAATGATTGCCATGACAAATTGAAATCTTTTAAGTGCATTCCAGCCGCGTTGCAGATAATTATAGGACCTATTCGCTTAGCACATTATTCGTCATACTTACTTTTCCACACCATTCTCTTTTTTCACACCCATTTTATTTATATATATATCCAGTCAAGACAGAGACGTTTATTCCTCGGTATCTCCTGCGAGACTGACTCTCGGGACGCGGATGGGGATACGTCCGGTGCGGCCGGCGCCCGCTGAACCTCACTGGCACTGCTCGTCGAGTGTCACGCGTCGTTTTATTTATACACCTCGACTCAGATACACATGTGTAAACACTCCACAAATCTTGTTTGATTGTTAAATACGTGTATATTGATCTACAAATCTATTTATCTATCTATTCAGCTTCAGGGTGGAGACACCCACTGTTGAGTATAGGCCTCTTCTTTATTACGCCACTCTCCCCGATCCTGTGCTAATCTCATCCACTGTTTGCTTCCTGTTCGGCAGATATCATCGGTCCATCGGGCTGGTGGTCTGCTGGTATGCAAATAGTACTAAATAATCTCCGGTATAATTTAATTCATGAAAAGCAAAATGTTCTTTTTTTGGAAAAACCATGTAATTGAAAAATTATTTAAATCCAATTTAAATATACTTTTTGAAAATCCCTTACTAAAATTTATGCTAAAATAACTATAAAAAAATAACGTTACGAGATTGAAATCGGACTCGTATAAACCCATGAAAAAAACAACGTTAACAGAGCGAGATATCACAGAATTCGACATTTTTGAATATTGATATTTTTAACCGACTTCAAATAAAGGAGGAGGTGCTCAATTCGGATGTATTTATTTTTTATTTTTATTTAAAAAAATTTTTTTTTATATTTGTTACATCAGAACTCCGTCATTTATGAACCGATTCGTACAATTCTTTTTTTAACTGAAAGTATATGCTTCCAGATTGGTCACATTGTTTCCAAAACCCCAGTTGGATGATGGGAACCATGAGGAATTGAGGGAACTCCTCAAATATATTAGGCACGCGTGTAGTAATTTCGGTATTTTCTATTATAACTCGTGTATTTACACCTGGAAATCATAAATTTGGTGAAATGGAAGTGATGATGAAGACCACAGATGGCTTGTGAAACTTCTCAACGATGTAGTTCAAACTATATAAGTACGTCACAGATTCTGATATTATTCCGTTGAAATAGCAAACAATGAAGTGCCAAAGGTAATTCTGAGATCCTTGAGGAATCGACGGAAGTCCTCAAATATTATCGGCCCTCATACAGCGATTTGGTTTATTGGTCTAAAAATCAACGCTTTTGTTCTCGGAAATCAGTTCATGTGGTAAATTGGAAAAAAAATGTGGATATGTTAATGTGGCTTGGCGGAGTACTGAATTGAAGTCGGTTAAAACTTTGTTTTGAAAGGAAATTATTATGATAGGATCCCGGAAATTGCTAATACATTTGGGTATTATATTAATAAAGAATAGTATATCATGTCTTCTCAGACAGAACTCAATGGAAGATGTTGGAGGAGGCCTATGCCAAGAGGCACACTGAACTACAGGACATTATATAACTACACAAAATCAAATGTCTATTAGACATACCTTAGTAGTTCAGGACAAAAGGGCTCATTATTATTATTATATATATCATGTCAATAAAACTATTGTTGAATATATACTAAACCCTATTGCGGTTATTTAATTTAGGGTGACCCGAAATTTTGACCTCGAGTGTATATACTGTACTCGACAAGTTTCACAATATTTTTTCACCTCACTAGCTCGGAAAGCCCATTTTTATTCTTTAAAAACAGATAGCAAAACTGCATTTTATCCACAAGAGTGCAAAGAATATTTGAAATCCGAATGTGTTATTAGTTACTTTCTTAAACATAATAACATGTAAAGGCCAGTCCAGACAGGACATTTTTCGCCCATCAGATTTATTTTATTTAGGTACCTTTTTTTGAATGTTTTTTTTTTTTAAATGTTTTTAATTCTTTTTTTCGTTTTTAAGTGATTTTTTGTTTTATAAATCTTTTTTCTTTTTCTCCTTTTTAAAAATGTTGTTTCTCTTTTTAAATGTTTTGTTTCTTTTTGAATGTTTTTCTGTATTTTTTTCTCTTTTTAATGTTTTTTGGTCTTTTTAAACGTTTTTTTCTTTTTTTTAATTCTTTTCTTCTTTTTTTAATGTGTTTTGAAATTATATTTATTTTTTTGGTGTTTTCGTCTACATTTTAATGTTTTTATTGATTAAAATGTGTTTATTCAAGGTTTTTTTTTTCCACATTAAGAAAAAAAATTTTTTTTTAAATGTTTTTTTCTTTTTGATTATTTTTTGTAGTTTTTCCACTTTTTTCTCTTTTTAAATGTTTTTTTTTTTAAGATTTATTTCTTTTTTTATCTTTTTTTTACGTTTTTTCTCTTATTTTAATGTTTTTTGTAACTTTTTTTCTTTTATTATGTTTTTGTCTCTATTTTATTGCTTTGTTTTTCTTTTTTCAATGATTTTTGCTTTTTTCTCCTTTTTATAAATGTTTTGTTTCTTTTTGAATGTTTTTTTTCTTTTTTTATGTTTTTTTGGTCTTTTTTCTCTTTTTCATACGTTTTTTCCTTTTTTTTAATGTTTATTTTTTATTATTTCAAGGTTTTTTGAAATTCTCTTATATTTTTTTGATGTTTTTGCCATATTTTAATGTTTTTTTAATTTATATTTGTGTTTTTCAAGGTTTTTTTCTTTTTCCATATTTTTTTTTTCCACTCTTTTTACATGTTTTTTTGTTTTTTAGTCTTTTTTTGTCTTTTTTACGTTCTTTCTCTTAATATAATGTTTTTTGTAACTTTTTTCTTTTTTATGTTTTTTTTTGAAATTATTTTTGCCTTTTTTAAAAGTTTTTCTTTATTTTAATGTTATTTTTTTTGTTTCTCAATGTTTTTTCTCTTTTCCTCTTTATTAAATGTTTTTTTTTTAATTTTGTAATATTTTGTTTCTTTTTTCATGTTTTTAATTTTTTTTGTTTTTTTTCCTCGCTTTAGTGAGGTGAAAAGATTTGTGTTACACACGGGTGCAAGTTATTTTGACGTCTCGTGTGTTGCAACACTCGCTACGCTCAGGATTCTATTTTTGAACCACTCGCTTCGCTCAGGATTCTATTTTTGATTTTTGAACTCGTGGTTCAACCCTAGAATCCATTCGCTAGCTCGTGTTTCAATTCCACACTCGCGGTTAAAATACAACTTTGCACCCTTGTATAACAAATAACTATTGAAGTGGTAAAACCTTGACAATGTGACAATCTATTTTTGATTTTACGAGTATATAAGTAGTTAGTCTGTGAATATGTTTACACCTTCAAATGCTCGTGTTCTTCTCAAAGCTATATAAAGCTGACCAGGAGAAATTACTGGTTGGTGAAGATAAGCAGCCACTTTTTTCAAGGCTTTTCTCTTATTTATAGTCGAAGCAAAGGCAAGTGTACCTACCCGAAAACTGCAATCTTTGCATTTTGAAATGGAAGTTCAGAGTCTGAGGGGCTAAGCATTATTTTTGGGTTGGAAACTCTTTAACCTGAACTTGTCCCAGTTAAAACTTGGTAATCTAATGAACTGGTATTTAATTTACACTGAACTGTTATGTTAACAGAAGCCGAGCAGCACATTGATCAAGCATTTTGCAATATTCAAATTTCTCCGTCATTTTCTCGCACGGCTCTCTCGCTCCTTAACCTACACGCTACGGTAGCCTAGTGGTTCAGGCATGCAGCTGTCAAGCAGCGGTCGTGGGTTCGAATCCCGGCTCGTACCAATGAGTTTTTCGGAACTTACACACACACACACACACACACGCACGCACGCACGCACGCACGCACGCACGCACGCACGCACACACACACGCACACGCACACGCACACGCACACGCACACGCACACGCACACGCACACGCACACGCACACGCACACGCACACGCACACGCATAGAATACCTAAAATCAATTGACGCCCCAGAAGCTCGGTGCCTTCTTAATATGTAAGGTAACAAATACTCCCGTATGCATTGTTTTGTTTTGGTGGCAATACGTATTTGGGTACGCGTGGAGCTATCGAGTTGAAATTAAAACCTTAAGCTCAAATCTACAGTCCCTTGAAGCTGTGAAAAAATCAAACTTCTAAGTTAACGTAAATAAAAGAAACGGCCGTTTATGCCGCAAAAAACGTATATTTAGACACTCTCAAGGGAATCCAAATTTATAGGGTACTTCCCATTGACCTTTAACTATGTTGGCAAGTAGTATACTACAAGTACAGGGGAAAATCTGAAAACTATACATTTATAATTAAATCATTAAAAAATAGTACATTATTGCCGTGGCCGGGAAGGAGGCAATTGCAGGCTGAGTATTTTGTTTAAACGGACGAGCTTGCGAGTCCGTTTAATTATTATACGAAGCCTGCAATTGCCATTCCGGCTGAGGCTAATATAGTGCTTTTCTCAAAAATGGGGAAATAATAAAGACTAAATTGAAATCAAGCGTTATTATTAAATACAAATTGAGGATACTGCAAATTACATAAAATTAAACGTCATAAAATATGTTTTTAAACAGAGTCGCAAGTGTATTTTTTCACCGAAAAACGCAAACTATTTGAGACGCGTACAAAAATGTAGCGTTTGCAACAGAAAAATACGACTTGATTTGGCTGAATACGGCCTGTGCCGTCTTTTATATGCCAGTTTCTACTTTTTAAAAAGTTTGGCACTCGACAAATAAAGGAATTTATATGTAACATTCCAGGCGGCCTGCAATTTTTTTTTATTTTTTAATTTTGATCTGGCCTTAAACTATACACTTTACCTTCCAATATGTAGCGAGTTATGTTCACTTTGCGGGCCATTTTTGAGAAAATATCTTTTTTTAACCCTTTTCTAGGCCGGCAATTGAAAAATGTCAATCAAATGTCAGTCTTATTCATTAACATTGAGATACACGTTTGACAGTTTGTTTGTGGTCGATATAACGCCTCAGCCTGGAAAAGGGTTAAGTACTTACTGTCTGTCGGTCTGTCAAACCCCTTTATCTCGGAACCGCGTAGAGGTATCGAGCTGAAATTAAACCCATATACTCAAGTCCTCAGTCCCTTGAAGTTGTGAAAAAATCGAACGTCTAAGTTAACGTTAAAATAGATACGGCCGTTTATGCCGCAAAAAACGAATATTTCAACATTTTTGACACTCAAGGGAATCAATATTCACAGGGTACTTTCCTTTGACCAAGAACTATGAAATTTAGCAAGTAATACCCTCTTATGCTACAAGTACATGGAAAATCTGAAAACTATGGTAGACCATTCAGAAAGAGCCGCCTGACACCACTGCGTTTCATCCAAATGCAAATTTAGTAAGGACTCCAGATCCAACTTGAGTGTAGCATCCACCCTCGCCACATCGTCCTTAAACAACCAGGTGGGTGACGTCCTCAAAATGTACATCATCCGCGGCAAAGCGAAATAATTCCGCAACAGTACGAGAAAGACGTGTGCAGACAAATTACTCAAGCGCTCCGAAGCCCTCAAAAACGCCAAACGTTTCTCTTCCAACGCTGAAACGACTCCTTCCGGGAAGATAGGAGCCCCCAGTAGACACAAAGATGATTTTTTTATGAAGGCGCCGCACCCCAGGTAACACCGACTCGAAGCTCGTCACCACCCCGGTGTCAACATTGCCACAGCAATAGAGCTCGCACTTCGCGGCGTTTATCTCTAACCCAATGCCCTTCAAAGCCGGCACCAACTTACGAAGGTCCTCCAGGACCGTCCGTGGGGTACCCCCAATAGTACCATCATCCAGGTACCAAACGTTTAAAGGGGACCCTAGTGACGCAATGACGTTCTGAATTGCTAAACAAATAATCAAAGGTCCTAACGGGTCACCCTGCTGGGCACCCGTGAAGAAATCGGAGCGTCATTAAATAGTAAATGGCTAGCTGTGGAGTAACATTAATGAAGAAATGGATATATAAAAGGCACCTTATCCGAAACTTCTGCAAGAATCGTGTCCCTCTCAACAGTATTAAACGCATTCTTGACGTCTATCTTCAGAATGACAGTATCGGTCCCTTCATTAGCAACCGCAAAAGCGCGAGTGGCATGAATTGCCGCCTCACACGCCTGCGGGGTGCCAAAGCCTATTTGGACCGGCTGAAGATAATCCGCCATCGGTTCCCTGGCAGCCCTACAACAAAGTTTAGCCGCAAGCCGACGTATTGTGCAGCCTACCGCTATCGGCCTAATACCGCCATCTTTTTTGGTAAGGGCGCAAAGGGAAGCTCCGTACAAATACGGGCATATTGAATGAAGTTCAAATTGAATGTTATTGACATTATATGTAAGCCATATTATGCCCTACATGTTATTGAAAATTCAGGGTCATAGCTTTAGCCAGCACAAAATTACAGGATGTTGAAAATGGCCTGAATGGCTTGTTTTGCTCGACTTGGCGGGGGCACTACCGTGCCTCCAGATTATATCTAAGTGTGTGTGTGCTTTAGTAAAATCAATAAATACAACAATAACATGTTTCTTATCATTTAAGTGTATATTAACTTCGTTCGTAAATTTACATAGCAATTGTGCCGTATTTTTTCCCTTCTGATGATGTATTGGATTTCCGAAGAATTTTTTGATTATTTTATCTATGCAGGATAATATTGTAATATAATAGGACGGTAAGTTAGTTGTTTATATCGCTTTGGCTGCCTTTGATTGGTCTGATATTTAGTTCCTATTTTTAATTTATTAGGAATGGTTGAGGTCTTTTTACAGGTATTTATTAGGTGCGTAAAGATAGGAGTTATTTCCGTGTTTGGACGCTTTATCTGGCTCTTAATAGTTTCTTATCATAGTTTTACCTCTGTGCTATAAAACGCAATTACCTTTGCTTTGTGTGGGACGTCATTCATAGAATAATAATCGGGTCGCCTTGTTCGAACTAAAAGGGGATATTCCAGGTTTGGCTCTCGATTGTTTTTTCTTCCAACATGAAACCTGTGTACATTTTTAATACCTTTAAAGAATAATGAAAAGTTTGTATTTCTGTCTGTTGACCGTGTTTTTTGTTGACTAATTAATTAGTTTAGTTTGTAATTATTGTTTTTTGTGGGAAATGCTTTTACGTTTGCTTCCTGGCTGGGGAACAAGGACGCAGCCAACTCAAACGATACATTATCAAAATACTTTATAATGGCGGTATTTTATAACATCTAACATCTCATAGAAAGAAATAAACAACAGACATAAACGTCTCTTACTAGGGGCAGTTTACATGCATCGAGGCAATATCTTGTTTAAAAATACACTAAACGCCTACAAAAAGTTTCTCATAATATCATTAAATACAAAGTAATGTGTCAATCTAGTAACAGGCGTCACACTTAATATTCATTCTACCAGGGAGTTTGCGGATATTCGCATCCGCAACTACGGAAGCTCCGCATCAATTTCACATCTGCATCCGCGTCCGCATCCGTGAAAATCGATGACGACTATTCTACGCGTATATCAGAAAGATACTAGTGTAACTTGCGCTTGAAAGTCATTGACTTACTATTACTACGTATAGACTGGCAACCCAGAACATTTTTTTTGACGTCTTTCAATGTAGATAGAGGATATATAGATGGCGTCCTAGCGTAGGTATACCCAAAAGGGACGATGGTAAATTAACCATACTAAATTAAGAAGTATCAGAAACTAATACACTCTTGACGTCTAATGTAATTTATAATTTAGTCGTATTATATCGGTGACGTCACGGTGGTGTCAGTTTCAGTACAAATTTTGACAGGTGTGGTGGCAAATAAGCTGGTGGCAAACAAAAAATCCGTATACGCGATGAGGGACAGAAAATATGACACTGTATCTCGTTCCCACTTGCAGTATTGCCTATGCATACATCTTTGTCACTCATGTGTGTAAGTGTATGTGTGGGTGACTCCCTCTATCTATTCTACCTCTATGTCTTTCAATCAGGCGGCCATCTTGGAAACTCAAAGAGTATGTGAACGTGTAGTAGATGCGACAATTTTCTGAGATAGGATTCAGATCAGATATAGCCATAGCGTGATTTAAAACTACTTATTCATTAAATCACCGACATTTATAAAATAAATAAATAAAATAGCCTTTTATTCTCGACATTTACATAGTAGGTATTAAACTTAAAATGATACACTGACATCGGTGGTGTGGTCGATTTGCCTCTCGGCATAGGCCTCCCCTAATATCTTCCATTCATTTCTATCTGTTGCAGTCCGTCTCCAAGTCGGTCCTGCAACTGCCTTTATGTCATCTTCCCATCTTCGCAATGGTCTGCCACTCTTCCTTTCCCCATCTCTTGAGTACCATTCCGTGACTAGTTTAGACCATTTCTCTCTCTTATTTCTTATCATGTGGCCTGTCCATCTCCACTTAAGGTTGTTTATAGCATATGACACTTCTGTTAGTTTAGTTGTTTTCCTTATAGTTTTTAGTTTTACTCTGCCTTTTCTTTTAATGTTTAGTATACTACTTTCTATGTTGTGCTGACATACTTCTAGTTTTTTCCTATCTTTCTTTGTTAGTGCCCATGTTTGGCAGCCATATGTCATGCTGGGGAGTATGCAGGTGTTAAATAGTTTGCTTTTGCATTTTAGTGGGATATCTGGATTTTCATTACTTCTTTCCATGACCAATACTTTTTCCAAGCAATACACACTCTGTTGTCTGTCTCTTTATTATTCTGGTTTTCTGGAGAGATAATTTGACCTAGATATGTGTATTCCGTGACATATTCTAACTGGTTATTGTTTACACTCATTGGTATTTTTTGTTCGTTCGTCATAAGTTTAGTTTTTTCTGTGTTTAGTTCCAGACCCACTTTCTTGCTCTCCTTGGTGAGTTGGTGTAGCATTATTTGCAAGTCCGTTGGGTTTTCAGATATAAGTATGATGTCGTCTGCAAATCGGAGATGATTCAATAGTTTTCCATTTATAGTCAAGCCGTAACTGTCCCAATTCAAGTTTCTGAATACCAGTTCTATCGTTGCAGAGAATAGTTTAGGTGACAGGGGGTCCCCTTGTCGTACCCCTCTTTTTATCTGGAATTCCTGACCTATAGTTTCTAATTTGATTTTGGCAGTTGAGTTCATATATACTTTGTTTATAATTCTTATGTACTTGGATGCAACATTCTGACTTTTCAGTGCGTTCCAGATCTGGCTGTGAAGTAAGGAATCAAACGCTTTTTTGTAATCAATAAATGCTAGGTAGTATTTCTTACTATATTCATTGTATTTTTCTAGTATTTGTTTTATAGTGTGGATGTGATCTGTGGTTGCAAAGTCATTTCGGAAGCCAGCTTGTTCATACGGTTGGTTCTCTTCTAGGACTCTTTCGATGATTTAGTGACCGACATTTAGTGTTTGTAATTTTATATAAGTAAGTACTGGTATCTTTATAGTTCCCGAGCATGCACTGTATTGATGCATTTTTCTGCAATTTGTGTCAAATGTCGAAGTCCTATTTAAGGTCCATGCGGATCCTCAGATATCGATTTTGAAAGTAATGAAAATGGACGGCGGCTAATGTTTATTCAAATTCAAATTCAAATAATTTATTTCGGAACATTGTCCATAGTTGTTAGTAAAAGCAAAAACATATATTATTTATAAACATATATTTTTTATTATTCTTCTGAATTGGTAATGGGTTCATTTCATTATTTGTACATATGTATAAGAGAACTCGCCTAAGATCTAAATAAGTAGCAACTAAACGTGGTCAATAATTCATCAAAAGTATTTTAATAAAGTTAAAAAAGCAAATGGTTGCTGCTATTTTGGCGCAAAAATTAAGATCTTTATCGCTTCAAATAGTCAGTCTATTAAGTTTAATGTTCGACTAAAAAGGCAAAATGGGATTAGAAAATTGTCACTTCTACATTTTTTAATCTTTGAAATAATGGCCGCCTTTATGGCGCGTACCTACCTTATAAATTAATGAAAATTTAATGTTATTATAAAAAAACCCTGAATTTACCGATAAAAAGTGATTCCCGTGCTTTTACTATTGTTGACAGACACCAAACTAGGCTGAGCCTGTCTCTTGGTAGTCTGCGAGTGCGATTTACAGAATTGTAGGATGTCGTACATAAGTTTTTACTTACATAATACATATATAACGGCCTCCGTAGCCCAGTGGGTAGTGACTCTGCCTACGAAGCTGGAGGTCCCGGGTTCGAATCCCGGTCAGGGCATTTATTTGTGTGTTTATCACGAATATTTGTTCCTGAGTTATGGATGTTATATATGTATTCTATTGGTTGACCGTACGTACACACGCACGTGGGGTACCAATTGAAAGCTGAATACATTTTCAATAGTTCGTTATTACATTATATTTCAATATACATATACGCTAGTTTAAGTACTATTAGCAAAAGTACAAGAAAATCAAAGAAAAATCTAAGGACTTTCAGACTTTGTGGCAAGACTAGAAAAGATACACGAATGTAATGTATGACACAAATGATATCTAGTATTTCAGCTTTACATTTTAGTTTTTTATTTTAAGACAAGAGCAGAATTGGGAAAATTTTGCTCAAAAAGCCAACAACGCAAAGCGAGTTTTCCCCACAAGATTAATTTTATTACCTCACTCCTCCCCACATCCGTGTGCTCGAGACAGCGTTATAGCTGTTAAGTATAGACAAGCACTACAAACTTATCTTACGGAAGTATCATCGGAATAGAAACGAATTATCACGGCCACGACACAAAAATAAAAAAAACCAGCCAAGTGCGAGTCGGACTCGCGCACGAAGGGTTCCGTACCATTATCAATAATAGTTATTTGTTATGCAAGGCTGCAAAGTTGTTGTTTGGCGCAAGTGCTTGTATTGAAAGCAGAGCTAGCGAAGGATTGTTAGATTGAACCATGAGCGAAGCGAATGGTTCAAAAGTACAATCCAATAGCGAGGCTTTCAAGGCACGAGACGCCAAACAACTTTGCTGCCGAGCGAAACACACAACTTTTCACCTCACCACCGCGAGGAAAATTATAAATGTAATGATAGTAATTTGGACCTTATAGGTACTCATTTTCAATAAACGTTTGTTTACATTTCATCAAAATCAATGCATTTTATAATTATTAAATGTAACATAAACATTTTCGCATCTTGAAATAGATTCCACGCTTACATTAAAAAAGTCAAAGTATTTTTGGGTAGGTAGGGTCGTTTCGCCGGTTAGCGACCACTTAGCCGAGTTGCTCACTTTAGATTAGTAAATGTATACCTATTCAATGTACACACATAATAGATGGTATTCGTATAGGTTCTGAGTATAGTCAAGTTTTGAAACCTACAATAAAATATAGCACTTTCATCCATAGATGAGGAAAAAATATGGAAAAGGTTTCAAAATAGCGAATTCGCTGGATAGCGACCGCTTTAGTCGGTTTGCGACCACCTGTTAGCTAGTTGGCGACCACTCTTGCAAATAGTGTTTAAGTAGTTAATAAAACGATGCATCATCATCATCATCATATCAGTCGAAAGACGTCCATTGCTGGACATAGGCCTCCCCCAAAGAGTGTCATAATGACCGGTTCTGCGCCACCCGCATCCATCGGATTCCTGCGATCGTTACCAGGCCATCAGTCAACTTGTGGGGGGCCTACCCACGCCGCGCCTTCCGGTACGTGGTCGCCACTCGAGAACCTTTCCGCCTCAACGGCCATCGGTTCTACGTGCAATGTGCCCCGCCCACTGCCACTTAACTTTAGCGGCTTAGGGCTATATCGATTACCTTGGTTATGCTGCGGATAGCCTCATTTCTGATGCGATCACGCAGAGAAACTCCGAGCATAGCCCTCTCTCCATTGCCCTTTGGGTGACTTTGAGCCTTCTTGTGATGCTTCTTATGATTTCTGAAGCGACCACGTTTCGGTGCCACACGTGATCACTGGCAACACGCACTGGTCAAAGACTCTCGTCTTCAGACACTGCGGAATATTAGACAAAAAGATGTGCCATAGCGTAGCTTCCCGAACGCTGCCCAGCCGAGTCGGATTCGACGATTGACCTCTTTCTCAAAGTTGGACCTACCTGACCTGAATGCCCTTATACTACTACAAATTGTTACTCTTCTAAATCTACTTTACATTGCTTGTCAATGCAAAATAGAATCGAAAACGGCGCGCCATCTCGCTCACACCATAGTGCTTTTATATATATTGCTATTACAGTCACACATGTCGTTCATAGTAGGTATCTAAACGCCACCATTTTACAAGCTTTTATGTAACTTTTAGATTAAATTCTACTTACCTACACTAGCTTCTGCCCACGACTCCGTCCGTGTGTCTCGTTTATATCGTAGCTCCATACAAAATTTCAACCCCTATTTCAGCCTCTTAGGGGATTATTTCGGGGATAAAAACTATCCTACGTCTTTTCCCGGGACTCAAACTATCTCCATACCAAATTTCATCAAAATCGGTCCATCGGTTTAAGCGTGAAGAGGTAACAGACAGACAGACACACTTTCGCATTTGTAATATAACCATATCATATAATCATATGAATTATTCATTTTATAATTATATATTATTATTATATTACATATACCTACTATAGACATAGCATGGATTGGCGCGGCTTAAATACCTACCGACACAATTGGCTTGCCAAGCTAAATATCGCGGGTGCCGCAAGAATCCATAAGGAAAGAAAAAGAAAAACGATGTGGTCGCTATCCGACTTCTTTGGTAATAATTTTTTTGGGTACGCGACCACCCCATTTTATTTAAATCTATTTTTATAATATGCCGAATTTCAACGAAATTATTACAATAGCTAAATCATTTAAGCAATCAAGTAACTAATTTCAGCATAATAATAAAATTAAGTGACGTAACTAAAGTTTTCGCGCCAACTGACGCGTTATTTTTTTTACAGATTCACTGCACGTCAACACTATTCGGAAGCAATGTGTGAAATGTGTGAATTGAGGTTATTTTTTCTTGCTTTGGATTAAGCTTTGGGTTTTAAAGTGTATTTATTCTTATTCTGACACTATTCAAGAATAGTTAATAACTAATTAGTTTTCTGTTGGGTTTGTAGAAATGTCAATATCTTTAATTGAAGCAGCCTAGTCCGTCAAGTGGTCGCCAACCGAAGGTGGTCGCGTTACCGGCGAAACGACCCTAGGGTCACCTAATTTCATGTGCGGGTTAGCGACCACTTAGCTGACTTGGTGAACTGAAAGCATATTTTCTCGTTTTTTTTGTAAATTCCTATTCCATAACTACAAATAATAAGGCATACGACTGACTGTTTCAATAGGCTCTGTAGAATTGATGTTATCTTCAATTGAAAAAACCATGTTCTTCAAGTGGTCGCCAACCGAAGGTGGTCGCGTAACCGGCGAAATGACTCTACTCACGGGTAAACTCAGGCTCAAATGCGCATATTTACTTTTTCCGCTAACTCAGCAGGCATTAAAATTCATTTTATGTATATCTTCTGCGCTAAAATCTATAAATAACTTCCATTATTTTGATATTACTGTGGCTTTAGAACAAAACAAAACAATAAAATGTAGGTACACGAGTTTTTTCTTAAAATAACTTTTTAAACGGTGCGTTCCAAATTTGCACGAAGCGTAAAATTATGAAATGTAAAACTACATTTTAAAATTAGTTGTTTGTATTGTATTTTTATAAGGCAGTCTAATTATTAATATTTCATATGTATACTTAATTAAGAAAGACTAAGTATTATTAAATTATTTTATGAAAATAATAATTATTAATTATTAGCTTTACACCATAATTATGTTTCTGAACGCAGGATAATGAGCTCTTATTCCTATAGAAAAAGTTGGATCTCGCGATAGAGCGTCACGTTCGAAATTCAAAAACTCTTTCCACGCTAGCGGATATAATGGACTTTTGCACGCAGATTTTGAGCGACAAAGCAAGCCTTTTCGAGCCGGTGAGGTGAAAAAATATTTATTTTATTCTGTTTTTTTGTATTTGTTGTTATAGCGGCAACAGAAATTAATTAATTTAAATATATTTAAACAGCATTACAGATTTACTTAAATCCATGCACTGTCAAACGAAATATAAAATTAAAGGAACTAAACAATACAATAAAACGAATCAACTGCGAATACTAGAGGGCCTATCATCCTTCGTCTCGCAAAAATTTAGACACTCCCTACACACAGCCGTCCATCGCCACGCAAGCAGATCACACTCGGGTGTGGACACCAACCAGGGCATTCAGCAGCGTCAGCGCACGGAGGTGCGGCGAGTTCCCGTGCGACACAGTTCGAGCCGGAGGCACTGCCAAAAGCGGGCGCGTCCGAGGTCTAAGAGCCTACATCATCCGTGAAAATTTCAACTGGAACTATCACGGTATCAGTGAGATACAGCCTGGTGACAGACAGACGGACGGAAGGACTGCGGAGTCTTAGTAATAGGGTCCCGTTTTACTCTTTGAGTACGGAACCCTGAAAAAGACATGGTAAGTAACGTAGGGTGTCACATGTATACCTACTTATTAATACCATCCACGTCTGTAATGTGATATGCAATAAACGATACTTCATATTAATTCATTCATTTATTTGCTGCAACCATGGTATTTACAGGCTGTTCTTAAAATCTAATCAGTACAGACATGGACCCTATACTAGGGTGTAGCAACATGCTTAAATACTAAACTAATCTAAACATACATAAATATATTAATAAAATCAACATGTTATGATTCTACTCTATTCTATTTTATTCTGTTTTTATGGTGAATTATTATCATAAATAAAATATTCCAGAAGTATGAACTAGGTATGATAGAATAAAACAATATTCATTTGTTTGCATCTTATAACAGCTTATTATAGTTTTAGGTATACCTACTTACTTGTGAACCCACAATCTTATTTACTTGATTTTATTCATTATTTCGATGGGTATTATAGCGATGTACATCAAAAGTATATACCAAAAGCATATTTTTGATGCATTTGAACAAGCTTAATGCCCTTAGGAACCATAAAAAAATCGGGTACATAACACGGCCGTGACAGATTGTACCCCGGTCGTGACATTAGTGAACGTGGCTGTGACACATGGATGTGACAGTTTTACATTTTTCATTGTAGATAATTGTTAATATTAATGTTTTTAAATTTTTGTCATCTTCGTTTAAAGTGCAATAAAAAACACTGAAATGGTTTATCAACAGTATTTATTTGGTATACTTCTCAATGTGATACTCAAAAATTCCATGGCGGTGACATTTTTTTCATACCATGGCCGTGACAATTTGAAACGTGTTCGATATAACCTGAAAGCTAGCCATGATATCGCAAATCTTAAGTAAGTACCTTAAACTACACTGTATGAGGTACATATTATGTTTCAAACAATAGCGTGACACTGGTACTTACGTTCAAAACTCGTACACAGCGTTGACGTGTTAAGGTTGTCCCTTTTTTCAATTAAATGAGAAGATTGGTTTTGCGAGACACTATAACGCTCAGCCATTTGAAAATCTAACAAGAAGACAGTGTTGCTGTTCTAAAAAAACTTAGGACGGGTTGCCAACATCAAAGATAGTTTTCTACCGAGTATAGCATTTTTATATTATCATACATGGTCGTGACACAAAAACTACTCACAAACTTTGTGTTGTTCAGAATCATAAATAGTAATTATTATTTATATTAATTTTTAAACAGTCTTATAGAACAAAGGTTAGTCTTGAATAATTGATATTTCTTCAGAAAAAAATATTTTATTTCCAAATCCGACGATCTCACACTACACGGTCCGTGACATTTTGCCTTTTATTTTTTTAAGTTATAATGTTATAATGTTTTTGATAATTTTAAGCCAAAAAATATTTTCAGACATGATACGATGGGTATTTTAGTAAGTAAATTAATATACGGTTTACTGATTTTCCTAAAAAAAATATTCAATTTTTACAACTCACACAAAAAAAGTAAGGAAAAGAATCACCCTTCTATTCACAATAATTAGGTATGATCATATTGTTAATTAATTTGCCTTTGTCAGTTGTAGACATTTAACCCTTAATTGGGCATGGCGTAAGTAAGTATCTTGCAGAATGGAAACAGAGGTTTCGGTGAGTGTGTGTAGTGAACTTGACTACTGTCACTTGCATTTTGCCCCATTTTTGTTTTAATATATGTTTTGACTACCACATTATGAAGTTTCAGTAATACGCCACGCATCAATAATGTTAAATGTATAGTGTATAGCACTGGCGTGTTACAGACCCATCAACTGATGTCATGTTCATTGAAATCCGCCCGATAAATTAAGTGCTAGAAGCAAAGTTGTGATTTCAGATTTGGTCTCCACTCACGCCCGCCATATTGTTTTTTTTAAAACTCGATGTGCGCCAACACGTCAGCATTAAGAGAAATCTAACACCACCTCATTTTTTGGAGTCCATCAAGCATCTTGACCTGGAGGTGGTAGCAAACTATCACTACTTAACGAGAAATTTAATCTATTACCATTCGTTTGGGTTTAGCCGTAGTCGGGTAAAATGTTATTATTAATGTAGTTCATATCCTATTGTGTAAATCAAAGTGGATTTGAAATTCTCCTGAGCTCCAAATTCGGAGAATCTCCCCTGGAAGGACATTGAGGGAAAATGTCACATGTGGATGCATTTTTCTCCACGAAGACACGTTTTCTCGTCAAGGTTGTGTACTACAGGCTTGTGCAGAATTTATTCAGCTTTAATGATGCTGTAAACCACGTTTTCATAGAGTACGTTAGTTTTCGAACAAAACCTGAATTTGTTACAAATGGAGTACATTTCCCAAGATAGCGGCCGTTCTACAAGGTCCTGACCCAGGGACTTTTGGGAGACGAAAACAGGGCTTCCAATGAACATTCGAACCAAATTTCATCAAACTCCCCGAAATTTCGAGGTTGAACAATATGGACTGTATTATAAGAAGTTCACTCGATTTCTTACCGATTTTCGTAAGGAAACCCATACAAAACGTTGATCGACTGGCTTGATTAATTATCGCGGCCCCATTGAGGTCCAAAATGACCGTTTCTTCCGCGTAGTGGAAGGGATAGGTATCTAGCTAGTGGGGAAAAAAATCACAACGTAATATAAGCTGTACTACTCGACTTACAGCTTAAAATAGGGTAAGTTCGGCGATACGGCAAATCCGGTGAAGGGTACTTTTACCTTACATGCTTTGTACTTACAAGTATGCCATCCTGGCCTCGTATCAGCTACATATACGATACGGTGAGGGTCGATATTATACAGGGTCCATATGCTTATACAGGGTCAATATGCATATACAGGGTCGATATGCATATATAGGGTTTATATGCATATACAGGGTCGAATGATCTATATGCATATACACATGATCTATATGCATATAACAGGGTCAATATGCCCTGTAGGTCTATCCTCAGGTCAGGTGGGTCAGGGGCCTTCGGCTCAGCCGGCTAAATCATGCTCGTCCAGGATGGCTTACTTACTGGTCTCTGCAGTATTTCATGTACTATTTCCGCAAGCAAGCCAGGCGCCCGGCCCCTTTAAAAAAGATGAAATTCGAATGTCACACTATGAATCAACCTATTCCCGTCATATTTTTTTTTCGTAATGAAATGAAAGGGACAGAGCTCATAAAGTTCAAGTATGTATTTTGAATTTGTAATAGACCCCTCACTATGAAATGTCAGTGCTCGATATCAAAATTAAAAAGCTACTTCGCATTTTGCTCATGTGGTTTTCACGCAGCAAAATATGCTTGTTCGAGCTGCTGAGGTCAAACTCAAACTCAATTTATTTGATTAATGTTTCTTATATAAATATTAAATCTTTGTTACATCATTTATTTTCTAAAGTAAATACAAGATGATAATTAGCATTAAGTAACTGAATTAAATTAAAACTATGTTAAATCTAAAAAAGGCCCTCGAAGCATTGTACCGAGGATGCTGGCGGCATTTCCTCGTTGAATTGCAATGCTGATGCGTTGCGCAAGAAAGCCGCCAGCAACCAGACGTTTCGCGATTTCCGCAAATAACTTATGCGCACTTTTTGATTTAATCGTATGGCATTGAAAACAGTAACATAAAATATAAATGCTTCTGTTTAATTGCTGCGAGGCTCTCATGAAGAGTGCAGTGCAGCGGCCAAAGTTGATTACTCTTTAGCACCACCCAGGGAACACGTGTAGGGTATCTAAGGTTATATTCCTACGGACGCGAGCAATCGTTGTCCACTTATGCGCACTGGGACCTCACTGACCGAGGGTCTCGACGCCAAAGGGTACAAAGTTGTACTCTCTGCCGAGGCCTCTATACTTATTACATTTCAGAAGTTCGGCGTTTTTCGCCGCTGCACCCGCTTTAGAAGTAGTCCGTTGGAGGTAGGACGGTGCCAGTCTACACAAGTAGCGTCCCACACAAGCATCCGTCCCTGTTGTCTTTGGTTTCTGTCTGACAAGGAACTTCAAGAATAGTTGTCATGGTCTAATAAAATACTGCAATACTACATAAGCTGCCTTATTGCTTTTCAACTGGTTATGGACCCAGATTTGGCTCATTTGGTCCAGGAAAACCGCGTCGTAACGCTGAACGAAAAAGACGGGTAACGTCGTATATGCGACCGGGAAGTTTAATAGAAAAAAAAACAAAAATGGCGACATCATTTTCGGCTACAACGGTGAGTAAATTAAATGGTGAAAACTGGTCAACATGGAAATTTGAAACAAGAATAATACTAAATGGCCAGGGATTGTTTGAAATTGTGTCAGGTGGAAAACTAAAACCGGAAACACCAGCTGAGGCAATCTCATGGGGCCGGGACGATGCGAAGGCACAAACCATCATTGCCACCCGTATGGAGCCAGGTCCACAAACCCACATTCTATCTTGTGAGACCGCGTATGATATGTGGACCAAACTAAAGTCGGTTTATGACAAAGAATCGACAGTCAGCATTCATCTCTTACAACAACGTTTCTTTACAATGCAATTCAACGAGGGCACTGTATCCGACTTCTTATCAAAACTGGAAGAAATCCGGGTCAAGCTGAAACAAGCAGGAGAAGACATCTCGGATAAAATGACAATCACCAAGATCCTAATGTCACTTCCAAAGCAGTACAAATATTTTCGTTCTGCATGGGAATCTGCCCCAAGTGAGAAGCAAACGTTAGATGAACTGACATCACGACTCCTACTTGAAGAGGAGTGAAATAAAAGTAGCACGGAACAAGATGTGGCCATAGCACTCGTCACTCACGGAAGTACTACTAGTAAGTGCCTAACATGTGGCAAAGCAGGACATACGAATAAAGACTGGTATAAAAACAAAACTTGTGTATTTTGCAAGAAACGAGGACATATATCAAAGTACTGCTTCTTCAGTAAAAATAATACTAAAAAGCAGGTTAGTCCTATTGCCTTAGTCGCAAGTCAACTTGATCAAATAGAAGACTGCTTTTATATGGATAGTGGATGCTCCCAACATATGTCAAGAAGAAGGGATATAATGAGTGACTATCAAGAGCTTCAGGATCATCCAGTTCAGATGGGAGATGGAGCTACTATACTTCCTATTGGTGTCGGCAATATTAGACTGGAAGCATCTAACGGCCAGAAGTGGCAAGAAGTGGAGATGAAACAGGTTATCTATGTACCAGACCTCAAGGTAAATCTGGCCGCCAGTTGCTTAGATAAAGGTCTGCAAATGGTCTCTGATAATAATCTTTGCAAGTTTATTAAAAACAATGAGATTGTCACTCTAGCCCGTCGTGAAGGTCGATTATTAAAAATGATGTTCAAAATGTCACAACAAGCCCTGTCAAGCAAGTCTGACAAAGTTGACGTATGCAACAATAATAAATGCGATTTAATGTTATTTCATCAGAAATTTGCACACCAAAACTTCGTTTATGTAAATAAAATACTCCAGGTCAATGACATTAAAGTCACATGTACGAAGCAGCATTTTTGCTCGGCTTGTATTGAAGGCAAACATTCAAAAACTCCGGCCTATTCAAGTAACAATAGGACAAGCTTTCGAGGAGAAATTGTGCATGCTGATCTGTGTGGACCTTTGGAGGAAGAGTCTGTTGGAGGGTCGCGATATTTTCTGTTACTAAAGGATGACTTTTCACGGTTTCGCACCGTGTATTTCATCCATCACAAGAGCGAAGTTGTAACAAATATAAAAATATACTTCGCACAGAGCGAAAATGAGGGGAAACCGGTGAAAACTCTTCGCACAGACTGTGGAGGTGAGTTTATTAACAAAGCTATGAAAGACTTATTGGAACTCAAAGGAATTAAACATCAGACCTCAATACCATACACGCTAGTTCAAAATGGTAAAATTGAACGTGAAATGCGCACTGTGATGGAAGCTGCTCGCACCATGATGAAAGCAAGCCAAGTCAGTAAGAATCTGTGGGCAGAAGCAGTAAATACGGCCGTGTATGTTATCAATAGGGCAGGGACGAGTCCTGAAGAAGGTAAAACCCCTTACGAGCTATTTTATGAGAAGAAATTTGATGTTACCCAACTAAAGTACACTTTTGGCGCAAAAATGTGGACCCATATCCCAAAACAAAAGAGAAAGAAACTCGACAGCAAGAGTAAGAAGGGAATGTTTGTGGGTTATGGCGATAATACAAAAGGGTATAAGATATATTATCCAGTAAGTAAAACCTTAATAACGATAAAATAAACGATGTCCCAGTAATACTTGAAGCCACCACCACAGAGAGTGTTCAAGGATCCGAAGACGAGTTTGTTAATACCTGCGATGTAATGCCGTCGGAAGATGAAATAGAGGACCCCAATCGGTCAGTTGCTGGTGCAAGCGCTGATCACACATCCAGTGACGGTGACAATGTCAACACTAGGTCGCTAAGGCCTAGGAATACGATGAGACCACCTTTTTTTTTTTTATTTTTTTTAATCCCAGATTCCATCGTGCTTTGGGGAGGCGCGGTGGATATGCCGGATTCGTACCGGCTAAAAACCCTGGGGAGTTCTTCCCACTGCCTGTGGCGGAGTCACGGGAACGCTCTCGCACACATCCGCGACTCCGCCAGCAGTTGTCCAGCTCACCGGACCCACCTGTGGGGGAATTGGTTGAGTGTTCCCCCCCACCATCATTTGTGGCGTACGTTTTTTTTTTTTTTCTTGAGCCTGCTTTTTTTCTGAGCTGAGACCACCTGCCAGTCTACATGATTATGACACGTCATACTTTACTCTCTTGGATACGGAAGAGCCGACGTCACTGAAAGAAGCGAAGACGTCTCCGAATGCCTGTAAATGGGAGGAGGCGATGAAGGCTGAAATGAAAGTTCTGGACAGGAAGTCCACGTCGGGTTTCTGTCTACAAATCTATGGTAACTTGGTATGTTGGACTTCGAAAAAACAAGCGACATTTTCTTCGTGCGAGGCGGAGTACGTCTCTGTCACACACTAAACCTTTGTCTCGACAGAGTTTTGAAAAGTTGAGAGGACTTTTAGGATTCGTTTAGATAAATAGAGTCATATTTTTGTTAAAACATTTTTTGATTGAGGGTGGGACAGTTCAGCAATCAAAATATGCGGATGTTTTATGACATAATATTATATGTTAATGTAACGTTATGAAAATCTATTTCTATAGATGTTATATGACTGAGTAGAAATATATTATATTTGATGAACAATGTTTAAAATTTATAACGTTACACATTTCGTTTATTTAGTTATACACAAGTAGAGTTAGCTAAAATGAGTTAGTAGATTCTTAGTTAAAATAATGGATCTATTCTTGAGGGTGGGTGTTGTCTTTGGCTTCTGTCTGACAAGGAACTTCAAGAATAGTTGTCATGGTCTAATAAAATACTGCAATACTACATAAGCTGCCTTATTGCTTTTCAACTGTCCCAAACTCCCAGGAACCAGAGAAACACCATCAGGTCTTTTGCCATCATATCTGACAATGCCAGGCGGTTCAAGAAGAGCAGGCAAATTGATTGCAAGAAACCGGCGGATTATGTCATTAAGATTCGCATGTCTTAAAAAGCGGCCTGCATTTTATTGACAACTAAGTCCGTGGTGACCCAGTCGGTCCACGTCCGTGCCACAAGGGCATATGTGTGGGTGCATATCGTGACCCTAAGCCGCAGACCGTCGCCAGGCGAAGGGAGGTCGGATCCAGGAAGGTACCAGTATTTGGAGAGGGATGGGCATGTAACCAGTGACCGGTCTCTCTGGCTCCAACCGCCAAAAGCCTTGCGCGATCTGGACCTGAACTGCGGCTCAGAATCGATTTGTAGGTTAAATTGCAATAAATATCGTCCTAGCTCCTTTGAGGTTTTGGGTTATCTGGAAAATCTTTGCCCGGGCAAGCAATTTTAAAAACATTCTTGGCATCCTCCAAGCCCTCATCGTTTGTGGGCAGAGCCCTTAGGATATTTCCAATGAGACGTGACGTGCTGTGAGTGGACGACAAAAAGGCTAGGGACGCAACACTCGAAATTTTGCGGATTCCTAAGCCGCCAAACCGAATCGGGAGGGATAATTGTAACTTGTTACCAAGATGATTCATTGAGCTGAACATTTAAAGTCATTTCTAAACTAGTTTTGACTAAGCCGTCTAATGGTGAAAGCAAATTTTGATGTTTCCAAAACGGGCAACAACGGAGCACATAAGTAAATTTAGGGACGAAAAGGCAAAATTTTAGAACAATAAGAGCATAATGAGGACTGATTTCGAGTAAACAATTTGTGTGACTTTGGAATTTTGAAATAGGTAGTCTTAGTCAATGATGTAATATAAATAAAACCGGCCAAGTGCGAGTTGGACTCGCGCACGAAGGGTTCCGTACCATTATCTATAAATCACGTTTGTTGTATGGGAGCCCCCCTTAATAATTTTTTTTTTTTTTTTTTAGTATTTGTTGTTATAGCGGCAACAGAAATACATAATCTGTGAAAATTTCAACTCTCTAGCTATCACGGTCCTTGAGATTACAGCCTGGTGACAGGCAGACGGATGGACGGATGGACGGACGGACGGACGGACGGACGGACGGACGGACAGCGGAGTCTCAGTAATAGGGTCCCGTTTTACTAGTTGAGTACGGAACCCTAAAAACAGGTAGATACGTTGCCTATACGAAATTCCGTGTTTAAAAATGGCCACCAAATTATGGCAAGCCGTGTCAGTTAACAAGGTTTTAGTGTGCCATTTTTGGAGCGCTTATAACATATCTACCTATTTTTTATATTACATCATTGGTCTTAGTAATATAATCAGGAAAAGATTCTTCAAAGATGGGACAACCCAGGAAGCAAAGTAACTTTCTGTCTACAATTTTTATGCTAGGTGTCAGATAAATGAATTTCAATTTTAAATCATCCTAACCGTAAGAAGTATTTTGAATAAAGAGTTCACATTTGCTAAAATTTAATTTTAAACCAATGTTTTCAAAATTTGTTTTAATTTCTGTTAAGTCAGATAACGCAGTGTCCACATCGCCTCCCCTTGGAGTGTGTCCATCATCCAAATACCAAACGTTAAATTTCGATTTTGAATGTTGAATAATGGGATTTATAGCCAAGTTAAAAATTGCTGACCCGAGGGGATCGCCCTGCTGAAAGCCGACCTCAGAAGAGTCCGAAGAAAGTTCATGGGAACGTTATATTATATTTGGAAGGGTCTGCGTAGCAGAGGAGAAGGTATTGATATAGTTCCGGAATTTTCTTTTTAACTTCTGTCAGCCATTCCGGTTTACTGAATTGAAAGCATTTTTGACGTCACTTTTGACTACAATTTCGCAATCATCATACGAAAGGTAGGTTCTTAAGCCATGGACGGCTGCCTCACACCCTTTCGTGACAAAACCTAATTGTACCGATTCGAAAACAGACTGTAATTTTTATTTGATATCGATTTTGTTACATTAATTAACTTAAATAGTTAGGTATTTGTAACCAACTGAAGTGGGAGAAAAATACCTACCACTCTTCAATGAAATTGGTCAAAACACCCTAGTTTGGACAAAATGATGTCAAGATTTAGTCCCGCACGCGTGCGGATAAGCAGCCCCTTTTGTGCCTAGGTAGATCGGAATGTGTTCTTTCTGAGCTTAGGCATTGTGTAGGTAAATTTATAAAATGGTTTTTTTACGTTTGTTATATGAACCTCCGTTCGCTCTTGAATGGTTTTAATGTTCTTTTTATTCAGAGTATACCAATGAGAAGTGGTGAACAAAGGAATATAAGTAATAGCAGAATTTAAGCATTATTAATTACTAGCTGTTGCCCGCGACTTTGTCCGCGTAGAACTTAATACTTAGAAAATATAATGCAAACAAACTTCTACCATCTAAAGGGATGATTTCCGAGGCAAAAACTATTTTATATCCTTTGAAGGGTCTCAAATTATCTCTATACCAAATTTCATCTAGGTACATGGATTTTATCCAAACTTTCACCCCCTATTTCATACCCTTAGGAAATGATTTTCGGGATAAAAACTATCTAATGTCATTCTTCGGGACTCAAACGACCTTTATACCAAATTTCATCTAAATGGGATTCATCCAAATTTTCACCCCCCATTTCACCCCCTTATGGAGTGATTTCCGGAATTACAACTATCCTATGTCCTTTCCCAGGACTCAAGCTATCTCTATACCAAATTGTATTAAAATGGGTTCAATTAGGATTTTTACCCCTAATTTCACCCCCTTAGGGGATGATTTCTGGGGTAAAAACTATCCCATGTCCTTTCCCAGGACTTAACCTATATCTACACCAAATTTCATCAAAATAGATTACATCCAAATTTTCACCCCCCCCCCCCCCCCTTTCACCCCCTTAGGGGATGATTTCCGGGATAAAACCTATTATATGTCCTTCCCCGGGACTCAAACTATTTATATACCAAATTTCATCTAAATCGGTGCAGCGGTTTAAGTAGCTCCATACAAATTTCCACCCCCAATTTCAGCCCCTCAGATATAAAAACTACTCTTTGTCCTTCCCCGGGGCTCATTTCATCTAAATCGGTTCAGCGGTTTAGGCGTGAAGAGGTAACAGACAGACACACTTTCGCATTTATAATATTAGTATGGAAGTATGGATTATTAGTATGGATAGAATGGATTATTTCCGCTTGTCTTCCAAATAGAGGTGTAGCTGTAGACTCACTTCAAAAGAAAAAAGAAACGAAAAACTTATTCAAATATCTCAAAAAATTACGAAGCTACAACCGTTTTAATGTCGCTTGTTAGAGTGAGAAAACGATCAGGGACCGTGACGTCACGATCCTCGAGCGTCATAGTAAAAAACAATCGTTTCATTATAAAGGTGCGTTTTGCGGAAAAGAGACGCAACAAACCCCCTCTTAAAACTTTATACACTTATAACTTAGTGATTACCTATATAGCCTCTTGCGTTGTTTTTTTTCGAAATAATACAACATTATGATTATTTTGTTTAGTGTCTACATCCCTATTTTCGATAAGATAAGATAAAATAAGATTTCTTTATTGTCAGAACTGTGTACATTTAGTTGTTTTGGGTAAAATAAAGTCCAACAGCTTGCCCATTTCGGACGTACAATATTAAACTTAAAGCTAGTCAAACATACTAAAACAATAACAACAATAGTATTTCCAAATAATTTTAACCATATTCACACATAAAATATTAATTTAGATCCATCCGACATCCGTATTTTCTTTTAAACCACGAACTTCGGAATTCGAAAATATTCGGGTATCTCTATCTCTATCGCACTAACAAATGACAGGAATGCAGAGGGCCTACCGCGAAAGGCATTCGAAGTTTCCTCTCTCTGTCATACTTACAAGTTCGTACATAAGTGCGACAGAGAGGGAAAACTTCGAATGCCGTTCGCGGTAGGCCTTCAGATATACGAACTTCGAGTTTCGGTTTTCGTGGGTTGGCTGAATACGCAAAGAGCGCGCGCGCGTGCCATTCAAAAAAACCAAGTTTATATTGTTCGAATTTGTTGTTACATTTGTACAAATTACGCCTTAATTCGACATTTGCGCATATAAGTTCGCATATCAAAATCGATTAATTTTATATTTGCTTTTGGTACCTATGTGTCTCGTCAATGTATATCGTAGACGGGATTAATATTATTAATAGGCGAAAGAAAGGCAAAGCAATTCCGCCATTTTGTCCGTAGTATTTCTTATTACTGTAATTTTGACGTTTCTTTTAGCTGACAGATGTGGCGGCGATATACTTTAAGAATAACAAATGAAAAATTAAATGAAGTCGTATATTACGGAAAATAAATTAATTGTCGCAGTCGGATAAAAACTATCCTAAGTTGCAGCTGGAATAATAATGTACCTATATAAAATGTTTCATATTTTTCCGTCCATGGGATGCTGAGAACATTCGTACCACAGAAAGCTTAGTTTCAAACTGGCTGATTCTTTTTTTAATTTAGAGATTTATTATAAGTGGAGATGATACTTCTGATAAATTAAAATCGCTATCTAGCTACTTATACGATTACATGTTTCCGGAAGATTTAAAATCTGATTACGCGAACATGGCGTTTTTGAAAACGTGTGCCGCGGTAGCGGCCGGCGAAGCGTCAGAACCGAACATTTTTTTACTACTTAATACTATATAACTTACATATTATATAAGTACAATTTGCAAATTATTATTGCGTATTTAGGACATAATGCGTTTAGGACATTCTGCGCTTAGGACATTATGCGTTCAGGTCAATCCGCGTTTAGGAAATAATGCGTTCAGCTCATTTTGCGTTTAAGACATTTTCCAGATTTAAGGCATTATAAAAATAAAAATAAATAAAATGTGTTTATTTCGGACATGGTCCATATAATGTTAGTTTTACAATCTTATAATATAAATTTATATCTTACTAGCTGTTGCCCGCGACTTCGTCCGCGTAGAACTTAATACTTAGAAAATATAATGCAAACAAACTTCTACCATCTTAAGGGATGATTTCCGAGGCAAAAACTATTCTATATCCTTTGAAGGGTCTCAAATTATCTCTATACCAAATTTCATCTAGGTACATGGATTTTATCCAAACTTTCACCCCCTATTTCATACCCTTAGGGCATGATTTTCGGGATGAAAACTATCTAATGTCATTCTTCGGGACTCAAACGACCTTTATACCAAATTTCATCTAAACGGGATTCATCCAAATTTTCACCCCCCATTTCACCCCCTTAGGGAGTGATTTCCGGAATTACAACTATCCTATGTCCTTTCCCAGGACTCAAGCTATCTCTATACCAAATTGTATTAAAATGGGTTCAATTAGGATTTTTACCCCTAATTTCACCCCCTTAGGGGATGATTTCCGGGGTAAAAACTATACCATGTCCTTTCCCAGGACTTAACCTATATCTACACCAAATTTCATCAAAATAGATTACATCCAAATTTTCACCCCCCCCCTTTCACTCCCTTAGGGGATGATTTCCGGGATAAAACCTATTATATGTCCTTCCCCGGGACTCAAACTATTTATATACCAAATTTCATCTAAATCGGTGCAGCGGTTTAAGTAGCTCCATACAAATTTCCACCCCCAATTTCAGCCCCTCAGATATAAAAACTACTCTTTGTCCTTCCCCGGGGCTCATTTCATCTAAATCGGTTCAGCGGTTTAGGCGTGAAGAGGTAACAGACAGACACACTTTCGCATTTATAATATTAGTATGGAAGTATGGATTATTAGTATGGATAGTATGGATTATTTCCGCTTGTCTTCCAAATAGAGGTGTAGCTGTAGACTCACTTCAAAAGAAAGAAGAAACGAAAAACTCATTCAAATATCTCAAAAAATTACGAAGCTACAACCGTTTTAATGTCGCTTGTTAGAGTGAGAAAACGATCAGGGACCGTGACGTCACGATCCTCGAGCGTCATAGTAAAAAACAATCGTTTCATTATAAAGGTGCGTTTTGCGGAAAAGAGACGCAACAAACCCCCTCTTAAAACTTTATACACTTATAACTTAGTGATTACCTATATAGCCTCTTGCGTTGTTTTTTTTTCGAGATAATACAACATTATGATTATTTTGTTTAGTGTCTACATCCCTATTTTCGATAAGATAAGATAAAATAAGATTTCTTTATTGTCAGAACTGTGTACATTTAGTTGTTTTGGGTAAAATAAAGTCCAACAGCTTGCCCATTTCGGACGTACAATATTAATCTTAAAGCTAGTCAAATATACTAAAACAATAACAACAATAGTATTTCCAAATAATTTTAACCATATTCACACATAAAATATTAATTTAGATCTATCCGATATCCGTATTTTCTTTTAAACCACGAACTTCGGAATTCGAAAATATTCGGGTATCTCTATCTCTATCGCACTAACAAATGACAGGAATGCAGAGGGCCTACCGCGAAAGGCATTCGAAGTTTCCCCTCTCTGTCATACTTACAAGTTCGTACATAAGTGCGACAGAGAGGGAAAACTTCGAATGCCGTTCGCGGTAGGCCCTCAGATATACGAACTTCGAGATTCAGTTTTCGTGGTTCGGCTGAATACGCAAAGAGCGCGCGCGCGTGCCAATAAAAAAAACCAAGTTTATATTGTTCGAATTTGTTGTTACATTTGTTGAAATCACGCCTTAATTCGACATTTGCGCATATAAGTTCGCATATCAAAATCGATTAAATTTATATTTGCTTTTGGTACCTATGTGTCTCGTCAATGTATATCGTAGACGGGATTAAAATTATTAATAGGCGAAAGAAAGGCAAAGCAATTCCGCCATTTTGTCCGTAGTATTTCTTATTACTGTGATTTTGACGTGTCTTTTAGCTGACAGATGTGGCGGCGATATACTTTAAGAATAATAAATGAAAAATTAAAAGAAGTCGTATATTACGGAAAATAAATTAATTGTCGCAGTCGGATAAAAACTATCCTAAGTTGCAGCTGGAATAATAATGTACCTATATAAAATGTTTCATATTTTTCCGTCCATGGGATGCTGAGAACATTCGTACCACAGAAAGCTTAGTTTCAAACTGGCTGATTCTTTTTTTAATTTAGAGATTTATTATAAGTGGAGATATGGAGATATTATGCGTAGAAACATACCCCTTCCTTTCGTCTCTACCGTCTGGCAAAAACTGGACATCCTGTGACGTACTACGGCTACAAATCTTGACTTTTCTTCATTCTTTTTATTGTTGTGTAACCGTGAATAAACCTTGTGTAAATTAAATACCAAAACTTAAAACACAAGTGCCACAATAAAAAAACAAAACTTAAAATTTTTAAACAAAATAACTTTAGCTGACATTACTGAAAAAAAAATGACTGTGTTAATCGACAAGTGCCAAAATAAATGGTATGAGACTTGTTAGATGTCGTATTCGAATAAAAAAGACGACATTTTTTAAATCAGGGCCGATGTCACGCGAAGTATTTATTTAACGTTATGCTATTAATTGTTTGTTACGGTTAAACTTAATGGTCTGATGATGGAGTCAGGAGGTGGATAATGGAACGCCTCAATGGCTAATTGTATACCCCTCGAGTAAGGGTTAATTTGGTTTGTGGACCAATTCTGCAATAATTTATTTATTTAATCGTATGGCATACATTATTTGGCCTTTGACTTAGTCACTTTTTAGTACCACCCAGGGGACACGTGCAGGGTTGTGGTAGGTAGCGCATTGGTAATAAATATGTGGTAGCCCATTTCACCCCCTTAGGGAGTGATTTCCGGAATTACAACTATCCTATGTCCTTTCCCAGGACTCAAGCTATCTCTATACCAAATTGTATTAAAATGGGTTCAATTAGGATTTTTACCCCTAATTTCACCCCCTTAGGGGATGATTTCTGGGGTAAAAACTATACCATGTCCTTTCCCAGGACTTAACCTATATCTACACCAAATTTCATCAAAATAGATTACATCCAAATTTTCACCCCCCCCCCCCTTTCACTCCCTTAGGGGATGATTTCCGGGATAAAACCTATTATATGTCCTTCCCCGGGACTCAAACTATTTATATACCAAATTTCATCTAAATCGGTGCAGCGGTTTAAGTAGCTCCATACAAATTTCCACCCCCAATTTCAGCCCCTCAGATATAAAAACTACTCTTTGTCCTTCCCCGGGGCTCATTTCATCTAAATCGGTTCAGCGGTTTAGGCGTGAAGAGGTAACAGACAGACACACTTTCGCATTTATAATATTAGTATGGAAGTATGGATTATTAGTATGGATAGTATGGATTATTTCCGCTTGTCTTCCAAATAGAGGTGTAGCTGTAGACTCACTTCAAAAGAAAGGAGAAACGAAAAACTCATTCAAATATCTCAAAAAATTACGAAGCTACAACCGTTTTAATGTCGCTTGTTAGAGTGAGAAAACGATCAGGGACCGTGACGTCACGATCCTCGAGCGTCATAGTAAAAAACAATCGTTTCATTATAAAGGTGCGTTTTGCGGAAAAGAGACGCAACAAACCCCCTCTTAAAACTTTATACACTTATAACTTAGTGATTACCTATATAGCCTCTTGCGTTGTTTTTTTTTCGAGATAATACAACATTATGATTATTTTGTTTAGTGTCTACATCCCTATTTTCGATAAGATAAGATAAAATAAGATTTCTTTATTGTCAGAACTGTGTACATTTAGTTGTTTTGGGTAAAATAAAGTCCAACAGCTTGCCCATTTCGGACGTACAATATTAATCTTAAAGCTAGTCAAATATACTAAAACAATAACAACAATAGTATTTCCAAATAATTTTAACCATATTCACACATAAAATATTAATTTAGATCTATCCGATATCCGTATTTTCTTTTAAACCAGTAGCTCCTGCGGACGCAAGTGACAGTTGTCCCCCCTTTGTCAAGTGAGTGGGCAATGTGTGGAATAATTATTCCATATTTCATTCCTTATTTAAGATAAAAGAAGCGGCGTGAATTACTTATCCCCGTTCAATTTATTTCAAATAACGAGCGCATGAATTTATTCATATTCCCATAGATTTGAATAAGAATAAAAACTCTGTTCTTATTCTTATTCAAGATAACTTTTGCCCAACTCTGGTTGCAAGCGTCCACAGGCTACGGTAACCACTTAACATAAGGTGTTAGCCACCGACGAGGTGTAAAAAAGTGATATATCGTTATTTACTAATTTAATGTAGTATATATAGCTTTATACGTAAAAATAACATGTGCTATAATGCCTATAATTTATACCGACGCGTACGAAGTCACGGGCAGAAGCTAGTCTTAAATATAACTGTTCCAACTAAAATACTGACGGTAACCAGTTACTTATGGTACTTTAATGGAAATAATATTAGTAATATATTTCGGTACCCTACTTACTTGACTACTTCATCAGATCCAAACTGTAAATTGTTCATAGATTCAAATAGGCTAAGGTTAATTTCCAATGTTAAATTAGTTTTTCTACGTCTACGGCTATTGTATTATTTATTAGAGTAGTAAAACATAGTAGGTATTAAAGTGAGATCGATACCTAACGGTGCAATGATTACGGCCGGGCCGGCCACGCCACGTACACAAAGAACCAACTGGAAAGCAGCGTTTCGCAGCGCTAGCCCTCGTTATCAGTCGCGCAAGAACCTAATCACTTTCATTGCAACCCCGCGAAGGAGGTCGCCGCGGCTATCACCTATCGCACGCAGTGTGTTCCGCGCAGCAGCCGCGCGCACGCGTGCGCCTCGGCCCCGCGTGACAGTCGCGCCCCGACCCGCGACGCGACGCCCGGCCCGCCGGGAATGGAGGCCTGCTGCGCGATCAGAGCTGCCGAGGACCTTGTGGGCGACCAGGTACGAGGAGCCCTCTTATTCTGGACCCGCGCTCCGCATAACACGTAGTCTGTGCAAACTTGTTCGAGTGCAGTTTTGACCGGCGGGCCACTTCGATGTGCCTCCGAATTGGACCACCAGCCTGCGCCAGCGCTACTTGCGGTCACCTCTTCCCGGTACAGCCCTTGGCTCTCTGTACTGCCGAGGTGCGCAAGGTTTTCCCGAGTGCAGGTGTAAAGGTTTAAGTGTTTTAGTACTGATTGGTAGTGCTGAAGCCGAATTCGGACTATGCGTGGTCCGCAATTATGCCATTTCGACCCGAGGAGGAACTGAACAAGTATGTGAGAATTCCAGTCCTGACAATTAATGCGCTTGGTTAACTCAAGTAGGTTAATTATTATAGTTTTGTTATAATTTTACGTCTAGGATGCTTAACGATAGGTATCTAAATATCTACTCGTGTCGTAGGTACCTACTCATAAAAGTAAGTACATTTTCTGCTATTGGCGAATTTATTTGACTATAACTACAATATGAACTCTTTTAGTGTAAAATGGTCAAATTTTGATACTATATTGTTGTTAAATGCTCTATTGTTTAATATGCTGGTAACCCAGTTTATATTTTTTATGGTTAGGTTACAATTGAGTAATCCTATTTATTTATTAACCTTTAAAAATATTTACAAGTATGCTATACGATCCTAAAAGTCACGTCACGATGAAACGATTGAACTATCGATGATCGACCTATATAATGAAATAATGATCTTTAAAATTAAATTGTTCAATGAACTAGCAACTAGCATATTACATCCGTCAATTGTGTTGGATATAATTGACCATTAAATGTAAACAAATAATATAATATATATATTACGACTGCACAACCACTTTTGAATATTGATCATTTGCATATGAACAACTTTTACACACATGTTTCTTATTATTATCCTAATTATGTTACGTTAAAATAAGTTTATCAGAATTTGTTGATTAAAAATCGTAATTTCCTAGCTGAATAGTTGAAGTTTAGTGTCAAATAATACAAATTGGTTTTCGCTTTTGGCAGATTCTATTGAACATAGTTCAAATAGAAATATATCGCTCGCTCACATAGTCAACTTTAAAGTATGAAAAAGTTAGAGCTCAATTATTTATAAAAAATACTTATCTAGAACTGGCAATCCTTCCAAAGATTTATAATTATCAGTTGTGACCGCCTTTGAATAAAAAATGCACGCCTTGCAAATATGTATACATGTTTATGTGCTGTACTACTTAATTCCGATTAAGACGGATGAGTTGAACGGTTACCGCGGGTTACCAGCGGCAAAGCGCTCTCCTAGAAAAGACATCAACGCCGGCCGACGGCTTGCGTTTGGGGTCTCTGCGACACCTAGCCTCACATGGCAATAGCAAAAGTCTGTACTAGATACTAAAACTATCAACCCGTTGTATTTACTGCTATTCCTGTTACCTTCGGTAGAGATTATGATTTACATAATATACAAAATAGTACTCGTGCCCATCTCTTACAACAGTTTAATCAGTTTAAACTAGACGGCCAATCATACAAAACAGTTTTTTTAATCATAGGTGCACCAATAAAACTACACTGGTATTAAGCACTAGTGTCGTTTTTAAGTTACAAATGAAATAGACAAGTATTCAACCTGAATTATCAAGACACAAATATACGTTTCATCCATATCCGAGTGCAAGATTTGACGTACGATTTAATTACTTCAGCCGTATCCTACCAAAACACTAAAAAGCTACTATATAACAACATTAACAACTATTTGTACCACATTTAATGACTTTAATCGCTATGGTGACTATATTTATATTACATTCATTCCCGACTATTGATTTTCACTAAGCACTCTAACTATGGCAGCTTTTTTAAACTATGTATATAAGTATTATGAAGAAATTAAAATGCTATTTTTGAACATAAAGTTGACACTTCAATTACTAAGGGTATCCTGATGATATAAACGAATAAAAACATGTTGTCCTTACGACGCCAATGAAGCTGAAATATTAGATGAGTCCGATAGTTTTTTTTTTAAATAGGTAATAAGCGATATACTAGAGCTTTTTTAAGTATGAAAAGAATACCTACTTAAGTGTATTATCGTGTGGCACTTTGACCTTATCTTTTACAAATTCCTTATTGATTATTTCCTTTTCTCTCGACTTTCTTTTCTACAATTATATTAAGTTATAGTTGCTATCCTTTGTTTGTTTTCTATTTGTGATCAGTGCCATGGTTGAAAGTACAGTCTCTCATAAAACACAACACAAATTCTATAAAACGCATACTTTGGTTATCGAACTCAAAATTGGTTACCACAATATTTCTACAGGAAATATAATTAAAAATGTTTGGACCACGGCATTAAATAATATAACACCTCAAATATTGAATTTAGGTAGCTATATTCTTTAGAATGCAACTCTGGCATTAATTAGATCTTGGAAAACATCACTCTGGTCTGAACTGATTGATGTCAGTGTCCTTTGAAACAGTTATCAAACATTAATTCTTCATTTCCACATAGAAGCTTACCTATCAAGACGGTTACTTATGAATAATAGGAATCGTTTGTTGTCCACAATAATACAGTGCCAAATGGTTTCCAATCTTATAATTTGCATAATAAGCGGATAGTTTTGAATGAATGGCTTTGATGTCAACTTTATGTTATGAGCCCAAAATCAGTAAAAATCGATGTCAATGCGAAGGCAATAATATAAAAGCTTAGAATGATTATGATTATTTACTTGAATACTTTGACTTCGAGCTTTTTTAAACAGAAGAACAAACTTCTAAAGCCGATTATTAGGATGGATGGATGTAGGATTGTAGGTATAAAGTCTTTTATTTTTTAATAATTATGTACAGTCTTGGGGTATTCATATATATACGACCTTAGAAAGGGACATACATATCTGTACACGCCTTTATGACATTGACAATAGAGTCCTGTACAGCTATTTATGTCCTTATTTATGTACGTATATTAATACCCGTGACTACCTAGTAAGCATCTCTTAAAAAAAATCAGTTTAAACTAGAAGGCAAAAGCATACAAATAGTTATATTAATAATACGAGTATACCAATAAAATTATAGTTGTATTAAGCAGTTGCGTCTGCTAACGAATTTTTAAGTCTCAAATCATAGGCCAAATTTAAATATAAAATGCTCGATGTTGACAGATACTTTTCTCAAAAATGGCCCGCAAAGTGAACATAACTCGCTACATATTGGAAGGTAAAGTGTATAGTTGAAGGCCAGATCAAAATTAAAAAATAAAAAACATTGCAGGCCGCCTGGAATGTTACATATGAATTCCTTTATTTGTCGAGTACCAAACTTTTTAAAAAGTAGAAACTGGCATATAAAAGACGGCACAGGTCGTATTCAGCCAAATCAAGTCGTATTTTTCTGTTGCAAACGCGACATTTTTGTATGTGTCATTAAAATATTGCGTTTTTCGGTGGAAAAATACACTTGCGATTCTGTTTAAAAAAAAATATGACGTTTAATTTTATGTCATTTGCAGTATCCTCAATTTGTATTTAATAATAACGCTTGATTTAAATTTAGTCTTTTTTATTCCCCCATTTTTGAGAAAAGCACTATATTAGCCTCAGCCGGAATGGCAATTGCAGGCTTCGTATTATAATTAAACGGACTCGCAAGCTCGTCCGTTTAAACAAAATACTCAGCCTGCAATTGTCTCCTTCCCGGCCACGGCAATAATGTACTATACTGTACCTACTCGTACAATACATTATTCCACCCACAAGAGTCTAGCTCTTAAATATATGGCAATGATGATGTTGAGTTGAGAGAAGATGGTTGGTTTCCAGATTGTCCCTGGCGGCAGCGGCTGGGCCGCGCCGCACGCGCCCGGGCTCCTCGACTCATGGTTCCAGATGCAGATGCAGGTCAGTACTTACTAGCCATTTCTTCACTTTGTCTTCTTTATCCCGGAAATTAAAGGATTTGGCCTCAGGTTAAGCCATGCCTGCAACCTGTTGAGGTACCGTGTACATATCGAGATGTTCGGTTTGATGCAGAACCACTCCCCATTCCTGATGACCGTGATCAATTTAGGATTTCATAGTCCTGAGATCTGTCTCAATCCTTTGATGCCTTAACCGCTGGGGGGCGATTTTTGACTTTCGAGCACTCGAATAGTAGATGTTTAACCGAGGGTCGAAAGCCACCCATTTCCGACGAGACATTTTGGCACTCCAACGAAGTTTAACTTGGTTAACTTGGTCTCTGTATTCAACTACTATTCGTCTACGAGACTACAACACTGTACGAGTAAGTACTTTTAATTTCGAATACGAGGGAACGAAATGAAAGCCAAAAGTGCTTAATCATTTTATAAATCAGTCAGATCCGTAGAACCCATTTCAAAAGCGTTTGTGTGTGAACCATTTGGGCGGGAACTCTTGACTGATTTTAACACAGAACATATTTCATGGATTTTAATAATGTTTGTGTTTGGAACATTTCCTGGACGCGTTTTTGAATATATGTTATTATATTCTTATACATATATTAAATTTTTTATATATGTATATGAAATATAACATAATTAGAATAAATCTATAATTTAAAAAAAACATATTATAATCTCCACTTATAATAAATATCTAAATTAAAAAAAGAATCAGCCAGTTTGAAACTAAGCTCTGTGCTGTCACGAATGTTCTCAGCATCCCATGAACGGAAAAATATGAAACATTTTTTATAGGTACATTATTATTTTAGCTGTAACATAGGATAGTTTTTATCTGACTGCGACAATTCATTCATTTTCCGAAATATACGACTTCATTTAATTTTTCGTTTATTTTTATTGAAATCAAACGCTGCTCCAACTGTTAGCTATAAGAAACGACAAAATGGCGGAATTGCTTTGCCTTTCACTTATTATCTAAAAATTGACAATAGTTAAGCTTACATCATTAATAAGATAAACCAAACCTTGCCAGCAACCTTAAACTTAACTTTCGAGTGTATTACATGACATACGATATAACTGCAACAAAACAGAATTTTATTCACATCATTATTTCATAATTAGACTTGAAGCAATTGCAAACATGCAATTCATTTTTATGAATGGAACTAATTGTTCATAATTAATGTAGCTAGTAGTAGTAGGAAATCGACAGTGTAAAAACTTTATAATACTATTTAACTCACTGCTACTTAGATTTTTTGACAGACTGCGCCGGAAAAGACGATAGTGGTGAAGGAGGCACTTAAACCATGGCTCACGAGCTACGTTCGGCTCATGATGCGCCTCTGACACGAGGCTCACGCTGCTTACAAACAAACCAAGAGCGATGTTCACAAGCGCTATTACCTCGACCTGAAGCACCTTGTGATAAAAGCCATTTATAGCGAGAAACGCGCCTTCTTCACGCACCATTATCAATGACATTACTGACACGAAGACTCTCTAGAAAAACATAAAGCGCACTGTTCTTCCAGATTCACAGACGCAGACTGACCTCCCGGCACAATGTATTTAATTCAATCAATCAATTCAATCAATTTTATTTCGGACAAAGTTCATAAATTGTTAGTAACATATTACTTAATTCTAGGGTTAGTATTAATATTAATATAGGTCTAGGAGTAAATACATAGGTGGACATGCAGCTGCACCCAGTGCCTCAGCCACGGTGAGTCCCACCGGTCGGCCAGCGTGCACAGGATGGTATTCGAGCTGGCGCGCCACCGTCTCAGAAGCCGTCGATCCGCTCCTCCGCGAACATACCCGAGGCGCTGCAGTGTCGCGGCAGCCCGAACACCACCCTGTACGCGTTGTTGTATTGTACCCGCAGAGCGCTGTATGCCCGCTGCGTATAGCTGATCCATAGGCTGCACGTGTAAAAGGACTGGCAATACGCTTTAAAAAGCGTAGCCTTTACCTTATCAGTACATCGTGCAAACCTACGAGCCAGCATGATGCAACGCACAGCCAGCGCTCTGCGTTCCCTCTCCATGTCCATATGGTCACAAATGTCATCCGAGACCCAGTGGCCCAAATATTTAAAATGCTTGACACACCACAAAGAGTCACAGGGGACTCTGTAGGCCTTATTACCTGCTTTAAATAGCATAACCTCGCTTTTTTTTGCATTATATTTGAGCCCCTGGGCCTCCGCGTACGACTCACATTTGCGCAATAAACTAGTTAAGTCATCACCCACTGAGAGGCTCAGCAGCACCATGTCATCCGCGTAGCTGATGTTATTCACGCGCACCCCATCTATAGAACATCCCACACTGGCACTGCTGAGCTCCTCCAGCAGTCGTCCTTAGTCGAACTTAACCCCCCTCACCCCGCATTTCAACCTGTACACCTCCGAATACGCTCCAGCCTACCTGACACAATTTATCTGACTTGACTTTTTTGAATTTCATAGACATAACGACAAAACTTTCACGCTTTCTGCTACCACTGCTACTGCCGTCATACAAATCATTACGTCAATCAAAACTACAGCAAAAGGACTCGACTCAATTGACATTGTCGTGTTATTTCTAACATTACCGAGAACTACAGACGTAGAATTACATTATAAATATGAGCATTCTGACTATGACTTTCCCAGCTGACTGGAAAATCGCGATAAATGCAGACTTTGATCGTATTTCCTCTTGGTCGTTGAAGAATTGTTTGGTTCTTAATCCTAGCAAGTCGAAATACATAATACCCTTAATGCTCTGACTGCCGGGAATGTCGCCGTCATGAACCAATAGAACGGATGGTAGAAGCAACCAACAGGGGGGCCTTCTTATGGACGAGAATTTGCGCTTTGAGAACCAGATACTAAATGTTGTGAGTAACTGCTTCTATCGCCTTAAAGTTCTATATAGTATACGTGATTATCTTAATGTCGATTTGCGTGTTGACCTATGTGAATTATATTATCTATGTTAAACTATTGTAGTCGTTCCAAGAGGCTCATACAACAAGTGCAGAACGCACATGCTCGTGTTTGTTTCTGAGTCCCTCCCCGGTCCGACTTCACTCCATACTTGAATACCATAACTTGTTTAATATGCCTGCACGCCGGCGCCTGCACCTTGCCACTATGCTTTTCGGGGTGGTAAGGCAGGAAAACCAATCTTACCTTTTTCATAAACTGGTATGGTCAAAAAGTGCGCGCAGATTCAAGGCAATGGCCATAATACCTATACACCAAACCGCTGCTTTCCGAGGTAGCTTCAAGTTCGCGGCGTTTAAGTGCTGGAACGATATCCCTCCCCCTATCCAAGGCGCGCTTAGCAGATACACCTTTAAGCGTAAGCTTAAAGGCTATTTTTCCAAAAATCGAAATCCTAATCCTGCACTTGGACAGCAAAAAATATGCCAATTGCAAATTTTTATCTAGTTTTTACCCAACTGCCGAAGGAGAGGAGGGTTATGTTTTTCGAGCATATGTATGTCTTATTCTTTGACACGCCCTGCAGCCTAAACAGTTTGACGGATTTCGACATATGAGGTGTCGTTGGATTCCTCATAATCGTGGGAGTGACATAGGCATATCATATAATATTTGAAATAAGCAGATGGGTTTTTCGAAAAATCTTTTGATTTCACTTGTTGTTTTCAGTTTAATAAGTAAAATTTACTTTAATGTGTCATGTAATTATTATTTTATTAAAGCTGCATGTACATAGGTAGTGCGTAGGTACATGTAGTATCTCACTATGTATTTATGTTTATTTCTCTCTCGCCTTTCACAATTATATAGTTGTTTATATAATTATGATTGTATGACGTTTCCGTGAGTCACCAACGGTGCTGGCTGAAAATCAGCGCTGTAGGTGTCTGACTGACACCTCAGCATAATGATGAGCCAGTGTCCGGTTCACTGCCGCAGACTTGTTCCATGTTTTATGTGTTTTTCTGTTTTTTTTTATTGCTTAATATGTGTGCCTGGGTGTTAGTGATTAAATGTATCTTTCTTTCTTCTTTCTTTCATTTAGATAACTCATTCAAAATTTAATCAAAGTCTAATATCTGTGTATTCGTTAATTTAGGCATATTGCATGCAACTACATATTAATGTCGATAGGCTATCACCCCGAATATATACTAAACATCATTTAAACGGGTTTGTTTCCGGGACTGGATTTTGTATGGGCAGTCCCGAAATTCCCCGGGAAATCCAGTCCCGGGAGCAAACCCTTATAAAATTAAACATTGGAAACCAAGTCTTAAAAAAGTAAAACTTTATAAAATACATATGGCGAAAATAATTTCGTCGATGTTGTTTGATATTTTGGGTAGTTAGGTACTGTCTTCATGATGTCGATATTCATGCTAGGAAGTTGTGCCAATCTTTAGAAATAAATGATGATGCATAAAAACAAAAATGATCGGTTAAAGAGTAAGTAAGTAATACAAAAAAAAGCAAAAAAAGTTCCGGTTAAAGCGTGTAGGTATAAATTGCAATAGCGCTAATAGTCGACTTAATTGCTCGGCTGGTTCTGATTGGTTGTTTTTACACGCTCTGTCGGAATTGTTGTGCAGGAAACAAGCTACGATTTAATATGTATTTTAAATTGTTGAATAGTAAATGGCGGCATCAAATATAGGTAACAATGGAAAAGCCAGAGAACACATGAATTGTTTTTCTTAATAATGATATAAACTGGATTAAATCTAATATTTTCTATAAAAAAACTTACTTAACTTACTACGGCATTCACTATATTCATTCTTACCTTAGCTTTTCATTTTGTTGTCCCATTGAACGTATTGACAGTAAAAATAGTACGAAATCTCGACGACAGTAATATATTTTGAAATTAACATACTTAAGTACTTATCCAAATCGGTTTTCGTAATTGTAAATAATACAACAATGCGCACAAAAATCATTGAAGTGTGCGGAGGAAGCCACAATTTTTATCGTTATTAGGTTGTGTGCTGTGACGCGCGACTCCTGCGCGCTCACGGCGGGTCTGGTTCAAATGATCAATCACGCTAGTTCTTATTATTTAATTGTTGTTTTATTTACAAGAGCTATGTATACATAGATGAATGGGTAACTCGTAATAACCAAGAGCTGGTAGGATCGAAGAAGGTTTTTAAACATGAAAGCTTCCTATTTACAAACGTTGGAAACATACTACCTATCTATATATCAGTAAGATTTTTAATGTTAGTATCTTACTGAGTTATTAATAATGTGCTCACTGGCGGCCCAGACTGGTAACGAAACCTTGTATATCATATCATACATCTCGAGACAGCTAATTGTATATAATTTTAAGTTTTTTTCTGAAATGAAAACTGGATCTATCAAACAACTAACAAATAAGGAAAACTGTATCAATCAAGCTGTAACCCCTACTTGTACTTATTACGTGCAATAGCGTGCGGTTAATCCCATTTCCTGACCAGGGAGAGATGTAAAATTTTGTAATCACCACGGGCGGTAATTAACAAAGCCTCAGGTCGCATATTTATCGCCCTTGCCTTCGGCTCGGGCGTCAAATACCTGCGATCTAAGGCATTCATTGTTTTACCGCCCTAGGTAAGTAATGTACTATTGTAGTGATTTTTATTTACGAGTGCTATGTGGTAACCCCACCCCACCCCGGGCTTTATTATAGGCGGGTTTCGCGGAACACGTAAGAGATCGGAGTAGGTAGAACTTCAAACATGAAACCTGGCACAGCTTTTTAATAGGAACGTTTGAAACATTGGCATTCTCACTGACGGACCAGATTGGTAATCGGACATTTGTGTACCTAGTTTCCCGAAGAAACTAATTGTACCTATATTATCATTTTGAGTTTTTCTACATAAAAACAGGAACTACATATCTGAAAGCTGACAAGTGAGCTAAGCTGTATCAGCAGTCAATCGATAGCGTCATTACCAATGGGATTCGTAAATGTAATGCGGAGGAATGTTTTCCCGTGCGTAGCGCGTGTAAAATAATATTTAACGCACCATTAGAGCTGCGCGCACTGTGACATCGGCTATTGTTCGCTTCCTCCACATATCCACGTTACATCACGGTAGCCAGTGACCGGGGGCAACATAATGCGTGTTCTTAGGGGATTCCGTCGAACAAATTGTTCACTTTTGGATATCAGCGCCTCTTCATCTTTAAGTATGTTGTTAGGCATGTCGTTTGGATCCCAAAACTGCCGAGAAACAATCTCCAAGGAGTCGGTCTACCCTGTAATGACGTCATCAAAAACGCCGCGTCCGCGCTTGGAATAGGGTAAATTATACCCAAACCATGCAACATACATACACATGTGGGGTACTAAATGAACGCTGAATAAATTGTCAATAGTGTCGTCATTACGTGGGAGACCGACTTCTGAGAGATAGTCTCTCGGCAGTTTTGGGATCCAGAAGACATGCCTAACAACGTACTAAAAGATGGCACTGGTATCCAAAAATGAAGTAACACCATGCACAGCAACAACAACAACAAAAAAACATCTCTAAAGCTATGTGAAAATGGTCCAAACCATACTCACAAATAATAAGCTGGATCAAAGTCAAAATACAAATATCTATCATCAGAGCAGTCTCTATGAGAATTAGAGGAACGAGAAGAAGAATAGGAAGATTTGGATGCGAAGACGGCTGCGGAATACCCACCATAGAACACTAGATTCCTCTTCTTTTTTTATGATATTGTATGAGCTAATATTGTATTATTTAACGCAATAAACTATTAGTCAATAACAACAACAACAACATGCACTAACGTCAAAACAAAACTTACACCTAACCAAAAGGAAAAAAAGATAAGGTCAACAGAATTATTGAGAAAATCATACAAATTATTTACAACACAGTGTGGCAAGCGAGTGCACTGCTGGTGCGATTTGAATATCTGTGACTCATCCTGGTCCTGGAGAAAAAATGCGAGCATTCCTTGAAAATTTGTGTTATTCATTTATTCTTCACTTATCTGTCAAATTTTCAACTGCTTTCGACTGATTTATTTGCAGAATCATAATATCGTTATAAAGGCAGGCTTGTACATTATGTAGAAGTCATACAATGGTATCATATATTTGACACAGTTTTAGCTTGTTTTTAATAGTGGGTAAAAAAACCTTTGATACAGGGAACCGACATCCTTATCTAACCTTTGGTATGATGGATTTTTTCACACTTTATCTGTAAACCATACTATACTACAGTCTGCAGACAAAAGGCGAGGTTGGTTGGCTGCTAGACAATGTTTAATGAGTTAAGTATTGAATGCCTGTTCCGCATTGATATTGGGGTTTCGCCCTTAGTTTCAATTAGCATTATACACTCCGGTGACTTTACTCAGTTGCGTAAGCACAAACGTAAATGAGATTTATAATATGACCGGGGAGGAGAGGAGCGAGGGGCGGGAGTATAGTGACAGGATTCACGGTCCAACTGACGAACACAATGATCGCACTCAATACCGATCGATTATGCCTTTATATGTATCTACACAGCATGTGTACAGCGTAGGCACCATTACCTATTAGTAAAGTGGGTACGTACCTCCGCGAGGTATTCCTACGTCGATGATATAATAGGCGAGCATCGCGCTAATAATATTTTCAAGGTAAGAATTTGTTTTAGGCTATCAGCTATCAGGACTTTGGCATAATTAATTTCAACCCTACTTTTACCTAGTAAAAATGCGTGGCTAGCTGCCCGTGCGGCTCCGCCTACGTATTACAAAGATCGCAAGAGATGCCACGGGATAAAATAAAGGCTATATCTATCCCGAAGTGCAAAATGCATGAGAAGTTCCGAAGGTCATCGCATATGAACTAACTTACAAAGTCACAAACTTACAAAGCGGCACGGCACACTCACAAAATCCTTATAACAATTTGCCGGAAAATTGCTCACCCATTTACTCGGGTAAACTTCTTTAATCTTACTCTTATTCATCTAATTTTTAATAGTGTCTACCGTACTTCTTGTCTATTCCCGTTTTACTTTGAAGATAAGAATTAATAAAATGATTACAATAAATCGCAAAACATTACTGACGTATTATGTATTTAGCCGCAATTTATATTAGTATAGATAGGTGTCCTCGTAACGTGCTTCTATCACAAAGTAAATGTAACTTTTAAACATTAAAGACTCTGATAAACTTAAATACGCGAATGTGGTGTTAGATACCATGTTCAAACACCGCTGAGGACTAATATTACCCCGTAACTTTATCAGCTTGTCAATAAGTAAACGCGACGACTCTGTTCACTCACAATATGGAGTTTGCTATCGCACTGCCCTCGTACATGCGATTTAGAAACGTACATGTGTGTCACCCATTACTTCACTACAACTTAAACTTGTTGGAAGTGCTCTCTTTTCATTCACTTGGTTATTTTAATTATTGATAGGTATGATTCGATACGGCTACAATTGTGTTAATCATACATTGTCAACTACATCAAACAATCAATTCCATAATTTAAATGAATACTTAATTTTCTATTAAATGTTTGACTTGACATATGCATTCATCTAGGAACTCCTTTACATAATAGTACCTAAGCTTTTGATGTGATATACTTACATTTAAGTCTTTGTGTAAACCCATAGAAAGATAAAGCGTTCGGTGTCTAAGGTTCTGATTGGCTCTGCTACTGTACGAGTATTGTAAATATTAGTACCCATTACACCAAGAGTGTACTGTACCTAGACTGGTACAGTCACGGACTTTAATTGTTGAACCATTTAGGTGTCAACTCATTTTGGGTTTCATAATAAGCTTTGAAGTCCATTTTGTATAATGCAGTTACGCATGCTAACGATATTTATAAACTTCAAAATAAAAATGAATTAAGTATCGTTACTGACGATTTCTCAATATAATTTGAGACGTTGGTGCCGTTAAAGAAGCATATGTCTTCTAGGTAGATGTCGCCACACGCCTCCCTAAGGCGTTGTAAGAAGGAACTGATTGAAAGATTTAGGGGCTGAGACAGATTGTTCCGATAGCTCAGTTGGTTAGTAGCGACGGGCCATGTATGCCCGTGGTCGCTGGTTCAAATCCGGCTCGGAACCTAAATTTTTAAATTTTTCCTTTAATTTGAAGTTTCAGCTTTGAAGCGTTCAGTATAAAGTGAGCTCGAAATGGCTCAACAATTAAAGACCGTGACTGTACCTAGTAAGGTATGCGTATTCGCAAATAACAAATAATGCCTATTCTCAATAGCCTATGAAATTTTGTTCCTAAATATCACTCTCAAAAGAAAATATGCTATGCGAATAGATAAGCTAAATTGATTCCAGGCGATGTTAGAGCTATAACCTGGGCCGAGCGCAGACAATCTAGGTTAGGGCGACGCGACTCGACCCTAAATCGAAGTTGTAATCTCCGTCTGACTGCGTGCGAGGGAACGAGACGGGGCGACGCGAGCCTGACCTAGAGTAGCAGGTTGGGAATCCGGAAGGTATGAAGGAACCGGCTCCGCAGCGCATTTTTCCATTCAATGGAAAGCGTGCTTAGAGTTCGCAACGATGAGCCTTGGGAGCTTTTCATATTACTATTTGTTTTTATTTATCATACTTACTCAAAACTTCATAAAGTTAACCAGTAAAAATATCAAATAAAATTGATCCACGCCATCAAGTGTTCGTTCATTTTAGTAAAGAACAAATTCAATATTTTTTTTCTAAATGTCTGGATAAGACAAGTACTGAACAGTTAGCACAAATCACTAATCAATCTATCACTTTTAAATTTAAATCTACAAATCAGTAGGTATATAGAGTCTCAATGCGCTTTTTTAGGTATCTGTACTACTACTGTAAATACCGACACTTTTTTATCGACAATATCGTACATCATACATAACATTTTCTTAAACATGAATGCAAAGTAATCAAGGCAAACCCTTAAATATTTTTTTTATAGTTTGTAGGTTATTCCAGATTATGAACAACACTTCAGAACAAATATACGTACTTATGTACAATACATATCAATTTTTTCTGAATTTTCACTCTCTAATAGATGGCAAAAAAGTTGTGAATATCTTTGGTGTGTTTGTTTATCGGTCGCTTCCGCATCTGTTCGCTCCCATCTTGTTCTTGGTCCACACTTCCACAGTGATGTACAGTCACGGAATGAAAAGGATGACCACCTTAAGATATGTTTTTGCTTCCTCAGTATAAGTTATCAGTATCTGCTTTATGGACCGAGTAATGACACATTCCGTCATCATGAATGTAATTTCACTACATGGCCCACAGATACGTCCACTATGAGAATTAACCTCTTTGTATTTTGGAAAGGCGAGTTAAAATTAAAAACAAAACAAATACAAGAAATAGCAATGATGACATTGTCAGGAACTGTTATTCACATTTTATAGTTTTAATCATTAATAAGCAAAGAGGATTTGCATCAAACTTTACACAACGTAATAGCAAAGATCAAACTAATAAAAAGGTTTTAGTTCAACTGTTAATAGCCCTTTCAGACCGGAGAAACAAGACCCTGCTAACGTAAAATGAAGTATATTGATTTGACAATTAAATGTAATCAACTCGCACAATTGTATTGGCCGGGTCTGAAAGGGTTAATTTAAGATCATTCGTCTAAGTAAATATGAACTTTTTTGTCAAACAGTTAAACATAATTTTCATTACAACAGCCTCGTCTGTAACACAGTTTAAAAAGGTAACATATGCTTGCAATGCGTAAATGAAGTTATTTGAAAACTGGTCAACCTTTTCATTCTTCGACTGTACCTAATGGTAATGGCGTCGATCTGTCTCTCCCACATGACTTAGCACTTGCCCAGAGTAACACGGATCTAATCGCATCATGCCTCTCCGAGACGTGCTTCAGTTCATTTACGAGTATAGGAACCTCACAAAAATTCTAATTAGTGTATTTTCCAAAATTTCAAAATTTCGGATTCCATTTTCCGCGAAGCGAAAATGTTGACGCAGATGATTTAATAAAATATAGATATACTTAAATGGATTTGGCACATTAAGGCTCCACCTTTTAAATTTTCGTCAAAATGAGTTGTTTAGTAACCATTTTATACATTATAACGTAACAATTTTCAGGTCGCAAAAAATATATCATAATCTGCAAGATATGAGGAGTAATATAGTTTTCGTAAAAATCCATTTTAACAATAGAAAGGTGAGAAAAAAAGAAGCGGGTTGTGTCGGAGATACAACCGTTAATGAAGTTTAAGTGGATACTTCTTTGTTGGCTCTACCCGTAAAATATATATCTGAATTATTTCACTAAAATCTTTATACGTGCAGATAAATCGGTATACTCGTATATGGCAACATTGAGTCTGACGTAGCTCATTTGCCACGCAATACATTGAAAATGGCGGTCATTTCAGCATTATTTTCATGCCCGCCACATAAACTTAATACCATTTTGTGATTAACAAATATAATGGCAAATAAAGAAGGATTAAAACATGTAACAAACAATTATTTGAAATCAGATTAGGCTTCTCTACAAAAATTTATTCCGGAAGTCACGTGAAACATTTTGAACTATACCCCCGAGGGGTAATCACGTAACGTTCCGAACGCACGTCGGTACAAGTTAACTGTCAATTTTCCATATAAAAAGTAACATTTAGACCTACCCGACGTTCGTACAATGCGTTACGTGATCGACCTGCTGTACAAGAACGCGAGCAAAGAAGTATCCACTTCAAAAAAATCTAAAGTGAACCCTATTATTTCACTTGTAACCATTTTACTGCTCCATTATTTTATCAGAAAAAGATGAAATTTCATAATCTCTTCAAATAATTTTCAGCGGGAAATAGTTTTCGTAATAAGCTTTACGCTTTTACGCGAAGACTGAAAATTGGTAACTTAATTAAAACTTATAAGTGCCTTATAAGATAATATGCAATATGTTGAGTCAGCTTTAGGCACTGAGTCTCATTAATTGACTTTGAATACGTCATTCATTGTCAATAAAAAATGCGTCCATACTTATGCCAAGAGAAGGATTTTTGCAGTGCTCGTAAAAAATAATGCATCAGATTATGTCATATGTGTATGATAACATTAGATGTACTTTTTTTTTTTTTTTTTTTTTGTAGCCTAATTTGTGTCCCACTGCTGGGCAAAGGCCTCCCCTTTTTTCCGCCACTTGTCTCGGTCCAGATGTACTTACGTAGGTCAATTTATTAACATAGGTACAAATCCACGAGGCCATCAACTGTTGATGGCATTGTGGAATGTGCAGTATTTTTCGCATTAAATAAATAAATACGAGCATGAATACGGAATGTCATTACCTACAATAAAATTTTAAATTCGATATTGACGTATTAACCAAGTATGTTTGGTGGTAAGCTGTAAAGACTGATCTAATGCATGCACGAAATGCATGACGGACTGCCAATTACAGCTGCTTCTGGCTCGCAAAGGTTAAGCTGCTGCACGCTGTAGTCCCTGTGCGTTCGCGATCACGGAGTGCAACAAATTTCAAAGGGCATGTGGCCCAATTACCGGCGTGTCGGCGCGACGCGCGGCTTTCTACCCTGCGGCCACGCGGCGCAAGCGCATTCCGCGCTCGCGCCGCTCGCAGGTTTGCCAGGCTGCGTCTGCGCATCGCTTGCGCACAGACAGACACCGGCGTGGTGTCAGAGTCTGTAGTCTGAAGTAATTGGGAATCGATTAAAATTTCTGAAGTGCCTGATTATTTTTTTGGTGATAGGAATAACCTTCCTTAGCGCCAGAAAAAAATTAGAGACTTTTAAGTTACGTCCATTATTTTTGAAAAATATAAATATTTTCCTCACTTACGCGTTGGGTTTAGAACGGCGAATAAGAAGCTTTCCTTGATCCGTCTCATATTACAAGAAAACATTGGCGATGACAAATATAGCTGCTGCAGCTGTCAATATCATTGCCAGTGTCAGTTTACCACGGATTTTTAAGATATTTTTTTGGATTATGTCTCATAATCCAAAAAAATATCGGACCAAGCAAGGTGTCTCATTTGCCGTTCTAAGCCCAAAGAAGGCCCTGAGGAAAATGTTTATATTTTTCAAAAAGAATTGTCGCAGCTGAAATGGCTGCAACTTTTTTCTGGTGCTAAGGAAGGTTATTTCAAACCAAAAAAATAATCAGGTACTTCTGAAATTTTCATCCATTCCCAATTACCGAATAAGTATCTATGGCAACCGATATCTATCGATCCGATTCAGATTCGAGTGTAGGTTTTTTTAGTCAGTAGTTTTAAATGGAAAGCAACAAAGCTTCAACTTATTTAGGTACGTGTGCTTTTTATGCGTATAATGTTAGTGAATAATAATTGCGGAAACCGCTGAAAATATTAATTGAAAATGATACCTACTATTAAATCAATTGCGTTAAATTAAATTACCTATATATTTAATTTCCACATTTTATAGAAAAAAATATCAAAGGATAGTTAACAGGTCCCCTTTACTGATTAAGGCCACTTAATTGAATCTCAGGTGTCATCCGGAACTTTTATCAAATAAGCTTTTGCCTTAGGTAAACGACACCAGCAATAGAAAAATATAATAACATGTGCTACTATAAAACTGTTGTTCTAATACTTACTGTTGTGAAGTTAGTTACATTTATAGACCTAACTTTAAACTGAAACGGCTCCTGTACCTGTGTGACGGGCCAGGGTGTGGTATATAGTTGGTACCGGGGGGCGCAACTCCCGCGCCGTCTCAATTAAACCTTTCGGATTCTGTGACACCGACAGTACTGAAGTTTTTTTTTGTTTGTGTCATAGTGTCAATTTTTGATATCAGTGCTAAGTCATACCTAATTTTCGTGGCTAGCTGTGTTATATGTAGCTTAATATATTGAAAAAAATATGATTATTAAATTAAATAACGTTCAAGATTCTTCTAAAAAACAAAAACATAGATCAAACTCCCCTCGCGGATTGATAGTAAGTTTTACGGTTCTTTAATCGATTTAATGAATATATTCCCCTAGCTTTATTCTAGCCGTATCTTTTAAATGGTAGAACGTGGAAAACTATTAAACCAATAGTAAGAAGCCCTTGTCTGCCATTGAATAAATATATCGCAACTAAATAGGTACTCGTAATAAAGTAAACATTAAGTGATGTTGCACATCTATAAATTATTATCGCCGTTATTATGAAGTATAATCTGAGTTAATAAAAAGCTTAGGCTAACATCTTCTTCAACTATCCATTCAATTACGTTTTTTATAGTGAAATGTTTTCCGTTTGACTGATATTTTATAATGAATGCTTTTACTTTGTTAAGTTAAGCATCTGGATGTCGGGTTTTTGTACCGAGTCGCAGCGAGCGTGTCGGATCGGAGCGCAGGAGCCGCGCTGTATCCGCGACAGCTATCTAGATTTCTAGATACTATATCTATACCTACTAACCCCGATGCAGAAGAGTTCGTCCAGTAATTAACAACTATTACATTTATTTTGATATTTATTACATGCTTAGATCAAACGACTAAATAATAGGAACAATATTAGTACTGTTTAATGTAGTTTATTTTCATTGTTATATAGAAACAAAGAAAAAAAGGGCACTTAAAAACTATTGTCCAATTCAAATTGTAGTCTCCAACTGCACTTCTTGACTCATGGGCTCGAGTCAGAACCGTCAGCGTATAGCTTTGCCGTGTCGCTTTATCTAGTAATGGCCCTTTTTTCTTGACTCATGGGCTCGAGTCAGAACCGTCAGCGTATAGCTTTGCCGTGTCGCTTTATCTAGTAATGGCCCTTTTTTCTTGACTCATGGGCTCGAGTCAGAACCGTCAGCGTATAGCTTTGCCGTGTCGCTTTATCTAGTAATGGCCCTTTTTTCTTGACTCATGGGCTCGAGTCAGAACCGTCAGCGTATAGCTTTGCCGTGTCGCTTTATCTAGTAATGGCCCTTTTTTCTTGACTCATGGGCTCGAGTCAGAACCGTCAGCGTATAGCTTTGCCGTGTCGCTTTATCTAGTAATGGCCCTTTTTTCTTGACTCATGGGCTCGAGTCAGAACCGTCAGCGTATAGCTTTGCCGTGTCGCTTTATCTAGTAATGGCCCTTTTTTCTTGACTCATGGGCTCGAGTCAGAACCGTCAGCGTATAGCTTTGCCGTGTCGCTTTATCTAGTAATGGCCCTTTTTTCTTGACTCATGGGCTCGAGTCAGAACCGTCAGCGTATAGCTTTGCCGTGTCGCTTTATCTAGTAATGGCCCTTTTTTCTTGACTCATGGGCTCGAGTCAGAACCATCAGCGTATAGCTTTGCCGTGTCGCTTTATCTAGTAATGGCCCTTTTTTCTTGACTCATGGGCTCGAGTCAGAACCGTCAGCGTATAGCTTTGCCGTGTCGCTTTATCTAGTAATGGCCCTTTTTTCTTGACTCATGGGCTCGAGTCAGAACCGTCAGCGTATAGCTTTGCCGTGTCGCTTTATCTAGTAATGGCCCTTTTTTCTTGACTCATGGGCTCGAGTCAGAACCGTCAGCGTATAGCTTTGCCGTGTCGCTTTATCTAGTAATGGCCCTTTTTTCTTGACTCATGGGCTCGAGTCAGAACCGTCAGCGTATAGCTTTGCCGTGTCGCTTTATCTAGTAATGGCCCTTTTTTCGCCTGCTGAGTTCGTTACCGAAATAGTTTGAAAAAAAAAACGGAAAATTTCTTCTGCTCCTAAAAGTGGTGTCCTTATATTTTAATTGTGTTAATGTGGAATATTTTCATAAATAATGGAATTATGATACAACTAGTATTCAACGGTATTGAATTTTTATAGATAACATTATTTCCTTACAAATGGGAGAACCGACAAAACTGCTCTGACTAGACGAAAACATATATTATACATCTGGGCAAGTAATATTACAAAAAGGAAAAATCTGTGAGATTGTTTGTTTGTATGTAGGTAATGGGTATTCTTCGGAAATACTCATCCGATTTCAAAAAATATTTTTTGTACTCGTCGATTAAAATCTGTGTATTAAGATTTCATAGAGAATACTGCAACGTCACTCTTTTCATAGTTGTAGTCCATGTTACTGTCGAAACAATCGAAATAACTGTTTCGATACGCTCCAGACAACCGAAAAAAAATTGAAAATAGAACTAAAATAAATTCGACCAATCACGTGGCTGCTTTACCGAACTGTAATGAATTGGACCAATAGAATCGCTTTGATTATTGAGTTTACTCGTTGATGTCGTACGCTCGTTCTTGTCTTTTAAGATATCAACGAGCGTACGAGCGATGAGCTGCACTTCGTTTCAACAGTATCGAGTTTGTTTAATTAGTTCAGTTGACTTGTAGAAAATTAATTTTAATGAACTCGTACAAAAAGTATTGTTCACAATAGTGTTATAATCAAGCTTTTTAATCTCGTACCTTACTTAGGCCACTCAGCAAGCTTCGTGGCCTAAACACGGTACTCGACTAAAAAGCTCTTTATTATAACACGATTGTGAAAAATACTATTTCGGTTTTCTGAAAAGACATAGGCTATGTTTTATCCCGCGGGATTGCCTGCGTCCTTTGTAATAGGTACGCGAGTGGAGCCACGCGGGCAGCTAGTATTACATAATATCATAAAGAAGAAAAGTCTATGAGATTGTATATTAGCTTTATAAGTTGTAGGTAGGGGGTAATCACCGGAACTCATCAGATTTCAAAAAATCTTTCACCTGTGTATAGAATGGACTTTCAGGGTTGGACGTAGAGTATTTCACACCACGGCTTCGCTTGCGTTCCACGGGGATAGCTGCGTGGGTAGCTAGTGACTTATAAACGAGTTAAGGATCGTTCATAGTACACCGTACCGAGCCGGTGCCGTGCCCGGCCGACACCAGAACTAAATAATCCAGTAACCTTGTCGCCTGAAAGTACGGGGTAGTTTGCGTCAAATCCGGTAGTTCTGATTTTTTGATGAATAGTCTGGATATACAGGGTGTGGCCTGTAATAGGAGCAAATATTCAAAGGGATGCTTCCTTAGAGCATTTGCAGTAACCCCTTGTGTCCCACTCATTTTATATTTTTTTGGATTCGGAGATATTTTGATCTATAGTTATGACCTCCAAGTAATGTATCTTGGCACCACGACATCATACCACAGCAGTCAATGCGGATTTTGAGGTAACATCATGTAACGAGTCATAATAGTTTTTGCATTTTTGTTTTCAAAAGATATTTTTGTGACTTTTTAATTTTATTTTATTTTTTTAGTGTCTTTAAAATTAAAAGTTACTGATAGTACTCCAGAAGAGTAAAAAAATATACCAAAACTTATTTTGAAGAAAAAAAAGTTTCTAGAAAAAAATTTTTTTTTAAAGTTTAACCATGTGGAAATAATTGTTCACAAGCTTAATAATCTCCCGTTTAATTTTTTGCTCCTATTACAGGCCACACCCTGTATAAAGTTACTGGAGTAAACTTGTAACCTATCTAAATAGTGTACGTTCGTTGCAGCGCCCAATACTATTCACCAGTCCTTATGTTTACTTGAGAACTTCTGACAATCGACTTACCCAGACACTTAACGAAGCTAATCCCAACATAGTCAAGTTTCCCTCTAAGTTGTCGCTTTCGTAAGTACTATAGTGCCTACGTCAATATTTGGTAATAAATAGCAAGCGGACTCCGAGCTTTTTTAGGATGCAATAGTTCAGATGATGGGACGGGAATCCCCATGTTAAGGAATGGGTCATAGTTCTTCTACAGTAAAGGGATGCTTCGGCTCAATCATCAGCCGTAGTACACTGCTGAACGTAGGCCTCCATCATGTTGCGCCATAATATTCGATTTTGGGCTCACCCCAGCAGCAGCTAACAGCAATCCTCAAGCCGCTGACTCGAGGATTGCCGGCAACTTGTAGGCCATCATGTTCTACGCTTGCTCACACACGGTCTCCACTCCAGAACTTTGCTTCTGCTCAATTTTCGCATAGGCATACTCGTAGTTGTTCACTGCTGTTACCTAGGTAAGTTCGTACTCTCGCAGCGCCGCGATATCTTACGGAACTAGACTCGATGTGGGGGTGGAACAGGTTAATTAAGCGTTTTTCAATGACTGTGCTGTATTAAGACTTTTACAGCATAGGTTTCCCAGCCATTAGGGGATCATATCTGAGTAACCATCACAATTAATCAAAATCTGAGTGGTGCGACATGTTTATGGAGAAGATTGTCATAATTGAATGTAACATGACTTAAGCACTGACGCTATGGGTAAAAGCAATGTTTCGTCCAAATTACCTTAAAGGTATGTCATCGACTCCATGCTCGCTCGACTATTTACGTATGTTATCTCTTATTGACACGACCGAACGACTTATCGGTCGCTTCGGCCTGGATGTGCTTATCCACGCCTCGCGAGGTCCAACGTTATTTTTAAGCAATGTGGTGTTTCCATTAAAAAACATAACGCGAGCTGTGGTGAGTTTAAACAAAACTCATCCTAGGTGAAAACTTAATTATTTACTTAATTAATGCATTGCATCTAGTTGCGGACTGTTCGAATACGCATTTGTTTTATTTGTGTTACACAACAAATGCCTATCAAACTTACAATATTCAATTTAAAATTTTTAATGTTTAATGTACCTAATGTCTATTCAAATATGTCACAACGTCATTACCTACATGAGGAGTTAAACGATTCACGTAGGTATACCTTAGGTTAATGTTAATTACAATAAAAAATCTTAACAGTTCATGCCAGAGGGTTTGTTCGTTCCATTGGTGTACCTACGCCTGCCATAATTACTATATGTACCGCATCCAACAGAACATAACCGCTAATAAAAATACCGCCGCCGTCTGTGCCTCTGTAGTATTTAGAGTATTCCACCGCGGAATACATCGGCCTGCCTGTGGTAGTGTCATAGAATTTGTATGGAGCAGTTGCGATCGTAATCAGCCCAGCGGAGTTTACTCTGTATCTGTATGGTATGAATGTGCAAAGGAAAACGAATTGATTGGGTTAACCTACGTAGGTATCTAACAGCTGCCTGCTTCCTTTCAAACTTACAAAAAACTCTTTCCACTCATTGATTTTATAAACAGGAAAACCCAAAAAAGTGAAAAGCATTATTGCTTACTTGAAAACTAAAGTTACATACTTACTTAGTTAGCATAACCGTTAACCGGCGATTTATTCTCCAACCTAAACGAGTCGATTACGAAACACTTAAGAAAAAAGTTATTTTCACCTTTATTAGCGTAGTAAGTATTGATAGAAAAGCGCAGCTACATTAGGTTTAACTGATTATTGAGTGATTTATTAAGAAGTGCCCGTTGAGAATAGTACAATGTATGTGTTGACTTTTCTTAACAAAACCAACCGTTAGCCGGCGGCGGGGCGGGGGGCACCGGGACACCTGCGCCAGCGCCGACGAAAGTGATCGGTGGCAGATCGTACACCACACAGATACGCCACTTCACTGGTTATCCCGAGGTTTACAAATAAAACCAGCCGGGAAGGAGGGTTCCATAACAACTTGTAGCTAATTCAATTTTATTTCGGGGAATGTCTAGCTAGTGTAATGTTAGCTTTTGTTAAGAAGTGTGATTACCGGCGCTACTTTAACGCTAGTTATATTCAAACAGTATTTTGCAAATGAAGTAGTTTTAAAGTTCACTGTTCACACCGTTTCTTTTGGTATGAAAATCTATGGAGAAGAAGAAGATCGCTATTTTTGGTATCAACATATGCGGTAGCATAAACGGCTGATCTTTTGTCAATCAACTATATGTGGTTGTTATTTTGTCCCGTTAGCCAGGAGACAATGTGATGGGGTTTCTTAGAAGCTCAGTTTCCTTACAACATGCCATACTTACTTATATAATCACCATAATATTGCATTGTCATCCAATCTTTGAATTTTTTTAGCATATTTTAATTAATTAATTCATTTATTTTCAGATAATACAATCCATAGTTATTCATTAATAGTTAGTAACATTTAATAGCTTAATCGGCTGAAAATAACTGCAAAAAAATTCAGTCGCAAAACTTGATCCGAACCAACATATATACTCACATAATTTTTAAGTAAAAAATTACAACAAGCTTGTTCTTAGTAATTAAATATATAATCTGCTAAAATATTTTGTGCTAAAGAGATCGCATTCGTACGTACGTACCTAGTGTTAAAGATAGGAAAGTGGCGCGTCTGCGTTTGACTGCATCTTCGCGCAAATGTTGGTCACCGCGACCGCACACGGCAGGTTACGAGCCTGATAAACGCCGAGATCGTAATGCCATTCATGCCTTAACAGCTTTTTTGAAACCGCTGTCCGACGAATAACTCAGCTATCCGATAGGGGCCCTTTTTCGTAAAGCGCCTAAACAGTTGCCCAACTGCAAAATAATCGCTCCGAGTGGGTGTCGCTAAGATAGCAGTAGACTTATAGTGATGCGTTTCGGAGTGTCACTTAGATGACACTGTGACGATTAAGTGCATAAGTTGCTAGCTTTAAGCGGGAAGCAAAAATGAGCACTAAACGAAAATAAGAAAATGTTGCCTCATTTTCACCCTATCTTTCACTATATATAATTACATAGGTAGGTATCAATTCCATTTACGATGTTCAAGAATAAGTAAGGTCGCCCGAGCTCCCGAGGATATGTTGTGTTGAGACTTGAGAGTTAGATAACCCGCGTTCATCCCTAGCTATCAACACAAGGAATCCTTAAATCCAAATCCAAAAAATAAAAGGAGTAGGCAACGCGCTTGTCATTTTTCTAGACTCCAAGCGTCCGTAATAGGCAATGCCATCCGGTAAACCGTATGCTTGTTTTCACCATCGTAGTATAAAATAATAATAATAATAAACTCAAAAACCTAAATGAAATAGGTAGTAAATAAATAAATAAATCCGTTTTCAAAAGTGTTATCTTCCTGAACCTAAAAATGGGAAGGGTGCGAAGCTAGGAAGTCCTATTATCAATACCTACATTCCTTCTTATTGTTCTGATAATAGGGAATAAAAATTGCAAACGGACAAAATACGGCCAACAAACCCGATACGGTTAATAATGCAGGATGTAGTAAACGACAATGCGAATACAAATGTAACCAATATAAGCATAGTGGTTACGAATATTCATTAAGGTATCTAAAGTAGGCAGCGTTCGCATATGTCCCATCGTCTTTCTAATCAAATAGCCAGCAGGCAAGAGTAACGTAACTTCTGGCACTGCGGGCTCGGGCATAGGCAAAGTTTAATAGATATGTATAGGTAATGTCGTGACAATGGTTGGAATTCACGCGGAGTCGTCGGTGGCGCACTGCGGATACTGGGCGGTCTTGACGCCGGGTCAAACATTCTAAATGTTCCATTTGTATGACGCAATGTGCCTCGAACTGGATTTGCACTCGTCTCACAGGCACTCTACCTATGCATGTGTGCTGTATGTAACTATGACTTCAACGAAAACTTATTCGAACAATTTACTATTCATGTGAGCAAGTGGTGTTTTAATTCTGTCGCACTAGAAATAATATCACGAAGTGACGTCGTCTCTATAGATAATCCCATGACATGCAAGTAGTACCTACGTACAACAGTCGTATATGTTGATGATATTCTAACCGACTACATCCATCGCTGCATCGATGCGCATGTTCGGAAAGCTCTGGCCTTCTATGCGATTAACGTAAACACGACACTATAAAAGTTGTTAAGTATATATCTGATGCGTCGTCGTCCGGTGCGGCCACCTCACTGGTAGCAGACAGCTTGGCGCGCCACTTTTTTTTAACTATAATTCTTTTAACTTCCAAAAGACGGACGTTAACTGGTGGGGACTGTGACGGCAACCGCTTTCTTTTTTTACAGTAGGTATCTAAGGTCTCTATACTTAATACGATGTGATTTAATGCGCGATATTTGTTGTGAAGTTAATATAAAATAATTTACCCCCTTGACATTCGCATACCTAAGTAAAATATCACCAAAACGTAGGTAAGTAGGTACTGGCAATTTATCCTATTCATCAATATTATCATTATTCATGTTTTCATTAGCCCTTTTTAGAGCTAAGTAACTTAATCAATACATAGTATAAAACAAAGTCGCTTTCCGCTGTCTGTCTGTCCCTATGTATGCGTAGATCTTTAACAATACCCAACGGATTTTGATGCGGTTTTTTTTAATAGATAGAGTGATTCAAGAGAAAGGTTTATATGTATAATACAAACCATACGTGCATGTATTATGCACATAAACCCGTGCGAAGCAGGGGCGGGTCGCTAGTAAAAATATAAATTATTATCCTACAGATGTCAAAACTACGAAGTGATTGTCAGTTAACTTTATTTCCCCAATGATATGCGAAAGGATAAATATATTCTGTTGGGCATTTATTAACCATGAGATGATTCACTCATTCTAGTAGTGGTTATTCAAAATAAATTTATTTTGCAATATATTATAATTGTGCTCGTATTACAATATTTCGGATGGTGAGTCATTTGACTCCTAGTAGGTATTACGCAATGCCCATTACTAGTTTGTCTTAATAGCCTCGGGCAATAATATACTGTGACTCATCTATAACAACACACGTGGCACTACAAAAACCTTCCTATATGTTAATAAGGTAATATATTTCGCAAATATAATAGGCAAAAAACGGTAATCAAAGTTAGTCACGTGAAACACGGTTATCTGTCGGGTTCAGTTGCAGTAAGGATCATATACACGGTCAGAAAAACAAAAGTCGTGATTCCTGTGGGAATAGTTAAGGGCTTAAGTACGTGCATATTTAATATGTTTTTATCGTATAGAATTATAGAAGAGGAGACGCCGTTTATGGGGATGAAGAGTCCAACCATATATTTGGCTTCATAGCTCTTAACTTTTGCACTGTCCACGGGAGAATGCGTATGACACAGAAAGTGTTTTGGCTGTAATTCTATAATAACCGGGAAATTTATTAATGATATCAAACTATCTGGTTCCGTACGAATTCGTAACTTGAAATTGAAGGTAGCCTTAATGCTACGTCTCAGAGCGTATTTGTTCGATTCTACAGCGTGTATTTTTAATATTACCTCAAATTGTAACCAGGTAGGTTTTAGGGCTATGAACCGATATTGCAAGATTTTTTTTCTTAACTACTAACTTTTTTTTCCTTATAAAATAATTCAGCACACACATTACCGATGTGACGTCACAACTGTCACAAGTAACCCGCTTCTTCCATATTTCAAATGACTGTAAGCATTACATTACTGCTCGATACATTTTCAAAAGTTAATTACGCTTTGGTAGTTAAGACTAACTTACAATTTTCTTACAATATCGGCTCATAGTACTAAAAGCTATGTATGGTTACTATTTGAAGTAATATTAAACATACAGGCTGTATATCTATCACAGCGGGATACCGAGCCAAATAAAGATTTTCAATAAAGTTTTTCTATTTTATTCTATTATATACTGAACGCTTTTGATTTCTTTGAACTATCTTTTTAATACGTGGACATGGAGCCCTATTTTTATTTTAATTGCATTAGGAAGCCTGGTTTAGTGGCAAATCGACCATAGACTACAATGGAGAGATATGGCGAGTACCTATACAAAGATTCAAGTTATTCCAGCACGCCGTTTTAAAATGAGAGTATGGGGAGCCGACTTGTGTCGAGCTTCCTGGGAACTTTTAAATTCGTATTTGGTCTCATCACGTTATGTCCATCCTGAAGATCGGTTCTATACGTTACGATCAGGCTGAAGAAGCCCTGAGCTACTCGCATCCTTCCCTCTCCTACACTCACAGTACACACACTCTCCTACATTCACTTACTCAAACACATTCACACTATGAACAAACTTAATATTTTCTATGTTTTGAATACCCCATAAATTTATAAAAAACAGCACTATTTTAGTACTAAGTCTTAACATTTCTTTAAAGATTGCTAAAAGGCGCATGTTATTTGTAATTCTCGTGTTTGATTTGACTCCCACGATATAGGCTGTGCCTAGTGTGAAAGTCGCTGTAACCTAAAAAAATTGTTATTTTTAGTTATGGTATATAAATTATTCTTATTATATTCGTATATACATACTAGTGAATACATTTACACCACCGCCTGGCTTTTGTATAATATACTTGATTGTATAACTATAAATTTAAATAAACTTATATCTCAAGTTATATATTTATTTAGGCAATTCTGCCGTGTCAATCCTATCTCGTGTAACTGCAGCACAGTCATACAAAAAGCATAAAGATACACGAGCTAGGATTGACACGGCAGAATTGGATAAGTAGTTTCGGTGTAGGTACACTACACATGCAAACTTACATTCACAAACTTTACCTAAAGCTAGCCGTTCACAAATTCTCCAAGAAGACAAATATAATAAATAGCACCGTGCCTAAATCGATCCATGCATTTCAAAACTGTGGCTAGTGAGCGCAGCCTGTTGGGTTTCAAATTAAGTTAACTAGGATTTGATATACATAATACAACGAGTAACGCTATAACCACCTATTCCAATCCCCAGATCTGGCCAAGGTGTAAGTGCAGTAAATAAACCGATAGGCCCACTAGGCAGGTGTCTGCTAGATAATGAAATTGCAATTGATAAGCGGCTCACTGCAGTTTCACTTTATATGCTCCGATACGAGACTGAGACCCGTTCTACTTGTAGGTAATGTACCCACAAGGCTTTCTTGTATCATAATCGCCTCTCATCATCATCATCGCTTACTAAAGGCCTCATAAGAAGGCTCAAAGTCACTCAAAGGGCATTGGGAGAGGGTTATGCTCGGAGTTTTTCTGCGCGATCGCATCAGAAATGAGGCTATCCGCAGCAGAACCAAGGTAACCGATATAGCCCTCCGAATTGCTAAACTTAAGTGGCAGTGGGCGGGGCACATTGCACGTAGAACCGATGGCCGTTGGGGCGGAAAGGTTCTCGAGTGGCGACCACGTACCGGAAGGCGCGGCGTGGGTAGGCGCCCCGCAAGGTGGACTGATGACCTGGGTAAAGGTCGCGGGAGTCCGCTGGATGCGGGTGGCGCAGGACCGGCCATCGCCTCTAATGTAACCATAATACAAACTACACCAGATCTATAAGTGTTATGAAAATAAAACCTCTCACGAGAACCACGCCGTCTTGCTTCTGGGTGCCTATGCCTATCCATAAAATAAATAGGTACGTATTTACGTAAAAGTGTGACCAACATACATTAATTTTCCGCCTTCTGTAAAAATGCATCCAGATTTTTTTTTTATATTAGGGGACAATCTTACCCAAATTGAACTAATTCCATAATAAGCTCCTCAAGATTTGTGATCCTATTGGTACTACTAGTAGACGACGATATATATATCTCCATCTCCACTTATAATAAATCTCTAAATTAAAAAAAGAATCAGCCAGTTTGAAACTAAGCTTTGTGTGGTACGAATGTTCTCAGCATCCCATGAACGGAAAAATATGAAACATTTTATATAGGTACATTATGATTCTAGCTGCAACTTAGGATAGTTTTTATCCGACTGCGACAATTAATTAATTTTCCGAAATATACGAGTTCATTTAATTTTTCATTTATTTTTATTGAAATCAAACGCTGCTCCAACTGTCAGCTATAAGAAACGTCAAATTTTCGTCAAAATGGCGGAATTGCTTTGCCTTTCACTCATTAATAATTTAAATCCAGTCTACGATAGACCTTGACGATACACATGCCAAAAGTTAAACTATAAAAAAATATTCGATTGTGATATGAGAACTTATATGCGCAAATGTCGCATTATGGCGTTATTTCCATAAATGTATCAACAAATTTGAACAATATCATTAACACGAATTTGTTTTTTTTTGAATGGCAATGGCACGCGCTCTTTGCGCATTCTGCCAAAGTGCCTGCGGCGCTACCAGAGGGCCTACCGCGAAAGGCATTCGAAGTTTTCCCTCTCTGTCATACCTGTGAATTCGTACGTAAGTGCGACAGAGAGGGAAAACTTCGAATGCCGTTCGCGGTAGGCCCTAGCTATAACCACGAACTTCGGAATTCGAAAATATTCGTGTATCTCTATCTCTATCGCACAAACATTACTCGAGTGACAGGGATGCAGTTATACGAACTTCGAGTTTCGGTTTTCCTGAAGGCCTACCGCGAACGGCATACGAAGTTTTCCCTCTCTGTCGCACTTACGTACGAATTCACAGGTTTGACAGAGAGGGAAAACTTCGAATGCCTTTCGCGGTAGGCCCTGAAGGCTGAATCGAAACTACACCCCGTAAGCCGCGTCCGCTGCGCCATGTTTTCGTGATTTTTAAACGTCAAACATGTTTTGCCAATCAAAACAAAACCCTATTTGTTTGCCGAACCTGACGGAAAACATGTTAGATGTTTAAAAACATGGAAAACATTGGTGCAGCGGACTCAGCTGTAGGTAGACACTAAATAAAATAATCATAATGTATTTTCTCGAAAAAAGGATAATAGAGAAAAAATCAACGCAAGAGGTTAATATGTATAGGTAATCACAAAGTTCCAAAGTTTTATGTTCTGTCCCTTTTCCACAAAACGCACCTTCATATGAAACGATTGTTTTTTACTATGACGCTCGAGGATCTTGACGTCACAGTCCCCGATCGTTTTCTCACTCTAACAAGCGACATTAAAACGGTTTTGAGATATTTGAATGGGATTTTCGTCATCTTCTATCTATCTATACCAACATATAAATGTCCTGACTGACTCACCCACTCACTCATCAACGCACAGCCGAAACTACTGGGGCTAGAGAGTTGAAATTTACACCAGAACTACCTTTTACAACGTAGGCAACGGATAAGAAGGGCTTTTTGGAAATTCTACTCCTAAAGGGGTCAAATAGGGGTGCAAATTTTGTATGGGGGAAACTTTAATATTTTAGCAAGAAACTCAATACGTTGAAAAAAGCTTACTTATTAGAATACAAATAAAGTACTGTCAGCGTTTTGGAAAATTCAGCCACTTAGGGGTTAAAAAGGTTTGCAAAGTTTGTATGAGCGAAACTTCTTTTTGAGATAGAAGCTTAAAAGTTTGTAGAAAGATTACTTATTACAATACAAATAAAAAAACAGCGTTTTGGAAAATGGTATGAAAAACGGGTACAATGTTGGTAAAGGGGATTTTTTTGAGCTAGAATCTCAAACCTTTTTAAAAAGATTACATAATAAAATAAAACAAAATACTTTCAGCGTTTTATAAAATTCCACCCCTTAGGGGTGTATAAGGGGGTGCAACGGTTGTAAATATATTTTTTTAGCAAGCGACAAATCTTTGTTGAAAGATTACTTATTACAATACAAATAAAGAACTTTCAGCGTTTTAGAAAATTCCACCCCTAAGGGTGATTAAAACGGGTGAAAATGTGTATGGAGGAAACTTTTTTTTTGAGCTAGAGACTTGAAATTGTGTAGAAAGAATATTTATATAGGTAAATTACTTTCAGTGGTTTGAAAATTTCCACCCGCTAAGAGGGGGATAAAGAGGTGCAATGTTTGTATAGGAAAACTTTTTTTAGGTAGAGACTTAAAACTCTGTAGAAAGATTAAGTACCTACTTATTAAAATACAAAAAAATACCTACTGCCAGCGTTTTGGAAAATTTCACCCCTTAAGGGGTTAAAAAGGGGTGCAAGGTTCGTATGGGAAACACTTTTTTTTAGTTAGAGACTTGATAGTTTGTAGAAAAAATACTTACCTATAACAATAAAAATACCGAGTGTTTTATTTTTAATTTTTCCCTGAAAAGCGTTCAAAGTTTGTATGGAGAGCAAGAAAATTTTAAAATATGATATTTGTAACTTCGATCTTAGCCTGTTTAGACTACAAAACTTATTTTAGCATTTTATGAAATATATCCCCTAAAGGGGATTATAAGGGTGTTCAAAGTTTGTATGGAGAGCAAGATATTTTTAAAGTAAGGGATTTGTAACTTCGGTTTTAGACTGTTTGCTAAAATACTACAAAACTTATTTCAGCGTTTTTTTAATTCATCGCCTAAGAAGGTTAAAAGGGGGTTCGAACTTTGTATAGAGAGCTAGACATTTTTAAAGTAAGAAATTAGTAAAGAACTACGGTTTCAGACTGTTTACTGTGAGGGTTCAGAGAGGGTTCTTGTAGAGTTTGTATAGAGAGCAAGAGATTTTGAAAGTAAGAGATTTGTAACTTCGGTTTTAGATTATTTTCTAAAAGACTAGGTACAAAATTAATTTCAATGTTTTTTTTTAATTCATTCCTTCAACACACATTTAGACGATAACATTTTATACGCGGACGAAGTCGCGGGCAACAGCTAGTATATATATATATATGTACTTGTATAATAGACATATATGTACATAATAATATATACCTACTTAAAAACATAGAAAACATCCAAGCCTCAGAAACAAATATTCATGCTCATCTCATCACACAAATATTTGCCTATACCGGGATTGGATCCCATAACTGTCAGCTTCGTAGGCAGGGTGACTACCCACTAGGTTAAATCGGTCGTCGAAATTAATCGCGATGAAATCCTTGACGGACAAAGTCAATTCGTTCCTGAACTTAAAGCAAGCTATAAAGAGGAATGCAAAGAAACAACGGGAAACCGTCCTTGGTAGTCTTTACTTTACTTTGTGAAAACTGGTATGCTACTAAATGCGGGCGAAATATTATTTTTGAAGAAAAGACCGATACTTTCTCCTCCTCTATTAAGAACTGAACTTTTGATAATGAATACACCCGAAAGTTTATATATACCGGTACGATCATATTTCATGGGATTCCTAAAATTATTTTTCAAATTATCATTGCTCTCGCTGGTTTACTTTAACAGCGACTAGATTATGATAATTTCAGTCACAGTTCGAGTGGCTTCGGTATCGTTAAAATCAGCATGTCCTGTCTTTGCTTTTCAACTAGTTTAACATTGAATTCTGTGTCTTTCCTTACTTATTTTCGCACATATTTAGAATAAAACCATCGAGTAAGTAATAACTAACTCAATGATTTGATTAGCAATGTCTAGACTAGATAGGCCGATCTTATAGGTAATAGACGTAAATCCGGCAATTACCTACATATACGATCTGCTCATTCAAACAAACAAACCATTGAAGTCATTGAAAGAATAAGGGCTTCAAACCAACTTGTGGCCAGATACAAATGTGCATTTTTATATTTGCACAAATATTTTATCTAACTGCCTTGTATCTTATCAATATTTCTGCAATGTATTTACCTACTAAAAGAAGATAAACTCGAAAACATAGTATTTTGCGAACCCCACCTTTGTTTGGTGACCTATATTCGTACGTTTGACTAGTTGGAGTAATTTATATTGAATTCGGATCCTAATTAGTTTGATGGCGTTCCGTATGTAGGTATCAGATGTTAAAATTACCTATGTTTTGTACTGCAATGAAGAAGCTTTTGACGAAAAAGTGGAACTGAACCTGACCTTAGTGACCCTGTGTTCATTGCTGCTTGTCTACATTGCCTGTCGCGAGAATTCAAGCCACATCTTGTTCTAGATTCTAGTTTCGATTTAACCCTTTTACAAGTTATATATTTATATCGACCACATATGTGTCAATAGAATTTCAATCTTAGTTCTCCGATTTAAGGTTAAAATCAGATTCCACTATCTTAAAAAGTGACTCGTCTCTAAATTAATGACCAAAACGTAATTATTTTGAATATATCATTGTTTTTAGCAAAGCCATCTAGATATATAGATGCGGCCTGAAAAGGTTTAAAGCAGACACCCTTTAGAGAAAACACAACAATTGAAACATATGAATATCTACGTATTTAAATACATCAATAATACTCAAAAACCATGTACCTAAAGCATTAAGATGGTTGAAATATGATGTCAGGAACAAGTGCCCGACACTCGTATTTGTTAAATAATGTAAGTAATATGATTGATAATGTTGACGACCGCTTTAGCCTAGTTGGTAGTGACCCTGCCTACGAAGCAAGAGGTCCTGGGTTCGAATCCCGGTAAGGGCATTTATTTGTGTGATGAGCACGAATATTTGTTCCTGAGTCATGGATGTTTTCTATGTATTTAAGTATGTATTTCTCTATATAAGTATCTATATCGTCGTCTAGTACCCATAGTACAAGCTTTGCTTAGTTTGGGACTAGGTTGATTTGTGTAAGATTGTCCGCAAATATAAAAAAAAAAAAAAAAAAAAATGTCTTTAATGAATGAGTGCCATGGCAAAATTATGAAGCTTGATTTGTTTAAATGGCGAAATGAATATAAAAAATCTACCTGCCGAAATCTGTATGTAGGAATTCCATGCCCGTATATATCATCAATACAAGCATATATAATGTATAGTCATAATTTGTGAATGCAAATTGTTATCGGAGTTATCAACCACGCGAGTGTGACGATACTTTATTAGATTACAACCATATAGTTACAATTTGAGATAATTTTATACCTAAAATACACCATTTTAGTTAATCAAACTACCGGAAAATCTTGAATTGCGAGAGTCCTAAGAGCTCCACCAAAGAAGTGTGAAGCTGTGTTTTCATAAATTAGACACCTCGCTATTTATTTACAATTGTATTGTACTTACCTACTGATTAATGTAGAGCGGTGCCTTTTATCACAGGTATAATTTACTAAAAAAGGCATCAAACTGTTATTTAAAAATGGTAACAATTGTGGATGAATAAACATTTTTTATTTTATTACATTAAATACAGGATGGGCCCTGTAACAGGAGCAAAAAATGAAACGGTAGGTTATTTCCGAGTGGTTTTAAGTGAAAAAAAATTATATTTTTTTCTTTAAAATTTGTATATTTACGTGTATTTTTTACTCTTCTGAAATTCTATAAGTAACTTTTTATTTTAAAAACACTAAAAAAAACAATTAAATTAAAAAATCACAAAATTCTCTTTTTAAAACAATATTTAATGCTAAATCTATTATGAATATTACATGATGTTACCTCAAAATCTGCAATAACTGCTGTGCTATGATCTCGTGGTGCCAAGATACAGTACTTAGAGGTCATAACTTTAGATCAACATTTCTCCGAATAAAAAAAATGCTGCAGATGCTCTAAGCTCTGAGGAAGCGTCCTTTTGAATATTTGCTCCAGTTACAGGGCCCACGCCGTAAACGATCTACTTAAAGAAATCGGCGACAAACTCATAAAATTATGATATCCCACTTGGGCACAATTCTACTTTTAATGACCGATGTCCATTGTCCTTATTAGGATACCGTTTTTTCGTGTTTTTGTCAGTCGGGCCGGTATTCCGTCTGAGATATTTGACAGAATGGGCATGTCATCGGTTGCATGTCTTCGTGTTTCAAAATCAGAATGACAGAAACATCTAAATGAGGAACCTTTCTGTCAAATACTTATCGAAGATGGAATACGATCTCGTAGTTACCAACTGAAAGACAGATACATGAGAGTGGGGTTCTCCCCGTGACATGTCGGGGACACGATGTGAATTCCGCCCCCTTACATCAGAACAGCGCATGTACCTATACCAGTTACCTACACTACTACCTATTGTGTATTATGTACCTGCCACAAGGACCCGATCCTATAGTGCGTTTTTTGCATTAGAAAGAAGGATAAGGCCTCTCACAGACTGCAACTGGCGGCCGCGGCGGACAATAGAAAACTTGTCATTAGCTGTTAAAATTATTACTATTACGGTCCGCCACCGCAGGCCGCGCCTGTGTGATGCAGGCTTTAAGCACGAATTTATATTAGACCCTTTATCAACTGTCAAAGTATCTCAAACAGCCATTAAAAAAGACTTACATTATTGTTGTCGACCCTAAAATGATAGAAGTGTTTTCAATATTTATATCTAAATAATACTTACAACAATAGATTTATTTTGAAAGTATTCATTTTTGACTCTGTTATTTTAAATTTTGTTATTCAGTTCTAGAAAGGTTGCATAATAAAAAAACCTAAGGAAGAAGAGATTTTAAACGATCGGTTCTTTTTTTTCGCTGTCGACATTGTCAAAATGGTCAATCTTACGAGTATCACGTTCTTTTTCTTGTTTTCTTGGTAATCAACAAATTATTGAATTCAGATTACGAGATTATTATACGATATCTATTTGTTCATTAATATTAAGATTTTATTTTTCGCTGTGTGTGGTGGCGTGCGGACTGCGATTGCATGGTAATATAAGAAGATTAAGAAGTAATATGAGACGGATCAAGGAAAGTGTCTCATTCGCCGTCCTAAACCCAAAACGTAAGTGAGGTAACTGTTTATATTTTTCAAAAATAATTGACGAAGCCAAAAAGTCTGCAACTTTTTTCTGGTGCTAAGGAAGGTTATTCTTATCACCAAAAAAAAAATCAGGCACTTTTAAAATTTTCATCCATTCCCCATTAAGAGAAAGTACAGTCAGCCCATGAAAATGTTGAGCACTTTAGGACTTTGTCAAATTAAATCACGATAAGGGAGAGTGACGCGCGTGATGATTAGATGTCAACCATTTAAATTTAATTTAATTTAATTTAATTTATTTCAAGTAACTTAAGACTCATATATTTATGGTTAATGTGTACTTATAGCTATGTTAATATCTATATTACTTAATTGCTAAACATTTTATTATTATTTTTACCTATTTTTAATGTCATGTTTCTAGAAGCACCTAAGTAGGTCAGACATAGTAAGTACTTCTAGAAACATGCATGTCATCGCAATGCCTCAAATATGGGCAGTTAAACCCCCCAGCCAACAAACGCAGGATGGGGTTGGGGCTGGCCCGCACCCGACGCACCAGAGATGTGCATCGCTTGCGCATAGTCGTATAAAAGCAATATATGCGCGCTTCAGCAAACATCCCTGATGCGCTACAGAAGCGGGGCAGCCCCACCATCACCCGGAACGCATTGTTATACTGGACCCGAAGGGCCCCATAGGCCCGCTGCGTGTAGTTTGCCCATAAGCTGCACGTGTACAGGGAAGTGCAATATGCTCTAAAAAGAGTTATTTTCACTTCCCTAGTACAGCGCGCAAATTTACGTGCAATCATGTTTGCCCTCACCGACAGGGCCCTCCGTTCGCGTTCGATATCCATGTTGTCTTTTAGGTCTGAAGTGACAACATGGCCTAAATATTTAAAAGTCCCCACCCTTTCCAGTGGACTACCATTCAAATTGATGGGGGGTACCCTGTGTATGCGGTAACCAGTAGGTTCAAACACCATGTATTTCGTTTTACCTACATTGTATCTCAGCCCCTGTTGGATAGCGTATGCCTCACAAATACCTAAAAGTTTTCGCAAACCACAAGCCGATGCGCTCAACAAAACCATATCGTCTGCGTAATTTAGAACCCATTGTTATGACATTCATGCAAAGAGTGTAGACTTGTCATTTCATATCTCTGTCTCTGTTCTGAGATTTTGACAGACTGCAGTTAACTAAATTAGGAATAGATATTTCACGACACAATGTCAAACTTACAAGGCACAAATGAGAAGATTAATTTCGAATAACAAAGTATGAGTCCTCGTGGCGTTGTCAGTAATTGCTTGCTTTCTAATATTGAGGTCTCAGGTTCTAATCTCATACGACGACGGTCTTTTTGTGTTTTTATTGAAGTTTAGTAATTAGTAATTGGTATGTTTGGTGTTAGAAAAAGGTGAAAAACATATTTATGCAATACTAAATGTTCGTGAATTATTTTACGAAATCAGATTATCAGTTTCGGAGATTAAATATATGTAGAAGAATACAAACTTACAAACTTTACCTACTGCTTTATATGAAAATCCACCTAAGTCCAATTTTATGACCGTAGATTAAACCTTAATCTGAGCTCGATTATTCATTAAAAATCTAAATAAATTATAGTGAGGACTAATCTTAAGACTAAATTAGTTTTCTTGCGTGGTTGCCATCATATCATCTAAATCATCGTCGTTCGTGATCTGATGAAATAAAACCGAGATTTATCCAGGAATTGTCTTTATTACAAAGTAAAATATAAAAATTAGCGTTACGTATTGAAGAATCTGTAGTGCAAACCAGTGATAGCAAATCATTTCTTATCACTCGGGGACGAGTCCTTAGATCACCATGCTGACCATGTTTGTTGTAGGAAAATCGGTTTTCTTCATTCATATTCCACAGAAGACTTGTCCGCCAACGATTATTAGACTATTACGTTGGCTACGAATTATTCCTTCGACATCATATCTTCTTACTCATTCACAGTTCTTTAGTCACGGTATTACGCTGGGAATAATGAATCGTCAGTATACTGTTCGAATACAATAACATGGATACCGTTGTAAACTAAGACAACATACAAGAAACAACCGGGAACACTCAGAATAATATCATTAAGTTTGAAAATACAGTTGCCCTCTTGATACTTACTGAGTCGCAATTTCAATACTCCATTACAGATATTATGACAGGCATCTTAATGTTTAAATACTAACATTTCTTTCAATTTCTTTGATAAATTTAGCTCTTGACAGACTCATCATTTTGGTAATTTAATGTCACCGATAACATTTATCAGTGGCATTAGTAGAAGTTTTAATACTTAGGGAGTTGGAGGAGGTTTCAAATGTAGGTATATGACATTTCAGTGTCAACGAAGTTGCTTGCAATTTGATGTGATAAGGTTCTAAGTATGCTCATCATTTTCATGGGCCGACTGTACCTACCTAAAACTTACCTTATCACAACTATTCCACGTTGGTCGCATGAAGACAAATATATATGCGAAAAATCTGTTCTTTGTTGAATTTGTGAGTAAATATAACTGATTGTATTTTCGTAACTTACAATAATCACTTTATTTTATCGGGGCACAGCAATACCTATTTGATTTTTATCATTATCTACCAAATCTTAACGGTCGCACTAATGGTGTAGTAGTTTTTAAAGTACGAAGCTCCATTCCTGTTTTACATGATTTCTAAAGGCCTGCACACACCGGTCGCGGGCGCGACCGGTGTGTGCAGGCCTAAAAGTTAGTTGCAGGATAATTTGGGATTTAGTACGTAGTTGTACTTGAGGTATACGATTATACGTATAAGTAGGTATGGTTCGTTATATTTTCGCATGGAACAAATGGACTTCAAGGAGGGAAGCCACATTTGGTATACAGATGGATCAAAAAAAGGTGATGATGTTGGATACGGTGAGAGGCCAAAACTCAAAGCTAGCGTCATCATGGGGAAAGAGATCTTTCAGGCTGACCTCATCGCAATAAATAAATGCGTGGAGATCAATCTTGAAAGAAACCTAAGCAACCAACACATCTATATCAACTCGGACAGCCAAGCTGCTCTGCTGGCACTAGAATCCCTAGAGTCCTACTCTAAGCTAGTCCAGAATTGTAAAAATAATCTAAACACCCTGGCTAATTCCAATAAAGTCATACTTAGATGGGTACCAGGACATTCCGACATGGAAATGAAAAAGCAGATGAACTTGCAAGGCAGGGCGCAGACACAACCCTAGTCGGCCCAGAACCGTTCTGTTTTATCATAAAAATCCTGGTAGCGTTAGCGGATAGATGGGACTCCCCCGTTCTACAGAGATGGGCTAGGCTCCATACCTGAATACATAATTATACCTACTTTAATTTTTCAGTAACAACTAACACTAGAATGTAAGTGTGTAATTATTTATAATATTGGGTGAAAATTATGGACTAGTGGCTGGGCTATTGGGTGAAACATCGGACGCCTGCCTAATAAACTGTCTCATTTTTTATCTCTGGCAGATGGTGACTCGCCTGGACTTTAAACATATATTAACCAACTCGCCACTTAGGTGTCCACATTTACCATCGAGCAACAGCTCTTGCGACTCCACTCTGGACAGCCAGTTAAGGCAAGCCAGCCAGTGGGGGGCCTGTCCAACCATCCACCCGATCGGCTCAGCCTGGCCACAGGACACCCCCAGGAGCACTCAGGTACGTAGGGTCGCTACTCCCTAACAGCCCGCCACAAGATGCCTTACGTTGACTGATTGCACCAGAAATCTGGTGCATGGGCGATGGGGCCGTCACTAATTATTAATTATTATCGATATAAACTAGTATGAAAAGCTGTTTGTTTCTTTATAATAAATAAATAATTAACATAATAATAAATTATTATATTACGTATTTGTAATGTCGACTGTACTAATTAGATAGGATTAAAATAAGATAGGTACAGTTGCCATTACATACATCGGAGCAAACAAGCACGTCACAAACATCGGAACACACCTCTATTTTCAAGGCATTAGGGTGCATGTGCCGATATTTTTGAACACCTATAGTGTACCTATGTATGTGATGGCGACTGTATACATACTGCTGATCATAAAGCTGCCGCAAAGTGGCATTACGAATTAACAGTTGTCGTAAGGGATCATAGTCACCAACTCACCAGGTGTGTTAATGGTTTGTTTTATTTTTATTTTATAGTATTATAATTCTCCGCATATTATATACATAAGTACACGTATACCTCCTGCCTGCGAGACTGTCGAGATCCGAGAATGTAACTTGACAAAACTACTTTAAGCCTTATATGGAATCAGAAAGAGTCTTGTTTGCATCGTTGGTTTATAAGTTACTAGCATTTCACTATCGATAATTCTATCTCTGTCTGATGTTGGAGGCGTGATTCGCCATTTTGAGTGGAATGACGCAGCGTAACTGTGAAATGTATACCTGTCCTATTCATGCTTGTAGGCAACCTTTGACCTAAAGAATCGATTTAAGTGAATGCGGCCGGCGCCGTTTGTGAGTCGATTAATTAGCCAAAGTAGCGAGACTGAATAGCTAATCGCGATACTGCCATTCAGATTGCGTTATGTCCGATGATTTTCACGATTTCCCCGATTTATGACACTATTCGTTTAGAGGCTAGTTTGTTTTAACCGTCTCGACCATTTACTGCGTTACGCAGTAAATTATACCAGAAACTTGAACAAATGGCATACCTAATGGCAAAATGCATTATTATCATTTGTGTACTTTACTGCTATATTTAAAATTTTACTAGGTACTTGTTACATACTTTTTGGTACTTACTCTACCAGTAGAATAAACATAATATTTTTACTCTACTATTATTAGGGCATACTGGAATAACATGAAACTTTGTATAGGTACATACACAATGGGATCCGCCATAACTAGGTGTAAAACTAGTTTCTGTTGCTAGAAATTATAATAAAAAAAATAGAACATAATATTTTTTTCATACTAAACTTTTTCTGTCAATTTTTTTCATGTTATTCCAGCTCGCCATTTTAAAATGATAACCAAAGTACGTTTATATGGGAAACCGAATTGTGTCGAACTTTCCGGGGACTCTCTTTTGTTTATAAAACACGAGTGCCGTAATGTTATAAAACACGCGTGTTTAATACTTACCCAGGATTATGAGCCTAAAGGCGAAATATTAAGATGCACGTTACGAGCAAATATGTGAAATAGTTATTTACGATACAAGTGCGGAAAATAGGAAACTCGCAACGAGTGGTGATAACTCTCCCTTCGGTCGTGGTTTAATTAAATCGACACGAGTTGCGAATTACGTATTCTCACGTGTATCGTACAACGTTTTACAGTACATATGGCTCTTTAAAGTTTCGACATATGCACGGAAAGTGCTCTTTTCCGCACACAAATTTGCCGAAAAGTGTGTACTGTAATAGTACATTACTTACCTAGGGCGGTTAAACAAAGAATGTCTCAGATCGCAGGTATTTGACGCCCGAGCCGAAGGCAAGGGCGATAAATATGCGCTCTGAGGCTTTCTTTATTACCGCCCGTGGTGAGTACAAAATTTTACGTCTCTATCTGGCCAGGAAGTGGGGTTTTCCGCACGCATTCCTACTTTATGGCCAGGTATGACGTAAAAAATATTTTGTTGTAGCGTTTCAGAGCATTTCAACATCAACAACATGAACTACAGAATTTTTTTTAACATTAATTTACATATTTCTCAACTCGGGGGTGGGCTGGGCGCCGTTTCCATAATTATGTAGGTTCTGTGGGTTTTGGACCACTGGGTACGGCATCAGTACCTAAGCGGTTAGCTTTCGTGGCAACTGTCAGTCAAGTATGTACCTACAGATTATTTACAGTCGCATAATTTTTTATGAGTACGTCCTGGGTACTGAAGCGTACCGCACGCGTCCGCGGTATATATCACTGCTGCTGCGCAAATGTAATACTGACAGTATACCAAAAGTAAGGAAACCTGTATGGCATCAGTATGCTTTCGGTGAGTATAAAATACCCCATACCGGTACCGCCCCGCCTAATGCGGAAACGGCCTTACTTCCGTAGTTTTTAACCGATGTTGAAATGCTCTCTGTGTAGAAGCCTAAAAGTTTTTAACTCTTGCTGTAGTAACCATTTATTTGGAATTTCTAGTATGTATTTCCTAAAATTAGGTCAATATTTTTTTTCAAAGCCTAGCGAGGCCAGCCTTTAGAGATTGTCTCCCGGCAGTTTGGGGGTCTTAGAAGACATGCCTAACTAAAAGATGGCGCTGGTTTCCAAAGTGTTAAGTGTCTGTTCGACGGTAACTCACAAGTACTCACAACGTCACAACATACAGTACCCACTAATGCCTAGAACTATGAAAGGCTAACAACTATTAGAATTATATTATTGTCTTAATAATACCTATTTGTTTATCTACTTATAACGACAGGCCAATCATTGTGTATCACGGGAACTTAGCGATTGCTTGGAGCCTCTAAATATTCTTATTTTACAGTGGTCATGGGGGATCTATTTAATAAAAATCGGTTTATCCTGGCTGCGAAAATGTTAAAAAGTCTAAGTTGAATTGACGAATATTCAAAATCGATGGAGATTTGTCATCGGAAGGCTATTTAGGTACTATATAATATACTTAGGAAAACATGATACACGCCAGTAAGTATACGACTACGTATTAGTTACTTATCATATCAGTCACTTCGTAACTCCAAGGCTTTGAAACGATCTCAATTCGATTTAAATCGAAATAATGACTGTCGTATAAGTAGAACATGGATTTCATTTTACGACCCATAACACGCCTGCGGGAATTTAACCTCAACCGTTCTTGAATGGGCAGACTTGTGCCACAGAATTAAAACCGGCAATACTAACCGTAGTTTCTAACTATGTCAAATTTTCCGTAAAACTAACCAATATTTTTAAGTGCAACAATAAATGCAAGGTAACTCGTATTAGGTTCTCAATGACAGCACAAAGGTTTACATTCTGCTGTAATATTTATAAATAGTTCTTTGTATATTCTGGATAACCTAACAAGAAGAAAATGTTACCCATTGTCGATTCGACGAACATTGACTATTATCTTTCCGATGACAAATGAGCTCAAAACTCTGTGCACATAGCATTGAGCAACTCCGAAGTCTGATCATAAGGTACTTTGGTCTTACACGTCGTACATTACCGTGGCCACAAGCCTTTTAAACTCATTAAACGGCAGTCACTCCGCAGTGTATGTCGACTTTCGATCCACTCCATCAAGCTTATTCGTCGATGTATAGGGGTAAGCCGATTTAGATCGGAACAGATAGAAGGCGCGTGATGCTAATTCTAAATTTAAATTTGTGTTCGTTGAGGTACCTACACTGCACACAATCAGAATTCCATAAGAATGGAATCTCTACGCTGACAATGTGCATTGTCATGTGACAGGTGACGTATGAGCGGTTATCAAAACATCAAGCTGTCGGGCGGATTAGTCGAGGTCTATTTATGAAACTACAGATGGTCTAGTCGCATAGTGACCTATTTGATGAACGCAAAATGCCCTAGGCGCAATAAGGCCTAGACGCAAAATTCCCTGGACGCGAAATGTCCTAGACGCAAATTGCCTCCGACGCAAAATCAAGTATATTTAACAGACTAAAGTTTACTAGTTCAAAGTAGTTTCAGAGGGACTCTAAGGCAGGTCAGTGTAGGTACCAATAAAGAAATAATAAATCTCAGAATTACAAAAAAACAATCAGCCAGTATGAAACTAAGCTTTGTTCTGTCACGCACGAATTATCTCAGCATCCCGTGAACGGAAAAATATAAAACATTTTTAATTGCTACATTATTATTCTACCTGTCACATAGCATAGTTTTTATCCGACTGCGACAGTTAATTATTTTGCCGAAATATTTGACCTCATCAAATTTTTGATTTATTATTCTTAAAGTGTATCGCCGCCACATCTGTCAGAAAATAGAGAAGAAACGTCAAAATGGCGGAATTGCCTTTCATCTATTAATAATTATATTTTCGTCCCGTTTGCAGTCGAGACGCTAGGCCCTTGGGGACCAGAGGCTCACCAATTGTTTAGCCTAAAAAAAAAAAGCTCATTCGTATCTCCTGTGATCCCAGAGCTGGCGCGTTTCTCGGCCAAAGAATTAGCATTGCTGTGCAGCGTGGAAACGCCGCCAGCATCTTGGGGTATTTTCCACCAATGCGCGACCTTGGGGACGCGGGTGTCTAGCATCTACTTTTATTTTTATGGTTTTTTTTTTTTTTTTTTAGTTTTTTTGATTTACTTATTTTTGTGTATAGATTAAGTTAGTTTTAGTCATTTTAGTTCAAAGTTTCATGTACATATTTGTCTGATATTAAATAATTTTAATAATTTAAATCCCGTCTACGAAAGACCTTCACGAGACACATGCCAAAAGGTAAAGCATAAAAAAAAACGATTCTGATATGAGAATAACAAATTCGAACAATACCAGTAACACGAATTTGTTTTTTTTAATGTCACGCGCTCTTTGCGCATTCAGCCAAAGTAGCTGCGGCGCTACTACGAAAATTAAACTCGAAGTTCGTATATCAGCATCCCTGTCACTCGAGTTAAGTTAGTGCGATAGCGATAGAGATACCCAAGACAAATATTTTCGAATTTCAAAGTTCGTGGTTTAGCTCAGGAACACGATTAAAAGAAAATACGGGTAGATCGAAAATAGGGGTGTAGACACTAGATAAAATAATCAATAATGTATGTGTGTGTATTTTCTCGAAAAAGAATTTAAAATGTAGTCAAACGAAGAAGAAAACAACGCAAGAGGTTATATAATCACTAAGTTATAAGTGTCCAAAGTTTTAAAAGCTATGTTCTGTCCCTTTTCCGCAAAACGCACCTTCACCTTCATATGAAACGATTGTCTTTTACTATGACGCTCGAGTATCGTGACGTCGCTGTCCCCATCGTTTTCTCACTCTAACAAGCGACATTCGAATGTCACTGTACTTTGACAGCTCCCGCAGCTCAGAAAAAAAATTCTGTTGGATTAGTTTGGACCTTTGAGTCAAGTTTGGTGTCGTTATCAGATAGCTAGATGATGCCCGATTCATTCCCCATACTAGTTTTTTAGGGTTCCGAAGCAAAATATGACGCAATATAAAATAATAGACTTTTAGTAATGACACAACGCAAAAAACCCATATAGTTTTACATTTTAGTAATAAAGTTGGTTCATAAAAAATACTGTCCGAAAGCCCATTTAATGCAAATTCCAAAAACATTAACATTAAATGTACGTTAAACTAGATTCAATGTTAAAATAAATATTGCACGTACTTACTTGATTTCAGATCATGCCCCTCTTTGACGATAAATGAGTACGTATAGACGAAAAGCATTTGTTTACAAAATCGGCCAAGTGCGAGTCTGACTCGCACATGAAGGGTTCCGTTAAATAAATTGCTTTTTACGATTTATGACGTATTAAAAAAAACTACTTACTAGATCTCGTTCAAACCAATTTTCGTTGGAAGTTTGCATGGTAATGTACATCATATATTTTATTTAGTTTTATCATTCTCTTATTTCGAAGTTACAGGGGGGGGGACAAATTTTACCACTTTGGAAGTGTCTCTCGCGCAAACTATTCAGTTTAGAAAGAAATGATGTTAGAAACCTCAATATCATTTTTAAAGACCTATCCATAGATACCCCACACGTACACTGAAAAAAATGTTAGGTTGGATTTACCAGATTCCGTGTAAATGTTACCAAAGTTAGCGGTTGATTTCGGTCCTATCACGAATTTTGGTTGATTTTATCAAACTAAATAAGTTGGTGTTGTACCAAATTTATTTGGTAGATTACACCTATATTTTGTAGTAAATAGTAAAATTGTTTACCAAAGTACTTTAGTAACATTTCTCATCAAAGTACTTTAGTATTTTTTTTACCAAAGTACTTTAGTAACGTTTCTCACCAAAGAACTTTAGTACATTTTTAAACAAAGTACTTTAGTAACCTTCTTATCAAAGTAGTTAAGTATATTTTTTTTCAATGTAGTTTGGTGTAATCTACCAAACGGATATTTTTCATTTTACCAAACATACTCGTCTTTTTTTACCAAATACCTTTGGCATGTTCTACTGTTACTATTTTTTGGTACAAATTACCGAAGTTAGTCAGTAGAAAATGCAAAAGTAATTTGGTAAAATCTACAACACAATTTGGTAGATATAGCACTTTCTATTGGTACAATGTATTAAATCATTTTGATTGAAAGAGCTGAACTTAACTTGTAAGTATAATGTAATTTATTTGGTGAACTCTAACAAACAAAGTTAAGTAGTATTTACTAATCACGTTCGGTGTATTTTGTCAGCTTTAGTTTGGTAATATTTACCAGATTTATATTTTAGTTACTACTAAAGGTGTTTGATATATCTACCAGATATGTAACGCAGTTTTCATCAAAGTTAGTCTAGTATCATCTATCAGATTGGATCGTGCTTTATATCAAAGATAATATTGTATTATCTACTATAAGTGGATCGCAGATTTTATCAAATATAATTAAGTATTATCGATCATGTGTTTCGTATTTTATCCTAAAATTGGTTTGGTAATATCTAACAGATTTGTACTGTAGTTTTTACCAAATGTTTACTAGTAATATCTACCAAGATTTTATCAGTGCTTGTTCTGCTAATTGTACCGGTCTTATTTTAGTAAAAAGTACCAAATAAGTAGTGTACAGTTTAATGGTGTTAGTTTGGTTAATTTATCAAACTAACATTAGTAAAATGTACACATCTGTTTAGGTAGATATCACCAAACACATTTTTGATTTCCAGAGTATAAATAGGGTGTGGTATCATTGAAAATTAGAAACTTGCAATATTGCTGACATGGTATGAGAGTAAAATTATAGCAGTTTAGATTTTCAAACTACGTAGTTTTCTATGTAGATTGAAGATTATTCGTAGCCACACCCTAAAAATATTGTAGATGAAAAAAGCTAAAGACAAACACTTCAAAAATATGCAGGCTTATTGGTAACCAACGTATTTCTTTTTAGGGAGATATAGTAAAGCTCATTTGCAATTAAAAAGGTCATGAAGGCTATCCGAAAATCAGCAGTTCCTAGAGAGTGAACATTTACAAATTGCCTTTTTTTAAATAGATATCACTGTTAAAAGGAATAACGTCGATTTACCAGTAACCTTATTTAATATTATAAGGGCTATATACGGTGGTTTAAAGAAAAATTGTCCGAATTTTGGTACATGTAATAAAATTTATTTTGCGAATCGATACAATAAACTGTAGATCACTTATTTTAAAATTATGTCAGTGACTCAGTAGGGTACAAAACCTTTCTTATAATAAAAGTCAAAAGGCTGCCAGGTTGCGGCCCACATTCTTTCTCTGCGGCTGACCGTACGTGAATCAAATTCCTTGGCTGTACATATCTTAATTTTAAGTTTACGAGATAGATACCAGAGGTTCACGGTATACGTAGTAAGTGTGAATCTTATAGGCTGAGTTACAAGTCATGATAAAATTTGCTGAGTAGTCGTATAGACTGGGCTCTCAGTGGAGTATCGTTTGCAAAAATAGCGCACCGTATTCTGACGTCTTTGTGTAGATTCCAGAATCAACAGAATTCGCTGCTCCAATATTATAAGGTTCCATGTTGCAATTTTATCAACTTGAAATTTGAAGTTTATAATATTGGGGCAGCGAGATGTTGCCAACCATATTCTGCATCAAGGCAGTGAAAAGTTTTGAAGCATACGTCCAGCGCTTTCAGGAACGAGTCGATATTATAAAGGATGTCGTCATAAGCAACATAAAAGTTCTTTAGGGCATCGATGGTCAGTCCGACAGCAATGATGATGGGTTGGCACCGCAGTCCCTTAGCCATTTGGGCTTTTATCCAATAGTCCAGCTGGGTGAGGACTTCGCTTTCGTTCTGGAAATTAAAATATATTGTTTACTTTTAACCGTATCCATACTAATCCTACTAATATTATAAATGCGAAAGTTTGGATGTATGGATGAATGTACGTTTCAATTAATCTCAAAAACTACTGGACGATTTTTTAAGAAACTTTCCAGTTATGTACCTTACGAGTATATATGAGAATATGACAGGCTATCATTTATTTCAAATTTCGTACCTTTTAGTATAAAAAATGCGAAAGTGTGTCTGTCTGTATATCTGTATGTCTGTTACCTCTTCACGCTTAACCCGCTGAGCTGAAGGAAATGAAATTTAGTAGGTATCGAGATAATTGGAGTCCCGAGGAAGGAGATAGAAAGAAAGAAAGAAACATTTATTCGAGACAAACAACACACAGCGTTTGTCACGAAACGGTTCTATCTCAGCATAATGCTTCCGATAGAACTGATAGCTCCATACAATTGTTTACCACCTACTTCACCGACTTAAACTATTCGATGTCCTTCCCCGGGACTCAAACTATCTAAATACCAAATTTCATCTAAATCGGTTCAGCGGTTTAAGCGTTAAGAGGCAACAAACATACTGACACACTTTCGCATTTAAATGTAGTATGGGTAATAAATGTAAAACAGACAGGAATACTTACATGAATAATGTTTTGGAGTTTGTTCAACCCCCGCTTGAATAATAGTATTTCCTTTAAACTGGGAATCAGCTCCTTCAGTTCATTTCTTGAATGGAGTCGAGCAAATTTAACGAAATCTGATTTTCTAAAAAATAAGACATATATGTCATTAAACTCATTATTTAATGTTCAGTTAGTTACATACAGACAAAATACAAACGCAACGATGGCCAACCAAACCGATTTGGTAATATTTACTGGAATTCGTTTTGTAAATTAATCAAAGTAATTAGGTAGGTAATACGTAACCAATATTTCTAGGTCAATATCTAATCCTGAGTTAAGCTTCCTATTCATATTAAACTATAATCACAAAATTATTATATTTAATCATTAATAATAAGGAGGTATGGGTGGAGAATCCATATACGGTGTCAACTATAGGTTACCCTGTGTTTCAGACAAAAAAGAACTAACAATGGAATAAGTACGTTATTCACATACAATATCATTCTTATTCACAATTAATTAGTAAGGTATCAGTGTTGCCAATTTAGCACTTTTAGTGTAATATCGTTCTAATGCTTACCTTCAAAACTTGTTATGGTAGATTGAGATAATCCCCATTCCTTCAAATATTCAGTCACCCCCACACTTAAGTCATCGTCGAGATCACTACCCATAGTTGGTTACACTTTGCAAACTAAATCCACCACGCACCAGCCGAAATGAAATGGCGCACCAAGAAAATTTCATTAAAAAGCAAACAAAACAAAGTGACTATATACAATGAACTACCTCAACGCAATGAAGCCTGCCGCGCCGCGCGCGCATCGCAAGATGCTGTAGCCGGGGGAAGGGGCGCACCTCCGCAGGGCAGTCGGGGAGGGGAATAGTCACATCTCACTATTATGTTTATAAATTGAGTAGGATGGAACTATGCATGCAGCGGTATTGTTTTGTAAAATGTACCAGACTTTTACCTAGTTAAAATTACCAAACTCTTTGGTAATTTTAACAAGGTATAGGTCTGGTAGTGACTGCAGCGCTTTCTCAAAAGGTACGAGTAGATAGTTACCTATGTACCTACTAAACGCCAAATGTTTCGTGTTAATGTTGTTGGAAAAAATAGACTAGGTAAGTACTTAATACTATTTTGTGTGGCGTAAAAGGTTGCAAAATAACAAAGCAATAGAATCTCATTCCTACGACCAACAAGTAAAGACAAAATGATTTATTACTTATAACTAGCGACGCGCCCCGGCTTCGCACGGATTTATACGTATAATACATGCATGAATTATACATATAAACCTTGCTCTTGAATCAGTATCTATTGAAAAAAACGTAAGCGACTTTGTTGTATACTATGTAATGATTAGGTATTTAGGTAATTTACCAATTGTATATTTTAAGACGTCAATTAATCAATGATAAAGTTAAAGGTACATCCAGCACCAAAAGTAGCTACGCGGGTCAAAGTGCTCAAAATGACGTACACATGGCTCTAATGTCAAGAGGATACGGACTTTCTAGATAATTTCGAGCGTGTTATTTTGTGTTGCTACTTCTGCTGCTGACTGTACCTACATGGGTACACCATGTAGTATCTACTTACTAGTTTTGTCAGCGGCTTGGCCCGCGTGACAAACGTAAGTATTTTGCTTATTTATGAAGACGTTCAAACAAACACCAAGGAAGGACCAACCAATTAACACACTTTCACATTCACACAATAAGGAAGGATATTACTTACTCGTATTAAGGAAAAGCCACGAAAACATTAACGTCGTTAAAGCCTAATTACTACATAAAAAATCATTAAGTAAGTACCTACGCAACTTTACTTTTTTTGTCTGGGAATAAGTATAGCAATCTGTGGTATGGCTCTGCAAATTATTAATTTGGGTATAGTCTAGCTAGGTAGGTACCTACATACAACGTGAAAAGCGGCCTAGATTATTATTTAATTTTATTTAATACACAGAGTATATAAACATAATAACTAACATGGTCTCGCAAAACTGTCGGAACAGTTTGTCTGTGCGATTATAAACATCATAATAAGTACAGAGTTAATAATTAATTAATTACTAATTTGTAAATAGGTTTAGGTTAAATACATGTTACATACAATTTCATACAGTTACCTATGCCTTATGGGTTATGATACTTAAGTAATGTCGTTTTAATAATGATTGAAGCAAAACTAAGTCGTACGTAATTCTAATAATTGTGCTTACTACATTAACTATTAACTATTATATATATTTACGTATTTACACAATATACCTAATAGGTACCTACTTATCTCATTTAGCTTAGTGTAGTCTGAGGAGCTACCGCGAAACCAAAACAAACTAAGTTCGTTTATCTCTCTCTTTGTTGCTCTAACTAGCAAGTGCATTAGTTATTATTATTATTTATTCAGAAAACCAACAGCGATACAAAGTACGTAACTTATACTATAATACACAGTAGTATGGCCAATTACAGGTTTACCTAGATAACTTGATATGTAAACAATTGAACGGACTATCACAACATTTGTGAAATAGAGATGATTTTTTTTAAATTAAGTTTGAGTAAATGTTTTTTTTTGTTTTGAAGATGAAAGCATAACCAAGCATGTCAATCTATATAGGTTACCGCAAATGAGAATATATTGCTATAGTTTATCCTAATGACAATACTATTGTATAAATCCCATATTTAGAGTGAATCAAATAGATTTAGTAACTTAAGTATAATACTACAACATTTTTAAACATGATAAGAGGTGAGTTACCTATTTCTAATACTATTTATGCTGCTTATTCTTAACACTATTAATTACTTGCATTTTAAAAGATGCCTTTGAATATCTAAAGATATCAACGCTACTGAAATCCGCATTATATTTGTGTTAAGTATATTGTTCCGTGATATTTATTTTGTAAAACCTTGTTAAACTGGAATAATAAACCTTGTAACAATGTTACTAGAACTTAAACTGAAACATATACCTACAACCATGGGCTTTGCCTTCTTCGTACTCATCGCGGTAATTAAAAATGATACGACTTTTCTTAATAAGTAACTATGTCGCCTGAAAGTACGGGGTAGTTGGCGGGGTTGGTAGTTCTGATTTTTGCAGACTTGTTTATGAAGTTGGCGCAATGAATAATACAAGTTTGTGATCTCGAGCGTCGAACGTCACTTTACCAAAAATCGAAAATACCGCGTAATCCCTAAATGACTCGTTTTTAGGGTTCCGTACTCTAAGAGTAAAACGGGGCCCTATTACTAGAGTCTGTCTAATGAAAGTTGAGACTGCGATTTATTATAAACTTTTTAAATGGCAACTACAATTCAAATGTCAATTACGTCAAATGTCACTTTACTGTCGTGTCACTAGTGTCATTTGGAAAAAATATTGCGTTTTTCTTTAACGTTTTTGGTGTTAATTATGAACAAAAGTATTAAAAGTAATACGCGTCAGTTACTTTTTACCATGATTGGTAAATACAAAGAAAAACGAGACGAGCGGGAAGAGATTTTCGATAAGAAAGCAGCGTACTTACGTACGATATCGGATTTCGTAGGTTAGTATCCCATGATAAGTTTTGATACTTTATTTGCAACATATCTAAGAAAGCAACTGTTTCCTAAATACTTACGTATTGTCATTGTTTTTCTTTCAGCGGGTAATATGGAGCTTGTCGAAGGTGTGGAGGAAATTCAGAATGCCGTTCAGAGCTTGAAAGACCTGGAGCAAGATTCGTGTATAAGGAATCAAAATCAATACCTTGAAGAATTGTCGTCTCTTACCGGTAATTATTTCCATGAACAATCTTGGACAATTCGACTTAATCTTAATCTAAGCAAAGTGTTTACTGTGAATATTAAACAAAGTTATACCTACACAAGTTAATTACATAGAGAACATTTAACACTTACGAACAAATGTGTGTGCTCATCGCATAAATAAATGCCCTTATGGGAATTCAAACCTGGTACTTTCAGGTTTTTATAATGAGTGGCACAACCTGCTAGTCTAAAAAAGTCATCTATGTAACCACATACTTTCATTTTGTTTGTTGCAGAAGTTAGTGTCTCTACCCTCAAGAGAATAAAATATGAAGGTGGAATCAATAATAATGTTTGGAATACCCCAGGCAAAAAGAGGCCCCATAAGCCTACGGTGTCAAATTTAGATAGCTTCGACATAAACGCTATTAAAAATAAAATTACTGAATTTTATACTGTCAAAAAGGAAGTACCAACACTGCGGAGCCTCCTGGTAGAGTTGCGGACTAGCATAAATTTCCTTGGCTGCATTGAAACACTAAGGCGGATTTTGAAAGCAAACGGGTATGAGTTTCAAAAAAACAAGAATGAACGATATGTTCTAATGGAACGCTACGACATTGCTGCATGGAGGCATAGATTTCTTCGGGAGATTGCAGAGAAACGTGCAGCAGGAAAACAAATTGTGTATTTGGATGAAACCTATGTCCACAAAAACTACAAACCTAAAAAATCCTGGCGAGGGCCGGGAACAAGTGGTGCAGTTGAAAGCATTTCGTCTGGAAAAAGACACATTGTTGTGCACGCTGGGCATGAAAATGGTTTTGTCCCAAATGCTCTTCTAGTTTTCAGCACAAAATCTAAACTGGCTGATTACCACCATGACATGAACGCCGGCAACTTCAATAAATGGTTAGAAGAAAAACTCATACCAAATTTAGACAAACCTAGTGTGGTTATTATGGATAATGCCAGTTACCACAGTGTTGTAAAGAATAAAGCCCCAACAACTCAAACAAATAAGCCCAAAATCAAAGAGTGGCTTACAGCTAATAATATTCACTATGAAGAATATCACAAGAAAGATGAATTGTTAGTACTTGTTGACAAATACAAGCCAGAGCCAGTGTATGAAGCCAATCACATACTTCAGCAACATGGCCATGAAGTTTTACGGCTGCCTCCATACCACTGCGATTTGAATCCTATCGAGCTAATATGGAGTCTAGCAAAAAGGAAAATTGCCAAGAAGAACATAGGGTTATCTGCACAAGACACAGAAAAACTGATCCATGAGTCTTTTGCAAGCATAACAGCAGATGATTGGAATAAAATGATCAATCACGTCATTAACGTTGAAAACCAATATAAAGACAGGGACAACATCAAAGAAGATCTAGATAAATTTATTATTAGTGTGGGAAGTAGCAGCTCGACCACTTCGGAGGATTCAATGGAAGTTGAGATTTTAGAGAGTGAATTTAATTATTCTTCTTAAATATACAATAAGACAGTGAATCCTATGTAATTTAAGAAATTATGTACACTTGTACCTAAGGTGTACACCTTTTGAACTTGATAATAAACTTATCTTGTAAAACGAAGTTAAAGTTTTATTTCATATAACCTGTACTTTTTCCGCTATAACCTCACAAAAATGTGCAAATGGAATTACATAAAGCGAGACCCATGAAGTTAGCCTCACTTTCTAAAAAAACACCTTTTCTTAGACACATTATAGATTATAAGCATCTAATTACTTAATTTGTAATCTGTCTAAAGGTCTTTTATTTTACTGTTAGATGGTTGCAACAACTTGAATGGGATCAAGTTTTTAGGTCATATACACTATACTGGGATTTGGGATATTATCTTACCAACAATTTGGGCAATTTTGAAACTAATCTGTATAGACGTGGCTACACTAAGTAGTAAGACAATTATAATTTTTGTTCAAGTATCATTATCGTTCTTTCGCACTATACTCGGTGTTGCAATACGTCGATTTTTTAAATTTGCCGCTACTTTCTAGTCTCTACTTTCATTAGACAGACTCTAAGACTCCGCTGTCCGTCTGTCTTTAATATTAATATTATTACTAATAATTGTTTTCGCTATAACAACAAATACTAAAAACAGAATAAAATAAATATGTTTACAGATAATGGTACGGAACCCTTCGTGCGCGAGTCCGACTTGCACTTGGCCAGTTTTTTGATAGAACCTAACCAAATTGTAAAGACGTGTTTGGTAAAATGTTCATTTTTTTTCGTTAATTTACACCAGGAATTTATATATAATAAGTTTAATTTTAGTTTTGTAAGTTCAACTGCGAAATCTTGTTATATTTATCATATTTACAATATAAAATTAACCAAACTGAATTGTAGAAGTTTGTTTGGTAAAATGTACAATATTCTTGTTAATTAACAGCTTGAACTCTGGTAGGGACTATATTTTGAGGTCAACCTTTTTAGTTTTGTAAGTTTAACCGCGAGGTCTTGTTATAGTTAACATACTTTTATGATAAAATCAACCAAACCAAATTGTAGAGATTTGTTTGGTAAAACTTACAATATTCTTTATTAATATACACCACGAACTCTGGTAGGGACTATATTTTGGCCTCAACCTTTTTTAGTTTTGTAAGTTCAACCGCGATGTCTTGTTATATTTATTATATTTTATTTATAAAATCTACCAAACCGACTTGTAGAGATTTGTTTGGTAATACTTACAATATTCTTTATTAATATACACCATGAACTCTGGTACGGACTATATTTTTGCCTCTACCTTTTTTAGTTTTGTAGGTTCAACCGCGATGTCTTGTTACATTTATCATATTTTTATTTATAAAATCTACCAAACCGATTTGTAGGGATTTGTTTGGTAAAATGTACAATATTCTTTGTTAATTAACACAATGAACTCTGGTAGTGGTTATATTTTGACCTCAACCTTTTTTAGTTTTGTAAGTTCAACCGCGACGTCTTGTTATATTTATCATATTTGATTTATAAAATCTACCAAACCGATTTGTAGCGATTTGTTTGGTAAAATGTACAATATTATTTGTTTATATACACCATGAACTCTGGTAAGGACTATATTTTGACGTCAACCTTTTTAGTTCTGTAAGTTCAACCGCGAGGCCTTGTTATATTTATTATATTTTTATGATATAATCAACCAAACCAAATTGTTGAGATTTGTTTTGTAAAATGTAAAATACTCTTTGTTGATTTACACCAGAAGTCTGGTAGCGACTTCAACCTTTTTAGTTTTGTAAGTCCAATAGCGAGGTTTTGTTATATTTATCTTAGTTTCCATGTAATTCAGCCAACCTTAGCTAATTTGGTAAATCCAACAAACCATTTTTTTCAGTGTATGGGTTTGATGGAAAAAAAAATGAGTTTCAGTTCTTAGTATGGGGAACCCCAAAATGTATTGTTTTTTTTCTATTTTTGTGTGAACATCTTAATGCGGTTTACAGTATACATCTAGATACCAAGTTTCAACAGTAAAGCTCTTATAGTTTCGAAAAAAAGTGGCTGTGACATACGGACGGACAGACAGACAGACATGACGAATCTATAAGGGTTCCGTTTTTTGCCATTTGGCTACGGAACCCTAAAAAAGGTCAGGCAAATCGAAAATTTGCCTCCAACAGAAGCTGCCCATACTACACCATACCTTAAGGGCAGTTTACAGGCAGTTTATATTCGGGGGCAGTGCCTAAAAAGACGCAAAATATTTCTTGCCCATCTGAATGTTGTTGGCAGAAAGAAGAAGAAGCTTGGGTGCCACTGTGGACCCAAAGTCCTGGCCAGGCTGCTCAAGCATGCCTAGAATTAATAAGATGTCGGTGCGTGAAATCTTGCAGTTCCAGGTGCAATTGTTACAAACGCCAGGTTGAATGTTGTTTTTTTTAATAAAAGTAACTTGGATTTATTGGGCTAAAATGATCTCTTTTATCAGAGAAATCTGATTTATTCATTACTAGCTTCTGCCCGCGACTTCGTATGCGTATAATTTATAGCTTAGGTACATGTTATTTTTATTTTAAAAAGCCATATGGATAATTTGTAAATAACAATGTATCATATTTTTTACACCACGTTGGTGGCAAACAACTTAAAATAATAAGTGGCCTATGGACGCTTGCAACTCCATAGTTTAAATGCGTGTATCGGTTCAAATTCTCTTTCAATCAAAACAGCCTCACAAACGTCGTCATATTCAATAATGTTTAATTTTAGTTATTTAATCTTTATTGCAAAAGCTGGACTTAATGCCACAAAGCATTATCTTTCAGTCAAACTTAAGTCAAAGTTATATTTGGTGGGAAGTATGATTTTACTATAGATATAGGTAAGTAAAATTACATACACGCATATCAAATTTTCTTAAAATTCGGTAATAACAAGTGGCATTGCGCCCCTATAGAACTTCAGTTGTGTATTTTCTGTAATAACCCAAGCATTTGCTTTCGGAAAGAGTCTGTGAGGTAAAGTAAACAGGAAGTACACGCATGTGGTACAACAAAGTATTGAATTGAAGTCGTTTTTTAGGGTTCCGTAGTCGATTAGGAACCCTTATAGTTTCGCTTTGTCTGTCCGTCCGTCCGCGGATAATCTCAGTAACCGTTAGCACTAGAAAGCTGAAATTTGGTACTAATACGTATATCAATCACAGTGTTTTTTTTTTCATTTCAACCCTAACGTGTGATATATTGTTGTATAGGTATTTAAAAATGAATAGGGGTTTGCAAAAATCATTTTTTGATAATGTTAATATTTTCGGAGATAATCGCTCCAGAAGTAAAAAAAAATGTCCCCCCCCTCTAACTTTAGAACCTTAAGTTTTAAAAATATGAAAAAAATCTCAAAAGTTGGACTTTATAAAAAACTTTCTAGGAAAAATATTTTAAACTTGATAGGTTGAATAGTTTTTGAAAATAATTACAAAATCATTTCACACACTTACGGAACGGACGAAAAACTACGGAACCCTACACTGAGCGTGGCCCGACACGCTCTTGGCTGGTTATTTTTTAGTTACAAATTATGATATAAATTAAGTCTGTCCGAATGTAGAGCAGCCAAGCAGTTTTATCTTTAGAAAATTTAGTAGCCGGGCTTAGTAACAATTTTAAGTCTCCCTCTTCAAAAGAGACTTATTTTCTTATCACATTTTTTCCCAACTTCCTTTTAACCCCTATAGGGAATAATTTGTTTAAACACCCTGAAATAAGTTTACTTGTCCTAACATGGGATAGAGACGATTCATGACTCAGTTTTGAAATCGCTGAAAATAGTTTCCTTGTATCTTTACATAGAGTCTATTTAGGAAGTGTTAAGGCTGAGAGTTGGAGTTGGAGGACCTATTACCTACATACAATACCTAAACAGACGGTATCCCAACTGCAAACGAAGTATAATATTCCAGATAAAGATAGCATCCAGGTAAATTTAAATATTATTCGTCCACGCCACGGGCATGCACTATCATTCCCGGGTGTCTTGCAAGCGGAACCTAAGGATCGAAGGTGAGGAGGTGAGCGGCCAGGTAAGCTAGGCCTAAGGCTGAGTTTCTCGTAGGGATGAAAAGGCCCAAGGCCCAAAGAATCCCTTCAGAGCGCGCTGGATATGCGGGCCCCCACGAACGCTCACTATCCCCGAATGTCTTGCAAGAGATACCTGAAGGTCGGAGTCCTGAAGGTGACCGGCGAGGCAAGTAGGTTGTGTTAGTCATCAGGCCAAGAGTTTGACTGATATTGGAGATGAGTTACAGTTAATATCCTCGTAAAAGAGTGTAAGCTATTGGAAGGAAAAAGCGAGAAGAATAATTGTAAATCAAATATTGCATTCGACGGCTTTGATTGGCCGAAGGCCCAATGCTTGACTTCAGAGCGTGCTCACGTGGACACTTACGATCCTGTGGTGTATGTCGTGCAAGCGAAACCTGAGGGCCAACGTCGGAAGATGAGCGGCGAGGCAAGCAAGGCCGGAGGCCGATTTTCTCGTAGGAATGAAAGGCCTAGAGCGTCCCTTCAGAGCGCGCTCACTATGCGACCCCCACGGACACTCACTATCCCCGGATGTCTTACAAGCGAAACCTGAGGACCGATGTCGAGGAAGTGAGCGGCCAGGCATGCGAGGCCGAAAGCTGAGTTTCTCGTAGGGATGAAAGGTCCAACCAAAGCGTCATGCGAGCCCCCACAGACACTTACTATCCCCGGATGTCTTGCAAGGGAGGGTTGAAGACCCGAAGGTGAGCGGGTGAGGCAAGCGAAGCTAAAGGCCGAGTTTTTCGTAGGACCGAAGGCAGAAGCGCCCCTTCAGAATAGACTCACTATGCGATCCCGAGGGCAAGCCTTGCCCACGTAGGCTCACTATCCCCGAACGTTATTTTAGCGAAACCTGAGGGACGAAGGTGAGCGGCGAGGGACGGGACCCCGAAGGCCGAGCTCCGCTCCATGTATTTATTTTTAGTTTCGCGCTTAATGAAACACCTATTCTAGTCTAGCTAGACAGACTTTTTAAAATCCTTTTCTTTTTTTTGTAAGAAAGTTGAGAATAATTATTTTACGTCATACCTGGCCATAAAGTAGGAATTACCGCACGCTATGCGTGCGGAAAACCCCACTTCCTGGCCAGATAGAGACGTAAAATGTTGTACTCACCACGGGCGGTAATAAAGAAAGCCTCAGAGCGCATATTTATCGCCCTTGCCTTCGGCTCGGGCGTCAAATACCTGCGATCTGAGACATTCTTTGTTTAACCGCCCTAGGTAAGTAATGTACTATTACAGGATTTCTTACTTTAGAATAGAATACAAAAACTCTTTATTGCACACTTCTTTATGTTTTTTTTTCGAATATTCTTTACGTTACTAAATTTCCTTAGGCATTGAATCTTCTATTCACTAAGCTTCACTGTGTTTTTGAAAATGTCACACAAAAAAATATTAAACTACAATAAGTGCATGCCGGTCTCCGGGTTTTAACTCGGGGACACCGACTCCGTAAGCTATAGGCCAAGCCACAGGACTACGTAGGTATCAGTTGTAAGAAACACGATGAATTTTCGAATATGGTGACGAAGTGTTACCATGGTAACGAAACTGTTATATAACGGTACTCTCGCAACATTATAATAGTCTCTAGTCGCCACAGCGCCTATTTTTCATCCCATATTTTTCACCCCATATTTTTCACGTTTTATCTAAACATTGCCAAAAGTTTCAATGGGGTTATTTTTACTTTCCAGTCAAGTTTATGCTTACCAATTTTGAAGTCGATGAGCGCGCTCATGGATTCAAGGAGTTCTCATACAAAGTTCAACCCCATTTTTTACCCCGTTTGAACCCTAATCTTTATGATTGTATAGCCTATAGCCTGGCCGAAGATCCATTGAACGTTTTAGTGAAAGTTGCATATTAATCCATTCGATCGTGTTCACGAGATGTCATTCATCACATATATAATGTACCATCTTACCTATGAAAGCAATAAAGATACTGATTACTGATAAACAGCCAGCTAAACCGACAAACGGACAACAATTCTAAAAATTATTGAAGTGTGTTCTGTTATCGGTTCTAAGAGCCAAATATTCTCAATGTTCAGACTTTCCACCCTCTACAGCTTTATTATAATATATGTACCTATAGATCATTCGCTTGGTGATATAATTTGTTTTTCGTCTTTAAGTACAGTAAAATAAATTGAACCTTTTCTATTCTAAATAAATTATTAAGCGTTGTGACATCATCAGTGTCAACAAAAGTGTTCTATGTTTCAAGTTCCTTAATACTCGTAAGTACTTATCTCCACTCCTATTCATAATACTCTCTACTACAGCCCATCCACTTTTCCCACGTCCACCTCCACCTCTTCTTTTACCTACAGCCTTCTATAATATAAGTATCTAATACTTGTCAGCTACCTACTATTATTTAATTATCTTATTATGTTTCTTTATTTGGCTTCATAAGTTATTAAGCGACACCAACGAAATAAATTAATTACCGCAGTTAGTAAACGGTGGCCGCATATATGGCTCGTGGCTCCGGCAGGTTATCCAAATGCACGAGCTTAAATACCTAATCGATATTAAAGGGTCTCGTAAAAGACCACACAGGTTTTTTGCGCACACGGTGTAATAAGTGAAATTATCTGGGCACATCGATTGTGGTCAGACCGCATAGAAAGTGGCGCGCCGGCTCGCCGCGGGCGACGCGGTCCGAGCCCGCGGCCCCGCCGCCGCGGCCGCCGGCGCGAACGCACCGCGCGCCTGTGACTAGACGATGACAACTAGATCTACTGTATGGACAATGAACATGATCGCAATAAATGAATATGAATATGAATATGAACTACTGTACCTACTGCCCTATTGTGTGACACTGTACTTATTTACAATTAATATCAACAAAAATGGACGGAAACTTGAAGTCTGTGTGTTTTAATTACTCTTAAATCACTACAATACCGTTAGGTATGATTACATCAAGTTCAATAAACATAGGTACACAATACTATACAGGAGAGTAGAGGCTCTACTCTCCTGGTCTTGGACTGATCTTAGCGTTGCCTCCCTGTAGTTGCCAAATGCTTGTCTTTCAAAGTTAGTTTTTGAAAGACAATTACGTGATAAGTAGGATCATAACGAGTTGCCTACTTTCCGTTGTGATGTCTTCCTTACTTTTGTAAATCCATTCTAATGCCCTTTTCATATTAAGTAAGCGTTGATATTCTCGTTATTTATTCCACTGAATATCTAATAATAAGTGTGTAACAACGATTCGCACTATTGGCGAAACGAGAGCACTGTGGACAGGTGTCCCACCGCGCGCCGCGCCGCCCCGGGGCTCGGAGCTTGGGGCCCGGCGTACTACTAGCTCCGCACTTGCTCCGACCAGACAACATATAATAGCCATCGAAGCGATTTTAAAACAGTAAACATATCACTAACAACTCCACTTCGAACTTAGCCAAGTTAAAATCTGCTTCCCTGCTATTTAATAGGTTATCATCTGAATGAGAATCACATGACATTTTTAAAAAATCATGTAAACACAACATTAACGATTCCATCTCATTAGGGCTCCATAATATTTTTGTATTTATATTAACTTTAATAGCAGTTAATCAACAAAACTAGAAAGGCAGCTTCTTTGTAAATATATCTATTTATGAATGGAAATATCTTTGCTAGTATGACTCATCCATGCTCGAAATTTATTCACGACAGGAACTGGAAATTTTAGCACGGGCCGGCCTTTACTTGCCACACTTAAAGCTGGCGGCATTGTAGCAATTTTAATTCTTATATTATAATTTGTCTTGCTTGAAACATTTTCTCAAATAAATGTAAGGAGGGGTAAAGTTGTAGGATTTGACGGTAAGTATTATAGTGAAAATTTGTCTAATGTGTAAATGGTAAAAACGCAATTAAAATATATGTAAGGGTGGATTGCAAAAATTAATATCAAATGTCCTCTTATGCATTCTAAGCTCACGTCATCAATAATAGGTATATTACTCGTAAACTAAAAAACAGTCTTAAATAAAATTATAGCATAGATCTCTTTAATAACAACAAAAAAAAATATCTAATAATAAATATTGACGACATAATTAAGACGATAAAAAAAAACATGTACCTAGACACATGATGTAGGGTTCAAATGCAATGTAGGTACAGTCGCGGATTTTAATTGTTGAGTTATTTAGGTGTCAACTAATTTTGGTTTTCATAGTAAGCTTTGAAACGTCCAGTATAAAGTGAGCTCTAAATGGCACAACAATTAAAGTCCGTGACTGTACATTGTTTTAATAATAAACTAACTGGCACTTTAGGGACGCTTGGAAAACACCTGATATAGTGAAGAAAGGCTAGAGTAGGGCAAGAGTGTTGATAAAGCGGTGTTCACCTAACTATACCAGTATTACCTATATAAACTACATTTAAATTGATCACTGTTAAAAACTTGTTAAGCATGAGAGATCATCATGTTGAATCTACGCCTCTGAACCGTCTGGCTGAACAAAGTAAACCAGTCCGTTTATCGACATAACTGCTTTATCTCCCGATCAATCTCGCCACCTGTTCAGTTCAGTCGTAAATCTTCATTATTGTCCGTTTTTTACAATTTTACAGTTACACAGACCACTCATATCGCGGCACAGACCGCGCGACCGGACGTTTATGGCGATTTCGGAGGTTCCACACCACACACTTACATATATAATAATATGTAACATATATAGGCGAATTTTCGACAGCCGGCTTGAATGGATGGAATGAGTAAAATAATCTATGTATAAGTATATCTTATTGTATATGACGAGTTGCGTACGATTGAGAGCAACTTAACCTGAGTCAGCCTCACCACGCACATGCAGTGAGCTGTTCGCGAGACAAACAGTTCAGCGAGCTTGCGGCGAACCGCTCTTCTGTGTCGTATGAATTGGCGACGAATACGATTTTAACTGCAATTACGTTTATTTTATCGAAATTACACAAAATAAGTTAATAATGAGTAGACGCACAGTATTAATCATAGGCTCACCAATTTGTTCAAAATCATACGCCACTCGCGCACAAGAACCACGCACCACATTCGCATAGACTGCTTTGAGCATGTGGGCAAAGGCCAACTCTGGGTGGCTGGTAGTTACATATATTTGGTGTTATCGCATAAAAAATACTGCTTCATAGTCTATGATTTCAATAATACCTACTTAATATAAGTCAATATTCTTAGAGTCCCTACACATTTTGATTGATATAATTACGTACCTACATATATAGTAGATACATAATATGTCTAAATATATTAGGAAACAAATTTCGTTTATTTTTCAATACCTAATTTACTAGTTTCGAATGCTACCTATATTCTGATACCTACCTTTTTTTTTTTTCGTGGAGGAAACCTGCGAACCAGGTACCCAATCATCGGGGAATGACTGGGTTATGTGGTATTTCTATCCACTAAAAACATGCGGAGGACTCCAGGATCTCATTCTGAACGCACTGGAGCCCTCCTCGCGACTCACCACATTTGGTTCGTCCTAGGATGATGATAGTCGCCTTCCCTGGGGTTTTTAGGTGAGTGCCCCGGCCCCCGCCAGAAACACTGCGACCCCGATGACCCCCTTTAGTCGCCTTCTACGACAGGCGGGGGGACCGTAGACCTATTCTTGTCTACATGTAGGTACATGAGGCGGAATTATAGCGCGAGCTGTAGACGACTGCAATAAGAAAGCCTACAATGTAATGTAATGAAATGACCAAGGCACATGTGTTCTAGACGACGTTTTTCAACACACTTGCAAGGAAAAATAACTCCATTTGGAAAACTTTTGAAAGCTGCTTAATAGATGTTGGTGGCAACAGACTTTTATTTACTTACCTATCTTGCCTCACTAAGTATTTTCTACTAGTACGAGCTCAACATTACTGATTCATTCTTTTCGTTTTCGTAATGAAACTATTACCGAAAAATGGTCTTGACGACTAAAAAGAGACCGTAACATTCCGCCTCAGCGCAGCGCGGCGCGCGTTTTCTGTCCCACTGCTTTAAATCAGGCATTAACTAATAGTCAGATCTCCAGTTTTCTCGACCAAGTGATTAGTTCTCAAGCTATCTACTGCACAAAACATCAAGTTACTTCCATCAAACTGACTATATGGTAAGACAGAGTCGGTACGTCATTAAATATGACCGAAAAGGATTTACTTGCGTCTTAATAAGGAATGGTTTGACCAACAGCGGTAAAAGTACCACCGGTGACGTTTGCGCTTCTATGTAGTGGTCGCAGTCGCAGTATTACTGTGTTGTTGCCAGCGTCACGACGACGATACAAGTTTTATAAACTTGTTACCATTTGGCTAGACGACAAACGAAACTGACTTAAACGTTTATTCAAACATGCTATGCTTTACAAAAATTGCGTTTTTTCCTATTAACAAAATTTAACAAACGCTATTTTCCACAACAGAATTTCACCATATTTTAGTTGTTTTTCACATTTCCCATTGTTACACAAAAATGTTTCTTCCAAATTCCAATCTTGTTCATCACAAAACTTTTTCATCACAATTCTTCACTTTTCAGCACATTGGATGTTTTTCACAGTCTTATGTCAATTGTAGTAGGTACAGTCGGGGAATGAAAAGGTTGATCACCTTAAGATCTGTTTTTGCTTGCTCAGTATAAGTTAACAGTATCTGCTTTATCGACCGAATGTCAGACACATTCCGTCATAATGAATGTCATTTCACTACACCCCTTTGAATAATGGAAAACGAGAGGAGGAAACAAAAAAACGTATACAAGAAATAGCAATGATGACATTGACAGGACCTGTTACTCACATTTATAGTTTTAATAATTTTAAGCGAAGAGGATTTAATCATTAAGTTTATCAAATTTGACAGAACGTAATGGCAAGATCAAACTAATAAAAAGGTTCAACTATTAATAGTCAAGGAAAATTCGTCTAAGTAAATTTGAACTGTGTTGTCAAACAGTTGAACAAAGAACATATGTTGAACATAATTTTCAATACATCACTCTCGTCTGATACACAGTTTAAAAAGGTAACATATGCTTGCAACGTGTAAATGATTTGATTTGAAAACTGATCAACCTTTTCATTCCGCCACTGTACTAGTCCTGAAATGTATATTAAGTATTCTGTACTGAACATGTTTCTATTATGATGATATTATTATGTGGTGAATTTTGATAAGAAAATTACGATTGCGCACAAGTGCGAAGGAAGAAACGCTTTTGTGTAAAAATGTGGACTGTGAAGTGAAGACCAACGGAAGTGGTAAAACCCTAGACAGTAAAATTGCGTTTAATTAAAAGAATTGCAAATAGGAGAAAAAAACTTGAGGTCGGTGTAAAGCTTAACCTACTGCCTACCAGAGGTACTTTTGCGATCACTCGGAGGCTGTCCGTCGGTCACAGCTAGTTTATAGGTAATATTTTCGTTAGGGCTTAAAATGGTTACGAAAAATAAAGGAAAAATTCCCTAGCTTTTCTTTGGAGTTTTTCACAATGTCCTTTACAAAGTTCATAGGCGCCCAATTAAGTAGTCCTTTCCAAAGTAGGTACATTAAACATTATCAGAACCCGAATTTTCGGGGCATTTTTGAGCTGTCATAGTGACTTCTCATTTATGGACTTTGAATGTATAGGTATCGATAGCAATATGTAGGTATGTAATTTCAAAACAGATATTGAGCCACTTACTTACTAATTACAGGCAATTCATTATATTTACCTTCCATTACCAATAATTGAGGAATCATTGATCATCTTTCTAACGTTTTTCACAGCTGCATCCTAAAGAAGCCCGAGTTCCGCTTTGGCACCTGCCAATCTGAACAATCATACGAAAAAATATTTGTAAAAATGTTAACATTTAAATTTTATCAATTGAATATTACTCGAATTAGAAGAAATATTTTAAATAGTTTGTAATTAGATGCTGGAAATTAAAATGTAAACAATGGTTTTGAGATAACTTTTACAGCTATTTTTTATTTTTATTTTTTTTCTGATCGTTCTTTTGGGGTACCTTTGTACAGTCAAAATATATGTAATTTCTTACCGTACGAATGCGCCCCATGTAAGTAAAAAAATGTATATTTTAGCAATCCAAAAATACTTAAATTACTTGCAAATTGAATGTAATACCATCTTTTTCTAAGCTTGAAGTGGTTGATCGTTTATTACATGTGTTGACAGCATATGCGGGAATTTTTATGATCAGTGTTCTCTTGCGAGGCGATTTTGTGAAAGACCATGAATCGATTGTGAAATTGGTTTTCTATGATTTTTTGCACATTTGTGCAAGGTTTTCAACAGAGGGGTAAGTTACTGAAAGGCTACTCCAGTCTATATGCTCTAAGGTGAACGGTGAGGTGAGGTTAGAAAAGGTTATAGAATAGAGGGGCAGTAGACGCGACGTCAAGTGCGGGGTGCCGATACCGCCGCGAGCGACGCGCTCCGCGTGGGCGGGCTGCCGATTCCCATGTCCCGTGCGCGAACGACAGTTATGTCAATATGCGATTTACCACTTACATATATTAATGTTATCCTCATGTATGCATGTGACCACACTGCTTTGACTCAACGACACTCTACTTGAACAGCAATAAGCGTGTTTACGATCGTGTAAACATCAACTATATATGCGTAAAACGCGTTAAACACTTAAACAATTAATGGTCTGCAGATCACTTGATTTAAAAAAATCTCTTTGATGTTGGTCAATGGATATTAGAGAGGAATAAGGTTATATAAATGATTTTATAGATGAATCTTTACCTTTTCTATCCAGTTTTCTACACCATCAGCTGCAATAACATACCTATATACCTACTCGTAACACATGGGCGCGTAATAAAATCTGACAACTAAGTTATTTGTCGAGCTGTTAGGTCGTGTTAGACATTTCTGCGCGCTTCTCCGTGTCTGTAACTGTACTATTTACACTACCGGTCAAAAGTTTAAGTTCACTCTATAAAATAAGGTTATCATTATGTTCAAATATATAATATGTTTTGAATTTCAAACGTTTAATCGTTTCCAAGACTACCAAATAACAATATAAATACCTCTTCGAGGAATTGCTTTATTGTAATTCGATCCATGGATTTTTTTTGCCTGTATTTCCTTCGAGATTACGCGAAGTTGGACATATGAAAAATTCACAGATCTCGTGTCTTTCACGACCTTCTGGTACATTGAAAATTAATTTAATGAATTAAACAAAACTAAATTTACTCATGGTCTGTTGCATTATGAAGCAAATATAAATTTTTAACTTATTATATGTGTTGCTGCGACACGTCTTTTTTGTAATTTTGTTTGTAAGCGACCCTATGTACAGTCGCCATCACATACATCGGAGCAAACAAGCACGTCACAAACATCGGAACACACCTCTATTTTCAAGGCATATTTTTGAACACCTATAGTGTACCTATGTATGTGATGGCGACTGTACAATAAAGTCCCATCTTTTTCATGGTCTTAACTTATTTTAACAATATACTTACTATTGATTTGTGACTACTATCCTTTTGAGACCTTGACAATTATCACGCAATGTATGAGTGTCTACCGCTTCCTAATCTATTCACAGAGAAACAACAACTTACAACTTTTTCTTTGCTTTAGTTTGGTTTGTCTTCGTACAAATAGTTAATTTATAGTTTCATTGGCCAAAGTCGCCTTAAGTCGCTTTCATCGTTTGCAAGTCCGCCGTACTGTATCCAATCATTTCATAAACAACGTTTCGTAAATATTAAATTCTTACTTAAAATCACTAACTTTACTTAATTTATTAAAGCCCGATGCTGACCTAAATATATATATAGGTAGATAACACCATTTGCATTTAACTGACAATTGCATGAAGAAATCTGTATTTCATTATTTGTTTAGATGTTGTTCGCGCGACAACATATATTATAATCACAAACAGACGATTCCATGAAGAAATCTGTATTTCATTATGTGTTTTAAATTTTGACAACGCGTCGACATATGTTATAATCACAAATAATTACTGAAACCTCAAATAAACAATCAAATAGCAACTCAACGACACGACACTCGTATTGCAGAACAAAACGAGCGTGCGCCCTGTAATTGCGACACACGTAAGAGATAAAGAGGCTTAATTATACATATATTCTGTTAATAATGTATTAAATTCATGAAATACGAAACTTTTTTATTTTCATCACACTTGCTCGTAAAGGGTGTATTATAGGCAGGTGTATAGTACTCCAGGCAAAATACGGTTTTGAAAAACATTAATTTATAATAGCGTTTTTTTTCTTTATATCATTTTAAAACATTATTCTAAGATGCTTTATTCAAGAATCCAACAAACTTTCCATCCATCATCATCATCCTCCTAGCGTTATTCCCGGTTGTGCCCCTAAAGGAGCCCGGGGTCCACTTTGACACCTAATCCCAAGCATAGGCACTCGTTTTAGGAAAGCAACTGCCATCTGACCTTCTAACCCAGAGGGAAAACTAGACCTTATTAGGATTAGACCGGTTTCCTCACGATGTTTTCCTTCACCGAAAAGCTAACGGTAAATATTCCGTACCTAAGTTCCGAAAAACTCATTGGTCAAATCTGTAAGTGAAGTGAAGTTGTCAATTTCGTCAATTTTTGATTGGTGTGGTTGTATGAAACTTATATTTTTCTGTCTTTTGTAGTTATTTATTTCCTCGTAAATGTGATGAAAAACATGGTGTGTATCACGGGAAGTAAGGGGATAAGAAACTCGACTCATTAAAAGCCCTCCGCCTTCGGCGTCGGGCTTCTAATACACTCTCGTTAGTAATCCCTTTCTTACGGCCCTTAATGCACAATGTACTATTGTTTAGTTAAGTACAGTTGTATTTTATATTTAATTTATTTTTTAATAATTAGTCTCGTTAATACTTATTATTTTATAAGTTTTATAACCTATGTTGTTTTGAATATTGTTTATATGAATAAATATACATTTTATTTGTTTTACTTTATAACTTACATTATCATTAAACACTAAACTCAAAGTAATATTACAATTTATTCAAAATTATATAAATTTTATTATTTTAATCACAAATAAATACAGAAACCTCAAAATATATATGTATACATACCTATATTATAATTTAAAATAAAACCGGCCAAGTGCGAGTTGGATTCGCGCACGAAGGGTTCCGTACTATTATCAATAAAAACGGCAAAAAAATCACGTTTGTTGTATGGGAGCCCCCCTTAAAAAATATTTTATTTTGTTTTAGTATTTTTTGTTATAGCGGCAACAGAAATACATAATCTGTGAAAATTTCAACTCTCTAGCTATCACGGTTCTTGAGATACAGCCTGGTGACAGACAGACGGACGGACGGACGGACGGACGGACAGCGAAATCTTAGTAATAGGGTCCCGTTTTACTCTTTGAGTACGGAACCCTAATAAAAACGAGCGTGCGCCCTGTAATTGCGCCACACGTAAGATATAGAAAGGCTTAATTATATATTCCGTTAATAATGTTTTAAATTAAAGAAATACGAAACTATTTTACTTGTTTTACTTTATAACTTATATTATCATTAAAAACTAAACTAAAAGTAATATTACAATTTATTCAAAAATATGTTTTATTTTAATCACAAGTAAATACAGAAACCTCACAATATATATTTACTATAATTTAGAATAAGCATCGAAACCTCAAATAAACACTCCAATAACAACACGACACTCGTATTGCAGAACATAACGAGCTGCACTTGAAATTGCGCCACATAAAGGGCACCTTCCTGCCTAGACCGTAAGAGATAGAGAGGTTTTCTTTTTACAAAATGTAGGCCAGCTCAATACCCCGAGGGATGTTTTTCATTTTTTCGATATGGCTTTTCGTTTTCAAGAAATTCGACATTTTAGCAACTTTTAAAAGAATGTTTTAATCTTTTTAGTTTTTTTTTTACCATTTTATAACTCTTGTCAAGAGGCATCTTTTGACACCTCAATTATCCACTTAGCCCTAAAACTCACGAGACCAGGGCAATGTATATCACTCTCGCTAAAATTAGAGGCCTTACGATCGAAAAAACATTTTCAATGTTAAAAATGGGTCGCAAAGCCGATTTGAGCGTTGAAACTCGTGCTGTTATTGTACTTAGCTCTGACTAACGAGGGCTACACAACCCGGAAAATCGCTGAAAAAATTAAGGTTTCTCAAAGTGCTGTCGTGTCAAAGTGCTTTGAAACGAAAACAAGAAACCGGTCTTAATTGCAGTCGATGTCGTTCAGGTAGGCCAATAGTCACGTCTAAAAGCGAAGACCAATTTATTTGCGCGCAGAGCAAACGCCAACGTACTCGGACTGCTCCAGAACTTTGCGAAGAACTCAACGCCACCCGAGATCAGCGAGAATCGGTTCCAACAGTGCAACGGCGGCGTCTGCGAAACTATGGCTTAAAAGATCGTATTGCTGCCAAACAACCCTTGTTACGTAGGCAGAATAAAGGAAAAGGTTGAAATGGGCTCAGAAACACAAAGATTGGACGCCTGAACAATGGTCTAAAGTATTATTTTCTGACGAATCAAAATTTGAAATTTTTGGAGGGCGACGTCGTCAATATGTCCGACGACAAGTAGATGAACGAATGATAAAACGATGCGTGATGCCAACAGTGAAGCATGGTGGAGGCCAACTAATTAAGAAAAGCTATGGGAATACCTGCACATTTGTTGGAACCAAATTTCGTCAGTGTTGAAAGCAAAAGGTGGATATTTCGAAGAATCTAATATATAAAGTTAGCAAAAAATGATATCGTTTTTGTCTATTTGTGGTTTTAAATAAGAGGATTAACTTGGTTTTCGTATACAATAAAAGACTATTAAATAATTTTATTAATAAATTGTGTTACTAATACCCTCATTCAACCAAAATCACAGAGTGAACTTAAACTTTTGACCGGTAGTGTAAGTAAACAATTCGACTCCGTTTACCATTCACGAATGAACTAAGGGTCAATTCAATGTATTATGTTATTCAATAAAATTCCGTCGCCATTCAGAAAAGTTTATAATGGCAATTTGACTCACAAAATGAAGTGACCGAAAAAGCTGTCTTGCGGAATAGAAAACGCCGTATTGTCCGTTAACTCGCATGGTGACATCATCGCGAAGCCATCTTAATTTCTGAGCCCGATACCAGACGCATAGGCATACTAAATACAATAAATAAGTATTATCATATAACCACCATTACAATTATATATTGACTGTAGCGTCTTGTATAGGTACTGTAATTAATGCAAGAATATTCATGTTTCGCCATCTCTAAAGTAGGTGCTCAGCTTGCGCCAATTTTAATGTTTTCAAGTCAATCGCATCATGTTTTTTTTTTGTTTATACAATACAAAAAAATATGAATTGAGGATTTAATGTTTTTAAGGATTCGCTACTATAGCTAACCATTAGGTTATAAATACAGAAAATTGTAGTAAATTAATATTCTGCAAAGTAGGGAAAAACTTATTCACAGTAAATGCTAAAATGTCGGTAAAATAACTCAATACTAGTCATCTTAATCCGCCGTGAAGAAGACGGCGGCTATAAAGCCTCCGAATTTAGAAGCTCGGAACGTATTTATGATCTGATGCTAATGGGGTATCAATAGCAAATGTTCCGTTACTATATGGACGGCTGACATCGATTCTACTCCATTCATTAAACTTCTCTGCATTCAAAATAGAAGGTATAACTTAAATAACTACAACACAAAAACAGATAACTACGACAATTTATAATATGTATTTAGATTGAATTATTGTCTTTACAATCTACTACTTACGAGTATGTAGTTCAATATCTATAAATTCTACCCTTTGTATTTAACTCACACTTTTATTTTGATTACGAATAACTAAATTGGTTTAGTCACAAGAGATGCATATTTAGATTTGGCAAAATTGGTTTTAATAACACTTGTAAGTCGTTACCAATGTTTGGATAGCAAACAAACTTGAATTTGATCAATCGCGGTCGTCCCCAGTCCATGCTTACCCTGAGAAAATTACGGTTTTTTTTTGGAAATAATTCAATATCAGGCTAATTATTTGTATACGACTTTTATATGTTATTTAAAAAAAACTTTTACTATTGAAGTCAATAATTCTATGGACCAGAAGTTAGGAAAAAAAATAAACCCGCAAGCAAAAATGCTATCAGTATTTTTACAATGAAAACATGTTTGAGTACACAAATTTGTGAGACTTAAGTACTACCTGAATCCAAAAATATACCTATGCATCAGGAAATAACATCATTTTAATTAAATATTTACGACCTTGAGATAATATTGAATTTCATCTGGCCTATAGAAAGGTTTATTCATTAACAAAAATAAGTGGATTATGCGCGTATCCCAAAGAACGTATATAGACGTAGTCAATTATAAAGTAAAGATAGTTTATACCATTTTCGCCTGATATTAACGGAATTTATGAAGATTACTTTTCATTATTTTTTACCGTATCGGTATTAAATTTAGGTGGGTTATTAAAGAGTATTTAGTCAAATTACCTAATCTATTTTTTGGTGTAAAAATATGGCTGATATCGATATATTGTTGTGTTTTCATAGACCGAAACCGTAAAGTTCTCAGGGTACGTTCACACGCAGTTCCCGCCTCGTCCGCTTTCATCAAGCCCTCTAAAAGTCTGCGGTGTTTTTTTCAAGGCATAATAGTTAAGTAGGCGTATGTATCTGTATCACTTATTTAACCACAAGGTACTTAGAGGTACTTAATGTTGCCTCCAAATCAACGAAGAGGGGAGGGGAAAAGTAAGAACTGTGCATCTGATCTTTTGACGCATTATATTAATATTTTTTGTTTACCTAATACATTTATTAAAAAATAGTGTCGTTTACTGTATCAACACAGTAACCGCTGAACGATTTAGAGATATATTTTTAAGGAAGCTAGTTTGAATCAATCATTACTCGCATAGCCTACGATTATTTTTATTCCTCTTCATATCTCATGCTCTGAAAGACAGTCGTTGTTGTTCTAAAAAGTGTGCAGAAAGTGATACGTTTCTGCTCTAGAGTTTGAGTAACGTAGTGTATTCCAATTGGTCCTCGCCTTAGCTATAAGCAGTATGCGGGAACTTATTCTAATAAATATATCAATACTTACCCCGCCACTGACGAAGGTAGATAAATAATTTAATTCTTACTAGTTCATGGAATTTATTTTATTAAATATAAAATAAGTTTTTGTTGTAAATTCATTACTTATATTTTAGCTAAAATATTCACTAGGCTCTATGTGATGGTGACAAATAGAATACACCCACAAACCTTTTTTTTATCTTAAAGTTGTACATGTGAGCTAAGGCAGAAACGCATACTGCCAACCTTCAACTAAATACTACTAATAAATACAATTAGTATGAAAATGCGAGCGAGAAAGAATATCTCTTTCTCGCTCTCATTTATGGGTGCGGCGCACGAAGGTCGCGGTACGGTGGGGTAGTTTGTTACGGCTTTAAACTAATGCGACGTTTTTAGAAGAAGAAAAATATATTATTTAAAACACCGATTAATTCACCGAAAACGCGCGTAAAAAAAGTTTACGTGCATTATGGTCCTTGAAAAAAGTTAAAAGGCGGGGAAGCCAAACTAGTGCGAACTTTTGTATTGTAAGACGAATTTAATTTAAATACATTTTCGCGATTAAAATAAGTTCATTCAGTGATTTTGAAACTGACTTAACGCCTGATTTGATGAGAACAGAAGCCCAATCTATCGTGGAAGGCCTTTTACCGCAAATTTCAAAAGAAAGATAAATATACGAAATCATATATCTCACCGATTTCATAAAATGGCGGTCCGCAAACATAGTTAAATCTATCTCGGAAATTGTGATGCTTACTTATTTCAGTGATTTATCGAAGAAATTAAAACTATCAACGCTGTGGAGTATACATTCAATGCTTAAAACCACTAACATGACGTTAATTTAAAGAAATACCTACAGTAAGCTGACATAAAGTAGTTTCTAAAAAGGCAGTTGGATGGCTTTAAAATCAAAAAGTCCAAGATTTTTACTGCAAATGAGATAAAAACCTTCTTAAATGAAGCTCCTGATGGTGTTTATTTGGCAACAAAGGTAATAAAATAATCATATTATATTGTAAATGTAACTAAATTTCTATAGCAATCGTGAAAAAATAGTTTTTGACAAGTACCTACGTAATTTATAAATAAGTACCTATGTCCTAACTAAAATTGTTTTGTGTTCAGTTTACATTCGCAAATTGTTCTACTTTTCCATTGATTTCAAGTAATTGTACCTATACTTTGAATAAATATATTGTTAAATTTTCCTTCTGTGGTTTTGTTTTACTTTCCTTATTCGATATGAAAAGTAGAATGTTTAACTCGGGTGAAAGTCACCCATTTCTGACTCGAACTATTGGATATCTCGTCAGAAACGGGTGCCTTTCAGCCCTTGGTTAACAATCTACTATTCTAACCTAGGGGGCGCGGAATGTTGTATGGGAGAGCTAATAATTTACTTTCAAAACTACATAACTTCTGTTGTAATGAAATAAAGATTATATTATATTATATTATATATATATTATATAAAACAAAGTTTAAACCGACTTCAATTCAGTACGTCGCCAAGCCACATGTAGTGTAGGTACATGAACATTTCCACATGTCCTTTCAAATTTACCACATGCACTGCTTTCCGAGAGCAAATGCGTTGATTATTACAGAAAATGCACAAGTCACTATCTGCGGGCTGATAATATTTGAGGAGTTCCGTCGATTCCCTAAGGATCTCAGAATTACCACTTCATGAGTTGCTACTTCAACGGAATCATGAAAAATCTTTGCCGAACTTTAAATGTTTGAGGAGTTCCATAAGTCATCTGTGGTCTTCATCATCAGTTCCACTTCACCAAAATTGCTATTTCCGAAGGTAAATACACGAATTATAATAGAAAATACCGAAATCACTACATGCATGCCTATAAAATTGGAGGGTTGCCCTCAATTTTGCTGGGATCCCATTATCAGATCATGATTAAATTTGGTAACAATGGGACCACCTCAGAAGTATACTCTTTTGAATAAAGAATTTTGGAAATCAGTCCACAATTGACGGAGAAATCGGCGCACATACATAAAAAATCCCTCCTTTTTGAAGTCGGTAAAAAATCTGATATTCATATGCTGATGAAATCTGTAACCTACAGTCCTTAACTCGACGGGCAAAACGCAGATAAAACTGAAAAGGTTTTCAAAATTATAATCCTACCTGATCTATTAACTAACACAAGCAAACTGCAATATTTAATTTGTATTACGAGTAACCTGACATACCGATTGCTGCTCGTGATGAAGCGATTTTACAATGAAGTGACAGACAAGCGAACATGTATGCCATGTTTCTCTCGACGGGTTTTAATTTTATGTCAATTTTATTGCTGTACACTATTGTAAGAATGTCGACTATTGTTTAAATTAAGATGAATATAAGTAGTCGATCCTGTGAACCTCGAAAGTTGCAACTTAAGGTGGTTCGATTGCCATACAAAACGTTATTTGACATTCGCAGGCTAACGGCGTGATATTTTAAGAAACTTATGTAACAAACTTTCATAAATTGGCTTCCCATTTGCGCCAAATTCCCCCTTTCTTAGAATAAACTTGTATAAACTAGATTAATTTGAGAAAAATAGTTTTCCCAAAATATCACGTGACAAACCAATTTCTCAAATTAATCTAGTTTATACAAGTTTATTCTAGGAAAGGGGGAATTTGGCGCATATGGGAAGCCAATTTATGAAAGTTTGTTACATAAGTTTCTTAAAATATCACGCCGTTAGCCTGTGAATGTCAAATAACGTTTTGTATGGCAATCGAACCACCTTAATATACTTAAATGTTCTCGGTATTCGTGCCATCATAGTCAAAAAAATACAAACAACCTCCGACTTCATTTCTTTTTCCGTTTATGATTATGATTAAGTTAAGTACCTACATAAGTAATCTACCCGGAAATCAAAATAAATATACACTACTAGCTGTTGCCCGCGACTTCGTCCGCGTAGAATATGTTATCGTCTAAATGTTTGTTTAAGGAATAAATTTTTAAAAATATTGAAATTAATTTTGTAGTCTTTTAGTAAACAGCCTAAAACCGAAGTTACAAATCTCTTACTTTCAAAATGTCTTGCTCTCTATACAAACTTAGAACCCCATTTAAACCCTCATAGTAAACAGTCTGAAACCGTAGTTACACATTTCTTACTTTTAAATGTATACTCTCTATACAAACTTCGAAGCCCTTTTTAACCTTCTAAGGCGATGAATTAAAAAAAATCCTCTCCATACAAACTTTGAACACACTTAAATGAGTCGATGAAATGAGTTTTGTAGTCTTTTAACAAACAGGCTAAGATCGAAGTTACAAATCTCATACTTTAAAATTTTCATGCTCTGCATACAAACTTTGAACCCCCTTCGATTAACGCTTTTCGGGGAAAAAATTAAAAGAAAACACTAAGTTTTTTTATTGTAATAAGTATTTTTTGTTACAAACTATCAAGTCTCTAGCTCAAAAAAGTGTTTCCCATATGAACCTTGCACCTCTTTTTAACCCCTTAAGGAGTGGAATTTTCCAAAACGCTAGCAGTACTTTTTTGTATTTTATTTAATAAGTAATCTTTCTAAGTTTTAAGTTTCTACCTAAACACAAGTTTCCCCCACACAAACAGTGCACCTCTTTTTCCCCCTCTTAGGGGTGGAATTTTCCAAACCACTGAAAGTAATTAACGTATATTTGTATTCTTATAAATAATCTTTCTACACTATTTCAAGTCTCTAGCAAATAAAAAAGTTTCCTCCATATAAACTCCCCCTTTTTATCCCCCTTTGGGTCGAATTTTCCAAAACGCTTAAAGTACTTTATTTGTATTGTAATAAGTAATCTTTCAACAAAGTTTTTAGTCCCTCGCTAAAAAAATATTTTCTCCATACAAACGTTGCACCCCCTTATAAACCCCTATCGAAGTTTCTAAAATGCTGAAAGTATTTAATTTTAATTTTAATTAGCAAGCATTCTACAAAATTGTAAGTCGGAAAAAAAAATGTTCCCTCCATACAAATGTTGCACCCACTTTTAACCCCGTTAGGGGTAGAATTTACTAAAACGCTGAATATATATACTTTTTTTTTTTAATTTCAATAAGTAATCTTTCTACAAACTTTTAAGCTTCTATCTCAAAAAAGAGTTTCCCCCATATAAACTTTACAACCCTTTTTAACCCTATTAGGGGTGGAATTTTCCAAAACGCTGAACGTACTTTGTTTGTACTCTAATAAGTAATATTTCTACAAAGTTTTAAGTCTCTTGCTAAAAAATAAAATTTCCCCCATACAAAATTTGCACCCCTTTTTAACCCCTTTTTAAATTCCAATTTTGTAAAATTCTGCCCTTAAGGCAGAATTTTACAAAATTGGATTTTTTAAAAATCCCTTCTTATCCCTAGCTAACGTTATAATTAAATAGCGACCTACTGTGCAAAAATCAACTCTCTAACCCCAGTAGTTTCGGCTGTGCGTTGATGAGTGAGTGAGTGAGTGAGTGAATAAGTCAGTCAGGACATAGGCATTTATATGCATAGATGGTTTTCAACAGAATTGTTTTCTAAATTTGAACTTACGCCGGGCTACTTACCTATAAAAATAAATATAATTATGAGAACTATAAAGTGTTGGGATTCTTATAGTGGGGCAGACTGCCGGAACAAATTGTCGTAATTGTGGACACACCGGACAAAAGCACCAATTTTTTTTCAGGTACTACTACATAGCTTTAAGTTTTTGATAGGAACCAGCTCCTCCGACGGCCATCTTTTGAAGTGGATATTTCTTTGCTCGCGTTCTTGTATAGGGGTACAGTTCAAAATGTATCACGTCACTTCCGGAATAAATTTTTGTAGAGAAGCCTAATCTGATTTCAAATATTTGTTTGTTACATGTTTTAATCCTTCATTATTTGCCATTAGTTGTTAATCACAAAATGTTATTTAGTTTATGTGGCGGACATGAAAATAATGCTGAAATTACCGCCATTTTCAACGTATCGCGAGTCAAATGAGCTACGTCAGTCAATGTTGCCATACATACCGATTTATCTGTACTTATACAGATTTTAGTGAATTAATTCAGATATGTATTTTACGAGTACAGCCAACAAAGAAGTATCTACTTAAACTTAATTAACCGTTGTATCTCCGAAACAACCCGCTTCTTTTACGGAGGCTTAGTAATAGGGTTCTGTTTGCTATCCTTTGGGAATTCGACCTTAAATAATATCTATTTGAAATCCTTGACCCCAAATATGTATATTTAGACACCAAGTTTGTGATTCTAAGTGATTTAGAACCCGAGATATTAATAATATACCTATAATTCAAAATGACATAAAATAAAGATGGTCGACGGAGGAGTTGGTTCCTTTCAAAAACTTAAAGCTACTTACCTAACTAGTACCTGAAAAAAATTTGGTGCTTTTGTGCATCGTGTCCACATTATCACCTGAAACGGCCCTACTATTACTATTTATACATTATCATTATCAAATGCCTTATGTAAAGTCGATGCCAACATTTCAGCACTTTATCCCAACGAAACAAGGCTAGCTAGCGACGGGACCGTGTACTCCCGAGGGGAAAGTAAATCTGCCGTTGAAGACCGCCCGCATCCGTCTAACATTTTTAATGTTATTCGACTGGTTTCAACATTTACCAGGTGGGTAAATGTCTTGTTTGTTTAGACCTTATCATATTTCAACTTCCTTTCTTGAAATCCAAAAAATGCGCAATCCTTACTAATGACGGAATCGTGAGTAGTGAACCTACTCCGCGACGATAGGATCGCGAGTGACGATATATCCGGCAGCGCGTGGGCGGCGCGAGTTAGTTTCCCGGTCTTAAACGGTTTCAAACATAACTTCGCACACTCTCAACCACCTCACTTCCTCTTGACACGGGGTCACAATCTTTAATCTATAAACATGACGCTATTAATGATTTTTGAATTTCAACCCAATGTCTCACGAAAATAAGCACAATTTTGTGCAACATGAATCAAGTTTAAGGCTTTTGGCCATAATTGAAAGAGGCACCATTCATTGAGAGAAGTAACGGACAAATAGTATGCCCGCGTCTCGGCGACACCGTTCAAGCGACCGCGTACAATCGAATACTGAAGTCACAATGTGATACATTTTGTACCTTCGTGTGAAAACCTTTAAGATATATATTATACCTACTTAGGCAAAATATGGGCAGTCTCTTTTTGTACATCTCGGTTGTATATGCCCTTATAAATAACTATGATGAGGTACCTACATTTATTTTGGTAATGATATTTTATATTGTTATACATATTATAATGTTTTTAAACTTATATTATTTAATAGCAATCAATCCTGGTTATGTTTAACTGTTCGTATTTATACCCCTGATATGATGACTTATAATAAATAGTTTCTGCTATTTATTAAGCCTTAAATATTCATAAAGGAAGGAAGATACAGTTAACTTATAGTTAGCCTGAAAATCAGCTTCACCGAGTGTAAGTACCTTGTGGCTCATTCATACATCAAATTAAGCTAGAACCTTTTTGCAAATACTTAGATATATTGCATTTTCGTAATTATTTTTGCAACTACTAATAAATAATATAGGTACCTACCCATTTACTTCTTCTTTCTTACATCACGATGTAACAGATTCTCATCTTAGAGGACTGAAGTTATATTACGAGTAAATATATTAAAAAAGTATCTGCCAGTGCCTAAGACTTAAGTTAGGTACCTACTTAAGTTAGCGATAGTACCAAAAAGTGTACGTGTATGTATATGAGAGCCCACTTAGAGTACTATTGCGGCTGTATGTGTGCTCAAAATAACTTGTTTGGCTGTCAATGTCCGTGTCGATCTGCGTGCACGCATGACACGTGTGTGTGAGGCGCGTGCGCCGCATTCCATCGCGTACTCATTCATAATCATACATACGCGCACGCAATAATTCTTCTTTCATATTTTAAGATTTTTCTACATTAAGTTTAATGCAGTAATCAAATAGCATGTTTGTTTTCAGGACCGGTATAACTGAAAAAATTATATTTGACATCATGTTAGTTCTTATCACAATAAAAAAAGGTTTTGATGAATATTTTAACAACTTATACATATTTTATTTTCACATAAAAAAAAACCCGTTAGGTTGAGAGGAAATTTGGAAATATGTTTGTTTGTTTGAATATAATATTCCACTACCTGTCGCGTACTATTTTTCATTTCGCAATTACCCGAACGGTGACCTTTTCTGGACCTAAAAAAAACGTTGTAGGTATACTACCCATTACGTTAGGTTAGGTTTGGTTAATAAGTGCACAATGGTAACAATCGTGAAAGATATACGGTATCAGAAAACGAATAGAAGGTAAGTACAATATAAATAATCGCGGGAAAATGTATAGCTCAAATTAAAACACTTATGATCGCTGTTCAGTTTCGATAATTGAACAAGTATTTCAGATTTTATAAAAAAAACCAGTCAAGTGCGAGTCAGACTCACGCACTGAGGGTTCCGGACCACCCCGTACAGTAGAAACGAGTCCACTATAAACTGACAGTCACTAAGTATGTATTCACATACTTATTGCGTGTCAGTTTATACTGGACATTACATTTTCAGTGATGTAACTAAAAATTTACGGTTTTCGCAATTTTTCTTTCGTCTGTGCTTTAAGACGTTGGTTCTTACCAAATTTCAAGATTCAGAGTTCACGAGAAGTAGGTTTTGATTCCCTTGCGAGTTTCGAAAATTTGCGGATATTTGCGGCATAAACGGCTGTATCTTTTGATTGCGGTGGCTTAGAATAGAAGTTTGAAGAAGTTTTTTCACAGCTCCGGGAGACAGTAGACTTGATATAAAGTTTATATGGGAGATATCAGTTTGATACCTCCACGCGTTCCTGAGAAAAAGGGCCTTGGCAGACGGACGGACGGACAAGAAAGTGATCCTATAAGGGTTCCGTTATTTCCTTTCGAGGTACGGAACCCTAAAAATGAGTGCAAGCCTTAAAACGAAAGCTCATTTGTGGTTTTACTCGCAGGCACGACTGTGCTGCTGACTGTGGGTCGGGTGTTCAAAATTACCTGAACACGACTTTATTCTTAAAAAAAAAATTAGGTATCTTGTTTAGTTAAGTTTATTTAATTGTAGTTTTCTTGTATTTAAGTTAAAATAAATAAAAAAATATTTTGCGGACAATCTTACACAAATCAACCTAGTCCCAAACTAAGCAAAGCTTGTACTATGGGTACTAGACGACGATATAGATACTTATATAGAGAAATAAATACTTAAATACATAGAAAACATCCATGACTTAGGAACAAAAAATATTCGTGCTCATCACACAAATAAATGCCCTTACCGGGATTCGAACCCAGGACCTCTTGCTTCGTAGGCAGGGTCACGACCAACTAGGCTAAAGCGGTCGTCAATAATCGTTATGGCAATAATGTTAATTTGAAATTGAAATTTAGAGCGTGTGTCACTTTGAACCGCTTAGCTACTTCTGCTGCTGACTACCTACCTACCTACTTTAAACATTCTTGCTCAGCTCAACTTGACAGTACCAAATTATTTTATTGTCGCCTATACATAATACACTCGCGGTCAATGAATACGGGTCGGTAAAATACTGTAATTTTTCCTAAAATAGTGCAGGGTTGTACAGTTTTTTTTTAATCCTGTCAAGATCTTTATTTAATTATACATGTAAACTGCAAATATAACAGTAACAAAAGAAAGTTACCAGGTTTAAATTGGACTCGTAAAAACCCATGCAAGAAAACAACGTTAACGGAGCGTGATATCGCAAAAATCGACATTTTCGGACGTTGATATTTTTATAATAGGATCCCGGAAATTGCTAATACAGTTGGGTATTAAAAAGAATACTATACTTAGTTAATAACTAGTGTTAAATATAAAAAAAACCTATTGCGATTATTTAATTTACGGTGACCCGTATTCATTGACCGTGAGTATATACATCTGATTGTGAGGTGCGAATGGGGTAAAAACGACTAGCATGATTTGATGAAATTGTTGCACAGTATTTTTTTCGCTACAGATGAAGTGTATAATGTAAAAATATTCAATAGGTTTTTTTTTTTTTTTTTTTTTTAAATAAATATTTTTATTGATAATGGTACGGAACCCTTCGTGCGCGAGTCCGACTCGCACCTGGCCGGTTTTTATAATATCATATTATTATTTCCGAAAGAATTTTATGTATAATTTGAAATAAATCCGTGAAGTTTTATTTCCCCACTTTCTATGGTACCAATGTACATAAAACTATGAACTAAAATGACTAAAACTAACTTAATCTATCCACAAAAATAAGTAAATCAATAAAACTAAAAAACTAAAATAAAAGTAGATGCTAGACACCCGCGTCCCCAAGGTCGCGCATTGGGGGAAAAGACCCCAAAATGCTGGGGTACCTCATTTATAAAAGTCATATATTTAAATATCATTCGAACAGAAATTGTAAACGAATTATCCTATCTGAACTTTCTTAATGCTAATAATGTTAACTAAGAACTAACTGCCTTTGGGGGCTACAGTAGGTAGGTATATAAGTTTGGTAATATACATCGCCGCTGTGTGGGTAATTTAGTCACGAGTGCATTCATTTTTCACCATTTCCCCAACCCCGTCCAATCAGTGCGATGGGCGGGCGCGCTCGATACCTGCGCGCGCATTATTGTGACGATTCCGCTGCTGTGCTGTGTTCGGGAAAACTGACTGCATATATTTTCCACCTGTCACTCACAACGATTTTCAGCGCGTATGATCATTTCAATATTCATTACGTATGACGGTGATAGATTGTAGCTACTGAAATGACAATCATACGCACTAAGCTTGATGAAGATAGGGTAATGATTTTCGCAATTGGCTTTAGCCTAACTTAATTTATGTCCCTGATGTATCCAGCCTAAAGACAAACTAGCCGAATCCATATTATTAACCACGTTATACCTACATGTATGTAAATATAAGGTACATGGTTTTTTATGCGCGATCAGAACTGATAGCGACTGATACCTTTTTTAGGGTTCCGTAGCCAAATGGCAAAAAACGGAACCCTTATAGATTCGTCATGTCTGATTCAAAATGTGTGTCCCCCCCCCCTGTAACTTCTAAAATAAGAGAATGATAAAACTAAAAAAAATATATGATGTACATTACCATGCAAACTTCCACCGAAAATTGGTTTGAACGAGATCTAGTAAGTAGTTTTTTTTAATACGTCATAAATCGTAAACCGCAATTTATTTCACGGAACCCTTCATGTGCGAGTCCGACTCGCACTTGGCCGCTTTTTTTTTCATTTTTATACCACGTCGGTGGCAAACAAGCTTACGGCTCACCTGGTGGTAAGTGATTACCGTAGCCTATGGACGCTTGCAACTCCAGGGGTGTTACATGCGCGTTGCCGACCCTTTAAGAATGTACACACTCCTTTTTTGAATAACCCCATACTGTAGTCCCTTGGGAAAACCTCGGCAGGGAGCTCATTCCACAACCTGAGCGTCCGAGGGAGGAAATTTCTCTGAAACCGTACGGTACGCGACCATTTAGGTTCCAGGGTGTGAGGATGAATACCCTGCCGATGGCGAGCGGTGCGGTGGTGAAAATCAGCCGTAGGCATCATGTCGAACAGTTCTTCGGAGCACAACCCGTTATACAAGCGATAGAACACGCACAAGGAGGCGAAGTCTCTCCTTAGACTCAACGGTTCGATACCGCTTGTTAGTTTGGGATCGTCCACGATTCGCAAAGCACGTCTTTGAAGCGAGTCGAAAGGCCCAAGCTGGTATCCTACTTTCACATCTCAAGGCTAAAGATATAGCTCACTGGTTCAGTAATACCTATTCACTTTTACCATGAAGAGGCCTACGCAGGTTATAATTATTATTGACAGGGGATAATAGACGTATGGGAATTCCTTAGCTGTTCGCAGAAGAGGTGAATCGCTTCATGCAAATAGATGTTATATTGACATCGAAAGGAACGGCTCCCCATTGACTGGGCACGGGGATGACGAAATTAATTCGTCTCATTCCAATGTATTACGCCACCGCGATGAGTTTGGTATTGGAATAGCTGTCAGTTCATATACACTTAGACGTTTTTACAAGCTTTTATTAACCCCCGACGGAAAAAGAGCGGTGTTATAAGTTTGACGTGACTGTGTGTCTGTGTGTGTGTGTGTCTGTCTGTGGCCTCGTAGCTCCTAAACGAATGGACCGATTTGAATGCGGTTTTATCCGAAAGCTGACGTGATCGAGGTGGTTCTTAGCTACGTTTAATCAAAATCAGTTTAGCCGTTTTTGAGATATTGAAATTATTGAAATTAACATTTCGGGGGTATTTCAACTTTTCTAAGTTGTAGTTATTTAACTTGCAATGTATGTAACTATGTTTGTTCGGGTGGAATCCTGCTAGGTACTCAATTTTGAAACAAATATCTTAAATCGATTGAGCAAAAATTTTAGGTTGATGTATAGTTTGGATGACGATTCAATATGGTACTATCGAGGTGATATGCAGATGGAGACAGAAGGTGGCCATGGGAATTCAGGACTTAATAGACGTTCTAACGAGCCGAAACTCCGTTGAGTTTTGGGCTCGTTAGAACGAGTAGTTGATGACGGTATACAGAAAAGTACAGTTGGCAATAAAAGCTTGTACCGAAAATTACATTTTTGACAGAAAATGTCACCTCCAATCCTGGTCTAATCGCGGTTTGATAATACCTACTCGATAGATGACCATTCCATCTTTTTAAATTATTGAGTGGAATACTGTAATCGTTGTGACATGTTGCTTTTAAAATATGAATACAGTCAAGTTTCTTAAATGTTTTTTTTATTTGTTTTCCGCCTTCTACCGCCTAATTAATTATTAATTGAATGATGTTGGTGCTGATGGTGTAGTGGTGGCGCGGGTCGCTTCTTGGATATAATAAAATATTTGAAAGAATAGAAGGTAGCCTGGGGTATGTCAATATTATACCAAAATAACTTTTCAGACAATAACCAAGCTATGATGTTTATGCTAATAGGTAATAGGTATCCTTTTTTTTTGTACAGTGCAGTATTCGTAAGCTATAAAATAATAAACGCACAGTAAGGACGATGGGGCACCTGGATACGGGTGTTTCAATGCCGGTAATACCTAATAGAGTACAATAAAATATACACAATTTAAGATGGATAAGAGCAGCAGCTGGTACCAAATAATACTGTTGAATAACCAATAATTAGGTCGTGGTACCAAAATATGAAAATTTAAGCGACTATAACAACTTTTTTTTTTAATCGGGGAGTTAATTGTAAACCTGTTTTTTCAGATATTTTTTCATTTGATTTGGTATACTGTCGACATTATATTTGACTATATTAAACTATCCTATTACGACACAGTATTTTATAAAAATTGGGTTTGTACTGCCCAGTAGCTGATCACTGGGTCTAGTAATAATATTACTATGATGACTAATGTATGCAGAGATTGATTATACCAAGTTCAAAGACATGAGTGAGTTACATAATCACACTAGTCATCATTTCAGACTATTACAGCTTTTAACATAAAAAATAAAACAAAAATCAAAACGCTTGCGATAGGTAAACGTCTTTTGTGGATCAACACAAATTACAATAGTCGTAAAAATGTCCAAGAAACAGCATAGGATAAAGTTTAACAGCTCATTCTAAAGTACTTACTTCTCAATTTACTACCTTCATAAAAATGTGTTCATATCAATAATATGAGATCATAATAAACAGAATTCAATATGACACGATGTTAAGAGCCCATCGACTTTTAGCCTTGTGGTAGAAAAGGCAGGATATGTTTTTCAGATGAATTAAGTAACTAAATAAGCGCAGTTACGAGATATACACATTTTGCCGTTACCATTACTGTGTGACTAACGTCACCGCAGCCCTTCTACAGGTGCAGTCATTTAAAAAGATATCGCAATTAATTTTCGTTAGTATACAAAAGCAGGAAATCGATCTACAAGTTGGATACCATTACAGCGGTGTAACAATCGCCTCCATTTCGTAGCTACACTACAGCTATTCTACTACCCCATACTGTTCCGTGGATCCAGTCGGCTGGCTAACCAAGTGTCAACCTACCGCGGTCCGCTTGTGGTTCAATAATGTTACGATAGGCAGTGTCCACCTTTTCCCCTTCCTGATTCCATTCAATTTGCGGCGGGCGAGAAGTTATGCGTTTTTTATTGTAGTCAACTAAAAAAGTAACGGCTGGATTGCGATGATCAATTATTTTGGACGATTTTGATGCATGAAACATAACAAACAGCATAGCAACAGAATATTATGTAGGTACTTATGTAGAGTTATTAGGAGAAAAAATAAGAAAAAAGAAAAAAAGCAACAGTTGTGGTATTTGTTCATAATTATTCGATTTAACAAAAGTCACCCCAAACAAGTTCAATTTGTATCTTTAATATCTTACTAAATATTAGTTACAATCACAAAAATCTTCATCACAAAAACTACCTACTACCTACTGAACTTTTCGCCGTAGTTTTCCAGGATTAAACGTCAGAATAGAAGATGGGTTATAATTTAAACGCGCACGAAGTCACAGGCAGCGGCTAGAGTTTCATAATATTCTACGAAACGAAAGGGTTGAAGTTTATAAAATCCCTTCATTCTTGGTACCTACTTTTCATATGAAACTTTTTATCCATAGGCGACGGTACCAGCTTAGCATAAGCTTGTTTGCCACCGTCGTAGTATAAAAAAAAGCATTTTATTTTAAGCTCTTCGATTACCAGTTATGATGATACTAATGCTGAAATGACTGTCGATTCTGTAAAGTCCTACAATTGAGGAGCTAAAAGTTAAATTCAAAATTGAAACGCAAAAGTCTAAAAACCACTATCTTGAAATAACTAACAAAGTTGAGGAAAGCCTAATTTTCGACCATGGTTTTCTACTATGTCGCTGAACCGAATTAATATGTATTGGTACTCATTAGACGCATAATTTCATGTTCTTTAATTTTTTAGTGTGTAACTTTTCGCTAGGATGCACCGTATAGAAGCTACGAGGGAGAAACCAAAAAAAGTCTCAAAATTACGAGGATTTGTGACTGCCAAAAGTTGTCCCAAGATATCTCGTGTAACCATTTTTGATATTTGATCGGTTGTATCGATGTCAACAATATTTAAAAAAAATCTTCTACACCACCACATGCAACGTACCCGGGGTGCTTTGAACCTCTACGGACTGGCCTATTTGAAGAGTCAGTGGATCTGTTGCTGGTCTAACTTTTATATTATGTACCAATACAGATAATGATGCTTATAGCTTTAGTGTCCATTCGAATAAACAAGACTAGAGTTTGTTCTCAGTTGATTCCCTACAATTTTGATGTTTAAACTCGGTCTAAGTCCTTATTCATGTTTGATCGATGCCGCCCTTAGTATTATATTTATCCAAGGATTAATTATTAAACCGATTAATAGAGCGAGGCACCGATCAATTGACCATATTCCGTCTCGATGGCGACAATACAAGTGAACGATGGCACTGCCGCCGTAAAATTGATGATTATTGTTCGCCTTATAGCTAACTAATCACTTTTATTACAGGGCTACGGGGAAATGTAGAGGTAGCTTAAGTTAATGCCTGCATTCGATAAGACACCATTTGTAATGCAGTTGAAAAAGGGAGGTGTTTATGATGAATTAGTACATTACTTACCTAGGGCGGTTAAACAAAGAATGTCTCAGATCGCAGGTATTTGAAGCCCGAGCCGAAGGTAAGGGCGATAAATATGCGCTCTGAGGCTTTATTTATTACCGCCCGTGGTAAGTACAAATTTTTACGTCTCTATCTGGCCAGGAAGTGGGGTTTTCCGCACGCATAGCGTGCGGTAATTCCTACTTTATGGCCAGGTATGACGTAAAATATGTTAACAGACAGGCCTACCAGGCCGCCACCAACTTGATAACTGTAATCTGAAAAAGACAATTCGGTGGCTACCCAGCAAATATATTTACTTGTAGACTAAGCAATGTACAGCGAATTGTCATTGTCAGTTGGCGGTCAAATTGTTATAATAGGGGCCAGATAATTTTGGTTGTGCTCGCCAGTTCATTTTGAGATCCCGAAATCTTCCCCAGGTGCTAATGTGACAGGGCGATCACCCGGGAGTTTTATTGAATGGAAACACCACATTAACGCAATCATCCCCCGATGGCTGGAACCCGATCCGATATTTAAAAGTGCCGGGCTATGATATGCATAGCAGCATGCAAGCTATGATACTTTGATGTATGAGTCTTCTATAGTCAAGGCATGAATGAAAAGCGATATCCTAGTAATGTCCCTTCTCCCAGAATCACAGCCATGGCTTGTAGGTTTCCTCCACGAAAAAAGGTAATGTTGGTTGTTGGAACGGCAGCGAAATCCGAGATGTGGCCCGAGCGTGCCACAATCCATTACCAGCCGGCGGCGCCGGCCGGGGCGCTTCCATTAGCTAATTACCAGTCGCCACCGACCCCTTTCTTGGTCAGATTGTTGCCGAGCTGTCTTTGATTGCTAATTGATTTCGATAATTATTTAGGCCGGGTATCTGACCGCGCTAATGATCTAGATTTATTAGGGGTAACACGTTGGAGTGATACCTAGGTGTAGATTATGAGATCTGTGTTAATCACGATTTTGGATTAAGTAATGTCAAATTTACTTTTGCTGTGTGCAATCGCTCCGATTACTTATGACACATTATGGCAGGCGTAAAAGATTGTTAATTTGGTATCAAACTAATATTAGGTATATAACTAAGATATTATTATACCCTCCACAGCTCTAACTTATTTGTAAAGCAATTAAATAATCGAAAAAAAACTAGACGGTAATTATTTTTGCGCAGTGCAGGGTTATTGCGTAACTTATGAGATGGACTTCCTTACACTTTATAATTATAAATGAATACCGGCGTCAATTATCTACCGTGCTGCTTTCAAATTTACTGCAAGAGAAAAAAACAAGATAACCCACCCAAAGTTTTGTTGTAATGTCGTAATCATGATATGTTTATTCAATAACACCCTAACATTCGTATACAATCCTCATTAAAAAATGTCAAATCACACCCCTTCTTTTCGTCGCGGCCGTCAAATTAAAAAGTTAAACTCTCCCCTCCAGCTGATGGTCGTCTAATGGGGTAATAGCGTCGCGTGCGCTGCACGCGACCCGGCGCGCGGCCGTGCACCTATGCGGTAATTTCATTATAATAAAGTGGAGTCAAACGTGTAAACGATGGCCCCGGCCCGTGCCGTGTCAATTCAACCCCTATCAGACTTCATTTAGCCTTATTAACTTACTGTGACGAGTCTTATTATTTTTTCATTTAGTTGAGCAGAAGTTACAGCTCGGAATCTGGGATAACGGTTTATTTCGCATGGGACGATAGCTCGATGCGCCACATTAATTAGAAACGTAACCTCCTTATTCATTAACATTGGATACAGCCTTAAAACAAAATCAAACATTACCTTAAGCAAATATCGGTGCCCCAAAATCGTGAAGTAGATAAACTTTCATGCCAGTTCATTTATAAAATGATGAGTTAGAAGCATTACTTACGTAAAAAGTGCTCAGCGGGCACAATAAACATTATGGGCGCATTCATTAATAGCTGACCGCTGACAAACGGTGCCTTTGCCCCCCGCGGCTCCTCTTTACCCTGTTATCCCCATAAAGCCCCGTGGTCTCCCCCTCATCCTCCTGCCCCCTATCTCCCCATCTGCCAGGTGTAAAACTGCCCGGTCACGGAAAGACAGACATGCGATGCGGCTAATATGTTTTTATTATTAAAACTATACGTATTGCTCATCCCCTCGTGTCAGGGGGATGACCCATGAATATGCATGCGGTGATTTGTTTATAGCACTAAATATTGTGGCACATAACGCTTAAACGAGGGTTTTAGGTTGTTTTAGAAAGCGCCGATACCCAGGTTTCGAGCCAATGCTACATTGACGGTCTGAAATGTTTTTGTTGAATTTACGCAATTGTTTATAAGTATGTACAATGTTTGATTGTCTCTATAGGTCAAAATTATTAGGCACAATGCATGAATACTACCTGTGAACATGAGTGCTTAGGTATATAGTAATCTTTATAAACAATTATAATTAAGAATGACTAAAGGAAACTCCCATAAAAGTTCGAAGTTAACTGATACCTATATTTTCAACTACCTACTGCTGCGGAAAAACCTTAGTACCCCACCTGGTATCTGGTATAACTACAGATAAAATAAAAGATCAAACCACAAACTGAACGAAATGTATGTCGCAAACCTCGAATACATTACGAGTCGCGCTGTGACTAACTGCACATTACTTCCGTTTCTTTATACTTATGAGTGTGAGTGAGCCTTCAAGTATCACGTAATTTCTTGAAAGCTCCTAACGTGAGTAATGTGGAGGAAAAGACGTGCACCACCGGCACCGGTACTGTCAACTCTATGGCGGACCTAATGTATTGTGTTATCTTTAGCTGCTATCGCGACTCCATTCCTGCCTACTTCAATACGGGAAACGATTGCTAAAAAAAGATAGCGTCGCTATCAACTTATAAGTGACCATTGCCATCTGGTGACTTAAGTGTTAAAGTAACAGGTAGGTATCGGTACCTACTTATTACATAGTTACTTTTATTGTAACTATATTCCGGAAGAAATTTGTGATTGCATTCACTATTCACTAAAAACTATGCAAAAGTACCTACCTATCAATATTTCTATATAAGAAATATTCAGGTTAAATTATCATTATTAATTTAGTGCGTATGAATTGACACACATCGCTTTATTAATCATGTAATCGTCCATAAATGGTATTCTAACTCATGGTTCCTTCCCGCTTCGCCCCTCGACCTCGGGCCGGCGTTTACAGGAAATTATGGGAAACGCAAACAGAACTCGAATTACAATGTCTTTATTTTTTCATTTTAGCTGCCGTGGGAGTAGCACCGTAACGACCTCGCTCTGTGTACACATCCAACCATGTGGCTGTACGGGGAAGTTGGTATTACCTACACATTACGCTATGCTGAATACTTATGTATAATATCGTTTTGCATATTCATGAATAATTTAAACCTGAATTTCAGAGAATTTACATGGTTTAATAACGACACCTGTTGTTCACACAGTAGGTACCTACCTACGTACCTATATACTTGCTTACATAACAACGAGTTCTACGAGTATGCTTGTGGCTTTTAAGTAATGCAAGGATAGATGTTCAGAACAAAGTTTGTCATAATTTTAATATCGTATTTATTTATTATTAATTTAGAAGACAACGATAAAAAAACAAGAGAAAAAGAAAATAGTATTGTATAGATACCTACCTAATTGTTGGTTAGTAAATTACAGTTGGATTATCCTAACGCGCGTTCGGAACGTTACGTGAACAGCCCTCGGGTAGCAGCTCAGTAATGAGCTTCAATGCTGAGGTGATGTTCAACAATGATGAGATCAGCTGTAGGAGAAAAGTAGTGTAACTACCTTTAGAATTGTATAGAAAAATCAGTAGGGTCGAATAAAAAAAAATATTATTAGGCAAAAGCGACCCCCGCCCCCGACCGTGGGCGGCGTTCCGTTATCGACCCGGCCGCCGCCCGCCCATCGCCGCCCCCCGCACTTGTCATATCTAACACAACGATACCAATGTGTGTTCACTGCCTATAAAATGATATTGCTATTGTTCATTGCTGCCAATGTTTGAAAGTAGTAATGCTATCACATCTGCTACCAGTTGTATATCACACCGTTGAGTCAACATTTTTTTTAACAATATCAGTAGTAGGAGATAATTATGTTATTTTAAATATTTTATACTTATAATTGACCAAGTTCTACCAACTTGGTTAATTATAAATTTACTAATAAACCAACAATAAATTATTTATGAACTTAAAAAATGTGTTCATTTGCTTAAGTCTAATAGGTTTTATGTAGGTACCTACACCTACGTGGATAATAGGGAACTTGCATGTTTTTATTTTATTAAAACAACTGTAGCATTAAAACTTTCGTATGATTTATTTTTCTCGTGGTGTATGCATTCGAAATCGGCACCTCCCGAAAACGCTCTATATTAAACGGGTTTATGCTATGACGTCACACCGTATATTCTCGGCGCGTTTACTATGGAGTAAGTCATTAATTTGCAATTATCTCCACAAAATTTGCGTTAAGTCTATACTTGTCATACAAACTATAATTTCTAATTCAATATTCTGTGTAACTGTTGTTATTTTATCAAAAAAAAAATTTGGCGTCATTTTAACGTGAGATAAAAAAAATAAAACTAATAAGATCGTTTTTTTTTATTTTTTTTTCTTCTGTATGATATTTCTACGTATATCCGCATCGATTGAGTGCAATTTCCCCATTTCAGTTACGTAATTTAGTTATACTCGTAGAGCCAGGTTTCTCACACACCTTGTATAAGATCTAGCCCCCCGGGTGTTGCTTGCAATCCTAAGGCTATTTCCTCCTATTACGCTGACGTCGGTCGCTGACGTCGGTCGGGCGTACGAATATACACCATGTTCTATGGGACACCGCACAGCGACGCTGACTGAAAAGCCAGCGTACAGCGTACATTTGTACGCCCGACCGACGTCAGCGTAGGAGGAAATCAAGCCTAATAGTTAAAGCAATGTCGCGTAGTTGCAGTGTCCAAGAGGCAACCGGATGGCTCGTGGTATTTGAGCTCCGGAAGTGTTGTGGAACCGCCCTACTGTGCAACCCGAAGATAGCCAATATAAAAGAATGTATTTTTTTTTATGTGGCGAGGCAGCCGCTTCAGACAGCGGTTGTCTGAAAGTGCGTACGGTGTTTATATAATGAAGTGTTAGCACTTAATTTTCTGAACTTTTCTAATTTGAGAGCTTGATTTCTAATTAAATGAGCGTCTGTTAATATTTTATTTTTTGGAAAAAGCTTTTATAGTCTTATTAACACACTAATCACTGTCATCAATGTATTGTTAAGACAATTCTTACGAGTTGAACTCGATAGGATAGCAAAGACTTTTATAGGAGTACGTCAGGCCACTTTCGAGATACATCAACACCTGTATTTTTATTGTTAAAATTGTCAAACTCTTCTATGGAGCCCAGGGTGCACTGGGAAGTTTGTAAAATTGTCAAACTCTTCTATGGAGCCCAGGGTGCACTGGGAAGTTTGTAAAATTGTCAAACTCTTCTATGGAGCCCAGGGTGCACTGGGAAATTTGTAAAATTGTCAAACTCTTCTATGGAGCCCAGGATGCACGGGGAAGTTTGTAAAATTGTCAAACTCTTCTATGGAGCCCAGGATGCACGGGGAAGTTTGTAAAATTGTCAAACTCTTCTATGGAGCCCAGGGTGCACTGGGAAGTTTGTAAAATTGTCAAACTCTTCTATGGAGCCCAGGGTGCACTGGGAAGTTTGTAAAATTGTCAAACTCTTCTATGGAGCCCAGGATGCACGGGGAAGTTTGTAAAATTGTCAAACTCTTCTATGGAGCCCAGGGTGCACTGGGAAGTTTGTAAAATTGTCAAACTCTTCTATGGAGCCCAGGGTGCACTGGGAAGTTTGTAAAATTGTCAAACTCTTCTATGGAGCCCAGGGTGCACTGGGAAGTTTGTAAAATTCGGATTGCTGTGAGCACAACATCTACTTGTGTAGTGTAGTTTAGTAAATAAAGTGTTGAGCGCAAAGATTATTATAAAAACCGGCCAAGTGCGAGTCGGACTCGCGCACGAAGGGATCCGTACCATTATCAATAAAAATATTTATTTTATTTTGATTTTAGTATTTGTTGTTATAGCGGCAACAGAAATACATAATCTGTGAAAATTTCAACTGGAACTATCACGGTATCAGTGAGATACAGCCTGGTGACAGACAGACGGACGGACGGACGGACGGATGGACAGCGGAGTCTTAGTAATAGGGTCCCGTAAACTCTTTGAGTACGGAAGCCTAAAAAAGAAGACTTTCTTTAAGGGATAGAAGGCATAGTATGCTTAATACAAGATTAATAAATTCAATACAAAGTGGTTTCGATTTGTTTGGTTCTGACTGTAGAAGACCATGACAAGCAGTAGTCGCTAGATGATATTTTGTATATGATATATGGACGCGCCTCCCCTTAAAACCTAATTAGTATACATAGTCCCTCGGGCAGTGTACGTACAAACATGAACTGTGACCCCGTTTGGCATTAGGTAGCTTCTAACAAAGTGCGGCTCGGTTCTCCGTTATTGTTAACAAATCTTTAATAAATATTGAACAAAAAAAACTATATTATTCAGTGGTGCCAGAAGAGGGCTCTTTAAGCTAATTGCGAATGTTCGTTACCTATTACCCAAACTGAATTCACAGCAGTCATAGTAGGCTATTCGACATTGGTCAATAGCAATACTATAGGCCTCACTTCGCCGGATCAACGACTTCGAATCATAACGTTGCTATTCGTAAATCCGTCAAATACCTATATGTAGATTAGGCAAATCTCTGACACCTCCAATCATAAGTTTATTTTGTCTTTGAGCGACATGCCTCCGATTAAATTGATTACCTTATTGAATTCTACTGATAGGTAATGCCTACATATGTATACTTATAAACGTACTTCATTGGTTGAACATTATCATATTTTATTATTAAGAAGCCGATCGCGGAGGAAAGCATACTGTGATAAAATAATCACTCACCACCTCACTCCGCGAATGGTTTTTGATCACTTATCAGAGGCTCTAGTATAAATTTTATCGATTCAATACACTTTCGAACGCGTTTGCGTTTAGTTTAAATTTGTATGGCAACTCAAACAGCGCCTCTGGTGGTAACTATTAGGAACTAAGCGTTGCCATACAAATTTAAACTAAACGCAAACGCGTTCGAAAACGTATATGTATCGATAAAACTTATACTAGAGCTACAGGTGAATGTGAGGACATGACGTATCCAACCTAACCGCAGCGACTAAAAAAGTAAATACAAATAGTAAATAAAAAGTAAATAAAAGTCACAGCATCAGGAGGTTTACAAATAAAGTCACATCATCAGGAGGTTTACAAATAAAGTCACAGCATCAGGAGGTTTACAAATAAAGTCACAGCATCAGGAGGTTTACAAATAAAGTCACATCATCAGGAGGTTTACAAATAAAGTCACAGCATCAGGAGGTTTACAAATAAAGTCACAGCATCAGGAGGTTTACAAATAAAGTCACAGCATCAGGAGGTTTACAAATAAAGTCACAGCATCAGGAGGTTTACAAATATTTTCAAGCGACTTTTTATCCCATCCTATAACTATATAACTTCACGTTTTCGAAAACGCCTCTAGATTTCGATAACATTTGTCGTATAGGGTAAACGGTGGCGAAAAATCGATCTAGCTATGTCTCATATCTGGGAAAATTAGTTTCCTTCCTATTTTACTCTATTTTCACCCTACCAGAGTTAGGTCGCCCAGTTGCACGTAGATGTTTTATCCCAGAAGGGTTGATCAGACTTGTGTGGGACTACCTGCACTGCGCATACTTACCTACTATTAAGTAGGTAAAATATGTCCCTCTGCAGACAAAGGGATTAAGCCAGAGCCTGTCCCTGGTGCCACTTTGGCTAAACTCGGCTCCCGCACAGCTCTGTGGTGAAAATTCACCCGACCGCGGCTGACACCGCCGTACAGTGACATTCAGAACAACATTTCATTACATAAACAGCGTAAATAGACACTTTCAGGCAATCGCTGTTTCAATCGGCTGCCTCGCGACATAATTTTTTTTTCACCCCACCCCGTATTTCCGCCCCATGCCAAGTTGGCTCAGTTCGGGTTACACAGGACGGTTCCACAACACTTCGGGAGCTTAATACCGCGAGCCATCCGGTTGCCTCTTGGATACTGCAACTACGCGTCCGTCATTGCTTTAACTATTATGTTATGACACTATCGTTCGCACGAAGTCGCGGGACCGGTGTTGTCACTATTAGTGTCACACAAAACGCGACAAATTTAATTAGACGAAGGAGGACGTGCTAGCCAAGCATTTGAGCGGGATGTAATGATTCGAGTTTTCCAGCTGTCAAACAGGAGTTTTGTTAGAAAGAGGACTTTATGTACAGTCGGCCCATGAAAATGATGAGCATACTTAGAACCTTATCGCATTAAATTGCAAGCAACTTCGTTGACACTAAAATGTCATACACCTACATTTGAAACCTCCTCCGACTCCCTAAGTATTAAAACTTCTACAAATGCCACTGATAAATGTCATCGGTGACATTAAATTACCAAAATGATGAGTCTGTCAAGAGACAAAATTATCAAACAAATTGAAAGAAATGTTAATATTTAAGGTGGTTCGATTGCCATACAAAGCGTTATTTGACATTCGCAGGCTAACGGCGTGATATTTTAAGAAACTTATGTAGTAAACTTTCATCAATTGGCTTCCCATTTGCGCCAAATTCCCCCTTTCCTAGAATAAACTTGTATAAACTAGATTAATTTGAGAAAAATAGTTTTCCCAAAATATCACGTGACAAACTCAAATTAATCTAGTTTATACAAGTTTATTCTAGGAAAGGGGGAATTTGGCGCAAATGGGAAACCAATTGATGAAAGTTTACTACATAAGTTTCTTAAAATATGACGCCGTTAGCCTACGAATGTCAAATAACGTTTTGTATGGCAATCGAACCACCTTAAACATTACGAGTAAGATGCCTGCCATAATATCTGAAATGGAGTATTGGAATTGCGACTCAGTATCAAGAGGGCAACTGTATTTCTAAACTTAATTATATTATTCTGAGTGTTCCCGGTTGTTTCTTGTATGTTGTCTTAGTTTACAACGGTATCCATGTTATTGTATTCGAACAGTATACTGATACGGACGATTCATTATTCCCAGCGTAATACCGTGACTAAAGAACTGTGAATGATTAAGAAGATATGCTGTCGAAGGAATAATTCGTAGCCAACGTAATGATCGTTAGCGGACAAGTCTTCTGTGGAATATGAATGAAGAAAACCGATTTTCCTACAACAAACATAGATGGTCATCTAAGGACTCGTCCCCGAGTGATATGAAATTATTTGCTATCACTGGTTTGCACTTCAGATTCTTCAATAACGCTATGTTTTATATTTTCTTTGTAATAAAGAAAAATCCTGGATAAATCTCGGTTTTATTTCATCAGATCACGAATGACGATGATTTTGATGACATGATGGCAACCACGCAAGAAAAGTATTTGGTCTAAGATTAGTCCTCATCATAATTTATTTAGATTTTTAATTAATAATCGAGCTCAGAAACCTGTTGTCTCCCGATCCCGCGAATTCACGGCATCCTCCCTTCAATGGAATTTATATCATTTTAAGAGTGCTCTTCAAAAAAGCGCTCGCTCAGAATTCGGTATTTTGACACGCGTAGTGCGTTTGTGTGTGTAAATACTACTACCACCCACACAAACGTACCTAACACCCACATGCACAGCGCGATCGCAACAGCCGCGGGTGCCGTCCCTTTCTAGCTATATGTAAGTGCGATCGGGATAGAACTAACCGCGGAGCTTGCCGATGCAAATAGCGCACCGTTTGAATTAACTCCGTGACCGATATTGATACTTGCACTAAAAAATGGTAAGTATTACTTCGCTAACATGATGTTCTAGCTAGAACATCATGTTAGCGAAGTTAGATAACTTGAATAAAGTAAGTATTTGATTTTTGAGCACAGGTTTTCTATTTGTATTAAAATACTATGATATGACAAAGTATAATATTTAGTTTCGTTTAATTAGTATAAAATAAACTAACGAGTTTTAAAGTTGTCAGTAATAAGAATAATAATTTGTTTTACGGATATTAATAGTTTGCATGTTATCTGAGTCTTATTTATATATAGTAATGTAATGAAATTATACCAGTAGACCCACTACTAGGAAATTACTGGGTACTTACGTATTCATTTCTTGAAGAAATTTTTTTTTGTTATGGACAGTAAAAAAAAACTGCCCTTCATAGAAATTGCTATGTCCGTTTCTTACCAAAGGAACTGAAAATTATAAATTATACAAACACAGCTTTTTATCTAGAATGCAATTAATTAATGCGTGATTTTATTCAAAAGCCTAAAACCTCAGATGATAAAAAGGAATAGATATGAAACGGGGGCTTGGCGCGTGTCGGTGCGACATGGCCAAATGGGCATGTCACTGCCCACCGCATGTTAGTCGCAATTTGCCGTGAATCTGAAATGTTATTCCACGTTTACTCAAAATGCCGAATTGTAGCGTGGTTACATGCAAAAATAGGAATGAAACTAAAACCTACATGAATGGTGGAGTCACGCACCACATGTGAGTATTAGTATTTTCACTTAAGTCAGTAAAAACTAATATTTTAATAAATAAACGCAACGCCGCATCATTTCTCGGGATCGAACTAACATATCGAACGAAAAAGCATATTTTTGTACTTTGCGTTGTACATTGATCGTTCAATACAGTAAACCACGGCGCAATGTATTAAACCACTATGGATATGGACGATGCTTGAATTTTTTAGTGGTACGGCCGCTGCTTGGCGTCGCAAACTAGAGCGGTGCCAAAGTGCAGTTACAATTTACGCGTAATCGATAAAATAGAAGTACGATATCATACTAGTTATTTTATTTCGACTACTTTCGCTGTTTTATTTTATTTAATTACTTGTTTTCGTTGGGTGCCTATCTTAAAGGTAACTAATAAGATTAAAAGGCACAAAATGTTTACGGTACCTACTAATAAGATTTTCACTAAGTTGCAGTATGAACGGTAAATAGACATATTAAAATTGTATATACAAGTATATAATTTAATTGCAAATGGCTTCAGAACAACTTAAAATGTGATATTATTACCAATAATTTTTTTTAAATGAGTATTTTTTACTTTCATTTCAAATGTGATAATTGAAGAAGAAATCTCGGTTTCTTATTACAGTTTTCCAAAGAATCCGATTAGGTTCTAAAAAAATGGATAGATGCTACTGGCAGAGGTCCTAACTGGTTTCCTGTACAGAGAAGAGTTAATGTGTTCGTAACATTTTCAAGAAAAATGTTTCCAACCACTTAATAAGAGCCGTACACTTTTCGAATATTTGACACCTCGCTTGCTTGAAACCTAGGTGTAAAATGTATGGTAACACATCTTCGCACATCTTTGGTGGATACTCGCCCTTAGCCTTAAATCTCGTAATATGAGTAATGGACATATTATTTCGCGCCAAAATGCGAGTCGGATCGGCCTGGTACCTACAGGTCAAAAATATCGATATGACCAGAGTTTTAAATGTATGTGAACACGAACTTATAAAAAGCCGTTTATGTTACTCTGTAGGTATTCGTCAATATTTTTTACTTTTGCGATTTATGGTAAGTTAACAACACGTGTTATTTAAACTTGTAGCTAGAAGTTTAAATACCACCACATAAACTTACCATGTTTTTGAAGTTGTTACCCATCAATATCATAACATAATATTAATTTTAATATCAATGTCGATAAAACATAATTTTAACGTTTGTCGCCCCCCCAGTGTAGTGCGTTTAAGCCAATCACAGCCCTTGTTTGCATGTTGCCGTAGACTCACTGGCAACGCCCGAGTCTTTGTTTTTACACGGTTCAATGGGTGTGCCTGTGGGCGCTGCGGTGGGAGAAAACTGGGGACATCGGTTTTGGTTGAAATTAAGCAGTACGGCACTTCTCCCTTTTTTTATGTTCTGAGCCTAAAACCTATGTCACTTATTAGGATTCCGTACTCAAAGAGTAAAACGGGACCCTATTACTAAGACTCCGCTGTCCGTCTGTCTGTCCTTCTGTCACCAGGCTGTATCTCATGAACCGTGATAGACAGAGATTTTCATAGATGATGTATTTCTGTTGTCGCTATTTATAACAAAAAATACTAAAAAACAGAATACATCTTTTTATTTTTAATTTAGTTTTTATTTGTTTCTTTTTCTTTTACAATCTTACACAAATCGACCTTGCCCCAAACTAAGCAAAGCTTGTACTATGGGTACTAGACGACGATAAACATACTTATATAGATAAATAAATACTTAAATACATAGAAAACATCCATGACTCAGGAACAAATATTTGTGGTCATCACACAAATAAATGCCCTTACCGGGATTCGAACCCGGGACCTCCAGCTTCGTAGGTAGAGTCACTTCCAAGTTACTAACTAGGCTACAGGGGGCTCCTATACAACAAACGTGATTTTAGATATAGATATTTTGCCGTTTTTAGATATAGATAATGGTACGGAACCCTTCGTGCGCGAGTCCGACTCGCACTTGGCCGGTTTTTTTAACATTTATTTCGAAATAAAGAGTGATACTCGGAAATGTCGAAGGGAAGGTCAATCGTCGAATCCGACTCGGCTGGGCAGCATTCGGGAAGCTACGGCACATCTTTTCGTCCAATATTCCGCAGTGTCTCAAGACGAGAGTCTTTGACCAGTGTGTGTTGCCAGTGATGACATATGGCACGGAAACGTGGTCGCTTACTATAGGCCTCATAAGAAGGCTCAAAGTCACTCAAAGGGCAATGGAGAGGGCTATGCTGGGAGTTTCTCTGCGCGATCGCATCAGAAATGAGGCTATCCGCAGCAGAACCAAGGTAACCGATATATCCCTCCGAATTGCTAAACTTAAGTGGCAGTGAGCGGGGCACATTGCACGTAGAACCGATGGCCGTTGGGGTGGAAAGGTTCTTGAGGGCAACCACGTACCGGAAGGCGCAGCGTGGGTAGGCCCCCCGCAAGGTGGACTGATGACCTGGTAAAGGTCGCGGGAGTCCGCTGGATGCGGGTGGCGCAGGAACGGCCATTGTGGCACTCTTTGGGGGAGGCCTATGTCCAGCAGTGGACATCTTTCGGCTGATATGATGATGATGATGACTCGGAAATGTAATAAAACCACGTAAAAATCTCCCTTTCCAGTGTAAACCCCCGGTGTGTGTTATTATTATATATAAACGAAAATAATTACTAAATGCAAGGTAGGATCGTGCTGTACTTAACAAACGCCATATAAGCTTGTTTTTTAAAAAAAATTTTATTCATCTTGTTATTTTCAATAACCCTGCATAATTATGTCGCTGGTTCGTGGGTACTTGTACAGACAAATCACACAAACCCAAACAAGATAGGTCTATCTATTTTAGTTTAGGAGTTCCCATGACCACCTTCCATCATCAGATCCTGGAAATCATCCATCACCAAAGTGTTTACCAAGACAAAACAGATGAGCCCAAACTAGATGGGTTTATCTAGTTTAGTTTAGGAGTTCCATGACCACCTTCCAGCTCCATCATCAGACTCTGGAAATCATCCAGCATCCAAGTCTTGCCGTGCCATGACCAAATAAATGAGCCAAAATTCGATGGCTTTATCTTGTTGAGTTTAGGAGTTGCTATGGCCACCTTCCGACTCCATCATCAGACCAGCTCTATGACATTATGGCATTGTCACCGAAGATACTTAATATAAGATGATAATTGTACCTAATTTGAAGATTTCGCCCAAACTAACATACATACATACATACTAACTAATCATAATGGCCGTTGGGGCGGGGAGGTTCTCATTTCATTTCATTTCATTTATCTTTATTCACATAAGACAGAGTACAATTGGATGTTCTTAGTTATAATATATGTATAGAACTATCTATCTCGTCACGCGGTGACATGCAAATTTTTGTTCTCGAGAGGCGACTACGTACCGGAAACTGCAGCGGACCCTCCACAAGGTGGACTGATAGTAACAAGTAAATAAATTAAATCTATCAAGTATCACGATCACTCGTACAATAATAATTGACTATAGAACGCGTAGTTTAGACAAAAGGATCCAACCCACAAGACATCACCATTGAAATGTATGACTTTTGTTTCAGGTAGAAGGTTCAATTTTAAATGTTACATATACTGTGGGTTTGAGCCTTTTCGCTACACTACGTCTTATCTGGCAGCTATGCAATTCATAACTTGTCTCGATTAGCCTCACGAATGTATCCCCAGTATAGTTTGACCCCGAGGTTGGTAACAACTATGCCTAGTCAGAGATCAAAATAATATTATTTTATCTGAAGAGTGGCCGGTTAGCTTCGTGAATAGCCACAAATAAACACAGTACACGTCTGTCTCGGAGGGCTATTCAGCCGGTACTGAGATATATTCCCGCGCGACGGTAAATTTATACTAGTTTTGAATAATTATTTATAAATATAAATTTTGACTAAAGTTATATTTTTTGGACTGGATCTTGTTGGTACAAGCATGAACTTTAATGTTGTGTAAGATTCAATACACAAATAATTCAACAATAATGAGAAAATCCTTGAGTTTTCAGTAAGGTTTTGTTGACAAATATGGTGTAATTGAGAACAGTTTACATATATATACGTGCAGAATAAGGAAAATTCGAGGCGGCTAGGCGCAATGGCAACATATTACGCTAGTGAAAATAGAAAAAAACAAGTAGGTTCTCATATAACATCATGGAGTATTAGGGGCTCAAACTTATGACTCTGCGCTCTCTTCAGAAAACTACTGTCGGTAATCGGGTATTTTCGGTTAAAGTATTCAGTAATTCGTAAATTGGAGGCGGCTAGGACCAATATGAGGAGTTTACCTATGCAAATAAGTAATCAGGATCTAGAAAAAGCTCTCCGTTTCTTAGAATTACAACGTCAAAAATCCGTCATTCTCGCTTATTCCTGACCAAAAAACGAGCGCCCTCTTAAATTAGAACAGCATTTGTTTTGCATCATTCGATTTAAGAAACAGAACAAAGTCTACTCTAGTTTTTATTTTGATTTGATTCAAATTTCATTGCCTATTTTCCTGGTATGGGGGGAAACCTCAGGTTAAGGTTTAATCTACGGTCATAAAATTGAACTGGTGGATTTTCATAAAGCAGTAGGTAAAGTTTGTAAGTTTGTATTCTACTACATATATATTTAATCTCCGAAACTGATAATCTGATTTCGTAATACAATTCACGAACATTTAGTATTGCATAAATATGTGTTTCACCTTTTTCTAACACCAAACATACCAATTACTAAACTTAGATAAAAATACACAAAAAGAACGTCGTCGTATGAGATTAGAACCTGAGACCTCAATATTAGAAAGCAAGCAATTACTGACAACGCCACGAGGACTCATACTTTGTTATTCGAAATTAATCTTCTCATTTGTGCCTTGTAAGTTTGACATTGTGTCGTGAAACATCTATTCCTAATTTAGTTAACTGCAGTCTGTCAACATCGCAGAACTGAGACAGAGATATTATTATTATTATTCATTTATTTCGAACCATTTAGTCCATACACACATTATACACAATGAAATAAAATAAGAATTAAAATTACAAATTATATGCAATGACAAGTCTACACTCTTTTGTATGAATGGGTTCTAAATTTAAATGGTTGACATTTAATCATCACGCGCGTCACTCTCCCTTATAGTGATTTAATTTGACAAAGTCCTAAAGTGCTCATCATTTTCATGGGCTGACTGTACGTATCTACTAAGTATTATTTATTCTGTGTCTCTCTGTCCAGTCGCGGAATGTTGTAAAGATTCGTCACTTTTGATACTTTTCGTTCCTCGGCTACTTAGACGTTGATCACATTATCCCTGCTTTTTGCACACGAGTCTAGAAACCTAACTTTGGGTATAACTGTGACTACTTAGATAAATAATAGAGACTTTCTATAGCTACAGCCACTAAAACACGTGTACCTTCAGATCAGAAACCGATGCACCCAGACTGAAGGAAAGTGTCGAAATATCCCTAGGGTAACCTACTTATTTCTATTGCACTGTTTAACATTCGAAATGTTCTCATTTTTATCTACAACTTCTACGCCTACCTACAAGAAGTTGCGAAGCATAAGATTGAATTTCGCATTTCATTCATTCACTACCTAATCAAAATAAAATACAGCAACAACTACGTACTAACTTACCTTTGGTTAGAGCGGTGTAATAACTTACCTACTTTAAATTTAAGATAAAATCTATAAGTGCAAGTCCGTCTTTCTTCACTCGCAGGTACAAATCTGCGGGAGGTTCTACATTTCACAATAGCTGTCGGTCGGTATAAGCCGACTGATTTAGCTGGCTCGTGAATGAGCCTAGCTGAAGCGAAATAAAGCACCTAACAGGTCGCCCGTGGCATAGACTACCAACACTTAGGTTCTTGCCGCCTATCGTTTGCATGTCAAACAGGTGCCTCTCGGGCGCTTACACTGACCATCGAATGGCAAGCTAACACCAAAACTAATTGGCTATACATATACATCACACATTATGGTTCATTACAATACTGTCGTTTTAGTCTTCGTTAATGGATAAGCGTACTGGCAGAATTTGCACCGACAGAAAGCAGCTACCTATAATATTCTCGCGTGCGCGATTTCATACACATTTCACGCTGCACTACGGTCTCCTCCCACTCCGTAAACTAGGCGTAGGTAAATGTTTTTCAATGAGTGCCTAGTAATCGTCAACATCAGATTTGCGAAGCAATATGAACCAATCCAATGAGAAAATGATCATGTACCTAGTACCTAATCGCAGGTCGATCACCGGTCGAACGTCGGGTAGGTCTAAATGTCACTTTTTATATGGAAAATTGACAGTTAAATTGTACCGACGCGCGTTCGGAACGTTACGTGATTACCCCTCAGAATAGCAATATCGATTTTCTACGAGTGCACCCAGCATGGCCGATCTACGGCAGTGTAATCTGTGCGCTAGTTGCTTAAGCTCGTCTAGCCACGCCGGAGGAGCCGCTTGCGCAATCGTTCGATCCGCAAAGGTCATGGAAGGAATTCGCGCGGTCCGGCGCTCTTGCGACACGGCACACTGTTCCACAGTTTCCACTCGGTGCAGCGAGCAGAGCATATAATGGCGAAACGATTTCATGAAGGGTCGCTGCGCTGGCTGCGTTCGCCTTCAGAAACTATTGTCTGTGACATTGGGCGACTTTAATAACGCTAATATCAACAACGCGTTCAGTTTTGCGAGAATAGATTTAGGATGGATTGTCCACTACTGGTACCTAAATAAGTTGCGATTCCTTGACTAGACATAGATTTGGAGCTCAAAATAAAGAACATCTTAGTGGTAATGGCTGTTTCGCTGTCTCGCATTTATATTCATTTCCGGGTTGGTTTCAATTTTGAAAAGTTTTCAACCAATTTATTCCTACTTGCTTTTGCCCGCGACCTCGTTCGCGTTGACTTCGTTTTGTTGGACTTTTACTGGGATAAAAAGTATTCTATATGTAAATCCAGGCTATAGGTACCTACTCTATTAGTACCTATACTAAAATTCATCTTAAGGCGCCGTAAGTTCAGCGAAGTTAAGCGATCAGAGTTTTTGAGACAATATAATGCGTCTGTTTATAATAGTATATGGATTTAAAAAATAGTAATCTTGAGGCTTTTCTGCAGCGAGATCAGTGAACATGACTAAGCAATCTTCGCTCGATAGAAAAAAATCACGATAGGACTGATGTGGTAAAGGTCGCGGGAGTCCGCTGGATGCGGGTGGCGCAGGACCGGCCACTTTGGCACTCCTTAGGGGAGGCCTATGTCCAGCAGTGGACGTCTTTCGGCTGATATGATGATGATGAAAAAAATCACGAACTAGGTCTCAAATACACCTAAAACATTCGTAACAAATTATGCTCTAAAACATAACATATTAAAATTGGTTCTAATGCTCATTGAGAGGGAGAGAGCTTAGTGATTACTTTTTACAAGCGCGTTCCTCCTGGAACCAGCGCGCTATTCCGCGACCAGAAAAATAATTCTTGGCGGCGTCGTGCTTTACTTATGGCCAGGCGTTGACAGAGGAGACACCCCGAGCAGAAGAGTGGCGTGATGGCGACTGAAGCGGCCCACACCCGGGAGCTACCGAAAAAAAGATTATACAAATGACTGACCAATTCGCACTAAAGCCAAAGGACACGGGTAACGAGAGTACGAGACAAAGGCAAGCTTACCCGAACTTTGCTTCTTAGGTTCCGCTTTTCCAAAAACGGAGCTCCGGCGGCTGTTTTTGCAACCACCGGGTAGCAAAAACGTGGCCCACACGGCCGCCCACAGGAGCTGGTGGTGAATGCCTTGCATTGTGCTTCAGCATAATTAGGCCAAAACAATATTTTTTTGGGAGTAAATCCAGTTCTCGTTTAGACTTGTCTGCAGTTGAAGAAAATCTTCAACTGACAAGGAAAAACTTCCACATCACTGACAAGCCGAACCGGAATTCGAAATTCAAACAAAAAACATAACGCTTGCCAGTCCTACCGAGTATGCGACCGCCGAGGCGCAAATCACAGATCATGCAGCCTTTTTCGCTGCAGTAGGTAGGTAGGTACATTTAATTTCATGCCATCGAATGCAAACGTACAGTCAGCAGCAGAAGTAGCTAAGCGGGCCGGGAGTTCAAAATTACCTGCACACGACTTTATTCTAAAGAAATTAAGAGCGCGTAGGTCATTTTGAACACCCGGCCCGCTTAGCTACTTCTGCTGCTGACTGTACCGATGGATTTTCGCTCTGAAGGTACATATTTAAATCAGCACCAATAGAGGTACCTATTGGCTCATTTACTTATGATAACTAACGTATTTCGATAAGAAAAGCATGTTACGGCGGCCCCACCCACTTACTTCTGATAAACAATAGAAAAGTAAATAGCGATTATAAGCATGGAACTAAAAGATTAGTAACCGATATTATTATATGCTTACATTTATTTACATACAATTAACATTAGTAGGTATGTAAAATATAGGTACAGTCACCGGCATCAATATATGATGGAACAAAGGCCGCAAAAATATCTGACGACGACTCTATTCCTAGAGCCGTTAGAGCGTGTCAGATATTTTTGCGGCCTTTGATCCATCATATATTGATGCCGGTGACTGTACTTTTATAAGCCTTATCAATACTTATCCGGAGGTCTATATGATTTGTAAACAGATTTAAGTAGGTAGCGTATTTAATATTTATTTGCACTTTAACCACCTATCATGACAAAGTTATTCAAAATTGCTAGAAATCTACCAAAAAGGAAATAGGATTGCTTACTTGAGTCGCATTTAAGTAAAAACGTATTTCTGCTCCAATACAATAGTAGATTGTTAACCAAGGGTTGAGAGTGACCCATTTAACCCGAGATATTTCTGGCGCTCGAACGAAGTGAGAGCGCCAATTGTTCGAGGGTTAAATGGGTAATTTCACCCGAGTTAAACACTCTACTTTTCATTTCGACTGTGAGGAAAAATAATTTAATATCAACCTATAATCGTAATAAACAACTCGTTAATGCAGGTAACCTATAGCTGAGTGTCGATTTGTGAAAAGTTTTTATTTTAATGATTTGACGTAACTCTATTATCTTCGACTCCGTGGCTGACCGTAACAATAAAAAAAAATACTTTCCACCCTAGGGGAGAAAAGGCTATTTTCCACCCGGCTATATGCCCATGAAAAATCAACTTTCAGAGCAGGAGAGATGAAAATACATATTTACGGTAAACAATCTTTTTTTTGATTTAATCCAGTCGAACCAAGAACTGTTTTGGGCTTTATTAAATTAGTACAGTCTCTAGAACGAACATATTATATCAAAATCTTGATATAAGATTTTGATATAATATGTTCGTTCTAGTGGACTACCGTCATACATGCCTACTTTGCCACCAGGGGGAACTTTGCCCAAGAAGCAAATTTTAAAATTTTCCTCTTGGGCAAAGTTCCCCCTGGTGGCAAAGTAGGCATGTATGACGGTAATAGTTGGCAGACATACAAATGTTGGATGCATTCAAAACAACGCTAAAATTTGAAATAAATATAGCGTTACACAGCTGACATAACACGAATGAACGAAATCTTTCCCCGAATAGTCCGGTGGCCGACTGCAAGAAACCCTACGTGATAAAAAAATAGAGAATGCCTACTCTGTAGGGGTAGCTGACTTTTAGTCACTTCAACTGCTCTTGGTCGGCCGCGGCTTAACTTGGCAAATTTTGCGCAAATGGCAAAAAAGTAGTACAAAAATTCATCGAAAAAAACGTCATCGAAAAATAGAATGAAACTTGTATGTTAGGATAGCTGCCTTTGAGGTCAGTAAAAAAAAAGTGGTCGGCCAAATCCAGTGTTGGCAGGTTCCTGTGTCCGACCGAATTTGTGGTACCACGTGACTGCTGCATTTTACGTCATCGAAAAATGGAATGAAAAAAACGGATTATTATAGTTAAATTAAACCTGTTGACGTACGTCTTGGTCGGCCTCACCTTAGCCTGGCAGTTTTTGCAGTCCGACCACATTTCAAAAAAAAATTTGGTTGTTTCAATTATTAAAAATATGGTTTCTTCATTGCTTAAACTGAAATAATAATGTTTAATTTAATAAGACTATCGTAATATACTGCCGTGCTTTTTTTTAAAAGCAGTCTTTTTCATACAATTTTATATAATTTCAATTTTTGACTGCCTTTTTAAGAATCACGGCAATACCTGCTGTATGCCTGAATATGCCTGACTGACTGACTATACAGTCATAAGTCATAACCATGCCGACTGACCGGTATCTGCGAGGCCGCACGTACCGGCGTTCGGCTGCATCTAAGTACTTGGGGTCAGCTTCATCTACTTGAAGTCAGCTACATCTACTTACTTGGGGTCGGCTCCATTTATTTGAGGTCGGCTCCATCTACTTGAGGTCGGTTACAACTACTTGTGGTCGGCTCCATTTACTTGAAGTCGGCTACATCTACTTGGGGTCGGCTCCATCTACATGAAGTCGGCTACATCTACTTGGGGTCGGCTCCATCTACTTGAAGTCGGCTACATCTACTTGGGGTCTGCCCCATAACCTTGGGGTCGGCTTCATCTAATTGCGGTCGGCTACATCTATTTACTTGGGGTCGGGTACATCTACTGGAAGTCGGCTACATCTACTTGGGGTCGGCTACATCTACTTGGGGTCGGCTTCATTTATTTGAGGTCGGCTCCGTTTACTTGAGGTCGGCTACAACTACTTGGGGTCGGCTCCATCTACTTAAAGTCGGCTGACACAGTGGCGTTTGTACGAAAACGCCACTATGTCAGTCTGACTCCAGGATGCGAACGCGAAACCTATTCTGCTACAGCGGGGAGTCAATCAAGGAGATGTTATTTTCCAAAAACTGTTCACCGCTACACTGGAGGATTTGTTCAAGACTCTGGACTGGAGAATGCAGACATCAACGACGAGTACATCACTCACCTTCGGATTTATGACAATTAAGTAGTCTTGGGTGAGACCGTGGATGACTTTAGTACGATGCTCGATGACCTCAGTAAAGCTTCCGAGCGAGTCGGTAGTCGGTCTAAAGATGAACATGGATAAGACGAAGATCATGTCAAATGCCCATGTAGTGCCAACTGCCATTACAATCGGACGCTTTACGCTCAGAGTTGTAGACGATTAATATATACCTCTGACAGACTGTCCAGTTCCAGTCCTCTCGGCTCGGTTTGACCAGTGTGTGTCCTGAAATGTACTCGCTCACTATGGGCCTCAATAGAAGGCTAGAAGTCACCCAAAGGGCAATGAAGATGGCTATGTTGGGAGTTTATCAGCGTTAAATAAATGGAGCCGACCCCAAGTAGATGTAGCTGATCTCATGTAGATGGAGCCGACCTCAAATAAATGGAGCCGACCCCAAGTAGTTGTAACCGACCTCAAGTAGATGGAGCCGACCTCAAATAAATGGAGCCGACCCCCAGTAGATGTAGCTGACCTCAAGTAGATGTAGCCATACTCAAGTAAATGAAACCAACCCCAAGTAGATGTAGCCGAACGCAAATAGATGTAGCCGACCCCAAGGTTATGGAGCCAACCCCAAGTAGATGTAACCGACTTCCAGTGGATGGAGCCGACCCCAAGTAGTTGTAACCGACCTCAAGTAGATGGAGCCGACTTCCAGTGGATGGAGCCGACCCCAAGTAGTTGTAACCGACCTCAAGTGAAGTGACTAAAAGTCAGCTACCCCTACAGAGTAGGCATTCTCTATTTTTTTATCACGTAGGGTTTCTTGCAGTCGGCCACCGGACTATTCGGGGAAAGATTTCGTTCCTTCGTGTTATGTCAGCTGTGTAACGCTATATTTATTTCAAATTTTAGCGTAGTATTGAATGCATCCAATATTTGTATGTCTGCCAACTATTAGTCCACTACAAACACAAGCGCATGTGTCGATAGCTCTATTCGTTTTTATGTTACGGTACAAAAAGGGGTGATAAGGTCAGGCTACACGCTCAATCATAGGTACTTGCGCAAATTCCAATTTGTACAAGCAAGCATGTGCGTTAAGACGGCAAAACGGTATACCGCACTAATGGCTTGGCTTAGTTTGTGTAATTTTTGCACAAACCGTTTGCAAATAAAACAATTTTATTTTATGTCTAAATTTGGTAATTTAATTGCTATTTACTGCTGTTTTTACATAGTTGGGTGATGAAATAACTAAGCAATCGGCTAGGCATATTTTATTTGCTACCCAAACCCAATTTAGCTTCCTTTGTGTGACGTCTGTGGTGTTACATAAATATTTTATCCATGCTAATTACCATCTTATAATTGTTCCTTTTGCGTTAGGTACAAATCACATGCAATAATGTAAGATTGAAGAAGGCACTCAAAAATATCTGATTCAACTCTATTTCTAGAGCTATTTTGTATAATCAGATATTCACCCAGAAATACTTCGAAGTCGGGTGGTAGTTTTATAATCTCGTTTCAAAACATTAATAGAAGGATTTAGTACACTGATGGATGAAGTACTAGACCCTAACATAATGATTTATATCAAGCTCATCAATATCCATCTTTTATAAATGAATATGATGACTCCGTACCAGAGGTCGGAATTCTCGTAGCACTTTCGAGCTGCCATAGGGACTTCTCTCTTTTATCGACTTCCGATATTCATATTATATCGATACATTATATAACACAACATATTAAAGAAGATTGAAGGTAGAGGTAAACAACAGGCGGTCTTATCGCTAATGAGCGATCTCTTCGAGATAACCTTTGGATACCAACTTTAGGTAAATTTATAATATTATCTTATGAGGTTTTCGTGACTATTACTCATTTAAATAAAACAAATTTAAACAGATTATATCGCGTGGATTACTATATTTTGAAACGTCGGGATAAAATACTCTATAATACTACTAATCAAAGGTCATCAATCAGATTAATGGCCAGTAGGTACCTACATAACATGATATCATTGAACCCGATAGCAGTGTTCTTGTTGCGATCTCTTATATTTCGCGTATATTTAAGTATTTTATCCCGATGTTTCAAAATATAATCCACGCGATATAATCTGTTCAAATTTGTTTTATTTAAATAAGTAATAATCACGAAAACCTCATAAGATATTATTATTTTTTTTTTTTTATTTATTTATTTATTAATTACAAGACAACTATGAGGTCCACTGGTGTTATTTATTCTTAGTCTAGGTTAGTACTTAATGGTAAAAAGGGATTTGGTACGGTCAGTAAGTATTTTTGTCAAGGGACAATCAAACTTACCAGCTATCATTTTCAGGATGCTGTTGCTGCTCCCGCGCACTCTATTCAGGAGAGAGGCAGACTTTTTGCGCCAAACGGCGTCAAAACCGTCTGTACGCGCCTCGGCAAACATAAAAGACGCACTGCAGAAGCGCGGCAGCCGCAACAGCGCCCTGAAGGCATTATTAAATTGGATGCGCAGAGCATTGTATGCCTTTTGGATATACTTGAACCACAGACTTGCCGAGTACATGCAATCCACAAAATGACTAGGGGTAAGTCGCCAGGGCACGATGGGCTCAGCGTGGAACACTTGCGGCACGCCGGTCCCCACCTTCCACGAGTACTCGCCATGCTCTTTAACCTTTGCCTAAGTCACTCGTACCTGCCTCCGGATATGGTGAAGACTCTGGTGGTACCTATTGTCAAGAGCAAGACGGGAGATGTATCAGACAGGTCGAATTATAGGCCCATCTCATTAGCCACAATAGTAGCAAAAGTACTCGACAGTGTGCTTAACTCGTATTTGATGCGGTATGTCAAGTTACATGATGCCCAGTTCGGGTTCCGACCTGGGCTATCAACAGAGACTGCCATACTTAGTTTAAAGCACACTGTCAAGTATTATACCGATAGGCAGACTCCGGTTTACGCCTGTTTTATGGACCTCTCAAAGGCCTTTGACATGGTCTCTTATGACATTCTCTGGCGGAAGTTACGGGAGACAGGGCTTCCGTCTGAACTAACTTCCCTTCTCAGGTCTTGGTACTTGAATCAGGAGAATCTTGTAAAATGGGCAGATGAGGTTTCGGATCCCTGGAGGTTGGAATGCGGAGTGAGGCAGGGAGGATTGAGCTCACCGTTGCTTTTCAACTTATACGTTAATGCGCTGATTGAGGAACTCAGGAGCACGCATGTCGGCTGCTTTATTGTAATTCCTATTTAAAATTTTACCAAAAAGTTGGTATCCAAAGGTTTATCTCGAAGAGATCGCTCTTTAGCGATAAGATCGCCTGTTGTTTACCTCTAACTTTCAATCTTATTTCATATGTTGTGTTTAGGGTATGCAAACCGGTTAACCGGTTAACCGGTAAATTGACTAAATATAAGGCCGGTAAATTACCGGTAAATTAAAGTCAAAACCGGTAATTTACCGGAGCACAAATTAATAGTAAAATACTACATTTTATCGATTGTTAATGCTTCATCGTCATGATTATACCTCAATAACCCTCCTTTTATCATGTAAAAATGTCAGTTGAATAAACTTGTTTGCGTTATCTTACCTCATGTAGGATCAAATTAAAGCAATCGTTTGTAGAAGCTTCTTAAAATATAAACACGTTCCCGGTTCCGTTCTATAAAATATGAGTAATGATCAGTTTGAATAAGTACAATAGAGACGCCTTATTTATCATACTTTATACCTCTAAAGTATATTAAATAAGGCGTCTCTATTCGCTATGATGAGTATACCTATATACTAATCATTACAATCCAAAGAAATACCTCTCTTCGTCCTACTGTGAGGGAGAAAGCTAAAGAAAAGGAACAGAGGTGAGGTAGTGCTTTTCTTCAAAAAGGGTGACAACACCCTGCTGAAGAACTACCAACCCCTCTGACTTCTGAGCCATGTCTATAAACTGTTTTCGAGAGTCATTACACATCGTCTCGTACGCAGGCTAGATGACTTCAAGCCTCCCGGACAAGCCGGTTCCCGGAGAGGCTTTAGCACCGTAGACCACATCGAAACGCTCCGTCGGGTTATACAGAAGACTGTGGAGTATAACCTGCCCCTCTGCTTAGCGTTCGCGAACCACGAGAAAGCCTTCGATTTGATCGAAACCTGGGCTGTACTTGTCTCTCCAGGCAGTGCCAAGTTGACTACCGCTATATCGAAGTATTGAAGTGTTTGTACGAAAACGCCACTGTGTCAGTCCGACTCCAGGATTTGAATGCGAAACCTATTCTGCTGCAACGGGGAGTCAGTCAAGGAGATGTAATTTCCCCAAAATACTGTTCACCGCTGCACTGGAGGATATTTTCAATCCTGATTTGGATCTGTTTGGATTTTTCCTGTCGGCTCGGTTTGACCAGTGTGTGTTGCCAGTGAAATGAAGTCGCTCATTGTTACTATTACTACCCTTTTCTCTACCCAACTCTTTTCGATCTAAGTATGGATGGTTATATATACGTCTCTTGAAGCCCGTAGAAACGTCTATTTAGTGAAATATTATTTAAGACTACTAAGTAGGCTTTTAGTTTAGTTTCTGTAGAACTGGGGACAATTCCTACCCACCTGCTAATCCCCAAGGAACGTTTTCAGTTGCTTTTTGCCCTCCTACCACTGAGCAAGTTTTAAATATTAAAGAATCTGTTTATAACGGCATTTACGGCACATGATAAACCTTTATACTATATCATAGCTTATTTTTACGATAAATAAATGTCAAATAACGCTACTTATTAGCCAAATTGAATTTACCGGTAATTTACCGGTTAACCGGTTTTGCCTCACTCAAGTCGGTAATTTACCGGTAGTGAAATTTGTCCGGTAATTGCATTCCCTAGTTGTGTTATATAATGTATCGATATAATATGAATATCGGAAATCAATAAATGAAAAGTCCCTTTGACAGCTCGAAAGTGCTACGAGAGTTCCGACCTCTGCTCCGTACCTATCAAATATACCAGAAAGCTAGTCTGAAAATTATGTATTTGACAGAAACTTGTATCAAGTACCTACCTACCGGAAAATTAATCTTCGTATTAGGAGTTGTATTTGCCAACAATGCGTTTAGCATACTAGCAGATAGGGATTTGCTATTAGACTAATTCAAAGCGCGGCTAAATCTGTTCCTGGAGGCATTTTTACACACGTCTATCGAGAGCGCTCGCGCCGTCACCTGCGCGACGAGGCGCGTGGGCGCCATTGTATGCTAATCCAAATAGCCGAGCAAAAAGGAAGTAAGTGTGGCTGTAGGTTAACTACGTATACGCCTTGTTGTAAGCGCTTTGCACTAATGGGAAACTGAGCGGAGCATATCTGCGCGTACCTACTCGGCAGAAGAAATTATACGCAGATATAAAAATTGTAGTGCTAAATGTAGACTGAAAAAGTTCAATGGAGTCAACGGAATGATTTATGAAATTATTGCCAAAATCTGAGTTACTTAACATAAAGCTGGCTAAACACGACCGCTCCAACAAGCCGAAAATGGAGCAGCGCCGCGCCAACTACAGCTGCGGGTCGATCACGTAACGCATTGTACGAATGTCGGGTAGGTCTATATGTCACTTTTTATATGGAAAATTGTCAGTTAAATTGTACCGACGACGCGCGTTCGGAACGTTACGTGATTACCCCTCAGGTCGATCACGTAACGCATTGTACGCGCGTCAGGTAGATCTAAATGTCCTAACGCGCGTTCGGAACGTTACGTGATTACCCCTCAGGGCGCGCCCATTAATGTATGTAGTCAAAATATTATTACGTCCATCCATTTGGCGCCGAAATAAACGGCGCGGCGCGGCGCCTAGGTGAACACCAGTTACCACCATTTCTATAAATATAGTTTTTAGGTAGTATACTTAAGCCTTAATTCACACGCAAATTATTAAATTCATATTATATCTATAATAGGTTATCTTAGGCTAACAATTAGGTACGTAGGGATTTCAGCAGATTAAAAATCTGCTTCCAGCCAGTCCTTGGTACCAGTATATTGTTTCAAGATACTGGTCGAAACCTAGGCAAAGTTTCAATAAAGAAATAGTGCCCGCCCCTGCCCCCCCTATTCTGTAAGTTGTTTTAAGCTCACCTCAACGCTCACCCACAATTATACCTTGACACCGCGATGCGTAGTAATTAAGCGAAGGTTGTCTAGTTTCGTAACGGGTGACCGGCGGGGTGAGCCGCATTAACGCGTAGCGAATAACAGCCCTGGTATGTCTACTTAGTCGTAAATATAACCCTTCCACACCATTGTCAAGTCGCTCAAGCCTATCAAGCTATCTAATCCTTCATAAGTTCATAACCATCCATAAAAATCATGAGGATAGTATGCACAGATGATACTCAATAAAGCACAAAATGTTACTTCCCACATTCCTAGCGTCCTAGCGTAAAAAATGTAAGCCTATTGCGGCGTTCGTCGAAATAAGCTTCCCCTCGGGACTGCTGGTTGTGGGATCTGGTTTATAAACCAGGCATTTCAATGTCAGCTTCTTATTCTCGACTAGATAGTAACTTAGCTTAGTTCATGATTTTAGGTAGGTACGCCCACACCGCTGCTTAAAAAACGGTGACGGTACGGAATCGCAGTGACGTATCGTATGCGTACTTTTTTTGACGCACGCTCCCCACACCGCTGCTTAAAAGACGGTGACGGTACGGAATCGCAGTGACGCATCGTATGCGTACCGTTTTTGACGCAAGCACTCCACACCGCTGTTTAAAAAACGGTCACGATACGGAATCGCAAAACGCAACTGTCTCGTAAATGCAGCGTCTTTCACTAGTTGAGATGTTGGCGTTTATGTCACATTTTGATGCGAGAGAGAAAGCTTTCAAAAGGTTAAAAGACGAGCGATAGTTTTTTTAAGAGGGCGCTCGTTTTTTGGTCAGGAATAAGCGAGAATGACGGATTTTTGACGTTGTAATTCTAAGAAACGGAGAGCTTTTTCTAGATCCTGATTACTTATTTGCATAGGTAAACTCCTCATATTGGTCCTAGCCGCCTCCAATTTACGAAGAACTGAATACTTTAACCGAAAATACCCGATTACCGACAGTAGTTTTCTGAAGAGAGCGCAGAGTCATAAGTTTGAGCCCCTAATACTCCATGATGTTATATGAGAACCTACTTGTTTTTTTCTATTTTCACTAGCGTAATATGTTGCCATTGCGCCTAGCCGCCTCGAATTTTCCTTATTCTGCACGTATATATATGTAAACTGTTCTCAATTACACCATATTTGTCAACAAAATCGTACTGAAAACTCAAGGATTTTCTCATTATTGTTGAATAATTTTTGTATTGAATCTTACACAACATTAAAGTTCATGCTTGTACCAACAAGATCCAGTCCAAAAAATATAACTTTTGTCAAAATTTATATTTATAAATAATTATTCAAAACTAGTATAAATTTACCGTCGCGCGGGAATTTAGCTCAGTACCGGCTGAATAGCCCTCCGAGACAGACGTGTAGTGTGTTTATTTGTGGCTATTCACGAAGCTAACCGGCCACTCTTCAGATAAAATAATATTATTTTGATCTCCGACTAGGCATAGTTGTTACCAACCTCGGGGTCAAACTATACTGGGGATACATTCGTGAGGCTAATCGAGACAAGTTATGAATTGCATAGCTGCCATATATGACGTAGTGTAGCGAAAAGGCTCAAACCCACCGGATACGTAACATTTAAAATTGAACCTTCTACCTAGAACAAAAGTCATACATTTCAATGGTGATGTCTTGTGGGTTGGATCCTTTTGTCTAAACTACGCGTTCTATAGTCAATTATTATTGTACGAGTGATCGTGATACTTGATAGATTTAATTTATTTACTTGTTACTATCAGTCCACCTTGTTAGTATGTATGTATGTATGGGAGTTTGGGTGAAATCTTCAAATTAGGTACAATTGCGTATCTTCGGTGACATAATATCATAGAGCTGGTCTGATGATGGAGTCGGAAGGTGGCCATAGCAACTCCTAAACTCACAAGATAAAGCCATCGAATTTGGGCTCATTTATTTGGTCATGGCACGGCAAGACTTTGGTGCTGGATGATTTCCAGAGTCTGATGATGGAGCTATAAGGTGGTCATGGAACTCCTAAACTAAACTAGATAAACCCATCTAGTTTGGGCTCATCTGTTTTGTCTTGGTAAACACTTTGGTGATGGATGATTTCCAGGATCTGATGATGGAAGGTGGTCATGGGAACTCCTAAACAAAAATAGATAGACCTATCTTGTTTGGGTTTGTGTGATTTGTCTGTACAAGTACCCACGAACCAGCGACATAATATGCAGGGTTATTGAAAATAACAATATGAATAAAAAAAAATTTAAAAAACAAGCTTATATGGCGTTTGTTAAGTACAGCACGATCCTACCTTGCATTTAGTTATTATTTTCGTTTATATATAATAATGAATGAATGAATGAATGAATGAATGAATGAAATTTTTATTTCGTGTAACCATGGACACATGTTGTTAGTAGAATTTACAAAACTAGGGGGTTAGTAGTTACAGCTAAACTTACATTTAAAACAAAACAACACTGACAGGGGAGTGTAGTCCCTCGCAGTGCGACATGTAGGGACAGTCAACCCTGTCCGCTATCATGCGCAGAATGCTGTTGGGACTGCGGCGCACCCTGCGCACCAGGGATGCTGCGCGCGTACGCATATATATATATATATATATAATAACACACACCGGGGGTTTACACTGGAAAGGGAGATTTTTACGTGGTTTTATTACATTTCCGAGTCATCATCATCATCATCATCATATCAGCCGAAAGACGTCCACTGCTGGACATAAGCCTCCCCCAAAGAGTGCCACAATGGCCGTTCCTGCGCCACCCGCATCCAGCGGACTCCCGCGACCTTTACCAGGCCATCAGTCCACCTTGTGGGTGGCCTACCCACGCCGCGCCTTCCGGTACGTGGTCGCCACTCGAGAACCTTTCCGCCCCAGCGGCCATCGGTTCTACGTGCAATGTGCCCCGCCCACTGCCACTTAAGTTTAGCATTCGGAGGGATATATCGGTTACCTTGGTTCTGCTGCGGACTGCGGATAGCCTCATTTGTGATGCGATCGCGCAGAGAAACTCCCAGCATAGCCCTCTCCATTGCCCTTTGAGTGACTTTGAGCCTTCTTATGAGGCCTATAGTAAGCGACCACGTTTCCGTGCCATATGTCATCACTGGCAACACACACTGGTCAAAGACTCTCGTCTTGAGACACTGCGGAATATTGGACGAAAAGATGTGCCGTAGCTTCCCGAATGCTGCCCAGCCGAGTCGGATTCGACGATTGACCTTCCCTTCGACATTTCCGAGTATCACTCTTTATTTCGAAATAAATGTTAAAAAAACCGGCCAAGTGCGAGTCGGACTCGCGTACGAAGGGTTCCGTACCATTATCTATATCTAAAAACGGCAAAATATATGTATCTAAAATCACGTTTGTTGAATAGGAGCCCCCTGTAGCCTAGTTAGTAGTTTGGTAGTGACTCTGCCTACGAAGCTGGAGGTCCCGGGTTCGAATCCCGGTAAGGGCATTTATTTGTGTGATGACCACAAATATTTGTTCCTGAGTCATGGATGTTTTCTATGTATTTAAGTATTTATTTATCTATATAAGTATGTTTATCGTCGTCTAGTACCCATAGTACAAGCTTTGCTTAGTTTGGGGCAAGGTCGATTTGTGTAAGATTGTAAAAGAAAAAGAAACAAATAAAAACTAAAATAAAAATATGTATTCTGTTTTTTAGTATTTTTTGTTATAAATAGCGACAACAGAAATACATCATCTGTGAAAATCTCTATCTATCACGGTTCATGAGATACAGCCTGGTGACAGAAGGACAGACAGGCATTCAGGCAGACAGACGGACAGCGGAGTCTTAGTAATAGGGTCCCGTTTTACTCTTTGAGTACGGAATCCTAATAAGTGACATAGGTTTTAGGCTCAGAACATAAAAAAAGGGAGAAGTGCCGTACTGCTTAATTTCAACCAAAACCGATGTCCCCAGTTTTCTCCCACCGCAGCGCCCACAGGCACACACATTGAACCGTGTAAAAACAAAGACTCGGGCGTTGCCAGTGAGTCTACGGCAACATGCAAACAAGGGCTGTGATTGGCTTAAACGCACTACAGTAGGGGGGCGACAAACGTTAAAATTATGTTTTATCGACATTGATATTAAAATTAATATTATGTTATGATATTGATGGGTAACAACTTTAACAACATGGTAAGTTTATGTGGTGGTATTTAAACTTTTAGCTACAAGTTTAAATAACACGGGTTGTTAACTTACCATAAATCGCAAAAGTAAAAAATATTGACGAATACCTACAGAGTAACATAAACGGCTTTTTATAAGTTCGTGCTCACATACATTTAAAACTCTGGTCACATCGATATTTTTGACCTGTAGGTACCAGGCCGATCCGACTCGCATTTTGGCGCGAAATAATATGTCCATTACTCATATTACGAGATTTAAGGCTAAGGGCGAGTATCCACCAAAGATGTGCGAAGATGTGTTACCATACATTTTACACCAAGGTTTCAAGCAAGCGAGGTGTCAAATATTCGAAAAGTGTACGGCTCTTATTAAGTGGTTGGAAACATTTTTCTTGAAAATGTTACGAACACATTAACTCTTCTCTGTACAGGAAACCAGTTAGGACCTCTGCCAGTAGCATCTATCCATTTTTTTAGTACCTACTCAAATTCTTTGGAAAACTGTAATAAGAAACCGAGATTTCTTCTTCAATTATCACATTTCAAATGAAAGTAAAAAATACTCATTTAAAATAAATTATTGGTAATAATATCACATTTTAAGTTGTTCTGAAGCCATTTGCAACTAAATTATATACTTGTATATACAATTTTAATATGTCTATTTACCGTTCATACTGCAACTTAGTGAAAATCTTATTAGTAGGTACCGTAAACATTTTGTGCCTTTTAATCTTATTAGTATGTTATTAGTTACCTTTAAGATAGGCACCCAACCAAAACAAGTAATTAAATAAAATAAAACAGCGAAAGTAGTCGAAATAAAATAACTAGTATGCTATCGTCCTTCTATTTTATCGATTACGCGTAAATTGTAACTGCACTTTGGCACCGCTCTAGTTTGCGACGCCAAGCAGCGGCCGTACCACTAAAAAATTCTAGCATCGTCCATATCCATAGTGGTTTAATACATTGCGCCGTGGTTTACTGTATTGAACGTTCAATGTACAACGCATAGAACAAAAGTATGCTTTTTCATTCGATATGTTAGTTCGATCCCGAGAAATGATGCGGCGTTGCGTTTATTTATTAAAATATTAGTTTTTACTGACTTAAGTGAAAATACTAATACTCACATGTGGTGCGTGACTCCACCATTCATGTAGGTTTTAGTTTCATTCCTATTTTTGCATGTAACCACGCTACAATTCGGCATTTTGAGTAAACGTAGAAAAACATTTCAGATTCACGGCAAATTGCGACTAACATGCGGTGGGCAGTGACATGCCCATTTGGCCATGTCGCACCGACACGCGCCAAGCCCCCGTTTCATATCTATTCCTTTTTATCATCTGAGGTTTTAGGCTTTTGAATAAAATCACGCATTAATTAATTGTATTCTAGATAAAAAGCTGTGTTTGTATAATTTATAATTTTCAGTTCCTTTGGTAAGAAACGGACATAGCAATTTCTATAAAGGGCCGTTTTTTTTTACTGTACATAACAAAAAAAAATTTCTTCAAGAAATGAATACGTAAGTACCCAGTAATTTCCTAGTAGTGGGTCTACTGGTATAATTTCATTACATTACTATATATAAATAAGACTCGGATAATATGCAAACTATTAATATCCGTAAAACAAATTATTATTCTTATTACTGACAACTTTAAAACTCGTTAGTTTATTTTATACTAAAAAAACGAAACTAAATATACTTTGTCATATCATAGTATTTTAATACAAATAGAAAACTTGTGCTCAAAAATCAAATACTTACTTTATTCAAGTTATCTAACTTCGCTAACATGATGTTCTAGAACATCATGTTAGCGAAGTAATACTTACCACTTTTTAGTGCAAGTATCAATATCGGTCACGGAGTGAATTCCAACGGTGCGCTATACAACTATTTGCATCGGCAAGCTCCGCGGTTAGTTCTATCCCGATCGCACTTACATATAGCTAGAAAGGGACGGCACCCGCGGCTGGTGCGATCTCGCTGTGCATGTGGGGGTTAGGTACGTTTGTGTGGGTGGTAGTAGTATTTACACACACAAACGCACTACGCGTGTCAAAATACCGAATTCTGAGCGAGCGCTTTTTTGAAGAGCACTCTTAACAATCTAAGCATTCAATAGAGATAAAACAGAATAATGATAAAGAAGATACGATGCGTCACTGTGAGTCCGTACCGTCGCCGTATTTTAAGCAGCGGTGTGGTGGCACCTTTACACTTGTTCATCATCATCATCATCATCCTAGCGTTATTCCCGGTTGTGCCCTAAAGGAGTTCGGGGTCCGCTTTGACACCTAATCCCAAAATTTGGCATAGGAACTAGTTTTTACGAAAGCGACTGCCATCTGACCTTCCAACCCAGAGGGAAAACGAGTGTTTAAGTAGTAGCGAAAAAGGGGGCATCCCTAAGTCAGACATCAAGCTCCAAACCATAAGTAGGTCTGGTTATCGAATATATTGAGTGCGTAAAGAATATTTTACAAAACGTTGGCCATTCTTGCGAAATGCGATCCTGCTCCAGTTCCGTAGAATTTACATAACAAGCGCTAACACAACTTACAGTAACTTCATAATGTTTTAATTTCAGACATCCGAGCTCGAATCGCTGCTTTGCAAGCAGGAGGGCGCCTCACTAGCGCCCGCCCACATGGACCTTTTCGATGGCGGCACTTCTTCTCGCGACGATGCGTTCCTGCGGCCAGCCCTCTGGGAGGACATCGCCTCCTCAATCAGGAACATCGATCCCGAAAACGCGAACATGCTTGCTCCGCTCGGAGCAACACACGTCAAGCTGGAAGCGGATGATCCACTGCTTGAAGAATGCGCTACGCCACTACTCAGTCCTCTCGAGATCAAGACGGAAAGGATGTGCGGGCCGCCGACGTACGCGCAGCCTCAGCCGCCGCAGCTCACGCCGCAGGCGCTGCCGCAGCCGGCGAGTTCGTTCGCCAAGTACCCGCCGGCTCGCCTGGTGTACATGTCCCCGCTGACGCCGCCCGGCTCCGATCAGGGCAGTCCAGGCAACTCAATGCAGGTAAACACGCACTTCGACTAAACACCCATCTCAGAACGCTAAGTCAGTCTAGAAAATACAGTCACTTTAAAAAGAACGCGTTAATTTTCCATGGTTTTCGCGTCATTGTCAGTAAACATTCGTATGTATATTTTCAATATTATTTCTTGGCTTTGTGGGATGTAGGCTCTATGTAGATATCGATATCTATAATAAGGTGTGCTTTGCGATTGCTTGCCATGCGACGGTTGAAGGTACCATCTGCTCGTGCTGCTGCGATCGTATTGTTATGTCTGCTCCGTATCCATTAGTTATATTATAACATTTTGTTCATAGGATTTGTACATTTATCAAGCCTACCATGTGATATGAAATCACATGGTAGGCCAAGTGAAAATCGTATCTAACACTCCAAATAAACGTCGACATCAAACTCGTGGTGGTCTGATTGGCGTACCTACATAATATTGAAAGAACAGTGAAGAGAACAGTTTATGATCACATGATCAGTCATAATAAATAATAAAATAATAATACGTTACGGGATTGTCCACGTGCCTGAAATATAACACATTCCATTATTTGCCAAGTTCCAAAAAAACAAAAGGCCATATTAGAATTTTTTTTTATTTTCTGTAGCAAGTTTAACTTTTTTGCCCGACTGCCAAGCCAAATTTTTCGCGCGTATTTATTCCCGCCATGAACAGGACTGCTGGGAACAGCGGCTATAGGTGGTCTGAATTGACTTCAAAATTATGGTGCGTAGGTACGTTAAATGAGCCTTCTATTAGTAATTACTAACCTCAATTAGACCAATCAGAGCAAATCACCCACTTAGTCAACATTAAAACAAATGAAAATATTTGTAAAAAGCAGAAGCAAGAAACGTTGGTGTTGTTGCAGGGCGGGCCGCGCCGCACGCCGCCGCCGCCGTACCACCCGCCGCCGCTGCTGCGGGCGCCGCACGCGCCGCACGCGCCCCACCCGCACCACCCGCCTCACCATCAACATCACCACCAACAGGTAAACCACTCAAAGTGCGCACAGCCAAGTTTCCTGCAGATTTAATTAATGATATCACATAGAAAAGGAAATCTAGTTTAGGAAAGTAACAAAATCTCATAAATAATGGAAACGGCTGTGACGTCGTTAGTGTGCGATTTCCTTACCAACCACACTAGCGAGTCGTGACGATTTATAAATAGATACATAATAATTGGACCCGTAGCCTATTTGTGAATAGCCTTCTATCTTACCTATGATTGTGGGACTAATCGAAAAATGCGTGTTATTTTCTGTCAAGTTCTGTACATAAGTATTCAAACTTATTGAACTTGTAGACGGAAGTACATGTACTTTATTAAGTGAATTGGCAAAATACACAATACATACATACAATAAACATAGGAAAGTACAATAAGGTATTTAACTGACAGTCAAATCAGCTTTATCATCGTCAAACAATTTATCGTCGTCAAATATACGCTTATAGGGAAATATTAAGTATGTTTATAGGAAACACAAACTATAATGAAGTGGCCAGTGGCTGTGGTCAAACAGCGTCCTTTTGATCTTCATGTATTTACAAGTCTTTAAAATAGCCAAAATGACATGAAGCTTATTTTCCGAGTATTTTCGTAAGTTTTTGCATGTTGGTAGTGTGAAAAAGAAACCAAATACCGTATTCAGACATCGTGCGCGCAGCAGGCAATGGCGCAAGGGCCGCCGATGGCCACGCAGTTGCCGGCACCACAGCAACACGTGCCGCACCATGCGCCGCACCACGTGCCGCACCACGCGCCGCACCACGCGCCCATGCCGCACTCGCGGCTCGGCCACGCGTCTGCCAAGTACAACCGGCGGAACAACCCCGAACTAGAAAAGAGAAGAGTACACCACTGCGACTTCATGGGTAAACTTGCTAAACATAATAGGTAAAGTCGACTACAAACTCTACGTACTTACAATAGTAGATTGTACAACAAGCGCATAAAACGAGCCATTTAACCCGAGCCACCGGCGAGGGTGGATGGTTAAGTCGAGGGGTTAAATGGCTTATTTATGCCCAAATACACACTGTTTTTCACTTCGATTGCGAGAAAATAACAAATTAATCGTAAAATAAAATAAAAAATTATAGCTCATTCCCGTCACTTAACTTATTAAAGTTTTTATGGTTAATTTTCGACACGTAATATTAGACTTAGGTACTTCATACTGCCAAGTAATTTAATGGTTCAATACGTTTTAAAATAATACCGGGAATAACGCTAGGAGGATGACGTTTTAAAATAATAATTGACTCCTATTTTACCTGGTTTTATTAATTTACTAATGGAAAACACGGATGTGAAATTTATTTAAGCAAATCAAATCAAATTACAGGTTTATTCTACGAAGTTTTATTGTAAGTGTGGCTGTTAGGCCCGATTATCTTAGTCTTTAAAACAATTTAATTTGTGCACTAGAGCATAAAAGTGGCATTTTGTGCAGCATACATCCAGCACAAAGGCGAACTTTGCGAGCATGAGAAGTGAAAAAATATGTACCTATACTCGATTTTATTGTCAATTAAGGTTGTGTACAGTCAAGGTCACCAATATGTATGTACCCAAAGTTGCAAAAATATGTATACAACAACCTTACTTCCGTAGTAATAAGGTCTGTATACATATTTCTGTAAGTTTGTGGTGTATACATATTGGTGACCTTGACTGTACCTATACAATTTTTTGTAACTTTGGCCGTATCGATCTCTTTGTAGTCGACTATACATAACTGACAAGTTTTTTCATATGTAAAATTCTTCATTTTCACCTAGAGTAATCCCGGCCTTTGCCAGGGTCCGCTTTTCTATTTACTCGCTTTTCTCCACTTTGCACGACCCTGGGCTTCTTTCTTTGTGAGCCCATTTTCGCTCATGTCGGCCTTAACGACATCCAGCCATCATAGCTTCTTAGGTCTGCCGCGGGGTTGCGTGCCGTCGAGGACTAGGTGCCAGTAGCGGAGCGCTCATACAAACCGGTTCTCACCGGCTTGTCTAAAATTTATCTAAACTCTATCATAACTTTTTTTTGTTCCGGGTTGCCAATGGAAATGTTTCACGCGCTACCACTGCTAGGTACACTGCTCGCCAGCCAGACTATTCGTAATGTTCCACAATTCAAACGACTATCACTTTGTCCAATTTGTAAAGCAGTATCGATTCTTGCATTTCCATAAAGCCTCAATTGATACTGTTGTAAGACCTCATGGACAGTATTGATATGTGATGATGATGATGTGATTTTTATATCTTTATTTTAATTTTTATTGTGATTTTTTTTCAGGTTGCTCTAAGGTATACACGAAGAGTTCTCACCTGAAAGCACATCAGAGGATACATACAGGTATATTTAATTGACTCTATAATCATATTATGAGTTTGCGTCGGCGAATGATGCATTTTGCGAAAGTATATAAATCATATTGCAATCTAGTCATCTATATAGAAGTTATCGAAGGTATTTATACAAAAATACTATAACTTAACAAGTACTTTTATGAATAAACACTACTTTCTGAAATGGAAGTTAAGTTGTTTTTGTAACCGCTCACTTGATTTCGGATTATAGAAAAGGTAGCCTTAACACTTACCTTTGATTTGTTTAAATCAAAGCAGCCCATGTTTCGGTTAGCAACAACAGTTGCCATTATCAGTTTAGGGGTGCGCGAAGGTGGCAACTGTGGTTGCCACAAGCAAGTGAGCAGGTCAAAATCCCTTTAATCATCCTCCATATTTAGCCAAAATCTTTCCACGGCATCATTAAACACCACAAAAACACTACAGACCTACAAATACACGAAATATATTCGAGACTATGTACTTGAAAACTTACAGACTTATGCAACGCATAGACGCTTAACAAAGCACACGCCGTAAAATCTTAATTATTCTCATGCCTTCACCAGTAGAATACCTGGATATTCTAATACCTACCATGTACCATTGTTAATACCATGTGTGTTGTGGATATGAATAAAGCTTTTATCTATCTATCTATCTAATATCTGGACAATATTATACAGCGTGTATTTTTAATATTACCTCAAATTGTAACCAGACGCTACGTGTTAGGGATATGAACCGATTTTGCAAGAAAATTTTCTTAACATACCTACCATTTTTTTTTCCTTATAAAATTATTCAGCACGCAATGTATCACTACTTTGTCTTACTGACGTGACGTCACAACTGTTACAAGTGACCCGCTTCTTCCATGTGTCAAAGGAGTGTACGCAATACATTGCTGCATCATACATTTTCAAAAATTAATTATTCTTTGTTAGTTAAGAGTCTTTCAAGTTAGTCTTAACTTTAGACTAATTTGAAATTTTCTTGCAATATCGGTTCATAGCCCTATTACCTACATCTGGTTATAATTTGAGGTTATACTAAAAATACAGGCTGTATTTTATTTTCTATTTTTAACTGCGTTAATGGGGAATGGATGAAAATTTTAGAAGTGCCTGATTTTTTCTTTGGTGTTAGGAATAAACCTTCCTTAACACTTTTCAGGTGCGTCAATTATTTTTGAAAAATATAAACAGTTTCCTCACTTACGTTTTGGGTTTAGGACGGCGAATGAGAAACTTTCCTTGATTCGTCTCATATTACAAAAAAAAATTGAATATCTGACCCCGATAATCTCCACTTATAATAAATCTCTAAATTAAAAAAAGAATCAGCCAGTTTGAAACTAAGCTTTGCGCGGTTCGAATGTTCTCAGCATCCCATGAACGGAAAAATATGAAACATTTTATATAGGTACATTATTATTCTAGCTGCAACTTAGGATAGTTTTTATCCGACTGCGACAGTTAATTAATTTTCCGAAATATACGACTTCATTTAATTTTTCATTTATTTTTATTGAAATCAAACGCTGCTCCAACTGTCAGCTATAAGAACCGTCAAATTTTCGTCAAAATGGCGGAATTGCTTTGCCTTTCACTTATTAATAATTTAAATCCCGTCTACGATAGACCTTTACGAGACAAATGCTAAAATATAAACCATAAAAAAATATTCGATTCTGATATGAGAACATATATGCGCAAATGTCGTTTTATGTCGTAATTTCAATAAATGAAATCAACAAATTTCAACAATATAATTAACACGAATTTGTTTTTTTTGAATGACAATGGCACGCGCTCGGCGCATTCAGCCAAAGTACCTGCGGCGCTACCACGAAAACCGATACTCAATGTTCATATATTTGCATCCCTGTCACTCGAGTATGGTTAGTGCGATAGAGATAGAGATACCCGAATATTTTCTAATTCCGAAGTTCGTGGTTATAGCTCAGGAATCGAAAATATGGTAAATAATCATAATGTATTTTCTCGAAAAAGAATTTAAAATAAATATAGTCAAATGGAGAAAAAAACAAAGCAAGAGGTTATATAGGTAATGATTAAGTTATAAGAGTCCAAAGTTTTAAGAGGGGGTATGTTCTGTCCCTTTTCCGCAAAACGCACCTTCATATGAAACGATTGTTTTTTACTATGACGCTCGAGTATATTGACGTCACAGTCCCTCATCGTTTTCTCACTCTAACAAGCGACATTAAAACGGATGTAGCTTCATAATTTTTTGAGATATTTGAATGGGAGTTTCATTATCTTCTATCTATTTATCTCCACTTATAATAAATCTCTAAATTAAAAAAAGAATCAGCCAGTTTGAAACTAAGCTTTGCGCGGTTCGAATGTTCTCAGCATCCCATGAACGGAAAAATATGAAACATTTTATATAGGTACATTATTATTCTAGCTGCAACTTAGGATAGTTTTTATCCGACTGCGACAGTTAATTAATTTTCCGAAATATACGACTTCATTTAATTTTTCATTTATTTTTATTGAAATCAAACGCTGCTCCAACTGTCAGCTATAAGAACCGTCAAATTTTCGTCAAAATGGCGGAATTGCTTTGCCTTTCACTTATTAATAATTTAAATCCCGTCTACGATAGACCTTTACGAGACAAATGCTAAAATATAAACCATAAAAAAATATTCGATTCTGATATGAGAACTTATATGCGCAAATGTCGTTTTATGTCGTAATTTCAATAAATGAAATCAACAAATTTGAACAATATAATTAACACGAATTTGTTTTTTTTGAATGACAATGACATGGCTCGGCGCATTCAGCCAAAGTACCTGCGGCGCTACCATGAAAACCGATACTCAATGTTCATATATTTGCATCCCTGTCACTCGAGTATGGTTAGTGCGATAGAGATAGAGATACCCGAATATTTTCGAATTCCGAAGTTCGTGGTTATAGCTCAGGAATCGAAAATATGGTAAATAATCATAATGTATTTTCTCGAAAAAGAATTTAAAATAAATATAGTCAATTGGAGAAAAAAACAAAGCAAGAGGTTATATAGGTAATGATTAAGTTATAAGAGTCCAAAGTTTTAAGAGGGGGTATGTTCTGTCCCTTTTCCGCAAAACGCACCTTCATATGAAACGATTGTTTTTTACTATGACGCTCGAGTATATTGACGTCACAGTCCCTCATCGTTTTCTCACTCTAACAAGCGACATTAAAACGGATGTAGCTTCATAATTTTTTTAAATATTTGAATGGGAGTTTCATTATCTTCTATCTATTTATACATAATAAATGCCTATGTCCTGACTGACTTATTCACTCAATCACTCACTCACTCACTCATCAACGCACAGCCGAAACTACTAATCTTAGAGAGTTGATTTTTGCACAGTATGTTGCTTTTATAACGTGGGCTAGGGATAAAAAGGGATTTTTGAAAATTCTACCCCTAAGGGGGTAAAATGGGGGTGCAAAGTTTGTATGGGAGAACCTTTTTTTTTGAGCTATAGACTTAAACTTTGTAGAAAAATTAGTTATTAGAATACAAATGAAACACTTTCAGCGTTTTGGAAAATTCCACCCCTACGGGGGTAAAATAGGGGTGCAAGGTTTGTATGGGGGAAACAATTTTTTTTTAAATAGAGACTTAAAACTTTGTAGAAAGATCAGTCATTAGAATACAAATAAAGAACTTTCAGGGTTTTAGAAAATTCTACCCCTAAAGGGGTAAAATAGAGTGCAAAGTTTGTATGGGAAAAACTACTTTTTTTTAAATAGAGACTTAAAACTTTGTAGAGAAATTATTCATTAGAATACAAATAAAGTACCTAGATTCAGTGTTTTAAAAAAATCTTCCCCTAAGGGGGTAAAATAGGGGTGCAAATTTTGTATGGGGGAAACAATATTTTTTTTAAATAGAGACTTAAAACTTTGTAGAAAGATTAGTCATCAGAATACAAATTAAGTACTTTCAGCGTTTTAGAAAATTCTACCCCTAAAAATAGGGGGCTAAAATAGGGGTGCAAAATTTGTATGTGGGAAACTATTTTTTTTAGCTAGAGTCCTAAAACTTTGTAGAAAGATTATTTAAATACAAAGAAAGTACTTTCAGCGTTTTGGAAAATTTCACCCCTAAGGGGGTAAAATAGGGTGCAAAGTTTGTATGGGGAAAACATATATTTTTTTAATAGAGACTTAAAATTTTGACGAAAAATTACTTATTAGAACATGAAAAATACTACATTCGGCGTTTTACAAAAATAATTCCCTAAGGGGGTTAAAAAAGGGTGCAAGGTTTGTATGGGGAACACTTTTTCTGAGCTAGACACTTCAAACTTTGTAGAAAGATTACTTATAAAAATACAAAAAAAAAGACTTTCAGCGTTTTGAAAAAATCTATCCCTAAGGGGGATAAAAAGGGGTGCAAAGTTTTTATCAGGGAAAGTTTATGTTTTTGAGTTAGAGACTTGAAACTTTATAGAAAGATTACTTATTAAAATACAAAAAAAGAACACAAATCGTTTTAGAAAATTCCACCCCTAATAGGGTTAAAAAGGAGAGTAAGCTTTGCATGGGCAACACTTTTTTTTGAGTTAGACTTAAAACTTTGCAAAAAGATTACTTATTAGAATACTAAAAAAGAACTTTCAGCGTTTTAGAAAACTCCATCCCTAAGGGGATCCTTAAGATCCTTAAGAAGGGTAGCCAGTGTTGTGTGGGAATAACTTTTTTTTTTACTAGACTTAAAACTATTCAAAATGTTACTTATTAAAATTAATAATAAAGTACTTTCAGAGTTTTAGAAAATTCCACCCCTAAGGGGGTTAAGAAAGCTTTGTCCATACAAAGCTTTCTTAACACTATTTTTGAGCTAGAGACTTAAAAGTTTACGAAAAAAGTTCTTTCAGCGATTAGAAAAATTCAACCTCTAAGGGGGTTTAAAAGGGGGTTCAAATTTTAAATGGCGAGCAATAAAATTTTAAAGTGTGAGTAAGAGATTTTTAACTTCGGTCTTATTCTGTACGTTAAAAGACTACAAAAATGATTTCAGAGTTTTTCCAAATTCATCCCCTAAGAGTGTTAAAATTGGTTCAAAGTTTGAGTATTTTAAGGCATTTTTAAAGTATGAGATTTTTAACTTTGGTTTTAGACTGTTTGTTCACAAACTAGAAAATGAACATCAACTTTTTTTTTAATTATCCCCTAAAAGAGGGTTCAAATTTTGTATTGAGAGAAATCATTTTCTAAGACGATAAAAAGTTCTACGCGGACGAAGTCGCGGGCAACAGCTAGTAACAAATATAGCTGCTGCAGCTGTCAATATCATTGCCAGTGTTAGTTTACCACGGATTTTTAAAATGTTTCATTCGCCGTCCTAAACCCAAAACTTAAGTGAGGAAACTGTTTATATTTTTCAAAAATAATTGACGCACCTGAAAAGTCCGCAACTTTTTTCTGGTGCTAAGGAAGGTTATTCCTATCACCAAAAAAAAAAATCAGGCACTTCTAAAATTTTCATCCATTCCCCAGTGTGCCTTCTCGTTTCTATTATTATTTTGTTTTTTGTTTGTTATCCACCGTGAAGTCAGTCAACGGTTGCAGCAGCATTATGCTGGGATAGAACCGTTTATTATTTATTATTATTTATTTATAATGTTCAGCTTTTATTTTTGTTATGATACTTTTCACCAGGGCTGGGTTCATTTACGATTCCATACAAGTATCACCAGATTCGTAGCTCGACTTAGCAGACTCGCACTGTAACATAGCTTAGCTCTGGATAGCTGTTTTTCCACCGGAGAAGCGAGGTGAAGGCTTAATCGAAATTGCATTGGCGGCGTAGTCGCCTATTATTAAATTATCCTACATCGCCTCGCCGGTACGAGTGGAGACAACCGCATTACGAGGCAGCCTAGCAAAGCGAAGTATAATACTTTCTGATGAACTTTTCTTTCTTTTAGGATTATTTAGGATCTAGAACACGTGTTAAATTGAACATTAAACGACGCGTGGTTCTAGTATCCTCGTTCCGTCATCTCCATCTCCACTTATAATAAATCTCTAAATTAAAAAAAGAATCAGCCAGTTTGAAACTAAGCTTTGCGCGGTTCGAATGTTCTCAGCATCCCATGAACGGAAAAATATGAAACATTTTATATAGGTACATTATTATTCTAGCTGCAACTTAGGATAGTTTTTATCCGACTGCTACAGTTTATTAATTTTCCGAAATATACGACTTCATTTAATTTTTCATTTATTTTTATTGAAATCAAACGCTGCTCCAACTGTCAGCTATAAGAACCGTCAAATTTTCGTCAAAATGGCGGAATTGCTTTGCCTTTCACTTATTAATAATTTAAATCCCGTCTACGATAGACCTTTACGAGACAAATGCTAAAATATAAACCATAAAAAAATATTCGATTCTGATATGAGAACTTATATGCGCAAATGTCGTTTTATGTCGTAATTTCAATAAATGAAATCAACAAATTTGAACAATATAATTAACACGAATTTGTTTTTTTTGAATGACAATGGCACGCGCTCGGCGCATTCAGCCAAAGTACCTGCGGCGCTACCACGAAAACCGATACTCAATGTTCATATATTTGCATCCCTGTCACTCGAGTATGGTTAGTGCGATAGAGATAGAGATACCCGAATATTTTCGAATTCCGAAGTTCGTGATTATAGCTCAGGAATCGAAAATATGGTAAATAATCATAATGTATTTTCTCGAAAAATAATTTAAAATAAATATAGTCAAATGGAGAAAAAAACAAAGCAAGAGGTTATATAGGTAATGATTAAGTTATAAGAGTCCAAAGTTTTAAGAGGGGGTATGTTCTGTCCCTTTTCCGCAAAACGCACCTTCATATGAAACGATTGTTTTTTACTATGACGCTCGAGTATATTGACGTCACAGTCCCTCATCGTTTTCTCACTCTAACAAGCGACATTAAAACGGATGTAGCTTCATAATTTTTTGAGATATTTGAATGGGAGTTTCATTATCTTCTATCTATTTATACATAATAAATGCCTATGACTTATTCACTCAATCACTCACTCACTAACTCATCAACGCACAGCCGAAACTACCTACTAATCTTAGAGAGTTGATTTTTGCACAGTATGTTGCTTTTATAACGTGGGCTAGGGATAAAAAGGGATTTTTGAAAATTCTACCCCTATGGGGGTAAAATGGGGGTGCAAAGTTTGTATGGGGGAACCTTTTTTTTTGAGCCTGACTTAAACTTTGTAGAAAAATTAGTTATTAGAATACAAATGAAACACTTTCAGCGTTTTGGAAAATTCCACCCCTACGGGGGTAAAATAGGGGTGCAAGGTTTGTAGGGGGGAAACATTTTTTTTTTAAATAGAGACTTAAAACTTTGTAGAAAGATCAGTCATTAGAATACAAATAAAGTACTTTCAGGGTTTTAGAAAATTCTACCCCTAAAGGGGTAAAATAGTGTGCAAAGTTTGTATGGGAAAAACGACTTTTTTTAAATAGAGACTTAAAACTTTGTAGAGAAATTATTCATCAGAATACAAATTAAGTACTTTCAGCGTTTTAGAAAATTCTACCCCTAAAAATAGGGGGCTAAAATAGGGGTGCAAAGTTTGTATGTGGGAAACTATTTTTTTTAGCTAGAGTCCTAAAACTTTGTAGAAAGATTATTTAAATACAAAGAAAGTACTTTCAGCGTTTTGGAAAATTTCACCCCTAAGGGGGTAAAATAGGGTGCAAAGTTTGTATGGGAAAAACATATTTTTTTTTAATAGAGACTTAAAATTTTGACGAAAAATTACTTATTAGAACATGAAAAATACTACATTCGGCGTTTTACAAAAATCATTCCCTAAGGGGGTTAAAAAAGGGTGCAAGGTTTGTATGGTGAACACTTTTTCTGAGCTAGACACTTAAAACTTTGTAGAAAGATTACTTATAAAAATACAAAAAAAAGACTTTCAGTGTTTTGAAAAAATCTATCCCTAAGGGGGATGAAAAGGGGTGCAAAGTTTTTATCAGGGAAAGTTTATGTTTTTGAGTTAGAGACTTGAAACTTTGTAGAAAGATTACTTATTAAAATACAAAAAAAGAACACAAATCGTTTTAGAAAATTCCACCCCTAATAGGGTTAAAAAGGAGAGCAAGCTTTGCATGGGCAACACTTTTTTTTGAGTTAGACTTAAAACTTTGCAAAAAGATTACTTATTAGAATACTAAAAAAGGACTTTCAGCGTTTTAGAAAACTCCATCCCTAAGGGGATCCTTAAGATCCTTAAGAAGGGTAGCCAGTGTTGTGTGGGAAAAACTTTTTTTTTTACTAGACTTAAAACTATTCAAAATGTTACTTATTAAAATTAATAATAAAGTACTTTCAGAGTTTTAGAAAATTCCACCCCTAAGGGGGTTAAGAAAGCTTTGTATGGGCAACACTTTTTTTGAGCTAGAGACTTAAAAGTTTACGAAAAAAGTTCTTTCAGTGATTAGAAAAATTCAACCTCTAAGGGGGTTTAATAGGGGGTTCAAATTTTAAATGGCGAGCAATAAAATTTTAAAGTGTGAGTAAGAGATTTTTAACTTCGGTCTTATTCTGTACGTTAAAAGACTACAAAACTGATTTCAGAGTTTTTCCAAATTCATCCCCTAAGAGTGTTAAAATTGGTTCAAAGTTTGAGTATTTCAAGGCATTTTTAAAGTATGAGATTTTTAACTTTGGTTTTAGACTGTTTGTTCACAAACTAGAAAATGAACATCAACTTTTTTTTTAATTATCCCCTAAAAGAGGGTTCAAATTTTGTATTGAGATAAATCATTTTCTAAGACGATAAAAAGTTCTACGCGGACGAAGTCGCGGGCAACAGCTAGTTTATTTATATATGCGTTCGCCAGTAAATAATGCCAATGTGACGTGACATTTTGGATATGTTGACATAGGAGAGAAACCTTACACTTGCCAATGGCCGGAGTGCGAGTGGCGGTTCGCGCGGTCCGACGAGCTAACACGACACTACCGCAAGCACACGGGCGCCAAGCCCTTCAAGTGCGCCGTGTGCGAGCGCTCCTTCGCCCGCTCCGACCACCTCGCGCTGCACATGAAGCGCCACCTGCCCAAGACCTCCAAATGACACGCGAGGAGGGGTGGGGACCAGACTCCCGCGCCCCAGCCTACACCGGTAAATATTATACATATAACTTCAGTATATTTTTTTATCCTACGAAAGTGGCAAACCACCGTACGGTCTACTTGATTGTAAGCAGATGTCATCGCCTATGGACGCTTGCGTACCAGTGGATTCACAATTTGCAAAAATTTGCCCCCGTTGCTCGGTTGATGCTCGGTTTTCCTATCTAGAAAGTAGGAAATCTGTGCTTGATCTCGAAGTTATTATACCTCATACAAAAAACCCAACATACCTTTACCCTGTATATTTAACAGAGTTAGCAAAGCGTTCTTTCTGTTGCACTTTTGTATGAAAATGAAAGGGACAAGAAACTGCCAGTGGGCGTCAACAATCGCACGTCGATGGCGGGCTCGGTTTACATGCCACTTGTTGGAATATTCGTAATATTTCTCGTGATTTTTGTCTGTAGTTAGAGGCACCTCAAATAATTAACTTATTGATAACATGACATTGTCATGTCATGTTTATTCATCTATAAATCATAATTATCTAATTTAAAGTAGTAGATAATAATATTTAAATATGTGCCCTGCAGTGCAGTGGGACGTATAGTATAGGCTATACAAGTACAAGTATGGGTGATGATGGGAAAGAGAAGTAGTAGGTAAGAAATAAAACAAAGAAATAAAACTACTTATCCGAAATATATATTTAATCCATATCCGAATCATCTTCGACATTAATGATAAATCTCTCGGCTTCCACTGTTGTTCTCATTTTTGGTTCTATTACCTCTACCACGTGTCGGAAATGGGAAACAGTCCAATAAACGAGCCAGGTAAAAAATTGTAACCAAAGATAAGCACTTGAAAGCGTCCGCACCGTACGAGCGACAGATGTTGACTAAATTTTGACAGGCATGTAAACCTACCTTGTGCCTGTGCATCGTCCTTATCGCTTATTCTCTGTTTTCTAGTACTAACTCTGTTAAATAGACAAGGTATAGTGCTAAACTAAACAGAGCTTTCTTTCCTTAACTCTTTTAATTTGGTAACTGGTATAATATTGTTTTAGGAGGAATGCAGTGACGCTATCTTCTTGGAGTGCGACCTCGACACAAGCCTGATGGAGACGTTCTACGGAGCCCTGTGACGCGCTCCCGATGGAGACGTTCTACGGCGCCCTGTGAAGCGCTCCCGATGGAGACGTTCTACGGCGCCCTGTGACGCGCTCCCGAAGGAGACGTTCTACGGCGCCCTGTGACGCACTCCCGATGGAGACGTTCTACGGCGCCCTGTGACGCGCTCCCGATGGAGACGTTCTACGGCGCCCTGTGACGCGCTCCCGATGGAGACGTTCTACGGCGCCCTGTGACGCGCTCCCGATGGAGACGTTCTACGGCGCCCTGTGACGCGCTCCGGATGGAGACATTCTACGGCGCCCTGTGACGCGCTCCCGACGGAGAAGTTCTACGGCGCCCTGTGACGCGCTCCCGATGGAGACGTTCTACGGCGCTTATAGTTTCAATAAGAAATTGACAAAATACGTACGCAGCTGTATTTCGATACCTTAAAGTTATGATTAGGCGCTACTTAATTGCAATGTAAGTTACAGGATTTATTTATATTCAAAATATTTACCAAGAAAAACGCTTTAAGGAAAAAAACAGACGTAGATACAGTCGTATTTTGTATAAGTATACATAAATACACAAACAGCAAAATAAAATTATAAAAGTACTTAGATAGTAAACGTATTAGTAAAGTGAGAATTGGTGTCATCCTTCCCAATACTTTTGGGGTTGACAAAATATGTAGGCAATTGAGATCTAACTAACGTTGGATATCATATACTTACTTACGATATAACTTAACGGGTAAGTACTTGATTTACAGAAAGTGACATGCGAATCGCTGGCTCAAGATACCTTTTTACCAATAATTGAGGCGATTTAATTAGGTTGAGCCGAAAAAGAAACACTCCAGACCATATTTAAAAGATGCTAATAGACTTGTATTATATATTTACATTCTCATTAATTTATGTACCATAATACCTACGAATAGTGGGGGAGTACTTGTGTGTATATGTAGAAGAGTTGCTCACTGCAATAGCAATGAAAGTCGCTGTTGAAGCTTCGAAATTTAAAAGCTCTAAGTATTCTTTAGATATTATTAATATTCAGTAGTTTATTATAATAAGTTATTATCTAAGAGAGCAAGGAATATCCAAGATATTACAGTTATCTTTATACTAATTAAACGTCGGTTAGTTCGTAATTACTAGTTAATAGTCGTAGAATACATAGTCGCGTTTCTGGATGTAACGACCTGAGTTGTAGTGACGACGGGACGGGACTGGGAGATACCTAGGAGGTAAATAAAGTCGTGTAATACTACATATAACAAGATTTACCATACTGTCTTAGTGTCTTGACCGAAAGACTAGAGCACGATTTTCTTTTTATAATGTTCATATAATATATCAGTTAATACGTAGGGCACACAAATAAACAATGAGCGTAACAATAAAAAACTATAGTTATTCCCCTTATCCAGAACCTTTAATTTATTAATACTTCTCAATGTCCATATATTACCAATATTATAAATACTTCTCAATGTCCATATATTACCAATATGAATAAATAAACAAAATAAAAATAATGAGAAAGCTGACAGAAATATATAGGTAAATGGTTTTCACCTCCAAGCATCTGAAAATTGATGACTTTTCTTCAGCTTTTTCCACTATTTCGATCGCTCACTACGGAACTCTTATTCTGAACGCTTCCTCTCACCTCAGCTCAAACGAAACCAGTGTAAAACGGACCTGATTACACTTATATAGTTACTACGAATCACGGCGTCAATATATACTAGGGGTGACGGTTGAGGTGAGGTAAAAACAAGTAACAGAATAGCATAGCTGGTCAAGTCAAGGCAACTCATGTCTAAAGCAATGGAGCATTTAGCGCTCTATCACATGCAGGTCGTTATATTCGGATACGCAGTTGTACACTTTCTAGTCTCGATTTATTAAAGACAATATAATCAAAAGTACACACCACAATAAACATCCCACTACGCCTGACAAACACTTCACGTCTTATTCTGTAACATGTTTTTGTTATTACCAGAGATCGGACAAATTTGCGTCATTGTTCGCAATAATGTGGACGTGACTCCAAAATTAATCAAAATGTTAATCAATTAATTAATTTCTTACTTGACATATAATTTGATTCCTAGTCAATAAATACTAAAGTTTGTTAAAGTATAGATTTATTAAAGAAAATAATCAGTATTTTTTCCAAATTTTCTGCAATCAGTCTATTTCTAAAATATACTAAAGTGCTGAAAAACTCCGCTCGCAATCCACTGATGTCAATGGGGCAAACTTAAGTAGTTTTATAGCAATATTATTATTCCAGTATAATTCAGAGTGAGTTCTAAGTTGTGGGCGATAACCTCAAAATCGGGATTTCTGTCGGAAAACGGAACTCTTAAGGTGCGACTCCGTCCGTCTGTCTGTCTGTCACAAAGTTAAATATCTCATGAACTAGGTACTAATGCTATCAATTTGAAATTTGGAATAATTGTAAACAAAGTTGTTGGGTATTATTTCTAGTGTAAATAATCGTGTCAGTTTAAAATCGTAATTTCTTTATTATATAAAAATATTTACGATAACGACAACCACTTTAAATAACATTTTGCTAATAATTATAAGCACGTATACATTAACTATTATCTCCGGAAATTCATATTTAATTTAAAGAAATTATTAATTGATTAACATTTTGATTAATTTTGGAGGCATGTCCACATTATTGCGAGAGATGACGCAAATTTATCCGATCTCTAGTTATTACAGCCACATAAGTAAGCACATAAAGCCATAATAATGCACGATTTCTTATAATAATATATTGGTTATTATTATGGAGCGATCTACAATGATATATGGTCCAATAATGTAGAAAACAATGTAAATTATGAGCCTTATTGCCTCCGTCCAATCAAATATTCTAAACCTTAATATACCTATGATCATAAATGATGTGTTCAGGGGTATACTGCCAGAGCCTATTTTACATTAAATGGCTTGTGGCAGTTATCCTCCGATAAACTCAAATGCCATCTTTTATAGTCACTAGAATTTGTATCGTCTAAGTAATGTTCACCTTCGTTTTTTTAAGTCTCTCTATCTATATTATTACACTTCCATGGAAGCTAATTTTTAAAAATAATTATTTTTATCTGAAATTGGTTATTTTTATTATAAATTAACCATACAATTGGGCTTGGCTTGTGCCTTAGAATGCCTCATACTTAAGTTGGAATCAACCACCGCTGAATAAAACATCGTTAAAAGATATGCATTCACATGTTATATGTTCTCTTTCTATGCTGATGAATAGAACTGAATAAACATTAATTACTATTTATTTATTTGTTAAATGTATGAAAATATAAAAAGGGAATATTTTGCCATCACCTTCCAGCTTTTTAGAAAACAGGCCAAAAATGAATTATAGGTTAGTTTTAAGTGGCAAATGTATTAAAGTCCTCATAAAAATGTATGAATCAGTGAACCAGATCCATGCCACTTGCCCATCTTGCCAACCGCGACTACTGACTATATCTAGAGAAGTGCGTTCGGGCCATTACATCAATATTTGTCAGTATTCAAATATTCAGGTGTTCTATGACGAGCCATAAATTAAGAAATTATCAAAAAAATATATAATTGCATAATATTTGTAGTGCACTGAATTTGTAGTTTTTAGGGTTCCGTACTAAAAAGGTATAAAAGAACCCTTATGGTGTGACTCTGTCCGTCTGTCCATCTGTCCATATGTCCGTCTGTCCGTCTGTCCGTCTGTCACAACGTTAAATATCTCAGGAACTACTTATACTATCAATTTGAAATTTGGTACAACTGTTAAGAAGGTTAAGACACGTCTATGGAAAATAAAAAAATTAAATATACATTTTTATTTTCTGTGTAAATGACGAATATAAGGGGTGTTAAAAATTCAATTTCGCGTTAATAGATCAAGTGGGGTACGATATGAAAGGACTTGATTTGCGCTTTCTAAAACCATTTTTTTTAGTGTGGTTAAATTTTGATTTGTTATTCCTTAATAAATCAAAATTTAACCACACATGTTGAAAAAAATATCAATCCCCACCTCCGAAGTTTACCAAGCGAAAATTCTGAAAATACCTCTATGTAGCGTATTCTTTTTTATTTATCAAAAACCATTCCTTAATTATCTTTGTAATTTTATTACTTTTGTATGAAGTTTTATGTATTCAAATTCCTATGAGATTATCGGTAGCGTCCCTCCTTTCAAATTAAAAAAATAATAATCGAAATCGGTACGCGTAATAAAAACATATCGCTGATAAACAAACCTACTAGGTTGCAAGTTATTAGTACCAAAATGCAGATTGCGCTGTACAACGGTAACTTAGCATTAGCTGTTACTTAAGATTGTTGAAGAATGAATGGGGTCGTGACGTGACGGGAATGGTTTAGTAACATTTGTACGGAACCCTCGGTGCGCGAGTCAGACTCGCACTCCACCCGTTTTTTTCTTTAAAGCATATGCTTGTCCCATCAATGAATGCCTTTATAATATGAATCTTATCATCATAATTCATAATTAACATTTCATATCTTCCTCCCCAAAACACGAACTCTTACATACATATATACAGGGCGTCCCACGCCTATGCCACATGGTGGGAAAGTACCTTGAATATTGTAGATGGAACATTTTACTGAAAGAAGACAATATTTTGATTTATTAAACAATTTAAACTGCATTCATTGATTTTTAAATAATTACATGATTGAACCGGGAATCGAACCGGCTACACGAGAAAAAAAAATACCTTGTAGCTTTATCATACCTACCGATTGAAAGGCTTCATCATAAGGATATTTTTTTGCTAAATGACATAGTGTCAGAAATAAAAGGAAGGCCATGCATTTCAACATTTGATGTGAAATTTTGTTCAGAAAAATGAAAACCTGACATTGCCGTAAGGAAGGACATACAACGGACATTATCATTTTAAAGTACCCACTTGAGAAGTTCACATCATTTCCCTATTATAATTTAAGTGCATGATAAAATTATAAAGAGATACGTAATTAGTAGGTACTATCGGCCAAAGCCAGAGTCGACCACCTTAAAGGCGCATTTTGGTTCCAGCCGTATAGCATTGCCAGCGATTCTGTTTTGAATCTGGTCGACTCTGGCTTTGGCCGATGGTACCTGGTTTTATGCAACAAATCGAGTTTCTGTCCAATCAAGTGTCTGCTGTATACTGAATCTGCCGAAAGACGCGTAAATGATTTTGTCAATGGGACTCATTTTGAGCATTTGATAAAATAAATTGATTAAATTTGAATTAAAAATGTTAAAATTCACGGTCTTGCTTTTATTTCTGACACTATGTTATGTAGCAAAAAATAATCCTTATGATGTAGCCTTTCGATCGGTATGATAAAGCAACAGATTATTTTTTTTTCTCGTGTAGCGGGTTCGATTCCCTGTTCAATCATGTAATTATTTAAAAATCTATGAATGCAGTTTTAATTGTTATTTAAATTAAAATAATGTCTTGTTTTAGTAAAATCTTCTATCTACAATATTCAAGGTACTTTCCCTCCATGTGGCATAGGCGTGGGACGCCCTGTACCTATGTATACTGAGATACAGTATGACCGAAATCTCTGGCTACCCCTCCGGGAAACAGACATTATTTCATACAGCAGGTATATATGTACGTAGGAGATAAAATATTTCGTCGGGTGACAAGCAAAACTCAATAAGTAACAAATACCTACTTAAATCAAAGGTTGTATCTCAATATCAACTACGTACCGAGATACGAGGTTTTGAGGAGCAGTGACAGTTTTGGTAGTGACTTTTGCTTGTCACCCGACGACGATTTGTTGATCGTAAATTCTCTCGCAATTCTAACGCAGGTAGCAATTATTAGGTAAGTACGGTCAGCCGCACAAGGGGCTTAACACCTTTGCACCGTGTCGCATTAAACGTCATGTTGAACTGCATTAGGAAGTTGTCAAACGAGTGACAATGACAAGGTACTTAGGTGTTCAGCAACTTATGAGGCTGGCACCTACTTGAGATTTGGTTCTTTAAGAAATGGGAAGCTAAAGTGAATTGTAACAAGGATCATGCAGCGTGAAATCATGTCATGAAAATTAATAGGACGTAGCCTATATTATATTATGTGTCTAGTATAACATATTGATTTATTGCCATAAACGTGTCTATAGATGCCATATTTTATTGAACACATTAGATATAACATTAGGTAGCGTATTGAGAAAACCTTAGCCGAATAAGTATTTTTTCTCTTAAACCAATATTGTACCTCACTTTTTTCCGTTCTAGTTTATTTCTTTTACTTATCTGTGCCTCTGTTAATTTATGTAGGTTTCATCACTTGTAAGAAATAATTGTGTTTTAATTATATTGAGTAGATATACCATATACATACGTATATACACTAAGTCACAAGATAATTTATTACCAATGACATGTTTTTGAACTCTTTTTTTTATATTTTAAATGTTAAGTGTAAAAAGTTGATATATATATTTTGATGAGATAGCTATAGATTTCATGTATTTTTTGTATAATTGTATAAAGTTGCCAGAAGTGTGATTGACTAAGGATGTTTATTCTAATTTACTGGCTGCATATTTTAAATATTGTGTAAGGCTGAATACCGAACACGTCTTATTTCGTAATTGTTGTTTGGTTATGAAATAAGACGCGCTTCGCCCATTTTCAATAAAATAACAAAATGTGAAACATTAAGGCGGGTTGCACCAACTTACGATTACAGACCGTTCAACGTTAAATATGGCGCAGGCGGCTGTCATTCTATAGAAACTTGTCAAACTTTCCAAACATTCTGATTTTTAACGAACGCCTTACGATTGCAGCCGGTGTGGTGCGTGCAACCCACCCTTTTTTTTTGTTTTCTCAGTGGAAATCCTTTATGGATCCCACTCGGCTCGGGAGAAACCAAGTGGGTATGTCCGACTCTCACGGACTAAAGCCCCTGGGGTGTTCCACTGCTCGCTTGTAGACAGAGCCCCGGGAACGCTATTGCACACATCCGGAACGCGTGCAACCCACCCTAAACCAACCTAGATCCAACTTAGTACGGTCAGCCACACAAGGGGCTTTACACCTTTGTACTGTGTCGCATTAAACGTCATGTTAAACTGCCATATGAAGTTGTCAAACGAGTGAAAACGACAAGGTGCTTAGGTGTTCAGCAACTTATGAGGCTGAATGTACCAGCGAAGCAATTTGATATGTCGATAATTATTATAAACCAGAGATCCCAGTTGTCCCGCAATTTGAGTTAATTAACCACAAAATATTACCCATATACTCTATCTCCGAATAAATAAAATGGGGAATGAATAACTTTCATGATCAATGAATGTCAATGAAATGCCTACCGTAAACATGTACCTATATGCTTGCTAAGTCACTGTGCCATAAAACTTTATTTTATTGGATGTTACCCTACGTTGGTTGCATTACATAGAATGTATGTGCCGGGTACATAACGGTTGTCGCCATTGGAATAATACCAACCTAGCTACTCGGGCCGATTCAAATATGATGCATTAAGTAACAAATATTTTTCCTCGCTCTCACTTTGCTGGAAAATTATAAATTTCTTTCTAGTTTGTTATGTAAACATTCATACCTATTTATTTCATACGAGTGCAGTGAATAAAGTGGACAGGATAGAATTATCGTACGACCTACCAGTTAGTAATCTGCATAAAATTGTCTACAAATAATAGCACATTCATATTTTGAGCGTTTTACTCGATTGAGTTACTAAATTGATTAAAATCGAATCGTTAAGTAATAAGTACCCGTAGCACACTCACTGGCTGAAAAGGAGAGCTGAGTTGAGTTAACCCCAGCTAACTTCAAATAATTATGCTTTTTCGTCCATACCTACATTGAAATGGACATCCAGAGAGACGAGAACCTAAATATCTGTACCACCCGAATAAGTCAATAAGTACATTAAGTACATAACCATATTAGCATTACGAAAGTAAATTATGTAACGCATACCATAGCCTATCCTTGTGCAACACAGTGCATAAGTGTGATGCTCCCTTTTCCTTGCTTTTCAATCCGATGAAAAGCAGTAAGTATTAAGAATTCAGAAGGATAATATATAATTTACGCTTATAATGTCACGGAGGAACGATTGTATAGGGGAGATGGGGTACATTAATACAATAATAAAATTGTAACTCAGTCTATTTAGGTACCTTGGTACCTAATGAAGTAAATAGTTTGATACTAACTTATTTTTGGAATATAAGCGCGTGCCCCAAAAATACAACGCAAAAAACACTCCAATAAAATGAGTTATTAATTACCTATAAAAGAAAATAATAATAAATATTCGAGGTTTTACTTTTCTCCTCCTTCATATCATTTGATTCATATTAATAGTGTAAATACCTACGTACTTCTCCTTTTTTGAAGTTCGTTAAAAAATGCCCAGATAGGTAACAATTCAACTCATTCAACTGGTCCAAATTGGTTTAATCATCGATATTGCTTAATCTATCAGAAAAACTATCAATCTACCCCAACTCCCCCTTCTTTATATTGTGCCCTTTCTTTGATTGGAGAAAATGTGAGTCTTACACAAACTGATGAGTAAATAAGATTGATAACAAATTTTATAATTATCACACTTGCCTTCACAAATTTACCTAAGAGGTAAATAAATATAAATCTTGCCTTAAAGAGTGTCTTAAATTTACCCTTGTAAATAGTTATATTTACCTACCATACCCTTTAGTCAACGCTGTTAGTAAGTGTTAAGTCCAAATTCTATAATATTTTCTCAAATGTCTTACGTCATAACATAAAAGAGAAGTATACCTACAGATACCTAAAGTTAAGTTACCTAAACCTAAAATCCACACCGTCCATATATGCCTTGCATATGCCTTGCATATGCCTTGATACTAAGATGTATAAATATAACGTTACGAACCTTAACACAAAATAAGTCAGCACTTGTCGTTAATTATTCCAAATGTTTGACTGAAAAGCTGCCGTCCCTTGCTTGCCTTCAATGATACGGTTTATTACCTACAAACATCAAACATTTCAAACGCTTATTTGGTTGGAGAGGCCTCGAAACTAACAAAACAAAGTATTGCAACCAATAGATGTTAATAAGTATATAATTGTAATTTTCACGTTTCAAAACAAATTAAATTTAGTCACATTTAATTTTGTTTTAATATTATCTTATTCCACCATTAATTATTCCTGTTGTTCCTAAATTAAGCATTCCACATCTTGAAATCCAAACACTCCATTATTCAAAATACACCTCGAAGAGCGACCCAAAACCAACGTGCCAAGTCGCGGCCAGCAACAAGTTTTAAATAAAATACTCTATGACTTCAGCAATTTTCAACTAGGTGGAAATAGCTAATAGGGATAAAGGTAACCTATACACCAATTTGTGGTTTACTTCGAAGTCTTGGCAAAAATGTAGGTAAAAGCCTAGTTCACATGTTGTTTACCTTCTACATTATACAGGTAAAGATACCAAAAATGGCATGGCCAATTGGTCATGACCAAGATAATATGTATACCTTACCTACTAGGTAGTATAGAGATACCAATGATACCATCGCCTACTTCAGATACGAGTCGTACATATACAAATGAGAGAAAACCGACCAAGTACGCGTCTAACTCGCGCACTGACGGGTTCCGTACAAACTTTCATGCAAATTACCCGTCTTTCCCCGCCCATTAAACCTGTAGAATCCTTACAATGCCGTAGAAGTCATACCGTCATGAGTACAGCGCCATTTACTTACTGAAACTCAGTAAGTATGTTGGTTTTTCAGCGATAATTATTTATCACGTGAACCAATTTCAATCTTTTTTTAATTTTATTTGAAAGAAGGGACTTTCAGATTAATCTAATAGGTAGGTAAGTATTTGAAGAAAAATAATACATGAACATGTAATTAAATTACAAACTTAATCCAGAAAATATTTTTCATGATTTAAAGAAAAATAACCTAGATAGAGATATTTTTCTGTAATATTTACATATAATAATGATAATCTTATGTAATCATTTCTAAACTTTCGCTTGGTAAACTTCGAAAAAAAGGGGGGAATGGTAATCTTTTCAACATTTTCCTTCATATATATCAAAAAACTTGGAAAAAACTATTCACTATAAAAAAAGAAAAACTGTTTTGAATTTGCATATGAAGCCCTTGCATTTTATACCCCACTTGACCTAATTACCAGACTTAAAACTTTTGTCCACCCTTATATACTTAATTTTTCATAGGAAATAAACATATACGAGTAGGTATGTTAAAAAAAACATTTTTCAGACAGTTTCACGTTGTGACAGACAGATGGACAGAGTCGCACCACCATAAGGGCTCCTTTTTACCTTTTTGGTACGGAACCCTAAAAACATGTCTGTATAAAATTTGTGTATACATATTTTTGTCTCTTGGTCCGGATACATATTTCATGTCATGACCTTGACTGCGTAAATAACATGTGTGACATACGTTTTCTAGCACGTAACTATCGTCAGTAGTTCTTCAGGTCGGCAGGCGCTAAATGAAGAACGGTATCATCCCTAACCGTTTGCACAAACACCGCACCGTTATCACCCACATTATATATGGATGATTGACAACTCCTTCACCATTTGACGACGGTGCTTATCGGGTTCTACACTCTTGAAAACAACGGATCAGTGGCAAACTTTGATTAAGGAAAGGCTAAGCTTAAAGCCGGATTACCGATTGTTTCACTAAGCGTATCTAATTGTTGGCAGCAGTTCAACCATGGGCAACAAAGTTTTGTTTGTGATACTAGGGTCTTTTTTCATCGCCACTTTAGCTGTTTCCGTTAATTACGACCAAGCTGCGGAGGACGGTGTTGGCAACCGGAACTGGAATTTTAATGAAGAGAAGTTTGATATCGACGAAGACGACGAGGATGGACACAGAAAAGGAAAGATATGTGAGTAAATTACAAAAATCTGCGCTGCATACATTTACACGTACTTACGGTAAAAATACGTTATTTGCGCCTCGCCTTCAGTTATTTCTTGTTAGTTACATTTATTTTTTCTAAGCAGCAATGGTAGCTACAGCATGCGCATTGCCGACATAGCCGTTGCAATTGTATTTACATAGGTATAAGTTACTTATGTTTAAAATCATCATCATTTAAGAGCCTACATTCTTCTCTTGTCGGTGGAGTAATCGCCATTATGTTTGGTTCTCTATCAAATCAATGTTCAATACTCCATACTCATACTATCTATATATTATCATCTGTTATCTATTACTTAATATAAAATTGGACCGTTACTTATATACTGTCAGACAACGCACATACCTACTAAAGCGCTAGAGATACAAACAAACATGAAATTTGGAACACATATTCTTCAAGTGACGTAAAGGCGCACTAAGGAAGGATTTTTGGAAATTCAACCCCTGAGGCCCCCTTGAAATTGGGGATAAAACGTTATATGCAAATCTGTTATTTTTGAAGGTAGATGTTTGAAATTCGGGATTTGGCTTTTCGCTCAGAAATAAAAATTGCTTTCTTTTGAGCATTATCGAATAATCGTGCTAAGGTAAGGGGTGAAATAGAGGGTGAAAATTTATATAGACGAATTGTAAATTGTTAACTTAGAAGCACGAAATTTAGAGTCCACAACTAGAATAATGTACAAAGTTATGAACCCCTGTTGGGTTAAAAAAATAATAAAATTATGGCTACTGACAGGCAACGCACAGCCTAAACCGTAAAGAACGAAGCATTAAATTTGGAACACATGTTTTTCGAAGAACGTAGAGACGCACTAAGGGAGGATTTTTGGAAATTCTACTCCTAAGGGGGTGAAATTGGGGATTAAACATTGTATGAGAATCCGTTATTTTTGAAGGTAGATTTATGAAATTTGAGATTTGGCTTTTCGGTTAGAAATAAAGGTGTATCTTGAAGCATTATTGGATATTCGTCCTTTAAAGGGGTGAAATAGGGGGTGTATGTTTATATGGAAGTTAAGTTATTTTTGGACTTGGAAGCTGTCCATGACCGTGGTTACAAAATTTTAATGACATGAATATATACAAGTTTGTAACATGTCATGGACAGCTTCCAAGTTCAGTCATGACAGAGTTCGGTTTTTTGTGTAAATTAATAGTCCAGTAATAGTATTCTTTTTTCCTTACATAGGTAAGGAAAAAATATCGTTATAGTATCTACAATCACAGGAAAAGGCCGTATTTCATAGTAACAGACAGGGATCTCCCCATACTAAGTAGGGTTGCCAACCGTACTATATTATATAGTATTGTACTATATTTTGACTCTTTGTACTATATACTGTTGAAGAAATATATAGTACACGAAAATACTATATTTTGGGGGACCTTACGAAGTGCTTCAAATTGCCGAGGTTTTACTAAATAGCAGTGGCGGAGCGCCCATACAAGCCGATTGCGTAATAGTACATTATTGCAGAGGCCGGTAAATAGAGACGAATCCACGAATTGCCGTTCCCGCCGAGGCAAATATAGTGCTTTTCTCCAAAAATGCGAGGAAATCAAATAATATTTTCAATAATCTTAAAACAGCGAGTATGTCAATAACCTATCAAGTTCCCACCCAACTTATTTTTTTAAAGTATGTACACGGCATGACTCGTAGTGCCAGTTTCAATTTACATACTTAAGATAGTTAAAAACATTAGAATCGATCACAGTTTAAAATGTTTACTCATTAAATATTAAACGGGATTGAAATCTAAAAGTATTTAAAGTTCGTTATGGATTTTATATCGATAAATATTTTTATTTCTTCTTTTCAAACTATTTGAGACATTTTTAAGAACATTTTTAACACTTCGATCACTTACAAAAGTAAGAGTTTTGTCTATGACTTTAAAAAATAAAGAAAACGCGGGAAAACTTTAGGCACACTACTAACGGGCGCGATTTGTCACACCAACTTGCAATAGTTGGAAAGAGACTGCCATACATTTCTTTCATTCTAACAATAACAAGTTGTTGTAATAAATTGGTAGACCTTGAAACGTACGAGCATTTGGCTATTTGCAGTAATTTGCCTTAGTCAATACATATGGTTAAAAGGTAAAAAACTATACAGTAAAGGATTTTCATACATTTTCCTGGCCGCTGAGGCTGTACAATAATGACTTTTAAATTTGAGCTCGGCAGTAACGAGGAACTTCACGGACTATTTTTGCTACAGTAAGGCGGACATTTCCGAGCATATTGGAGAAAAAATTATTTTTAGGCAAGCCTATAGGTAGTTATATATTCTAAACTATTTCATAACTTTTTTGTTTCGGGTTGCCCATAGAAAAATTTCGCGCACCGGCACTGCTAAATAGCAACATTAGCCAGCAAAGTACATGATACGCAATAAATTAATTATGAATTATGATGTACTATATTTTTTTACAGTGTACTATATTTTTGTCGTTTTTTTCTGGAAAATACTATATCTCGCCCAAAATTTGTTGGCAATAATACTAAGCCATGCCGCGCGGTTAGTATGCGGAGATGTGACGTCTGAAACCAGACGATATAAGTAATTTTAATTTGTAGTTGTTTTATTTATTTTCATTATTGGCACCAATCTTTTAAAAACTGCAATAAAGTATCACTTCCATACTCATCCATAGTGGGTACCTGTAAGGTACTGTTTGTACGGGGGGATCCGTTTCCGTAGGTACATATCTAAACTATGAAATACGGCATGTTCCTATGATCGCAGATAGGTGTAGGGTTTCTTAGGAAAATTTGTTTATTGTATCCAGCACCATTAGATTAAGCAATAATTTACTTTAAAAACAAAGTTTAAACCGACTTCAATTCAGCCAAGCCATATAAATAGGTACCTACATGAAAATTTCCTTTCCAATTTAGCACATGAACTGCTCTCCGAGAGCAAATGCGTTGATTATTACAGAAAAGACCCAAGTCGCTATGTGTGGGCTGATAATATTTGAGGAGTTCCGTCGATTCCTCAAGGATCTCAGAATTAACACTTCATGAGATGATACTTCAACGGAATCATGTCAGAATCTTTGACGTACTTTACATCTTTGAGGAGTTCCATAAGTCATCTGTGGTCTTCATCATCAGTTCTACTTCACCAAAATTGCTATTTCCGAGGGTAAATACACGAGTTATAATAGAAAATACCGAAATCACTACACGCGTGCCTATAAAATTTGAGGGTTGCCCTCATTTTCCCTGGGATACCATCATCAGATCCTGAATTGGTGACAATGGGACCACCTCGGGAGTATACTCTTTCGAATAAAAAAGAAGTTTGGAAATCGGTCCACAATTGACGGAGAAATCGGCGAACATACATTTAAAAAAAATACATACAGTGGAACATAATCCTTTTTTGAAGTCGGTTAAAAAACGAGCTCCGATTTTTAGACAGATTTGACCGGGTTCGATTCAAGCGGACGATTTTTGACTTTCGGGCGTTCGAAAATTAAATAAAAGTAAATACGATTCTGGTGTCAAAATTGCAGGCACTTACTTTCTACCGATAGAATTGAATATGAGTGGTCAAAACCATTAGTTTCTAAATTTCTATCACTATTTAATAACTGCAACTTAGAAACGTTGAAAAACCCGAGATTTTCATTTCAAAGTAGCTATTGAATCTAAAAAACGGCTGAACCGATTTTGTTGAAACGTTACGAAGTTAAGAACCACCTCGATCATGTCTGCCTTCGGGTAAAAAAAACCGCATTAAAATCGGTCCATTCGTTTAGGATCTACGATGCCACAGACAACACACAGACACACAGAAACACAGCACCACAGACACACAGACACGTCAAACTTAAAGCACCCCTCTTTTTGCGTCGGGGGTTAAAAACGCGACAATCGTAAACCCTCTGTTAGTTTCTCTTATTTATCGTATGGCAAATCATTGTATTAGAACCGTGAGATCTTCGAAAAGACGGTACGGTTGCCAGGTTGTTGCACTTTTAGCACCGCCCAGAGGTGTGGTAGCGGTGGGTAATTCCTACGGACGTGGTGCTGCAACTTCGACCCCCGAAGTTTCTCTAACAGCCAGTAACAAATAGACAAAGAAACGGATACGTGATTGAACCTTATTATCAGTAGTGGCTCTTTAAGCTGTAGAACTCGTGAACCAACTTTATTTATTATTTTGAAGAACTTAATTGAGAAACAAATGCTATATAATTATTGAAACCGCTCACAAAATTTCACTAGAATCGGTTTAGAAATGCGACCTGCAGAGGAGAACAGCCGGACGCCGGACATCCAGACATCCAGACACACGAAATAATTTTGGGCCAAGCTGAAACGGAGAACTCGCTCGTGCAATACTTAAATGCCCAAGTTATGTTTTCTTTTTTCCTTTTACGTTACGTTACTAAACGGCTTCCCGTTTTTATGATTATTTCTTCTAAGCTTATAAAGGATGACTCACGCTAGAACGGGCCGTTCTAGCGTGAGTCATCCTTAAGTCGGAATATGGCATTAATTTCCGTGGACATGTAATCAGAGTTAAGTATTGTAAAAGAAACGGACATGCGATCCAACAAATTGGCCACACTGCACTGCACATAGGTACAGTCAGCATCAGAAGTAGTTAAGCAAAATAACACGCTCAAAATAACCTACATATATCCTTATTCCCTTGACATTAGAGTCCATGTGTAGATCATTTTGAGCACTAGGGCCGCTTAGCAACTTCTGCTGCTGACTGTATTCGTTTCAGTCAGTAGGGTCGTTTCGCCGGTTAGCGACCACTTAGCCGAGTTGCTCACTTATGATTAGTAAATGTAGGTATACCTATTCAATTCACACACAAAATAGATGGTATTCGTAATGGCTCTGAGTATACTCGTAGTCAAGTTTTGAAACCTACGAGTACAATACAATATAGCACTTTCATCCATAGATTAGGAAAAAATATAGAAAAGGTTTCAAAGTAGCGAGTTCGGTAGATAGCGACCGCCAGTGTAGCGCAACTAGGAACAAAAATATGAATGACGTCCAACTGCTCAAATTCAGAACAAATCTGACAAGTTCTGACAAGTGACAAGTTTTCTATCTGTGCTATTGCTATGGCGGACTCATGCTATCTCCTACTTCCGTTCTTTCTGTCTGTCATTTTGTCAAGGTGACATTGGCCGGTTACCATGGATATTATAACTTCACGAGAAAACATGTGTGTGTCAAACAAACAATGCTTTTGACGAAATAAATTTAATAATTATCTTAAAATAAAACACGTAAGTATTAATAACGAAATATCAAGCGCCAATATTGATTTACTTATGATTTATAAACAACGGTTGGTACTTGGATAAAACCTACAAGCGCGAGGTTTCTTAGTTCGAGAAGAATTCATTGCGACCCGCAAAGATATGTGTACAGATTGGTGATTTTTTGTAAATATACTGTGATTTGGAAATAAGTGTGAAATAAACTGTATGAAATATTTGTTCTCCTTTTATTATTTCATACCTAAATCGGATTAGTTTTAGATTTTGTAAAGCAATTTTCTGTTCATGCAGTGGGCCCAACGACGTCCCTAATCATAATTTATCGATATCGATAACGTTGGGTTCTAATATTATCGATATCGATAACGTTAAGTACTACAACCCTACTATCGTCCTCGTTCGTTAGGTTGGTAAGTCTACTTCCGTACTAGCGTTTATTTTTATTGGTATTGTGGTATTTTATTTCAAACTAGCTAAAGTTCGAATGAGTCGTCATGTCAAAATCAAATGACAATGTCACTGTCATCCAAAACCTTGTTCGAAGTCCCGTCTCTTATTTATATTCTCTTTGGCGACCGCTTTAGTCGGTTTGCGACCAACCTGTTAGCTAGTTGGCGACCACTCTTGCAAATAGTGTTTAAGTAGTTAATAAAACGATTTATCATCATCATATCGGTCGAAAGACGTCCACTGCTGGACATAGGCCTCCCCCAAAGAGTGCCACAATGACCGGTTTTGCGCCACTCGCATCCAGCGGATTCCTGCGATCTTTACCAGGCCATCAGTCCACCTTGTCTACCCACGCTGCGCCTTCTGGTACGTGGTCGCCATTCGAGAACCTTTCCGCCCCAACGGCCATCGGTTCTACGTGCAATGTGCCCCGCCCACTGCTACTCACGCAGAGAAACTGCCAGCATAGCCCTCTCCAATTGCCCTTAGGTTGACTTCAAGCCTTTTTATGAGGCCCATAGTAAGCGACCACGTTTCAGTGCCATACTTACGTCATCGTCATCACTGGCAACACACACTGGTCAAAGACTCTAGTCTTGAGACACTGCGGAATATTGGACGAAAAGATGTGCCATAGCGTAGCTTCCCGAACGCTGCCCAGACGAGTCGGATTCGACGATTGACCTCTTTCTCAAAGTTTGACCTACCTAACTGCCCTTATACCACTACAGATTGTTACTCTTCTAAATCTATTGCTGTGTCAATGAAGAATAGAATCGAAAAAAGCGCGCCATCTCTCTCACACCATAGTGCTATCATATAATATTGCTATATTTATTACAGTCACACATATCATTCATAGTAGGTACCTATCTAAATGCCACCTTTTTACAAGCTTTTACTTAACTTTTAGATTATATTCTACTTTAGCTTCTGCCCACGACTCCGTCCGCGTGGAACTCGTTTATATCTTAGCTCCATACAAACTTTCACCCCTTAGGGGATTATTTCGGGGATAAAAACTATCCTATGTCTTTTCCCGGGACTCAAACTATCTCCATACCAAATTTCATCAAAATCGGTCCATCGGTTTAAGCGTGAAGAGTTAACAGACAGACACTTTCGCATTTATAATATAACCATATCATATAAATTATTTATTATTATATAATTATACAATATTATTATATTATATATACTATGGACATAGCATGGATTGGTGCGGCTTAAATACCGACTCAATTGGCTGGCCAAGCTAAAAATTATATCGCGGGTGCCGCAAGAATCCATAAGGAAAGAAAAAGAAAACGAGGTGACTTTTTTGGTAATTATGTATTTGGGTACGCGCGATCACCCCATTTTATTTAAATCTATTTTTAAATATGCCGAATCTCAACGAAATTATTACAACAGCTAAATCATTTAAACAATCAAGTAACTAATTTCAGCATAATAATAAAATTAAGTGACGTACCTAACTAAAGTTTTCGCGCCAACTGTCGCGTTATTTTTTTTACGTCATACCTGGCCATAAAGTAGGAATTACCGCACGCTATGCGTGCGGAAAACCCCACTTCCTGGCCAGGTAGAGACGTAAAATTTTGTACTCACCACGGGCGGTAATAAAGAAAGCCTCGGAGCGCATGTTTATCGCCCTTGCCTTCGGCTCGGGCGTCAAATACCTGCGATCTGAGACATTCTTTGTTTAACCGCCCTAGGTAAGTAATGTACTATTACAGCACGGCTACACTCACGGAAGCAATGTGTGAATTGAGGTAATTTTTTCTTGCTTTCGATTAAGCTTTCAGTTTTAAATTGTATATATTCTTATTTTGATACTATTCAAGAATAGATAATAAGTTATTCTTTTTCTGTTGGATTTGTAGAAATGTTAATATCTTTAATTGAAGCAGCCTAGTCCGTCAAGTGGTCGCTAACCGAAGGTGGTTGCGTTACCGGCTAAACGACCCTACAAGCATCATAAAGTGAAACCGTTTATCTAAATCGATTAAGTGGCTTTAGCTATAGTTATCTTAGGCACAATTGGAGCAAAACTCAAAAGACTTGACCCCTCTGATGTTAGATATTAGGCGCGCGGTAGCGAGGAGAGGTGAGGGAGGGACGGTGCGGACCGCTCGCTCGCCCGCTCGGTCACTAATAAGTCCCGTATCAGTTATCAACAATAATGGCAACCCTAGACATATGTGGAGTCGTCGTCAAGCAACGACGACCCAAAGTAAACAAGTGGTTCCTTATTCCCAGTATTCCCCTTCGTGAGCATCGTCCGGTTCGCCAACACGGAGTGCGCGAGCGCAAACACGATGAACGGCACGTGTCTGGCGCGGCGGGAGTGCAACAACCTCAATGGGACTATCACTGGGACTTGCGCTTCGAGGAGGGGAAGATGCTGCGTAGGTAAGTGGGTTTTACTGAACCTGTGAGCTTCATCTTAGGCTCTGGCGTCATCGTCACTTACCATCAGGTGAGTCTACACTGGTCAGGCATTTTATAAAATAAAAAAAACTAGACAAGTTCCGTATAGGTAACTACGTAAGTACCCAAGACTTCTTTTCAAATGGAGAGCTTCGCTGTGTCTTGAGATTTTCATAATTTACTTTAAAAACAAAGTTTAAACCAACTTCAATTCAGTACTTCGCCTAGCCACATAGGTACCTACATGAAAATTTCCACATTTCCTTTCCAATACACCACCCACATGAACTGCTTTCCGAGAGCAAATGCGTTGATTATTACAGAAAAAACCCAAGTCACTATCTGTGGGCTGATAATATTTGAGGAGTTCCGTGGATTCCTCAAGGATCTCAGAATTAACCCTTCATTAGTTGCTACTTCAACGGAACCATGTCAGAAACTTTGACGTAGGTACTTTAAGTACATCTTTGAGGAGTTCCATAAGTCATCTGTGGTCTTCATCATCAGTTCCACTTCACCAAAATTGCGATTTACGAGGGCAAATACACGAGTTTTGTTTAGTAATTTAGGTATAGAAAACACCTAAATTACTACACGCGTGCATATAAAATTTGAGGGTTGCCCTCAATTTCCCTGAGATCCCATGATCAGATCCTGACTTGGTGACAATTGGACGGCCTCAGAAGTATACACTTTCGATTAAACAAATAATTTTGGAAATTGGTCGACGATTGACGAAAGCATCGGCGAACATATATTAAAAAAAAAACATACAGTGGAACATATAACCTACTCCTTTTTTGAAGTCGGTTAAAAACACAATCAAAGCCCATGTATGAGAGTGGTAGGGAGTTAAGTGTCATAAAAATATTAATTTTGTATACTTAATACCTATTTTAACTTTACTTTTGAGCGGAAGATGCAATTTTTTGAAATCTTGAACATTAACTAGACATTAGTAGTAAAAAAAAGGATAACTGAACATAAAACCAACGTTTTTAGAAATATTACCTATACTAAGCAAAGGAATTTTGAGTTCAGACATTATGTTACGCGCTCTATTATAGTCCTACGGTTCCTTATAGGTACTGTGGTCCTATATACGCTCTATCCGAGAGTACCTACAATCACCAGCATTCATGTCTGCCTCAACGAAGCGCGCATAAATATTTGACACGACTCTATTTCCAGAGCACTTAGGATATGGCAGATAACGTACCACTGTACAAGATTAAGTAGAACTTACAATACATATATTTGGTGTCTCCACTGTTTGCAGTGTCCCGCGGCTGCGGCTCCACGACGAACGTGAACAACACCTATTTCACGAGCCCGGGCTACCCAGCTGCCTACGCCGGCGGCTCGGCTTGCAGCATCATCGTCAACCGTTGCAACTCCAACATCTGCCAAGTACCTATCAACACTTACTGGAATCCGGCTAGCGGGCGCTCTGTTCGTAGTACGCTTTCCGCTGCCGGGAAAACCACAGCACCGGCTACGAGAGCGCCGTCATAGCCGATACGATAACTAACATGCTAAATCCCGTTTGTATAGGCCTAGCGGGTTCCTGGCACTCGAAGTGTAAAGTAACCCTCCTGTAATACATGGCCATAAAATGACAACGAACGAAACTCTTGGAAGTTAAAATCCAAGAGTTTCGCTGCATATCTGATGGATTTTGTAAAAGCTGCGCAACAAGAGGGAACCCAGTTTTGTCATGTCCGTCAGTCTGTCCGCAACTCAGCTCAAACACCCTTACTACTAGAAATAATTTAGCATAGGTACCTGATTACATATATATACAAATCAACCACCTCGACAAAGTGATAAAAAAAAATATTTAAAAAAATTTTTTTTTGATTTTGCGATCTTTTTGTTTAATTTTTACACTTAATCCGCTTTTTTACCGAGTTCATCCTTTTTTTTAGTAATGCAGTTTTTATTTCTCATAAAATGGGCATCGTGAGAACCGTGGCTCCTAAAAGTCAATTTCCGTGTTTCTTAAAGTTTTAGATTTTCCCTCACTGTGCTATTTGGATTATACACCCTATAACATATAACATTATTCCAGCTCCGTATCGACTTCCTGGACATGGTGCTAGCGCAGCCAGACGGCGACGGCAACTGCTTAACTGACTCCGTTACGGTGACGGGAGGCAACACCATCGTGCCCACCATCTGCGGCGACAACACCGGACAGACCATCTTCGTCGACTTCAACGGTGATGCGGCCATCACCATCACCGTCACCGCCACCTCCAGCACCGCCTTCAGCAGGCGGTGGAACATAAAACTGACACAGCTTGGCTGCGATTGCCCGGGAATAGGTCAGTCACAATCACATTTATTCGCAAAATCTATTGTTTTTTTTAGACTAGCTGTTGCCCGCGACTTCGTCCGCGTATAACTTTTTATCGTATTAGAAAATGGTTGCTCTCAATACAATCTTTGAACCCTGTTTTAGGGGATTTAAAAAAAACCTTGAAATTAATTTTCTAGTTTGTGAACAAACAGTCTAAAACGGAAGTTACAAACTTTTAACCCCCTTTTAACACTTAGGGGATGAATATGGAAAAACTCTGATTATATAAAATTTGAACTCCCTTTTAACCCCCTTAGGGGTTTAAGTTTTCTAATCGCTGAAAGCACTTTTTTCGTATTGTGATAAGTAATCTTACTACTAACTTTTAAGTCTCTAGCTCAAAAAAAGTGTTTCTAGAACTCTGAAAGTACTTTTTTGTATTTTAATAAGTAGATAAAAGTTTTAAGTCGACATTAAATTAATACGACATTTGCGCTTATACTCGTAAGTTCTCATATCAGAATCGATTATTTTTGTATGCTGATCTTGGTATGTGTCTCGTGAAGGTCTATTTAAGGGATTTAAATTATTAGGTAATAACTAGTACTAAGTGAAAGGCAAAGCAATAGGGAACATTACTGCAATGTTCTGCCGCCAGAGGCAGCACTACCACTAATAGTAAACCAGTATAGGAATATAGGGATTCACACACACATGCACAATTGATTGTCAAATGAGTGACAAGGATGCTTGCAGAGACAATACCGCAAGTGGGAACGAGATACAATGTCAAAGCTGCTAGTGTCGCCACTTACGATGAGTTTTGCGTAATGTTCCCTATTCCGCCATATTGACGTTTCTATAGCTGACAGATGTGGTGGCGATATAGGTACTTTAAGAATAATAAATGAAAAATTAAATGAAGTCGTATACTTCGGAAAAATGATTAATAGGGAACATTACGCAAAACTCTTCGTAGGTGGCGACACTAGCAGCGTTGACATTGTATCTCGTTCCCACTTGCGGTATTGTCTATGCAAGCATCCTTGTCACTCATTTGACAATCAATTGTGCATGTGTGTGTGAATACCTATATTTCTATACTGGTTTACTATTAGTGGTAGTGCTGCCTCTGGCGGCAGAACATTGCAGTAATGTTCCCTATTGTTCCAGTCGGATAAAAACTATCCTATGTGACAGCTAGAATAATAATGTACATTTTCTCAAAAATGGCCCGCAAAGTGAACATAACTCGCTACATATTGGAAGGTAAAGTGTATAGTTGAAGGCCAGATCAAAATTAAAAAATAAAAAACATTGCAGGCCGCCTGGAATGTTACATATGAATTCCTTTATTTTTCGAGTACCAAACTTTTTAAAAAGTAGAAACTGGCATATAAAAGACGGCACAGGTCGTATTCAGCCAAATCAAGTCGTATTTTTCTGTTGCAAACGCGACATTTTTGTATGTGTCATTAAAAGATTGCGTTTTTCGGTGGAAAAATACACTTGCGATTCTGATTAAAAAAAATATGACGTTTAATTTTATGTCATTTGCAGTATCCTCAATTTGTATTTAATAATAACGCTTGATTTAAATTTAGTCTTTTTTATTCCCCCATTTTTGAGAAAAGCACTATATTAGCCTCAGCCGGAATGGCAATTGCAGGCTTCGTATTATAATTAAACGGACTCGCAAGCTCGTCCGTCTAAACAAAATACTCAGCCTGCAATTGTCTCCTTCCCGGCCACGGCAATAATGTACTATTTCTCAATCTTGCAATGAAATGTTGACATGACCACATGACTTACTTCAAATTAAGTCCGGAAATACTACGTATCCGGTGCGACTAGTGAAGATGATATGTAAAGGAATTTCATACAACCTTACACACCTAGGCCTGAAAAGCAACCGTCTTTTGTTTATAAACGTCAAATTGTGACAGAACGTATTGGCATGCAATCACCAAAAAAAAAAGATTAGGACTAATGTTAATGTCAATGTCACCGGGTAAAAGGTTGCTTCAAACAGGCTAAAAAAAAGTTTAGCGCGTAAATTGAAAAAAGTTTTCTTTTCTTGTTGGCCGGATTTGTAAATAGTTCGTAATTATTTTGAAATTTTCTAATAAAAGCCATCGATTTCGAAATGAGTTCAGACGAAAATTATATGGAATTGAACTGTACTGTACGCCTCCGGAATTGCGAGCAGAAGTAGCCATGAATAATTTATATGACGGCGTATGAAAATATCATAAAAATGATAAGTGTTTTCTTTGTTGTAGTGCCTCGTCTATATAGTTAGATATAAGTTCATGTAACTTTAAACTAATACTTAATTTAGGGAATAAGCGGAATAATTGTTAGTATAAGAAATGTGGGACACAATAGGGAACATTACGCAAATCTCTTCGTAGGTGGCGACACTAGCAGCGTTGACATTGTATCTCGTTCCCACTTGCGGTATTGTCTATGCAAGCATCCTTGTCACTCATTTGACAAACAATTGTGCATGTGTGTGTGAATCCCTATATTCCTATACTGGTTTACTATTAGTGGTAGTGCTGCCTCTGGCGGCAGATCATTGCAGTAATGTTCCCTATTATGATGTGACAGCACTGACAGCTATCAGAAACGTATTATTTAGTTGTGTTAACCTACTAATAAAACAAATTGACTACTTTTTATTTCATTGCAAGTTTGAGAAAAGCATACACATACTATATATATATATATATATATATATACATACTATACAAATCTCGGCGAGAAACGGGGTGCCTGCCGCGTATTCCTATATCTACTTGGCCTGCAACCCTTCGTTTCCTGGCCTCTATAGTAATTTACTAATAAATAATTTACTTTCAAAACAAAGTTTTAACCGACTTCAATTCAGTACTCCACCAAGCCACATTAACATTTCCAAATTTTTTTTCCAATTTACTACATGAACTGATTTTCGAGAACAGAAGCTTTGATTTTTAGACCAATAAACCAAATCGCTGTACCTACCTATGTGGGCCGATAATATTTGAGGACTTCCGTCGATTCCTCAAGGATCTCAGAATTACCTTTGGCCTTTGCTATTTCATCGGAATAATATCAGAATCTGTGACGTACTTATATAGTTTGAAGTACATCATTGAGAAGTTCCACAAGCCATCTGTGGTCTTCATCATCACTTCCACTTCACCAAATTTATGATTTTCGGGTGTAAATACACGAGTTATAATAGAAAATACCGAAATTACTAATATATTTGAGGAGTTCCCTCAATTCCTCATGTTTCCCATCATCCAATTGGGGTTTTGGAAACAATGGGACCAATCTGGAAGCATATAATCGGTTCATAAATGACGGAGTTCTGAGGTAACAAACATAAAATATATATATATATATATACATCCGAATTGAGAACCTCCTCCTTTTTTTGAAGTCGGTTAAAAATGTTTCATATTTTTCCGTTCATGGGATGCTGCGAACATTCGTGACAGCACAAAGCTTATAGTTTCAAACTGGCTGTCGGAATAAGTGGAGATTATTTGCCGAGGTTGAAATAAAACAGTACCTACAACCCGGTTCAATTTATTTAATAAATACACCTCTAAAAATAAAAAAAACACGAGTGCCGTAGGAAATGTTATAAAAGACATACCTACTGTGTTTAATGTCCTGTACTATATTATGATCATAAAAGCAACGTAATAAGCGTAAGGTTAACGAGCAAGCGTGTTGAAAAACGTATGTAAGTGGCTTGGCAGAGTGATCGTGGTTGTGTAGGTGTGGTACTTGAAGTTACAATGCATCAAGTGTCATTATTATTTAGTGCTTTCCTGGCAATGTGCTTTCATTTTTGCCGGTTAGAGGCATTGCGTTCGCATTGGACCAAGGTGGACTCAGTTAATTTTTTGATTAGGTCTGTCCAGCGAGTCAGCTTTCGGCCGCGAGCTTTCCACTTGGCCCTGGACCACCAGTCGCTACATAGAGCTTTCATTCCTGAAAATGTGCCCGATGAAGTTCAATATTCGTAGTTGCACAGTTGATGGAAGCCTGTCTTTAATGTTAAACTCTTTTAGGATTGATACGTCGGTACGAAATGTAATCCAGGGTATTCTTAGGAGAAGTCTTCTAGCACCACGTGCAGTAAACTACACGATAGTGAATAAAGCCTTGAATGTCGTTTCCACTTTCTATATTGTAAATAACACTCACTCGGACGCAGCAATGACATAGGAGCGTGATGCTCAGCTCAACTCTCCTCCCGTTCCAACGTTTTGCCAGTAACTTATTACCTACCTTACCTACCTAATAAGAAGATACATGGTTACATAAATAGTGACCTTTAACCGTAGTCTAGTAGGGGAGAGTAGGGTAATTGCGAACACTTAAGGGAGAACTGGAATAAAACGAAACCAGATTAAGTTACACAGGCTATTTATTATTCATTCTTTAGTTTAATTAATCAGCCTTATGTTTTCATAATCAACAGTGATAAATTTTAGACCAAAATAAAGTTATAATAAAAAAACAAAACCTCTGGTGTCCGGAATTACCCTACACCCAAGGGGTAATTACGGATTCTAAGTGGGGTAATCACGGACCTACTCTAATTGGAGCACAAATCACAAACAAAGCCCTTTTAAGTGCTTTGTCCATTCGTACACTTCTCATGGGCCCATAACTTACATTTATAACATATTATCCAATCTTCGGCGATTGGTTCTACATATTTTTCACCTCACTAGCTCGGAAAGCCCATTTTTATTCTTTAAAAACAGATAGCAAAACTGCATTTTATCTACAAGAGTGCAAAGAATATTTGAAATCCGAACGTGTTATTAGTTACTTTCTTAAACATAATAACATGTAAAGGCCAGTCCAGACAGGACATTTTTCGCCCATCAGATTTATTTTATTAAGGTACCTTTTTTGAATGTTTTATTCTTTTTTTAAATGTTTTTAATTAGTATTTATTTTTTAATGTTTTTTTTTGTTTTATAAATCTTTTTTATTTTTCTCCTTTTTAAAAATGTTGTTTGTCTTTTTAAATGTTCTGTTTCTTTTTGAATATTTTTCTGTATTTTTTTTCTCTTTTTAATGTTTTTTTGGTCTTTTTTATACGTTTTTTTCTTTTTTTTTAAATCTTCGTCTTTTTTAAATGTTTTTTGAAATCCTATTAATTTTTTTGATGTTTTTGTCTACATTTTAATGTTTTTTTTTATATTTTATTGATTTAAATGTGTTTATTCAAGGTTTTTTTTATTTTTTCCACTTTAAAAAAAAAAAATCTTTTTAATGTTTTTTTCTTTTTGATTTATTTTTGTAGTTTTTCCACTTTTTTCTCTTTTTAAATGTTTTTTTTAAGTTTTGTCTTTTTTTATCTTTTTTATACGTTTTTTCTCTTATTTTAATGTTTTTTGTATATTATATATTTTTTTTTCTTTTATTATGTTTTCGCCTCTATTTTATTGCTTTGTTTTTCTTTTTTCAATGATTTTTGCTTTTTTCTCCTTTTTATAAATGTTTTGTTTCTTTTTAAATAAATAAATAAATAAATAGCAATTTATTTCAGACATTCATCCATAGGTATTACACATAGGTGGGTATATACATAAAAGCAAAAATGATAACAAAGGAAATTTTGAATTTTAAAATAATAAACATAACTAAAAGAATTAACTAAACTACTAATAACTAGGACCGTGAAGGTTTTTTAATTTGTTTTTTTTCTTTTTTTAGGTTTTTTTGGTCTTTTTTCTCTTTTTTATACGTTTTTTCCTTTTTTTTATGTTTGTTTTTTATTATTTCAAGGTTTTTTGAAATTCTCTTATATTTTTTTGATGTTTTTGCCATATTTTAATGTTTTTTTAATTTTTTTTATTTATATGTGTTTTTTCAAGGTTTTTTCTTTTACCATTATTTAATTTTTTTTTTCCACTCTTTTTACATGTTTTTTTGTCTGTTTTTACGTTTTTTTCTCTTAATATAATGTTTTTTGTAACTTTTTTCTTTTTTATATGTTTTTGTCTCTATTTTATTGCTTCGTTTTTCTTTTATCAGTCTTTTTAATGTTTTTTGAAAAAATCTTTTTGCCTTTTTTAAAAGTTTTTCTTTATTTTAATGTTATTTTTTTTGTTTCTCAATGTTTTTTCTCTTTTCCTCTTTATTATATATTTTTTTTAATTTTGTAATATTTTGTTTCTTTTTACATGTTTTTTAATTTTTTTTTCACATTTTTAATGTTTTTTTCCCCTTTTAAATATTTAAAAAAAAAATCCTTACTTTACTTTTCTGTTTTTTTTTGTTTTTTTTTCTCGCTTTAGTGAGGTGAAAAGATTTGTGTTACACACGGGTGCAAGTTATTTTGACGTCTCGTGTGTTGCAACACTCGCTACGCTCAGGATTCTATTTTTGAACCACTCGCTTCGCTCAGGATTCTATTTTTGAACCACTAGCTTCGCTTGTGGTTCAACCATAGAATCCATTCGCTAGCTCGTGGCTCAACCCTAAACTCCATTCGCTAGCTCGTGTTTCAATTCCACACTCGCGGTTAAAATACAACTTTGCACCCTTGTATAACAAATAACTATTATTGGTTCGAGATTACCCTTCTCAAATCGTCCGCGATTAGCAGACTCGCTCAAAAATGCAAAATAAATATATTATTTGAGATTAGAACCGTGCGGTGCACGATACGAGTAGTTACTTCAAAACGTTTTGTAATTAGACGTTAGTTCGCAAAAAAATACCAAAATTCTATGTTATTTCTACAAGACGACACACACGTCCAATTTTACACAAAAATAAGAAGAAATTGTTGAAAACTCTTCAAGTTTACTTACCCTGGACAGCGAGCGCGTCCTCACTTTGGAACTTTCTGTTCGGCACTAGGTTCGTCGGGCTTGACTCTCGACTACATCATTCGAAATATCTACTATCCTTATATATTATACCTATCCTATCTAACATAGCTAAACCCGCTCATACGCCATTACCCGCCGTCCGTGATTCCCCCACTCTCCCCTACATATAAGCCTAGAGAGCAAAGTTCCGGACATTTCTGATAGACACATGTGCAGCAGACCTTTATTCGGCTATCATAGCTGTAACATCACGTTCCAGCGCCCAACGGCTGCCTCCAGTACTACACTGGCACCACCGGCACGATCACCAGCTTCAACTACGGAACGGCCGCCAACACGGCGCTCAGCGCGTCGCTCGTCACTGGCACCCGCCAGATCGCCAACTTGAACTACGGGATATGCATCAGGATGGAGGCTGGCTTCTGCACCATACAGTATGCTCAGGTATTCACGATTGACTAAAAATATCATAATTTTATTCCTCGCATTGATTGGGTAATATGTTGTTCACATACGCTTAAGGATTATGTATGTGTATGTATAGTCAGCATCACAAATATGTTTACACTTTTCGGCCTTATATCTAAGCAATAAGGTAATGTATACATGTTTATGATGCTCACTGTACAAGCCTACACACGACCATTCATACACAGATCCAGCGTCTTGACGTTCTATATATTTGTCGAATGCACATGTAAGGTCTTTGGTTTTTGTTGTTTCCCGATGCCGCGAATTCACGGCATCCTCCCTTCAATGGAATTTATATCATTTTAAATTAGAACAGAGTTGCATTTGTTTTGCATCATTCGATTTTAGAAACAGAACAAAGTCTACTCTAGTTTTTATTTTGATTTGATTCAAATTTCACTGCCTATTTTCCTGGTACGGCGGGATACCTCAGGTGTAGATACTCGTACCTACTCAACAAGTCAACACTAACCAACTGAATTCAAAATTGTATGGTAAGTAACCGACTTCCACCTATATTCTTTTTAATTCGTTTATTTCGAACCACATAGTTCATATAAAAACATAAATTATAAAATAATGATCACATTCAAATACACTGAATAAAATTACTATGAATAAAATCATTAAAATAGCAACACAATTACTAGCTGCAGCATGTAAGGAGTTCCAGTGCTCCACTATCGGGAATTCCAACCTATCGACCTATCTGATCTGAATAAAATTTTGTGACTTGGCATCACAATTACATAGTTTTAGGTAGGTATGCAAAAATTAATAAATGCAGTAAAGTTGTGTGATTCCCAAGTTGCAGAATTTTATTTAGCAAGCAAATAAAAATTAATAAGAATGCCTGACTTGGCTCTACGAAATATCTCACCACTTTTTACTGTGGAAGAGTTTAGAGACTTGACCTATTTTTTACATGGAATGTTTTTACGGGATACTCTTTGTTTAGCTATCACAGACGTACTATTTGGGTACGCGTTTAAACTGTAGACGTGCGAGTTTAATGAAGCCAGAATCTGAAGCTAGGCTGACTGCAGCGGAATTAGGGTGGGTTGCACCAAACCGTATGTAATCGTAAGCGGTGTTCGTTAACAAATAGAAATACAAATAGTTTATTTCCAAAAAGTATTATAAAACACAGTAACTTTTATGCTGACCCCCACACTAGGCGTAGCCTGTCCCGTGGGGGAAAATCGGAATGTATGGAAAATTCGCCATATTTAACGTTGATCGCTCTGTAAATTGGACAGTATTATGAAATAAGCGATCAAGAGACAGCGCTTAAGATAGCGCTTAGTTCGCTATTCCATAACACTGTCCAATTGTAAGTTGATGCAACCCGCCTTAACGCGGCGTCCTACGTGGGCGAAATCCTCGCGAACGCGAAGCAAAGCGGCGCGGCACGACGCGGCGCGGAAGAAACGAACAGTCGACAGCTATTGAAATGGCCTACGTCCCTACGCCTATACGCTACGTGACCAATTCAGAGGGCCTACCCCGAACGGCATTCGAAGTTTTCCCTCTGTCGCACTTAAGTATGAACTCGCAAGTCTGACAGAGAGGGAATACTTCGAATACCTTTCGCGGTAGGCGGGCGACGCGGCGCGACGCGAAGCGGACGCGATCGATCAGTTGGTTTGATATTTTCGCACGAACCAGAGTAACCTGAGGGTCTACCGCGAAAGGCATTCGAAGTTTTCTCTCTCTGTCGTACTTGCAAGTTTGTACTTAAGTGCGACAGAGAGGGAAAACTTCGTTCGCGGTAATCGCGGTAGGCCCTCAGACGCGACGGCGCGGCGGCGGTGCATAGTCCTGTGGCGCGGTGGAGCGATTCGCGCGTACGTACGGACAAGGCCGCCGCGTCGCATCGCGATTCTGTTCGCTTTGATTCGCCTACGTAGGGCACAGCCCGACTGATTACAACACGACGCTAGCAAATTCCTTATTATTTTATTTTATTTACATTAGGTCACTACAAAAGTTTTGAGATACAAAAAAAGTATAAGTAAAAGTTATTAATTTTTTTTTTTTACAGTTTCTCAAAGTACTCTGCATTAGCTTCTATGCATCGATTCATTCGCCTAAACCATGATTTATATCATTCCCCGTACTCTTCTTTAGGGAGGTCTTCTACAGCCTGCAAGTAGGCATTCCGTGCATCCTCAGGACTGTTATATCGCGTGTCACGAAGTCGGAGTTTGATTTTAGGAAAGAGGAAGAAATTGCAAGGAGCTAAATCAGGGATATACGGAGGATGACACAATTCTTCAATCTCTGTATACTCTTCAAAAAATCCTTGGTGACAATGGCATTGTCATGATGCAAAAAGAACCCCCTAAAACCAGTTTTAGGTAATTTTTGTTTTAAATTATTAAATACAGTAGGTAAACACAATTCAATATACCGCTTAGCATTCACAGTTTTTTGGTCGTCTAAGGAAATTGTGGCCACATGACCACTTGCAGAAAAAAATGTGGCCACCTTTTTTTTAATCTTCGGGAAACACCCAAATTGTCGATTGCCGTTTAGTCGGTGGATCATATTGGTAAAACCAACTCTCGTCTTCAGTAGGTAATAATGTCAAAAATTTACCGTCCTTCGCCCTGATCATATTTTCTGAGCATATCTTTGCACCATATCACGCGAGCTTCTTTTTGTTCTGCAGTCAGCGAGTGAGGCACCCCAACCCCAAAGACTACAATATACATACTGAGATAGACAGGCAACTCGACCAAATTGAGAAGGCATTTAATGCTTGCGTACAGGCGCCATCTCTTCTGCGATACTTAAAACTTTTCTTTGAATGTTAAAACATACAAAAAGCGCGTCGGTCGCAGGGTTTGAACCCCGGCTCATCGACTCCAAATACCGCCGTCTGTACCCCTACAGACAATACGGCGAATTTCGAAATACTTTGACAGCCTAGCCTAGCAATCGCTACAGCTTCAGAGAGTTCGCCGGCTTTCAAGTAGGTAGCACTGTTTTCAATAAGAAACTGGATTTGCATTAAGTTCTAAGTTCCCATAGCATGAGGCACCCATCGTGAACATAATTTCCTGACTCCAAGATGAAAACTTCACGACCTCTTTTTTTCACAGCTAGGACGTTTTCTTCTGTAACTGAAGTCGCGGGCCGGCCACTTTTTTCATCATCATTAAAGGAGAAAATCCCTCGTTTAAATTGAGCAAACATCTGAAAACTGTTGCACGCGATGGTGCATAGTCCCCAAACGCCGAAAGTAATCGTTCTCTGCACTCACATCCATTTAATCCAATAGTAGATTGTTAACCAAGGGTTGAAAGTGACTCATTACACCCGAGATATTTCTGGCGCTCGAACGAAGTGAGAGCGCCAATAGTTCGAGGGTGAAATGGGTAATTTCACCCGAGTTAAACACTGTACTTTTCATTTCGACTGTGAGGAATAGTAGATTGTTAACCAAGGGTTGAAAGTGACCCATTTAACCCGAGATATTTCTGGCGCTCGAACGAAGTGAGAGCGCCAATTGTTCGAGGGTTAAATGGGTAATTTCACCCGAGTTAAACACTCTACTTTTCATTTCGACTGTGAGGAAAAATAATTTAATATCAACCTATAATCGTAATAAACAACTCGTTAATGCAGGTACATATAGCTGAGTGTCGATTTGTGAAAAGTTTTTATTTTAATGATTTGACGTAACTCTATTATCTTCGACTCCGTGGCTGACCGTAACAATAAAAAAAAATACTTTCCACCCTAGGGGAGAAAAAGCTATTTTCCACCCGGCTATATGCCCATGAAAAATCAACTTTCAGAGCAGGAGAGATGAAAAATTAATTATTCGATTTTAGATATACCTAAGTAAAATAATTAAAACTATATCCAACCTCTAACCTCTTTGCACTGGCCACTTGCCACGGCCTACTGGATTGTAATCGAGTAGGCCGCGACGCAACAAATCTAGAGGGCCATGCCGACACGTGAAAAAACAAACAAAACAAAAACAAAAAGAACAAAAACAAAAAAAAAAAAAACGAACAAAAAACAAAACAAACTTACAAAAAAACTGAAACAAACAAACAAACAACAAATTTACTAGATTTTATGGTATTTTTACAATACGCAAAAATTACTTTCCACCCTAGGGGAGAAAACGCTATTTTCCACCCGGCTATATGCCCATGAAAAGTCAACTTTCAGAACAGGAGAGATGAAAATGTTATTTTCACCTCACTAGCTCGGAAAGGCCTTTTTGTATGTTTGTTAACTATTGAGAAAATCGCTTTTTATCCACATGAAAGTAGACGTAGAACGTTAAAAGTACTATGACGTAGAACGTTAAATGTTTATATTTGTTTTTGTAGGTATATTTTATGACATATTTTTGTTTAACTTTTATTTTTAACTCTTTTTACTCTTTTTTAAGCATTTTTTTACGTGTTTTATTTTTTTTTAACTTTTTTTTAATTAATTTTTTTACTTTTTTTAAAACTTTTTAAACTTTATTTTACTTTTTTTTACCCTTTTTCTTATTTTCCTTGCTGTAGTGAGGTGAAAAGATTTGTGTTATACACGGGTGAAAAGTTATTTTACGTCTCGTGTGTTGAAACACTCGCTACGCTCAGGATTCTATTTTTGAACCACTCGCTTCGCTCGTGGTCAATCATAGAATCCTTTCGCAAGCTCGTGTTTCAAATGAACACTCGCAGGTAAAATACAACTTTCCCCCCTTGTATAACAAATAACTATTACAAATGTGTTTGTGTGTGCTTCAGACCGCTGACGCGTACTCTTTCACGTTGACGGGCGACGTGGAGGGTGCAGACCTAACGGTGCTCGGCACGGCGGTAGGCGCGGTGAACGACGGCGCGTGCACCACGGACTTCGTGGTTGTACCCAACCCCACCGTCGTGGCTACAGGCGTCGCGGTCGGCACAGACCGATTCTGTGGTATCGGCTTCGTCAACATTCAATGTGAGTGGCTTGTGTAATTTGTCTTCCGACGTGTACTCTTTCACGTTGACAGGGCGACGTGGAGGGTGCAGACCTAACGGTGCTCGGCACGGCGGTAGGCGGCACGAACTTCGTGGCTACAGGCGTCTCGATCGGCGCCGTCACGGTGCGATCAGACCTCTGACTCTGAGTCCTCTGGGAGTCTGGGCTCTATTTCACGGTGACGTTTGGGACAAGGTGTTTCACCCGACGTTGGACGCGTTAAACGACGACGGTGGCTGTACGGACTTTGTGGTCGAGTCAATAACCGCGTCTGTGGTGTCTGGGCTGTTATTCGCTACGCGTTAATGCAGCTCACCCCGACAGTCACCCGTTACGAAACTAGACCTCTACCTACGCTTAATTTCTACGCATCGCGGTGTCAAGGTATAATTGTGGGTGAGCGTTGAGGTGAGCTTAAAACAAGTTACAGGATAAGGGGGTTGGTTTGATTCGTAACCATTCAAGGTGAGTGCGTTGTATTCAGACGTAACGTATAGGTACTCGTTGACGATGCCATGGACGGCGCGGAGAACACTGGCTAACGCGGTGTGGTGAACGACGATGGTTTCACCACGAACCCGCCGGTCGTGTCTAACTCCACCGGCATGTGCACCGGCGTTGCGGTCAGCAGACAGCTTCGTCATCATTCAAAGTAAGAGCCAATAATGGTTTCGTGGTCTTACCACGAAATTCTAATTCCAACATCGTGGTTCGTCTCTGGTTGAACTGAATTTATCTAACAGTGTCACTGCTGCGCAACAAAGTAAATCTTTACATCGAGTTTTTTCTTGATACCTGTTCTTTTGCGGATTATCCTTGCAATCTAGCCTGCCTAGCCTAGCTCTAGCCTGATAAGACTGGCTTCCCACGAGGAGGCTTGACTCTTAACTTTCTCTAGGTAGGTACATACATGCACGCTACGGACTATGGCGTAGCTAGCAGGACAAAAAGAGCCACTAATGAAATGAAAGAGTTGAATTTTATTTATGCAAAATACCTCAACTCTTTCTTTTTTTAGGGCGGTAAATACGTAACTGCAATTAGCTCGATGCTAACCCATTCGCCGCCACTGACTTGAACTCAAGTTCGTAACTGTCGCAACCACAGAACACTAAATTCTATAGAAGGGGTATGGCGCGAGATTTCCATCGGGACCGGTGTCGCCACCTCGTCCCCTCCACGTCGCCTACAACAACACGGCGTGAGGGTGACGTTGGTACGAAAGCTTGAGCGCATGCTCAAACTGTCTGTAGTCGCGCGCGTGCCACGCCCACATCGCCATTCTATAGTATTAAGTGTTCTGTGGTCGCAACCCACCTGCCACTTGCGTGGCGTAAGGGTGCACACCTCGCATTTTTTTCTGTGGCGACTATGGGTTAAGCCGGCCTCATACTGACTTATTCGAGGCCAAGCAACGCTACTTGTGGTGCGCTGTAGCGCGTACAGTCAAAGGCATAAATATTACCCTTGGGAAATTACGGTTTTTTTGGAAATAATTAAATATCAGGCTAATTATTTGTATACGGCTTTTATATGTTATTTTAAACAACTTTTACTATTGAAATCAATAATTTTATGGACCGGAAGTTAGGAAAACAAATTAACCCGCAAGCAAAAATGCTATCAGTATTTTTATAATGAAAACATGTTTGAGTACACAAATTTGGAGACTTACTACCTGAATCCAAAGATATATGCATCAGGAAATAACGGCATTTTAATTAAATATTTACGACCTTGTGATAATATTGAATTTCATCTGGCCTATAAAAAGGTTTATTCATTAAAAAAATAAGTGGATTATGCGCGTATCCCAAAGAACGTACTTATATAGACGTAGTCAATTATCTCCACTTATAATAAATCTCTAAATTAAAAAAAGAATCAGCCAGTTTGAAACTAAGCTTTGCGCGGTTCGAATGTTCTCAGCATCCCATGAACGGAAAAATATGAAACATTTTATATAGGTACATTATTATTCTAGCTGCAACTTAGGATAGTTTTTATCCGACTGCGACAGTTAATAGATTTTCCGAAATATACGACTTCATTTAATTTTTCATTTATTTTTATTGAAATCAAACGCTGCTCCAACTGTCAGCTATAAGAACCGTCAAATTTTCGTCAAAATGGCGGAATTGCTTTGCCTTTCACTTATTAATAATTTAAATCCCGTCTACGATAGACCTTTACGAGACAAATGCTAAAATATAAACCATAAAAAAATATTCGATTCTGATATGAGAACTTATATGCGCAAATGTCGTTTTATGTCGTAATTTCAATAAATGAAATCAACAAATTTGAACAATATAATTAGGTAACACGAATTTGTTTTTTTTGAATGACAATGGCACGCGCTCGGCGCATTCAGCCAAAGTACCTGCGGCGCTACCACGAAAACCGATACTCAATGTTCATATATTTGCATCCCTGTCACTCGAGTATGGTTAGTGCGATAGAGATAGAGATACCCGAATATTTTCGAATTCCGAAGTTCGTGGTTATAGCTCAGGAATCGAAAATATGGTAAATAATCATAATGTATTTTCTCGAAAAAGAATTTAAAATAAATATAGTCAAATGGAGAAAAAAACAAAGAGAGGTTATATAGGTAATGATTAAGTTATAAGAGTCCAAAGTTTTAAGAGGGGGTATGTTCTGTCCCTTTTCCGCAAAACGCACCTTCATATGAAACGATTGTTTTTTACTATGACGCTCGAGTATATTGACGTCACAGTCCCTCATCGTTTTCTCACTCTAACAAGCGACATTAAAACGGATGTAGCTTCATAATTTTTTGAGATATTTGAATGGGAGTTTCATTATCTTCTATCTATTTATACATAATAAATGCCTATGTCCTGACTGACTTATTCACTCAATCACTCACTCACTCACTCATCAACGCACAGCCGAAACTACTAATCTTAGAGAGTTGATTTTTGCACAGTATGTTGCTTTTATAACGTGGGCTAGGGATAAAAAGGGATTTTTGAAAATTCTACCCCTAAGGGGGTAAAATGGGGGTGCAAAGTTTGTATGGGAGAACCTTTTTTTTTTGAGCTATAGACTTAAACTTTGTAGAAAAATTAGTTATTAGAATACAAATGAAACACTTTCAGCGTTTTGGAAAATTCCACCCCTACGGGGGTAAAATAGGGGTGCAAGGTTTGTATGGGGGAAACATTTTTTTTAAATTAGAGACTTAAAACTTTGTAGAAAGATCAGTCATTAGAATACAAATAAAGAACTTTCAGGGTTTTAGAAAATTCTACCCCTAAAGGGGTAAAATAGAGTGCAAAGTTTGTATGGGAAAAACTACTTTTTTTTAAATAGAGACTTAAAACTTTGTAGAGAAATTATTCATTAGAATACAAATAAAGTACCTAGATTCAGTGTTTTAAAAAAATCTACCCCTAAGGGGGTAAAATAGGGGTGCAAATTTTGTATGGGGGAAACAATATTTTTTTTAAATAGAGACTTAAAACTTTGTAGAAAGATTAGTCATCAGAATACAAATTAAGTACTTTCAGCGTTTTAGAAAATTCTACCCCTAAAAATAGGGGGCTAAAATAGGGGTGCAAAGTTTGTATGTGGGAAACTATTTTTTTTAGCTAGAGTCCTAAAACTTTGTAGAAAGATTATTTAAATACAAAGAAAGTACTTTCAGCGTTTTGGAAAATTTCACCCCTAAGGGGGTAAAATAGGGCGCAAAGTTTGTATGGGAAAAACATTTTTTTTTTTAATAGAGACTTAAAATTTTGACGAAAAATTACTTATTAGAACATGAAAAATACTACATTCGGCGTTTTACAAAAATCATTCCCTAAGGGGGTTAAAAAAGGGTGCAAGGTTTGTATGGGGAACACTTTTTCTGAGCTAGACACTTAAAACTTTGTAGAAAGATTACTTATAAAAATACAAAAAAAAAGACTTTCAGCGTTTTGAAAAAATCTATCCCTAAGGGGGATAAAAAGGGGTGCAAAGTTTTTATCAGGGAAAGTTTATGTTTTTGAGTTAGAGACTTAAAACTTTGTAGAAAGATTACTTATTAAAATACAAAAAAAGAACACAAATCGTTTTAGAAAATTCCACCCCTAATATGGTTAAAAAGGAGAGCAAGCTTGGGTGGGCAACACTTTTTTTTGAATTAGACTTAAAACTTTGCAAAAAGATTACTTATTAGAATACTAAAAAAGAACTTTCAGCGTTTTAGAAAACTCCATCCCTAAGGGGATCCTTAAGATACTTAAGAAGGGTAGCCAGTGTTGTGTGGGAAAAACTTTTTTTTTTGCTAGACTTAAAACTATTCAAAATGTTACTTATTAAAATTAATAATAAAGTACTATCAGAGTTTTAGAAAATTCCACCCCTAAGGGGATTAAGAAAGCTTTGTATGGGCAACACTTTTTTTGAGCTAGAGACTTAAAAGTTTACGAAAAAAGTTCTTTCAGCGATTAGAAAAATTCAACCTCTAAGGGGGTTTAAAAGGGGGTTCAAATTTAAAATGGCGAGCAATAAAATTTTAAAGTGTGAGTAAGAGATTTTTAACTTCGGTCTTATTCTGTACGTTAAAAGACTACAAAACTGATTTCAGAGTTTTTCCAAATTCATCCCCTAAGAGTGTTAAAATTGGTTCAAAGTTTGAGTATTTCAAGGCATTTTTAAAGTATGAGATTTTTAACTTTGGTTTTAGACTGTTTGTTCACAAACTAGAAAATGAACATCAACTTTTTTTTTAATTATCCCCTAAAAGAGGGTTCAAATTTTGTATTGAGAGAAATCATTTTCTAAGACGTTAAAAAGTTCTACGCGGACGAAGTCGCGGGCAACAGCTAGTAAATTTATAAAGTAAAGAAAGTTTATACCATTTTCGCCTGATTTTTACGGAATTTATGAAGATTACGTTTCATTATTTTTTACCCTATCGGTATTAAATTTAGGTGGATTATTAAGAGGGCGCTCGTTTTTTGGTCAGGAATAAGCGAGAATGACGGATTTTTGACGTTGTAATTCTAAGAAACGGAGAGCTTTTTCTAGATCCTGATTACTTATTTGCATAGGTAAACTCCTCATATTGGTCCTAGCCGCCTCCAATTTACGAAGAACTGAATACTTTAACCGAAAATACCCGATTACCGACAGTAGTTTTCTGAAGAGAGCGCAGAGTCATAAGTTTGAGCCCCTAATACTCCATGATGTTATATGAGAACCTACTTGTTTTTTTCTATTTTCACTAGCGTTATATGTTGCCATTGGGCCTAGCCGCCTCGAATTTTCCTTATTCTGCACGTATATATATGTAAACTGTTCTCAATTACACCATATTTGTCAACAAAATCGTACTGAAAACTCAAGGATTTTCTCATTATTGTTGAATAATTTTTGTATTGAATCTTACACAACATTAAAGGTCATGCTTGTACCAACAAGATCCAGTCCAAAAAATATAACTTTTGTCAAAATTTATATTTATAAATAATTATTCAAAACTAGTATAAATTTACCGTCGCGCGGGAATTTATCTCAGTACCGGCTGAATAGCCCTCCGAGACAGACGTGTAGTGTGTTTATTTGTGGCTATTCACGAAGCTAACCGGCCACTCTTCAGATAAAATAATATTATTTTGATCTCCGACTAGGCATAGTTGTTACCAACCTCGGGGTCAAACTATACTGGGGATACATTCGTGAGGCTAATCGAGACAAGTTATGAATTGCATAGCTGCCATATATGACGTAGTGTAGCGAAAAGGCTCAAACCCACCGGATACGTAACATTTAAAATTGAACCTTCTACCTAGAACAAAAGTCATACATTTCAATGGTGATGTCTTGTGGGTTGGATCCTTTTGTCTAAACTACGCGTTCTATAGTCAATTATTATTGTACGAGTGATCGTGATACTTGATAGATTTAATTTATTTATTTGTTACTATCAGTCCACCTTGTTAGTATGTATGTATGTGTGGGAGTTTGGGTGAAATCTTCAAATTAGGTACAATTGCGTATCTTCGGTGACATAATATCATAGAGCTGGTCTTATGATGGAGTCGGAAGGTGGACATAGCAACTCCTAAACTCAACAAGATAAAGCCATCGAATTTGGGCTCATTTATTTGGTCATGGCACGGCAAGAGTTTGGTGCTGGATGATTTAAAGAGTCTGATGATGGAGCTATAAGGTGGTCATGGAACTTCTAAACTAAACTAGATAAACCCATCTAGTTTGGGCTCATCTGTTTTGTCTTGGTAAACACTTTGGTGATGGATGATTTCCAGGATCTGATGATGGAAGGTGGTCATGGGAACTCCTAAACTAAAATAGATAGACCTATCTTGTTTGGGTTTGTGTGATTTGTCTGTACAAGTACCCACGAACCAGCGACATAATATGCAGGGTTATTGAAAATAACAAGATGAATAAAAAACTTTTTAAAAAACAAGCTTATATGGTGTTTGTTAAGTACAGCACGATCCTACCTTGCATTTAGTTATTATTTTCGTTTATATATAATAATAACACACACCGGGGGTTTACACTGGAAAGGGAGATTTTTACGTGGTTTTATTACATTTCCGAGTCATCATCATCATCATCATCATATCAGCCGAAAGACGTCCACTGCTGGACATAGGCCTCCCCCAAAGAGTGCCATGTGGCGCAGGAACGGCCATTGGGCCGTTCCTGCGCCACCCGCATCCAGCGGACTCCCGCGACCTTTACCAGGTCATCAGTCCACCTTGCGGGGGGCCTACCCACGCTGCGCCTTCCGGTACGTGGTTGCCACTCCAGAACCTTTCCGCCCCAACGGCCATCGGTTCTACGTGCAATGTGCCCGCCCACTGCCACTTAAGTTTAGCAATTCGGAGGGATATATCGGTTACCTTGGTTCTGCTGCGGTTAGCCTCATTTGTGATGCGATCGCGCAGAGAAACTCCCAGCATAGCCCTCTCCATTGCCCTTTGAGTGACTTTGAGCCTTCTTATGAGGCCTATAGTAAGCGACCACGTTTACGTGCCATATGTCATCACTGGCAACACACACTGGTCAAAGACTCTCGTCTTGAGACACTGCGGAATATTGGACGAAAAGATGTGCCGTAGCTTCCCGAATGCTGCCCAGCCGAGTCGGATTCGACGATTGACCTTCCCTTCGACATTTCCGAGTATCACTCTTTATTTCGAAATAAATGTTAAAAAAAACGGCCAAGTGCGAGTCGGACTCGCGCACGAAGGGTTCCGTACCATTATCTATATCTAAAAACGGCAAAATATATATATCTAAAATCACGTTTGTTGTATAGGAGCCCCCTGTAGCCTAGTTAGTAACTTGGTAGTGACTCTGCCTACGAAGCTGGAGGTCCCGGGTTCGAATCCCGGTAAGGGCATTTATTTGTGTGATGGATGACCACAAATATTTGTTCCTGAGTCATGGATGTTTTCTATGTATTTAAGTATTTATTTATCTATATAAGTAAGTTTATCGTCGTCTAGTACCCATAGTACAAGCTTTGCTTAGTTTGGGGCAAGGTCGATTTGTGTAAGATTGTAAAAGAAAAAGAAACAAATAAAAACTAAAATAAAAATAAAAAGATGTATTCTGTTTTTTAGTATTTTTTGTTATAAATAGCGACAACAGAAATACATCATCTGTGAAAATCTCTATCTATCACGGTTCATGAGATACAGCCTGGTGACAGAAGGACAGACAGGCATTCAGACAGACATACGGACAGCGGAGTCTTAGTAATAGGGTCCCGTTTTACTCTTTGAGTACGGAATCCTAATAAGTGACATAGGTTTTAGGCTCAGAACATAAAAAAAGGGAGAAGTGCCGTACTGCTTAATTTCAACCAAAACCGATGTCCCCAGTTTTCTCCCACCGCAGCGCCCACAGGCACACACATTGAACCGTGTAAAAACAAAGACTCGGGCGTTGCCAGTGAGTCTACGGCAACATGCAAACAAGGGCTGTGATTGGCTTAAACGCACTACACTAGGGGGGCGACAAACGTTAAAATTATGTTTTATCGACATTGATATTAAAATTAATATTATGTTATGATATTGATGGGTAACAACTTCCACAACATGGTAAGTTTATGTGGTGGTATTTAAACTTTTAGCTACAAGTTTAAATAACACGGGTTGTTAACTTACCATAAATCGCAAAAGTAAAAAATATTGACGAATACCTACAGAGTAACATAAACGGCTTTTTATAAGTTCGTGTTCACATACATTTAAAACTCTGGTCACATCGATATTTTTGACCTGTAGGTACCAGGCCGATCCGACTCGCATTTTGGCGCGAAATAATATGTCCATTACTCATATTACGAGATTTAAGGCTAAGGGCGAGTATCCACCAAAGATGTGCGAAGATGTGTTACCATACATTTTACACCAAGGTTTCAAGCAAGCGAGGTGTCAAATATTCGAAAAGTGTACGGCTCTTATTAAGTGGTTGGAAACATTTTTCTTGAAAATGTTACGAACACATTAACTCTTCTCTGTACAGGAAACCAGTTAGGACCTCTGCCAGTAGCATCTATACATTTGTTTTGTACCTACTCGAATTCTTTGGAAAACTGTAATAAGAAATCGAGATTTCTTCTTCAATTATCACATTTCAAATGAAAGTAAAAAATACTCATTTAAAATAAATTATTGGTAATAATATCACATTTTAAGTTGTTCCGAAGCCATTTGCAACTAAATTATATACTTGTATATACAATTTTAATATAAATAATAAATAAATATTACGGGACAATCTTACACAAATCAACCTAGGCCCACGGTAAGCTCAGTTAGGCTTGTGTTGTGGGTACTAGGCGATGATATATATAATAGATACATACATATAGATACTTATATACATACATAACATCCATAACTCAGGAACAAATATTCGTGATAAATACACAAATAAATGCCCTGACCGGGATTCGAACCCGGGACCTCCAGCTTCGTTGGCAGAGTCACTACCCACTGGGCTACGGAGGCCGTAATATGTCTATTTACCGTTCATACTGCAACTTAGTGAAAATCTTATTAGTAGGTACCGTAAACATTTTGTGCCTTTTAATCTTATTAGTATGTTATTAGTTACCTTTAAGATAGGCACCCAACCAAAACAAGTAATTAAATAAAATAAGACAGCGAAAGTAGTCGAAATAAAATAACTAGTATGATATTGTCCTTCTATTTTATCGATTACGCGTAAATTGTAACTGCACTTTGGCACCGCTCTAGTTTGCGACGCCAAGCAGCGGCCGTACCACTAAAAAATTCAAGCATCGTCCATATCCATAGTGGTTTAATACATTGCGCCGTGGTTTACTGTATTGAACGTTTAATGTACAACGCATAGATCAAAAATATGCTTTTTCGTTCGATATGTTAGTTCGATCCCGAGAAATGATGCGGCGTTGCGTTTATTTATTAAAATATTAGTTTTTACTGACTTAAGTGAAAATACTAATACTCACATGTGGTGCGTGACTCCACCATTCATGTAGGTTTTAGTTTCATTCCTATTTTTGCATGTAACCACGCTACAATTCGGCATTTTGAGTAAACGTAGAAAAACATTTCAGATTCACCAGATTCAGAAACATGCGGTGGGCAGTGACATGCCCATTTGGCCATGTCGCACCGACACGCGCCAAGCCCCCGTTTCATATCTATTCCTTTTTATCATCTGAGGTTTTAGGCTTTTGAATAAAATCACGCATTAATTAATTGTATTCTAGATAAAAAGCTGTGTTTGTATAATTTATAATTTTCAGTTCCTTTGGTAAGAAACGGACATAGCAAATTTTACATAACAAAAAAAAATTCTTCAAGAAATGAATACGTAAGTACCCAGTAATTTCCTAGTAGTGGGTCTACTGGTATAATTTCATTACATTACTATATATAAATAAGACTCAGATAATATGCAAACTATTAATATCCGTAAAACAAATTATTATTCTTATTACTGACAACTTTAAAACTCGTTAGTTTATTTTATACTAAAAAAACGAAACTAAATATACTTTGTCATATCATAGTATTTTAATACAAATAGAAAACTTGTGCTCAAAAATCAAATACTTACTTTATTCAAGTTATCTAACTTCGCTAACATGATGTTCTAGAACATCATGTTAGCGAAGTAATACTTACCACTTTTTAGTGCAAGTATCAATATCGGTCACGGAGTGAATTCCAACGGTGCGCTATACAGCTATTTGCATCGGCAAGCTCCGCGGTTAGTTCTATCCCGATCGCACTTACATATAGCTAGAAAGGGACGGCACCCGCGGCTGGTGCGATCTCGCTGTGCATGTGGGGGTTAGGTACGTTTGTGTGGGTGGTAGTAGTATTTACACACACAAATGCACTACGCGTGTCAAAATACCGAATTCTGAGCGAGCGCTTTTTTGAAGAGCACTCTTAATGAATATTTAGTCAAATTACCCAACCTATTTTTTGGTGTAAAAATATGGCTGATATCGATATATTGTTGTGTTTTCATAGAGCGAAACCGTATAGTTCTCAGGGTATATAGGGTAGAGGAATCAAAAGATGAACACCACCCAATAGTTGAACGTTTTGTCGTAAAATTGAAATAAAAAAATCGCGATACGTTTTACGCCTTCGGGATATTTTTTTCCTAACGCATCATCCCTTTGCCGAGGCTGGCATTTAAACTCCCATACAGTTCCCACACACACACGGCTGTGAGCGGTTGTCGCGTCGAGGTCTCGCGCCAAAATCACCGTTTGTATGGAGATTTACTTAAGGAAAGCGCTCTTAAATTTAAGCTCTAAATTATGTATAAAATTGAATAAAACGTCTACATGGATTGTTTTGCGTCATATAGATTCTTGATTAATGCCTTTAATGGATTATCTATCACAAATTGCGTTTTTATTGTAAATTTAAGAGATATTTAGCGTTCAACTAACGGTTCCAACTTTTTGTACCTGAGCCAATAGATGAACGGCGTTCATCTACTGGGCAAGGTATAGTTTTTTCAAATGCTTATATAAATTCTTATTGAAAAGGTACATAAAACTTTTATGGCTCAAATTAATCGTTTTTTAACTGTTGATTTTTGAACCAAAAGTTGAACGTGAGTATCCATTCGCAACACGGTTATTTTGGGCTTTGTTTTACTATGAAAAGCGCGATTGTTCAACAAAGAACCGCTGCCCAGAAGATGAACGAATAAAATTAGTTCGTTCAACTTTTGGCTTCGATTCCAATAAGTGAACGCTCTGTTAAATTTAGTCCGTTCATTCCTTTGCCATCGTGGCAATACAAATGAACGAACAAAATTTATTTGTTCAAGTTTTAGGCAAGGGTTAGTACAATGAACATCTTAATAACAAAGATACGTAATAAATATGAAATCTGACGTATACATATAAAACCCAGCAATTTATCTATTTTAATCTAATGATAAATTAATAAAAAAATGTTTTAAATATATATGTAAAAAATAATCTCTTGTAACCATATGAAAAGGGTACATTTGAACTGTTTTGTTCTGTGTTTAGTATCAATATTGTGATTGTTAACTAGTATAAATTGCTATAACAATGATTATATAATAACTAGACCAAAAGCCAGAGGCTGCGCGGTGTTACGTTTTTCTTCGTTCAACTATTGGTGTCAAAATGTTCAACTATTGGGCACAGTGTTCATCTTCTGGGCAAAATGACATACTTCAGCATAAAACCATTTTTAATAAAATACTGTATTGTAATAGGATGGTTTAAAATAGTCATATCTAATCTCGACTATATACGAAATCGTATAAAAAAATTAAATGTAAGCAAACTAAATCACCACTCCTCGAAAAAAAATTGTAAAGTTGGGATAGTCGCTTAAACGTTCATCTTTTGGTTCCTCTACCCTATGATGGAACAACTGCCGCAAAAATATCTGATGACAACTCTATTCCTAGAGCCGTAAGAGCGTGTCAGATATTTTTGCGGCCTTTGATTCATCATATGCCGGTGACTGTACTAGCAGCATTTTCCGGTTTGTAGCGGAACTAGTCATAATGTCATTGGCCTTGAATGGGATAAATTACCAACATATTATTTAATCGAAAGAAAGTCACACATTATAATAGAACGCAAATATGTTCCAGCGGGAGCAAAGCCGTTCGTCCTGTACGTGGTGACGGACGGGAACGAAGGCGCCACCGCCACCAGCGCGCCCGACGTGGCCAACCGCGGGTTCGCGCTCACCTACACGCAGGTGGCCTGCTGAGCAGCCCGACCACAACCTGACCCCTATTTCACCATTGTCATGTTGACAATTGTCAACTGACAATGACAATTCTCCGTACATTTCTGGATCTACAAGTAGATAAAGATAGTCACTGGGTACGGGTAGGTATAATTGTGAAGTTGTTGAGTTATTGTTATTATTATTTTGCCTAGGGACCCCTGGGCAAATATTATAAGACTAAAAGATTGTATCATTCAGCCAGCCAAATTTGAACAAAAAAAAATAGGCAATTCTGGCCTGGCCACATGTCTGCGCTGCGGCGCCGCAACGCAAAATTTTGCGGCACGCACGCCGCAAAACCCTAGTTTCTGGGTACTAATCGCAGGTATCTGTGGCGCGCGCGCCGCTAAACCCGAGTTTCTGGGTACTAATCGCAGGTATCTGTGGCGCGCTCGCCGCAAAACCCGAGTTTCTGGGTACTAATCACAGGTATCTGTGGCGCGCGCGCCTCAAAACCCGAGTTTCTGGGAACTAATCGCAGGTATCTGTGGCGCGCGCGCCGCAAAACCTGAGTTTCTGGGCACTAATCGCAGGTATCTGTGGCGCGCGCGCCGCAAAACCCGAGTTTCTGGGTACTAATCACAGGTATCTATGGCGCGCGCACCTCAAAACCCGAGTTTCTGGGTACTAATCGCAGGTATCTGTGGCGCGCGCGCCTCAAAACCCGAGTTTCTGGGTACTAATCGCAGGTATCTGTGGCGCGCGCGCCCCAAAACCCGAGTTTCTGGGTACTAATCGCAGGTATCTGTGGCGCGCGCGCCCCAAAACCCGAGTTTCTGGGTACTAATCGCAGGTATCTGTGGCGCGCGCGCCTCAAAACCCGAGTTTCTGGGTACTAATCGCAGGTATCTGTGGCGCGCGCGCCTCAAAACCCGAGTTTCTGGGTACTAATCGCAGGTATCTGTGGCGCGCGCGCCCCAAAACCCGAGTTTCTGGGTACTAATCGCAGGTATCTGTGGCGCGCGCGCCCCAAAACCCGAGTTTCTGGGTACTAATCGCAGGTATCTGTGGCGCGCGCGCCTCAAAACCCGAGTTTCTGGGTACTAATCGCAGGTATCTGTGGCGCGCGCGCCTCAAAACCCGAGTTTCTGGGTACTAATCGCAGGTATCTGTGGCGCGCGCGCCTCAAAACCCGAGTTTCTGGGTACTAATCGCAGGTATCTGTGGCGCGCGTGCCGCAAAATTATGCGTTGCGGCGTCGCACCGCAGACATGTGGCCAGGCCCTTATTGCCTATTTTTTTTTGTTCAAATTTGGCTGGCTGAATGATAAAATCTTTTAGTCTTATAATATTTTAAACTCAACAACATAGTATAAATCATAACACCATACGTTCCAAAGAATACGGTAAGTATATTGATACTACGTTATTTCGAGATCTAGAAGTAGAGTATTAAGGAAAACTAAATTACGTTGTTAAGAAACTAAAGCCATAAGACCAGCTCAATGGTAGCTCAATTTAACCTGCGTTATTTTTCGAGCTAAGATGATGTTAGTACATATTGCTGTTTATGGAACGTACATAAAATAAGGACATAGGTACATATCTGTACAGTACTCTAGTCTGTTAGAGATGCGCCGAATATGGGTTTTACCGAATACGAATTGTTCGGTGCAATGCACCTAACACGTGACATGCGCCTGCGTGCGTATGCGATTATTTAGTTGTATTGAGTGCCGATTTGAAACAATTTTAATGCAATTACGGACACCGTCGCGGTCGGGTGCATTCGAACATATTTTATAACATTAACATTTTCAACATATTTCTAACTTAGCCAATAACAGTTTTTGTAGTAGTTTTAGTTAAATAAACATTTTATACTCTTTTGCCGACTTTAACATTCACTCACAACCCCCGCCGCCCACATTGGTCCTTCGAACAGTGACCTCGCGCGTTTTGATACGGTGGTTGATTGGCGTGTGAGGTGAACGAACTTTTAACTTCGCGTGTGAGGGTTGGAGTGATTACAGAAGAAGAGTAGCAGAACTTCAACAGCAACAGTGGTATTTGGCAGTAAGAGAACAGCGCAAAGAGATATTCAAGTAAGATCTTTCCTTATTTTGCTAACACCAAATCGAAAAGATGGCTACCGTCGAACGTCAGGCAGAGATTCAGAGAAGCATTGAGACTGCTTTGTCTAACTTTAAAAAAGATAGTTCGGAGAGAAAGGCAAAACTTGAATACTTCAAGACACGTTTGGAGACTTTAAGTGGTTTATGGAGAGAATTTCAATTCAACCATGAGCAAATTTCTATGGAGGAAAGCCGGACTGATCCGTACTTTACTAATCGAATTTATGAAACCACTAAAGAAGTTTATTCCATCCTAAACAGTAAGCTAAATGAGGGTTATCAAGCAATTTCTCAGAAAAATCCTATTTCTACTTTTTCTGTACCGCCCACGGGTGACGACAGCGCAAGGGAACCAACAGTAGGTCGGCCAGTGGGCACCGACGGAAGGCTCGTAGGAGAGATCCAACAGCGTAACAAACAGCAGAGGGGAACAGATAGTAAGATGGATGAAATGTTGCGGAAACAGTATGCAAACATGAAGGCTTTTGTGCGAACCGTCAATAATATTCAAATTGACATATTGACCGACAAATGGGAACTGGAGGATGCTCTTAAGTCGTTAGGATCTCGTTGGTCAGTTATCGATTCTTTGCATTGGGAAATAGAAAGTGAGGATTCCCAATTAGATGCAGGGTATGAAGATGCGTTTAACAAACATGAGGATACTTATAACATGCTGAAGAAGGCTATCAATAAAAAGATTTGGTCTGTAGCACATCGGGACAAGTCGACTCCTGTTTTAGACATTCCCACTTTTCATGGAAATTATAACTCGTGGGTCTCATTCAAAGATTTGTTCAATGAAGCAATCCATAATAATTCGGCATTGTCAAACGCCCAAAAGATGCAGTTTTTGAAATCAAAGGTAAAGGGTGAAGCGGAGCGACTTATTCAACATTTGCAAATAAGTTCAGATAATTATTTAGTCTGCTGGGAGATTCTCAACAATCGCTACAACAATATAAAGTTAATATTTACATCCCACATGAACATTTTGTTTGGACTTCCTAACATGCAGCAACAATCACTGGCCCAAATAAAGAAAATTCATGACACTGCGACTGAGTGCTTGCATGCTGTCAAGAACCTGGGTGTCGACATAAGTACGTGGGACCCGATCGTAGTTCATATTCTGACTCAGAAGCTGGATTCGGAAACACACAAGGACTACATAGAGTCATTAAAAAACTCTCGGGAATTACCAACCCTGCAGGAGTTCTTCGATTTCCTGGAAGGGAAATTTACAAGCCTGGAGTCATCACGTCGTAGACAAGAGTCGGTCATTCCTAAAACATTATCTCAACAGCCATCTAACCACTCCTCTTATAACATGAAGAAACCTGTTCAAACATACAATAATCGTCCTTATTCTTACAATCAACAAAATATTAACTCGGCAAGTAAAAATAATGGAAGTTTAACTATTGCGAAAACAATGCACGTATCCGGTATCAAGTGTCCGATGTGCAAATATCCGCACGGAATCTACAGTTGTAGACACTTTTTGCAAATGCCAAGTGAACAAAGATATCATACGGTCAATAAACTTGCATTGTGCATAAATTGCTTATTTAGTCATAATGGAAATGCCTGCAATTCAAATAAAACATGTCAGAAATGTGCAGGTCAACATAACACATTGCTGCACGAAGCGTGCGTAAAGTCATCGACCTCAACACATGCAGCAAATGCAGCAATTTCTAACAAACATACAGCATCCGGGACTAACATTTCGCAACAATCGCATGCTGAGATTTTACTCGCCACTGCTCAATTGAAAATTAGGGCTGCTGATGGTACCTACCACATCCTTAGAGCTCTTGTGGACGCTGGATCTCAAATTTCACTTATATCCGAACAAGCGGCTCACCTACTTAACTTAAAGCGAGAGAAGTGTCGAGGTATCATTTATGGGATCGGACAGAGAGAGAACAACTGCAAGGGTAAATTAACTATAACTTGTAGCTCCATGTACACGGATTTCACATTTAACGCAGAAGTTATCATAATGAATAACCTTATAAAAAGTTTGCCAAACAAAACATTTACAAAACCGTCCTGGTCCATGTTACAAAACATTAACCTTGCCGATCCAGACTTTCACATAAGTCGCCCAGTAGATATACTACTAGGAGCAGACATTTACTCTCAGATCCTATTGAGCGGAATGATAAAAAGCGAAGATGCGTCTCAACCACTGGCGCAGCAAACGCAGATCGGGTGGTTATTATGCGGGAATGCACAAACATACCATTGTAATGTAGTCATTAACAATTTGGAAGACATACAACAGTTTTGGGAAATGGAGGATATCACAGAGGAAGGAAATTTATCACAAGAAGATTTGGAATGCATAAAGCATTTTGAAGAAAACACAACGCGAACACCCGACGGGAGATATCAAGTACGGCTTCCTATGAAGCCTAACTTTCAAACAAAACTAGGCGACTCCAAAGCAAAGGCCATAGCTCAGATGAAGCACATGGAAAAGAAGCTTGAAAGGCAAGCCAAACTGGCAGAAGCTTATAAAACTTTCATGAAGGAATACAGTGACTTAGGGCATATGAAACCGGCGGTAGGTGATCAGAAAGTGGAATGCTTCTTACCGCATCACATCATAGAGCGAGAAGAGTCAACGTCAACAAAGTACAGGGTGGTATACAATGCCTCTTCACGCACATCCACGGGATACTCCTTAAATGATTTAATGTACACGGGTCCTAATTTACAAAATGATTTACAATCATTGTTACTGAAATGGAGACAGTACGAGTTTGTCTATACAGCGGACGTTGCCAAGATGTACCGGCAGATCATGGTACATGAGGAAGATCAACAGTTGCAGAAGATTATTTGGAGAGAAAATCAAGGACCACTTAAATCATTCCAGCTAACAACGGTGACGTATGGCGAAAGAGCAGCCCCCTTCTTGGCAATGATGACGCTAAGAAAGCTAGCGCACGATGAAAGAGATAAGTATCCAGAAGCAGCCAAAGTTTTAGAAGAGTCCTTTTACATGGATGACTTGGTGCATGGATCATACTCGGTAGAACAAGCAACAAAATTAATAAACGATGTGATCAATCTTTTAAAAGCTGGTGGATTTATTTTGCGCAAGTGGTCGTCAAACAGAGAAGAAGTGTTAGAACAGATCCAAAACAAACAAAACAATGAAGACTTGCTTTTCAATTGTAAACAAGGCGATATTTCAAAAACACTCGGGTTAAGCTGGAATCCCGTCCAAGATAGCTTTACATTTCAATGTAAACTAGAAAAACAAAAAAATAAACCAACAAAGAGAACCCTCCTGTCTGATATTTCCAAACTTTTCGACCCATTAGGCTGGCTTGCTCCACTTAGTACCAAACTCAAACTTTTATTTCAAAAAGTCTGGAAGCTGAATCTACAGTGGAACCAGATTATACCAGAAGAAATGGACAAGGAGTGGTCCGAAATACTAGATGACATTCACGTAATAAATGATTTCAAAATACCGAGATGGTTAACATGTAAGGAAAATGACGTAATACAGCTTCACGGGTACTGTGACGCGTCCTTGAAAGCATATGCCTGTGTGGTTTACGCGCGTATCAACAATCAAACAACCCCCGTGATAATAGCCGCCAAAACTAAGCTAGTCCCACACAAAAAACAATTAACCCTGGCAAAACTAGAACTGTCTGCAGCTCATCTGTTATCTAAATTAATGGCAAAGATTAAAACTTCTCTGGAACAACATAAGTTGGAAACTTTCGGGTGGACCGACTCAAAGATTGTGCTAGGCTGGCTACAAGGCGAACCGAGTCGCTGGAAACCCTTTGTAGCGAATCGCGTCCAACAGATAAAACAAGTAATGCCCGAGGATCAATGGCGATACGTAAAATCAGCAGAAAATCCATCGGATGCTGCGAGCAGAGGACAGACTGCATCTCAGTTGAAAGCCAATTCTCTATGGTGGAACGGTCCAACTTGGTTGATACAATTCGAATCAGAGCTAGAAAGTTTTCAAAGTGTAAAGTACACAACAACAGAAGAGTCGAAAAAATCATACCAATCAAATGTAATACAACATAACAACAACGGTCAAGATATTATCAACAATTTATTAAAGAAATATAGCTCTATTACTAAAGTAACACGAATCGTAGCCTACATTATGCGGGCATTCACTCCGAACCACAATTGTGTACCTAGCTATATCACATTACCAGAATTACGAAAGGCTAAATTGATAATAATTAGAAATGTGCAAAACATCGAATTGGGGACGGATATTGAATATTTACGCACGCATAACAAAGTCGAATCGAAGAGCAAACTAATGAAGTTAAACCCATTCATTGATAATAACAACATTCTTCGCGTGGGAGGTCGTCTCAAAGAAGCGCATTTATCTTACGAAATGATGCATCCAAAAATTATCCCTAAGGATTCACGGCTCACGACTCTACTTATCGAACAAGCTCACTTGTTGACATTCCACGGAGGTGCAAAGCTCACTCTTAGCAAATTAAGAGAAGAATATTGGGTTATGGGCGGTAACGACAGAGTGAAACAACAGGTCAGAAAATGTGTAAAGTGCCAGAAAATTGATGGGAGAAAACAACATCAGCTGATGGGTGATCTTCCTTCAGCCCGCGTCAACGAAGCCAAACCGTTTTATCACACTGGCGTCGATTACACGGGATTCGTTGACATAAAGGCTAGCAAAGCACGAGGAAGCAGAACACTGAAGGGCTATATTGCCATATTTGTCTGCATGGTCACAAAAGCTGTGCATTTGGAGCTCGTGACAGAGCTAACAAGTTCAGCATTCCTAGCCGCTCTACGAAGGATGGCAGCGAGAAAAGGAGCCCCACATCATATTTACAGTGATCAAGGAACGAACTTCGTTGGGAGTAACAACATACTGCAAAGACAGTGGCAGCAGCTTAATAACATTTTTAATGACGACTTCCTGGCAGAAATAACCGACATGGAGATCCAGTGGCATTTTAATGCGCCGTCTTGGCCATCCGCCGGCGGCCTCTGGGAAAGGGCTGTCAGAAGTCTCAAACATCACTTAAAACGCGTAGTGGGTGAACAAAAACTGACGTATGAGGAGTACTCTACCGTCTTAGCCCAGTTAGAAGCTTGTCTAAATTCCCGTCCACTATGCCCATTAACAGAAAACATAGATGACCTAAACTCTCTCTCTCCTTCTCATTTTCTAACGGGGAGAGCCGGCGTCACAATAATCGAAACAGCTGAAGATGCACGAACAAGGTGGCACTTGACACAAAAAATATTCAATGATATTTGGAAACGTTGGAAAACAGAGTATTTAAGCCAACTAACAGCAAGACAGAAATGGTTTCATCCTCAGAAGAACCTTGTAACAGGAGATATTGTGGTCATTCACGAAGATAATTTGCCGGCAGGAAAATGGGCGCTAGGGCGAGTTATAGACGTCCATCCAGGTCAAGATGGACATGTAAGAGTAGTTACACTCAAAACAGCAAGGGGTATACTCAAGAGGCCGGTAGTAAAGTTATCTGTCTTACCTTTGGACGAACAGAAAACAAACAATCAAACAGTCGAAAAGGATGTACCGAAACGCAGCCAAAATCAAAAACAGAGAAAAAGAGGATGCTTATCAACTATGCTAATGATGCTAATATATTTTTATACATTTTTAACGGCAGGAAGCTGCGTCAAACTGACCTCAATCAACGAAAAACAAGGATTGTATTTCGATAAACTAGGAAACATGCAGCTAGTTAGGGACGAATGGAAACTAGTTGCATACTACGACATGAACCCATACTGGGAAGGTATAACCGCATACAAAAAGTACAACGACCAATTAGAAAATATTTGTAAACAAGTTAGAACCCTTTCACACTGTGACGTTATCTTACTACAACTACGTCACTCGTACGATGAACTACAGCACTATGATCGAGTTTTATCCAGACATCAGCTGAAACACGAGACGCGCAAGAAACGGGGAGTAATTAACGGTGTCGGGAACGTCGCGAGCTATCTGTTTGGAGTCCTAGACGATCAATTCGCCAAACAATACCAAAAGGACATAGGTCTCCTCAGAGAAAACCAAAAACACCTCGCGACTATGTGGAAGAACCAAACATCTGTCGTTGAAGCTGAGTACAATATGCTTTTGCGAACACGAGATACAATCCAAAAACAACATAAATTAATACATCAGCATTTACTGCATTTGGAAAACGACACCACCGCCTTGGCAACAGAATTAATCACCTCAGAGAGGATGTCACAATTAACCGTTATTGCCATGGCCGCCAACAATTTGTTAACTCACCTCAAAACGATCCAGGACACGTTACTAGAAACGATAACAAACATTTACAACGAAAAAATGAACGTACATATTATAAATCCTGAACAATTACAAAAGGAATTAAACATTATATCAGGCCAACTTTTAAGCGACCTTACCCTTCCCATCGATAACATACAGACAAACCTACAAAACATTTACCAAGTATTAAAAGTGAAAGCGAGACTTACTGACCAATATATGATATTCGAGATTCGCATCCCATTAATAACCCGTGATCGTTACGTCATTTATAACATTATTCCGGTTCCGCACCGCTCAGCCAGAAATATGATATCTGTTATCCCAATAGAAAAATACGTCGCTATGAACTTTCAAAAAGATGCCTACATGCCTCTACGAGAACAAGATCTCGAAAATTGCATTCTGCGAGACACATTTACTTATATGTGTTACCTTAAGGTTCCAATCTACAAGATGAGTAATGATAAATACCTATGTATAAAAGATGAAATGGAGAATCAACAATGCAAAACAAACATCGCCGCGTGCCAAAACAAGTGGATTAGCTTATCAAGCCCAAACCATTACTTGCATTTTTGTTGTGATAGGTGTCAGTTCCGGACCATATGTAAGGATCAGGTTACGGCCCAGACATTAACCCGAGCTAATATAATTTATATTGAACAGAATTGCATTGTAAAAACTGATAACTTTGCATTTCACACGCATATGAGTATGGAGAGTAAAATTGACTTAAACTACCATATACTTACACCAGAAATTGACCCTATTAATCACGTAATAAACATATCTATCCAAGAGTTCGAGAACAACAGCCTAAACATTATGAACGAAGAGAAAGAAAAGAAAAACATAGAGGAAAGAATCAAAGCGCTAAAAGAGAGTCAACTTCCCGGAGAAAATTATTCTATACATGACGTGCATCATTACGCGGCCATATACTGCCTCTGGATCGCAATGATCATTATAGTAGCCGTGCTCGTATGGCGTAAGACACGCTGTCAGTGGCGAATATTAAGAGCGCCACCAGCACAAGCAAATCCGGAGGAACCTGCGACATCGTGCCGTGTACTCGAGGGTCCCCGGGCGGCCTCGCCGCCGCCGCCCCGAGCGAGCGCGAGCGCAACCTGGACACCGCGTGCAGCCCGTCGCATCAGCACCAGCGGCATTTGTGATAACGACAAGTGTAGTGTGAGTGCGCGAAGCCGAGTGAAAAGTGTGAGTGAAGGAGAGTTAAACAATGCGCGAGTGAAAGTATTGAAGTGTCATGATGAGATGAGCGGATCGATATTTATGGACAGGGGAAGCTCCCCAATTTTAAGAAAAATATCTTTTAATGAATAATATTATGTCATGTTATACTTAAGTCAATTGTACAATCATCATGTACCACCATCTTACCTACCTAATCATCTTAATTTCATCTCATCGTTTGCCCCCGGCAAGATGTTCGGTGCAATGCACCTAACACGTGACATGCGCCTGCGTGCGTATGCGATTATTTAGTTGTATTGAGTGCCGATTTGAAACAATTTTAATGCAATTACGGACACCGTCGCGGTCGGGTGCATTCGAACATATTTTATAACATTAACATTTTCAACATATTTCTAACTTAGCCAATAACAGTTTTTGTAGTAGTTTTAGTTAAATAAACATTTTATACTCTTTTGCCGACTTTAACATTCACTCACAACCCCCGCCGCCCACATTCGGCCGAATTTTCGGTCCAGCTTTTGCCGAACCGAATATTCGGCCGAATAATTCGGTTCAAAGGAATGCCTTATGCCTTCACCAGCCGTTCCAAAACAGACTCATTTTTCAGTGGTAAAAATCTTGTTGATTTTTAAGTGAAACATTTATACTAAAGGTAGTTAAATAACAATAAGAATTCTTTTTAGAATAATAACTTCACAGGATAATTGTTACATAATTACTATGTTACATTCTTCCCTTGCCAGACAAAGAATGAACTACTTTGGTAACGGTTACCCGCAACCAAAGGAATTCAAGGTGCTCCCGGCGAACTGCATCATCCGCTTTGTGGAAATGATGGAGCAAGCCTGGGAGCAGGTATAAAGGAGAGGGCAAATGCACAAAAGATCCCACTGGGTCGAAGTGCATCCGAAAGGGCCCTCACCTAGATAAGATAAGATAAGATGTTACATTCTTACAACTTGCAGACAAAAAACCTGCAAAATTATTCGGTAAATATTCGGCATTTGAACCGAATAATGCGGCCGAATAACGAACATTGAAAAACGTGCCGAATATGCCGAATACCGAATATTTACCGAATATTCGGCGCATCTCTCACTGTCATAAGACTGTACACGTCTTTGTACAGATATTTGTGCCCTTTTTTATGTACGTATATTAATACTTCTGACTGTACCTATGATCAAACGTATTTTGTAGAAAATACGTACCTAGTTGAAATCTTTGAAAGGAAGACTTTAACAGTATTAATTTGTTAACGGTTATCGTTTTCTTTTCGAAAATAATATTCTTAATGTTAATACCATTGTATGTTGTGGATATGAATAAAGAGTTTATCTGTCTATCTATCTATCTAATCGGGTTTCTAGACGGGCTATATTTTTACGGAAATGTGTGGCCGGCAACTAGGGGTGTCTTGTTCTAGCATGGAAGTAAGAGCAAGACGCCCCTAGTTGCCGGCCACACATTTCCGTAAACATATAGCCCGACTAGAAGCCTCATAAATGCCCGGGCCACACTAGCGGGAAATGCCGTCAATAATGGCGTATAACGTTAGTGTAGCCACGACTTCGCGTTAATCGTAAATAATAAAATATTTGACGCATAACAATTAATAGCTCTAAAAAATTTGTTTAAGATTATGTTTCAAAAAATTGACGATTCGAAAGTGCTTGTACTAGGCCTACCTGGATAAAGAATATTTTGAGTTTGAGTTTGAATCTCTTTGATGTACCACTACTTGAGCTATCGCCTAACGTCAAACGACAATGCCGTTGTTTCCCGCTAGTGTGGCCCGGGCATAACAACGGTTACACACGGCAACTAGGTATGTGCAGCTATACAAACGCGCGTTTCAGTACGTAACGTACTTGAGTGGACCGTGACACTACACTAGCCATATGCATATCTGCATGGATAGATACTATGTCACATTTGTATCGTTGCAGATAGCCGCCGTTTTAACCGCTCTTAACATTAGTTATATATAGTACTTAAAAATAATAAAAATAAAACATTTTATAAAACTGTTTGTTTTAATATTTAGTAACACGATAAAATATAATACTCTATTTATTATGACTAATCGTAGTAAATCTTTGCACATACCTACTAATCCAGGAAAAATACGGTTTTGAAAAAACATTCATTTATTAGCGTATTTTTTTTCATTTCATTTTAAAACGTTATTCTTAGATGATGTATTGACGAATCCAACAAACTTTCCACCCGGAAGTAATTATATGAATTTAATTGAAGAATGCATGGTTTTTTTCTATGATTGATGTTGAATATTATAGAGCAAATGTAAATGAACCAAAATTAAAATTAAAAAAAATCTGACTTATCAGAAGCTAATTAGTAGTGTCCGACCCCTTTTGTCGCATATGGCCCCGTTCGCAATTAGTAATGCAGACTACTAAAAAAAATCGGTTCTAGCGCTTCGCCAGCCGCTACCGCGGCACGCTCGCTTAGCTCGCGCGCTGTAGGGTCACAGTTTACCTAACACTGCTCCTCGCTTCGCTCGTCGTCGTACCTACCCGGGGCGAATTGCCCAACGGGACGAATTGCGAACGGGACCATATGCGACAAAACTGTCCGACCCGAAGGTTCGGTTTCGGTCAGTTTTGACCAAAAAATCATGTTTCGGCCGTAGTTTCGGTTTCGGCCAAAAAACGGCCGAACCTTTCGGTCGGGCCGAAACTTATGAAACGGTACTTCGGGTCACGCTCGGCTAACTTCGGGTGCACTCGTGCCAACCGGCAATATGCCGTAGCTCGCCGGCCACCGGCTCAGTGAAATAACGCTTTGTGTGCTTGTTCCCGGAATTATGGTAACTTGTAGTAAAAACCTTGTTTTATTTTACACACAACCTTCACGAGTTTCAGGTGTTACATCATTGTTAATAAGTATGTATATAAAAGCGGTTTTACGTCATTTTTTCAACGATTTTAACAAGTCTACAAAAGGTTCGGTTTTGGTTTCGGCCGAAACTAAAGCCAAAGCCGAACCTTCAGTTTCGGTAAAAAAAACATTGTTTCGGTCGGACACTATTAATTAGATTATTTTTTTGTGTCTTAAATTCTGTTGGATTTTGTCTCTAGGTAACTATTTGATTGATAATATATCCATTACATATAAAAAATCCGCTATTATAAATTACCTACTTCCAAAATTGGCATTTTTTTCCATAAAAGTTGTCAGTTTATTGAGTGGACATATACTGACAACTTTATTCACGTGGGGCGACTGCAAGCATACACATACCGAAACAGATAGTATCTTATAGAAAAAAGGCCGACAAAGTAACGGGTTTCACTAGGACGTAATAGGCCGATAACCAACAAGTTTCGATAGTAACGAGTGTAAGAACTGTATACATACATATGCCAAAGAGAGGACCAGGGTTGTACTTCAAAAATTTAGTAAAAGGATTCAGATACAGTTGCTTATAATATTCCCCACAGTAAGTAACCCACCGCTCAACCAATTATTGAATAAGCATTTGCATATCATGTACGCTGCAGTTAGTAATAGTTGCAGAAAATACCAATTTTTATTCGCCATCGCTAGAATGCGTCGCACAATAAACTATTCAGGATAAAATTTGACGTTATGACACTAATTATTGCTTATTTTCCTTGGGTGTTCCATAGATGGAACGCCATAGTTTGTCTTAACGTGACATCAAACATGAGTTATATGAATTCAAACTAATTTGCTAAAATATGCCTGTGCTCAAAACTAGAACATTACGCAAAATCACCATACACACAGAACGCACTATGGACATATCCGGGAAATGAGGCCCAATAAGTGTTGGTCACCGTCATTATTACTATCTAAAGGCAATAGTCAAAGTTGAGGAAATATACCGAGAAAGCAGAGTCCAAAATAGTAAACTAACATGCATTGCAGGTGAAACATTATTACTTTATCTCGAAATGAAAATGCTCCATTAAAATAACTAAATCATTCGCATTTGCCTCAAGTACAGACTTCGTAAATTTCAAAAGCAGATATTTTCAAAGAAAGTAGTTTGACAAATTTCTATCTCGCAACATATCTATATAACAATACAACAGGCAAGCACGAGACAGTAAAAATGTTCACGCGTGTGTCTGTACAGTGGTAACTTTCCCCTGTCTTCTTTCCATGGTGATCTTGATGTCGTCGTACCATACGCCTATGTCCGTATGGCTCCTTAAGTCCTGGAAGGCCTGGCATCCCTCAATGCTGCTCAGTACACCATACACAGCTATGTCCGCAAGGTTTGGTTGCCCACCACCAAAGAATTTGGTGCCTTTCTTTCGGACAGCTGCTACCCAATCATTAGCAGCATCATAGAGTGACTGGCGAACATCATCTTTGATGTGATGTCTGTAAGTTAAATTAAAAAAAAATGTTTATTAACAAGAATCACGTTTTTATTGTGCCCAGGACATAAGAGTGACAGAGTTTCTTAGATAAACTATATAGTCTCAGAATAGTCTACTAGCATGCAACATGAAATGGGGTTACAATTGTCACAAAATCACAATGGGTGTATTTTAAATTCATAGTTTTCAAGAATCATTCAGGTCAGGTGGCTATGATCATTAATCTACTACAATGTTTGAAATAAAAAGTATACCTTGTTTTAAGCCGTCTAGCTATAACCCACATAGCGGCAGCTCCACCATAGACCATGAGAGCACACTCCCAAGCAGGGAAGGATTCACGCCAGCGTCCAGCTTCTTCAAACCACTTGAATGTGTCTAGAGCTTCCCCCGCTGTCCGGTACACATTGGGGGAGAGAGTGTGGACCAGCACACGGTCAGCCCACTGCCGCCATTCTCGCTCTTCCCTGTAAATAAATCAGAAAGGTATTTGCATGTGATTGGGAAGTCTATTTTTCCCAATCACATTTTAATGACAAGAATTAAATTAACATTAAAATGTGAAATAGCATATATCTAACAGGAAGGTATTATAAAAACCTGTATAAAAGCTGCTCATAACATAGAATAACTTACGCTTCTGCTTTTCTTTCAGTTTGATCAGGGACAACAGCATTATGCATGATAAAGTACTTATTAGTTACGTCTGTTACTGCCTTGCCCTCATCATTGTGGAACTTTGTGACTGGGTAGAACTTCACAACATCCCGCAGCTGAGAATGCTTGTCTTTTAAAAACGTTTCTAGCACAGACATTATTGCTGAACTGTCCATTAGTTGCTGAAATATACAATTTCATAAGAAATTGGAATTTGCGTGAATAATTGCAATTCAATGACATTTAGTAGTCTTAACACTTTATAAGGCAGAGGGAACTATACTCTCACCATGTGAATGAACTATATTCTCACCATGTGAATGAACTTTATTTCTATGTGATGTGATAGGGTTAAATTCTATGAAATCTAGATGCCTTTGTGCCCGTTAAAGTGTTAAGCTAGTTGCAAACCTGGTATTACTAAAATTTATGTGATAACTAATTATTTAAATAGTTATGGCGAGTTAGAGGCCTTTGGGCGGCTTAAGAACCTCTAACCATCGAGTTGCCCACTCACTTGGCACAGGGGGGACAACTGTCACTCGTGACAAAGTCAAAGGCCAAATAATGTATGCCATACGATTCATAAATATTTAAATAATAAAATAACAATATACTTACAGGAAAATAAATATTTAATACAGTCAAGGGCACCAATGTATGCACAAAGTCTCAAAAATATGTACACAGACCTTATTTCTGCAACAATAAGGTTGTAGTATACATATTTATGAAACTTTGAGTGAATAAATATGGGTGCCCTAGACTGTACAACAGTGGCAGCGCGTGAAAATTTTCAATGGGCAACCCGAAGCAAAAAAAAGGTTATGAAAGAGGATGTTACTATTGTATACACGATGGTTTTTAATCCGTGAACAGGAGTGGGAAAATATTAAAATTAAACCCAAATTAAACTTATTCGGCGAGGTCTGGCGTTATTTCTTCACTGTTTAATTAATTAAAAGTGAAAACATAATTAAAACAAGTAACCATTGAATACATGGTCATCCTACAGTATAATAAAGTTTAACTATGATACGTCAAGTTTAGTGCCATCAGTATGGCGGGAAAATTGACGGATCTTATGAATATGTCAATAAATACTTGTAATCTTATCAGTGCTGCACTGATAACGACGAAAATAATTGGTAGGTGATTAACATAAAGTGCATTAACTAAACTTTTATTTGCAAGCTACTTAACAAGTTAAATCTTGAACAAGTAAAACGATTGGTTTTAAAACTGTACAGTTTAATAAATAAATACAAAACTTAAACAATAAAAGCAACTGCATACCTGACCTGCTAACTAAAACATAAAAAAGATTATTTTAAACATAATTTAACAGGTGTTCAAAATGACCAACGTGTTGTTCTTGACACAGCTCCGCTCGACGCCTGTGATTATTTTTAATTCTGAGAAGAGAATTGCTAGCCCTTATTTGGTCAAATGCGTTGCATATTCTTTGGCGGAGTTCTTGTACAGTATTGGACTCTTGTTCATAAACAATTCGTTTTACGTCACTCCAAAGGTAAAAATCCAATGGTGTGAGATCTGGACTGCGTGGAGGCCATGCGATAGGGCCGCCGCGGCCGATCCACCGCCCAGGGAATTCCGCGTTCAGGTAGTCGCGAACCCTATGTTCAAAATGTGCAGGGGCACCATCATGCTGGAAATGCAGGTTATTCAAATTCCGCACTGGCACTTCGTCCAACAGCTCTGTTGCCATATGCCTTAGCAAATTTAGGTAGTTTCCTCCATTTAATCCCTCTTCTATGAATATGGGTCCAATTAATGTTTCATTAATTATCCCTGCCCACGCATTTACCGAGAAACGCACTTGAAACGCGTTTCTTCGGGTGAGCCGTGGATTTTCAGCAGCCCAAAAGTGTTCATTATGGACATTAAATTGACGGACGACACGTGAAGGTCGATTCATCCGACCACAAGATATTGGTTTCGATGTTTCTCTCGAACCATTGACAGAAAGCAACCCTCCCTGCAAAATCTGTTGGTAGAATATCTTGCACAGGTCGAAAATGAAAGGGATGTAAATCGGTCAAGTTAAGCAGCAGCCACACGAAGGATTGACTCACTCGAAATCTTCTCGCTGCTTGCCTAGTGCTCCTTCGAGGATCCCGAGCAAAGAACCTTAAGATTCGTCGATCCAGATCGTCAGGATGACGACTAGGTCGTCCGGGTGCTTGAGCATGTTGTGGCACTGTAAAGTGTCCTAAGTCACGTAGGTTTTGGTGCATGCGGTTTATCAAATTGTGTCTGGGAATCGGGACGTTTGGATGAAGTTCGTGAAATAACTGTTGGGTTCGTCTTGTGCTGTTCGTTTGTATCGACAAACGTACAATATCGTAACGCTCGATATTTGAGTATGGATATGGTGGAGGCATGATTTTTGGAGAATTAGTAATTTTCTCATTCAATATCCATGACTCTGACTTTCTTTATGCATATGACAAAAGTGATTGACAATGTCAAGGACAGGGTTTACTCATAAATTGTCAAATTTGCTAATTCAATAAATTTTATTTCGGACAAAGTCCATAAATTGTTAGTAACATATTACTTAATTCTAGTATTAGTATTAACACAGCTTCCTGATGATCGCGTGGAAGCCGTCGATCCGCCCCTCCGCGAATATGCCAGAGGCGCTGCAGTGTCGCGGCAGCCCGAACACCACCCTGTACGCGTGGTTATATTGCACCCGCAGAGCGCTGTATGCCCGCTGCGTATAGCTGATCCATAGGCTGCACGTGTAAAAGGACTGGCAATATGCTTTAAAAAGCGTAGCCTTTACCTTATCAGTACATCGTGCAAACCTACGAGCCAGCATGTTACAACGCACAGCCAGTGCTCTGCGTTCCTTCTCCATGTCCATATGGTCACACATGTCGTCCGTTAATAAGTTTGTAAAGAGTTTACAAACTCATTTGTTAAGGTAGTAGAGTGACAAGGATTTAAGGATAAAATTTAACTAAAAATTAAAATTATGATTAAAAAAAAACAAGTTTTTTTCCACGTAATTACTACTTTAACGTAATCCCCATCAATTACAGAGTTAGAAAAAATGGTTCCTGTTCACGGATTAAAAATCATCGTGTATATTAGGCAAGCCGGTGGGAATTGGCTTAAATGGATGCTCCGCCACTGCTGTCAGATGGCAAGGCAAAATAATAGAATATATCTTTTTTTTGAAATAATGAATGTTTAATAAACACCTGATATCCTCCATCCACTTTAGCTAACAGAATAGGCACTTTCTTGTAGCCCGACCACTTGATGGCTTGTCGGAGAACAGCATCCACCTCCACCACTTCGTAGCTGATGCCCCGCGCGTCCAGGTATGCACGCACTTTGCAGCAGAAAGGACATGTCCGGTATTGAAATAAGACAAGCTGCAAATTACTTGAGTCCAAGTCATTGCTGACCTGAAAATGAAAGGAACATAAATGATGTTATCAAAATATGTTTAGAAAATCTTTAATTAGGTACTAAATTATATAGTTACTTTGTACTGGGCCTGGTAATTCGGAGCTTGCTTCAGGAATGGATATTCTTCATTTATTATGGGTGCCACCTGCTTTTTGGCGTTTATCTTATAGTGTGTATACCCGCCCCAGCCAGCTCCGACTAAAACTCCAACACTCGCGCCGATTAGGGTTATTTGTGCGGTAGACCTTGGGACCCGGCCTTTGGTGGAGTAATATATTTTTGCTATTCCCGCATTATCCATGAGAGATGGTATGATTATCTTACGAAATATGGTAAAAGTTGGACGCCACATGTTTATTTAAATACTTAGTTCTGCACTCATTAAAAGCTTCACCAGACAAACATGGAATTCCGCAATACGATTTTTGCGAATTTATTATTATAATCTTCAATGCTTATATTTGACATTGACAATCTCAATACCATAAACACTAATTTCAATAATGGGTAGATTTGATTATTTTATGCACTTAAAATTAAAAAAAATCATTTTTTTTATTCTTGTAGTCTTATTAAGACTTATTAGTTATTACATTATTTTTCTTTGGCCGTATTATTATTGAGAATTTGAGATAAGATAAGATTATCTTCCCCCACAACGTAAACCGGTAATATAGACTCAACAAAATAGTGGGCAACCTTAATATAAGCCAAGCCATAGACAACATTGTATATAGACTTTCAAGTCAGTCTTTCTTTTTTTGCTTTGATTGTTCGGTGTTCATGGCAAATTGTTGAACCTGACCGAGTTAGTTATATTTTTGTGTTGTTATAAATGTTCACTTGAACACTTCTTGTCTATCGATATCGATATGTACCCTTTCTGAGAAATATTTGTTATCGCTATCGACGGAGCTTCCTTCGGCACCTGTTAGGTACATATCGATGCTCATTTTGTTAATTGGCGGAGTTTTCAAATATTTTGTTATGGTTTGTGCTTCGTGGCATTATTTGTAGTGTATCGTGTGTAGGAGAGTGGTTATGCTGAAAGTATGCCGTCGTCGTCGCGGACGCGGGGCTCCGGCCGCGGCCCCGACGGAGCGCTCCGGCCTCCGGTCATAGCTCCCATGTCGGAGCGCCAGCAGCTGGCCTTGGTCATGCAAATATCGTCACAGGATGCTCCACCAGGTTCGATTTCGCTTCATATACGCAGTTGTTTTGATAGAATGTTGACATGCGTCATTTCCCGCCCTTTTTGTATTCAGCCGCTCCATCCACTGCTGAAGAAAGAAAACGTACCAGGCAGCAACGTAATGAACGTGGCGAGACTCCGCTACACGTCGCTGCCATCAGGGGAGACCATGATCAAGTTAAAAAGCTCCTTGACCAAGGACAAAATCCTGATGTCCCAGATTTTGCGGGTATGTTATGATTAACTTTACATGGATCAAGTGAAAACCAAACAGAATGGTTGAGCACCATATCTCAGATCTGCATATATTTATACATACATATACTCACACCTGTATCCCATTGGGATAGGCAGACAAACAATGCGACATATTTACACACACAGTCCTTACATACTTCTTTTGCTTCAATCTCATCCATACATCTGCTCATACATGCTTATCGGTTCAGATCTGCTTAGTTTTGTGCATGGAGCTCAAAATAGATTTACTATCTTTAAGATCGAAGATAAGCAGAGCCCTTGTTAAACCCAAGGAATACAAAGAGCATAATAAATTTAAAATAGCAGGTATAGAGTGTAGTCAACTATATTTATAACAGCAATTGCAGCTTTGTTAAGCCTGGTTTAAAAACAAACATTTATTAATAAATTTTACTCAAATGATTTCCCTACATCTTGTATTTTGTACAAAAACTACTGTATAATAATAAATTTACATTATAATTTAAAACTACATCCCACACATTGAAGCAAATTTCCTTGCTAATGGAAACCCAGTGTAAATTAATTTATTTGTTGCCTTGTGGGTTTACAAAAGGTCTTAAATATAGGTACATGTCCACAACAAACCCTGTTCAACTTAGAATACTGATAAGGATAACTATAATGTCAGAACTTGATATGGCAAACAGAAATATCAAGCCAATTAGTCAGTTTAATGGGCCTTAAAGTTAACATCCATTGTGTCTATAGTATCATAAGCAGAGCCCGGATTTTTCACGGCAAAACAAAACACTATCGACATATAGCCAGTGATAGAAACATTATTTTATTGATATTGAGTATAGTAAAATATACCTATAATTAGGTATATAGGTACTTACAAACATAACATGCCGATATATTTTTACATTATTGACAATTTACAATGTGCATAACAACCTTTTTATATTTTTTTATAAAACAACTAGAAGTAATAATAGCCTATTCAATAGAACATTTGCGTTGTTCGACTTTGTCCATTGCGGAATCCTTCCTCATTCTGGATACTGTTTGTTGCTACGTAAATTGGAGTAAACTTTTGACAGTGATACGCAAATTTAAAGCTGTGCTCGAACGAAATCCTGATTATGAAAATTATATGTGTTCTGACGTGGATTACGAAGAAGAAATTGCATCTGTTTCTAATATATACTCGTAATTTCATACAAACTTTACGTAATTTTTTTATTCAAGATTTATTTTATTTTGTGACGTTTTTTCTTCTACTACACAATTATCGATATCGATAAAATAATGTTTTAACCACTGGCTAGATTATGATAGTGTTTTGTTTTGCCGTGGAAAATCTGGGCTCTGATCATAAGTTTCTGTCAAACATTACATTTTTGGTACAAGCTTTTATTTCTGATTGTAAGTACTTTTCTTTATACCGCCATCGATGATTCTAAGGAGCCCTAACTCAATGGGGTTACGTTGGTTAAGTACTGAATTCCCATGGCCACCTTCTATCTCCATCATCAGATCAGCTCGATGGTACCATAATATTGAATTGTCATCCAAACTATACCTTTATCCAAAATTTCAGCTCAATTAGTTAAGGTCTGCTTCAAAATATCCACCAGAACAAAGATAGTTTCATACATTGCTAGGTACATACATCGCAACTTAATAAAAACCTTGTAAAAAAGGGTGTAGCACTACTCTACCCCCCAGCTCCTGAAGCGTTTAGTATTATTGTTACTAAACGGTACTTGATCGCATATAATTAAGTTATTTATTTACCTCTCTAAGTGTATATGTTATACATGATTAAGTTTAGTAAAAATTATGTGAGAGAGTCCAGAAAGTTTAAATCAACCAAGTCAATCTTTGGTCAAAGCAGACAAATTGATATCAATATCAACCTATAAACTCTGAACCTGGGATATTACTGAGATTATTCTACAAGCAAGCATGTCATGTCATCTGTATTAGTTCGAACATTACAAACCTCCGCGCCGCTCCAGCGCCCGCCGCAGCAGTGCGTTTCGGCTTTTAAAGGTTGGTGTGGTAACCAGAATTTTTTTTTTTAGTTTAGAAGGCATACATCTTGTAGATGAAGTGGTGTCTCTACTAGGATACTTGAACTTTATAACATCATCTTATTCTTATGTATATGTATAAGTACCGTTTGTTTTAAATTTACATCCAAAAAAAGGAGATTTTTTTTGTTTGTGTACCTATATGATATGATATGATATCCCATCTGAACGAATTTATAAAGTTATGTATATTCATTATTTCTTAACGAATGAGTAGCATTAAGAATAGTCTCATATAAATAAATGGAGGCCTAATGGAGTAGAAGTCGGTATAAATCAGGGACTGCATAACCGAAAAATACCGGTATTACCTTTATTTCTTGTACCGTAACCGCTTTTTAAAGGTAACCGATATATCGACTTTGTTGTTGCTAAACCGCCGGCAGTGGCACCGCCGTTTTGTCTTTTTAACCGACTTCAAAAAAGGAGGAGGTTATATGTTCCACTATTTCTCCGTCAATTGTGGACCGATTTTCAAAATTATTTTTTGTATTTGAAAGAGTACTCCCGAGGTGGTCCCATTGTAACCAATTTAGGATCTGATGATGGGAATGGGGAAATGGAAATTGAGGGCAACCCTCAAATTTTATAGGCACGCGTGTAGTGATTTCGGTATTTTCTATTATAACTCGTGTATTTACTCTCGGAAATCGCAATTTTGGTGAAGTGGAACTAATGATGAAGACCACAGATGACTTATGGAACTCCTCAAAGATGTAAAGTACGTTAAAGATTCTGACATGATTCCGTTGAAGTAGCAACTTTTTTATTTATTTATAGCCTCTTTTCAGAAAGTTACAATAACATACTTAAAACTACAGTAACCGCAAAATATTACATTTCTGTGTGCCTACTGGCAAAGGCCTCCCCCAGTCTTCTCCATTCCTCCCTGTCTGTGACCACTCTGGTCCACGTCTTGCCAACCATTTCTATAATTTCGTCCTCCCATCTTTTGAATTGTCTGCCTCTATTCCGTTAGCATCCTCTTGGGTACCATGTTGTTAGAATTTTGCTCCATTTCTCCGGTCTTCTTATTGTATGTCCAGCCCACTTCCATTTAAGATTTTTCACTTTATACGCTACATCCTCGAGTTTTGTCTTGTCTCTCAGTTCCGAATTCTTTATCTTGTCTAGTCTTCTCTTCTTGAGTATGCTTCTTTCCATGGCTCTCTGACTTACTTTTAATTTCAGACACTGTGCCTTGGTCAGTGCCCAAGGTTCGCAGCCATATGTGAATATTGGCAAAATGCATGTGTTGAATAACTTCCTCTTTATACTGGTACTATACTGGGTGCTCTTCATAATCTCTTTCATTGACCAGTATCTCTTCCATGCATTTCCGATTCTTCTGTCTATTTCTTTGGCGGTCGACTCATGTGGCGAGATTATTTGGCATAAGTATAAATATTCTGGGACATATTCAATTAAATATATTGTTATTTAGCCTAATTATATTTTTGTTGTTCGCATTGGACATAAATAGCTTTTGTTTTTTGTACATTCATCGAGAGTCCCACCTCTCTGCTAGCTCTGTCCAGGTCTTCTAGCATTTCTTGTAAGTCTTCTGCGCTTGTCGCAAATACTACTATGTCATCCGCAAATCGCAGATGGAAAAGTTTAACACCGTTTAGGTGCATGCCATAGTTCATCCACTCCATCTTCTTGAAGACTTCTTCCAAGACCGCTGTGAATAGCTTAGGCGATAGGGGGGTCGCCCTGTCTCACCCCTCGTTGTACTTTTATGTCTTCTCCTTCTCTTTCTAGTTTTATCCTTGCTGTGGTATTTGTATAGATGTTTCTAATTAGCCTTATATATTTGTGTTCTACACCTTGCCTTTTGAGTGCTTCCCAGATCTTTGTGTGGAATAACGAGTCAAATGCTTTGCAGTAAGTAGACTACAAAGCAGCAGTAGAAGGTGATGTTGTATTCTTTACATTTTTCGAATATTTGTCTGACTTCGTGTATGTGGTCCACTGCAGAGTATCTGCTTCTGAATCCCGCCTGTTCTACCGGTTGGTTCTCGTCCAATGTTTTTGTGATACGGTTTATGATGATTTTTGAAAAAGTCTTGTATATGTTCGACATTAAACTTATTGGCCTGTAGTTGCAGATGTCGTTTTTGTCTCCTTTTTTATGCAGTAGTTCAATGGTAGATGCTATCCATTGCTTTGGTATCATTTCCTTTTCCAAAATCATGTTAGACTTGAGTCAGGGTCGGTACTATATATGTTCTTTAGTCTCAATTAGAGTTTCGTTGAAAATATTATCAAATGCTGATTGATTTTTCCACTTCTCGTTGCAATATTGGGGGTACTTCGCTTGTGTCTGGTAGGTCGATATATTCACTTGCACCTGGATTGGAATAGAGATCTTTATAAAACTCGGTGGTGGGCTGATGATATCGATTCTTTTAGTTCTATTTTTGCCGGTGCGGTCTTTTAGTTTAGGGATCCAATCTTCTTTCTCTTGCAATATTTTTTATCGCTTTTTTAGTCCCTCCAGTAGTAGCTATCAGGTCATGTAGAGTTTTTCGTCTATGTTGTTGCCGGTCTTTTCTTATGTTTTTTCTTAATATTTTACTTGTATGGGTTATTTCTTTTCTTACTTCTGGGGTCTTAGGTGTTGGTTGAATCATTTCTGCTCTATTTTGCATTAATTGTTTCGTTTCTTCCGATAATATGTCTTTACCCTTTTTATTTTTGTCTCTCGTTCTCTTACATTTATTAAGAACTTCAGTAAGCTTATTGTATGTGTCTGGGATATTATGTTCAGATAAGCTTCCTTGTAAGTTGTTTAATTCTTTTTTAAGTTGGTCAGCTGTTATTTGTGACTTTAGTTCAGTGGTCTCTTTGTACTGACGGACCCATTTTCTTGTTAGATGATATAGTTTGTAGTCGAGCTCGAACCATTCGGTGGTTTGTGTTAAAATTAAGGTTGGCTATTACGCTACAATCTTCAAATGATTTGCTTCGATTGGTCAATATATAGTCTATCACATTTTTATAGCGACCGTCAGGTGACATCCAGGTCCAACAGCAATTTTCTTTCTTTTTATAAAGTGTATTTAAGATTGCTAAAGTAGCAACTAATGAAGTGTTAGTTCTGAGATTTTTGAGGAACTCCTCAAATATTATCAGCCCACATATTGTCGGGTTTTTTCTGTAATAATCAACGCATTTGCTCTCGGAAAGCAGTTCATGTGGTAAATTGGAAAGGAAATGTGGAAATTTTCATGTAGTGCTATGTGGCTTGGCGAAGTACTGAATTGAAGTCGGTTTAAACTTTGTTTTTAAAGTAAATTATGTCTTTAAATGTTTAGTAGCCAATGCTTCCTCTGTAGAGTGCCAGCTCACTTATTTTTTTCGGTTACCTTTACAATACCGGTATAAAGGTTTCGGCATCATGTAATTCAAATAGCGGTAACCGATATTTCAAAACGGTTACGGTACCGTTATGTTCGCTCGGCGCGCATAACCTTTACGACATAACCGTAACCGAAACCGTTTTTTCTGCCAATGCCCACATTTGAGCGCCATAAAAAAGGTAGGTGGGAAATTATAAAAATGTGTAAATCCTGTCGTAGTTCATTTGCTGTCACTCTTAATGTTAATGTGTAACATTTTGGAGGACTTTCAGTTTTGTGGTGTGTTTCATTAGTTTCATTACTCGCCTTTCGGTAAAAGATATTCCTTGGTAAGTAAGGTAAAAATGGTGTACAGCAAAGTGAATAGAAAGTATTTAAACTAGTATGAGTATGATAAATGCAAGCTAAGTTATTTTTGATTCAGATATTATGGCCTTTACCTTTCTAATTGGCATATATTATTAGTAACTTAAAATACTTATTTCAAGCAATAAGAGCACACTACTGAAAGTTTGCTGCTACCTTGAAAGCACACCACACTAATTGTATGGGAAAATAAAAAAGTGTTAATTTTCCCATACAATTAGTGTGGTGTGCTTCATCATCATCGTCATATCAGCCGAAAGACGTCCACTGCTAGACACACTTACTTATTAATTAAAAAAAATTAACACCCCCCCCATCCAACAAACATACCTACAGTCATGGCCAGATAATTAAGAACATTTTTTCCCATACAGTTGCATACAAATATGACTTTTCAAATTTGATGATAATTTCTAATGTGTTTGATTCATTTTGTTTCTGATACGGATGTACCCGTGTTTAAACAGTATTTAATATAGTGCAAAAGAGCTTCTGTAAAATTTAGACTTTAAAAAGTACAGGCGATCAAATCAACACTTTTTATAAGTTCATACATTGTTCCTAATTACAGTATGAACTCGTAAAAACTGTCCATTTGACCATCCGTATTTTTAAGCACAAAGTTGTGCTTAAAAAAATACGGATGGCCAAAGAGAACTTTTATATAAACTAAATTAAATCTTATTTATACACAGATACCTCCATATGCTCAGAAATAAAATTGGCCAAACATATTTTAAATCATCATTAAATTTGAAAAGTCATATTTGTATGCAACTGTATGGGGAAAAAAATCATGTTCTTATCTGGCCATGACTATATGTAATAAATAACTGTCTCGAAAGACAAGACTTTGGATTTGAATAAAACTCACTCTAATTCGTTCATTTGTTAGGAGCTACAATGCCAATGATATATAAAACCCATGTTTGCGCCGGGGTTAAAAGCTGAATTTCCATGAAATAATGTTTGTTGTGCTGTCAATTCATATAAACTTGTCATAATATATATGGTGGGTTTAGTGTCCACCCTAAGTGTTGGGCTCAGATTTTCGCTTCCAACATTGGAAAAAAGTTCAAAATCTTTCTACATAAAATTATATTTTTCGTTTTTGTTGGTACTTGCATTCCATATCCATCAAGATGGAAAGAAACATTTCGGCTAAAACAATGTTTTTTTTTTCTAGTAATTAAATTTTAACCAATTAGGTACTATATTTTCTACATTTCTCATACGGAACCCAATGCTAGGTGTTTTTTTTATGTAAAACACAATATTTTTGTTCCAGGAAATTCTTACTCTTCTCCATACAATGTGTGTACTTTCCTGAAACAATTAACAAACATTTGGTTCTACTATTCGAAATATTCACGTTCACTACAAATATGTTCTCAAAATACTGCATAGTTTTTGCAGCATGATTAGGTCCGTAAATGATTCAAAATTTATTCTAGCTAACAGAATCCTTTATTCTTTGCACATCTTAAAGTCCACGCTGCTTCTTGTTGATTATCCTCCGGTTCGAAAATTATACGATAAATGGTTTTCGGACTGTTCAGAAGTGACTTGTTCTAATTAATAATGATAAATATTATTACGTGGCTCATCATCTTCACATTTTAATCGCGTTTAGATACGCAGGGCGTAGTATAGGGCGATTCGTTTGTTTCGCAGATACCAGTTAATATTTTTTTGTATTGGGGTAGGATGTTAATGTTTAGATTACCCGCAATCATCTGTCAAAAGAAGTTACGAAGTTTATGCATTTCCGATTAATGTATTTCTAATTAATTAAGGCCTGCAACACACTGGCGCGGCCTGCGGTGGCGGTCAATAGTAAATTTGACAGCTAATGACAAGTTTACTATTGACCGCCGCGGCCAGGCTGCGCCAGTCTGTGAGAGGCCTAATGACGCCACTATAGAAACCATAGAGCATTTAATTTAGTCGGTAACAATATTCCCAGCCCGGCTAGCACACTAATCTGACATATATTTACGTTCAGACGTATAACTTTACGATTGTGCCCATTTTTACGTTACTTAGCTAACATGGTAATCTCGCAGCATACATTTATGACATAGCTTAAAATAAATAAATATTACGGGACAATGTTACACAAATCAACCTAGGCCCACGGTAAGCTCAGTAAGGCTTGTGTTGTGGGTACTAGGCGATGATATATATAATAGATACATACATATAGATACGTATATACATATATAACAAATATACGTAGAAAAATTATTACATTCAATTTATTCGTTCAATAGTAGTCCATGGTTAATAATAATACTACCTAAATTAAAGAGTAATGATAAGCACTGCACAGTTTACTAAACAGTTGTGTTCCTGTATTAAGTTGTGTTATAATTGTTTTCTGTTTTTATTTACTTTACTCCCGCCCCGCGAAAAGTTTTACGTTGTGGTTTTAAGTGATAGTGAAACGTTTCAGGAGATGATCGGAGTTTTGAAACTGAAACCATAAGCTAAACGTCCGAGTGCTCGACGCTGTAGCCGGCTGTACTGTTTATGTCAATGCAATTCGACCAAAGAGGATTTTTCTTCATTCGAATTTAAGCCATGTTACTTTGACATAGAGTGCCCGTGCCATATACTAGCGTCGAGCACTCGAACGTTTACCTTATGTGTTGTGACAGAAATCGGAGAAATCCTGCAAAAAAGGTTATTGTTTTCATAGTGTTAAAATGTATCCGGGGTGACCTACATAAAATTTCGTCCGTCAACGATGCATATCGTCGCGTTTTATGTGCCAAAATCAAGAGCATGTTAGCATTTGACGTACCTAAAACAAATAGTTTTATGTGCAAGACATATAAATGGTCACATTTTACGTAAATGATGGTATAGCATGTTAGCTCATGACGGTAAAATTTTATACGTCAGTTGTGGACATAAAACATGTGCATAAAAGTCGTCATTTTGCTAGTGTGCTAGCCGGGCAGTTCATAGATTGTATACAATTGTTTAGTAACAAATAATTGATTTGACGAAATGGTTTTGAAATATTCAAATATTTTGAGAATGGTTTAACGGTTTAATTTACAATGATCTCTCCTCACTTAAAATCCCTTGTCCTACATCCATCCCTGTCTTGTTAGCCTCAAAAGATCCTTATGTGTTTAATTCTATATCCTCTTATATTTTACTTAATGATATCCGTATTTAGTTATTTATATATTTTATTAGCTCCTATTCTAAACTGATCCTATCCTTCCAAATCCCGTTTTTCGAACATATTCCTAACGTTTCCCTGCTTTGTCGGTGGCAATACGCAAACCGCGTTCAGCCAACAAAAAAAAAAAAAACCCTTCGTCTCTAGTCTACTTGTGCAAACGTTACTTTAATGCAAGCTTGATTTTTTGCCCGTGTTCATTCAAAGAAATGTGATTATTGTTCTGAATGTGCTTGTAAACCAGTTTTAAATGTTTATTTCACATAGCATCCTTGAAATGTTTTGTTTATGTATCCTTTTAGTGTATGGTTTGTGCTTTTACAGTTTCCCTGATTTGGCATTTTTTTCTTTAGGTTGGACTCCCCTCCACGAGGCGTGTATATATGGTTGGTACCAGGTTGTGACGGTCCTCGTGAAAGGTGGAGCCAACGTTAACGCGAAGGGACTAGACGCCGACACCCCGCTGCATGACGCGACCACCTCGGGAAACCTGAAGATGGTTAAGTTCCTCGTTGAGCACGGTGCTGATCCGTTTGTTAAGAACGCCAAGGCTAAAATGCCAATAGATTATGCAGCTCCCCATATATTCGAGTTTTTGGAATCTTTGAGAGGTATGTAGTTGTATTTTGTTTTAATTTATCTTTTTTGTGAATTAACAGTGACCAATATTAAATATATTTCGTATTCCGATGGCTAAATATCAAAATAAGTGTTAATGTAATATAATAAAACTCAACGTGGGTAGATTCGAAACGTACATTGGACTAGCGCCACAGTACCAACGGCGAAATCTTCACGCCACGTGGGACTCCTTTCTAACTTTATTTCCAACATATTTGCACGTATGGTGTTAAAAAAATCGTTGACGCTCCTAAAGCCGGGATACCTGGGCAAAGCGAATTGTATCAATCCGCGTGGCATTCCAGATAGTGCGATGTAAAGTGAAGGTAAGGTACTTCTTTTTAAACGGTTTTATTTTATATCCACAAGCCATGACACGGGAAACGTAAAGCTTTTGTAAGATGGGCATGGGTCCAAACTTTACGGATGCTTGCTTTTTGTAGGTTTTCAAGTAGTTACGATGGTGTGTAATAAATAGTTCAAACAAGCAATAAAATGTTCAAAAAACTGTATCCCGACTACAAAAGGTTAAGCTATGTCACCCGGAGCATAATTTCGAATCGATTGACACCTGATTTATCAAAATCGGTTGGGTATCTTAAACGCTATGGTGGAACATACAATCATAGATTGCTAAAAATATATCCCTTTCTTTCCGCTTTGCAGTAGCCGGGGAAAAATGGAATGGATGATAGATGGAATGGAATGGAAAAAAACACTTGACTTGAACTTATATGTTGCCAATAAATTTTATCTTATCTTATCTGGAATGCATATCTGAGAGATTATTATTATGTATCTCCTGTTTAAATTCACGGGACAAAGCCCGGTCCTTTGGAAGGCGTGCGTGGGGATATAGATCCAACACGTAGAGGCCCTTTGGAGGCGAAGTTTAATGTGATGTAATACACCTGCTAGAACCCATTCACGGGTACATCGGTAGATACCCGTGAACCGGTTCCACATTATTATTAAGCCATTATATTCCATATTACATTTGTAGTTGAAGTTATATTTTAATACTTTTATATCTGCTGAATATGGATCCCTCTTTGGGTGAAGGCCTCCTCCAAACTCTTCCACTCCTCTCTTTGTCTTCCTATCTCTGTCCAATGTTTGCCAGCTGTCTGGATGATATCATCAACCCATCGCTTGTAAGGTCTGCCAACATTTCGTTTACCAGATGGCCCTTGCCACATGGTGGTTTCTTGAGTCCATCTTCCATCTGTCATTCGTGTGATGTGGCCGGCCCACTGCCACTTTTGTTTGAGGGGGCATAAGTGAGAGCGGCGGTTATTTTCGTTTTTTCCCTGATTTTTGTATGCCTTATTTTATTTATTTTCCGCAGTCTCATCATGCTTCTCTCCATAGCTCTTTGTGTGCACTTTATTTTTTCTCTTACTTTGTTTGTGTAGACCCATGTTTGTGAGCCGTAAGTTAAGCATGGTAGAAGACAGGTGTCACACACTACTTTTTTTAATGAAAGGTTGTAGTCTCCCTTAACAATATCTTTCATGGACCAGTACTTTTTCCAAGTTATATTTGATCGCCTTGTGACCTCTTCTTCATTGTTAGTTTTTGAGAATGACACCTGTTTCCCTAGGTATATATAGTTATCCACATAGTTTATTGTTGTGCCATTAACGTTTATGGGTTTTTTGTAGCTATTAGTCATCACTTTGGTCTTGCTTATGTTCATCTCCAGTCCTATCTTAGAGCTATGTTCGTTCAGTGTACTTATCATGCCTTCTAGGTTGCTTTGGTTCTCAGCAAAGAGCACGATGTCATCAGCGAATCGTAAGTGGCTCAAATAACGATTATTTACTTTTATTCCTGTTTTTACCCAGTTAAGGTTCCGGAATACTCCCTCCAGCACGGCTATAAAGAGTTTGGGAGAGAGGGGATCCCCCTGTCTCACGCCTCTCTCTATTTTGATCTCTTCACCTCTTTGCTCGAGTCTCACTCTGCTGGTGCTGTTTTTATAGATATTTTTCAGGACCTCGGTGTATTTATCTGAGAGATACATATTTTTTTTTAGAATATAAAATTAAGAAGAATTGCTATTTAAATATTGAAGTATAAAGTGGAAATAATAATACCAAATCATCAATTAATGACCTATAATTTTACTAAAACATGTCAGGTAATAGTAATATGACTAATATGCATTTGTGTCGCTTAAATTCAAAATCGGATAAATCCATTCGACCCTATCAGCAAATATCTACCTTATCACCTTTTCTTAATAGCAAAATCGCATGATTTGACAGATGGATTTACCCGGGTTTGAAATTAAGCGACTCATTTGATGTTTCCTCAACTTTGCTATATTGTTGAATACATGTCAACATAGACTACTAGACTAATATTATAAAATGATAAAATATTGTAAATTTGTACAAAGAGGGTAATCCGTTTTTAGGGTTCCGTACCTACAAAAGGAAAAAAACGGAACCCTTGTAGGATCACTCTGTTGTCCGTCTGTCTGTCTGTCAAGACATGGTCAAGACCCTATATCTCGGGAACGCGTGGAGCTATCGAGTTAAAATCATATCAGGTCTACAGTCCATGGAATCTGTGAAAAAATGCTGAATATTTTATTATATTCACCCAGGCTTTATTATATTCATCACAGGATGCCTGAGTTACATGCAATTTGTGAATAGTAAAAAAAACCGGACAAGTGCGAGTCGGACTCGCCCACCGAGGGTTCCGTGCTAATTTCCTCCTACCTATCGAGGTAGGTAATCATCGGATTGATTAGTGATTATTACCCTTTAGGGGTTTGACGTCTGGCTCCCACCACGTCTGGTGGCTATTTAGGCCTCTTCCCAAAATGTGAACTCCCACCACGGCTTTTTCCCATTATGTACACTTCTCAAAACGTCTACTTTGTTACTTGATTTGCAAGGCACTAATGTGCTCAACATTTTCATAGGCTCACTGTACACTACCGATTACTGATAGTGTGTGCTACTATTAAGTGCATAATGTGGTAAATGTCCTAAAATGTCTTTTTATAGTGTATTTTTTTAAACTTCAAGTTGCAGTGGGCTGGGCATATTGCTCGCAAAACCAACATCGCATATTATATAGGTACCTATACCTAATATTTTAACATACATTAGAATACGTCCACTTCCACGGGAATGAGTCTTCCTACGGAAATGGGAAAACGTTCAACCAAGACCTCGAGCCTCGAACCTGATATAATTAGCAAATACATAAAAGAATCAATAAGTTACAATGTATGTATTTATTAATTAATCTTAACTTTTTCATTATTCTTTCATTTCATAACAAAACATAGCTTAACATTATTAAATAAAATTAACGTAACATAACATAAAATAAAATAGGCCATTCTTAATGTGTTTAACGTCAGCAGCTATCAATCAATAAATATCTTAACATTTTGGGAAGTGGTAATTTAGGAAATAAGCCATTTTGAAAAAGTTAACATTTTGGGAAGTGGTAATTTAGGAAATAAGCCATTTTGAAAAAGTTAACTAATTGGGAAGCGGCCTAAATAGCCACCAGACGTGGTGGGAGCCAGACGTCAAACCCCTAAAGGATTATTACGTAGGTACTTGAAATAAGTACTATATTTTTATGATTTTTCCCTGTACTTAACTAATACTGTACTGTAACTATTGGGGTCTACAGATTATCTGATTTCACCACAATTTGTCAGTACAACATGTCGAAGGCATAATTGGGTGTGTCGTACAGATGTAACAATCCGACCACATGTGCATGCAATTTCTCAGTACAACTCGTTTGACAGTTGGATCAGCAGCGCAACATGCCTCCAGACGATAGCAGTTAGTCAGCTTCTGACAAATTGGGGCTGACAAATCATGACATGTATAGACCCCATAAGTAAACTAAAAACCGTATACAAATTCCAAAAAAACGACCCATGGGTTGCCATTAAAATGAAATAGTTTTGCATCTGTAAGTTTTTTATTTTTCTAAATTATGTACGTATGTAATTTATTTATACATAATTGTAAAGTTACAATTAAATGCAACCGCCTAAATAAATAATCTTATGTAAATATTAATTTTAAAAATAGACATTTGATTGAAACTGTTTTGTGGAAGAAGAGTTCATATTATACTTCAGGTTTTAACAACATTTGGTAACTATTAATCATTAATATTCTCATAATGTGCGTATAATATTATTATAAATCTTATTGATATGGACATAATAATATTGATAATAAATCACGTGTGGCAAACTTTATGATAAACATGGCGGCTCTGTGGCAACCATTGTCACAATCGAAACTCGAAGTTCGTAAATCTGCATCCCTGTCACTCGAGGAGTAGGGCCTCAGAGCATAGAATACTAGAGAGAGGACAAGCTGCTGGCGGCAGTGTCGCAGCTGTTAGCTCAATGGGCATACTCTGCCATACTGTACACGCGTGCTGATCGCAGAGAATATTACGTTTTTTCCCAAAATGCCTGATATGATGCGCGTTTATTGTCAGATAAGCGTGTAGGTATAAAAGTGTGTGTGTTTTAGATGTGTGCGTGCTTTGTCTTGTCAATTACTTGGGCGTTGTGTAGGTTAATGAACGTGCGACAGGCGTACTCTATACAAATCGGCCGGCATGTCCGATCTCCTTATATTCATACATCTGTGAGTAGGGCTTATTCCACCTAAATTTCATAACACCTTATTCACTATTACCCCTAATTTACAAATTACCATGGGCTCATAATAAATAAATGTCAAATTGTCACATTCTTAAAATAAACGAAATTCATTATGATTTTGACCTAAAACGTCATATTCTCTAAATACCTAAAGATTTGTGCATTTCAACAAATACCGAATGACTTCTGTCATCTCTATGACAAAATATAAAAATAACTAAATTGTTATAAAGTTTAGGTATTATGTGACTAAGCTATTTTGAAATTCGACCATATTAAGAATATGGTGTTATGAGAAAAGTTAGGTATTCTGTGATTTAGGTAAGTTATTTTGAGATCTGGGAGTATTGGTAAAAGGGTAAAATTGAAAATAGGTGGCATAAGCCCTACTCTACTCGAGTATAGTATGTGCGATACAGATGGAGGAGATACTTTTTTTTTTGTTTAGGGTGGGAAATGCGTTATGCATACCACCCGGTTGCAGGGGGTGACCCGAGTGGTTATGTGGGACTCCCGTATGGGCTAATGAGACCCACGGTGTACCCACTAAACCCCCCCCCCCCCCCCCACTTGCCACCTCGCCGCCTTGTGGCGAGGTCACGGGAACGCTTGCGCACACATCCGCGACCCCGCCGGCGGCAGCCGCCCACAAGCGGCTCCTTCGCGGATGCCCGGGGGCCCTCCACGTGAGGCACGCCAGATGTTTTGGCGCGCCTGCCTCCTCGATCTCCACCTGTTTAGTAGCGGACCCCCCTGAGTCCGCTACGAGGAGATCATGGGCGCGGAAAATCCAGCACCCGGTGGCGGATCAGGTCTGTGGTTCCGCCACCGACCACGACTCGGCCGCAGAGGATAGGGAAATCGGCGCACCGTAATACCGGCATTCCTCTTCCTCTGCGGTCCCACCAATGCCGCTTCAGCGGAACGGCCCCGCCAAGTTCGCAGGGGGTAGGGAGAGTGGCGCACCGTTATACCAACACGCCTCTACCCCTGCGATCCCACCTCGGCCGCAGAAGATAGCGCGTGAGAACTTCTTCTGCGGTCCCTCCCCAACGCATCCTAAGCGGGCTTAGGCAAGCCCGCTAGGAGCGCCCTCCTCGGGCCAGCCGGCAGCCCAAACAGGCTGGCCCACGGCTACTAAGCCCCCCCCGCCCCAACAAGGCGAGCACCCTCGGGGGGGGGAGGAGATACTTACCCTCAGAGCATAGAATACTAGAGAGAGGACAAGCCGCCGGCGGCCGTGTCGCAGCTGTATGCTCAATGGGCATACTCTGCCATACTGTGCACGCGTGCTAATCGCAGAGAATATTACGTTTTTTTCCCAAAATGCCTGATATGATGCGCAAGTATTGTCCAATAAGCGCGTAGGTATACAAGTGTGTGTGTTTTAGATGTGTGCGAGCTTTGTCTTGCCAATTACTTGGGCGTTGTGTGGGTTATTGTACTTGCGACAGGCGTACTCAATACAAATCGGCGGGCTTGTCCGATCTCCTTATATTCATACATCTGTGTACTTACCCGAACTTCGAAGTTCGTGGTTATATTAGCTGTGACGTTTGGATTGATCGAATGCTTTTGGTACTCGTGGTGATTTCCATTGTTGAGTTTTCGTTTTCTGTTAAATTTTTCGTTGAGTTTGTGTAATTGTGTTTTGTTCGTGGGTTGTGGGTGGGTAACTAGTAGCACCTAAGTCCCTGTGTAAAAACGGCTCAATTGACTGTGATGAATTTTGGCACATGGATAAAAATATAATAATCATAAAACCAAACCATGTGCAAATACACGTGTGTAGAATATTTTTTATATCTGAAGTCATTCCCAAAGGATTACATGTCTGGTATTTATTACTATAATAGCATTGTTGTGATAATGATAACCTTAACGCGGACGAATTCGCTGGAAAAGGCTAGTAGGTACGTAATTGAGTACTTGGGGGTAGTGTTTTGTACATAGACGGATTGATGTACCAAGCCGAGACGTGTGTATGCATAGAAAACATCAAAAACATAGGATAATATTCACATCTAAGTAACAACGAAATAATATATGCATGGGTTGGTTACATCTGGAACGTTACAATGACAATGACATTTGTGACACATTCGGCCATCTTTGGTAACTTTTTTGGAATCGATATACGGCGTCCAGAGTTATAACCACAAACATCGAATCTCGAACTTCGTATATCTCCGTCTCTATCTCTATCGCACTTATGGTGACGACAGAGACGGAGATAGACGAGGTTCGAGATTCGAAGTTCGTGGTAGCGCCGCAGTTTAGTATAAGACGATATTAGTTGTCTAATTTCATAGTACTAAGTCAACGAAAAGTACCCTATAAAATTTGATTCCCTTGAGATAGTCGAAATATACGTTTTTTGCGGAATAAACGGCCGTATCGTTTTTTACGTTAACTTGGAAGTTTGATTTTTTCACAGCTTTAAGGGACTGTAGACCTGAGTATATATTACGGTTTTAATCTCAACTTGATGCCTCCACGCGTTCCCGAGATAAACGGTCTTGATAGACAGACGGACAACACTGCTGGACTAATATTTAGGAAGTTTCAAAATACTCGTCATGTCTTTTAAATTTCTTTCGTAGTAAAATGTCCGTGAATTACAATAGCACGGCTATCACAAAACGGCGCGCGTTCACTATCTCTCTCTTATTAGAAAACGTAGAAAGAGACGTATATATATAATTTTGTTTTTATTATGTCGACATGTTAATAGTTTTTAAATTGTTACGATATTGTATAACAAATGACGATCATGGTAGAAATTCTTGTAATTTTGTCATTTTTGCAAATTTTTATGGTGAAATAAATGAAACTAAACTAAACTAAGTATACTTAGTGCGAGAAAAATCGAGAGAGCTCGCGTGCCGATGCCGGCTTGTGATAGCCGTGCAGAGGGCCTACCGCGAAATGAAAACGAACTTCGTTCGTGTACCTCCGTCTCTGTCGCACTTGCTTATTCGAGCGACAGAGAGGTAGCCCCTCAGGACAGGCGAACGGGTTTTTTCTCATAATCTTCTAGGTATTCATTTACCTTTTTTTCTTTCTATATGAAATATGAAAATGGACCTTTAAAGCGCTTATTATTACACTACACGATATATAGGGACCCTTTCTCTAAATCATGATGGTGTTATTTGAGAGAAAGGGGCCACACTTCTTTTAGTAAGGGCTGAGCACTTAGCTATTACTTTTTTATTTATTCAAACGCACAAAAAATTAAATTAAAAAAACATGATATCCGCGTTTCCGAACACGCACTTCCATCTTGCTCACGCTTATGCTCAGTGAGATGAAGAGAACCACGAGCCTACGTCGCCATTTGACAATTATTAGATATTACTGTTGCCATATAAAAAGTAAGTCTCAGACTCATCTTTTCCTGGCCAGACTCTTTAATTAACATAGTTATTGTCTTTCTTTGAAAATAATGGTAAATAGTTTCATTTTATTTAACACTAGCTTCTGCCCGCGCCTCCGTCCGCGCGGAACTCGTTTATATCGTAGCTCCATACAAACGTTCACCCCCTTAGGGGAAGATTTCCGAGAAAAAAATCATCGGGACTCAAAGTATCTCTATACCAAATTTCACCTAAATCGATTCAGCGGTTTAGGCGTGAAGAGGTTACAGGGAGACAGACAGAAAGTCAGACAGACACACACACACACACACACACACACACACACACACACACACACACACACACACACACACACTTTCGCATTTATAATATTAGTATGGAATATGGATATGGATTTTTGCAAAGTAGTAGCAACTTTGAAAATACGCCCATGCCTTTTTTCACAATAACTCACTAAAGCCGCGTCCGCTGCGACATGTTTTCGTGGTTTTTAAACGTCAAAAATGTTTTGCCAATCAAAACAATACTCTATTTGTTTGCCGAAACTGACGGAAAACATGTTAGATGTTTGCAAACACCGAAAACACGGCGCAGGGGACCCGGCTTTACTAACTCAATTGTCTATGGTTTACGATTTGGTTTAAACATGGCAACATTGCTTTATCACGTCACTAGTAAAGATCGGTGACATCGGGGTTGACTTGCCTTCCCTGTCGCCATTATCTGACTTGGAAAAAACAGCCGTCTATCGCTGTGATGGCCGCTTGCGTTACTAACTTCGCGACGGTATCGAAGACCGATTTAGCATAAAAAATTAATGTTAGAATTGTAACAAGTAAAAACTATTAATAGTGACCGAAGACGTGAAATGCAAAGAAAAACGCTCTCAAATATCAAAGGCGAGTATTACTTTATACTGTTCCTAGGTAATCGCGCACGCCGCCGCTGTTTGAGATGACTTTTGGAAATATAATAAATCTTAATTTTGATGTGGACTGACGTGACAGTGATTAAATCGTGGTTCTGCTTTTTACCCCGTTACCATAGTTTACGCTATTTGAAGAGTGTCGTAGTGTCATGCATAGATTTCGTTTCTTGATGTTCATGCCCTCTAGACAGCGATCGATCATGGTAATTTTTCGCTTTATGAAGAGTGAAATGAGATGTGTATTGTGCACGTCTTTGTAAAAGTTGCGCATACTTACATTTCTTCTGCAATAAATAATAGCTTTTAGAGGTACCACTGCAGATATTGTGAACAGGAAAACGGCGAAATTAGTCTTCTTTTTACAATATATTTGTATCCTTGTTTATATTTAAATTATCCTTGCTGAGCTGTAACAGTCCTATGGCATGTAAATTAGTGTGATACTTAATAACCTAGCTGCCGCTAGCTGGTTTTGGAACAACCAATTCTTGAAAAGTCAGTGTTTATTGGGATATTATCAATGTGTTGACAGATAATAACGTGAGAGCCTCACACACGGTTCGGGCCAGGGATGACAGTAGCAAGAAAGTTGGCAATGCAAGCACTTCTGGTGAAAGCAGCAAACGCAACATGGACTGCCTAGCACAGGGGGAACATTTTGAAAACAAGGACTCTGCACCACAAGAGAAAGGCAGTGGAGAAACTAAAGATGGTGATAAACAATGCATACTACCAGAACTAGAACACTAGGTTCTTTGTTGCAACACACATCTCTAAAAAAATATGTTTCGTGTTCACTCCAGAAATTAATATTTCAAATCACATTGTTACAGAAGGCAATCAACTTAGCAGTGGAGTTGTGTCGTCGTCACAGGATGATATTACCGTGGGCCTTAAAAGGCCATACACAGATGAGGGTCATGAAGCAGATTCTGCCGAAGATGAAGTTACCAAACGCAAGAAAAGGAAAGAGAATGAAGAGAAAGAGCCCATGGCAAAACCAGCCCCGGTTGCACGCAGCGGCCCTGGACGGTATTCATAAATTTTTATTTATTGTGAATTAAATATTTATTTCCTATATATCCTTGCATTAATATATGTGTACTTACTTTATTGTTTCTTACAGCATACTAACAGGCACAAAGCCACCAGGCCCAGCTAGCAAGACGGGTGCAACTCCATTGGGAAAAAGTGCTAATGTTCAGGGTGGGGGAAAAGGCAGTGCAGCAGGCTCCTCCGCTGGGAAGGGCGGCCAGCAAGCCCAGGGCAAGGGCGGCAATGTAGCAGGAAAAGCTGGTGCCCAAAATCAGGTAGGAACCATGTGTCATACACAAAAGAACTTACCCTACAAAAGGCGGACTTAAGATTGTGGGCGTATTATATATACTAGAGATGCAAGGGGTAGTGGTTTGGCCGTTCAGCCGTATAAAAGTTACATGCCTAAAATGACGCAAATTCGACCGCTCGCGTGCTTGGCGCTCTGTGCAGGTTGCAACTTGTTACATGCTGTGGACAGGTTTTGATGGAAACATGCGCAATTTTTTTAATGGACCCTGATAATAGATTACTTTGTAGTTTCTTATTTATTGACCCTTCAGGAGATAACAAGAATAGCTAAAAACCTACTATTTTTCTCTCCTTACCTATGTTCTCCGAGTTAAAATACTATCCGGCATCCGGCCGGATACTACGCCACTATTCGGTATTCGGCCGCATAGTAAAATTGTGGCCGGATAGGCCAAATACCGGATAGTGGCCGGATATCCGTTGCATCTCTAATATATACTGTCTTCAAATTATGACCATTTGAAGACATTATATTGTAGTATTGTAGTAAAGGTCTTTTTGGCTGTTTTCCGTCTTCAACATGGTACATCCCTTTATATAAGCCATTCATTTCCTTAAATAAGTATATATTTACAAAGTTGGGTATAAGTTCTCTTGTACTCGAAATTTATTTAAGGACCTCTCTAGGAGTAAATGCCTCCTCCGTTCTACACCACATTTTTCTGTCTTGGGTGTTTGATACTCAGTTTCCACCTGCTACTTTTTTTATTTCATCTAGCCATCTCTCAGGGGTTCTGCCTCTTTTCCTTTTTCCGAGAGGGCAATCTCAATGTGTTACTCTTTTTGTCCATCTATCCTTATGCATCCATGCAACATGGCCTGACCATTTTTATTTTTTTTGTAGTGAGTTTGACCATTACACTTACTTAACGAGACGAAGACTTTAGTCCGTTTCCTTATACTTAAGTTGGTTTGTTTGTCAATACGTACGTACCTTGTACTATGATTGATATCTAAATATTGCGTTGTGCTGAATTTCAACTCAATGGAAAGTTAGATTAAATTCAAAACATAATCTCGTAATATTGAAATAGAGAAAATCTGCAATTTTAGTAATAACAATGTAAAAATACTATTTAATATTTTGAGTTCTATGATAAGTATTGTAAAAATACCGTATTTAATGGCAAGAAAGAACTTTCTATTACTGAAGGGACTTATCACACATTGCCTGCGTATGTTATCGCATTACCGGGGCAGCACTTGTAAGTATTATAATTAAAGACAGATGGGTAGTCTCGCGTGGGACTGTCGTGCTGAATGGCTTTACCAATCAAGCCTCCACTAGAATGCATCCACTACAGTATAATTTATTCATCTCATATGGTTAAAATAATTTTACCTTTAAGGGCAAATCATCTGGAGCTAAAGGGGCCACTAGCACAGTTCCAAATAAACAAGAACGGAAGAGCCCAGTGGCCAGTCCCAAACCGAACCAAGCCAAGGATGTTGGCGATGGCGACTCTGAAGATCAGAAGAACCAGGAATCTACAGCACCTAAGGTGCCGCCATTGAAGATAGTTATACCCGGCGGCGCAGGCGGCTCGGCCAACAGGAACGAGCAAGAAGGTGAAGGTAAATAGATCTTAATGTGTAATTTTGAGAATCGTTGTTTTGTTATTATGCTCCACTCCAGAAGACGTTGAGCTACAGCTACTAAATTTGAATGACGATAAATTTATTAATGGAGAAATTGAAAATATTGATTTAATTATTTAGATTATTAATCCTTAGAGCATACGAGGGCTGCCTTTTAAGTTCTGTCGTTTGCAAACCTCCCGTGATTGCATAAAAAAGAATTAGTGTCATCTTAAAATATTTGAATTTAGAATTCGAAAACAAAAGAATGACTCGAAATCGGCCCAACCGTTTTAGTACAGCGTTCGTTCAACGTTGACAAGTCAGTTGTGAAAATGGAAATTTCGAAGGAAAATTTACGTGCGATAATTTTTTACAACTTCAAAAGGTGCTTAACGCGACTTCAGTGCTTCGGAGAGTTGACTACGGTTTTCAATGATAAAGCACCATGCCTCCGGACTGTGGAACGCTGGTATTTAGAATTTCAACGTGGTTGATCTAGTCTTGGTGATAGACATCGTGAAGGTCGACCGTCGACAGCCGTAACCCAGGAGAACATTGATGCTGTACGGCAACTGATCGTCGAAGATCGCCATGCGACATACCGTGAGATAGAAGCTTCCTTAAGTATTTCAGGGACCAGTGTTCACAGTATTTTGCATGATCAGTTGATCACTTAGGCGTAAAAAAGTTGATCTCACGCTGGTTACCACATTTACTCAGTTAAGACCAAAAAACGGCTCGCGTTCGATGATGTCGCAAAACTCTCCGGCAATTCAACCGAGGAAACTCGAAACATGTTACGACATTATCAGTGGTTTTAAAAGAGCAAAACGTCGAAATTCTGGAACACCCGGCGTAAAGTCCAGACTTAAGCCCTAACGATTTTTTTACTTTTCCAAATATCAAGCAACGACTTCGTGGTCAACGGTACCAGACGCCTGAAGAAGCGGTTGAGGCATACAAAACGGCCATTTTGGAGACACCGACTTCGGACTGGAATAAGTGTTTCGAAAACTGGTTCGATCGAATGAAAAAGTGTATTACATATGACGGTGATTACTTTGAAAAACAATAAATACCATTTAACACTTAAATTGTCTTTAGTTTTTCCAAACGACACAACTTAAAAGGCAGCCCTCGTACTTAACTGGAGTAGCCTTTCAGTAACTTACCCCTCTGTTGAAAACCTTGCACAATGTGCAAAAAATCATACAAAGAATTTCACAATCAACTAATGGTTATTCACAAAATCGCCTCCGCAAGAGAAAACTGATCATGAAAATGCCCGCATGTTCTGTAAGCACATGTAATAAATGTTCAACCACTTACAGCTTAGAAAAATATGGTATAACATTTGGGTGGGAGGGTGGTCAAATTGACCTATTGACCAATAAGGACAAGTGATATGTAGCTGGATAGCTTATTCAAGTTCTAAAACTTTTACTATGACAGGTAGTCCCAAAATTTTGTGAGTATAAAATTATCGCCAGATAAAAGTAGTGTGAGTTCAAACGTAAACTATATGATATAGGTTTTTTTCCAATAGGTACAGTCGAGTTCCCCAATATCTGTACAGACAACCGTTCAAAAATATCTATACACAGTCTTTATTGTTACTGACATAAGACTCATGTGTAGATAGATATTTTTGAAAGGCTGTCTGTATAGATATTGGAGAACTCGACTGTACTAAGTTCCTGTGTCGCAGATTACGAAGGTCTTGTAATGGGCTTGTGACCTTAAATTTGTTTACGATGCCATTCGAACCAGTTTTTGTAGATGAACAAATGTTTGTATGGAAGCAACTACATTTAAAGGACATTAATACCCAAAAAATCGAGTTAAAGACGGACCTCACTTACAGCAGCCGAAACGCTTCATACTGATTGGCTTTAAAATATGACGTCACACCGTGCAATTTGTACTTAACCGTTGCATGGAAAATGAAGTAAATTGCTGTTTTGGTCGCGAAATACTGCGTTTAGGTCCATAGTTGCGATACAAATTTGTTTCTATAAAAGCGTAAGGATTCTATTGGTACCTTTAAATTTACTCTTGGACAATAAATAAAAAAACTTTTTTTTCTAAACTTTCAAGGTTCATATCTTTTTATGATTTGAATTATATTTTGTAATTTATACTTTATTACAATCACTTGATGGTTAACTATCCATTTAGCAACACGACGATATCAATTTTAACACCACGCAACAAGCCTATTGTCAATGACTTTGTATCATGTTATTTTGGTTTTTTTATGTCTTCTTATTTATGTTTTTCTTTGTTTTTTACACAAAGATTTGACAATTCCTGCTATACAAAAAGTTGTAGAATATGAATAATTGTACTTTCAAAACAAAGTTTAAACCAACTTTAAATCAGTAGCCAAATTGCTTCAAGTTTGCCTATAAAATTTGAAGAGTTCCCTCGATTTCTCCAGGATCCCATCATCAGAACTGGATATTGGTGACAACGGGACCAATCAGGAAGTATATGCTTGCAAACAAAGAATTTTTTTTTCAAATCGGTTAATAAATTACCGAGATATAGCGGAACAACACACATAATAAAAAAAAACAGACGAATTGAGAACCTCCTTTTTTGAAGTCTGTTAAAATACCCTTCCAATGATATATGGCTTGTCATTATTGGTTTTTAGGCCAGAGTTTATACAAATCTGCCCATCCTCCTTTGGACGAAAATGTTGTATTGCTAAAATTGTATTTTTATGAATATATTCTCATCACACGTCAAATAAACGATTATGTAACACAATTTAGTGCGTGTTGTTAGGGGATTCCGTCGAACAAATACTTCACTTTCGGATACCGGCTCCATATTTTAGTATGTTGCTAGGCATGTCCCCTGGATTCCAAAACTGCCGGGAGACAATCTCTAAGGAGTCTGTCTTCCCTGTAATGACGTCATGAAAACGCCGCGGCCGCGCATGGAAAAGTTTAAATTACACCCTAACCATGCAACGTACATACATAATTATTATGTAGTAAGGTGATGCTTAAAAACCGAAAATTTGAAATTTCAATGTCTCACCCTCTTATATTGTTCTAATACGTAAAAAAAGAACGTCCGATTTTTATTTTTGGATAAGATTTAGGGGTCGCTACTGAATTTTGAAATTATTAAGGTTTGCTTATCTCCATAGTAAGATTTTTTTTTATATTTAACATTTTACTACTTTCATGAGCTACACTTGATAAATAAAGAATAAACAATCGAGAAAATACGAAACTCGTTCACAAAATGTTCGACGTTTATTTGAAATCAAATTCAATGTCTTAAATCATCGCCAGAGTCCGTTTTTAGAATATTAGCACAATTACATTTATTTTTGAATAGGGAACATTACTGCAATGTTCTGCCGCCAGAGGCAGCACTACCACTAATAGTAATCCAGTATAGAAATATTGGGATTCACACACACATGCACAATTGATTGTCAAATGAGTGACAAGGATGCTTGCATCTAGACAATACCGCAAGTGCGAACGAGATACAATGTCAACGCTGCTAGTGTCGCCACCTACGAAGAGTTTTGCGTAATGTTCCCTATTACTGGCTGAAAATAATAGTACATTACTGAAGAGGCCGTGAAGTAAGGGATTGCTGGGCGAGTTTGGGGTAGACGGCCGAGTCGTAGACGAGGCCGGATACAACGAGTCCAGCAATACCTGTTCCGGCCGAGGCTTGTATAGTGCTTTTCTCAAACGATGTGAGGAAATAATAAATAGTTATTTGTTATACAAGGGTGCAATTATATTTTTACCGCGAGTGTGGAATTGAAACACGAGCTAGCGAATGTGAGTGGTTCAAAAATAGAATCCTTTTCACCTCACTAAATTGAGGAAAATTCTACATAAAAAAATCAAAGAAATAAAAAAACATTAAAACAGAAAGAAAGTATTAAAAAAAGAGAAAAAAAAAATAAAAACATTTAAAAAAGAAAAGAATTTACATACATAAAGGGAAACAAACATTTAGAAAGGGAAAAAAACTAGAAAAATAACATGAAGACCATACAACATTTTCAACATTAAAAAATAGACTAAACATCAAGAAAAGGAAAAGAAAATAGCTCACTATAAAAATACGTTAAAAAACATTGAAAAAAAGAAAAAACAAAAAAAAAACGAGAAATAAAAACAGCTCATTAAAAAAACCAAAAAAAAAAAGTTTAAACAAAAAGAACAGCTAAAACCTTCAAAAAAACATAAAAAACGTTTAAAAACATTGAAAAAAGAAAAAAAAAGATTAAAAAAGGGGAAAAAAACATTTAAAAAGGGAAAAGATAGAAAAAACTTGAAAAATAACATAAAAGACCATACAAATAGACGGCAAAAAGAGAAAAAAAACATATAAAAATCATTAAAAAACAATAAAAACAAAAAAAAAAGGAAAAAAAAGGAAAAAATAAAAAAAAACAGCTCATTATTAAAAAAAACGTTAAAAAACATAAAAAAAAACATTTAGAAAAAAAACGAGAAAAGATGAAAAAAAAGGGAACAGGTAAAACCTTTAAAAAAACATAAAAACGTTAAAAAACATTGAAAAAAGAAAAAAAAACATTAAAAAAGTGGAAAAAAAACATTTTAAAAGGCAAAAGATAGAAAAAACTTGAAAAATAACATAAAAGACCATACAAAAATTTCAACATTCAAAAATAGACGGCAAAACAAGGAAAAAATACATTTAAAAATATTAAAAAAGAGAAAAACTAAAAAAAAATAAAAAAAAGGAAAAAAATAAAAAAACATCTCATTTAAAAAAAAAAAAAAAAAGGTAAAAAAACATTGAAAAAACAATAAAACATTTAAAAAATGAAAAGTAAAACATACAAAAAGGAAAAAAAATTGAAAAACTTGAAAAATAACATAAAAGACCATACAAAATTTTAAACATTAAAAATTAGACATAAACATCAAAAAAAGAAAAACACTTTTTAAAATGATTATAAACGATCACTAAAATCACGAACATTAAAAAAACCAAAAAATTAAAAACAAAAACAATTAAAAAAGAGCACCTACCTAGTAGTGGTTGGCAGTATGTAATTTTCCCTTTGTCTGTTTAATATTAGTAAGCAAATATAAAAAGTTAGAGTAGCGGCCAATATAGTATTTTATGCAACTGTTGTATAAGAAGGGTGTTAAAAGGCGAGTGGCGTGGGTTGCGAAATGACAGATAACGGTACAGGAGTAGAAAAATGTTTTTTTCTACTCCTGTACCGTTATCTGTCATTTATATAGGCTGTAGCTCAAATACAATGACACCACTAATAAGTCGTCGAAAAACTCTATGCTCTATGGCCCAAAAACGCACTGTTTAGCGTACTTTTTTGGTTCATACATTTCTCATAAAAGCACTGTTTAACTTTTTTAAATCGGCCGCTATATTGCAGTGGTGCCAACTTCATAAACAAATATTTCGAAATAAAAAAAAATATTTACGATTTAACATTTGTATATTATACATTATTTACTACAAGAATAATAAATCATCATCTATTGTGTGTTAAATTACATGTTTTATAATTTCTTGGTATTATTTATGAAAATAAAGTTCGAATTCAGTCCGGGTCCGGATTAGGTTTGGTTCGGATGGCAAATGCAAACAAATTAAAAACAAAACAAACCATAAACAAGAAGTGTCACATTTCTGATTTCTCACCAAAATATATATAGTTCAAAATAACGTAGTATTTATATTCTCTTTGTTCAAAATGAAAAGATGAAAGATGATAAACTGTTAGTCCTAGAATATTAAGATTGTATTCGTGTTTGTGAAGATAAAAGTGTACGTTCCTTTTAAAATGGTCGAAGCAATTAATAACTGCACTCCTGAATAAATTGCGTCAGTAGCAAAAGTACGAATAGAAAACTTGCTGCCCGAAAAGGCTAACTATTTTGTAGTCTGCTATTTATTTAAAATTTGTCGTAGAAAAAGTATTGTATGCAACGGTTTATAACTGGTCTAAAAACGCTCGTGGCGTCTTTAATTGCGATGCTCGCCAAGGCTCGCATCGCAACTCACGCCACTCGCATTTTAAGACCCTTCTTATAAAACAGTTGCATAAAATACTATTAGTTAGGGTTTTCATACATTACTTCTTGGCCTAGGCCAAGAGGTAATGTAGGGAGCCATAAACATGAAACTTCATGTCTTGATTTCGTGACATTAACGCATACATTTCCGAGCATGTTTGAGAAAGTGATCTTTTTTGATATTTTCAAGATTATTCATTTCCTATCATCAAATGTAGCTCATGAAAGTAGTAAAAAGTTAAATATAAAAAAAAAATCTTACTATGGAGATATGCAAACCTTAAGAATTTCAAAATTCAGTAGCGACCCCTAAATCTTATACAATAATAAAAATCGGACGTTCTTTTTTTACGTATTAGAACAATATAAGAGGGTGAGACATTGAAATTTCAAATTTTCGGTTCTTAAGCATCACCCTAATATGTAGGGTACCAAATGAAAGCTGAATAAATTTTCAATAGCTATTTCAATATATACGCTAGTTTAAGTACTATTAGCAAAAGTATAAAAAATTAAAGAAAAATCTATGGGCTTTCAGACTTTGCTGAAAAACTAGAAAAGATACACGAATATAATGTACAACACAAATGCCAGTTTTCTAATCATCATACCTTTTATTTTGCACCAATCATCCAAAATATTTTTACGAACGTGTAAGCTAATTCGCCCCATGTTGACAGTTTGACAAAAGTAGTAATTGCTTTTTGTTGCAAATAAAAGACGAGGATATAGTTCGTTATTTAAAAAAAAGTTTTATGTACGTACCAGTTTTTAGAGATGCCTAAAGTTGTCTACTTTCTTTCCGATACGGTCCTTATATCCATTTAAGAGGTATTTGCAAAATTGTAGAGAAGAAAAGTGAAAAGCCTGCTAACATTCGATTTTTGCATAGTTATAGCATATTTTATTAGCTTCATAAAGTACAAAGTTTGGGTTTAATTTAGACTTTTCAAAAAGCAGGAGCGGGGCCGGGGGCTTTTCACTTTTCTTGTCTACTATTTTGCATATACCTCTTAAATTTTAGGATATATGCAATCCTTATGATGGCAAGAATTAAAGCATATTTGTTTAGCTTTTACATGATATAACACATGTTTTTATATATGATCATGTAAAAATCCCACTTTTTAAAAAGCCTCCGTGGCAATGAAGATTATGTCATTACTAATGATAATGACCTAGACACTTTAGAGACTGCCTCTTTGCAGTTTTGCGGTGCACATAACATGTCTAACAACATACTAAAATTTCGAGGTGGTTTCTGGAAAATAGTAATTTCAATAAAATTTTATCTTGTAGGGAAAACTCGCTTTGCGTTGTTGGTTTTTTAAGCACAATTTTCCCAATTCTGCACTTGTCTTAAAATAAAAACCTAAAATGCAAAGCTAAAATACTAGATATTATTTGTATTGTATATTACATTCGTGTATCTTTTCTAGTTTTTCCGCAAGTCCTTAGATTGTTTCTTGATTTTTTTATACTTTTGCTAATACGAGGGCTGCCTTTTAAGTTCTGTCGTTTGCAAACCTCCCGTGATTGCATAAAAAAGAACTAGTGTCATCTTAAAATATTTGTAATTAGAATTCGAAAACAAAAGAATGACTCGAAATCGGCCCAACCGTTTCAGTACAGCGTTCGTTCAAAGTTGACAAGTCAGTTGTGAAAATGGAAATTTCGAAGGAAAATTCAGATTTGGGCGAGGCCGGTTGGTTTCTAATTTTGTTGGATTCGTAGTAGGCCAGTTTCTGATTTAATCATATTCTTAGGAGGTCAGTTTCTTTTTTGGTGGTTTCGTAGTATGTCATTTCCTTATTTTGTTAGCTTAGAAGTAGGACAGTTTCTTATCTCGTTAAATTCCAAGAAGGGTATTTTCTATGTATTAGTCTTTTTCTGAGTTGGTCAGATTCTTATTTTGTTTGATTCGTAGTAAGTGTATCATTAATGTTTGTAGTTATATATATGTAGATTGTAGGTATATTCTCTTCTATATATTGTATTTCTACATTCTGATACGTAAAATGCACGAATGAACATAACATTTAATAACACAGAGGTTAAATGATGATGATCCATCTACTACGAATCTGACAAAATATAAATCTGACCTACTCAGAAAAAAACTAATATAAGAAAATACACTTCTTAGAATTTAACGAAATAAGAAACTGTCCTACTTCGAAGCTAATAAAATAAGATAATGACATATGACGAAACCGCCAAAAAAGAAACTGACCTCCTAAGAATATGATAAAATCAGAAACTGGCCTACTAAGAATCCAACAAAATTAGAAACCAACTGGCCTCGCCCAAATCAAAATTTACGTTCGATATTTTTTTACAACTTCAAAAGGGGCTTAACGCGACTTCAGTGCTTCGAAGAGTTGACTACGGTTTTCAATGATAAAGCACCATGCCTCCGGACTGTGGAACGCTGGTATTTAGAATTTCAACGTGGTTGCTCTAGTCTTGGTGATAGACATCGTGAAGGTCGACCAAACACAGCCGTAACCCAGGAGAACATTGATGCTGTACGGCAACTGATCGTCGAAGATCGCCATGCGACATACCGTGAAAAAGTTGATCTCACGCTGGATACCACATTTACTCAGTGAAGACCAAAAAACGGCTCGCGTTCGATGGTGTCGCAAAACTCTCCGGCAATTCAACCGAGGAAACTCGAAACATGTTTACGACATTATCAGTGGTGACGAATCTTGGATATATGCCTACGATCCCGATTCTGAACAGCAGTCGACTGTTTGGGTGTTCCAAGATGAGCCAAAACCGACCAAAGTAATACGCTCACGGAGCACTTCGAAAAAAATGGTCGCCACGTTTGTGGCGAGAAGTGGCCGAGTTGCCACCATCGTGCTCGAGGTTCGTAAAACGGTTAATGCTGACTGGTATACCACTGTCTGTTTACCAGAAGTCATCGGCGAGTTTCGAAAAAATAACCCAAGACGTCGTATAAGACTGCACCACGATAATGCGAGCTCGCACACCGCCCGGCAAACTATTGCGTTTTTAAAAGAGCAAAACGTCGAAATTCTGGAACACCCGCCGTACAGTCCAGACTTAAGCCCTAACGATTTTTTTACTTTTCCAAAAATCAAGCAACGACTTCGTGGTCAACGGTATCAGACGCCTGAAGAAGCGGTTGAGGCATACAAAACGGCCATTTTGGAGACTCCGACTTCGGACTGGAATAAGTGTTTCGAAAACTGGTTAGATCGAATGAAATAGTATATTACTGCAGAGGCCGGGAAAAGTCATTTCGTGGATGAGTATGGTTTTGAAGGACGAGGCATAGCCGAGTCCTTCAATAGATACGAATCCACGAAATGACATTCCTGCCGAGGCCTGTATACTGCTTTTCTCCAAATATGCGAGGAAATAAAACAAAATCTTAAAAGGTTATATTTATTTCGCACATGTTTATATAACAATCTACCTACAATCTAAACAAATTCAACACTTTAATAGTAATAAAAATAAACCTTATGTCAGGAGTTTTAATTGAATGTTATAGATACATTATTCATATTAGGGCAGTTCGTGAAAGACAGAGTTATATTTTTCCCCGGAACGCTTATGTTGGTTTGAATATTTTCTTGATTAGAAGTTGTTGTTGATTGTGTGTTAGAATGCTGCGGATTAGGTGATAAGGGAGCAGAATCTATGCGGGAGGTGGATGGTTTCGGACTTGATATTTTATTACATTGATGATTCGATGTAGATGGCTGAGATTCTGTTTGAAGGGTGATAGTTTGATTAATTTTTTCGGATATGTTCTTTTTGTTTTGCACCGATTCTTCAATATAGCTCTCGGCTACTGCGTCAGATTTCCAACCACCGTGCCTCTTTATGGTTGTTAAATTTGCCCCGGAGTCAGCTAGCAAGGTGGCCGATGACCGCCGAAAGCAATGGCCTGTGTAGCAATCGCTGTCAGCTAAATTTAAGTAGCTTGCGATTTGTGTTGGCATTTTCGCCATTGCATGCCGTCCAATTACTTGATTGACACACTTCCCATTTTTATAATTTATAAAAAATCTGTCCGAATTGGTACTTTTGGGACGAAGTAATTGGTATTTTTTTACAACTGGCACAAACTCATTTGGAATAACGAACATGCGGTCGATTTTAGTTTTTGTGTCCCGTAGTTTTACCAGAAGTATATCATCATGGCACGTTATGTCGTTTACTGTTAAATTAGTCAACTCGATCATTCGGCATGCACCGTTGACGCCTAAAATGAGAGCAACCTGAAACAAATAAATAATAATGTTAACATACGACGGATAGAGTCCAAATATGGAAAATAATATTTAAGTCAGTTATACAATATTATGTTTACCTTTATTGCTAGGAAAATCTCATCTGGAGCTTCATTTAAGAATATTGTGATATCCTCATTGGTAAGAATCTTCGATTTCTTGCTTTTGAAACCGGATGATTTCCGTTTCAAAAATGACAATAAGTTCGCGTAGTTCTTAATGTTTATATTATATTTTAGTTGTATAGTACTTTTCAGCATTGAGTACATTGCCCACAGAGTAGAAGGTTTTTTATCTTTTGCAAGTTCGTTAAAATACGCCAAAATAACATTTTCCGACAACGAACTGGTATTTTTCTTCTTTCGCCAGGAATTGAAATTTGCGAACGTTCTTAAATATTTTTCTTCGGATTTAGGCGGAAGCAAGTTAGCTCTCGCCAACTTTGCCTCTGCTGCTAATTCTGGTGGTGTACCCATTGGGATATCTTCGTCACTATTTGTAGAACTCATTTTATTTTCGTAAAAATAACACGGCAGAAAATCTTTGACAAAATGAATTCCAGTTTCCCGCCTAATTTTTTTTTAAGGATATTAAAGTTTAAAGTATTGGGTCCGAATTGTATATTTGATTCCACATAAAACATAGCAATGAAAATAAATAAAAGAAAACTTATAGTATTAGTAAATATAAATATAGGCATTATTACATTTAGTTAAATCGACAATCCCTAAACGCATTAGACATTTAAAAAAACTATACATTTGTTACAAAATATTTATCAGTCCGAGAAAATAATTAAGTCTAAAAAAACTGTCTTATGATTTGGACACAATTATTATTCTATCTATGTCGGTTTTTGTACGTGACTATTGGACAATTGGCTGTATGGTGAATTTGTAGTCTTGCATGAAATTAAAAGTAAGTAACCTGCACAATAATATTTACTTCCCGGGCATGTCCGGGAAGTATTTCCATTTTTTTTAATTTATTATCTCATCAATGCATATAACGATAAACTTCGAGGTGTGTTTTTACTCCATTAATGGAAACATTTCCGAGTAAGTTGGAGAAAAAGTGTATTACATACATATCACGGTGATTACTTTGAAAAACAATAAATACCATTTAACACTTAAATTGTCTTTAGTTTTTCCAAACGACACAACTTAAAAGGCAGCCCTCGTAGTACTTAAACTAGAGTATACATTGAAATATAATGTATGAAAGAACTATTGATAATTTATTCAGCTTTAATTTGGTATCCCACATGTGTATGTACGTTGTATGGTTTGGGTGTAATTTATACTTTTCCAAGCGCGGCCGCGGCGTTTTTGATGACGTCATTACAGGGGAATTCGACTCCTTAGACATTGTCTCCCGGCAGTTTTGGAATCCATGGAACATGCCTAACAATATAATAAAATATTGCGCCGGTATCCGAAAGTGAAGTATTTTCCCCTAACAACATGCACTAATTCTTTCTTGAATAAAACATTGCACTCACTTCCCACGAGACTTCGTTTTCATGCTTTGTAAGAAATAACTTAATAAGAGGGCGTTCATGTGCACACTAGCGCCAATGGTAAATAATTGTGATTATTTAAAATTAACGATAGATATTTAAAAAAGTGGGCCGCTAACGCTATACAATATTTCGTATGGACCTTGTGAATACACCAAACCTTTTCTATCTTATTCTATCTATAGTAAAATTTAAATAATCACAATGGGCTTGTGACCTTAAATTTGTTTACAAGGCATTCGAACCAGTTTTTGTAGATGAACAAATGTTTGTATGAAATCAACTACATTTAAAGGACATTAATACCCAAAAAATCGAGTTAAAGACGGACCTCGCTGACAGCAGCCGAAACGCTTCATACTGATTGGCTTTAAAGTATGACGTCACACCGTGCAATTTGTACTAACCGTTGCATGGAAAATTAAGTAAATTGCTGTTTCGGTCGCGAAATACTGCGTTTAGGTCCATAGTTGTCATACAAATTTGTTTCTATAAAAGCGTAAGGATTCTATTGGTGCCTTTAAATTTACTCTTGGACAATAAATAAAAAAACTTTTTTTTTCCAAACTGTCAAGGTTCATATCTTTTTATGATTTGAATTATATTTTGTAATTTATACTTTATTACAATCATTTGATGGTTTACTATCCATTTAGCGACACGACGTTATCAATTTTAACACCACGCAACAAGCCTATTATTCACTGGTGAGCACATTAACGTCCTCTTAATGGTATTTGAAAAAGAGTCAATAATAATATTACGAAAACTAGGCACTCTCGCCGAGACTTCGATTTCATGCTTTGTATGAATGAACGTAATTGCAATAGAATTAATAATGAAAATGACAGATAAGTGACTTAGAAGTAGAGATGAGGCTACCCTTTACCAGCCACCCAACAAGCGCTTCGAAGTTTTATTTTACGCTTTTAATAAAAACACATTTTTACCTACTATACCTCGAGGTATCACTAGTATATAGAACAAGCATCGATAATTGGGTTTATCGATATAGGAACTCCCTACCTGTCATAAAATTTTGCCCTCGGATTCCTGTCTGATTATCAGTTTTGAGAGTTATAGAGAGAAAGCCTATGAGTTATAACATGATATATATGCCCGATTAGGTGGCATTGGGCAACGTGGCAGCGGGAAGGGGCGCGGTAGTGTGGCAACCCTGCCGTACGTGATGCCGTGCACCAGCGCCGCCGACGCAGGACAGACTTCGGACAGCTCCGACGGCACCGACGACAAGCGGCCGGGAGAAGGGGGCAAGGTACACTTAAGGCTAAAGCCACACTGACGCGGCGCCTCTGCGTCTGCGATTAGCACGAAATACGAGGCAGGCGACCACACATCACCCCCGCCGTTCAACTTCTACGCAGGACGCGTCGCGTAAGTGTGGCGTTCGTCTTAAAAACATTGTTTTCACGTAGGCTATTCCTCAAAACCAAGTAAGTCGTCTTTGTTCAGTCTAAAGTTAAAAAAAAATACGGAGTCGACCGTAAGCCAAAGAAGAAACATTTGTCAAGTAATGAGCTGCTAGCGAATCCAGTTTACCTTTAAAAGTTTACTCAAAAAGTATTTTTCCTCCCAAGGCTGGGCAAAGAGTCCTCCGTTCGCACAGGACGAACGATGGAGAGAAAGAGAAGGACAAGGAGAGGACTTCCCCTCAGACAGGGAGCGAGAGTCGCCCCGGGACGGGTTCCACTCAACCGTCATTGAGTTCCAACAAGAGCCCCCCGCCCTCGGGCTCTGTAAGTTCTCTGTATCATGTATTATGATTAGATAGAACATTACTCTAGGGTAGTGCGTCCTCGGGCATAGCATGTCACTGTGTCGTATGCAAAGCTAGCAGATGAAAATTTAACATTAAGTATTTAACTGAACATATTATTTTATATAGCATGAATGTGTATCTTATTTCCATACTATTTTAGAAATGTAGTTGTTTCCATTCCAGGAGATTTTTATTGTTCCGTGATACTGAGCATGCGTCTCATTGATCCTACCTCTGTCATTATTACTACCTGTGTAAAATTAATGTATGGTTTATTTTGTTTTGTTAGTTGTATAACTAAGTATCCACCTATTTGTCCACTATGATGCATGTGAAATATCTTCGTTATACGTTTCATCTATTGCTTGTTATAGAGCCAGGACAATGAGCCGTCCTCTTCAACGGGCGGGGTCAGTGGACGCTCCGAAACAGGTATAACTTCCCCTATTTTTGTTTCTATTTCTTACATGGTTTTACTTTAGTTACGGAAACGTTTTATATTTCTGAATAATTTAAATGTACAATTTTTTTAAACCTTCCTAGTAAAGCTCGACACTTCTGAAAATCTCATATATATAAAAACGCGAAGTTTACTTTGACAGCGTACGCTATGACAACTACTCGTTGCTTATTCGTGGCGTCACTTCAGGCGTCAAACGCGTTTAATAGTATTCGTTGATAAAATGAATTAAAATGTTGATGAAAGAGAAATTATTTTTAGCTAACAATCCGGGTCCATCGGTAGAGCTGCACCCTCGGAAGCGCAAGATCAAGGCGTCAAAGGACGGCCACACGCGGGAGCCGGTCAAGACGGAGCCGACGCCGGACAGCACTCTGGCGCATGTCACCCACTCCAACCCCTACCAGATGTTCATTCACATCCGCAAGCAGGTCTACTTTCTGCTCTTTTCATACAAGTTTATAAAATACTGTCAGTTTCTAAAGTTTTGCAAGATTTGTTTTATAGTGCACAAAATACAGTAAATTATGTATACAAAGTGCACTAAGTTGTTTGTCTGTCAAGTGGCACTTATTTGTACAAGCTTTTATTTAGCTCACCCCATTTCTTTCTTCTCATCTGTTACTAAAATTTGACCCACTTCCCGTTTTCCGATTGAGCTGAAATTTTGCAAGCAAATCGCATGACAATGCAATATTATGATGATATGGATCTGATGCTGGAGCTGGAAGGTGGCCATAGGAACTCCGCAATAAAACGACACAACCCCATCGAGTTTGGGCTCTTTAGAACTGTCTCAATGAGTAGTTGATGATGGTATGCAGATAAGTACAGTCGGCAATAAAAGCTTGTACCAAAAATAATTTTTTTGTCTGTAACATGTTCTTAAGAGAGGACCTTCTGTAAAATATTGATTTTTCCTCACAGATTGAGAACCGTCAGAAGAGCCTGTTTCCTGTGAAGCCCAAACCGCCCAAAGACTTCAACAAGTACTTGATGAACCGGTGTACTTACACTCTGCAAAGCACAGTGAACCCCGATCCTCAAGTGGAGATACCGCACAACATGCCACCGCAGATGGTCAGCGAATTCACCGATCAGGAGAAAGAAAGGTTACTATTACATTTTTGATCTACTACGAATACGGTGAGTCATTTGTCACTTGACGTCAAACTGGCGTGCCGTCCGTAAACATATATTACCACTGGCTTGCCTAACTACTGACTTGATTCGTAACAAAAATAACACTTGTTTATTATATCTATACTTTGTAACCACAGGACCCGCATGAGAATCCAACATCTTGTCGAGAAAGAAAAGCTTGTACTAGCGGTGGAACAAGAAATTCTGCGTGTACACGGACGCGCCGAACGCGCAGTGATCAATCAGGTACATACTGTACTTAAAATTCTAAATATATCAGTGGTGCTAAATAAGTATACCACTCGCAAGAAGAAACGAACGAATCCTGAATATGACAAAAATATATATATTGCTTAGTTCTACCAGAAACCATTTCAATTGTTGCGTATACATGTCCATAATGTACTGATGTATTGTTTCCAGTCTCTTCCTTATTCTGTATGCACAATGTTGCGCGACAAAGAAGTGTACAACGTGTTGGCTCCAGATCAAGAGGAGAAACGCAACGCACAGCGTTCGCGGTGCAACAGCCGACAGATCAACTCTTGGCTGCAGGAAGTCGACGATAAGTGGGAGAAAATTAAGGTACTTTGACTAGATATGGAAAATATGGTACCCCATTTAATGTATTAGTAGTTACAACCACATGGCTAATTTAGGCATTGGTATCTAGTTATTTAGAAATGTGTCTAATTTTGTGGATTTCAGTTGAATTAATGATTTCAGGAGGGCATGCTTCGGCGCCAGAACACGGAAGCTGAGACATTACATGCGGTGCAAAAGATGGGATGGGAGTGGAAACTGAAGGAGCTCGGCATCGTCGACCACAAGACCACCCCTAAAATCGACCCTGCACATGTACCCCAAATATTTGTTTCTAATTTTGACTTGCGTGCTTAAAATTACATCTATTTGTTTTAGTTCATATAATATCAGCCTGGTATCCAGACTGTCTTTATATTGCTATTATTTTTCAAATATTACGGAGAGAATTACGTTTCTTTAACTTGCTACATGTATATTTAAGGCCAAATAAGCAAATTATCATAAAGTAATTGCTCTCCATTAGTGTAAAAGCTAACAAAGGGCTCTCGATACAGTATAAAAGCTACACTGAAACCGCAACGCACGGTATCGAAGACAAAAGCCAAGGCGTCCCCAATCGCGACCATAAAAAAGACCATGGCTACCAAGAAACTTGTGTATGCCATAGAGTGCCCATGCCATATACCAGTACAGCTTCGAGCACTCAGACGTTTATCTTTCAATCATTGCTACCAACAGTGAGCTTATTAATTTTTCAACACATTTGCTCGTAACGTGCCTCTTATTGTGCCGCTTTTGGGCTCATAATCCTGGATATTAAACACGCGTGTTTAATAACATTACGACACTCGTGTAGTTATGTTTATATCCCGATTAAGACACGTTGGCACCTTGCAGTAAGGTAGGTATATGGACTCGGCGCATTCTTAAATTGACCGGGTTATACAGGTTTGTTTTTAATTCTCAGCTAATGGATTCTTACTCGACTAAACAAATTAAATCCTTCTTGTGGATTAATTGATTATTTCTTGTTGGATATGATATAGAGACGTTTCATTTCGTAAAACTATTTACATTTGATAACATTTTACATGAATTTATATTGAATAAGAAAATATTTATTTTATTTTGTATTGGCTGTTTAGAGATTTCATCTAAGCCTTGCTGCGGGCGCACTGCGCGAACTTCACGAAACAAAATAGTTGCGCGCCATTATAGGTATTTTCACAAATATTTGTAAACATTGATGATGCGTGTTTGGTTATTGTTAAAAATGTTGACTCGTAGTGAATAGAAAAGTGATAAATAGAATTGACGCCACTGTACATTCTTGGAGATGTACAAATATGTGAGTAAAAACCTGTTGTCATCAATAACTAAAGGAAACAACTTAAGAGCCTGTAACATGTTCATTTTATGAAAAGAATTTTTTCCTCTCAAATGTGTTGAAAAACGTCGTATGACACGCGTGAGCTTTGATAATTACATCCTCGGCTCTATTATCACGCTCACCTGCGGTTCGCGTGACAATTCCGCCTCTGATGTAATGATCAACATACCTCACTTGTATCATAATGTACTATTACCTACAGGTATAAGTACAAGCTAGTGTGTAGTAATCTAGTAATGTATAGATAAATTAACGAGAGCATGGAATTGCATTTGTATGTTTACAGGCATTCTATATTTGAATTTTCTATTTTCTCATACTACCACTACAAATGCAATGGGGAAGGCAACTGTCAAAGAAGGCAAATGCTAAATTTGTATGGCGGGAAGTACTTTTTATTTATTTTTGCGAGAATGGCTTTATTTTTCGTCCCGAATTGCTCCGTAGTGGGAATCTACCAGTATCCGAAAAAGGCTAAAAATAAAAGTATGTGGATTAAAGCTATGGGGAAGATTTTTGCCCAAGAAGTGTATATTGTTTCCGTACATAGTAGGTACAACCGATCTTCCGTCTCTCTCTCTCTCATCGTATGGAATCTAGAAGAGCGCCATCTACAATTGGCTTTCACCGGCCAACCCCATTCCATGTTCTCGATAATACATCTATACATCTTCGATGGGATACTCTGTATGAAACAATATTAAAATTGTAAAATTGCCCATCATGAATCTCTGATTGCAAACTTACAAAATCTTATGTTCATAAAATTTCTTGTCACTCTTGCAGCAATTGTATGAACTGGCGCTGATTGCAGTGATCGATAATCAAGACATAAGTGGGCCGAAAAATACAGATGGGTCACAAGATCTTCGAAATTATTATACATATAAAATTAATATTATATTTTCACAAATATTATAATCTGTGAAATGTACTTGTACGCTTGTTGTTCAATCTACTATTTCTTTCGTTCCAGAAAGTGCATCCCCTGTAACGCCCTCGCTAGCGCTTGTTGTTTCATCAGCATCCGGAGTGAGCAGCCTTTGGTGTCCAGAATTTTTTGCACTTTTGGAAGCACTGCCCGGTTCTGCAGCTGGTTTCGTTTCTTTAGGCTTGGGCGTGCAAGGCGGCGGCATACTCGCACGGGTCCTCACTGTTGAATTGTTCACTTTCAATTGAGTTGTATACACAAGTTTCTTGGTAGCCATGGTCTTTTTTATGGACGCGATTGGGGACGCCTTGGCTTTTGTCTTCGATACCGTGCGTTGCGGTTTCAGTGTAGCTTTTATACTGTCTCGAGAGCCCTTGTTAGCTTTTACACTAATGGAAAGCAATTACTTAATGATAATCTACTATTTCTTTCGTTCCAGAAAGTGCATCCCCTGTAACGCCCTCGCTAGCGCTTGTTGTTTCATCAGCATCCGGAGTGAGCAGCCTTTGGTGTCCAGAATTTTTTGCACTTTTGGTAGCACTGCCCGGTTCTGCAGCTGGTTTCGTTTCTTTAGGCTTGGGCGTGCAAGGCGGCGGCATACTCGCACGGGTCCTCACTGTTGAATTGTTCACTTTCAATTGAGTTGTATACACAAGTTTCTTGGTAGCCATGGTCTTTTTTATGGACGCGATTGGGGACGCCTTGGCTTTTGTCTTCGATACCGTGCGTTGCGGTTTCAGTGTAGTTTTTATACTGTCTCAAGAGCCCTTGTTAGCTTTTACACTAATGGAGAGCAATTACTTAATGATAATCTACTATTTCTTTCGTTCCAGAAAGTGCATCCCTTGTAACGCCCTCGCTAGCGCTTGTTGTTTCATCAGCATCCGGAGTGAGCAGCCTTTGGTGTCCAGAATTTTTTGCACTTTTGGTAGCACTGCCCGGTTCTGCAGCTGGTTTCGTTTCTTTAGGCTTGGGCGTGCAAGGCGGCGGCATTCGCACGGGTCCTCACTGTTGAATTGTTCACTTTCAATTGAGTTGTATACACCAGTTTCTTGGTAGCCATGGTCTTTTTTATGGACGCGATTGGGGACGCCTTGGCTTTTGTCTTCGATACCGTGCGTTGCGGTTTCAGTGTAGCTTTTATACTGTCTCGAGAGCCCTTGGTAGCTTTTACACTAATGGAGAGCAATTACTTAATGATAATCTACTATTTCTTTCGTTCCAGAAAGTGCATCCCCTGTAACGCCCTCGCTAGCGCTTGTTGTTTCATCAGCATCCGGAGTGAGCAGCCTTTGGTGTCCAGAATTTTTTGCACTTTTGGTAGCACTGCCCGGTTCTGCAGCTGGTTTCGTTTCTTTAGGCTTGGGCGTGCAAGGCGGCGGCATACTCGCACGGGTCCTCACTGTTGAATTGTTCACTTTCAATTGAGTTGTATACACCAGTTTCTTGGTAGCCATGGTCTTTTTTATGGACGCGATTGGGGACGCCTTGGCTTTTGTCTTCGATACCGTGCGTTGCGGTTTCAGTGTAGCTTTTATACTGTCTCGAGAGCCCTTTGTTAGCTTTTACACTAATGGAGAGCAATTTGGATACCAGGCTGATATTATATGAACTAAAACAAATAGATGTAATTTTGACTTGCGTGCTTAAAATTACATCTATTTGTTTTAGTTCATATAATATCAGCCTGGTATCCAGACTGTCTTTATATTGCTATTATTTTTCAAATATTACGACGAGAATTACGTTTCTTTAACTTGCTACATGTATATTTAAGGCCAAATAAGCAAATTATCATTAAGTAATAGACTACATTACGCAAAACTCTTCGTAGGTGGCGACACTAGCAGCGTTGACATTGTATCTCGTTCCCACTTGCGGTATTGTCTATGCAAGCATCCTTGTCACTAATTTGACAATCAGTTGTGCATGTGTGTGTGAATCCCTATATTTCTATACTGATTTACTATTAGTGGTAGTGCTACCTCTGGCGGCAGAACGTGGCAGTTATGTTCCCTATTGCTCTCCATTAGTGTAAAAGCTAACAAAGGGCTCTCGAGACAGTATAAAAGCTACACTGAAACCGCAACGCACGGTATCGAAGACAAAAGCCAAGGCGTCCCCAATCGCGACCATAAAAAAGACCATGGCTACCAAGAAACTGGTATATACAACTCAATTGAAAGTGAACAATTCAACAGTGAGGACCCGTGCCGATGCCGCCGCCTTGCACGCCCAAGCCTAAGGAAACGAAACCGGCTGCAGCACCGGGCAGTGCTACCAAAAGTGCAAAAAGTTCTGGACACCAAAGGCTGCTCACTCTGGATGCTAATGAAACAACAAGCGCTAGCCAGGGCGTTACAAGGGATGCACTTTCTGGAACGAAAGAAATAGTAGATTATCATTAAGTAATTGCTCTCCATTAGTGTAAAAGCTAACAAGGGCTCTCGAGACAGTATAAAAGCTACACTGAAACCGCAACGCACGGTATCGAAGACAAAAGCCAAGGCGTCCCCAATCGCGACCATAAAAAAGACCATGGCTACCAAGAAACTTGTGTATACAACTCAATTGAAAGTGAACAATTCAACAGTGAGGACCCGTGCGAGTATGCCGCCGCCTTGCACGCCCAAGCCTAAGGAAACGAAACCGGCTGCAGCACCGGGCAGTGCTACCAAAAGTGCAAAAAGTTCTGGACACCAAAGGCTGCTCACTCTGGATGCTAATGAAACAACAAGCGCTAGCGAGGGCGTTACAAGGGATGCACTTTCTGGAACGAAAGAAATAGTAGATTATCATTAAGTAATTGCTCTCCATTAGTGTAAAAGCTAACAAGGGCTCTCGAGACAGTATAAAAGCTACACTGAAACCGCAACGCACGGTATCGAAGACAAAAGCCAAGGCGTCCCCAATCGCGACCATAAAAAAGACCATGGCTACCAAGAAACTGGTATATACAACTCAATTGAAAGTGAACAATTCAACAGTGAGGACCCGTGCGAGTATGCCGCCGCCTTGCACGCCCAAGCCTAAGGAAACGAAACCGGCTGCAGCACCGGGCAGTGCTACCAAAAGTGCAAAAAGTTCTGGACACCAAAGGCTGCTCACTCTGGATGCTAATGAAACAACAAGCGCTAGCGAGGGCGTTACAAGGGATGCACTTTCTGGAACGAAAGAAATAGTAGATTATCATTAAGTAATTGCTCTCCATTAGTGTAAAAGCTAACAAAGGGCTCTCGAGACAGTATAAAAGCTACACTGAAACCGCAACGCACGGTATCGAAGACAAAAGCCAAGGCGTCCCCAATCGCGACCATAAAAAAGACCATGGTTACCAAGAAACTGGTGTATACAACTCAATTGAAAGTGAACAATTCAACAGTGAGGACCCGTGCGAGTATGCCGCCGCCTTGCACGCCCAAGCCTAAGGAAACGAAACCGGCTGCAGCACCGGGCAGTGCTACCAAAAGTGCAAAAAGTTCTGGACATCAAAGGCTGCTCAATCCGGATGCTAATGAAACAACAAGCGCTAGCGAGGGCGTTACAAGGGATGCAATTTCTGGAACGAAAGAAATAGTAGATTATCATTAAGTAATGGCTCTCCATTAGTGTAAAAGCTAACAAGGGCTGTCGAGACAGTATAAAAGCTACACTGAAACCGCAACGCACGGTATCGAAGACAAAAGCCAAGGCGTCCCCAATCGCGACCATAAAAAAGACCATGGCTACCAAGAAACTGGTGTATACAACTCAATTGAAAGTGAACAATTCAACAGTGAGGACCCGTGCGAGTATGCCGCCGCCTTGCACGCCCAAGCCTAAGGAAACGAAACCGGCTGCAGCACCGGGCAGTGCTACCAAAAGTGCAAAAAGTTCTGGACATCAAAGGCTGCTCAATCCGGATGCTAATGAAACAACAAGCGCTAGCGAGGGCGTTACAAGGGATGCAATTTCTGGAACGAAAGAAATAGTAGATTATCATTAAGTAATTGCTCTCCATTAGTGTAAAAGCTAACAAGGGCTGTCGAGACAGTATAAAAGCTACACTGAAACCGCAACGCACGGTATCGAAGACAAAAGCCAAGGCGTCCCCAATCGCGACCATAAAAAAGACCATGGCTACCAAGAAACTGGTGTATACAACTCAATTGAAAGTGAACAATTCAACAGTGAGGACCCGTGCGAGTATGCCGCCGCCTTGCACGCCCAAGCCTAAGGAAACGAAACCGGCTGCAGCACCGGGCAGTGCTACCAAAAGTGCAAAAAGTTCTGGACACCAAAGGCTGCTCACTCTGGATGCTAATGAAACAACAAGCGCTAGCGAGGGCGTTACAAGGGATGCACTTTTTGGAACGAAAGAAATAGTAGATTATCATTAAGTAATTGCTCTCCATAAGTGTAAAAGCTAACAAGGGCTCTCGAGACAGTATAAAAGCTACACTGAAACCGCAACGCACGGTATCGAAGACAAAAGCCAAGGCGTCCCCAATCGCGACCATAAAAAAGACCATGGCTACCAAGAAACTGGTGTATACAACTCAATTGAAAGTGAACAATTCAACAGTGAGGACCCGTGCGAGTATGCCGCCGCCTTGCACGCCCAAGCCTAAGGAAACGAAACCGGCTGCAGCACCGGGCAGTGCTACCAAAAGTGCAAAAAGTTCTGGACACCAAAGGCTGCTCACTCTGGATGCTAATGAAACAACAAGCGCTAGCGAGGGCGTTACAAGGGATGCACTTTCTGGAACGAAAGAAATAGTAGATTATCATTAATTAATTGCTCTCCATTAGTGTAAAAGCTAACAAGGGCTCTCGAGACAGTATAAAAGCTACACTGAAACCGCAACGCACGGTATCGAAGACAAAAGCCAAGGCGTCCCCAATCGCGACCATAAAAAAGACCATGGCTACCAAGAAACTGGTGTATACAACTCAATTGAAAGTGAACAATTCAACAGTGAGGACCCGTGCGAGTATGCCGCCGCCTTGCACGCCCAAGCCTAAGGAAACGAAACCGGCTGCAGCACCGGGCAGTGCTACCAAAAGTGCAAAAAGTTCTGGACATCAAAGGCTGCTCAATCCGGATGCTAATGAAACAACAAGCGCTAGCGAGGGCGTTACAAGGGATGCAATTTCTGGAACGAAAGAAATAGTAGATTATCATTAAGTAATTGCTCTCCATTAGTGTAAAAGCTAACAAGGGCTGTCGAGACAGTATAAAAGCTACACTGAAACCGCAACGCACGGTATCGAAGACAAAAGCCAAGGCGTCCCCAATCGCGACCATAAAAAAGACCATGGCTACCAAGAAACTTGTGTATACAACTCAATTGAAAGTGAACAATTCAACAGTGAGGACCCGTGCGAGTATGCCGCCGCCTTGCACGCCCAAGCCTAAGGAAACGAAACCGGCTGCAGCACCGGGCAGTGCTACCAAAAGTGCAAAAAGTTCTGGACACCAAAGGCTGCTCACTCTGGATGCTAATGAAACAACAAGCGCTAGCGAGGGCATTACAAGGGATGCACTTTCTGGAACGAAAGAAATAGTAGATTATCATTAAGTAATTGCTCTCCATTAGTGTAAAAGCTAACAAGGGCTCTCGAGACAGTATAAAAGCTACACTGAAACCGCAACGCACGGTATCGAAGACAAAAGCCAAGGCGTCCCCAATCGCGACCATAAAAAAGACCATGGCTACCAAGAAACTGGTATATACAACTCAATTGAAAGTGAACAATTCAACAGTGAGGACCCGTGCGAGTATGCCGCCGCCTTGCACGCCCAAGCCTAAGGAAACGAAACCGGCTGCAGCACCGGGCAGTGCTACCAAAAGTGCAAAAAGTTCTGGACACCAAAGGCTGCTCACTCTGGATGCTAATGAAACAACAAGCGCTAGCGAGGGCGTTACAAGGGAATCACTTTCTGGAACGAAAGAAATAGTAGATTATCATTAAGTAATTGCTCTCCATTAGTGTAAAAGCTAACAAAGGGCTCTCGAGACAGTATAAAAGCTACACTGAAACCGCAACGCACGGTATCGAAGACAAAAGCCAAGGCGTCCCCAATCGCGACCATAAAAAAGACCATGGCTACCAAGAAACTGGTGTATACAACTCAATTGAAAGTGAACAATTCAACAGTGAGGACCCGTGCGAGTATGCCGCCGCCTTGCACGCCCAAGCCTAAGGAAACGAAACCGGCTGCAGCACCGGGCAGTGCTACCAAAAGTGCAAAAAGTTCTGGACATCAAAGGCTGCTCAATCCGGATGCTAATGAAACAACAAGCGCTAGCGAGGGCGTTACAAGGGATGCAATTTCTGGAACGAAAGAAATAGTAGATTATCATTAAGTAATTGCTCTCCATTAGTGTAAAAGCTAACAAGAGCTGTCGAGACAGTATAAAAGCTACACTGAAACCGCAACGCACGGTATCGAAGACAAAAGCCAAGGCGTCCCCAATCGCGACCATAAAAAAGACCATGGCTACCAAGAAACTGGTGTATACAACTCAATTGAAAGTGAACAATTCAACAGTGAGGACCCGTGCGAGTATGCCGCCGCCTTGCACGCCCAAGCCTAAGGAAACGAAACCGGCTGCAGCACCGGGCAGTGCTACCAAAAGTGCAAAAAGTTCTGGACACCAAAGGCTGCTCACTCTGGATGCTAATGAAACAACAAGCGCTAGCGAGGGCGTTACAAGGGATGCACTTTCTGGAACGAAAGAAATAGTAGATTATCATTAAGTAATTGCTCTCCATAAGTGTAAAAGCTAACAAGGGCTCTCGAGACAGTATAAAAGCTACACTGAAACCGCAACGCACGGTATCGAAGACAAAAGCCAAGGCGTCCCCAATCGCGACCATAAAAAAGACCATGGCTACCAAGAAACTGGTATATACAACTCAATTGAAAGTGAACAATTCAACAGTGAGGACCCGTGCGAGTATGCCGCCGCCTTGCACGCCCAAGCCTAAGGAAACGAAACCGGCTGCAGCACCGGGCAGTGCTACCAAAAGTGCAAAAAGTTCTGGACACCAAAGGCTGCTCACTCTGGATGCAAATGAAACAACAAGCGCTAGCGAGGGCGTTACAAGGGATGCACTTTCTGGAACGAAAGAAATAGTAGATTATCATTAAGTAATTGCTCTCCATTAGTGTAAAAGCTAACAAGGGCTCTCGAGACAGTATAAAAGCTACACTGAAACCGCAACGCACGGTATCGAAGACAAAAGCCAAGGCGTCCCCAATCGCGACCATAAAAAAGACCATGGCTACCAAGAAACTTGTGTATACAACTCAATTGAAAGTGAACAATTCAACAGTGAGGACCCGTGCGAGTATGCCGCCGCCTTGCACGCCCAAGCCTAAGGAAACGAAACCGGCTGCAGCACCGGGCAGTGCTACCAAAAGTGCAAAAAGTTCTGGACACCAAAGGCTGCTCACTCTGGATGCTAATGAAACAACAAGCGCTAGCGAGGGCGTTACAAGGGATGCACTTTCTGGAACGAAAGAAATAGTAGATTATCATTAAGTAATTGCTCTCCATTAGTGTAAAAGCTAACAAGGGCTCTCGAGACAGTATAAAAGCTACACTGAAACCGCAACGCACGGTATCGAAGACAAAAGCCAAGGCGTCCCCAATCGCGACCATAAAAAAGACCATGGCTACCAAGAAACTGGTATATACAACTCAATTGAAAGTGAACAATTCAACAGTGAGGACCCGTGCGAGTATGCCGCCGCCTTGCACGCCCAAGCCTAAGGAAACGAAACCGGCTGCAGCACCGGGCAGTGCTACCAAAAGTGCAAAAAGTTCTGGACATCAAAGGCTGCTCAATCCGGATGCTAATGAAACAACAAGCGCTAGCGAGGGCGTTACAAGGGATGCAATTTCTGGAACGAAAGAAATAGTAGATTATCATTAAGTAATTGCTCTCCATTAGTGTAAAAGCTAACAAGGGCTGTCGAGACAGTATAAAAGCTACACTGAAACCGCAACGCACGGTATCGAAGACAAAAGCCAAGGCGTCCCCAATCGCGACCATAAAAATGACCATGGCTACCAAGAAACTGGTGTATACAACTCAATTGAAAGTGAACAATTCAACAGTGAGGACCCGTGCGAGTATGCCGCCGCCTTGCACGCCCAAGCCTAAGGAAACGAAACCGGCTGCAGCACCGGGCAGTGCTACCAAAAGTGCAAAAAGTTCTGGACACCAAAGGCTGCTCACTCTGGATGCTAATGAAACAACAAGCGCTAGCGAGGGCGTTACAAGGGATGCACTTTCTGGAACGAAAGAAATAGTAGATTATCATTAAGTAATTGCTCTCCATTAGTGTAAAAGCTAACAAGGGCTCTCGAGACAGTATAAAAGCTACACTGAAACCGCAACGCACGGTATCGAAGACAAAAGCCAAGGCGTCCCCAATCGCGACCATAAAAAAGACCATGGCTACCAAGAAACTGGTGTATACAACTCAATTGAAAGTGAACAATTCAACAGTGAGGACCCGTGCGAGTATGCCGCCGCCTTGCACGCCCAAGCCTAAGGAAACGAAACCGGCTGCAGCACCGGGCAGTGCTACCAAAAGTGCAAAAAGTTCTGGACATCAAAGGCTGCTCAATCCGGATGCTAATGAAACAACAAGCGCTAGCGAGGGCGTTACAAGGGATGCAATTTCTGGAACGAAAGAAATAGTAGATTATCATTAAGTAATTGCTCTCCATTAGTGTAAAAGCTAACAAGGGCTGTCGAGACAGTATAAAAGCTACACTGAAACCGCAACGCACGGTATCGAAGACAAAAGCCAAGGCGTCCCCAATCGCGACCATAAAAAAGACCATGGCTACCAAGAAACTTGTGTATACAACTCAATTGAAAGTGAACAATTCAACAGTGAGGACCCGTGCGAGTATGCCGCCGCCTTGCACGCCCAAGCCTAAGGAAACGAAACCAGCTGCAGCACCGGGCAGTGCTACCAAAAGTGTAAAAAGTTCTGGACACCAAAGTCTGCTCACTCCGGATGCTGATGAAACAACAAGCGCTAGCGAGGGCGTTACAGGGGATGCGCTTTCTGGAACGAAAGAAATAGTAGATTGAACAACAAGCGTACAAGTACATTTCACAGATTATAATATTTGTGAACATATAATATTAATTTTATATGTATAATAATTTCGAAGATCTTGTGACCCATCTGTATCTTTCGGCCCACTTATGTCTTGATTATCGATCACTGCAATCAGCGCCAGTTCATACATTTGCTGCAAGAGTGACAAGAAATTTTATGAACATAAGATTTTGTCAGTTTGCAATCAGAGATTCATGATGGGCAATTTTACAATTTTAATATTGTTTCATACAGAGTATCCCATCGAAGATGTATAGATGTATTATCGAGAACATGGAATGGGGTTGGCCGGTGAAAGCCAATTGTAGATGGCGCTCTTCTAGATTCCATACGATGAGAGAGAGAGAGACGGAAGATCGGTTGTAACTATGTACGGAAACAATATACAGTTCTTGGGCAAAAATCTTCCCCATAGCTTTAATCCACATACTTTTATTGTTAGCCTTTTTCGGATAATGGTAGATTCCCACTACGGAGCAATTCGGGACGAAAAATAAAGCCATTCTCGCAAAAATAAATAAAAAGTACTTCCCGCCATACAAATTTAGCATTTGCCTTCTTTGACAGTTGCCTTCCCCATTGCATTTGTAGTGGTAGTATGAGAAAATAGAAAATTCAAATATAGAATGCCTGTAAACATACAATACTACTAAAGTGGATAATGAAATTAAAGATAAAAAATGTAAACAAAGAACTGTCAACGTCAAAGTGACGTCTCAAGGGCAATCAACCAGGTTTTGGTTTTAACTAATGAATATATCGTCACTACTTTTAAAACATTCTTATATTTTACTTTGATCACTTTAATGTCGTAGGTTGGTATGAATAGGTACTTAGTAGGTGACGATAGTCCGGGTACGATATACAGCAAAAGCCTATTGCCTGCAGCCACTAAAACCACACCAAGCGATCGAAGCAAGACGTGCCATTATTATATGTCTTATTAGGAAGCGGAAAGGAAAACATTCGATCACGACAAACGTCAGAAAACGAATGCGATTCAGATTTCAGAAAATGGCCGCCTCAGCTCGGGGCAAAGATATTAAAGCGGTCTACGCACGATCAGACAAGTCGATTCAGTATAAATGGAATTAATTAATTTTTCGGTTTTACTAAAAAATTAAGAATAAGGAATAGGAATATCCAGGTACATTCATTAAATTACGAACCAAAGGTTTACAATTCCTAACCATTGCCAGTGGCGTAAATGTAAACTGCTCATATTTATGAATATAAAATAATTACGTTTTCATTTCGCTTATTTAAATATTTACGAATATTTTCCAGGCATTGTTTTACGTATAAATTAGTCGCATTATTTTGTATCTCGCGCATTCAACGAATTTTTAGTTTCCACTTCTTGGGATTGATTTTATTGCAGTGGCAACACATTTGTTTACATTTTTTATCTTTAATTTCATTATCCACTTTACATATGCAATTCCATGCTCTCGTTAATTTATCTATACATTACTAGATTACTACACACTAGCTTGTACTTATACCTGTAGGTAATAGTACATTATGATACAAGTGAGGTACGTTGATCATTACATCAAGAGGCGCAGTTGTCACGCGAACCGCAGGTGAGCGTGATAATAGAGCCGAGGATGTAATTATCAAAGCTCACGCGTGTCATACGACGTTTTTCAACACATTTGCGAGGAAAAAATCCTTTTCATAAAATGAACATGTTACAGGCTCTTACGTTGTTTCCTTTAGTTATTGATGACAACAGGTTTTTACTCACATATTTGTACATCTCCAAGAATGTACAGTGGCGTCAAATCTATTTATCACTTTTCTATTCACTACGAGTCAACATTTTTAACAATAACCAAACACGCATCATCAATGTTTACAAATATTTGTGAAATTACCTATAATGGCGCGCAACAATTTTTTTTCGTGAAGTTCGCGCAGTGCGCCCGCAGCGAGGCTTAGATGAAATCTTTAAACAGCCAAAACAAAATAAAATAAATATTTTCTTATTCAATATAAATTCATGTAAAATGTTATCAAAAGTAAATAGTTTTACGTCATACCTGGCCTTAAAGTAGGAATTACCGCACGCTATGCGTGCGGAAAAGCCCACTTCCTGGCCAGATAGAGACGTAAACGTAAAAAGTACATTACTTACCTAGGGCGGTTAAACAAAGAATGTCTCAGATCGCAGGTATTTGATAAATATGCGCTCTGAGGCTTTCTTTATTACCGCCCGTGGTGAGTACAAAATTTTACGTCTCTATCTGGCCAGGAAGTGGGGTTTTCCGCACGCATAGCGTGCGGTAATTCCTACTTTATGGCCAGGTATGACGTAAAATTAATAAGCTCACTGTTGGTAGCAATGATTGAAAGATAAACGTCTGAGTGCTCGACGCTGTACTGGTATATGGCATGGGCACTCTATGGCATGTGTAGTTGGAATTATTATTCAATTGGTGCTAAAAAAAATTGAAATAAATATTTGTAATTTTGGTTTGGCATTATCGCACAGGTTTCCGCGTTCTGGAGTTTTTTTTTTGTAATGTTTGAAGTATGTTTTTTTACGACCGTTCACTCTCCCTGGTTTTTTCCCGCGTCAGGCGATCGATCAGCACACACAATAAAACACGAATAATACACTAGTTCCTTGCACCAATGCTAGTCGCTTAAGTGCGGTTTATTTCTGCATATAAAGTATTCGTGTTGTAAACGTTATCGGTGTTTTGCATCCATCACATTCATAATATATCCAATCCAAAGATAAATGTTAATATTAGGGTGCCAGTAACTTACAGTAAGTTACCACGTAAATTAGGATACGTTCTTGTCGTAACTTCAAGTTGCCTAACTGACCAAACCTTTCGTTAGTACAGCTACAAGGTTATTCAAGGCTATGATGAGTTGTTATATCAAAATCTACATTCTAGTGTCCTCATGTATATGCAAGAACTGTCCTCTCTGATCCCACACCCTCAAGATGTAAACGGGAAGTTGATCCTTACGTGACGCGACGCTAACACGCCGCTGGTCGCGCTGACGGCATCCAGACAAATTAACAAGCTGGCATTAGCATTATAGGGCCCAACTCACCGGTGACGTATAACGTTAGACTGACTCAACCAATAAGTTGTACTACCTATGTTATAGTTACTTGACTATGTTTTACAGTGAACGCAAATAAAACGGAAGCTTTAACTATATTCTATATATTATTATATACAGAATGACTGGTAATGGGGAATGGATGAAAATTTTAGAAATGCCTGATTATTTTTTTGGTGATAGGAATAACCTTCCTTAGCACCAGAAAAAAGTTGCAAACTTGTCAGCTGCGTCAATTATTTTTGAAAAATATAAACAGTTTCCTCACTTACGTTTTGTGGTTAGGACGGCGAATGAGACACTTTCCTTGATCCGTCTCATATTACAAAAAATATTTTAAATATCTGACCCTGGCAATGACCAATATAGCTGCTGCAGCTGTCAATATCATTGCCAGTGTCAGTTTACCACGGATTTTTATGATATTTTTATGTAATATGAGACGGATCAAGGAAATTGTCTCATTCGCCGTCCTAACCACAAAACGTAAGTGAGGAAACTGTTTATATTTTTCAAAAATAATTGACGCATCTGAAAAGTCTGCAACTTTTTTCTGGTGCAAAGGAAGGTTATTCCTATCACCAAAAAAAAATCAGGCGTTTCTAAAATTTTCATCCATTCCCCATTCGACCTATTCCTTGAAAGGGGTTATACTAGAGCTAATTTGCAACAATTTATGTCCAGTCAACCACATATATTGGACATAAATTGTTGCAAATTAGCTCTAGTATAACCCCTTTCAAGGAATAGGTCGAATTACCAGTCACCCTGTATATACAGATTTTTCTAATTTCTACAGTGATCATTGAGTAAAGATGCGCCGGAGGCTCAAATTTTATTTGCGTTCATGGATGTGATGGCAAAATTGCTCGCAATTGAACCACTCATTAAATAACCCATCTTTGTATTTTTTTCCTTTATTTTTAAGAATTTATAAATAATGATCTCATTAAAATGATATTTGATTATTATTAATTGATACTTTTAGATTGTAAGGTAAACATTCGTTAAGATTAATTACAATTATACATTGAAAATATCAATTGAATGGCAGCTTATACCAGCACCACATTTAAGTTTCAGTTGATCAGTTCCCCCCTGTTGTGCCGACGAGTATAGTAATAGACTTCTGGACCCAAAAATTCGTATGCAGAATTTTTCTACTAGGTTTATTACATTTGTCATAACATTTAAGTGTTAATTTATTCAAGTTATGTCAACCCAGTATTCCATACGCGTCGACACATTTGGATGTGAATGTCTAATGATTTGGCATGCCGCAAATTTTCTCATAGTAATTCAGGTTCATGTTTTAGATGTAACTAACCGATAGGATATACCTGTATCAGTGTCTGTAATCAATTATTGTGTACTTTACCACTCACCACGTACAGTCTTCATCAAAAAATAAGTCCGATAGGGTCGTGTTCTGATGTTTGTTAGCTATTTTTTTCGCTCAGATATATCCTATACTATTAAACGAGCAATATTTGTATACAGGATGGAAATTGATTTTGGGTCAGTGAGGGCAGCTACAGATCCCGTGTTGCTAGGCGAAAATGGTCTTAGGAGACCTTCCTTCGATTTCAAATTAATGGAGATTAACGTGTACAGATTTTGGAAAAACATACAGGTTGCGCGAAAATTTTAATTTTTGAGAAACTCTTCTTTTGATGCCAATTGATCCCATGCCTGTCCAGGATTTCTACATAGTAAATGTATGAAAACAGTTTTCCTTAATTTCTGGCTTTTCTAGGCGAAAATTTCTTTTTGGTCCCATACAAGCTTTTGATTCTGGACAGGAATGGGATCGATTGGCATCAAAAAAAAAGTTTGTCAAAAATGATCATTTTCTCGCACCCTGTATGTTTTTTCCAAAATTTGTACACGCCAATCTTCATTAATTTGAAATCGAAGGAAGGTCTCTTAAGACCATTTTCGCCTAGCAACACGGGATCTGGTAGCTGCCCTCACTGACCCAAAATCTATTTCCACCCTGTATATATACATATATATTTGCAATCACGTTCTCGGAAACGGTTCTAACGAGTTCGATAAAATTTGGCTTACGTAATCATAAGATTCTGCTGGCAAAGCTGGAACACTACGGTGTAAGAGGGAGCACATTAAATCTATTCAGGTCATACCTCACAAATAGAAAACAGTTTGTTGAAGTAAAATGGACACAAGACAGCAAAGAAACTGCACATAGATCTAAGATGGTTAACATAGAAAGAGGAGTTCCACAAGGATCCATCTTGGGTCCAATTTTCTTTATAATCTTTATCAATGACCTGGTTTCGTTTATGAGTAATTATGTTGATGACACAAAACTGGTAGTATTCGCTGACGATACTAACGCAGTGGTATCGGCAGAGAATATGACACAGTTAAATGAAAGAGTGAACTTTGCTTTGGATGCTCTAAACACCTGGTTTAGTGCTAACAAACTACTACTTAACTGTACCAAGACTAATGCATTATTATTCAAAACCACCTCGAGAAGCAAAGACAGCCTGGAGATATCATCAAATGGAGTAAGAATTCAGCAAGTAACATCATTGAAATTTCTCGGCGTCTGGATTGATTCGAGTTTAAATTGGAAGGATGAACTGTCTTCACTGGTCAAGTCTATCAGCTCTGCTTGTTACGCGCTTAGAAGTCTAAGAGAGGAGGTAAAGCTGTCCCAACTAAAAATGGTATATTATGCTTTAGTGGAATCGAAATTAAGATACAGCATAAAATTTTGGGGCAACAGTTACCGTTATAATATTCAGTCCGCCTTTGTGGCCCAGAAAAGAGCCATCAGAACCATGGCCAGAATATGTCAGACCACATCTTGTAAAACGTATTTTTCTGAGTTACAAATCCTCACTGTTCCTAGTCTATATATACTTGTACTTCTTAGTGATTTAATCAAGTACCTAAACTGTATTGAAACACTGGAAGACAGACAAAAGCGCCTGGCAACAAGAAGAATGGACTTACCTCGAATTTTTACCACCAAACTCAATGTTGTCAAGCACTCTTCGGGATACCAAGCAATTAACCTCTTTAATAAGCTACCCGTTGAATTAAAATGCATTACAAATTTAAACATATTTAAAAATAATTTAAAGGCTTTTTTGTTGAGGAAGTGTTTTTACTCGATTGAGGAGTTTTTAACAGCATAGGGTCTAAGTGTGACAATTGTTTGACATGGCTATTTACATTATTGGAATTTGACATTGATTTTTATATTATGGACATATTATTTTCTAAATTGTATTTTTAAATGATTTATTATTATCTTATTAGTTTTGTATATTATTGTTATTTTTAATGAAGTTAATTCAAACACAATAGATATTGTTAAATGAATAAATGACTATGACTATGACGGCTTACTCATGTATTACTCATATGGGAAAATTAATTTTATCCGTATTTTCTTCATTTTTACCCGAGCAGAGCTCGGTCGTCCAGGGACCAGAGATGGGCATTAATCGATTATTTTTTTAGTCAACTAATCAATCGATTAAAAATATCAATCGTCATTTTTTTTATCGCGATTAAATTAGTTGTGAGAATGTTCGACTAATAACTAAATTAGTATTAGTTTCAATCGACAAAATTTCACGATTAAATCTATATTAAAATTACGTAGTTGCCCGTTTTTGATTTTTTTATCTTGCAATATGTAAGTACAAGTAGGCATGTATGTAACACTGGAGGTACTCGTATGTTGTAATGTAACACTTGTAAGTCCAGGGACTATATTTGATGGAGACTACAGTGATGTTTTACTACTGTAAATCCATGTTGTGCGAATGTGCGATACGGATGTTTCACGGGACGTTTGAATTGTGTTAAATGATTGTCTAATTGGCATGCCCGTTTCTAAGTAACGTTTTCTGATCAATGTTATCACTGGAACAATTTAATGTTTTATCTTTGATTGAGTATGTAACAGGACTAGCCTATTACGGTCGCTGTGTAATAGGACGAGACACTAATAAAGAATGATATGAATAAAATATAACCTAATTTTATTTCACGATGATGGCACACAACTACTGTGCTAGAAGTAATTAAATGTCTAGATTCAAGAATGAACTCCTGCCAGGTGTCGAAAGCAAACTTTGGCAGCGCCGCTAAACCTGGTCAATCAACAAAGTCTTCCCACAACCCGCCGTTAAGTGCTGGTGACGCGAATCGACAGCAGAGGCCCTAGCACACTACGTTTTATGTCGCGTTTTACGTGACGTTTCAGTACATTTTCGCCGACATAAAACCTAGTGTGCTAGGGCCTCTGAGGCCCTAGCACACTAGGTTTTATCGCCTCGTTTTACGGCGAAAATGTACTGAAACGTCACGTAAAACGTGACAACCTATCGTGCTAGGGCCTCAGTTCTCTGTCCGGATGCTAATCCGAACTGTTAGGGCACAGACCGAAATGGCAGCGGCGCGGCGAGCACTTTCAGTGTGAAATAATTTTATTTTAACTCTATCTACATTAGACCAGTATCGCTAGAAAACGACGCGAGGCCGCGCCGTGGGCAGCCGCCGGACCTTTTCAAGCGATACTGGGGACCGATTTTTTACTTTCGAGCGCTCGACTCTTTCACTCGAAAACGGTCTTAAAAGATGGAATTCTATTTTAAAATAGACATAGAAAATTTAAAAACGAGTGTTATCCACCACTCGTAATTAATTCGATCGGTAGAAAGTAAGTGCCTGCAATTTTGACACTAGAATCGTATTAACTTTTATTAAATTTTCGAGCGCTCGAAAGTCAAAAATTGGTCCCCTGGTCCTCTTGTGTAGATCAGCGTTTTTCATGCCACGACCCCCTAGGTACAGAAAAAACGTGGCACAGCACTCGGCCATGTACCCCAGAGAAGGCGGCGAAGATGCCCAGAACGAGCCAGCAGGGGCAAAGCGCGAGGACTCTAGTGCGTTCACCCTGAGATCCTAGAGTCCTCCGAATTACTTAGCGCAGATGGCGGTTGACGTGGAGTTTTTAGTGGGTAGAAATCAGGGACTGATTTCGGTTACGGTTATACCGGTATGAAACCGGTATTCCATTACGGTACCGTTATGTCGTAAAGGTTATGCGCGCCGCGCGAACATAACGGTACCGTAACCGTTTTGAAATAACGATTAGCGGTACCAGTTTAAAACGATACCGTAACCTTTATAATACCGGTATTATAAAGGTTATCGAGAAAATTAAGCGAGCTGGCACTCTACAGAGGAAGCATTGGCTACTAAACATTTAAAGACTAAAAGACAAAGCAGCAGAGCCTTTGCCGGCGGTTCGGCAACAACTCCAGGCCAAAGTTGATATATCGGTACCTTTAAATAGCGGTTAAGGTACCGGAAACAATAAAGGTAGGGTAGAGGAACCAAAAGATGAACGTTTAAGCGACTATCCCAACTTAACAATTTTTTTTCGAGGAGTGGTGATTTAGTTTGTTTACATTTAATTTTTTTATACGATTTCGTATATAGTCGAGATTGGATAGGACTATTTTAAACCATCCTATTACAATACAGTATTTTATTAAAAATGGTTTTATGCTGAAGTATGTCATTTTGCCCAGAAGATGAACACTGTGCCCAATAGTTGAACATTTTGACACCAATAGTTGAACGAAGAAAAACGTAACACCGCGCAGCCTCTGACTTTTGGTCTAGTTATTATATAATCATTGTTATAGCAATTTATACTACCTAGTTAACAATCACAATATTGATACTAAACACAGAATAAAACAGTTCAAATGTACCTACCCTTTTCATATGGTTACTGACCTACGAGTGGTGCGACACGCATGCCCGCGACGCGCTTCATTAAATAGTGCGAAACTGTTGAAAACAAACAATATTGTGAGTGCCAACACCTGAATGCTGTGCAGCTGGTGATCCCAAGTGTGTGACCCGGATCGGGACTGTTCCCGTGTGCCCGCGGGACCCCTACCTACTTGTTTATCCCGAGAGGATCGCGGCATTCCAGCAGCTTAAGGTACTGTGCTCCACTGACTGACAAACACCCCTTTTAACCCTTAACATTGGACCCTTAATAAGAGATTATTTTTTACATATTAATCATTAAAACATTTTTTTATTAATTTATCATTAGATTAAAATAGATAAATTGTTGGGTTTTATATGTATAAGTCAGATTTCATATTTATTACGTATCTTTGTTATTAAGATGTTCATTGTACTAACCCTTGCCTAAAACTTGAACGAATAAATTTTGTTCGTTCATGTAATGGGCACGATGGCAAAGGAATGAACGGACTAAATTTAACAGAGCGTTCACTTATTGGAATCGGAGCCAAAAGTTGAACGAACTAATTTTATTCGTTCATCTTCTGGGCAGCGGTTCTTTGTTGAACAATCGTGCTTTTCGCATAGTAAAACAAAGCCCAAAATAACCGTGTTGCGAATGGATACTCACGTTCAACAGTTAAAAAACGATTAATTTGAGCCATAAAAGTTTTATGTACCTTTTCAATAAGAATTTATATAAGCATTTGAAAAAACTATACCTTGCCCAGTAGATGAACGCCGTTCATCTATTGGCTCAGGTACAAAAAGTTGGAACCGTTACTTGAACGCTAAATATCTCTTAAATTAACAATAAATACGCAATTTGTGATAGATAATCCATTAAAGGCATTAATCAAGAATCTATATCACGCAAAACAATCCATGTAGACGTTTTATTTATTTTTATACATAATTTAGAGCTTAAATTTAAGAGCGCTTTCCTTAAGTAAATCTCCATACAAACGGTGATTTTGACGCGAGACCTCGACGCGACAACCGCTCACAGCCGTGTGTGTGTGGGAACTGTATGGGAGTTTAAATGCCAGCCTCGGCAAAGGGATGATGCGTTAGGAAAAAAATATCCCGAAGGCGTAAAATGTATCGCGATTTTTTTATTTCAATTTTACGACAAAACGTTCAACTATTGGGTGGTGTTCATCTTTTGGTTCCTCTACCCTACCTTTATATTTCGGTAGCGAAATGTAAAGGTTCCGCTACCGAAACCGCTATTTGACAACCGATATGACGTCATACCGTTAAAATAGAATACCGGTATTTTTCGGTTATGCAGTCCCTGGTAGAAATACCACATAACCCAGACCTCTCCCGAGAGCTGGGTACCTGGTTCGCAGGTTTTCTGCGACACTTTACTATGGCTGCGACCCCCTTTAAAAGGCTAGGTGACCCCCCTGGGGGTCGCGACCCACAGTTTGAAAAACACTGGTGTAGATAAAAGGCGTGGAAAAAAGTAACATCTATACACCATATTTATAACTCTTATATTTTACAAGGAAAGTCACAATTACAAGATCTAAGTGTATTTTATTTACAAGAAAAAGAATGACGCCGATGTTTTCATGCAAAAACCTTACAAAAGTGGTAATTTTCGTATAAAGAATCTATGCCACATTAGACCCGTAAAAGCCGATAACATATACCAAGTGACAATATAGGACATATGCTCATTTCTCAGAGTGACCCGTGTCTGGTTGGGTTTGGGCCAGCCCTCGAGAGGGTCAGGGATGCCTCTTGCGTCGAGCCATACCGGAGCGCACCTTAAATAGGCACTCATTGCATCCAAGTCCCTGAAACAAGAAAATACATTGTTAGTTTCATACAATTTTAACTTTTTACGACAACGACGTAACGGCGTCATGATCTGTTGCGCCCGCAGCGCCAAGTACGACTAATGTTGTTATGGCGTACGAAGTCATAACCTACGCGATCTGAAATTAAAATAATATGTTCTATCTTATTCATATGAAATGTAATAAATAAATATGGATGCGCCGAATGCGAACAAAGTGCCGAATATTAGGTCCAGCTTTTGCCGAACAAAATATTGGGCTAATTATTCGGTTCAACGTAATGCCTTTATCAGCCATTCTGAAACAGACTGATTCAGTGGTAAAAATCTTGTTAAATATTTAAAAATATGCCAAATACCGAATCATTACCGAATATCGGCGCATCTCTAAAATGTTTAAGTAACCAATATGTGGCTATCATGAGTTTTACCTAGAAAACCAAGATCCTTTCTCAGGATTGTTCTTCGGCATGAAAGGTGCTCTCTTCTCAGTGAGTCTCACTGCTCCTGTCAACTCTACTTGTCCCTTTACCATGGATTGTTCACGTTTTTCTTTAGGCCGCATACTTTGATGTACCCAACCACGGTTAACAAGGATCACCTCACTGAAATAATACACCGAAATAATAGTGGCCAAATTTAATTATTTTATTAATTATTAACTCTAACATCCAAAACTTACCCTGTGTCAGACAGTTTAAATGGAGTAACAACAAGCCATCCCTGGTTTTTTTTTGGATCCGACACCAGGGATCCAAACCTCTGGTGTTCATTATCAATCAGTGCTCGGGGTCCAATTAGAATCTCTTTGTCATGAAGGAATTCACCTTTCACTTTAACTGGCAAATACTCCATCTTTTCCAGTTTTGAAAAGCTACAACAGTCCAAGGTAAACATAATTTATAAATAAATTAGAATATAAATTTCGGCCAAAATTCCTATTTTTCTTGTTACTTACTCTGTTGGCATTGGAACTGGGGTTGAGTTTGATTTTGCTTGAAGAATATCTATAAGTTCCAGTTTCCATTGAAGTCGGTACACTTGCCAGCAGCCCAGGCCAAATGAAGTTACTGGTATAACCTGTAACACCAACTCATTTTTTTTACACAATACATGTTTTTCCCCTTGGTGATTTAAATATACAAATACCTAATTGTATAAATCTAAATAATTACATGCATCGGGTGGGTTACTTTATTGTAAGGAAATACATATTAGGGGTCTACACAATGGTATATTTCATGGATATACAGATAAGACTATGAAACAAATATTTGCCTTTACTGGGATTTGAACCCAGGACTTTCATCAGAAGGTATGGTCACTATGCTAAACTAGTTGAGCTTCCTCTAGGAGCACACGACTGCACAAGATAAGTTAATCTCATATTATTTTGTGTGAGTTCATTCAGCAAAATGATTGCAGGATCAGTATGCGGGTAAGCAAATCAGCCTGTATGGAAGAAAATTGGAGAGATGAATGCCCAAAACAAAGTGAATAAATGTTGCATAAGAAGATTAAAATTAGTGAGGACAATGTTGGACAACAGGGTATTTATAAGAATTATTAGTAATTTAATTTTGTCTTACTAATGAGTAGGTCTAATGGGGAATGGATGAAAATTTTAGAAACGCCTGATTTTTTTTTGGTGATAGGAATAACCTTCCTTAGCACCAGAAAAAAGTTGCAGACTTTTCAGATGCGTCAATTATTTTTGAAAAATATAAACAGTTTCCTCACTTACGTTTTGTGGTTAGGACGGCGAATGAGACAATTTCCTTGATCCGTCTCATATTACATAAAAATATCATAAAAATCCGAGGTAAACTGACACTGGCAATGATATTGACAGCTTCAGCAGCTATATTGGTCATTGCCAGGGTCAGATATTTAAAATATTTTTTGTAATATGAGACGGATCAAGGAAAGTCTCTAATTCGCCGTCCCAACCACAAAACGTAAGTGAGGAAACTGTTTATATTTTTCAAATATAATTGACGCAGCTGACAAGTCTGCAACTTTTTTCTGGTGCTAAGGAAGGTTATTTATTCCTATCACCAAAAAAATAATCAGGCATTTCTAAAATTTTCATCCATTCCCCATTGTCTTCATACAGGGTGACTGGTAATTCGACCTATTCCTTGAAAGGGGTTATACTAGAGTTAATTTGCAACAATTTATGTCCAGTCCACCAGGGGTCAAAACACGATTTTTTTAAATTTTTCGAGTTTTTAGTTTGTTTGAAAAAAAATCGCCTTAAAGTGCTGATTGTGACAAAGATGTTTTTTTATTATCCAAATAGAAGTACTTTTGTCACAATCACCAGCTTAAGGCTGCAAGGAGAATTTTTTTCATACAAACTAAAAACTCGAATACCTCGGAAACCAGCGAGTTTCGACCCCTGGTTGACTGGACATAAATTGTTGCAAATTAGCTCTAGTATAACCCTTTTCAAGGAATAGGTCGAATTACCAGTCACCCTGTATACAATGTGTTCCCGACAATTTCCGTTAATTGCAAGGGGGCATAGTTTAGATCAAATAAAGTTAATTTCTCCTAGACAGTAGTATCTTAACTCTTACTGTTATCAAGATAATTAATGTTTAATTTAATCAGTTTTGCAGATTTAACCAGTGTAAATGGCTCTTAACTGTGACGTCATAACAGCTTTTTATATTTTGTAAGGTTCCTATACACTACAAGAAGGTTTACAAAGTGAGTTTGTTCGATATTACATATTTTTTACATACATATTTTTTATTTCATGTGTTTTTTATTTCCTTGTATAATAAGACAATAATCGTTAATGCTACATTAAATTATTTTGTACAAAAATCGGAAAAAAAGGTTTTTTTTTTTCAAGAAATAGGTAATTATGGTAATTTGTTTCTGTGAATGTACTCTGCAATATGCCGAAGTTAACGGAAATTCCCTGGAACACCGTGTATATAGTGAGCATATCTTTACTCTGACCATTTTCTTTCTTGCCTCTGGTAAGGAGAATGTATGTTTTCAATTTCTCTTTTACTGTCACCATTGTTCAAACAATAAAATACATATTTGTTGTCAATATGAATAGCTTCCTAACAAGTTCTTGACAGCAAAAAGAAATAAGCTTCTTGTGGTTTGCATTCATCCACCAGCTGAAGAATCCATACCCGGTAGGGTTGCCAACCATACTATATTATATAGTATTGTACTATATTTTGACTCTTTGTACTATATACTGTTGAAGAAATATATAGTACGCGAAAATACTATATTTTGGGGGACCTTACGAAGTGCTTCAAATTGCCGAGGTTTTTACTAAATAGCAACATTAATCCAGTAACTTCATACATCCACAGCATGCGTCAAATCCGGTAATTGTGATTTTTTGCAGACTTGTTTATGATGTTGGCCCAATGAATAATCCAAGTTTGTGACCTCGAGCGCCGAACGCAACTTTGTCAAAAATCGAAATTACCGCGAAAGTTTTTATTATACTTAACCTTAAAGGACTAGTTTTTGATAGTACCTTCTCAGGACGTTTTTAAAGAAGACTATATTTGCTACAATATGAGACTAGAATTGTCTCTGTAGACCCAATAGTCTCCAAGATAAAACCTTTTAAAGTTTATAATTTTTCGAACTTCGCAACACTAAAATATTGCAAAAAATTTCGAAGTACGAAAAATTTATGATTTTTGTAACGCTTTATCTCGGAAACTATTGGATCTACAGCGACGATTCTAGATTAATATTGTAGCAAATTTAGGCTTATTTAAATACGTCCTTAAAACGTTCTATCAAAAACGAGTCCTTTAGGGATTTCGCGGAATTTTCGATTTTTGAAAAGAAGTTTTTGAAGTTGCGTTCAGCGCTTGAGGTCATAAATTTGGATTATTCATTCAACATTATAACAAGTCTGCAAAAATCTGAACTACCGGATTTGACGCATACTTCTCCGTACTTGCAGGCGACAAAGTTACTGGATTATATTGCCCAGCCAAGTAGGTAGGTACTATATATTTTTACAGTGTACTATATTTTTGTCGTTTTTTTCTGGAAAATACTATATCTCCCCCAAAAAAAGTTGGCAAACCCGGTATGATTGCACTTTTTATTACAAAGTTCTAATGGCCACTCCCCACTCTATCACGGTAATTGTCTTAACTCAGGTTTATGAAACAATAATATATTTATGTGAGCAAAATGCAATCGCAATTGAACACCGGGAGATGGGTAAAGTTTAACTCATCAGATTTGATTACACAGAGACAAGCAGTGGGATAGCTGGAACATAATAAAAGCTCGTTAAAAACAAGGTACCTAAACAAATATAAATAAAGACTCGAATAATAATAGCCTCTGAGAGTATATAGACTGTTAACCTCACCAATAAAACCCATTTCACAACTTCCACCGGTTCCTTCCTCTGCGACTGTCTCTTAATGGTGTTTGCATATGTCGTATTGGTTTTTATGAACACGTTTTTTGGATATTTACTCCTAAGGTAAGTAAAATCACGGGCTACTTTGCACAAAGTTCGGAACATTTTTAATTTCTAATTGTCTTCCTTCGGTCGGTTACTGACAGTGACAGTTCGTAATTGTTGCCAGCTCAATTGACAAAATATTGGAAAATAATTAACATCCACTAGATAATAACGAAAATGCAGATGTATTGTATAATGCAAAGTATAACTTTATGTTAATCCTTTAATTTTGTTGCCTTCACTCTGCTTAACTCAAAATATTTAAATGTGTCCAAAAATCACGACGGTTTTCGGTACACTAAATTGTGTCTTGGGGATAGTTATAGTGTTGTGGATAACGCTCATTTTGAGGCTTAAAGACTCGAACCCTAAAGACTCCCGAGGCTTAAAGACTCAAGTGACGAAAAGTCAATATTTTGCATTCATATGCGTAAAATAAACCAACACGGTTCTTAAACAGCATCGAGAGTCTTTAAGGCTCGAGTCTATAAGCCTCAAAATGAGCGGTATCCACAACACTAGGATAGTAGCACATCGGTTTCGATCCGAACGGACCTAAGTATACTAGGGTAGAGGAACCAAAAGATGAACACCACCCAATAGTTGAACGTTTTGTCGTAAAATTGAAATAAAAAAATCGCGATACATTTTACGCCTTCGGGATATTTTTTTCCTAACGCATCATCCCTTTGCCGAGGCTGGCATTTAAACTCCCATACAGTTCCCACACACACACGGCTGTGAGCGGTTGTCGCGTCGAGGTCTCGCGTCAAAATCACCGTTTGTATGGAGATTTACTTAAGGAAAGCGCTCTTAAATTTAAGCTCTTAATTATGTATAAAATTGAATAAAACGTCTACATGGATTGTTTTGCGTGATATAGATTCTTGATTAATGCCTTTAATGGATTATCTATCACAAATTGCGTATCTATTGTTAATTTAAGAGATATTTAGCGTTCAACTAACGGTTCCAACTTTTTGTACCTGAGCCAATAGATGAACGGCGTTCATCTACTGGGCAAGGTATAGTTTTTTCAAATGCTTATATAAATTCTTATTGAAAAGGTACATAAAACTTTTATGGCTCAAATTAATCGTTTTTAACTGTTGATTTTTGAACCAAAAGTTGAACGTTTTTTCAGATTTCATATTTATTACGTATCTTTGTTATTAAGATGTTCATTGTACTAACCCTTGCCTAAAACTTGAACGAATACATTTTGTTCGTTCATGTATTGGGCACGATGGCAAAGGAATGAACGGACTAAATTTAACAGAGCGTTCACTTATTGGAATCGAAGCCAAAAGTTGAACGAACTAATTTTATTCGTTCATCTTCTGGGCAGCGGTTCTTTGTTGAACAATCGTGCTTTTCATAGTAAAACAAAGCTCAAAATAACCGTGTTGCGAATGGATACTCACGTTCAACTTTTGGTTCAAAAATCAACAGTTTTTATTTATTAAAATTTAAGAGCGCTTTCCTTAAGTAAATCTCCATACAAACGGTGATTTTGTCGCGAGACCTCGACGCGACAACCGCTCACAGCCGTGTGTGTGTGGGAACTGTATGGGAGTTTAAATGCCAGCCTCGGCAAAGGGATGATGCGTTAGGAAAAAAAATATCCCGAAGGCGTAAAATGTGTCGCGATTTTTTTATTTCAATTTTACGACAAAACGTTCAACTATTGGGTGGTGTTCATCTTTTGGTTCCTCTACCCTAAAACCCAACAATTTATCTATTTTAATCTAATGATGAAATAATAAAAAAATGTTTTAATGATTCATATGTAAACAATAATCTCTTATAATTGTAACCATATGAAAAGGGTACATTTGAACTGTTTTATTCTGTGTTTAGTATCAATATTGTGATTGTTAACTAGCATAAATTGCTATAACAATGATTATATAATAACTAGACCAAATGTCAGAGGCTGCGCGGTGTTACGTTTTTCTTTGTTCAACTATTGGTGTCAAAATTTTCAACTATTGGGCACAGTGTTCATCTTCTGGCAAAATGACATACTTCAGCATAAAATCATTTTTAATAAAATACTGTATTGTAATAGGATGGTTTAAAATAGTCATATCTAATCTCGACTATATACGAAATCGTATAAAAAAATTAAATGTAAACAAAAAAAATTTGTAAAGTTGGGATTAGTCGCTTAAACGTTCATCTTTTGGTTCCTCTACCCTATCTAGGAATAGCAATAGCAATACGTGTTGCCACTTGCCACAATGAGGAACGGAAAGGTTAGCTATGCAGCTAAATTAAGAAATGGTCTTAAAACGGCTTACCATAGGTAATGGTTTATTTGCCGCAACCTCATGCTAAATCAGCTGAGGCAAATAAAAAAAGTGGAACTACGACAAGGACAACGAATGATATTTCCCTTTCTGTCACACTTATTGCGATTGGTATGCTACCATCTCGCTCGGACGTGGTATTATTATTACCATAGCGTATCCTGATCCAGATGTGTGAACTCAAAAGAAAAACGGCCTGACTTTGGACGCATAGATTGACGAATCCAGGAAAGTAAAAACTATTATGATAGATATTTATGATGTAAGTACCTACTTGCTTATTCAAAAGATACCTACTTAAATTCAAAATACAATGTGTAGTGGCCTCCTTTTTAGGGTTCCTTAGCCAAATGGCAAAAAACGGAACCCTTATGGATTCGTCATGTCTGTCTGTCTGTCCGTATGTCACAGCCACTTTTTTCCGAAAGTAAAAAGTAGGTATACTGTTGAAACTTGGTAAGTAGATTTATTATGTGAACCGCATTAACATTTTCACACAAAAATAGAAAAAAAACAATAAATTTTGGGGGTTCCCCCATACTTAGAACTGAAACTCAAAAAAAAAAACCTTTCTTTAAACCCATACGTGTGGGTTATCTATGGATAGGTCTTCAAAAATGATATTGAGGTTTCTAATATCATTTTTTTCTAAACTGAATAGTTTGCGCGAGAGACACATCCAAAGTGGTAAAATGTGTACCCCCCCCCCTGTAACTTCTAAAATAAGAGATGATAAAGCTAAAAAAAATATATGATGTGCAAACTTCTAGCGAAAATTGGTTTGAATTTGAACGAGATGCAGTAGGTAAGTAGTTTTTTTTTAATACGTTATAAATCGTAAACCGCAATTTATTTTACGGAGCCCTTCATGGGCGAGTACGATTCGCACTTGGCCGCTTTTTATTTAAATATCTATCGTTAAATTTAAATAATTCCTAACGTTTCCCAGCTTTGTCGGTGGCAATACGTAAACCGCGTTCAGGCAACAAAAAAAAAAAAAAAAAATTAAATAATCACAATGTTTTACCAGTGGCGCTAGTGAGCACGTTAACGGCCTCTTAAAAAATCCCTTCAGGGCCCTAGAGTTGAGACGATGCCTTGACCCCGCGTAAGAGACACGTATTTGTATTCCGCGCATATATATAAACTCAGGATGTAACACTCTTCGGGAATGGCTTTTTTAATACAGTTGCTCAAAAAGTGGTACTTTTTATAGCTGCAAATCGTGCGCAAAGTTGTATTTTGCGCACTAGTGCTTTTTGCTTTCCCACGTGTATCGAACGACGTTTTTTAATACAGTTGCGAAAAAATAAGAAAAACAACAAGTAAGGAATTTGAAAGTTTTATATTATTAATTCTCTAACATCTTTGTAATACAGTTGAAAAATAATGAATTTTATGCAATTTTTTTTAATACTGTTCTTACTTGTTGTTTTTCTTGTTTTTTCGCAACTGTTTTAAAAAACGTCGTTCGAGACACGTACGGAAATGTCATTCTTCACTCGTCCCGAGTCTTACCACTCGCCTACGGCTCGTCGCAAGATATCTCGGCACTCGTTAAGTAATTACATACTTTCCGCACTAGCATCGAAATGTATACTATTTTGTACAAATCTAAGATCCCGATAAATTGATTTGTGAAGTTTTGTTGATAGCAGTGGTTGATAGTTAAATTTCTTTTATGAGAAATTAGATATGGTAAAATACCGCCAATTTAACTTGATTATTTAATAATGTACTTATTGTATGAGTTGGCTGAGATAGAAACAAAACCGGTCAAGTACGAGTCTGACTCGCGCACCGAGGGTTCCGTACAAACTTTCATACACCATACTCGTCATGTCAGGACCCCATTTATTCTTGAACAATCTTAAAAAGCTCATAGTAGAAAATTGCAAAGCGCCTTCTGCATTTTGGTAGTAACAACTTGCAACCTAGTATGTTTGCTTATCACCAGCTTTTTATCACGCGTACCTACCGATTTCGATTATTGTTTTTTTTATCTGAAAGAAGGTACCTTAACGATAATCTGATAGGAATTTTAAGATATAAAATTTCATACAAAAGTACTTGAGTAAATTACGAATTTAATTAAGAAATTATTTTTGATAAATAAAAAAAAAATAAACTAGATGGAGATATTGTTTTATTTTTCTTGTATTATTTATGTTACTCTTAAGGTGGTTCGATTGCCACACAAAGCGTTATTTGACATTTGCAGGCTAACGGCGTGATATTTTAAGAAACTTATGTAACAAACTTTCTTCAATTGGCTTCCCATTTGCGCCAAATTCCCCCTTTCCTAGAATAAACTTGTATACACTAGATTAATTTGAGAAAAATCGTTTTCCCAAAATATCACGTCCCAAACCAATTTCTCAAATTAATCTAGTACAAGTTTATTCTAGGAAAGGGGGAATTTGGCGCATATGGGAAGCCAATTTATGAAAGTTTGTTACATAAGTTTCTTAAAATATCACGCCGTTAGCCTGCGAATGTCAAATAACGTTTTGTATGGCAATCGAACCACCTTAATCATATGTAATCAATTCAGAATTTTCGCTTCGTAAACTTCGGAGATAAGCCCTCCCCCTTATCTCCGAAGTTTACGAAGCGAAAGTTCTGGTATTTTTTTCTACATTTTCCTTAATAAATCAAAATTTAACCACTGTAGAAAAAAAAAAGGTTTTAGAAAGTGCAACTCAAACATATGATACCCCACTTGATCTATTTACTAGACTTTGATTTTTTAACCCCCCTCATATTAGTCATATTCGTCATTTAAACAAAAAATCAAAATGTTTATGTAATTTTTTCATTTTCCATACACGTGTCTTAACCCTTATAACAGTTGTTCCAAATTTCAAATGGATAGCTTAAGTAGTTCCTGAGATATTTAACGTTGTGACAGACGGACAGACGGACAAAGTCGCACCATAAGGGTTCCTTTTTAGGGTTCCGTAGCCTAATGGCAAAAAACGGAACCCTTATAGATTCGTCATGTCCGTCCGTCTGTCTGTCCGTCCGTATGTCACAGCCACTTTTTTCCGAAACTATAAGAGCTATACTGTTGAAACTTGGTAAGTAGATGTATTCTGTGAACAGCATTAAGATTTTTACACAAAAATCGAAAAAAAATATTAAGTTTTAGGGGTCCCCATACTCAGAACTGAAACTCAAAAAAAAAAATTTCATCAAACCCATACGTGTGGGGTATCTATGGATAGGTCTTCAAAAATTATATTGAGGTTTCTAACATCATTTTTTTCTAAACTGAATAGTTTGCGCGAGAGACACTTCCAAAGTGGTAAAATGTGTGTGTCCCCCCCTGTAACTTCTAAAATAAGAGAATGATAAAACTAAAAAAAATATATGATGTACATTACCATGTAAACTTCCACCGAAAATTGGTTTGAACAAGATCTAATGAGTAGTTTTTTTTTTATACGTCATAAATCGTAAACCGCAATTTATTTCACGGAACCCTTCATGTGCGAGTCCGACTCGCACTTGGCCGCTTTTTTTACCTTTTTGGTACGGAACCCTAAAAAGTTAGGTAGGCGTACAGCCGACGCCAAAAATATGTTTACAGTTTTCGCCTTATTACAATGCAATAAGGTGCATTAGTGTAAACATATTTTTGACGTCGACTGTACTTATCTCCACTTATAATAAATCTCTAAATTAAAAAAAGAATCAGCCAGTTTGAAACTAAGCTTTGTGTGGTACGAATGTTCTCAGCATCCCATGAACGGAAGAATATGAAACATTTTATATAGGTACATTATTATTCTAGCTGCAACTTAGGATAGTTTTTATCCGACTGCGACAATTAATGAATTTTCCGTAATATACGACTTCATTTAATTTTTCATTTACTTTTATTGAAATCAAACGCTGCTCCAACTGTCAGCTATAAGAAACGTCAAATTTTCCTCAAAATGGCGGAATTGCTTTGCCTTTCACTTATTAATAATTTAAATCCAGTCTACGACAGACCTTTACGATACACATGCCAAAAGTTAAACCATAAAAAAATATTCGATTGTGATATGAGAACTTATATGCGCAAATGTCGCATTATCAATTCAAAATCAATATCAATTATTTATTCTGCAAATAGGCCACAAGGGCACTTTTACATGTCAAATGGTATTCTACAATATAATATTAATAATCTTACACAATAATCATTTTAAAATTGCAGATTTTAACCAATTAGTACCTAAATGGTTAACAAACTAAATGTCACTAAATGAAAACTAAAAAAATCCAAAATTGTAAAATATTATCAAATACATTCGATATAAGGTCTGTATCAGAATTAACAATAAGTTTATGATATTAATTTAGTACCCCAGAGATGTATAATGTCTCTGAGCATCCAAATACAATTAATAATTATTCTAATGTTCTTATAGAGATGTATACTGTCTCTAAGCGTTAAAACAGAAAAAAAAGGATCATTAATGTAATATTGTCAGAGATGTACAGGGTCAATAACAATAAAACGTGTCAAGAACAGAATGATGTCTCTCGTCAAATTAATGATAATAACACTAGTATTTAGGTAGTTACTATGCCCTTGCAAGCATGAACAGACCGGACTCCACAAACAGCACCCGATCACGAGTATGACGCATATCTCAGCCATCGCCTCCCTCAACCATATGTTAGGGAAGGTGGCGACCCGATCAACGACGCCACCGTAAGCAAAGCCCTTTAAGCGAGCATGACATATTCAAGCCACACTGGACATTGATAATAGCAAAGATTAAAGCGACTTGTTCGGCGAGAAAAAGCATTACGTGCTCTCATGTTACATAAAACGGAACAGCTATTTCCAGTACTTATAATAATTACAAAGGTAAAGACAATCATACTCGAAGGTATATTAATTCTAATAGAATTTGACTGCTACTGGCTTAAAGGCATTTTTGTCGTTTATGAAATCGTTGACATTATAATACGCCTTGCTTAGCAAATATTTTTTTTATATGAGACTTAAATTTACTTAACGGCAAATTAATAATTTCGGTAGGTATTTTATTGTAAAAACGTATACAGTTCCCCACGAACGACGTGCTAACCTTGCGAAGACGACTGTACTGCACTGCGATCTTGTGTTTACTTCTGGTGTTGTAGTCGTGGATATCACTGTTGAGTTTGAAGTCCTGAAGGTTTTTCCGCACATACATAATATTCTCAAGAATGTATTGGCATGCTACAGTAAGAATATTTGCCTCCTTAAATTTGTCCCTGAGAGAATTTCGGGCTTTTAGTTCGTAGATGGAGCGTACAGCTCGTTTCTGTAGCACGAAGATTATGGTGTAATCTCTATAAATATATCAACAAATTTGAACAATATAATTATATTGCTTTTTTTGAATGGCAAACACACGCGCTCTTTGCGCATTCTGCCAAAGTGCCTGCGGCGCTACCACGAAAACCGAAACTCGAAGTTCGTATAACTGCATTCCTGTCACTCGAGTATTGTTATTGTTAGTGCGATAGAAATAGAGATACCCGAATATTTTCTAATTCCGAAGTTCGTGGTTATAGCTCAGGAATCGAAACTACACCCCAAAAGCCGCGTCCGCTACTCCGCTGCGCCATGTTTTCGTGGTTTTTAAACGTCAAACATGTTTTGCCAATCAAAACAAAACCCTATTTGTTTGCCGAACCCGACGGAAAACATGTTAGAAGTTTAAAAACATGGAAAACATTGGTGCAGCGGACCCGGCTGTAGGTAGACACTAAATAAAATAATCATAATGTATTTTCTCGAAAAAAGGATAATAGAGAAAAAATCAACGCAAGAGGTTATATGTATAGGTAATCACTAAGTTCCAAAGTTTTATGTTCTGTCCCTTTTCCACAAAACTCACCTTCATATGAAACGATTGTTTTTTACTATGACGCTCGAGGATCTTGACGTCACAGTCCCCGATCGTTTTCTCACTCTAACAAGCGACATTAAAATCGGTTTTGAGATATTTGAATGGGATTTTCGTCATTATCTATACCTACATATAAATGCCTACTCGTACTTATGTCCTGACTGACTCACCCACTCACTCATCAACGCACAGCCGAAACTACTGGGGCTAGAGAGTTGAAATTTACACCAGAACTACCTTTTACAACGTAGGCAACGGATAAGAAGGGATTTTTGGAAATTCTACCCCTAAAGGGGTCAAATAGGGGTGCAAAGTTTGTATGGGGGAAACTTTATTTTTTGAGCTAGAGACTTAAAATTTTGTATAAATATTACTTATTAGAATACAAATAAAGTACTTTCAACGTTTAGGAAAATTCTGCCCCTAAGAAACAAGGGGTGCAAATTTTGTATGAGGGAAACTTTATTATTTTAGCAAGAATTTCAATACATTGTAGAAAGCTTACTTATTAGAATACAAATAAAGTACTGTCAGCGTTTTGGAAAATTCAGCCTCTTAGGGGGTTAAAAAGGGTTGCAAAGTTTGTATGAGCGATCTTTTTGAGATAGAAGCTTAAAAATTTGTAGAAAGATTACCTATTACAATACAAATAAAAAAAACAGCGGATTGGAAAATTCCACCCCTAAGGGTATGAAAAAGGGGTACAATGTTGGTAAAGGGGATTTTTTTGAGCTAGAATCTCAAACCTTTTTAAAAAGATTACATAATAAAATAAAATAAAATACTTTCAGCGTTTTAGAAAATTCCACCCCTTAGGGGTGTACAAGGGGATGCAACGTTTGTAAATATATTTTTTTAGCAAGCGACAAACCTTTATCGAAAGATTACTTATTACAATACAAATAAAGAAATTTCAGCGTTTTGGAAAATTCCACCCCTAAGGGTGATTAAAACGGGTGAAATTTGTATGGAGGAAATTTAAGCTAGAGACTTGACATTGTGTAGAAAGATTATTTATTAGAATACAAGTATATAGGTAAATTACTTTCAGTGGTTTAAAAATTTCCAAAGAGGTGCAATGTTTGTATAGGAAAACTTTTTTTAGGTAGAAACTTAAAACTCTGTAGAAAGATTAAGTACCTACTTATTAAAATACAAAAAAATACCTACTGCCAGCGTTTTGGAAAATTAAACCCCTTAAGGGGTTAAAAAGGGGTACAGGGTTCGTATGGGAAACACTTTTTTTAGCTAGAGACTTGATAGTTTGTAGAAAAAATACTTACCTATTACAATAAAAAAACCGATTGTTTTATTTTTAATTTTTCCCTGAAAAGCGTTCAAAGTTTGTATGGAGTGCAAGAAAATTTTAAGTATGATATTTGTAACTTCGATCTTAGCCTGTTTAGACTACAAAACTTATTTTCGCATTCTTTTTAAATATATCCCCTAAATGGGATTATTAGGGTGTTCAAAGTTTGTATGGAGAGCAAGATATTTTTAACGTTAGGGATTTGTAACTTCGGTTTTAGACTGTTTGCTAAAATACTACAAAACTTATTTCAGCGTTTTTTTAATTCATCGCCTAAGAAGGTTAAAAGGGGGTTCGAACTTTGTATAGAGAGCAAGACATTTTTAAAGTAAGAAATTTGTAACTACTGTTTCAGACTGTTTTCTATGAGGGTTCAGAGAGGGTTCTTAGTTTGTATAGAGAGCAAGAGGTTTGTAACTTCGGTTTTAGATGGTTTTCTAAAAACTAGGTACAAAATTAATTTTAATGTTTTTTTTTTAATTCATTCCTTTAACAAACATTTAGACGATAACATGTTATACGCGGACGAAGTCGCGGGCAACAGCTAGTACATAAATAAAACCCCAACGTTGTACTTTTTATATTAAAAAAGAATTAACATTATTTAGTAGTCAATAATATATGAACCTAGTAGCATAAGCATACCTAGTCAAGATACATAAGTATTTACTTAATATCTGATAATCTATTAATTTTCATTCCTAGTTCAGGGTAGCACCTTTGACAGGCTTTGAAAAATCTCATAATTTTCTAATTCTTCTGGGAAACTTTTACAAGGGTTCGTCCTCTAAAAACCTTTTTGCATTTATTATTCCATAGAAAAAAAAACTAGAACTACCTACAATCTTAGCAAGTTATAATATCCCGCAAGAGTTAAGTTAGCGTTACTTAGCTCGCTCTAGACTCGAGCGCGTACTAACGTGATACGAACGAGGTCTCAAGTTAACTCTTGCAGGCTATAGAGTTTTTTATTTATCCACTGATGATGGCTGGCCAATACGATTTCGCTCAGCGAGTCAGCATTGCCATCAGCGTGGCAATCAATGCAGCCAGCCTTATGTCCACACTACCTACCATCCTACCATACCACTATATGTAGGGTACAGCAATTTAGGTATTTTTAACCGACTTCAAAAAAGGAGGATGTTCTCAAGTCGTCTGTATGTTTTTTTTTTCCTTTTTTTTATGCGAGTATGTTACGCAATAACTCCGTAATTTATGAACCGATTTAAAAAAATATTTCTTTGTTTGAAAGCATATACTTCCAGATTGGTCCCGTTGTCACCAAAATCCAGTTCTGATGATGGGATCCTGGAGAAATCGAGGGAACTCTTCAAATTTTATAGGCAAACTTGAAGCTATTTGGCTACTGATTTGAAGTCGGTTAAAACTTTGTTTTGAAAGTCAATTATTTTATCTTTAAGTTTAGCTTTATAGTTGTTATTTTCTGTGTCTTTGAAAGTAATAAAATTATTGGGTCAAATTTTATGTAGATAAGTTACTCTTGAGTAACAAACAATACACGCTCAATAATATCCATTATTGTAATCCCGTAGACAATGGGCCGCCTATATTTGCACAGCGGCTAGGTGTTTCGATGGCAATGTTATATGTAACATGTGGCACTCGTGTTGGCATAAATTTGGAGACACGTAGCGGGCACAGCAACAATTGATAAGACTGTAGAGTTGCCCACTGATTCATGATAAAAATAATATCGATAATATTAGGTACCTGCTGCCTCTATGCAACGTCCAATCGTCCTTGTGTGTGTCCTTAATAACCTCATAACTCTTAACTAAGGCCTGCCTCTTAATACCGATTGGCCTGGAGAGCATAGTGCTCAAAGAAAAGACCTCGTGTTATCACGACCCTCAGTCATGAGGATGCGACGAAGATGAAGAAGAACTCTTAAGGATAAATCAATATTTTTCTCGCATTAAGTACCTATTTCGCTATAAATTAATGAAAAGCCCTCCTCGGAATTTCGTAGTGATTGCCGTGATTGCCAGCGAAAAAAGCATTCTTTTTTGGATTTAACATTAAGTAAACAACATATGATCGGATTTCTCAGTCGTTGGTTTTTTGTGGATTTAAGTCAGTAAGTACCGACCGTACCAATTAAGTGAATATACTGTACTACTACTAACTTTACCGGGGAAACCTACGACTACAATGTCTACAATAAATTCTATGCCTACTAGGTATGCAGTTTTCAATCGTACACATGTTATGGGGAAGGTATTATGATTAAGTAATTTATCACGTTAATAATGCGTAAATAATTAATTTCTAAACTAGAATGGATTATTTATAAAAAAAGAATTACAGTGCTCTTGCCTAATCAATTTGTAGGATAATGATGAAATGATTTATTTCTTCATTTTCAACCCCAGTTGAAAATTTGACTACCTACATGCTTGCTTACTGTACGTTAACATTTAATGAAATGAAAGTTTATTCAGGAACATATGGTAAGTACAGTAGATGTTATAAGTGTAGTTACATTGTTGACCCTTAATACATTCTGCCTCAAGGCATGTGAAAATAATTATTATGACATGACTTAGTAGTTAGTCATTGATGTCAAAATTAAATTTAAATTGCGTGCATATATTATTAATGTCAAAATACTAATATACTAAAATCTAAATTAAATAACTGTCAATTTCCTAAGAACATGCTTAAGGCGACGTGAGCTCCGAAAACGGATTTTTAAAAAAGCGTAGCTCTTGTTTGGATTATAATACGGCTGCCCTAAATTTAATTAGTAATTTTGAGGCCTTTTTCGAGGGAAATCAGCTATTCGAATCCTGAGTTTTTGACTTTCGCTCTATAGAAAAAAATCACGAACATAGGTCTAAAATACACTTAAAAAAATTCTAATAAATTAACCACAAAAGCTAAACATATAACAATTGGTTCTTAAAATCGGCAATGTCATGTTTGAGGGAAATCAGCTATTACTTTTTTATTTATTAAAACGCACAAAGAAATAAAATTAAAAAACATGATATCTGCGCTTCCAAACACGCACTTCCATCTCGCTCACGCTTATGCTCAGTGAGAGGGAGAGAAGACTACGAACCTACGTCCCCTTAACATAAATACAAAATTTAAAATAATATCAATTGTAATTAATTGTTTTAAAAGTTATTTTTTAGACTGCTTGTTTTTATACCGGCAAATTAGATGCATGATGTTTTACTGCCCAAATGGCCCTAAACGTCACGTAAAACAAGGCCTTAAAACCGACCAAGTAGGTATGCCTATCTAACCTAGCCGCCCAGGAAACATTATAGAATATGCCACACTGCATGGATGCGGTCTGCGGTCCGATCACCTAACCACATTTGTTTAGGTGACCGGTCCCGCAGACCGCATCCAGTGTGGCAAATCCCTCTATACTCGTATCAGACCAAAATTGATCTAGCATTTGACGCATAGCATTTTATTTCGTTTATCGTTTTATTACGCCCATGGCAACGGTATCTAATCTAATTCTAATTCTTCAAAAAAGTACCTACCAAACTTGATAAAAAAGTTATTTTATGATAAAACGACAGCAGATTGAATACTATTTATTATCGATAAAATTTGCATGAGAATGCGGTCAACACTACGAATATCCAGCGGCACCATGTGGATGATTAATTCTTTTTTTATCATTTTCTTGAAGCACGACTCAAGCGCAGCACGCGGCGATGGCTTCTGCTAACACCGTAACAGTAAGTAGACATACTCGTAGATAATACCTATTGTAGTTAGTATTTATCGTCTAATCATTTTATCGGTAGTTGGCGTGATTAATGAAAACCAGGTGTGCGTTTAATATCGCTGGCGAATAAATAATCACATATTTTGCTCTTGCGAACTTAAAATAAGTATTTATATTAAATTAAAATATAATACGCAAGTCTTTATCGAAACCGTAATATTATTTGAAATTAGTATTTCAAATTGAAATACTTTTAATTGGTCTTTTATTTGTTTGTTGGTAGTTTTACTAGTGTTGGTATCGGTTTGAATTAGCCGGTTTACCATATGGCACCATTAAACAAGCCATTGGCAGGTGCCAATGGCTTTTTTAATGATGTTATGAATATAATAGACTGTATGTAACATTTAAGTAATGTGTACCTAGTAAATGGGTGTGCAACAGGGCCTTTGTTTGAGCCTTTCACATTCATGTCCGTCCATTCGTCAGGTAGGTAAGTAGGTGACTAGCGACTTCTTTTACTCATCCGGCCTCGGATCGTTTTTAACCCCCGACCACTGAGGGCCTACCGCGAACGGCATTCGAAGTTTTCCCTCTCTGTCATACTTACGAGTTCGTACGTAAGTGTGACAGAGAGGGAAAACTTCGAATGCCGTTCGCGGTAGGCCCTCAGAGGGGTGTTATTAGTTTAACTTGTTTATCTGTGTGTCTGTGGCATCGTAGCTCCCAAACGGATGAACCGATTTGAGTTTAGGTAGGTAGGTACGCTATTATTTAATTGAAAGTCCTGTCTGTCGAGATAGTTCTTATCTATGTTTGTGTATCGATCAGAAATTCTCCGAAATATGTTACCCGTGTGTATAACCACATAATCGTGAGGCACTAGCTAGTCCAGACGCTACGGGGCTGAAGCCCTCCCTAAATACAGTCCAGTCCTTACGAAAACCGAGCCGCAGCTGGGTCGCAAGTTTGAAAAGTTATTTGTTATACAAGGGTGCAAAGTTGTATTTTACCCGCGAGTGTTTCAACCCACGAGAAGTAAAATGCATTTGTACCCGTGTGTAACACAAAACTTTTCACCTCACTGTAGCGAGGAAAGTGCAACATGCAAAACAACTTTATTTAATTACAACAATAAATTTGGACCCTTGTATAAAAAAAATTATGACAAATAACTTTTTTATTTTTATTTTGGTCAAGTGCGAGTCTTATTTTAGTTTTCCCATACATTTTGAGACCTAGCGCTTGATGAAGCAACAAGCAATTTTGAAAAGTTTTTTTGTATGGAAGCCCCCTTAAATATTTCTTTATTCTGTTTTTAGGGTTCCGTACTTAAAGAGTAAAACGGGACCCTATTACTAAGACTTCGCTGTCCGTCCGTCCGTCCGTCTCTCTGTCACCAGGCTGTATCTTAAGAACCGTGATAGCTAGAGAGAGTTGAAATGTTCACAGATTATGTAGTTCTGTTGCCGCTATAACAACAAATACTAAAAACAAAATATATATTTTTTTAAAGTGGGCTCCCATACAACAAACGTGATTTTTTTGCCGTTTTTATAGATAATCGTACGGAACCCTTCGTGCGCGAGTCCAACTTGCACTTGGCCGGTTTTTAGTATTTGTTGTTATAGCGGCAACAGAAATACATCATCTGTAAAAATTTCAACTGTCTAACTATCACGGTTCATGAGATACGCTCCAAGGTCAAATTACTTTGCCCACTAGTGGATTAAATGCGCTTTTGCTCACTGGTTTTAAATGATAAAAGACGGCTTTCCGAGGCAGTGAGGGGAAAAAATAATAATCGATGCGCCCGAGCCCGAGAGTTTCCCGTTCCCGAATAATAATCCGACTCCACTAAAGAACCGATTGCGTTCGAAATCGAAATCTGAGAGCACCGAGGGTGTTGTCTGTTTGTAACCAAATAGAGCATTAATATAATGGATAATTATTGTAGGTAACTTTTTTTTATTCGACTTTGCAGACCGTACTCCTACATCTTGTCACCTTGGCAATGGCACTTCACTATCTTCATGATTATATGAATTTTTGTTTTCCCCTCACTGCCTCGGAAAACCGTCTTTTATCCTTTAAAACCAGTGAGCAAAATCGCATTTTATCCACTAGTGGGCAAAGTAATTTGACCTTGGAGCGTATCTCATGTATCTCATGAACCGTGATAGTTAGACAGTTTAAATCTTCACAGATGATGTATTTCTGTTGCCGCTATAACAACAAATAATAAAAAACTGAATAAAACAAATATTTAAGGGGGCTCCGATACAAAAAAAACTTTTCAGAATTGCTTGTTGCCTTCATCAGACGCTGGGTCTCAAAATGTATGGGAAAACTAAAATCCGACTCGCACTTGACAAAAAAAAAAGTTATTTGTTATATTTTTTTATACAAAGGTGCAAATTTATTTTCTAAATTAACTAAAGTTGTTTTGAATGTTGCACTATGCCTAGCTACAGTGAGGTGAAAAGTTTTGTGTTACACACGGATGCAAGTGTATTTTACTTCTCGTGTGTTGTAAGTTGTAACCTCCATTTTTGAAGTCGGTTAAAAAGGTATACGTACCTATGCAGGTACAGCTAGCTGTAACCTTAAATACCTACTAACTAACTAAACTGGAGTTGCATAGCATATTAAGTAACAATGGGCATTCATGAACTCAGATCAAATCGGTTTTACTATACCAACAATAACGTAGCTAGGTCACGAAACAACAATAGGGGTGTAGACACTAAATAAAATAATCAATAATGTTGCATTTTCTCGAAAAAGGTTTAAAAATGTAGTCAAATGGAGAAAAGGCAACGCAAGAGGTTAAATAATCACAAAGTTATAAGCGTCCAAAGTTTTAAGAGGGGGTATGTTCTGTCCCTTTTCCGCAAAACGGACTTTCATATGAAACGACTGTCATTTACTATGACGCTAGAGGATCGTGACGTCACAATCCCGGAGCGTTTTCTCTCTCTAACAAGCAACATTAAGACGGTTGCAGCTTCGTAATTTTTTGAGCTAGGTATTCGACTGGGATTTTCTGCATTAGACATATTTTTTTGCCTTCTTTCTTTTAAAGTAATAATGAATTTTGAGTCTACACCCCTATTGCAGTAGGTACGTTTATATACATAGATGTAGACCTACCATATACCTGTATAAACCTACTACGGCTACTACCTTTATATAGATTAAATGCCACAGTTATCGTACGGTTGAGTTGCCATGGTACTGTGACTAGTATGATTTATGTGCCAAGTGTGAATATAGTAAGTATGTCAGTGTTAATTAAGTTGGTCCTGTTTCGTTTCGCAGTGGTGGCAATGGCTGGTCCACACGAATGACGTCAAACAGCTGTGGGCGGCCCAACCCACCTATCTCATCTCCCAGGCTGTCTACCTGATTGCAGGCTTCGTTACCTTGCTTCATGGTAAGTTTTGGCAACATATCTAAACAACCCTAGATATAATATATATACGGGTTACCTACACTGATTATTTGAAAGTCAAAATGTATTGAGAGTGAGAGTGATTTCCTAATTTCCGCCACATTGATAAGCAGTACGGTGTTGGCTAGCGGTAAAAAAAATATTTTTACATTGCCAACAAAAATAACCTACGCAAATACTCAGAAGATACCCACAAATTATTTTTTGCTATTTTAACGATTTGTCAAGCATAAAAAAATTATAAAACTATATCCCGACTACGGACAAATAACTATGAATAATATGTTTATATAAGTACCTACTTATAGAAAAATATTATTCATAGTTAAGTACTTAGAAGTTCTAATACCTACTTATATAAAAATATTATTCAGTTCTAATTTAGAACTCGAATTTTTCTCCTCTTTCAATTGATACCCAACACGCTGTAATAGCAAAATATTTTGTTTCAAAGTTGGTCACTAATTCGTATGTGACAGCCACCATGTTTTTATTTTGTTCATTATCATGTTACTATGTCTCCCGGAGCATAATATCGAATCGATTGACACGCCATTTATCAAAATCGGTTTAGTATTTTAAACGCTACAGTGGAACATACACAAATACAAACATAGACTGCTAAAAACATATCCCTTCCTTTCGGCTGTGCCGTAGTCGGGTAAATTTCCATGTGATAAGGTGAATAAGTACATCTCTTTGTAAGTAGTCGACTGTAAGGTACTGCCTTCTCTTGCCGTACGAGATTGTGAATAAGAAACAAATTGGGCAAAGGTTGTGTTTGCAGCTTTCAGGAAAGGCGGGCGATGGCCTTACTTCTGGCTGGTGACGGTGCTGCACGGACTCTACGCCGACAACTTCTGGCACTTCGTGGTCCCTGAATACGACAACTTTTGGCACTCACAGACACCAATCATGTTCCTCGGAGCCAGACAGCCGTTGCATATCCTCTTCGTATGTAAGTTAATACCTATCTAAGTATCTACATCTGTTTGTGCGTGATGAATGGCGTTCAAAGGGTTAAATAGCTATAGACTAGTATAGACCAGGTAAGTATACTTCCCTACGTTTCTACAGTAATGTTGCAGGCCGCTTCAAAAATGTCCCAACTAGGTATACCGCATGTAGCGTGGACACCTCAGAGCATAGAATACTATAAGAGAGGACAAGCCGCCGGCGGCCGCGTCGCAGTTGTTCTTAATGGGCATACTCTGCCCTACTGTGCACGCGTGCTGATCGCAGATAACATTAGGTTTCTTCCCAAAATGCCTGATATGATGCGCGTGTAGTGTCCAATAAGAGCGTAGGTAGGTATACAAGTGTGTGTGCATTAGATTTGTGCGTGCTTCGTCTTGTCAATACTTGGGGCTTTGTGTGGGTTAATGAACTTGCGACAGGCGTACCTACTCAATACAAATCGGCCGGCATGTCCGATCTCCTTATATTCATACATCTCTGGTGGACACCTTACATGGTTCAGCTATATTAGGAACCTGAATGATTATCTATTATCTAATATTAGCTCTTAAAAAAGGCATGTCACCTTAGATTATTTTACGATGCCATTCGAACATTAAAGAACATAAAGACCCAAAAAAAATAATTTAAAGACGGACCTCGCTGGCGGCTGCCGAAACGTTGCAATTAGTACTAACTAATCGTTGTATGGAAAATCAAGTTAATTGCTGTTTCGGTCGCGAAATACTGCGTTTAGGTCCGTAGTTGCCATACAATTTTGTTTCTAGATAAAAACGTAAGGATTTTATTGGTAGCATGAAATTTACTCTTGGACAATAAAAAAATACATAATTATTTTTTCTAAACTTTCAAGGTCCATTATCTTTTTATGATTTTAAATATATTTTGTAATTTATACTTTATTACAATAATTCGATGGTTTACTATCCATTCAGCAACACAATTTCATATCAATTATCAATTTCAGACCCAGCATTCATCTACCACGCCGCGTACGCCGTCTCCAAGCTGAACCTGCCGCGCTACGCAGAGCCGTTCGCGGTCGGCCTGGTGACCGTCCTCATCGACATCCCGTACGACATAGTCGCCGTCAAGTTCGTTCACTGGACCTGGCACGACACCGACCCCAACGTCTTCGACCGTCACTACTGGGTGCCGTGGAACTCCTACTATTTCCACGCCGCTTTTGCCGCCAGCTTGGTTTTCTTCTTCCATTCGATCAGAAAATGGTTCGCGCCTAAGGTTGCTCAATGGGACTCTGCTGGGTGAGTCATCGTTATTTTAGCTGCTTCCGTAATAAACATGTCATTGACACGATACAGATGCACTGAGGTCATTTCCAAGTAAGTAAACGGAATGGAACATAGTGGGGCAGACTCATCATCATAATCATGATATCAGCCGAGAGACGTCCACTGCTGGACATAGGCTTCCCCCAAAGAGTGCCACAATGGCCGGTCCTGCGCCATCCGCATCCAGCGGACTCCCGCGACCTTTACCAGGTCATCAGTCCACCTTGCGGGGGGCCTACCCACGCCGCACCTTCCGGTACGTGGTCGCCACTCGAGAACCTTTCCGCCCCAACGGCCATCGGGCAGACTGCCGGAACAAATTGTCGTAAATGTGGACACGCCAGACAAAAGCACCAATTTTTTTTCAGGTAAATACTAGTTAGTTACTAACGGTTACATAGCTTTAAGTTTTTGATTAGGAACCAACTCTTCCGACGGCCATCTTTTTTTTATGGGACTACCTACCTACTTATATTATTAACTAGCTGTTGCCCGCGACTTCGTCCGCGTAGAACTTTTTATCGTCTTAGAAAATGATTTCTCTCTGTACAAAATTTGAACCCTCTTTTAGGGGATAATTAAAAAAAAAGTTGATGTTCATTTTCTAGTTTGTGAACAAACAGTCTAAAATCAAAGTTAAAAATCTCATACTTTAAAAATGCCTTGAAATACTCAAACTTTGAACCAATTTTAACACTCTTAGGGGATGAATTTGGAAAAACTCTGAAATCAGTTTTGTAGTCTTTTAACGTACAGAATAAGACCGAAGTTAAAAATCTCTTACTCACACTTTAAAATTTTATTGCTCGCCATTTAAAATTTGAACCCCCTTTTAAACCCCCTTAGAGGTTGAATTTTTCTAATCGCTGAAAGAACTTTTTTCGTAAACTTTTAAGTCTCTAGCTCAAAAAAAGTGTTGCCCATACAAAGCTTTCTTAACCCCCTTGGGGGTGGAATTTTCTAAAACTCTGAAAGTACTTTATTATTAATTTTAATAAGTAACATTTTGAATAGTTTTAAGTCTAGTAAAAAAAAAAGTTTTTCCCACACAACACTGGCTACCCTTCTTAAGGATCTTAAGGATCCCCTTAGGGATGGAGTTTTCTAAAACGCTGAAAGTTCTTTTTTAGTATTCTAATAAGTAATCTTTTTGCAAAGTTTTAAGTCTAACTCAAAAAAAAGTGTTGCCCATGCAAAGCTTGCTCTCCTTTTTAACCCTATTAGGGGTGGAATTTTCTAAAACGATTTGTGTTCTTTTTTTGTATTTTAATAAGTAATCTTTCTACAAAGTTTCAAGTCTCTAACTCAAAAACATAAACTTTCCCTGATAAAAACTTTGCACCCCTTTTTATCCCCCTTAGGGATAGATTCTTTCAAAACGCTGAAAGTCTTTTTTTTGTATTTTTATAAGTAATCTTTCTACAAAGTTTTAAGTGTCTAGCTCAGAAAAAGTGTTCCCCATACAAACCTTGCACCCTTTTTTAACCCCCTTAGGGAATGATTTTTGTAAAACGCCGAATGTAGTATTTTTCATGTTCTAATAAGTAATTTTTCGTCAAAATTTTAAGTCTCTATTAAAAAAAAATATGTTTTTCCCATACAAACTTTGCACCCTATTTTACCCCCTTAGGGGTGAAATTTTCCAAAACGCTGAAAGTACTTTCTTTGTATTTAAATAATCTTTCTACAAAGTTTTAGGACTCTAGCTAAAAAAAATAGTTTCCCACATACAAACTTTGCACCCCTATTTTAGCCCCCTATTTTTAGGGGTAGAATTTTCTAAAACGCTGAAAGTACTTATTTTTATTCTGATGACTAATCTTTCTACAAAGTTTTAAGTCTCTATTTAAAAAAAATATTGTTTCCCCCATACAAAATTTGCACCCCTATTTTACCCCCTTAGGGGTAGATTTTTTTAAAACACTGAATCTAGGTACTTTATTTGTATTCTAATGAATAATTTCTCTACAAAGTTTTAAGTCTCTATTTAAAAAAAAGTCGTTTTTCCCATATTAACTTTGCACTCTATTTTACCCCTTTAGGGGTAGAATTTTCTAAAACCCTGAAAGTTCTTTATTTGTATTCTAATGACTGATCTTTCTACAAAGTTTTAAGTCTCCATTTAAAAAAAAATGTTTCCCCCATACAAACCTTGCACTCCTATTTTACCCCCGTAGGGGTGGAATTTTCCAAAACGCTGAAAGTGTTTCATTTGTATTCTAATAACTAATTTTTCTACAAAGTTTAAGTCTATAGCTCAAAAAAAAAGGTTCTCCCATACAAACTTTGCACCCCCATTTTACCCCCTTAGGGGTAGAATTTTCAAAAATCCCTTTTTATCCCTAGCCCACGTTATAAAAGCAACATACTGTGCAAAAATCAACTCTCTAAGATTAGTAGTTTCGGATGTGCGTTGATGAGTGAGTGAGTGAGTGATTGAGTGAATAAGTCAGTCAGGACATAGGCATTTATTATGTATAAATAGATAGAAGATAATGAAACTCCCATTCAAATATCTCAAAAAATTATGAAGCTACATCCGTTTTAATGTCGCTTGTTAGAGTGAGAAAACGATGAGGGACTGTGACGTCAATATACTCGAGCGTCATAGTAAAAAACAATCGTTTCATATGAAGGTGCGTTTTGCGGAAAAGGGACAGAACATACCCCCTCTTAAAACTTTGGACTCTTATAACTTAATCATTACCTATATAACCTCTTGCTTTGTTTTTTTCTCCATTTGACTATATTTATTTTAAATTCTTTTTCGAGAAAATACATTATGATTATTTACCATATTTTCGATTCCTGAGCTATAACCACGAACTTCGGAATTCGAAAATATTCGGGTATCTCTATCTCTATCGCACTAACCATACTCGAGTGACAGGGATGCAAATATATGAACATTGAGTATCGGTTTTCGTGGTAGCGCCGCAGGTACTTTGGCTGAATGCGCCGAGCGCGTGCCATTGTCATTCAAAAAAAACAAATTCGTGTTAATTATATTGTTCAAATTTGTTGATTTCATTTATTGAAATTACGACATAAAACGACATTTGCGCATATAAGTTCTCATATCAGAATCGAATATTTTTTTATGGTTTATATTTTAGCATTTGTCTCGTAAAGGTCTATCGTAGACGGGATTTAAATTATTAATAAGTGAAAGGCAAAGCAATTCCGCCATTTTGACGAAAATTTGACGGTTCTTATAGCTGACAGTTGGAGCAGCGTTTGATTTCAATAAAAATAAATAAAAAATTAAATGAAGTCGTATATTTCGGAAAATTAATTAACTGTCGCAGTCGGATAAAAACTATCCTAAGTTGCAGCTAGAATAATAATGTACCTATATAAAATGTTTCATATTTTTCTGTTCATGGGATGCTGAGAACATTCGAACCGCGCAAAGCTTAGTTTCAAACTGGCTGATTCTTTTTTTAATTTAGAGATTTATTATAAGTGGAGATATCTCGGGTTCTAAATCACTTAGAATCACAAACTTGGTGTCTAAGTATACATATATATTTGGGGTCAGGGAATTAAACTAGATGTTTTTTAAAGTAGAATTCCCAAAGGATACCTAACGGAACCCTGTTACTAAACCTCCGCTGTGGGTAATTCAAAATGACCCCCATAAAAAAAGATGGCCGACGGAGGAAGTTTTTTCAGGTACTACGAGTAGTACCTGAAAAAAATTTGGTGCTTTTGTCCAGCGTGTCCACATTATCACGTGAAATTGCCCTAATAATAGGTAGAATTAGAACATATACCTATGCATTTTAGTATTTTCAAAATTATACCTACGCATCCGTGAACCTTTGAAATATTATGTTACGGCAGCATATTTTGGGAATAGGTAAGTACATAATTAATTATTCGCTTTACAAATTCCTCCATAGCAAAACTAGAGTCTGGGAACAGTAGGGACCTATACATGCATGTAAAAAAAGTCCGACATTGTTGTAAGTTCTCTCTATGTCTGTAGTCAGTACGATACCTACGCGATAAACTGACTATTCTAAGCAGAGCGAATTTCCCTTTATCATAGGGCCAAAAACCGGCCAAGTGGCGCGTGTTAGGCCACGCGCAGTGTAAGTAGGGGTTTTAATAGTTATTTACAATGCACTTGCTCTGAATGTGCTCCTTTATATGGTTGAACATCAACACGGGAAGTGGTCGATGCCAGCACGAGCAGCGCCGGGCGGCACCTGCCCGTGCGGAATGGATTTCAGTACAATCTTGTATCATACAACATTTTACAATGCATCATGCAAGGAAATAAAAAAAATATGCATAAAAGGAGAAATTTTAATTGTCACGAACTCACGAAATCTCATTCCCGCATAGTGTGCGGGAATATTGTACTGAAATCCATTCCGCACGGGCAGGTGCCGCCCGGCGCTGCTCGTGCTGGCATCGAGCACTTCCCGTGTTTGTTGAACCATATAAACGGGCAGTTTCAGAGCAAGTGCATTGTAAAAAAATATTTTTTTACCAAATTTTATTCTACCATTTTGTCGGCGTGAAATTACAGTAAGTATTCTAGTAGTAAGGGTCACTGAGCTAAGCCGAAAACGGACAGACAGACGGACATGGCGAAACTAAAGTTTGTCAAGCGAGTCGTGACACTGGAAAATGGCGGCCAATTTAAAAAAAAACGCTAGCTGGTAACACGAAATGTATGGAGGCGTCATCGTCATAGGTAGGTACTGTCACGAACCGGGATTGTTGAGCCACTTGCTATTACTCGTAATTTAGCCGTGTGTTCAATAACCGATGGCACCGACTGGCTGACAGCTATTCGATTTGCATTACACGGCCAAATTAGAAACATGGGTAAGTGGATCAACAATCCCGGTTCGTGATGGTACTTATAACTGACAGTTTATTTCGTAGGTTGTTGCCATATAAAGAATTTGATAAAAACGCTGTGGTCACGATTCGCTGGACAGACTCTATAAGGGTTCCTTAACCCTAATAAACTCGCACAATAGGTACCTAAAACGAACAATGTAATTTGGTTGTGATTGCAGTAAAAAGGCGGAATGGAAGACGGTGGTGGTCGCCACGCTGCTGGGCATGCCTGGCGGCGTCCTGCTGTTTGTGCCTATCTACCACCCGCTGCACGACATGCTGCACATCCACTCCGAGGTCACCTTCTTCCTGCTTTTCGCCCTCTTCGGTGCCTTTGTGCTGCACGGACTTCTGAGTGACCGGGAAAAGACCAAAGAGAGGTGATGCTTTGTAACTAACTTGTTTGAGTAGGTAACATCGTGCGTTTAGCGGCCAGTTTAACTACAAGCTGGGTGTTAAAAGTACTAGCAAATTAAATACATTTTCAATTCAGCTTCGGACGTTTGTAGATCAGATAGGTATCAGTGGCGGAGCGCCCATACAAGCCGATTCCCACCGGCTTACCTAAAATTTATTTTTTGACAAGCCCATAGTTATATACCTACTCTAAATTCTTTCATAACTTTTTCGTTCCGGGTTGCCCATCAAAAATTTTCACGCGCCGCAACTGATAGGTATATTACATTTTATACAGCCATTACAACACGAAATCATACAGAACTACTTACTTAAGACCAAGGGCGTCGAAGTATCGCCCCAGCAAAAGCACTAAAGGCGCATGGAGAGCTTCATTAGATTCGTTTAAAGAACTTGAGATTGAGTCCTCCGCACGGCACAGGCCGCTGTAGTGTTTATAATAGGAAAGAAATACTAGACTCCCCCGCAATAGGGGTGTAGACACTAAATGAAATAATCAATAAAGTTGAATTTTCTCGAAAAAGGATTAAAAATGTAGTCAAATGGAGAAAAAAGCAACGCAAGAGGTTAAACAATCACAAAGTTATAAGCGTCCAACGTTTTAAGAATGGGTATGTTCTGTTCCTTTTCCGCAAAACGCACCTTCGTATGAAACGATTGTCGTTTACTATGACGCTGGACGGTCGTGACGTCACGATCCCGGAGCGTTTTCTCTCTCTAACAGGCAACATTGAAACGGTTGCAGCTTCGTAATTTTTTGAGATATTCGAATGGGATTTTCGTCATTAGGCATATTTTTTTGCCTTCTTTCTTTTGAAGTGTTGAGTCTACACCCCTATTTGGGTAAAGCCCGTATGAAGTTAATGAAGCCATTGTCATGTCCAGACTAACCGCCATCGACTACGTGATGCTGCTGCAGCTGGCGGTGCACTACCTGACGTACTGGGCGTTTGTCATGTTCTTCCATCCCGAGCGCGAGTGGTCACTTGGCCTGCACGAACCCGTCGGCCCTTGCAACGAGGTCGCCACCCTCACCACGCCTTTTGGACAGGTAACGAACCTTTTCACTCCTTCTATTCGAAACACAGTCTTTTCTAGCCCGTTTATAGGGAGCAAAACTTGTTTTTGATTTTCACGAGCCGCTTAAAAAAACATTTTCTAGCGAAATCAACCATTAAATAACCCACTTAAAAAAATGAAATGTTGTCAATTGTAGGTACGGTCTGCCTGATGGTAAGCAGACGCCGTAGCCTATGGACGCTCGCGATTCTAGTAGAATTTTTACCGACCCTTTATTGATTTGAGGATTCGTTGGGCTGGGCTGTTATTCGCTACGCGTTAATGCGGCTCACCCCGCCGGTCACCCGTTACGAAACTAGACCTCTACCTACGCTTATTAATTACTACGCATCGCAGTGTCAAGGTATAATTTTGGCTAGTCGTTGAGGTGAGCTTAAAACAAGTTACAAAATAGTGGGGCAGATATAGCTAGAGACGAACGCAGTAGAGGTGATGCTCATAAGGAACCTTTTAACTTCGCAACTCGCAACCATCAACTTGTGACGATGATGGCGTCACGAACCATTGAGTCCACAATAACTGACAATGCGGCACATGCTAGCGAGTTTGCTTCGGTATAACTAAGCCTGTTTAATGTTCTGATTTGGATGACAGAGACCTACCATACGCCAGGTACCTACCATCCTGAGTCTCAAGATTACAGAAACATACCACATAGGTATACTTACTCTATCCGAAAAGGTAAGAGTAAATTCTGTCAAACGAACGCTAGCAAAAAACGACTTTGTACTTTGTATTCAAAGTATAAAGTGTTTATTGGCTTGCGTTTTTTAACAGAATTTACTCTTACAGTTTCGAACGTACTATATACAGTGGCGGAATGAAAAGGTTGATCAGTTTTCAAATCAAATCATTTACGCGTTGCAAGCACATGTTACCTTTTTAAACTGTGAATCAGACGAGAGTGATGTATTGAAAATTATGTTCAACTGTTTGACAACAAAGTTCAAATTTACTTAGACGAATTTTCCTTGCCTATTAATAGTTGAACTAAAACCTTTTTTATTAGTTTGATCTTGCCATTACGTTGTGTCAAGCAAGTGTGATAAGTCTAATGATTAAATCCTCTTAGCTTAAAATTATTAAAACTATAAATGTGAGTAATAGGTCCTGTCAATGTCATCATTGCTATTTATATACGTTTTTTTTTCTTTTTTTAACTCGTTTTCCAAAATTCAAATATGTGTAGTGAAATGACATTCATTATGACAGAATGTGTCTGACACTCGGTCGATAAAGCAGATACTGATAACTTATACTGAGCAAGCAAAAACAGATCTTAAGGTGATCAACCTTTTCATTCCCTGACTGTACATAAATTTGTCTCGTAAATGTTGCAGACGCTACAAAAGCGCAAATACTTCTGCGCTGAAAACTACGACGAGGGCTACTTCAGCTTCCATTGCGTGGGCGGCCAGAAGCCGCAGCCCGGCTCCTGGTGGTACCTCATCTGCGGAACACCCTTCGAGTGAGTATTCTATAAAATATTATTATATTCTATAAGCATTTGAGCCTATAGGTAAAATGTGCTTTGTCCCTTTCTTACCAACACAACACAAATGTCAAAGTGACAGACAGTGACATTTTAACGCCATTTTAGTTAATAGCCATAGCCAACGACGGCGACCTGGGGGGCATTTACTTTTTATAGTTTTAGTTTATAATATAGGTTTAGTTTAGTTTTATTTCTTTATAAATATTATTATATACCGTTTTATAATAAAATTGTTTTTTAGTTAAAACAGGCTTGTTTATGAATACGGCCGTTAAACTTCAAGGCATTTCTTTGGTTAGCTAATGTTGACGTCGCGTTAGTATCCGATGGGTATACGATCTAACTGAACAATGCAAACATTTTTTTACCAGCCAGGAAGAAATAGTAGCGAATAATATTCAATATATTATTCGCTACTATTTCTTATATATTGAATCCAGAGTAAAGCGAAATATTTAGGATCTTGAGCGTAACGAGGGATTCAAGTATATTTATTCCCTTCACTGAATAGCGGGTGCGAAAAGACTTTTTCTCAAACATGCAATGAAATGTCGTCATTAAGTACGTTATAACAGGCTTCAAAGTATCACGTTTCGGGCAGAACTGTTGAGGAATTTCATACAAAATTGAAGGCCTAGGACGGGAAGTAATTTATTTTTATTTTTCGTTCCACAATTTATTTTGTGGCACAGCATCACGGCGTTTAGCCATGCAAACTATTTAGGTAGTTTGATTTTTTGGATTTTTTTTATTTATTTCATTGCATGTTTGAGAAAAGCATGGCCGTGAAAAGGGGCTTGCCGGCTTCGTATCACTATCCAGAGGGCCTCGATGAATCGGGGCCAATTATATTTCGTCAACCATAACTATCAATTATTTAGTAGTTTTGGGTTTGTTTGTAATGAGTGGGGTGTGTCCGCAGGAACCGCTCCGAGTACATCGCCGTGATATCGACCATAGTGGTGTTCGCCGCCGGCGTGTTCTACGCCCTCTACTTCAAGACCGTGCAGTCGGCGCCACCCAAGAAATTGAAATCCAAATAAACACTCTAATTTATTTAAAACATAATTTAACTGTTAAGGTTCCATAAAGGATTTCAATAATCAGCCAATTTTAATAGATTATCACTATTTAATCACTTCTAATGATATGTTCGTTTCGACATACAATCACAATAACATTATCTTATATAAGTATTTGTGCACTTTAGTGCCAACCAACTCTTAACTCTACCGCTCCACGAAGATATTTTGTAAGTAATGTATTATTTGACGACTGTTATTGATGAGAATAGTGCATTAATGCCCGCCTGACAGTCCTAGATGTTGTAACATAGTTACAGGAATGTGGCGAACTTATTTATAAAACATTTTCATGATTGACATAAACCTTTTGTGATTGACCATAACGTTATTTTATTTGTGGAGGTGGAGATGAATTTAATGATAGGTAAAATGATTATACAACACGAACGACACATTTCAACCAAAATATAAATAACTTGCGTAATTGAAATGACGAGAAATAAAACAATTATTTTGCAGAATGACTGTAAACATGTTTGTATGGAGAGTGCGCAGAGAAATTTCTCCTCTTCAGTAGAAGTGTGGGGTGGTCGTGTCGATCGTAATATATCAGTGTTTGTATCTATTGCCTATAAAACTCTAACACCATATCAACCATATGTGATCATCTAATCGACATAAGTTCTGATTCTATCTAAAAGTACCTCTATATGTATAGGTACCTACGTCTCGAAATATTTTAATTTTCCTTACGAATGTCAGGCAAAACTTCGTTCGTGTACCTAATAACATTTAACACCTAAACACAGAAACAACATTCAGATTCATCAATATAATTTAATTGTGTAAATTTTCATGCAGTTAACCATATTCAATCACGTTCATATTGTGTTGATTACTTTGCTATCTCATTGTAATTTTTTCAACAAATAGGTAGCTAATTGTTTTGACTAAGCGGATTGAAGCTGAGACGCGAGTAATGACTAGTCATCATCTTTGTTTGTATGTACATACATGTACAGTTTGAATGCAACCGAAATAAGATGGAGGCAAGGAAGGAATGCAACTAAAACATTAACTTACTTAGGTACTTATGGCTAAATATGAATTTTTGTGACACAAAAAGCAATGACAAATTGATCAGCAATTTCAATTCGCCCTATAAAGGGCACACATAAGTAAGTAAACTTAAAATTAGAACAACATAAGGAGGCTGCGCTCCAGTCGACGAGGGCAGGGTATCCACGAAACTACGACCTGCTTAAAGGGAAGTATCAAGTTGCAAGCGGTGTGCGGTATATTCTTTAAGATCACCTGACCCGATCACCCAGGTGAACGTATTTGACGAATATGGCCAATGAGATCACTTAGGTGATCCTATTGTACGCCATATCCAGCACGATCCCCTGGGTGAATTTAGTGGACAGAATTATATCCAGTAGGATACCCCAGAAAGAGTAATATTACTTTTTGGGGTATTCTTCTGGATATCATTCTGTCCACTACAATCACCCGGGGGATCGTGATAGACATATGGTCCAGCACGATCACCTGGGTGATCTTACTGGATAAGTTCGTCCACTAGAATCACTTGCAAAATAATATAATTTTCTGGGGTATGCTACTGGATATAATTCTGTCTACTACAATCACCCAGGGGACCGTGCTGGATATGGCGTACAATAGGATCACCTGGGTGATCTCATAGGCCATATTCATCCAATACGATCACCTGGGTGATTGGGTCATGTGATCTTAAAGGATATACCGGCGGTGTGGCTTTGAGAATAGTTGGTAGGTAGTGTTTGATGTTTGTGGATAGCACCTTCGTCGTCGAAAGCAGATTTAGAGCGCATGTGCTCATACGTTATATAGGTTAGTGTTAAGATCACGTTGGGTACCGCGTAATATCACACATTATTTCCCAGCTCTCCAAGCGCTCTTAATCCAGCATATAATTATACAGTAAGCTTTTCGGATACCTACATTGATCGATCCACAATATCAATACCTGCAAACTCAAAGGGCGTAACAGCTATTACAACAACAGGCTGTTACGCCCATTAAGTCTGCAGGTATCGATATATTCATTATCAAAACCACTTTGCAATTAATGATTGAACTGTAAACACATACGTGCCCTTCAGTTGTTTCAGACCTAGCGGTCGTTGGCGTCATTATTTACGAATCAATAATAATAATCAACATAAAACAATCTACGATAAACGACCTACATAATACATACAAGAAAACCCCCAAGCCGCATACACTTACTACCGTCAACGGTTCTAACGAATTTAATTAAACAATGAGTATAGTACTTAAACAATATATACCTATTGCTGATACGCGTTTCGTTATTTATCTGCTATCATAGACAGGTGTCTAAATACATTTATAATCAAAAATTATACACTTAATTTAGCTTGAAGCAATCATGGGTATAATCTACGCTTTTAAATTACTTACAGCCTTTTCTACACATGTGCATACATTACGTCCTAAACTATATTGAAAGAGTAGTGGCTCTCTTAACAGATTCTACACATTAATTCTCTTAAATTAGTTGGTGTAGGTATATAATTTACACAAAGCATGCCGCCTACAATGGCCGCGACAATCATGACCAATTCACAGTTAGACAGAAATATACTGATGTTAGATGATATCTACGTGAGTTAGAGGCAATGTAGGTACGTACAGTCGGCCAAAAATGTGGTCTACCACCCTACGGTCGAGGTTCATTTGAACGTCATGAAACAACAAGATCGGTCTCCACTTGCAATAATATTATGACAGTAACCTTGGCGACCATTAGATCTACAGAATGTTTTGTCAAAACTGGTAGACCATTTTCTTGGCCGACCGTACCTACATATCATTTAATATGCCTCACTTTAACAAATAGCTGCGTCCATATCGACTGAATGGCAAATTGATCAGATTAGACACGCACCTTTGGCAATGATCATAATATTTGGTAGCAGAGCTGCACGGCTATCACAGGACGACCCGTGAGCATTTGTCGAGAGCTATTAAGCGAGATAAACTATCCGTCTATTTCTAATTAGAACGCTTCGAAAGAGACGAATAGTCTACGGCGCCGCGACACGGCTCGCGGCCGTCCTGTGATACTTAGCCGTGCTGGTACTGATCATCAGGCCTCGGAGTATTTGTAGCACGGTAAGACTCAAGTATGCTATGGAGTCGTTGTAAGCATTAACATTAAATTTATACTCATACTCATCCTCATTTATTTAATTCATTAAATAAATAATACCTATAAAAATACACCACTATAGATCTTCATTGACGAATAAAAAATAATATGAGGGTCCACGGAAAGAACATGTCTAGTCACTTTTTTTTTCAAAATGAGATTTTAATGTCACACAATAGTTCATAACGAGCGCAACATTTTGACATCACACGCTTGTCGCGCGCTGACATCTTTAAGGTAACAATTTAACACTCAGCACTCTGACGGCCCCGCATCATTTATTTGTGCACAAAACAGGAACCAACATGTATTAATTAAAAATAACAATATCACAACCTATCAAATCATAACAACTAAGGAATTAAATGAATAAAAAATTGCAAAGAAACAAATAGCTTACAAATTTTTTTTATCATAAAAATTACAAATCATTTTGGCCTATATAATGACAATACCTATTACATGAATAAAACGCAAGACAATTGGTGCAAAGCGAAAGAATAATAGATAATAATAAAAATTCAAGGACACTTAAAATTCATTTCTGGCATTGAAATAAATCCGATACCAAGCAATCCAGCCAGCCTAGCCTAACATGATCGCTTTTATGACGAACGTAAAGCATTCATCCCTCTCGAACTTACAAACTTCCTACCTAGTAAGGGTCGAAAAAAAGGAAAACAAAATAAGGGACCTTATGTCCGACATAAACGTAATCATGCTACCTAGACAGACGTAGACTATAGCGGTATAAAAATGGTGCAAATTTTGTGCCTCCATATTCTTAACAATCAGCATAGACTAACGGCTTACAGTTCATTTGTTTATGCCATTTGGAACAAAATAGACGATTCACAACCTAATTCCTAGTTAATTGGGTATGTTTCACATTAGTAGTTAGGTAGTCTGCGTGTTAAAAATATACAAATGTAAAAATATTATTACCACGAACTTGACTTTATGTAAGTACTCGTATTTAATACACTTTATATTGAATGGTACAGTCAAGGTCACAATATGTATATAACCAAAGCTGCAAAAATATGTATACCTACAACAACCTTACCTCCGTAGTAATAAGGTCTGTATACATATTTCTGTAACTTTGTGGTGTATACATATTGGTGACCTTGACAGTACAACGTTAGTCACTAACGCATCCAGAGGGCCTACCGCGAAAGGGATTCGAAGTTTCCCCTCTCTGTCATACTTACGAGTTCGTACATAAGTGCGACAGAGAGGGAAAACTTCGAATGCCGTTCGCGGTAGGCCCTCTGGGGGTCTGAGCCCGAGTTCGTACTGAACTTAAACTCAACGGGCCAACGCCGTCCTGGCCCCCAAAGCAAAGTCTAGCTCTCCCAAACTATTTAAAACCCGTCTACTACTAAATCCCAAACTGAATCCGCTACTTACGTTACGGAAAGCGAATAAAGCTAATTACAATATAGCCTTGAATAGATAGGTAAGTTCGGTACGTTGAATTTTTCCTGTTCATGAGTGACTATTAATATTCTTACATAAAAAAAAACAAATGGAATGACTTGTAATCAATCGTAATTCGTAGACACCTAAGGAGTTTTGTTCGTTCGATAGTCTGAAAACAAAATGGCGACAAGTTTGACGGCCTTTTGAGGTGAACGCAAATAACCGTAATAACAATAATTTGCAATCCTACATAGATAGGTCAGGCAACGAAAAGGTATAGAGGGAAATGCTTGGAACACAATTTTTGACTTCGTAACTTTGTTTGGACTAGTTAGGAGATGAACATATCAATATTAAGGGGGGTGTTTGAAGGTCCCATTTTTCGGTTTTTCGCTTATATCTCGGAAACGCTGGGTCCTAGCGACATGCCTACTCTATACAAAACACGTGAAATCAAAACATTTTTCGAAAAACCCAACTGCTTTTTTGCAAATATAGCCTATGTCACTCCCACGATTAGGAGGAATCCAATGACACCTCACATGTCGAAATCCGTCAAACGGTTTAGGCTGCAGAGCGTGTCAAAGAATAAGACATACCCACATACATACATACATACATACTTACATACATAAATACATACGCTCGAATGAAAGCTGATTCAATTTGCTACAAGTTTTATTCCGTCAAGTTTTCCGATATCTTGTATAGTTTTCGAGATATCTGCTCTTGAAAGAAAAGCTCTTTATCACTAACTGAACAAACCTGCTACTAATTACTTACTCCAGTTTTTATAATTCGATATAAATTATATAAATGTGTGTGCATATCGTTCACGATGTAAGTATGTTCCCCCTTGACATTTTTATACGGTATTTTCGATTTTCTATGTATTTTTAACTGTTTGCTATTAATATTAAATATTATATTGAGCATAAAAATATAAGGGTAAGAACCCGAGGGACAGACTTGGCAGCCCGTACCAGCTCTTGCCGCGTCGTATTCACACACATGGTGACATTCTCATCATTTAGGTACTTACATTGTATTGCATCCATTAATCATACCACTCATATAGAATTTTCATTAACAATTAATACGGCACTCTAAGCACATCTGACAGAAGATAGTTTACTGATCACATTAAAATATTCGATAACATTTTTCATAATAAGTATATTAAACAATCTTACAATTAACAGCGCTTATATTTATAATAAATTGTTTTTATTGGGTCAATATATTTGTTTTTAGTATCGACTTCCTGTCATTGTTTTTTTAAATTGAAGTAGATATTAGATATAAAAGATCATTGTTACGAAACCATATCTATAGGTACTTACAATAGATATCATGTGCAACAAGACATGTCAACGCATATCAAACTAACCTACTCGTAAGTACCTATTTTGTATCCGTTCAGTTCTGAAGTGGCCCACTTTACTCACGTCCTTCCAGCGCGGTGTCCGCTCAATGTTACCGAGGACCGTAGCAATGATAGAATGAGATATAATATCTAATAACCAATTAGGTACATATCTACATTTTTTGCTATCCTACTTCTAATCGCTCAATGTCTCATTGTGTTTAGACGGGTTTGATATGTCACACATAACACGCTTCATGTATTCAGCAGCCTCGCAGACTGTGGTCAAACCACTACCGCACACGCCGACCCAACGATGCCTAAAAAAGGATGGAAGCGGACGGATAGCTATCGTGTGATGTCAGGGAAAACCTTGAAAATAAACCCTATCAACATAATGAGATAGGTATATCTACTTAACATTTGTGAAATATTGATTAGCAATAGGAAATAAACGCGTCCTAGATCTAGGGCCTGTTGTTGAAGAGTTGGTCGACCACGGCGGGCTCGGCGAGCGTGGACACGTCTCCGACATCGCGTTCGTTGACGGCGACCTTGCGGAGGACGCGACGCATGATCTTGCCGGAGCGCGTCTTGGGGAGCCCCGGCGCGTATTGGATCACGTCAGGCACGCCGAAAGCGCCGATGCGAGCTCGGACTAGCTTGCGCAGCTCGTCGACCACCTGTTCGTCGAATGTGGCCCCGTCGACCAACATGACGAAGCAGTAGAGCGACTCGCCTTTGATCGGGTGTGGTTTGGAGACGACGGCGGCCTCGGCGACGTGTTGGTGCTCGGTGAGCACGCCCTCCACCTCGGAGGTGGACATGAGGTGGCCCGACACGTTCAGCATGTCGTCGATGCGGCCCGTCACCCACAGCATGCCGTCCTCGTCGCGGCGCGCCCCTGCAACATACACCACCCCAGGTTACGACAGTGATGATAAGTGTGCCGTAGCAGCGCTAACATACCCCCCGGCATGTAGTAGCGGCGCGACCAAATTAAGGAGTGAGCCACCCCTTTAGCCGGGCGATTACAAAGATGATGTAGATGGGAAGTTTGACAATTCTCTATTAGACCATATTTAACGGTTACTGGTCAGTTAAGTGTGGTCGTTGCAACACGCCCTCACTCGTAGTCCTTTTAGGGTTCCGTAAATAATACAGGAAAAATAAAACGATACCACATCTATCGTATTTTTACTCATTTATCAAAAATCATTTCTTAATTATGTTTGTAATGTTATTACTTTTGTATGACATTTTATGCCTTAAAATTCCTATGAGATTATCGTTGACCTCCCTACATTCAAATAAAAAAAAATCGAAAACGGAACGCGTAATAAAAAAATATCGCTGATAAACACAATAGTATTTTTCATAATCGTGTTATAATAGAGAGATTTTTAGTCGAGTACCGTGTTTAGGCCACGAAGCTTGCTGAGTGGCCTAAGTAAGGTACGAGATTAAAAAGCTTGATTATGACACTATTATGAACAATACTTTTTGTACGAGTTCATTAAAATTTATAATTTAAGTATATAAGAAAACTAAAAATCGTAAGTACTATATCACACCACCGGCGTCCGTAATGTTGCAGTACTGTGCTGTGATTGGCATACTAGCCAATCACAAAGCTTAATATTTTTATTTCTTTTATGCCCTGGATACAGCGGCAAGTTTAAGTAGATTTTTGACAGATGACGCGATGCTGCTACGTTACGAAACGCCATAAATTGGCAATTTTGTATCGGATCGAGTCTCCTTAAACAAGGACACATATTATTGAAATACGAAGTTCTATTTTAAAAATTTTTTCGGTTGTCTAGAGCGTATCGAAACAGTTATTTCGGTTGTTTCGGAATATCTGTGTATTAAGATTTCATAGAGAACTATGAAATCTTAATACACAGATTTTAATCGACGAGTACAAAAACATACTATACCTCATCCACGGAGACGAGTTAGTACTAGAAAAGTGAGCGAGCATGCGATTGGTCAGCGATAAGGGTAATGTTAATTTTCTTTGAAATTAGCTATTATTGTCAACGTTTACCTGGCTTGCATACTGGATTGTTTTTATTGCATTTTCTGTGACTCGGCTTGTTTATAGGACTGTTTCCTACTTAATATGTGACTCGGCTTGTGTACTGGACAGATTCCCGTTTATTTGGATTACTTAGTATAATCTAATAATCAACGCATTTGCTCTCGGAAAGCAGTTCATGTGGTCAAGACTTACCATCGCCAGTACAATAGTATCCGGGGAACTTGGAGAAGTAGACCTGCTCGTAGCGGGAGTGGTTACCCCACAGCGTCCGCATGATACCAGGCCAAGGGCTCGAGAACACCAGGTAGCCCTCCCCGGGGCCCTCGATCTCGACGCCGCTCTCATCCAGCAGCACCGGCTTCACACCGAAGAATGGGAAGCCCTGGAACACACCGGTGTTGTCAAAGTTAGATCCCCTTAAATTGCACGTGTGGCGGAAACATTAGAATTGCATCAATTACAGCACTTAATAATAAAATTAATAAAGTAATTTTCCTTCAATTATTTGTGGCGCAGAAGGCTTCCTATGTCTGGGGCAGGACTGGAACCTACCTAGGTACAGAAGCTGCCGCTTACTTGCTGTTGGAAATCGTCGGACTAGTTATGAATGAATATCACTTGAAATTTTAATTTATACAATGATTACAAAAAGTTATCAAACACTTAAGTGAACAGGAAATTGAAGATTTAATTATACATAGCAAACACTTAACAAGAATAAGGTATAGCGCCTATAGCGGATTCGATCGAACATAGTTTACCTTGCTTAGTGTTACTAAAGGTCTCGTCTCGATCGGGTTCGAGAATTGGCTGCCGATCCCATTACAGTTGGTGTGTCACTTTCGCCGCTATTATCTAACCCTCTACCAACCCATCATAGTTTTTTCAAATACTAAGATAGATAATTAGATATACTGGAGCGAATAAGACGAGAAACTTTCCCGATTGTGTCATATAAAGGATTTTTGGGGACCGGTTTAGCCTAGTGGCTAGTGCGACGCTGACCCTGTGCTACACTGACCGTCCTGGGTTCAAATCCCTTTGAAAATGTTAATCGAATAGTAATGATTATAAACTGGTAAGTACCGCAGCGCCGGGCTTCATGGGCGTGGCACCGGGCAGGCTGGTGAGCACGTGGCCTCCGGTCTCGGTCTGCCAGAACGTGTCCACGATGGAGCATCGCCCGTTGCCGACCAGGTTGTAGTACCACAGCCACGCCTCGGGGTTGATGGGCTCGCCTACCGTGCCCAGCACTCGCAGAGACTTCAGATCGTGCCTGGTGATACACAGGTTATTGGAATGAATGGACACACACACTTGAATGGGATCATCATTGGTCTTGCACATCTATGTAAAGATGATTATGACCACCCGTTTAGACTAGTTGGTAGTGACCCTGCCTACGAGGCCTAGAGGTCCTGGGTTCGAATCCCGGTACGGGCATTTATTTGTGTGATGAGCACGAATATTTGTTCATGTGTCATGGATGTTTTCTATGTATTTAAGTATTTATTTATCTAATAAGTATGTATATCGTCGTTTAGTCCCCATAAATAGTAGGTAGTACTAGTGTAGTTTTAATTTGTGCATGAGCAGCAATCATCATAACATATTTTGGGTTGGGATCTTCATCCGCATAAACGGCGTCTCCTCTTCTATAATTCTAAGCGATATATAAATAGTTATTTGTTATACAAGGGGGGAAAGTTGTATTTTACCTGCGAGTGTTTCAACACACGAGATGTAATAGTAGATTGTTAACCAATGGTTGAAAGTGACTCATTACACCCGAGATATTTCTGGCGCTCGAACGAAGTGAGAGCGCCAATAGATCGAGGGTGAAATGGGTAATTTCACCCGAGTTAAACACTCTACTTTTCATTTCGACTGTGAGGAAAATTAATTATTCGATTTTAGATATACCTAAGTAAAATAATTAAAACTATATCCAACCTCTAACCTCTTTGCACTGGCCACGCAACTAATCTAGAGGGCCATGCCGACACGTAAAAAAACAAACAGAACAAAAACAAAAAAAAACGAACAAAAAACAAAACAAACTTACAAAAAAACTGAAACAAACAAACAAACAACAAATTTACTAGATTGTATGGTATTTTTACAATACGCAAAAATTACTTTCCACCCTAGGGGAGAAAACGCTATTTTCCACCCGGCTATATGCCCATGAAAAGTCAACTTTCAGAACAGGAGAGATGAAAAATAACTTTTCACCCGTGTATAACACAAATCTTTTCACCTCACTACAGCGAGGAAAATAAGAAAAAGGGTAAAAAAAGTAAAAAAAAGGAAAAAAAAAGTAAAAAAAAAGTTTAGTTTAAAAAAAATTAAAAGTTTAAAAAACAAATAAAAAAAAGTTGAAAAAATTTAAAAAAAAGTAAAAAAAATATGTCATAAAATATACAAAAAAATTGAATAAACATTTAACTTTCGCGTTCTACGTCATAGTACTTTTTCACCTCACTAACTCGGAAAGGCCTTTTTGTATGTTTGTTAACTATTGAGAAAATCGTTTTTTATCCACATGTGAAGAAAGTAGACGTAGAACGTTAAAAGTACTATGACGTAGAACGTTAAATGTTTATTTTTGTTTTTTGTAGGTATATTTTATGACATATTTTTGTTTAACTTTTAGCTTTAACTTTTTTTACTTTTTTTTTAACTTTTTTTTTACGTTTTTTTTAACTTTTTTTTTACGTTTTTTATTTTTAAACTTTTTTTATTTTTTTTTAACTTTTTTTACTTTTTTTAAAACTTTTTAAACTTTATTTAACTTTTTTTGTTTTTTTTTTATTTATTTTTTTACCCTTTTTCTTATTTTCCTTGCTGTATTATTATTATTATTATGTATCTCCTGTTTAAATTCACGGGACAAAGCCCGGTCCTTTGGAAGGCGTGCGTGGGGATATAGATCCAACACGTAGAGGCCCTTTGGAGACGAAGTTTAATGTGATGTAATACATTATTTATTATTGTTATTATTATTATTATTTATTTATTAATCACACACAAGTTTACAGTTTATAACCAAAACACTTATGAGGTAGGTACACATTCATAGGAGGTAGCATCACTATAAAAAATACAACAATTTAGGTAGGAACAATTCAAAAAGAAGCAATCATAAAAATAAACTAAATATACCTAAATTACCTAATCAATCAAAGATTGAGCTGAGTGAAACTGTAGTGAGGTGAAAAGATTTGTGTTATACACGGGTGAAAAGTTATTTTACGTCTCGTGTGTTGAAACACTCGCTACGCTCAGGATTCTATTTTTGAACCACTCGCTTCGCTCGTGGTCAATCATAGAATCCTTTCGCTAGCTCGTGTTTCAAATGAACACTCGCAGGTAAAATACAACTTTCCCCCCTTGTATAACAAATAACTATTAACGTTCTACGTCTACTTTCTCCACATGTGGATAAAAAGCGATTTTCTCAATGAATATCAAACATACAAGAAGGCCTTTCCGAGCTAGTGAGGTGAAAAACATATTAAATATGCACGGTGTAAGCCCTTAACTATTGACCACAGGAAAGACCACTTTTGTTTTTCTTACGACCCTGCTGCCGGTTTAGAATAGCACTATTCCGTATCGAATTTCTGTATGTACAGTCGCCATCACATGCATCGGAGCAAACAAGCACGTCACAAACATCGGAACACACCTCTATTTTCAAGGCATTAGGGTGCATGTGCCGATATTTTTGAACACCTATAGTGTACCGATGTATGTGATGGCGACTGTATATGTATGTATGTCGTAAATAAAATGCAAAACGCAATGTAAGTGCAAAGATATGAGTGAATACAAATTACCGAATTACTCACATGACTCTTATGTCGTCGAATTAAAATTTCAGTAGGTACATATTTATGAGAGGATTACTTCGATACAATATTTTTCCTCTTCACTGTACTGTACAAGAAACTGAGTGATTAGTGCGATTCAGTTCTGGTGTATATTCTCCGATGGACTACAAGTAAAATGGTTATGTACACACCACAGGTACCTAAGTTCAGTTCCTAGGTTGCCAGGCTTGGCATATAAATATATACTTGTTTGTACGTGACCTGGATATTTGAATCGCTTGTGAATAGCAATAACCATCCATTATGGATATTGGAACCTGTTCATCAGGGCATCATTCTCGGTACCAATGTATAATTTATCAGATGATTATGGTTATCCCTGCGAAGCTACTGTGGTGTTACTTAGTGTCACTATACAATTTAATTGCGATATTGGAATGTTATATGAACAGTAGTTGCACTGATAAAGTGAGAAAAGTTTTTCCCTGTCCAAGTTTTTACTTCAGCCAAATTCACTTGGCCTGTGGAAAAGTCAAATCACTATAATTATATAGTGTATCAAATATGTTACGTTTTGTGTAAATTATCTAATTAAATAGTACCATCTTGCGTTCCTTACGACGTATCTATATTAATTTATATCGCAAGTGGCGGAAAAAACAACAAAACAATTACACCCCAGCTATTGTCAAACTGAAAAATTTAGTTTTGTGGAGCAATGTATCCGCCTTTTATGTAACTTTTTGTTGTTAATAAATGAATAATAAAATAATGTGAAACTGTCTTTGAGAAAACTGTATGTGACAGCTAGAAGACAGATAGAGACAGTGATGGCCGAATCTAGAGAACCGTCTACCGAAGTACCGTAGCCGTGGTGGTAGTGTTGTCGTGACTCGTGCCCCTATATGAACACGGGCGAGTAAAGGCTTGGTCACACTGTGTGGATGCGTTCAGTTCCGGGCGCGCGGTCACACAAAATACGCGCGCATCGCGCATTCTAAGTGGCATTGCTAACTTGTTACCGCACATTTCGGTGCGCAGCGGTCGCACTCTGTATAATTATTAATCAATCAATCAATAATTTTATTTCGGAATAAATAAATAATAAATAACTTAAATGTAATGTTAGTACACTTTACAAAATTATCCACTTATATTAAACATTAATACATATATGACAAACTAAAAGGCATGCTTGGCTACAAGGATATCACATGCAATTTATTCCAGTGATACAAATGGGCCATCGTTCCTTTCTGCCACTGTTTCCAGGAGGCTGTTGGGGCTAAGGCAGATACGTCTCTGCAGTAAATTAAGAATTATGTATTTGTAATGTATTTTTATTATTTTCTCACATTGTACGCTCGCAACTCGGAAATCCACGAGTACCTGGAAGTACCAACTGTCACTGAAGAAGCGAAACGATACTCAGCCAAGTACAAGGACCGACTTACAGTCCATCCTAATCCCTTGTAGCCTAATCCAATTAAGAGACTCAAAAGAGCCAACGTGCTGCCTGAATTAGACGAGAGCTAGGACAGTGGTCTTATCTCTCCAAACATCTACCACCTAGTACCCATCTGCTTATAGTCTTGCGACTGAACGCAGATATAAATAAAGAAAAAAAAACTCACATGTTTGAGAAATGCACTATATTTACCTTGGCGGAAACCGGGATTGCCTAACTCTTCTCTTGGCAGGCAACCTCTTTCTTTCCGCGCCTCGGCAATAATGTACTATTAATGATTTGTAGACGTACCTCTTAACGTGGTCCTCTCCGAATTTGGTGAGCGTCCTGATGGCGGTGGGCGCGGTGTAGAACTGCGACACCTTGAACTTTTCCACGATGGACCAGTAGCGATCGTTGTCTGGGTAGAAAGGCGTACCTTCGAACTGCAAACAAAATAACAACAAGTAAACTTAAACAATAAAGTTTTCGTATAGTGGTTAATCTAGCTGTGGTTAATCCCTTGGATACTTTTAACACGCGGATCGTACTTATGTACAATCAGCATCCGATAGTAGCAGCCAAGGTAGCCAAATTGATCGCAACAAGTCTTATATAGGAGTAAGGATGTGTTACGATAAATTTGGCTGCTACTATAACTATATGTTCTTTGCCTAATATCTTAATATAATATCCTAATAAAAAAATAAAAAAAAGATTTTAGGCAAAGAACAAATATAAACGATATCAAAATTAAAATAAAAAGGCTAAAGTGGAGATGGGCGGGACACATATTTAGAGACAAAAAAGATAAATGGACAAAGCAAATATCAGAATGGTACCCAAGAGAAGGAAAAAGGAAAAGAGGTAGACAGGTACGGAGATGGGAGGATGACCTTAGACTAATAGGAGGAAACATATGGAGAAGAAAAGCTGTAGATCGAAAAGAATGGAAATCTTTAGAGGAGGCCTATGCCGGAAGGCAAGACGACAGTGTCGATGTCTAATATACCTACTTACCTATTTAAATAAGTTTTTTTGCAAAAAGTCGTTAAATAAAGGCTATAATAATATTCTCAACACATGTCGAATTGTAAGAAGATTCTTACAAACTGACCAAGAAATACAGGTTCCAATGCCAACCTCGCAACCAGCCACACGCTCTAACCTCACCATACAGCCACCTCTTAACACGCACTCGGAGACGCCCACCAGCACCACGCATACACGCACGATCACACAGGCTGCTATACGATAATCATAAGTAGAACAAAACGATATAGTCACTTGAGAAGCACAAATTATAATAGGATAAGATACTAGTTTACCCTGTGATGCACTTGGCTTAGGCCCGTGCATAGCAGTACGCCGGTGAAAACCGAGAATAAAAAGAATATGATAATAATAATAAGCCCGCAGGGCAGCTTGTGGCGAGCTGTTGGGGAGTAACGACCCCACGGACCCGAGTGCTCCCGAGAGTCGGTCAGGGCCTCCGTCTCCGGCGTGTCTTCGTCGGTCGGAGTGGAACCCTAAGGGGGACCGCAGGACTCTCAGCTCTGGCTTGCCTTCATTGGCCGTCCAGAGAGGAGTCGTCAGAGCTATGTGCTCCAGGGGTGGAAGTGTTAAAGGGCATAACGCCGCGAGTAACTTCGGAGAAAGCGCAGCACCACCTCTCGACACCCCTGAGCCGCTCACCCGGTGTTGCTCCTGGCCGTCTTTACGACGGCATTTTTAGGGGCCCATCTAATGAGCGGCTAGTCACCGCCTGCCTCGATAACCTTGTGGATAACATTGTTATGGCAGGTGTCCGGACCACTTTGTAATAACCCAATTTTATTGTCCACCCAAATGTCATCACCATAGACCCAATTCTCTTTTCCATTTTCCTACAATAGCTCCAACGCCTGCTGGGACCGGTTCACGGGTATCTACCGAGGTACCCGTGAATGGGTTCTAGCAGGTGTACTACATGACATTAAACTTCGTCTCCAAAGGGCCTCTACGTGTTGGATCTATATCCCCACGCACGCCTTCCAAATGACCGGGGTTCGCCCCGTGAATTTAAATCGGAGATACATAATAATAATTCCCGTGCATAGCAGTACGCCGGTGAAAACCGAGAATAAAAAGAATATTAACGTAAATACTTCTCCTACGCGCCGTTCCACGCGCGCCAAAAGACCAAACGGACGATATTTAAACTTCGCGGCATAGAAGCCTTAAGATTGACATTCGCGCAGCACGCGCCCAAAGGACGCGCGCTGCCCGCTTCCGCGAAATCAGTCCACCGCTGAGCTTGTATCGACGTGCATACATTTTAACTATATTAATTTGTTATCCTAATTAGTTACCTATTTCAGACTGAGCCAATAGCCGGGGTATTACAGTTTTCCATGTTTAAATATAGAGTTTACTATTAGTGCAGTGTTTTGTCGTTGTTTTCCAGCCAGTGTTCATTAGACTCCATTACAATAACAATAATACTAATAAACTTTGTTTCCCCAATTCGCGTCGACTATTCATTTCATTTTAAATACACAATAAATGGCGTCCCAAGTGTGGGCAGAATGTTTAAGTGACTAAGTGAACCAGTTTCAGTGTTTAAAAGTGAAAAGGGACATAGTTATTATTGAAAATGCCGCGTAAAACACGGCAGAGATTGAACGAACTCGATGTTCGTGATGAAGATGAGAACATCTCAATGTCTCAAGCAAATTTCACCTTTTTATTAGAGACAATACAGCAGTCGCAATCGCAAATGTGTGACCGTGTCTTCGAACGGTTGGAGCAGTTGACGACAAGATCGTCTTCCCCCGCCCGGCGGCCCAGCGCGTCGCCGAGTTCCTCAGCGGGCGAGGCTCCACCGCCAGCCGGCACCTTCGCGACCTGTACATCTCGCTACGCGGGTCACTCCGATAACATTGAGGCATTTATAGACGCAATTGAATCGTTCAAAGAAGCCGCAAATGTCTCAGACGACATCGCTCTGAAAGGTATGTCGATGTTACTCACCAATGAAGCCGCGACCTGGTGGCAAAGTGTGCGCGCCGAGGTCACGACATGGCATGAAGCCCTAACATACCTACGCGACGCTTATGGCGACCGCCGCTCAGAATCCACTATATATAGGGAGTTATTCAACTCTGAACAGGGTGACGATGTACGAACTGACATATTCGTTGCAAGTTGCCGCGCCCTGCTTGCCCGCCTTCCACCGGGTGATTTATCCGTCAAAGCACAACTGGACATGATTTATAGTTTGCTCAATGTCAATATAACTAAAACATTAAGGCGAGAAGAGTTTTCTACATTTAAAGAATTGCTAACAAAAGCCCATAAAATTGAAGATTCCGACCGTGCCCGTACGGCAAAAATGCAAAGAGCATCACAGAGCGTTCCAGAATATGCGAAATCATCCGCACGAAACGTTCCGTTTACGCGCGCGCGCGCGCCGCCCATTTACACCAGTACGCCGAGCACTGCAACGGCGCCGCCGCAACAGCCGCCGCCGCCGCCGCCGCCGCCGCCGCCGCTGCCATCGATGCCGCAATACTCGCGCGGCGCACCGAGTGTACGTTTCACGCCGCCGCCCGGCGGGCCGACCGCGCGCGGCGCGGCGATTCCTACTCCGCTCGGCGCACAGGCCACGCGCGGCCCGCCGACACCGGCGACGACCGCCGCGCCTAGTCGAGCGCGCTCGTTCTGCGTATACTGCAAGAACTACGGACACGATCGTGACCAGTGTCGTAAGTTGGTGGACAAGGGTGAGTCAAACTTACTTACTAATCCAGTGTCGTGTTACAAGTGTGGTACGAAAAATGTTACGCGCGATAATTGCCCGAAGTGTAATGCGGAACAATGCTTTTATAGTTTAAGTAACGTAACTTCCGATGACGAGATTAATACTGACTATGTAGAAAACGATGTTTACAATGTAACAGCTGATGATAATATTTTTACTGTACCTGTTGCACCAACGTGTAATAATAGTAATTGTATAACTGAAATGGATTTGTCAAATGTGTTGGCAAATGGAATTGGCTCAATCCATTCTTGTAATAATAATAATACCGATGTTGAATTTAATGCAAATAATAATAATGTCGAACGTAAAGTTCCTTCCTCGCGCGCCGATACCAGCTCTGAATGCGTGTTACGTAGGGTAAATCGACCTATTTTTGACATACAAATTCTGGGTTCGCGTGGCACGGCGCTTATTGATACGGGAGCGAAACATAGTATTGCGGGCTATACTCTGTATATGCTTCTTCTTCGCAAGGGTCACACTCTTCAACCGGCGCGAAAACTTATTAAGTTCGCCGATGGTCACCCGCGTGAAGTCGATGTTCTTACTACCACCTTAGAAGTGAGTCTGGAGGGTAAAAACATTCGAGCTCCGTTCATAATACTTCCAGAAGCCAGCGGGAATGAAACACTCCTAGGTATTGACTTTATTGTGACCGCTGGTGTTGCTATCGATTTCTACCGCGGGTTATGGCGTTTTTCAGGCGACATTCAGCATCGTGAGTTTCAACTTCGTTTCGAACGCAACGTCACTCAGGAACTATCCTGCGCCGCTGCTGATGTTCTGCGAGTTGACGAAGGCACTCAGCTTATACCACCTGACCGAGACATGCTGGCGCGTGTCTTGTCAGACAATGCGGACATTTTCCAGCCAGGGGGAGCACCGACACCCTATGCTGAGCACCGTATTGACACACGTGACCATGTACCTATATCTGTGCCTCCGTATCGTATGACTCCCGCCAAGAAGGAACTGATGCGCGAAGAAATCGACAAAATGCTCAAAGAAGACGTCATAGAAGAGTGTGAATCTGCTTGGGGATCTCCGGCACTCCTGGTACCAAAACCAAATGGTAGCATCCGTTTCTGCGTAGACTACCGGCGCCTTAATGCTGTGACTAAAACGGACAACTACCCTATGCCGCTTATAGACGAATTGCTTCAATCCACAAAGAGGAATTGCTTCATGAGCACCTTAGACCTTAGATCGGGATATTGGCAAGTGGGAGTGCATGAACAGGACCGGGACAAGACTTCGTTCGTGAGTCCCTTTGGCACATACCGCTTTAAGCGTATGCCCTTTGGGTTGAAGAACGCTCCAGCGACCTTCCAGCGTCTGATAGACCGGCTGCGCACCTGTTCTTCCCTGTCGAACGTGACAATCCTCGCGTACCTTGATGACCTTTTGATTATCTCTGAAGGTTTCGAGCAGCACCTAAAGGACCTCCAGGCAGTATTCAGCCGTCTTCGAGAGTTTAACCTCTGCGCCAATCGTGAGAAATGTGTTTTTGCAAGGGAAAGTGTCAAGTACCTTGGGCACGTCATAACTCAGCAGGGCGTCTCGACGGATCCGGCAAAGGTCCAGGCTGTATTGGAAATGAAGGAACCAAACAACCTCAAACATCTGCGTACATTTCTGCAGACCTGCTCATGGTTCCGAAAATTTATACCCAACTTCTCGAAGGTATCAGAACCATTAACCAAGCTGACGAGAAAATACCAAAATTGGACTTGGGGTCCTACTCAAGCAGTGGCATTCAAAGAACTGAAGCACCTACTAACCACCGCCCCTATCTTAATTCAAGCAGACTTCTCACGTCCATTCGTTTTACGTACTGACGCTAGCAGTTACGCTCTCGGTGCGGTACTCTTGCAGGGGGAGGGTAAAGATGAGCAGCCTATTGAATATGCAAGCCGCTTGTTGAACTCTGCCGAGCGAAACTATTCTACGACTGAGAGGGAAGCCCTTGCTGTGATATGGGCCGTTGAGCGATTCAGGTGTTATTTAGATGGGCATCCAGTGATAATCGGTAGTGATCATCAACCACTTCGTTGGCTTTTGACCCTGAAATCCCCAACCGGACGGTTAGTAAGGTGGGCGCTAAAATTGCAATCATTTGATATACAATTTCAGTACACTCCCGGGAAGATTAACGTGGTAGCTGACACACTAAGTAGACCAAACTGCTCCGACGATTCTCGTGAAGACTGCGGCATCTGCTCGGTAGTGGTAGACCTGCCAACGAAGGATCCGGCAGAGCTGCGAAAAGAACAACTCACCGACCCCGAAGTGGAGAAGATTGTTACTGAAGTTGAAGGTGCAGACGAGGTGGCAGCTCGACGGTGGACGGAGCGTGGATACTTGATGGAGCAGGGAGTACTATATCGCTATAATCCCGATTCAGACAGTGAGACCCCACAGCTTGTTATTCCCATTAGTCTCAGAGCAGAAATCCTGAAAGACTGCCATAACTCACCGATAGCAGGACATCCTGGAATTGATCGCACCTACTATAAAGTTTCTCAGCTGTACTACTTTCCAGGGATGAGGAGAGTTATTACAGAATATGTCAAGAGTTGCATCGATTGTCAGCGTTATAAATCTACAAACGAGAAACCACCCGGCCTTCTCCAGACTCCCGTTCTTAACCAACGGAACGAAGTAATCGCTATAGATTTGTTTGGACCCTTACCTGAAGGCGAAAGCGGTGAACGATGGATCCTACTGGTGGAGGATACAGCTACCCGCTGGGTGGAACTATATGCACTACAGGAAGCTACAGCAGAAATATGTGCCCGTACTCTCATCGAGGAATACTTCCTTAGATACGGCTTCCCGCGTCGAGTAGTATCCGACAACGGCGTACAGTTTGTTGGAGCTGTTATGCAGCAATGCATGTATATTCTAGGAATCAAACAGAGTCTGGTCCCACTCTACCATCCCGAGGCAAATCCCGCGGAACGCAAAAACCGGGATTTAAAGACTCAACTCGGCCAACTAGTAGAGAATGAACATACCTCCTGGCCAACCAAGTTAGCAGTCATCAGATTTGCAATGAACAGCGCCGTTTGCCGTACGACTGGTGTCACCCCAGCTTATCTAATGTACGCACGAGAGATGAGGTCTCCCACTGAGCTCCGCCATGATTTGCGAGCTATATTGGATAAAGAGAACTTTGTGCCGCAAATCACACCTTACCTCCGCTCGTTCATCAGTTCCTTATCTGCCGTGCGGGAACGTGTGGAGACACAACAGGACAAGTCTAAGGAAACAGCTGACCAATCTCGCCGTCCAGCTCCCGTGTATGATGTCGGCCATCGGGTGTTGCTCAAGTCGCATGTTTTGAGTAATGCTAAGAAAGGTATAAGTGCCAAGTTCGTACCTAAGCGCGACGGTCCTTACATAATAACAAAGAAGGTTAGTCCCACTACTTTCATTATTGCTCCCGTAACGAAGCCTGAAGAGACGTTAGGGAAATACCACGTTCAGGATTTGACACCTTTCATTAATACCGACACGGAGCTCGATACCCTGCCGGCTCCTGTTATACCGAAGCGACGTCGTGGACGCCCGAAGGAGAAGCAAAACGAGCTAGTCCAGGAACGAGGGCGTTCTCCTACACTAGAGGGGGAGTATAACGTAAATACTTCTCCTACGCGCCGTTCCACGCGCGCCAAAAGACCAAACGGACGATATTTAAACTTCGCGGCATAGAAGCCTTAAGATTGACATTCGCGCAGCACGCGCCCAAAGGACGCGCGCTGCCCGCTTCCGCGAAATCAGTCCACCGCTGAGCTTGTATCGACGTGCATACATTTTAACTATATTAATTTGTTATCCTAATTAGTTACCTATTTCAGACTGAGCCAATAGCCGGGGTATTACAGTTTTCCATGTTTAAATATAGAGTTTACTATTAGTGCAGTGTTTTGTCGTTGTTTTCCAGCCAGTGTTCATTAGACTCCATTACAATAACAATAATACTAATAAACTTTGTTTCCCCAATTCGCGTCGACTATTCATTTCATTTTAAATACACAATAATATGATAATAATAATAATAATAATTCACAACCCATATTGTTAAAGGCAAGATTCAACCCGGTGACTATGCAGTAGATGACACAGAAGCAATAACAGCAATGGAATCAGATGAGTTATATAAATATTTAGGCTACCAACAATCAAAAGGAATTGATCACATACAAATAAAAAAAGCATTGACAGCAGAATACAAAAAACGGGTTAATATCATTTGCAAAAGTCAACTTACATCAAAACATCTGATAAAAGCAATCAATAGTTACGCAATACCGATTTTAACATACTCATTTGGAATCATTAAATGGACTAAAACTGACATCCGTCATATTGAAATTGCCACGAAGACCATATTTACAAAGCACAACAACCATCACCCTAAGTCTGCAATAGAGAGAATGTCAATTAAAAGAGAGAATGGAGGCCGAGGACTAACAGCCATACACCCGCTGTGGATTAAACAAATAAATAATCTCAAAACATTTTTCTTCCACAAATCCAATAGTAGCGATATTCATACAGCAATAGTACGTAATGATGTAAATTTCACCCCATTAAACTTAACTGACCCGACACTACTTACCACTGAAATTGACTCTGAAGCCGTGAGATTGGAACAGTGGAAGAAAAAAGTTTTACATGGTAGACACCCTCACGATCTCTCACAAGCACATGTTGACCCCGTAGCTTCGAATAACTGGCTGAAACTAGGATCACTGTTTCCAGAAACGGAGGGCTTCATTATTGAAATTCAAGACCAAGTGATTACCACCAAAAACTACAGGAAACATATTATCAAGGACCCTAAACTCGCAGATGATAGATGCCGTAATAAATGCCGCAGCCACCCAGAAACAATCCAACACATCACTGGAGCATGCCCTAACCTTGCACAAACAGACTACACGCACCGTCACAATCAAGTAGCAAATATCATACATCAAAATCTAGCAGTGAAACATAGCCTTACACCATTCAATGGTGTACCATACTACAAATATAGTCCTAGTCCCGTATTGGAAAACAACACCCACAAATTGTATTTTGACCGCGCCATTCTCACTGATAGAACTACACACTTCAACCGACCAGATATAACCCTGACAGACAAAGTAAACAAAATCACTTACCTTATTGATATTGCCGTCCCCAACACCCACAACCTACAGAAAAAATACACAAATATACCGATCTTAAAGATGAAGTCACCAGGATCTGGAACCAGGAAAAAGTATACATCGTTCCCATTGTTCTATCGACCACTGGCGTTATTCCTAAATACCTCCACCACAGTCTGAAGCTCATTGATCTTAAACGAAATACTTACATGCAGATGCAGAAAGCCGCAATACTGAACACATGCCGAATCGTGCGAAAGTTTTTGCAAGTTGACGATGACCGAACGGACTTAAACTAAAACTAACACTTGAATGAACGTAGTCAAATGCCATCTACTTGGCTTCAGCCCGTAGATGACATTAATTACCAGCAGCTCATGCTGAGAAATAAAAACCCAACGAAAAATAATAATAACTATATGACGCTGACTATACCTACATCTGACCGCCAAGAACATAACTACAACTTAGAAAAGTTGAAAAACATTTTCATTTCAAAGTTCAATATCTCAAAAACGGCTGAACCGATTTTGTTGAAAGAAGAACCATCTCGATCACGTCAGCTTTCGGATATAAAAAACCGCATTCAAATCGGTCCATTCGTTTAGGAGCTACGATGCTACAGACAGACACACACACACACACAGACATACACACACACAACCGACAGACAGACACACAGCCACGTCTTTTTCCGTCGGGGGTTAAAAATAATGAAGGGAAGTGGCACCATCATTTCATCAAATACAAAACCAGACTTACAAAAATTATCTTGGAGTTGCTAAGAGGTCTATAAGTTACTGTCAAATCAAAAGTTTTATTTTTGGTACAAGCTTTTATTGCCGACTGTACTTTTCTGCATACCATCATCAACTACTCATTGAGATTATTCTAACGAGCCCAAACTCGATGGGGTTGTGTTGTTTTATTGCGGAGTTCCTATGGCCACCTTCCAGCTCCAGCATCAGATCAGCTCCATGTCATCATAATATTGCATTGTCATGCCATATACAAATGCATGCAAAATTTCAGCTCAATCGGAAACGGGGAAGTGGGTGAAATTTCAATTATTAAATTTGACCCAAGAATAGCTAGATAAATAAAAGCTTGTAAAAACAATGCTCCATATGGAGCGCTTCAGAAAAAAAAAACAGATAAATTAGGTTTTTTTTGCTGATCAATTTATAAGACGTTGGCCAATATATAGGAATTAACTAACAGTTACATAAAACAAGTATATTATATAGTGTAGTCTATACCACTGCGCATAATCGCTAAACGTATATATATGATCATATTTAAGTATGGGCACAGATTATATAATAGTTCTAACGAACAGATACTCGACTCTGAATAAAAATGCGCATACCTACCGCTTTCCATGCCTACTAAATTTAACAATGGAGCAACCTTGAACGCGCCGGTCGTTGCCCGCATTTGCCAGCTAGGGTTGACACCACTTAGAAATGATTTTATTATTAATAGTTGAGTGAAATAAAGACACCCACACATTCCATGCACTTCACTAATTAGGTTACCTCATTTAATTGTTATTGTTTTTTAATTTTAATTTTTCAAAAAACTTGTAAGTTTTTCTAGAGTGTCTGCCAGTATCTGAACTGCATAGTTACTTACATACATACCTACATACACTCGGCGTCAAAAGTATCGCACCTTTCCTAAAATTCGTTTCAAGCGATTATTACTCCTAAGATACTTTACTGTACCCTGTCGATATTAATATCATTTGAAAGCTAAAGCCTAGGGGGTTTTATTACCTTTCAAATGATACTAATATCGACAGTAAGTATCTTAGGAGTAATAATCGCTTGAAACGAATTTTAGAAAAGGTGCGACTTTTGTAGCCGAGTGTACAGGCATATCAACGCAACATGTTAAATATTTTTTAATGTCAAGTATCTCTCACCCTGTCTATACTTCACGACAGTCAAAATGTTGGTACCTCCTACCTATTCATCTACCAGCTACCACGTATAACAAAACGAAACTTGTTGTGTAGGTAACTTCATTAAAGTAGGTGTAACCCGACGACAGTACGAAATAAGTTTGGTAGGTAGGTACCTACGAGTACCTATATTCGTTATCTATAACGTAAGTATATAAATAACGTCATATTGTATAAAAGTTTAAAGCCCCTGCTAGACGGTCGCCAACACGCCACTCCGACCAAGCAACCTTGGTCGGCACCGACCGCTGCAGTATGAAATTTTGCTCCAAACAACTGTCTACACGGTCGGTGCGGACCAAGGTCGCCCCGTCGGAGGGGCGTGTTGGCGACCGTCTAGCATGGGCTTTAAAGTAGCATTGCAAACTTGGAATTAGTCACTAGGCATAAGTTGTTTTAAAATATTCTGATTACCTACGTTTCATCCTCGCGAGTGCATTCCAAGCCCTTCCAAAAGGTTATAAGTCCCTAGAGCAACGACGATGTTTACGCCCTTTCTTAGGCCGTGCAATGCATGCACCCCGCAAATCTTACTAAGTAAAATATTATACTAATTGCTGCTAGACAGGGATAAATATAAACATGAAATCAATACAAACAACTAAATAATTAATTTGGACATAATGGCAGTGGCGGAGTACCTAAACTTACGGCTACGGCTCGGGGTAGGTAGGTATACCAAATTACCAAAACTCAAGCAGGCCTTAAAAATGTATTACGTAACTATTTGAAATAGGTATTAGGTGTTCCGTAAAAAAAACATTACGCCTTTGTTCAAACTCACTAGTTTGTACCTGCCATGGAAATAATTAGTAGGTACTTAGTATAAAGTAGGTAAGTTACTAACTTTTCATCCGTTTCATCGTCTGTGAAAATGATAAATGTCTATTTTTTATTGTTCATACACCCCACAACACTGCAGTGCGCTGAATTTATTCGCAACGAACTCATTTTTAAGGAATTGGTAATAACTTTTATCGTGCGCGTAAGCAGCGTCCGGCCGTGAGCGCGTGCGCCAGCCCACTGGCGGATGTACCCTTGATGGTGCGCAAAGTTTAGGTATAATTCTGAGTTGCCACGGCGCAGTTAGGTAGCACTGGTATGGGTCTTTAACTTCGTATACAGATTTCCATGTCCTATTTTCAATAAGTACTTAGGTATGTAATGTAAACCTACAATGTTATCGCATGCGCATGTTTATAGTGATTATGGGAAAGTAAATGTGATACAATACAACTATTGTGCATGATATGCATTATGCAGCATGAATACATTCGGATATACTCTCTGAGTAGGTAACGATAGCAATGACTTCAATAAACAAATATCATACGAACACGTGTCAGCTCAGGGAAAAGGTAACTTAATTGTCGTTGGCGCTTACGCCATTATTAACGATGCGCTAAAAGAAATGCGGTGATTTACGTCGTAATAATGGCTTTAACGCCAAAGACAATAGGGTCCCTTTTCTATGAGGACGACACATTATACAGTTTGTAATTATGTCGCTTACAATGTAATGCTTCCGCTGTGCCGTTCGGTTAGCAAGGTTCAACCCAAGGTGACCGCTGGGGTCGAAAGGCGGCGGCCGAACTTGTAAATAAAGTGACAGTGTGTTTAAATTATGGATGTCATGAATGTCAGATTTATCACATTCGCGAATGCGAATGCGAACCTGCGGCGCTACCACGAACTTCGAATCTCGAACTTCGTATATCTCCGTCTCTGTCGCTCAAGTACCATAAAGCATAAGTGCGATAGAGACGGAGATATATGAAGTTCGAGATTCGAAGTTCGTGGTTATAGCTCTGAATGCGAATGTCAAGGAAAAAGAAAAAAAAACTGAACTTGACAAAAACTCAAACAACACAAGTCGAACTAATCAAGCAATCACAAACAATCAGAGGGGTACAAATGCTTCTTTTTGGTTAAAATAAGACGTCACGACGTGAATACCGCACTGCACGCATTGCGCATGTGCGGCATTTGCAACTCGACGGCGCGGCGACGGGCGTACACAACGCAACATGTAAACATTCGAATACTTATTCGTAACATCCCTGGTTTACATTTCCTTAACAAATTGAAAATTGAAGTGCTAGAATAGTAACATTTGCCTATTCCCAGCTGAGATGTAGAAACTTCATAATAAAAGCAAACGATGTTGCTAACAGTCTGATGTGTTAGTTAAACACAACATATACAAACCTAGTTCCCATTGTAACTGAATGCGATAGCAAAGATAACTGACTGATGCAAGATACACCAGACAATATAAATGAAGCGACACGATCGGGAGGAGACCCGCGGGTGTGCTCGTGCATTTCGATAATTACCAATAATCGGATAAATCATGCAACGAGCATTATTTTATTTAAGTAGATGCAGCATAAAGTAGCGTAGTTTGTAGCGTTGTGTGTTGTTGTACGTTGTTTTTTGTTAGTAGTGTACCTAGTATGTAGGTAGTGTAGTTTGCTTTTTTTCTTGCGACAATTAATCTTTTTAGGGTTCCGTAGCCAAATGGCAAAAAACGGAACCCTTATAGATTCGTCATACATGTCTGTCTGTCTGTCTGTCTGTCCGTCCGTATGTCACAGCCACTTTTTTCCGAAACTATAAGAGCTATACCGTTGAACCTTGGTAAGTAGATGTATTCTGTAAACCGCATTAATATTGTCACACGAAAATATAAAAAAAACAATAAATTTTGGGGTTCCCCATACTAAGAACTGAAACTCAAAAATTATTTTTTCATCAAACCCATACCCATACGTGTGGGGTATCTATGGCCCATCCATAGATCTTCAAAAATGATATTGAGGTTTCTAACATAATTTTTTTCTAAACTTTATTTATAAATTGCGCTTTCATGCGCTCCAGCGCGCCCAGGCTTGAGGTTAGCGTCTGAGCTGAGGCAGTTTTTTTTTATCTTTACATGATCGAGCCCCTTTAGTACGGAAAAATGATCGCGGGCGTCCGCCTCCCGCCGTTCCCAACTGCGACCCCCTACAAGAGGCTTCGCGACCCACAGGTCGAGAAACACTGGTCTAAGGCACTTGTCACGTAACAAGTGACCTGTATCCATTTATAGTTCGTACGGCAATCGTGTCAGACTTTATTACTTTTGCAAAATATTGTAAGAACCATATAAAGTAGGTAATATAGTTATCACGCTTTACAATGCTTACTGATACGTTCATGTATATACCTACATATGTTATTAGCAGTTAACTACTTACTACTAATATGAATTACATAGGTGACCTAACTACGTTACAAGTGCAAAGACCGATACTTCTCTTGTTCTTTGCTTATAATTTCACTAATGTGTGCTTCTCTACTTCTTTGCATATTTCACTAATGTATAAATAGGTGACGCTACGACTACTTATTATGGAACTCAGTATGTAAAGTACCGACGCAATTATAGCGGACCATTTTGAAACAAGAGCATGCGGCAAAGTCTACATCGTTTACAATGTTAGAGAATCTTACAAATAGTAGATTTTACAACAAGCACAAAAAACGGGATGTGTAATGATCGGTAAAAAAACCAATAATATAATCATTGGATATAACCATTTTTGATATAATTTCAAAGGGTAGAATCATTAATTGTATATAATAAACGTTTGGTATAATATAAAAATATATATTTTTATTTAGTATAACTATCATTCGGTATAACGATTATTTCTTATAACCAAGAAATAATCATTATCTTATTTGATATACATCTCATATTGTATAATGATCAAGCGGTATAATTTTTATGTACAAATTGCGTTTTATTTACCTTAGCTAAACTACTTTTTTCCGTTCTAACCTAACGTAAACCTAACCCAACCGCCAAAAACCCACCAATAGTACAATTGTTGCGAGTGTGTTTTTTCTACTGCCCTTGCGGGGGCTTTGCCCCGCCCGTCCCCCGTTTTCCTGGCTACTCTGGCTTGATTATATCAACTGTACATTAGACAAAATGAGCATTATATCCAATGTTCAATATAGCAAATATGCATTATACTTAATGTATGTTATACTAAATATTATTATATCAAGTGATCGTTATATAAAATGATAATTATAACAAATTAAAATATATTAAGTGTCAACTGTACATTAGACAAAATGAGCATTATATCCAATGTTCAATATAGCAAATATGCATTATACTTAATGTATGTTATACTAAATATTATTATATCAAGTGATCGTTATATAAAATGATAATTATAACAAATTAAAATATATTAAGTGTCAACTGTACATTAGACAAAATTAGCATTATATCCAATGTTCAATATAGCAAATATGCATTATACTTAATGTATGTTATACTAAATATTATTATATCAAGTGATCGTTATATAAAATGATAATTATACCAAATAAAAATATATTAAGTGTTGTTTTACAACTCGAGAATTATATCAGATGAGCGTTATTGCGAGTAATATCATATCAAAAATATTTATAGCCATCGTTACGCACCCCATAAAACGAACCATTCAACCTGAGACGTTTATATCCACCCGAGCCACCGGCGAGGGTGGATAGTTAAGTCGAGGGGTTAAATGGCTAATTTATGCTCGAGTTATACACATTGATTTTCACTTCAATTGCGAGAAAATAACAAATACGTAATTGCAAAATTAAATAAAATAATAGCTCATTCCCGTCACTTAACTTTTGAAAGTTTTTATGTTTAATTTTTGACACGTGATGTTAGACTTAGGTACTTCATACTGCCAACTCATTTAATGGTTCAATACGTTTTAAAATAATAATTGACTCCTATTTTATTTTATCTGGTTTTCAAAATACAAATCAAATCAAATGACAAGTTTATTCTACGAAGTTTTATTGTGTGTGTGGCTGTTAGGCCCGATTATCTTGGTCTTTAAAACAATTTTACTTTGTGCACTAAAGCATTATACATCCGTCATACATACATATTTTTGTGCAGCATACATCCAGCACAAAGGCGAACTTTGCGAGCATGAGAAGTGAAAATGGTTATTACGTTTTCCCTCATAGAGAGGTTTCATTTTGCAGTCCAGACTGACTGCACTTTGCAGTCCAGCCTGACTGCACTTTGCAGTCGACCCTGTCGTAAATGGGCCTCATGATGCAGCTTGGTTCCGACTGCACGCCACTGTGTTCCCAAATTGAAAAAAGCGGCCAAGTGCGAGTCCGACTCGCACATGAAGGGTTCAGTGGGACCAGTGTGCGTCGCTTCCTTTGTTTTCCACAGGCGGCAGAGGAGTCGGGACCAGCTGCAGCAGAGCAGTAAATCTCGACTATCCGTCCGACATAGTCAACTAGGAGTGTTAGGACTAAGCCGAGCCGTCAAGGCTAACGCGAGTCTTCTCAGTACTGCATAACGCTAGTCTCAGCTTTAACAGCTCGAGTCCTTAAGGCTCTGCCGAGCACTAAATCACAACATTGGTCTGCCTGAAGAGGGAGCGGAACGCGGCGTTGTCACCGCTACAACTATATGGGCTTCAATGTTCGATACTTACCAGAACAGACGTCGCGGCATTAGCCAACGGCGCGTACACGACGTATGTGTGCCCCGTGATCCATCCGACGTCGGCGGTGCACCAGTAGACGTCCTTCTCCCGGTAGTCGAACACGTAGCGGAAGGTCGTCGCTGCGTACAGCAGGTAGCCGGCGGTCGTGTGGACCACGCCTTTAGGGTGCCCGGTGGAGCCGCTGTGGGGGAAAAAAGTTACTTACATAAACGGAGCTTACGGGATTTAAATATTTTTCTAAAATATATTACGATGGTGGCAAACAAGCACACGGCCAGCCTGATGGTAAGCAAACACCGTAGCCCATGGACCCTTGCGACTATATTTTTTTTTTGGTTTATTCTCTACACTTTGACATGTAATTTTTTTTCTTGTTAAGCCTATTTGTGTGTGGTGTCGTTGAATAGTTTTTTAAAAATAAGCTGTCTCTTTAATAATCAATCCAGGGATGCGTTTGCGTGATATTGGGCTTTAAAGCCCATATATTTATTTTAGAGTCAATTTGTTACTACTTACTGGGTTTAGAAAAAAAACATGGCAGTAGTACACAGTACATATACTTAGTATAAAAGGTGCTAACAAATTAGGTACCAATACTTTTAGAGCTGATAGTACTCTTTTCTGGGAGTGGCCTTTTTGAGTAGCCTGGATTCGTCGACCTATGAACTCAAAAGAAAAACGGCCGTTTCAACTTTGGACGCATAGATTGACGAATCCAGCAACGTAAAAACTATTATGATGAATTCACAAGGTAATCAAATACGAAATACATTGTAAAGCAGCCTCCTTTTTTAAATATCTATCGTTAAATTTAAATAATCACAATTATTTACCAGTGGCGCTAGTGTGCACATGAAATGAACGACCTCTTAAGCACTCCGTTGACAAACGTAATAAATTGACACACACGCGCGTCGACGGCGCGCTTAATAAACGCAGTCTGCATAGGCCCTAAGAATAAATTCTATCAAACAAACTCAAGCGTAAAACGAATTTGTGCCCTGACTATAAAGTAGTTTTTTTTACAGGATTTACCTTCTCTTACTCTGACGTACTATACCAAGCAGCGAGAACGAGACATCAATTGCAATCGCCTAATGGCTTTGCTTCGCGGTATCTCGGTACGCCACCTGCACTATAAGTACAGTCAGCAGCACTAGTTACGCCGGTGAAGTGGTCAAAATGATATAGACAAGCATTATAGCAAAGATACACAACACAAGTCTTATTGAGCTTACCGTGGGCCTAGGTTGATTTTGTGTAAGATTGTCCCGTAATATTTATTTATTATTTATTTATTTATACTTGGACCGGAATTGTGTTGTGGATGTGTACATTGGGTACAGCAAACATGGGTTATTTTAAAACCAGATTTCCTTACTGGCTGTCCGCGCGGCTTCGCCCGCGTATCGCAAAGGGTAGGTTACTAACATTTACAAGCGTTAACTTATCGTTCATTATGTATACGGGAGAATTGATCTTGAGTGTATTTACTTACCTATACGTTAGGTAGTTGACTTTTACAATAGTAGGTAGTATTAAAATAGGTAACTTGCATTACCGTGAAATACATTGTTAGAAATGTTTTATGTTAGCGGGATTACTGACCGACCTGGTGTAGAGCATGAACAGTGGTTCCTCTGCGTCCATCCTCTCCGGAGAGCTGAACGCGGACTGGCCCTCCATAGCGTCGTGCCACCACACGTCTCGGTCCTCGGTCCATTACTGACCTGGTGTAGAGCATGAACAGTGGTTCCTCTGCGTCCATCCTCTCCGGAGAGCTGAACGCGGACTGGCCCCCCATAGCGTCGTGCCACCACACGTCTCGGTCCTCGGTCCATTACTGACCTGGTGTAGAGCATGAACAGTGGTTCCTCTGCGTCCATCCTCTCCGGAGAGCTGAACGCGGACTGGCCCTCCATAGCGTCGTGCCACCACACGTCTCGGTCCTCGGTCCATTACTGACCTGGTGTAGAGCATGAACAGTGGTTCCTCTGCGTCCATCCTCTCCGGAGAGCTGAACGCGGACTGGCCCTCCATAGCGTCGTGCCACCACACGTCTCGGTCCTCGGTCCATTACTGACCTGGTGTAGAGCATGAACAGTGGTTCCTCTGCGTCCATCCACTCCGGAGGGCTGAGAACGTGGACTGGCTCTTCATAGCATCGTGCCACCACACGTCTCGGTCCTCGGTCCATTACTGACCTGGTGTAGAGCATGAACAGTGGTTCCTCTACGTCCATCCACTCCGGAGGGCTGAGAACGTGGACTGGCTCTTCATAGCATCGTGCCACCACACGTCTCGGTCCTCGGGCCATTACTGACCTGGTGTAGAGCATGAACAGTGGTTCCTCTGCGTCCATCCACTCCGGGGGGCTGAACGTGGACTGGCCCTCCATAGCGTCGTGCCACCACACGTCTCGGTCCTCGGTCCATTTGTACTGTAACAAAACGGAATCACGAACTACTTATCAACATATATGGATCCAATGCACAAGTGAGCGCTTCTGCGTCGATTGGTTCAATCGACGGAGAAGCGCTAGCTAAACTAGTTCATCGGAGATACGAATATAGGCACGATTTGCACCCATTTGTATAATGGATGAAAAGTATTATATATTTTAATTTAGTACACTGCTTTGTTTATGTGAGGTGTCCAATAAAGAGTAAGTATTTGTATTGTATTGTACATTTTTTTTTTCATTGCACTTAATATAGTTTAAAGTTTAAACGATAACATTTTATACTAATCGAAAGTATTAACCTATAAATTATATAAAACGAATATATTTATTAAACAGATCAGTCTAAATTAATATAACCTATCTGGTTAGGTATTAACTTTACATTTAGTTACCTAATACCTAACAATTTTTTAAAAACGTATTTAATTAAATGTAAACAAAATTTTTTTTTTATTATTTGTTGAAATAGCGGCAAAAGAAATACATAATCAGTGAAAATTTCAACTCTCTAGCTATCACGGTTCTTGAGATACAGCCTGGTGACGGACAGACGGACGGACGGACGGACAGACGGACGGACGGACGGACGGACGGACGGACAGCGAAATCTTAGTAATAGGGTCCCGTTTTACTCTTTGAGTACGGAACCCTAAAAACCACGTGACTTGGTCATTCAACCAATCATAGCAACCTTTTGTATCTACGGTATTATCTTATTGGCTGAATGACCAAGTCACGTGGTTCTTTTTGTTTACATTTAGTTAAATACTTAGCCAGATAGGGTATAGTTTCGACTTACCAGTTTATACCTGCTAAACCAATAGCCAGCCAGGAAAAAAATAAGCAACCCAGCGTTAGTATAGTCTACCGGAATGATTAATACAGGCAATCCCAGGATCCTTGAATCAGAAGACCTAGTCAACAGAAGGCAAACTTTTAGGATTATTCGCTCAATGATCGGCGCACGCAGCTCTAGCGTCTAGCCATCCGCCACGCCACGTGCCATCCGCCGGCAGCCGGCACCAACATCTTGGCTTTCCAGCTGGGGCTTTATATACCCTGACACTACAATCTTACCAATGACTTGATGTCGTCCGGCAATTTCCCGCAGGGCGTGACCCTCGCGAGGTGCGACACGACGATGCATTTCTCGACTTTGTGGTTGTGCTTATTGCTGGCCTTCATCAGCGCCTCATCGCACGTGTTCTTGAGCACGAGCAGCTTCTCGCCGCGCCACGCGCCGTCCGCCGTCACCAGCACCTTGGCCTTGCAGCTGGCCATCCGCTCCGCCAGTGAATCCGATGAAAATCCTGCGAACTGTGCAGATGCGTTTAGGCGTTTCTCATCAACACTTAGTTCATGTCGAAAGGAGTCCATTTATTATGTTACAACCCTACTATTAAAGTGGCATTATAAAAAAAAAAACACTTTATCACTTGTTTTATATCACAAATGCACGTTGCTCCTAATAACTCATCTTTGGTTTTCTATGACGCACGTCCTATTAGTCGTGAAGTCGTGATATTTAAATAAAAAAATAAAAACACGACCGCCATTAACTCAAATATAGCTGTAAAAGTTACAACACTACTAAATGCCTAAAACTCACATACTGCATACAAACAAACATTAACTTTTTTGGGTAATCGTTTTAAAAGTTAACCCATATACCAATAGTAGTTTATGCTACTGATAAATAATGAGAGGCCTTAAAATAGAGTTTCATAATAGGATCACGAGTGGTTTAAGGCCTAATTATGTACAGTTGCATACACTACTATATCTAAACACTCTAAGATGGGTTCAGAAGCCGTAGGGAAATCTCCTGCATTGCTACTTGCTACCTGTAAAATATCTTTGTTCCAATATTGGCTGCATTTACGATATCCGGCGGAGTGATTATATCGTTCTCGGAGTCTCCATTACTCATATGTTCAACTAAAATGTACATTACAAACAACTTTTCCCAATTCTACTTTCGTAACAGCAATAAACGTACAAACAAATCACAACAGTACCTAATGGCGCCAATTTGATCCTCCGTCAAGACGAATGCTTTTTTTTAAATCATAGTGTAAGTAAACGAATGAAGTCCCCAATTCTCATGCCACTCGAGATCAAATGTCGTGAGGTTTATATTAAAACATAATGAATTGACGTTTCGTATCGATAACTGTTTTAATATCTATAGACACTAGAATAGAGACCCACTTGAGTTTTGACAGCTGTTCCAAATTTAAACTCATAACGATACAAAAATCTGTACTGTAATAACTAATAACATTACAGTACAGATTTTACCACAGACAAGAAAGTTGTCATAGTAAAATTGGTTGTAATAATGTTGGTCATTTCCGACGGTTTCTGAACGCATTTTAGAGCACTAATGATATGTGCGTAGATAATAGTAGTTTATGCAATCGTTATATAATGGATGCTTTTTAAGTCGAGTACCACGTTTAGGCCATGAAGCTTGCTGAGTGGCCTAATTAAGGTACGAGACTTAAAAAGCTAATTATATAACTATTGTATACAATACTTTTTCTACGAGTCAACGGAAATAATAATTTATTAAACAAACTTGGTATCTATTGAAAATTGCCCTGCTGAAATGAAGCGCAGCAGCTTAGTAATTTTGCGCGTTGATGTCTTCACAGTTATCTTATACAGCTCCTGGATTCATAAGATGACTGCTGGCGGTTATCTTATGAAACCATACGAGCTCCGTGACGAGCTCGTGGAGCTCCAGGATTAAAAAGTATGTGATCTTAGTTTCGTGTACGAAATCTTAATTCAAAGATTAAAGTCGACGAGTAGAAAATAGTATTTTATGCAACTGTTGTATAAGAAGGGTCTTAAAAGGCGAGTGGCGTGGGTTGCAATTAAAGACGCCACGAGCGTTTTTATTAGTGTAGTCATTTATTCATAAAATATACAATGTTACAACAAATATAAATATAAAAAAGAACGGATGGTTGTATGTAGAGAGGGGTTAGGGGGCGATGTTGGGAAGAGCTGCCCCGTCGTTGAGGCCGAAAAAATGCTTAACTGATCTGAATTTGTGCCGGGTCCCGCGAATGCACATGCTTGTGGCTCGGATTATTGATATTATAATTTTTGACCTTAACCAGCCCATTATTACCAAGATGTTTAATAAAAGTGGACATTTGTGGGGCGAAGACTCCGTCAACTGATGTGACGAGTGGGGATAATATTGCATGTTGTTTCTCGCATTCGTAAATAAATACTTTTATTTAGAAATATTTGTTCATGAAGTTGGCACCACTGCATTATAGCGGCCGATTTAAAAAAAAGTTAAACAGTGCTTTTATGAAAAATGTATGAACCAAAAAAGTACGCTAAACAGTGCGTTTTTGGGTCATAGAGCATAGAGTTTTTCGACGACTTATTAGTGGTGTCATTGTATTTGAGTTACAGCCTATATAAATGACAGATAACGGTACAGAAGTAGAATAAGGAATGTTATTGAATTATTGAAAACATAAATGTAATAATTACCACAACGGAATGTATAGCCCCAATCCTCGCGCACGCCAGCATGCACACGACCGCCTCTAGAATCATGGGCATGTATATCGACACGCGGTCGCCCTTCCCGACGCCCTGGTCTCTCAGCGCGTTGGCGAACTGGCACACCATATCCAGCAGCTTCTTGTACGTGATCCGGCTGTAGTCGTCCGGGTGGTTGCCTTCCCTGGAAAATTACACATTCACTCAGACAACACTCAGCGCCGCTTCAGTTCTGACACGATCCGTATCGGACCCGGAGCCTTTACTCGCACAAGGCACGCCAGGATCGTCAGGATATTTATACTATTCAATATATACGCAATAGGGAGCTAAACGCAATAAGGGCTACCCAAAAGGATCAATATTTCTACGACAGTTGAATTTGATTTAAGTGATTGTTTTTATTTCAGCACTTTAGGCTGTGATAAAATCTAAGAGCGTATGTTCCTTTCTCGTCACAGTTTCGTTGCGGCACATTAAGACTGTATCGTGCGTAAGACGCGGGCGCTGTTTAGGGTTTTCGCTAGATGTGTGCGTGAATGCACACAACGGCGAGTGTATCTACCTTGACCGGCCGGCCGAACGCAGAAGAACGTAACTAATATTTTTGTTTGATTAGGTGTTAGGGTAGGTAAACACAATTATTATTTATCTTGTAATAAACGGAGATACTTACTTGTAAAATGTCTTTTGAATGCGTACTCGAATTATTGAACTTTATAAATACTGGACTCCAAATTATGAATCTTAATTATACATGAAGTAATTTTGTAAGTAGTTTCTTTTCAGTATTTAGGTGTGTAATGTATACACATCTACATACTCAAAACAAATAACACATGTAAGTATGTATGCTTGTATGTAGGTACTAGGCTACTAGGGATGTGATACATGATTTTGCCGATACGATACCGATACCGATTTTTGAAGTCAATAATCGGCGATACCGATACCTACCGATATCGGTGGCTTAGTAGTTAATAAACCCAGTAAATAAATAATGATGTATTTCATATGCATAAAACTTACTTTTGTTAAATAGACACTCGATTTTGTAAAATGTGACATTTTTTTTTAATTAAAAATAACAAAGAATGACAAATCAAAATCAAAGAAAACATTCATCGTTCATTTCGCGCGCTTTTCAAACTGTTATATCGGCTGTATTTAAATCGGTCTATATATAAATATACATGTCTCTCTGTGGCACTTGCAGCAAGTTGCGTATTCGAGCGACAGAGAGCGAGATACTTCGTTTTCGGTTCGTGGTAGGCGACTACTATAATCCATAACTCCCGGGAGGTAACTCGGCTATAACTGCTCTGTACGCCTGCGTACAATAAGAGACTTTACGAGCAAGTGTGATGAAAAGATATTTGTTACGATTTGTACATTGATAGGACTTTATTGACGGGAGAGAGAAAATACTATAGAATACAATATTCTTTATTACACACAAAAAAAAACAGAGTGTAAGAAACTCAAATCTAAAAAAGCATGTTAAATGGTAATTTTGGTTAAAGCTCTCTTCCAGGCAACCAGACAGAATACTTGTCGTTACTTCTTTTTTTTTGCTTTTTCATTTGCTTCTCTGGTAGTTTCATCTAATTTCCGCTTGTTTCCTTTTGTATTTCTTCTTTCGATTGCTTCCAGAATATAGTCGGGTTCCTTAATTTCCATCTGTCTATCTAATCTTGAATCTATTAATTCTGGAAGAAGACAATAAAAATAAAATATGACGATAAAGGATGAATCCGAAAATGTGTAGGTAAATTATTGATCAAATGCTATCTACTACTGTAGTCCCTCATACACCAAAATGGAGACGACCATCTATTCTAGACTCTAGATGGTCGTCTTGATTTTGGTGTATGAGGGACTAGAGTACCTATAGCATTTGCTCAATAACTAGACAACAGCAAATTGCGAAACGAAAGCGAAGAAACTTGTCATGATTACTTATTGAGACATTACTTACATTAGGTACCTATTTTAATATTTTTCGGCCCATCAAATACTCATGAAGACAATTCTAACGAGCCCTAAAAAAGACTGATTTGTCGTGTATTGTTCAGGGGCTCCCATGGTCAGACCAGCTTGATGTTCTCTCATAAGAGTCATATCATAAGTAGACCTACTTGGTGTTGCCGGTGTCAAAACAAAATAAGTACGTAAGAGCTTAATATTATTTACAGGTGGAATTGTGGTAACGTACAAAATATTTAGTAACGTACCTACAAGTAAAAATATGCAGACAACATTTCAAATTGCGATAAATATATGAAATTAGCTGATTTTTAAAGATCTAAATTACTATTTAGTTGCTTAATTTTATGTTATTTATGTTGATTCTAGTGAATTTGACTTTCCATAGAAAAAATACTAATTTTGTAGTTCCGAGTGTTTGGATGCATCAAAAAGACACGCTGTTTTTTTGCTAAATTTGGAGGACTGGAAGAATTGATTTCACTCCAGTTATTTACCTACTTATTGTAGTGCCCTACAGGGTTTCATAGCTGAACATATATAATGTACCATCTTGTATTTACCTATGAAAGCAATAAAGATACTGATTACTAGTTAAACTATGTCGAGTATTTTAACTTTGAGATAAAAAAAAGCATAGCGTAGAAAGCTACAAAACATTTAACATTTATTTTATTAGAAAACTAGCGACCCGCCCCTGCTTCGCACGGGTTTATGTGTATAATACATGCATGTATGGTTTGTATTATGCATATAAACCTTCCTCTTGAATCACTCTATCTATTAAAAAAAACCGCATCAAAATCCGTTGCGTAGTTTTAAAGATCTACGCATACATAGGGACAGACAGACAGACAGCGGGAAGCGACTTTGTTTTATACTATGTATTGATACTAGTTAGTTTTTTTGTATATGCAGTCAAACTTTGAGACATTTTTTAAGTGGCAAAATCTACTGCCTTACCCAGGTATTCATTTCAACTTGACTGGTCTACCGGAAGTTGGTCAAATCCGGATTGCAAATTATCAAACCGAACCACTTTCATACAATGATTGCAAGTTAAACAAAAGCTTGCAAAAGTTGCAAGGTGAACTGCTTAGTGCAAATTCATGGTCATGGTTACGGTACCAGTAAGTGCCTACTCGCAAAGGCTTTTGATTTCATGCAGGGTCAATAATATGAGGAGATATATATGTCTATATTATAATTATTGTACCTACTATAATAGAGTACGTATAGGTAGGTACAGTGGGTAGGAAGGTCAGATGGCAGTTGCTTTCGTAAAACTAATTAGGTGTCAAAGCGGACCCCGGGGCCCTTTGTGGCACAACCGGGAATAACGCTAGGAGGATAATGTAATAGATAAGTACAATAACATTATATTTAAGGCATAGTTTGGCATCCAGATTTAATTACAACTGTAGCGAGTGAAAGCAAGGTTACCGTTGACAAAACCGACAATCTATTTCCTTTTAATTAGTCACGGCCTGACAAACAGTGTTTCGCGGTATTGTCTTCCAGTAAAAACCGGCCAAGTGCGAGTCGGACTCGCGCACGAAGGGTTCCGTACCATTATCTATAAACACGGCAAAAAAATCACGTTTGTTGTTTGGGAGCCTCCTGTAGCCTAGTTATATAGTATAAAAACAAAACAAATAGTTTAATTTACGTTTCACGTATCAAATAGGTACCTATTAACTATTTCACATGTGAATAGATTACTTTTGAAGTAATTTGTACATGATAAAAATGATTGACGACTAATGATTAATAATTACAATAAAACTATTTGGGATCATCCTATATGCAGCGTGACGTCAAATTGATGTCATCGGCATGAAAAGTACGGGCCCTGGCTCATGGATGTTTCTACGTATTTAAGTATTTATTTATCTATATAAGTACAAGCTTTGCTTAGTTTGGGTCTAAGCCGATTTGTGTAAGATTGTAAAATACAAAAAAATATTTATTAATTCAGTTTGTTTTCGTATTCATCTTGAGTTGTTGAGATACAACCTGGTGACAGACGGACAGACAGACAGACATACAGACAGACGGACAGCGGAGTCTTAGTAATAGGGTCCCGTTTTACTCTTTGAGTACGGAACCCTAAAAATGATGTGGTAGGTATATAAGCAGTGTCGTTTCTTATCCTGGATATTGAAGCAATATTCCAGTGCTACGATATACAGAGTGACCAAAATAAACTGAAAAAATCAAAACTATGAGAGACCCATTTCTTGTTCTGAAAACTGTGATATTGGGGAGAAAAAACTGGATTCAGATATTTTCAATATGTACCTATACCGACACACTTATCTGGCAATCTAACCCGGCCATCTTTTCATCCGTTATATCTGAGATATTTTAGAGTCAGTTTTGAGGACGATAATAATCTAGGCATTCTTGCAGCTGACTGGCAAGAAAAGGTAATTTGACTAACGTCTGAGATATTGGGTAACAATATTGCGGTCTGATTGAAACGACTGACGACGCGCGCTGGTCACTGACATGATTGCCTATTTTAACCATCTGCGTGTAATAGTACATTGTTTAACAAGGGGCGTATGAGGAATACATATTGCAAACGAGAGTTTCTCAGGAGCCTGACGCCGTAAGGCGGAGGACTTTTGATGACTCGATTTTGCAATATTCTTACGCCCGTGTTATACACAATGTTTTTCATCACATTTGCGAGGAAATAAATAACCACAAAAGACAGAAAAATCTATGTTTTATACAAGCGCATCAATCAAATGTTGACGAAATTGACAACTTCACTTCTAGATCAGTGCGAGTGGAGGGCGGAGCTTCAATATTTCAACCAATCACAGAGTATGGAGCATGTGGTTCTTGCAGGGCGGGGCCTGCTCGATTTTATTTTCCAACCAATCACAGAGCAGAATTCTTGCCGTGCAGATTGGCTTAACCAACCAGATCACACACAAGATCATTACTCCCATGGGGCCATTATTTCCCGCGGGAACAATTTAGGCCATTGTCCTTCTGTATACAGGCAAGGAATAACGCCATTTATGAGCAAGTGTGATGAAAACATTATTAATAGAACAAGAATATACCTAGTTGTTATGATGATACCTCTTATCTATTGACTTGACTTACAGATGTAAATTTTTAAATCTGATTCATATCATAAGATCATAACATAACATAGCCAGGGGTCGGATAATCGGATAGATAAATACCTACACTGTGGCGGCGGCGTTGATGTTGACTTGTATGGAGGCGGAATTAATTCAAAATCAAAAAATATATATATCAAAATATTTATTTAAGTAGTATCTTAAGGATTGTAACACAAATAAAAAAGACACCGATCCTCCACATGGTGTAGCTTAATTAATCATTAAAAACATTTTATGACATAAGAAAATAAACAGAGTAAGTAAGTATCCCACCATAAACATAAATGTGAAAATTTGAGGTCTAAATGGGTGCCAAGTTCAGTTGATAATCCTAAAATAAAATGTTTTCTTAAGAACATACAATTTCTTATTTTTTCTACTACAACAATGTTTGCTATATAAAAGAATAACTTCTTAAATTTGAACACTCGAATTACATAATACACAAAGCAGATAACTTAGGATAAATTGATGTTCAAGATTTGACTAGGCTAGTTTTTACAAGATATCTGATATTTGGCTAATCAACTTATTCTTCCGGACTCCATCATCAGATCCCGATCTGATGACAATTCTACTTCACTAAATCGTGCTTTTCAAGAGCAAATGCGCGAGTTACTATATAAAGTTTTAAGATTTCCCTCGATTTCTCCAGTAACCCATCATCCTGACCCTGATCCTGATCCTGACCAGATCACATCGGGAGTCCCTTTCAAGAAAAAAAAGATTTTTTCAAACTGGCATATAACTGAAGGAGTTCTGAGGTAAGAAACATAAATAATAATAATAATAAGGCGTAGGGATGTGACGGCCCCATCGCCCACTGTGGCGGGCTGTTAGGGAGTAGCGACCCTACTTACCTGAGTGCTCCTGGGGGTGTCCTGTGGTCAGGCTGAGCCGATCGGGTGGATGGTTGGACAGGCCCCCCACCTCTGGCTTGCCTTAACTGGCTGTCCAGAGTGGAGTCGCAAGAGCTGTTGCTCGAGGGTAGATGTGGACACCTTAGTGGCGAGTTGGCTATAAGTCCAGTGCCACCTCTCTACCCCCCCCCCCCCCCCATCAGCCTCTGACTGGTGTTGCCCTTAATAGTCCCTATACACCCCAGCGGGTGCTGTCTCTGTGTGCGTCCCATGACACGGGCAGGGACAGCATCCGCTCGGTGTACTCCTTGCATTTCATTGAATTGTCAAAAGGGTATTCGTGTTGGCTCAGTTGGTACTTTGTAGGTACCTAGCCCCACGCACGCCTCCCAAAGGTCCGGGACACCATTGTCCCGTGAGCGGGAAAGACATAATAATAATAAAAATACTTAAAAAATCCCCGTTTTTTGATTTTTTTATTTGTATACACATAATTACCCAGCTGGACGCCATATTTCAACTTCCTAGGTCATCAGCAGGGGGGCGATTTTTGACTATCGAGCGCTCGAAAATTAAATAAAACGAAATATGATTGTAGTGTCAAAATTGCAGGCACTTACTTTCTACCGATAGAATTGAATACGAGTGATCAATACCACTCGTTTTTCCATTTTCTATCGCTGTTTCAAAATAGCATTTCATCTTTTTTGACTGTTTTCGAGTGAAAGAGTCGAGCGCACGAAAGTCAAAAATCGGTCCCCCGGAAGTGAGTTAGGTTTTTGGTATATCCGTCAGCTAATCTACTTAAGTCAGTGATAAAAATGGCGATTTTTGGGCATTAATATCACAATAACCGTTTTACCTGTATGTATGAAATTTGGGATTCTAGTTAAGCTAAGGGGTTTTAATATTTTTAATACATATACCAAATTTCATGTTTCTATGTTAAATAGATTTTGAGTTATTATATATAATTATGAGGTGCCGCGCGCCGCCGACGACACACCGTTGGCCAGTTGTTTAGCGCGTATTACATACAAGTTTTTTGTATGGGGACACCACTTATTTTTTGACTAAACATTATTTTTATATCCTGTTATATAGCAAATATAATATACATATATTGGGATAGTTTCAAATATCTGGGTTTCAAATATTGTAACGGTTCCAAAGCTAAAATAAAAAAATATGCGGACCCCTACCCTATTTTTAACTTTTTTTTATTTTTAGATTTTTACTACGCTTACACACAATTACCGAGCTGGATTCCAAATGTCATCCTTCTAGGTCATCTGGAAGTAAACTAAATCTAGGTACTATATGTCAGTCAGCCAGTGCTAAAATTTACGACTTTTTGACCTTCACATCTTTATAACCGATTGAGAATTCATGAAATTTGGGCTTCTAGATGTCCTTATGGCTATAATTAAACAGTAAATGTATACTAAGCAGAAACGTCCGCTAACGAAATTCTAAGTTTCGATTAAAGAGGAAAATTTGAAAAATTATTCGCCACGAGCGGGATTTGAACCCGCGACCTTCAAATTTTCCTCTTTAATCGATGCTTATAATTAAACACACGTAGTTTTATGTGTTTACGTTAAAGAGGTTTTGAGTTATAGAAGGGTCAAAAGTGGCACCAAGTGGTTCGTGCAATATTACACTCGGCGCTGACTAGCCAGTTCCTTTGCTTGAACTTGGGTGGACACGCTGCCGCTAGACAATAAGTTTCTGTCAAAAATGTCATTTTTGGTACAAGCTTTTATTGCCGACTGTACTTTTCTGTATACCATCATCAACTTCTCATTGAGGCGATTCTAACGAGCCCAAACTCAACGGGGTTACGTCGGTTAAATACTGAATTCCCATGGCCACCTTCTGTCTCCATCATCCGATCAGCTCGATGGTACCATAATATTGAATTGTCATCCAAACTAGGTATACCTTTACCCAAAATTTCAGCTCGGACGGATAACAGCAAGTGACTGAAAATGGATTGCAAATTTTGACGAACTTACATACACCTACGTACATAATTTTTTTTTGATTCGATTTTTTGATAACAGTAAAAAAACGTTAATATTAATACTAATATTATACATACGTATAATGATAATGAACTAATATTTGAAGTTATTTTCTATGTACTAAATGTTATTTAATTTACCTATACAATTTATTCAAGGAAGTAACGAAGTTTTAGTAGCAAATTAAATAACGTTAACGTAGAGTTGTATCCTAAATATAAAATAATTATACGAAATAGCAAGTGCTATGTGCTTCCTCAGGAAGCTTGACTCTCCACTTAGCAAGGTTAGTCGGAGTGAAAATAAGTAGGTAGTTAGTCGAGTGAAAACCGCTTCATGCCAAATGTCAAACCATCAGCTACTTTTTATAAAACTTTAGAAGGATTCGCTAAGACTAACTTAGTACTTAGGTATATTTATGACGTCACTAGCACGTTTAATTAAATAGCCCCCTTTTATGAGTTTTACTAATTTATAAATCGTTGGATGCGAACACAATGTGTTACCACGTTTTATTCCGTTTATTTAGGTGCTTTCAGCTTCAGCTTTAGCATTTCATAATATGTAGTTACGAAATATTTTTACTTATCTACAAGATTACAGCATAATAGGCATAACAAACTCACCCACAAGATCTCCCAAAAATAGATATTGTGATAAAAAAAAATCTCATGTAAGTCTTCATAATCATAACACTGACAAGATTGAATTTTGCGTTGACCTAAAATTTTTCATGAAGTACATATTCTGTAACCACAATGGACATGTAAATATTTTCGTCTTTCAATGCGAACCATTTGAATTATTTTTCCTTTTAAAGTGCCTATTTTTGTCCCACAGCAACCAATTAAAAAACCCACTACCTATTTTTATCATTATAAAATGTTTATTTACTTTTTCCATTATTTTTTGATGCTACTTTTTTTGATCGCGATATTTTCATTGAAATTATTGCAATTTGAATTACTTACCAGATTTTATATAATACTAACTACCTAAAAGATTCAAAATCTTGAAAGGCTTTAACGCCGAGATTCTTTACAACTGTGCATAATTAGAAATTAAACTTAAATACTCGTCTGCCCGAGGATAAAATGGTCTTTAAACTTTGTATACTTAGCCCTCTTTATAGAGGGTCGACCGACTCAACGCGCAATCGCCATCGACAAATGAAAACACGCCTTTATTAGCCACTAGCATACGTATAGTACCTACTTTATTGTATTCTTATATTATTAAACTAGCTGTTGCCCGCGACTTCGTCCGCGTAGAACTTTTTATCGTCTTAGAAAATGATTTCTCTCAATACAAAATTTGAACCCTCTTTTAGGGGATAATTAAAAAAAAAGTTGATGTTCATTTTCTAGTTTGTGAACAAACAGTCTAAAACCAAAGTTAAAAATCTCATACTTTAAAAATGCCTTGAAATACTCAAACTTTGAACCAATTTTAACACTCTTAGGGGATGAATTTGGAAAAACTCTGAAATCAGTTTTGTAGTCTTTTAACGTACAGAATAAGACCGAAGTTAAAAATCTCTTACTCACACTTTAAAATTTTATTGCTCGCCATTTAAAATTTGAACCCCCTTTTAAACCCCCTTAGAGGTTGAATTTTTCTAATCGCTGAAAGAACTTTTTTCGTAAACTTTTAAGTCTCTAGCTCAAAAAAAGTGTTGCCCATACAAAGCTTTCTTAACCCCCTTAGGGGTGGAATTTTCTAAAACTCTGAAAGTACTTTATTATTAATTTTAATAAGTAACATTTTGAATAGTTTTAAGTCTAGTAAAAAAAAAGTTTTTCCCACACAACACTGGCTACCCTTCTTAAGGATCTTAAGGATCCCCTTAGGGATGGAGTTTTCTAAAACGCTCTTTATTTGTAAAGTTCTTTATTTGTATTCTAATGACTGATCTTTCTACAAAGTTTTAAGTATCTATTTAAAAAAAAAATGTTTCCCCCATACAAACCTTGCACCCCTATTTTACCCCCGTAGGGGTGGAATTTTCCAAAACGCTGAAAGTGTTTCATTTGTATTCTTATAACTAATTTTTCTACAAAGTTTAAGTCTATAGCTCAAAAAAAAAGGTTCTCCCATACAAACTTTGCACCCCCATTTTACCCCCTTAGGGGTAGAATTTTCAAAAATCCCTTTTTATCCCTAGCCCACGTTATAAAAGCAACATACTGTGCAAAAATCAACTCTCTAAGATTAGTAGTTTCGGCTGTGCGTTGATGAGTGAGTGAGTGAGTGATTGAGTGAATAAGTCAGTCAGGACATAGGCATTTATTATGTATAAATAGATAGAAGATAATGAAACTCCCATTCAAATATCTCAAAAAATTATGAAGCTACATCCGTTTTAATGTCGCTTGTTAGAGTGAGAAAACGATGAGGGACTGTGACGTCAATATACTCGAGCGTCATAGTAAAAAACTATCGTTTCATATGAAGGTGCGTTTTGCGGAAAAGGGACAGAACATACCCCCTCTTAAAACTTTGGACTCTTATAACTTAATCATTACCTATATAACCTCTTGCTTTGTTTTTTTCTCCATTTGACTATATTTATTTTAAATTCTTTTTCGAGAAAATACATTATGATTATTTACCATATTTTCGATTCCTGAGCTATAACCACGAACTTCGGAATTCGAAAATATTCGGGTATCTCTATCTCTATCGCACTAATTTGTTTTGATTTATTTGATTGAGTATCGGTTTTCGTGGTAGCGCCGCAGGTACTTTGGCTGAATGCGCCGAGCGCGTGCCATTGTCATTCAAAAAAAACAAATTCGTGTTAATTATATTGTTCAAATTTGTTGATTTCATTTATTGAAATTACGACATAAAACGACATTTGCGCATATAAGTTCTCATATCAGAATCGAATATTTTTTTATGGTTTATATTTTAGCATTTGTCTCGTAAAGGTCTATCGTAGACGGGATTTAAATTATTAATAAGTGAAAGGCAAAGCAATTCCGCCATTTTGACGAAAATTTGACGGTTCTTATAGCTGACAGTTGGAGCAGCGTTTGATTTCAATAAAAATAAATGAAAAATTAAATGAAGTCGTATATTTCGGAAAATTAATTAACTGTCGCAGTCGGATAAAAACTATCCTAAGTTGCAGCTAGAATAATAATGTACCTATATAAAATGTTTCATATTTTTCCGTTCATGGGATGCTGAGAACATTCGAACCGCGCAAAGCTTAGTTTCAAACTGGCTGATTCTTTTTTTAATTTAGAGATTTATTATAAGTGGAGATAAATAAATCTAATCTAAACCAAAACAATCGTTTCACTTTGTTCATGAACAGCAAACAAGGTAATAATTTACTTTCCAAAACAAAGTTTTAACCGACTTCAAATCAGTAGCCAAATCGCTTCAAGTTTGCTTATAAAATTTGAAGAGTTCCCTCGAATTCTCCAGGATCCCATCCTCAGAACTGGATTTTGGTGACAAGGACCAATCTGGAAGTACATGCTTTCAAACAAAAATAAAAAAATTCTAATCAGTTCATAAATTACCGAGCACCTCCTCCTTTTTTTGAAATCGGTTAAAAATACAAGAAAAAAAACGGCAAAAACTACACACTTGAGATTACAGACAGTTGACGACAGCTGACAGATACGGTTGAATTGGCACTCATCTCTTTATTATCACGTGCGCGTTATCAGATAAGGGGAAGATAATGCTGACAAGTTTCTATCATATTCAAAATGTTCCTGGGCATATACAGGTTGTGGCACGGCCATTCTCAAATTTTTTGTCTGCGGTTGGGTCTAATTACCACGACCATTTACGAACATTTTATATGGGAGTCGTGGCAAATTATACAGGGTGGAAAGATAAGTCGGGCCCTGGAGGGAAACTACCTTAAATCCTTAAGCTGGCTCATTTGACTTAAAGGAGACATTCCTTTATTTTTAAAAAGAAACAAAACTGCATTCAAAGATTTTCAAAAAAGCACACTGCCGGGAATCGAATCCAGTCGAATCTGTCTAAAAATCTGAGTTCCTTTTTTTTACGTAAATAAAATAGTTCTGGATGTATGGAACACTTGTTGCTAAGGAACCCTAATAAATAAATAAATAATTACGGGACAATCTTACACAAATCAACCTAGGCCCACGGTAAGCTCAGTAAGGCTTGTGTTGTGGGTACTAGGCGACGATATATATAATAGATACATACATATAGATACTTATATACATATATAACATCCATAACTCAGGAACAATTATTCGTAATAAATACAGTAACATGTAAGGCTTTTTTGAAAATATTTGAATGCAGTTTTGTTTCTTTTTAAAAATAAAGGAATGTCTCATTTAAGTAAAATGAGCCAGCTTAAGGATTTAAGGTAGTTTCCCTCCAGGGCCCGACTTATCTTTCCACCCTGTATTAGACGCAGACACAAATCTCGAGAATGGCCGGGCATGTAACAGGGATAACTTAAAGTTATCTCTTACGGCCCAATAATTGCTACTTATATTTGATGCTGATGCTTAGCTTAGTAATCTACCGTTTAATTATTCGGCCCTGTTACAAACCGCACCTGTACGACGTACGTGTTGGACACACATTCCAGTTTGTCCATGAACAGCAAACAAGGAAAAAAAGGCAAAAACTACAAGCTTGAACTACCTACCTACAGACAGGAATTGTCACTCATCTCCTATCAAGTTATCAGATAAAGTCAAAGACAAAGTTGTTTATTTGTAAACATAGGTAGTTAACAGTGTTAGTAACTTGGTACTGAGAGAATAAGTACTAAGAACGCTATGTTTCGCCAATAGGAAGATGCCACTGATAAATTTCTATCATATTCAAAATGTTGCTAGGCATATACAAGATGTAGCATGTAACAGGGACAACTTAAAATTAAAATGATAATTTAGAATATTCACAGAAAGTTAGCCTCTTCCGACCCCAATGTTTAATAATTTGTACCTTAGCTTAGTAATCGACCGCACAGAATAAGTAATAGTACTACGTACAGAAGGTTCTCTGTTAACAAATTCCCTGTTTGGGTACGCCAAACGTGTCTAAATGTGGCCATCCCTTTCTATCGCATGCAACGCGCTGCGACCCGTGCGAGCGTCTCGTACCAACGCGCGGCAACTACTAGTACTAATGGGCCGCCAATTTGGCGGCCGCCGGCATGTACATACTTGTAGCGGCGCGACGGAATCACAGAGTGAACCGCCCCTGTCGACCGTTTAATTATTCGGCCCTCTGTTACAAACCACAGCCTGTTGGTCCGCCAACGTAATAACTAATAAACGTATCCGTGGAAAAGCCGAAGACAAATCAAAGGCCCTAGCACACTAGGTTTTATGTCACGTTTTACGTGACGTTTCAGTACATTTTCACCGTAAAACGTGGCGATTAGCGACTCAGGTTAGTCATTATTCGTTAACTAGAGAGAGCTTAAGGCGAGGCAAGTTCATGGTTTTCTCTCCCTCTCACTGAGCATAAGCGTGAGCGAGATGGAAGTGCGTGTTCGGAAGTGTGTAACATCACTTTTTAGTACATATTAATTAATTTTTGGAATACTGGATAATTTATTAAAAAACTATACTGTTATTGTGTTAGATCAATAAAAACGCTAGCCTTTTAATAAAAAAAACATAAGTAGATTGTCGTTGAAAATTACGAAATCTCTAACATTTACCCTTGGAAATGAACTAATGATGATGACCACAGATGACTTAATGGAACTCCTCAAAGATGTAATGTAAGTCAAAGATTCTGACATGATTCCGGTGAAGTAGCAACTAATGAAATGTTAATTCTGAGATCCTTGAGGAATCGACGGAACTCCTCAAATATTATCAGCCCACATATAGCGACCAGGGACCCGCCCACCCCTACCCAGAAAAAAGCCTTTGAACGGCTAGTCGTTCGTTTAACAGCCCAAATCACTTGCTGTTCGATATCGATTGAATACCCATTCATTTTACTTTTTTCGAGAAAATACATTATGATTATTTTATTTAGTGTCTACCTACAGCCGGGTCCGCTGCACCAATGTTTTCCATGTTTTTAAACATCTAACATGTTTTCCGTCAGGTTCGGCAAACAAATAGGGTTTTGTTTTGATTGGCAAAACATGTTTGACGTTTAAAAACCACGAAAACATGGCGCAGCGGACGTGGCTTATGGGCAGTTACGGGGTGTAGTTTCGATTCCTGAGCTATAATCACGAACTTCGGAATTCGAAAATATTCGGGAATCTCTATCTCTATCGCACTAACTATACTCGAGTGACCGGGATGCAGTTATACGAACTTCGAGTTTCGGTTTTCGTGGTAGCACCGCAGGCACTTTGGCAGAATGCGCAAAGAGCAATGGCATATTGCAATTAAAAAAAAACAAATTCGTGTTAATTATATTGTTCAAATTTGTTGAAAAAATTAATTGAAATCACGCCATAATGCGACATTTGCGCATATAAGTTCTCATATCACAATCGAATATTTTTTTATGGTTTAACTTTTGGCATGTGTATCGTAAAGATCTATCGTAGACTGGATTTAAATTATTAATAAGTGAAAGGCAAAGCGAATCCGCCATTTTGACGAAAATTTGACGTTTCTTATAGCTGACAGTTGGAGCAGAGTTTGATTTCAATAAAAATAAATGAAAAATCAAATGAATTCGTATATTTCGGAAAATTAATTAATTGTCGCAGTCGGATAAAAACTATCCTAAGTTGCAGCTAGAATAATAATGTACCTATATAAAATGTTTCATATTTTTCCGTTCATGGGATGCTAAGAACATTCGTACCACACAAAGCTTAGTTTCAAACTGGCTGATTCTTTTTTTAATTTAGAGATTTATTATAAGTGGAGATTCTTATAGCTGACAGTTGGAGCAGCGTTTGATTTCAATAAAAATAAATGAAAAATCAAATGAAGTCGTATATTTCGGAAAATTAATTAACTGTCGCAGTCGGATAAAAACTATCCTAAGTTGCAGCTAGAATAATAATGTACCTATATAAAATGTTTCATATTTTTCCGTTCATGGGATGCTAAGAACATTCGTACCACACAAAGCTTAGTTTCAAACTGGCTGATTCTTTTTTTAATTTAGAGATTTATTATAAGTGGAGGTTCTTATAGCTGACAGTTGGAGCAGCGTTTGATTTCAATAAAAATAAATGAAAAATCAAATGAAGTCGTATATTTCGGAAAATTAATTAACTGTCGCAGTCGGATAAAAACTATCCTAAGTTGCAGCTAGAATAATAATGTACCTATATAAAATGTTTCATATTTTTCCGTTCATGGGATGCTAAGAACATTCGTACCACACAAAGCTTAGTTTCAAACTGGCTGATTCTTTTTTTAATTTAGAGATTTATTATAAGTGGAGATTCTTATAGCTGACAGTTGGAGCAGCGTTTGATTTCAATAAAAATAAATGAAAAATCAAATGAAGTCGTATATTTCGGAAAATTAATTAATTGTCGCAGTCGGATAAAAACTATCCTAAGTTGCAGCTAGAATAATAATGTACCTATATAAAATGTTTCATATTTTTCCGTTCATGGGATGCTAAGAACATTCGTACCACACAAAGCTTAGTTTCAAACTGGCTGATTCTTTTTTTAATTTAGAGATTTATTATAAGTGGAGATTCTTATAGCTGACAGTTGGAGCAGCGTTTGATTTCAATAAAAATAAATGAAAAATCAAATGAAGTCGTATATTTCGGAAAATTAATTAATTGTCGCAGTCGGATAAAAACTATCCTAAGTTGCAGCTAGAATAATAATGTACCTATATAAAATGTTTCATATTTTTCCGTTCATGGGATGCTAAGAACATTCGTACCACACAAAGCTTAGTTTCAAACTGGCTGATTCTTTTTTTAATTTAGAGATTTATTATAAGTGGAGATTCTTATAGCTGACAGTTGGAGCAGCGTTTGATTTCAATAAAAATAAATGAAAAATCAAATGAAGTCGTATATTTCGGAAAATTAATTAATTGTCGCAGTCGGATAAAAACTATCCTAAGTTGCAGCTAGAATAATAATGTACCTATATAAAATGTTTCATATTTTTCCGTTCATGGGATGCTAAGAACATTCGTACCACACAAAGCTTAGTTTCAAACTGGCTGATTCTTTTTTTAATTTAGAGATTTATTATAAGTGGAGATTCTTATAGCTGACAGTTGGAGCAGCGTTTGATTTCAATAAAAATAAATGAAACATCAAATGAAGTCGTATATTTCGGAAAATTAATTAATTGTCGCAGTCGGATAAAAACTATCCTAAGTTGCAGCTAGAATAATAATGTACCTATATAAAATGTTTCATATTTTTCCGTTCATGGGATGCTAAGAACATTCGTACCACACAAAGCATAGTTTCAAACTGGCTGATTCTTTTTTTAATTTAGAGATTTATTATAAGTGGAGAAGACGAATCACAACTACCATATTAGTACCTTTTACAACACATTTATAACATTGTAAGAATGAAATATTATATTTACACAATATAAACCAAGTTTACTAAATTTTTAACTTATGTAGTTCACAAAATAAGCATAAAGCTACAACAATTTCTTTATCTTTACAAGTAATTAAATCTAAAACACGGGTTGGGAATTGAACTTTTAGTCTAATCAACTTGGGTTTTTTCTGTTATAATCAACGCATTTGCTCTCGGAAAGCAGTTCATGTGCTAAATTGGAAAGGAAATGTGGAAATTTTCATGTACCATGTGGCTTGGCGAAGTACTGAATTGAAGTCGGTTTAAACTTTGTTTTTAAAGTAAATTATTATGATGATATTTAAGTTTTTTTACAGAGTTACCAAGTCATTTTTAGGGTTCCGTACCAAAAAGGTAAAAAGGAACCCTTATGACTCTATCCGTCTGTCACAACGTTAAATATCTCAGGAACTACTTAAGCTATCAATTTGAAATTTGGAACAACTGTTAAAAGGGTTAAGACACGTGTATGAAAAATGAAGAAATTAATTAAATATTTTTATTTTCTGTTTAAATGACGAATATGAGGGGGGTTAAATATCAAAGTCTAGTAAATAGATCAAGTGGGGTATAATATGAAAGGGCTTGAGTTGCACTTTCTAAAACTGTTTTAGTAAAGTAGTTTCTAAAGTAGTTTGAACATAAGGGTTCCTTTTTCATGTTTTTGTTACGGAACCCTAAAAACAACATTGATTTGGTTGCACCACCAAAAATCTCGATTTTATTAATTATTTCGATGGGCCATGCGTATACAACGTGTCCCAAAACTCAACGATAAGCCGGCACCAGAGGATGGAGCTGCTTATGATTAGTCGAGAAAAAATAAGGAAAAAAATATATCTAAATATATAAAATAAAATATATCTACCACGTGTCCCAAAACTCAACGATAAGCCGGCACCAGAGGATGGAGCTACTTATTTAGATATATTTTTTTCCTTATTTTTTCTCGACTAATCATAAGCAGCTCCATCCTCTGGTGCCGGCTTATCGTTGAGTTTTGGGACACGTTGTATATAGGTAGGTATATGTTATATGGGTGTTGGTTGAGATGTGCCAAAAATAAGTTCTAATTTTACTAGCACCGCACAATATAAGGTTTAGGTAGGTACATATTGTCCCTAACTTAGCTGAATGCAGCACTTTAGCAAAAGTACGCGGTCTAGCTAAAGCGGGTATTACATTGTCCTGAATTTATCATCCTGAACGGAATGACCTAGGAAGCTGATTCAGGAAGGTGTAATCGCATTTAGCTAGTAAGGATCCTAAACCTAGATGCGATTACCAGTGCCGGATTAACCCATAAGCAAACTAAGCAATTGCTTAGGGCATCACGTCTTGGGGGGCACCAGAAACAGGAAACAGCAACATCAAACAAAAATTGCACCATCAACCAAAGAGTATATAACCACTACGTTCTAAGAGACGAGACTTCGAACAAGGTTTTGGATGACAGTGACATTGTCATTTGATTTTGACATGACAACTCATACTTATTGTTTTGTTTTATCCAAACTGAAAGTACTTCAATTCAATTATTTCGGTTTATTAAGTATTTATTTACGCAATGAAAGGTAACATACAAACAAATAGCTGACAAATTCCCATTCGTGGCAAAAATACCAGATGCCGATAAAATAATGGGCCCCGATCAAACTTTATAATACAGTTAGCATTGTAGAAATTTAGTAAACACATATCTACAAGCGATTCGGTTTGCTTGCGGGGCACATTGCACGTAGAACCGATGGCCGTTGGGGCACAAAGGTTCTCGAGTGGCGACCACGTACCGGAAGGCGAGGCGTGGGTAGGCCCCCCACAAGGTGGACTGATGACCTGGTAAAGGTCGCGGGAGTCCGCTGGATGCGAGTGGCGCAGGACCGGTCATTTTGGCACTCTTTGGGGGAGGCCTTTGTCCAGCAGTGGACGTCTTTCGGCTGATATGATGATGATATCCACAAGACCTAAATACCTACTGATTTAGGAAACGAAATTCAGCAATTTCATTCATACGTCATAAAAAAAACCGGCCAAGTGCGAGTCGGACTCGCGCACGAAGGGTTCCGTACCATTATCTATAAAAAAACTATTTTATTCTGAGTTTTTAGTATTTGTTGTTATAGCGGCAACAGAAATACATCATCTGTGAAAATTTCAGCAGGAACCATCACAGTATCAGTGAGATACAGCCTGGTGACAGACAGACGGACGGACGGCCGGACGGACGGACGGACGGACGGACGGACGGAGGAGTCTTAGTAATAGGGTCCGTTTTACTCTTTGAGTACGGAACCCCAAAATAAGTTCCAGTAATTTGCCTAGCACTGGTTCACATCAAACTCACGCCCAATTGCAGGTACATTGAAATAATACACGAGGATAAAATTGAATCCGCGTTCCCTTAATGTGGACACAGCCCTGCGTATATTTTTATGCCTGATGATATCAAACTGCACAGCGGAACGAAGCTTTTCGAAGCTGAAAATTATAAAAAAATAATAAAGAACGACGATGCTGCAGGAAAGGCTCGATGCTTTATCAATATTATATATAGAGAGTCAGATATACTAAGAACGTTGGACTTAAAAACATTTCCGCGAATTGAATGCCCGTAAAAGTCGCAAGTCGCATTTGCATTTCAATACATAAAACATAATTAATGCTTCGTTTCTTTTTACCCAACGACACAGAATAAGTAATAGTACTACGTACAGAAGGTTCTCTGTTAACAAATTCCCTGTTTAGGTACGCCAAACGTGCCTAAATGTGGCCATCCCGTTCTATCGCATGCAACGCGACCCGTGCGAGCGAGCCACTGAATAGAGCCCTTCGAAGGGGCGACCGGCATGTACTTGTAGCGATAAACACAAATCGCGAGTGAGCCGCGCCTGCCAACGACGGAAATCCAAGGAAGGGTTATGATTTTAGCAGTCTTACATAGATTGCTAAAATCATATGAGTATGTATGTATGTATGCGTGTATCTATGTGTGTTACCTTATTGGGATTAGACCGGTTTCCTCACCATGTTTTCCTACACCGAAAAGCTAACGGTAAATATTACGTACATAAGTTCCGAAAAACTCATTGGTACGAGCTGGGATTCGAACCCACGACCGCCGCTTGACAGCCGCATGCCTGAACCACTATGCGTACCTAATGAAATGATATATAATCAATATCGTTGTGTTGTCATACCTACATACTTACACCGATATTAAATTGCTCATGAATAGGAGGGAGGGGGGTACTCGTAGCACATGCGTGAATTGCTTATGGACGGAGAGCTGAGGGACCAAAACTGCAACAGTTTTATAAAGGCTGATATTTTAATATTCGGTCATAAATAGCTCGAATATCAATAGCCTGCCGTCAGTCAGCCAGTTTTTGGGACAATTGGCGCGGGGATGGTTCCGAACTTGTTAAAAAACACCTATGTCGCAACTGTTTTATAAAAACTGGAAATTGGTCTGTGGGTAGTAAGACAACTAACAAACTATGCGGACATAGTCAGTCTGCAGAATATTAGAACAGTACGCGTCAGCAGCCCGCTAAACCCGTCAAAAAATTTGGTTGGTGAAAGTGTTTTATAAAATGCGTCTATACTACTTTGTAAGTAAGTACTACTTTGTAAGCACCAGAACCGAACAAATGCAAAAAGGACAAGAAATAAAAACAAACTACTTTGAACTTTACTCAAAAATAAATGTGGAAAATTCGGAATTTGTGAAATTAGTAATTTGGTCAATAAAGATTCAATATAAAACGGAATCTGGTAAATATAGAGCATGAACAATCCAGAAATTGGAAATCATCTCTGCCATCAACAAGACACATACATATATAACATTGTCAGCCCAAAGTTTTATGGAACATACGCCGTCAGCAGTCAATAGAACGGCGCGCTGCTCGCTTAATTTAGGTAGGTATTATAGCGCACTCAACCGCAAAATGGTTTTATATTCAGAAATATTTGTAAATTAATACTTTATTTAAGATACTAAACAGTCTGCTATATTTTGTACATGGAGAGAAAAATCTGTTACGAATAATAATCTGAATCTGAAACTGAGGAGTGTGCCGAATTAATGGGCATAGCCGGCTATTGAATTGATGGATTGATCAGACATGTAGTAGCAAAAAACAAAGTAGCTTTTGCCAACCTAGATGCGTGGCGTCCTCCAAACCCATTTGTTGTAGTTTTCCAACAAACTTCTAATACCCGGTAGTTTAATATAGAGCATGATGTGATAGTAACATATGTTTTACATTTGCTAATAAATACATACATGTCGATAACTTATTGTTCCAAGGTTGATAAAAAAACTACATCACTATGGGTAAAACATAACAACTTATACTTTTCAGAAAAAGTTTTATTTACATGCTCAATCTGGTTATAATTGAGTAGATAATTATATCTACGTAAATTGCCAATTATTATTATTAATTTTAGGTGAGTTAGTTAGAATAGTTAGTCCGAGTCATAAAGCACGCTACCTATATAAATTAAGCGTGCAGCGCGCCGTTGTTCTCTGCTGACGGCGTATGTTCCATAAAACTTTAGGCTGACTATGTTAGTCTTGTTTTAGGTACTATGAACTACTTGCACTAAATTTTTAAGATTTTATAAAACACTTCTCTTAGCAACCAAATTTTTTGACGGGTTTAGCGGGCTGCTGACGCGTACTGTTCCAATATTCTGCAGACTGACTATGTCCGCATAGTTTGTTAGTTGTCTTACTATCCACAGACTAATTTTCAGATTTTATAACACAGTTGCGATGTAGGTGTTATTTTAACTAGTTCGGAACCACCCCCGCGCCAGTTGTCTCAAAAACTGACTGTATTATTGATATTCGACCTATTTATGACCTAATATTAAAATATCAGCCTTTATAAAACTGTTGCAGTTTTGGTCCCTCAGCTCTCGGTCTATTAGGGCAATAATGGTATTAATCCGGCACTGGCGATTACACCTTCCTGAATCAGCTTCCTAGGTCATTCAGGATGCTAAAGAACCTAATAAACGTATACCTAAATTATAACCTAACTCATTATGTCCTAATAGTGTATACCTACTTACATATGAAAATTGTCGAAAAAAAAAACGTATTGTGTTAAATATTAACAGTTATTCGATATAATGTTTACTGTCGTACATAGTAGTCCCTATTATAAATATCACAGTAAAGTTTTGTTTACCTATATCTAATTGGAAGTACTTCGCTTTGCATTACAATGAGATGAATGAGACAGTAAAGATTATGTGAGTTAAGTAGTTTAGTTACATAATAATACCAAGGGAGGTTTTGTGGCGGGTAATTGGGCCAAGAGGTGTGATGCAAGGTAAGGAAAAATCAATAAGTTCGCGCGCCGTCTCCGTGCTGCACTCGCTCAGCTGACTATCGATTGTATATACCTACTCCTATGAAAAAGGTGTACATACTCACCAGTAATAAGCTATCTTTTCCCCGTGCCCATTCCTCACATTGCGGTCCAGTAGATTGAAGCAAATATTGGTCACTGCTCCTTCCATCCATTTGACGAAAATTTCCCCTTTATTCAGGTCGAAATTGTACGATACGAATTTGCCGGGCTGAGCCGGAGTCTGCCAATCGAATTCACTTGCTATTTGAGACCAAAACTTTTCAGGATCATCTAAAGATCGTTTATACATCTCTTTGTAGTCTTCAAAAGACGGCAGAAGCGACTTCTCGACTACATAATCGGATGGTTGGTAAACACGCGGCATCGCGGCTGATTGCGTTCGTAATCGCCGCGCAGAATAAAAGACACGTCCAACCACGACGGGGCACTCGCGGTTACTGATGTGTGTGGGTGTGTCTGTGTGCTGTGCTGTGCGATTTGCGAATCGACCTTCTGTGGCTGTGTTTTGACGTTTGTGTTGGTTTGGCAACGTCATAGAGGTAGAATAGAATAGAGGGACTCACTGACACATACACACATGAGTGACAAAGATGTATGCATAGACAACACCGCAAGTGGGAACGAGATACAGTGTCATATTTTCTGTCCCTCATCGCGTATACAGATTTTTTGTTTGCCACCACACCTGTCAAAATTTGTACTGAAATGACACCACCATGATGTCACCGATATAATACGACTAAATTATAAATGACATTAGACGTCAAGAATGTATTAGCTTCTGATATTATTCTGATTTAGTAAGGTTAATTTACCATCGTCCCTTTTGGGTATACGCTAGGACGTCATCTATTATATCCTCTATCTACGGCCAACGATTCAGTACAATATTTTGACAGGTGGTGACAAACAAAAATTCCGTACTTACACGGAATTTTGTATGCATACACGACTGAGGGACAGGAAATATGAAATAGTATTTGTATCTCGTTACCACTTGTGGTATTGTCTATGCTTACATCTTTGTCACTCATTTGTGTATGTGTGGGTGAACACCTCTATTATATTCTACCTCTATGTTTGGCACTCGCACTAGGCACTCGATTATGCTCGTGAAAGAGGTCGAACATGGAATGACGTCTGCATGAATTGCGCGTGCGTGAAACTAACCCGCGCCACAGAATAGATAATAGTACAAGTGTAGTGTATTTCAAATACGAAGGCCCGATGCACTTGAGACGGTCAATAGGCGTTAACAATAGGATTAGTGATAACAAAAGATACTCAAAGGCAAACATTATGAGCCCTATTGTTAAGTTTCAAGTGCACAGGGCCTTCGTATTTGAAATGGACTATACCTACAGACGGCACACTCCTTTGATCTTTACAAAAGCCGCTTTTTTCTTAGCAAAAACATTCTGACATCGTCGACTCCAGCGCAAGCCAAACAAACGGAACGTTAAGGCTGTGTATGAACGGTGAAAATGAATTGGTTCACTTGCCGCGTCACCGATAGTGAGGGCTGTCAACGACTAAAAATAAAATAATAAAATAATGTATTGCCCATTTATTTCTTGCATTCCATATAGAGTGTAATACATGTATATTCTTCATACATTATTTCATTATTTATCTCTAAAATAATAAATCTCACAATTTGGACGAATTGAAAAGACCGCCAGGCCATATTTTATTGGCTTTGTTGCAACGCACACTATACCCACACACAGTAATGCAAAATCTTGCTGCTTTATTTTTAGACATTTTAGTAGGTATGTATAATAAAATAAAATGTAAGTAATATAATAAAATATCATTGTTTTTGTAACCCGCTACGATATAATAATATCTTTTAGGCTTTGAGTATTAAGCCCACTGGAGATGTTTACCCTCTCCGGCAAAGTACATTGGTCAACTGGTCGTATGTATATTGTAGTCTTTGAGTTGACCAATGTACTTTGCCGGAGGGGGTCGCCTGTGTATGACATCTCCAGTGGGCTTAATACTCAAAGATCATAGCCGTAGAAGTTTTGACTCTTTTTGCCGCATCTCAAATTGAAAGGGACGGATTTTGTTTAAACATTCTTACGACTTTCTTTTCTAATGCCAAGTCGGTTGTCCCCGGTTTTCTTCCAGATTTAGGCAAATCTTCGAGAGTACACAAGTCACCAAATTTATTTATTATCATTTGAACGCCCGCGGGACTTAACTCGTACTTTTTAACCAGTTTTCTAATCGTCAAACCTTTTATTTTGCACCAATCGTCAAAAATATTTTTACGAACGTGTAAGCTAATTCGCCCCATGTTGACAGTTTGAAATAGTACATTATTGCCGTGGCCGGGAAGGAGACAATTGCAGGCTGAGTATTTTACCAAATTTAAGTACCAAACTTTTTAAAAAGTAGAAACTGGCATATAAAAGACGGCACAGGTCGTATTCAGCCAAATCAACTCGTATTTTTCTGTTGCAAACGCGACATTTTTGTATGTCTCATAAAAAGATTGCGTTTTTCGGTGGAAAAATACACATGCGATTCTGTTTAAAAAAAATATGACGTTTAATTTTATGTCATTTGCAGTATCCTCAATTTGTATTTAATAATAACGCTTGATTTAAATTAAGTCTTTTTTATTCCCCCATTTTTGAGAAAAGCACTATATTCGCCTCAGCCGGAATGGCAATTGCAGGCTTCGTATTATAATTAAACGGACTCGCAAGCTCGTCCGTTTAAACAAAATACTCAGCCTACAATTGTCTCCTTCCCGGCCACGGCAATAATGTACTAATTCACACCTCTCATTCAGAAAAGTAAGTTTTGGTCCCCGACGAGAGGGAGCAAAATGCTACTTTTTTGTTCAAGCTACTTTTTTAATTTATTCATTGGCTTGTAGCATTTACGCAAGGTGACGTAACCTCTCTTGAAGCCGACTTATTTTCTTTACCAGTTCACAAAGGCGGGTTAGCCATCCCTGTCCTTTCTTAAATGACAAACTTAAATTATGATAACTCCAAAAAAGGCTGCACTATCCTGTCATCCGCCTTACTCGAAAATAAACCCTTAGACCTCTCTCAACACCACGTATCCCTTAGAGCGGCAAGAAAAGAATGCTGGATAAAGAAAGACTCTCAAGAGGATAAGCTCTTGGACTCCATTTTAGACAAACTCTCACCGATCAAAAAACGAGCAATCGAACGTTCAATTTTTAAGAAAACTAAAACAAAATCTTCCACCTGGCTGTCAGTGATACCGACAAAAAAAGACAATTTTGATTTATCCCCACTAGAATTTAGAGACTCATTAGCAATACGATACAACAGAATACCTGTTTCCATGCCCAAATCATGCGATGGGTGCGGTAACGATGACTTCAATGTGGACCACGCACTCTGCTGCAAAACTGGTGGCCTAATAACTCGTCGTCACAATGAAATCAGAGACCTGTTTTGTGAACTATGCCAAAACGCTTGGGGAAATGTTACCAAAGAACCGATCTTAACTGAAGGAAACTGTGGACTTCGTGGAGACCTCAGCTGCCGCGGTGTTTGGGATGCACAAAGGGAGGCGTTATTCGATATCCGTGTCGTAGACACCGACGCTCCCTCTTACATCTCTCGCCCGGTAGCTTCCATTTTAAAATCCGCAGAAGAAGAGAAAAAACGTAAATACAGTAGCGCCTGCGAGAAACAACATGCAACATTTACCCCTCTCGTCACATCAGTTGACGGAGTCTTCGCCTCACAAATGTCCACCTTTATAAAACATCTTGGTGAAGCTATTGCCGACCGCTGGAACCGACCCCTATGTATAATAATGGGCTGGTTAAGGTCAAAGATTATAATATCAATAATCCGAGCCGCAAGCATGTGCATTCGCGGGACCCGGCACAAATTCAGATCAGTAAAGCATTTTTTCGGCCTCAACGACGGGGCAGCTCTACCCAACATCGCCCCCTAACCCCTCCCTAACCCCTCTCTACTCTCTACATACAACCACCCATTCTTTTTTTTATATTTATATTTGTTGTAAATATTTGTTTATAATCCTATAAGTAATAAAATGTGTGAGTAAATTTACGCAATGTGCCAATAGAATCTTGATAAAATATTCGATTGTAATTTCATCGTAATCGACAAACGTATCATCATCATCATCATCATATCAGCCGAAAGACGTCCACTGCTGGACATAGGCCTCCCCCAAAGAGTGCCAAAATGACCGGTCCTGCGCCACCCGCATCCAGCGGTCTCCCGCGACCTTTACCAGGTCATCAGTCCACGCCGCGCCTTCCGGTACGTGGTCGCCACTCGAGAACCTTTCCGCCCCAACGGCCATCGGTTCTACGTGCAATGTATATGTGTATATGAGGATTTATATATTTTTTGTTTTTTGTTCTTTTTTTTTATTTGTTTGTTTTTTTTTGTTTTTTGTATTTATTTTTTGTGTTTTTTTTGTATTTTTGTTTTTAATTCGTTTTTTTGTTAATTTTTAAATTTTTTTAGTTTTTTTTGTTCCATTTGTTTTTATTGTTTTTTTTTCTGTTGGTTTTTTTTTGTTTAATTTTTTGTTGATTTTTTTCGTTTTTTTTTGTTGGTTTTTTTTGGTTTTTTTTCTTATTTTTTTTTCGTTTTTTGTTTTTTAGTTTCGTTTGTTTTTTGTTTCGTTTTTTAGTTTCGTTTTTTTTTTTTGTTTTTGTTGTTTATTTTGCTGTTTTTTTCTTTTTTTGTATTTTGGTTCGTTTTTTGTTATTTTTCTTCGTTTTTGTATTTCTGAATATTTTTTTTTGTTTTTAGATTTTTTTTGTTATTTTCTTTTCGTTGAGTTTTTTTTCTTCTTTTTTTTCTTATTTTTTTTTAAATTTTTTTTGTTGTTTGTTTTGGTTTTTTTTTTTGTATTTTTGTTCTTGTTGTTTTTTCTTTTTTTTGTTTTTTTTGCAAATGCTTTCCTCGTAGTCAGTGTGAAAATTAACATGTGTCACTCAGGAGCAAGATTATTTTCGTCTTGGGCGTTAACACTTGAATCCCTCACTACGCTCAGAATCCTACGTTAGAATCCCTCGCTACGCTCAGGATTTTATTGTAGGATCCCTCGCTACGTTCAGGATTCAATACACCGCCCTCGCCGTAAATATACTATTTTGCTCCCTTGTGACACAAATAACTATTGAATTTCGATAGTGACGCTGTATCGCGAGATCCAACTTTTTTCTATAGGAATGAGAGCTAATTATCCTGCGTTCAGAAACTTATGGTGTTATGCTAATAATTCATTATTATTATTTTATTACAATATAATTAATAATACTTAGTCTTTCTTAATTACATAATGGAATATTAATAATTAGACTCATTTATACATAAAATAGGCCAGTCCGTAGAGTATATATTTGTTGCAAAAGGTGGTGTAGAAGATTTTGTTTTTTAATTTTGTTTACATCGATAAAACCGAGCAAATATCAAAAATGGTTACACAAGATATCTTGGGACAACTTTTGGCAGCCACAAATCTGGGACTTCTTTTGGTTTCTTACTCGTAGCTTCTATACGGTGCATCCTAGCGAAAAGTTACACACCAGGGAATTAAAGAACATGAAATTATGCGTCTAATGAGTACCAATACATATTAATTCAGTTCAGCGACATAGTAGAAAACCATGATCGAAAACAAGGCTTTCCTCAAGTTTGTAAGTTATTTCAAGATAGTCGTTTTTAAGCTTCTGCGTTTCAATTTTGAATTTAACTATAGATTTTAGCTCCTCAATTGTAGGAATTTACAGAATCGACAATGACTGACGTAGTCGGAGATAATCGCCCCGAAAGTCACTAAATTTCCAGGATTTGTAGCTGCCAAAAGTTGTCACGAGGTATTTCGTGTAACTATTTTTGATATTTGCTCGGTTGTATCCATATTGCATGACATAAAAAAAAACTTCTACACCACCTTTTGCAAAGTACCCCGTGCTTTGAACCTCTACTGACAGACGTAGGCGATTATCTCCGATTATTTTCACTTAATCGAAAAACTTGCTGAGAAACCTTATATTTATTTTAAAAGACCTATCGATTGATGTGTCACACGTGGACATATGATGTTATTCTTTTTTTTGACTTGCAGTTATATGTATGGAGTGCACCTCTAAAATAATATTTATTTTGTCATTTCATTTTAGAATTACGTAGCGTTGGTAGCGGCTAATAAAATACACCTATCCTCTAAATTTTATTCAAATACACCTTATAGTTTTCGAGTAAAATGCCTGTGACATACGGACAGACGGATTGACGGGCAGTCATGACGAAACTATAAGGATTCCGTTTTTGCCATTTTGGCTACGGAACCCTAAAAAGACCCTCTAGGCATTGTACCGAGTATGCTGGCAGTATTTCTTCGTTGAACTGCAATGCTGATGCATTGCACGAGAAAACTGCCAGCTCTTCGATTACCAGTTATGATGATACTAATGCCGAAATGACTGTCGATTCTGTAAATTCCTACAATTGAGGAGCTAAAACCTATAGTTAAATTCAAAATTGAAACGCAGAAGCCTAAAAACCACTATCTTGAAATAAATTTTAACAAAGTTGAGGAAAGCCTAATTTTCGACCGTGGTTTTCTACTATGTCGCTGAACCGAATTAGTATGTGTTGGTACTCATTTGACGCATAATTGCATGTTCTTTAATTTCCTAATGTGTAACTTTTCGCTAGGATGCACCGTATAGAAGCTACGAGTGAGAAACCAAAAAAAGTGTCAAAATTTCGAGGATTTGTGGTTGTCAAAAGTTGTCCCAAGATATCTCGTGTAACCATTTTTGATATTTGATCGGTTGTATTCAACAATATTTAAAAAAAAATATTCTACATCACCACTTGCAACGTACCCTGGGGTACTTTGAACCTCTACGGACTGGCCTAAAAATACATACTTACAAATAAATATTTTTTTCTACTCCTGTACCGTTATCTGTCATTTATATTATATGCTGTAGCTCAAATACAATGACATCACTAAAAAGTCGTCGCAAAACTCTATGCTCTATGGCCCAAAAACGCACTGCTTAGCGTACTTTTTTAGTTCATACATTTTTCATAAAAGCACTGTTTAACTTTTTTTTAAATCGGCCGCTATATTGCAGTGGTGCTAACTTCATAAACAAAAATATTTCGAAATAAAAGAATTTATTTACGATTTAACATTTGTATATTATAAATTATTTACTACAATAATAATAAATCATCATCTTTTGTGTGTTAAATTACATGCTTTATAAATTCTTGATATTATTTATAAAAATAAACAATTCGAATTCGGTCCGGGTCCGGATTCGGTTTGGTTCGGATGGCAAGTGCAAACAAATTAAAAAAAAAAAACCATAAGCAACAGCTGTCACATTTCCGATTTTCCACCAAAATACAGTTCAAAATGAAAAGACGAAAGATGATAAACTATTAGTCATAAACTATTAAGATTTTATTCGTGTTTGTGAAGACAAAAGTGTACGTTCCTTTTAAAATTGTCGAAGTAATTAATAACTGCACTCCTGAAGAAATTGTGTGAGTAGCAAAAGTACGAATAGAAAACTTGCTGCCTGAAAAGTTTAACTATTCTTTAGTCTGCTATTTATTTAAAATTTGTCGTAGAAAAAGTATTGTATGCAACGGTGTATAACTGGTCTAAAAACGCTCGTGGTTGCTTTAATAAACCCACGCCACTCGCCTTTTAAGACCCTTCTTATACAACAGTTGCATAAAATACTATTAAAATGTAGTTTACATTTTAAAATTTTACGTGCAAATTTGGAACGCACCGTTTAAAACGTTAATTTAAGACCACATTATCCGAAATCGACCTATTTTACATTCAATAATAAACAATGAAATACTGAATTTTTTGATGGGATATTGAGATATGTTATAGTTTAATAACCGCCCTTGATACTTTTACGAACAAAAACACAATATTTTAAACTTTGCTCGATCATATCATGCCACGAAAAATGGGAAATGCTGATCTTATTTCGAGTTGTACATAAAGTAGGCGCAAAATTGACTCAAGTGAACAATTACAAAATATAGGCAATGATGTAAAATAGATCTTTTTACGAACACTTTCTTTAAAAATGGCTTTATATTTATTTATACACAATTTATCTGGGAAACTGACCTGCGCGTCTCATTTTCATAGGCAGATGGCCATGTGACCTCGAGCTGGACGGACGTCTGTAGCGATTTTTGTCATTTTGACAACTGTATAATTCGCAAGTTTAATACCAGCAACCAGATAATAATATGTTGTTAGGGAAAAAATAAAGAATGTGATGTTGTTGGATAAGCACTGAAACTAGATTTTAAGGTATTTTTACAATACGCACTAATATAAAAGTTCAAAAAACACACCATTCGAACACGATTTTTCATATTTTTCTTCTTCGATCCCTTTATTAATGTAAAAAGTTCGAATTCGTTTCTTTAGTACGTGGAAAATTTATATATTACACAGGCTACATTGTCTTATATGGCGTATGTATGTGTGTGTATTTATGATAGATTTATAGTAACATGACATGACATACATTAGGTAGGTCCACAGAGGACTTTTCTATATACTGTAATAGAGACCTATCTCGGGGGTCAAAATGGGTAAGATGTAAGGTGTCGCTCTCCTGCGGGAAGATTTGTAACTACTATGACGTATATATATTTATGAACGCCAAATGCCCTATACAGGTAGGTACAGCAGGCACAGCTCGGCCGAAATATCAACGGACCTGTGTGCTTTGTTATTTTACGACAAGCTCTGCAGATATTTCGATCGGGTTGTAACAATGCTGTAAATGAAAATAGATATATCCTGCAGGGTGTATATTTCCTAATTTACAGTACAAATATAAGAAGAAAAACTCCAATTATGTATACCAAGGTACTTTTATTTTTTTTGGCAAACTTATTCATAACAAAGTATTATGTTTACATATATGAAAACGTTAGTATATTCGATCGAGCCAGGATGAATATTGTCAATATTCGGCGCCTGCAGTACATACGGTACACATGTTTAGAAATGTGGACGATACGTATAGGAATGTTGAAATGTTACGAGGGCGGCAGAGATTTTATCCCGAGCCCTAACAAATTATACATATTGCAAAGAGAAACTCAATTAATATCTAAGTACGCCTTCTTATTGACTTGACTTGACACAACCTGTAGCGAAAGTACTAATGCACCACAAAAATGTCAACCAATTGTCGATGGGTACTTGAAGTTACGAACAAGCGAAACTTTTAAAACGTAAGCTGAGCATTTCGCCGTTCAAAGCCCAGCCTTGCCGCCCTGTCTCTGCGACGTAAGGACACATTCAAATGGATGGACGTGCCAAATATTTTGGCCACATTCACGGCTGAAACACACCACGTTATCCAATTGTTCGTGGTGTGTGGTAAGATTGGCCAGCGGCTACAATTTGCTTGGCGTCGTGGTGTGTTGCAACGTTGAATTTTGACATGAATGGTTGTTTCTTTCGTTAGATTGCGCTTTTCCATCCCTTTGGATATACAACGGGGCGTGTAACTATCGTGGCGTGCATTTATAAGCAGTAGCTGCCTTATATCTACGATAAAATTTAATACAAAATTGATACAAAATTTAATCGAGAATTATATAAATTCAAGAGTTTACTTCACCTTTGAAAAAATCGAATATAGAAAGAAAACAGCAAAAATATGAATGCTAAAAGTCCATTCGCATAAGAGAAAATAATCAATAATCCTATATTTTCCCTACACTTATATTAAATACTAGCTGTTGCCCGCGACTTCGTCCGCGCATAACATATTATCGTCTAAATGTTTGTTGAAGGAATGAATAAAAAAGAAACATTTAAATTAATTTTCTACCTAGTCTTTTAGAAAACAATCTAAAACCGAAGTTACAAATCTCTTACTTTTAAAATCTCTTGCTCTCTATACAAACTAAGAACCCTCTCTGAACCCTCATAGTAAACAGTCTGAAACCGTAGTTACAAATTTCTTACTTTAAAAATGTCTTGCTCTCTATACAAAGTTCGAACCCCCTTTTAACCTTCTTAGGCGATGAATTAAAAAAACGCTGAAATAAGTTTTGTAGTATTTTAGCAAACAGTCTAAAACCGAAGTTACAAATCCCTTACTTTAAAAATATCTTGCTCTCCATACAAACTTTGAACACCCTTATAATCCCCTTTAGGGGATATAATATATTTCGAAAAATTCTAAAATACAAATAACATACTTTAAAATTTTCTTGCTCTCCATACAAACTTTGAACACCCTTATAATCCCCTTTAGGGAATATATTTCAAAAAATTCTAAAATAAGTTTTGCAGTCTAAACAGGCTAAGATCGAAGTTACAAATATCATACTTTAAAATTTTCTTGCTCTCCATACAAACTTTATACGCTTTTCAGGGAAAAATTAAAAATAAAACACTCGGTATTTTTTATTGTAATAGGTAAGTATTTTTTCTACAAACTATCTAGTCTCTAGCTAAAAAAAAGTGTTTCGTATACGAACCTTGCAACCTTTTTTAACCCCTTAAGGGGTGAAATTTTCCAAAACGCTGGCAGTAGGTATTTTTTTTGTATTTTCATAAGTAGGTACTTAATCTTTCTACAGAGTTTTAAGTTTCTACCTAAAAAAAAGTTTTCCTTTACAAACATTGCACCTCTTTATCCCCCTCTTAGCGGGTAGAAATTTTCAAACCACTGAAAGTAATTTACCTATATATTTGTATTCTAATAAATAATCTTTCTACACAATTTCAAGAATCTAGCTCAAAAAAAAAGTTTCCTCCATACAAGTTTTCACCTGTTTTAATCACCCTTAGGGGTGAAATTTTCCAAAACGCTGAAAGTTCTTTATTTATATTGTAATAAGACTAATAAGTAATCTTTCAACAAAGGTTTGTCGCTTGCTATAAAAATATATTTACAAACGTTGCATTTTCTAAAACGCTGAAAGTATTTTATTTTATTATGTAATCTTTTTGAAAAGGTTTGAGATTCTAGCTCAAAAAAATTCCCTTTACCAACATTGTACCCCTTTTTCATACCGTTATGGGTGGAATTTTACAAAACGCTGTTTTTTTTATTTGTATTGTAATAAGTAATCTTTCAACAAAGGTTTGTCGCTTGCTATAAAAATATATTTACAAACGTTGCATTTTCTAAAACGCTCAAAGTATTTTATTTTATTTTATTATGTAATCTTTTTGAAAAGGTTTGAGATTCTAGCTCAAAAAAATCCCCTTTACCAACATTGTACCCCTTTTTCATGGGGTGGAATTTTCCAAAACGCTGTTTTTTTATTTGTATTGTAATAAGTAATCTTTATACAAACTTTTAAGCTTATCTCAAAAAGAAGTTTCGCTCATACAAACTTTGCAACCCTTTTTAACCCCCTAAGAGGCTGAATTTTCCAAAACGCTGACAGTACTTTAGTTGTATTCTAATAAGTAAGCTTTCTACAACATATTGAGTCTCTTGCTAAAATAATAAAGTTTCCCCCATACAAAATTTGCACCCCTTGTTTACCCGCTTAGGGGCAGAATTTTCCTTTACGTTGAAAGTATTTTATTTGTATTCTAATAAGTAATATTTATACAAAATTTTAAGTCTCTAGCACAAAAAATAAAGTTTCCCCCATACAAACTTTGCACCCCTATTTGACCCCTTTAGGGGTAGAATTTCCAAAGATCCCTTCTTATCCGTTGCCTACGTTTTAAAAGGTAGTTCTGGTGTAAATTTCAACTCTCTAGCCCCAGTAGTTTCGGCTGTGCGTTGATGAGTGAGTGGGTGAGTCAGTCAGGGCATTTATATGTAGGTATAGATAAATAGAAGATGACGAAAATCCCATTCAAATATCTCAAAACCGTTTTAATGTCGCTTGTTAGAGTGAGAAAACGATCGGGGACTGTGACGTCAATATCCTCGAGCGTCATAGTAAAAACAATCGTTTCATATGAAGGTAATACGTTTTGTGGAAAAGGGACAGAACATAAAACTTTGGAACTTAGTGATTACCTAACTATACTTATAACCTCTTGCGTTGATTTTTTTCTATTATCCTTTTTTCGAGAAAATACATTATGATTATTTTATTTAGTGTCTACCTACAGCCGGGTCCGCTGCACCAATGTTTTCCATGTTTTTAAACATCTAACATGTTTTCCGTCAGGTTCGGCAAACAAATAGGGTTTTGTTTTGATTGGCAAAACATGTTTGACGTTTAAAAACCACGAAAGCATGACGCACCGGACGCGGCTTACGGGGTGTAGTTTCGATTCCTGAGCTATAACCACGAACTTCGGAATTCGAAAATATTCGGGTATCTCTATCGCACTAACATTACTCGAGTGACAGGGATGCAGTTATACGAACTTCGAGTGTCGGTTTTCGTGGTAGCGCCGCGGGCACTTTGGCAGAATGCGCAAAGAGCGCGTGCCATTGCCATTCAAAAAAAACAAATTCGTGTTAATTATATTGTTCAAATTTGTTAATACATTTTTTGAAATTACGCCATAATGCGACAATTGCGCGTATAAGTTCTCATATCACAATCGAATATTTTTTTATGGTTTAACTTTTGGCATGTGTATCGTAAAGGTCTATCGTAGACTGGATTTAAATTATTAATAAGTGAAAGGCAAAGCAATTCCGCCATTTTGACGAAAATTTGACGTTTCTTATAGCTGACAGTTGAAGCAACGTTTGATTTCAATACAAATAAATGAAAAATTAAATGAAGTCGTATATTTCGGAAAATTAATTAATTGTCGCAGTCGGATAAAAACTATCCTAAGTTGCAGCTACAATAATAATGTACCTATATAAAATGTTTCATATTTTTCCGTTCATGGGATGCTGAGAACATTCGTACCACACAAAGCTTAGTTTCAAACTGGCCGATTCTTTTTTTAATTTAGAGATTTATTATAAGTGGAGATTAACAAGGTAGGTATATACAATAATTGAAAGCCATTTTTGGCCGCCCTGATAATGCACGACCCAATAATTCGAGTCCACAAAAAGTGGACGTGTATTATAGGGCTGTACATTATTGGGCCGTGCATTATCACCCTGAGCAAATTCGGTACGGGGCAATAATCAATGACCAAAGAAACTAAAGGACGTGAAGTATCAACAAAATGAGCGTGCCAAGTATACTGTCATATTGGCGCATAACATGGCGGATGTCGTGCTGTTCTGCTATCGATAAAACAGGGAACATGTTTATCGATAATATACGAGTAGACAGATCTCAGAACGTACTGGTTTCCTGTAATTCAGTATTATTAAGTTATTAAGTAGGTACATTATTCAAGATGATCTAAATGACACTGTATTTTTACAATAATTGTTGTATCAGGCATTACTAAGCGGAATTCCATGATTTAAGTTACTAGAAAAATAATTATTTGCTAGCATTGTGTGTGTGACGTTAAACAAATGTATTTTCTTTCTTCTTTCATTTTTTCTATGGCATCAAACATGGGCAAAAAAAGAATGGCTCAGTAATTTTTTCTAAGCAGAAAACAGTGTCTTCATCTAAATAAATTTCTAATAATTTCCATTCCAGTTTCTGTGATACCTACACTACAGACTGACAGGCAGGCAAACAAACGTAAAGTTATTGTATAGTGTCAGTATACCCTACAAATACAAAGTTAACTAGTCAAAAAAACGACAAGATACCATTATATATTTTGATCGCAGTGCACCATCTCGTAGTCTAATAACATTTAGGGTCTTGTTGAAGCATTTGTGACCAAAATGTAGAGAGCAAATGTAAGTATATTTCTTTTACATTTTGCCTTATATTTTAAGGTCCAATTGCCTCCAACCTTTTTTTGCTTAGCACAATCGCTTCTTGATAACCTTTATAAATAGCTATATTAGCGATCAATGAAGCCTGTTTAGTTCCAAGTTGGTTCCAAGGTAGTACCTGCCTACTATACAATTTTACCAATCTTGACAACCCAGACGGGTTTTCAGGTTTTTTCAAATGCAAGATACTGTCTCGAGATCTCACTGGTTATAGATATAGAAAATTCGATGATGCGAATGACGTCATCGCCATTCAGTATCGATATTTTCAAGAACAACCCTAACTGCCACTCAAACGTATATTTAAGTACAAAAATATCGAAATTAAACCTAAATCCTTTTACAACACATAACTAATCTTAGTCTGTGTACTCATTACAACATAATGCAAATGCTCAGCTCTCGATAATGCTTAAACTATCCAATATTGCAATAAATAGTATTTTTCACAATCCTGTTATAATAGAGAGCTTTTTAGTCGAGTACCGTGTTTAGGCCACGAAGCTTGCTGAGTAGCCTAAGTAAGGTACGAGATTAAAAAGCTTGATTATAACACTATTGTGAACAATACTTTTTGTACGAGTTCATTAAAATTAATTTTCTACGAGTCAACTGAACTAATTAAACAAACTCGATACTGTTGAAACGAAGTGCAGCTCATCGCTCGTACGCTTGTTGATATCTTAAAAGACATCAACGAGCGTACGACATCAAAGCGATTCTATTGGTCCAATTCATTACAGTTCAGTAAAGCAGCCACGTGATTGGTCGAATTTATTTTAGTTGTCTGGAGCGTATCGAAAAGTAGTTATTTCGATTGTTTCGACAGTAACATGGACTACAACTATGAAAAGAGTGACGTTGCAGTATTCTCTATGAAATCTTAATACACATATTTTAATCGTCGAGTACAAAATAGTATTTTATGCAACTGTTTTGAAAGAAGGGTCTTAAAATGCGAGTGGCATGAGTTGCGATGCGAGCCTTGGCGAGCATCGCAATTAAAGACGCCACGAGCGGTTTTAGACCAGTTATAAACCGTTGCATACAATACTTTTTCTACGACAAATTTTAAATAAATAGCAGACTACAAATTAGTTAGCCTTTTAGGGCAGCAAGTTTTCTATTCGTACTTTTGCTACTCACGCAATTTCTTCAGAGGCCCTAGCACACTAGGTTTTATGTCGCGTTTTACGTGACGTTTCAGTACATTTTCGCCGACATAAAACCTAGTGTGCTAGGGCCTCAGGAGTGCAGTTATTAATTGCTTCGACCATTTTCGGGAAATCGGAAATGTGACACTTCTTGTTTATGGTTTGTTTTGTTTTTAATTTGTTTGCATTTGCCATCTGAACCAAACCTAATCCGGACCCGGACCGAATTCGAACTTTATTTTCATAAATAATACCAAGAATTTATAAAACATGTAATTTAACACACAATAGATGATGATTTATTATTATTGTAGTAAATAGTGTATAATATACAAATGTTAAATCATAAATAAAAACTTTTATTTCGAAATATTTGTTTATGAAGTTGGCACCACTGCAATATAGCGGCCGATTAAAAAAAGTTTAACAGTGCTTTTATGAAAAATGTATGAACCAAAAAAGTACGCTAAACAGTGCGTTTTTGGGCCATAGAGCATAGAGTTTTTCGACGACTTATTAGTGGTGTCATTGTATTTGAGCTACAGCCTATATAAATGACAGATAACGGTATAGGAGTAGAAAAAATACATTACATACCGGTGCAAGGATAAACTTTCCTAATTTGGGCCTTTTCTTAAGCCACATCCGATTATGCTGCACCTGGGCATGGTCACCACATTCCACTAATTGTGCTCTTTGGGCTTTATGCAGTTTATAATGTTCAATTAATAGTTATTTTATTATTTTGGTATGTTTACATCAGTCATTGACATATGAAGTACCAACTAAACTGACGGGAACTGACATTTCGTGGCGCATAAAATGGCGATTTTAGGCCACACTTGACATTTGATCATCAACTTTCGGTTCTGACTGTTATACTACCATCTCTTTTTTGGTAGCCAAATGGTGCTTGGTTAAAATGAGACAGAGTTATTTTTGGGAATTTTATGTCTAAACAAATGATGTTTGAAAAATACGCCCTGTCCATAGGTTTTCCTATGTCCATGGCAATAATAGGGAACATTACGCAAAACTCTTCGTAGGTGGCGACACTAGCAGCGTTGACATTGTATCTCGTTGCCACTGAGGTATTGTCTATGCAAGCATCCTTGCCACTCATTTAACAATCAATTGTGCATGTGTGTGTGAATCCCTATATTCCTATACTGGTTTACTATTAGTGGTAGTGTAGTTCAGTAATGTTCCCTATTGGAAGCCACATTTGTCCGGGCTGATAATGTACGACCCAATAATTCGAGTCCACAAAAAGTGGACGCGTAATATCAGGCCGTACATTATTGGCTCCCGTTGTTCCCGACTGTTTAAGGCCTGCATCACAGACTGGCGCGGCCTGGCCGCGGCGGACAATAGAAAACTTGTCATTAGCTGTCAAATTTACTATGGTCCGCCACCGCAGGCCGCGCCAGTGTGATGCAGGCTTAAATTTGACAGCTGATGACAAGTTTTCTATTGTCCGCCGCGGCCAGGCCGCGTCAGTGTGATGCAGGCTTAATGCAGTTTAAAACACATCTTTTAGTTGTTGTGGGAAGTGTGTCAAGCAGAGGGCTCTGATGGCTGGCGTGTGTATGTGGTGAGCTATGATTGGCCGATTACATGTATCACGCAATATTGAAGCTATCTGATTGGCAGAGACTCGATACAATGCAAATATGCCTTGTGCAGTGTAGATATGGTGTATAATCGATTGACAGTAATAATCTTAATACTAAATTAAGTGCTGAACGCAGCGGCGTAAACACCCGTTTTTCTGTGGTTTTTCTCCAATAACTGTCATTTCATTACGTTACTGCATCGTTACTGTCATCTCATCAATTTAATTTAAGTTGCCTTGCCGCTTGTCGCTTTGTGGGTACAAAATTACAGGTGAGCTGTATTATTGATTGTATATTCGACTATAAGACTAAAACTACTAACACTGAGGGGAAGAAAAGCTTTTTCTAGCTACATTCATTCAGTAACCTTGGCCTTTATTCGATTTCAGCCCGCGCATTGTTCGTTAAAACACAATGTGGAAAAGTCCCGGTTTTAATGAAGAATTACTACAAAAATATGGGTGCCTCGACGATATGTACAATGCTATGCGTAGTAGTGATTTAGCAGATGTCGTCTATACAGCCTTGGATGTAATAAAGAAGACGGGAAGCGTACCTTTATCGGAAAGCGATAAAAAGTCGGATGCTAAGTCAACAGAGTTCCGAAAACTCGGTAACCAGGCTTATTTAAATAAAAAATACCACGAGGCACTCGTATTATACAACAAGGCTCTCAAATTCGCGCCAAACAAGTCCCACGCAATGAAATTAGCTTTCAGTAATAGATCTGCGCTTTTTATGACAGTGAAAGCGTATGCCGCCTGTATAGATGATATTGATACTTGTTTTGATATGGGCTGCCCCCCTGAGATCGAGTATAGGCTGAAGCAGAGGCAGCAGGAAGCCTGTGATGGCCTGCGGACAGAAGATGAGTGGCTGCCTGTGCCCAAATTTGCTGATGGTTTTTTTAAAATGCCCCATGAGCCACGCAATCCGCAGATATCCAGCGCAACTATGGATGTAGGCGTCATAATGGAGGATAACTGCCCCAAAATAGTAGCTGCAAGAGATGTCAAAGTAGGGACAGTTTTAGCTGTTGAACAGGCCTTCGTAACCGATATGGACCTTGATAATATGGACATAGCCTGTTACAACTGCCAGAAGCTTGTTTACAACTTGATACCATGCGAAAGCTGCTGTTACGTAATGTTTTGTGATAAAGAATGTATGGATCAATGTCTGAACCAATACCACACGGTAGAATGTAAAATAATAGGGCTTTTTGAGTCCACGGGATGTAAAGAGAAACTGCGATTGGGAGTCAAAGCTGCAATCAAGATGAAACTCCGCAGCACTTGGAAGAAATTAATCAATGATTCTAAAGTCTATGGCATGGACCGCATAAAGGACAGTTCCATAAGTCAAATATATGACTTTCAGGAAAACGTGTCTATGTTAACCTTTAAAGAAAACAGACACTACATATATGGAGAGATGTATAATGCTAGTTTTGTCATAGCTGCAATACTTTACTATATGGCGAAGACTAACTTCCTGCCATATGACTTCAATGAGAAACAGGAAGCTATTAAGTGTCTTGGGAGAATAATGCTGTACCTGGCACTGTATGGGTCTCCTACGATGATATTGGACTGTGCATCCATCAACAATACTGAGCAGGTAGAGTTCCACGACATGCACAACTTGGGGCTGTTCGCGCTGGTGGGCAAGCTGCGGCACGCGTGCCGCGCCACCGCGCTGGCGGTGGGGCTCAACGACAGGGTGGCACTTGTGGCGCTGGAGCCTATCCCACGAGGGACGGAGATTACTGTTAGTTACCTGTAAGTTGCTTCCAACGTCTTCCATTGTTTTTTATTATCTACTCTTTCAAAACAAAGTTTGAACTTATAACGTGCCATTTAAAAATATATATATATATTTGCGGACAATCTTACACAAATCAACCTAGTCCCAAACTAAGCAAAGCTTGTACTATGGGTACTAGACGACTATATGGATACTTATATAGAGAAATAAATACTTAAATACATAGAAAACATCCATGACTCAGGAACAAATATTTGAGCTCATCACACAAATAAATGCCCTTACCGGGATTCGAACCCAGGACCTCTTGCTTCGTAGGCAGGGTCACTACCAACTAGGCTAAAGCGGTCGTCAAAATTTTGCGGTCAACTTGCAGATTAAAAATCGTTTATTTCAGATGTTCATCACGAATGCTTTTATTATCAGGCACCACTGGTTGGACAAGGGAACCAACTACACCCCAGTAAGGAACCACCACATGTTCGTTCTCTGGGGCTCCGTGTGCAACTGTGTCATCTGCTCCGGCGACTGGCAACAAGTGCGCCACACGCTCACGGCCTCACAGCGCGCGGCATACAACACAGTCAACTTCAGAGAGTGCGACTTTAAAAAGTTACCAGTATCTTACAAGAATCACTGTAGAGTTCTGGCGGAGTTGCGAGACGTGCCATTTTCGGAGGAGTATACAAATGTTTACAATTGGGTGCGTACGTGTTTATTGCATCTGCAACATGTTTATACGGAGAATGTTGTGTTGCAGCGGGTGCGAGCGAAGGAGTATGCCGAATAGTGCATACATACACATTGAGATTAATGTTTTTGATTTGTAGTCTCTTAATCTGCTAGGCCGAGTCTGATCGCAGCCTCTCTACTTATTTACAATTTATGGCACTACCACAGGTGGTAGGAGCTATAAACTGCTGATAGACTTGAGCATTCACAGTTAACAGACCATCGAGCTATCGCCGTTTTAAAATTTGAGTTAGGTCATTAAATAGGTATTTAACACGTTCACAGTCCAGTGCCCCATACATGGGTCATGACGAACTATCTCTACAAGTCCTGGCCCCGTACATGGGTCACTAAAGCCGACCAATCACGGACTCAAATCGCTATAATTATTTCTACTGCATTTGATAAGGCTTATAAAGACAATTCTGATTTGTCAATTCATATTTTAGTTAGATGAAATGAAATATGAAATGAAAATGAAATGAAATTAAGTGAAAATTTATTTGAGAAAAAACATGTCACAAAATGATAACAAGGTTGGGGCTTCCTAGTAGGTAATAAACCTGTGTCAGGAAGTCCCGCTCCTCCATTACATGCTGTTGTTAAGAGTAAGCTAAATCAGATTAAGTTCTTATCATTAGTTTCTTACTTGCTACTTAGATCAGAAAGGCTGCACGTATGTAATACGCCAGCCTGTGTGTGTATGTGTGTGTGTGTATGTATGTGTGTGTGTGTGTTTGTGTGTGCGCGTGTGTGTGTGTTTGTGTGGTAGATATGAAATAGCATTCTATAATGTATATTATAATAATCCGAGTGCATACCTGGTTGTTTCATAGTGACCCAAACGTGGAGCACGGACATGTGATGGAAGTAATTTGCTTAGCCATCCAAGAAAATTGAAACATTTTGTTCCATTGCAGAACTGAGAAATTTATATAATAGTCAGAGTGAATATTGGTCTAATTGGTCTAAGAAAACGGGTTTCATTAGGAGAATACACCTCATTCTGTATTTAATCATCCTGCAGGTCATCTAAGTGAGTTAATTATTGTTATTCTGTTTTAAATAAAAACTTAAACAGTTCTTCAGTATCTACTCTAATAATTAATTATGTGAATTCTCTAAGATAAACCCGCTTAATAAATTATATCTCAGTTCTGCTATGGAATTCGCCTTGGAGCCCATAGACAGAACGAAATTTCGCCGGTTGGCGACCACCTAATTTCATGTGCCAGTCAGCGACCACTTAGCTGAGTTGGCGAACTGAAAGCATATTTTGTCGCTTTTTTTGTAATGTCCTAATCTATAGCTACAAACAATAATGCATACGGCTAACTGTTTCAATAGGCTCTGTAAAATTTGATGTCATCTTCAATTGAAAAAAACCTTGTGTGGTCGCTAACCGAAGGTGGTCGCGTAACCGGCATAATGACCCTACATGTAAAGACCTATTTAATGACATAACTCTCAGAGCTCTGTTCGTTTTTGGTCCACTTTCCATATGAAGTTGCCCATGATGGACCTTTACTGTCGTTTCGCTAAAACACTCCTGTTTATTCTGTGAGCATTCGGCGAATGCTCAAGTCTATAAGCACTTATTTTGTATGAAGTAGCTGCGATCGGATTACCTATGTGGCGAGCCTTATTGTTGATTATTAATAGTTAATTACGTAATAATACTTTAAGTTTGTAGTTTTTATCTGCCTGCCCCTTATTAGCAATAAACCCTTTCAAAGCTTAGAACTCCTATTTGTCATTATGGACACTCCAAGGTTTGTAACGAATAGGGGTGTAGACTCCAAATGTATTATTACTTCAAAAGAAAGAAGGCAATAAATATGCCCGATGACGAAAATCCCATTCAAATATCTCAATAAATCACGAAGCTACAACCGTTAATGTTACTTGCTAGAGAGAGAAAATGCTAGGGGATCGTGACGTCACAATCCTCTAGCGTCATAGTAAATGACAATCGTTTCATATGAAGGTGCGTTTTGCGGAAAAGGGACAGAACTTTGGACACTTATAACTTTGCGTTGTTTTTTCTCCATTTGACTACATTTTTAATACTTTTTCGAGAAAATACAACATTATTGATAATTTTTCATCACACTTGCTCATAAATGGTGTTATTCCTTGCCTGTATACAGAAAGACAATGGCCTAAATTGTTCCTGCGAGAAATAATGGCCCATGGGAAGTAATGAGCTTGTGTGTGATCTGATTGGTTAAAAGCAAATCAAACAAATTGGTTGGCAAATCTAGTTGGCCGCGCGTCACAAGAATTCTTCTCTGTGATTGGTTGAAAGAAATCTAGCAGGCCGTGGGGTGCCACGCCCCGCCCCCTCGCCCTCCACTCGCAAATCTGTATGTGAAGTTGTCAATTTTTGATTGGTGTGGTTGTATGAAACTTAGATTTTTATGTCTTTTGTAGTTATTTATTTCCTCGCAAATGTGATGAATAACATTGTGTATAACACGGGCGTAAGAATATTGCAAACTCGAGTCATCAAACGCCCTCCGCCTTACGGCGTCGGGCTCCTGATAGACTCTCGTTTGCAATATTCCTCATACGCCCCTTGTTAAACAATGTACTATTATTTAGTGTCTACATCCCCATTGTGTTGGTAATTTGGCATGCGAGTGTTTTTGTAGGCGTGTGACGATGGTCCAGCCTGTGTCGTGAGGACCGAAAGAAAACAGTTAGGGATTATACAATATGAAGATGCGTGTACAGATAACATTTATGATTAAGAGTGCTCTTCAAAAAAGCGCTCGCTCAGAATTCGGTATTTTGACACGCGTAGTGCGTTTGTGTGTGTAAATACTACTACCACCCACACAAACGTACCTAACCCCCACATGCACAGCGAGATCGCACCAGCCGCGGGTGCCGTCCCTTTCTAGCTATATGTAAGTGCGATCGGGATAGAACTAACCGCGGAGCTTGCCGATGCAAATAGCTGTATAGCGCACCGTTGGAATTCACTCCGTGACCGATATTGATACTTGCACTAAAAAGTGGTAAGTATTACTTCGCTAACATGATGTTCTAGAACATCATGTTAGCGAAGTTAGATAACTTGAATAAAGTAAGTATTTGATTTTTGAGCACAAGTTTTCTATTTGTATTAAAATACTATGATATGACAAAGTATATTTAGTTTCGTTTTTTTAGTATAAAATAAACTAACGAGTTTTAAAGTTGTCAGTAATAAGAATAATAATTTGTTTTACGGATATTAATAGTTTGCATATTATCTGAGTCTTATTTATATATAGTAATGTAATGAAATTATACCAGTAGACCCACTACTAGGAAATTACTGGGTACTTACGTATTCATTTCTTGAAGAATTTTTTTTTTGTTATGTACAGTAAAAAAAAACGGCCCTTTATAGAAATTGCTATGTCCGTTTCTTACCAAAGGAACTGAAAATTATAAATTATACAAACACAGCTTTTTATCTAGAATACAATTAATTAATGCGTGATTTTATTCAAAAGCCTAAAACCTCAGATGATAAAAAGGAATAGATATGAAACGGGGGCTTGGCGCGTGTCGGTGCGACATGGCCAAATGGGCATGTCACTGCCCACCGCATGTTAGTCGCAATTTGCCGTGAATCTGAAATGTTTTTCTACGTTTACTCAAAATGCCGAATTGTAGCGTGGTTACATGCAAAAATAGGAATGAAACTAAAACCTGCATGAATGGTGGAGTCACGCACCACATGTGAGTATTAGTATTTTCACTTAAGTCAGTAACAACTAATATTTTAATAAATAAACGCAACGCCGCATCATTTCTCGGGATCGAACTAACATATCGAACGAAAAAGCATATTTTTGTTCTATGCGTTGTACGTTGAACGTTCAATACAGTAAACCACGGCGCAATGTATTTAACCACTATGGATATGGACGATGCTTGAATTTTTTAGTGGTACGGCCGCTGCTTGGCGTCGCAAACTAGAGCGGTGCCAAAGTGCAGTTACAATTTACGCGTAATCGATAAAATAGAAGTACGATATCATACTAGTTATTTTATTTCGACTACTTTCGCTGTTTTATTTTATTTAATTACTTGTTTTGGTTGGGTGCCTATCTTAAAGGTAACTAATAACATACTAATAAGATTAAAAGGCACAAAATGTTTACGGTACCTACTAATAAGATTTTCACTAAGTTGCAGTATGAACGGTAAATAGACATATTAAAATTGTATATACAAGTATATAATTTAGTTGCAAATGGCTTCAGAACAACTTAAAATGTGATATTATTACCAATAATTTATTTTAAATGAGTATTTTTTACTTTCATTTGAAATGTGATAATTGAAGAAGAAATCTCGGTTTCTTATTACAGTTTTCCAAAGAATTCGAGTAGGTACTAAAAAAATGGATAGATGCTACTGGCAGAGGTCCTACCTGGTTTCCTGTACAGAGAAGAGTTAATGTGTTCATAACATTTTCAAGAAAAATGTTTCCAACCTCTTAATAAGAGCCGTACACTTTTCGAATATTTGACACCTCGCTTGCTTGAAACCTTGGTGTAAAATGTATGGTAACACATCTTCGCACATCTTTGGTGGATACTCGCCCTTAGCCTTAAATCTCGTAATATGAGTAATGGACATATTATTTCGCGCCAAAATGCGAGTCGGATCGGCCTGGTACCTACAGGTCAAAAATATCGATGTGACCAGAGTTTTAAATGTATGTGAACACGAACTTATAAAAAGCCGTTTATGTTACTCTGTAGGTATTCGTCAATATTTTTTACTTTTGCGATTTATGGTATGTTAACAACCCGTGTTATTTAAACTTGTAGCTAAAAGTTTAAATACCACCACATAAACTTACCATGTTGTTGAAGTTGTTACCCATCAATATCATAACATAATATTAATTTTAATATCAATGTCGATAAAACATAATTTTAACGTTTGTCGCCCCCCTAGTGTAGTGCGTTTAAGCCAATCACAGCCCTTGTTTGCATGTTGCCGTAGACTCACTGGCAACGCCCGAGTCTTTGTTTTTACACGGTTCAATGTGTGTGCCTGTGGGCGCTGCGGTGGGAGAAAACTGGGGACATCGGTTTTGGTTGAAATTAAGCAGTACGGCACTTCTCCCTTTTTTTATGTTCTGAGCCTAAAACCTATGTCACTTATTAGGATTCCGTACTCAAAGAGTAAAACGGGACCCTATTACTAAGATTCCGCTGTCCGTCTGTCTGTCTGAATGCCTGTCTGTCCTTCTGTCACCAGGCTGTATCTCATGAACCGTGATAGATAGAGATTTTCACAGATGATTTATTTCTGTTGTCGCTATTTATAACAAAAAATACTAAAAAACAGAATACATCTTTTTATTTTTATTTTAGTTTTTATTTGTTTCTTTTTCTTTTACAATCTTACACAAATCGACCTTGCCCCAAACTAAGCAAAGCTTGTACTATGGGTACTAGACGACGATAAACATACTTATATAGATAAATAAATACTTAAATACATAGAAAACATCCATGACTCAGGAACAAATATTTGTGGTCATCACACAAATAAATGCCCTTACCGGGATTCGAACCCGGGACCTCCAGCTTCGTAGGCAGAGTCACTACCAAGTTACTAACTAGGCTACAGGGGGCTCCTATACAACAAACGTGATTTTAGATATATATATTTTGCCGTTTTTAGATATAGATAATGGTACGGAACCCTTCGTGCGCGAGTCCGACTCGCACTTGGCCGGTTTTTTTAACATTTATTTCGAAATAAAGAGACTCGGAAATGTCGAAGGGAAGGTCAATCGTCGAATCCGACTCGGCTGGGCAGCATTCGGGAAGCTACGGCACATCTTTTCGTCCAATATTCCGCAGTGTCTCAAGACGAGAGTCTTTGACCAGTGTGTGTTGCCAGTGATGACATATGGCACGGAAACGTGGTCGCTTACTATAGGCCTCATAAGAAGGCTCAAAGTCACTCAAAGGGCAATGGAGAGGGCTATGCTGGGAGTTTCTCTGCGCGATCGCATCACAAATGAGGCTATCCGCAGCAGAAGCAAGGTAACCGATATATCCCTCCGAATTGCTAAACTTAAGTGGCAGTGGGCGGGGCACATTGCACGTAGAACCGATGGCCGTTGGGGCGGAAAGGTTCTGGAGTGGCAACCACGTACCGGAAGGCGCAGCGTGGGTAGGCCCGCAAGGTGGACTGATGACCTGGTAAAGGTCGCGGGAGTCCGCTGGATGCGGGTGGCGCAGGAACGGCCATTGTGGCACTCTTTGGGGGAGGCCTATGTCCAGCAGTGGACGTCTTTCGGCTGATATGATGATGACGATGATGATGACTCGGAAATGTAATAAAACCACGTAAAAATCTCCCTTTCCAGTGTAAACCCCCGGTGTGTGTTATTATTATATATAAACGAAAATAATAACTAAATGCAAGGTAGGATCGTGCTGTACTTAACAAACGCCATATAAGCTTGTTTTTTAAAAAGTTTTTTATTCATCTTGTTATTTTCAATAACCCTGCATATTATGTCGCTGGTTCGTGGGTACTTGTACAGACAAATCACACAAACCCAAACAAGATAGGTCTATCTATTTTAGTTTAGGAGTTCCCATGACCACCTTCCATCATCAGATCCTGGAAATCATCCATCACCAAAGTGTTTACCAAGACAAAACAGATGAGCCCAAACTAGATGGGTTTATCTAGTTTAGTTTAGGAGTTCCATGACCACCTTATAGCTCCATCATCAGACTCTGGAAATCATCCAGCACCAAAGTCTTGCCGTGCCATGACCAAATAAATGAGCCCAAATTCGATGGCTTTATCTTGTTGAGTTTAGGAGTTGCTATGGCCACCTTCCGACTCCATCATCAGACCAGCTCTATGATATTATGTCACCGAAGATACGCAATTGTAACTAATTTGAAGATTTCACCCAAACTCCCATACATACATACATACTAACAAGGTGGACTGATAGTAACAAGTAAATAAATTAAATCTATCAAGTATCACGATCACTCGTACAATAATAATTGACTATAGAACGCGTAGTTTAGACAAAAGGATCCAACCCACAAGACATCACCATTGAAATGTATGACTTTTGTTTTAGGTAGAAGGTTCAATTTTAAATGTTACGTATCCGGTGGGTTTGAGCCTTTTCGCTACACTACGTCATATATGGCAGCTATGCAATTCATAACTTGTCTCGATTAGCCTCACGAATGTATCCCCAGTATAGTTTGACCCCGAGGTTGGTAACAACTATGCCTAGTCGGAGATCAAAATAATATTATTTTATCTGAAGAGTGGCCGGTTAGCTTCGTGAATAGCCACAAATAAACACACTACACGTCTGTCTCGGAGGGCTATTCAGCCGGTACTGAGATAAATTCCCGCGCGACGGTAAATTTATACTAGTTTTGAATAATTATTTATAAATATAAATTTTGACAAAAGTTATATTTTTTGGACTGGATCTTGTTGGTACAAGCATGAACTTTAATGTTGTGTAAGATTCAATACAAAAATTATTCAACAATAATGAGAAAATCCTTGAGTTTTCAGTACGATTTTGTTGACAAATATGGTGTAATTGAGAACAGTTTACATATATATACGTGCAGAATAAGGAAAGTTCGAGGCGGCTAGGCGCAATGGCTACATATTACGCTAGTGAAAATAGAAAAAAACAAGTAGGTTCTCATATAACATCATGGAGTATTAGGGGCTCAAACTTATGACTCTGCGCTCTCTTCAGAAAACTACTGTCGGTAATCGGGTATTTTCGGTTAAAGTATTCAGTTCTTCGTAAATTGGAGGCGGCTAGGACCAATATGAGGAGTTTACCTATGCAAATAAGTAATCAGGATCTAGAAAAAGCTCTCCGTTTCTTAGAATTACAACGTCAAAAATCCGTCATTCTCGCTTATTCCTGACCAAAAAACGAGCGCCCTCTTAAATATTTACCTCTAAACATAAAATATGAAAAATAAAAAGATAAGATATACTTACTTTTAACTGTACATATCTATGTATCTCTGTGTGTGTATGTTTGAGTGAGTGTTTAGGTGTACCTGTGTGTGTGTTTGTGTGTGTGTGTGTGTGTGTGGGCGCGTGCGTGTGGGCGCATGCGTGTGTGTGTGTGTGTGTGTGTGAATATGTGCGTGCGACCGTGCGTGAGTGCGTAAACGTGTGAATGTGTGCGGCAAACGGTGATATTACCAGTTAACGCAAAAATCGCAATAAAATATCTTCTGTGGCCTTGTGAGCGTGAGTAGCCATTTTTTTACTAAAGTCTGTAATTCTCGAACACTCATTACTTTAACATCTAAAGCTTTTGCTATTCGGTTGTATAGGTATGAATTGGTGCGAATATTGTGGGAAGCGTCGCGTCGGGCAAAGGAAGTTTTTGCCATGCCTTGCGGAATACGGAAAATTCTCTTGCTTTGCAGAGCTGCCAGGTTAAAGGATTGTAAAGTGTAGCGGTGCGTTTTTACAGCTATTCTGTAAATAAATAACTGGAGAACAGAAAGTGTCTGGGTTTCAGACAGAAGTTGACATACCTACACTCAGTTCAATTTATTACATTCACACCAGCTTTTTGATTAGCTGTGCTGATCTTAGAGTTTAAAGCGCGCTAGTTTGGGTTTTATAATACTAACCCGCTTAGTACCTATGTCTGTATGTAAGTATGGGGAAATGTGACATCTGAAACTTGACGAAATTGGTAAATTCGTAGTTTTATTTATTTATTTTCATTATTAATAATAAATAATAATAATAAATATTACGGGACAATCTTACACAAATCAACCTAGACCCACGGTAAGCTCAGTAAGGCTTGTGTTGTGGGTACTAGGCGATGATATATATAATAGATACATACATATAGATACTTATATACATATATAACATCCATAACTCAGGAACAAATATTCGTGATAAATAATACACAAATAAATGCCCTGACCGGGATTCGAACCCGGGACCTCCAGCTTTGTAGGCAGAGTCACTACCCACTGGGCTACTGAGGCCGTTATTATTTACACCAATCTTTTCAAAACTGTAATAAAATATCATTCCCATACTTAGGTACTACTCGTACTGTTTGTACAAGGAGATCCATTTCCGTATTTAAACTGTGAAATTAGGCATTTTCCTCTGATTGTAGATACAGGGTTCCTTAGCAACACAAGTGTTCCATACACCCAGAACTAGTTAGTTAGGTACGCAAAAAAAACGAACTCAGATTCGACCGGGTTCGATTCCCGGCCGTGTGTGAGGCTTTTTTGATAATGTTTGAATGCAGTTTTGTTTCTTTTTAAAAATAAAGGAATGTATCCTTTAAGTAAAATGAGCCAGCTTAAGGATTTAAGGTAGTTTCCCTCCAGGGCCCGACTTATCTTTCCACCCTGTATAGTTAGCTAATAATAGTTTTATATTTCACATTTTATATGGTTATTGTAAAAATCCAACTTGAGAGGCCCAATGAATAAAAACAGATAAAAGCTTGTATAAATACGAGTAAGACCACTGTCGTTTAGACTGGAATCTGAGGGCCTACCGCGAACGGCATTCGAAGTTTTCCCTCTCTGTCGCACTTATGTACGAACTTGTAAGTATGACAGAGAGGGGAAACTTCGAATGCCTTTCGCGGTAGGCCCTCAGGTCCGCAATAACACGATATAGAACTATTATATAATCTGTGACGATAGTTCGCGTCAGGTCACAGATTATATAATAGTTGGTCAGGTTATATACAGGGTGGAAAGTTAAAACGGGGCAGTAAGGGCAGCTACTAGATCCCTTGCCGCCACGCAAAAATGGCATTAGGATTTCATTCCTAACTTTTTAAGTGATGACAATCTACATTCACAGATTTTTGAGGAAAAGTATAGTCATCGAGTGTAGTAGTGTCGAGGTTCCACACGAAGAAGAAGATCAGGGGATTACATAATATTACATTTAAAATAAATTAATTGTTGACAAATTGAATTCGTATTATTAGTAGTAATCGTAAATATAAAATGTAAAAAGTATTATTTCTATAAATTATAAAATTATATAAAAAAGAACAGATAGACTCATAAATTCGTCGTAGCTGTAAAACAATTATTTTAATAACCAATTTCTCATTTTCTTAATAAACACCGTGGTAGTAGCTGCATTACGTATATAGTTCAGTCATTATATCCAAAAAGCCTACCCTACCCGGGAATAATTCGTTCTTGGATTTTTTCTTCGTAGGTCCCTCGGGGGTAGGGTTGCCATATGGAAGAATTAAATGTCCTGACAAAAATCCGGACATCACCCTAAAAATCCTGACATTTCTTGTAACAGAGATTTGGCGTAGCTTGAACTCCGCACCGGCGGCGCGCTGCGCTCTGCGGTGTACTGTATAGTGGATATACCTTTCTCTTTCCCTCAGCCCGACCCCGTAGCCCCCTCCCTGCGCACGCGTGACCCGCGCCCGCGCGCGAAGCGCGAATCACATAGTAGCTGCTCGCGTAGTTTAGTCGCCTCGTATGTTTCGCGTTGATTCATTCCTAAAAATCCGGACACTTGCCAAGTCCGGCCGCAATCTGGACAAAGGGTCAAAAATCCTGACATGTCCGGACAAATCCGGACGTATGGCAACCCTACTCGGGGGTGTCACTGGGAGTGTAAATTCAAAAAGTAGACCGAATCAGGCTTAAGGGGACGTAGGTTCGTGGTCTTCTCTCCCTCTCACTGAGCATACGCGTGAGCGAGATGGAAGTGCGTGTTTGGAAGCGCGGATATCATGTTTTTTACTTTTAATTTATTGTGCGTTTTAATAAATAAAAAAGTAATAGCTGATTTCTCTCAAACATGCCATTGCCGATTTTTAGAACCAATTTTAAAATGTTTAGCTGTTGTGCATAATTTGTTATGATTTTTTTAAGTGTATTTTAGACCTATGTTCGTGATTTTTTTCTATCGAGCGAAAGTCAAAAACTCAGGATTTGAATAGCTGATTTCCCTCGAAAAAGGCCTCAAGATTGCTAATTAAATTTAAAGCAGCCGTATTATAATCCAAACAAGAGCTACGATTTTTTTTTAAATCAGGTTTTGGAGCTCACGTCGCCTTAAGGTACGGTTGACGTTGAGGATTAATTCAAAAACCAGTAAACACATTTCAGTAATAAAATTTAATTTAGTGCAAACATTGGTTTATTAAGATTTACATACATTAATGTAGGTACTGGCCACCGCGCTCTCGCGGCAAGTTTGACTTTATGAATGCCAAAGCTGTCATGTAAAATACATTAAACTGTCTGGTGTGTTTTGGAATAATAAAATATGCAAATATATGTTAACTTATGAGTTTATTATATAATTACTCCATCAAATGGTAGCAGAGCGTGGTTTGCACAACTGTAAGTAAACAATACGTAAAATGGCATCGACGAGTTATCGAAATATTGAACCGCTGACCAAGTCAAACTATGACACATGGTGCTTACAAGCGCAAGCTGTCCTAATTAAAAATGATTATTGGGATATCGTAAGCGGCGAGAAAACATTGCCGCCTAGCGCCGATGCGGCGGCGAAGTTAGCGTTCGACAAGGAGGATTTGAAGGCAAAAGCTGAAATTTTACTTTTGTTGTCACCTTCCGAGCTGAAACAAATAAAGATCTGCCCGTCATCTAAAGCAGTATGGGACAAATTAAAAGCCACGTATCAGAGCACCGGGCCTGCGAGGAAAGCGACCTTGCTTAAGCAATTGGTTCTGAAGCGAATGACCACTAATGAAGACATCCGTGATCACATAAATAATTTTATGGATATTGTGGACAAGCTCGCCGATATGGATATAAAAATACCGCCAGAATTGCTAAGCATAATGTTACTCTACAGTTTGCCTACGTCATTTGAAAACTTTCGTATAGCCATAGAATCCAGAGACACATTGCCCAATCCTGGCGTCCTGAAAGTTAAAATTCTTGAGGAATACCAGGCCAGGAATGGTAGTGAACAAGCCGAAAGCTCTGAAGCATACCACTTTAAGAAAGGTAAACAAAAACCATTCTGCAAGAGCTGTAAAAAGAAAGGGCATACTACCGAGGCATGTTGGGGCAACAAAAAGAAAACCGCAGATGAGAAATCAAAAGAAAACCAGTACAGAAATTACAATATCTGTCTGAGTACCGCACATTCAAGCGTCAATGAAGATGTATGGTGTCTTGATAGTGGATGCTCGTCTCATATGTGTGGCGCCAAGCCGCTGTTTTCCACCCTGACTCCTCAAAACGGCAGCCTGATGTTGGCATCTAACAAATACACAAGTCAGATAGAAGGAAAGGGAAGAGTAACAGTAAACACAGACAAAGAAGGTTACAATTTCAATGACACCTTATTTGTTCCTGATGTGTCAGTAAATTTGCTATCCGTAGGCAAAATAGCAGATAGAGGAAACAAAGTCGTTTTCGAAAAAGACAAAGCTTATATAGTGGAGAAGCACGGCGAAGTAACACTGACGGCACAGAGAAAAGATGGACTGTACTACCTTCAATTCAAGAAAGATGAAACTGCTAATTACTCACCAAAAGAGCACAGTGACGTCATGGAATGGCACCGTAAACTGGGCCACATAAATGAAAGGGATCTGAATAGGATGGCTACAGACAACCTTATGTACGGACTGAACCTGGTTAACGAAAAATTAGAAACCTGCGAGACCTGCATCAAGGGCAAACTTTCTAGATCACCATTCCCAAGACATGACGATCTCTACACAACGGAACCGCTAGAAATCATCCATAGCGACGTATGTGGACCTTTTGAGTGTGAAACACTGGCAGGCTCAAGATACTATGTCACCTTTATCGATGATTTTACTCGATATTGCCACGTATATTTCATCAAAAAGAAAAGTGACGTATTCAAGACTTTCCAAAATTACAAAAACGAAGTCGAGACGTTCCTGAATAAGAAAATAAGACATCTGCAATCTGACAATGGGACTGAATACCGAAATAAACAATTCGACTACTTCCTCAAATCTCATGGCATCCAAAGAAGATTAACTACAGTCTATACCCCTCAACAAAATGGGATAAGTGAGAGAAAAAACCGCTCATTACTGGATAAAGCGAGATGCCTGCTGATCGATGCTAACGCTCCAAAAAAGCTCTGGGCGGAAGCAGTATCTACTGCTAACTACCTCATAAATCGAAGCCCTTCAAAAGCTTTAAAAGGTAACGTACCATTCACGAAATGGACAGGACGAATACCATCCGGCAATCATCTTCACATCTTCGGCAGGAAAACTTTTATCTTGAAAAAGAACAGACGAGGAAAGTTGACACCAAAAACCAAAGAGGGAATATTTATGGGCTACTCGTTAACCTCAAAAGGTTACAGAGTGTACATACCTGAAGATGATGATGTGGTAATAAGCCGAGATATCAAAGTCACTGAAAACATGTACTTTGAAAACAAAGATTCAAACTACGAAAGCCTTGTGAATGAAGAGGAGCGTTGCACGAACAAATCTGTAATAAGAGAGGAAAACAAACCAACAAATGAAAACAATATCAGGCAAATAGAAATTGAAATTACAGAGCAGAGAAAGGAAAATGAAGAAATTGACGAAATGGAGACATTTGACGATGCTTCTGAGATCGAAGAGTTACCAGAAAGTGGACGACCACAAAGAGCAAGGCACCCACCTTCATGGACAAAAGATTTCTTATTAGGTGAGAATGAGGAAGGTCATTTACTCACCGAGATCTGCAACATGTCTGACGGAAATGAAAATGAAGAATACTGGCATGACGCTATCAAAGCTGAAATCCGTGCACACATTAAAAATGGTACATGGAAAATTGAAAAGAGAAGCAAAGATACGAAACTTGTGGACTATAAGATGGTTTTAAGAAACAAAGTTGGACCCGACAACAACGTCAGAAGAAAAGCCAGGCTTGTTGCAAGAGGCTTCACACAACGACCAGGAATAGACTACAACGAAACTTATGCTCCCGTAGCTAAATTAAGCTCGATTAGATCTGTCATTGGCATAGCCGTAGAAGAAGGGTTACAATTAAACCAAATGGATGTTACTACAGCATACCTTAATGGTGAAATACAAGAGAACATCTTCATGAAACTACCGGAGTATGTTGAACAGTATGTTACAGAGATAATGGTAGAGGCATGTGACGAAGATGATTTAACTTTATACAACAAGGCAAAGATGATGCTAGAAGATATAAAGAGCGTAGAAGAAGAGAAAGTATGTCATCTCACAAAGGCTATCTACGGTTTAAAACAAGCGGGAAGGCAGTGGTATACTAAATTAGATACAGAGCTAAAGAAACTCGGATTCAAAGCATCAAAGGCTGATCCATGCATTTACATAATGTCGAAAGGAGGAGAAAAGGTGATTATCGCCATATATGTAGATGATCTACTTATAGCCTATTCTTGCCCGAGAAAACTTGCTGAAATTAAGAAGTTATTAAACGAAAAATTTGAAATGAAAGATCTGGGAAGACCAAAGAGACTCATCGGCATAGATGTAGTATACAAAAAGGATGAAATTGAAATCAACCAACAAAAGTTCGTGGAAGATACTCTCAAAAAATTCAGAATGGACGATTGTAAACCAGCATCTACGCCCATGGAGCCTAGTCTCAAACTAAAGAGGAGTGAAGGAGACGAATTTCAACGCTCTCAGCTTCCTTATAAAAATCTAATAGGTACGCTTATGTATCTGGCAGTCGCAACTCGACCCGACATAATGTTTGCCATAAGCTATCTTTCACAGTTCAATGACTGCTATAACGAAGAGCACTTCAAGTGTGCTAAAAGAGTGCTTCGTTATTTAAAGTCGACTAAGAGTGTCGGCTTGATATTTAAGAGAACGGGTAATAAATTGTACGGCATGGCAGATGCGGATTGGGGCGCATGTAAACTCGATCGCAAATCGTTCTCAGGCTACGTTTTTAAATATGCGGGAACAGCTGTAAGCTGGATGGCTAAGAAACAAAAGAGCATCGCTTTATCTACTGCTGAGTCAGAATACGTTGCATTGACCGAAGCTGCAAAAGAAGCAATCCACTTGAAAAACCTGTTTAAGGATTTGGGAACAGACTTCGAACGCATACTTATTCTAAATGACAACCAAGCAGCGCTGAAACTAAGTCAAAACTCAATGGTTACCGCAAAGTCGAAACACATTGATTTAAAAATGCACTTCATAAGGAATTGTATCCAAGATGGATCTGTAGAGGTCAAGTATCTGCAAACTGAAGACATGGAGGCAGACCTGCTGACCAAAGCCCTAGCTGGCCCACGACTGCAAAAACTACGCAGCAGACTTCTATCTTCTATAATATAATATAAGATTCCTATCTTCTGATGGCCACGACACCGCCGTGAAGAGGAGTGTAGGTACTGGCCACCGCGCTCTCGCGGCAAGTTTGACTTTATGAATGCCAAAGCTGTCATGTAAAATACATTAAACTGTCTGGTGTGTTTTGGAATAATAAAATATGCAAATATATGTTTACTTATGAGTTTATTATATAATTACTCCATAATATTTTTCCTGAGGTCGTACTTTTCATATGGATAATAATTATTTTACAAAAAATCACGTTTGTCCATTATTCCGTGATAAAATTTAGCCCGCGCTCTGATCCCGGGAGTCGCTGCACCATATTGCGTAATACTCGTACCATAATCCGGTGTGCGTATACAGCGTGTAACTGGAGTAACTTTAATATTATTTTGTATCAATCAAGTACTTACGTAAGAACTTTCTCCTTCAAAATTTGCAAACCATTTTGATTCACTTGAACTGTAATATTTATAGCATACTTAAGTTCAGTCAGAATGCAATATTATGATACTTATCATCGAGTTGGTCTGATGATGAAGACGGTAATCATAGTTATTTTTATTGTTACTTTATTTCAGGCATTGCCCATATCACAACACAAACATACAACATAATGTATGTATACAATATGATAAACCTAGCATATTTGGACTTTTTAGGATCCTCTCAATGAGTAGTTAATGATAATCTCAGAACAAGTACCTACGCGTAAAGTAGTCGACACTAACTAAAAGCTTTTATCAAAAAAGTTTTTTTTTGTTGCCAGAAACTTATCTATTTAATAAAATAGCTTTTATTTAATTTGCAATGTTAGTTGTTTTGCTTCTTTAGGGAAAATCTTGCAATTCGGAGACGGAACGTAGCCATATGAACTCCTAAGTTATTTATAAAGTCGCATACTGTACCTACCTACGGCAGTAATCCACATATACGAAGCTATAAGACACTAAAATGATAGTTTCTAGAGAGATTCATGGACTAAAAACATCACAACATTTTTTACCGTGTAGGTAACTTTTCAAATACAACAGGTGTTTTTTTACTTCTTTCTTATTTGAACAGATAAGACGCAGAGATCCATGTTATAAACAATATAAACCTACAGTGAACATGCCTATACCTAGACTTATAGGTATAAGGAGCATTTGGAGTACAACATGTTTAATAAAATATAACACTATCTTTAGTGAACAAAACTAAAAATAAAATACAGGGTGTCCCAGAAGTACCACGTCACAGTGACACAGGACCGGAGGTAGGTCAGCTCAAGAGGAACTTAACCAGCCTAACATGAACCCAGTAAAAGTTGCACGGTTTTTCAGTTATTACCGAAATAAAGATTTTTGAGTATTTTCCCCTTTGTTTTTACATTTTTAGTAACAGCATCGACTTGGAAAGCTTTAATAACCGTTTATTTATGTGTATCAAATCATAAGTAGTTAATTCAGAAGTGCGAAGTGTTATTTTATCAGTAACTATTGTAAAATGCTCAAAAAACTTGATTAAGGTTGTCGCACACGTAACCACTCGGCACCGGACCGGCACCGCCTCATCTCATCGGCTCGCCGTCAACCAGGCGTCAATCATACGCAAGCACGTAACGGAAACGGCTCAGCACCACCGAGGTGTCCGTGCGGCTGCAACTAGGTGACATCGGGCTTACGGCTGGGCGACAGCGCGCTTAAAGCGAGGCGGCGGCTAGCTGGTGATCGATGATCGTCGATGCCGCTCAGAGTTGAATGTAGAGCGGAACGCACGGTTATGAATCAATTTTCATTGAGTGAGATGGCTATGATAGCCATAGCGTTGGATGATGAAGAAGAAAATAGGAGTAACCGGAGAAAAAGAAGATATTGGGTACACACACTGAACAGAGAGAGAAGGACCGAAGGAGAATATCGGAACATAAAAAACATCTGGTGGATGATGAAGAGATACGTGTACTTCCATATGCCAAAGTGTCTATTTTACATCATAGAAGAATCTATCAAGAAAAATAATACGACATTTAGAGAAACCGTAACACCAGAGGAAAGATTGGTTATCTGTATTCAATGATTCGATTTTTTTTTGCATAGTGATCTTTTATGTAAAATCTGAAATAAATTATATTTGCCTATCGAACCAACTTAAAACTGGAACTCCGAAAGCAGTCACTGCTATGTGGTACAAAAATGTTGTGTACAGCGATGACTGATCTGTTATCTGATCCAATTAATTTGCCAAATACACGAGGGCAAATACTAATGGTTGTTTCCCGTTTGGAGGCTAGCTTATTCTAAAAGACCGAATAAAATGTCAATGACAAAAGAAAACATTAGGCATTCTTATAACTTTGCTGATTCTGCAAGCCGTCGTTGTTAAGAGGGCGCTCGTTTTTTGGTCAGGAATAAGCGAGAATGACGGATTTTTGACGTTGTAATTCTAAGAAACGGAGAGCTTTTTCTAGATCCTGATTACTTATTTGCATAGGTAAACTCCTCATATTGGTCCTAGCCGCCTCCAATTTACGAAGAACTGAATACTTTAACCGAAAATACCCGATTACCGACAGTAGTTTTCTGAAGAGAGCGCAGAGTCATAAGTTTGAGCCCCTAATACTCCATGATGCTATATGAGAACCTACTTGTTTTTTTCTATTTTCACTAGCGTAATATGTTGCCATTGCTCCTAGCCGCCTCGAATTTTCCTTATTCTGCACGTATATATATGTAAACTGTTCTCAATTACACCATATTTGTCAACAAAATCGTACTGAAAACTCAAGGATTTTCTCATTATTGTTGAATAATTTTTGTATTGAATCTTACACAACATTAAAGTTCATTCTTGTACCAACAAGATCCAGTCCAAAAAATATAACTTTTGTCAAAATTTATATTTATAAATAATTATTCAAAACTAGTATAAATTTACCGTCGCGCGGGAATATATCTCAGTACCGGCTGAATAGCCCTCCGAGACAGACGTGTAGTGTGTTTATTTGTGGCTATTCACGAAGCTAACCGGCCACTCTTCAGATAAAATAATCTTATTTTGATCTCCGACTAGGCATAGTTGTTACCAACCTCGGGGTCAAACTATACTGGGGATACATTCGTGAGGCTAATCGAGACAAGTTATGAATTGCATAGCTGCCATATATGACGTAGTGTAGCGAAAAGGCTCAAACCCACCGGATACGTAACATTTAAAATTGAACCTTCTACCTAAAACAAAAGTCATACATTTCAATGGTGATGTCTTGTGGGTTGGATCCTTTTGTCTAAACTACGCGTTCTATAGTCAATTATTATTGTACGAGTGATCGTGATACTTGATAGATTTAATTTATTTACTTGTTACTATCAGTCCACCTTGTTAGTATGTATGTATGTATGGGAGTTTGGGTGAAATCTTCAAATTAGGTACAATTGCGTATCTTCGGTGACATAATATCATAGAGCTGGTCTGATGATGGAGTCGGAAGGTGGCCATAGCAACTCCTAAACTCAACAAGATAAAGCCATCGAATTTGGGCTCATTTATTTGGTCATGGCACGGCAAGACTTTGGTGCTGGATAATTTCCAGAGTCTGATGATGGAGCTATAAGGTGGTCATGGAACTCCTAAACTAAACTAGATAAACCCATCTAGTTTGAGCTCATCTGTTTTGTCTTGGTAAACACTTTGGTGATGGATGATTTCCAGGATCTGATGATGGAAGGTGGTCATGGGAACTCCTTAACTAAAATAGATAGACCTATCTTGTTTGGGTTTGTGTGATTTGTCTGTACAAGTACCCACGAACCAGCGACATAATAGGTATGCAGGGTTATTGAAAATAACAAGATGAATAAAAAACTTTTTAAAAAACAAGCTTATATGGCGTTTGTTAAGTACAGCACGATCCTACCTTGCATTTAGTAATTATTTTCGTTTATATATAATAATAACACACACCGGGGGTTTACACTGGAAAAGAAGATTTTTACGTGGTTTTATTACATTTCCGAGTCATCATCATCATCATCATCATATCAGCCGAAAGACGTTCACTGCTGGACATACGCCTCCCCCAAAGAGTGCCACAATGGCCGGTCCTGCGCCACCCTCATCCAGCGGACTCCCGCGACCTTTACCAGGTCATCAATCCACCTTGCGGGGGGCCTACCCACGCTGTGCCTTCCGGTACGTGGTTGCCACTCGAGAACCTTTCCGCCCCAACGGCCATCGGTTCTACGTGCAATGTGCCCCGCCCACTGCCACTTAATTTAAGCAATTCGGAGGGCTTTATCAGTTACCTTGGTTCTGCTGCGGATAGCCTCATTTCTAATGCGATCGCGCAGAGAAACTCCCAGCATAGCATAGCATAGGCTCAAAGTCACTCAAAGGGCAATGGAGAGCCATTGCCCTTTGAGTGACTTTGAGCCTTCTTATGAGGCCTTTAGTAAGCGACCACGTTTCCGTGCCATATGTCATCACTGGCAACACACACTGGTCAAAGACTCGTCTTGAGACACTGCGGAATATTGGACGAAAAGATGATGTGCCGTAGCTTCCCGAATGCTGCCCAGCCGAGTCGGATTCGACGATTGACCTTCCCTTCGACATTTCCGAGTATCACTCTTTATTTCGAAATAAATGTTTAAAAAACCGGCCAAGTGCGAGTCGGACTCGCGCACGAAGGGTACCGTACCATTATCTATATCTTTAAACGGCAAAAAAATTGCTGTATAGGAACCCCCTGTAGCCTAGTTAGTAACTTGGTAGTGACTCTGCCTACGAAGCTGGAGGTCCCGGGTTTGAATCCCGGTAAGGGCATTTATTTGTGTGATGAGCACAAATATTTGTTCCTGAGTCATGGATGTTTTCTATGTATTTAAGTATTTATTTATCTATGTAAGTATGTTTATCGTTGTCTAGTACCCATAGTACAAGCTTTGCTTAGTTTGGGGCAAGGTCGATTTGTGTAAGATTGTAAAAGAAAAAGAAACAGATAAAAACTAAAATAAAAATAAAATTATGTATTCTGTTTTTTAGTATTTTTTGTTATAAATAGCGACAGCAGAAATACATCACATTTCAAATCTCTATCTATCACGGTTCATGAGATACAGCCCGGTGACAGAGGGACAGACAGACGGACAGCGGAGTCTTAGTAATAGGGTCCCGTTTTACTCTTTGAGTACGGAATCCTAAAAAGTGACATAGGTTTTATGCTCAGAACATAAAAAAAGGGAGAAGTGCCGTACTGCTTAATTTCAACCAAAACCGATGTCCCCAGTTTTCTCCCACCGCAGCGCCCACAGGCACACACATTGAACCGTGTAAAAACAAAGATTCGGGCGTTGCCAGTGAGTCTACGGCAACATGCAAACAAGGGCTGTGATTGGCTTAAACGCACTACACTAGGGGGGCGACAAACGTTAAAATTATGTTTTATCGACATTGATATTAAAATTAATAGTATGTTAAGATATTGATGGGTAACAACTTCAACGACGTGGTAAGTTTATGTGGTGGTATTTAAACTTCTAGCTACAAGTTTAAATAACACGGGTTGTTAACTTACCATAAATCGCAAAAGTAAAAAATATTGACGAATACCTACAGAGTAACATAAACGGCTTTTTATAAGTTCGTGTTCACATACATTTAAAACTCTGGTCACATCGATATTTTTACCTGTAGGTACCAGGCCGATCCGACTCGCATTTTGGCGCGAAATAATATGTCCATTACTCATATTACGAGATTTAAGGCTAAGGGCGAGTATCCACCAAAGATGTGCAAAGATGTGTTACCATACATTTTACACCTAGGTTTCAAGCAAGCGAGGTGTCAAATATTCGAAAAGTGTACGGCTCTTATTAAGTGGTTGGAAACATTTTTCTTGAAAATGTTACGAACACATTAACTCTTCTCTGTACAGGAAATCAGTTAGGACCTCTGCCAGTAGCATCTATCCATTTTTTTAGTACCTACTCGGATTCTTTGGAAAACTGTAATAAGAAACCGAGATTTCTTCTTCATTTATCACATTTCAAATGAAAGTAAAAAATACTCATTTAAAATAAATTATTGGTAATAATATCACATTTAAAGTTGTTCTGAAGCCATTTGCAACTAAATTATATACTTGTACATACAATTTTAATATGTCTATTTACCGTTCATACTGCAACTTAGTGAAAATCTTATTAGTAGGTACCGTAAACATTTTGTGCCTTTTAATCTTATTAGAATTTAAGAATAAGAATAAGAATTTTTATTAATTCACACATAGGTTAACAGTATTACACCAAATCACTTATGTGGTACCTACAAAATACATAACATAACTAAAAATATTTATACACACTTTATGCGAAATTTAAAACATACGGTAACGATATAAAACAATAAACAAAAACTAAAATAAACTCATAAACAACTTCAACAAGAAACATGTCCCAGTTTAAATCTAAACTCTGTTATGCGATAAGAATGTTAATACTTTTCTACAGAACACACCAATACTGTCAGCAAATATGTCTATACCGTCGGCTTCCTGTATTATATGGTTTAGAGCTGTGCGCGCTCTGGCAGTAGGAGCGTTCGCACCGCGCCTCGTGCGCTCGCCGGCTACAGCGAACAGCCGCCGCGGGCGCCGCGCCGCCACCGCGCCGCCCGCGCCGCCCGCCGCGCCAACCGCCGGCCCACTCGCTCGCGGCACCTGCAGGCCCATGCGTTCCAACACGGACGCGTTGTCTACTCTATTATTTAGCAGCTGGTAATAGTGTACTATATGTATAAATTTTCTCCGAGTCTCAAGCGTGTGAAGGCCAGTCATTCCCGAAACAAACAGGGATGGGTACATGAACGGATAGTATCCGTATCGTCGCTTGTAGATATGCCTGGCGAATTTCTTTTGGATTTTCTCCAACATTGTGCTGTATTTGATCTCATGCGGATCCCACACTACTGCACCGAATTCAAGTCTACTGCGGATATACGCATTGTATAGCATGATTGCGACTTTGGAGGTCGAAAATTGGGAAGCTATCCTCATTATGAATCCCAGCGTTTTAGATACCTTTTTGCAGGTCTTCGTAATATGTTGTCTAAAGTCGAGTTGGGTGTCCAGAGTAAGTCCTAAGTCTCTTATTTCGTCGGTCCGTTGAAGTGGGTTGCCGCGAAGGTTGTACTCAGTAGCGTTTGGTGAGCGGAGTCTAGCAAAAGTAATATATTCACATTTCGAGGCGTTAAAGTCCAGTCTATTGTTATCACCCCATTCAGCAATAGCGTCTATGTCATTCTGTAGACGTACTCGGTCATTGTCGTCCCTAACACGGTGGAAAAGTTTTATATCATCTGCGAACATTAGACATTTAGCCGTGCTGACGGCGCTCGGCAGATCATTAATCATGATTAAAAACTGGGTAGGCCCTAGCGTGCTGCCTTGACTTACACCAGAGCGAGTGTAGTATGTTTGAGACTCGAATCCAGTAAGTTTGACATATTGTTTCCGATCTTGTAGATAACTGGCAAAGAATTTTAAGAGCCTAGGTATAAATCCTATATCTGCGAATTTGCGCAGGAGGATATCGTTATCTACAAGATCGAAAGCTTTGCGAAAGTCAAAGTAAGCTGCATCTACCTGCACTCGAGCATCTAAAGCTTCGGCTATGTAATCGACCAAGACTACGTGATTCGTCGTTGTTGACCGACCTCGACGAAAACCATGCTGAGAGTCATCCATTTTATCTGTGATCTGCTGAGTGATAAGATGGTCCACTATGGATTCGAATAATTTGCCGAACACCGACAGTACTGCAATAGGCCTATACCCTGTCACGTCGGATCCTTCGCTACTCTTTGGTACAGGGGTTACTCTGGATAACTTCCAGCACGATTAGTATGTTATTAGTTACCTTTAAGATAGGCACCCAACCAAAACAAGTAATTAAATAAAATAAAACAGCGAAAGTAGTCGAAATAAAATAACTAGTATGATATCGTACTTCTATTTTATCGATTACGCGTAAATTGTAACTGCACTTTGGCACCGCTCTAGTTTGCGACGCCAAGCAGCGGCCGTACCACTAAAAAAATCAAGCATCGTCCATATCCATAGTGGTTTAATACATTGCGCCGTGGTTTACTGTATTGAACGTTCAATGTACAACGCATAGAACAAAAATATGCTTTTTCGTTCGATATGTTAGTTCGATCCCGAGAAATGATGCGGCGTTGCGTTTATTTATTAAAATATTAGTTTTTACTGACTTAAGTGAAAATACTAATACTCACATGTGGTGCGTGACTCCACCATTCATGTAGGTTTTAGTTTCATTCCTATTTTTGCATGTAACCACGCTACAATTCGGCATTTTGAGTAAACGTGGAAAAACATTTCAGATTCACGGCAAATTGCGACTAACATGCGGTGGGCAGTGACATGCCCATTTGGCCATGTCGCACCGACACGCGCCAAGCCCCCGTTTCATATCTATTCCTTTTTATCATCTGAGGTTTTAGGCTTTTGAATAAAATCACGCATTAATTAATTGTATTCTAGATAAAAAGCTGTGTTTGTATAATTTATAATTTTCAGTTTCTTTGGTAAGGAAACGGACATAGCAATTTCTATGAAGGGCAGTTTTTTTTTACTGTCCATAACAAAAAAAAATTTCGTCAAGAAATGAATACGTAAGTACCCAGTAATTTCCTAGTAGAGGGTCTACTGGTATAATTTCACTACATTACTATATACATATAAATAAGACTCAGATAACATGCAAACTATTAATATCCGTAAAACAAATTATTATTCTTATTACTGACAACTTTAAAACTCGTTAGTTTATTTTATACTAAATAAACGAAACTAAATATACTTTGTCATATCATAGTATTTTAATACAAATAGAAAACTTGTGCTCAAAAATCAAATACTTACTTTATTCAAGTTATCTAACTTCGCTAACATGATGTTCTAGAACATCATGTTAGCGAAGTAATACTTACCACTTTTTAGTGCAAGTATCAATATCGGTCACGGAGTGAATTCCAACGGTGCGCTATACAGATATTTGCATCGGCAAGCTCCGCGGTTAGTTCTATCCCGATCGCACTTACATATAGCTAGAAAGGGACGGCACCCGCGGCTGGTGCGATCACGCTGTGCATGTGGGGGTTAGGTACGTTTGTGTGGGTGGTAGTAGTATTTACACACACAAACGCACTACGCGTGTCAAAATACCGAATTCTGAGCGAGCGCTTTTTTGAAGAGCACTCTTAAGTAAAAACACACATTACTACTCTACGCTATTGCATTATGCCACGTGCCCTTTTTATTATTTGCCATGTCCATGAGGGCGAAATATACGGAAAATTGACCCTTTTAAAGAATATCGTTGACTAAAACTAGCTCCCACTCCGACGCACGTGCTACCTGGACCCTTATTAGTCTTATCACGGGCTTTGTACTTGTCTCACTTTATCGTCTTTCTAAAGAAAGGGACGGATGGAGTACACGAGTAGCAGTAGCCCTTCGAGCCAAATCAGTTCGTTACCTTGCGTTTCGTGCGATACCTGTGTTCTCTGTGTTCCCGTATTCGTGTTTTCTTTAACTTAATTGACTTGGCTTTTCTCTGGACTCTAATTTGTTTTTTATTTGGACTGTCGTTGTTTTTTGTTTGGAATCGACTTGTAAAATGGATGGATATCTCAATTTTAAATAACCTCCATAGCTGGCAGACAAACCCACATGAAGATCGGTCCCAATACCAATTCAAAGTTAATTTGTGGAGTGGAATTCTTAATGGACAAATTGCGGGACCGGTCGACAATTTTTGCAAAACAAACTGCCTGGTTTATTAGAAGATGTGCCGTTGACTGGCACTGAGACGAAGGATGTGGTACCAACACGATGGTTGCCCAGCACACTACGCTCGGCTAGTCCGTGGGCACCTCAGCGAAACATTCCCCAAGAGATGGATTGGTTGATTGGGACCTATTTTATGGCCACCGTTTTCCCCGGATCTAAACCCATTGTTTTTTTTTTTACTGGGGATGTTTAAAAGACAAAGTTTACGCGAAACCAATACGCTCTGAAGAAGAATTGCGGCAACGAGTATTCGACGCAGCCCTTACCATATCGGAAGTCAGTTCAAGAAAATTGAACCGAAATTTTATTGAACGATGTTTTTGTGCATTAGAGTCCACGGGAGACAATTCGAACATTTATTGTGACCTAAATTTATTCCAATAAATGAATCAAAAATAAACCTGTTTTTTATTGTCATTGACATTTTATCTGGTCCTTTAGAATAAGCTAGCCTCCAAAAGGCAGACAAATGTTAGTATTTAGCCTTCGTGCATTTGACAAAATAATGGGATCAGATAACAGATGAGTCATCGCTGTACACAGCATTTTTGTACCACATAGCAGTGACTGCTTTTGGAGTTCCAGTTTTAAGTTGGTTCGATAGGACATCGCTTAAGTGATAAGAATACCTAATGTTATCGCAGTAAGATATATGTGTTATACCTTCTCTGAATTTGCATAACATGCTTGATTTATTGACGTTAATTCTGTACCTGAGAGCCAGAGTGACCCAAGTCCAGTTTATACATATTGGAGAAACAAAGCAAGAAAGAAAATTTCTTTACATATTCAGATTTTTTAATATGATACTAATTTTTGAATGATTCATTTCTCATGCGTAAAGTATTTTTTTAAAAGAGCTTTTAGATGCAATGTGTGCTATTCAATTTAATTCAAAGGATTATTAAATAAAGGACTTGGGACAGTATGGCTCTAAACTGTTTTGATAAAAAGTATGAAACAAACTGAAAACCAGACTATTACAAGTCCACATTAATATTGAATATTACGGTTAGAAATAAAATAAAACTAGTTTATATTTGAATTAAAGTTTATTCTGGGTAGTCCTCAACATTTTCTGCATGAGGCAGACTTTTGAAATATTCTCTTTATTCTTCTGGAACCCATTGCATTGTAACGCAGTCGTTAAATCTTTGTATTTTGCTTTTGATATTGGTTTATTTGATTATGTGATGAGAGGTAAGTTTCAGGCATGCTTTTCGGGTGTCTTAGGTTTCTGTTCATATCATACTCTTTTAATTCATTCGGCTCAAAACTAGTCTTATAATACACTTTACCAAATTAATTTCTTCGGAATTGTGCCTAAACGATGTCTGTTATACGAATTTGGAACCCGCTCGAGTCCTTCTTTTTTTGACAAAATATGGAATCAGTCCCTTCATATAGTGATTTGAAATTTTTGAAATCTTCCGTCGGCATTCCCTGAACTATAAAACTGATGGTGTTGCTTAGAGTTTTAATAAAACTACACCAGTCATGGCAAAAAAATTTAATCTCTTCTGCCTTATAAAAGTGGCGAGAGTTTATTTTAAAGAAAAGTATCACCGTCAAAACATGCTAGCAAAATTACATGGACTTGTAACAGTGTGGCTCAAAAATAAAAGTGGACTTGTAACAATATAACTTTTTTTATTAACGGTTAGGGCGGGCTACCAATTATAAGTTTATCTGATATATGCTAAGCTTAAAACGTGCATCAAATTTATAAGCTTAGCCAGCTTTGTCCCAAATTTGGACTTGGGTCACTCTGGCTCTCAGGTACAGATTTGTTCATTTCGTTATTAATAAAAAAAACATGGTAGATTGTCAAAGTTTAAATTCGTGTTTTTGTGACCACTTAAATTCAGTTTTTTTCAGCATTTTACAATAGTTACTGACAAAATAACACTTCTGAATTAACTACTTATAATTTAATACACACAAAAAACTGTTATTAAGAGCTTTTCAAGTCGATGCTGGTACTAAAAATGTAAAAACAAAGGGAAAAATTCTCAAAAATATTTATTTCGGTAATAACTCGAAAACCGTGTTAGTTTTATTGGGGTCATGTTACGCTGGTTAGGTTCCTCTTGAGGTGACCTACCTCCGGTGTCACTGTGACGTGGTACTCCTGGGACACCCTGTATGTTGTCCAGCTTACAGAGTTGAAGGTTCCGCGTTGGATTCCCAGTACGAACATTTGTTTGTTGTGTGCTGAGCACGAATATTTATTCTGTATACTTAATATTGCAAAAACACGACTAGAAAACATGCCACTAAACTAAATTTAACTTTGCAACAAACGTGCTCGAGCGTTTGCTTTTTTGCAAGCGACACGCTGTATATAATCAAAAAATATTTTGCACCGGAATTATTGAAAATGTTTCTAACCTCTGTTTTTCATGTATGTGAAGGTGGTAACATTTAATTAAAAAGTGTATAATACAGTTAAACTTAAAAATTATATAATACACATACTCCCGTAATTAAGAACATAATGGAGTACATTATTACGGGATACCGAAATCTCTTTTTTCAAATCGTAATATTGAAGTAAATTGCAAAATAAACATATTCCGTCTACCTATATATCACGATGATCTGTGATATTTTCCCTATTAGATGCTGTACTTTCAGGAAAATAATGTATGCACAATAACGAGTAAAATCCGCAAACATTCACTGCCTACTTTTCCCCATTACGTTATAAACCCGTAATAATGTACACTGGGACTAATCCACGTCCATGTTCCCGGGAGTCAATATTTCGTTAGAAATAAACATTAAATAAATTGAAATATCGTTGATACGGTTCGTTAGTAAACTTTTCACAGTAATTATGCTACAAAGAACACTTAGAACTCACCTATAAATTAAAATACTCTTACGAGCGCGCGGCGGATACACAACACCCCCGTACTAAATGGCGGCGCGGTGACGCCTGACGATTTGATAGGCTAAAACCGGTCTTAAAAGTGTTAGGTATATTGTGATATTTGGTTTTGTTGGTTTTAAGGTAGTTGTAGTTTATGTGGTATGGAACAATAGTAGATTGTACAACAAGTGCATAAAACGCACCATTTTACTCGAGACGTTTATCCATCCGAGCGAGCTTGCGAGCGAGGATAGATATAAAGTCGAGTGTAAAATGGGTTTTATGGACGAGTTGTACACTCTACTTTTCACTTCGATTGCGAGGAAATGAAACAGCAACACGTAAATATAGTAAATGCTAATTTAATTAAAATTGAAAGTTACATTAGAGCAATGAGAAATATTTAAATACTATACTGATCTACTAAATTGAAAAATAAACAAATATAAAAAATAATAAATGAGACGAAATACAAATTATAAGTTTATTTCATGAAGTTTTATTGTGTACTTTGGCTGTTGGTATCTTTGCCTTGGTCTTAGAATACGAACGAAACGAAATAAAATAAAGAGGTTGTTGTATGAAGTTAAAGATGTTCGTGTGGCTGTTGCAGCGATTGCCTTGGTCTTCGACGAAGATTTTACTTTATGCTCTAGAGCATAAAAAGCGACTTTATGTCGCCTACGCACGACATAAAGACGAACTTTTAGAGCATGAGAAGTGAAAAATTACTTTATTTTTTGCGGTTTTCTTATTTTACGCCTTAACACGTCATAACACAGAATAATGTACTATCCCGGAGTAGTGTACCCTTACCTTATATTCGAAAAATGGTATTTTGTAAAAATAACGGGTTTTCTTGAATTACTCGACCATTTTTGATTTTACAGTAAAACCGTGAGGACAAAAATTGTAGGAAATTTGATTTTCTACAAGTTTGGTCTTCACAATTTTTCTTCTAGGATCGATATTTTGGACGAACTGTGTGCCATTTTTGATTTGTGCGACTTTTGACGAGGGTGAGGGGGCGTCTTCCGCCTTGCCGGCCATCGCGCGCACCGCACGTTTCCACTCGGAGGCGCGGGCCCATAGCTCCACACCATAGGTAAGGAGCGAGTGCTCCGTCGCGAAGTAGCACTTTTATTTCGATATTGCCTCAGTGTTGAGTCGTGTTTCTTAAGCTTGCCGAGTCTTTGATTGATAAGTATCATTTAAAGAATCGAGAGTTTTGCCGCCAAAAATGAATTATCGCCGATACCTTCATAATTGCCACACTCTTCTTGGGTAACTATTTGTCAAAATAAAAACCCGTATATTTCCTATACTTTCTCACGTCGTCACATAAGACATGTTCCACGACACGAGTAATATGTCCAAGGCACAGTACTGCTGCATTCCGTGGCAGCGTTTGGTATGCTGCTACTAAGTGCTGGAATAATGTTCCACATCCACCGCCGATATTAAAATGTAGCACTATCGGAACTTTTAAAGCAAGGTTAAAAAATTACATCATGGACGCGCAAAGTGCCTTCTGCTGCCTACCTCTACCTACTACTAGACTACACCTAGTCCTTAAAGGTGGGTTCAATTTCAATAGAACTATTATTTTCTTTCCTTCAAAGTTTAAAAAAGAAATAGCTGCTTGCCAATACTAACTCTTAGAGATTTAAATCAACTTACTTAACCATATAATTTTATTAATAAACTTCGTTTATAAATAAAATTGGGAAATGTTATATTTTTTATGAATGTATACCCCCCTTAATACGAGTCGCGCAGTATGCTGTCCCGCACCGCACACCTCACTGTCACTGGATCCTCATAAAACCAGCGCCGCGCCGTTGGCACTGCCGTGTCAACTGCATTGCTGAGTGGAGTCCTTTTCGGTGAAACATCCCTGTTTGTTTGTTAGTTCTTAAGGTGCATTATGTGAATGTACATATTGTATGTGTAATGATGTGTTATCCGAACAAATTCCTATTCTATTCCATTCTAAAATAAGGTTCTGTCAAAATTTTTATTTTTGGTACAAGATTTTACTGCCGACTGTACTTTTCTGCATACCATCATCAAGTACTCATTAAGACGATTCTAACGAGCCCAAACTCGATGGGGTTGTGTCGTTTTATTGCGGAGTTCCTATGGCCACCTTCCAGCTCCAGCATCAGATCAGCTCCAAGTCATCATAATATTGCATTGTCATGCGATATTCATATGATTGCAAAATTTCAGCTCAATTGGATAACGGGAACTGACTGAAAAATGGATTGCATTTGATTTGCATTGACGGACAACTTACATATTTACATACTTACATATTTACATACATACGAACAATGCAAGTTAATGTAAAGCTTGTAAAAAGTTACACGCCTGAAAAACGATTAAACATATTAATTGCCCATCCTGTAAACTTAAAGATTCGTAAGTGTGGAAGTAAGTATTTATTTTTCTTTTTCAAGAATTTAAGAGCTACTGTTAGAATAGTAGGTATCGTATCGGCAAAAAAACTATTCTCCAACAACGGTACAAAAAGTACATAGGTACTTACCTAAACGTAAGAGAAAGCAAACGATGCTATCCATTTGTATGGGGCGTTTTCTACAATCGGTAGGAATTTCGAACTTACTTAAGGCTCGACAGTCAACAGGGGCAGCGTTTTCGAGTTTTTTAAAATAATCTCAGACGTAGAAAATAGGGTACAAAAATCAAAAAAAAAGATACGTATTACTTAAGGATCTAATCTAGTCAAAGTCGCATTCAGTTACGCGATCTAATGAACTTCACTCGATAGAAAAAAATTCCAAAGTTACCTCTTTTTGTAAAGTTTATTCAATATTATGACTAAACTATAGATATAGTCCAAACTACTTAAAATTTCGTGAGCAAATGCAAATGCGGTAAACAAACAAAAGTACATTCCAGTTTTTAACCAAAGGCACTGCCATTTTGAAAAAAGTTACCTTTACATATCATTCCAAATTGAGTAAAATAAAGCAAATTTAGTCAGTATTTTTAGTGAAATTAGGTGTTTACTCTGTTTAACATCCAATTATATTAGGTAAATACGATTTATTAGACTCATTTCCCGATATTTTTATGTCCTTGTATAAAAATTTGTGAACGCCTATTTATACTACAGTTTCTATTTATTCCCCTTTTTTTAAATTACATTGTGTTAAAATTTACTTATGAAGTTATGACAAATGTTCGATGGCCTTTTCTTCTAATCGGCTTTTTTAAAGTATATTAGATTTTAGGTAGATTTCATTGAACATTGCAGTGATTTATTTTTTCCCTCCATTCATGTTAGTAAATAGATACCTATAAATAAGATTAAACAAACATTGACATGCGTTGTGCTATGATTTTGTAAGTTTGTTTATATATATACTGTAAGTACTAAACTCCGTAGGAGATAATATCTGATTTAAAAAATTCTTTCACCAGTATCTTTGTATGGATGGACCTTCGAAATGGCGAATATTTTATACCGCAGAATTTCATAAAGACTAAGAAGTATAGTGAATTTTACGATTGGTTTATTTGTCCGGTGCAACCTGTCTGATTTACATTTGAAATATAAAAGTTGGTTCCCACCATCCATCCGTGAAGGCACGAGCTGCGTCACATCAGACAACCTTTGACGGGCCACTGTTCACCCGTGGCTCATCTCTAAAGGTGATAAGGCCACGCCAGACGAGCGGAATCGGACACTTTAATACTTTCGTCGAAGGCCATGGCACGGTCATTCTTTGTTTTTAATGCCAAACCAAAACAAATTTATGAAGCAGAATGGTAATCATCCACAATCTAGGTATGTAGTTCTTAATGGACTTTTTGCGATACGTCGTTTTATGATAATTGTCAATTAAACAACATATTTGCATGTTCATACTTACAGTACTTTCTTTCAAAAACACGCTGTTACCAAATGTCTCTTAAATAATGTAGGTACTTACATAGAAATGATGATTACATAGTCAAATGTATTTATGTTTATTTCTCTCTCGCCTTTCACAATTATGTAGTTGTTTGGATAATTATAATTGTACTAGCTGTTGCCCGCGACTTTCGTCCGCGTAGAACTTTTTATCGTCTTAGAAAATGATTTCTCTCAATACTTTGAACCCTCTTTTAGGGGATAAATTAAAAATAACGTTGATGTTCTTTTCTAGTTTGTGAACCCCAGTCTATAACCAAAGTTAAAAATCTCATACTTTAAAAATGTCTTGAAATACACACACCCCCTTTAACACTCTTAGGGGATGAATTTGGAAAAACTCTGAAATTAGTTTTGTAGTCTTTTAACGTACAGAATAAGACCGAAGTTACAAATCTCTTACTCACACTTAAACATTTTCTTGCTCTCCATTTAAAATTTGAACCCCCTTTTAAACCCCCTTAGGGGTTGAATTTATCTAATCGCTGAAATAATTTATTTCGTATTGTAATCTTACTACTAACTTTTAAGTCTCTAGCTCAAAAAAAATGTTGCCCATACAAAGCTTGTCCCCTTTCTAACCCCCTTAGGGGTGGAATTTTTTAAAACTCTGAATGTACTTTTTTTGTTTTTTAATAAGTAATCTTTCTAATCGTTTTAAGTCTAGTTAAAAAAAAAGTGTTTCCCACACAACACTGGCTTCCCTTGTTAACCCCCTTAGGGGTGGAGTTTTCAAAACGCTGAAAGTTCTTTTTTAGTATTCTAATAAGTAATCTTTTTGCAAAGTTTTAAGTCTCTAACTCAAAAAAAGTGTTGCCCATGCAAAGCTTGGTCCCCTTTTTAACCCCCTTAGGGGTGGAATGTTTAAAACGCTTAATCTTCTTTTTAGGGTTCCGTAGCCCTGTACAGCCTGTCTATACAATTTCTATGCTGCTCATCACTGCAAGTAGAATTGGTACAGCTATCAGCTGCTAATTTACAATTTATATCACTTAGTTTTATATCACAACGCCTCTTATCGTGGTCTATTTGCATAGCATCCCTCTCACCCCAGCTGATTTTATTGATAGTATTAATACAACCCAGATCTACTTCCGGTTCATCGGACATTCTAGATTGCACTTAACTATTAGCGGCAAGTGGTCAGACCAGAACACATCATACAATACACTGCTAGTGATTTCCTGCCAAGCGGACTCAGTTACTACACAATGATCTAACCATCGCTTACAGTCTTGATGCGCATCACTAACAAAAGTGTATGCATTAGAAATCTGCTCACCGCCACCTTTGCTCAGCACAGAAGTCTAGGAGCTCACCGCTAAAAATTTCGCCCGGATTCGCATTAAAATCTCCCAAGATGTACACGTGAGGCACATCAATCGATAGGCCTTTTAAAATAAATATAGGTTTCTCAGTAAGTTTTCCGATTAAGTGAAAATAGTCGGAGATAATCGCCCCGAAAGTCACACTCCGGGTGACATGACTACCTTTTGCATAAAAAAATGTTGTTTTTAGTTAGTTTTCCGTAGTCGGGATACAGTTTTTTGAACTTTGTATGCTTGTTTTTGGTAACAGTAATAAGTAGAGGTGTTACAGAATAATTGGTAGGTTTACATGTTTAACTATAATTGGTAGGTACGCAAAATAATTCTATAAATCTATGTAGGTACATAGAAAAAACAGCACGTGTTCAATTTTGAAACGTAGGTAATACACACTCACACATATTGACATATTTACTAGCTCAACTTAATGATTTACATAGATATCTAAGATGTTACATGTTGAAGTTTTTGTTACTAAGCCATTGGTGTTTTGTTACTAAGCCATTGGTGTTTTGTTACTAAGTCATTCTTTTTAATAAATACCTAACATAATATTGGTAGACCGAAATTCACCAGGCATTTTATTATAAACTTGTATAGGTACACATAATCAGACAGCTTTTTTTTATGTTTCGCTAAACGCGAATAGTCACCAGTTAAGGGGCTACCCGAGGTTTTCATCGATTTTTGACTAGTTTTGAATCGATACAAATACTTTTGCTCTACAGATAGAATTATTAGGTACACGGTTATCGATTCTTCAATCTTTAATCTCCATTTTGGTGTACCATATTTTGAAAGTAATGAATAGTTATTTTTTTAAAACGAAAAAAATAACAAAAATACAAAAAAAAAACAGCAAAAAAAAACAAAAAAAAATAAAAAAAAAACGAAACAAAAAACATACGAAACTAATAAACGAAACAAAAAACAAAAAAAACTAACAAAAAAAAACAAAAAACAAAAAAAACAACAAAAAACAAAAATATAAACGAAACAAAAAGCAAAAGAAACGAACAAAAATACAAAAATCTGACAAAAAAAACAACAAAAAAAACGAAAAAAAAATCAAACAAAAACAAGCAACAAAAAAACAAAAACAACAAAAAAAACAAAAAAACAATTGAAACAAACAAAACAAAAAAACAAAAAAAAATAACAAAAGAAACAAAAAACAAACAATAAACAAAAAAACGAACAAAAATACAAAAAACGAGTAAAAAACTAAAAAAATTAAAAAAACAACAAAAACTTAAACAAAAAAAAACAAAAAAAAAAACATAAAAAAAAGCACAAAAAGAAACGAAAAAAAAAACTCCTCATATTTATATATTTAAATACATATGCGTACATTGCACGTAGAACCGATGGCCGTTGGGGCGGAACGGTTGTCGAGTGGCGACCACGTACCGGAAGGCGCGGCGTGGGTAGGCCCCCACAAGGTGGACTGATGACGATAAGGGTCGCGGGAGTCCGCTGGATGCGGGTGGCGCAGGACCTGTCATTTTGGTACTCTTTGGGGGAGGCCTATGTCCAGCAGTGATATGATGATGATGATGATATATATACGTTTGTCGATTACGATGAAATTACAATCGATTATTTCATCAAGATTCTATTGGCACATTGCGTAAATGCTACAAGCCAAAGAATAAATTAAAAAAGTAGCTTGAACAGAAAAGTAGCATTTTGCTCCCTCTCGTCGGGGACCAAAACTTACTTTTCTGAATGAGAGGTGTGAAAATAATTATTGCGGCATAGTCATACCGGCATTACCAATACCAACGTGTTGGACTCAATTTAAAAATAGATCAACGTAGGTACCTAGATTTACTAATGCCTTCTTCGTGATTTTTCTGATAAGTGATGTTGTGGATTTGTAGATCAATGTCAGGTCAGTAGTTGCACAATGATTTCAGATATAAATATTTGACTATATATCTTATTGATCTTCCTGTTCGTATATACAGTGCTATGTTAACCTGAACGTTATTTCACTTGAGATAAAATTCATTTCACTTGTTAAAGTAGCCTGCTTTAGCAGTTTAACACTATTATCACATAGCAGAGTGTTAACGTGTCAAATAGTTTGGCGTGACATGCGGACTATTATCATAAAATTTCGTCATCATCAGTAGGTACGAAAATAAGATCGAAAATCCAATGCGTTGTATAATTTAATTTGTATGTAGGTATGCCTGATTTTATTCAAAATCTCGATCAAATGTTCCGAGCAGGTAGGTATTTCAGAGACCGCTAACTCATTCGCTGTATCCTGCCTGTGTAAAAGACTGGCGTTGTTTGAATTGCTCGCACTCGGAATTTCATTTTCTAGTATACCTTGCATCAAATTAGTCAATTCAAAAATCAACTCTACCGTCCAGGGTAAAACATTCAAATTACAATGACAGTTAGGTATGTAAAAAGGTCGGTCTCATTGAATAATCTCAACTGTAGGTACCTACACTTAGGAGTGGATTCCATGACGATGACTTATACAGGCAAATTAAATATAAATTATTCGTTACCAAGTCCCGCTTAATACAATAATGAGCTAGAATTGTGACAGTTCTATACATAATAAGCCTTTGTTCATAAATCTACATTAGTAAACTGGCTTTTAAGTTGTTGTTTCTGCGTAATTTTGATACTTGTGTTAGTAAAAAAAGCCAAAACCAACTTTTAACAAATAAAAGTGTGTTGCGATATGAATAAATCTGGGTGTCTGAGCTCTGCACTGGTGAAAAAAAAAAAAAAAAGATGGAAAGTAGATTGTTTTTAGGGTTCCGTACCTCAAAAGGAAAAGAAGGAACCCTTATAAGATCACTTCATTGTCTGTCTGTCCGTCTGTCAAGACCCTCTTTCTCAGGAACGCGTGGAGGTATATCAAGTTGAAATTACAATGGAATACACAGGTCTGCAGCTCTGCAGGCCCTTGAAGCTGCGAAAAGATCAAACTTCTAAGTTAACGCCTTCAAAAGATATGGCCGTTTATGGCATATTGCTACATATTTTGACACTCGCATCGCAAGGGAATCAAACCGATAAGTTACTTCCCGTTGACTTAGAATCATGAAGTTTTGCAAGAAACAAGATGAGCACACGTAAGTTTTTCGGTACTTATATCACGAATACAATTCTATCTGCATTGGGCTGTGGCAAGCTAAATATTCGATCGATCGATTTTTGCTTGTTATGGCCCCTGTCCAGTGGGACAATTTGGCCAGCGTCAAGGTTGGAGGCTACACAAATGTCTTTAAAGACCAGGTCCAAAAGGTGTAGATTTGATCGGTTGAAAAATCTAAAACAAAAGACAACACAATGTTAGACTAACTACAACATACACATGGTCAGTCATTTTTTTTATTTATTTTTTTATTATTATAGCCATAAACCCACAAAGTTTGCTAAGTTTACAAATTAAAATAGGGGTAGTAGGTAGTAGAACTAAAGTTTAATTTTGAACTTATTAATAAATTTTGCTAGAATGTATACAAAGGACGTATTAACAAAAGAGAGGATATAACTAAGGTTAGCAGGACGTTGAATATAGTCAGGAAGGACATCATATAGGGAAGATGAAGTTTTGGGACAGTTGAAAAAAATATGATCTGCAGTGCCCTCCTCCAGGCCACATTCACATAAAGAGTGGTCACGAACTCTGATTTTAGCAAGAAAGGATGGGGAGCAGATGTGGCCCAGTCGCAGTCGGATTATGGTTGAAGTTACGGTCTTGCTAGCTTTTTGAAATTTAAAAAACCAAGGTCTCACAGGAAGGTTTGGCTGAATTCCACCATAATGCCGTCCCTTGGAAAGGCGAGTAACTGGTCTTAACAGAACAGGTTAACTGGGTCTTAGCAGAAGCACGCAAATCCTGACTATGGCAGCCAGAATGAGAAGTACAGCCAATATCAATAGCCTGTTTAGCACAGGCATCAGCCTGCTCATTTCCCTCAATACCGGAGTGGCTTGGGACCCACGCCAGCACTACCTCTAAGCCAAGGGAGTCACACCGATGGAGTACCTCACGGGACTTAAGGGTCACTAAGAGATTATCTCTCGACCGAAGAGGGCATTTAACTAGGTCTTGAAGACAGCTAAGGGAATCCGAGAAAATAATTACTTTAGCTATTTTGTGGGATTCTATAAAAGAAATAGCTTCATAAAGAGCAATGGCTTCTCCAGTAAAAACTGAAGTAGGGGGAGGGCTTTTATAACTTAAAACTATTTTATATTGAGGAATCCAAACAGCAGAACCTACATACCCGTCCCTAGTTAGTTTGGAGGCGTCCGTAAAAATATGAAGCCTACCATCCCATTTTTCAGCTAATATTTTCAAGAAATCATTATTGGTCACTGGAGATGATTTCTTTAATCCTAGGGAGAAAATAACATTAGGGCGATATATGAGGGCATCATATGAAATTTGGAAAATTGGATTACCAGGAGTCGTCAGAAGGAGAGGAGCTTCAGACAATTTTTTGAAACTCTTAATAAGGCATGGGAGATCTTTGTGTGTCCAATACTTGGAAGAAGGAATTACATTTCCTAGGCTATTCATACGATACATAAATGGATGATCAGAGGATTGGGCAGCTCTGAAGAAAAAACGATCAGCAAGAAGCTGTCTCCTTAGTCTCAGGGGAGGATCTAAGCACTCTACCTGGAGGGCGTTGATGGGAGAGGACTTCATAGCTCCACAGATGATACGAAGACACTTTGACTGTATCTTGTCTAGATAAGATAAGGCTATTTTACTACAAGGCTCTAGCAGAAAAGACCCATAGTCAAAGTGACTCCGAATAATGGCGTTATACAAGAGCTTTTGCGAAAAAGGGTGTGAGCCCCACCATGCCCCCGATAGAGCCCTCAAAACGTTAACGCTTTTTTCACATTTATTCCTAATAAAATTTAGATGAGGGATGCCAGTTAATCGGGCATCCAAATAAAGGCCCAAAAACTTCACACAATTAGAAACTGGGATGATCTCGTCACCAAGTACTATGTCAATGTCTGGGATGCGTCGTTTTCTTGTGAATACGACAACAGAACTTTTGGAAGCCGACAAAGAGAGACCATGATCCGAGAGCCAAGCATTCAAGTAACTAAGTCCCGAGTTCAAGGCAACTGAACACTCTGAAACAGAATCGGAGGCATAGTATAGAGCAATGTCGTCTGCATATTGAAGAATGTCACAGAAACAGTTGACAGATTTATCAAGATCAGCAGTATAAAGACTATATAGAATAGGACTCAAAACTGATCCCTGCGGTAGACCTTTCCATATAGTTCTGGGAGGAAGCAAGGAGCCTTGGAGACGGACACAGATGGAGCGATCCATAAAGAGGTTACATATGACGTTGACCATTCTTACCGGCAAACTCAGCTGATGCATTTTCTGCCTGAGTAGCGGAAGCTGGACATTGTCATAGGCTGACGTTACATCAAGGAATACCCCCACTACATGCTGACCCCTAGAAAACGCCAGTCGAATGTCTGACGTAAGAATACTTAAACTGTCTATTGTTCCCATTCCTCTGCGGAACCCAAATTGAGAGTCAGATAAAATTCCACGGCTTTCTAGAATCCACTCGAGCCTATTTTTAATCAGATGCTCCAGAATCTTAGCTAGTACAGACGAAAGGGCGATAGGTCTATATGCTGAAGGGTCGCTAGGGTCTTTGCCGGGTTTTAGAATGGGAATAATTATCTGACTTTTCCAAGTAGATGGTATAGTTCCTGAAACATATATCTGGTTGATAATAGAAAGAAAAAATACTTTGGAAGATTCAGAACATTTTTTTATAAACGAATAGGGGATCCCATCTATACCTGGTGAGGAATCCTGAAGATGCTCTAATACGGAATATAATTCTGATGATGAAAAAGGCTCATCCATCCTGTCATTCGAAGGTGCAACAGGAGAGAAAGATGGCAAGGCATCCTCAAAAGGAACATAAGGAGGTGCCAGTTTATCCAGGAAAGGATCAAGCCAAGTAGAGGGGTCATTCGATGAGATGTTGGTTGCGGACATAGAGCCACGGAACCGCTTTATGTTCTTCCAAACCAAAGTAGATGGGGTTCGGGGAGACAAGCTTTCACAGAACCGCGTCCACCCGAGGCGTTTTTTAGTGGACAGCAAACGTTTAGTACGGGCGTTGGTAGATTGAAAGTGAAGGTAGTGATCATAGCTAGACAGATCGCCCGCAAAGGAGCCTTCAGCTTCATTACGCTTTTTAATAGCTGCCGTGCATTCGGCATCCCACCAAGGAGGAGAAGAAAGTTTACCTTGGGCAGAATTTTTAAGAGGCATAGAAGAGTCTGCTGCCTTAGATAGTATAGAAATGAATTTGAAATATAAAGAAAGGTAGTTATCTTCTGAAACTGAAGGAAGCAAGTTTATTTCATTAGAAACGAAAACAGAGAATTCAGGCCAATCTGCCTTGTCCAGTCTATACTTAAGAAGGGGAGAGGGCGTAATTACAGGGATGGACACATCGGAAGGTAGAGAGATTAAGATGGGAAGGTGATCACTACCATGCGACAGCGTGAGGGTTTCCCAAACAACGCGGGGAGCCAGATTAGGAGAAACCAGAGTTAAATCAACAGAGCTTCTGTTTTGGAGAGGAGATGTTCTTCGGGTAGGAGACCCATCATTCAGCAGGCATAAGTTAATGTTATCAAAAACCTCTATGAGACGAGAAGAGTTTGAATCACAAGAGGCAGATCCCCACATGGTGTGGTGGCAATTAAAATCGCCCATTACAACCAAAGGACCAGGGAGGAGGGAGAGAATAGAATCAAGCTCAGAAATAATAGGGATATTTGGGTGAGGAATGTACAGCGAAACAAAAGTTAAATTTAAAGCTTTACAGGCCACTATATTAAACCCTGCTGAATGGGGAGGGATGGGGATCAAGGAAAAGGGAAGGGTACGTTTAATGAGTGTGGCACATCCATTCCATCCATCATCATTATCATCCCTAAGACAAGAGAAACCAGGCACCCTAAATTGGGAGCCAGGCCTCAACCATGTCTCAGAGATAGCTAGTAAAACAGGATTGTAATTATTAATTAGGGAAATTACTTCAGTTTTTTTATGCCGAATACTTCTACAGTTCCATTGAATGGCTGTAGGAGCCATTAAAAGAATCAAGAGTACTCATGAGCTGGTGCAACATATCCATGACGTTGTTCGGTAGTGTGTCTGAAAACCTCGAGAAGAAATTCATCAGAGCAGATATTAGTATTCTCATCAGATTGGCATCTGATGGTGATGACGTTCTTGGATTTAAACAGCAGCCATCAGGCTGAGAGGATTGTGGAGTGCTGGTAATGTCATTATGGGCCGCTTTATCATATCCTTTGTCTAGGACAGGAGCCTGACGACGGGGGATCAAAACTGTCTTCCTGTAAGATGTCGACTGAGGATGCTGGGATTGGGGAGAGACCGGAGTGAAGGATTGGGAATTAGGGACTGGGGATGGTGAAACTGTAAGGCGGGTAGAGCCGGCAAAGGTACGTCGAACGGCACGGAAACGGCGAGATGCTTCAGAATATGAGATGCTTTCCTCCGACATAACAAGCTTGATGCTCTTTTGTCTAGCGTGCTCTGGACAAGAAGGGTTTGTGGCAAAGTGGGGGCCTGAACAGGAAAGGCAAGAACCATTTTCGTCTTTCACCTGGCAGCTTTCCCCCTCGTGGGGTTGGGAACACTTATAACACCTAGCATTAGACCGGCAGTTTGCTTTAATGTGTCCAAATCGGCAGCATTTGTTGCACTGTATGGTTGGGAGGCGATACAGATCCACAGGGAGAGATGTATAAAAGCAGAACACCTTTTCCGGAAGCCTTTGACCTAAGAATGTGAGGGCAACAGTTTGTGTAGGGATCCAGGATGTAACACCATCGGTGGTAGACTATCTGTTTAAACGACGGGCCTTTATTACTTTGGAATGATTGGGACACTCAATAGAATTCACAAGCTCCTCCAGAGACCAGTCAGTTGGTATATTCCTCACCAAACCAGAACGCGTTACACTATACATTGGGATAGCACACGAATACTGCAGATTGTCTGTAAAGAACGAGTGGATTAAAAATTGGTTGGCGTCATCAGATTTTTCAAATTGTACCGTAACCCGGCTGCGACCAGCAGAATGAATACCACCTTTAATAATGCCCTTAACAGAATACTTGTGTATTAGTTGTGCGAATTTTAGTATTCTAAATGGTGACCCAGGGGATGAGTCATCGGATTTGACCACCTGAACTATGAATGGGCCCGTGTCATTTGCACCATAATTTAATTTTGTTCCCGGGGCAAACTCTGGCACTGTGTAGGTGTGCTGAATCGACGCAGATGCGGGAATTCTAGTATCTCTTTTATTTAAACTATTGGTATTGTCTTCAGCACACTTACGTTTATCAGCGTGAACATCCACGGACTGGGTAGACATGATCACCCCAGCCATGGGGACGTTCGAGATACCGCCCCCGTCAGGGGGCTCATTCCCACTCATTTCCTCCACCAAACTACTCTAACAATCCACCCACTTACCGGATAGTAGTTATACCACCACCAAACACAATTTTACACCACCAAACACCAAAATTTCAACCGAAAATTGTATAAATTAGCAGGAAGAAAATTTCGCACGTGTAGCAACCAGAACGCCGGAAGCCAATCCATGGATGAAGTTGAAGTCTAAGTCATTGTCATTTTCCAGCAAGATGTCCACAACAGTTTTGACAATTTTAGTTTCTCTGAGGAGGTTGGTGACTGGTTCAAATTCTTTTTGTCACTAAAAATAAATTAAATCTTAGGTCAGTGACCTGTCACAGTAAAGTGAGAGTGTGCGTGAAATGTAGTGGTGTGCGTTACTAGTCTAAGCATTTTACGGTCCGGTTGTATGGCGAAATGGAAATAATTTATAATAGCAGTTTTTTTTTGCGTAACAGATAAATCATAATTATAGTAATAACTTCGAGACTAAATCCAACAAAATATTAGGTATTTAGATATTTTAATAAATTTTTAAAAATTAATAAATTTCTCAAAAATTGTTAAAAAATGTTAATAACCTTTTTTTTCTGTATTATGATAAATTAATATTTGCGGCGTAATATTGATGATAAATCGCGCAAAAAATGTTCCCGATTATTACCTTTATATTCAGTTAGACACCATTTTTTTTTCAATTACCATATTTTCGTGTCAAAAAATAATAATAGACTGTAGGTTCCTTCATTCCTTGGTGTATGTAGTGGACACAAACATTACAAACCAATCACACACTAAACAACAACGGAAGGTGGATTTTAGGGGGTTAATATTATTTAACAATTTCAAAAAATGCAAATTGATCAGTAAGTTTTGGGATTTTCATCATCGACACTCTTTCATTGAATGATGTACGAATCGACTGATAAAATACTTTGCAACTAATGTTTTTACAAACACCTGTTAAAGTAGGTTTAAAAGTGCCGCGCGCGAGCCGCAGAGCAAACGTGATTGGCCGATTGCATGCAGCGGGGCACCGCGCCGTCCGCCATATAAATATGTCTAAGTAGGCACTGCACGAACCGGCGCGCCGCGATTTGAGAGTTTAGCGACACGATCTAACGCGTACGATCAATTATCAGTTGTTTATAATAGTTAAAATTCAATTAAGTTGTGAATCAAAAGATTAAAAAAACCGTCATATATTGAAATTATAATTCTATGTTTTTAAAATACCTACCGTAGACCGTACAAAAGTACCTACTTAGGTAGGTTTTGATACAGATTTTTTTTAGGGTTCACTTAACAAAATATGTACCTAGTTATAGCCTCAGATCATAGAAAGAAGATCTGAGGTTAAAGATGAGTCTTGTTGTTTCATTGTAGTTTTATCAATGAAATAGTGTCGTAGTGCCGGTTAGTGACCAGCTAGTTTAGTGTGCGGGTTTCCGATCTCCTTTTTGGGCAAATATGCTTTCGTATGTCCGGCTGTTCAGCTGTTCCCTATATAGGTCACATCTCTCAACTGATTCTCGTGAAATTTTGTGTGCGAGTTCGATATTGAGCGGGCAAAAATGCTTTCGTATGTCCGGCTGTCCAGCTGTTGCCTCTATAGGTCGCATCTCTCAACCGATTCTCGTGAAATTCTGTGAGTGAGTTCAAAATTAATGGGCAAAAATTTCCCCAGGTTTCCAAACTTTCACTTTAGTCGTATTAGTAAGAAAATAAATTCAATATTTAAAAAAGCAAAAATAATTACTTCCTTAAAAATGCTAATTTGTAATTGAATGGTTTTTTTTCTTAATAATCACTCCAAGTAAATTTGTTCCTTTTTAGTTAACTAAAAAAAGTGTACATAACGTAGGGTAGACCAGGGGCAATTGAAACCATTTGCCTTTACAGCATATAACCGTTATATTTTTATGAGTAGAAAGATGAACGCCCAAAATTTTTCAAGGTTAGTTATCTGGTTCCTAAATAAAATGTATTTTGTTACTCTATAATCCATAGTTTTCTGTCAATAATACGAGTATAATACAGAAAATGGGGCAGTATGGTTCAATTGGCCTCACATGACTGTCGACGACTGACTGTGTCTGCGTGTTTGTTTTTACCATTGTCTTGTGTAAAATATTAAAGTACAGTATTTACATACATACATACTGGGAATACTGTCAATTGAAACACTATGTGAGGTCAATTGAAACACTCTAATATCTTCGGCAAAATGAAAGTAGGGTAAACGGTTGAAACAACGCAAATATCTCGCGAACCGTTGGTGGGACGGCGAGGGGTCCAAGCGGGGAAAGAAGCGGACGATCGGTTTGTACACGAAAAACATCGTGACGTTGCTTGCCGCGCGCTTAATTTGTTTGTAGAAAACCCTATTGTGTTTTGATCCCCAAAAGTAAGTGTTTTCACTCGTAGAGTTTTTCAATTATTCTGGTTTCTATTTAAGTGAGAGTATTGAGTGTGTGTTTATGTTTGAAGTGAAGCTTGTGGATCATCTCAGCGTATCTAGTTTTACTGTATCATTATTCTCATTATTACTACAACGGCTTTTTCCGAAAGTAGGAGGTGGGGACGGTTGAAACAGAGTGATTTTCTTGTATTTTTGACATTGACTAATGAAAGTCTAAGTAAGTTTTCTATTAGTTTATTTACATATTCTTTTCAGGGTGTTCTCTTTTGTACAGGGTGGGCCATACATTTTTGCAAATGGCAACACTGAATATCTTCTATAATAATAAATTATATATTTTTTGAGTGGAGGGAAATTTGACATTAATTTATGCAGTGTTATTTGCAATAAAGCGTTTTACTGATCAACAACGAGCTTTTTGTGTAAAACAGTTTTATAAAAACAACAAATTGTATGTAACTGTTCGCCGCCTATTTAGGAGGAAGCCCGGATCTCACTCCCGCCGATTTTATCGTGCGGGGATATTTATAAAGTCCAGTTCTAAGTTAAAAAACCCGAAGAAAATATCCAAACTCAAGCAAAACATCCGCGATGAGATAGTCGAGATCCCTCGCAGCATGTGTCAGCGAGTTTCCTAAAATCTGCCTAGTCGTTTGCTGGAGTGCCAGTGACGAGATGGGGGTCATCTCAAAGATATATTATATTCAAGAAATAAATTGCATTAGATGTTAGTCACAAACATTTAATGATCAGGAAATTGACTTTCATGGTTTTATTTTCATCAGTTTCAAAAGTGCAAGAATTTTTGGCCCATCCTGTATTTTAATTACTTAATATAGTCTTGTTACGTTTAAAATGCAAACAGTTTATTTTCGTTTTGGTTTAGTTAACTTACTTAAATAAGGTGAAAAATGACTGATAATACACGTAGAGTTTAACTTGTAAGCGCAAAAACGCTAGCTGATTATAAACCTATCCTAAATTATACGTTATCTCATAAAAATACGAATAAAACACATAAAAGTATTATTTTTTGTCACTGTTTCAACTGGCCCCGGGATGGGGATACTTGAAACAAATCGTTTTTTTTTTTCAATTTGAGCTACTACTAAAACACCTTGATCCAAAATTGGATTGCAAGATACAAGATATTTATTCATAAAAGCCAATGTTTTACAAGTCAGTAAGTACATAATGAATAGTATTATTTTTTAATTAAATTAGGATCTCAAATAAGGTCGCCTATATAGCTTTACATGTCTGAGTCTTACAGGAAATTTCAATTTAAAAATTAGTTACTAACTACTACTTGCCGTTTAGTAGATAAAAACACGCTCTTTCATTTGATATATTTTCTTCACCTCACAGATTATAAAACCGGCCAAGTGCGAGTCGGACTCGCGCACGAAGGGTTCCGTACCATTATCTATAAAAAACTATTTTATTCTGTGTTTTTAGTATTTGTTGTTATAGCGGCAGCAGAAATACATCATCTGTGAAAATTTCAGCTGGAACTATCACGGTATCAGTGAGATACAGCCTGGTGACAGACAGACGGACGGACGGACGTACGTTCCCGTTTTACTTTTTGAGTAGGGAACCCTAAGAAGCAAAACTACGGACGATATTCAGTACTACCCAGTCAACTCTACTTATATCTTTTTTAGGGTTCCGCACCTCGAAAGAAAAAGCGGAACCCTTATAGGATCACTTTGTTGTCCGTCCGTCCGTCCGTATGTCAATACCCTTTTTCTCAGGAACGCGTGGAGGTATCAAGCTAGGTATTAAATAGGTATTAGATATTATCAAGGTATTAAATACTCAAGCCTACTGTTCCTTGGAGCTGTGAAAGAATCAAACTTCTAACCTAACGCAATCAAAAGACACAACCATTTATGCCGCAAATTTTCGAAACTCGCAAGGGAATCAAAACCTACAGGGTACTTCCCGTGAACTCAGAATCTTGAAATTTGATACGAAGCAACGCCTTATGGCACAAATAAAGGAAAAATTGCGAAAACCATAAATCCCATAAAAAACATTCCATGTAAACAATAGGCCAAGTCTCGAAACAACTTTACTGCATTTACTAATTTTTGTATAGGTACCTAAAACGTATGTAAGTGTGATTGCCAAGTCACAAAATTTTATTTAGTAATCAAATAAAGATTAATAAGAATGTCTGACTTGGCTCTACGAAATATATGGACGATACCTGTCTCGTGGCCACCCATGCCGATATCACGGCTGCAGAAACCATCCTACAAGGTAACTTTAACCGGCTGTGTGCATGGGCCCACGACGTAGGCCTAGTCATTAACTATGACAAAACCAAGGTCATGCATATCCACTCTGCATATAAAAAAAGTCTCATCACACCTAAAATAATAGCGCATAGCCATGAGTGCATGCATCAAAAAACTACGCGTACGTGTGAATGTGTACACCTGGAAATAGTGGATAAGCATACATACCTCGGTTTGGTCATAGATAATACATTCAATTGGGGTCCCCACATTAGTCATATTTGTAACAAACTACGATCCATCTTATGCAAACTATCACTTCTAAAATATAAATTACCATTTAATACTCTCAGAATGTTGTACATGTCACTAGCCGAATCCATTGTTAGTTACAGCCTTAGTAGCTATGGCAGAACCTATAAAACTTACCTGGACAATATCTATAAGCTACAATTAAGAATGATAAAAACTATTGTACCTAATTCTATTAGAAATAAGCATAAAAACGACGATAATTATCTATTTCGATACTGTAAAATTATAAATGTATATGATAAATTTAAGATGATGCTAATCTGTGATGAAATTTCAAATTTACCCAACCTTCAAAAACGTTATAGGCCACAAAACTTGAGAAACATAAGTACCTTACCCAAATACGTATTGCCACCGTATAACAATGCATACGGAAAAAGAATGTGGGAGTATTTGTTACCTTACATATTAAACGAATGGCCAAATGATGTTTTCCAGAAACTTATTCATAATACTCACAAAATAAAAATCATCACAAAAAATATGTACTTGCCAACTACCGATGCGCGCACGAGCGTAGCACAAATTATGTAAAACTACCCTTTTCTTAGCTATCAATTGTAAACGAGCGACAACGGCGACAGATAAACCGTACGCGGTTTTCGTTCGCTGTTCAAATAATGTGTAAATAGTTTATAAGTATTTTGGATAAATAAAAAAAAAAAAAAAAAAAAAAAAAAATATCTCACCACTTTTTACGGTGAAAGAGTTTCGAGGCTTGGCCTATTTTTTACATGGAATGTTTTTTATGGGATCTCATTTCTTTTGTTAGACTTTGTATGGGAATGTTATTTTACCAACCGCAAATAATCGTATGTAGGTATTTGTATAGGATTACAAACTTACTTATGCAGCTTGTATATCTCTGAAACGTGACTGAAATTGCAATATTTTTAGGTTTCTTATGAGTTATTAGGCTAAAAACTAATAATGTTTGAAATATGGAGCTTGTGGGTCTGCTAGAAGTACCTTAGAATTAGCGTGATCATTATCAGTGAGTATGTCAGTGACAAAACTAACGAACTTTGACGGACAATAGTTCTTAAACTAAAAGTTAAAATTGAATGTTATTGATATTGTATGTTAGCCATATTATGCCCTACATGTTCCTGAAATTTCAGGGTTCTAGCTTTAGCCAGCACAAAATTACAGGATGTTGAAAATGGCCTGAATGGCTTCGACAAAAGGATGGTACGGCCGTGCCTCTTTGTTTTGCTCGACTTGGCGGGGGAACTGCCGTGCCCCCAGATTTTTAGTTACATGTTATGCCATGCAATAGGGCCGAGTGGAGAAAAATGCGGGATGCCTTTGCCCAGCAGTGGCTTCCTGTTTCCCAAACAGGCTAAGAAAAAAAAAATATTTCTACGGAACCCTCGGTGCGCGAGTCCAACTCGCACTTGGCCTGTTTTTAATTTTTTTCATGACTACCATAGCATACAATGAGCTCATCAAAAGTTCGCAGGCATATCATAAACATTTATCAATTTATGAGCATCTGAACATCTCGATAAAAACACGGGTGTAAAAAAAAGTATACGACTTTAGTTTCCTTTGTTGCTGCTACCTTATACATTTAGTTTAACCAAATAGTTTTAATACAATTATAACAATATAGATTTGCACAAAACAAGCATAATCATGTTTCATAAAAAGTGCTTGTTTCAACTATAACAATGTTTCAATCATAACCATTCCGTGTACCGATCCCGTGACAAAACGTGTTGTAAACGTCGCGACTAACCATTTGTTTTATTGTATACAAGAACCTTCTCCAGAATGTATTAAATACTTTTCTGAAAACCGCATCAAAATTGGTTCAACCTAACGCGAGATAATCTCGGACAACGTACATACATACATACAAACATACGGGTCAAACTGAGAACCTCCTTTTTTTACAATGACACGCAGCGTGCAGATTTCTAAAAAACCTTCATATTTCCATAATTTATAAACTAGGTCAAAAACTACACAAACAATAGTGAACATTAATAGAACAAACATGTGCATCGAATGCAGAACCTCCTTCTATTTTGAAGTCGGTTACTTTTGGGGACGATTAAAACGCGAGGACGATTGAAACGTTTAAATCGTCCACAAGCAAGTTGTTTCTACCGTCCCCACACCATGTTTTTAACTTCAAGGTCAAATATTACATATAAAAAAAAACTCGAACGCTGATCAACGGCCATTATAAACACTCTTTTATTCCCAGCTATAGCACCAAATTAATTTGATCAGTCAAAATACAAGAGTAAAGTACTTTTTGTTATAAAAAAATATCCACAGCACAAATACTTACTTTTTACCGTGAAAAACTGGTTTGGCTCGTGTACACTCCGGTATCGCACCATCACTCGAGCGCTACTGGCCAAGCTACTGCTCATACATGGCCAACCGTGTGTTCCGAGTGTTGCGTCAGTTGCGTAGGTATTATAGTTTTCGAAAAAATTTCCTTGTTTCAATCATGACGTGTTTCAATTGTCCGTGGTCTACCCTAAGTTATTGAATAATTTCAATTACGAAATAATGTAATTCAGATTACAAATTACGAAGTAGTCATGTATGCAATTACACGTGTAATTCATTACCTACTCGTAATTGAATTAAATATAATACAATTTGTATTTCAATTTCAAACGTAAATTAGTTACGCCCAACACTGCCGTTTACCTAAGCCATTTTTATGGCGTGAATCGTCGCATTCATACTAGCGCATCGTAGAAAACGATACAAATTTTCTGTGTAGGTAGGTTTTGTGTCTTGGGGCCCGGGCAGTGCGACCTTGAATGTCAAGACACTCGTTGCGTGCCGACGCTGCGAGCGAATGTGATCCTTAACACAAGCGGAAAGAGTTCAAGTTCAGTTGTAGAATCAAACAGGACTATTCAAATGTGTTTTATGCTTTACGTAAAGCTTTTTTTTGTTGGATTTATGTACTAGTTTAATAATCTATATTATTAAGTTAAATTTAGACACAATTTGTCTCTATAAATATTTTTACCGATATTTTATTGGAGTAAATGTAATTATATGCAATTCTAAACAAAAATCAAAACGATTTTTAGAAAAATAGGTTCATACATTCTTTTTATGAGAATCAAATCAAAGTACTAGTTATTACTATTTTTTTCTACGAACTTATGGCACCTGTCACCCAAGCCATGAAATTTGTTAAATGAATGGCTTTACGTGTAAAAAAATAGTCGGATTTCACTTTTTACAGGTTAAAGACAATAATACTGTCGTGTTGACGATTAAAAGCAGCTATTACTATTTTTAGTTAAAAAAATCGGCGTTTTTTTGACACTATTTTTTTATACCTACTTCCGGGTCGAAAGTTTGTTGGATTCGTAAATATAGTATCTTAGAATATGTATTTATGACGGAGAAAAAAAAAACCTGGCTATTATGAATTAATGTTTTGCTAAACCGTAAAATGCTTAGACTATACTGGGGAGAATTACGATAACGTCGCGTATGTAGTTTCAAGTCGAATTAGAAACCCTTAAGAAAAAACTCGTGTTACTCGTGTACCTACTTTTCGTTTTGTTTTGTTCTAAAGCCACAGTAATATCAAAATAATGGAAGTTATTTATAAATTTTAGCGCAGAAGATATACGTAAAATGAATTTTAATGCCTGCTGAGTTAGCGGAAAAAGCAAAATATGCGTATTTGAGTCTTAGTTTACCCGTGAGTACCTACCCAAAAATACTTAGACTTTTTTAATGTACCTATTTAAGCGTGGAGTATATTTCAAGATGCGAAATAGTACATTGTTTAACAAGGGGCGTACCTATGAGGAATATTGCAAACGAGAGTCTATCAGAAGCCCGGCGCCGTAAGGCAGAGGGCTTTTGATGACTCGAGTTTGCAATATTCTTACGCCCGTGTTTATACACAATGTTTTTCATCACATTTGCGTGGAAATAAATAACTACAAAAGACAGAAAAATCCATGTTTTATACAAGCGCACCAATCAAATGTTGACGAAATTGACAACTTAATTTCCAGATCAGTGCGAGTGGGGGGCGTAGTTTCAATATTTCAACCAATCACAGAGCATGGAGCATGTGGTTTTTGCAGGGCATGGCCTGCTCGATTTTATTTTCCAACCAATCACAGAGCCAGAATTCTTGCCGTACGCGGCCGTCCAGATTTGCTTAACCAATCAGATCACACACAAGCTCATTACTACCTTGGGACCATTATTACCCCCGGGAACAATTTAGGCCATTGTCCTTCTGTATACAGGCATGGAATGAAAAAATGAAAATGAAAAATGATTTATTCGAAATCTTAAAAAACTTTACAGATATGCAGGCTGGTGCCTCTTTTTAGGCAATCAAGATGCCTGTGGCAAGAGACACCGCTCTTCCTTAGAGTTTAACAAGATACAATAACAAACATAGGTAATTTAGTTAAGTGAACAGAAGAGTGGATAGAGCATAGGGCTGGGCTGGAATAACACCATTTATGAGCAAGTGTGATGAAAATGTTTGTTACATTTAATAATTATAAAAAGCCTTGATTTTGGTGAGATGTAAACAAACGTTTATTGAAAATGAGTACCTATAAGGTCCAAATTACTTTCATTACATTTATAATTTTCCTCGCGGTGGTGAGGTGAAAAGTTGTGTGTTTCGCTCGGCAGCAAAGTTGTTTGGCGTCTCTTGCCTTGAAAGCCTCGCTATGCTCAGGATTGTACTTTTGAACCATTCGCTTCGCTCATGGTTCAGCTCCACTTTCAATACTAGCACTTGCGCCCAACAACAACTTTGCAGCCTTGCATAACAAATAGGTAGTAAGTATTTATAGCTCCGGTGGTCCTTTTGGTTTGCGGACACTATAGGCACATATTTTTTAACAACTATATGGTAAGCACCCTATAATAACCGACTTCGAACGAAGTCGTGGCCAAATCTTAATAGGTCGTGCATCATGCATTCTTCATTTCGTCAATTATATTACTTATCTAAGAAATTACAAACAATTTCAGGTGTTTCTTCATTACATTGTTTAAATACAAGGCGTTATCAGATAGTCGATTACACAAAAAAAACATCATGCATCATCACATCATTACATTTTCAGAGAACAGATTTCGAAGCCATATATTAACATAAGTAGGATCCTATTATTTATCTGTAGTGAAATCAACCGACGTAGGAATATTCCGATATTCCTCACACGATAGGCATACTAACACATTGCAATAAATACCCATCTCAAATCTGAAATAAAATAGTACATTTCGATGCTAGTGCGGAAAGTATGTCATTACTTCACGAGTGCCGAGATATCTTGCTACGACCCGTAGGCGAGTGGTAAGACTCGGGACGAGTGAAGAATGACATTTCCGCACGTGTATCGAACGACGTTTTTAATACAGTTGCGAAAAAATAAGAAAAACATCAAGTAAGAACTGTATTAAAAAAAATTTTTTTTGAACAACTTCATTATTTTTCAACTGTATTACAATGATGTTACAGAATTAATAATATAAAAGTTTCAAATTCCTTACTTGTTGTTTTCTTATTTTTTTGCAACTGTATTAAAAAACGTCGTTCGATACACGTGGAAAAGTAAAAAGCACTAGTGCGCAAAATACAACTTTGCGCACGATTTGCAGCTACAAAAAGTAGCACTTTTTGAGCAACTGTATTAAAAAATAACATATTATGCTGTAAATCATAGGTATTATTATACTTCCTCTTACTTGTTCGAAACATGCATATATCAAATGCAACGGTTGTTGGTCAGCTAGATGGCGGCGCGCCGTCACTGATTATATACTCGTAATAGTTCTAACGCGCCGTGTCCTCGATGCGATACGCTGTAGGTTTCGTATGCGCCTGTTTGCTTGCCCTGACATATTTTACACGAGTTGTTTTCATCTAACCTACTAATATTATAAAGTGGAAAATGTTGTTAGTTTATATGTAGGATAAAAAGACACATAAAAGGTCGCAGCGGGTTACAAAACAATGATATTTTATTATATTACATTTTATTTTATTGAAAATAAAGCAACAAGATTTTGCATTACTGTGGCCACATTTTATTGGCTTTGCTGCAAAAGCCAATAAAATGTGGCCTGGCGGTCTTGGTGTATACAATTCGGCCAAATTGTGAGATTTATTATTTTAGAGATAAATAATGAAATAATGTATGAAGAATATACATTTATTGCTCTCTATATTGAATGCAAGAAATAAATGGGCAATAAGTACCTTATTATTTTATTTTTAGGCGTTGACAGCCCTCACTATCGGCGACGCGGCGAGTGAGCCAATTCATTTTCACAGTTCATACACAGCCTCAACGTTTCGTTTGGCTTGCGCTCGAGTTGACGACGTCAGAGGGCCATAAATCATAATGTTTTTGCTAAGAAAAAAGCGGCTTTTGTAAAGATCAAAGGAGTGTGCCTTCTGTACTTGTACTATTATCTATTCTGTGCTAATAATACTAATTTCGGTCAAAATATTATTTGTGGTACAAGCTATACTTTTCCTACAAAGTCAACTAAACTAGATAATATTTACTAATGAGCCCAGACACGGCCGGGTTTACCTTCTGTAAATTGAGGAGGCATGATTCGAAACTTTCGAAATCATCCGCGACTCTTAATCATGAACGTTCGCGGCGTTCACATATTTGACTTGTATCACATTCTGCCACTCCAAGACATGTTAGGATGACGTGGGCGGTTGTTTCGTCCTCTTCCATGCAGGCTCTGCAGAGAGGACTGTCTGTAACACCTAGAGTAAAAAGGTGTTTGTTTAGTAGTGCGTGACCAGTTATGGTTCCTGTCAGAAGACAGAGTGCCGGCCTCTTTAGCTGCTTTAGCGTCCTTGACAATCCGGGGTTGATTGTCAGGAGGGCCTCCCCGGTATGCCTGCAGGTCCCTAGGGTGTTCCAATATTTTTGGTGTTCTACCTTGGTGTCCAATAAGAATTTAGGATAAGCAAACTCAATCCTAGTGCCGGAGAATATGTCCCGGGTTCTACTAGATATCCACCAAAGAAACGTAATACGTTCAAAGGTAATGAGTAATGATAGAACATTCAGTAAAAATATAAACAAGTATCCCACTCGACAGAGGCTATTCGTAATAGAGCAGACACAAATGTACATCCGCCATGCAATATGTTCAAAAGTAAAAATGAGAAAGCGGAAACCAAGCGAACTGTAGATGATATTATAGACAGACCAGTTTTAGTAAACAAAACTCCAAACTCAAATGAAAATAACGCACAAGCCAAACCAGAAACCAGCAAGACGGAACCAGTAAACTTTCTTACAAATTCGAAACTTATCAACGGGCTGCCAAAACGGAAATTAGAAAAAACAACAGTCACGGACGATTCATTCAATCGAAGAGGCAAAATAATGTTGCTATTGCGACTCTTCATAAAATGCACAGCCCACAAAGTTGAACAACCTGTGAAACCATGCCCCAAACCTAAAGCTTTGCCACAGGAGCCCTTAATTTTGCAAGATAATGCTTCAGCAATCTCGTTTAAGACGAAGACGGAATCTATTCGATTTCTTTTTTATTGGATGAGTAGCTGAGATTTTCTCCTACAGATACAGTAACAAACTCACAAAGGTTCACTTTATGATATTAGTATATTCTCCATACGTCAGCGACCTTCTGAAGCGATACGAGGACAACGCTCGCGCGGCGCCCCTCATAGAGGACCTCGGCACCAGGCTCGAGAGGCAGCTGAGGGAGAAGGACGAAGTCATCAGACAGAAGCTGGCTAGCCAGATGGCTGGATGATATGGATAGTGTTAGAAAGGTTACAAATGGAAAATAGAAAAAACAACAGTCACGGAAGATTCATTCAATCGAAGAGACAAAAGAATGTTGCACGGCCCCCAAAGTTGAACAACATTAAAGAAATGCAAGAAATGCCTGTCAGAGAAGTAAAGGCCTTCAAGCCTTCACCATAAGTCAGCGACCTTCTGAAGCGATACGAGGACAACGCTCGCGCGGCGCCCCTCATAGAGGACCTCGGCACAAGGCTCGAGAGGCAGCTGAGGGAGAAGGACGAAGTCATCAGACAGAAGCTGGCTAGCCAGATGGCTGGATGATATGGATAGTGTTAGAAAGGTTACAAATGGAAAATAGAAAAAACAACAGTCACTGAAGATTCATTCAATCGAAGAGACAAAAGAATGTTGCACGGCCTCCAAAGTTGAACAACATTAAAGACATGCAAGAAATGCCAGTCAGAGAAGTAAAGCCCTTGGAGCCTTCACCATTCGTCAGCGACCTTCTGAAGCGATACGAGGACAACGCTCGCGCGGCGCCCCTCATAGAGGACCTAAGCACCAGGCTCGAGAGGCAGCTGAAGGAGAAGGACGAAGTCATCAGACAGAAGCTGGCTAGCCAGATGGCTGGATGATATGGATAGTGTTAGAAAGGTTACAAATGGAAAATAGAAAAAACAACAGTCACGGAAGATTCATTCAATCGAAGAGACAAAAGAATGTTGCACGGCCCCCAAAGTTGAACAACATTAAAGAAATGAAAGAAATGCCAGTCAGAGAAGTAAAGGCCTTCAAGCCTTCACCATAAGTCAGCGACCTTCTGAAGCGATACGAGGACAACGCTCGCGCGGCGCCCCTCATAGAGGACCTCGGCACCAGGCTCGAGAGGCAGCTGAGGGAGAAGGACGAAGTCATCAGACAGAAGCTGGCTAGCCAGATGGCTGGATAATATGGATAGTGTTAGAAAGGTTACAAATGGAAAATAGAAAAAACAACAGTCACGGAAGATTCATTCAATCGAAGAGACAAAAGAATGTTGCACGGCCCCCAAAGTTGAACAACATTAAAGAAATGCAAGAAATGCCCATCAGAGAAGTCAGCCTTCAAGCCTTCACCATATGTCAGCGACCTTCTGAAGCGATACGAGGACAACGCTCGCGCGGCGCCCCTCATAGAGGACCTTAGCACCAGGCTCGAGAGGCAGCTGAAGGAGAAGGACGAAGTCATCAGACAGAAGCTGGCTAGCCAGATGGCTGGATGATATGGATAGTGTTAAAAAGGTTACAAATGGAAAATAGAAAAAACAACAGTCACTGAAGATTCATTCAATCGAAGAGACAATAGAATGTTGCACGGCCCCCAAAGTTGAACAACATTAAAGAAATGCAAGAAATGCCCATCAGAGAACTAAAGGCCTTCAAGCCTTCACCATACGTCAGCGACCTTCTGAAGCGATACGAGGACAACGCTCGCGCGGCGCCCCTCATAGAGGACCTCGGCACCAGGCTCGAGAGGCAGCTGAGGGAGAAGGACGAAGTCATCAGACAGAAGCTGGCTAGCCAGATGGCTGGATAATATGGATAGTGTTAGAAAGGTTACAAATGGAAAATAGAAAAAACAACAGTCACGGAAGATTCATTCAATCGAAGAGACAAAAGAATGTTGCACGGCCCCCAAAGTTGAACAACATTAAAGAAATGCAAGAAATGCCCATCAGAGAAGTCAGCCTTCACCATATGTCAGCGACCTTCTGAAGCGATACGAGGACAACGCTCGCGCGGCGCCCCTCATAGAGGACCTCGGCACCAGGCTCGAGAGGCAGCTGAGGGAGAAGGACGAAGTCATCAGACAGATGCTGGCTAGCCAGATGGCTGGATGATATGGATAGTGTTAGAAAGGTTACAAACGGATAATAGAAAAAACAACAGTCACGGTCGATTCATTCTATCGAAGAGACAAAAGAATGTTGCACGGCCCCCAAAGTTGAACAACCTGTGAAACCATGCCCCAAACCTTAAGTTTTGCCACAGGAGCCCTTAATTTTGCAAGATAATGCTTTAGCAATCTCGATTAAGACGAAGACGGAATCTTTTCGATTTCTTTTTTATTGGATGAGTAGCTGAGATTTTCTCCTACAGATACAGTTACAAACTCACAAAGGTTCACTTTATAATATTAGTATATTCTCCCACAGACAACATCACGTAATAATGACATATTTGGGTTTTGAAAATAATATTTAGGTAGGTATTATTTTCAACAGCAGCCTAATTTTCCCCTGTTCGATTTACCTTATTGAAAAGAATAACGGTTTGGTATTTGTTGTTCCAACACTACAGGCTTGGTGCCCGTGGAAGCGCAAATGTATTGTTACATTGCCGCAAGAAGCTGGTTGTGTCGGAGATACAACCGTTAATTTAGTTTAAGTGGACACTTCTTTGTTGGCTATGGAACCCTAATATATCTGAATTAATTCACTAAAATCTGTATCAGTTCAGATAAATCGGTATATATGGCAACATTGACTGACGTAGCTCATTTGACTCGCGATACATTGAAAATGGCGATAATTTCAGCATTATTTTCATGTCCGGCACATTAACTAAATAACATTTTGTGATTAACAACTAATGGCAAATAAAGAAGGATTACAGTAACAAACAATTATTTGAAATCAGATTAGGCTTATCTACAAAACGTTATTCCGGAAGTCACGTGATACATTCCTAACTGCACCCCTATACAAGAACGCGAGCACTTCAAAAACTGAATGAATTCCGTACTTTAGATCAAATAGAGGCCCAGTTCAAACGCGCCAATTTACTATTAGTGATCGATTTGTGCCCTCTAACTTGGTGGGCACCAAATTATTACATTTGGTGAAATAAAATGTAAGTTTTGTACATATTTCATAGGACACCCGCTTTTCTGACGTCAGGATGGCGGGTTGGGATTTTAAAGATAGCTCCTTTTCAAGAGAGGTACACAGACTTTTAGTAAAGGTACACAGAGGTACACAAAAGGTACCAAATACCTGTAAACATTTCATTGAAATTCCCAAAGTCCACCCGCCATCCTGACGTACAGTCGAGTTCTCCACTATCTATACAGACAACCCTTAAAAAATATCTACACATGCGTCTTATGTCAGTAACAATAAAGACTGTGTATAAATATTTTTGAACGGATGTCTGTATAGATATTGGAGAACTCGACTGTACATGCCGATTCCCACCAGCTTGCCTAAAATTTCCTGTCCTGTGAAAATTCCGACGCGCCGCCACTGATACTCACTCAAGACACAGCTGAACGGATGTAACAATCTGAGCTCGGGGTAATAAAACAATAGGGGTGGAAACACTAAATAATATCAATAATGTTGCATTTTCTCGAAAAAGTATTAAAAATGTAGTCAAATGGAGAACAAAACAACGCAAGAGGTTAAATAATCAATCACATAGTTATAAGTGTCCAAAGTTTTAAGAGGGGGTATGTTCTGTCCCTTTCCCGCAAAACGCACCTTTATGTGAAACGATTGTCATTTACTATGACGCTAGAGGATCGTGATGTCACGATCCCCTAGCGTTTTCTCGTGTCATGCTTTTTAGCGGTGACATTATATCGTACGGAATTCAAACTTACATCAAAAAAATGTACGAGAAATATACGAAATTGTACGCTAATTATAGTATGCTGCATACTTCCTGGCGGGCGCTATCTATTATAGCGGTAATATGATATCGGACGGAATTCAAACTCACACCAAAAAATGTACGAGAAATGTACGAAATTGTAGGCTAATTTAAAAAAAAAATTACTTTATGTACTTACGAGAAAAATATTTATAAGAAATAATATCGCAGCGCCTGAATTAAATATTATTGCAAATTTTATTGCTTTTGCCAAGATATTTAATTCAGGCGGTGCGATATTATTTCTTACAAATAGTTTTCTCGTAAATACATGTAGTCTTCTTTTTTTAATTAGCCTACAATTTCGTACATTTCTCGTACATTTTTTTGATGTAAGTTTGAATTCCGTCCGATACCATATTACCGCTATACTAGACAGCGCCCGCCAGGAAGTATGCTTCCTAGCGGTGACAGATTGATCATTGTTTTTTCGTGAGTACGTGTAGTACATTTTTTAGAGTTCCGAACTCAAAGAGTAAAACGGGACCCTATTACTAAGACTCCGCTGTCCGTCCGTCCGTCCGTCCGTCCGTCCGACCGTCTGTCTGTCACCAGGCACAACAAATACTAAAAACAAAATAAAATATTTTTTTAAGGGGGGCTCCCATACAACAAACGTGAATTTTTTGCCTTTTTTATAGATAATGGTACGGAACCCTTCGTGCGCGAGTCCAATTCGCACTTGGCCGGTTCTTTTAATTAGCGTGCAATTTTGTACATTTCTCGTACATTTTATTGATTAAATTTGAATTCCGTACGTTACCATGTCACCGCTAGAAAGTATGGACACGTTTTCTCCCTCTAGCAAGCAACATTAAAATGGTTGTAGCTTCGTAATTTTTTTGAGATATTTGAATGGGATTTTCTTCATCAGACATATTTTTTTTCCTTCTTTCTTTTGAAGTAATAATACATTTTGAGTCTACACCCCTATTGTCGAACAATTATGGGCTATGTAATTCAGATAGCCAAATATAGAACTACTGGATTAGCGAGAGCAGAGAATGACCGTGTGAATGAGAAAAATGATAATAATACAACTTCGAAGGAAAAAAAATACTACCTATATTTAGCTGGGCGTGAATGAGTATCTTCTTAAAACGCCTTCTTCATATTCGTGGTAATAGACCGGACGTCTGCTATGGATTTCAGTAAAACCCTTTAGAGTTTGAGGAGTAAAAGTTTTAGTGCCGTAGAATTCAGTATGTGATTTACATTAATAGTTTAAATCATGTTGATATAAACAGATATTTTATATTGAAATAAATACTATCTAGTAAAATTTATCATATTTAAATTCATCTAATGTGCTTAGATATCTACATTTCGACATCAATTATTTTCATTAACTATCAGCCGGTACAGTAAAAATACTATACAAAATTTGCCTATCTACACCTTAGAGGTTCTGAAACTTCTAAAATCACAGAAGTCTATCTAACGTACAGCTCGCACTTCGCATTCGCTGCCGAGCCACGCCCCCTAGGAACAAACTTGTATGGAGGCAAACGCATATCGTCGGGGATAGTGCAATACCGCGTAACTAGCACTGGTAAATACTGCGTATCTGCTACTATACTGCTACTACTTTACAGGAGAAGCTTAAAACGTTGTATCTTTATTATTTTGAAAGATGCTTTTTCTTTTTCTACACAGAAAATATTGAATCACGAGTTCTACAAAATAGTGACTTTAGTTTGGTATACGCGTAATTCTAATCAGGAACGTTGGCAAGAAATTTTAATTTGGCTACATATGTTAGATACGCGGTATTAACCAATGCCAGTCACGCGGATTTGCCCTAAGGCTGTTATGTCTACGCACTACACTATTTACCAGTGCTACTGCTATTGCACTATCCCCGATGACATATGCGTCGGTGGCAGTGAACGCGTTAAAAAAGTACCTCCAACTTTGGTCCCATCAAAGACCCTAAGGTCTTGGACACCGAGCGAGTATTATCCCGTGTGTTTGTTGTCGTGTTGCTAGGTGGCCAACGACATGAGTCGTCGTCGGCGAAGTTTCCGGCCGCAGCGTTTCCAGGCGGCGGTGAGGCAGTAGATGAGTGCGGCGACGGCGAGCAGGGTGAGCGCGCGGCCGGCGAGCCCCGGGCCGGCGGGCGCGGGCAGGCCGCCACCGCGCGCCGCCGCCGCGCCCGCGCCCGCGCCGCGCCACGCGCGGGCCGCCGGCTCCGTGCCCTCCGCGTCTGAACCGCCAACTGTCGACACAAACCAGCCTTTAAAACCGGGTACTTATTAGCGCGCCGTAACCGTAACATGCGTGATACAGTAACGAGGTTCTAGTGTGTAAGCGTGTTACAGTTTAGGTTCACGACGTCGCCGGAACGCTTTCACCGAGCGTACTCATTTTGCGAGCTGTACCTGTAAGGAGACGGTGTGGTACAGCAGAGCCAGTTGGTTCTGGTCTGCGGATTGCTTCCTCGGTAGGAAGCCGCTGTACGTGTCACGCTTGACAGCTGATGGCTTGGTGGACCATATTCGCCAGAATATATTATGTTCTGCTCACTGAGGGTTTTCCAACTACGTTCACTACGTGAACTTCAGATCCATTGCGGTGCGCGTGCCGCGGCCTGTGCAGGAGACCATCGCGTGTGCTTGATTTCTGCACGGCTATCACAAGACGGCCGCGACATACTCTCTCGCACTTACCGTCTCTTTCTAAGTGGTCTAATAAAAGAGAGAGGGATAGTGCGAGACAGCTCGAGAGTATGTCGCGGCCTTCTCGTGATAGCCGTGCTGGCCGAAGGGTTTCGGCGGTTCCGGGGCAACCTACCGAATCCTACACCAGAGTAGACGACGCAACGAAGCCACTCTGTTTCGTCGCCTTCAAGGTATTTGTAATTGGGGCATTCAACTTTTTAGTGTCCTCCACGTTTCTATTATTTGCTGTTTAAAAGGTGATTACAAAAAAATACGATGTCTAGTCTGCTGTTGGTAAGTGTAGTCGCATTCCTTACCCAATTAATTGTAGCGTGTAACTCCATGACAACTGTATTAAAAAATATTAATTTGTCCTCAATTTCACCAGTTGCCCAGCGGACTAGAAAAACGTTTGTATGAAAATTGTGGTTCGTCACCATGTTTTCAGCTAGAAAACGTTATTTTGCGAGATGCAACATAAATATGTTCAAAAAGACTGTTTATCTAGCTAGAAGAACTTATACATTTTATCAACATACACATAACATAAGTAGGTACCGATGTTGTGGTAACTGATAATCCAGAAAAAACTGAAGGGTCATTTAAAAGTTGATTGAACCAATTAAGGGCCTTAGCTGCCTGAAATAAATAGATAATAATTATTATAACTTTGTGGTATCGCATACCTATTGTGCGGGGGTCTGTGGGCGGGTGCCTGGGCGCGAGCGTGCGCGCCGCCGGCGGCGCGTGCACGGCGCGAGCTGGCAGCGGCGCGCGGCGCGGGCACTCCGGCACCGGCCGCGGCCCGCTCTCGTCTGCCGCCAGCACGCGAGAGTACGCGTGCAGCCGCCCGCCGGCTGCGCGCTGCGGCAGGTCTGCAAGCAGGCGAGACAAAATATATCACACATGCTCACATTTCTCTCTGGAAATTAAATCCTATCTGATGATGAGATCGCCATTCCTTTGTTCTGTCAACGTGTCAAATTTTCTGCATGTTTTATCGTGGATACATAGGTATAGTTTCAGCGCATCGCCGCGGAGGACGTGCGCGACAAACGCGTTCTGTAGAGCAGCTAGCATTAGCCAGTGGCATAGTACACCATCAGCCATACGGAGCCCGGTCACGACATTGCGCGGCGGCGGCAGTGGTTTTTAATGCATTGCGTGTGATCCCAACTATTCCACAGTGCGTTGCGCGTCTCAGATAAAACGCTTGCCGCGGCGAAATTCGCGTAACGTCGTGGCCGGGACGTTATACAAATCATTCAGTTACCTTATGTCAGCATGAGCGTGGCGTTCCTTATGGCGCTTGTCGAGCTGTCACGTTACTATACTGTCAGTGACTGACCGGAGGGGATGGTGTGTACGTCGCGCTCGCGGCGCGGCGCGGCCGCGTCCCGCAGCGCCGCGGGCAGATGCGCGGCCAGCGCGTACTGAAGTGTGGCCAGTAATAGCCAGTGGCATCAGTACACCATCAATAGACACGTTACTAGTGGGACTAACCAGAGGGGATGATGTGTACGTCGCGCTCGCGGCGCGGCGCGGCCGCGTCCCGCAGCGCCGCGGGCAGATGCGCGGCCAGCGCGTACTGAAGTGTGGCCAGTAATAGCCAGTGGCATCAGTACACCATCAATAGACACGTTACTAGTGGGACTAACCAGAGGGGATGATGTGTACGTCGCGCTCGCGGCGCGGCGCGGCCGCGTCCCGCAGCGCCGCGGGCAGATGCGCGGCCAGCGCGTACTGAAGTGTGGCCAGTAATAGCCAGTGGCATCAGTACACCATCAATAGACACGTTACTAGTGGGACTAACCAGAGGGGATGATGTGTACGTCGCGCTCGCGGCGCGGCGCGGCCGCGTCCCGCAGCGCCGCGGGCAGATGCGCGGCCAGCGCGTACTGAAGTGTGGCCAGTAATAGCCAGTGGCATCAGTACACCATCAATAGACACGTTACTAGTGGGACTAACCAGAGGGGATGATGTGTACGTCGCGCTCGCGGCGCGGCGCGGCCGCGTCCCGCAGCGCCGCGGGCAGATGCGCGGCCAGCGCGTACTGAAGTGTGGCCAGTAATAGCCAGTGGCATCAGTACACCATCAATAGACACGTTACTAGTGGGACTAACCAGAGGGGATGATGTGTACGTCGCGCTCGCGGCGCGGCGCAGCCGCGTCCCGCAGCGCCGCGGGTAGATGCGCGGCCAGCGCGTACTGAAGTGTGGCCAGTAATAGCCAGTGGCATCAGTACACCATCAATAGACACGTTACTAGTGGGACTAACCAGAGGGGATGATGTGTACGTCGCGCTCGCGGCGCGGCGCGGCCGCGTCCCGCAGCGCCGCGGGCAGATGCGCGGCCAGCGCGTACTGAAATGTGGCCAGTAATAGCCAGTGGCATCAGTACACCATCAATAGACACGTTACTAGTGGGACTAACCAGAGGGGATGATGTGTACGTCGCGCTCGCGGCGCGGCGCGGCCGCGTCCCGCAGCGCCGCGGGCAGATGCGCGGCCAGCGCGTACTGAAGTGTGGCCAGTAATAGCCAGTGGCATCAGTACACCAACAATAGACACGTTACTAGTGGGACTAACCAGAGGGGATGATGTGTACGTCGCGCTCGCGGCGCGGCGCGGCCGCGTCCCGCAGCGCCGCGGGCAGATGCGCGGCCAGCGCGTACTGAAGTGTGGCCAGTAATAGCCAGTGGCATCAGTACACCATCAATAGACACGTTACTAGTGGGACTAACCAGAGGGGATGATGTGTACGTCGCGCTCGCGGCGCGGCGCGGCCGCGTCCCGCAGCGCCGCGGGCAGATGCGCGGCCAGCGCGTACTGAAGTGTGGCCAGTAATAGCCAGTGGCATCAGTACACCAACAATAGACACGTTACTAGTGGGACTACCCAGAGGGGATGATGTGTACGTCGCGCTCGCGGCGCGGCGCGGCCGCGTCCCGCAGCGCCGCGGGCAGATGCGCGGCCAGCGCGTACTGAAGTGTGGCCAGTAATAGCCAGTGGCATCAGTACACCATCAATAGACACGTTACTAGTGGGACTAACCAGAGGGGATGATGTGTACGTCGCGCTCGCGGCGCGGCGCGGCCGCGTCCCGCAGCGCCGCGGGCAGATGCGCGGCCAGCGCGTACTGAAGTGTGGCCAGTAATAGCCAGTGGCATCAGTACACCATCAATAGACACGTTACTAGTGGGACTAACCAGAGGGGATGATGTGTACGTCGCGCTCGCGGCGCGGCGCGGCCGCGTCCCGCAGCGCCGCGAGCAGATGCGCGGCCAGCGCGTACTGAAGTGTGGCCAGTAATAGCCAGTGGCATCAGTACACCATCAATAGACACGTTACTAGTGGGACTAACCAGAGGGGATGATGTGTACGTCGGGCTCGCGGCGCGGCGCGGCCGCGTCCCGCAGCGCCGCGGGCAGATGCGCGGCCAGCGCGTACTGAAGTGTGGCCAGTAATAGCCAGTGGCATCAGTACACCAATAATAGACACGTTACTAGTGGGACTAACCAGAGGGGATGATGTGTACGTCGCGCTCGCGGCGCGGCGCGGCCGCGTCCCGCAGCGCCGCGGGCAGATGCGCGGCCAGCGCGTACTGAAGTGTGGCCAGTAATAGCCAGTGGCATCAGTACACCATCAATAGACACGTTACTAGTGGGACTAACCAGAGGGGATGATGTGTACGTCGCGCTCGCGGCGCGGCGCGGCCGCGTCCCGCAGCGCCGCGGGCAGATGCGCGGCCAGCGCGTACTGAAGTGTGGCCAGTAATAGCCAGTGGCATCAGTACACCAACAATAGACACGTTACTAGTGGGACTAACCAGAGGGGATGATGTGTACGTCGCGCTCGCGGCGCGGCGCGGCCGCGTCCCGCAGCGCGGCGGGCAGATGCGCGGCCAGCGCGTACTGAAGTGTGGCCAGTAATAGCCAGTGGCATCAGTACACCATCAATAGACACGTTACTAGTGGGACTAACCAGAGGGGATGATGTGTACGTCGCGCTCGCGGCGCGGCGCGGCCGCGTCCCGCAGCGCCGCGGGCAGATGCGCGGCCAGCGCGTACTGAAGTGTGGCCAGTAATAGCCAGTGGCATCAGTACACCATCAATAGACACGTTACTAGTGGGACTAACCAGAGGGGATGATGTGTACGTCGCGCTCGCGGCGCGGCGCGGCCGCGTCCCGCAGCGCCGCGGGCAGATGCGCGGCCAGCGCGTACTGAAGTGTGGCCAGTAATAGCCAGTGGCATCAGTACACCATCAATAGACACGTTACTAGTGGGACTAACCAGAGGGGATGATGTGTACGTCGCGCTCGCGGCGCGGCGCGGCCGCGTCCCGCAGCGCCGCGAGCAGATGCGCGGCCAGCGCGTACTGAAGTGTGGCCAGTAATAGCCAGTGGCATCAGTACACCATCAATAGACACGTTACTAGTGGGACTAACCAGAGGGGATGATGTGTACGTCGGGCTCGCGGCGCGGCGCGGCCGCGTCCCGCAGCGCCGCGGGCAGATGCGCGGCCAGCGCGTACTGAAGTGTGGCCAGTAATAGCCAGTGGCATCAGTACACCATCAATAGACACGTTACTAGTGGGACTAACCAGAGGGGATGATGTGTACGTCGCGCTCGCGGCGCGGCGCGGCCGCGTCCCGCAGCGCCGCGGGCAGATGCGCGGCCAGCGCGTACTGAAGTGTGGCCAGTAATAGCCAGTGGCATCAGTACACCATCAATAGACACGTTACTAGTGGGACTAACCAGAGGGGATGATGTGTACGTCGCGCTCGCGGCGCGGCGCGGCCGCGTCCCGCAGCGCCGCGGGCAGATGTGCGGCCAGCGCGTACTGAAGTGTGGCCAGTAATAGCCAGTGGCATCAGTACACCATCAATAGACACGTTACTAGTGGGACTAACCAGAGGGGATGATGTGTACGTCGCGCTCGCGGCGCGGCGCGGCCGCGTCCCGCAGCGCCGCGGGCAGATGCGCGGCCAGCGCGTACTGAAGTGTGGCCAGTAATAGCCAGTGGCATCAGTACACCATCAATAGACACGTTACTAGTGGGACTAACCAGAGGGGATGATGTGTACGTCGCGCTCGCGGCGCGGCGCGGCCGCGTCCCGCAGCGCCGCGGGCAGATGCGCGGCCAGCGCGTACTGAAGTGTGGCCAGTAATAGCCAGTGGCATCAGTACACCATCAATAGACACGTTACTAGTGGGACTAACCAGAGGGGATGATGTGTACGTCGCGCTCGCGGCGCGGCGCGGCCGCGTCCCGCAGCGCCGCGGGCAGATGCGCGGCCAGCGCGTACTGAAGTGTGGCCAGTAATAGCCAGTGGCATCAGTACACCATCAATAGACACGTTACTAGTGGGACTAACCAGAGGGGATGATGTGTACGTCGCGCTCGCGGCGCGGCGCGGCCGCGTCCCGCAGCGCCGCGGGCAGATGCGCGGCCAGCGCGTACTGAAGTGTGGCCAGTAATAGCCAGTGGCATCAGTACACCATCAATAGACACGTTACTAGTGGGACTAACCAGAGGGGATGATGTGTACGTCGCGCTCGCGGCGCGGCGCGGCCGCGTCCCGCAGCGCCGCGGGCAGATGCGCGGCCAGCGCGTACTGAAGTGTGGCCAGTAATAGCCAGTGGCATCAGTACACCATCAATAGACACGTTACTAGTGGGACTAACCAGAGGGGATGATGTGTACGTCGCGCTCGCGGCGCGGCGCGGCCGCGTCCCGCAGCGCCGCGGGCAGATGCGCGGCCAGCGCGTACTGAAGTGTGGCCAGTAATAGCCAGTGGCATCAGTACACCAACAATAGACACGTTACTAGTGGGACTAACCAGAGGGGATGATGTGTACGTCGCGCTCGCGGCGCGGCGCGGCCGCGTCCCGCAGCGCCGCGGGCAGATGCGCGGCCAGCGCGTACTGAAGTGTGGCCAGTAATAGCCAGTGGCATCAGTACACCATCAATAGACACGTTACTAGTGGGACTAACCAGAGGGGATGATGTGTACGTCGCGCTCGCGGCGCGGCGCGGCCGCGTCCCGCAGCGCCGCGGGCAGATGCGCGGCCAGCGCGTACTGAAGTGTGGCCAGTAATAGCCAGTGGCATCAGTACACCATCAATAGACACGTTACTAGTGGGACTAACCAGAGGGGATGATGTGTACGTCGCGCTCGCGGCGCGGCGCGGCCGCGTCCCGCAGCGCCGCGGGCAGATGCGCGGCCAGCGCGTACTGAAGTGTGGCCAGTAATAGCCAGTGGCATCAGTACACCATCAATAGACACGTTACTAGTGGGACTAACCAGAGGGGATGATGTGTACGTCGCGCTCGCGGCGCGGCGCGGCCGCGTCCCGCAGCGCCGCGGGCAGATGCGCGGCCAGCGCGTACTGAAGTGTGGCCAGTAATAGCCAGTGGCAGGAGCGCGCTGCGCCTCCCTCCAGGCACGACGAGTCACCGTATACTACCAGCCGGCCCGCCTGGTGAACACGATACAATTCTATAATCAATCTTTTATCTTCTTCATCATCGTATCAGCCGAAAGAGTGCCACAATGACCGGTTCTGCGCCACCCGCATCCAGTGGACTCCCGCGACATTTACCAGCTGGCATCAGATGGTTTCCTCTTTATCATTCATCGTTGAGAATAAGACATCCGTCACTCTCTCACACGCATACTTGTCAGAACGTACCGGAAGTCTTATCAACAGCGATAAGCTGCGCCTTTCGGTATTGTTTGTATAATCAATGATTCAACTTAAAAGAACGCAATTATGAAGCCGGCAATGCACCGTCCACCAAAGCTATCACGCAGCGGTATCGATTTATAAACCGGCGTTGGCGCGATGCATGCTATCCCCATAAGCGATCAGCATATATTCTCCGCAAGCGCGGTGTTAACCCGCGTTACCTTGGGCATGTTGTCGACGGTATGGTTGGTGTAGTCCTTGGTCTCGCCGTCCGTCTGCAGCAGGCCCAGTATGGGCACGTCTACCGTCCGCGCGGCCGCCGCACCACCCTCCCCCGGCTTCTCGCCCGACATTATCTGCAAACGATTTCAATACTTTAAGAGGGTACCCACACCCAGGAAAATAACTCATTCTTGAAACGCTACAATAGTACATTGTTAACCAAGGGTTGAAAGTGACTAATGGGTCACTAGAGATATTTCTGGCGCTTGAACGAAGACTGGCCACTTGCCACGGCCTACTAGATTATAATCGAGTAGGCCGCGACGCAACTAATCTAGAGGGCCATGCCGAAACGTAAAAAAAGAAAGTGTCATGGCCAGGGCCCGTACTTTTCATGCCGATGACATCAATTTGACGTCACGCTGCATATAGGGTGATCCCAAATAGGTTTATTATAATTATCAATCGTCAACCATTTTAATCATGTACAAATTACCACAACAGTAATCTATTCACATCTGACAAATCAAAACACTTCACCGTATTAAATCCACCAATCAAAACCCCTTTAAAAAAACATTTGTATAACCAGGAAACAGAATTAATTTCAATCATCAGGCGTTTTTTATTCCCTAACTCACAATCATGCCGTTTGGACGCGCCTGTAAATGGTCAGAGGCGTTATTCTTGGTGTCAATATTTTGTATCTGTGTCAAAGCAGTTTATTTAAAAAATCATGGCGCCAAATTGGACAATCTTTTCGCCGTGTAATTTATTATTGATTGTGGATGAATAATATTTGTGTTTACTATTTTCTCGCAGTCGAAGTGAAAAGTAGAGTGTATAATTCTGGTCTAAAAGCCATATTACCACTCGAACAATAACCATCTCGTGGTAATATGGCTTATTTTAGACCCTTGTCATTCAATCTACTATTAAAGTTTCGCCCTGGTTTTTAGGGTCCCGTTTTACTCTTTGAGTACGGAACCCTATTACTAAGACTCCGCTGTCCGTCCGTCCGTCCGTCCGTCTGTCTGTCACCAGGCTGTATCTCACTGATACCGTCATAGTTCCAACTGAAATTTTCACAGATGATGTATTTCTGTTGCCGCTATAACAACAAAACACAGAATAAAATAGTTTTTTATAGATAATGGTACGGAACCCTTCGTGCGCGAGTCCGACTCGCACTTGGCCGGTTTTTTCGTTTTTATAATATAGCCGACAGACATAACGTTCTTACCTGTTGGCCCTGGTCGGAGAGCGGAGCCGTGACGAGCACGCCGTGCGCGGGGAAGCTGTGGATATGCGTCCCGCTCGCGTAGTACATAGGGTGCCCGCCCAGTTTGAACGCGCCCTCGAACACGCGGTCTCCTAACGCCACCTGTCAACCACAAACACATAAAATCTAGAGCAAAGAGCTTTTTCTCACACGTTGAATTTCGAAACTAGATAGAACGGTTTTCATATTATGACACAAATGTTCGCTCGCAAACCTGATACATGCTGAGTAAGTCGTTCAAAGCTGGGACATTAGCGCCTCCTGTCTCTGGTATCCACCTGCGGACAAACGTTTTTTTAGTACCGGGCACACCCGATATATACAGGGTGGAAATAGATTTTGGGTCAGTGAAGGCAGATACCAGATCCCGTGTTGCTAGGCGAAAATGGTCTCAGGAGACCTACCTTTCATTTCAAATTAATGAAGATTGGCGTGTACAGATTTTGGAAAAAAACATACTAGAACTTTTTCTCCACAGTAAATGTATGTAAACAGTTTTCTTTAGTTTCTGGCTTTTTTGTACATTACCGAAAGTTGACCCCAAGGAAACAATTGATACTGGATAGAAATGGAATCGATTGACATAAAAAAAATGCATGTAAAAAAAACTTTTTTCATTTTTATACAAATTGTATGGGGAAAGTTTTTCTCGATGTCCAAATTAGGACGCAAAGAGCCGCGTTTTCTGCCACGACCAGGCAAATCTTTTAAAGTATGATTCATGCCGAATCGTTTGATGGTATTATACACCGCTTTCAGGCTAACTGCTTCCTCTGCAGCTATCTTTCTCATAGATACCTATACCCGATCACTTGCAGTATATGGTCACAATTGAAAGTCGTTTTTTATCTGATAAACATTTCATCTTGGATATTAGAAGAATTGTGTTATTTTTTATATTAAATTCCAATAATTGAATATATACCTGTCACATTGACATATGAAAGAAAATTCTAAATATTGCAACCTCTTTTTTTTACCCTTACAAACTTGTTTCCATAAGTATATATCTACTTTGCCTGCAGCCCTTCGTTTCCCGGCCTCTATTGTAATGTACTATTACTCGCCATCGCAAACGGAAAACGTGCCGCGGCAAGGAAGAATTTTATTTTATCAGCCGGCGAACAAGACTAGCGAGGCCCCTGTGCAGCCATCTCCTCCGGGAAGTGCTCGTCCTCGGGGTCTACCCGCAGCAGAGCGCCGTACAGCGACATGTCCACAAAGGTTAATGGGGCTCCTACACAAAACACTTACCATTGCTGAATGTTCTCGGCATAAAAATTGACGTGCCGCAGCAAGGAGGCGTTGTACCAGTCGGCGAACACGACTAGCGAGAGCCCTGCGTCTAACGACTTCTTTAGCGCGGCCATTTCTTCCGGGAAATACTCGTCCTCGGGGTCCACCAGCGGCAGAGCGCCGTACAGCGACGTGTCGACACAGGGTAACAGGGCTCCAACACAACACTCACCACTGCCTCGTGTTCTCGTCATAAAACTTGACGTGTCGCAGCAAGGAGGCATTGTACCAGTCGGCGAACACGACTAGCGAGAGCCCAGCGTCTACCGACTTCTTTAGCGCGGCCATTTCTTCCGGGAAATACTCGTCCTCGGGGTCCACCAGCAGCAGGGCGCCGTATAACGACGTGTCGACACAGGGTAACAGGGCTCCAACACAACACTCACCACTGCCTCGTGTTCTCGTCATAAAACTTGACGTGTCGCAGCAAGGAGGCATTGTACCAGTCGGCGAACACGACTAGCGAGAGCCCAGCGTCTACCGACTTCTTTAGCGCGGCCATTTCTTCCGGGAAATACTCGTCCTCGGGGTCCACCAGCAGCAGGGCGCCGTATAACGACGTGTCGACACAGGGTAACAGGGCTCCAACACAACACTCACCACTGCCTCGTGTTCTCGTCATAAAACTTGACGTGTCGCAGCAAGGAGGCATTGTACCAGTCGGCGAACACGACTAGCGAGAGCCCAGCGTCTACCGACTTCTTTAGCGCGGCCATTTCTTCCGGGAAATACTCGTCCTCGGGGTCCACCAGCAGCAGGGCGCCGTATAACGACGTGTCCACACAAGTTAATGGGGTTCCTACAAACAATAGGTTGACATTAAAAATCGACGCGCGAGTACACTTCAAGTTTATAACGTTAACTCGCGGGTACAGTCACTAAATATATTGGGTATAATATCCAAGCGACACAGGACGATATCAGTTATGTATTGACGATATCGGTCAGAGGCTCTAGTATAATTTTTATCGATACAATACGTTATCGAACGCGTTTGCGTTTAGTTTCAATTTGTATGGCAACTCAAACAGCGCCTCTGGTGGCAACTATTAGGAACTACGCGTTGCCATACAAATTGAAACTAAACTCAAACGTGTTCGAAAACGTATAAGTATCGTTAAAACTTATACTAGAGCTAATGTTCATGCTTGCAAGGGCATAGTAACTAACCTAAATACTAAGGGTTATTATTATTATTTTCGTATTGCCGACAGACATCATTCTGTTCTTGAAACGTTTTACGTATTGTTATTGGCCTCGTACATCTCTGACATTACATTAATGTTCTTTTTTTTTGTTTGTGGTTTTTGAAGCTTAGAGACTGTATACATCTCTAAGAACATTAGAATAATTATTAATTGTATTTGGACGCTCAGAGACCTTATACATGACAGGGATACTAAATTAATATCATTACCTTCTTGTTAATTCTGATATAGACCTCATATCGAATGTAATGGATATAATATAATTTTTGAAATTTTCTTTGGTTTTCATTAAGTGACATTTTTCTACTCCTGTACCGTTATCTGTCATTTATATAGGCTGTAGCTCAAATACAATGACATCACTAATAGACGGAGAGCTGAGGGACCAAAACTGCAACAGTTTTATAAAGGCTGATATTTTAATATTAGGTCATAAATAGCTCCAATATCAATAGCCTGTCGTCAGTCAGCCAGTTTTTGGGACAGCTGGCGTGGGGGTGGTTCCAAACTTGTTAAAAAACGCCTACGTTTGTATATAATATTATAAATATATACAATTTATTAATTACAGAAAAACACAGTGAAAATAATACAAACAATACCCACTAAACTAAAACAAACTTAAACCTATTACTAAGTAACCTAAACCTATTCCTAATCCTAAAACTAAACATCAAACAACCCTCCCCTAGCCACTCCAGGTGCAAAGGTTCCCATCACACTGGCCGCATTGCCGCGCTGAACAGCTATGGCTAACCTTTGCACCAGAAATGACCCAGAGCGGGGATCAAGTCCTCTAGTTATAAATTATTTACTACAATAATAATAAATCATTATCTATTGTGTGTTAAATTACACGTTTTATAAATTCTTGGTATTATATATAAAAATAAACAGCTCGAATTCAATCCGGGTCCGGATTTGGTTTGGTTCGGATGGCAAGTGCAAACAAATTAAAAACAAAACAAACCATAAGCAGGTGTCTCATTTCCGATTTCCCACCAAAATACAGTTCAAAATGAAAAGACGAAAGATGATAAAGTATTAGTTCTAAACTATTAAGATTTTATTCGTGTTTGTGAAGACAAATATGTGTACGTTCCTTTTAAAATGGTTTAAGAAATTAATACCCGCACTCCTGAAGCAATTGCGTGAGTAGCAAAAGTACGAACATAAAACTTGCTGCCTGAAAAGTTTAACTATTCTGTAGTCTGCTATTTATTAAAAATTGTCGTAGAAAAAGTATTGTATACAACGGTGTATAACTGGTATAAAACCGCTCGTGGCGTCTGTAATTGCGATGCTCGCCAAGGCTCGCATCGCAACCCACGCCACTCGCGTTTTATGACCCTTCTTAATACTACTAACAGTTACATAAAATACTATTAGTGTGTTCGTTTATCGGTCGTTAATCTGCAATTTTTAAATGATTATTGTGCAAGATTATTATCATTTTGTTGTAAAATTACTATTTGACATGTAAAAGTGCCCTTGTGTTATCTGCAGAATAAGTATTGATTTCGATTTTTTGATTGATTGGTCGTTACGCGACGTGCGTGTGAGTCGAATGAGCGATTCACTCCGGTAGTCAGGCAATTTCAACGGTTTGAACTGTGTCTGAGCGGACATAAGGGAGCTTCAAGTAAACTCCAAAATTGTATTTTGACAATTTAATTAAAATAAAACATGCTTGTTGCTACAAGATCGGATTGCAAGTAAGTGAACGTAATGTAGTTTGACAGCCGTAGATTATTCTAGCGCCTGACGTTATGTGTAGTCAACGTTGTGAAGGTGCGCAGCTTTGCTCGGCCGCAACAAACTGGTTTACCCACGCAAACAATGTGAACACGAGCACGCTAAGACAGCCTTCTATGAAGCGCACTAAAATACGTTTTTTAATACAGTTGCTCAAAAAGTGGTACTTTTTGTGGCTGCGTAGCGTGCGAGAAGCTCAATTTCTCGCACTAGTGCTTTTTACTTTTTAGTTCCAAACTATACTTTCGAAACGCAGTAATTTTATATTAGATTTTTTACTTGGAAATTATGAAATTAAAAACGCTTACGAATACTAGGAGTATTTATTTTTGATCGCGTTAGTATGAAAGTCATTTTTGAAGCTGAAAATGTACGCATCTGTAGGTAGACCGCTTAACTCATTCCTCGCTTGCGCAGCGCGCGGGTGCAGGGGTATGACGATAACGGGGTGCGGGCGCCGGGGTTTGCCTTCCGCACGTCGCCCGCAGCCCGTTATAGTCATACCCCTGCACCCGCGCGCCGCGCAGGCGAGGACCGAGTTAAACGGTCCACCTATAGGTACCAGGAGCGCATACGCAAGCAGAAGTTTCGATGCAGCCACTAACAGTTGAGATCGAGGTACAATAATATAAATTTATTTAAAGAATTCATTAATATATAAATGACGAATATTAATTTATTATTTTTTCGCAATTGTATTAAAAAACGTCGTTTACAACACGTGTGAAATGTCTTTTACCACTCGTACCGAGTCTTGCCACTCGCTTTCAGCTCGTGGCAAGATACCTCGGTACTAGTGGTAAAAAGACATTCTTTTCACACTAGTTGTAAAATGTACTATTCCAGTGGATGTTGATATAGAAATTGTTAAAGACGACCACACCGCAGCTTAACGCCGCGTATACTTTAATTTTGCTGCTTTATCGCTAAGTATTTTAAGCTTTGGTGTAGGTGATCCATAAGTTGGACATATCGCTCACCCATAACTTCGAGGTAGAAGCCGTGGTCGCGCAGCCGGCGGTACATGTCCCTGAAGTTGGTGTGCAGATGGTCGGCGTGCCAGTCCAGCGGGTCGTGCTTGGCCCGCAGGTCGTCGCGCGGGAAGTAGCCGCCCGGGTAACGCAGGCTGTGAAATTGGTCCCAGAGAAGGCGGCGCGAACGCACAGGCACTGGGATCACGCGCGCTCTGCAATCGGGATGTTGATTAAGCTGGAAACGCATTGACAGCGGTGGCGGCACGGAGGCGGTACCGGTTGTAATGTTCGAACTAATATGAAAGGATCCGCACAAGACGGCGCGGCGCGGTGCGGTATTCTGTGCGCACCCTTTCGTATTAGCTCGAACATTACAACCGGTACCGCCTCCGAGCCGCTCCGCCACCGCTGTCAGTGCGTTTCGGCCTTTATTCGAGTCATAGAGATATATGTAAAAATTTAATAAAATACACTAAGAGTCACATTACACACAACTCGGCTCCCCATACAAACCTCAATACAAAATAAAGACAAAAATCCTAATAAAAACTTAAGTTTCTGAGAATTAAGAATTATAATTAAGAATTCTTGTCTCTATTTTTTTCCATGACAATTTCTAGCACTATAAACTAGTTTCCGATCTAGATATGGGGGATCCAAATGTATATACAAAGTTTTATGTTGAAATGAGAACCAAAGAATGTTCCTTGGGGGAGTCTTAAGTCGGCCATAAAGCGGCAATAATATTAAGTCGGTCGCCGCATGCAACGTGCAGCGAGGGCAAGTGTGCAAAGACGACGGTAGTCGGTCTAGTCGTATTCGGTTATCGACGGCTACAATCGCCTATTTATGTAATCGACGACAGCCGTTAGCCGAATTAGTTTGAAACAAGTTCGGCTACAGCATTAGGCGAACGACAATACACAAGTTATTTGGGCTAATCAACTTCTTTCAGTCGCTTGTTGCCATGGTTATGTCTCCTCGCAAATGTGATGAAGATGAAAAACATTGTGTATAACACGGGCGTAAGAATACTGCAAACTCGAGTCATCAAAAGCCCTCCGCCTCACGGCGTCGGGCTTCTGATAGACTCTCGTTTGCAATATTCCTCATACGCCCCTTGTTAAACAATGTACTATTCTGTGATTCAGATAGGAAACCATATGTATTTGTACAGTCGTCATCACATACATAGGTACACCATAGGAGTTCAAAAATATCGGCACATGCACCCTAATGCCTTGAAAATAGAGGTGTGTTCCGATGATTGTGACGTGCTTGTTTGCTCCGATGTATGTAATGGCGACTGTAGGTGCGTGTTTGTCTACTTACATAAACGTTTGTCTCCCATGGATGTAATGATACCTAAATGTCCACAAGTTTTGATTTTTCTGATCAAATTGTTGTTGATTGATATTTTTACCTTACAGATAGTACAGTCGCCATCACATACATCGGAGCAAACAAGCACGTCACAAACATCGGAACACACCTCTATTTTCAAGGCATTAGGGTGCATGTGCCGATATTTTTGAACACATGTAGTGTATGCTGCGCGAGGCACAATACACGTTCTTCTGGAGGGGAAAGGCAACTGATGCTGTTCGGGAGCACGGTGTTGGCTTTGCTGTTCGAAATGATTTGCTTAAGGTGGTTCGATTGCCATACAAAACGTTATTTGACATTCGCAGGCTAACGGCGTGATATTTTAAGAAACTTATGTAACAAACGTAACGTTTTGTATGGCAATCGAACCACCTTAAAGCAATCGAAAAGCCCCATGGCGTCTCAGAGCGTATAATGGTGTTGCGAGTTAACACGAACAGCGGTTACATTACAGCGATCTCCGCGTACGTTCCAACACTAACATCATCGGACGAGGCCAAAGACCAATTTTACGATCAGCTCCATGAAACAGTGCGTAGGGTGAAATCTTCCGACCGTTTGTACATACTGGGAGATTTTAATGCCAGAGTCGGCCAAGACCGTATTCCGTGGCCTGATTGTATTGGTGAACATGGTATAGGTAAACAAAACGAAAATGGTCAACGTCTGCTAGAGTTTTGTTCTAGAAACCAACTGTGCGTCACCAATACCTACTTTAAGGGAAAATTATGTCGCAAAGTTTCTTGGAAACACCCTCGCTCTGGCCATTGGCATCAGCTGGATATGATCCTTTCCAGAAAGAATGACCTTCGTGAGACACTCCACACTAGAACTTTTCACAGTGCAGATTGTGAAAAGTTCTAGTGTCACCGATCACTCTTTGGTGATGGCGCGCATTGCCTTCACTCAGAAAAGGATCCATTCGTCCAGACCTCCTGGTAAGAAGAAAGTAAATGTTCTTAACACCAGGAATGGCGAGATGGTTAGTGAATTTAGGGAGTTGGTAAAAAGCGTGCAGTCAACCTGGAGTGAGAACGCATGCGCTGACGACTTGTGGAGGAGCGTCAAGTCATTGCTAACGGACAATGCTGGCACAGTTTTCGGTTACCAGGAAACTAAGACCCAAGATTGGTTCGCTGAAAACTCAGAGCAATTAAAACCTTTGCTCGACTCGAAAAGCGAAGCTGCATTGAAACACCGCATGATGACTTCTCCGGAAACGCGGGAAGACACTATGCAAATATGTACTGAACGAATGTGTGCACCAATATTCAGAAGTGCGTGGACGCCGGTAACTTCAGCGGTGTTTATTCAGGCATCAAACAGGTTCTAGGTCCTGTGACTAAAAAGACAGCCCCTCTTAAAGAAGCGGACGGTACTATCATAACCGATAGGTGCCGCCAACTCGGACGATGGGTGGAACATTACACCGCACTCTATTCGAACCCGATTTCTATTGACTCAGAGGCCTTAGAGCATACGCCTAAATTAGCAACTTGGATCGAGCTAGAATTTCCACCCTCTATCAAGGATGTAAAACAGCTTAAACGCGGGAAGAGTCCAGGCAGCGATGCATGGTACTCAAGCTGACATCATAAAGCTTGAGTGTGAGGGTCCAATTCTGCATAGTTTGTTGTGGAAATGCTGGGAGGAAGGTAAATTCCCACAGGATATGCGCGATGCGAATATCGTCACGCTGTACAGTCGACGGCAAAAATATGTTTACACTTTTGCACCTTATTCCATTGTAATGAGGCGAAAACTGTAAACATATTTTTGGCGTCGACTGTACAAGTCCCCTTGGAAGGGAGACCGCGGCGATTGCAACAATTACCGCGGAATTTCTCTCCTTAGTATCGTGGGCAAGTTATTCGGTCGTGTAGTATTGTCAAGGCTACAGCAAGTTGCCGATCGCGTGTATCCCGAAAGTCAGTGTGGATTCCGTGCTCAGCGTTGCACAACGGATATGATTTTTACACTTCGACAAATTCAAGAAAAGTGTAGAGAGCATAAAACGCCTCTGATTGTTGCGTTCGTTGATCTGAACATGGCCTTCGACACCGTCAGCAGGAAAGGGCTTTTTTCCGTATTAAAACACATTGGATGCCCACCAAAACTCATGGATATTATACCTATAAAGTCCTTTCACGAGGGTATGCAGGGTGCGGTGGTGTTCGATGGCACCATGTCTGACCCGTTCTTCATGCGCAGAGGTGTTCGTCAAGGCTGCGTACTGGCGCCTACCCTGTGTGGTATTTTTTTCTCGTTACTGCTGAAAACCGCTTTCGGTGACGACCAACAGGGTATCCATCTCCATACAAGGGTTGACGGAAAGCTTTACAATGTTTCTCTCCTAAAGTCAAAGCAAAAGCGAGACGATTTATTTGTTGACAGCTTGCTGTTTGCTGACGACGCAGCCTTCGTCACCACATCGCAGTGCGAGCTCCAAACCATGATGGATAAGTTTTCACATGCCTGCGCTCTATTTTCCATGTCCATAAACGCCCGGAAAACTGTTGTGTTGGCTCAAGGGTATGCGATAACACCGAAAATTCTGCTGGATGGCACGCCGTTGGAGTCAGTCGACAGGTTCTGCTACCTCGGGTCGACTACTCGACTGTGACTAGCAATCTTTCATCGGATGCAGAAATCGATGTTCGGATTGGAAAAGCAGCGACGATGTTTGGGAAGTTAAGTACAAGAGTATGGCAGAATAAACATCTAACCAGGAAAACCAAGATAGTCGTATATCAAACTTGTGTCCTTAGCATGCTCTTGTACGGCGCTGAGACCTGGACATCGTACGCCAAACACGAACGTAGGCTTAACACCTTTCATATGCGCTGCATCCGAAACATCTTGGGCATACACTGGAAGGACAGGGTCACAAACCAGAGGGTGCTTGAGGTTGCACAGCTGCCCAGTCTCTTTGCGCTGCTTAAGCAGAGACTCTTACGCTGGCTGGGGCATGTGCATCGAACGGATCCATCGCGTTTGCCGCGGCGTGTTCTGCTTGGGGCCGTAGCTGATGCCAAAAGAAGCGTAGGCCGGCCGATTCTGCGGCATAAGGACTGTGTGCCAAGCAAGATATGCACGCATTCAACATCCCGGTTCACAAGTGGGAGGACCTTGCCGTGGACAGGGACAAATGGCGCAAACTGGTGTTCGATGGTCGTCAAGTTCATGATGAAGCGTGGTTTAAAACACTCGCAGTAAATCGAGCCAAGCGGCATCAACGTGGCACCTGTTTGCCGCGGGCAAATTACACCTGCCAAGCTTGCGGTCGTGTATGCCGCTCTCGCATTGGCTTACACAGCCATGGGAGACGTTGTTTCCTTTCTTAACACTGCTTGTATAGTCTGTAATAGACTTAAAGGCCATTGATGAGGGTGCATGTGCCGATATTTTTGAACACATGTAGTGTAACGATGTATGTGATGGCGACTGTACATATATATTTAAAGCTGGGAACGAACCTACATATTATTATTGACCTTGACTGTAATCAGCACAAAAATAAACTCTTCTAAACGAATTAAAATGTAAGCTCGTACAGGGTAAAATGAGTAGCTTTTTTCACAACTGTGCCCAACTAGTTTAAACGATTAAAATTTGAAGCTCCCGGTTTATGTTATTGATTATGACGGCAATTTACCTACCTACTGAGTTAAAGACGTTACAAGTTAAAACGTAGATTTCGACAAACAACACTAGTTTATCGATGTGCCTAGTTATCGACTACGGCACATTACTTTTCTAACCGTGTATGTATTAGTCTAAACCCCCTTCCCTCATATTCTTCCGCATAGAGCACGAAAGGGACAACTGCAGCTCGGGCCGATATGACCTACAAAAAAATTGCGAAAACGGGGTTTCGTAGTACCCTATTTTCTCTTCCAATTTAGGACCAATTTTAGTTATTCGTTCACTTATTATATAAAGAGAGCTTTGGCTATGTACCTAGGTTTTCTGTTTTTCTTTTGTAATCGTTAAATTTGTTTACTGAGCGTTTGTTTATGGCACCGACAGGCAGCTAATTTCGTCGTTTTGAAAGGACTCTAATTATTCAAATAAACTAATAATTAGGTAAAACGAAACATAGGGACATCCAGGGAGAAAACGGGGGATTACGTTTGTATGGAGAAATGGCCACCCGCGCATGGTCTTAATAATCTACCGTTTAATTGTTTGCTCCAGTTACAGGGCCCACCCTGTATTTCTGGACAGGCTTTAATTACAGTTAAATATGGCACAGGGAGCTGTCATCCCATAGATAGAAACTTGTCAAACGTTGCAAACATTACAAACCGATTATGATTATTATTATTACAGACGGTTTGGTGCAGCTGAAAAGTCTGCAACTTTTTTCTGGTGCTAAGGAAGGTTATTCCTATCACCAAAAAAAATATCAGGCAAAATTGTCATCCATTCCTATAGCGTGATCCCAACTAACCACAGTGCCTTGCGCGTCTTGACCGCGCAATGAACAGATAAAACGCTTGCCGCGCCGCTATTCGCGCAATGTCGTGGCCGGGCCGTTTTACAAATCATTCAGTTACCTTATTGGCAGCATCAGCGTGGCGTTCCTCATGGCGCTGTCGCCGGACTCGTCGTGGCTCTCAATGGTCACGTTCACGTGGCCCTGTGCACGGAACACTCAATGAGTTTTGGAGTATAAAAATAGTAGGTACATTGAGCCATCTAACAACCTAATATATAACTTATTGTATATAAGTCGCATAAATAACAATAAATCCATCCACTGACTCTTCTGGTCACTTTGCATACTATGTGTTTACAACTTCGTTCGACTAGCGCGGCATTGCCGCTATGATTTTGTCAACTCACCCGCATTCCTTACTTATTGTTAGTGTCCTTAAATTTGTCAAATAAATCTCATACTTGGTATGCAGTTATTTAAGTTAAACAACATTTAAAAAGCGATGATGGCGAATCCTGTTCCACCGTGATACAGTATAATTACTAGTACGGGGAACAGAGGAAGCTTACTCGTGGTATTGCAAAAAAATGTATTTACATACGTAATGGATTACCTACACCATCAGCAGTCAATACTTGCGTATGCTTACATTATAATAGTATTTTTCACAATCGTGTTATAATAGAGAGCTTTTTAGTCGAGTACCGTGTTTAGGCCACGAAGCTTGCTGAGTTGCCTGAGTAAGGTACGAGATTAAAAAGCTTGATTATAACACTATTGTGAACAATACTTATTGTACGAGTTCATTAAAATTAATTTTCTACGAGTCAACTGAACTAATTAAACTAACTCGATACTGTTGAAACGAAGTGCAGCCTATCGCTCGTACGCTCGTTGATATCTTAAAAAACATCAACGAGTAAACTCAATAATCAAAGCGATTCTATTGGTCCAATTCATTACAGTTCGGTAAAGCAGCCACGTGATTGGTCAAATTTATTTTAGTTCTATTTTCAATTTTTTTTCGGTTGTCTGGAGCGTATCGAAACAGTTATTTCGATTGTTTCGACAGTAACATGGACTACAACTATGAAAAGAGTGACGTTGCAGTATTCTCTATGAAATCTTAATACACAGATTTTAATCGACGAGTACAAAATAGTACATTGTTTTACAAGGGGCGTATGAGGAATATTGCAAACGAGAGTCTGTCAGGAGCCCGACGCCGTAAAGCGGAGGGCTTTTGATGACTCGATTTTGCAATATTCTTACACCCGTGTTATACACAATGTTTTTCATCACATTTGCGAGGAAATAAATAACCACAAAAGACAGAAAAATCTATGTTTTATACAAGCGCATCAATCAAATGTTGTCGAAATTGACAACTTCACTTCTAGATCAGTGCGAGTGGAGGGCGGAGCTTCAATATTTCAACCAATCACAGAGCATGCCCTGCAAGAACCACATGCTCGATTTTATTTTCCAACCAATCACAGAGCAGAATTCTTGCCGTCCAGATTTGCTTAACCAAACAGATCATACACAAGCTCATTACTCCCATGGGGCCATTATTTCCCGCGGGAACAATTTAGGCCATTGTCCTTCTGTATTACAGGCAAGGAATAACACCATTTATGAGCAAGTGTGATGAAAAAGTTATTACAGTGTAAGTAGTAGTAAGTCTTGTTCCTTACCAATAAAGCTATTTTTTTTATTTTTTTTTACTGGTACAGTTACCGGCACCAATATATGATGAATCAAAGGTCGCTAAAATATCTGACACGCTCTTACGGCTCTAGGAATAGAGTTGTCATCAGATATTTTTGCGGCATTTGTTCTATCATATATTTTTACTGGTGACTGTACATTACTGGCATTACTGCAGACGCCGGGAAAGAAGGGCTTGCCGGGTGAGTAGTTATGGACGGATAGTGATACGAAGCCGGCAAGCCCTTTTCACGGCCAGGCATGTATAGTGCTTTTCTCAAACATGCAATGAAATAAATACATAAAAACTCCTCAATTTACTTAGTTATTTAACAAAAAAATCACCTAAAAGACGGATCGTCATTTGCCGCGACTTTAATATAGACCGTCTAAAGACTAGTTTAGAAATAACAAAGGAGTTTGAGCGAATTTTAGAAAACTATAATTTTAGATTGCAAATCAAGGAACCCACTAGAATAACTAATCTCTCCAAAACCTGTATAGACAATATTGGTATAAATTTTAAAGCCAGCTGTAAATCAATGGTTCATCATCTTAACTTATCCGATCACTCGGCTCAGTCAATTGAAATACCTGTGAATACTAAAATCTGCCCCACTTTTTGGTATATAGAGAAGAAGGACTTTTCAGAATCAAATCGTAAAAAATTTCATGACGCGCTTGCTAGCTTGTCATTTAACGATGTATTTACATGTAATAACGCAAATAGTGCATTCGATACGCTACACGATCACTTACAACTCTTCTTTAAATTATGCTTCCCTGTCAATAAAGTAAGAATTCAAGTAAACACAAAGCTACGATGGATCACACGCGGAATAAAAATCTCCTCAAAGTCTAAAAGGAGATTTTTCTTACAGATTTCGCATGAAAAAGACCACCTAACTAAAATAATGTTAAAAAATAAACATAAAACTTATTCTAAGTTATTGAAAAAGTGCTTAAGAAAAGCTCAAAAAATTAATAACATGAAAGAAATATCTAATTCAGATAACATCGCAACTACGACATGGAATATTATTAATGAAAATACTGGCAAATTCCGATTTAGTATTTAACGACATTAACACTTGGTTACTTAGTAACAAATTAAAAGTTAACTTCAGTAAAACTAAATATATGGAGTTCTTTGCACCCCAAAGTAATCCTAAAGATATTGTCAAGTTGCCATAGAAAGCGTTCGAACCATACGTTTTCTCGGAATGATGCTGGATTGCCACTGCAACTGGCAATCTCATGTTGAACAATTAATCAATAGACTGAATAGATTTGTTTTTGCTCTGCGCAGGTTAACACAAGTGGTATCACAGAAATCAGCTTTATTGGCGTTCCATGGACACATCATGTCTAACCTCCGATACGGCCTCATTTTATGGGGAAACTCCGCATTTGCCACCCGGGCGTTCATACTCCAAAAAAAATGCATCAGAGCTATATGTGGCGCAAATAATACTGATTCATGTAGACCGCTGTTTAAAGAATTAAAGATACTTCCGTTGCCCACTCTGTATATATTTGAATTGTGTCTGTTTGTGAAAGCCCAGATAAACAGCTATAAAATCATGCCCTCCAATCCAAGGACAACATCTAGGCAACATGGGTTTAATCTCTGTTACCCAAGCCATAACTCTGCTCACTTTACGAAAAGTATATTGTATATGTCGGTCAAATTTTTTAACCATTTGCCAAATGACCTAAAAACTCTGAGTTTACCAGAATTCAAAAAAAAATTATTTAACTGGTGCTTAAATAAAATGTATTATAGTATTAACGAACACTTTGAAATTAATAATTCCTGACATGTGTATCACCGAATTATTGTACCAATACATTCTCTTTGACTTACAATTAATTTTAAAAATATTTTAAGTAGTTCGTGTTAATCGCACTCGCAGGCAGACAAGATACAGGCTCAGCCTAGTTTGGCGTCTGACGGATATAACGTTTATAATTTAAGTGTGTTTTTGTTAAATAAATAAATTTTATTATTTATTTATTATTATTTATTAATTTTTTATTCTTATTTTTATTCTTATTTTAATTTTTAATTTTTAAGTATTTTTAATTTTGTTCTGTATTGTATAATTGACATCGCATCACTATATATTCGTAGCATGACATTGACATTCTTATTTTTTCTTATATAATCTTTTTTTTTGTTGTTTTACTTTTATTATCATTATTGACATACTTACCAATATTGAAATACATTAATTCAATGACATGCAATGAATGAATAAATTCAATAAATATTGTGTGCTAAACTCTGGCTGATTGTGACGAACAATAAAGATACTGTGACCTTTTATAACACTCGTTATCAAACAATAAATTATTTGTATTTGTATATTCAAATCAAACTAATTTTCATGTCTGAATGCCGTGATGCTGTGCCACAAATAGTGTAATGAAATTTAAATTAAGTACCTAGATCTGTTTGTTAAGGGTTAAGATTGTTTTATCACTACATAGTATATAAGTTTCTGTCAAAAATTTCATTTTTGGTACATGCTATTACTGCCGACTGTACTTTTCTGCATACCATCATCAACTATTTACTCATTGAGACGATTATAACGAGCCCAAACTCGATGGGGTTGTGTCGTTTTATTGCGGAGTTCATATGGCCACCTTCCAGCTCCATCATCAGATCAGCTTCAAGTTATCATAATATTGCTTTGTCATGCTATATACATATGCTTGCAAAATTTCAGCTTAATTGGATAACGGGAAGTGACTGAAAAATGGATTGCAAATTTTGACGGACAACTTACATATTTACATACATACGAACAGAGCAAGTTAAAATAAAGCTTGTAAAAAAAATTACTTCCCGGCCTAGGCCTTCAATTTCATATGAAACTCCTTTACAGTTCTCTCGAGTTGATCCGCCCGAAACGTGATACTTTGAAGCCAGATATTACCCACGTAATGACGACATTTTATTGCATGTTTGAGAAATAGTTATTTATGATACAAGTGCGGAAAGCAGGTGGCATGATGACCAAAAACACGGCCCGTTAGGGAGTGTTTTTGATCGACACGAGTTGGGAATTACCTACTTTCCGCACTTGTATCATGCAACATTTTACAATGCATCATGCGAGGAACTAAAAAAAATATGCATAAAAGGTGAAATTTTAATTGTCACGAACTCAAGAAATCTCATCCCCGCATAGTGTGCGGGAATATTGTACTGAAATCCATTCCGCACGGGCGCGGTCCACGTGGCGCCCGCCGTGCTGGCATTGAGCACTTGCCGTGTTTATGTTGAACCATATAAAGGGGCAGTTTCAGAGCAAGTCTCACCTCAACGACTCCGTCGAAGTCGGAGCCGCCCTCGAGCACCGAGAAGCTGAGCGCGAGCCAGCCGGACCAGGGCCACAGGATGGCGCTGTGGTCGGCCGCCACGGACAGCAGCGGCCCGTGCGGCAGGTGCGGGTGCCAGCTCACATCTTTCTGTAACATTGCAAAATTTGCACAACACTTTATTATCAAAAGGGAAAGGGATTGGAGGTAAGGCGTGCAGTACCGGGACCGGTTCCAAGATTTTAATTTCCCGGTTCTGGGTTGGGGCCGGTACCGGGATTCCCGGTTCTCCCGGTTCTTTATGCTTAGCTGATTTATTTTCATACTTTTTTTCTTTATGACATAATTTAACTGACAATTGTGTAACGTCTAATGACATTGAAAACGAAATTGTTGGAATAATTTGGAAAATGTTATAGGGATAAATCAGGCCAAGTGCGTCAAACCACGCACAATGAAGGGTTCCGTGCCTATTAAAAGGGTCGTATCGTAACAGAAATCTTACGGCACTTAAGTCCTTTTCCGCAGGAAAGGCAGTTTTTCAACAATATCTCGAAAACCTTAGAACCGATCTTGTTCAAAATACTTTTCGGTAAAAGAATTTAGTAAGCGCTATGTCTATGATTTTTTTTTAATACACCGTTTGGTGTAATAATTCATCAACCTTCATCATAATTCAGAACAATTTCAGCATACATTTTTGCAGTTGTAAACATACCACGTGCCCCGACACGCCTAGCCCGTTGATCACGGTCACGTTGGCTATGGTCGGCTGCGCGCTGTAGTACAGCGGCTGCGTGCAGTACGGCCACATGTACTGGCATTCCGTCAGGTCGATGTAAGGAGGGCTGAGGCTCGCCTGCGGCTCGTACTCTCGCAGGAACTATGCGGACATAAAAGTTCAAGTTAATATGGTATTCCACCCAGATTTTATAGAAATTGAATTTTTTAAATCGTGTAAGAACCGCTTATGGACATTACCAGTACCATACAAACTTATAAAGCAATCTCAAAGACTTTTCCTCTTTATAATATTAATATAGATGAGATATGTACTTATTGCCTATATAGACTTGCTTAAATATACCCTGAAGGACAAGACCCGCCCCGCGCTTTCCGGTACGAGCCTGTGATTATCATTCAAACGTAAATGAGACCCAAGAATGTTCCTAGAAATGAAAATAAAATTCTGTTTAATAATAGGGAACATTACTGCAATGTTCTGCCGCCAGATGCAGCACTACCACTAATAGTAAACCACTATAGAAATATAGGGATTCACACACACATGCACAATTGATTGTCAAATGAGTGACAAGGCTGCTTTCATAGACAATACTGCAAGTGGGAATGAGATACAATGTCAACGCTGCTAGTGTCGCCACCTACGAAGAGTTTTGCGTAATGTTCCCTATTGATATCCGTATCGTATAACAGCAGCACTATGGCATGTCCGAGTCACCATGTAAGATCGGGACAAGCGGCGCGGCTCTCGCCGGCAACGCTGACACGGCAAGTTAGACGGCATGTACATACTTGGTAAGCGCTGATAAGGTCCAGTTTCCCGTGGCCCTGCTCGAACATGTTGGCGCCGGGCAGGCGGCGCGCCGTGATGCACAGCGCCTGCTTCACCGCCGCCGGCGTGAGGCTCTGGCGCGGCACTCCGCTCGCCAGCAACGCTATAGCCCCGGCCACTACGGGCGACGCCACCGACGTACCTGGACAACCACTCACAAATATATCTCACGGCCGCAAAAAACCGACACGCGACCGAGACGTACAGAGGCGAGGCCCGAGGCTCTAGTATAAGTTTTTTTCTACTCCTGTACCGTTATCGTTCGGATGGCAAGAGCACACAAATTAAAAACAAAACAAACCATAAGCAAGAGGTGTCACATTTCTGATTTCCCACCAAAATACAGTTCAAAATGAAAAGACGAAAGATGATAAACTATTAGTCCTGAACTATTAAGATTTGTTTCGTGTTTATGAAGACAAAAGTGTACGTTCCTTTTAAAATGGTTGAAGAAATTAATAACTGCACTCCTGAAGAAATTGCGTGAGTAGCAAAAGTACGAATAGAAAACTTGTTGCCTGAAAAGTTTAACTATTCTGTAGTCTGCTATTTATTTAAAATTTGTCGTAGAAAAAGTATTGTATGCAACGGTGTATACAATACTTTTTCTACGACAATTTTTAAATAAATAGCAGACACAGATAACGGAGGTTATCTGAGATAGCAGACTACAGAATAGTTAAACTTTTCAGGCAGCAAGTTTTCTATTCGTACTTTTGCTACTCACGCAATTTCTTCAGGGGTGCAGTTATTAATTTCTTCGACCATTTTAAAACGAACGTACACTTTTGACTTCACAAACACGAATAAAATCTTAATAGTTTAGGACTAATAGTTTATCATCTTTCGTCTTTTAATTTTGAACCATATTTTGGTGGGAATTCGGAAATGTGAAAGCTCTTGCTTATGGTTTGTTTTGTTTTTAATTTGTTTGCACTGGCCATCCGAACCAAACCGAATCTGAACTGTTTATTTTTATAAATAATACCAAGAATTTATAAAACATGTAATTTAACACACAATAGATGATGATTTATTATTATTGTAGTAAATAATTCATAATGTACAAATGTTAAATCGTAAATAAATACTTTTATTTCGAAATATTTGTTTATGAAGTTGGCACCACTGCAATATAGCGGCCGATTAAAAAAAAGTTAAACAGTGCTTTTATGAAAAATGTATGAACCAAAAAAGTACGCTAAACAGTGCGTTTTTGGGGCCATAGAGCATAGAGTTTTTCCACGACTTATTAATGGTGTCATTGTATTTGAGCTACATGACAGATAACGGTACAGGAGTAGAAAAAATATTATATCCGTACAATACGTTTTCGAACGCGTTTGCGTTTAGTCTCAATTTGTATGACAACGCGTAGTTCCTAATAGTTACCACCAGAGGCGCTGTTCGCGTTGCCATATAAATTGAAGCTAAACGCAAACGCGTTCGAAAACGTATTGTACGGATAAAACTTATACTAGAGCCTCCGAGCGGGCGAGACAAGGCGAGCGCACCATGTACACTCTCGTTCTCGGTCTGTCTCGGGGTGTCTCGCCGAGAGTGTACAGTCGGCGTCAAATCTTTCCATCTGTGAGGGTGGGTTGCACTTAACCTTCTGTAATCGGAATCAGTGCATCGCAGTGTTCCTTAAAATCGGAATGTATGGAAAGTTTGACAAGTTTCTATAGAATGACAGCTGCCAGCGCCATATTTAACGTTGACCATCGGTCTGTAATCGTAAGTTGGTGCAATCCGCCCTAATTCGTGAGAAACACGTTCGGGTTGCTAGACTTGCCAGTATGTATAAACTGTTTTTATCACACTTGCTCATAAATGGTGTTATTCCATGCCTGTATACAGAAGGACAATGGCCTAAATTGTTCCCGCGGGAAATAATGGTCCCAAGGGAGTAATGAGCTTGTGTGTGATCTGATTGGTTAAGCAAATCTGGACGGCCGCGTACGACAAGAACTCTGGCTCTGTGATTGGTTGGAAAATAAAATCGAGCAGGCCATGCCCTGCAAGAACCACATGCTCCATGTTCTAAGATTGGTTGAAATATTGAAGCTACGCACTGATCTGGAAGTGAAGTTATCAATTTCGTCAACATTTGATTGGTGCGCTTGTATAAAACATAGATTTTTCTGTCTTTTGTAGTTATTTATTTCCTCGCAAATGTGATGAAAAACATTGTGTATAACACGGGCGTAAGAATATTGCAAACGAGAGTCTATCAGAAGCCCGACGAACTGTAAGGGATTCCTCATACGCCCCTTGCTAAACAATGTACTAATTATGTATGTATACTCACCGCTAAGCGAGCGGCACCCGCCACTAACGCTGGACCCTCGCACTCCACTGCCGTACGTTACAATGTCTGGTTTCATGCGGCCGTAACCCTGCCATTCAAATAAACACATAGTCAAATAACGCAGCTCCTTACTTTCCTCGCCTCGGCAATAATGAAATATTAACAGGGATCGGCACGACCCGTGCAACACCGCGGGATTCCGAGAAGAAATATTAATATGGACATGACATGCATGATTATAATCCCGTGATCTAGTTCGCAAAAATAACTCTATTGAGAGTTAATAAATGTATTTGTAAATAGAAGTAAGCATATTTAATAAACTCATAAATTGTATAATTTTTCATAAAAGAAAATATTGATATACATTGATTTTATTTTATATTGCGTAAAATATTAAGTGCACTCATATAAAATATGTAAGTGTTAAAATGTAACCATTTGAAGTGCAAAAAATCCCTTTTCCCGAATACCTGGCATATCGAGAAGGTCACTTTTGGATTTTCTATTGTTTGCGTTTATGAACAAAAACCTACATTTTATTAATCTTGTCCCCGTTATATACTTAACTGAAATGAGAAAATATTGTCTTCCTTTACCGACTCGAATTCCGGAATCCCAGGGAATATCCATATTAACATAATGATTGAGGTCATTGACGCCGTGGTGTCACGGGTCGTGCCAATCACTGAATATTAACAATAAAATTACAGTACATTTAGGTGTTTTCTCAATAGGGTCTCAGAGCCAGTCTAAGAAAACGTTAGTAGACGCAGAATTGTAATTTGTAAAAGTACTGAGGCATACTTGCAGGACAAATTTCAATTTATCTTGACCATAAATTCGAAAAATATACTCTCTCATTAGTGATAATCAAGTTAAAAGTGAGTTATTCAAATAGAATGGAACGGGTCACTCACGTATTTAAGGTCGAATATCGCTCGACATGTTTCGAACCGATACGTGGTTTAAGCGCTCGCAATGCCGGCGCGCTTTTAATTATATTCGAATAAGTGTGAAACTCACGGCAGTTTTCTATATAATCACATATTAAGAGTGAGTTGGTAGTTACATGAGGCAGCTCCCAGGTGGTCATCCCGCGCGACGAGAACTTGGCGATGCGGTCGTCGAACCCGATCCCGCCGACGCCGATCACGTCCATCTGGTCGGCGGGGTTGTTCAGCGTGCCGTACAGCGGGCCGTCGTTGCCGATTGCCGACACCATTATAACCTGCCGAAGAGCACAGCGTTATCACCTGATGTGGAGGTTGCATATCAAAACCCTACAGGAAAAAGCACCTAGGGTCTCCGGACACACTACGCAGTCAGCAATACCAAGGCACTCAAGGTTTTGATGCCGTCTGGCGCAAGAAAACGGCCTCGCTGTTAGACAGGGTGCGCGGGAGTAGCAACAGCATCCTAAGCATGATGATAGCTAACAAGCTAGATTGTCCTCTGTTGTGGCAAATGGGTCAGAGGACTAATGGGTCAGGGGTCTTTTTTGTATTCATTATTAAGGAACTAACTTTCCATTAAGTAAATACCTACTAATAATGTGTGGACCGAATGTTGTCCTTAAATAAATAAATAATAATAATAATTAACTTTATAGAGGAGCTGGGGTGGTTAGAGTAGCGCCATCCTGTCGTTTCACGCAAAATAGGCACGTTAGATGTCGAGTGCCCAGTAAAACTAACTCTACAGTGCTCTGGCTACAGCACTATTCTCATTTTAGATCAAGCTGTCTGGAAGCTTTTAAAATAGAAGAAGATTCGAAGCCGTCAAGGAGTCGCCCTCGAGGCTTTGGCCTCTGGCCCACGCAAATCACGTACCTCTTGTTATTCAAGCAAATAAAGCACGTTTAAATGTCTTACCTCTTCTTTATTCTACCTCTGAGCCACCCGCCCTATTCACAGTACTCAGTAATACGAGCTTCGTCTCATTCTTATTCCTCAGATTTTTTGTGAAACTTGTACATAACTTTTTTAAGCGTCTTTTGAGAGCATTTTAGGGTCAATCAACTATTTCTTGTTGCTCGTTGCCATGGTTACGTCTCCTGGGTCACCCTTTAAAACTATTATTTTATGGGATTTAAATCCACGAAACACGTGTTTTTGTCATATTGGTAAACCCATTCCATGGTGGCGCATCTCCTTAGCATGATAAGAGTCCAGTTTATAGTATTTTTTCTAAGAAAGTCTGTAACTGTCGTCTCTTGGCTTACCGGGACAGAATAACAACAAGAAAAAGTTCATTGACCCTTTAATATTGAAAAGCCAACACGAAACTACTTGCGAATGGCAGCGTTATTGCGGCTCTGGGGCAGGCTTGCTCCTCTTGCCGCTTTGGCTAAGCTCACCTTTCGCGCACTTCTCAGGTCCAATTCACCCATACGCGGTTTACAGTGACTCATCTTATCGCGGCTGGGGTTGTACCACGATGATAACACGCAAACGTGACGACCCTTAGCACAGTGTAAAGAGTTACAGTGGACCGACGCCTTTGACGTTTGCGGGTTTGACAGTCCCAAGTTACATGTATGTCGCCCTATACGCCCCTCGCCCTCGCCCCTCACACCCCGCACGATTGCCCTGTTTAGACGGCTTCGTCGACTGACTGAGGCTCTAGTATAAGTTTTATCGATATAATAAGTTTTCGAACGCGTCTGCGTTTAGTTTCAATTTGTATGGCAACGCGAACGGCGCCTCTGGTGGTAACTATTAGGAACTACGCGTTGCCATACAAATTGAGACTAAACGCAAGCGCGTTCGAAAACGTATATATATAGATAAAACTTATACTAGAGCTTCTGTATTGGTTTATAGACTGTACCCTTAGTATACGGTAGAAAGGGACGCCATATTTGAGTTGAGACGCTGACATGTAAGCATAGTTGTAAATAAGCAGACTGACCTTGTTGGCGCTGAGCTCCCACACCTTATCGACGAACGGGTGGTCCATGAAGTCGGGCCCGCCGATGCTGAGGTTCAGCACGTCGATCTTGCGCATGATCGCGTAGTTGAACGCGTCCAGGAACCACGAAGTGTATGATACCTACAACAGGTGACAGTTATGCCATATCAATACGTCTGTTTATATGAACTGACAACTAAACTTCCCCGATAATATTTCCAACGAAACTCTAATTGAGACTAAAGAACATATAGTACCGACCCTGACTCAAGTCTTTAACATCATTTTGGAAAAGGAAATGATACCAAAGCAGTGGATAGCATCTACCATTAAACTACTGCATAAAAAAGGAGACAAAAACGACATCGGCAACTACAGGCCAATAAGTTTAATGTCGAACATATACAAGACTTTTTCAAAAATCATCCTAAACCGTATCACAAAAACATAGGACGAGAACCAACCGGTAGAACAGGCGGGATTCAGAAGCAGATACTCTGCAGTGGACCACATACATGCAGTCAGACAAATATTCGAAAAATGTAAAGAATACAACATCACCTTCTACTGCTGCTTTGTGGACTACTGCAAAGCATTTGACTCGTTATTCCACACAAAGATCTGGGAAGCACTCAAAAGGCAAGGTGTAGAACACAAATATATAAGGCTAATTAGAAACATCTATACAAATACCACAGCAAGGATAAAATTAGAAAGAGAAGGAGAAGACATAAAAGTACAACGAGGGGTGAGACAGGGCGACCCCCTATCGCCTAAGCTATTCACAGCGGTCTTGGAAGAAGTCTTCAAGAAGATGGAGTGGATGAACTATGGCATGCGCATAAACGGTGTTAAACTTACCCATCTGAGATTTGCGGATGACATAGTAATATTTGCGACAAGCGCAGATGACTTACAAGAAATGCTAGAAGACCTGGACAGAGCTAGCAGAGAGGTGGGACTCTCGATGAATGTACAAAAAACAAAAGCTATGTCCAATGCAAACAACAAAAATATAATTAGGCTAAATAACAATACAAAATATTGAATATGTCCCAGAATATTTATACTTAGGCCAAATAATCTCGCCACATGAGTCGACTGTCAAAGAAATAGACAGAAGAATCGGAAATGCATGGAAGAGATACTGGTCAATGAAAGAGATTATGAAGAGCACCCAGTTTAGTACCAGTATAAAGAGGAAGTTATTCAACACATGCATTTTGCCAATATTCACATATGGCTGCGAACCTTGGGCACTGACCAAGGCACAGTGTCTGAAATTAAAAGTAAGTCAGAGAGCCATGGAAAGAAGCATACTCAAGAAGAGAAGAATAGACAAGATAAAGAATTCGGAACTGAGAGACAAGACAAAACTCGAGGATGTAGCGTATAAAGTGAAAAATCTTAAATGGAAGTGGGCTGGACATACAATAAGAGGACCGGAGAAATGGAGCAAAATTTTAACAACATGGTACCCAAGAGGATGCAAACGGAATAGAGGCAGACAATTCAAAAGATGGGATGACGAAATTATAGAAATAGCTGGCAAGACGTGGACCAGAGTGGTCACAGACAGGGAGGAATGGAGAAGACTGGGGGAGGCCTTTGCCAGTAGGCACACATAAATGTAATATTTTGCGGTTACTGTAGTTTTAAGTATGTTATTGTAACTTTCTGAAAAGAGGCTATAAATAAATAAAAAGCGTTGCAGCGCTGCTTCAGCGGAGCAAACGTTGTCAAGCATATTATCAGCTGACTGCCCAGGCTTTTGTTGTAACATTTGATCTAGATAGCCAGAAGCTTGCACCCTGGTATCATGGTATTTAGATAGAAGAGCTTGCCATATGATGTCATAATTTTCTGAGGTAGCGGTGATTCCGGAGCACACATTTAGTGCCTTGCCGGAGAGACAGCCAATTAGGTACTGGACCTTTTCAGCACTTGTGAGGCGAGTATTAATGTGTGGCGTCACTCCTGTCAAATCTGACGAGTTCTGCATCGCACTATCGAAGTTTCTTAAATCAGTTGCATAAATATAACATCCAAACAACTCTCATAGGACTTCGGTCCCTGAGAGATCTCTCTATTGTCGTACCTTCTACATTGGTGACCCCGACAATGGACATAAGCGCAACTCTGAATATCCTGACTGACGCCCGACTCTTCTCAGCAAGCCACACTCTCTCTCTCTCTCTCTCTCTCTCCGCTCGCCACCCTGGCTCTGAGCGCTCGCTCGCCACGCTGGCTCTGAGCACTGGCAAGCTGCACTCTACTCTTCATACATCCTTGACCCCTCCGTCTCAAAGGGGGGCTGATGTGGCGTCACTCCTGTCAAATCTGACGAGTTCTGCATCGCACTATCGAAGTTTCTTAAATCAGTTGCATAAATATAACATCCAAACAACTCTCATAGGACTTCGGTCCCTGGGAGATCTCTCTATTGTCCTATCTTCTACAAATGTGTACCTATAACACTGCGGAAATTTTCATAAAATATAGGCCATTTAGAAGGAGTACCATCAAAACCTATGAGATTGAGTGGGGGCAATTTTGTGTTATAATTATTAGAGATGCGCCGAATATGGGTTTTACCGAATACGAATATTCGGCCGAATTTTCGGTCTAGATTTTGCCGAACCGAATACCTATTCGGCCGAATAATTCGGTTCAAAGGAATGCCTTATGCCTTAATCAGCCGTTCCAAAACAGACTCATTTTTCAGTGGTAAAAATCTTGTTGATTTTTAAGTGAAACATTTATACTAAAGTAAAAAGTTTGTTAAATAACAATAAGAATTCGTTTTAGAATAATAATTTCACAGGACAATGACTATGTTACATTCTTACAACTTGCAGACAAAAAACCTGCAAAATTATTCGGTAAATATTCGGCATTTGAACCGAATAATTCGGCCGAATAACGAACATTGAAAAACGTGCCGAATATGCCGAATACCGAATATTTACCGTATATTCGGCGCATCTCTAATAATTATCATTTTTCTTTTTGTCCTCAAGTTCCTGTCTCAGAGTTGTTTCTGTCTGCTTAATAAAACAATATAACTCATCAAATGTATTGAGAATACTGTAAATCGGTAGAACATCAGGGTTTTCTTTGATCTTCTCAATCATAAGTTTGTCTACAGTGTCTATATAATCAGGCCCCGTAGCATGGATGGCGCTATCACGCGACAAGTGACAGGATAAGCGCGTCGTCTCGTTCTATCGAACGGTGTCAGCCAGGGACGGCAGCTCTATCCTATCACTTATCGCGTGATAAGGCCATCCATGCTACGGGGCCTGAACGCGTTTTGTCGATAGATTGAGCCCTAGTTAGAAATTGTATGCGTGTTACATCATTGGATACCTTTAGGCTTACATTATAAATCTCCTGGATTATTTGAAACAAACATTGTTTTTAGTGTTCCAAAAAAGTTATCAAGACAGAACCTTCATCTTCACTAGCAGTATTACCACCCATATTGGTAGGTAAATTAATTACTAGTTATGTATGCGTAGTTTCAATTTAAAGCGAAAAAAGTTGAAAGTTCAAATGTCAGAGAAATACGCGAGCGCGAAGTAAAAAGCAATGGCGGGTAGGTAGGTATTTAGCGCGCAAGCGATCAAACTAATTTACAACATTTTTTCGAAATATGAGTGATCTACAAGAAATATATATACAAACTTATAGAATGGGTATAATAATTGAGTTTTGAGAATGATTTACTGCAAAATAACGTAATATGTTGGCGATGCCTGGCGAGTACCTGGGTCTATTTGTCGACGAACAACTTAATTTCAAGCACCACATAAACAAACTCTCCGCAAGAATTAGAATAGTAGATTGTACAACAAGTGCATAAAACGCACCATTTTACTCGAGACGTTTATCCATCCGAGCGAGCTTGCGAGCGAGGATAGATATAAAGTCGAGTGTAAAATGGGTTTTATGGACGAGTTGTACACTCTACTTTTCACTTCGATTGCGAGGAAATGAAACAGCAACACGTAAATATAGTAAATGAGACGAAATACAAATTATAAGTTTATTTCATGAAGTTTTATTGTGTACTTTGGCTGTTGGTATCTTTGCCTTGGTCTTAGAATACGAACGAAACGAAATAAAATAAAGAGGTTGTTGTATGAAGTTAAAGATGTTCGTGTGGCTGTTGCAGCGATTGCCTTGGTCTTCGACGAAGATTTTACTTTATGCTCTAGAGCATAAAAAGCGACTTTATGTCGCCTACGCACGACATAAAGACGAACTTTTAGAGCATGAGAAGTGAAATAGTAGATTGTACAACAAGTGCATAAAACGCACCATTTTACTCGAGACGTTTATCCATCCGAGCGAGCTTGCGAGCGAGGATAGATATAAAGTCGAGTGTAAAATGGGTTTTATGGACGAGTTGTACACTCTACTTTTCACTTCGATTGCGAGGAAATGAAACAGCAACACGTAAATATGAAGTTTTATTGTGTACTTTGGCTGTTGGTATCTTTGCCTTGGTCTTAGAATACGAACGAAACGAAATAAAATAAAGAGGTTGTTGTATGAAGTTAAAGATGTTCGTGTGGCTGTTGCAGCGATTGCCTTGGTCTTCGACGAAGATTTTACTTTATGCTCTAGAGCATAAAAAGCGACTTTATGTCGCCTACGCACGACATAAAGACGAACTTTTAGAGCATGAGAAGTGAAAAATCTATTTATATTTTCAAAAAACTTCGGCAGTCTGCAGATAGCTCTTTGTTACTACTAGTCTACACTGCGCTGTGCCAGTCAGTGATCAGTTATTGTATCACAGCGTGGGGCAGCGCAGCAAAGACGACCATGTTGGAAATCGAAAGAGCGCAACGTTCGGTGCTGAAAGTCATGTTAAAGAGGCCCTTTCGATATCCAACTGCGACCTTGTATGCCGAATCACACGTTTTAACCGTACGTCAACTTTATATCCTTAAAATTTCATTATGTACACACAAAACCTCTAAATATATGACTTGCTACGACACACTACTTAAAAAACGCGTCTTTAGGTTACCAGTTCCTAGAGTTTTTTCCAGCTTTGGTAAACGTTTTGGCGATTATATTAGGGTAGCAATATATAACACTTTACTGAAATATTGTAACCTAACGGGCAGCACAAAAAATGAAGCCAAATCACTTATTTTTAAATTTCTTCATTCGTTAAATTATGCCGAGACTGAAGCTATCTTTAATATCTAAGTTAGTCTCTAAGTATAAACTTTTCAATGTAAAATATTTTTTCTTACTCCTGCAAATGTAATAAATATCTGTGGTAACTTATTTCTGATGTTTAAAAATTAACTGGTTCTCCACGATACAGGCGTAGCCTAATGTGGGGACCCCTGGTAACTATGTAAAACTCATTCTGTTTAAATAAATGACTTTTTTACTTTACTTATGCGAACAAATTAAGTTTGGTAGAATGGCGGTGCGTATTTATTTAATCGTATGGCAATTATTATTTTGGCCTTTGAGTTTGTCACTCTTTAGTACCACCCAGGGGACACGTGCAGGGTTGTGGTAGGTACATAGCTCCTGCGGACGCGAGTGACAGTTGTCCCCCCTTTGTCAAGTGAGTGGGCAACTCGACTGTTAGATGTTCTTAAGCCGCCCGAAGGCATCTAACTCGGCTTAACGACTACTGTCATAGACAGCAACCGGGGTCAACTGCTTAGCGTGCCTTCCAAAGCACGGAAGCGCTCATTTATAGTAACCACTCAAACAGGCGGTCACCCATCCAAAGACTGACCCCTGCCGTCTTTGCTTGACCTGCGTTATCGTTTCCGATGCGCAGGCGCCGCCGGGCTATGAACGCTTCGGCGGTGCGTAAACGTGTTTGTATGAGGTAAATTACGTAAATAATCGTTTTATAATGATATAGTTTGTGTATGAGTGATTGGAAAATGAGAATATGTGTATGAGGGAGGATCAGGATCGTAGGACCACGACTTGGTGCAGTGGGACAAACCTTTTAATCGGCGCCAGCCGGCAATCATGTATTGCGTTCGTGTTTCAGCACACGCGAAAGAATTTTGTTATTTCACAGTAAACACTTGTACTTCAATAGTCACTTGTGGTCTTTGTATGCACAATTGTAGGCTTTTTGAGTTTTTCAACAGTTTTTGATTGAGAGTTACGCGGTATTTTTAGTGCACTGAGGTTTGGGGTGGCCGGGGCCGGGGTGGGGGTGAAGGAAAGTTGCCACAGGTATGGCGTGTAATAGGATGCGTTCAAAAATGTGTGGTTGTATAGTAAAAAAAAAAAAAGGAAACTAGTTAAATTAAAAGTAATGTGTAGTAAAGTATTGGCGCAGCCAAATGTATCCAGTGGCTTTGAGAACAGATTAAACAAAAATATGCGAACCGATTTTATTGAAACTTTCCAATATTGTTGTTTATACCTCAGAGTAGAAATTAACGGGCCGTTATTTTTTTAAATAATTACTTCAGAGGGTGGAATAAGAAACCAAAGATTGTATGGGACTTTTTATTTTAATAGAAACTTGAAACTTCGTAGATTGATTTTATATCAAAATATTAGAAAACTAATTTCTGCGTTTTTGAAAATTCATTCCCTAAGGAGGTCAAATGGCATTTGAGAATTTGTATGAAAAAAAACGGTCACCCATCCAAATATTCACCTCACTCGACGTTGCTTAACTTTGGTGATTGTTGCGAAGTGTTCATCGCTATTAGACCACTAAGACTCAGAAAATTAGTATATCTACCACTATATGTGTTACCAAAATGTACCAATGTCTATGGTAAACGAAGATGGGAATATGTGTTACCTAGTATCCTGAATGACTTACCATCTGATGTACTCACAAATATATGTGATAAACCGCAACATTGTAAACGTATAATGAAATCTGCTTGTAGATCCCAAACCTGATAGTAATAATTAATGAAATAGCTAATCTAAATTACTGTTGCCGCCGTAGACGTGCATGCAGTTTTTGGACCCTAAGGCGCGGCAATAGGATAAGAAACGGTATGCACGTCTTCAGCGTGCTCCCAAGTGCTTCACAGCATATCACGTCATAATGTCGCATTTTGTGTAGGCAATCGCCGTGTGCGCTTTATTTTTTATAAGCTTGTTATCCTATGTATAAACTAAATATTAATTGAGTGAATGCAGTGGCAGTTAAACCCTGCTGGGTTTTGTCCGCTGTCTGGCCATGTATTGTAAAATAATTATATATATAAATAAATAAAATAAAAATAAAATAAACTACATATAGGCAAGTAGTTTCTGAAGGTTACATTATCTTTTAATTCCTCCTCCTAGCGTTATTATTCCCGGTTGTGCCCCTAAAGGAGCCCGGGGTCCGCTTTGACACCTAATCCCAAGATTTGGCATAGGCACTATCTTTTAATAATTTTGTATAATTACAATATCAGTGTTTTTAAAATAAAAATGTACTGTTTACTAGAAGGCGACATATTTGTATAAGTCAGCTACTGGGTGGTGTGGTTGTGTTACTGGCTGGTGACTTCAGGCAGACATTGCCTGTTATCGAGCGAGGCCACGGAATACTTAAATAAGATGGAAGCGGCGTGTTAGCTAGTTACTTCGAAATCATGCGTAGCCAGCCCAACACAATCAAAACTGAATTTGTACATGTAAACACTACTGCAAAACGCTTCTTATTGGTAAAAGCTTTTAATTCCATTACGTTTTCAACAGTTGTAATTTTTAGGACGAAAAGTAACTCAAATCTGCATTATTTGCGGTCTAATTTCCAATGCCAAAAAAATGTCGCGCCTCACGTGTTGCGGTGGAACGTCTTATTAATCAAAATCATAATCCATTGTAATCTGCGCCAATTGCTTACATTATAGTCTGATTTATCTGTAGTGCGATCAAACCATAATTAAGCTGTTCGGAACACCTTTTATTTCTACGTAACCTGGTCTCCTCGCCCGCCTACCCACCGACATGAATTCCTCTGATAAAGATAGTGTAAATGCTGATCACACCTATGCGTCGTCATATTGTTTATAGGGTAGGTATATGTATGTATATAGTTAAATCAATTTTAAATGGCCTTTGTTCTTAGAGTAAGAGCGTTTGCGTACTGCGTTAGATCCACACCTGATAAATATCAGCCCGAAGTAGCAGTATAGTGATATTTTTGAGAAATTACATGCAAAGAAATCGGGTATGTATGAAAGAAATTTTGATCTTGTGCACGACTCATACATGCAGTTCGCAAACGCTCTTAATGGAGATGGTGCTGAATGCAACTGTCAGAGAAATCGTGTAGCTCACGAAAACATGCTAACACTTTTTAATCAAAATACGTACAAGTATTAAAGTAATTTTAATATTTACAACGATACTCACAGAGGCATACTCAGCTTAGGTATGACATATCATTATAATAATAAAATTTCACATTTAAATTCCTTGATGTAACGTGTCATTTGTTTCAATAACAAATATCATTTATTTGAAATAAATAAATTCATAACGCGCTTCACGCTAACATCAGCGAAAATATATTTGACAAAGAAATATTTCTTGTCTTTATTGGGTCTACTAGCTTTTAACATACAACCAAATAGATGTAGTAGCCAATAGCTCAACTGGGTCTACTAGTCGATGTGAGTATTTATATTTTTCATCAGAATATTTAGGATCTTTCCAGCAAGGTACCCTACTGAACATTGGCTTAGACAAAAACAGAAACACAAATATGTATCAAGAACAGCACGAACTGCCAATTAACAGTAGATTTATTATGTAACCATTTAATGTGTCCTTTTAACTCGTTCACTGCTAGGAACCCGCCTACGCCGTAGTAGCTTTCCGCTTTATACGAAGAAAACTACTAGATTGGCTACGAGCGTAGCGTGTAGCGATTCTTGGCGTTCTTGGCCCTTGCCAGACAAAGAATGAACTACTTTGGTAACTGTTACCCGCAACCAAAGGAATTCAAGGTGCTCCCGGCGAACTGCATCATCCGCTTTGTGGAAATGATGGAGCAAGCCTGGGAGCAGGTATAAAGGAGAGGGCAAATACACAAAAGATCCCACTGGGTCGAAGTGCATCCGAAAGGGCCCTCACCTAGATAAGATAAAATAAGATTCTTGGCAGTGAATGTGTTAATAAATAAAGATTTAATATTTATAATTATTATAAGACAATTTTTGTCTTTGTAAATTTTAAATTAGTGAGTTTATCGATAAGTACATACACTAGGAATGGTACCACTCTAGTCATACTGACAATCGCCCCGTTAAAATGTCAAACGCGAATAACGCGATACATTGCTGTGACATTACGGTAGTTCCTTAATCTGCGGCTTTGGCTAGCAAGCAATGCAAAGCAATGGCGAATGTCATGATCGATTGCGTATTTATTCAAAAAGCCGTTATTTTAGTACATACCGGTGATAGAAAATCGCTCCCGGAGGAACCTTTGGGCTTGCCTGTCGACTAAATTGCAGAACACGGCATGTTTTTATTTTTAATACGGCAAAAATCGTCAGCCACGGTCAACAGATCAGCGTTTTGACTGCGTTTGACAGCTATATGAGTGTTCACTCATAACATCGGCTACACGTACCCCGCCCACTACCGTTTCTATAGTATTTACTTGTTCTGTGAGCGAGGCACTCCAGCAGACGAAATAAACGCATGTCTGAAAGCATCACGCGTGTGGACCAAGGTGGAAATGTTCCATCTCACGACAAACATGCGAGTCCAGCTGTTTGATAATGTAGAGTCGGGTGGTGATGCTCAAAAATTGCTCGAGATAGGCGACGGTCGATTAAAAACTGATGATGAAGGTATGATTCTATTCACCAACCAATTTTGTCATGTTGTGGATTCGGAAGACGAGCTTATTGCTCAAGTTTTTCCGAATCTGCAACAAAATATTCTGGATGAAAATTGGTTGTGTGAAAGAACCATACTGGCACCAAAAATGATAGGTACAGTATCAAAAATAAATAAAAAAATCTTGGAAAAAATATCAACTGAAACAACAGTGTACAACTCCATAGATACAGTAATGACATCCGACGACAGCACCAGTTACCCGGTTGAGTTCTTAAACTCTCTGGAGCTATCCGGGGTACCTTTCCACAAACTCGAATTAAAAGTAGGCGTACCCGTAATGTTAATGCGCAACTTAGATACCTACACCAAAAATGTGCAATGGAACAAGATTACGGGTCATTGAATTGGGAAAATACATTGTAAAGGGCACAATCTTAACTGGTGAAGCGAAAGGAGAAGATATACTCATACCCCGTATTCCAATTATACCAAATAACTTGCCATTTAACTTTAAACGACTACAGTTCCCTTTAAAAGTAGCGTTTTCAATGACAATTAACAAATCGCAGGGTCAAACCTTAAAAGTAGCGGGATTACATTTAGGCACGCCATGTTTTTCCCACGGGCAGTTGTATGTATATAGCTTGCTCACGTGTGTCTAAAACTAAGAATCTACATGTTTTAGCAGAACGAACTAAATCATACAATATAGTTTATAGAAGTATATTGGAATAAGTAGCAGCGGCGAAGCGGCCAACTTATTTGTATACAGGCATGGAATAACACCATGTATGAGCAAGTGTGATGAAATAGTTGAAATGATTGTTTAACAAGGGGCGTATGAGGAATATTGCAAACGAGAGTCTATCAGGAGTTTGATGACTCGAGTTTGCAATATTCTTACGCCCGTGTTATACACAATGTTTTTTATCACATTTGCGAGGAAATAAATAACTACAAAAGACATAAAAATCTAAGTTTCATACAACCGCACCAATCAAAAATTAACGAAATTGACAACTTCACATACAGATTTGCGAGTGGAGGGCGAGGGGGCGGGGCGTGGCGCCCCACGGCCTGCTAGATTTCTTTCTACCAATCACAGAGAAGAATTCTTGTGACGCGCGGCCAACTAGATTTGCCAACCAATTTGTTTGATTTGCTTTTAACCAATCAGATCACACACAAGCTCATTACTTCCCATGGGCCATTATTTCCCGCGGGAACAATTTAGGCCATTGTCTTTCTGTATACAGGCAAGGAATAACACCATTTATGAGCAACTGTGATGAAAACTTAGTTACGCTTGTGAGTATTTAGTTTAGATAGTGGATAATTTACTTTAAAAACAAAGTTTAAACCGACTTCAATTCAGTAGTTCGCCGTACGTGCCTTCGCTTATGTACAAATATAATGCCGGAATTACATTACGAAATTAGTGACATGAAATTAATATCGTGACATTAGTTTTACCAACAGTTTCATGTGTAATTTAATAGTTTCGTAATGCATGCATTAATTTCATGAATGCAAATGAGTGTCGTGTCCTGCGCGATTTTTTGGTGAAATTAGTGCCATGCAACTAATTTCATAGTGTAGAGGCGACGTGAAACTAGTGTCGCTGTGCTGTGCGGACATGTGTATTTTTATCATTGCGAGCGCTTCAAGAGTTGAAAATGGCAAACCAACGATGGGGTACAGATAAAAATATACAATTCATCAATGAATATCAGCGACAGGAGTTTATATAGAAGCATCTCTTTAGCTACATTGAATATAGAAAAATATAGCTTTGATGCTGATGGGGCCATGGTTACTGCGATACTGTGGATTTCACGACACTAATTGTTTTACGAAATCACTTTCGCATATATCGAAACTACTTTCGTGAAACTGATTTCAGCATGCATGACACTAATCTCATAATGTAATTCCGACTTTTCATACCTGATTGTCGGTGAAGACCCTGAATATGTGCAGATCGGCGTCGGGCGCGAAGCCGAGGCAGTCGGCGCGCGAGGCGATGACGCCGGCCACGAAGGTGCCGTGGCCGAGCGCGTCGTCGAGCGAGTTCTCGCCCGTCCAGTCCGTGCGCTATACACTGCTTCCAGGTGTAGTGTGATCAGTTTACTACGTACAAATATAACATACCTGATTGTCGGTGAAGACCCTGAATATGTGCAGATCGGCGTCGGGCGCGAAGCCGAGGCAGTCGGCGCGCGAGGCGATGACGCCGGCCACGAAGGTGCCGTGGGCGAGCGCGTCGTCGAGCGAGTTCTCGCCCGTCCAGTCCGTGCGCTATACACTGCTTCCAGGTGTAGTGTGATCAGTTTACTATGTACAAATATAACATACCTGATTGTCGGTGAAGACCCTGAATATGTGCAGATCGGCGTCGGGCGCGAAGCCGAGGCAGTCGGCGCGCGAGGCGATGACGCCGGCCACGAAGGTGCCGTGGCCGAGCGCGTCGTCGAGCGAGTTCTCGCCCGTCCAGTCCGTGCGCTATACACTGCTTCCAGGTGTAGTGTCATCAGTTTACTATGTACAAATATAACATACCTGATTGTCGGTGAAGACCCTGAATATGTGCAGATCGGCGTCGGGCGCGAAGCCGAGGCAGTCGGCGCGCGAGGCGATGACGCCGGCCACGAAAGTGCCGTGGCCGAGCGCGTCGTCGAGCGAGTTCTCGCCCGTCCAGTCCGTGCGCTCGCGCACCCGCCCGAAGTGCGGGTGGTGTCGCGCTAGCCCCGTGTCGAACACGGCCACCTTTATGCCTTCGCCTGAACGGATAACATAAGCACTGTTACTCGTGACAGTTGTTCCCTATATTCAATCTAGGGTTTGTGAGATACCTAGATGCTATTTGCAGAGGTATTGTCAATATGGCAAAACTAAAGATAATATATATATATATATATATATATATGTATATCTCACATTTATTATCTTTTGTGGTTTTATTTTTACCCACGACAGAACGGAGAAGGCCGAGAAGGTATATGCATTTAGGGTGAGAGCTCAGAGCATAGAATACTAGAGAGAGGACAAGCCGCCGGCGGCCGTGTCGCAGCTGTATGCTCAATGGGCATACACTGCCATACTGTGCACGCGTGCTGATCGCAGAGAATATTACGTTTTTTCCCAAAATGCCTGATATGATGCGCGTTTATTGTCAAATAAGCGTGTAGGTATACAAGTGTGTGTGTTTTAGATGTGTGCGTGCTTTGTCTTGTCAATTACTTGGGCGTTGTGTGGGTTAATGTACTTGCGACAGGCTCACTCTATACAAATCGGCCGCCATGTCCGATCTCCTTATATTCATACATCTGTGGGTGAGAGGCTTTGTGTACACGAATGTTCCCATTTATCTCCAAAACGGCTTAACCGATTAAGACGCGGTTTTCAGTAATGGATTTTAGTGGATCAAGTCTCCCGTGAGACCAATACGCCCCAGTACCATAATATTCACAACGCTTATAAAGTCGTTTTACACCTCGACGACACCTCAATACGCCTTTGGAATCTTTTAGTGTTTCTGGGATTGAATACGAAATAATAGACATCCTGCATTTATTTTACATATTTACCAGTAACGCCAAGAGACCAGAGCAAATCAGCTTTCAACACGGACGTTATCTGCCGCGGCACCGTCCGCAGGAGTTTCCTGGAGGTATAGCCATTCTGAAAATAAACATTTAATTTGAACCCTATTACACACAGAATGATTAGAGTGTTTTACTGTTGTCTTTTATAACTTTAGCAGTGACTAAGTCGCGGACTAATGTACAGGCATTCTAGTATAATGCCCTGCCGAAAATAGCAAGGTGGCGGAATTAAATATGTTTGAAAGTTGACGTGCACCTCTCGCGGCTGCCGGAGCGAGCGGAGCGCGCGCGCACGGTGGCTGCGCCAGCCCGCGTACAGACAGCCGGCCGGACCACACTCCTGCAACAACACTACATTGTATCAGATAGAGTTATGCTACTTCATCAACATCTGCATATATACGTCCCACTGCTGGGGGGACAGGCCTCCTCTCATGTTATGTTATTCACTTCACTAATTCACCAGCAGTTATCAAAATAAAATCTGTAAGTATCAAGATGATGCTCGCGGCGATTGGAAATGGATGCAAGTTAGAAGTAGATGACATGGAATACCCCATAAAGTGGGGACCCCTCCCACCCATAGAAAAATAGGGAGGCAGGTTGAGGCAAATAATACACATATGATTGTTTGTACCTCTTGAACATATTTGATGGTCCTCTGCACTTGTCTCTGGGCAGTGACGCGCCGCACGGCGGGATGGTCACGTAGCGCGTCCAGAGCCCGCCTATCGCCATCCTCCAGCAATATCACATCAAAGTCACTTGGGTACTCCTTGGCCGGATTGTTTCTCCGAGTAATAGTCCAGTTGAAAACCTGAGCAACAAGATAAACCGGAATTCTATAGATCATTCAATCCATGAAGAGGCATTCAGCTCTTACCACTGATACGGACAAATCACAAACTACTGAACAAGGACGAGAAGCAGGGTGCTTGCTCTTATATAATAATATTATAAAGTGGATAAGTCTGTGTGATTGTCGCTTTGTACGTTTGTGAGCGGCCGCGCCGCTCGACGCCGAACCTGCGGAGCTCTGCGCCGGCGCCGATATCACCACCACCCCGGCATCGGCTACCTCCGCCGTTAACGACAACTTAATTGCCTGCTCAAAAGTCTATGTCGATTGGTGTTACAACTGCTTTTGTACGTTTTTGTCATGTATACCACATACTAACCGGTCACGCAGCGTTCTATCCAAATCGGCAAAGTTGCAGTCTATTGCCAACTTCCGTAATCCTGCCACCTAATCTTTAATGCTCCCGTCGTTGCTTATATGATATCTCATATGAAATTAGTATGACTGAACTATCTCGTTTTGTTTTGGATTAAAATGGTCATCCAACAAAGATTTAATTTGTGCATAGGTTATGCCGTTAACATCTTTCGAAGAGATCAATGACAAAATCAAATCCTATAAATTATGACCACAAACCGCCAGAAAGTTCGCTTTTAACTCGTCCGTGATTATATTGTTAGCTAACAAGCAATAATTAAACTTATCCACATAGTTCTTCCAACTATCTTTGTCCATACTAAATTCACTGAATTTTACCGACATTTTAGTTCACGCGATACACAACACGTAACAAACACTTTTAAACATTCAACCACTATGTTTAAAACAGTGTTTTAATTAATACCCGTCGCCAGAATGTTACGTACGTGTGCTGGCAGCCATGACGATAGCCGATACTGAGAGTACCTGAAGACCTTCAGGCATACCCACATATCAATATATAACAGTTTGCTTATCCCATTTCAAAAATTCTTTCACCTGCATGTAGAATTGACTTTCTGGACAGTTACAGGCTATATTTTAAGCCACATGTTTGCCTGCGTCCTTTTCAATTTTCAGGCGAAGCCGCGCGGGCAGCTAGTCCTTGTGGATTAATAAATTGTTTGATAAATATTATTTCATGCTTGTGTACTGGATAATTCATATGAAGCATGTAGTGGGTCACTACTGTCACTAGTACCAATATATCCCATTCTGTTACATTTTATTAATTAGCCATTTATTTCCTTAAATAAGTATAATTACAAGTTGGATATTTATCTATAAGTTTTGTACTAGAAATTTATTTGAGGACCTCTCTATCTGTTTTGGGCTTTTGATACCCAGTTTTCAACTGCTACCTATTTTATTTCATATAGCCATCTCCCAGGCGGTCTGCCTCTTTTCCTTTTTCCGAGAGGGCCATTCCAATATGTTACTCTTTTTGTCCATCTATCCTTATGCATCCGTGCAACATGGCCTGACCATTTCCTTTTGGTTTTTTTTGCAGTGAGTTAGAGCATCTATTACTTTTGTTTGTTTCCTAATGCTTAAGTTTGTTTGTCAATGCGTTTTAAGTTAAGAATGCTTCACTCCATTGCTCTCTGTCATGTTTTGATTTTTGTTTCTGTTTTTCTATTGTGTATCCATGTTTGGCTTGCGTATGATAGGCAGGGCAGTAGGCAGGAATCTAAATCAATTGACTTAAGGCTGGTGGGCAAGTTGGATTTTAAGGTTTCTTTGTAGCTCCAAAGTGTGTTCCAGGTTAAGTTAACACATCTGTTTAATTGAAGGGATGTTTACAAAAACAACACAACTACATTAGAGTTGATTTTACAGGAAGCGCAAAAAACGTAATTTCTCCTAAAATATTATTTCTTTAAACAATACCTTCCATTTACTATACAGGCGTATGGCCATAGAGTTACACTTGCATCTTGGATCCCATTAATAATCGGTTATCTCTTCAAAAATATGTAAAATAACTTCGTCACTTATGCTGTTTTTGTAAAATTATTGGCAGTTATGTTATTTTTGTCCAAAAATCATTGATCTTCCTATAGTAAAAATAATTATTGAATTTACGAATATGGTTTAATTACCAAATGTATTGCATTTAAATTAAATACATAAATGTATAAGAGAATGTAATTATTATTGTACTATAAGTTTCGTAGAGCTGAGTAATTCCATTTTAAAGATAGACGGGTAATTTTGGGCAAAAGGGTTCCTAATTAAACAATGTATATTGCACAATATATATATAAGAGAATGTAATTATTATTGTACTATAAGTTTCGTAGAGCTGAGTAATTCCATTTTAAAGATAGACGGGTAATTTTGGGCAAAAGGGTTCCTAATTAAACAATGTATATTGCACAATTGTAGCGTCTTCATAGACGGACATAATCATAGCAAAAACTCGATCTCGTATAATATGTCAGTTATGTTGTTTTTGTAAACATCCCTTCAATTCTTCAATATGTCTGGACTTTTTAAACGATATTTGTTTGCCTACATAGATGTATTCTTGTACATATTCTAATGGACTATCCTCGACTTTTATCAAAGCCTCCACTCTGTTTGTCATTATCCTTGTTTTAGTGGTGTTAATTTCTAGGCCTACACTGCGGCTTACGTTGTAACATTATTTTACATTAAACAATCAATAATTCTATTTTTATGTTTGTAAATGGGTTCTGAACAATGGCTCCGTCGAAACTCTTGCATTACAATTTTTTTTTAGATAGTTACACTTATGATCCATACCGGTGTTATGTCTAATACATAGTGCTTAACTTCTGTAATATATACTTACCTTCTACTTATAGCGCAGAGATCCTTAGGATATAATTTAAAAAAAATAATGCTATAAGTGGTTAGTAATACTAAAATTCAACTATAGATGTTTAGTGAATACACCAATTGATATTTTAAAGATAGCGGCTTACCCCAGCATTTCGTAATGCTGCTGATACGTAGTTCTCCCGGGTACTTCTAGGAAAATACCCTTTGAAGGTAATAATGTGCTCACTACCAACGACTTGCGTACTGTACTCGTAGTTGACACGAGATGAACCCGCCGTCGCATTACAAGATGTGTTCTCGTCTCCTGCTTCGTCACCGGCACACATAGAGATAAGCACAAAACCCAAAAACAAGCCAACTTTCAAGTTAATCCCCCCCATAATTTCATTAAAAGAATTACTAGATTACATTTTGCTAAGAAGAGAATTAACAGTTTGTCCGCTCCGTCCTAGAAGTCCTGACATTAAAACCCTAAACCGTAAAATAATGTCTTAACTCATTTCAGGATTTTGTATTGCCATTGCATCGTAGTACGTACGGTCGTGTCAATTCCTAATATTCCTACTATCCTATCTCTAATAATCTCTATCCCTTCCCTTATCCTAAATTTCCATTACCAATCCCGATCTTTTTTATTTTTAAAGATTAAACATTGACAAACGAAGAGTGTTTTTTCCTAACGAACAACGGAACGAATATAGTAGTATTTTTCCAGCAAAAACACGAACTATAGCCGGGTCCGCTGCACCAATGTTTTCCATGTTTTTAAACATCTAAAGCCGGGTCCGCTGCGCCGTGTTTTCGGTGTTTGCAAACATCTAACATGTTTTCCGTCAGTTTCGGCAAACAAATAGGGTATTGTTTTGATTGGCAAAACATTTTGGACGTTTAAAAACCACGAAAACATGGCGCAGCGGACGCGGCTTAACATGTTTTCCGTCAGGTTCGGCAAACAAATAGGGTATTATTTTGATTGGCAAAACATGTTTGACGTTTAAAAACCACGAAAACATGGCGCAGCGGACGCGGCTTAATACTGAAGAAAACTCTTCCGTTATTGTGTTAAGTATCAACTTTGTATGGAAATGTTATGTTACCAACCGCAAATAACGTTTACTGGTATAGTTTTGCAGGAAGGAACCGCAAATGAAACTTTGTAATCGCATGTATTTGTAAAAGATTACAAACTTACTTATGCAGTAGGTATATCACTAAATCGTGACTGAAATTGCAATATTTTTAGGTTTTTTATGAATGGATAGGCTAAAAACTAATTATGTTTAGAATTTGGAGCTTGTGGGTTTGCTAGAAGTATGTACATACATACCTACCTTGGACTTATGTTGATAATTATAACTATTATAAGATTTATAAGTCAATAAGTGAGTGAGTACTTATGTCAGTGACAAAACTAAGGAACTTTGACGTTCTTTGTTTCGTGTTTTTACTTCCGCACCAATCTTTAATATTCTTAAACTAAAAGTTCAAATTGAATGTTATTGACAATATACAGTGTGAGTCTTTGTAATGTGCGCATAGCAAAATGGGAGATTTTATCGACGCAAAAAACGTAAAAAAAAAATCTTTTGGCTACTTTGAATTTTTTATGATTTTTTTAGTTTGTTATTTCGCAATTCCATAGTATTGTAAATAAAACGTTACTGCTTTTAAACTACACCGCCTATCGACACGAAACCAGAAATGATCCTTTTAACTATACTAGATATAATAACAGGATAAGGCACTAAAATTATAATTGTCGAAAAAAAATCACGCTTCCAATTTATTATTACGTGGTTTTTCATAAAATTGTGTTTATTTTTCCTACATTAAAAAAAAAGTTAAATAACTCAATAAAATGCCCCATTTACCTAACTTTAACAATAAAGCCGCGTCCGATGCACCGTGTTTTCGGTGTTTGCAAACATCTTACATGTTTTTCGAACAGAAAAGGGGCGTTTTGTTTAAAAACATAGAAACATGTTTTACGTCATGGATGGAAAACATTCCCCGCGTTCGTCTACGGGGGATGGGGTCATGATTTGTCATGGAATGAATTGTACTGGGATGACAGATGTCAGATGTCAAAAGAAAAGCGACAAACAATACATCGTTCACTCCAACCAAAGTCGCAATGGACGTGCAACTGTAAGTACATAAACATTTGTTAGTTTTTTGGCGCAGCGGACACGCCTTAACATGTTTTCCGTCAGTTTCGGCAAACAAATAGGGTATTGTTTTGATTGGCAAAACATGTTTGACGTTTAAAAACCACGAAAACATGGCGCAGCGGACGCGGCTTTAGGTACAGTAGAGGTAAGAAAAGGTTCGTCACCTTAAAGTCGACATTTCCTTGTGGTCGCACCACACTTGGGGGTTCGTGTTCGCGTTGCGTCGTTGCCTCTCTTTCATTTGCCGTGGGAAGGAAAAAGATGCAACACGAATATTTGGGCAAACACCGCCAAGTATGGTGCGACCATTCCACCAAGGCAATCAGTCGTGCTAACGTTTCATTTTAAACGTGTTTCAAACGAAACAGAAATTTCGCGTTGACGTAAATTTGCATTTGCAACTTTTGCAATTACCCACCGCGGCCGCGCCAGTGTGTTGCAGGGGGGCTAGCACACTAGGTTTTATGTCGCGTTTTACGTGACGTTTCAGTACATTTTCGCCGACATAAAACCTAGTGTGCTAGCTAGGCAGGCGTAGATAGAGGATATCATAGTATAATAGATGTCGTCCTAGCGTATACCCGAAACGGACGATGGTAAATTAACCTTACTAAATTAAGAAGTATCAGAAGACTAATACATTCTTGACGTCTAATGTCATTTATAATTTAGTCGTGTTATATCGGTGACGTCATGGTGGTGTCAGTTTCAGTACCATATTTTGACAGGTGGTGGCAAACAAGCGTGGCTGACAAAAATTCCGTATACGCGATGATGGACAGAAAATATGACATTGTATCTCGTTCCCACTTGCGGTATTGTCTATGCATACATCCTTGTCACTCATGTGTGTATGTTGAGTGAGTCCCTCTATTCTATCTCTATGGTTGCAAGCTTGATATAATAGATTTTTCCTAGGTCATAGGTGTCACTTGGGTGTCACCAGTGTCACTCCGTGGTCACTCGACGCCATACACGTCAAATGACTTCAAATATGTTTTTTTAGGTTGATAGACAAGTTCGTCATTTACTTGATTTACTCAATATATTATGTATTTCGTATTACTATATAATTTTTGAAAAGTTTTACATTATTCGTAATTATAATTACTTTTGAAAATTTATAAATATGGCAGCATATAGCCTGGGCGACAGATTCTCGCCGGATTCGAAATATTACCGGTTTTACGATCCTGGTGCTTACCAATACGATGAGAGCTATAAAGAACATAACCCAGCCCAAGTTTCATTCCTTTCTAATACACCACGTAAGACACTAAGTTCTTTACCAATATGGACACATGCTATTTATAAGCCCGATATTCTGTCAAAGATCCCAAACTGTAGTTCAATGATGTCTAAGATTCCTCGTTTTCCTTATGAGGCATTAAGTAAGGAAGACCTTGAGGAAATTCTTTGCAAGTGCGGACTCCCTACATCTTGCGAATGCCCAACAGAAGAAAATAAAGAAGAACCTGAAGTTGTTTGCCAAGGTAAAGTTCCAAAATATATTATAAAAGGAGTAACATCTCGGCCTGGCGGTGATAGCGGTCTTTCGGCTCCGTCGAGAAGAGACACTGTGCGGAAAGTTTCCGATGAGTCTCCACCATTTTACGACGCAAGGGTAATTGAAGCGACGATGTTTTATCAAGGTTGGAAATGGAGTAAATGGTCTAGTAGCAGGGCAACTAAGTCTTTAGAGCAGTGCCCGGGTCCGGCAGATTACACTTTGGAGAAACAACCAAATGACATTGAAAAATGCGCTGAACACTTTAGGGCTCATAGACGTAAGGAATCAAAACAGTACAGATTTATTGAGATGGTTCAAAGGAGGAATATTCTAGAAAATGCACCTGGACCAGCAACCTACTCCCCCATGTTTCCAAAAGGCACAGATATACAAGAACTCGGTCCTAAGGCTGACAGGTTTCCCTTATCAAAATATGACGTTTATCCTGGTCCAGCCGATCATAACATTAAAAGAGATTTTGAACCACCAGACACACCCATTACACTGTGTCATGCTAATTTACCAGAACCATCTTGTTTTGGAATGAAAGCTCAAAGATTTAAGCCCCGCAAAGAGGAAGGTCCCAGTGCGGCAAGCTATTGTGCGACCTATAAACCATGCCAATTCCAAACATGTTCAAAAGCACCTTTTGGGTCAACTACCAAAAGATTTAATATGGCCCCACAAGATGATGCTGGTGAGGATCATGTCACAAGTGTAAATCACAATAAGGAGCAGAGTAAAACAGATAAAGACCCCTGTCCGCATCATATGTGGGGGTTTAAGTCCAAAACGGTGCGTATGAAACCCCTTCTGAAATGTTGGGATGAGCCAAGCCCTGCCGATTTTCTCCCGACAGAACAGAAACCAAAAAGGCCCTTACATGTGCAATATCTAGCACCATTTTGTTCATCAGACGGTCGTTTAAAACCTTGGTATAATTGGATTTCCGTATTCGGTACAATAGTTACACCTGGACCTGGCTACTATAACTTGGAAAAATTTAAATGCGATCCAGCCGTACATCGAGGTCCACTATATCGGGATCGACGTTTTCGCTCAACTGCCTCCGAAACTCCAGCTCCTAACGCATACAACGTAGGAGGTGGTATTGAAAGTGTATTAGATACTCACAATGCGAGGTTGAAAAATAACATCGAAAAACAGCAGCAATATCGCTATGATATGTTCCCCGAACGCAAAATATTAACTCTAGAAGAAAAAGAAACTTTACTAATCAATAAGTGTATTACATTATGCGAAGAAACGATGCGAGAAGAATATTCGGCACCTCCCCAAGATAAAAGAAGTGTTCCTGGGACAGGAAACGCGAGAAAAAATAAAAAACTATTGCGTTACTTTTTATACAAACATCAAGTACCTTTTTGTGATTGAAGGAATCATTTTGGAAATAAAATTTGTTTTTGTTTGCAAATGTTACACATCACACTCAGCTCATTTAGGTTCACTCGATAGGATAGCTGAGGAGAGTATTTGTTTTACGGTATCGGTCATAGACTATATTGAATAACCTATCGGTATCGGTATCGTATTATTAAGTAATCAACATCAATTACCAATTTTCTATAAAATTTAAAGAAGGAGCGATTGTTTCCCTTCAAGGCTCACTTTAAATTTTGCGAAGCACTGAGTTGAGCTTAAACTGCACGCCTGGGCTATATTTTTTATTTCAAATGACCATTGATGGTGGTGAAATAAGGTTCAGTAATTCTTCATCATGTTGGTATCTAAAATTCACCATCCTGTTCAAGATTAATGCAGTTACGAGGAATTGCGTACATCGATGCCCTCAGTTTTTCTGAGAATTTTAGTTTGTATGAAAACATGGAATTCCTACTTTCAACTTCAACTGATTTTGAGATAAGAATATTTTTTCGATCACTATCTAGATTTTAGGCTTATAGAATTGCTAATGTAATAGGTACGTCCCGATTCCTGTTGTGATACATTTTCATTGTTTTTTTTTGTAATACAATACACCTGTTTCAGACAAAGCGAAATCTTCGCAAAAAAAATATTCTGAGGGCCTACCGCGAACGGCATATGAAATTTTCCCTCTCTGTCATACTTGTGATTTCGTACGTAAGTGCGACAGAGAGGGAATACTTCGAATGCCGTTCGCGGTAGGCCCTCTGTTTCTGCTTGCAAACGGGTCTATTGTACACAGATATGAATAAAACCCTTTTTTTACATCAAACGTCAGCTAAAGCTTGCCTTCGTAACATATTACCAAGCAATTATGTGTAGCTCAATCACAGTTTTCTTTTATTTATATGTGTATATGTAAAAATACTTTTCGGTACAGGCCTTATCTCGTCCCATTTCGCCCCACAAGGTGGACTGATGACCTGGTAAAGGTCGCGGGGGTCAGCTGGATGCGGGTGGCGCAGGACCGGCCATTGTGACAATCTTTGGGGGAGGCCTATGTCCAGCAGTGGACGTCTTTCGGCTGATATGATGCTGATGAGGATGATTTCGTTTTCGTAAAAAAAAAATCGTCTCATGCACGGCTATCACACGACGGCGCGCGAGCTCTCTCGATTTTTCCCCCGTTTTCTCGTGGTCCCATTGATTTCTCCCATCAATGGGACCGACCACGAGGGAGACTTATTTCTCGCACTATCCGTCTTTCTCTTATTAGAAAACTTAGAAAGATACGTATAGTGCGAGAAAAATTGAGAGAGCTGGCGCGCCGTCTTGTGATAGCCGTGCTTGTATTACTAAATAAGCCTGAAAGTTGAAATACACAGCGGCGCTACCACGAACTTCGAATCTCGAATTTCGTATATCTCCGTCTCGGTCGCTCAATTACCATAAACCATAAGTGCGATAGAGACGGAGATATACGAAGTTCGAGATTCGAAGTTCGTGGTATAGTCCGGTGGCCGACTGCAAGAAACCCTACGTGATAAAAAAATAGAAAATGCCTACTCTGTAGGGGTAGCTGACTTTTAGTCACTGCAACTGCTCTTGGTCGGCCGCGGCTAAACTTGGCAAATTTTGCGCAAATGGCAAAACAGTAGTACAAAAATTCATGGAAAAAAAGTCATCGAAAAATAGAATGAAACTTGTATGGTAGGATAGCTGCCTTTAATTAAGGACAGTAAAAAAAAAGTGGTCGGCCAAATCCTGTGTTGGCAGGTTCCTGTGTCCGACCGAATTTGTGGTACCATGTAACAGCTGCATTTTACGTCATCGAAAAATGGAATGAAACAAACGGATTATAATAGCTAAATTAAACCTGTTGACGTATGTCTTGGTCGGCCTCACCTTAGGGTGGTTCGATTGCCATACAAAACGTTATTTGACATTCGCAGGCTAACGGCGTGATATTTTAAGAAACTTATGTAACAAACTTTCATAAATTGCCTTCCCATTTGCGCCAAATTCCCCCTTTCCTAGAATAAACTTGTATAAACTAGATTAATTTGAGAAATTGGTTTGGGACGTGATATTTTGGGAAAACTTTTTTTCTCAAATTAATCTAGTTTATACAAGTTTATTACAGCCAATTGATGAAAGTTTGTTACATAAGTTTCTTAAAATATCACGCCGTTAGCCTGCGAATGTCAAATAACGCTTTGTATGGCAATCGAACCACCTTAACCTGGCAGTTTTTGCAGTCCGACCACATTTATAAAAAAAAATTGCTAGTTTCAATTGTTGAAAATATGGTTTCTTCATTGCTCAAACTGAACTAGGTAATTATGTTTAATTTAATAAGACTATCGCAATATACTGCCGTGCTTTTTTAAAAGGCAGGCTTTTTCATACAATTTAAATTTTGACTGCCTTTTTAAGAATCACGGCAGTATAGTCATAAGTCATAACCATGCCGACCGACTGGTATCTGCGAGGCCGCACGTACCGGCGTTCGGCTACATCTACTTGGGGTCGGCTTCATCTACTTGGGGTCGGCTCCATCTACTTGAGGTCGGTTACATCTACTTGGGGTCGGCTCCATTTATTTGAGGTTGGCTCCATCTACTTGAGGTCGGTTACAACTACTTGGGGTCGGCTCCATCTACTTGAAGTCGGCTACATCTACTTGGGGTCGGACTGACACAGTGGCGTTTTCGTACAAACGCCACTGTGTCAGCCGACCTCAAGTAGATGGAGCCGACCTCAAATAAATGTAGCCGACTCCAAGTAGATGTAGCCGACCCTAAGTAGATGTAGCCGACTTCAAGTAGATGTACCTGACCCCAAGTAGATGGAGCCGACCCCAAGTAGATGTAGCCGACTTCAAGTAGATGGAGCCGACCCCAAGTAGATGGAGTCGACTTCAAGTTGATGGAGCCGACCCCAAGTAGATGTAGCCGACCGCAATTAGATGAAGCCGACGCCAAAGTTATGGAGCCGACCCCAAGTAGATGTAGCCGACTTCAAGTAGATGGAGCCGACCCTAAGTAGATGGAGCCGACTTCAAGTAGATGGAGCCGACCCCAAGTAGATGTAGTCGACCGCAATTAGATGAAGTCGACCCCAATGTTATGGAGCCGACCCCAAGGTTATGGAGCCGACCCCAAGTAGATGTAGCCTACTTCAAGTAGATGGAGCCGACGCCAAGTAGATGGAGCCGACTTCAAGTAGATGGAGCCGACCGCAATAAGATGAAGCCGACCCCAAGGTTATGGAGCCGACCCCAAGGTTATGGAGCCGACCCCAAGTAGATGTAGCCTACTTCAAGTAGATGGAGCCGACCTCAAGTAGATGGAGCCGACCCCAAGTAGATGAAGCCGACCCCGAGTAGATGTAGCCGAACGCCGGTACGTGCGACCTCGCAGATACCGGTCGGTCGGCATGGTTATGACTTATGACTATACTGCCGTGATTCTCAAAAGGGCAGTCAAAAATTGAAATTGTATGAAAAAAACTGCCATTTAAAAAAGCTTGGCAGTATATTGCAATAGTTTTATTAAATTAAACATTATTCGTTCAGTTTAAGCAATGAGGAAACTGTCGCGAAGAGGGTTCGCGAGAAATAACCCTTAAATAATATTTGTATATAGCAACATTGACTGAACACCGGATGGACTCAAACTCTATTTTATCTTTGGTAAGCTTTGAATTTTGTCGCTAAAATTCTTTTGTTTTCTGACATTTAAAATGATATAAATTGTGATGGTGAAAATAGTTTTTGTGCCCGTTTCCTGACCTGTTACCCAAAGCTAAGTATCTTGAAAACATGTAGAATATTCCTTTATTTAAGTCTTTATTAATGGAGTGGAAGTTAGGTGACTTGGCGAAACTCATAGAGCTGATCAAGCAACCTATTTCCATCCGATACGCTTATCCGTAATATATCATTAATGTTATTGTCTGTCGCTACTAAGAATCTGAAGAAGGCTTGCGAGCCGCCGTTTTAATATTCGGCAACTTTGAGAACCGAAGGGTTCACCAGTGCACGTAGACTTGGCCAATTCTATAGGCAGGGAATGAGTAAAGAGTCCGCGCGACTCCGTCTGGGTTCGTGTGAGCTCAGGACGAAACATAAGTAAGAGGGTCCTTGCGACTCTGTCTGAGCCTGTGGGCTACCAAGTTCATAACATTCAATAACATGCTAAGGATAAGTCAGTTAACGTTTTTACCTATGCGTTGAAGGCATAGTCAAGTACTTAGAGGATCTAGCAGAGATTCATGTTTTCACCTTTAAACAGATGGGACATTCAACCCAACTACATGGGATCAGCGGACGGTGCCAGGTCAAGGAACACTTATAAGGTAAGACAGCTGACCCAACAATCTGACCAGAAAAATTGACTCAACGTTCCTATTAAAGGATTCTCACTTAAATTTATAAACTACAAGTTAATGGTCTTAATATCAATTTATTATACATAATATTACATACTCTAATTGCGAAGCAGATATATCATATCCAGAGGAAAGTTAATCCAAGAGTTACATTCCATAGGACCTGGAGCTAGAATGTCCTTGTGAGGTTATTCTTCTTTGAATACACTCATGAAGACATTATCACTTTTGTACGCAGCCGTATGTTAAGGAGCGGGAAAAAATTTGGTGGTAGATGCTGGGATTTGAATTTGATAAATATGTAGCTCAGTATTTAAAGATTCAGTTGAAATAAAGTCTAGTGCAGATTAAACCAAGTCTGATAAATAAAACATATTAATAAACCTTTAAGATCAAGAATATATATAACTAAAATTAAAATTTTCATTTTAGTGGTCAGCTGTCTTATGATTTTGATATTGAGGACATCTTTGGTTGAGTAGGGAAACTAATAAAAACAGACATTGTTATTTATTTGTGTAACCCTTAGATATAAGAAATAACAGGGACGTTGGTAAAATGATTAGAACTCATTTTACAAACGTTGTTGTGTATAAAACACAATTTTATCAATTTGAGGGCTAAAATTATCAAGAGCAAATTGGTTTAGCTACGCGGCACCAGTTGTAACGAAGAAGTTCTACTATTCAATCATAGATGGCGAGTTACGAGTTATTCGGAAATAGTATTTTATTTTAGGAAAACGTATTACTTTTATATCAAATAAATATTTATACGTTTTAGAGAATTTTAGTAGATATCAAATAATATTTCTTATTTAAAAAGGTCAATATAAATAATTGGAAAGAAATTGACATCTGGCAAGGTCGAAACGTCAAATTGATATTCAATTTTTCTTTTATCTGTCAGATCAAATCAAAGGAAATTTAATAATTATATTACTAATTAGTTTCGTAATTCAATAAACGTGAAGTAAATACAATTACTTACTTATTGTAATAAATTCTTTAGGTGGAACAAGAAGAACGTTCTCGCAAAAAGGAGACTTATTATTTGTCAACAAGAAAATATTGTTTGAGGCCTTCTACAATATTGATTGAAGTTATTTAAAGGAAACAACTAAAAATAAAACAGGGATAATCGTGATCATCAGGTAAGAGTGATTATTTACGTTTTTCAAGTGTAATTATTCATCGGTCAAAGTATTTTGCCGGTAAGCAATTTACAAATTGAAATTCGCATTTCTAGCGAAATAAAGTATTAGTATAGTGCTGAATGAGTTATATTATGGCAATTGCACATATGGAACGATACATTTGTTAAATTTGACAGTACTGCAACTAATTTTCTCTTAAAAAACCCGTGATTATAAAGTCGCAAACATAATTTGATCAGGTAATATTATTTTCTATTAAAACTTATTGTGTTATCCTCTATCAATAGGATCGGTGATAATAAATGAATAGAAGAACCTATCTTCAAGGAGATATACGATAAATGTAAAACGAAGTGTTACAAGATCGAGAGGTATGTAACAATGTAATCGTGTATACTGTAAAGCGAGTGGTTACTTAGTGTTACCTATGCAGTGCATATATCTTATTTGCAACATAAAACTGGATAAGTAAAGAAGGTTTTTGTTTGTTTATGGATATGTATTAAGAAAGCACAGTAACACTTTGGAACAAACATTGTTTACTCGGATGAGCAAAATTTCACATATATTCTGCATACATATATTGCAGTGTGTGTGTGTTATTAAAGGTGTTCAATCATTGTATATTGTGATAAGACCAAAGCATACAGTTACTAGGGTAAAGTAGTGCTTACTGCGATATTTAGTGACAGGTAGTGACGTATTTGTTTTGATTGATTCAATCAAACCAAATAGGCGCTATCAACATGCATATTTAGTTGTGTGTCATTAATAATAAAGACCTGAGTGATTTTCTTGTGGTTCCATATAACGAGATGAAGGTGCACGGTAGTGCAATGGTCAAGTCAGATGGATAAAAAGTGGAAATGTTTCGAAGGAAACAGACTCGTCCAACTAAGTGTCATGGTTATTGACTATACTAAGTCATGCTTTAATTGTTTATTATGCAATTTATTGGAACAAGAAATCACTTGGTAATATGATATTAATACTTTATGTCAAGTACTGTTTGAGATATGTCACAACATTTATTGCAAGGCAGTAGGGTAACTAATTGAGTGTATACTGGAAGTGAATATGCTTCATACAGAATAAACTTAATTAATATTTACCAAGACAAATTATTAGAGTCAACGCTACTGTGATAAATATGGATGATATGAACTATTGTACTACAGGGTGTTTAAAATAATTTCAGATTTATACTTGTACATGCAAAACCATGGATGAAATATATTTGGGTAGATTAACCAAATTTGTGGAAAACATCAAAAGCTTGTCAAGCAGCTCTCGTGTTCTTTGTGTTCTAAAGTCGTGGTCTTCTGAAGATGAGGAACAAGCAAGAATTTTGGCATCAAAGCTACAAGCTGTACTTGATCGATTCAGCAACGAATTGTATCAATATTTTAACAGTTCTCAAGATCCTAATGCGGATGAGATATCTAATATGACAACTGAACAATTGGAAGGAGACGAGATGTTGGCTGAATTGAATGCTCGAATACAAGTCAAGAAAGACAAGGCTGTTTCTTCTTCTTCAAGCTCGGGTCAGTTAATGAATAGAGGAAAATTACCGGAATTGGTTTTACCAATTTTTTCGGGAGATGTACTTCAATGGACGCAATTTTGGGATCAATTCTGTTCTATCATTGATCAGAGAGAGATGAGAGATGTCGATAAGCTACAGTACTTAAAAGCTTCTTTGAAGGGTGAAGCAATGACAATCTTAGAAGGTCTTGAGACCACTAATGACAACTATAAGATTGCCATCACCACTCTCACAAATCGCTATGGGAAAAGGATTCAAATTATTGACGCGCATTATTCAACTCTCTACAAACTTAAAAGAGCAGAAAAACAAGAAGAGTGTAGAAAAACATTGGATGAAATAGAGAGACATCTTCGTGTATTGAACTCACTAGGAGAAAATATTGAACATAATCACCTTCGATTCGTAATAATGGAGAAGTTTCCAGAAGAAATTATATATGAACTAAAATTGAAACTGAGTAACGAGACTGTAGAAGAAATTAGGAAACAACTTCATGTTGTACTATCAGCTAGAGAAGATGCTAAGAGAACCTTTGAGAAACTGGATAAAGAAGACTCTAGTTATACTACAGAGACGCTTCATATAAAAGAAGAGAGAATCCAGAAGAGACCTAAGATACAAAAACGAAAGAATGGTGAAACTGTGAAGAAATCGAATAAACGATTTAAACCAAATCTAGCCGCTTTTAGCAAAACTCAAACCACTAAGAGATTTCATAACTTCAAGGATGAGAATAATAGACAAGTATCTACACAGAAAAGAAGGAAAATCAGCTGTATCTTTTGCAAGGGTGATCATTTCAATGATGAGTGCACAAACAGTAGAACTGTAGAACAAAGGAAAGCGAAATTAGGAAACCGTTGTTATAATTGTCTGCGTATGGGTCATACCTTAAACTCCTGCAGATTAAGATACAGAGCTTGTTATCATTGTGGTGTGAAGGGTCTACATAACAGAGCGCTTTGCCCTAAAGGAGTGACAACTAAGAAAGAATCTACTAGTGCACTACATGTACATGGGAATGAATCCACAATATTGCAAACAGCTGTTGTCAACGTCAAGGGACTTAACAATACATCAATGAAGTGCCGTGTGTTATTGGACTCTGGTAGTATGAGAAGTTATGTCACTCAAGATGTCGCTAAACACCTTGAATTGGAGAAAGAAGAAAACTGCCATCTGTTGGTATTTACGTTTGGTTCAGACAAACCTCAAGAGATAGATAGTTCGATAGTGAAACTTCATATTCGATCAAGGGTTAATAAGCAAAAGGTGATATATGCGAACATTGTACCTTCTATCACGCGTGGCATTTCATCTCATAGTAAGGAACTGGATGAGTGGGAACATCGAGAAGATTACCTACTGGCTGATGATGGTTCACTGTCAGATAGGGTGGATATACTGATTGGTAACGATTATTACCATTCAATTATGGCTGAAGAAAAAGTAAAGATACGAGAGAATCTATATTTGGTGAATTCTAACTTAGGTTGGATACTTTCTGGCAGGACTAGAGACGAACATGGGGACGAGTTGTCAGTACTCACATACTTTCAAGCGTCATATGAAACTAAATTAAATGAACCTGATTTGCCGTTAGATAAGGTATCTATGAAGGTTTTGTGGGACCTAGAGTCCATAGGAATCATCGATTCACCAAACTCTACTAGAGAGGAGGAAGCCATTGAACATTTCAATAAGAACACCACGTTCAAAGAGGGGCGCTATCAGGTTAGTTGGCCTTGGAAAGAATATCCACCTGAATTACCTACCAACTATGGATTAGCGTATGGTCGTTTGGTCGGGCTGCTGAAAAGATTAGATTCCGACACCTTATCGACTTATAATCAAACACTCAAGGATCAACTACGAAATGGTGTCATAGAGGTGGTACCTGAAGGTATTAAAGAGGATCATCCAATCCATTTTCTTGCTCATCACCCAGTCATAACACCTGGCAAATCTCTCAGGATTGTTTATGATGCCAGCGCGCGTACGAAGGATACTAAAAGCTTAAACGAATGTTTATACTGTGGTCCTATGATGTTGGAAGATTTGACAGGGCTACTTATGAAATTCAGATGTCATGCCATAGGAATAACGGCAGATGTGGAAAAAGCCTTTCTACAAATCGCTTTAAATGAAAATGACAGAGATGTTACAAGATTTTTTTGGCTAAAAGATATAAATAAACCCATTACTGAAGACAACTTGTTACAATATAGGTTCTCGCGCGTACCTTTTGGAATAATATGCAGTCCGTTTCTTTTGAATGCTACGGTCAGACATCACTTACAAAAGGCAAATGGAAATTACACTAAACAACGGGCTAATGATATATATGTAGACAACGTTCTCACAGGAGTGGAATCTGTTGAAGAGGCATTGAATCTCTATAAAGAAGGAAAAAGCGTTTTCGCTGAAATTTCAATGAACCTAAGAGAGTGGAGTTCTAATTCTGAAGAATTTGCAGAACAAGTACCTGACATAGTTAAGGGACCGACTATTAAAACACTTGGCCTTAACTGGAATCTGCAAAGCGATGTTTTACAACTCAGAGGCAAAGTTAATGAAAACAACGCCAATACTAAGAGAGGAGTTCTAAAAACCATAGCAGCGATTTATGATCCTTGTGGATTCAGTGCACCTATATTGCTGCCAGCAAAATTGCTGTTACAACAGTTATGGAAGGAACGAATCAAATGGGACACTGTGTTACCTGAGAATTTACTTCAAAAGTGGAAGATTATTCTAAGAGAACTGAAACTAGTAGAGACTATATGTCTACCAAGGAATATTACTGTACCCAATGAAAAGGAAGCACAAGTACATTGCTTCACTGATTCGTCAACAGTCGCATATTCAGCTGTGATTTACTTGGTTCAAAGAGATACAGTTAGCTTTATAATAGGTAAATCGCGTCTGGTTCCTATTAAGGACCAGGAAAACCTGAAAATACCGCGTTTAGAATTGATGGGAGTTTTGATAGGAAGTCGTCTTATTAAATACGTACTCAGATTTTTACAATTGGATGTGACGTCAATGACATTGTGGACAGACAGTCAGATAGTTATCGATTGGTATAACTCTGAGAAGTTGCTTGAACCATTTGTATCCAGAAGACTGGAAGAAATAAAACAAAACAAAAATCTGGTTGTGAGATACGTACCGTCTGGTCTTAATCCTGCAGATGTAGCCACACGTCCAATTACCTCAGATGAAGAAAGAAATAGGTGGTTGGTTGGACCTGACTTTTTGAAGGAAGATCCGAAGTATTGGCCTAGAGGTCCGCAAAGAGACACTTCTCTTCTGATGGGGGAGGGTGTGCCAAACACAGAAAAACAACTAGAAACAACATTGTTAGATGAAGGATTAATCAAAGATAAGGTTTTAGACTCACAATCACAAGAGATAAAAGAATTACAAAAAATATCATTTCCGGAAGAATACAAAGGAAAGATAACACATTTATCCAAGAATTTAGATTTATTCTTTGACACAAATGGATTATTAAGATGTGAAGGAAGACTTAAAAATTCTGGTTTATCATACGACGCCAAACATCCTATACTTTTACCCAAGAACAGTGAATTGACACAGAAAATTATCAAGAAAATCCATGAGGAAAATCTTCATGTTGGAGTACCTCATACTTTAAGTCTCGTACGACAGAAATTTTGGATTCCTCAAGGAAGAGCACAAGTCCAAAAGATTCTAAGCAAATGTGCAAAGTGCGTGAAACATGGAGGAGGTCCATATGAACTACCTAAGACTCCGGCTCTGCCGGTAGAGAGAGTAACATATACTGCAGCTTTTACGTATGTGGGCGTAGATTATTTCGGTCCAATGACCATTAAGACAGAAAGTGGCTTAAAGAAAAGATGGATTTGCCTTTTCACATGTCTTGTAGTACGAGCAATACATTTGGAAGTAGTTAAAGATCTAACCACAGACGAATGTCTCATGGCGTTCAGACGTTTCATCGCTACTAGAGGAATTCCATCGTCTATACTTTCTGACAATGCATCTCAGTTTAGATTATTAGCTGAGGTAATATCAGAAGGAGCATTGAAAGAGAAAATAAAGTGGAAATTTATACCTCAATTAGCACCCTGGCATGGGGGCGTGTATGAACGTCTTGTGGCTGTTGTGAAACACTGTCTAAAACGAACACTCGAAAAACATATGCTAGGTGAGAATCAGCTCTTGACAATCATCAAAGAAGTCGAGGCTGTAGTCAACACTCGACCACTTACATATGTGGGAGCCGAAATAGATCACATTCTGAAACCAGCCGATTTCTTAACACCTGGAAGATGTTTGAACATTCAAGTGCTTATGGAACATTTACCGATCTCGGGTTCGATCATTAAACAACAACTTATTAAAGGTTGGAAGAGAGGTAACTACATTATGGATGAATATAAGGAAATGTTCATCAATCGATACTTACTCAGCTTGAGAGAAAGGTATAGAAACTCGCCTAAGCAAGTTAGAATAAGATCTCATGATATTCCAAAAATTGGCGATGTAGTACAGATAAAGGGAGAATCTAGAAACCGTGCAGGTTGGAAAGTAGGAGTAATAGTGGAAATAATAAAGGGGAGTGACAATTTATGTAGAGTAGCAAAAATAAAAGTTGGTGATAGTGTATTTACACGTTCTATTTCACACCTCTATCCATTGGAAGTAGAGACTGAGAATTCAGTTGACGAAATGTTTTGTCAAGAAGAAGCTAATGAAGCACACGTCGTTGATGGTGATTTGCTTCAGATGCCGTCTATAGAAATCAAGGAAGTGGAAACAAATAATCCTATAGAAACAGATTACAGTCAAATCGATGACAATGAAATTAATACAGAAGAGAGATACGATTTAACACAAGACACGAGAGAGAAGCTAGATAAAACAAGTATGACAAACGATTTGTCTGATACAGAAAATGATGTACAGAATAGTGAAGGTTTGTGCAATCAACCAAATGAAGAGAAACAACATCGAGCTGCCGCAGTCCACGCTCTGGAGAAAATCCATGAATGGACTCGCGACTTGATGACCAATATAAACTAACCTCGCGTGGCGGGTGTGTCGCGAAGAGGGTTCGCGAGAAATAACCCTTAAATAATATTTGTATATAGCAACATTGACTGAACACCGGATGGACTCAAACTCTATTTTATCTTTGGTAAGCTTTGAATTTTGTCGCTAAAATTCTTTTGTTTTCTGACATTTAAAATGATATAAATTGTGATGGTGAAAATAGTTTTTGTGCCCGTTTCCTGACCTGTTACCCAAAGCTAAGTATCTTGAAAACATGTAGAATATTCCTTTATTTAAGTCTTTATTAATGGAGTGGAAGTTAGGTGACTTGGCGAAACTCATAGAGCTGATCAAGCAACCTATTTCCATCCGATACGCTTATCCGTAATATATCATTAATGTTATTGTCTGTCGCTACTAAGAATCTGAAGAAGGCTTGCGAGCCGCCGTTTTAATATTCGGCAACTTTGAGAACCGAAGGGTTCACCAGTGCACGTAGACTTGGCCAATTCTATAGGCAGGGAATGAGTAAAGAGTCCGCGCGACTCCGTCTGGGTTCGTGTGAGCTCAGGACGAAACATAAGTAAGAGGGTCCTTGCGACTCTGTCTGAGCCTGTGGGCTACCAAGTTCATAACATTCAATAACATGCTAAGGATAAGTCAGTTAACGTTTTTACCTATGCGTTGAAGGCATAGTCAAGTACTTAGAGGATCTAGCAGAGATTCATGTTTTCACCTTTAAACAGATGGGACATTCAACCCAACTACATGGGATCAGCGGACGGTGCCAGGTCAAGGAACACTTATAAGGTAAGACAGCTGACCCAACAATCTGACCAGAAAAATTGACTCAACGTTCCTATTAAAGGATTCTCACTTAAATTTATAAACTACAAGTTAATGGTCTTAATATCAATTTATTATACATAATATTACATACTCTAATTGCGAAGCAGATATATCATATCCAGAGGAAAGTTAATCCAAGAGTTACATTCCATAGGACCTGGAGCTAGAATGTCCTTGTGAGGTTATTCTTCTTTGAATACACTCATGAAGACATTATCACTTTTGTACGCAGCCGTATGTTAAGGAGCGGGACAGAAACCATATTTTCAATAACTGAAACAAGCAAATTTTTTTTATAAATGTGGTCGGACTGCAAAAACTGCCAGGCTAAGGTGAGGCCGACCAAGACATACGTCAACAGGTTTAATTTAGCTATTATAATCCGTTTGTTTCATTCCATTTTTCGATGACGTATAATGCAGCTATCACATGGTACCACAAATTCGGTCGGGCACAGGAACCTGCCAACACTGGATTTGGCCGACCACTTTTTTTTTACTGTCCTTAAAGGCAGCTATCCTACCATACAAGTTTCATTCTATTTTTCGATGACGTTTTTTTCGATGAATTTTTGTACTACTGTTTTGCCATTTGCGCAAAATTTGCCAAGTTAAGCCGCGGCTGACCAAGAGCAGTTGCAGTGACTAAAAGTCAGCTACCCCTACAGAGTAGGCATTTTCTATTTTTTTATCACGTAGGGTTTCTTGCAGTCGGCCACCGGACTAGTAGCGCCGCTGGCGCGCCGCGCGACTGCGGTGCGCGATGGCGGTCAATAGTAAACTTGACATTAAAGTTAACTAAGTGACTAAAGTGCGCCGCGTGATTTCGGCCCGTGTGGATTCGTGCCGGAAGCACAGCAGCGGGCCAAACCAAGGTCACTCCATCCATAGAGTCAGAAGGGCTAGGGTCGTTTCGCCGGTAACGCGACCACCTTCGGTTGGCGACCACTTGACGGAGTAGGCTGCTTCAATTAAAGATATTAACATTTCTACAAACCCAACAGAAAACTAATTAGTTATTAACTATTCTTGAATAGTGTCAGAATAAGAATAAATACACTTTAAAACCCAAAGCTTAATCCAAAGCAAGAAAAAATAACCTCAATTCACACATTTCACACATTGCTTCCGAAAAGTGTTGACGTGCAGTGAATCTGTAAAAAAAATAACGCGACAGTTGGCGCGAAAACTTTAGTTACGTCACTTAATTTTATTATTATGCTGAAATTAGTTAGTTGATTGCTTAAATGATTTAGCTATTGTAATAATTTCGTTGAAATTCGGCATATTATAAAAATAGATTTAAATAAAATGGGGTGGTCGCGTACCCAAAAAAATTATTACCAAAGAAGTCGGATAGCGACCACATCGTTTTTCTTTTTCTTTCCTTATGGATTCTTGCGGCACCCGCGATATTTAGCTTGGCAAGCCAATTGTGTCGGTAGGTATTTAAGCCGCGCCAATCCATGCTATGTCTATAGTAGGTATATGTAATATAATAATAATATATAATTATAAAATGAATAATTCATATGATTATATGATATGGTTATATTACAAATGCGAAAGTGTGTCTTGTCTGTTACCTCTTCACGCTTAAACCGATGGACCGATTTTGATGAAATTTGGTATGGAGATAGTTTGAGTCCCGGGAAAAGATGTAGAATAGTTTTTATCCCCGAAATAATCCCCTAAGAGGCTGAAATAGGGGTTGAAATTTTGTATGGAGCTACGATATAAACGAGACACACGGACGGAGTCGTGGGCAGAAGCTAGTGTAGGTAAGTAGAATTTAATCTAAAAGTTACATAAAAGCTTGTAAAATGGTGGCATTTAGATACCTACTATGAACGACATGTGTGACTGTAATAGCAATATATATAATAGCACTATGGTGTGAGCGAGATGTCGCGCCGTTTTCGATTCTATTTTGCATTGACAAGAAATGAAAAGTAGATTTAGAAGAGTAACAATTTGTAGTAGTATAAGGGCAGTCAGGTCAGGTAGGTCCAACTTTGAGAAAGAGGTCAATCGTCGAATCCGACTCGGCTGGGCAGCGTTCGGGAAGCTACGTCTTTCTTTTCGTCTAATATTCCGCAGTGTCTGAAGACGAGAGTCTTTGACCAGTGCGTGTTGCCAGTGATCACGTGTGGCACCGAAACGTGGTCGCTTCAGAAATCATAAGAAGCATCATAAGAAGGCTCAAAGTCACCCAAAGGGCAATGGAGAGAGGGCTATGCTCGGAGTTTCTCTGCGTGATCGCATCAGAAATGAGGCTATCCGCAGCATAACCAAGGTAATCGATATAGCCCTAAGCCGCTAAAGTTAAGTGGCAGTGGGCGGGGCACATTGCACGTAGAACCGATGGCCGTTGAGGCGGAAAGGTTCTCGAGTGGCGACCACGTACTGGAAGGCGCGGCGTGGGTAGGCCCCCCACAAGTTGACTGATGGCCTGGTAACGATCGCAGGAATCCGATGGATGCGGGTGGCGCAGAACCGGTCATTATGGCACTCTTTGGGGGAGGCCTTTGTCCAGCAATGGACGTATTTCGACTGATATGATGATGATGATGATGCATCGTTTTATTAACTACTTAAACACTATTTGCAAGAGTGGTCGCCAACTAGCTAACAGGTGGTCGCAAACCGACTAAAGCGGTCGCTATCCAGCGAATTCGCTATTTTGAAACCTTTTCCATATTTTTTCCTAATCTATGGATGAAAGTGCTATATTTTATTGTAGGTTTCAAAACTTGCTTATACTCAGAACCTATACGAATACCATCTATTATGTGTGTACATTGAATAGGTATACATTTACTAATCTAAAGTGAGCAACTCGGCTAAGTGGTCGCTAACCGGCGAAACGACCCTACTGCGAAAGGAAAACGAACTTCGGTCGTGTATCGCCCTCTCTGTCGCTCGAACTAGCATCAGAGATGGAGATACCCGAACTTCGAATTCTTGATGAGCCTTTTTCTTACATGGCATATCCACGTAATATCATTGTCAAATGTGTCATATAAGTCTTAAATTAGTATGATGTCCTAATCTTGATACTTGATATGGTAACTAAGAAAGTAACCATTCGATAATAAATTAGACAGTTTTTGCTATTTAAGAGAATTAAAGAGAGGCTTACTGCTAATATAATTAACATTGAAGAATATCATAAAAAGTTCAATTATTTTTGTCTTCTCAAAATTGAAATTTTGGAGATTGGTTTTAATTATTCTTCTTAAATATAAAGTTGAATCCAGTTAAAGAGTTTTATTTCATTTTACTTCCTTCTGCTTGATCGTTTCGTGAATTGAAGAAAAATCATAATTATTCAAGTATCATTATTATTCATCACACACTTCGTATTCCAAGTCAAGTCAAACACACGCACACATATACATACACACACACACATGCACACGCACACACAATAACTGAGACATTTCGTTCCCGACAAACAGCGAGCAATTCAAAATGGATGTACCTACATAGTTACCAGGGTCTGCCTGAAAGCCAGCGTTGCAGTGACCTCGCTGTAACATTATGCTGAGGCAAGCTCCTTTTTAACATCACACACACACACACACAACATAACTGTAACATTAATTTTAAATTTATATTTTAATTCTAATCTTAAGGTTCACATGTATGTTTAATTATTATTTCGTGTAATGTCACATGTGATACTAATGTGATGTTGAATAAAGCTTTTCTACTTCTACTACTTCTACAAATAGCGGCGTTATTATTATTATTATTTATTTATTTATTAACCAAAGATACTCATAAAAGAAAAACCTAATAACCCTGCAAAACTGTTTAAACAGTTTGCTTGCTCACGGCTATCACAAGACGGCAAGCGAGCTCTCTATCCGTATCTCTCTTATTTGAAAACTTAGAAAGCAAGGTAAGGTAAAAAAGTCTGTCTTGTGATAGCCGTGCTAGAGTCTGACCAGCGAGTCGTGACAGTGAAAAATGGCGGCAAATTTAAAAAAAATGCATGCTGGTAACACGAAATGTATGGAGCCGTCATAAGTACTTATAACTGACAGTTTATTTCATAGGTAAAATTGTTGCCATATAAATAATTTGATAAAAATGCTACTGTCACGACTTGCTGGTCAGACTCTTTTTTTTTTTTTTTTTTTTTTATTGATGAAAAGGGGCTTGTCGCCAGGCGAGCATACCGCCCCGCTGGTCAGACTCTTCTTCTTCTTCTTCCCTTTTTTTTGGCTTTCTGGCCAACAGAGTCGGCTCAATTTCTTCTTGCTTCCATGCTTTGAACTCTTCTTGGTTCCATATCAGCAGTGTTCACAGTACAGTTCGCGCGCTCGACGAATATGGACGAAGTGAATGCACTCTAGAAAACTTTTTTCTAATTATTTTGTCCACTTTACGGTGATTTTGCACTGGAATAAACGATACGAGGAGTAAGAATAATAATAATAACGCCCGAATGTGGAGTTTGCGTCTACGCAGCTTTCGCGCGTTCGCAGGCCCTTTGACGCGTTCCAAAAAAACCGACAAAAAGTGATTAACAAGGCGCGAACCCGCGAAACATATTAAGTGCGACCATTATATATTTTCTTAAGCCCCTGCTAGACGGTCGCCAACAGGCCCCTCCGACTGGGTGACCTTGGTCCGCACCGACCGTGTAGACAGTAGATTGGAGCAAAATTTCATACTAAAGCGGTCGGTGCCGACCAAGGTCGCTCGGTTTTTGTGGCGTGTTGGCGAACGTCTAGCAGGGGCTATATGTATTTGTTACATAGCTGTCAAATCAAATTGTCATTTGTCAATGTCATTGGCAATTGACACTGACACTTCCCCTCAGTCCTCAGCACAGTCCTGCTTTAGAGGTTAGAAACCAAAGAGAATATAAACACTACGTTATAAGAGACGGAACTTCATACATTTATTTTATTTTATGGGATTCTCTGAAGTCTCCTACCAACGTAAAGAAAAATGAGTGTTGACATTACGACATCCGGTCAAAGTCAGTGATGTGAAAATTCGATAATAGTGATGTTCATACGTCAGAAAATATTTCATCGATATCGATAACATGACCCCATAGGGGTCGCTCGTTCTACATTTATTAATTTCCAACTAAATACAATTAAATGTTTAGGTTCCAAGAATAATTTAACGAGAACTGAGAACGCGACAGAATATGCAGAACATTTTATTGACTGATAGCATAAGAAACCTTATAAAAACGGCACGTGATTATTTCTCAGTTTTCGCTAAGTAAATCTATCTATACGAATGAAATATTGATCAGATATTAGCTCTTTTATTTCAAATGAACATAGGTATTCGTAATAACTTCTAAAAGTAACAAAAAAAACATAAGACAAGAATATATAGGTACCTACAGATTCACGTAAACATAAACATAAGATAGTTGCAGAGCTTACTTTAAGAAATTTAGCATTTTAACTTTATCATCCCTGTATTATAATTGTATATTTACTAGTTTTATTCGATCCAAAGATCATTAACACGAGTACCATGAAACAAATTAAAAAAGCAATACCTTAGTAACGAAAGATCCCTCAAATTGACCATAATAAATAACAATAGTATATTATAATCTCCCTAAAGAAATTAGCGAAGGCCTGAAAATACAGAAATACACAAAATGTATAACAACTTAAACTATGTTCTTTATTTATTGTGCTTCTTTTAGCAAAATAATTGTCTCGTGTTAATATTCAAATAAAACTAAAATACGACGCATAAAAGATAATTATTATAAAAAAACCTAAACAAGGGTGCCGCTATGGGGCATAAGCTACCGCTACCGGTGGTCAGGTCAGTCGCCCGACTGAGAGACGAACCTCCTGACTATTCTCGCAGTGCCTTGGAGTATGCCTTCTGTATCTGATCCTTGACCCAGCCATCTAGCGAGGTCAGCACGATATCAATCTTATTGGCTACAATAGTCATATCCGTGATTACAGATTGATCCATATAGAGCGTGGAACGATCATTTTCGAGAAATAGCGCTGCAGAATGTGTACTTATAGTATGGCACTTCGCGGACCATAAGACCGTATAGCAGAGCAAGTTGCTGGTCAATAATCCTGGGTACAAGGTTATGTGTGTGCAAGTACGTACTCGCGAAAATAAATAATATGGCTGAGTGACCCTCTGGATATATTTCCAGTAGTTCCTAGAAGTTAGAACCCATTGCGGTGCGCGGTGTTACGTTTTTCTTCGTTCAACTATTGGCTACAGCAAGTGGTGTCTTGCTGCTGGAACAGATGCTGCAGGCACCGCTTCCTCCATGGGGGTAGCCGCGGGACCTGAAATGTATCAAATATTAACATTCAATCTAATGGTGGTGTTAGTTTATGGCTGATGTCTATGACAGTAGTCGTTAAGCCGAGTTAGAGGCCTTCGGGCGGCTTAATAACGTCTTACAGTCGAGTTGCCCACTCACTTGACAAAGGGGGGACAACTGTCACTTGAGCAGGAGCTACCTACCACAACCCTGCACGTGTCCCCTGGGTGGTACTAAAGACTAAAGAGTGACAAACTCAAAAGGCCAAATAAATACAAAAATACAAATTCAAATTCAATTATTTATTCATGACACACAATTTACACATACAAATAATGTATGCCATACGATTATATAAATATACAGGACGCAACTATTTGTTAAAGGCATAATTATACTGACTAAATACATAAGTCCATGCGTATTACAAATAGGGAAGTAACTCTGGCTTGTGGCTATGTACCTGTCACTTCTTCGTATATAAATCGCTGACTCAATTTCAAAGTACCTACCTAAGTACTTCCTATTCCTGATAACACTGAGTTGAGTTTTGTACACGCGGAACGGTGTTTTAAGCACCAAAAGCAATAAAACCATAACTCCTTAGATATAGGTACATACATTCTTACTATACCCATTACAAATACCAGCATTTTATGTAGGTAGTACCTAAGAGTCTTTGAGCTAAGCCGCGGACGTACAGTCGCACATGGCGAAAGTCTAAGAGTTCCTTGTTAACAACTGAACCCTAAAAATTTACATCCACCTACTACAAAATAACATGAATGTCTTTTTGTGGCCAAGATTCACATAAGATTTGTAGATTAAAAATATTAAATATTACGGGACAATCTTACACAAATCAACCTAGGCCCACGGTAAGTTCAATAAGGCTTGTGTTGTGGGTACTAGGCGATGATATATATAATAAATAAATAAATATTACGGGACAATCTTACACAAATCAACCTAGGCCCACCACGGTAAGCTCAATAAGGCTTGTGTTGTGAAATAATAGATAAATACATATAGATACTTATATATACATATATAACATCCATAACTCAGGAACAAATATTCGTGATAAACACACAAATTAATGCCCTGACTGGGATTCGAACCCGGGACCTCCAGCTTCGTAGGCAGAGTCACTACCCACTGGGCTACGGAGGCCGTTAAAAGATAAGAGTTAGATTTATACCTACTTAGTAGCTTAATGCTAAATTCGTCAGGATCAGAAGCATATTCGGCCATGCCTATGAAGGGTTTCGTAGCTGTTATTTTATTAGAAGACTTGGACTGAAACCGCTACAAAATGTCACGAGAATCGGTTGAGCAATAAGCGACCTGTAGAGGGGAACAGCCGGACATCCATATACATATACATACCTACTCACTTCTTTAAGACTTGTGCGTCATACAAACTTTCAAAGCCTTTTTTAACTGGTTTCCTTGTAGGTATCCTTACTCAAAATATTATTAAGAGTAAATAGTCAATCCCGCTAGTGTTATTCCCGGCTGTGCCCTAAATGAGCCCGGGGTCCGGGTTTAGACCTAATTCCAAGATTTGGCCAAAGCACTAGTTTTACGAAAGTGACTGCCACCTGACCTTCCAACCCAGTGGGAAAACTAGACCTTATTAGGATTAGACCGGTTTCCTCACGATGTTTTCCTTTACCAAAACGTTCATCATCTCATCATCATCATATCAGCCGAAACACTCGTGCTCTACGTCCACTGCTGCTGGACATAGGCCTCCCCCAACGAGTGCCACAATGAGCGGTCCTGCACCACCCACATCCAGCGGACTTCTGCGACGTTTACCAGGTCATCAGTCCACCTTGACCGAAACAAGACCGAAAAGTTAACAGTACCTAAATATTCCGTACATAAGTTCGAAAAAGTCATTGGTATTAGCCGGGATTCGAACCCAAGACCGTCGCTTGACATCCAGATGCCTGAACAGTGGTTCTAGTGGTTGGTGGGTGGTGGTGGTGGCCTAGTGAGGCTACCGTAGCTTATTTATACCAGCTAGAATTTTTGAAGTCGGATAAGCGGTTCCGGATATTACCCAAAACATACAAACTTATAATCTTACATACAAACTTTTAACCCTGTTTTATAGGGTCTTGCTTGACAGACAGACAGACGGACAACAAAGTGATCTTATTTGGGTTCCGTTTTTTTCCTTTTGAGGTACGGAACCCTAAAAATCAGGATGCCCATACAAACTTTCGACTCCAATAGCAACCTTAGTCATTGAAAGACTCACATAATTTAACAAATGTGCAACTATAGCAAGTGGTGTTTTGTTGCTGGAAGGAACTGCGGCTGAAGAAATACAAAAGAGACTTATAAAAAAAAATTGCTTGCATTTTTTTTCCTGACAGGGGGTTGCAAGTGCTCCCGTTTGCACCTTGCTGCCGGCGCTCATGCTTGATCAATTTAATTATGCATACCTGATTTACATGCCACATGTAGAGGGAAGTTTTTATAATTGACGTCCAGTCAATAGTAGTGCAGATATATGCAATATGGGATATGCTCGTTTCCTCAGACGATTGCCTTTTTTGTTGAAGTCTCGTGCTTTGAAATTTTCTCCACAAATAAATTGTACTTCATGAAGCTTTTCTATGGGTATATACAAGATCTTCCTTTCCAACTATTTGTAAGTACCCAAGTTCTGCACCTGTAAACAAATCCCAATTTGTTAGGTCAATAAGTGACGATTTTTTATTTATTACATGGAAATAAGTAAAATAACTATCAGAAACTCGAAATAGATAGTATTGAAATTGACAGTCCGACGAAACTAGCTGTCCCGGTGATTCCACCTGCATTAAAAATAATCCGCGAGATATGTATTAAGGTGAGATAGGGCACCACGGCAGAATGTCACTTTGCTCATATTGGCAGAATGTCACTTTGCTCATATTTGCAGCATCCCCACAGTGTAAGTACCTTCAGAAGACCGCAGCCATAATAACGCGCCACCATTATTTGCTCTCAAGGTATGTGGTGTTGTGTTCCTGGTGGTAAGTAAGGTCGGCAAAGCTTCAGAGGAGGTGTTGTGTTCAGAGTGAGGAACCTGCGTCCGTCTCTAGCTATCAACACAACGAATCCTCAAATCAATAAAGGGTCGGCAACGCGCTAGTGATTCTTTTGAAACCATGTATGTATATTGGCTTTGGTGTCTGCATACCATCAGGCAGACCATATGATTGATTGTCGTAGTATAGAAAAAATAGCCTATGTCACAGTATTGGTGAAATTGTTTCTCCACTTCACACGGTCTTCGGCATCCTTTGTTGTGAGGCCATTGACATGCATATTATCCCTCGCGATGTTTACGCTATACTACTTAAAAATCAAAGCCAGAGCAAACAACATGTAACTCGGTAAAATGTGTCGCATTTAAATGTTTCCATGGAGAACCTGACCAGTTAATATTAGGTATGTATATTAAGTAGCTATACTTACCGCTGCTCATCGATCGGAAAATCGCCAAATAATCCTGGTCTGTGTCTTTCCCTTACACCACAAATTTTATCCCACTCTTTCTACCCATAATGAGACTCTGTCTCTGGAATATTCTAACTCAACACGTTTACGAATAGGTTCACGAAGAGATCAAATACACTAATTAAAACGAAAAAGCTGATAAACAGATCGAAATCGCAAGAGAAATCCGTATTTTTTCTGACTTTTCAATCAAACTTCAAACGGTGCCGGTTAATGTACGGCCCGATAATACACGTCCATCTATCGTTATCTCTCTCTTTTTGTATAAGTTAAAAAGAGACATAGATATAGAGGATGCCAATTATTGGGCCGTACATTAACCGGCACCCTTCAAACTTTTGAATTCAAATTTCATCTTGACATCTTGGTTGTTGCCACTACTGTGTGTTTTGTTAGGTTGGCAATAGTGCGTCTACGTCGCCATACATATTTTCATTATAAGAGAGTTTCGGCGGACTTAGAAACTCGCAGAAACAAACACGGCTAATACTGTTTCAGTACGATATTCGATTGTATACTGTATTAGTTTTAACTTGTTGAAAACTTAAATAATGTCTAGACTCGGTGCTTTACACTTGATTAAGCCCACGGGTCCGAAACATACAGCAACAGTTATCTTTTTTCATGGATCTGGTAAGTTTATTATTGTTGTGATCTGAAGATGTCATCGCTAACTGTCTTTAATTTGTTTGATGTGACAAAGTTTCCTTTTTCCTGTATTGTGAGATTTGCATTTTAACCTTTCGATTTGAGCCACAAGTCCAATGAAAAAACTAAGTAGGTACTTTCCAAATTTTGATTAAAATAAGTCTTTAAACCCGCCCGCTCCCCTGGAAGCCACGGGTTTCGAAAGGTTAATGCATTTTCTTTGGCGATGTATCATATTAGTACCCTCAGGGAAATAGTGTCTAACTGGGCCTTTTCCCAAAGTTCTACATTGCAAAATTGTAGTTAGCATGCTGAGTAGTTACATAATATATTTTTTACGTCATACCTGGCCATAAAGTAGGAATTACCGCACGCTATGCGTGCGGAAAACCCCACTTCCTGGCCAGATAGAGACGTAAAATTTTGTACTCGTGGCGGTAATAAAGAAAGCCTTAGAGCGCATATTTATCGCCCTTGCCTCGGCTCGGGCGTCAAATACCTGCGATCTGAGACATTCTTTGTTTACCCGCCCTAGGTAAGTAATGTACTATTACGCCACTGCTCATAAATGGGGCGTAAGATGGTCTGTAATAGGGCCCCAAAACAATGATTTAGTTGTAAGTTAAATGACCTATGGATTTAACCCTAGGTTATCCAGCAATCGGCGCGAGCTGGGCCTAGAATCCCATGGTGACCTAACTATTTGTCAGTTGCATTTAAATTCCAATATATAGGTTGCTGGGAGATGAAGGGTCAGCCCAAAAATAACATTGTTGGCCTGTTCAAATAGGAAAGCAACCAATGACAACAGCCCTCTGAGTACTGATTTGAGGGCATTTTAGAATATGCCCTACATACAAACTTACAACTTCTTGGACTTTACCAGTCTATAATATTATAGATAGGTAACAAAATCCATGCAAAAAAACTGTTTTTTCTTTATAAATCAAATCCTGTTTGCCTTTTGAGACACCTATATGCCTATGTTAGTATAATGTGTATAATAATTTTTTTGTACTCGACGATTAAAATATGTGTATTAAGATTTCATAGAGAATACTGCAACGTCACTCTTTTCATAGTTGTAGTCCATGTTACTGTCGAAACAATCGAAATAACTACTTTTCGATACGCTCCAGACAACTAAAATAAATTCGACCAATCACGTGGCTGCTTTACTGAACTGTAATGAATTGGACCAATAGAATCGCTTTGACGTCGTACGCTCGTTGATGTCTTTTAAGATATCAACAAGCGTACGAGCGATAGGCTGCACTTCGTTTCAACAGTATCGAGTTTGTTTAATTAGTTCAGTTGACTCGTAGAAAATTAATTTCAATGAACTCGTACAAAAAGTATTGTTCACAATAGTGTTATAATCAAGCTTTTTAATCTCGTACCTTACTTAGGCCACTCAGCAAGCTTCGTGGCCTAAACACGGTACTCGACTAAAAAGCTCTCTATTATAACACGATTGTGAAAAATACTATAACCAAACAGTTATCTTCTTGTATGTTTATTTTAGCTTGCTAGAGGGATCAATTTACATTGAATTTTCATTGATAGGCAACAGTCAGAATGATAGGCAAAGTAGGCAGTCAAAGCTCCAAGATTGCAGCCACATGAATTGTGTAAACAAAAAAAATTTAGGAATTTGATTTTTTTTTTAATAAGAAATATTATGTAAAAACTAATATTTTTCCATAATAAGGGGGTCATGCCAAGAAAAATGTTGAAAAACACTGAGTTAATCCTACCACTTTAGTTAGTTGCAGTTACGGCCTATCATGGTTATGTATCATTGGTTCTCCTATATGGACTGATATTATGGGGTAACACTATCGACAGAGTTTTCAAAATTCAGAAATAATGTGTTAGGGTTATTTGTACGGCAAAGATCGAAAGCTGTATTCCACTTCCAAAAGTTGCATGCCCTTACCATGCCTATATATAAGAGAAGTTTGTGTATTTGTCATGTCAAATCCACAATATTTTAAAAATAGAGTCAATACCAGGCTGATGAACAAGTTATATAGTATAGACCTTTATGCAAGAAGTACATTTATAGGGGAAATATTTATAATATGTGTATTGAAATATACAACCGTATACCTAATTACATAAGATTAAGACAAGGACATATTTTTAAGCATAGATTGACTGACTGTTGGTTTTGGACAATTGTTATTACAGTGTAAAGGAGTTCTTTGATAGCAATAGGATATTTTGACTATTGATATTTTGACTATTATTATTTTGACATTGTTTTATTATTGTGTTGTGTAATTTTTACTTTTTGTAATTGATTATTTTTGTACCTACTTATGTAATGAATGAAACTAGACATTTGTATGCCATATTTGGGCTGAATACACAGTGCAGTGAAATATTATTAACGTCTACTACATTATATACCTACTGTATACTAACAAAAAAAATATTTTAATTGATTGATTAATCAATAATCATGATGAAATGCCCTTTTTCCCTCGATACATTGATATAAGGGCATTTTCAATAATTCGTGTACCCAATTAGCTTGAGTTGTTAAACAAAAATTAACTCAGTGTCAGTTTTGTGACGACAATTAAGTATTCAATTTGTATAAAAATTAACTTTTTCTTTTCAATTTATAAATGATATGCATATACACGTTATTTAAATGTGAAACAAGTTCATTTTCACATCATTTGTATGCTTAACTTTCGTCACAAAACTAAAACTGACTTAATTTTTGTTTAACAGCTCACGCTAATTGGGTACACGAATTATTGAAAATGCCCATAATGTTCATTCATGCCAGGCGTCTCTTAGTAGCTTTTTCTGATTTAAAAAATCCAATGCGTGCAAACAGGCCTATCTATCTAATGACAAATCTTTCTTTCTTGCCTGTATCTTTGTGTCAATTTATCTTGCCTATTATATACATAAATATATGTGTGGTTGTTTGTGCTTGTGCCAAAATGTAAACGAGTTTGAACCTCAAAAGTAAGATTGAAGATGATTTTGCATTTCTAATACAGTGAGCAGCAGAAGTAGCTAAGCGGGCCAGGTCTTCAAAAAGACCTACACACAACTTCTTTATTTTTAATAAATTTTGAACACCGCTTATCTACTTCTTCTGCTGACTGTACAATTTTAAGAGATTCTTTCGAATTAAAAACATATAAGATTAACAGAACCCTAATTATTAATAAATTTCTGTAAAAAGAAACATTTTGGTACTAGCTTTTATTTCCGACAGTTCTTTTCTGTATACCATCATCAACTACTCATAAAGACCATTCTAACGAGCCCAAACTCAAGGTGGTTACGTCGGTTAAGTGCTGAATTAACAAGGCCACCTTCTTTCTTCATCATCAGATCAGCTCGATGGTATGGTCAGCTCCAAATAGACATACTTTCGTAAATGTATACATATTTAAGTTGCTGACTGTACTACCATAATATTGAATTGTCATCCAAACTATACCTTTAACCAAAATTTCAGCTCAATCGGTTGAAGATATCTGCTTCAAAATTGAGTAGCACAATTTCACCCGAACAAACATAGTGACATACATAGTTAGATTTGTTAGTTACATCGCAATTTAATAGAAAGCTTGTAAAATGAGTAACAGCGTTCATATAAAAGCGTTTCAAAAATTCCACTTGATGACCAATTGTATTAATCGTTAAATCCTGATCAGTGATCGTGATCAATCACACTTGATCTTCAAAAGTACTAGCTACCGAGTAATGTGGTAAAATGATTTGTTTACATTTTTGGCACAGTCATGCAAGTACAAAAATATGTATCGATTTAATCCTTTCAAGTACTTTCAACTTCTCATAAATATGTACCGAAACCTTAACCCGCTGACATAAGAGTGAAGGGACATATTTATGAGCAACTTGTATGCACCCATATTTTTACACTTGACTGCACATTTAATTTGACCATGAATACCTGTACAGGGTTATTCAGGAGACGTGAACAGGAATGACCAGACTAATACACTTCATATCAACGTTTCTAGATACGGTTTTATGTTTTTTTTTTTCAAATCAAGGCGGAAAATAACATAATTTCAAACAATTGGTCACCCTACAATTCTACACTTCTGAAGCATGTGTCAAAATTTATAGGGTGACTATGAATTGCGTTTTATGTTTATATTTTTCAGAAATATAAAAAAGAAATAAAAGCAGTTTAAATTATTGAATCGAAAAAAGTGATTCCTGTTTACGTCTCCAAAATCACCTGTATGTAGTGACAATTATTTTAGTGTGATATATTATTTATTAAACAATATTATGAATGACGAAGTATTACGCCGTGCGTGAATAATCATAATCACTATTGATTCATTTTGTAGGTGATTCAGGTGGGAACATGAAGGAATGGGTACAAATAATGTCCCGAAATTTTGCATTTCCACACATCAAGGTTATGTTCCCCACGGCCCCCCTGCAGCCGTACACACCGAACGGAGGTGCCATGGCCAATGTGTGGTTTGACCGTGCTGACATATCTCGCAATGTTCCGGAACAACTGGACTCTATATCTAAGATAGAAGTAGAAGTTAAGAATCTCATTCAAAGTGAGAACAAATTGGGAATACCCAGCGACAGGATTATTATTGGTAAGATATTATTACTATAAGTAACAAGAATATGTCTGTGATTTTAGATATGTTTTTTGAATATGATTTAAAGTAATGATGTAATATAAAATATAGGTAGATATGTTATAAACGCTCCAAAAGTGACACTAAAACCTGGGTAATTGACACGGCTTGCCATAGTTTCGCGTCGTCAATGTAAACGAATGCTGTCAAAATTTGGTGGCCATTTTTAAACATGGTATTTCCTATAGAAAACGTATCTACCTCTTTTTAACCGACTTTGGTCTTTGGTAAAGTGGAACTGATGATGAAGACCACAGATGACTTATGGAACTCCTCAAATATGTAACGTATGATCGCCGATTTCTCCGTCAATTGTGGACCGATTTCCAAAATTCTTTTATTTTTCAAAAATAGTATACTCTCGAGGTGGTCCCCAATTTAGGATCTGATGATGGGATCCTAGGGAAATTGAGGGCAACCCTCAAATTTTATTGGCACGAGTGTAGTGATTTCGGTATTTTCTATTATAACCCGTGTATTTACCCTCGGAAATCGTAATTTTGGTGAAGTGGAACTGATGATGAAGACCACAGATGACTTATGGAACTCCTCAAAGATGTAAAGTACGTCAAAGATTCTGACATGATTCCGTTGACGTAGCAACTAATGAAGTGGTTAATTCTGAGATCCTTGAGGAATCGACGGAACTCCTCAAATATTCACATATAGCGACTTGGGTTTTTTTCTGTAATAATCAACGCATTTGCTCTCGGAAAGCAGTTCATGTGGTGAATGGAAAGGAAATGTGGAAATTTTCATGTACCATGTGGCTTAATTGGCGAAGTACTGAATTGAAGTCGGTTTAAACTTTGTTTTTAAAGTAAATTATTTATATTAGGTAACATCATTGATTTAAAGAATAAATATTGCAAATGGTTACCTGATTTTAACGAATGAAAGTAATGAACTACTGAAGCTAGCCTGACATGATTAATAAAATAAGATGTCTGTGGTCAGGAAACTTCCGGCCTTGACATTAGCACGTCGGATAAGCAGTATTTTTTTTGTAGGTGGTTTTTCAATGGGCGGTTCATTGTCATTCCATGCTGCCTACAGATGGGACAGGAAAATTGCGGGAGCTTTCGTGTTCAGCTCCTTTCTCAATACAGGCTCTATCGTGTACCAAGAGCTAAAAAACGCTTCTAACTCTTCATGTAAGTATCGTTAATATTAATTTATTTTCTTTTCTATTATCATGATCAGGCTTCTTTGCTGCTGATACTGATATTGTTGGAAGCCAGTTTATAGCTTGTTTGAATAAATTCAAACTATAAGAATGACCCCAGAGCAATGATGACTAGTGACGTCAAGTAGGTATTGAGGCACCTATATTTGTTATAAATGTTATAACTTATAATGTTTGAAAGTTCAAAATCAACAGCGTGGACACCTTGGAACTACGTATTAGTCGACATAAGTGATATTTAAGTTAAAATATCTTAAACATAGACCAATTTTATTTCGCGCAATAAATAAAGTACCTAATTTCCGATTAATTGCAGTACCACCCCTACTTCAATGCCATGGCGACAATGACGATATAGTGCCTCTGGAGTGGGGCCAAACTACTTACAAGGAACTGACTGCCCTCGGAGCTCCAATTCAATTTCATCTTTTGGAGAGACTGGGGCATCAAATAAACAAACGGGGGATAAATCTCATTAAAGATTTTATTGAGAAGCATCTACCTGATGTTTGAGAGTTACAGAAATACCTACAGACGTCATGTCCTCCCTAAATTCGGTATTTGAATTTGACAAAAAGTCAAATCAGCTTCTTTTTACATGAAACGTCAAAAACGCTCCGTCAGCGTGGAATTTGTAGGGATAACTATGTTGTGACGTCACAATCAAACAACGTCCTTTTTTTTTTTTTTTTCTGGACTTGCGTGCGTATGCCCGTAGCCATTCTCAAGTGAAACAACGTCCTTATTATTAGTTTTTATTTAGCCTAGTACGGTCAGCTCTAAAAATATTCTATCCAATTTGCAACTTTATTAGACCGACAACATAATTATGTTCGTAAACGTATCTTAGGTACCTACATATTTATAGACGTGACTGTGCAATGCCAACTATGCCAAGTGATGTTGTCTTACTTACGTGAAATTAATTAATGTCTCATCTCATACTAATAAAATAAGCGTTTAAAACTATCTAACATTCTGTAACGCCTGTAGCTATTGGTCATGTATTTTTTTTTAATTTAATCCCCACTGCGGCGGAGCAAGAAGGAGAGTTATTCTACGCATTTTTATATCAGATATAATTGCAGAAACATACACTTAATTCATTTCGGGACGCATGGAGATGTTGAACATTTTGTAAAGTGGATAATGAAATTAAAGATAAAAAATGTAAACAAAGAACTGTCAACGTCGAAGTGACGTCTCAGGGGCAATCAACCAGGTTTTGGTTTTAACTAATAAATATATCGTCACTACTTTTAAAACAATCTTATATTTTACTTTGATCACTTTAATGTCGTAGGTTGGTATGAATAGGTACTTAGTAGGTGACGATAGTCCGGGTACGATATACAGCAAAAGCCTATTGCCTGCAGCCACTAGAACCACACCAAGCAATGGAAGCAAGACGTGCCATTATTATATGTCTTATTAGGACAGGAAAACACAAAGAAAAATAACATTAGATTTTTAAATTTTTATTTATTTACTTCCACTCTCGCTTTCTGAGGAAGACGTCGAATCCTCCTCAGTTACATTTATTATTAATGTCTCTGTTACATTGTCTATTAGGTGGTCAAGTTGGCACAAGTTATCCTCTACTTTCATTACATGAGCCACACAATCACTCCATCTTTGAGGCGTCACCAATTTTAAACCTTCTTCGAACATTAAGAATAAGGAATAGGAATATCCAGGTATATTAATTAAATTACGAACCAAAGGTTTACAATTCCTAACCATTGCCAGTGGCGTAAATATAAACTGCACATATTTATGAATATAAAATAATTACGTTTTCATTTGGCTTATTTGAATATTTACGAATATTTTCCAGGCATTGTTTTACGTATAAATTAGTCGCATTATTTTTTATCTCGCGTATTTAACGAATTTTTAGTTTCCACTTCTTGGGACTGATTTTATTGCAGTGGCAACACATTTGTTTACATTTTTTATCTTTAATTTCATTATCCACCTTAATTTTAAGTGACGAAAGTTAGATGTATTTTTTTTCAACACATTTGCTCGTAATGTGCCTCTTATTGTGCCGCTTTTAGGCTCATAATCCTGGGTATTAAACACGCGTGTTTAATAACATTACGACACTCGTGTAGTTATGTTTATATCCCGATTAAGACACGTTGGCACCTTGCAGCAAGGTGTATGTATAGACTCGGCGCATTCTTAAATTGACCGGGTTATACAGGTTTATTTTTAATTCTCGGCAAATGGATTCATACTCGACTAAACAAATTAAATCCTTCTTATGAATTAATTGATTATTTCTTCTTGGATATGATATAGAAACGTTTCATTTAGTAAAACTATTTACTTTTGAACATTTTACATGAATTTATATTGAATACGAAACTATTTTTTTTAATTTTTTTTGGCTGTTTAGAGATTTCATCTAAGCCTCGCTGCGGGCGCACTGCGCGAACTTCACGAAAAAAAAATAGTTGCGCGCCATCGCCAATATAGATAAGTAATTTCACAAATATTCGTAAACATTGATGATTCGTGTTTGGTTATTATTAAAAATGTTGACTCGTGGTGAATAGAAGAGTGATAAATAGAATTGACGCCACTGTACATTCTTGGAGATGTACAAATGTATGTGAGTAAAAACCTGTTGTCATCAATAACTAAAGGAAACAACTTAGGAGCCTGTAACATTTTCATTTCATGAAAAGGATTTTTTCCTCGCAAATGTGTTGAAAAACGTCGTATGACACGCGTGAGCTTTGATAATTACATCCTCGGCTCTATTATCACGCTCACCTGCGGTTCGCGTGACAATTCCGCCTCTGATGTAATGATCAACATAGCTCACTTGTATCACAATGTACTATTAAGGTATCATACCTAGTTTAAAATATTATCTTTGTTTGACATTTAAATGAGCATTTTGGTTTTTATCGTTCTTGTTCTTTTCTTACTACTGGTAGGTTCTGAATAACTTAAACTAGTGGCTCTGTGAGCAGCAGAACTCGCAAGCCTGTATTTAAAAAAAAAACTTTTTTTTTTAATTTAGAGAATGTGACAGTAAAATATCTATACCTATTATCAACGAACCTTCTCTCAAAATTTCACGAGAGTCGGTTCAGAAATGCGACCTGTAGCTCTTGTATACGTTTTATAGATACATAATTATACGTTTTCTAACGCGTTTGCGTTTAGTTTCAATTTGTATGGCAACGCGTAGTTCCTAATAGTTACCACCAGAGGTGCTGTTCGCGTTGCCATACAAATTGAAACTAAACGCAAACGCTTTCGACAACGTATTGTATCGATAAAACGTATACTAGAACCTCTGTAGAGGAGAACAGCGGGACAGACCGGAAAAACGATTTTCGGCCCAAGCTGAAGCATAGAACTCCGATTATATATAGGTAACATTTGTTGTTGCTCTGTGAGCTATAGAAGTCGCGAGTCTTTCTTTTTTTCAAAAAAAATATTTATTCTTGATTTTTGAAAAAGTGATCTGGCAAAAAAAACTATTAGGTATATAATTAACGAACCTGCTCACAAAATTTCACGAGAATTGGTTGAGAAATGCGACCTGTAGAGGAGAACAGCCGGGCAGCGTGAAAGCGGGACAGACATCGGACATAGTGAACGATTTTCGGCCCAAGCTGAAGCATAGAACTTCGTTCGCTTCGCTCGCTCGTTCGATAATATTTACAAATCGGTTGTATTGGATCCAATCCGCTCAAAAAATGCTTTTTTACCTACTAATGTTTTTCAGTGAGAGTTCTAGACCATAAATATTAAACGAGAAAATATGGTTATAAAATGGTTTTATTATAATCCTACTTATTAACCCTTTCATTGCCACTATTGCCAGCGCTCCAAACGTCTAGGTACTGGTAGGTAGGGTAGGTAGTACCTACCTTACCTACCAGTACCTTGACGTTTGGAGACCTACTAGGTACCCGCAGTGCCAACACGACACCTTGCGAGCAATGACACGATTTCGCGTCTGCGGCATAGATAGATAGAGTTCTCAGCGACGCGAATTCGCGTTAGCGGCATTACGTTACGGTAGTACTATTAATTATTCTGTCATTACGGTTACAAACCTCGTGGCGCGATTTCGCGTCCACGGCATACTTAGATAGAGTTCTCAGCGACGCCATTATGAGAGTCTGTCAAGCGAGTCGTGTCCCTGGAAAATGGCGTCACATTTGAAAATAACGCATGTTGTTAATACGAAATGAATGGTGGCGTAGGTAATAGGTACTTATAACTGTCCTGACAGCTTATTTTATAGGTAAAATTGTTGCCATATCTTTATTTGCAAAATTTCCAGGCGTTTTCAATTTCGTGACGCGAAATCGCGTCCGCGGCACATGCGTAAAAAAACTGGAAAATTGTAGGTAAGTCTAGTGGTCTAGACTAAATCAAAATTAGTAGATAGGAAAATAGGAATATTAATATTCCTTCAAAAATTAGGTATGTATGTTTTGGATATCCGTTGTTTTTTAAAGATTTAGTTTATTTACATGTTAATACATCAGCTTACGTACTTACATTAGATAATTTACAATTTTGATACTAAAAAAGAACTACGAACTAGACTTATAAAATACCCCACCCAGTTCACCCGCTTGGGGCATGGTCCCTAGGACGCTGGCTAAATTGCCCCTTTGCACCGCTAGGCTCAGACGCTGGGAAAAGAAGGAACCGGCCCTGTGGTCGCCTGAAACGCCAATAAGTCGGACCGACACCTCTTTCATAAATTTTTTGGTGTCGGACGACCAAGGGCCCAGAGTCTCGGCTTCCGAGCCGACCCTTCAACGTGGGACGGAGCCAGCGTGTCGTCACAGGTAGCGTCCCACGCTAAAGGGCGGCCTAGGCTCCAGGGTACGAGGGTGCAACCATCGGGTCTCTTCCCGTCAGTAGCAGAAAGGCCCGTTGGTTCCAGAATTGCAGGGAGAGCTGCGGTGCTGAGTGAACGGCGAATGAGGTCGTTTATTGTGGCGTGCCTGAATAACGACCGGCGCTCATAGGGCAGTGCAAGCCATGACGACCCAGTGAGTCTACGGGTTGGGAACAGCGGCTGCAACTGCTGCAAGTGTGAAGCTCACATAATTTGAGGCCCAGGCGAAGGCACATTTCTAATCGCAGCGCAGAGGGGTCTAGAACGCAACCAAGGTTACGTGACGGAAGCGCGTGCAACCAGTGCCCCGATTCTTTTTCTGAAACCGCCATTAGTCTGTCTGTTGTTTTTTTACTAATATTCTCCAACCATCTCAACCAAGTCAAAATAATTATTAACTACATGCCTTGGCGGTACAGTGATGAAATCTTAAGAAAACTAACCTTTTAGCAAATAACTGATGCATAAATAATTTAAAAAAAGTGGCCAAGTACGAGTCGGACTCGCCCATGAAGGCTTCCGTAAAATAAATTGCGGTTTAGGATTTATGACGTATTAAAAAAAACTACTTAGGTACTACATCTCGTTCAAACCATTTTTCGGTCGGTGGAAGTTTGCATGGTAATGTACATCATATATTTTTTTTAGTTTTATCATTCTCTTATTTTAGAAGTTACAGGGGGCGGGAAGACATTTTACGACTTTGGAAGTGTCTCTCGCGCAAACTATTCAGTTTAAAAATAAATGATATTAGAAACCTTAATAGAGAGGTAGGGCACAGCGGAATGTCATCTCGCTCGTATGTGGAGCAGCCCAACTGGGGAAGTACCTCCACCTTACAGAAGACCGCAGCCATAATAGCACCACTTGAAAGTGAGGGACCTGCATGTCTCTATCTGCCAACACAGCGAATCCTCAAGTGAATAAACGTCGGCAACGCGCTTGTGATTCTTCTGGAGTCACAAGTGTCCATAGGCGACGGTACCAGCTTAACATCAGGCAGGCCGTAAGCTTGTTTGCCACCGTCGTAGTATTAAAATATATACACGATGATTTTTAATCCGTGAACAGGAACCATTTTTTCTAACTCAGTAATTGATGGGGATTACGTTAAAGTAGTAATTACGTGGAAACAAACTTGTTTTTTTTTAATCATAATTTTCATTTTGAGTTAAATTTTATCCTAAAATCCTTGTCACTCTACTACCTTATCGGTTTTAATGAGTTTGTAACCTCTTTACAAACTTATTAGCAATTGACAATTTATGAGTATGTCAGTCGTAAACAAAACAAAATGTCATTTTTGTCAAAATACATACCAGTATGTATATTGTAGTCTTTGATACATACACTATTTTCGTGAGAGTGTTATAATTATAATGATTTTAACCAATTGTGGTGTATAAAAACAAAGTGAATTATTCATTTATTTATCACATATGTATACTTAGATTGATCCAAAATGGGACCAAAGAAAAATGAGCCCGTAAAAGACGATTATTGGCGAACACACATCGAGGATACTCCTCTGAACGACGATTCATGGTCTGTACAAGTAGTAATACTGGAAGTTGCTGGCAGTGACCAAGATCGTATTTATTTAAATAAATTCGAAGTGTTTGCGGCTGAGGAGAAACGATTCGTAATAAAAAATATTTGCAAATCGGAGACAATGTTTATGATCAATCAACTCGGCGGTGAAAAAAAAGTTAAAGACGAGAGCCTCCGTGTCTTCGAAGTAGGTCAAGCCTACTTAAAGGAAAAAAAAGATATCCCTCCAGATATACAAGCATTGGTCGTGAAACATCTTATACTAAAGATGAAAGAAGAATACTTATTTATTCATAAACAGCAACACCTGGTGCGCGACGGAATGCGTAGAGAATCTGCAACCATGGTCGACAGAACAGAAGTTAGGGGTACAGTTTGCGTTCCTCCTTCAGAGCCGGTTCAGCCGGTTGAACCCCCGCCACCATCTGGAAAGGGTAAAAAAGGTGAGGGAGATACAGTGAATCCAGTTGACGAACCGGAGGAAGGTAAAAAGTATAATACTTTACTGAGAGTACGGGGAGAAGAGTGGAGGGACAAAGTGTATGTCGATGACTTTCCAGCGGATGGGCCCAACCTTTACGTTGCAGTGTCAGGATTTATGGAACCCCAGCTGGCCGGATGCCTTATTAAAATAGGCGTACCTTTGACTGCGATATTTCAAATTAGAATAGATCTTACTTCGCAGCCTATCCCATCGACTTTGACACGACTTACAAAAAGAGGACAAAGTCAAACAGATGTGCTAATTGATCAATCGCTCAAGTTCTGGGAAGATTTACAACAATTACGCATAAGCAAAGATACTTCGGATGACTATAATAACACAGCTTTCATCGTTTTTGCACCTCCTTATTGGACTACAGATGATTTGAGTGGAAACCCTGATAAAATATATGACGAATTGTGTTTTCTTATGTACGACATACAAGATTTGTCACGACAGCGTAGAAATTATATAGAAAACATGCACATAATTAATGTTCCAGTCGAATGTAAAGATATGACTGTTGAACGTTACTATCATCACTATATCGATGATATACCTCTCGAATGTTGTACTACATATTCAGTCTTAGACAGCATCCTTCAAGCGGTATGTAGAAAGCAGGATGTAAGTGAAGATTCTAGCCGAACGTCCCTTTCTACGGGAATGACTCTGAACCAACAACCCATTCCAAGCGAAGAAATGAAAGTGAAAAACGCGGAAAATTTGATTAATGACGTTTTTTATGCACTGAATTCAACAAATTCGAACAAAAAGTCTTATCGCTTAACATATGGGGAAGAGTCTGAAACTCATAAGGATCCCATTGTTATTAACTTTGGAGATTTTGCAAAGTATCAGACATTTCACCTCAACGATGTCCATTTAGATGATATTGTGTTCACTATGTTATTAGGTATGCCTATCAATCGGCTTTGGTTTAGACAAGAAAGACCGCAAGACGAAATAGAAGCCAAAGTTAACTTTCATGTCAATGTACTCTTATCGTGTTTTGATCGAACTGATGTGGAGACTGCTGAACTTAACAGACTTTTGCACATTTTGGCGTGTAGGAATTTGTATAACAATAGGAGCTCACTGAAAAAGCAACACCTAGCGTCAATCACAATATCCGACTTCAAAAAGCTTTATTTAAAACGTAGCATACTTGCTGAGCCATTGCCTAAAGGTCAACCTTTATTTGTGTCGAGCAGCACAATTGACCATTCATTCCCATCTATTACTAAAATAGAGAATACATCGGTTGTGGCAAACGCGGGAGATGCAGAAGAGCAACAAATTAGATTTCTGTTTGATTGCCCTGATATAAGTGAGTTAGTTTCTGCTTCTGAAATAGCAAACAATAAACCAAACGACCACGTAATCGATGATTTCAAAGTATTTGAAGACTTTACCGAAACGCGTGCTTTCCAAGTTTTGCGCGATGCTTTTACAAATTTTAATTGCCTGGATTACAAATATTGTGAAGTAACTGACACCTTCAATTTAATGTTTTTTAATAGTCATGACAACGATGGTATAAGTCGAGAAGAATGGCGAAGTCACTTACCAACACCTGTTTGCTTACAAGATTTTTTTGACTTTGTCTTAGAAGAACACTATGATTGGATTCAAAACGAAGAACAACTGTATGAACAAAAGCTTACTCACGAGACTCAGTCTCAATGTGCAGCGGTGGATCCTCATGCATTACAATCTTGCATAGAAAATCTAGACGTGGAATTGGAGCTACTAATTGAAGGCTCTCTTAAATACAATAAAACCCTTGAAGCAGAAGCCGCAGGTGAACATACGGAAGATGCTACACCTGAGCCTGAAAAGGTTGCCGCGTCGTCGGCACCAATATCAAGTTTTGTGGGCTCGAAAAGCAGTAAGAAATCGAAGACACCAGCAGTTTCCTCCTCAATAAGCTCACCTCATGATTCTAATACTGATATAATAACACCAAGTAAGCAATTTCAGGGTTATGATCTGAGTGAAAGGAGAGTTGAAGTGTTTGGAAAAGATGGTACATTTTATTCAAAAGATGGAACTCGCGTGTCTAGTCGGTATAATTTTATGATACCAATGAATTTAGAAAACATTATTCTCAGCGTAGTACCAGGTAACGGTTTTAATGAATTTTGGGTACATAGGTCTTTAGGAGAGTCTGTAACACCAGAGGTAACTGATGCATGCGAATCTTTTAGGATAACTAGTAAAGATCAAGTAGCATTCAATTTTAAAAAAGAAGTATATTGTGTCCCGATTCCAATAATGACATCATCGTCGTTGTACGATCATGTTCAACAGAAGACAAAAGAGACTGTACCCAAAATAACTTCTCCAGCAGAAATGCCTGTCATATTTGACACGAAGATATTCCATTCTCTCTGTGTCACTTGGCCAAACGGATTAATCACAGAAACGGTTCATGAAGAAAATTCCCCTACTCTGTCTCATATCAAGCAATATTATGTAGCGCCAGTCCCACTACTCGGTGAAGAGATGAGATGCATCAGCTTGAATGGGGAAGTTATCATTTTTAGAAACTCGGGTGTTATTGAGGTTCTACGTTCTGATGGCACATATATAATTATCACAAAATATGGGAAAAGAGTAGTTGAGGAAAAACCTGCAGAACCGGTTATGGCAGAAAAATCGACAAAATTGCCTACTAAAGGGCTTGAAAAAACAACAAAGTTGTCTTCAAAAACGTCCAAAAATATTGCCTTTGAACATGACAACATAACTTCAACTGTCGTTCCGAAATACGAATTATTTATAGACGAATTTGAGATTGTTGAAACTAGTGGCCTCCGACAACAATGGATAGAAGATCGTTCATTTGATATAGAAAAGTTGCTCATTCGAACTGCTACTGATTATTGTTTAGGCGAGGTGTTTTCTCGCAGAATGGATGGAACGCAAATTTTATTGAACAAAGACGGCGTTCAAATTATAACATTTCCAAACCGAACCAGAATTATAACGAAATTGATTGTAGAGGACCTAGAGATATACCCAGAATGGACGGAAGAAGAGTCCTATTTCTTTGATTTATTGGTATCAGATTATAACTCTGACAAGTCAAAATGCTGTATGTCACAGAAAAGTAACTATAGTAGTATATCCAGACCGCAAAGTTACCAAAGCTCAATGTCTAAGAAAATTGAAGAAGAAGAGGAGCAAATGCCAGTAATCAGGACGGATGGATATATCTCTGTCCAAACCTGCTATACCATTGAACATGAAAACTTTGCATCTATTACTGTCAACAAAGCGAATGGAAAAGTTACTGTCGACTCGCCTAATAATACAAGTGTAAGTTTAAATGAGGAAAACCAATACGACATATCCTTAGATCCAGCCACCATAGCCAAGTTCGATGGCAAAGATGTAAATATAGAATATTCGGGCTGTTCAGAGTGTGATTCAAAAACAACTTGTACAATTAAAATATGTAATGATGAAATGATCTCTGTCAAAAAATCCCAGCAATGTTGGTTAAATCTCGAAGATTCGTTTGGCAAAAAGATAATAGTTAACGAGGAAGGAGCTATTTTGTTAGATGATAGAGAAGAACAACTAAATACGTCCTTAAATACACCAGCTCTGACTACAGCATCCGCTGGACAAGTCGAGCAATCAGAGATCAATGAGGTTGATCAACTACCAACGAAATCAAATTCTATTGTCGTGCATGGAAAATGTAGGCAGATATATAGTTCAAAAGAAATGAGATTCTTTATTCTTCGACGGTGAGTTCTTTATTTTATGCTTTCCAATCCGTAGCCAGTAGTAGTTAGGCAGTCATTCATTAGTGAGCGTGATATACTGGAAGCGACCATATCAGTGGTGACTTAAATATTAGACGTTCTCTACCTACTCCAAATATCCGAAGACCTTTGTCCATGCACATTTTCTAACTCAAATGATCATAAGATGATAGCGCGGCGTACACCACGCTTCCGATTTGGTCTATATTGCTTACTCCGTAAGTGTTGTGTTGTGTACCACGACTGCCACGTAGGAGTGCCATCCACATCCACGAAGCGAATTTAAATCCACGTGCGTGTAAATTAAACGTGGGCAAAACTGGGCTTCCATGGCTTTCAATTATCTAGTCTAGTGATATATCTCGAAACGCAAACGGAGTAAGAGTGGGGAGCTTTACGAAAGTAGGTACTTATGCCAATTTTTACCTGGTTACCAATATTTATCTTAAATCTCAGAAGTAGTAAAACCCGGATTGATGCCCCACTTGGATAGGTGCCCCAATTCCTAAAAACCCAACTTCCCAATATTGCAGCACTTAAATAGTAGGTTATATAGGATGCGCCAGCGCCACCCACCTAAGTCGTCTCGCGTGTGTGCACCGATATCTCCGCGAGACTCGAAAAAAAGTTGGCAAAGTTTGGAACTTAAGTATTTGTTGAAGCATAACTTTTGAACTAGTTATAATTTTGATTCTGCTTTTATTAAATCAACACACTGATATGTTAAGTACATATCTAACTGCCTATAATCGCTCCATTGTGTTTATTTTAGTCAAAAAATTAAAAGGCATGTATTCATATCGAAAAGGATAGTCGCCCCGATTTTTTGAGGTATAGTTGCCCTTAGGGGCATCTATCCCGTCACCCATCAAAACCGCAGAACTTACTTTTTCTAATCGATTCGTACTAGTAGGTATATGATACGTCTATACCTACTAGTACGGTCGCGGAAGTCCGTTGGATGCGGGTGGCGCAGGACCGGTTACTTTGGCCCTCTTTGTGGGAGGCCTATGTCCAGCAGTGGACGTCTTTCGGCTAATATGATGATGATGATACCATTTGATACCTACTTACTGGTAGATTGTGCTTGTGTGTTTTAAAATTCAAGTCATAGGTATCGAAAATATTATGCAACATTCGTAGGTAAAATATTTTTAAATAAATGCTAAAAAAATGCTAGTGAAAACCCATTTTAAAATGAATGTTGATTTGTTTAAAAAGTATTATTACGAGACCAAATAAACATTTTATTATAAATTTTAACTTATTTTATTCCCTAGGGCATCTATCCTTCTTTGCATTTTGATTCTGAGGCATTTATCCATACCTACGAGGCGTCTAGCCTCAAAAACATGCTCTCGAAAAACTGAAATTATGCCAAAACTGTAATTATTAGGATGACAGCAACAAGTCATAGGGAAAGAAAAAAGATTAGACTAGCTTAATTCATTAAAATTAGTCACGAATAGTTAAAGTTTTCGGAATTTTGAGGCAATTTCAAAATGTGGGGCATCTATTCGGGTTTTACCCTAATAGGGGATATTTTTGAACCAATTCAGTTATCACACATGTTTAAAAATACACAAATAAAACTGAGAAAAAGAAATGGGTTACCCTGTTGTGAGCAAGCGGTTACTGAACGACGCTCAATATGTTCAATGTTCATGCTCAACAAGTCTAGTTACAGACCGGGAGATGCCGACACAAATTTTTGAGGTATTTGTACCAAGTATGGCGACCCTTCAGGGGTCTAATTACGTAATTTAAGAAAAGGAAAATGATGGTCATAGCGCTGGTACCGGCGGCCCAAACGCGTGTGCGTTATTCGAATGTGTCGGTTAAATTACGAAAGTCAAACGATTTGTTACAAAACAAATTCGTGTATTTTCCGATAGGCGATGAAAAAAGAAGTACGCGGTAGCGTAATGCCATACTTCTCCGGTGTGACTTAGAGCCCGCTATACCGACGAGAACATATAAATAAAAAAAAAGCCTACTCAACCATTAGTACCAGGCTAATTTTTGCACAGCTAACCATCGTATTCACGAAAATCACCATGCCATACTTTTCCGACGGTTCCAAATGGCCACCATACCGCAAAGTCGGATTTTTTTTTGAGCTAACCTATTTCTACCCAACCTATATTTTTTTAACCAGTTTTTTGTATGATCATAAAAAGTCTGATAATGCCTTTTGAGGAAGGTAATATAAATTCATGTAAAATGTTATCAAAAGTAAATAGTTTTACTTTGTGAAATTACAAATTACTTATAATGGCGCGCAACTGTTTTTGTGTTGCGTGAAGTTCGCGCAGTGCGCCCACAGCGAGGCTTAGATGAAATCTCTAAACAGCCAATACAAAATAAAATAAATATTTTGTTATCTACACTTATAATAAATCTCTAAATTAAAAAAAAGAATCAGCCAGTTTAAAACTAAGCTTTGTGTGGTACGAATGTTCTCAGCATCCCATGAACGGAAAAATATAAAACATTTTATATAGGTACATTATTATTCTAGCTGCAACTTAGGATAGTTTTTATCCGACTGCGACAATTAATTAATTTTCCGAAATATACGACTTCATTTAATTTTTCATTTATTTTTATTGAAAGCAAACGTTGCTCCAACTGTCAGCTATAAGAAACGTCAAATTTTCGTCAAAATGGCGGAATTGCTTTGCCTCACTTATTAATAATTTAAATCCAGTCTACGATAGACCTTTACGATACACATGCCAAAAGTTAAAGCATAAAAAAATATTCGATTGTGATATGAGAACATATATGCGCAAATGTCGTATTATGGCTTAATTTCAAAAAATGTTTCATCAAATTTGAACAATAAAAGTTTTTTTTTTTTTTTAATTTATTGGAGCATTGGCATCGAGGCCATCAGCTCAAACAGAATACAATTAACAAGCGTAAATAATTAGTGCCTTAAACTAAACAAGAACAACTAAAAATTACAGAATCATCATATACGAAATATTAGTGGTTAACAAATAAACATTTATACCCAAACAACAATAAATTAAGTTATTTTACAGATCACCTATAGTATGAGAAACAAAATAATAAATTACAGGATATAATTGTGGATACTTTAAAAGATCCTGTACAGAGGTCGGAATAACTTCTAGACCAGTATCCATGCACATCGCGACAAACAATAACCTTTGTAACTTAAATTTAGTACAGTGAAAAAATATATGGTCAAGATTACATACATTATAATTACAATATTTACATGCAGCAGATTCACTAAGTTTTAATCTAAAAAGATGTGCAGGAAAACGAGCATGACCAATGCGCAATCTACACAATGTTGAAATAAAAGATCTTCCTAAATATTTTTTGTGATTTTCAAACCACGTATGAGTACTGGGGGCTGAAACAATTTCTGCCAACCATTTGCCTTTTACTTCGACAGATTTAGCCCAGGAATTAGACCAGCGTCTAGTCGTTAGCTGTTTTATAAAGGGCGCTAGATCAGAGTGAGGCACTTTTAGATCGCAAACTTGGACATCCCTTGCACTCTTGGCAAGCGTGTCAACAAGTTCATTTCCAACAATTCCTGAGTGTCCAGGAACCCAACAAAATTTAACAATCATGTTTTTACTATATATACAGCTTAGACTACTTCTTAACTTATAAATCAAGTAATTAACAGACGCAAGTATGCTTTTTTTTTCCAAGGCTTGCAAAGCGCTCATGGAATCAGATAAAATTAAAAATTTGTTTTCATTTAAGTAATTGGTATTAATATGTTCTAAGGCATAAATTATGGCTAAAACCTCGGCCGAAAATACAGAGAAGTAGTTGTTACACTTATAAACTTTACCTATATTCAAAAATGAATCATAAAATGCAAAACTAGTCCTATCTTTAGTTTTAGAGCCATCTGTATACAATTTAACAAAATCAGTCTTATCATCTAGGAACTCCAGAAAGTCAAATTTAGAAGTAAATTTAATCAATTCAATAGCTACATCTTGCATCAGGTCATGATAATGATACTCGAAACATGAACAATATAAGTAATTAACACGAATTTGTTTTTTTTTGAATGGCAATGGCACGCGCTCTTTGCGCCATCTGCCAAAGTGCCTGCGGCGCTACCACGATAACCGAAACTCGAAGTTCGTATAACTGCATCCCTGTCACTCGAGTGGTTAGTGCGATAGAGATAGAGATACCCGAATATTTTCTAATTCTGAAGTTCGTGGTTATAGCTCAGGAATCGAAACTACACCCCGTAAGCCGCGTCCGCTGCGCCATGTTTTCGTGGTTTTTAAACGTCAAACATGTTTTGCCAAACAAAACAAAACCCTATTTGTTGACTGACCTGACGGAAAACATGTTAGATATTTAAAAACATGGAAAACATTGGTGCAGCAGACCCGGCTAGGTAGACACTAAATAAAATAATCATAATGTATTTTCTCGTAAAAAGGATAATAGAGAAAAAATCAACGCAAGAGGTTATATGTATAGGTAATCACTAATTTCCAAAGTTTTATGTTCTGTCCCTTTTCCACAAATCGCACCTTCATTATGAAACGATTGTTTTTTACTATGACGCTCGAGGATCTTGACGTCACAGTTTCCGATCGTTTTCTCACTCTAACAAGCGACATTAAAACGATTTTGAGATATTTGAATGGGATTTTCGTCATCTTCTATCTATCTATACCTACATATAAATGCCCTGACTGACTCACCCACTCACTCATCCACGCACAGCCGAAACTACTGGGGTAAGAGAGTTGAAATTTACACCAGAACTACCTTTTACAACGTAGGCAACGGATAAGAAGGGATTTTTGGAAATTCTACCCCTAAAGGGGTCACATAGGGGTGCAAAGTTTGTATGGGGGAAATTTATTTTTTGAGCTAGAGACTTAAACTTTTGTATAAATATTACTTAGGAAAATTCTGCCCCCTAAGGGGTAAACAAGGTGTGCAACTTTTGTATGGGGGAAACTTTATTATTTTAGCAAGAGACTCAATACGTTGTAGAAAGCTTACTTATTAGAATACAAATAAAGCACTGTCAGCGTTTTGGAAAATTCAGCCTCTTAGGGGGTTAAAAAAGGTTGCAAAGTTTGTATGAGCGAAACTTCGTTTTGAGATAGAAGCTTAAAAGTTTGTAGAAAGATTACTTATTACAATACTAATAAAAAAAACAGCGTTTTGGAAAATTCCACCCCTAAGGGTATGAAAAAGGGGTACAATGTTGATAAAGGGGATTTTTTTGAGCTATAATCTCAAACCTTTTTAAAAAGATTACATAATAAAATAATATAAAATACTGTCAGCGTTTTAGAAAATTCCACCCCTAAGGAGTGTATAAGGGGGTGCAACGTTTGTAAATATATTTTTTTAGCAAGCGACAAACCTTTGTTGAAAGATTACTTATTACAATACAAATAAATAACTTTCAGCGTTTTGGAAAATTCCACCACTAAGGGTGATTAAAACAGGTGAAAATGTGTATGGAGGAAACTTTTTTTTTTGAGCTAGAGACTTGAAATTGTGTGGAAAGATTATTTATTAGAATACAAATATATAGGTAAATTCTTTCAGTGGTTTGAAAATTTCCACCCGCTAAGAGAGGAATAGAAAGGTGCAATGTTTGTGTAGGAAAACTTTTTTTTAGGTAGAAACTTAAAACTCTGTAGAAAGATTAAGTACCTACTTATTGAAATACAAAAAATTACCTACTGCCAGCGTTTTGGAAAATTTCACCCCTTAAGGGGTTAAAGAGGGGTGCAAGGTTCGTATGGGAAACACTTTTTTTTAGCTAGAGACTAGATAGTTTGTAGAAAAAATACTTACCTATTACAATAAAAAAACTGAGTGTTCTATTTTTAATTTTTCCCTGAAAAGCGTTCAAAGTTTGTATGGAGAGCAAGAAAATTTTAAAGTATAATATTTGTAACTGCGATCTTAGCCTGTTAAGACTACAAAACTTATTTAAGCATTTTTTGAAATATCCTATCCTATCCTATACTATTAAACGAGCAATATTTGTATATATATATATGTAAGTATGTATGTATATATATATATATATATATTTGCAATCACGTTCTCGGAAACGGCTCAAACGATTTCGATGAATTTTGGAATATAGGTGGTTACGGGGGCGAGAAATCGATCTAGATAGGTTTCATGTCCGGAAAATTCGTTTTTTCCGTATTTTCTCCATTTTCATCCGAGTGGAGCTCGGTCGCCCAGGGACTATCCCCTAAAGGGGATTATAATGGTGTTCAAAGTTTGTATGGAGAGCAAGATATTTTTAAAGTAAGGGATTAGTAACTTCGGTTTTAGACTGTTTGCTAAAATACTACAAAACTTATTTCAGCGTTTTTTTAATTCATCGCCTAAGAAGGTTAAAAGGGGGTTCGAACTTTGTATAGAGAGCAAGACATTTTTAAAGTAAGAAATTTGTAACTACGGTTTCAGACTGTTTACTATGAGGGTTCAGAGAGGGTTCTTAGTTTGTATAGAGAGCAAGAGATTTTGAAAGTAAGAGATTTGTAACTTCGGTTTTAGATTTTTTTCTAAAAGACTAGGTAGAAAATTAATTTAATTTTTTTTTTTTTATTCATTCCTTCAACAAACATTTAGACGATAACATGATAAACGCGGACGAAGTCGCGGGCAACAGCTAGTTCAATATAAATTCATGTAAAATGTTATCAAAAGTAAATAGTTTTACTAAATGAAACGTTTCTATATCATATCCAAGGAGAAATAATCAATTAATTCACAAGAAGGATTTAATTTGTTTAGTCGAGTAAGAATCCATTTGCCGAGAATTAAAAACAAACCTGTATAACCCGGTCAATTTAAGAATGCGCCGAGTCCATACATACACCTTGCTGCAAGGTGCCAACGTGTCTTAATCGGGATCAAAGATAATCTTGTCTTAATTATCTTTGTCGGGATATAAACATAACTACACGAGTGTCGTAATGTTATAAAACACGCGTGTTTAATACCCAGGATTATGAGCCTAAAAGCGGCACAATAAGAGGCACGTTACGAGCAAATGTGTTCAAAATATTTGTAAACATTGATGATGCGTGTTTGTTTATTATTAAAAATGTTGATTCGTGGTGAATAGAAAAGTGATAAATAGAATTGACGCTATTGTACATTCTTGGAGATGTACAAATATATGTGAGTAAAAACCTGTTGTCATCAATAAGTTCTAAAGGAAACAACTTAGGAGCCTGTAACATTTTCATTCTATGAAAAGGATTTTTTCCTCGGAAATGTGTTGAAAAACGTCGTATGACTCGCGTGAGGTTTGATAATTACATCCTCGGCTCTATTATCAGTATTATCATTATCACGCTCACCTGCGGTTCGCGTGACAATTCCGCCTCTGACGTAATGATCAACATAACTCACTTGTATCACAATGTACTATTGTGTAACAAATCGTTAGACTTTCGTAATTTAACCGACACGTTCGATTAACGGCCACGCGTTTGGGCCGCCGGCACCAGCGCAACCCTAGTCATAACTAGGGTTGCCAACCGTACTATATTATATAGTATTGTACTATATTTTGACTCTTATATTTGGATGTACTGTTGAAGAAATACATAGTACGCGAAAATACTATATTTTGGGGGACCTTATGAAGTGCTTCAAATTGCCGAGGTTTTACTGTATAATGGCAGTGGCGGAGCGTAATCTCCACTTATAATAAATCTCTAAATTAAAAAAAGAATCAGCCAGTTTGAAACTAAGCTTTCTGTGGTACGAATGTTCTCAGCATCCCATGGACGGAAAAATATGAAACATTTTATATAGGTACATTATTATTCCCGCTGCAACTTAGGATAGTTTTTATCCGACTGCGACACTTAATTTATTTTCCGTAATATACGACTTCATTTAATTTTTCATTTATTATTCTTAAAGTATATCGCCGCCACATCTGTCAGCTAAAAGAAACGTCAAAATCACAGACTAATAAGAAATACTACGGACAAAATGGCGGAATTTCTTTGCCTTTCTTTCGCCTATTAATAATTTTAATCCCGTCTACGATATACATTGACGAGACACATAGGTACCAAAAGCAAATATAAAATTAATCGATTTTGATATGCGAACTTATATGCGCAAATGTCGAATAAAGGCGTAATTTCTACAAATGTAACAACAAATTCGAGCAATATAAACTTGGTTTTTTTTAATGGCACGCGCGCGCGCTCTTTTCGTATTCAGCCAAACCACGGAAACTGAAACTCGAAGCTCTTATATCTGCATTCCTGTCATTTGTTAGTGCGATAGAGATAGAGATACCCGAATATTTTCGAATTTCCGAAGTTCGTTGTTTAAAAGAAAATACGGATGTCGGATAGATCTAAATTAATATTTTATGTGTGAATATGGTTAAAATTATTTGGAAATACTATTGTTGTTATTGTTTTAGTATATTTGACTAGCTTTAAGTTTAATATTGTACGTCCGAAATGGGCAAGCTGTTGGACTTTATTTTACCCAAAACAACTAAATGTACACAGTTCTGACAATAAAGAAATCTTATTTTATCTTATCTTATCGAAAACAGGGATGTAGACACAAAACAAAATAATCATAATGTTGTATTATCTCGAAAAAAAACAACGCAAGAGGCTATACTCGTATAGGTAATCACTAAGTTATGAGTGTATAAAGTTTGAAGAGGGGGTTTGTTGCGTTTCTTTTCCGCAAAACGCACCTTTATAATGAAACGATTGTTTTTTACTATGACGCTCGAGGATCGTGACGTCACGGTCCCTGATCGTTTTCTCACTCTAACAAGCGACATTAAAACGGTTGTAGCTTCGTAATTTTTTGAGATATTTGAATGAGTTTTTCGTTTCTTCTTTCTTTTGAAGTGAGTCTACAGCTACACCTCTATTTGGAAGACAAGCGGAAAGAGCCCATACTATCCATACTAATAATCCATACTTCCATATTAATATTATATATAAATGCGAAAGTGTGTCTGTCTGTCTGTTAACTCTTCACGCCTAAACCGCTGAACCGATTTAGATGAAATTTGGTATACAGATAGTTTGAGCTCCAGGAAAGGACAAAGGGTAGTTTTTATATCTGAGGGGCTGAAATTGGGGGTGGAAATTTGTATGGAGCTACTTAAACCGCTGCACCGATTTAGATGAAATTTGGTATATAAATAGTTTGAGTCCCGGGGAAGGACATATAATAGGTTTTATCCCGGAAATCATCCCCTAAGGGGGTAAAAAGGGGTGGGGGGGGGGGGGGGGAATTTGGATGTAATCTATTTTGATGAAATGTGGTGTAGATATTGGTTAAGTCCTGGGCAACCCTCAAAAATCACCCCAGAAATCATCCCCTAAGGGGGTGAAATTAGGGGTGAAAATTCGGATGGAACCCATTTTAATACAATTTGGTATAGAGATAACTTGAGTCCTGGGAAAGGACATAGGATAGTTTTAATTCCGGAAATCACTCCCTAAGGTGAAATTGGGGTGAAAATTTGGATGAATCCCGTTTAGATTAAATTTGGTATAAAGGTCGTTTGAGTCCCGAAGAATGATATTAGATAGTTTTTATCTATATATATTAATAGGGGGTGAAAGTTTGGATAAAATCCATATACCTAGATGAAATTTGGTATAGAGATAATTTGAGACCCTTCGAAGGATATAGAATAGTTTTTGCCTCGGAAATCATCCCTTAAGATGGTAAGTAGAAGTTTGTTTGCATTATATTTTCTAAGTATTAAGTTCTACGCGGACGAAGTCGCGGGCAACACCTAGTATATATATATACTAGCTGTTGCCCGCGACTTCGTCCGCGTAGAAAATATAATGCAAACAAACTTCTACCATCTTAAGGGATATAGTATTTCCAAATAATTTTAACCATATTCACTCATAAAATATTAATTTAGATCTATCCGACATCCGTATTTTCTTTTAAACCACGAACTTCGGAATTCGAAAATATTCGGGTATCTCTATCTCTATCGCACTAACAAATGACAGGAATGCAGAGGGCCTACCGCGAAAGGCATTCGAAGTTTGATAGAATTCAAAAAAAGCCTGTTTACCCTTTTAGTAAAAAAAGCCTATTATTCACTGAATGAATATTTTACGGATTGTGAACTATAATAATATAATACTTACTCTAAATAGATGCAAAACATAGTGGTACATAATTTTAAGTTTTTTGACCATCCATATACCTGTTTACAAATAAATGATTTTGAATTTGAATTTTGAATTTGAAGTTTCCCCTCTCTGTCATACTTACAAGTTCGTACATAAGTGCGACAGAGAGGGAAAACTTCGAATGCCGTTCGCGGTAGGCCCTCAGATATACAAACTTCGAGTTTCGGTTTTCGTGGTTTGGCTGAATACGAAAAGAGCGCGCGCGCGTGCCATTCAAAAAAACCAAGTTTATATTGTTCGAATTTGTTGTTACATTTGTACAAATTACTCCTTAATTCGACATTTGCGCATATAAGTTCGCATATCAAAATCGATTAATTTTATATTTGCTTTTGGTACCTATGTGTCTCGTCAATGTATATCGTAGACGGGATAAAAATTATTAATAGGCGAAAGAAAGGCAAAGCAATTCCGCCATTTTGTCCGTAGTATTTCTTATTACTGTGATTTTGACGTTTCTTTTAGCTGACAGATGTGGCGGCTATATACTTTAAGAATAATAAATGAAAAATTAAATGAAGTCGTATATTACGGAAAATAAATTAAGTGTCCGATAAAAACTATCCTAAGTTGCAGCTGGAATAATAATGTACCTATATAAAATGTTTCATATTTTTCCGTCCATGGGATGCTGAGAACATTCGTACCACAGAAAGCTTAGTTTCAAACTGGCTGATTCTTTTTTTAATTTAGAAATTTATTATAAGTGGAGATATATATTTGCGGACAATCTTACACAAATCAACCTAGTCCCAAACAAAGCAAAGCTTGTACTATGGGTACTAGACGACGATATAGATACTTATATAGAGAAATAAATACTTAAATACATAGAAAACATCCATGACTCAAGAACATATATTCGTGCTCATCACACAAATAAATGCCCTTACCGGGATTCGAACCCAGGACCTCTTGCTTCGTAGGCAGGGTCACTACCAACTAGGCTAAAGCGGTCGTCAAATAATATACGTATTCTAAACTATTTCATAACTTCTTTGTTTCGGGTTGCCCATAGAAAATGTTCACGTGCCGCCACTGCTAAATAGCAACATTGGCCAGCCAAGTACTATATTTTTTTACAGTGTACTATATTTTTGTCGTTTTTTTCTGGAAAATACTATATCTCTCCCAAAATGAGTTGGCAACCCTAGCTATGGCCATCATTCTCCTTTTCTTCATTACGTAATTAGACTCCTGAAGGGTCGCCATACTTAGTACAAAATTACAAATACCTTAAACATTTGTGTCAGCATCTCCCGGTCTATTAGGTACAGTACTAAATATATGGTGTACCGAACTATTTGACTACTTTGGTTGCTACTAACTATATGACGCTGACTGTACATAGCTATCCGATTGTTTCCAGTGACTTGACATGTTCGGAATTGGTTCACCGAACTCAGCTGGAGCAGGACGTGAAGGCGTGCCGGTTCCAGCCATGGTGCTCGATCAACGAGTACGACGCATTCGGGGACCACCGCAGCCTCGTTTCCTTGTTGTCGACTGTGGCAATCACTGAAACTGAGGTTCATTTTACTAATCCTGGATAATACTTTAATTTTTACGTGTTTGCGGCAAACAGAAGGTTATGTTTTTCGAGTGTGTGTGTGATACCTATTTCTTAGGCACGCTCTGCAGCTTACATGGCTTGATAGAATAATATCTAATTGCCTTAAAAAACAAAGTTTAACCCGACTCCAATTCAGTACTTCGCCAAGCCACATAGGTACATAAAAAAATCCACATTTCCTTTCCAATTTACCACATGAACTGCTCTCCGAGAGCAAATGCGTTGATTGTTACAGAAAAAACTCAAGTCGCTATATGTGGGCTGATTATATTTGAGGAGTTCCGTCGGTTCCTCAAGGATCTCAGAATTAACACTTCATTAGTTGCTACTTCAACGGAATCATGTCAGAATCTTTGACGTACTTAACGTCTTTGAGGAGTTCCATAAGTCATCTGTGGTCTTCATCATCAGTTCCACTTCACCAAAATTGCGATTTCTGAGCTGAATTTCTGTTATACACAAGTTATCTCCACTTATAATAAATCTCTAAATTAAAAAAAGAATCAGCCAGTTTGAAACTAAGCTTTGCGCGGTTCGAATGTTCTCAGCATCCCATGAACGGAAAAATATGAAACATTTTATATAGGTACATTATTATTCTAGCTGCAACTTAGGATAGTTTTTATCCGACTGCGACAGTTAATTAATTTTCCGAAATATACGACTTCATTTAATTTTTCATTTATTTTTATTGAAATCAAACGCTGCTCCAACTGTCAGCTATAAGAACCGTCAAATTTTCGTCAAAATGGCGGAATTGCTTTGCCTTTCACTTATTAATAATTTAAATCCCGTCTACGATAGACCTTTACGAGACAAATGCTAAAATATAAACCATAAAAAAATATTCGATTCTGATATGAGAACTTATATGCGCAAATGTCGTTTTATGTCGTAATTTCAATAAATGAAATCAACAAATTTGAACAATATAATTAACACGAATTTGTTTTTTTTGAATGACAATGGCACGCGCTCGGCGCATTCAGCCAAAGTACCTGCGGCGCTACCACGAAAACCGATACTTAATGTTCATATATTTGCATCCCTGTCACTCGAGTATGGTTAGTGCGATAGAGATAGAGATACCCGAATATTTTCGAATTCCGAAGTTCGTGGTTATAGCTCAGGAATCGAAAATATGGTAAATAATCATAATGTATTTTCTCGAAAAAGAATTTAAAATAAATATAGTCAAATGGAGAAAAAAACAAAGCAAGAGGTTATATAGGTAATGATTAAGTTATAAGAGTCCAAAGTTTTAAGAGGGGGTATGTTCTGTCCCTTTTCCGCAAAACGCACCTTCATATGAAACGATTGTTTTTTACTATGACGCTCGAGTATATTGACGTCACAGTCCCTCATCATTTTCTCACTCTAACAAGCGACATTAAAACGGATGTAGCTTCATAATTTTTTGAGATATTTGAATGGGAGTTTCATTATCTTCTATCTATTTATACATAATAAATGCCTATGTCCTGACTGACTTATTCACTCACTCACTCATCAACGCACAGCCGAAACTACTAATCTTAGGGAGTTGATTTTTGCACAAAATGTTGCTTTTATAACGTGGGCTAGGGATAAAAAGGGATTTTTGAAAATTCTACCCCTAAGGGGGTAAAATGGGGGTGCAAAGTTTGTATGGGAGAACCTTTTTTTTTTGAGCTATAGACTTAAACTTTGTAGAAAAAATAGTTATTAGAATACAAATGAAACACTTTCAGCGTTTTGGAAAATTCCACCCCTACGGGGGTAAAATAGGGGTGCAAGGTTTGTATGGGGGAAACTTTTTTTTTTTAATAGAGACTTAAAACTCTGTAGAAAGATCAGTCATTAAAATACAAATAATTCAGGGTTTTAGAAAATTCTACCCCTAAAGGGGTAAAATAGAGTGCAAAGTTTGTATGGGAAAAACTACTTTTTTTTAAATAGAGACTTAAAACTTTGTAGAGAAATTATTCATTAGAATACAAATAAAGTACCTAGATTCAGTGTTTTAAAAAATCTACCCCTAAGGGGGTAAAAAAGGGGTGCAAATTTTGTATGGGGGAAACAATATTTTTTTTAAATAGAGACTTAAAACTTTGTAGAAAGATTAGTCATCAGAATACAAATTAAGTACTTTCAGCGTTTTAGAAAATTCTACCCCTAAAAATAGGGGGCTAAAATAGAGGTGCAAAGTTTGTATGTGGGAAACTATTTTTTTTAGCTAGAGTCCTAAAACTTTGTAGAAAGATTATTTAAATACAAAGAAAGTACTTTCAGCGTTTTGGAAAATTTCACCCCTAAGGGGGTAAAATAGGGTGCAAAGTTTGTATGGGAAAAACATATATTTTTCTAATAGAGGCTTAAAATTTTGACGAAAAATTACTTATTAGAACATGAAAAATACTACATTCGGCGTTTTACAAAAATCATTCCCTAAGGGGGTTAAAAAAGGGTGCAAGGTTTGTATGGGGAACACTTTTTCTGAGCTAGACACTTAAAACTTTGTAGAAAGATTACTTATAAAAATACAAAAGAAAAGACTTTCAGCGTTTTGAAAAAAAATTTCCCTAAGGGGGATAAAAAGGGGTGGAAAGTTTTTATCAGGGAAAGTTTATGTTTTTGAGTTAGAGACTTGAAACTTTGTAGAAAGATTACTTATTAAAATACAAAAAAAGAACACAAATCGTTTTAGAAAATTCCACCCCTAATAGGGTTAAAAAGGAGAGCAAGCTTTGCATGGGCAACACTTTTTTTTGAGTTAGACTTAAAACTTTGCAAAAAGATTACTTATTAGAATACTAAAAAAGAACTTTCAGCGTTTTAGAAAACTCCATCCCTAAGGGGATCCTTAAGATCCTTAAGAAGGGTAGCCAGTGTTGTGTGGGAAAAACTTTTTTTTTTACTAGACTTAAAACTATTCAAAATGTTACTTATTACAATTAATAATAAAGTACTTTCAGAGTTTTAGAAAAATCCACCCCTAAGGGGGTTAAGAAAGCTTTGTATGGGCAACACTTTTTTTGAGCTAGAGACTTAAAAGTTTACGAAAAAAGTTCTTTCAGCGATTAGAAAAATTCAACCTCTAAGGGGGTTTAAAAGGGGGTTCAAATTTTAAATGGCGAGCAATAAAATTTTAAAGTGTGAGTAAGATATTTTTAACTTCGGTCTTATTCTGTACGTTAAAAGACTACAAAACTGATTTCAGAGTTTTTCCAAATTCATCCCCTAAGAGTGTTAAAATTGGTTCAAAGTTTGAGTATTTCAAGGCATTTTTAAAGTATGAGATTTTTAACTTTGGTTTTAGACTGTTTGTTCACAAACTAAAAAATGAACATCAACTTTTTTTTTAATTATCCCCTAAAAGAGGGTTCAAATTTTGTATTGAGAGAAATCATTTTCTAAGACGATAAAAAGTTCTACGCGGACGAAGTCGCGGGCAACAGCTAGTATTATAATAGAAAAGACCAAAATCACTAAACGCGTGCCTATAAAATTTGAGGGTTGCCCTTAATTTCCCTGGGATCCCATCATCAGATCCTGATATGGTGACAGTGGGACCACCTCAGGAGTATAATCTTTCGAATAAAAAATAATTTTGGAAATCGGTTTACAATAGGGAACATTACGCAAAGCTAGGGGGCGACACTAACACAACCCGTAAACAAACCCGCCATGACGTACAATGTCATATTTATTTACCTAACAAACAATAACGAATAATTGATGAAAACGCGTTAAACTACAATCGTTTTATTATCATTCGTGTGTAAAATACCTGTACCGTGATATTAAAATGGCATCCTATAGCCATTTAAAGGTGGATGAGGGCTTTTTTTTGCTTTTCGACGTATTGCCGCTTCCCATAGTTTTCATATCATCGTTTCCTTCGGAAATGAATGATGCCCTTCATTCTTGCACTTGCACTTGCACTGATGCATTTTATTCATTGAAATATTTTCTTCACTATTTGATCCAGAGCTTTGAAGGACTTGTCAAAGTTGTCAAAAAAACTGTTTACTAATTGTGTTAGTGCTGCACTCTGGCGGCAGAACATTGCAGTAATGTTCCCTATTGACGGAGCAATCGGTGAACATACAAAAAAAACATACTTACAGTGCAGTACCTACAGTCAAGGGCACCCATATGTGTTCACTCAAAGTTTCATATTTATGAAACTTTGAGTGAATACACTCTACTATACTATACTACAACCTTATTGTTGCAGAAATAAAGTCTGTGTACATATTTTTGAGACTTTGTGGTGTAGGTATACTTATTGGTGCCCTTGACTGTACAGTCAAAGAATTTAATTTCCTACCCACTTTGGACTTTGTCAAAGTGACGTAATCAATCAAAACGTAAGAGACTTGTTATGATTTTATTTACAGTGTCACTTTGAAATAATCCTAAATGGGTAGGAAATTAAATTCTTTGACTGTACCTAGGGTTTAATTTCACTTTTATGGTGTTTTATTAGCAGGCCTCGGATTATTTTTCGCATGGTAATAAATAGACAGAGAGCTGAGGGACCAAAACTGCAACAGTTTTATAAAGGCTGATATTTTAACATTAGGTCACAAATAGCTCGAATATCAATAGCCTGTCGTCAGTTAGCCAGTTTTTGGGACAACTGGAGTGGGGGTGGTTCCGAACTTGTTAAAAAAACACCTACGTCGCAACTGTTTTATAAAAACTGAAAAATTGTCGGTGGATAGTAAGACAACTAACAAACTATGCGGACATAGTCAGTCTGCAGAATATTGGTACAGTACGCGTCAGCAGCCCGCCAAACCCGTCAAAAAATTTGGTTGCAAAAAAAGTGTTTTATAAAATCTAAAAAAAATCACCAACCAAATTTTTTGACGGGTTTGGCGAGCTGCTGACGCGTACTGTACAACAGTTGCGACGTAGGTGTTTTCTTAACAAGTTCGGAACCACCCCCACGCCAGTTGTCCCAAAAACTGGCTGACTGACGGCAGGCTATTGATATTGGAGCTATTTATGACCTAATATAAAAATATCAGCCTTTATAAAACTGTTGCAGTTTTGGTCCCTCAGCTCTCAGTCTATAAGATGAAAGAAAACTATGGAGTCGATATTCAAAGTAAATTGTTATTTATATTCATACTCTTACTCATTTATTTAATTAAGAACGAAATCAAATTATAAATAAAATAAATCATTTGTATAGAAATAAATTATATTGTAAATAAAAAAAAATTAAAAAAACTGTACTTTTGTATTGTGCTTCTAGTTTCCAATATCCATAGAGTTCGTAGAATACAGGATTGAGTGCCTCAAAATCTTGACAAGGTATGTGTATTGTCCATTTCTAAATTATAAAACGAGTAAATAATGTCAACTTTTTCCATATTTTCTGTGGTAAAACTGGTTCTATATTGGTTGAAAACCCACTTGTGACTTGAAAAAGATCGTTCTACGTCAACGGAAGTTAGTGTAGCATATTCTAGAACTCGCTCAAATTGTTCAGTAGGTACTTGCCATGTGCCTTAAGTCTATGAAGTCCGGATTTCTATTGAGTACAATTTCCAAATTATATTTAACTGTTTCAGGGCCATAAATTGTTAAAAATTGTCTTACGTCGTCTAATATTTGAAAACTTTGCTAAATGAACATATTGGTACACGGCAATTTTGTGATTGAATCAACAATGAGTTCAAAGTTATCTTTTATATAACTTAGCTAGTTTGGCATATTAACGTTCAATAATACAGTTTGGGCGTTTAAAATAGTAACTAATTTGATATAGTAACAGGGTAAATGTAACCCTTTACCAAGCGAAACACTTCCCAAATCATACTACATAAATTAATTTTAATTACATTAAGTAAGATTAATTTTTGATTAACATTTTCGATCTGTCAACCTGCATAAGGGACAAAAGTATTACGGGACTAAGAAAATTTGTGAGTATGAGTATGAATATGAGTTAAAGTTTAGTTTTATTATCGACTCCATAGTTTTCTTTCATCTTACCATGCGAAAAATAATCCGAGGCCTGTTTATTAGATATTAGAGCGTAGTTTTTAGCTATTAGATTTACTTAGTCCCTGGGCGACCGAGCTCCTATGAGACCTAGCTAGATGAGAGATGTCTCGCCCCCGTAAACCCCTATATTCTAAACTTCATCGAAATCGTTAGAACCGTTTACGAGAACGTGTTTGCAAATATATATGGACGTTTTTCAAAAAAAGTGTACAAACCTTTTTTTTTTTCAGAATTTGAAATTTTTTGGTTTTTCTTACTCAGAATCGTTGATACTATCGATCCTCATACAAGAAAAAATGTGTCCCAGATTTTACTATGTAAGTTTTTTCTTCCAGTGCGTCACGACCTCGAACATATAAATAAAAAACCGGCCAAGTGCGAGTCGGACTCGCGCACGTTATCAAAAAAAAATATTTTATTTTGTTTTTAGTATTTGTTGTTATAGCGGCAACTTCTGTTGTGAAAATTTCAACTGGAACTGTCCGAGCTATAGCCTGGTGACAGGCAGATGGACGGACGGACAGCGGAGTCTTAGTAATAGGGTCCCGTTTTACTTTGTTTGTTTTTTTTTTTATATCTGATATACTCAGAAACAGTCCCCGCGAAGGATACGGGCGACTGAATCCGCGCTTACTTTATGATAGATGATTTCTAATGAAATTATTGATTCTGTATCAATGATGACAATGAGTGATGGTTGTAATGGATGATGGGTGAAATGCAGGGTGAACTATGTGCCATTGAACTTTTTCTGGTTATTAACTATGGAGGAGGCGAATTTGCAAAATGAGGCTATTGCAGTTTCTTTACGAATGATTTGAGTACGGAACCCTAAAAAATACTGCATACAAAAATGTGACGATCTGGAATGGAATATTTAGGACACTTTTTTCTTGTATGAGGATCGATAGTATCAAAGATTCTGAGTAAGAAAACCACAAAAAAATCGAATTCTGAAAAACAAATAGCTTTGTACACTTTTTTTGAAAAACGCTCATATATATATACAAATATTGCTCGTTTAATAGTATGTTAGCTGTAAGAAATTCAAACACAATCTTGTATTGTTTATTTATACCGAATAAATATGTCTGTCTATATGTCTACTTATTATACTTCGTTTTTTTTAGCATTAGAGAGACCTTTGCAGAACGAGATATAAGGTTTTTTATCGGGCACACTCTGCGGATCGAACAGTGAATACGAGTTAATAAATATCACGTATTTATTATCATGTTTTAGTAATACATACATTACTCAGTGTTGTGAACAGATAAGAAACATAATATTAGTTAATTTATATTCTAAGATGAAAAGATAAGAATTTTAATAAATTGCGTTTGCAATTTTTCATGGAAAGGTTGTACATTAAAAAACCTACAGAGGCAGAGTTCTCACACAATGGTCTATTTTTAAACGTCACTGTCACTATCTGTAATTCACTCATGTGGGTTTTTCATTCGAGTTCATATTGTTGTCGGTTGAGTCGGTTGTGATTGTTATCGTTTTTGTTGAATTTTGTTATTTAGATATTTTGTTTGTTGGTGCACATTTACAATGTATGAAGCCGAGGCTGGCCCGCGTGGGCCAGCCTCGAGTCGCAGCCGGTTCCGGCTAATGTTTTTTCATCTCCAAAGAAGAAAAGGCAAAAGCAGAATCCTCTGACTGCCAGTGAAAAGCGGAAGCGGGTGGTGAATATTTACAAATTAGTGTCAGAAATGTGCCATAGAAAGGAGTATCCCACTAAATCAGACCGTGTGAAAAAGACTGCCGAGACTGCTGGCATATCGTTGGCTACGGTATACAACATTTTAAAAGAAAATATATGCGTTCAGCTATCGGTAAATATCAAATGATATGTACCAACTCGTATGTAGGTACATAAGTTCCGAGAAATTCAGTGGTATCGGTCGAAATCGAAGAAGGAAGGTTTACGACCACTGCTTCTGTGTTTACCCGTTTGACAGATAATTCTAATCTTAAAAAAAACGAAGTATAGTTAGGTAAGGTAGTAACTATACACTATTAAACAAAATTCTACTGTTGCAAGGCTGAGTTTTCTGGGAGTGTTTACCATTTTATTTTACTTACTAGGTACAAGAGGTTTTTTTACAAACAAACCTATCATGGAAAATGGAATAGATACTCGTAATTAGGTGTGTAAGATTATGATTTACTTATTTTTCTTCATAGAAATGGATAATGAACTCTCAGTTGGTCACCACGCCCAATCACTTAAAGTACAAAGATTTGAAAAAAGACAGTGGAAAAGGTTTTTACCATTGGATGCGGCCGTACGCGCGGTTCGAACCCAAGCCTCAGTCAATTGAAGGACTCGCACCCAGGCTGCCGAGGGCGTTCATATTGAGGTTTGTATTCATTTTTCTTTTATCAATAATAATTTTGGGGTCTGGTTTGCGCCTTTGGTGAAATTGAACCTTGAGTGCTGTGCCATGCCCGTAAGTCAAAGGCTTTTCGGGAAATGTAAGATTCCATAAAAACATTCCATGTAAAAAATAGGTCAAGACTCGGAACTCTTCCACAGTAAAATGTGGTGAGATATTTCGTAGAGCCAAGTCAGGCCTTCTTATTAATCTTTATTTGCTTGCTAAATAGAATTAAGTGACTTGGCAATCACACTGCATGCAAAAAATAGTACTTAAATGCAGTAAAGTTGTGTGATTCCCAAGTCACAAAATTTTATTTAGCAATTTTTTACATGGAATGTTTCTATGGGATAGATACCTACAGGAAAAAGAACTGTACGGATTGACAGCAAAAAGTAATCTATATACTTATATAAAAGGCAAAGTCCTGACCTTGGATCATAGATCTTTCTATGATCTGAGGTCCTGACTTGACTGACTCACTCACTCATTGACTTAAATCAACGCCCAGCCCAGACCGTTGAACCTAGAAAGCTGATTTTTTCACAATAGGTAGTTTATATAACGTTAATACCCACTAAGAAGGGATTTTTGAAAATTCCGCCCTCAGGGGGTTGAAAGTTTGTATGGGGATGGAGTCAAATTTTAAGACAGAGACTTGAAACTTTGGGTTTGGACTCCTTATTACAATACAAAAAAATTGCAAAATTAATATTACGTGTTAAATAGGGGTGCAAAGTTTGTATGAGGGAAATTATTAGACGAAATTTGATATAGAGATAGTTTGAGTCCCGGGAAAGGACATTTTATCCCAGAAATCATCCCCTAACGGGGTGAAACTGTAAGTGAAAGTTTGTATGGAGCTACCGATATAAACGAGTTCCACGCGGACGGAGTCGCGGGCAACCGCTAATTTAGAATATAGGTAAGCCATAGGGCTGTTACTGAAAATCCAGGGTTCTGGATTTAGCCAGCACAAAATTACAGGATGTTGAAAATGGCCTGAATGGCTTCGAGAAAAGGATGGTACGGCCGTGCCTCTTTGTTTTGCTCGACTTGGCGGGGGCACTGCCGTGCCCCCAGCCAGATTTGCAAGAATTCATTCAAATTTGCTACCTAGGTACGTCTATGCTAGGTTCGATTCCTGAAACCTACATTAAAAGGTCATACATTGATACCTACATGTTGGTAGCTAGTAGGTAGTCATCAGGAAAATTACTTACACGAAATATGTTAGGTTGATGTAGTCCGGGCGGTTCCCGGGAGTCCGTCATACCCGTCCTGGTTCCCCAGCCAGGCGGGACGTGTAAATGCATTTTTGTACTCGACGATTGAAATATGTGTATTAAGGTGGTTCGATTGCCATATAAAGCGTTATTTGACATTCGCAGGCTAACGGCGTGATATTTTAAGAAACTTATGTAACAAACTTTCATCAATTGGCTTCCCATTTGCGCCAAATTCTCCCTTTCCTAGAATAAACTTGTATAAACTAGATTAATTTGAGAAAAATAGTTTTCCCAAAATATCACGTGACAAACCAATTTCTCAAATTAATCTAGTTTATACAAGTTTATTCTAGGAAATTTGGAATTTGGCGCAAATATGAAGCCAATTTATGAAAGTTTGTTACATAAGTTTCTTAAAATATCACGCCGTTAACCTACGAATGTCAAATAACGTTTTGTATGGCAATCGAACCACCTTAAGAGTTCATAGAGAATACTGCAACGTCACTCTTTTCATCGTTGAATAGTCTGTTACTTCCGAAACTTTCGATACGCTCTAGACAACCGAAAAAAAATTGAAAATAGAACTAAAATTAATTCGACCAATCACGTGGCTGCTTTACCGAACTGTAATGAATTGGACCAATAGAATCGCTTTGATTAATGAGTTTACTCGTTGATGTCGTACGCTCGTTGATGTCTTTTAAGATATCAACGAGCGTACGAGCGATGAGCTGCACTTCGTTTCAACAGTATCGAGATTGTTTAATTAGTTCAGTTGACTCGTAGAAAATTAATTTTAATGAACTCGTACAAAAGGTATTGTTCACAATAGTGTTATAATCAAGCTTTTTAATCTCGTACCTTACTTAGGCCACTCAGCAAGCTTCGTGGCCTAAACCAGGGATCGGAAACCGGTATTGTTTGTATGGGAACGAAAACGGTTCTTTTTCGTTCTTTTGATAATAATTTCATTTCTAATTGGGCAATCTAATAATACGCACTCGTTACCTCAAAACACAACTGAGTCCTACATGTGAAGTATAAAATAGTTCGAGATTTGTGGTAAACCGAGGTTTTAGCAATTAACCGGTTCCGATCCCTGGCCTAAACACAGTACTCGACTAAAAAGCTCTCTATTATAACACGATTGTGAAAAATACTATTAATGAACTCGTACAAAAAGTATTGTTCACAATAGTGTTATAATCAAGCTTTTTAATCTCGTACCTTACTTAGGCCACTCAGCAAGCCTCGTGGCCTAAACACGGTACTCGACTAAAAAGCTCTCTATTATAACACGATTGTGAAAAATACTATTTCCCACGAAAAGAAAAAAAAAAGGCTACCTAATTACCCGTATTAGGTATCGTACCCGAGGTTTTTCATCAGAAAACTAGGACTCGTCCAGCAAACGCTTTCTTCGGTAGGTGGGATGACGGACAAACTGACATGGCGTCTCGAATGTTTATTTATTGGAAAACCTACAGCTCACAAAACAGGTTAACAACATATATAGAAATAGGAGGCCAATTATTATTATTTTCTACTCGTCGACTTTAATCTTTGAATTAAGATTTCGTACACGAAACTAAGATCACATACTTTTTAATACTGGAGCTCCAGGAGCTCGTCGCGGAGCTCGTGGTTTCATAAGATGACCGCCAGCAGTCATCTTATGAATCCAGGAGCTGTATAAGATAACTGTGAAGACATCAACGCGCAAAGATACTAAGTTGCTGCGCTTCATTTCAGCAGGGCGATTTTCAATAAATACCAAGTTTGTTTAATAAATTATTATTTCCGTTGACTCGTAGAAAAAGTATTGTATACAATAGTTATATAATTAGCTTTTTAAGTCTCGTACCTTAATTAGGTACCTACTCGACTTAAAAAGCATACATTATATAACGATTGCATAAACTACTATTATGTTACCAGGGTTCTAGAAAAGCAATGGAAAGAACGAGACCGTAACCATTTGAAAGGAGCCAGGGAGCTGTTGCGGGCGGTGCTGAAGTACCGGCGCATTATGGAGACGGACAGCGAGTGCATCTTGCACGTGCCCCTGCTCGACCAGCGGTCGGAGAGCGAACGCCGCGTGCACGAGCTAGTGCAAGCGCTTGGGCACAGGTTCCTATATTTTGTTGTATAAGCTACAGCGACGGTGTAAAACAAGCATACGGCCCGCCTGATGATAAGCAGACACCGTGGCCTATGGACGCTTCATAAGATTCATATCATAAGCGCGCGGCCGTCTCTTTATTGATTTGAGGTTCGGACAAATGCAGGTTCCACGTTAAACACGGCGCATCCCCGGGAACTCTGGTGACGTTCTCGGTTCTTGGCGCTGTGGTGTGGGCAACACAGCTCGCTACAAACAACTACACTGGACAGCAAATAAACCGAGCCACCCGCCATCTTGTAATACTTATCCGATTTTCTCAGGAAGTATGAAACTTGATAATTTATTTATATCTATAGAAAGTGCGTTTTATGCTAATAGGGAACATTACTGCAATGTTCTGCCGCCAAAGGCAGCACTACCACTAATGGTAAACCAGTATAGGAATATAGGAATTCACACACTCATGCACAATTGATTGCCAAATGACTGACAAGGATGCTTGCATAGACAATACCGCAAGTGGGAACGAGATACCATGTCAACGCTGCTAGTGTCGCCACCTACGAAGAGTTTTGCGTAATGTCCCCTATTAAAATGAATGTAAACACGTCAGATTTTTTTAAATATTAAAGTGATTGTTTACAAACAAGAGTCGTTTACTGGTCGAGTCAATTGTTAGTACCTAATCACGAAGTGAAAAAAAATAAAACCAGAATTAAATAAAAAAATTATAAAAGTTTTTGCTCAATATTTAGTGTTTCCTCCCCTTGCTCGGATAACTGCTAACATCCTCGTATGCATAGACCTCACGAGCCTGACGATGAAATCTTGGGGAATTGCATTCCACTCCTCAATTGCGGTTCGCAGTTCTGGAAGCCTTGTTGGAGCAGGTACCCGTGCTCGAACCCGACGTTTCAACTCATCCCAGTGTTCTATTGGATTCACGTCCGGGCTTCGAGCTGGCCAGTCCATCGTACGAATGCCGACGTCCCTGCTGTGATGTATCGAGCAGCAGTCAACCCACGTGTACGGGCCGTAGGTTCGATGAAAACTAGCGCTGTATGTGCAGTTAACGAGATGCCGCCCCAGACCATTAAAGAACCTCCACCATAAGCGACAGTTTTCTCGATGCAACATTGAGAATAACGTTCTCCAGGGCGACGGTATACTCTCTGACGTCGATCACTTCCATGTAGACTCACCCTAGTCTCATCAGTAAAGAGTACTTATACATTACCCCACTGCTCTAACGTCCAATCCCTAATGCTCTCTAGCATAATCAAGTCGTGCTCTACGGTGGGCTACCGTTAATGCTGGACCTGTTGCAGCTCTCTTTGGAGTTAGGTTCCGTTCAGCAAGTGTCCTTCTTACGGTATCTGAACTTACGACTACTTGGCGCTCGTCACGCAGAATTTGTTGGACTTGAACTGCGTTGAGGCGGCAATTTCGCAGAACAGTGAGATGAATATAACGACCATCTGCTGCTGATGTAGCCGTATGTCTGCCCGTAGCTGGCCGGCGATTGAATGTTCCAGTCTCTAACCGCTCGGCCACGACTTTAGTCTTCAGCGACCTGCGACCAGCGTTTTATCTGTTCATTGCGCGGTCGAGATGCGCAACGCACTGTGGTTAGTTGGGATCACGCGCAATGAACAGATAAAACGCTGGTCGCAGGTCGCTTAAGACCAAAGTCGTGGCCGAGCGGTATATATCGCCTGTAAACTCGTTGCACCGAAGATCTGCTGATTCGAAGTCTGCGAGCGACCTCGCGTTGCCCAAAGCCTGCTTGAAGTACTAATGTTACAGCTCGAGCTGCTTCTAGATGTGTTGTATCCATTTTTGACATATAAAGGTGGCATAAACACACGCGTTTGAGCAAATGATCTAAAGAAATGATTAGAAAATCCGACCACCTTCACTGTCAAAACTCTAGTCAAAACAGAGCAAATCGTTAACATTTTGTTTGTTGCTTGATTAAGATTACAGTGTCAGTTGCCAGTAGGTACTTTAGATTAAATTTATGGTAATTTTAATTCTTATTAAATGCTCTTTCTGTAGGTATGAGTTTGATGGGTGTACGTTTTACACTTCCTGAGAAAATCGGATTAATAAATAAATAATAATAAATAAATAAATATTACGGGACAATCTTACACAAATCAACCTAGGCCCACGGTAAGCTCAGTAAGGCTTGTGTTGTGGGTACTAGGCGATGATATATATAATAGATACATACATATAGATACTTATATACATATATAACATCCATAACTCAGGAACAAATATTCGTGATAAACACACAAATAAATGCCCTGACCGGGATTCGAACCCGGGACCTCCAGCTTCGTAGGCAGAGTCACTATCCCACTGGGCTACGGAGGCCGTTAATGTTAAGCCGGGTATTAATTAGGCAACATTTGTCAATAAACTGTTTACGAATTTGATCACAATGTTTCGCGACAAGTTTAAGTAAAGACTGTTTCTGAGACTTCGCAGTCTGCACTTGTCAGTTGTTTACGAGGGTCAAACTGAAAGTTCTTAGAAAATCAAAAACTGAGCAATCAAGCAACTTATTACTTTTATTATATCTTTTCAAAATAGCCTCCCTTCACATCAATACATCGCTGCATTCGATAGAACCACTGAGAAAAGCACTTTGCCCACTCGTCCTTAGGGGTCTCTTCGACGGCCTTTTGAAACGCAGCCACTGCTTCGTCGGCGTCCATAAAACGTTTTCCTCGAAGTTTTTCTTTAATTTTTGGGAATAAATAAAAATCACAAGGTGCAAGGTCGGGGCTATAAGGTGGGTGACCCAGTAATTCCACGTTTGCCGTCGCCAAATAGTCGATCGTTTGCTTGGCGGTGTGCGATGAGGCGTTGTCGTGGTGAAGCAGGATCCTACTGCGAGGCCGTTTTTCTCGAACTTTTTCCAAGACAAGTGGTAAACAATTGTTAGTGTACCACTTCGCAGTAACTGTTTTTTGATCCTCTAAAATAATTGTTGCGTAATGACCAGTCCTTCCGAAGAACGAGGCCACCATCTTTTTTCCCACACTTCGACCTCTCTTCACTTTAGTAGGCAACTCCTCGGAAGGAAACACCCACTCAGCAGACTGTCTTTTAGTTTCAGGATCATAACAGTAAATCCAGCTTTCGTCACCCGTAACTACGTCGAACACAGCATTTGAGTCACCTCCGTTGAATCTTTGACCCATTTCACGGCACCAATCAACACGACGGACTTTTTGGGCTTCTGTCAAATTATGAGGTATCCACCGGGCACAAAGCTTCCTCACCGCTAAATGTTCATGGAGGATTTTGTGGACTTGACTCATACCAATGGCTAAGCTTGTACGAATCTGCTGATAGGTTACTCTTTTGTCAGTCTCTATCATACGCCGCACAACACTGATGTTATCTTCAGTAGTCGCCGTAGAAGGCCGGCCCTCACGCAGATCATCAGTGAGATCAGTGCGGCCACGTTTAAATTCATTAAACCAGTTGTAAATAGTAGCACGAGATGGGGCTTCATCGTGAAAGGCCAATCGAAGTCTATCATAACTTTCTTGTTGACTTAAATTACATCGAAAGTCGTAAAAAATCATTGCTCGAAAATTTTCTCGCGTTAAATTCATGCTCACGTAGTACACACAATTTTCAATTTGCCGCCAAATCGTAAAACAAATGACAATCGAGTGGAATTCGTACACAAAAATATTAAGAAAGAGTTCCATTTTCAAATTTTGAACTTATTTTTTTATTATATTTATTACAAGTGGCCAGTTCTAAAGACTTTCAGTGTCGCCCTCGTATAAACTCAAAATCATGTTTATAAACTCGCGCAACACACGTCCACACCTATTGGTTTTTGCTTATAAACAGTTTATAAACACTTGTTCTCCACTCGAAGTGGGGAACATGGCAACATGTTTAATAAACAATGTGTCATCATATTTGATTATAAACTGTTTACAGAGATGATGAAACATTGTGAAACACGGTTTATAAACTGTTTATAAACAGTGTATATTAACAAATGTTGCCTAATGAATACCCGGCTTTACACGGTGGCGGGTTGCTCGGTTTATGTGCTGTCCAGTGTAGTTACAACATTAACCATCGTTCGCGTTTAAAGGGCTAAAATAGCAGTTTTACTAAGTATTTACTTTGGTAATTATTATACCCAAGGTCGAATTGATGCTTAGTGCAAGGTATCTATCATTATGTGTTGTCCTGTGAATCAAAGGCAGCCGCTTGCAGTAGTGTCATGTGTTTTGGTTTGACCGTGAAATTACGGAAATGACACCTGCTGCATGCGCAATACCTACATTGATTGAGTTACCTACATATCCGTCACGAAACACAGACAGTCATACCATACCTACACACGCAAGATAGTAGGAATAATAACAGGACACAACACCTTGAACAGACACCTCTATAATTTAGGTATCACAGACAGCCCCATGTGCAGAGCGTGCATGGAAGCAGAAGAAACTACCTACTAAACATATTTTACTGGACTGTAAGCAGGTAGAAGTATCTATACAGGAAAAAGCACCTAGGGTCTCCGGATACCTACACAACGGGACGCAGTCAGCAATACCAAGGCACTCATTAACTTTATAGAGGAGCTGGGGTGGTTAGAGTAGCACCCTGTCGTTTCACGCAAAATTTTGGATGTCGAGTTGCGGAAAATGCCCAGTAAAACTAACTAACTAACTTACCATACGTACACCACAGAATAAATAAAGTAAATACTTAAGTACCTACCTAACGTGCAGTCCGTGAGCTCTTAAAACTGCACGGCTATTACAGAACGGCCGGCGAGCTGTGTCGCGGCACTCGCGGCGAGATGGACTATCCGTCTCTTTCTAATTAGAACACTTAGAAAGAGACGCATAGTCTACGTCGCCGCGACACAGCTCGCGGGCCGTCCTGCATGTGATAGCCGTGTGCAATAAGTATTTATGTGTGGGTGAATTTTTGGCATATGAACGTACAGATGTAGTGAATAATCATTTCCCATCGTATTTTCTCGGAAATGTTCGTATTTGTCATGCTACATCAGTCAACCTCAGTACTTTTTTTACTGTGACCGACTGAAATAGCAAGACACGTTCGTATACGTTTCCGAGAAAAAACGATGGGAAACCAATATGTTGTATCGGAGGAATAGAGGAGAAAGACGAGAAACGAGTACCTAGTAGTATTTACATATATGTAGTAGGTACTTATATGCGATGCGAGATGCGACACTGATGTTTATCCTGAAAATTATACTCTAAGACAATGTGGACCCCCTGGGAGATCGCGTAGCCTCTTGAAGGGGGTTTACAGTTAAAGCGATGTGGATTTTATAAATTTGTAAAATGGGATACCTACAGCGGATGGTGAGGGGTCGCAAAATATGACCTCAGGCTAAAGGCGCGCCTTAAAAATATGAAAAACATGACAAAGATTTCGTGCACGAAATGAAAAAAACCGGCCAAGTGCGAGTCGCGCAGGAAGGGTTCCGTACCATTATCTATAAAAACGGCCAAAAAATCATTTGTTGCCCCCTTAAATGTTTATTTTATTCTGTTTTTTAGTATTTGTTGTAGGTAATAGCGGCAACAGAAATACATCATCTGTGAAAATTTCAACAGTCTAACTATCACGGTTCATGTGATACAGCCTGGTGACAGACGGACAGACTTACAAGACGGACGGATAACGGAGTCTTATTAATTGGGTCCCGTTTTACCCTTTGGGTACGGAACCCTAATAACTGATGAAATAGGAGACAGAAGTTTTTATGGAGAAGAACGGTCTACGCTACGAGAACGCAGTCGCGGGCGAAAGCTTATAGTGGTCAATAGGTATGAGGAATATTTAGTCAACGTCAAAGTTTTTGTATGCGTGAGCGAGATGGAAGTGCGTGTTGGGAAGCGCAGATATCATGTTTTTTAATTTTAATTCTTTGTGCGTTTTAATAAATAAAAATGTAATAGCTGATTTCTCTCAAACATGACATTGCCAATTTTTAGAACCAATTTTAATATGCTTAGCTGTTGTGCATAATTTGTTATGATTTTTTTAAGTGTATTTTAGACCTATCTTCGTGATTTTTTTCTATCGAGCGAAAGTCAAAAACTCAGGATTCGAGTAGCTGATTTCCCTCGAGAAAGGCCTCAATATTGCTAATTAAATTTAGAGCACCCGTATTATAATCCAAACAAGAGCTACGATTTTTTTAAATCAGTTTTTGGAGCTCACGTAGCCTTAAGGGTTATTTCCTGTTCCTGTATTTTAGTAGATTTACCTACTCTCAATACGGTAAGTATTTGACAAAAGTCAAATCAGCTTCTTTTTATGAAACATCAAAAACGCTCCTTTAGTAGGTATGGAATTTGTAGGGATTACTTGCTTGTGACGTCACAGTCAAACAACGTCCTTATTGTTCGTTTTTATGGTTTTTTTAATAACAAATATAAATGGAAGATTGATGCTTTCCGAGTATTTTCGTAATGTTTATCTATTGCGAATGAAAAAACAATTTATTTTCACTGTTGTCAAATACCCTATTAGCTTGCCTAATAGGTACCTGCTTTGCGTAGGGTATACGAGGAGCTGAAAGCGCGACTGGACTTGGCGGTGGCGAGCAACGCCAAGCCCGACATCACCACTAAACCACCGCACAAGTACGGCCCGGAGGAAATGGAGCCAGAAGAAGGTACCTTCGAACTTATTGTACAGTCGACGAAACATGTTCACTTTTGGTACATCTTTACGTCGAGTTCAAACCTCTACAAAGTCTACAATCTAAGTACAACACTAAAAGACCGAGTAGGGAAGGCTGGTTTCAATCGGAACGAGAGTCATTTGGAACAAGCTTAATAACTTCTATATATATATCTATATAGGAGTCTATCTAGACTATTGGTGGTACCGACGGAGTCTGGAAGAATGTTATCGGTGATAGTGTCGAGACTTGTTATTAACCGACTTCAAAAAAGGAGGTTATACTACATATGCTTCACTGTATGTATTTTTTTTATGTTGGATCGCTGATTTTTCCGTTAACTGTGAACCGATTTCCAAAATTCTTTTTTTAATCAATTGAGTATACTCCTGCGGTGGTTCCATTGTCACCAAGTCAGGATCTGATGATGGGATCCCAGGGAAATTATGGGCTACCCTCAAGTTTTATAGGCACGCGTGTAGTAATTTCGGTATTTTCTATTATAACTCGTGTAGGTATTTACCCTCGGAAATCGTAATTTTGGTGAAGTGGAACTGATGATGAAGACCACAAATGACTTATGGAAATCCTCGAAGATGTAAAGTACGTCAAAGATTCTGACATGATTCCGTTGAAGTAGCAACTAGAGATGCTTGAGGAATCGACGGAACTCCTCAAATATTATCAGCCCACAGATACTTAGCGACTTGGGTTTTTTCTGTAACCATCAATCAACGCATTTGCTCTCGGAAAGCAGTTCATGTGGTGAATTGAAAAGGAAATGTGGAAATTTACATGTACCCATGTGGCTTGGTGAAGTACTGAATTGAAGTCTGTTTAAACTTTGTTTTTAAAGTAAATTATTATTAACTACCTACATATATTTTTTTGTCGAGGGTATTTCGGAGCGCCATTATTTGTCATGAGTGTGTGTATGAGTATTGAACTGACTAATGGCTCGGATTACCTATGTTTTTTTTTTTAAATTCATCATGCCGTACCTACTTACTTAGGTACTGTACTGGGGCCCATTTAAAAAAGTATTAGCCTAATAATACTAGTGTTTTGTCTCATTTTTTGGTTTAATTTTAAAGACAAAACCCTAATATTATTAGACTAATACGCTTTGAGAAATGGGCCCCTGTCCACCCATATGGCGATATGCCGTTCTCAAGCCGCTGTTACAAATACCTAAGTACCTACAGGCGTTCACGCCGCGCGCGCTTGAAAATGCAGCTCTCTAAGTCAGTCAGGAATCAAATCAGAATAAGCTCAAAGCTTTCCTGTAGGTTCATTACGTCGTCTTCGACCGCATTCCCAACTCTTCCATATTCCCTATTCGTCCGCATTCCCACTTCGTCCAGCCAGCGTACTATCTCGTCCTCATTCCTAATTGGGAATGCTGAAACGTCCGGAATGTGGGCGAGCTGGGAAGCTGACGAAATGGGAATGCGGACGTAGTGAACCTTAAGGAAAAGATATGTTTGGCTTTAGAGGCTGCAGACCTAGCGATGACATTCAAGGCGGAACGAGAGACGTTGATTCGAGAAGCACAGGCAGAGGAAATGAGCCCGAACTTGAAGCGCTACTGGCATCGTCGCGAAGAAGAGTACAAGGAAGAACAGTTTTATATGTAAGACATTCATACACCTATAGGTATATATCATGCCAGCGATAGATAGTACATTATTGCCGTGGCCGGGAAGGAGGCAATTGCAGGCTGAGTATTTTGTTTAAACGGACGAGCTTACGAGTCCATTTAATTATAATACGAAGCCTGCAATTGCCATTCCGGCTGAGGCTAATATAGTGCTTTTGTCAAAAATGGGGGAATAAAAAAGACTAAATTTAAATCAAGCGTTATTATTAAATACAAATTGAGGATACTGCAAATTACATAAAATTAACCGTCATATATTTTTTTAAACAGAATCGCAAGTGTATTTTTCCACCGAAAAACGCAATCTTTTTATGACACATACAAAAATGTCGCGTTTGCAACAGAAAAATACGACTTGATTTAGCTGAATACGACCTGTGCCGTCTTTTATATGCCAGTTTCTACTTTTTAAAAAGTTTGGTACTCGACAAATAAAGGAATTCATATGTAACATTCCAGGCGGCCTGCAATGTTTTTTATTTTTTAATTTTGATCTGGCCTTCAACTATACACTTTACCTTCCAATATGTAGCGAGTTATGTTCACTTTGCGGGCAATTTTTGAGAAAAATATTTTTTCTCTAAAATGGCCCGCAAAGTGAACATAACTCGCTACATATTGGAAGGTAAAGTGTATATATAGTTTAAGGCCAGATCAACATTAAAAAACCGGCCAAGTGCGAGTCGGACTCGCGCACGAAGGGTTCCGTACCATTATCTATATGTTTTTAGTATTTGTTGTTATAGCGGCAACAGAAATACATCATCTGTGAAAATATCAGCTAGAACTAACACGACGGTATCAGTGAGATACAGCCTGGTGACAGACAGACGGACGGACGGACGGACGGACAGCCGAGTCTTAGTAATAGGGTCCCGTTTTACTCTTTGAGTGCGGAACCCTAACAATCGGCCAAGTGCGAGTCGGACTCGCGCACGAAGGGTTCCGTACCATTATCTTTGAAAAAACTATTTTATTCTGTGTTTTTAGTATTTGTTGTTATAGCGGCAACAGAAATACATCATCTGTGAAAATTTCAGCTGCAACTATCACGGTATCAGTGAGATACAGCCTGGTGACAGAAAGACGGACGGACGGATGGACGGACGGACAGCGGAGTCTTAGTAATAGGGTCCCGTTTTACTCTTTGAGTACGGAACCCTAAAAATTAAAAAAACATTGCAGGTCGTTTGGAATGTTCCATATAAATTCCTTTATTTGTCAAGTATACCAATTGAAAAAAAAGTAGAAACTGGCATATAAAAGACAGGTCGTATTCAGCCAAATCAACTCGTATTTTTCTATTGCAAAAGCGACATTTTTGTACGAGTCTCAAATAGTTTGCGTTTTTCGGTGGGAAAATACACTTGCGATTCTGTTTAAAAAAATATATTATGATAATTTTATGTAATTTGTGGTATCCTCAATTTGTATTTAATAATAAAGCTTGATTTCAATTTAGTATTTTTTATTCCTCCATTTTTTGAGAAAAGAACTATATTAATAATATAGTTCTTTTCTCAAAAATGGAGGAAATATATATATATAATAATATAATATTATTCTAAACCGGAATGGCAATTGCAGGCTTTGTATTATAATTTATAATTAAACGGACTCGCAAGCTTAACAAATACCTACTCAGCTTGCAATAAACTGTCACTTAAATATGGGTCGTGGGCTCGTGGATTTGGAACACTTGCGGAGATTTAATTGCGATATAAGGGGCCATACCATACATAGGGTCATTTTCTCCGGTTACGCGACCACCTTCGGTTAGCGACCACTTGAAGAACATGTTTTTTTTCAATTGAAGATAACATCAATTCTACAGAGCCTATTGAAACAGTCAGCCGTATGCCTTATTGTTTGTAGTTATGGAATAGGAATTTACAAAAAAAACGAGAAAATATGCTTTCAGTTCACCAATTCAGCTATGTGGTCGCTAACCGGCACATGAAATTAGGTGGTCGCCAACCGGCGAAATGACCCTAGGTACCTATAACTTCATGTCTTTCCTGTGGTCATTGCTGTTAAAGTTAATAAAGCATTTTTTTGGTTGGAATATTCCGCATAAACAGCGTCTCCTCTTTTATAAATCTATGTGGGCACATATACCTAAGCCGTTAATTATGGGCCACAGGAAAGATGACGTTTTTTTAACTGTAAGATCCATAACTTTAACCATATTAGGCATAATGAAAATAATAAAGAAAACGCGGCCCAAGCCCGCCGAGCTAACAGGACAGAACCAGCCCATGAAACATTGAAATGCGATTGGGATGTCGAAAATAGTAACCGAATTGAGGGCCAGATATCCTTCGTGAGAACAAAGGATTATTCGCATTAGTTCCTTTGCAAGCACCTACTGCGAATAAATCATATTCGCAATAGGGAACATTACTACAATGTTCTGCCGCCAGAGGCAGCACTACCACTAATAGTAAACCAGTATAGGAATATAGCGATCCACACACACATGCACAATTGATTGTCAAACGAGTGAGAAAGATGCTTGCATAAACAATACCTACCGCAAGTGGGAACGAGATACGATGTCAACGCCGCCAGTGTCGCCACCTACGAAGAGTTTTGCGTAATGTTCCCTATTGATAGGTTTATTTGCAATAGTTCCTCCAAAGCACAGTGTGTTTTTTGACCCAAAAAAGTGACATCCTCTTTTTATTATTAGACAAATCTATTGCTTGTATCGTTACAAATGCGAGACGAGATGTCCCGTGTGTCGATTTTCAATATTTATTCAAATAGATTTTTGTAAGTTTGTGTGACTTTGTCACGAATGGAAAACGAAAATTAATTCCTATAAAAAAAACTATGGCCAGTTCATCGTTTAACGTGGCATTGTTTTATGTGGCAATTGAATGCGCATATTAATCCGATTTTACTTGCTCTTAAACGTGAACAGACTGGTCACAAAATAATTTCTCCTTTTTGGTTTTTATTTCCATTTCTAGATCGAAGTAGAATCTCTGGATGCGTGGGATAGAATCCTTATAATTGGTAGTATAACGTCTATTACTATTTCTACATTCTACATACGCGGATGTTCAGAGAAATACAGATTTTAGTATTGATTAGGTTTTTTCTTATGGTTCCCTAGGGTAGTGACAGCCCTAGAAAATTTTTAACCCCCGAGGAAAAAAGAGTGGTGTTATAAGCTTGACGTGCCTGTGTGTCTGTATCTGTATGTCTGTATTTCTGTGTGTGTGTCTGTCTATGGCATCGTAGCTCCTAAACGAATAAACCGATATGAATGCGGAATGCTTTATCCGAAAGCTGACGTGGTCGAGATGGTTATTTGCTACGTTTCAACAAAATCGGTTCAGCCGTTTTGAGATATTGAACTTTGAAATGAAAATGTCGAGGGTTTTTCAACTAATCTAATTTTCTCTAAACATCCGCGTATGTCGAATGTAAAAAAAATAGACGTTATACTTATACAACCAATTATAAGAAATATATCGCACTCATCCAGATTCTACTTCGACCTAGAAATGGAAATAAAAACCAAAAAGGAGAAATTCATTTTTTCGACGAGTCTATTCACATTTAAGAGCAAGTGAAATCGGATTAATATGCGCATTCAATTGCCACATAAAAAAATGCCACGTTAAGCGATGAACTGGCCATAGCTTTTCTATAGGAATTATTTTTTTGTTTTCCATTCGTGACAATGTCACACAAACTTAAAAAAAAATATTTGTATAAATATTGAAAATCGGCACACGGGACATCTCGTCTCGCATTTGTAACGATACAAGCAATAGATTTGTCTAATAAAAAGAGGATGTCAATTTTTTGGGTCAAAAAACACACTGTGCAAAGGCACTAGGTACTGCGCCCAAGCCCAAAGGAACTAAGTGCGAACCAGAACAAAGGTAACTATTGGTCTTGTTTGTAGGCACCTCCTGCGCGAAGGCAGCGTACCGCCGTACTTCCGCAACGTGCTGGGCGGCGCGATCTGGTGGGAGATGAACAACACCGCCGGCGCCGCGGTCGACCTCTCCGAGCGGCGCAAGATGAAGTGCGTCTGTGCGGACACCTCTACCACGGAGGGCGGCGACGAACCGTTCATGTGAGGAGGAAACTTTCGATTGCGGTCAAGTTACCGCAGTGATCAGGGCCGGCCTTAACCGTCTAGGCGGCCCGGGCGAGTTATGCCTTAGGGCGCCCTTTTTTTCTTTTTTTTTTTCGTGGAGAAAACCTGCGAACCTGTTACCCAGCTTTCGGGGGAGGTCTGGGTTACGTTATGTGGTATTTCTATTACCCACTAAAAACTCCACGTCAACCGCCATCTGCGCTAAGTAATTCGGAGGACTCTAGGATCTCAGGTTGAACGCACTAGAGCCCTCCTCGCGCTTTGCCCCTGCTGGCTCGTTCTGGGCATCTTCGCCGCCTTCTCTGGGGTACATGGCCGAGTGCTGTGGCCCCCGCCACAAGAATCACTGGCGACCCCGTTGACCCCCTTAAGTCGCCTTTTACGACAGGCGGGGGAGACCGTAGACGGTAGACCTATTCTTGCCCGAATCTACACGGGTTGCCTTAAAGCGCCCTATTCAGCTCGTATCGTAGCGCCATACGCCTCGGGGCCCTGGGCGATCGCCCTGGTTGCCACAACGTATGGCCGGCCCTGGAAGTGATAAAATATCTGTAGGTACCTATGTCATTTTGTCCTTTTCATTAAGAATGATTGGGGCCCGTAAATATAGATACTTTGTTTGTTAACTGTACTCGTTTTCATTCATCAGAAATCAGAACACCGCCACCGCCGGTAGGGTCTTCCTGCACCTCGTACTACTACTACCTACTACTTAAGTAGTTTATTATCATTTGCGTCCTACTAGATCAGTGGTTCTCCCCGTTACCTATTAGGGAAACAGATTTTACCCTGTACCTACCTAACTCTGGTAGGAGTGGTAGGTACAGTCAGCAACGAAAGTTGCCGAACAAAACAACGTTACAAATATACTAGACATATTAATTGTACATAACTTATGTAACATAAGTTACTGAACATAGTTAAAAACAAAATTCTATTTAAATACATCTAGGCCAGCCCGTAGAGGTTCAAAGCACCCCTGGGTACGTTGCAAGTGGTGGCGTAGAAGATTTTTTTTTAAATATTGTTGACATCGATATTACCTACAACCGATCAAATATCAAAATAGGTTACACGAGATATCTTGGGACAACTTTTGGCAGCCACAAATCCTCGAAATTTTGAGACTTTTTTTGGTTTCTCACTCGTGGCTTCTATACGGTGCATCCTAGCGAAAAGTTAGACACTAGGAAATTAAAGAACATAAAATTATGCGTCTAATGAGTACCAATACATACTAATTCGGTTCAGCGACATAGTAGAAAACCATGGTCGAAAAATAGGCTTTCCTCAACTTTGTTAGTTATTTCAAGATAGTGGGTTTTAGGATTCTGCTTTTCAATTTTGAATTTAACTATAGGTTTTAGCTCCTCAATTGTAGGAATTTACAGAATCGACAGTCATTTCAGCATTAGTATCACCATAACTGGTATACTGGTAATCGAAGAGCTGGCAGTTTTCTCGTGCAACGCATCAGCATTGCAGTTCAACGAAGAAATATTGCCAGCACACTCGGTACAATGCCTAGAGGGCCTTTTTAGGGTTCCGTAGCCAAAATGGCAAAAACGGAACCCTTATAGTTTCGTCATGACTGCCCGTCAATCCGTCTGTCCGTATGTCACAGGCATTTTACTCGAAAACTGTAAGGTGTATTTGAATAAAATTTAGAGGATAGGTGTATTTTATTAGCCGCTATACGTAATTCTAAAATGAAATGACAAAAAAAATATTCTTTTAGAGGTGCACTCCATACATATAACTGCAAGTCAAAAAAAGAAAAACATCGTATGTCCACGTGTGGCACATCAATCGATAGGTCTTTTAAAATAAATATAAGGTTTCTCAGCAAGTTTTTCGTTTAAGTGAAAATAGTCGGAGATAATCGCCTACGTCTGTCAGTAGAGGTTCAAAGCACGAGGTAGGTACTTTGCAAAAGAAGTAGTTATACAGTATAGGCATGTCCAAAAGTACAGTAAACTTCCAAAAGTGGCTGGACAGTAGGTATACGTAATCTTAGCACCGCACGGTTTGTAATAAGCTGGTATCATTATTTCTTGTTTTGACATTTCTACCTGTCATTTTACTCAGCTGAATAAATGAACAGACCAAAGGAACAGACCTCAGGCATGACGACAGTACCTAACTGCGACAAGGACAACAGGCTGGTTATGTATGGAATAATAGGTAGGTATCTACTATTTTTCCTTGTAATATTATCGAATACGAGATACTGGTGACCCGGTGGGCTGTGGGAACCCGATACTTGGTGTCAGCACCGGCTCGGCTTCCCGTTGGTGACCGCTTGCTGACGATTCAGCCGTTCGGAGCATGGGAAACGATATGTTACTTGAAACGCTTTGCTTCGGTAATGTTTTAGCGTAGGTATAGGTACGTTCAAGAAATTGAAATATTGATGAAGTCTGTGCCCCCTTTCAGACCCGGTCAATACAATTGTGCGGGTTGATTACCTACATTTAATTGACAAATCAAAAACATATGTCAATATATTTCATTTTGCGTCAGCAGGGTCTTGCTTTTCGGGTCTGCTGAAAGGGCTGTTGTAATTGTCAGTCCCTGGGCGACCGAGCTCTGCTCGGGTGAAAATGGAGAAAATACGGAGAAAACGATTTTTCCCGGACATGAGACCTATCTAGATCGATTTCTCGCCCCCATAACCACCTATATTCCAAATTTCATCGAAATCGTTAGAGCCGTTTCCGAGAACGTGATTGCAAATATATATACAAATATTGCTCGTTTAATAGTATAAGTCCCTGGGCGACCGAGCTCTGCTCAGATGAAAATACGGAGAAAACGAATTTTCCCGGACATGAGACCTATCTAGATCGATTTCTCGCCCCCGTAAACCCCTGTAGTCCAAATTTCATCGAAATCGTTTGAGCCGTTTCCGAGAACGTGATTGCAAATATATATACAAATATTGCTCGTTTAATAGTATAGGATATATAGTCCCTGGGCGACCGAGCTCGGCTCGGGTGAAAATGGAGAAAATACGGAGAAAACGATTTTTCCCGGACATGAGACCTATCTAGATCGATTTCTCGCCCCCATAACCACCTATATTCCAAATTTCATCGAAATCTTTAGAGCCGTTTCCGAGAACGTGATTGCAAATATATATACAAATATTGCTCGTTTAATAGTATAGGATATATAGGAGTCCCTGGGCAACCGAGCTCTGCTCGGGTGAAAATAGAGAAAATACGGTAAAAACGAATTTTCCCAGACATGAGACCTAGCTAGATCGGTTTCTCGCCCCCGTTAACCCATGTATTCCAAATCTCATCGAAATCGTTAGAGCCGTTTCCGAGAACGTGATTGCAAATATATATACAAATATTGCTCGTTTAATAGTATAGGATTTGTGACAATCTTGTCTAGTATAGGATTTGTGACAATCTTGTCACTGATATATTGGAAACAAATAAATTGAAACATGGACCACTTTGTAACTAGGTACATATATTGTTTCAACGAAGTGGTCTAATGACAAATAAAGCACTTACTTACTTAACTTTGTATTGTCTTAGAAAAAATATTGTTCTCCATACAAACTTTGAACCCTCTTTTAAACCACCTCTTTTTCGTAGCAAGCGGACGATTGAACCTATATATGTGTCTTGAGATTCTGAGACAATAATGGATGTGAGTTCTGACGAAAGTGACGAAGAACGGTTCGTCGTGATTGCTTGTTTGTTAGCAGAAGAAGATGACAGAGATGAAACAACAGACGAACTTACAGACTAATACGGGCATGCTAGTGTGACCATTAAGGGGTTTTTTTTTTTACAAAACTACGAAAATATAATTTCTGGATACATGACATACCTAAGTATTTAAGAAGAGATCGCAGTATAGAGAATATTATACGCTATAATATATGCTGATTTGCTAGATGACGACGCTTAATTCTTCGAGTATTTTCGTATGTCTCAATGCTAAAGTAACGTCTCTTCTGAATATCCTTAAACAACATTTATTAAAACAAAATACAGAGAGCGACATCCATGATTTACTACTACCTGAGACTACAAAACCATTTGCAAAGTAAAAAAAAACCGGCCAAGTGCGAGTTGGACTCGCGCACGAAGGGTTCCGTACCATTATCTATAAAAGCGGCCAAGTGCGAGTCGGACTCGCACATGAAGGGTTCCGTTAAATAAATTGCAGTTTATGATTTATGACGTATTAAAAAAAACTACTTACCAGACCTCGTTCAAACCAATTTTCAGTGGAAGTTTGCATGGTAATGTACAGCATATATTTTTTTGAGTTTTATCATTCTCTTATTTTAGAAGTTACAGGGGGGGGGGGGGGGGGGACACACATTTTACCACTTTGGAAGTGTCTCTCGCGCAAACTATTCAGTTTAGAAAAAAACTATCTTAGAAACCTTAATATCATTTTTAAAGACCTATCCAATGATACCCCACACGTATGGGTTTCATGAAAAAAAAATTTTTGAGTTTAAGTCTTGTGTGCTGGGACCCCTATAACTTAATGTTTTTTTTCGATTTTTGTGTAAAAATCTTAATGCGGTTCACACAATACATCTACATACCAAGTTTCAACAGTATAGCTCTTATGGTTTCAGACAGACGGACATGACGAATCTCTAAGGGTTCCGTTTTTTGCCATTTGGCTACGGAACCCTAAAAACGGCAAAAAAATCACGTTTGTTGTATGGGAGCCCCCCTTAAAAAATATTTTATTTTGTTTTTAGTATTTGTTGTTATAGCGGCAACAGAAATACATAATCTGTGAAAATTTCAACTCTCTAGCTATCACGGTTCTTGAGATACAGCCTGGTGACAGACAGACGGACGGGCGGACAGCGAAGTCTTAGTAATAGGGTCCCGTTTTACTCTTTGAGTACGGAACCCTAAAAAACCGGTCAAGTGCGAGTCTGTCTCGCGCACCGAAGGTTCCGTACAAACATTCACCACGCTTTATTAAGAAAAAATCTATGTGGGTTTTTCAGAGATAATTCTTTTTCAAGTGAACCAATTTCTATAAGTAACTCTTTTGTTTATTTGCTAGAAGGTACTTTTCGAATACTTCCATACAACAGTATTAAATTACAAACTTAAATATTAAATGATTTTTGAAGAATAAAAAAAATACGCTAGATAGAGGTCTCGTTTTACTTTTCCGGTAATATTTACGTTAATATTAATAATATATATTATTTTCAAATTTTTCGCTCGGTAAACTTCGGAGATAACCGGCCACTTATCAGGTATTTTTTTCTACATTTTCCTTTGTAAATAAAAAATTTCCCACTAGGTATAGGAAAAAAATAAAAACTGTTTTAGAATGTGCAATTCAAACCCTTTCATATGATACCCCATTTGACCTACTAACTAGATTAAAGTTAATTTATGCCCCCCTCTTATGCGTCCTTTTCTATAGAAATTAAAAATATATATTTAATTTTCAATTTCTATACACTGTGTTTGTTTACAACTACTTATTCCAAATCTCAAATTGATAGCATTAGTAGTTCCTTGTGACAGACGGACGGAGTCGTAGGTACTTACCATAAGGGTTGCGTTTTTACCTTTTTGGTCCGGAACCCTAATAATAAGAAATGTAAATGTAGGTAGGTATATGTGGCGCGGCGGAATCCGCGCGGGCAGCATCCACTTATCGGCAATCCATATGACGTCATCGGCACGCATCGGAAAAGATGCCCCCCGGAGCATCCGCGTCGGCATTACCGATAAGCCTGCGTGAGGTCCATAATGTTAGTGTATGAGTCTCTATAGGTACAATGCCTACCAAAATCCGTTGCGTGCGATTCGTCCGACGCGGGCAGGTGGACGCTTACCTCAATCGTTAGGCCTTTCAATATAAATATAAGGTTTCTCAGCATTTTTTTTGATTTAGGCAATATAACTAGTCGGATATAATCGCCCCGAAAGTCACAAAAATTTGTTCCTGTAATTTTCAATAAGCGTGATAAAAAAAAAACATGGACTTATATAATGCTTATTAAATTCATTCACCGAAAATTATTTTGAACACGATTGATTTTCGATATATTGCTGAAAGACAAGGCAATTTTTCAGCAATATCTTGAGAACCTTATCCCTATAAGGGATCTCTTCCAGCTAACTTTTGAGCGAAGTGAACGATTTTTCAAACTTTTCTACCAATTTTTGGTGCGATAATTTTCTGATTCTTGCTGAGCACAACTTTCTCGACCTGCTGCCCTGCATTTTATCGTGTTGTCATAAGTACTTGTCATTGCATGAGTTCATGACACGTATTAGACGTATTGGGATAGACGGACTACATTAACTTATATCTAGGTTGATTAATGGCCCGTTAATAACGGATGTTATTTATTCCAAGCAAAGATAAAGATGGTTACCTTCTTGTGGACATACCTAATCCTCTACGACGCTTATAAATAAACTTGACACGTTTATACGTGAGATAAGATATACATATAAATACAATATGTTTCAATTAGAGTGGCAGAATGTTTCCTATTTCCTTCTGGAACAAAGTTTCTATGAAGAGCAAGACATTTTTAAAGTAAGAGGTTTGTAACTTCGGTCATAGACTGTTTGCTAAAAGACTAGAATACTTACGAACTAATTTGGTGTTTGGAAGTGTGTAGCGGAAAGCGGGAACAAGCAATTTTTTTTTGAATTTTTGAAGGATTGTAATTCGGTAATATACTCTTTGTTAAAACAAGGTAATAAATAACTACCTAAGTACTAGCGTTTTTTGAAATTCATCCCCTATCTAGAGAGAAAAGTTTGATTGGGAATAAGTCATTTTTTCTACTCCTGTACCTTTATCTGTCATTTACATAGGCTGTAGTTCAAATTTAATGACACCAATAATAAGTCGTCGAAAAAGTCTATGCTCTATGACCCAAAAACGCACTGTTTAGCGTACTTTTTTGGTTCATACATTTTTCATAAAAGCACTGTTTAACTTTTTTTTAAATTGGCCGCTATATTGCATTGGTGCCAACTTCATAAACAAATATTTCGAAACTAGCTGTTGCCCGCGACTTTGTCCGCGTAGAACTTAATACTTAGAAAATATAATGCAAACAAACTTCTACCATCTAAAGGAATGATTTCCGAGGCAAAAACTATTCTATATCCTTTGAAGGGTCTCAAATTATCTCTATACCAAATTTCATCTAGGTACATGGATTTTATCCAAACTTTCACCCCCTATTTCATACCCTTAGGGAATTATTTTCGGGATAAAAACTATCTAATGTCATTCTTCGGGACTCAAACGACCTTTATACCAAATTTCATCTAAACGGGATTCATCCAAATTTTCACACCCCATTTCACCCCCTTAGGGAGTGATTTCCGGAATTACAACTATCCTATGTCCTTTCCCAGGACTCAAGCTATCTCTATACCACATTGTATTAAAATGGGTTCCATCCGAATTTTCACCCCTAATTTCATCCCCTTAGGGGATGATTTCTGGGGTAAAAACTATCCCATGTCCTTTCCCAGGACTTAACCTATATCTACACCAAATTTCATCAAAATAGATTACATCCAAATTTTCACCCCCCCCCCTTTTTCACCCCCTTAGGGGATGATTTCCGGGATAAAACCTATTATATGTCATTCCCCGGGACTCAAACTATTTATATACCAAATTTCATCTAAATCGGTGCAGCGGTTTAAGTAGCTCCATACAAATTTCCACCCCCAATTTCAGCCCCTCAGATATAAAAACTACTTATACAGATATAAAAACTACTAAAACTTTGTCCTTCCCCGGGGCTCATTTCATCTAAATCGGTTCAGCGGTTTAGGCGTGAAGAGGTAACAGACATACACACTTTCGCATTTATAATATTAGTATGGAAGTATGGATTATTAGTATGGATAGTATGGGTTCTTTCCGCTTGTCTTCCAAATAGAGGTGTAGCTGTAGACTCACTTCAAAAGAAAAAAGAAACGAAAAACTCATTCAAATATCTCAAAAAATTACGAAGCTACAACCGTTTTAATGTCGCTTGTTAGAGTGAGAAAACGATCAGGGACCGTGACGTCACGATCCTCGAGCGTCATAGTAAAAAACAATCGTTTCATTATAAAGGTGCGTTTTGCGGAAAAGAGACGCAACAAACCCCCTCCTAAAACTTTATACACTTATAACTTAGTGATTACCTATATAGCCTCTTGCGTTGTTTTTTTTTCGAGATAATACAACATTATGATTATTTTGTTTAGTGTCTACATCCATATTTTCGATAAGATAAGATAAAATAAGATTTCTTTATTGTCAGAACTGTGTACATTTAGTTGTTTTGGGTAAAATAAAGTCCAACAGCTTGCCCATTTCGGACGTACAATATTAAACTTAAAGCTAGTCAAATATACTAAAACAATAACAACAATAGTATTTCCAAATAATTTTAACCATATTCACACATAAAATATTAATTTAGATCTATCCGACATCCGTATTTTCTTTTAAACCACGAACTTCGGAATTCGAAAATATTCGGGTATCTCTATCTCTATCGCACTAACAAATGACAGGAATGCAGAGGGCCTACCGCGAAAGGCATTCGAAGTTTCCCCTCTCTGTCATACTTACAAGTTCGTACATAAGTGCGACAGAGAGGGAAAACTTCGAATGCCGTTCGCGGTAGGCCCTCAGATATACGAACTTCGAGTTTCGGTTTTCGTGGGTTGGCTGATTACGCAAAGAGCGCGCGCGCGTGCCATTCAAAAAAACCAAGTTTATATTTTTCGAATTTGTTGTTACATTTGTACAAAGTACGCCTTAATTCGACATTTGCGCATATAAGTTCGCATATCAAAATCGATTAATTTTATATTTGCTTTTGGTACCTATGTGTCTCGTCAATGTATATCGTAGACGGGATTAAAATTATTAATAGGCGAAAGAAAGGCAAAGCAATTCCGCCATTTTGTCCGTAGTATTTCTTATTACTGTAATTTTGACGTTTCTTTTAGCTGACAGATGTGGCGGCGATATACTTTAAGAATAATAAATGAAAAATTAAATGAAGTCGTATATTACGGAAAATAAATTAATCGTCGCAGTCGGATAAAAACTATCCTAAGTTGCAGCTGGAATAATAATGTACCTATATAAAATGTTTCATATTTTTCCGTCCATGGGATGCTGAGAACATTCGTACCACAGAAAGCTTAGTTTCAAACTGGCTGATTCTTTTTTTTAATTTAGAGATTTATTATAAGTGGAGATAAATAGATAGAAGATAATGAAACTCCCATTCAAATATATCAAAAAATTATGAAGCTACATCCGTTTTAATGTCGCTTGTTAGAGTGAGAAAACGATGAGGGACTGTGACGTCAATATACTCGAGCGTCATAGTAAAAAACAATCGTTTCATATGAAGGTGCGTTTTGCGGAAAAGGGACAGAACATACCCCCTCTTAAAACTTTGGACTCTTATAACTTAATCATTACCTATATAACCTCTTGCTTTGTTTTTTTCTCCATTTGACTATATTTATTTTAAATTCTTTTTCGAGAAAATACATTATGATTATTTACCATATTTTCGATTCCTGAGCTATAACCACGAACTTCGGAATTCGAAAATATTCGGGTATCTCTATCTCTATCGCACTAAGCATACTCGAGTGACAGGGATGCAAATATATGAACATTGAGTATCGGTTTTCGTGGTAGCGCCGCAGGTCCTTTGGCTGAATGCGCCGAGCGCGTGCCATTGTCATTCAAAAAAAACAAATTCGTGTTAATTATATTGTTCAAATTTGTTGATTTCATTTATTGAAATTACGACATAAAACGACATTTGCGCATATAAGTTCTCATATCAGAATCGAATATTTTTTTATGGTTTATATTTTAGCATTTGTCTCGTAAAGGTCTATCGTAGACGGGATTTAAATTATTAATAAGTGAAAGGCAAAGCAATTCCGCCATTTTGACGAAAATTTGACGGTTCTTATAGCTGACAGTTGGAGCAGCGTTTGATTTCAATAAAAATAAATGAAAAATTAAATGAAGTCGTATATTTCGGAAAATTAATTAACTGTCGCAGTCGGATAAAAACTATCCTAAGTTGCAGCTAGAATAATAATGTACCTATATAAAATGTTTCATATTTTTCCGTTCATGGGATGCTGAGAACATTCGAACCGCGCAAAGCTTAGTTTCAAACTGGCTGATTCTTTTTTTAATTTAGAGATTTATTATAAGTGGAGATAAAAGTTTTTATATACGATTTAACATTTGTATATTATAAATTATTTACTACAATAATAATAAATTATCATCTATTGTGTGTTAAATTACATATTTTATAAATGCTGGGTATTATTTATGAAAATAAACAGTTCGAATTCGGTCCGGGTTCGGATTCGGTTTGGTTCAGATGGCAAGAGCAAACAAATTAAAAAAACAAAACAAACCCTAAACAAGAGGTGTCACATTTCCGATTTCCCACCAAAATACAGTTCAAAGTGAAAAGACGAAAGATGATGAACTATTAGTCCTAAATTATTAAGATTTTATTCATGATTTTGAAGACAAAAGTGTACGTTCCCTTTTAAAATGGTCGAAGAAATTAATAACTGCACCCCTGAAGAAATTGCGTAAGTAGCAAAAGTACGAATAGAAAACTTGCTGCCTGAAAAATCTAACTATTCTGTAGTCTGCAATAGCAGACTACAGAATAGTTAGATATTTAGAATTTGTCGTAGAAAAAGTATTGTATGCAAGGGTGTACAGTCGCCATCACATACATAGGTACACTATAGGTGTTCAAAAATATCGGCACATGCACCCTAATGCCTTGAAAATAGAGGTGTGTTCCGATGTTTGTGACGTGCTTGTTTGCACCGATGTATGTGATGGTGACTGTACCTATAACTGGTCTAAAAACGCTCGTGGCGTCTTTAATTACGATGCTCGCCAAGGCTCGCATCGCAACCCACGCCACTCGCGTTTTAGGACCCTTCTTATACAACAGTTGCATAATAGTATTTTATGCAACTGTTGTATAAGAAGGGTCTTAAAGACGCCACGAGCGTTTTTAGACCAGTTATACACCGTTGCATACAATACTTTTTCTACGACAAATTTTAAATAAATAGCAGACTACAGAATAGTTAAACTTTTCAGGCAGCAAGTTTTCTATTCGTACTTTTGCTACTCACACAATTTATTCAGGAATGCAGTTATTAATTTCTTCGACCATCTTAAAAGGAACGTACACTTATGTCTTCACAAACACGAATAAAATCTTAATAATTTAGGACTAAATAATAGTTTATCATCTTTCGTCTTTTCATTTTGAACTGTATTCTGGTGGGAAATCGGAAATGTGACAGCTCTTGCTTATGGTTTGTTTTGTTTTTAATTTGTTTGCACTTGCCATCCGAACCAAACTGAATCCGGACCCGGACCGAATTCGAACTGTTTATTTTTATAAATAATACCAAGAATTTATAAAACATGTAATTTAATACACAATAGATGATGATTTATTATTATTGCAGTAAATAATTTATAATATACAAATGTTAAATCGTAAATAAATACTTTTATTTCGAAATATTTGTTTATGAAGTTGGCACCACTGCAAATAGAGGCCGATTTAAAAAAAAGTTAAACAGTGCTTTTATGAAAAATGTATGAACCAAAAAAGTACGCTAAACAGTGCGTTTTTGGGCCATAGAGAATAGAGTTTTTCGACGACTTATTAGTGGTCTCATTGTATTTGAGCTACAGCCTATATAAATGACAGATAACGGTACAGGAGTAGAAAAAATACTATTATAAGTGGATGAATCGTTACTTCGGCTATAGACTTTTATGTCAAAATACTATAATATTTATTGCAGCTTTTTTGACGTGATAACGTCTTAATAAATCGACTAGCTGTTGCCCGCGACTTCGTCCGCATAGAACTTTTTATCGTCTTAGAAAATGATTTCTCTCAATACAAACTTTGAACCCTCTTTTAGGGGATAAATTAAAAAAAACGTTGATGGTCATTTTCTAATTTGTGAACAAACAGTTTAAAACGAAAGTTAAAAATCTCATACTTTAAAAATGTCTTGAAATACACAAACTTCGAACCCCCTTTTAACACTCTTAGGGGGTGAATTTGGAAAAACTCTGAAATTAGTAGTAGTAGTCTTTTAACGTACAGAATAAGACCGAAGTTACAAATCTCTTACTCACACTTTAAAATTTGCTTGCTCTCCATTTAAAATTTAAACCCCCTTTTAAACCCCTTAAGGGGTTGAATTTTTCTAATCGCTGATATAACTTTTTTCGTATTGTAGTAAGTAATCTTACTACTAACTTTTAAGTCTCTAGCTCAAAAAAAGTGTTGCCCATACAAAGCTTGCCCCCTTTTTAACGGTACGGGTGGAATTTTCTAAAACGCTAAAAGTACTTTATTGTATTTTAATAAGTAATCTTTCTAATAGTTTTAAGTCTAGTTCAAAAAACAGTGTTTCCCACACAACACTGGCTCCCATTGTTAACCCCCATAAGGGTGGAGTTTTCTAAAACGCTGAAAGCTCTTTTTTTGTAATCTAATAAGTAATCTTTTTGCAAAGTTTTAAGTCTCTAACTCAAAAAAAGTGTTGCCCATGCAAAGCTTGCTCCCCTTTTTAACCCCCTTATGGGTGGAACTTTCTAAAACGCTTTATGTTCTTTTTTTGTATTTGAATGAGTAATTTTTCTACAAAGTTTCAAGTCTCTAACTCAAAAACATAAACTTTCCCTCATAAAAACTTTGCACCCCTATTTATCCCCCTTAGGGAATGATTTTTGTCAAACGCTGAATGTAGTTTTTTTCATGTTCTAATAAGTAATCTTTCTACAAAGTTTTAAATCTCAATTTCAAAAAAAATAGTTTTTCCCACACAAATTTTGCACCCTATTTTACCCCCTTAGTGGTGAAATTTTCCAAAACGCTGAAAGTAGTTTCGATGTATTCTAATAACTAATCTTTCTAAAAAGTTTTAAGTTTCTAGCTCAAAAAAAAATCCCCCATACAAACTTTGCAACCCTTATTATAACCCTCTTAGGGGTAGAATTTTACAAAACGCTGAAAGTACTTTGTTTGTAAATTAGGCTATCAGTCACTTATCAGATGTCGACCGGTACACATCTCCGCATATTTTACCGTGAAGAAGAACCTGAAAACATGGATACCACTGAAGCTGAAGTCGCCGCAGTCGTCCGTTTGCTGCAAGAGGGCCGTAGCCAACGATCAGTAGCTACCGAGCTGAATTTAACGCAATCTACAGTTTGTAAAGTCTACCAGAGGTTCCAGCAGACTGAGGCCTTCACTTCAAGACCAAGAACAAGAACTGGCCGCAGAAGGTGCACATCGGAGCGGGACGACCGCTTTATTGTCACGTCAGCTCTCCGAAATCGTCACCAGACAGGCGTTTCCCTTCAGCAGCAACTCCGTGAGGTCCGAGGAGTGACTGCCAGCGAGTGGACAGTCAGGAGAAGACTCAAGAAAGCCAACTTGACACCGAGAAGACCTGCGACGGGGTCCAGATTGCTGCCACAACACCGAAGAACACGACGTGAATTTGCTGCAAATCACGTGAACTGGACCATCGAGCAATGGACCCCGGTTCTCTTTTCGGACGAGTGCAGGATGTGCCTGAACGGCAGCGACAGAAAAGGACGAGTCTACAGGAGAGCAGAAGAACGATTTGCTGAGTGCTGCATCTCCGAGAGAGTCGCCTAGGAGGAGGTTCTGTCATGTTTTGGGGCGGCATTTCTCACGACGGGTGGACCGAGCTGGTTTTCGTGCCTTCTGGAGGTCGTGGACGTGGCTTGAACGCTGGAAGATACATCACCGAGATCCTGGAGATGCACGTTGTCCCTTACAAAGGAATGTTTGATGAGGAGTTAATTTTTATGCAGGATAATGCCCCTTGCCATACCGCAAGAGACACCACCACCTACCTTTCCGAGGTGGACATCACCACAATGAACTGGCCAGCGATGAGCCCGGACCTTATTCCGATCGAACACATGTGGGACTGCCTAAAACGCAGGGTTCGGAAGCGGAAACCTGCCCCGTCCAACATTGAGGAGCTGAAGGAAGCCTTGCTGGGCATCCCACTGCCATCCCTCAGGATTACGTCAGGAAGTTGATAAGATCCATGCAAAGGTGCCTAACGTGCCACCCCTAGCTCTTATTACACATAAGAGCTAGGGGTGGCAACACCAGGTATTAATTTGTAGTAATAAATTCTATGATTGTTAAATTGTCCTTTTATTCTCTGTTTTCATAGATCACTTTTTCATACATTTCCGACTGCTTTCAGTTTTCCGACGTTTTTCAGTCTTTGGACTGGAATTTCCTTGAAAACTTTTTCGTTTTCTACTGCGTTATATTGTCAGCTTTCGTTTGGTACCTACCTCACTTGTCAGTTTTGGGTAACAATTTACAAAGTTATAGGGTGCAGATGAAAAATTGCTAAGTGATGCAATTATTTTGCTCGTGAGTGTATAATATACACTCACGAGCAAAATAATTACAATAATACACTGTATATGTATAGATGAACATCGGCAGCACGCACGAAAAAGTATGACTCATTGTCCCGTTCGGCGCACGCAATATCAACGCACAGCCCAAACCGCTAGTTCTAGAAATTCCAAATTTGGCACGTAGGTTCCTTATAAGGTTTAGGGGTGCAATAAGAAAGGATTCAAGGATCAAAATTCACCCTCTAAGGGAGTGAAATGGGGGTCCAAATTTTGTATGGGGAAACAAGATTAGATCGACTATTTTATTCGAAACTTCGCAGGAGTACTTATTCGTAACGATAAATAATTAAATACGTGTTTCAGTGACAAAGTCTGAAAATCAACATGGGTATCGTTTCTATGGCTTTTTGGGTCGCTGATTACGAAAAATACGACGATTATAAAATCTAACGTGGCGGACGTGAAATACCATCTCCCCTGTTGAGGGTGCGATGGGGTTGATATGTCTAAATATCAATATTGGTGTCGTTTTTATGGTTTTTTGTGACGTTAATGACGAAAATGGCATCGATTTTGAAATTAATTGTTGTGGACATTGAAAGTATTTAGTGTGTAGGTATACCTAACTAATATTCATACCTACTAATAACTCTCGTAGCACAATGTTTTCTTATGACGTTATTTCGTAAAATTATCGTCCGTAAACCGACTTTATAGACAACCATTTTTTTTAATTCATCTCGTAAGGGAGTTACATTACAGGGCTTGGAGATTTGTGTGGGGAACAAGTAATTTTTTTACGTGAGAGAATTGTAACTTCAGTAGGTAATAGGCTCTTTGTTAAAATACCTTTGGTAAAACTAATTTCAGTGTTAATTGAAATTCATCTCCCAAAGGGGTTAAAAGGAGTTGGAAGCTGGTGCAGTCAGCAGCAGAAGTTGCTAAGCGGGCCGGGTGTTCAAAATAACCTACACACGCTCTTAATTACTTAAGAATAAAGGCGTGCGCAGGTAATTTTGAGCACGCGGCCCGCTTAGCTTGTCTGCTGCTGACTGTACGAGGAACAAGATAATTTTAAAATAGGTAAGGGAATTGTGACTGCACTCATAGATAAGGTATTACAGCGTTTTTTGAAATTCGTCCACCTATTTGACTAAATAATGGCTTACCATCCATTTGGTAACTATAACCCATTAATTAATTAGTCAAAATACATAATCCAGTTTGAAACATACATAGTACCTATACATAAATACATAGACTGGTACACACGAATGTACTTTTACCTACTTTAATTTTAGATTTTTGTTTATTTTTTTTTCTGTGACCTACATCATCTGTGAAAATTTCAGCTGGAACTATCACGGTATCAGTGAGATACAGCCTGCTGACAGTGGTGACAGACGGACGGACGGACAGCGGAGTTTTTGTAATGGGGTTCCGTTTTACTCTTTGAGTACCTATACCTACGGAACCTTAAAAAATAAAGTTTACGAACTATGACTGTCATGTTGGGTATCGTTCTATTTTAAAATGATTATTAGGTTTCTTCAATATTTTTTAGATAAAATTAACTGTTTAGGATTTATAGCGTGTTATTTAAAGTTAGTAGGTTGGATTGCAAAAAATCTGTGAGTAGGTACCTACATAGTTAAGAGGCTTAATCTAATCTACGCTTTAACTTTTTTCCATTGTGTAACGGCAATTACCCATACATTTTATATGGGTAACTTTCATTATCATTACACAATGGAAAAAAGTTAAAGCATAGATTAGATTAAGGTCCTTCATTAGGTATGTACAATTTTTTTGCAATCCTTTTTGGAGAGCTGTAGGTACTATCTCGGTAAGTAGGTACTTATTCAACCTACAGAGCTGGTTCTGGTCACAAATTGTAGCAATTTTAGTCTACTTAAAAAAATGTAGATTTTTATTTTAAAAAATGCATAGTTTAGAACTTATATTGACAATACCAAAAAAAGTGCGAAATTTGTTTTTCGAGTGCTGCAAAGTTAGCACAGGTATTTCGAAGCTGCAAACTTGGATAGGTACCTTGCTATACAGTACTGGTAGTGATCCTAACAAAATATTAAAAAAAAAGCAGAACTAGCCGTTAGCTCGCAATTTTACTGGTCAAATATTACTGGCCTAAATACCACGGAATAACTATCTGAAAAAAAATTATATGAGTAGGTACAACAGACCTCAGTATCTAGGGCCCCTTTCTTTCTTTTATCATTATTTTGTCGAAAGCGTAGTTTCTTTTCGACACTTCGATCGATGTCAACAAGGACCGCTATAGCGAACGCAATCTCGCCAGCAGGAGGTAGCCGCAGCATGTCAGCATCCCCTATTGGTGCCTGCTCATGGGCGGTGTGGCCTTCCGCGTCAATTTGCTGCTGAAACGAATGGCAGGACAGGACGGAGAGCGGAGGCCAACACAGCCGAATTCGTACGTAGTTTTCCCCTCCGCTTTTTCCAGCGTGATATTGCCAGCCAGTGGCGAAGTGGCGCGGCTCGCGACGCGATTGGCCCGCAGTGCAACCAATGTCGGTGGCGCGCGAGCGTGTGCCCTAAGCAGGAAAGGGACCGCAGGAGCGTAGAACGAGCTCGACTCGACGGACGCCGACAGTCGGCCCCGGGCCCTTGCGTAGGACCGCGTCCCTGCGCTGTTGCATGCTTTCCACCTGTTTAGCAACAAAAACTCTCATACGTTAGTGCATGTGCAGTTTGTATGGATTATTATAAGGACGTGTCACATAATCTCTGACTTTTCACGTGAGTAGCTGCTAATATTAATAATAATTTCCATGGCGCGCTGCTAGATGGCGCTAGGTGTTGCGTTGAATAACCGTGTTGGTGTCATTGACCCAGCCGGGGTGTTGTGCATTTGTACACCTTTATCATCAGAGTGCATTTATTTTTGTTCTCGCACGAGGGGGCCTTTGACGACAACCTTGACAGTCAAGTGCCACTCAGTGTATAAACTAAACACTGAGTTCTATCGTGAAAATTAACTGACGGTCGTTCACGAGTCAGGACACACGCTGGAACAACACTAGCTACCTATCTATCAATATGCTCGGCGATACATCGAATTTTCCATTGGCAGAAGTCGATTTGGAACAGGTACAGTTTCCGCTACACATACAGAGCATATCAATCAATTCTATAATAATACGTACATAGGTACCTACTTATCGCTCCTGCCTTGGATCCTATCGAGGAATTTCTCTAGTAGGATTCCTACTAGAGAACTTCCTCGAAGCGCCGAGACGCTAAATAGACGAAGAATACTTAGCTCTTGTTTGACGTTTAGGAATGAACTTGGAATCTACTGATTGTTTTAACCGATTATAACATTATTATTTTAGTAAGTGGTTCGAATTCGTGTTTATTTACCTACCTAGCAACTTCCAATTTTGTGCTTATCTAATTTGAATAATGTAATATTTCTGGATTTCCCTAATCTTACTCATATTACTCTTCTTAGACACAAATTCGATGACAGGTAGGTACCAAAAAAATACAGATCTTTATAATTACAATGCACTTGCTCTGAATGGCTTTATATGGTTCAACTCAACATAAACACGGGAAGTGGTCGATGCCAGCACGGCGTCGCCGGGCGGGACCTGCCCGTGCGGGAATGGATCTCAGGCCAAAATTCCCGCATACGTACTGTGCGATAATGAAATTTCGTGACAATTAAAACTTTACCTTTTATGCATATTTTTTTATGTCCTCGCATGATGCATTGTAAAATGTCGTATGATACACGTGCGGATAGGTAATTCCCAACTCGTGTCGATCAAAAACACTCCCTGACGCACAGTGTGTTATGAGACCCCAAAATTTGACATCCATCGATCCACACACCAGCGAACGGCTTCTTTGATTTGAAATGCAAGACAAAAATTCCCGAGTGCCAATTATGTTTAGTTTAAGAGGAAATAATTTTTAAAATAACCTTAATTTTCTGGCCGAAAAATCTGAAAAAAAATCTAGTTCCAAATGTATTATAGATACAGAAGTTTCTTTAATATCATTTGATAGGGCTACAAAAACGCATTCACGTGAATGTTTTTGTAAGTGTGTAGTAATTACTTCAGAAACTTGATTTATTTATATTTTTCTAAATTTGCTATATTATTTTTTTCTTCGGAATGCTGCCGTATAAGTGTCTGATTTTTATATTAATTAAAAGCCCTTACTACTCCCACAAAATTATTAATCACTCACATATCTCATGGAATACGGAAAATATCTTTATTTAAAATGTTTGCTCAGGGTTGTCACTTTCGCCGAAAACAAGAGCCGACAAATGGTTAGAATTCTAAATTTTAATTTAACTCGGATTAACTATTCTAAAACGTTACTACAATTACCACACACAAAAAAAAGTATCACACAAAATAAAAGTCGAATCATCAAAATTCGCAAAACCGATCACTTACGAATTATAGTCTAAGCATTTTACGGTTTAGCAAAACATTAATTCATAATAGCCAGGTTTTTTTTTTCTCCGTCATAAATACATATTCTAAGATACTATATTTACGAATCCAACAAACTTTCGACCCGGAAGTAGGTATAAAAAAATAGTGTCAAAAAAATGCCGATTTTTTTAACTAAAAATAGTAATAGCTGTTTTTAATCGTCAACACGACAGTATTATTGTCTTTAACCTGTAAAAAGTGAAATCCGACTATTTTTTTACACGTAAAGCCATTAATTTAACAAATTTCATGGCTTGGGTGACAGGTGCCATAAGTTCGTAGAAAAAAATAGTAATAACTAGTACTTTGATTTGATTCTCATAAAAAGAATGTATGAACCTATTTTTCTAAAAATCGTTTTGATTTTTGTTTAGAATTGCATATAATTACATTTACTCCAATAAAATATCGGTAAAAATATTTATAGAGACAAATTGTGTCTAAATTTAACTTAAAAATATAGATTATTAAACTAGTACATAAATCCAACAAAAAAAAGCTTTATGTAAAGCATAAAACACATTTGAATAGTCCTGTTTGATTCTACAACTGAACTTGAACTCTTTCCGCTTGTGTTAAGGATCACATTCGCTCGCAGCGTCGGCACGCAACGAGTGTCTTGACATTCAAGGTCGCACTGCCCGGGCCCCAAGACACAAAACCTACCTACACAGATAATTTGTATCGTTTTCTACGATGCGCTAGTATGAATGCGACGATTCACGCCATAAAAATGGCTTAGGTAAAGGCAGTGTTGGGCGTAACTAATTTACGTTTGAAATTGAAATACAAATTGTATTATATTTAATTCAATTACGAGTAGGTAATGAATTACACGTGTAATTGCATACATGACTACTTCGTAATTTGTAATCTGAATTACATTATTTCGTTATTGAAATTATTCAATAACTTAGGGTAGACCACGGACAATTGAAACACGTCATGATTGAAACAAGGAAATTTTTTCGAAAACTATAATACCTACGCAACTGACGCAACACTCGGAACACACGGTTGGCCATGTATGAGCAGTAGCTTGGCCAGTAGCGCTCGAGTGATGGTGCGATACCGGAGTGTACACAAGCCAAACCAGTTTTTCACGGTAAAAAGTAAGTATTTGTGCTGTGGATATTTTTTTATAACAAAAAGTACTTTACTCTTGTATTTTGACTGATAAAATTAATTTGGTGCTATAGCTGGGAATAAACGAGTGTTTATAATGGCCGTTGATCAGCGTTCGAGTTTTTTTTATATGTAATATTTGACCTTGAAGTTAAAAACGTGGTGTGGGGACGGTAGAAACAACTTGCTTGTGGACGATTTAAACGTTTCAATCGTCCTCGCGTTTTAATCGTCACTAAAAGTAACCGACTTAATAGAAGGAGGTTCTGCATTCGATGCACATGTTTGTTCTATTAATGTTCACTATTGTTTGTGTAGTTTTTGACCTAGTTTATAAATTATGGAAATATGAAGGTTTTTTAGAAATCTGCACGCTGCGTGTCATTGTAAAAAAAGGAGGTTCTCAGTTTGACCCGTATGTTTGTATGTATGTATGTACGTTGTCCGAGATTATCTCGCGTTAGGTTGAACCAATTTTGATGCGGTTTTCAGAAAAGTATTTAATACATTCTGGAGAAGGTTCTTGTATACAATAAAACAAATGGTTAGTAGCGACGTTTACAACACGTTTTGTCACGGGATCGGTACACGGAATGGTTATGATTGAAACATTGTTATAGTTGAAACAAGCACTTTTTATGAAACATGATTATGCTTGTTTTGTGCAAATCTATATTGTTATAATTGTATTAAAACTATTTGGTTAAACTAAATGTATAAGGTAGCAGCAACAAAGGAAACTAAAGTCGTATACTTTTTTTTACACCCGTGTTTTTATCGAGATGTTCAGATGCTCATAAATTGATAAATGTTTATGATATGCCTGCGAACTTTTGATGAGCTCATTGTATGCTATGGTAGTCATGAAAAGAATTAAAAACAGGCCAAGTGCGAGTTGGACTCGCGCACCGAGGGTTCCGTAGAAATATTTTTTTTTTCTTAGCCTGTTTGGGAAACAGGAAGCCACTGCTGGGCAAAGGCATCCCGCATTTTTCTCCACTCGGCCCTATTGCATGGCATAACATGTAACTAAAAATCTGGGGGCACGGCAGTTCCCCCGCCAAGTCGAGCAAAACAAAGAGGCACGGCCGTACCATCCTTTTGTCGAAGCCATTCAGGCCATTTTCAACATCCTGTAATTTTGTGCTGGCTAAAGCTAGAACCCTGAAATTTCAGGAACATGTAGGGCATAATATGGCTAACATACAATATCAATAACATTCAATTTTAACTTTTAGTTTAAGAACTATTGTCCGTCAAAGTTCGTTAGTTTTGTCACTGACATACTCACTGATAATGATCACGCTAATTCTAAGGTACTTCTAGCAGACCCACAAGCTCCATATTTCAAACATTATTAGTTTTTAGCCTAATAACTCATAAGAAACCTAAAAATATTGCAATTTCAGTCACGTTTCAGAGATATACAAGCTGCATAAGTAAGTTTGTAATCCTATACAAATACCTACATACGATTATTTGCGGTTGGTAAAATAACATTCCCATACAAAGTCTAACAAAAGAAATGAGATCCCATAAAAAACATTCCATGTAAAAAAAAGACCAAGCCTCGAAACTCTTTCACAGTAAAAAGTGGTGAGATATTTCGTAGAGCCAAGTCAGACATTCTTATTAATCTTTATTTGATTACTAAATAAAATTTTGTGACTTGGCAATCACACTTACATACGTTTTAGGTACCTATGCAAAAATTAGTAAATGCAGTGAAGTTGTTTCGAGACTTGGCCTATTGTTTACATGGAATGTTTTTTATGAGATTTATGGTTTCCGCAATTTTTCCTTTATTTGTGCCATAAGGCGTTGCTTCGTATCAAATTTCAAGATTCTGAGTTCACGGGAAGTACCCTGTAGGTTTTGATTCCCTTGCGAGTTTCGAAAATTTGCGGCATAAATGGTTGTGTCTTTTGATTGCGTTAGGTTAGAAGTTTGATTCTTTCACAGCTCCAAGGAACAGTAGGCTTGAGTATTTAATACCTTGATAATATCTAATACCTAGTTAATACCTAGCTTGATACCTCCACGCGTTCCTGAGAAAAAGGGTATTGACATACGGACGGACGGACGGACAACAAAGTGATCCTATAAGGGTTCCGCTTTTTCTTTCGAGGTGCGGAACCCTAAAAAAGATATAAGTAGAGTTGACTGGGTAGTACTGAATATCGTCCGTAGTTTTGCTTCTTAGGGTTCCCTACTCAAAAAGTAAAACGAGAACGTACGTCCGTCCGTCCGTCTGTCTGTCACCAGGCTGTATCTCACTGATACCGTGATAGTTCCAGCTGAAATTTTCACAGATGATGTATTTCTGCTGCCGCTATAACAACAAATACTAAAAACACAGAATAAAATAGTTTTTTATAGATAATGGTACGGAACCCTTCGTGCGCGAGTCCGACTCGCACTTGGCCGGTTTTATAATCTGTGAGGTGAAGAAAATATATCAAATGAAAGAGCGTGTTTTTATCTACTAAACGGCAAGTAGTAGTTAGTAACTAATTTTTAAATTGAAATTTCCTGTAAGACTCAGACATGTAAAGCTATATAGGCGACCTTATTTGAGATCCTAATTTAATTAAAAAATAATACTATTCATTATGTACTTACTGACTTGTAAAACATTGGCTTTTATGAATAAATATCTTGTATCTTGCAATCCAATTTTGGATCAAGGTGTTTTAGTAGTAGCTCAAATTGAAAAAAAAAAACGATTTGTTTCAAGTATCCCCATCCCGGGGCCAGTTGAAACAGTGACAAAAAATAATACTTTTATGTGTTTTATTCGTATTTTTTATGAGATAACGTATAATTTAGGATAGGTTTATAATCAGCTAGCGTTTTTGCGCTTACAAGTTAAACTCTACGTGTATTGTCAGTCATTTTTCACCTTATTTAAGTAAGTTAACTAAACCAAAACGAAAATAAACTGTTTGCATTTTAAACGTAACAAGACTATATTAAGTAATTAAAATACAGGATGGGCCAAAAATTCTTGCACTTTTGAAACTGATGAAAATAAAACCATGAAAGTCAATTTCCTGATCATTAAATGTTTGTGACTAACATCTAATGCAATTTATCTCTTGAATTGACTAGGCAGATTTTAGGAAACTCGCTGACACATGCTGCGAGGGATCTCGACTATCTCATCGCGGATGTTTTGCTTGAGTTTGGATATTTTCTTCGGGTTTTTTAACTTAGAACTGGACTTTATAAATATCCCCGCACGATGAAATCGGCGGGAGTGAGATCCGGGCTTCCTCCTAAATAGGCGGCGAACAGTTACATACAATTTGTTGTTTTTATAAAACTGTTTTACACAAAAAGCTCGTTGTTGATCAGTAAAACGCTTTATTGCAAATAACACTGCATAAATTAATGTCAAATTTCCCTCCACTCAAAAAATATATAATTTATTATTATAGAAGATATTCAGTGTTGCCATTTGCAAAAATGTATGGCCCACCCTGTACAGAAGAGAACACCCTGAAAAGAATATGTAAATAAACTAATAGAAAACTTACTTTGACTTTCATTAGTCAATGTCAAAAATACAAGAAAATCACTCTGTTTCAACCGTCCCCACCTCCTACTTTCGGAAAAAGCCGTTGTAATAATAATGACAATAATGATACAGTAAAACTAGATACGCTGAGATGATCCACAAGCTTCACTTCAAACATAAACACACACTCAATACTCTCACTTAAATAGAAACCAGAATAATTGAAAAACTCTACGAGTGAAAACACTTACTTTTGGGGATCAAAACTTTTGGGGTTTTCTACAAACAAATTAAGCGCGCGGGAAGCAACGTCACGATGTTTTTCGTGTACAAACCGATCGTCCGCTTCTTTCCCCCCTTGGACCCCTCGCCGTCCCACCAACGGTTCGCGAGATATTTGCGTTGTTTCAACCGTACCCAGTTTACCCTACTTTCATTGTGCCGAAGATATTAGAGTGTTTCAATTGACCTCACATAGTGTTTCAATTGACAGTATTCCCAGTATGTATGTATGTAAATACTGTACTTTAATATTTTACACAAGACAATGGTAAAAACAAACACGCAGACACAGTCAGTCGTCGACAGTCATGTGAGGCCAATTGAACTATACTGCCCCATTCTCTGTATTATACTCGTATTATTGACAGAAAACTATGGATTATAGAGTAACAAAATACATTTTATTTAGGAACCAGATAACTAACCTTGAAAAATTTTGGGCGTTCATCTTTCTACTCATAAAAATATAACGGTTATATGCTGTAAAGGCAAATGGTTTCAATTGCCCCTGGTCTACCCTACGTTATGTACACTTTTTTTTAGTTAACTAAAAAGGAACAAATTTACTTGGAGTGATTATTAAGAAAAAAAACCATTCAATTACAAATTAGCATTTTTAAGGAAGTAATTATTTTTGCTTTTTTAAATATTGAATTTATTTTCTTACTAATACGACTAAAGTGAAAGTTTGGAAACCTGGGGAAATTTTTGCCCATTAATTTTGAACTCACTCACAGAATTTCACGAGAATCGGTTGAGAGATGCGACCTATAGAGGCAACAGCTGGACATCCGGACATACGAAAGCATTTTTGCCCGCTCAATATCGAACTCGCACACAAAATTTCACGAGAATCAGTTGAGAGATGTGACCTATAGAGGGAACAGCTGAACAGCCGGACATACGAAAGCATATTTGCCCAAAAAGGAGATCGGAAACCCGCACACTAAACTAGCTGGTCACTAACCGGCACTACGACACTATTTCATTGATAAAACTACAATGAAACAACAAGACTCATCTTTAACCTCAGATCTTCTTTCTATGATCTGAGGCTATAACTAGGTACATATTTTGTTAAGTGAACCCTAAAAAAAATCTGTATCAAAACCTACCTAAGTAGGTACTTTTGTACGGTCTACGGTAGGTATTTTAAAAACATAGAATTATAATTTCAATATATGACGGTTTTTTTAATCTTTTGATTCACAACTTAATTGAATTTTAACTATTATAAACAACTGATAATTGATCGTACGCGTTAGATCGTGTCGCTAAACTCTCAAATCGCGGCGCGCCGGTTCGTGCAGTGCCTACTTAGACATATTTATATGGCGGACGGCGCGGTGCCCCGCTGCATGCAATCGGCCAATCACGTTTGCTCTGCGGCTCGCGCGGCACTTTTAAACCTACTTTAACAGGTGTTTGTAAAAACATTAGTTGCAAAGTATTTTATCAGTCGATTCGTACATCATTCAATGAAAGAGTGTCGATGATGAAAATCCCAAAACTTACTGATCAATTTGCATTTTTTGAAATTGTTAAATAATATTAACCCCCTAAAATCCACCTTCCGCTGTTGTTTAGTGTGTGATTGGTTTGTAATGTTTGTGTCCACTACATACACCAAGGAATGAAGGAACCTACAGTCTATTATTATTTTTTGACACGAAAATATGGTAATAGAAAAAAAAATGGTGTCTAACTGAATATAAAGGTAATAATCGGGAACATTTTTTGCGCGATTTATCATCAATATTACGCCGCAAATATTAATTTATCATAATACAGAAAAAAAAGGTTATTAACATTTTTTAACAATTTTTCAGGAATTTATTAATTTTTAAAAATTTATTAAAATATCTAAATACCTAATATTTTGTTGGATTTAGTCTCGAAGTTATTACTATAATTATGATTTATCTGTTACGCAAAAAAAAACTGCTATTATAAATTATTTCCATTTCGCCATACAACCGGACCGTAAAATGCTTAGACTATTACGTACGACTTGAATATCAAATGTTTATAAGTTAAATTGTTGGGTTCTTCTTGTCTTACCGACACTCATTTCATAGCTGATTTCTGCTGAGACCTTATTGTGTTCTGGTGATTCTAAGCATTACGTAGTTTAGGTTAGACTTCTGACCACTAAAAGAAATAACTCCAGCACGTCGAAATGCCTGTCGACGAAATGAAAATTCGGCGAAGTAAAACATTCTATGAAATTAATGTCGGTAAGTAATTCAAGGGTAAATCAACGCAAGACAATACGCAGACGCTATAAGTTGTACTATTGGGATAAAATGTGCCTAAGCAAGTAATGATCATTTTCAATCGCATGCCAGTTCTCCTATTTAGTATGCTTTCAAACACTCCCGGAGAGTGAGAAGTGCCGGCTATGGCGCTATTCATAAGTAGCATCATCCGTTGCCACTCGCTGACCAACATGAGGGTTGGCGCCCTCATACCCCCCTTGCAGTAAGTCCTCCGGTCGGAGCCCGGAAGGACATCCCCCGGCAGGTTGGGTCAACTCCTGCTGAGGCAAAGTGGTCTGTAACGGCCCCATGGGGCCTCACCCCCGTTCCTCAAGATCACATGTGTTTGCGCAGGGTTTCAGCAAGAGCCTAACTAGGGTGAACCGCTTCCAGCACAACAGGTGTTCCTTCGTCGGAAATTTATATTTCACTACCTCAATTTCGTCCTCGTCGTCTTCAAGATCTGAATATTTTGTTAGATTACTGTAACAACATACGGTTTTGAGTAAACATATGAACTGAAAAGGGAATTAAATAAAAATAACGAAATAATTTTGTGACAGCCCTGATGGCCGAATTTTTTTAATATTAAATAATTTCCGTATTCCATGAGATAAGTGAGTGACTATTTTTGTGGGAGTAGTGTAGTAAGGGCTTTGAATTAATATAAAAATCAGACACTTATACGGCAGCATTCCGAAGAAAAAAATAAAATAGCAAAAGAAAAATACCAATAAATCAACCTTCTGAAGTACTACACAGCTACAAAAACATTCACGTGAATGCGTTTTTGTAGCCCTATCAAATGATATTAAAGAAACGTCTGTATCTATAATACATTTGGAACTAGATTTTTTTTCAGATTTTTCGGCCAAAAAATTAAGGTTATTTTAAAAATTATTTTCTCTTAAACTAAACATGATTGGCACTCGGGAATTTTTGTCTTGCATTTCTAATCAAAGAAGCCGTTCGCTGGTGTGTGGATCGATGGATGTCAAATTTTGGGGTCTCATAACACACTGTGTGACGGTCGTGTTTTTGATCATCGCCACTCGTTGGGAATTACCTACTTTCCACACTTGTATCCACTCACTTGCTTTCGGATTTAAAAAAAAGGTATCCTAAATTGCTCTCAATTTTTTGTTATCAAGGCAGCCCAGCCCATACTTCTCTTGGCAACCACAGTTGCCAGAAGCAATTTAGGGGTGCACGAAATTGGCAACTGTGGTTGCCACACGCAAGTGAGTGGATATCATAAATAACTATTGTAATGTTTGCTGTTGGTAGAGTCAGCTGCATATTATCTGACAAGTTATTGTGTAATTGCACCCGATATTCTTATTGCAGGAGACTGTACAGTAGAAACAGTTACCCGCTATTCTTTTCAAGTTAAAATTATAAATTAAATAAACTTCAAGGTATGTCAATACATGTGGTCAAAGCGGCCTTTAGAGCTGGCTAAATGCAGTGCACTAACTAGGGGAGGGGAGATAAACCATCTCGCTCTAATCAGTGAGTGGGAGTGCAGTTAGTGCACTGCATTTAGCCAGCTCTTAAAGCCGCTACAAATTTGATGGTATAATGATGTCTTCAACCCTATAAATTCCCACGGTTGCCTAACTAACACCCTGTGTGAATAAATATTTAGCACGCATTTTTATAGAGCTGCGATCCTGAAATTTGGTTTAAAAATTATGTTTTTTTTTTGACAACCTTTGAAAATCCTGACATCTGTAAACTAGGTGCCAACTGTTATCCGTGCTAGTAGGTACAGTCGGGGAATGAAAAGGTTGATCACCTTAAGATCTAATGAATGTCATTTCACTACACCTCTTTGAATTTTAGAAAACGAGTTAAAATAAAACCGGCTAAGTGCGGGTTGGTCTCGCGCACAAAGGGTTCCGTACCATTATTTATAAAAACCGCAAAAAAAATCACGTTTGTTGTATGGGAGCCCCCCTTAAAAAAATATTTTATTTTGTTTTTCAATTTTTTTTATAGCGGCAACAGAAATACATAATCTGTGAAAATTTCAACTCTCTAGCTATCACGGTTCTTGATATACAGCCTGGTGACAGACAGACGGACGGACAGCGAAGTCTTAGTAATAGGGTACCGTTTTACTCTTTGAGTACGGAACCCTAATAATAGGGTCCCGTTTTACTCTTTGAGTACGGAACCCTAAAAAGAAAAAAAACCTATACAAGAAATAGCAATGATGACATTGACAGGACCTGTTACTCACATTTATTTATAGTTTTAATAATTTTAAGCGAAGAGGATTTAATCATTAGATTTATTAAACTTGACACAACGTAATGGCAAGATCAAACTAATAAAAAGGTTTTAGTTCAACTATTAATTGTCAAGGAAAATTCGTCTAAGTAAATTTGAACTTTGTTGTCAAACAGTTGAACATAATTTTTAATACAACACTCTCGTCTGATACACAGTTTAAAAAGGTAACATGTGCTAGCTTGCAACGCGTAAATGATTTGATTTGAATACTGATCAACCTTTTCATTCCGCCACTGTACCTTAGTCTTGTATAGATACTGTTAATCAGTTATCGATGTATTTTCCTCCTGCACCTTTAGCGTGAGATTGAAGTAAGTCGCGTTTACTATCGACGCTACCGCCTATCGTCAAGATTTAGTATGAAAAGTCTATACACCGCCCCTGGTGGTCACTCATAGAACTAAAAATCTAAACTGTAACGTGAGGCACTTATACATTACTTAATTCGCAATCGACTTCACGTTCGTTCGTATAGTTTAATCGATTTTCCAATATTCAACCTTACATCACTAGCATTTATCGTTTTAATTTAAATGTTTGTCGGTTATGACATTACAGAATACGCGCATCGCGACGTCGACAGTGTCGACTGTCGATACAATATGGCGGCGCGGGGGCCATTTATTTGCATTTTTAAATACAAAATACGCGACAATCCGAATTTTGCGAATATATGTTGTCAATTCAAAACCCTTATTTTTATAAGTTCTTTAATTTGAGATAAATTTCGATCGGATCTACGGTAACTCTTGACGGAATAATACGATATCACGGGCCATTTTGCAAGTGAAATAGTAAACTACAGTCGCGACGGTATTCTTCGATTCGAAATGTCTCACACTGCCGATTGGTAGTACGAATCGAAAGTTAAATTACGCATCGAAAACTAAACGCAAAGTGCCTAACGTTTTGCAGTTGGTTTCGTAGTCCAACGGCAGTGTGAGTTACAAGTTTGACGGGTCGAATCGAAGAATACCGAAGCGAGATCGAAATCTATTCGAAGCGCGTTAATTCGATCTCGTAAGTAGTTACGTTGTATCTCACGATAAGGGTACTGATACAGGTATACCTACTTTACTTACTATAGGAGCCCAACCTTATATGATACAAAACTTATTACAGTTTAACCTAATAAACAATTATCATTTACCTAAGGCCCGATTCGTAACGGATCTGCCAAATTGAAAAAGCTGTAACTGTAAGCCAAGTGGTTTATTTGTCTAAATTGTATGATTTTATTTAAAAAAAAACTGTAAATTATCATTTTAAGTCTATAATTAAGATTTCTACTTTTTCTCTCACTCTTGCCGCAATTTTTGTCGAATGCCCTCCATCAGCCCTGCGACAGTGTCATTAGCAACTTTCTTGCAAGCTGAGTTCCACTTTCTCAGGAAGTCTTGCTGGTTGCTGGCAGTCTTACCTGCCTTACGCAAGATTCCTTTGACGAGAGCCCAATATCTTTCAATAGGACGGCACTGTGGAATATTCGGCGGATTCAGTGCTTTAGGCACGTTCTGGATATCATTTTGTTTGAGGAAGTTAAGGGTATCCTTCGCATAGTGGGCTGTAGCCAGATCTGGCCAAAATAAAGCCAAATTATTGTGTTTTTGAATGAACTGTAGTAGCCGTTTTTTCAAGCATTCATTGATGTAAATATTCTTATTAATTGTGCCAGTTGTAACATATGTACGGCTGCGATCACCGCATGGGCAAATTGCCTGCCAAACCAGATACTTGGAGCCGAATTTCTCCATTCCTATGGTGGTTTCCGAATCTCTATCAGCTGTCGTATAAAACTGATCACCAGGAAGTGTCGAAAAGTCTGCCTTCACATAGGTTTCGTCATCCAGAATCAAATGAAAATGTTCGGTACCCAGTAAGTCATACAGCTTTCGAGCCCTGGTTTTGATAGTGCATCTTTGTTTTTCCGAAGTTTTCGGCACCTTCCGTTTCTTCATATGTCTTCATACTAGCCCGTTCCTTTGCACGTCTCACCATTGACTGACTTGTAGAATTTTTTTTAGCTATGTCTCGCTCCGACATGCTGCGGTTTTTGCAAATCGTCTTAATGATTTTCCTATCTAGCCCAGGATCACGAGCACCACCATGTTCTACGGTTCGAGGCTTCTGAGCGGTAGACAAGGTCTCTAAGTATCGTTTCAGGACCGTATCAACGGTTCTTCTTGGGATTTTTAAATCTCTTGCGATGAAATGGTTAGGACGCTGCGTATTTTCCATCCATTTGGCGACTATCTGCTCACGGCGTTCACGTTCATTTATTTTTATTTCGTTTTATCAGCTTTTACACATAAAGAAACGATGCCTACATAATTTGGTGACATTGGCAATGTCAATGCTATAAAAAAAAAAAAAAAAAAAGTGCCAGCATTTTGAATAAAATAAAATAAATAAATATTTGCGGACAATCTTACACAAATCAACCTAGTCCAATTTGGCTAATCTGTTACGAATCAGGCCTTAATTTTTCATTATTCCTTCCTCTCTTGGTAGGTACTAGGTATAGGTACTTATCTTTTTTGCTAAGTAGAAAGAGATGAATAATGTTGACGGCTACCGAAATTCTAGCTCTAGACCTCGGTTCCGGCCCGGCTTTATAAGACTCCGCCTAGCACAAGACCGCGCGCGAATTAGACTATCCGTCTGTTTCGAATTAGAACGCTTAGAAAGAGACAAGTAGGTATACCCTGAGAACTTTACGGTGTCGCTCTATGAAAACACAACAATAAGTATATCGATATCAGCCATATTTTTACACCAAAAAATAGGTTGGGTAATTTGACTAAATATTCATTAATAATCCACCTAAATTTAATACCGATATGGTAAAAAATAATGAAAAGTAATCTTCATAAATTCCGTAAAAATCAGGCGAAAATGGTATAAACTTTCTTTACTATATAATTGACTACGTCTATATACGTTATTTGGGATACGCGCATAATCCACTTATTTTTGTTAATGAATAAACCTTTCTATAGGCCAGATGAAATTCTATATTATCTGAAGGTCGTAAATATTTAATTAAAATGCCGTTATTTCCTGATGCATATATTTTTGGATTCAGGTAGTAAGTCTCCACATTTGAGTAGCAAACATGTTTTCATTATAAAAATACTGATAGCATTTTTGCTTGCGGGTTATTAATTTTTCCTAACTTCCGGTCCATAGAATTATTGATTTCAATATTAAAAGTTGTTTACAATAACATATAAAAGCCGTATACAAATAATTAGCCTGATATTGAATTATTTCCAAAAAAACCGTAATTTTCTCAGGGTAGTAGTATATTTCGCAGGCGGTCTCGTGCTGTTCGTGCTACAAGTAAGATTGTAAGACGACACGATCGAAATCGTGGAGTTACGAGTGTCGAAACAAAAACCTTCACGGCTTGAGGCCGGGGCCGCGGCAGCCTGGCCGGAACGGAATTTGGTTCATTAGACACGGACACAGGACCTGCACTGCATTCAAATAGAGGAGTATTCCACTAAACGTGATGAATTTGTATTGGTTTGTATTTGTCGCATCGCATGCGCCTGTGACCTGTGAGTCGTGTCCACCGTGTCCACAGCATTTTAATCACATTCTTTATATGGCAACAATATTACCTATTATGAAATAAAGTAATCAGTCAGTTATAAGTAACTAACTATTACGCAGCCATACATTTCGTGTTTACCTGCATGTGTTTTTTAGGGTTCCGTACTCAAAGAGTAAAACGGGACCCTATTACAAAAGCTGGGTCCACATTTGTATCATTTCGTCGTATAGTATCTCCGTCGCGTTGCACCGACGCGTATCTAGATCGTGGACGCAAAAACAGCGCGATCATGCGGCGCGCCGTATCATCGCTCGGGATCGATGTTGACGCGCGTTTATTTTATACCCCGCACACTCGCGATCGGATACGCGTATCAAGATCGGTAAGTATGGACGTGTTTTGATACAGAGGCTCTAGTATAAGTTTCAACGATACAATACGTTTTCGAACGCGTTTGCGTTTAGTTTCAATATGTATGGCAACGCGAACAGCGCCTCTGGTGGTAACTATTAGGAACTACGCGTTGTCATACAAATTGAAACTAAACGCTAACGCGTTCGAAAACGTATTGTAACGATAAAACTTATACTAGGGCTACAGTATCACTATACGAAGTTACTTATGATTTGATACGTATACGCCGTGATCGCTCTCGAGTCGGTTTTCCTCCGATCATCAAAGGGGATACGGCATAGATTTATAAAGTAAAGATACGCCCGTCCAATCAATTCGATTGACATCTGTCCTTATTAAAAATGTGTGTCGCCATCTGTTGTAAGGACTGATTATCACACGTTCGGGTGGCCGGAGTAACCTTGTAAGGGGGACTTTTCTCAATATTAAAGTGACTGGCAGTGGTTGATGTACACACTACAAGATTTTTTTGATGAATTGTGCGTGAAAAGATAAATGTAACCTAGATTTAAGCTTCTTTGCTGTGCCCTTACGGGGTCCATTTTATTACTTGTAATATTATGTGTGCAATAAATATTTTGAGTTTGAGTTTACACATCACATAGAGATAGTGGTACCTATGTAATAAATAAGTAATTATAAATGTGAAAGTGAGTTTGTATATTTACCTATTTACTTTTACGGCTCAACTACTGAACGGTTTGTCACGAAATTTTGTCAGGGATGCGGTAGAGGATTTTTCCGTAAGAAATGTAAGATTTTAATACACATAAACACTACTTTCTCCAAATGATAGAAAACCACAAGGCCGAAATCTCGGGCGCAATTTAGTGACTTAGGTCACAAAGGCTCACAATAATTACACCACAAATATTTATTCTTAGTTGCACAACACTTTACAATGTGGCAAATGATAGAATAAGAGCCAAATAACATGACATTATGTGTCTCTTTGTCAAACAATGAACGACGAATCGACTCATTAAAGTTGAAGTTATTAAAGTAAGTGTTCAAATAAATACATTTCAAACGCCTTTCTTTTGTACGGTCAACCAATTTGATTCCTAGGCCATCAACTTATATGGTTTCGTATTACGTGCAAAAAGTGTTATTGTTGAAATAATTATATACCTAAACTACAATCATGTATATTTGCAAGCGTGTTTAATTTTTATACAAGTTTTGCTGCAGTAGCTATAATATATAGCTACTGCAGCATAACTTGTATAAAAATTAAACACGCTTGCAAATATACATGATAGTAATTTAGTACCATTGACTATGGACATTGTTTGATAATATATCAAACAATGTCCAAAGTCAATGGTTCATACTAGGGTTGCCCACTTTTTTTGGGGGAGATATAGTATTTTCCAGAAAAAAACGACAAAAATATAGTACACCGTAAAAAAATATAGTACTTGGCTTGGCAATGTAATCCAGTAACTTTGTCGCATGAAAGTACGCGTCAAATCTAGTAGTTCTGATTTTTTACAGACTTGTTTATAATGTTGGTCCAATGAATAATCCAAGTTTGTGACCTCGAGCGCCGAACGCAACTTTGTCAAAATTCGAAAATACCGCGTACGCCAACCGTACTATATAATATAGTACGGTTGGCAACCCTGGTTCATACACCAGTATAAAAATGACGCCCTTACAAGGTTACTTCTGATTGACTAGCCGTTGCGAACAAACAAAACGTAATGGCGCTAGGTAACCAAATAATTATTTTGAAAATGTGCTACTAAGCGATAAAAAAGAAACTGACGATACTTACCGATGATACGATAATCCCATGTATTTTTTTTTACTTTTGTATCACCCTTTTACGGCGCAAATAGGCATTTTGAGACAGTCGGCTCTGACACACTCTGACAGCTGAACGGTACGCCGTCCTGCCACAGACTAAGGCACGGTGGCCCTCCATTGCTAGTTTAGGGCCACCGCATTGGACGAATTACTCGTGCGGGTTGGGCCTATCTTTACTTTATATATCTATGGGATACGGATACGCACTTGACAAGTTTGTACGTGTACCGATCCGAGCAACTATCTGCGGCGCTACCACGAACTCCGAATCTCGAACTTCGTATATCTCCGTCTCTATCGCACTTACGGTTTATGGTGGCAGCTAGTTTGTTTTGTTGTGATAAAAATATGGATAACGAGACAGTAATTCGATTAATTGAGGCCTACAAGACCAAAGAAGTATTATGGAATCCCTGCCACCATAACTACTATAATCGAACCTTAAAAAAACGAAATAAATCGACCGGCGGAAGAACTTAAAATTAAAACTGAGTACCTACTTGCGTCTCCACACTGATACGATACGCTGCTACGGTTAGAGCTGAGTCCACATTTGTATCATTTCGTCGTATCGTATCTCCGTCGCGTTGCCCCAACGCGTATCAAGATCGCTAGTGTGGACGCCAAACCAGCGCGATCATGCGGCGGCGCGTATCTGATCGCTCGAGATCGATGTTGACACGCGTTTATTTTATACCCCGCACCCTCGCGATCGGATACGCGTATCAAGATCGGTAAGTATGGACGTGTTTTGATACAGTATCACGATACGAAGTTATGATTTGATACGTGATACGCATTTTTTCATGCGACGATGGTAGTAATAAGGTGTGCCGAAAATGAGCGTCCATACTTAGGATACGCGAGCTCGATACGATACGCGTGATCGTGATCGGCATAATGATACAAATGTGGACCCAGCTGTGAGCGTCCATACTTAATGATACGGCGTTATGATACGATACGCGTGATCGTGATCGGCATAATGATACAAATGTGGACCCAGCTGTGAGCGTCCATACTTAATGATACGGCGTTATGATACGATACGCGTGATCGTGATCGGCATAATGATACAAATGTGGACCCAGCTGTGAGCGCCCATACTAAATGATACGGCGTTATGATACGATACGCTGCTGGGCTGCAAAAAATTTGTACAGTCGACTAAGATAAGTATGTTTTTTAATGTTACAAAATTATGTATATATATGATGAAAAATATTAGCAAAATATGGAGTAGTAGGTACATGTGTTTTCCGCATTGCCGTGTCACGCAGGCGTTCGCTTTCTGACGCAAATTTGGTAATTTAACAAGCCTAGCTATCTCGTTCAGCGGTAAGCGCGAGAGTACAATTTTTTTTAGGCCGTAATTTACCCAAAAAACTTAGATTCTACGCGAAATTCCTTCTTTCTAGCAACCCCAATTTAAAATAATTGTACTCTCGAAACTATTGAGGTACAATTTTTTTCAAGTAAGTACTAATGCGGTACAATTTTGGTACAATTTTTTCACATACTTAGAAATCCCGAAATCAAAAGTGGGGTTGCCAGGGAGCATGACATTTTTTACATTGTGTAACGGCAATTACCCATACATTTTATATGGGTAACTTTCGTTACACAATGGAAAAAAGTTAAAGCATAGATTAGATCAAGGCCCTTAATTATGTACAATTTTTTTGCAATCCACCCTGCTACGCTACGGTTAGTACTCCAGGCAAAATACGGTTTTAAAAAACATTAATGTATAATAGCGTTTTTTATTCTTTATATCATTTTAAAACATTGATCTAAGATGCTTTATTCAAGAATCCAACAAACTTTCCATCCGGAAGTATTTATATAGATTTAAAAAAATAATGAATTGTTTTTTTTTATTATTTATCTTGAATATTATAGAGCAAATGTAAATGAACCAAAATAAAGATAAAATCATTTATTAATATTTTTTCTGACTTTTCAGAAGCTAGTTAAGTTATCATTTTTTTGATGTCTGAAATTTTGTTGGATTTTGTCACTAAGTAACTATTTAATTGATAATATATCCATTACATTAAAAAAATCTGCTATTATAGATTATTTCCAAATTTGACATATTTTCCATACAAGCTGTCAGTTCATTGCCTGGACTATAGTATGGACGCATTTTTTCACGCGACGCTGGTATATAGTGATACGGTGTGCCCAAAGTGAGCGTCCATACGATACGATACGCGTGATCGTGATCGGCAAAATGATACAAATGTGGACCCAGCTTAAGGCGACGCGAGCCCCAAAATTAAAATTAAAAAACATGATATCCGCGCTTCCAAACACGCACTTCCATCTCGCTCACGCTTATGCTCAGTGAGAGGGAGAGAAGACCACGAACCTACGTCCCCTTAAGACTCCGCTGTCCGTCGGTCTGTCTGTCTGTCTGTCTGCCCGTCTGTCACCAGGCTGTATCTCATCAACCGTGACCGAGATAGGTAGACAGTTGAAATTTTCTCAGATGATGTATTTCTGTTGCCGCTATAACAACAAATACTAAAAAACTGTTTTTATTTTTTTATTTTTCTTTTACAATCTTACACAAATCGACCTAGTCCCAAACTAAGCAAAGCTTGTACAATGGGTACTAGACGACGATAAACATACTTATATAGATAAACTAGCTGTTGCCCGCGACTTCGTCCGCGTAGAACTTTTTATCGTCTTAGAAAATGATTTCTCTCAATACAAAATTTGAACCCTCTTTTAGGGGATAATTAAAAAAAAAGTTGATGTTCATTTTCTAGTTTGTGAACAAACAGTCTAAAACCAAAGTTAAAAATCTCATACTTTAAAAATGCCTTGAAATACTCAAACTTTGAACCAATTTTAACACTCTTAGGGGATGAATTTGGAAAAACTCTGAAATCAGTTTTGTAGTCTTTTAACGTACAGAATAAGACCAAAGTTAAAAATCTCTTACTCACACTTTAAAATTTTATTGCTCGCCATTTAAAATTTGAACCCCTTTTTAAACCCCCTTAGAGGTTGAATTTTTCTAATCGCTGAAAGAACTTTTTTCGTAAACTTTTAAGTCTCTAGCTCAAAAAAAGTGTTGCCCACACAAAGCTTTCTTAACCCCCTTAGGGGTGGAATTTTCTAAAACTCTGAAAGTACTTTATTATTAATTTTAATAAGTAACATTTTGAATAGTTTTAAGTCTAGTAAAAAAAAAAGTTTTTCCCACACAACACTGGCTACCCTTCTAAACCCCCTTAGGGATGGAGTTTTCTAAAACGCTGAAAGTTCTTTTTTAGTATTCTAATAAGTAATCTTTTTGCAAAGTTTTAAGTCTCTAACTCAAAAAAAGTGTTGCCCATGCAAAGCTTGCTCTCCTTTTTAACCCTATTAGGGGTGGAATTTTCTAAAACGATTTGTGTTCTTTTTTTGTATTTTAATAAGTAATCTTTCTACAAAGTTTCAAGTCTCTAACTCAAAAACATAAACTTTCCCTGATAAAAACTTTGCACCCCTTTTTATCCCCCTTAGGGATAGATTTTTTCAAAACGCTGAAAGTTTTTTTTGTATTTTTATAAGTAATCTTTCTACAAAGTTTTAAGTGTCTAGCTCAGAAAAAGTGTTCCCCATACAAACCTTGCACCCTTTTTTAACCCCCTTAGGGAATGATTTTTGTAAAACGCCGAATGTAGTATTTTTCATGTTCTAATAAGTAATTTTTCGTCAAAATTTTAAGTCTCTATTAAAAAAAAAAATGTTTTTCCCATACAAACTTTGCACCCTATTTTACCCCCTTAGGGGTGAAATTTTCCAAAACGCTGAAAGTACTTTCTTTGTATTTAAATAATCTTTCTACAAAGTTTTAGGACTCTAGCTAAAAAAAATAGTTTCCCACCTACAAACTTTGCACCCCTATTTTAGCCCCCTATTTTTAGGGGTAGAATTTTCTAAAACGCTGAAAGTACTTAATTTGTATTCTGATGACTAATCTCTCTACAAAGTTTTAAGTCTCTATTTAAAAAAAATATTGTTTCCCCCATACAAAATTTGCACCCCTATTTTACCCCCTTAGGGGTAGATTTTTTTAAAACACTGAATCTAGGTACTTTATTTGTATTCTAATAAATATTTCTCTACAAAGTTTTAAGTCTCTATTTTAAAAAAAGTAGTTTTTCCCATACAAACTTTGCACTCTATTTACCCCTTTAGGGGTAGAATTTTCTAAAACCCTGAAAGTTCTTTATTTGTATTCTAATGACTGATCTTTCTACAAAGTTTTAAGTCTCTATTTAAAAAAAAATGTTTCCCCCATACAAACCTTGCACCCCTATTTTACCCCCGTAGGGGTGGAATTTTCCAAAACGCTGAAAGTGTTTCATTTGTATTCTAATAACTAATTTTTCTACAAAGTTTAAGTCTATAGCTCAAAAAAAAAAGGTTCTCCCATACAAACTTTGCACCCCCATTTTACCCCCTTAGGGGTAGAATTTTCAAAAATCCCTTTTTATCCCTAGCCCACGTTATAAAAGCAACATACTGTGCAAAAATCAACTCTCTAAGATTAGTAGTTTCGGCTGTGCGTTGATGAGTGAGTGAGTGAGTGATTGAGTGAATAAGTCAGTCAGGACATAGCCATTTATTATGTATAAATAGATAGAAGATAATGAAACTCCCATTCAAATATCTCAAAAAATTATGAAGCTACATCCGTTTTAATGTCGCTTGTTAGAGTGAGAAAACGATGAGGGACTGTGACGTCAATATACTCGAGCGTCATAGTAAAAAACAATCGTTTCATATGAAGGTGCATTTTGCGGAAAAGGGACAGAACATACCCCCTCTTAAAACTTTGGACTCTTATAACTAAATCATTACCTATATAACCTCTTGCTTTGTTTTTTTCTCCATTTGACTATATTTATTTTAAATTATTTTTCGAGAAAATACATTATGATTATTTACCATATTTTCGATTCCTGAGCTATAACCACGAACTTCGGAATTCGAAAATATTCGGGTATCTCTATCTCTATCGCACTAACCATACTCGAGTGACAGGGATGCAAATATATGAACATTGAGTATCGGTTTTCGTGGTAGCGCCGCAGGTACTTTGGCTGAATGCGCCGAGCGCGTGCCATTGTCATTCAAAAAAAACAAATCCGTGTTAATTATATTGTTCAAATTTGTTGATTTCATTTATTGAAATTACGACATAAAACGACATTTGCGCATATAAGTTCTCATATCAGAATCGAATATTTTTTTATGGTTTATATTTTAGCAGTTGTCTCGTAAAGGTCTATCGTAGACGGGATTTAAATTATTAATAAGTGAAAGGCAAAGCAATTCCGCCATTTTGACGAAAATTTGACGGTTCTTATATTTGACAGTTGGAGCAGCGTTTGATTTCAATAAAAATAAATGAAAAATTAAATGAAGTCGTATATTTCGGAAAATTAATTAACTGTCGCAGTCGGATAAAAACTATCCTAAGTTGCAGCTAGAATATATAAAATGCACCTATATAAAATGTTTCATATTTTTCCGTTCATGGGATGCTGAGAACATTCGAACCGCGCAAAGCTTAGTTTCAAACTGGCTGATTCTTTTTTTAATTTAGAGATTTATTATAAGTGGAGATAAATACTTAAATACCACAGATGTATGAATATAAGGAGATCGGACATGGCGGCCGATTTGTATAGAGTGAGCCTGTCGCAAGTACATTAACCGACACAACGCCCAAGTAATTGACAAGACAAAGCACGCACACATCTAAAACACACACACTTGTATACCTACACGCTTATTTGACAATAAACGCGCATCATATCAGGCATTTTGGGAAAAAACGTAATATTCTCTGCGATCAGCACACAGCATGCCCATTGAGCATACAGCTGCGACACGGCCGCCGGCGGCTTGTCCTCTCTCTAGTATTCTATGCTCTGAGTTAAATACTTACAATTTTTTGTGCTCATCACACTAATAAATACCCTTACCGGGATCCGAACCCGGGGTCTCCGGCTTCGTAGGCAGAGTCACTACCAACTAGGCTACAGGGGGCTCCCATATTTTTTTTTGCCGTTTTTATAGATAATGGTACGGAACCCTTCGTGCGCGAGTCCGACTCGCACTTGGCCGGCTTTTTAGGGTTCCGTAGCCAAATGGCAAAAAACGGAACCCTTATAGATTCGTCATGTCTGTCTGTCTGTCTGTCTGTCCGTCCGTAAGTCACAGCCACTTTTTTTCTACAAAGAACGAAACTAAGAAAAAATATCTACCACACGAGTAAATACTTTTTCTCGGGGCCGTTAAACATAAATCTTTACTTAGCACTTCAAAATAGCGAGTCTATTTCACTAAGATAGAAAAATAAACAAGATTTACTATGTACAATACTATTTATCTTACAATTAGGTCGAATGAAAAAAATATACGTGAGGTTATGTGGGGGGGGGGGGGAGTAGCCAAGAACTTCACCAAATATCCCCAAGGGGGAGGGGGGGTCAAAAAGTAGCCGAAAAAACCTCGCGTGATTTGTGCACAAGCCCTAATCAGTAATCACGACTGGTTTATCTTGTGTAGTTTAGTATGGTAGGAGGAGGTAGGAGTTGCTATGGCTAGTTGGCTACCTACTGTCTCCATCGTCGCTAGTAAACTTCGTAGATATGAGGGAACGATTTTTATTTTTAAATTTTTTGTACAAATAGTAATGTAGGTAAGTACTGTAGTAAAAAAAGAAAAATATCTAGTAGCAAAGTTGGTAATTAAAACCGGCCAAGAGCGTGTCGGGCCACGCTCAGTGTAGGGTTCCGTAGTTTTTCGTCCGTCACAGTGTGTGAAATTATTTTGTAATTTTTTTCAAAAACTATTCAACCTATCAAGTTCAAAATAATTTTCCTAGAAATTTTTGTAATGTTGTACTTTGAGATATTTTTCATATTTTTAAATCTTATGGTTCAAAAGTTAGAGGGGTGGGGGGGGGGACACATTTTTTTTTACTTCTGGAGCGATTGTCTCTGAAAATATTAACATTATCAAAAAATGATTTTAGCAAACCCCGATTCATTTTTAAATACCTATCCAAAAATATATCACACGTTAGGGTTGAAATAAAATAAAAAAATACCGGCCAAGTGCGAGTCGGACTCGCGCCCGAAGGGTTCCGTCGTACCATTATCAATAAAATTATTTATTTGATTTTGTTTTTAGTATTTGTTGTTACAGCGGCAACAGAAATACATAATCTGTGAAAATTTCAACTCTCTAGCTATCACGGTTCTTGAGATGCAGCCTGGTGACAGACAGACGGACGGACGGACGGACGGACGGACAGCGAAGTCTTAGTAATAGGGTCCCGTTTTACACTTTGAGTACGGAACCCTAATAAAAAATAAAAACATTTTTTATTTTACCACTTTGTCGGCGTGATTGATATACATATTAGTGCCAAATTTCAGCTTTCTAGTGCTAACGGTTACTGAGATTATCCGCGGACGGACGGACAAAAAAAGCGAAACTATAAAGGTTCCTAGTCGACTACGGAACCCTAAAAACGATTTTATCCCTTAGGTACCCCACTTAATCTATTAACTAGACTCTGAATTGTTAACCGGCCTGTTATTCATCATTTTCATACAAAATAATAATCTTGATTAAAAATTATCGTTTTCCATCGCACGTGGCGTTAGCCTTCTTTACAATTTTTTTACCTTTTTGGTACGGAACCCTGAAAACTATTGTCATGTCATAGAGAAGAGTCTGCGTCAAAGTAGGTATAATAAGCGCATACTCGTAATAGCGAAGATTCACGAATATTTCGTACCTATTTAAGTAGTTATTTTCCGCGGAATCACTGTTCCAGAGAGCAAATGTAATTAGCAGGCAAGGCAGTGCGATTTGCGAGGGTAACTTCTAATTAGGCACTGCAGCGGAAGTTGGCTGGGCTTCGCGTCACGGGGTCGGCCCCGAAGTGTTGTCTCGCTCGCTCATGTTGGCTCGATTTGCTACGCTTTTATTTAGCTTAACTTACAAAAAAATGTTTAATTAGTATTACAAACATGGTACATATATGTACAAAGATTTTACCTATGACCTCCACACTAACCAACCAACTTGCCTTGTTAGCTTGTTTATTTTTAACCCCCGACGCTAAAAGAGGGGGTGTTATATGTTTGATGTGTCTGACTGTCTGTGTGTGTGTCTGTCTGTGGCATCGTACCGCCTAAACGAATGGACCGATTTTAATGCGGTTTTTTTATCCGAAAGCTGACGTGATCGAGATGGTTCTTAGCTACTTTTCAACAAAATCGGTTCAGCCGTTTTAGAGATATTGAACTATGAAATGAATATGTCGGGGGTTTTTCAACTTGTAATGTATATATTTACTTATTAGTTACTACGAATGTTAGGAGATATGGGTTATCTGATATGGGGTTCCATATTAAAATAAAAGGTGTTTGGTGGGTGTTCCGTTAGCTTAAAAGTTTAGGAACCCCTGTTCTAGACAACACTGACATAACACTTCGGCCAAAAAAAGCCGGTCGGTGTGTCAATATAATACATTTTACCAAAGCGCCCTGGCGACGTTGCCGCTGTTCTCCCCTATCATCCCGAGGGAGCAACGTTGCCAAGTCGTAGGACAAAATTTGTGGCCAGCTAGATTTGGGCTTCTCGAGGAGCCCCTTTCTTTTTTACCTGCTTTCCTATTGTTAGACCGGAGACATTTTTTGTTAAGGTAAAAAATTGCCTTAAGTGAGGTAACAGTGCCAACTTACATCCGAGTACGAACTTTATTTTTACGGGGCTGTATAGAGTTAAATTAAAACATTAATATAATAGGGCATACATTTGACTGTTTGCATAAGAACCAAAATCATTGCAATTGTTTAAATATTGAATTTGTTAATAAATATAAATACTTAGGACTAACCATAGATAGTAAATTTAGCTGGAGTACTCACATAGATATAATATGCAATAAACTTCGAGCCATCATGGCGAAGTTATTTAGTTTAAAAAATATTGTAAACAGAAAAATAATGCACATCCTGTACCACGCGCTGGCCGAGTCAGTGATTAGTTACGGGTTAAATGCCTATGGACTCACTTTTAAAACTTACCTTAACAAAATTTGTAACATCCAATTAAGAATCATTAAAAAGTTATTGGTAGATAAAAAAAACCAAAAGCAGTTGCAATGGGAACTATAATTTACTGTATAAAAAGTTAAAAATCTTACCGGTTCATGAAAAAGTAAAATATTTAATAACTATAGATAACTATGGCCTTGACCGCTTCAAAACTAGTAACAAACAGTTACGTAACTTAAGGGAAAGCACAAAGAGAAGATATTTAGAGTATTATAAAACTAATAACTACTTCGGCCAAAGGACTCGTAAATACATGATACCTAAGATTTTTAACCAATTAAGCCTAGATGTGGAACAAAGTACTAGCAAACAGTTATTTAAACAAAGGCTGAAAACAATACTTTTAGATAAAATTAATTTAGACGTAGATATACGGTAGATATAAAAAACATTATTTCGTAATTGCACCGGTCACACGCACTAACGACGACGCAGTCGGCGGACCATTGGTGGACTTTATGCTGTTGTAATAAGGTTCACAAATGGTCGGCTGAGTGTGTCGTCGATGGTACACTAATTTTAGTGTTAGTAAATTAAGTAGGTAATTTAGTAAGTAGGTAAACACAACAATGTTTGACTTTTGGAAGGGAGCGCACATTCGCCGACAAACTGTCCTCAGTTTGGCGAAGCAGAAAGGAATGTACTTGCCATTGTTGTTTTTTTTGAGAATAAATAAAAAAAATATATATAATAGGTTATTATTATTATTACGCCCGTTACGTGAACATCTGAAGGACAAGGTTTCTTCAATTACAGCCCCGTTAACGTAACTTATTAACGTTCTGTAACTTATTTTAAGCTCAACTCAACGCTCACCTCAACGCTCACCCGCAAATATATCTTGACGTCGCGATTCGTAGTAACTAGGCATAGGCAGAGGTCTATTTTCGTTAGGCGTGACGGGTTTCGTTAGGGGTGATGCTCATTCACGTGTAAAGAATAACAGCCCAGATAAGAACTATAACCTAGACACTAGATGGCGTTCTCATAGCGCTGACAACGCCCTCTGAGTATCTGGTGCCCCCGCCAAGACGAGCCAAGCGAAACGCAAGGGCAGGCACTAGGTACCTACCTTTTCTCGATGTCTTGTGTTTGGATTATACCAGCCAGATAAACAAAATTCTCGGGATATGATGTCAATAGTGAACTTATTAAACATATAACGGTTCAATTGCATAGCTTAGGGGTCACCAATTAGATTCTTCAGGGGTCTGGTTTTTAAAATTAAATGACCATCACGGTCCGTTTCTACTTGAGTTTGTTAAATAAATAAGCAAATTTACAGAAGCGACAAGGAGTTTTTTGACATATGTGAAGAATGCAATTTTTTGCCTTGAACTACTGAACTTTGGAGTAAAGTTGGTGCAAGCTATATTGTCGTTAAATGTCTTATTAAAGTACGTACTCAGTAATACTAGTTACTGGTTACTGAAGGTCCGCACAAAATAGGTCGGCGGTCCGGATCCGGACCGCGGTCCGCCATTTGGTGACCCCTATGGCTATTATAGGTAGGTACTTCGGATTTTATTGATACCTAAAAAACGCCGATTTCACTGACTCACTCACCCATGTTTTGCTCGACTTGGCGGGGCCTGTATGTGTATGTATGCCTGATGTCGCCGGTTCGAATCCGGCTCGGAGCCTAAATTTTTCAATTTTTCCTTTAAGAGGATTGTGAACCTGTAATTTTTCATACAAAAAGCGATAACGTTTTTCACCCCGTAAACATTCTTCGATTATTATAATTTTTGAACATGCTGTAGATATAATTAAAAACTAGGTCTGTACGTTTTGATTTTTAAGAAATATTGCTTGCGTTAAAAGTTATTAGCATCTAAAAATGTATATTTTTGACTTAAAAACTTTGTCTATCGTTTTATTTTTTTTAAAGTAATCTAAACTGATTTGCTAAAAAAAGAAAACGTACAGACATAGATTATAGTGTACTGAATCCAATAATACCAAAATTATTTCAATTCATAAAGGTTTAGGGGGGTAAAAACGTTATCACCCGGAACAATATTTCAACAAGGAAATGTAGGCCATTGCCTCCAGGACTACGAGTAAGCTACTCTCTCTATCGCACGATACGGGTGAGGCACATAGCGATGTGAAACAGATATAATTTTTTAAAATACCTACTCGTGCCGCGTATCGGCACTTCACAATCCTCTTAATTTGAAGTTTATAAATATCGTTAGCAGGCGTAACTGCATTATACAAAATTAATTAAGGATGCATCCATAGACAATACCGCAAGTGGGAACGAGATACAATGCAAACTGCTAGTGTCGCCCCCTATACGCGGAGCGTAATGTTCCCTATTTTTTTGTTGGTTATGTTCCCATTGTTTGGGAAGGTAGCAGTCAGCATCATAAAAATGTTGTAGGCCCTTATTGCTTAAGGCGACCTAGGCTCGTGGTCTTCTCTCCCTCTCACTGTGCATAAGCGTGAGCGAGATGGAAGAGCGTGTTCGGAAGCATTTTTTAATTTTAAGTTGTTCCCTCAAACATGATATTGCCGATTTTTAGAACCAATTTTAATATGTTTAGCTGTTGTGCATAATTTGTGACGATTTTTTTAAGTGTATTTTAGACCTATGTTCGTGATTTGTTTCAATCGAGCGAAAGTCAAAAAGTCATGATTCGAATAGCTGTTGTCCCTCGAGAAAGGCCTCAAGATTGCTAATTATAATTTAATTTAAAAACAAAGATTAAACCGACTTCAATTCAGTACTTCGCCAAGGTACATGAAAATTTCCACATTTCCTTTCCAATTTACCACATGAACTGCTTTCCGAGAGCAAATGCGTTGATTATTACAGAAAAAAACCCAAGTCGCTATGTGTGGGCTGATTATATTTGAGGAGTTGCGTCGATTCCTCAAGGATCTCAGAATGAACACTTCATTAGTTGCTACTTCAACGGAATTATGTCAGAATCTTTGACGTACTTTACATCTTTGAGGAGTTCCATACTTAAGTCATATGTGGTCTTCAACTTCATCATCAGTTCCACTTAACCAAAATTGCGGTTTCCGAGGGTAAATACACGAGTTTTAATTGAAAATACCAAAATAACTACATGCGTGCCTATAACATTTGAGGGTTTCCCTAAATTTCCCTGGGATCCCATCATCAGATCCTAAATTGGTGACAATGGGTGGTCCCCTCAGGAGTATACTCTTTCGAATAAAAAAAGAATTTAGGAAATCGGTCCACAATTGTCGGATAAATCGGCGAACATACATTTAAAAAATATATATATATACAGTGGAACATATAAGTTCCTCCTTTTTTGAAGTTGGTTAAAAATTAGGGCAGCCGTATTATAATTCAAACTAGAGATACGAATTTTATAAATCCGTTTTCTGAGCTCACGTCGCCTTAAAGTTTAGGTCGAAAAGTTTACAAGTAAGTACATTTATCGCCTTATTACAATGGAATAAGTTCCAAAAGTGTAAACATATCTTTGACGCCAACTCTTTGATGTATCTAACTGTACGAAACGTTCTGCGTTAAGGAACACGATCAGTTCGAACTTTCCTGTTACATTTCAAAACCCAATGAAACATTAGATTAAAACTTGAAAGAAAACGCCGCCGTATTTCATAATACGAAACATACAGCGAAATGGTGGCATTGGTATCACATTCGACAACGGCGCGGAGTCAGCCGAAACTTCCGCTAGTAACGAAAACAATCAGTTCCGCGAAACTTTCAAAGTCATCTGATAACCTCGGTCAATGTCCTGGCTATGAAATGAGTCGTACATGTAGGTATAGCTGGGGTAGTATGCGGGAGAGCCCGGCCTGGCGCGGCGCCCGGGGCTCCGAGGGGAGGCGAGGAGACAGCCACCCTGCGATCGATCCCGGCTCAGCGGCGCTACCACGAACTTCGAATCTCGAACTTCGTATATCTCCGTCTCTATCGCACTTATCGTTTATGGTACTCGAGCGACAGAGACGGAGATATACGAAGTTCGTGGTACCGACTCAGACTCCCGTGCCGCGTCGCATGACAGACTTCTCTGATACGTATAATATTACTAGACTAGCTCTACCCGCGGTGCTACCCGCGGTTAAGAAGTAGCCTATGTGTTAATCCAGGTTTTCAGCTACCTCCATACCAAATTTTATCAAAATTGGTCCAGCCACATGAGCGTGAAGAAGTAACAAACACACACACTTTTTTCGCCGTTATAATATTAGTGTGACTTTTAATCATCTTCAATTTATAAACGTAGTCAGGTAACATTTTTAAAAATAAACACAAATAATAATAGAACGCTTGTGAGTTAATTTTATGTACAACCACCTCCACAATTACATAACTCATACATTTGAGCTGGCGTTTGAAACAATTGCACCTGGAACTGCATGATTTCACGCACCGACATCTTATTAATTCTATGCATGCTTGAGCAGCCATAGCACTTTGGGTCCACAGTGGCACCCAAGCTTCTTCTGCTTTCTGCCAACAAATTTTTTTGCGTCTTTTTACAAGCTTTTATTTACTTTCACCTGTCCCGTTGTCTGTCTGTCTGTAATAAAATCTTGCATGTTAAATTTGACCCACTTCCCGGTTTCCGATTGAGCTGAAATTTTGCATGCATATGTATATCGCATGACAATGCAATATTATGATGACATGGAGCTGATCTGATGCTGGAGCTGGAAGGTGGCCATAGGAGCTCCGCAATAAAACGACACAACCTCATCGAGTTTGGGCTCGTTAGAATCGTCTCAGTCGGCAATAAAAGCTTGTACCAAAAATGAAATTTTTGACAGAAACTTGTTTAGTTAGGCACTGCCCCCGAATGCCTGTAAAACTATCCTTAAGGTAGGTATGTTGTTTGTCAGCCTCTGTCGGAGGCAAATTTTCGATTTGCCTGTCACCGAGTTTTAAGGCTCCTCTACTTTATTTTTATTTTTTTTATTTATTATTATCCACACTTACAACTATTTTTACAGGCATCGAACCTAAGACAACAGTGTAACTATTTTATAATACCTATACCATTTTTTTTACGTAGTACTCTTATAACATATTACACTTATAACATATTACGAGCAATGCTGCCTTTGTGAATTCATTCAGAGAACACGAAAACAAATCAATATTTTCCTTAGATCAATCAGCCAAAATTTCATAATTCCTCATCACCACACTACCGCTTTTCGGGGTAGTTTTAAGTACACAGCAACCAAGTGTTGGAATAATATACCTCCACCTCACAAAAATTTAATTGTCTGTGCAGTTTTAAATTAAAATTAAAACGACACCTCCTCCAGATACAAAAAACTCTACCCTTGGGCCGACGAGTCTTGGCCTCGTATCTTTGATGCTTACTATATACGTGTCATTTCAAATTGTTTATTATTTTATTTCATATTTTTAATATACCTACTTTCTTACTTAACATACATATTTATATACAAGTACAACCAAACCACAGTCATTACATAATTTAAAATATACACAACATTACTCACATTCCAATAAGATATTCATTCCCTTCCGACAATATTAATTAGAATTAAAACTTATTATATGTAAGGGTCTGACTGAAAATCAGCGTTGCAGTGTAGGTACTCAGTAGGTACTCACTGCAACAGTATGCTGAGTCTAGCCCCTTTTTGGCATCACACAATGTAAATGCCTCGTACGATATTGTTTGTCTATTCCTAAATCTAATTTGTACACTGTTCCTTTTGTATAAATTTGATGTTGAAAAAAAAAAATGATACTGAATTTAACCTTAGATTTTTTTAAATTTAAAGTTAAAAGGTATGTTGGTTGTTTATCATTTGTTTGATTAGTTAGTCATTTTGTTCTAATGTCGAAGTAAAAATTGTTTCAGGTAAAAATAGTTTTGCCTGCATTTTTTAAGAACTTGACTGATTTAGCTCACTGGTTGGTTAAGGGAGAGTAGGGTAATTGCGAACACTTAAGGGAGAACTGGAATAAAACGAAACCAGATTAAGTTACACATGCTATTTATTATTCATTCCTTAGTTTAATTAACCAGCCTTATGTTTTCATAATCAAAAGTGATAAATTTTAGACCAAAGTAAAGTAATAATTAAAAAAACAAAACATCTGGTGTCCGGAATTACACTACACCCAAGGGGTAATTACGGATTCTAAGTGGGGTAATCACGGACCTACTCTAATTGGAGCACAAATCTCAAACAAAGCCCTTTGAAATGCTTTTTCCATTCGTACACTTCTCATGGGCCCGTAACTTACATTTATTACATATTATCCAATCTTCGGTGATTGGTTCTACATATTTTATTGGTTCGAGATTACCCTTCTCAAATCATCCGCTATTAGCCGACTCGCTCAAAAATTCAAAAGAAATATTTTATTTTAGATTAGAACCGTGCGGTGCACGATACAAGTACTTCAAAACGTTGTGTAATTAGACGTTATTTCGCAAAAAAAATACCAAAGTTCTATATTATTCCTACAAGACGACACACACATCCAATTTTACACAAAAATAAGAAGAAATTGTTGAAAAATCTTCAAGTTTACTTACCCTGGACAGCGAGCGCGTCCTCACATTGACACTTTCTGTTCGGCACAAGGTTCGGGCTTGACTCTCGACTACATCATTCGAAATATCTCCTATCCTTTTCTAACTTAGCTAAACCAGCTCATCCGCCATTACCCGCCGTCCGTGATTCCCCCACTCTCCCCTACTTACTACAGTCCCCCGCGGCTATGAAGTCAATCCTGACACATTGCGCAACTATGAAGTTTCTGAATAATGACAATGTCAACCATAGGAAAAAATTACATATTCAACCCTAGAGGCATGTCTCAGGATTGACTTCATAGCCGCGGGCCGCGGGGGACTATAGTCTATTTTACTTATTGACTTTTTCTTTGAAGACCACGGTTGTAACTGACCAGAACTACAATACAGACGACGGGAGCGAATTCCATGCCTCAGCATTTCTCATGAGGAAAGAAGTGCAAATCGCTTCGTGCGAATGAATAGTAAATTGACCTCGTGATGGAGCCGGGAAGGCATTTCCACCAGAACTAAGCTACGTTTCTTTACAAGTGGCACGGTTCAGGCTTCTTATAGCTCAGCTTGGTCGTGTTAAATAAATAATAAATATAAAGGGACAACTTCGTGAGGAAACCGGTCTAATACTAATAAGTATAAATAGTATTCTCTCTGGGATGGAAGATCAGATGGGAGTCGCTTCCTTAAAACTAGTGCCTATGCTAAATCTTGGGTTAAGGTGCTGAAGCGGACCCTGGGCTCCTTTAGGGCACAACCGGGAATAACGCTAGGAGGGTGAGGATAATGATTTTACACAAATTGTCCTAGTCCAAGGTTTCTTAAAGTGGGGTCCATGGAACCCCTTAGGGGTCCGTGACATGATTGCTAGGGGTCCACGGCCACTTCGTTCACTCTTAACGTTTTTTTTTGAAATATGCAGTAGGTAATGCGCGCGAAATGAGTTTTTTTTCGACATATTCTTCTACAGGGGTCCGCGGTATTTTTCAAATTCTGAAAGCACTGGTCCATGCCTAACAAAAGTTTAAGAACCACTGCTCTACACCATCCTGCTCCTGCTCCTCTCCATGGCCCATCATACAGGAGGCGACTATGCGTTACACGGAGAAAGACATACCTACTTCCATCGCATTCCAACTTTCCAACGTATAAATCGTCCCTGTACTGCGCCCTGATCGCCCATTGTGTCGAGGAGCCTTTAGATACATCTAACGGAGTGCTGGCCGGTAAACGGAGATACCCCTCAAAATCGCATAGGAAACACAATGTCAATAATTAAATTAAGCATCGAAATATGTGAACACTTTATCTAGTCGAGATATATGTTCCAGCGTTGGCCCGCACACGGCACGGCCACCGGATGGTGTATTGTCGTGAAAACATTCCTTAGTTATTATTACTTATTATATCATTGACTATACGTATACAGGATGGAAATAGATTTTGGGTCAGTGAGGGCAGCTACCAGATCCCGTGTTGCTTAGGCGAAAATGGTCTTAGGATTAGGAGACCTTCCTTCGATTTCAAATTAATGAAGATTGGCGTGTACAGATTTTGGAAAAAACATACAGGGTGCGAGAAAATGGTCATTTTTGTCTAACTTTTTTTTTGATGCCAATCGATCCCATTCCTGTCCAGGATCAAAAGCTTGTATCGGACCAAAAAGAAATTTGCCGGCTAGAAAAGCCATAAATCGAGAAAAAAATTGTATGTAAGTAGTTAAATGAAAAAAGTTTTTTTACGTGTATTCTTTTTATGTCAATCGATAGAAATGGTCTATCCAGTATCAATAGTTTCCTTAGGGTCAACTTTCAGTAATGTACAAAAAAGCCAGAAATTGAAGAACTTTTTCTCCATAGTAAATGTATGAAAACAGTTAGTCTATATACTCCAGGCAAAATACGGTTTTGAAAAACATTAATTTATAATAGCGTTTTTTTTCTTTATATCATTTTAAAACATTATTCTAAGATGCTTTATTCAAGAATCCAACAAACTTTCCATCCGGAAGTATTTAAATAGATTTAAATAAAGCATGAATTGTTTTTTTTTTATAATATTTATCTTGAATATTATAGAGTAAATGAACCAAAACAAAGATAACACCGTTTATTAATATTTTTTCTGACTTTTCTGAGCTAGTTAAGTTATCGTTTTTTTGATGTCTGAAATTTTGTTGGATTTTGTCGCTAGGCTATTTAATTGATAATATATCCATTACAAAAAAAAATTAGCTATTATAAATTATTTCCAAATTTGTAATTTTTTCCATACAAGTTGTCAGTTCATTGCCTGGACTACTAGTCGGGATATATGTTCCTGCGTTTCAGCCCAGCGTAGGCCCGGCCGGACACGGCACGGCCACCGGATGGTGTAGGTAATACTACAGTATGGTACATCATCTACTCATCCAATAACGATCACTCGGATAAAGAGATCTCTTTTGGCGAGGTCTTTCGTTAACTATCGAAATATTAATATACCTACCTACGTACAAATGGTTACCTTCCTTAATTACGACTTCACTTTCTGTGTAGTATTATCCTTTGACCAAAACAGCTGTGGCCGCTGAGGGCGCCGGGTTCACTGGCCGTTGGGATAACACCCACACGGGGGGAAAGAGGGAGAAAGCGCTACACGAATGTCTCGTAACCGAAAAAGATAAAGTATTATTAAAAGTTAGAAGATTCACAGATTATTCAAACAAGAACAGAATGTCATTACTGAATGCATATTCATGGGGCACTATAATTAGATTCTTCTGCGTCTTTAGAATATTTTTAAACATAAGGGAGGTATCTTATTAAATACTCAAAAAAGAGGTAAAAATTTGAACTTTGGAGTTTTTTTCATCTTTTCGTGCCAGTTTATTATACCTAGCTATAAAGATGGGCTTTACTAGTGCTAAGTGCGATATATTTTAGGAATACAAAACACTGAATTTATCAAATACCTATTATAGTATTAAAAAAAAATGTGAAGCTGAATCTACAAAAAAACGGGAGCCAATAATGCACGGCCAAATAATGTACGGCCCGATAATACGAGTCGACTTTTTATGGATTCGAATTATTGGGTCGTACTTATCAGGGCGGAGAAAAATGGCTTTCAATAGGGAACTTGCATCTTTTTATTTTATTACGAAAATCAAAAGTATAATCCAGCATTAAAACAACTGTAGCACTAAGACTTTCTTATGATTAATTTTTCTGATGTTATATGCAATTGAAATCTGCACGCGCCGGCACCTCCCGAAAACGCTCTATTACTCCAGGCAAAATACGGTTTTGAAAAACATTAATCTATAATAGCGTTTTTTTTGTTTATTACATTTTAAAACGCTATTCTAAGATGCTTTATTCAAGAATCCAACAAAACTTTCCATCCGGAAGTAATTATGTAGATTTAAATAAAACATGATTAGATTTTTTAAAATTATTTATATTGAATATTATAGAGCGAATGTAAATGAACCAAAATAAGGATAAAACCATTTACTCATAGTTTTTCTGACTTTTCAGTGACATTTTTTCCATACAAGTTGTCAGTTCATTGCCTGGACTACTATATTAAACTGGCTTATGCTATGCCGATGCCGTCACAACATAACGCCCGAACAATTACCGACCGATAGCGTTACTGCCCACATCCTCAAAAATATATTTGAGAAACCTATGGCTAACCGAATATACGCCTTCTGCGAAAAATACATGATTTTTAATGAATCGCAGAACGATTTTCGTAAAAAACGCTCTACTACTTTAGCAGTATACAAGTACATACAAACAATCCTCAATATAATAAATTCAAATAATACGCAATAAGAATTATCTCAGACATGACCAAAGCTTACGACAAAGTTCAATACCCAATACTACTTACTGGATAAATTATATGACATAGGCATTCGTGGAATGGGGTATATAGATGGCTTAAATCATATTTAACAAACAGAAATCAATATGTAGAAATAGAGAATTTCGATTTTAAGACTGGTGTAATACGAAAGGTGCAATCTGACGTTAAACCCATCACATCCTCAATTCCGCAGAGAAGTGTACCTAATCGGGTGCCTTTTATTTCTCATTTATATCAATGACATCCCACAAATCATGGAAGAACCGTCGATTTTATTTGCAGATGACATGTCGATTCTAACCTCATGCCAAAATACTACACAGATAAACGACAAAATATTAAACAGACAAAATAAATCACATGGATGCCTTCCATCCATATCAGAAAGAGGCGTTAACGATCAACTATAGCCACAATTCCATAAGTTTGGAATCAGTTGATACATTTACCCTGCTCGGAATAGTCATAGATAAACATATAACCTGGAAATCTCACATAAAACATATAAGAACTAAACTCTCTAAATTCACGTACACACTTCGAGAAATAAAAAATACTACCAACTTTCAAACTGCACTCGCAACTTACTATGCTTACGGCTTTTCCTGTCTCAGTTATGGAATAACCCTCTGGGGTAGCAGTGTCAACGCTCCATCCGGTATACTCGTAAATATAAAACAAACCGATAGTTGCAAGCCGTAGGTACTTCATTAAAATGAGTGGGACACAAGGGGTTACTGCAAATACTCTAAGGAAGCGTCCCTTTTAATATTTGCTCCTATTACAAGCCACACCCTGTATAGTGTATATCTACTACCAAATCATAATTGTCTCAACACAGTGTACCTACAGGTTGTCCCAGAGATCGAAGTCAAGCCGAAAACGGATGATAGACCAAGTCATAACAGTTATCAGAAAAATACAAAAAAATCCAACTCGTGTTCTTTTAAACTTATGGTCAGTTTAAAAAAATTAATTTAGATAGAAAAAATATTTAAAAATTAATAAATTCGCACGCATAGCGTGCGGTAATTCCTACTTTATGGCCAGGTATGACGTAAACACATTTTTGTCACAATCAGCACTTAAAGGCTGCAAGGCGATTTTTTTTCAAACTAACTAAAAACTCGAAAAATTAAAAAAAAATCTTTGACCCCTGGTTGACTGGACATAAATTGTTGCAAATTAGCTCTAGTATAACCCCTTTCAAGGAATAGGTCGAATTACCAGTCACCCTGTATAAATAAATATGAACCAAATAAACATAAATTTATATGAAATAAACAGAAATTTAGATGTATATGAACCAAATAAACATAAATTTAAAAAAAGCATAAAAAAAACACCTACTTACTGCATACACTCAAGTAACGTTTGCTTATTTTGCAAGCAAGCGTTATCAGGTTATCACACTCATATTCGTCGGGTGACAAGCAAAAGTCACTACCAAAACTGTCACTGCTCTTCAAAACCTCGTATCTCGGTACGTAGTCGATATCGAGATACGACCTTTGATTTAAGTAGGTATTTGTTACTTAGTGAGTTTTGCTTGTCACCCGACATTATATAATAAGATTAATAAGTTAGCATTTAAGTATAAAATAGGATTAAAAACGATGTTATTATTATGTTATGTATATTAAGCATAAAAGAGACTTACCTGCAGGCAAACTGTTTAAACAGTTTTGCAGGAACATGTTTTAGAATAAGTTTTTATATCTTTGGTTAATAAATAAAATATATATATATATAAATTAAGTTTAGTAATTTAAATACTAACATCAACAAACATATGCATACCTACAGACACACAAAATGCCTAGAAATCTTACGTTATTTTATTAGACTATTAGTTGTAATTTAATCTATAAAATACCTATGTATTGCGATGCCCTTGCAGGGTTCATGTTTGAGACTTACTGTAACATGTGTCAACTATGTACTACAGGGTGTGGCCTGTAATAGGAGCAAAAAATTAAACGGTATATTATTAAGCTTGTGAACAATTATTACCACATGGTTAAACTTGAAAAAAAAATCTTTTTTTTTTATTTTTTTTTCTTCAAAATAAGTTTTATTTTTTTACTCTTCTCGAGTGCTATCAGTAACTTTTTATTTTAAAGACACTAAAACACTGAAATAAAAATCAATAAATCACAAAAATATCTTTTGAAAACAAAAATGCTAAAACTATTATGACTCGTTACATGATGTTACCTACCTCAAAATCCGGATTGACTGCTGTGCTATGATGTCGTGGTGCCAATATACATTACTTGGAGGTCATAACTTTAGATCAAAATATCTCCGAATCCAAAAAATAAATAAATAAATAAATGAGTGGGACACAAGGGGTTACTACAAATGCTCTAAGGAAGCGTCCCTTTGAATATTTGCTCCTATTACAAGCCACACCCTGTATACTATAACAACATGAATGCAAATTTGCGTTTAAGTCTATACTTGTTATACAAAATATCATTTCTAATTAAATATTCTGTGTAACTGTTATGTTATTTTATCGAAAAAATATATTTTTTTCGTCATTTTAACGTGAGATAAGACTAATACAATCCTTTTTTTTTATTTTTTTTCCTGCTGTATGATATGTCTACGTATACAGAGTGTTTTTTTAAATGGGACAGTATGGGGAAATCCGAATCTAAAGGAGATAGAGGAAAAGTGTCCAAGGAGACATTAGGTGTTTTTTTTATGTAAACAAATTTGGCACGTTAAAATTTTTGGTCAAGCGTGAGTTGTTCTTAAAAAATTATAACGTTGGTAAATTTTATGGAAAGAAAAAAATCTGAACAGCAGAAGTTGGTCAAATTTAATGAAAACTAATCTTCATACAGTTGGTTTATTACTTGAGTAAATGTTCGATGTGGCCGCCGTCTTGTCTTATGCAGGTACGAGCACGCTTCAAGACACTGCTAGTTGCATTTAACAGAGACTTATGGTGAATTGTGTTTAAAGTGTTGTAAACAGCATCTTTTAATTCTTGTACGGAGTTGTATCGGGATTCATAAATTCGACCCTTAAGGTAACCCCATAAGAAAAAAATCAAAATCAAATTTGAATTCTTTTTTTTATAATTTCAAGACTATCGCGTGCCATGTTGTTTACGAAGATTAAAAAAAATGTTCTTCTCTTGAATCATCTGGAGCTCTTATCGATTATCGAAATTTAAAAATGGAATAATTTTAAATATTTTTTTACACGCCTAGGCACTTGTAACAATATTAAAAGGCGAATAGGTACTGCAATTGTATGAAGATTAGTTTTCATTAAATTTGACCAACTTCTGCTGTTCAGATTTTTTTCTTTCGATACAATGAAATAATCCTTACATGAAACAGAGCCGACCCGCGTCAAAAAAAAATTGACCAACTTTATATTTTTTTAAGAATAACTCACGCTTGACCAAAAATTTTAATGAGCCAAATTTGTTTACATAAAAAAAAAACCTAATGTCTCCTTGGACACTTTTCCTCTATCTCCTTTAGATTCGGATTTCCCCATACTGTCCCATTTAAAAAAAACACTCTGTATACGCATCAATTGAGTGCAATTTATTCGAAATTGAAGTCCCATGCAAGTTCCCAATTATTGCCCGAAGTATACTTAAGGTACCTACTTATCTACTCCTAAGATCGTCCCATTTGTCACTAAGTCAGGATCTGATGATGGAATCACAGGGAAATTGAAGGCAACGCTTAAATTTTATTTAACTCGTGTATTTATCCTCGGAAATCGCAAGTTAGGTGAAGTGGAACTGATGATGAAGACCACATATGACTTAAGGAATTCCTCAATGATGTACGCCAAAGATTCTGATATGATTCCGTTGAACTAGCAACTAATGAAGTGCCAAAGATAATTCCGAGATCCTTGAGGAATCGACGGAGTCCTCAAATTATTATCGGCCCACATAGATATATCGACTTGGGGTTTTGCCCGACTACCTATTACGGCAGAGCCGAAAGGAAGGTATACCTATATTTTAGCAGTGTATGTGTGTATTTACGTGTGTTCCACCGTTGCGTTTAAGATATTGAACCGATTTTGATGAATGAGATATCAATCGTTTTCAAATAATGCTCCGGGTGACATAGGCTACCTTTTGTATGAACAAAATAAAAGTGTTTTAGTTCGTTTTTCGTAGTCTGGATACAGATTTTTTTACTTTTTATGCTTGTTTTGGTCAACGCATTTGCTTTCGGAAAGCACTTCATGTGGTTAGTTGGAAAATAAATGTGGAAATGTCCATGTAGGTACCTACTTATGTGGCTCAGCGAAATACTGCTGAATATCGAAGTAAATTAACTACTCAGATATCTCTATTAGACATCACAAAGCTTTTTCCATACTAAGTGTGCAAAAGTCCGCTTGTTTCACATCTTCTTATTATTATTATTGCAATTCTAGTGTTCCAATCAATCACCGACCCAGTAACTTGTAGAACACACCACTGCTGCACTGGCTCTAAAAGCGTCATCTAAAGGCCACACTACAAGAGTTGTACGGTGTCATAAGTTCGAATGAACTCCAATAGATGGCGCTGTAATGTCAACTTATTTTTAAGTCCGTTGTACGGATGTAGATGGCATGGCATGGCATTGAATACAATTTCTACAGCAAACTGTTTTATGGTTAACATTTATTATGTTATTGTTCATTAGAATAATAAATTAATCATAGTATATAATTTAGTTATTTCACGGTTTACATTTTAAATTACAAATTACAATGTAAATAGTTTTACTAAGTATGGCATTTTTCGTAGTAGATTTTCCATTAAATCCACTTTTCAGTTGAGAGAAATCATGGGGAGTACGAGTAAGTCATAATTACCTACTTAATAATAGTTGACGTAACCTACTTTATGGATTGGAATAGTTCGGCGCGTTAACTACAGTGCACTGCACAACCACTATAAAATTGTGATATCAAACTTCCAAAAAAAATCATAATCATCGATATCGATAAAAACATTACACTAATCTTATGTCACTGGGTATGGTAGGTCATATTTAGGTATTAACTCTCAATTCATCAATTCATCTTATATACTAATATAAGGTAAATTGAATCATATAGGTACTTACGGTAATTTTTAATCGAACAGTTTCATTTTCGGTAGAACGTGACATGTTATTGCCTTAAACTACAACCAGGTAAGTAATAGGTATAGTAGGTAAACGCCAGGCATGTCTAGTCAAAATTAGGTTTTAACAATGTTTTATCACATTAGAGAGCTAGGTAATGCTAACCTACAAACTTATCGAATAGAATTCTAGTTAGACATACCTACAGGGCCAACGAACATCAAAAGTTAGTGATAGGGACGCAGTTATCTATAATGAGAAATGGGTAGTACTTTCTCGTTCTATCAGACAGCTGCGTCCCTATCGGTTGGCGTTCGTAAGGCCGGAGTATCGCAGTCTTGGCAAAACCGTTTAAGAGTTTAGGCTCTAAAGTTTAGACTGAACCATTAGGGATGAAATGCAACTAAAAGAATCCCCTTCAGTGTCTGTATTTGGGTGCCCACTTACTATTGTAATAAATATGTATGCAATAATTTATTAACGACGTTATGTAGGTAGGTACCTACCTACTTAAAATATTTTTGGTCGTCTGGGCATTATTTTATAGTTTTGGAAATATATCATACCTACCAATGCTTTACTCATAATGTCTTCTCCAGCTATTTATGTATTCATCATTACTCTTATTTAGCTAAAAATTACAGTTTTATCGCATTGAAAATGGTCGTCAAGTCGTAACAGTTGCGTTGCTCGCGGCGAGGCTCTTTGAGGAGCCAACATTTCATTACCGTCTCTTTCACACATTAGCGTAAGAACGGAAAAGCAGTAGTAGCAATAATAATCGCACAAACTCTAATTCTGTCCCTCGTGCCCTTTCGCGTGCTTTCGTGCCGATCTGAATAACCGGTTTTGTTTGTGGAACGGTTGTAAACCCAAGCGACCAATAACTGCCCCGGGTTTCTAGCAGGCGTTCTATTGGCGACGGATGAGCGGTTCGGATCGGTGCGGGGTGGTGCGGGGCAAGGGTGCGCCACCGCCACACCGGTAGTAGCGCGCGCAGTTGTGTTTCGCCACTCGAAAAGAAGGTTATTGTTGCAATGAGACGGGGATCGGACTATCGATAAAGTGTGTTTGTATGTCGTTTTCGTCGATAATAAGTGTTGTGTTTACTTTCACCCGTGCGAATGTCTCAATCCTTACCTTTTTGTTTGTTTCTTTTAATCACTGCCGCATGGGACGGCGCTTACGTTTCAGTTAACCTTTTCTTTTGAAACGATGGAACGTTGTTCTTATGGTTTTTACACCAAAAGGTATTTTATGTTATTTTTTTATTTTATAATTGCGATCGGTGTGGGTGCGTCGCGTGTGTACAGTCTATTTGTTATCCACATAGTGGGCACGAATAGCAATATCAACATTGACTAACCGAGTGTGACTGGACTGACATAATAATGAGTGAAGGAGAAAGGATAAAACTTGTCATCAATTTACCCTGTTTTGTTTGATTTCTGAATCGTCTCCGGTTCCGTTTGATCTATAATGCAAGGGTTAGAGTATTAGAGTTACATTATGGAAGGGGACCCGATGGCTATTATTATTGCAAGGCTTCTGGTAAAAGCTGACAAAGTGAGGCCCTACCGTTCGGTTCGACGGTCGGCTTTCAGGGGAGGGAGGGGAAGACGCCGTCTGTCTGCACACATGCAGAACCGGTTCGCGCTCTGACTCCCCTTGTGCCGGTGCTCTCTCCCTCTCTGACATCACGCGAATACAACGCGCTCCCTCACTCGCACGTTTTCATTTATTTTTTGCTTCCCCTTGTAAAATAATGCCAGACGGGTCGTTCCGTTCCTTATTATTATTTTGGTTATGTCTAGTCCCCTAACCCAGTACAACTTACTAATCGGCTAATCGAGTTTTACATGTAACAATATTTGGGTTGGACAGTATGTATAAATGCATGTATAAATAATCTTTAACAAATTACATAACTATTACTTAGGTATCCCCCTAAGTACCTACGCGCTCAAAAGAGCACTGAACGACCCAGCAGAGAGTCTGTTCTCGTGCTCGGCTAGGCTTCCATTCCGCTCGCCTCTTGATATCTAAAAATTTATAAAAAACGCATGCGATACTAACTTTATAACATTGAGTGTGATTGCAAATAATTAAATTATAAACTTCTTCTGATATTAAGCTTGGTTTGAATCATAGAGGTGAGGTGAAGGTGACCTGTGTTTTGATATAAAAAGAGGGTAGAAGTAAGTGATTGCAAATAATTTTAAGTAAACTTCTTCTGATATTAAGCTTGGTTTGAATCATAGAGGTGAGGTGAAGGTGACCTGTGTTTTGATATAAAAAGAGGGTAGAAGTAAAACTGCCTTAGAATAAGCTGTTTATGGAAAAACTTGCACCTCAACTGACCAATTTGTGATCAGTTGCTACCTACGTGCAAATAATCCTTAAACACCAACATAGTATTATAGGACGTTTATCTGCCAGTAGGTATAGGAACATGTTGAGTCATTCACTTGCAGTAAAACTGTTGAGCATTAATCACTTCATGGGGCAGGTAATATGAAATGATGGACTCCAAAAAAACCAGTTGCGCTGTACCTAGTGCTTATGCCAAATTTCAAGAAAGCACGAAAACACGTAGGTAGATATCCTTTGCTTGATATCCTATTTGCTTACGCAACATTGAAATTTAAATAAATGCATGACTGCATTTGGGTCAATAACCAGTTTTTTGTTGTTATTCTGCACCGTAAGCCAGGAGACAGTTTGACAGAGTTTGTTAGAAAATACGTAGTATACAATATGGACTTCTAATAGGTTTAGAAGATGGTCCATAAAATAACGATTGAAAATGTCAAGAAAACCCCACATAAAATTGTAGTTTTAAAATGTGACCTAAACACCTAACCGCGGCAACTAGTGAATGATTTTATTTTAAACTTATCTTTAAGGCTTAAGCTTTAAGGGCCTTAGTAAAAAGGCCCTTAAAGCTTGTGAATTAAAAACAGACTCCCTACTCTGTATTTTTTTTAATTGTCTACCCTGGTTTGATTACCTGTATACATACATAATACAACTGACGAGGAGACTCATTATACGTAACTACATAGATACTGGAAGCCATTTACGTCCTCTCGCGCACATAAATGCAATATGTAGGTTATACCTATACATAAATCCTGTTCGGTCGGCCTCGCATACAGAGACACACCCTTGCCTTGCGAACCCCTTTTAAACCATTCTATAATTAGGTACCTATTATATTTTCATTTGGAGGGCTTCCCTTGCGTTCCCTACTTTTTTAAAGTTCATAATGTTAAAATAAATTAGTACCTACCTCAAAAATCTGGTCAACAGTTTCCAGGGATCCGAGAAAGGTTCATTACTGAACATTTGTTTGTATCTTCTCAGTTCTCACCGCAGGCGCATAGAATATCGTTGCTTACATTTTATTAACAATATATAGAATACGAAGCTTGTGAGAAGCCATCATTGTGACCTCTGCCGACAAAGCTCACATGCGTTTGTTTTTATACAAATTAGAACTTTCATGCGATGAAATTGTGAAAGTACATATAGTACACCCGGGTGATTTTCTGCTGCTGCTGAGTGACAGGAATAACATTAGTATAAGCCACACAGCCCCAAAGCAATCAACTCCCTATGACTTTAGAGAAAAATAAATCGAAGGTCGGTGAACTGTACTTTCAAATTACACAACCAACAGGTAGATATTTAATATGAATTTGCCTCGGAGCCTCGCTTAAATCCGCATAAAAGGTCCCAATTAACGAAGATTAATGCCTGAACTTCAAATCACTTCTTTACTTTCTAAATAAGTATTCTTGTTGAATCTCTTTCTGTACCTATCCCACACGAACAAAAAATATCGGGACAGATATCTGGGCAAATACAGCTAACCAGTTACAGCTGCAATAAGTAGGTAGTGCCTTTTAGTTTGTTACAAAATACATCAATATTATTGGCCATATTGTGCCCTCGTCTCTAAGGATCTCCTTTGAGTACGGAAGAAAGATAAAACATTACCAAATATATTGCCGAATTACAATTTTTTTAGGTACCTATTTGGAAATCCTGTTAAAAATATAATTATGGGATTTTTATCGTGCTTCGATATTTCGACCTAAAAAATATTTGAAATGTCGCTACCTCTAAACTAAAAGAGCCGGAGATTAACTATTGCGTGACTGCGAGGAATCTGAAGTAAATTAAAAATAAAACATTTTATTGTTTAGACATTAAGTCAGTTCAGTTCTTTATTCATTCCAGAGGGCCTACCGCGAACGGCATACGAAGTTTTCCCTCTCTGTCGCAATTGTGTACGAACTCGTAAGTATGACAGAGAGGGTAAACTTCGAATGCCTTTCGCGGTAGGCCCTCAGATTTCACAAATCCACTTAACGTTTTAACGTATTTTGCAAATATTAAAATTAATATCTATAATCACGAAAATACTCAGAAAACATCACGCATCAATTTATTTAAATTTCTTCATATAGTTCAAGATCAAAAAAATAACGCTGTTTGACAATAAAAAACCGTGAAAACATTACGCAAAACTCTTCGTAGGTGGCGACACTAGCAGCGTTGACATTGTATCTCGTTCCCACTTGCGGTATTGTCTATGCAAGCATCCTTGTCACTCATTTGACAATCAATTGTGCATGTGTGTGTGAATCCCTATATTCCTATACTGGTTTACTATTAGTTGTAGTGCTGCCTCTGGCGGCAGAACATTGCAGTAATGTTCCCTATTGATACTGACTGTGTTTTCGGGTTTTCGAAGGTTAATAAAAAGTTTCTGATTTGTCTAGCTCAGACTACCCAGACTCGCCACGGTAATAATAACTGCATGCACTGGTAATAAAATACCACTGCATGCAGTGCGCCGATTTTGTATGTGTGCAATAGGGAACATTACTGCAATGTTCTCCCGCCAGAGGCAGCACTACCACTAATAGTAAACCAGTATAGGAATATAGGGATTCACACACACATGCACAATTGTTTGTCAAATGAGTGACAAGGATGCTTGCATAGACAATACTGCAAGTGGGAACGAGATACAATGGCAACGCTGCTAGTGTCGCCACCTACGAAGAGCTTTGCGTAATGTTCCCTATTTAGGGAATTGGCACACACGGAATTTTCATTCGGTTTCCGTACGGAATGACATGTGCAAGTGAGACAGCGCTATACGTGTGTAGAGCAACGTCCCGTTCCCACCTGTCGTTCCGTACGGAAACCGAATGAAAATTCCGTATGTCTGTGGCCAGCCTAATAAAGACTAGCCAGAAGTAGCGAGGCGTGAGATGTAGGGAGGCTCAGTGCAGTTTGCTCGCCGCTCACCACAGGCTGTATTCAGGCTACATTCCGCCGGGCCGATTCCGCCCGCAGCTACTCCATACACAATCTATGGCCCAGGCACTGACAGACTGGCTGAATTTCGCCGGCGAATGCGGCCGTCTGTCTCTGGCAGGGCCATATATTTTATATCAAGCAGCTGCGGGCAGAAAGGTTGAATTCAGCGGCTGAATTCGTTCGCGGAATTCAGCCGGCTGATTAACTGCTTCAATAAAAAAGAAATTCGATCGCGTATGTGACGAGCCTTATTGTTAGTGATAAAAAACGTAGCAACACCGATTTATTCAGTTGTGACAATGTGTGACACTGACACTTGAAAGCATTTTGTCAAATAAATAGTTCTTGGCGAAGATAATCTTTTTCGTTTCGTTTACTATTCTGTCGTTAATTTATCTTCACTGACTCTGGCTAAGGTTCTCGACCCTGCCATTTTTATTTTACAATACCTAACAAATAAGAGCTTAATTGGGATGGAATAATCAGAATAAGATGCAAAAAAGTTATAATGTTATACCTAATTATCTTCTCTTCATACAAATTTACCGTGTAGTTGACTGAAACTCATCAGATATTAGTTCTGTACTTAAGCCTGTGATTCTTTCATGTTATTACATAGTAAGAAAGTTAAAAATGTCGAATAAATACAGGTAGCCTTAAGCATTTGTAATATATGAGCCAGAAGTGTAGTCATCACAGGTCATTTATGGTGTATTCTTCACGGTATTGGTGCTCTCTCTCTCTCTGTCTACTATGTGTTTTATATTACTAGTAAAGGTCTGTCTACTTGGTACAATCACGTAACGTTCCAAACGCGCGTCGGTACAATTCAATTGTCAATTTTTCATATAAAAAGTGACATTTAGACCTACCCGACGTTCGTACAATGCGTTACGTGATCAACCTGCAGGTATCCTAAATAAATAAACTCAACATCAACCCAAATATTGTTAAGTGTTAAGATTAAGAATAAATGAAAATAAGATTGGGAAAAGTGTTAAAACTCAGATTTTATTATTCATGAACAGTGGACGTTGCAGCGTGCCTATGAAAGGTCCGGCAACATTTTGGTAACTCATGATCATGTTTCAGATCGGAGATACTAGACAACATCCAGAAAAAGAAGGATCAGGACAAGGATCAGAATCAAAGTGCAGGGCTCCAGCCGTCGAAAGGAGAGAAAGCCGTTGAGAATGCGAGCCCTGCGGTGACGCAGCATGTGCCGGCGCTGCTCTCGCCCCCTCCGCCCGCGCCCGCGCCCGCGCTCGTGCCGCCCGCCGACAAGGACAAGACTATCAAAGTAGCCAACTCCACCACCATCACCCTCATCGAGAACGGCTCCCTCAATGACAAGGACAAAGACGCCAATTACCCTAAAAACTACTTCACATTAGAGCCAAAGAATGATAAAAAAGATGATGGCAACAAAAATAGCATTACTATAACTAGGACTCTCCCTAAGCAGTCGCCCGGCCAAGACAAGTCTAGGGGCCCGCAGAAGCCCAATAAAAGGCCTCTGCAGTGTTTGGAGACACTAGCTGAAAAGGCAGGAATCACCTTTGAGGATAAATATGAAGCTGCAAATACTTTATTAGCCCTAGATAAGCAAAACAATAGCTTTCGAAGGGCTCAGGATTTGAAACAGCCCAAGTCTGAACCAGACAATATTGGGCACACAGAAGAGTACAGATATAGGAATCAGAAGGAAGAGGATGACAAATTACAGGTACTGTTCTTTTATTGTGATTCATTCTTAAGACTCCGCAGTAAGCTCCATTCTCCATACAAACCTAGTTACGCTCTCATTTTAAAACGACTTGCTAGTTTGCTCTGAAACTTTGTACTTAGAATAAGTTAAGTCCCATCCAGGTCTGTAATTAGTTTATGTAGCTTCAGATACCATAGTAAAAAAAATACAGCAAATTTAAGTTTTTCATACAAAACTTGTTTTTGCTGTATTTCTTTTGTTTTATAAACATTACAGACCTAGATATACCTCATGTCATTATATATGCAAAGTTTCGTTACAATCCAACACGCAGTTTTATATTGAGAACGAAACTCCGTTTGTATGGGAAGGTGAAATTCGGCCGAGCTTACTGAGGACTCTCAATGAAAACGGCCAGCTAGGATTGTGAAGTATTGCATCTGAGTATGACACATAGGGTGTAATAGTGTAATTTTATGGAAATTGTGCTTAAACATATGATACTTGACTAACTTATATCGAATAAGCTATAGAAACTCCATTATATTTCAGTGCCTCCAGGGAATAATGGCATGATTAAAAACCACCACATTTACAGGAGATACAAATCGAAAAAAAAAATTGTGTACCAATGTTAAATATTTAACTTTTTATGCATTATTTCATTAGCCATAGTGTTAGGCTTTCCCATATAAATAATAGGGTCATTTCGCCGGTTACGCGACCACCTTCGGTTAGCGACCACTTGAAGAACATGGTTTTTTCAATTGAAGATAACATCAATTCTACAGAGCCTATTGAATCGGTCAGCCGTATGCCTTATTGTTTGTAGTTATGGAATAGGAATTTACAAAAAAAACGAGAAAATATGCTTTCAGTTCACCAAGTCAGCTAAGTGGTCGCTAACCGGCACATGAAATTAGGTGGTCGCCAACCGGCGAAATGACCCTAATGTATTGGGATAAAACTCACTCAAAGAGGTAACTTTAAAAAGAGGTAAAAAATCACACTAAACATATGTTTTAGTTTTTTACTGTTATATGCCCTTAGTGGGCAAGTGCTTAAACTGGTGACTAAAGTCATTCATAAAAACAAGTGTCGCAGAAATTGCTAAATTCTGTAATGAAGGATATTTATTAACCAACTTCAAAAAAAGGAGGAGGTTCTCAATTCGGATGTATTTATTTTTTATTTTCATTATTTTTAATGTTTGTTATCTCAGAACACCGTCATTTATGAACCGATTCGTACAATTCTTTTTTTTACTGAAAGTATATGCTTCCAGATTGGTCCCATTGTTTCCAAAACCCCAGTTGGATGATGGGAACCATGAGGAATTGAGGGAACTCCTCAAACCGCGTGTAGTAATTTCGGTATTTTCTATTATAACTCATGTATTTACACCCAGAAATCATAAATTTGGTGAAGTGGAAGTGATGATGAAGACCACAGATGGCTTGTGGAACTTCTCAATGATGTACTTCAAATTATATAATTAATAAGTACGTCACAGATTCTGATATTATTCCGTTGAAACAGCAAACAATGAAGTGCCAAAGGTAATTCTGAGATCCTTGAGGAATCGACGGAAGTCCTCAAATATTATCGACCCACATACAGCGATTTGGTTTATTGGTCTAAAAATCAACGCATTTTTTCTCGGAAATTAGTTCATGTGGTAAATTGGAAAAAAAAATGTGGAAATGTTCATGTGGCTTGGCGGAGTACTGAATTGAAGTCGGTTAAAACTTGGTTTTGAAAGTAAATTATTAATATAAAAGTTCGTAAATGAATGCTGTAATATTAAAATGATTAAGTATATTGACATTATTTTACATGACTAGCTGCTGATAATTAATGAGTTATGACTTTATGATCATATTGAAAAGGGTAATAATTGTGTTCATGTCAATATTATTTGAATGGAAAAGCCATATGAAATACCCACTAGAAATAATTTGGTACATAATTTGTCAATTTCGAGCATTAAAAATATGCCGAATGTTACGTTTACCGTATGTTAGCACCATCTCTTTTTTGATCTTATGTAGTTTTTACCGTGTCTATTTAATATGTATACTATTTACCTGAAGATAAATTACATGACATGAGTATCTATCACAAATGCTAATAGTTTGGTTTCTTGATCGTGTTCTGTTTGAATTTAAATAATTATACGTTCTATTCTCGACAGATCCAGCAGCAAATAATCCAGCAGCAACAACAGCAGCATCAACAGCAATTGCAACATTTGCAGCAACAGCAATTGCAACAGCAGTTACAGCAGCAACAGCAATTGCAGCAGTTGCAGCAGCAGGCCTTGCAGCGGCAGCACCAGGCTATACAGCAGCATATTAAAAATCAGCAAGATCAACAGGAACTGGTAAGTTACCCGTTAGTTCTAAATGTTCTAATGTATGCTTTTCATTAACCCTAACAAAAATAGGGGGTCGAGGATGTTTTAAATATTTTATTCATCCTATACTATTAAGGCTCTCTGCACGTTCATGGTCTTCCCTCCCTCTCACTGAGCATACGCGTGAGCGAAATGGAAGTGCATGTTCGAAAGCGCGGATATCATGTTTTTCGGAATATTTCAGAAAGCGAGAAGAAATTTCAGTAAGTAAGAAAATAAAGTTATTGTTCATTATTTTATGAAGAAGATTAAGTATAAAAATTTCATCTTTTTCTGATAAAAAATGGAGCAGTAAAATGGTTACAAGTAAAATAATAGGGTTCACTTTAGATTTTTTTTACTTCTCGTATCTTGCAGATTATGATATATTTTTTCCGACCATAAAATTGTTACGTCATAATGTATAAAATGGTTACTAAACAACTCATTTTTACGAAAATTTTAAAGGTCGAGCCTTAAACAAGCAATATTTGTCTATAGGTAGGTGTATGTGTAATCACATTCTCGAAAATAGCTTAACGATTTCCATGAAATTGGCAATATAGTGGTTTATGGGGGCAATAAATCGGCCGAGCTAGGTCTCATATGGGAAAAGGCGAGTTGTTCCCTATCATGATGTTTTAACTAACATAACTTAACGGATATTACATTTGTTCGAAGCGGCAAGAGGCCAGTCTTGACCAAAATTGTCCAAAATTTAAGTTGATCAATCATTTTTAATGACGTTCATCCCGTGTGTAATTTAACTTATTCTAAAATACACGTAAGCTGAGAATAATACAGTTGCAGAAGCAGTACCAGCAGCAGCATCAGCAGCAGCAACAACAACAACAGCAGCAGCAGCAACAGCAACAACAACAACAACAGCAACAACAACCGCAGCAGCAGCCAAAGTCGGAGCTACAGCAAGTCACTCAGCAGCAAGACTTGCAGCAGCAGAAGTTTTTACAGGTTTGTAATATGTTATGTAGCAATGTATACTTGAGTATAGACTTTTGTAATCGACTCGTAAGTCCTGCATAAATTTGTTAGATCGGCACATCTTTTACAAAAGAGCTTAACTGACGTGATTTACTGCTGTGATCCGCCTTTTTTGTGCAGCTAGGTCAGACTAGGACTACCGTTTAGAGATCGCGAATGTCTCCAATAACTTTTTTTGCCCTTATTGTGCAATCTATTGTTTGTTGCTGATATCCCCTCCGAATACGAGCTCGGTTATGTCCCTCTCTATAATCCAGTCGCCATTTTGTATACAAAAACGCGCGGCATGCCTACTTTAATGTGGGGTGCGGGCTAACAATGCTGGGCAAGTTATTACGCGTCAGGAATGCTGTAATATTATTTTTAATACAGTTGCTCAAAAAGTGGTACTTTTTGTGGCTGCGTAGCGTTCGAGAAGGTCAATTTCTCGAACTAGTGCTTTTTACTTTTTAGTTCCAAACTATACTTTCGAAACGCAGTAATTTTATATTAGATTTTTTACTTGGAAATTATGAAATTAAAAACGCTTGCGAATACTAGGAGTATTTATTTAAAGTATTCATTAATATATAAATGACGAAAAAATATTAAGAATTTGCATTTTATAGCCTACTCTGTCTTAGGTATCTATGTATGAAATATTTACTTTCCTAAAAATCGTTCTTTGATTTGGCTGAATGATACAAGCATATGCCTAGAAAAAAAAGTTTAAAAGCAAATCAGAGCCCGCCCTTTTGAAATAACTTCTAACATTATTTAAACACATTAACGCATATAAATATATAATTTGGTACGAGAAGTTATAAAAAAATATGGAAATGAGTGATTCAAACATTGATATGACACCACCAGACATTCGTGCTAGAGCAGCAATTGCCAATGACTGTGTTATTCCAGAAAAATCTAAAAACCAATATAATGCCGCCTATGTAAAATTTATCGAGTGGAAAACCTTACATAACGCAAAGTCTTTTTCAGAGACTGTTTTGATGGCCTATTTTCAAGAGCTGTCTGAAACCTATCGGCCATCAACATTATGGTCAAAATATTCTATGTTGAAAGCTGTTATAAAGTTAAAACATGACATAGATATAAAAACTTACACCAGATTGACTGCTTTCTTAAAAAGGCAAAGTGCAGGATTTCAGAGTAAAAAATCGAAGGTACTAACAGCTGAACAAATTGAGACGTTTATTAATGAAGCTCCAGATCAGCAACATCTAGCTACAAAGGTATAAACTTAAATATAAATCTAATAAAATATGTACACAATTTAAGTAAATTAACTCTAAAAATAAAGTAGGAAGTTAAAAAAATAGAATGAAATAAACAATTGTCTTACAATATATGATAAATATGTAACTTTGTTCATAGGTTGCTCTTATATTTGGAGTCTGTGGCGCATGCAGACGCGAAGAGCTCACAAATGTATCAATAAAAGATATAGAAACACATGGGGACATACTTCTTGTCAAAATACCAAATACAAAAAATAAAATTCCCAGGTCCTTCACTATTGACGGCCCATTTGCAGAAATAGTCAAGAAATATCAGAGTCTGCGGTCTTCTAAGGGCAAAAGTGACCGTTTCTTTCAGAATTTTCAAAGAGGAAGGTGCACTGCCCAGGTAATAGGCTTAAACAAGTTTGGGAATATGCCGAGAGATATCGCTCAGTACTTAAATTTGCCTGATGCAAATCTTTACACCGGACATGCATTTAGGAGAACCTCTGCTACATTACTTGCCGACTCAGGAGCAGACATAACAACTTTGAAGAGGCATGGAGGTTGGCGGTCAAGTAATGTAGCAGAAGGATACATAGAAAACTCCATTGATAACAAATTAAAAATTGGAAAACAAATTGCAAAATCAATTAATGTAAAGTCGCAAGAGTCCACAGAATTTTCGTCATCCACAATCCAATCTGGTCTTAATGTACCTGTTAATACTGAACCTCAACCAGGACCGTCACATGCTAACAACACTTTGGTTACACCCAGCCCTGTTAACCAACCAGGACCGTCACGTGCCAACAACACTTGGATTACACATAGCCCCTCTAACTTTGACCCACAGGAATTATCACAACAGCAGGAACCTGAAAATACACCATGCCTGACTAGTCAGACACTTAATTTACATGGAAGAACTCACAACATAACTATGAACTGCACTAATTGTACCATTAACTATAATTATTACTGAAAATAAAATATTTCTGATATCAACCTTGTTTTAATACAAATATATATTTTTTTAATTCTCATTTAATCACAAAAGCAAGTAATTCTTCTTAGACCTCATTTGATATAGTTCTCTTTTCGTAATGTTAAACATAATCATCATTTCTTCTAAACATGGTCATCAACGTGGCACTTGAGCAGCAGTTGTAGGTACATAGTAATTGACTGGTTGACTTCCTAGGAGCCGCTTTGAGTGAATATTATCCTTCCGCCAATTTGTTAGGGACCTGCAAAATGTTAATAATTTAGTAACATTTATAGATTTCACCAGCTTCTTGTTAAAAAAATAACCTTAAACATAACTAATAATGTGATTTAATGTTTCTTTTACCTCTAATTATCCTTGATAGTCTTCAAATATTCAAACAATTCATGATATTTTAGTTGTAAACGTATCCTTGGTCACATGTCGCAGATCACAAATTTGGCACTAAAACTCTTGTTGCATGATCTGTTTCTGTTTGTTGATACTGTAATGTCTTGTACTTCTGTTTTGATAATGTTAAAGGTTCTAATTAATGTCGTTTCAGTATGATAATTATCTGCATTCGCTTGTGGCAAGCTAAATATTATCCTTATGAGTACTGTCAATTTAGTTTCTCAACTCGAGGCCGATGGCGCTGATTCCAATATTATGTTGTCACTGTCAGTGTCATTTGTAAAGTATGGGTTCGTTCAAAAATTACTTCGAAGCAAGCATATTTTATCGCAATGATATATTAATTTATTATTTTTTCGCAATTGTATTAAAAAACGTCGTTTACAACACGTGTGAAATGTCTTTTACCACTCGTACCGAGTCTTGCCACTCGCTTTCAGCTCGTGGCAAGATACCTCGGTACTAGTGGTAAAAAGACATTCTTTTCACACTAGTTGTAAAATGTACTATTACATTAGTGGTTCAAATTGATACATAACGTTTCCTTTTTGTCGTTTTCACAACATTCAATAATTTAGTTGCTTGACGAAGGACTTGGCTAAAAGGTGATTTTTTAGCGCTTTAGTAGTTATCACCGAAATTACTTAAGTTCAAGTGTATGTTGATGATTCTATGCCAAGGGTGAATGTTCATCAAAGATGTACGAAGATGTGTGTGCGCCTCGCATGTTTGACTGCTAGATGTCTTGTCTAGTTTTTTTTTTCAAACTGCTTTGCTTTTGGGTATTGGGTACACCTGTAGTGATGTTGATGATGATGCCGATATGACATTGACATTAAGGGTGGTGACCACAGATGTATGAATATAAGGAGATCGGACATGCCGGCCGATTTGTATTGAGTACGCCTGTCGCATGTTCATTAACCCACACAAAGCCCAAGTAATTGACAACACAGAGCACGCACACATCTAAAACACACACTTGTATACCTACGCTCTTGATCACAATAGATCAGCGATGGTCGCAGTCGCAGTGAAACAAGGGCTTTGACAGCTCGGAAGCCACTACCAGAATAATACCTACGCTCTTATTGGACAATACACGCGCATCATATCAGGCATTTTGGGAAAAAAACGTAATATTCTCTGCGATCAACACGCGTGCACAGTATGGCAGTGTATGCCCATTAAGCTAACAGCTGCGACACGGCCGCCGGCGGCTTGTCCTCTCTCTAGTATTCTATGCTCTGAGGTGGTGACCAAACCGTCTGTATACGTAAGCGGTGTTCGTTAAAATTGGAAAGTTTGACAAGTTTGTATGGAATGACAGCCGCCGGCGCCATATTTAACGTTGATCGGTCTGTAATCGTAAGTTGGTGTAACCCGCCCCAAACCAGCAGAAATAGCTGGGCATACGAAGAGGTCAAAATCCATACGAGTCTTTACATAAAAGGCAATAAGAGGTTGTTTAGATTATTTTGGGCAAAGTGCCCGCGTAGGAGGGCATTTTCAAAAATTTGTGGACCCAATTAGCGTGAGGTGTTAAACAAAAACTAACTCTGTGTCAGTTGTGTGACGAAAATTAAGCACACAATTATTTAAAATTAACTTGTTACACATTTACATAGATTGAATAGAAACAGTTAACTTTAATACAGACGGAATACTTCATTGTCGTCACAAAGCTGCCACTTAGTTAATTTTTGTTTAACAACTCCCTCTAATTGGGTACACAGTTTTATGAAAATGCCCATGTACATCTACTGCTGATCGAACAGCATAGGCTATTCCACGTTTTTTTTATATATTTTAAAATGTTCGTGTAGATACTATAGTCAACTGGTATTTTTATTTCCTCAAAATAATATCGCTTTATAATAAATAATGGTTGAAATTTGGACGTTATATATTAGCTCCAAAAAGGCAGCCGCCATAATCGTGACGTCACAACTGCAAACTGCAACACCAAACCACAGACTACTAACAAGATACTATGTGCAGAAACATGGAAGCGTCAAATAAACATGTTTTTGCATTTGCTATTCTGACGTCACTCACAAGACAAAATGGCGGTCAGCGTTGTCGGCACAGATTACAGAGAAAGGCAGATAGGCTCTAATAAATTGAACGTTTTCTATACATTTATTTATTTATTTTTATATTTATTTACATCCGATCTCTTCACACTTACGTACTGAACAACGAGTAAGAAAGGGATAGAAACACGTAATCTGCCAGGTCTTCATACGTCATTGTCTCCGCTTTCTCGCTCGCACGATGTAATTCGCTCTCTCACTCTCTTGAGATTTAGTGCAGCGAAAGATATTTACTTACAAGTTATCGATATCGATATTTACTGTTAATAATATATTCGTAATATGCGATACTCGTAACTATACTCTATCCATCTTCCCATCCATACTATGCCAAAATTCATATGGTACTTACCGAATTAAAAACAAAATCCATTGAGTACTACGAAAATAATACACTGCATTCAAGATTTAGATATTCGCTACAAATTAATTTATGCAAATACATAGGTGCAAATACATACTGAAGGGCATCGCTGATAGATCAGACGGTTCCATCCTGAGTAGGGTCGTTTCGCCGGTTAGCGACCACTTAGCCGAGTTGCTCACTTTAGATTAGTAAATGTATACCTATTCAATTTACACACATAATAGATGGTATTCGTAAAGGCTCTGAGTATAGTCAAGTTTTGAAACCTACAATAAAATATATCACTTTCATCCATAGATTAGGAAAAAATATAGAAAAGGTTACAAAATAGCGAATTCGCTAGATAGCGACCGCTTTAGTCGGTTTGCGACCACCTGTTAGCTAGTTGGCGACCACTCTTGCAAATAGTGTTTAAGTAGTTAATAAAACGATTTATCATCATCAACATCATATCAGTCGAAAGACGTCCACTGCTAGACATAGGCCTCCCCCAAAGAGTGCCACAATGACCGGTTTTGCGCCACCCGCATCCAGCGGATTCCTGCGATCTTTACTATGTCATCAGTTCACCTTGTGTGGGTATATCCACTCTGCGCCTCCCGGTACGTGGTCGCCATTCGAGAACCTTTCCGCCCCAACGGCTATCGATTCTACGTGCAATATGCCCCGCCCACCGCCACTTAACTTTAGCGATTGGGATGGCTATATCGGTTACCTACCTTGGTTATGTTGCGGATAGCCTCATTTCTGATGCGATCACGCATAAAAACTCCCAGCATAGCCCTCTCCATTGCCCTTTATGTGACTTTTAGCCTTTTTATGAGGCCCATAGTAAGCGAACACGTTCCAGTGCCATACGTCATCACTGGCAACACACACTGGTCAAAGACTCGCCTTGAGACACTGCGGAATATTGGACGAAAAGATGTGCCATAGCGTAGCTTCCCGAACGCTACCCAGACGAGTCGGATTCGACGATTGTCCTCTTTCTCTCAAAGTTTGACCTACCTAACTGCCCTTATACCACTACAAATAGGAGTGTAGACTAACCATTTATTATTAATCCAAAAAAGAAGGCAAAATGATAAGCCTAAGTGACGAAAATCCCATTCATATATCTCCAAAAATTACGAAGCTACAACCGTTTTAATATTGCTTGTTAGAGAGAGAAAACGCTAGTGGATCGTGACGTCACAATCCCCGAGCATCATAGTAAATGACAATCATTTCATATGAAGGTGCCTTTTGCGGAAAAGGGATAGAATACACCCCCTCTAAAAACTTTGGATACTATAATTTTGTGATTACTTAATCCCCTGCTCTTTTTTTTCTCCAATTGACGTTACATTTAATCCTATTTCGAGAAAATTCATCATTATAGGTCATTTTATTTAGTGTCTACACCCCTTAATTGTTACTCTTCTAAATCTACTTTACATTGCTGTGTCAATGAAGAATAGAATCGAAAAAAGCGCGCCATCTCGCTTACACCATAGTGCTTTTATATATATTGCTATTACAGTCACACATATCATTCATAGTAGGTATCTAAATGCCACCTTTTTACAAGCTTTTATTTAACTTTATAGTAATAGATTATATTCTACTTACACTAGCGTCTGCCCACGACTCCGTACGCGTGGAAATCGTTTATATCGTAGCTTTATACAATTTTCACCCCCTTAGGGGATTATTTCGGGGATAAAAACTATCCTAGGTATGTCTCTTCCCGGGACTCAAACTATCTCCATACCAAATTTCATCAAAATCGGTCCATCGGTTTAAGCGTGAAGAGATAACAGACAGACAGACATACACACTTTCGAATTTATCATATAATAATCTCATATAAATTATTTATTATTATATAATATAATATATAGTTATATATTATTATTATTATTATATTATACTATGGACATGGCATGGATTGGCGCGGCTTAAATACCGACTCAATTTGCTAGCCAAGCTAAATATCGCGGGTGCCGCCGCATAAGAATCCATAAGGAAAGAAAAAGAAAACGATGTGGTCGCTATCCGACTTCTTTGGTAATTATGTATTTGGGTACGCGACCACCCCATTTTATTTAAATCTATTTTTAAATATGCCGAATCTCAACGAAATTATTACAATAGCTAAATCATTTAAACGACCAATTAACTAATTTCAGCATAATAATAAAATTAAGTGACGTAACTAAAGTTTTCGCGCCACCTGTCGCGTTATTTTTTTTACAGATTCACTGCACGTCAACACTTTTCGTAAGCAATGTGTGAAATGTGTGAATTGAGGTTATTTTATCTTGCTTTAGATTAAGCTTTGGCTTTTAAAGTGTATTTATTCTTATTCTGACACTATTCAAGAATAGTTAATAACTAATTATTTTTCTGTTGGGTTTGTAGAAATGTTAATATCTTTAATTGAAGCAGCCTAGTCCGTCAAGTGGTCGCTAACCGAAGGTGGTCGCGTTACCGGCGAAACGACCCTACCTGGGTTAAAATTATTAATTAAGATACCTACCTAGACATTCTCTTGACATTTTCACATAGTTTTGCCACTACATATAAATTGTATCTTACACTTTTGCCACACAAAACAAAATATTTTTCAAATAATCTCACAATAATCTAATATTTGACGTTGATTGACTTTGACGGGTCGGTTGTTTTGTTTACTTTTTTTAACGCCTCGGTTGACAGTATTTGGAGACAGCTAGGTAAAGCCTCAAAATAACTTAATATTCGTCTCATTCTAACTCATGTCAGCTGTCCATAAGAAGTGACAGAGACAACTGTGAAACATGGTATTGCTTAATACTGCCGGTCTGTATTAGTCTGTGGTTGTCGGTCACGTAAAATACAGATAATAAAACTACGTTTTTGTACTCGACGATTAAAATATGTGTATTAAGATTTCATAGAGAATACTGCAACGTCACTCTTTTCATAGTTGTAGTCCATGTTACTGTCGAAACAATCGAAATAACTACTTTTCGATACGCTCCAGACAACTAAAATAAATTCGACCAATAACGTGGCTGCTTTACTGAACTGTAATGAATTGGACCAATAGAATCGCTTTGATGTCGTACGCTCGTTGATGTCTTTTAAGATATCAACAAGCGTACGAGCGATGAGCTGCACTTCGTTTCAACAGTATCGAGTTTGTTTAATTAGTTCAGTTGACTCGTAGAAAATTAATTTTAATGAACTCGTACAAAAAGTATTGTTCACAATAGTGTTATAATCAAGCTTTTTAATCTCGTACCTTACTTAGGCCACTCAGCAAGCTTCGTGGCCTAAACACGGTACTCGACTAAAAAGCTCTCTATTATAACACGATTGTGAAAAATACTATTTTGTACTCGACGATTAAAATATGTGTATTAAGATTTCATAGAGAATACTGCAACGTCACTCTTTTCATAGTTGTAGTCCATGTTACTGTCGAAACAATCGAAATAACTACTTTTCGATACGCTCCAGACAACTAAAATAAATTCGACCAATCACGTGGCTGCTTTACTGAACTGTAATGAATTGGACCAATAGAATCGCTTTGATGTCGTACGCTCGTTGATGTCTTTTAAGATATCAACAAGCGTACGAGCGATGAGCTGCACTTCGTTTCAACAGTATCGAGTTTGTTTAATTAGTTCAGTTGACTCGTAGATTTTAATGAACTCCTACAAAAAGTATTGTTCACAATAGTGTTATAATCAAGCTTTTTAATCTCGTACCTTACTTAGGCCACTCAGCAAGCTTCGTGGCCTAAACACGGTACTCGACTAAAAAGCTCTCTATTATAACACGATTGTGAAAAATACTATTTTAATTTTCAAATTATATCAAAATAGTGTTATATTCGTATTTCTTATAAATAAAATAAATAAATAAAATAAATATTATGGGACAATCTTACACAAATCAACCTAGGCCCACGGTAAGCTCAGTAAGGCTTGTGTTGTGGGTACTAGGCGATGATATATATAATAGATAAATACATATAGATACTTATATACATATATAACATCCATAACTCAGGAACAAATATTCGTGATAAACACACAAATAAATGCCCTGACCGGGATTCGAACCCGGGACCTCCAGCTTCGTAGGCAGAGTCACTACCCACTGGGCTACGGAGGCCGTTATGATGGTAAACACTGCATTAAAAAAAATACTTTGATAATTTAATTTCGAGGGAATGCAGTAGAAATGAGAGCGTTGAGAAGTATGTGTGGAAATTGAGTGATAGAGTCAGAAACAGTGTGATAAGAGATAAGTGTGGAATGGATGGAGATATAGTCACGAACATTGAGAAGGGTATGTTAAGGTGGTTTGGGCATGTAGAGAGGATGGATGAAAGAAGATTAACGAAGAGAGTGTATATAAAAAGAGTGGAAGGGCAAGTTGGAAGGGGAAGACCTAGGCGAACTTTCTCCGATCAAATTGGAGAAATCTTACAGAAAGGCCAGGTCAAAAGTAGCCTAAACCGACGAGCATGTATGAGAAATGTTATGAAAGTGTGTGAAGCGAAAGTGGTTTGTCAGGATCGTAGCAAATGGAGATCCGTGATCTCTGCCTACCCCTCTGGGAAAGAGGCGTGATTATATGTATGTATGTATGTATAATTTAATTTTGATAGATGAAATAGTATTCCAGCACAATTCGTAACACTAAATTAGAACGTCGTATTGGGATAACAAGTGTCACCGTACTTTGAAAACACCATACAGTTAGGCTAATCTTGCTATGACAAGTGATATTTCGGAGCTGTTTGACTGATGTGCAGACATCGTACTGGCGTATTGGCGTTGTAGCGTAGTGTTGTTAACGGAATTGGTATATACTTTCAATCGTAAAGCTCAAAAGACACATGCAAGAAATTGCGTGCAAGTTTCATTATATTGCGGATTACCAAGGAATGCTGAATTCAATTGATCTATCAAACCCCGCAATGTAGTTAAACTTGCATGCAATTTCTTGCATGTGTAAATTTCGCTCTGCTTAATTAGCGTTAATAACGTTAATATTAAACTTAATCAATAATTTTGATTGATATCTATACCAACTCCGTTAACACAACCATGCTTAACACAAAAATGCTACTAAATTATGGATGTCTGCTGATGTGAATGCAGCTTAGCTCTGTGTCCTATCACATAAAAGTTACAGTTATAATTTACAATAGACGTAATTACAACTTAATACATTTTTCTATAGAATTTATCCTTTTGATACTTGTAGGTACCGTAAAACCACACAACTATAGTCCACTACCCTAACTATGGTCCAAAAGTAAACTAATTCGTTTTTATCAATACCGATTTCGTATTAGTGATTTTATACGTTTTTATTTAAATTTGTGTCATTATATTGCCTGTCTTTATGTTCATCCATGAAAATAGTCCCACCTGAGCAAGTAATAAGAGAATTGATTTGGACCATAGTTGGGTGACCTGGACTATAGTTGTGTGGTTTTTAGGGCCCTGGTGGATAAGCAGGGTAAAGCAACATACGCCTAGTAACTAAATATAAACTTGAAACTAAAGGGGAAAAAACTAAAAAATTATCGCTCCGAGCAGGATTCGAATCCGCGACATTCAGGCATACACTGCGTATCGCTGCAGCCAGCTAAGCTACAGGACAATCTGGCTCGGACGACAAATATTTCAACCAGGTTCGAATCCTGCTCCGAGCTATAGAGGATACATTTTTCAATTTTGTCCTTTCAATTTGAGATTTAATTGTAACTTGGTACCGTTAGGTGGTGAACAACCAGCCGGTGCACACGCAGCAGTTCAACGTGCCCGGCATTGGCGAGATCAACCTTAGCTTCCTGGCGTCGCCGCAGAGCAACGTCAACCTGCTCTTCGACAAGAGTCAGAAGGCCGGCATGAGCGGCGACATCAAACAGCAACAAGTACGTCTGTCACCGTTACTGTGGGTTGTCACACGCGTATTTAGAGTATGACCAGCGAGTCGCGTGACAAAAAATGCGTTGAATTAGAAACAAACTCATACTGGTAACATGAAATGCATAGCGGCGTAATACTAGCACCGATGCAGAAGAGTTCGTCCAGTAATTAACAACTATTACATTTATTTTGATATTTATTACATGCTTAGATCAAACGACTAAGTAATAGAAACAATATTAGTAATGTTTAATGTATTTTTTATTATTATTTTGTTTGTGGGCCTTAATGTGCCGCTTCGACCAGCAAGTGATCTATTGTGGCAGCCCTTGCTTTAGAGTTCACCGTTAAGTCCCGTTGCCTCCAGGACATTCCAGATTCTTTGGGAGGTGATATGTTGTACTTCTTGTGGGTGCACTATGTGCCGCCCTAGGTAGGTACTTCTTTTATGCTTGAGTGGTCCGCGGGAGCAGAGAATGTGCATTGCAGTCTCCTCTGTCTCCTGGCAGAACCTGCAGGTTGTGTCCTGCTTCATACCCATTTGAAACAGGTGTTTGTTCAATTTGCAATGTCCTGTCAGGATTCTTGTCACTGCGCAGGTTTTGTGCCTTTTGAATTGTAATAAAACTCTTTAGACAGCTTACTATTGAACCCTTCTATAAGGGCTTTAGCTTGTTTTTGTCCTTTGGTGAACTTCCACAGCTTGATTGCCTCTGATTTTTCCGCGTTGTTTAGCAGATAATATGCTTTCCGTTTTGTAATGCCACAGAACGGTTCCGGGCCGACCAGGGCCTTGTCTGCGCCCTGCCTTGCAAGTTCATCTGCTTTTTCGTTTCCTACAATGTCGGAGTGCCCTGGTTCCCATCTAAGTATGACTTTGTTGGAGTTTGCCAGGGTGTTTAGATTATTTTTACAATGTTTAATGTAGTTTATTTTCATTGTTAAAAGAAACCCTAAAAGGTTTTTATTGTAGAAAAAAGGGCACTTAAAAACTATTGTCCAATTCAAATTGTGGTCTCCAACTGCAGTTCTTGACTCATGGGCTCGAAGCAGAACCGTCAGCATATAGCTTTGCCGTGTCGCTTTCCCTAGTAATGGCCCTTTTTTCGCCTGTTCAATTCCTTACCGAAATAGTTTGAAAAAAAAAACGGAAAATTCCTTCTGCTCGTAAAAGTGGTGTCCTTAGGTATATTTTAATTGTGTTAATGTGGAATATTTTCATAATCATAAATAATGGAACTTTTATACAACTAGTATTAAACGGTATTGAATTTTTATCGATAACATTATTTCCTTACAAATGAGAGAACCTACAAAACTGCTCCGACTAGACGAACACATATGCATCGGGGCTAGTAGGTCACTGACAGCTAATTATAGGAAAAATTGTTGCCATATAAGACTTTGAGAAAAATGCCTGGGACACGACTTGCTGGCCAGACTACGAATATTCGGGTTGGTAAGTGTGATTTACGCTGTATAATACAGTTATATGACTTAAAAAAAACCTGAGATGATATCTGTTACTCCCACCAAGTAATGCTGGGTTTGTGAAACTACCAATGACCTGGTTTCTTAACTTTTTTAAAATGTTGACGATTCGGTTCTTCACGTAATATTATCAGGCGGAGTGAAGATAACTCCATCCTCTGGAGCCTACAGTTAAGAACATTTTTGGTACACAGTTTCTTGTTTCAATACGAAGTGTTGTCCAATATCGACATTAAAGTCATAATGTTTCGTCCACAGATAGTCGAAGGTCAATCTCAAGTGGTTCAGCAACAGATAAGCATGGCGCAGCACGAGCAAAGCCAGCAGCATCATCAGACCGTCACGGTCGTGTCTTCCATGCCCAGTTCCATGGCGGCCCATCAGGTACCTGATCTGACCAGCTAGCGCGACAGGTTATAAGGTCTAGTTTTACGGCCTAAATAGCTCAAAACGTCACGTAAAACATGACCATAAAACCTATAATGCTAGCTGCCCTGACACGTTACTCTACGGTCCGTGAACATGTAGTAGACGGGTTGCGAGTGGTTCAGTAACAGATGAGAGATGAGCAAACTTTGGTAAAGGTGAAGTGTAAAATAAATTAAAAAGGCCGAGCCGTCGCGAGTCGGTTTTTAGCACAAGACAATGGAGCTCTTTCTGGGATTGATCACCGCATGGTATTTTCGACTGTGATTAGTTTGGGAATGGAATAGCAGTCATTTCGTACTCTTTGACGTAAGTATGTAAACTGTCACCTCCAACCCCATTCTAATCGCTGTTTGGTAATGACTCGCGCGCCTTTTTGCTACCCACGTTTAAGCTTAGAACAATGAACAATTGTCTGTAGATGTAAATTCCAAATTTGATTGTATTTACTTAATGAATAGAGGGTTAATTGTCAGATGAATGTACAAAGTGTCTGTTTGCGTACAGGTTCAACAACAGCAGACGGCTGCGGGCATGCAGCAACAGACGACGGCGGGGATCTCCAGCATGCCGCCGCTACAGAGCTTGCCTTCCAACACGCAGCACCCACAACAAATTAGGTTTGAAACGATAACATTTTTAGTACAGAAAAGGTCGTATTAAAAAAAACGATAAATTTGTAATCAATATGACATTACAGACAAGTCATCGCATTGCGTTTAAATTTCTCACTCAATATTACAAGAATGAACACTACGCACACATCTACAGATGTGTTTTAAAGTTCTTCGTGTCGCGCCCACACACAGATTGTTTATAAATACACACCACGACATGCAAGCAGCAGTCTCCAGCGTGAATGTAATTGGTTAGTGGTTATTGATAGTTAGAGCTTCGCCGGCGACGGACTGGGGGCAGAGCCAGGCGCTATGCGCATCTGTTGCCTCCGCCGTGGTGGAACCATGCAGGGAGTCGGGGCAAGCCCTGTAAGTAAAGGTTCCACAGGACTGACGCCTCGAAATGTCTTTGGCCTGCTACTGTGGTCCGCCCGCCGGGACGTACGCAGTTGAATGCCAAGAGTGATCCTGCGACACCCCCTTTACAAAGCGGATCCGGAACTCGTGGGTTGTTTTAGACGGTAGCCCAGCTTCGGTTAGTCCGTCATACCCGTTCTGCCTCCCCGGATAGGACACAATGCGTAAACGCATTTCACCAACGTTACAAAAAAAGGGCATGCAACGGCAGCCCCCGACGATTTTTGGTGCTTTTGTAATTATGTAGCTCAATCGGTTGAAGATATCTGCTTCAAAATTCCACCCAAACAAACATACATACTCGTACATTGCAAGTTAATAGAAAGCTCGTAAAAAGAGACACATCTGGTCCTTATATCTGTTTGTTCGTTAGTATGTGCGGCCTAAACTGGCTAGTCAAATTTGACCAACTTCCCGAAGTCCAATCCAATTGAAATGCTCTACAATTTCGTAAATCGATGACGATGCAATACTATTCATACTATTATTATAAATGTGAAAGTGTGTCTGTCTGTTACCTCTTCACGCTTAAACCGCTGAACCGATTTAGATGAAATTTGGTATAGAGATAGTTTGAGTCCCACGATGGACATATGATAGTTTTTATCCCGGAAATCATCCCCTAAGGGGGTGAAAGTTTGTTTGGAGCTACGACATAAACTAGTTCCACGCGGACGGAGTCACGGGCAGAAGGTAGGTAAGGTATTATTATGAATGTAATGAAAAATGTAAATATGAATCTGTAATTAATGAAACTATTTTGGACATAATTAAATGGCGTAATATTAATAATTTATTGATAAACCTGGACAAGACCAAGATAATACAATTCTGTCAACGTAAATCAGCTCTCCAAATCAATTGCAATTATGAAGAGAAAAGTATAGATTCTGTGGCTGTTACAAAGTTTCTGGGAGTGTACATAGATGAACATTTATCATGGAAAGTTCATGCGGATGATACGTGCAAAAAGCTTAACCAATATGCATACGCTTTACATAAACTTGCCAAGCAAGCAAGCCCTCACGCAGTACAGTAAAAGCACAGTGATGTTACTAATAGAAACTTGAGAAAGAAAAATACTTTAAATCTTTGCATAGTTCCTGCAAAGACAGCATTGATGCAAAAAAGTATGTATTGTCTAGCCAGCAAAATTTATAACCACTTACCTTATAACATGAAGTCATTAAATATGTTAGAATTAAGAAAGAAATTAATGACATTATTAATACATAAATGTTATTATTCCATTTCAGATTATATAAATGATAAATTAGATTGACATTTCTTTGACTCTTTTAATTTTTTTCTCTTAAACTTGACATATTTAATTGACATTCTTAAGATCGGACATGCACTAATACATTCATAACTATATAACTTTTTTTTATCACAGATTGTTTAACTTCTATTGCTGACCTTACTATATAATTATAATTTGTACAAAGGCACCTGAATTATTAAGCTCAAAGTTTTTGTACGCCTATTGGCAAAACATAGTGAGACTGTAAAAAAAAGACAACCACTGTAATTACCTATGTTTACAAATAAAACACTTACTTACTTACTTACTATAAAGCTGGTCTGATGATACGGAAGGCGGCCATAGGAACTCTTCAATTACACGAGATAAACCCGTCGTGTTTGAGCGCATTGGAACCCTCTCAACGGGAACATATTATTATATCATCGTCGTCATCATCATATCGCAGTCTTGCGCTGGAGTTGTTGTGTGGGGCTGCGGCAGGAGATCGTCTCCTCCGATAGACGATAGGCACACTGAACTCACTGTGTTGCGGAATTGCGTGGATTTATTGGTAGTATTTTAGACATGTCTCCCGAAAGTTAGATTTCGTTAAACGTATTATGTGGAAGTCTCTAAACCGTTTAGAAATGTCAAATTGTTAATTGTTAGGGTCTGCCACTGAGTTGAAGACAATTGAGTTACGTCATAGTATTCAAATAAAAGCTTTACATATATCTAAACTCAGCTATACACGACGGGTTAATTATGACGATGTTGATAAAAATCTTTTACGGTTGGTAATTTTTTTTCGTAATTACAGAAAATCAACATTCAAAATCATTCCTGTAAATTTCGGCTCGACACTTTCTTTTTTTAAGTTTCGGCATGGTCCTCCTCTAGATTAGTTGCGTCGCGGCCTACTCGATTACAATCTAGTAGGCAGTGGCAAGTGGCCAGTGCTAAAAGGTTGGAGGTTGGACATAGTTTTAATTATTTTCTTTAGGTATATCGAATATAATTCTGTACATTTATTTATAGAATGATACAACTATAAAAAATAAAATTAAAACTATTAGATCAGTTTTTTAATTTTTTCTAAAGTTGGCAGTATGTGTATTTTAACTGATAACTCTTAATATACCTGTTTTATAAAATGTATGTGTAGTATTTTACTTTCCTCACAGTCGAAATGAAGTAGAGTGTTTAACTCGGGTGAAATTACCCATTTCACCCTCGAACTATCTTGTAGAAATATCTTGTCAGAAATGGGTCACTTTCAACCCTTGGTTAACAATGTACTATTGTTTGAAGCGCGGAGTGGGGCCACAGTCGCGTGCAGGTGATCCAGCAGCCGCTGCAGAACAGCACGTACCTGCAGCAGCTGTACAACGCGCAGGGCCCGCTGCTCATGTCCGGCAACATCGCGCTGCACCCCGGCATCAACTCGCAGCAGATACAGGTCTTTAATCGCTTCCTCTTCATTTTGTCAATAGGGGTGTACCTCAGAGCATAGAATACTAGAGAGAGGACAAGCCGCCGGCGGGCGCGTCGCAGATGTTAGCTCAATGGGCATACTCTGCCATACTGTGCACGCGTGCTGATCGCAGAGAATATTACGTATCTTCCCAAAATGCCTAATATGATGCGCGTATATATTGACCAATAAGAGCGTAGATATACAAGTGTGTGTTTTAGATGTGTGCGTGCTTTGTATTGTCAATTACTTGGGCTTTGTGTGGGTTAATGTACTTGCGACAGGCGTACTCAATACAAATTGGCCGGCATGTCCGATCTCCTTATATTCATACATCTGTGGGGTGTACACTCCAAATTTATTATTACTCTAAAAGAAAGAAGGGAACGAAAATCCTATTCAGATATACACTACCGTCAAAAAGTTCAAGACCAAAAACAATGTTTAGTTTCATAGTTATACACTCTTCTAAAAACATCAAACTAAATTTGCTAATAAAGAACGGCAAGATGTGTTAAAAAAACATGATTTGGCAGCCACAATCACCAGACCATAACCCGATCGAGTTTTTATGGGATGAACTCGACCGTAGAGTCCGAAGAAAATGTCCGACATCTGCAACAGCTCTATGGGAGATACTGTAATATGAGTGGAAATCCATTAGCCAAGATACGCTACACAATCTTGTAGAAAGAATGCCAAGAATCTGCTCCGAAGCGAAAAAGCGTGAAAAGATCTCGTCGGCGTTAACTTTTTTTTATTATTATGTTCCTTTCTTAAATAAAATTTCTGCGGAATAAATTGTTATTACGCTTTCTTTCTCGATTGTAGGTACTGCAAAGTAATATTTTCATAGGATTTTCATAAAATGTTGAATATTTGCATTTTTTTTCTGTTCGGTCTTAAACTTTTTGATGGTAGTGTATATCTCAACAAATTACGAAGCTACAACCGGTATAATATTGCTTGTTAGAGAGAGAAAACGCTCGGGGATCGTGACGTCACAATCGTTTCATATGAAGGTGCGTTTTGCGGACAAGTGACAAAATATACCCCGTCTGAAAACTTTGGACACTTTATAACTTTGCGATTACTTTTTTGTCCATTTGACAATATTTTTAAAACTTTTTCTAGAAAATTCATCATTATTGGTTGTTTTATTTGGTGTCTACACCCCTACAGGTATACGTTAAACTTTCGGTTCTGTTACGTTTGAATTACATCTGAATAGGCATATTGACATCAACTATCCTCTAATAAAAAGCATTAAAGTAAAGTGATTCAAGAGCGAGCAAGTTCTGTTTTTGTTAGTATGTCAGAACTATGGCATTTACACTTGGTACAAAATTTAAATGCCCGTAGCTTCATAATACTTGTGATATTCGATGTCACCATAAGGTATAAAATAGTAATAATACAATTTGAGTAAAGTTACAGTCGCCAGCATATCTGCCACAACAAAGGGAACAAAACTATCTGATACTACTCTATTTCTAGGGCAGGGCTCTTAGGACATGTAAAATTTTTTTGCGGGCATTTTTTTTTAATACAACGACGGTGGCAAACAAGCTTGCGGCCTGCCTGATGTTAAGCTGGTACCGTCGCCTATGGACACTTGTGACTCCAGAAGAATCACAAGCGCGTTGCCGACCCTTTATTCACTTGAGGATTCGCTGTTTTTTCAGATAGAGACATGCAGGTCCCTCACTCCCAACACAGCGCACCCTAGGGAGCTCTGGCCTTACTCACCACCAGGAACACAACACCACATGCTTCATAGCATGCAATAATATAGCAACACTACAAAACAGTGGTGCTATTATGGCTGCGGTCTTCTGTAAGGTGGAGGTACTTCCCCAGTTGGGCTGCTCCAAATACGAGCGACATGACATTCCGCTGTACCCTACCTCTCTTAAAAATTGTTCCCTATTACCCGGTTTACACTTTGTATGTAGTTATTGAGGTTATAATATAAGTATATACATGTATTACAGGTGATTGCTGCCGGCAAGCCGTTCCAAGGGAACCAGCTCGCGCCGCACATGCTGACGCAGGGCAAGCAAGTGCTCCAAGGGCAGGCCGGTTGGTACCAACACTTAAATACATTACAATGTTTAACTGATCATCGGTTAATACTCACTATAGGCTTATTATCTAGTAAAAGATGAGCTGAAAGTCAGCCTTAAATGTTACATTTTTGAATAAAAAACGTGCAATGTAACCGGTAGGCTACTGCGAGGGACTTAAATAGTCGTCCCTAATTCTAATAAAAAAAAAAATGGTTCAAAATCTACTAGGGCTGTTTGATGGTAAATACAATAAAATAAACAAGGATTTGTAACCATTCATTCGGATGCTTACTAAACAGCCCTCGTAATGTGTTCATTAGTGTTATCCATTTATATGTATTAGCTATTTAACTTATTAAATTTAAACGAGCTATGGGCCTAATAAAAATAACGCCAGCGTCAACCCTACGCTATGCACGAACACTCTACTGTTTTAAAACTACATCATTAACTTGGCAGACCCGTGACATCGAGTCAGACACTTCTATTGCTTGGGATTTCTTATGATAGTTCCCGCTAGGAGTAGTGTTCTTGCATTAAAGCCCTAGCAGTTGCCCCACAAAGGACACTTGATTCATGCGACACAATACATGTGCCTCCGTAGTTCATTACTATGTTTAATAAATCTACTGTAAATGCCTCATGGCTAATTTTGTTTGGCGTAATTACTCATCTCATCACAAGTTCAGTATTAGCAGCTTTCTAAGTGATAGACAAATCATCACTGCTACCACACAGCTAGCCAACATTCGCTGTTCCTCTCTCTAGTCTCTTTATCTAGTTTATGTTGAGTTGTCGCACCTCTCCTACTGCACTAGTGAAGCCCAATGGTAGAAATTAGCTCTTATGACCCCCCTCTAGAAAGTAGTCAATCAACTCCGATGTATTTATCGCCCCGATGTGACTTTGAACTTCCACACTATTTAGTTTTTCAGTAAATTTTGCAGGTCTAACGACGTATCAGGAACAAGGTTTATAAAAATTTGAAATTGGATTATAATTTGGTTTTCCAGTGTCGTGATTGATGGACTGTGTATGCGTCTTGATTTTACGAGGGAGCATCGTTTTGTTTCATTATTTGGTACTGTTCAAAATGATCATTGGCCTTTGAATTCCGTTTTGTTCCAAGCTTTTATTGGAAAAATATTCTGTTTTTGTATGTTCTAGTTTGGAGCGTCCGCTTTTTTCACACGTTTATTGATACGTTTTTAGTTCCAATTAGAGCACTTATTTAATTTTATTTAGCTTGCTATGTATTATTAGTATTTATTAGACAATCTCACTAGGTTAATTATCTAGGCCGGTGAGATCTTAAAAGTTATTTGTTTCTAGGAAAATGAAGTTTCAAGTACAGATAATCTTTATTCTACCGTGCCGCGCGCAGCACTGGGGACCGATTTTTGAATTTCTAGCGCTCGAAAATTAAATAAAAGTACATACGATTTTAGTGTCAAAATTGCAGGCATTTACTTTCTACCGATATAATTGAATACGACTGGTCTATAAAACTCGTTATTAAATTTTCTATCGCTATTTCAAAATAGCATTTCAGAATTTTAGTCCATTTTCGAGTGAAAAAGTCGAGCGCTCGTAAGTCAAAAATCGGTCCCCAGGTCAAATGTAACGTAACAGAAAAACGAATGTATTTCTAAAATTAATGAGAGTTCTAGGAATGTATATTACTTTTAGGAATTCTTATCACGTAATGAACAAATACTCTTATTAGAGTTTAATCTTTTATAATTGGCATTTACAAATAACTAATAAGATCTCTTATTTCACAACTACGGCCAATATTTCGACGGTTTTATAAAATTACGGGTGTTGTCAGGGCTCTTCGAAATCTCAAACGTCGGGTATGAATTCTAAATAAGTACTTAATCTATCATTAAATATTGAAGAACGCAGAGTGACGATTGAGAATTCGATGTTTTTGGTTTTAATAATCACAGGTTATAAATAAACCTAGCATAAAGCATGAACATCTAAGTAGTAGTTTATAATTTGACACCATGACCCTGACAATTTTTAATTACACAAGTGATCAATTCATGCGTTAGGGCGTCAGTACACCTTTCGATCGATCCACAATAGATGTGTGATGTGTCGCTATTTTCCCAATCAATAGATAAATCGAAGACGATCGATTAGTGTGGTAACACCTGATTAATTGAATCTGGGCTCCGCGAAATTCGAAGATCTAAGTTCTAATATCCATATCACACTTGCACCTTTCGAGAGAGCTATGAAAACATTTGTTCTTCCAAGTTCGCGGCAGCCGCCCTGAACACTGCAATAATTGGCTGGGTACTTTCCTGGGTAAAACATATATAATTCTATTTAGTCCGTCAGTAAGATTATCAACAAAATATTATATTGACACATATTTTGTCAATCAATCAAAAAATTATGAAGATATAACCGGTTAAACTTCCGCGTTACGTCACATTATGCTAAAAAGTGTATCATAATGTGATGTTACGCGGAAGTTCAACGGGCTATATCTTCATAATTTTTTGATTGATTAAAAAAAAATAACGTGTCCAATATTTTTTGATAATCTAACTGACGGATTAAATGTATTACTTTAGGAAAGTAGCCAATAATCATGTGCCACGTGTTTGTTCCTGTGCGAGTAGGCCAGTTCCCGGGCTACACCACGATCCCGGCGATACCGACGACGCAGAACCAGTCGTTCGTGTTCAGCCCTCTCGGCGTCATCAACTCGCAGCCCAGCTTGCTGCCCGCGCACTCGCAGCCCTCCGTGTCCGGCATCTCGCACCAACAGAAGACTAATGAGATGCACAAGGTAAGCAGGCACTGAGGAGGCTAACTAGACACTTACAGATGTAGTCAATAATCATTTCCCATCGTATTTTCTCGGAAATGTCCGTATTTGTCATGCTACATCAGTCAACCTCAGTACTTTTTGTACCGTGACCGACTGAAATATCAAGACACGTTCGTACGTTTCCGTGAAAAAACGGTGGGAAACCATTGTGCACGACATCTGTACCCATTTATACAGGCAACTTAACAAACCTTAGTCATGTAAAATGTGTTTTGCCCCTCTCCCACTAATACAAATGTCAAAGTGACGGATAAAGACAAGGAATTTAACGGCATTCTAGCTAAAATAGTTTTGATGCACTTTTAAGAATAAGGACATTTACATCCGCCTCCCCACGACCAGTCACCTATTTACTAGTGTACGCTTACATACGCGGGCATTTTTCTCTTTTTATTTTAATAATGATGGTTGTAAAAGAAATGTTACGTTGCCGATATCTATATCGTGTCGAAGTAATAGGGAACATTACTGCAATGTTCTGCCGCCAGAGGCAGCACTACCACTAATAGTAAACCGGTATAGGAATATAGGGATTCACACACACATGCACAATTGATTGTCAAATGAGTGACAAGGATGCATGCATAGACAATACTGCAAGTGGGAACGAGATACAATGGCAACGCTGCTAGTGTCGCCACTTACGAAGAGTTTTGCGTAATGTTCCCTATTGGAAAGTGCACTAACGGCTCGGCCACGACTCGGAACGACAGTGACATGCTCAGCAGAGGTGCTCCATGCATGGGATGAGTAGACGGTCGCTTCCGGTTGAATCTGTGGGCGAGCCCTGACCGTGTGGACGTGCGCAGGTGATGAGCGGCGGCAAGGTGACGGGCGCGAAGAGCGGCGGCGTGGCGGGCGGCGCGGCCAGCGTGCCGGTCGGCGCGCAGTGCGTGCAGGTCTCGCAGCCCGTGCTCGGCGCGCAGCAGCAGCAAACGCAGATCATCAGTCCACTACAGGTGTGTACTGGTACTGCTATAACATTCAACCAACATCACTTTGGGAATGGAACAGCTGCCGGTTCATACACCTTCACGTATTTATATGGCAACACTGTCACCTCCAGTCCCATTCTAGTCGCGTCATTATATCAATAGCCAAAAATGTAAACAAATTATTATTCGACTTAACCTCAAAAGTACATTATACTGAAAATTACCTAGTTCGATAATTATTTCACCTCAAAAACATGATGGTATGGTATGGTAGTAATTAATGCCCTTCTTCATAAACGTTCATCAAACCTATTTTAGCTATAATGCCGTTAATATTCGTTTGTCCTTATCTATCACATTGACATTTCTACAGGTTGATTTAGGGGTCGTGTATCAAGAAGACCAAAAGCGAATAAGATGGTCATACTGAACAACTTTTCCCATGGGACCACCCACGAAATCGCAAAAAAATAAGAGCCAATTAATAGTTAACTATGAGTTAATGGAGAATTAATGTATGGAACAGCTGATTTTTTCTGCGATTTCGTGGTCTGCTTCTTGGGAAAAGTTGTTCAGTGTTACCATCTTATTCGCTTCTGGTCTTCTTGCTACACGACCCCTAAATCTATCCTATATTACAATACACTTCTTAATTAAAAACGTCTTCCAAAGAAAATATATATGGAGTAATATGGTAAAATGGTTTGTTTACATTTTTGGAATGTTCCTTTTACCATATGTATAGGTACTATAAGCATAGTTATGGTAAAAATAACATCGCGGTCAAACACATGGCTACCACAAGAAGGCATTTCTTTAGGGTAGCTCGGCTGCCCAACAGCCCCGTAACGAACCATTAACTATAGGAACGTAAAGTAACTAGGGGTATTGTGCTAGCCATGCAGTTATTGACGGGATTTAAATATAAAACCCCCAAGGACACGAATACATAGAAAACGCACGGCGCTATGACATTTAAACAGCCACAACTAGGGCTTCCTGTTTTTGACGAATAAATAATGTTAACGTTAATGACGGATAAATAATATCAAACCTTTAATAATGTTAATTAGCGCTCGACGATCAGCTGATGTTAGCGAGAGATGAGAGACTTCCAACAGGCTTGTGGTCGCGTATATTACTCCCACATTCGCTTGGTCAGTAGTCGTACACGAGGGTAGGGAAAGGAACATTGATATTTGGTCATAAAGTCATAATATACATATGGATATGATGCTTTGTGGGAATTGTGGGTAAATACTAGATTTCCTTAAATAGGTAGGATATATATAATGATATCGTGTTCACTAATAAATATAACTATTTGATATATTTTAATCATTGGTGCCTAGCGAATAATAAATTATAAGATGTGGCATTTTTTGCACAAGCAGTTATAAAGCAAAGCGAATGTGTGTGCCCTGCAAAGTTTGATTTTATTGTTTCTCAGCTAGGTTTATTGTGTAAGCGAAAATGTAGTGAATAATCAGAAAGTTTACTAAATTGACAACTATTTATTGAATATTATTGATACATGTAAAAGTAGACTTATTTATATATTGATAAAAAACGTTTACATGACGATACAGTTTGACAAACCAATGTGTCACAACACTCTTAGACTAACAATTAAAATAATATTTCACAAGAATAAATAACAAACACATTATATTGCAACAGTAGAGCGCCTAGCATCCATCGCCTCACAGAATCTCAAGCACTCACTACATACTGCCGGCCGTCGCCGCGCAAACAAGTCACACTCAGGTGTCGATGCTAGGAGCGCATTGAGCTGTGCGCGAGCGCGGGGCAGCGGGGAGTTCCTACTTAAACGTAGGCATATAAATCCGTAAGCCCACCCCCAATACGCCTACGTCTCATGACAACACGATAAAATGCATGGCAGCAGGTCGAGAAAGTTATCAATCAGAAGATTATCGCAACTAAAACTGACCAAAAGTTTGAAAAATCCTTCACTTCCGGTCAAAATTGTGAGGGTAGGTACCTATATTTACGTCATGTGACAACAGTACGAGACAGTGGTATCATTTAGCCCTTTAATCGTAGAGAGAGTAAGCCTAAGTCAGTTCTGAAATCGCCGGAAGTACTTGGCAGACGGTGTCAAAGGTGGCCAACTTTGACACCGTCTGCCAAGTACTTCCGGCGGCAATCTTCTGATTCTTGCTCAAAACAACTTTCTCGACCTGCTGCCATGCATTTTATCGTGTTATCATGAGACGTAGGCGTCTTGGGAGTGGGCTTATGGACTATAAGTTCCATAATAGATGCATTTTCTATTACACATGAAATGACATATGTACATAGCCTATGTCTAGGCAGCAGATCAATGTAAAGTAATAAATAAATTTAAGAACGAAGACGACACCCAAAAATGATGACACGGTCAGTATTTAGTAATACTTCACTAAAAGAAGAGCGTTGAGTTTCGCCGTGCGCATATATTACAAGCACTAGACGCGTCACTTTACCACAAATCAGATTTAAACACAGGGTTGTCTTTAAAATTAACCTATTGGGGGCAATGGGTACGCTAGGATATCCCAGTTAGTAGACTTCTCTGTGAACTGCCAGGAGCTCAAGAATGGGCCAGTGGAGGCGAGGATTAGACCAAGACGACATTGGAAAGACGGCTTGACAATTAAAAAGTTAATTGCATTGACTTATTATGACTCAGTCGAGTTGGCCACTCACTTGACAAAGGGGGGACATCTGTCACTTGCGTCCGCAGGAGTTACCTACCACGACCCTGCACGTGTCCCCTGGGTGGCACTAAAGAGTAAGAGTGACAAACTCAAAGGCCAAATAATGTATTATGCCATACGATTAAAAAAACGATGACTAGCTACGAATAGATTGGCCACCTAGAATTTTTTTCTTAACTTCTTTCGTCAGGCCGCCATCTTGGAAATCCGTACAAGCGCCTGCCGCAGCCTATGCAAAGGCATTCCAAATACATTTATTTCGCTTGAAATGTGGTACAGTAGCTCTAGTATAAGTTTTATCGATACATATACGTTTTTGCACGCGTTTGCGTTTAGTTTCAATTTATATGGCAACGCGTAGTTCCTAATAGTTGCCACTAGAGGCGCAGTTTGAGTTGCCATACAAATTGAAAATAAACGCAAACGCATTCGAAAACGTCTTAGTATCGATAAAACTTATACTGGAGCTACAGAAGATGATCCGGGGTTCACGATTTGCCAGCAGCTGGCATGCAAAAAATAAAGAATATAAGGAGCAAATTTAGTTATAAACTTGGTACATAGGGGATGTCTGATCTATACTATACGAGTCAATTATCTGTTGGTAGTGACTTTTTTTAAAACCGCGGACTTTTGGTGCTCCATTTGTGGTTGAGACCTTTGACTCGCGGGCTCATTGGCGTACCGGCGGTTTTGCTCGCAAATGAATCACCCCCTTAAGATTGTCCCCTAATTTTTTTTAAAATATCATTGGCATTGTAGGGTGGCGGCGGCACGATGCAGTTTGCGCCGTGGCAGATCTCGGGCGCGCTGCCGCAGGTGTGGGCGGGCGGGCTGCAGGCGGGCGCGCTGCCCGCGGGCCCGCTCCTCTCCAACCCCATCTTCCTGCGGGGGGCGCAGCCCGACGCGTCGCCCTCCATGTTCATACAGCACTCGCCGCAGAACACCGTGCACCACAACAGTCAGTATCTACTCCAGAAACCTATTTCACCATCTAGACATACAGTCAGCATCAGAATCAGCTAAGCGGGATGGGTGTTCAAAATGACCTACACACGCTCTTAACTTCTTAAGAATAAAGTCGTGTGCAGATCATTTTGAACACCCGGCCCGCTTAGCTGCTTCTGATGCTGACTGTACACTGCTGGATCGTTTAGTCGTTTGATACAGGTAGTCGCCGGGCAGTATCGAACTAGAGGCTCTAGTATAAGTTTTATCGATACAAATACATTTTCGAACGTGTTTGCGTTTAGTTTCAATTTGGATGGCAACAAGAACAGCGCCTCTGGTGGTAACTATTAGGAACTACGCGTCGTCATACAAATTTGAAACTAAACGCAAACGCGTTCGAAAACGTATATGTATCGATAAAACTTATACTAGAGCTACTGGAATCGTTACTTTCTTATACCGACCCAGCGATGTACGTCGAAATGTCACTGTAAGGTGCCAATGACAACATTATGTTGTCGCATGTGTCGGCGCCACTCGAACCGAAATTCCATACTAAGCCATGGTGAACTGCCGTTCTAACGATGCTTTTATAGCGAGGAGTTGTTATGGTACCGGGTTGATAACTATGTTTGGGAAAACGCAAACTTCGCTATCGTAACGTGCATCGTTGAAATATCTACTCATTGTCTTGAACGTTCGTGACATGTTATCCTGACGAGGTAAAGCCCAAATATATAGAAGTTGGAGTGGCCATGCAATCTAGGAGTAAAGTATTCATTTGGTTCTGTCAGCAAACTTCGTAATATCGTATCGTATACTAAACAAAACCAAATATGCAAATAAGAATCAGTATTTCACCATTTCTATTTATCGTTTCCAATAAGAATCATAATCATGGTAACATTTTTTGGTTTATTGTTCTGAATAATTTAGTTTCATAATATTATGCTGTGGTGTTAAAAATGTCAGTATAATATTGTGGGACATGTGCGTTTTGCTATAGCGACTTTTACAAAGAGTGTGCCTAAGCGAATAATGTAACATTGTATGGCTTCTGCTTACTGTATTGTGCAAATTTTATTCACAAGGCCCCTGTATATTAGAAATGTTCCAACATTTAAACGCAGAATAAATACCTTAATTTAAGCATATCATATGCTTGCATCTTTTACTCAGAAGACTGTCCGTACGCCATTGCCAATTGAAATGTCTACATTTTCGTAGTTGTAGTCTACATTTTGGGTATCGTACTGCTACTGGTTAGTTGCCAAATTATAGCAAGCTTCGGGCTTGTCGCCAGGCGAAAAATACCGCTCGTAAGGCCAAAAATAGTAAAAAGAAGAAAAGAAAAAATAAAATAGCTTACATTCCAGATGCGAGCGTGGCGTGCGCGACGAGCACGACGGCCAAGCCGCGCGCGTCCACGGAAGGCATGGCGAAGGCGCCGCGGCCGCTGTCCACCATCATGCCGTCCGGCGGCATCCGGCCCGCCTCCTCCGTCTCCACGCAGACCAGCGCCAACCAGGCGCAGAACCAGGTCCGCTACTCTCCAACTACTAGCCAACGACATCACTAGGCTTCGTCCGCACTGACAGGCGGCTTGCTTATCGCCTAAATGCCTAGCGGCACGTGACTAAATACAAAACGAGTTTCTGTCAAAAAAATCTTTTTTGGTACAAGCTTTTATTGCCGACTGTACTTTTCTACATACCGTCATCAACTACTCATTGAGACGATTCTAACGAGCCCAAACTCGATGGGATTGTGTCGTTTTATTGCGGATCTCCTATGGCCACCTTCCAGCTCCAGCATCAGATCAGCTCCATGTCATCATAATATTGCATTGTCATGCGATATACATATGCATGCAAAATTTCAGCACAATCGGAAACTGGGAAGTGGGTCAAATTTAACTTGCAATATTTGATTACAGACAAACAGACAGACAACGGGACAGGGAAACTAAATAAAAGCTTGTAATAAAAATGAACTTGTTTACTACGATACACGCTAGGCGACTAGAGGAGGCGCCAAGCGTGCAGTGCGGCCGGTTGCGAACATTCTAGAACGTTCGTTTTACTCAACTACTCGCTGGGTGAGTCGCTATATTCAGAGCAATGACGAATAATCGCAGTATCCATGAGGCAACCGGATGGCTCGCGGTATTTGATCACCCGAAGTATTGTGGAACCGCCCTATGCAATTCGAACAGAGCCAACTGGGACTGGGGCGAAGATTGTCCAAGTTGGCTCGGTCGGTTTAACTACTAGGCACTAGACGCTAAGCAAGTCGCATGTCAGTGCGGACGTAATCGTACAGCTTGGCCATGACTTCGAGCGGTGGTGACTACGGTATGGTATGCCCTTACCACATTTGTCACACCGCTTTCGCTACAACCATAGTATAAAGAGGGCAAATTATGTTATCTTCATACATACGCACCGCGCGCGGCTTTCTCAGAAACGGGTCGAGATTTTGTTTGAGTGTGCGTGCGGCGACGTATAGATAGTATAGCGCACACATACAAGCCACGCGCGGTGCGTATGTATGAAGATAACATACATACTTTGCCCTCTTTATACTATGCTACAACTGTCAACAGCTACAACTGCTTGACGTCGTGAGTGGACTCGTGACCCAACCCTTAGAGACGTATTCGAGGAAAGCGTATGCTTCGTTACCGATATCGTGTCGGAGACAATTACTCTAGCTATTTTAACTTAGGTTTACCAAGTATTTTTTCTGTCCTGAAACTTTTTTGTGAAATTCCTCATGACTAATAATAGTTATTGTGATAATTTACAAAGCCCATATTTATTAAATCGTACGGCAAAACATAATATTAGAGGGCAATCAGAGTCTAACTTTGTGGTTGCTAAGCCAGGCAGCTATGTCAGGTGTCAGAGCGTGTAGATCTTCAGCAGATAAAGTAACACATTATTGGTCCCACTGTAATTCATCAATCTTATTATTTAAAACGTAATACATAAAGAGAACGAAAATACTCCATTGTCATGTGTTTACTGTAAGCTGAGTGAAGAAGAGTTGTTGCAACAGGCGAAGCACCGTGGCAAGCCGGGCGTGCGGTCGCCGGCGCCGGCCGCCAAGCAGGACGCCGCCAACCAGACCAACAAGATGCAACACCAGCTGCAGCAGCCGAAACAACAGTCAGTATACTAACTTGTTCGGTATTCTCGGCTCCGGTCAATGCCACTATATACGGCCACAGTATCTTTGTCTGTCTCTTTTTAACCCATGAAAATGAAATGAAAATGGTTTATTTCATAAAACGCGTTACAATAATAATATGACAACAGGGTTGGGTCTTCCTAGTAGATAAAAAATCAGGAAGACCCGCTCCTCCATAAAAAAAGCGGCCTAGTGCGAGTCGGACTCGCACATGAAGGGTTCCGTTAAATTGCAGTTAACGATTTATGACGTATTAAAAAAAACTACTTACTAGATCTCGTTCAAACCAATTTTCGGTGGAAGTTGGCATGGTAATGTACATCATATATATTTTTTAGTTTTATTATTCTCTTATTTTAGAAGTTACAGGGGGGTGCACACACATTTTACCACTTTGGAAGTGTCTCTCGCACAAACTATTCAGTTTAGAAAAAAATGATGTTAGAAACCTCAAAGTCATTTTTGACGACCTATCCATAGATACGTATGGGTTTGATGAAAAAAAAAAATTGAGTTTCAGTTTGATGTATGGGGAACCCCAAAAATTTATTGTTTTTTTTTCTATTTTTGTGTAAAAATCTTAATGCGGTTCACAGAATACATCTACTTACCAAGTTTCAACAGTATAGCTCTTATAGTTTCGTAAAAAAGTGGCTGTGACATACGGACGGACAGACAGACAGACATGACGAATCTATAAAGGTTCAGTTTTTTGCTATTTGGCTACGGAAACCTAAAAAGAAAACAGTTGTTGTGTGTTGTATGAGAAATTAGTACTTATTTATATAGCTTAAAATAAAATCAAAAACAAAGACGAATTAGGTATCACAGGCATAGTGCCGTGAACCTGAAGTGTGTGTATATATGTATGAGTGTGTGTGTCTGTTTGTATGTGTGTTATCTGATATTAGGTATCACTACATAGTATAAAACAAAGTCTCTTCCCGCTGTCTGTCTGTCTGTCCCTATGTACGCTTAGATCTTTAAAACTACGCAACGGATTTTGATGCGGTTTTTAACAATAGATAGAGTGATTCAAGAGGAAGATTTATATGTATAAAACATATAGGTATTAATTGTATTATACATATAAAGCGTACGTGCGAAGCCGGGGCGGGTCGCTAGTAGTTAATAATTTGCACGGTACAATAGTGTCTCCGTTGCGCCATAACTTAGATGGTGTACCCATGCATAGAGCATGATCATAACTGTCCTCTTTTGCGTCCCTCGCTGGTGAGGATACAGTCTTTCTCTAATGGGAGCGGTCATAAACCATGAGGACATTGTGTACCGTGCATTGCGGTTTCAAGGTGTCATTCCATAGTTAAGAGTATTGTGAAGTGCCGATACGCGGTGATAGTAGGTATTTAAAAAAAATGCTATCTGTTTCGTGCGTTCGACCCGTATCGTGCGATAGAGAGTTGCAAGTCCTGCATGGCTATCACAAAATGGCGCGCGAGCTCTCTCGATTTTTCTCGCACTATCCGTCTCTCCGAATGGACCCCACAAGATGGCTTTCGAAGTAGAGGCAGACCGAAAAGGCGATGGCGGGACGACCTTGACACATTTTGTACAGATTGGCGAACACTAGCACTGGACCGAGACAAGTGGCGGAAAAAAGGGGAGGCCTTTGCCCAGCAGTGGGACACAAATTAGGCTACAAAAAAAAAAAAAAAAAAAACCGTCTCTCTCTTATTAGAACCATTAGAAAGAGAGGCATAGAGCGAGAAAAATCGAGAGAGCTCGCGGGCCGTCTTGTGATAGCCGTGCTGGAGGCAATTGCCTACATTTCCTTGTTGAAATATTGCTTCGGGTGATAACGTTTTTACCCCCCTAAACCTTTATGAAATGAAACAATTTTGGTAGAATTGGATTTAGTACACTTTAATTTATGTCTGTACGTTTTCCTTGTTTAGTAAATCAGTTTAGATTAATTGAAAATAGATAAAACGATAGACAACGTTTTTAAGTTAAAACTACAGATTTTTAGATGCTCTTAACTTTTAACGTAAGCAATAATTTCTTAGAAACTAAACGAACAGACCTAGTTTTTCATTATATCTACAACATATACAAAAATTATAAAAATTTAACATTGTTTACAGGTTCACAATCCTCTTAAAGTAGGTGCCTGTTCTTGAGCTCGCCGTCTAACCATATACACATTTATTTTATTTTTATTTATTTATTTCCATACATACAATTATCATTACAGGATAGACCCAATGCGATAATTTTGCACAACACCTTATAACGAATTATTTATAATAACAAATTTTAAACAAAGCCATCCTTGTAAATTCACTCAGTGTACAGAAAAACAGATCTAGATCCGTCCCTATGAGGTTCAGAGTGCGCAGCGCGCGCGTCATTGGCGCCTCACGCAGCAGCTGCGTGCGCGCATGCGGTACCGACAGCAGCGGCGGCCGCCGCCGGCGCCCCACACTACGAGGAACGCATATACCTACCCTTTCCAATATCTCCACATTGTATACCTTTCCTCGAATTATTTTAAAGATATAGGTAGCGAGGGCGAGGTCCCTTCTCACTTTAAGTTCTGTATATCCAACCATACCTAAAATAAACAATGTAGGGTACTTTAAGGGATAAAAAGGGTACACACCGTATTGCCTCATATACATATACCTAATATATTTATTTTGTATTCGCTCCAACATGAGAGTGTACTTAGCTTCGTGAGGAGCCCATATTTCCGCATTGCATTCTAGCTGACTCCGCACTAAGGCATTGTTCAATGTAGCTATGGCCTTCATATTTGTGAATCCTTTTACCGTCCTTAGCACAAACCCAAGATTTCTGTAAGCTTTTTTACAAATATTAGTAATATGGTTGCGAAAAGATAGCTCCTTGGTAAATTTAACTCCCAGATCTCTCACTTCTGTTACCCTAACCATTTTATTCTCATCTACCATATAATTATGTTGTATAGGAGTGCGAGCTCGCGAGAATGTAATTACCATACACTTTGAGGAGTTAAACTGTAAATGGTTAATTTTACTCCAGTTTACTGCCCTGTCTATATCATTCTGCAACAACTCACAGTCTCCTACACCGTTTACCGCAAGACATAACTTAAGGTCATCTGCAAATAATAAGCACTTCGCGTGTTTTATCGTTTCCGGCAAGTCATTGATCATTAATAAAAATTCTAAAGGTCCGAGATTACTACCCTGACTTACCCCAGATCTAGTGAAATATGAACTTGACCGGTGTCCTTCATAATCTACAAACTGCTGCACATGACATTGTAACTTCTTTTTTATACCACTTCGGTATGGCCCGCCTGATGAAAAGCGGTTACCGTAGCCTATGGACGCTTCCTTATCCTTTAAAAACTCCATTCTTGAACAACCGGAGCTTTTGTGCGTGGGATAAACATTGATAACGTTAAGGACTGTCACTTAAAATTTACTGATATTAATAGAGACAAATCTGCAGTTTTCCAAATGAAATCATTATTGTTATACTATGAATGTTCTCAGGGTACTACTGATGAATTCGAGCGGCCAGATGACGCAGATATCGAGTGTACAAGACAAGCAACCCATAACGAAGGCCATACAACAGCAGGCCATCTTGCAGCAGCAAGTGCTTCAGGTATTAAATTGACAATTACATTCGTACACGCTGGGAACAAGTTGACAAGTCGGAATCAGACCGCCATTTTAACTTAGAATAGAGATTCAAATGACTTCAACTTGACATCTCAACTTGTTAACTTATTCCCGTCGCTTCACACTTCACTTAGTTGAAACGCTTGGCAATGTATGTATTAGAGCCAGCACGTAGACGCGTTCGCATTTTTCATATACTACACTATGCGACACCTTAACCGAGGCCTTAGCGTACATACAAGGAAACTTGACGTACTCGTACGTAAAGGGCGGCCGTTATATCGGAAAAGTAACCAAAGATTATGGTCTCGAAACAGCCTTTCCCTGTTCCCTTTTAATTCCATTGGCCTTAGAAATTAAAGGCCATGTTCATAAACTGAACGTTTATGAACATGGCCTTTAATTTATATTTAAGCTAAATTGCCGTTATAATTCGTTTTTCTACTCCTGAACCGTTATCTGTCATTTATATAGGCTGTAGCTCAAATACAATGACACCACTAATAATTCGTCGAAAAACTCTATGCTCTATGGCCCAAAAACGCACTGATTAGCGTACTTTTTTGGTTCATACATTCTTCATAAAAGCACTGTTTAACTTTTTTTTAAATCGGCCGCTATATTGCAGTGGTGCCAACTTCATAAACAAATATTTCGAAATAAAAATATTTATTTACGATTGAACATTTGTATATTATAAATTATTTACTACAATAATAATAAATTATCATCTATTGTGTGTTAAATTACATGTTTTATAAATTCTTGGTATTATTTATAAATAAATATTATAAACAGTTCGAATTCGGTCCGGGTCCGGATTCTGTTTGGTTCGGATGGCAAGTGCAAACAAATTAAAAACAAAACAAACCATAAGCAAGAGGTGTCACATTTCCAATTTCCCACCAAAATACAGTTCAAAATGAAAGGACAAAAGATGATAAACTATTAGTCCTAAACTATTAAGATTTTATTCGTGTTTGTGAAGACAAAAGTGTACGTTCCTTTTAAAATGGTCGAAGAAATTAATAACTCCACCTACTGTAGTAATTGCGCGAGTAGGTAGCAAAAGTACGAATAGAAAACTTGCCGCCTCAAAAGTTTAACTATTCTGTAGTCTGCTATTTATTTTAAATTTGTCGTAGAAAAAGTATTGTATGCAACTGTGTATAACTGGTCTAAAAACGCTCGTGGCGTCTTTAATTGCGATGCTCGCCAAGGCTCGCATCGCAACCCACGCCACTCGCGTTTTAAGACCCTTCTTATAGAACAGTTGCATAAAATACTATTGTCCTTCCGTCACTTTGACATTCATGTTTGTAAGAAAGGGACAAAACACATTTTATTTATCAGAGGCATTTTAAATATTATGAATTAGGGGGTGTGTATCCGCTTATACTTATTACGTATTTCCAGCAGCAGCAACAGCAACAACAACAACAGCAGCAACAACAACAACAGCAGCAGCATTTGTTACATCAGCAGCAAACGCAGCAGATGGTCCAGCATTATCAACAACAAGGTGAGTTAGCTAAATACCTACTTTCCAATTGTAACCTTAATTTTTGTAACGAACTCTACATGTTCATGATACCAATTAAGTTTCTTGGTGGTGCTCTATTATTAAATCATGTGTCTGCGAGACCAGTCACAATAGGGGTGTCGACTCAAAATTTATTATTACTCCAAATAAGTTTCTGTCAAAAAATTCATTTTTGGTACAAGCTTTTACTGCCGACTGTACTTTTCTGCATACCATCATCAAGTACTCATTGAGACGATTCTAACGAGCCCAAACTCGATGGGGTTGTGTCGTTTTATTGCGGAGTTCCTATGGCCACCTTCCAGCTTCAGCATCAGATCAGCTCCAAGTCATCATAATATTGCATTGTCATGCAATATACATATGCTTGCAAAATTTCAGCTCAATTGGATAACAGGAAGTGACTGAAAAATGGATTGCAAATTTTATATATTTACATAGTTACATACGAACAGTGCAAGTTAATATTAAGCTTGTAAAAAAAGAAAGCAATAAAAAATGCCTAGTGACTTCCCATCCATCCAGATATCCCATCCAGATATCTCAAAAAATTACGAAGCTACAACCATTTTGCTTGTACGCTCAAGGATCGTGATCTTGACGTCACGACACTCAAGCGTCTGAATAAATGACAATCGTTTCATAATATGAAGGTGCGTTTTGCGGAAAAGGGACTGTCACAAAGTTATCCATAGTTTTAAGAGAGGGTATACCTCTCTTAAAACTATGGATAACTTTGTGACAATGTTTATTTTGTGTCTTTAGCCAGATCATGAAATGGCGGCCTTTCATGATATGCCTAGGAATTTCATGATCTGTCTAAACGTCATTAGACAAATAGTTAAACGTTAAGTTTTGAACGATGTGGCGGATGTCATTTAACCGTATCATGAAATGGCGGCGTTTCACGATATGCCCAGGAATTTCGTGATCTGCCGGTAATACCGTTGATCGGTCAGTAATAGTTGTGCACCCGCCTTTAAGTTAGAGAAGTGTCAGGCAGGATTGAATGGTGTGTGTTGTTGGCAGGCATGACGCTCGGCATGCAGCAGGGATCGCTGCCGGTGGGCTCGGTCGCGCAGGGCCTGCCCATGGCCGGCATCCCGCAGACCATATCGATGGTCCAGCAGATACATCCCGTAACTATCTTATACTGTACTTAGGGTCAATCTACTTTTACTTGTCCCTTCAATATCAGTTACCATAAGTCCAGTGATCGGATTTAACGGTGCAACACGGCGGGATATCGAGTAGAAATATTAATATGAACATGACCAAAATCCCGGCATCTTGTTTAAAATAAATGCTAGTCAGAATTATGATATATGTAATAAGTCGCTTAGGCTATTTTAAACAGAGTTATTTAGCAAACTTTCATACAGTTTTTTTGAATAATAGTCAACACTGATTGTCTTTAATATACATTTAGTGAATAGGCTCATAAAATAAAAATAACCAACTTTTTTGGTGTCCGTAATGTCTGCTTCCACCGTGGCACTATTCTTGAATATAGTGAAATTATTTTATATCAATTGTTAAAATGTAATTTAATTTAATTTCATGTAAAATCAGAATCATTATCCGACAAAAACAAATGTAAGTCCCGGAATCTCGTAGCATATCCATATTAACATAATGTTTGGGGTCATTCACTCCGTGTTGCACCGGGAAATCCGTCCATAACACTTGTATGTTGGTAAAACGTATAAATTCTTATAGCCAGATAAACAGTCTATTCGAACAAATACGAGTATGCTGCAACACGCAAAAAAACGTATTCTAGCAAAAAACATGGTTCACTACTTTCATACAAATCGGGGGACATTTTACGTCCGCTGGGCAACCGGTGAAATTTAGTGAAAATGTTTTTTTTGTATACATTATAATTAATTGAGTAAGGAATGCGACAACAATTAACAACCGCAGACATCGTATTTTCTTGTAATCTCCTTTTAAACAGCAAATATTAGAAACGGGGAGGACATTAAAAAGTTGATTCATTCACTAGTAAATAAGTATCTAACAAAAATAAAATGTACTATTATTCTAATGCCCCCAAAATGGCGGTTTTATGGTCCCATAATAATTCATCATTATTGCCATACAACATTTCAACTCGTTTGGACTTAGAGAAGTTGGTCAAATTTGACTTGTAAGATTTGAACAAATAAACATAGCAAGTTGCTTTCACTCAGAAAGTACATCCTTCTAAAGGTCAACATATAGGTTGATTCTGAAGACGTAATCGGGAATCACACTTCGACTTAATAAAAGATCGCCTTTTCAATGCAATCGATCGTATTTATACGAACACGAACAAGGTACAATACACGCCGCATAAGTTAGCGTCTCTGAAGTTAGCCTCAAGTCGCCGCCCACACATTCGTCGAACCTCTGCGCAGACACAGACGCAAACTTATGTGGCGCGTACTTTTACGGCCCGGCCACAACATTGCGCGGCGACGGCAGCGGTTTTTCTAAATCATTGCGTGTGATCCCAACTAACCAACAGTGCGTTGCGCGTCTCGACCGCGCAATGAACAGATAAAACGCATGCGGCGCTGCAATTCGTGCAATGTCGTGGCCGGACCGTTAGAACGGCACAATGGACTTGTTGCAGGGAGTGCAGCTGAGCGGCATGTCCTCAGCGGGCACGCTGGTGGGCGGGCTGGGCGGCGCGTCCGCGCAGGGCCTCGCGCAAGTGCAGGCGCTGCATCAACCTCAGGTATATTATCAAACCGTCACTACAATGGGATCGGAGGCGACACTTTTACCATATAAACACGTCAAAATCTATATGAACTGACAGCAGCTATTCCAAACTTTTCGCGGTTGAGAAATACTTCTATTCGAAAATGTAAGAGTAAATTCTGTCAAACGAACGCATTCACAAAATTGTATGGGGTCTAGTCCACAGTGGGGCGAGCCTTCGTATATTGAACGTTCTATGACATAGATTTTCAATCTGGCAGATTTCTGTTTCAAAAACAATTTGCACGTGATTGGCATAATATTATGAGCAATCAAAGTTGCCAATATTATATTTATTACGCCACAAAACGTCACAGTTTCCAATATAAAATTACAATAACTGAGATGGGAAATACACAGGGTACTTACTATCTCTGACATATGTTGTTACCCTTAAGCCTCCTCCATGTACAGTGAAGGACTTTAATTGTTGAGCCATTTAGGTGTCAACGAATCTTGGTTTTTTAATAGCAAAGTTTTGAAGTAAAAGTTTAAAGTGAGCTCTAAATCGCTCAACGATTAAGGTCAGTGACCGTACAGTTAGGGGTATTAATATAAGTACATAAATAAGGACATAATAGTACATTACTGCAGAGACCAGTAAGTAAGCTATCCTGGACGAGTATGATTTAGTCGGCCGAGCCGAAGGCGAAGTCCGGCTGAAATACGAGACCAGGATGGTACACTTATGGTCGAAGCATGTATAGTGCTTTTCTCAAAAATAAATACATTTTGTGACCAACTTTTAGTTTGATGTTCAGCTTTCCACTTTATCTCTCCGGACATAGTTGAAAGTATATCATTATCACCAATTTCGGATTTTAAATAGAAATCTGTTTTCATGCAATCTGATTCATCAGTACTAATTTTTAACAAGAATAACCCTAGAAACCCTACACGTGACCTCCGGGTGGTGCTAAAAGAACAACAAACTCGGCAGCTGCACTGTTCCTTCTGAACCTCGCAGCGCACACTGGAACTCTATCAGCGACATCAATACGAATACATATATGTACCAGTGTGTAACCGCCATACGATAAATAAATATTTTTTTTACAATTTTATTTCAATAAAGTCAATCCCGCCAATATACCAGCGCAACTTTTTTTTATTGCTCTATGATGTATAAGATACTGATATTATGCCACAACCCCAATATAATAAATACATAAATTTCGCATTGTTTTTACGTTTATTGTCAATTTTTTATTTTATTCTTCTTTTCTACAGTTAGTATCGAATTCCTAATTAGTATCAAAAATGTAAAAAACACGATTGAACTGAATTTTCCGCCATTTTACATCGTGCAATACAAGTGCAATTAGTACACGTTAACCTTTATGGTACCCTCCTTTTTATTAAAGGCCCTTAACTGCCAACAACCTCCTTAGCTTATCTTTGGTAAAAAAAATAGTTCTATATTTAAATATTATGATATGTAATGGAATTTCATACTTACTTACTGGATACTTTTGCGTTTTCCTGGACACTTCTAGAAATTGTCCAGGATGAGTCACTTTCGGATACTATCTTCACAGATGTTATGGGAACATTTCATACTATTTTTGAGAAAATATCTGTACACGCTTTTATGACATTTAGAGTCCTGTACAGATATTTATGTCCTTATTTATGTACTTATATGAATACCCCTGACTGTACCTGTAACCAACTATACGAATCAGCCGCCATTACAATGTTGTCCTTGAAACGTATGTACGATATTTGCAGACTCTGGTTGGCAGCAATCTGGTCCAGACTTCAGTGGGCATGGCTGTACAGCAGCAAGCAGCACTGAACCACTCCGCCGCGATGCAAACGGTAATATTTCACTTTTACTGCCACAGAAGGGTTATGTTTTATTAACATATCTATGTATGTGGACAATGATAATTCTATTTCGCGGGGTACAGTCCGAACGGCTTGATGGATTTTGACATATGAGGTGATGGTGGATTCCTCTTATTCGGGGGAGTGTGAAATGGGTAATAATATTTGTAGAAGAGCAGTTGAACTTCTTGAAAAATCTTTTAATTTCACTTGTTTAAGTACGTCATGTCTTTAACTGGCAGTCTAAGGTTATGTATTCATAACACACAAAGACACACACAAGACTGTGGTAATCAATAAATCAGTGAATTATTTTCAAGGCAAATATGCCGATGTGTCACCAAAGAATCCAAGCCAGTCGTTCCGTACGAAGTATTCTACTTCACAGAATAGTGTACGAAACTGGAACTCCTAAACGTCCCGTTTAGGGTGAATATGCACTCGAGATGTCTTCCTATTTTGCACCTCGCATGCTTAACAGCTTGATATCAAATGAAAGAAAACAGCTCCGCACATCACAGATTCCGATTCTTAATACCTAGATGGTAATACATAGTAATGAATTAACGCCACAACTAGTTTCAAAACTCAATATCGCAGAGCACGAATAACAAGTGCGTGAGCGACAGTGAGCAGTATACGAAATTCTTCGCACTCGGCGGCTGCATAAACGCCGATGGATCTATGATTCAAGATGATCTAAGAAAATAAACATATTTGTACTTTTTTATCGCCAGAGTTTTTCTCAAAACTCGTAAGGCAGTCAAATATTTAGGAGAGTGAAAACTTGCGCTGGTTGTTTTGGTGTCTTATTAACGCACCAGCAAGCGACTGTATGCATCCTATGGACCAAGAGTCGATCTCGATTGATGCACAATGATGCCTAATGATGAAAGAGTGGAGAGTGTGAGATGTGTTCCCGGGAGGTGGGGAGGTGTGAGGGTGCTTGTCTGAGTGTGGGTCACGTTGGCAGTCGGGGCTCGCGCTCGAGGGAGCATCGCTGCTGTCGTCCTCGCTGCTGCAGGTCGCGCCCGCCATCATACACCACGAGGTAGCCATCACCGTCGGCTTCATGTTACCCTGCTCCTAACAACACTCCTTTTACTATTCGAGGGCTCCATTTCATTAGATGACATTGCTGGTCTGCCTACCAGCATTTGTTTACCATTAGTTGAACAATAACAGGAATAAGCCCCTGATCATTTACACGCCAGTTTAACTAGAGTTGTACAATACACTCAGGCTGGTTAGTGTAATTATCGGTTTCATGTTCTATCTACCTTTTTGTAATCGTCTTTGTGATCTTATCTTAATCTTTTGTGATTTTATAGAAAGAAGAACATCACATTTAAAATGGAATTACGACCCCGTGTTAATACATGATGTGTTGTTGTGCGCGATAAGTGACGATGGTCAATGACTCTACGAAGAAGTATAATGATTTGTCATTTTAATGTGAAGTTTTATATGAGGGGTTGTTTTGAGCAGGCAGTTAATGTTACTTTATCTATCCAAATATCATAAACCCTCCATGATGCGTTCATGAACCGCACATTATGAACACCATAAAAATAGACTGTTTTGTTAGAACAAATTTCTTCAATGTTATTATTGCTAAATAATAACATCGATTTCGATAACATTATTTCATTCAAATTTCGAACATCTAATAGCCCAATAGGGAGCATTACGCAAAACTCTTCGTAGGTGGCGACACTAGCAGCGTTGACATTGTATCTCGTTCCCACTTGCGGTATTGTCTATGCAAGCATCCTTGTCACTCATTTGACAATCAATTGTGCATAGTGTGTGTGAATTTCTATACTGGTTTACTATTAGTGGTAGTGCTGCCTCTGGCAACAGAACATTGCAGTAATGTTCCCTATTCTAATATCAGTCAAGATGACGTATAGTTCGAAATGAATTGTCAATTTGCATACAAATTTGACAAATGTCGCACGTAAGTAAGATATCGAACGACATGACAGTTGGGGCCGACTCTAGTTGTCTCTGAATTAAACAAAAACTATGACAGCTGCCTGAAAACAACGCCGCGATGCCGGTCATAATATGCGACTCCTGAATGCATCATGGAGGCTTATGATATATTATAGATAAAGTAGTGTATGTGACTGTACATAATTAGGCATTATGTACAGTCACATACACTACTATTTTACCCCGTCTTTGCAATTCATTCATTGCACCCCTTTCATTTGTATTCTCTAATAATGTTTGTGGGCAATTTTTTTTGTTAAATGTCGTTTTATGTTGTGTTGGTTATTGTTAAACTATTTCAACATTGTCTGAGTTTCAAGAGTGTATTTGCGTTATCTTAGTGACACAAATTTATTTCAAAAACGTAACTTATAAAACTGCACAGCTATCAGTATCACAAGATGGCGTGCGAGCTGTGTGGCGGCGACATAGACTACTTGTCTCTTTCTAATTAGAACCCTCAGAAAGAGACGGATATTCTATGTCGCCGCAACACTGCTCTTGTGAAAGCCGTGCTGGCCTGATTATTCGATACGATCGATAAAAATCCAATGCTTGTTCGGCTGCGATGTTTTTGATCCCTCGTGGTATCAAGGTTCAATTTATGTTCTATTTATGCTGGTTTTCCATAATCATTGGACTTATTCTTCCCTATTTATTTCATGAAGTGATCCACTTTGTTATTTCTTATCGTTATTGCCATCATCATCCGGACTTTTGTCACTTACTGTTTGTGTAGTTACTGTCGATAATGGCATAGTTTAAATTGTGGAATTCCTGTCAGTATTCGTTTGGCTGCCTGCATGTTTTTTCGCACAAATATGTGTTTGTATTTACATAAGCCATACTAAATACTGGACATTGTTTTGCCGCTATTAATAAGCTATTTCATCGGTAATTAAGAATTGCTCAATCATAGGCGAATGAATGAGTATGTTTTTTTTCTCAACAGCTAATAAATTATGTATTTTTTATAAGTTTGCTAGAATTCATAGCAAGATGGTCCAAGTATTATTTAAAAGCTTTGCTTTATTCAGATAAAGGGCATGAAACGAAATTGAAAATAGTGTTTACTTAGAAAATTGAGAATGCAAGATATCTAGTAGCAAATATTGTATAATGTCAGAGGAGAGGCTCCAAATATATCTCTGTCGGGGCAGGTATTTAGCAGTCTCTTGGTTGCTTGATTAATGTTGGAAAATAAATATCATTTAGATTCACCTATGAATTTCTACTTCGGAATTAACCTTGAAAATATTCAACTCCGACGTCCTGATTGGACTTAACTGCAAGTTTGTGGATATTTTTGATGCTCGGAATGGTCGTCCTAGGCAGAGATTAGGTAAACGGATTAAATTAAAAGTTACTTTTAAAAATGCTTTCATTCGACGTATTCCGAAGACAGCCACCACCAAGACTAGAAATCGAAAAATGAAGGGATGACATGGAAGAGTACAATCGGCATCAAATACATCTCACCGACGACTCACGATACGACTTTCGTATTTAAGCGTTAGAGCATATTCAGATATTTTCGTCCGAGCCTTTTCGGTTACCATATCCACTACGTCCTTACAAGTTAGGTTTATAATGGACAATGGAATGCATTTGGAGATGCAAGGTGAAAATCACGATGACGCGACGCGTTTTGCGCCGAGACGGATCATGTTACTTACAAAAAGATAAAAACATTAACGAAGCGGGTTCTACTTTATATAAGGTAGCGAGGGCTGTCATGTTGGCGCAGCCGGTACAGTACAGACAGCAGCAGAAGGGGGCCGGGTGTTCGAAATGACCTGCACACGCTCTTAATATCTTGAGAATAAAGTCGTGTGCCGGTCATTTTGAACACCCGGCCCGCTTAGCTACTTCTGCTGCTGACTGTACATGCCAACATGAATGCCGACGTTAACGTGGCTTTTGCCTACAGATGTGCATGTTGCGTAAAGTTTCCAATATCAATGCGAATCGTCTTGGGAATTTCAGGAAACTTTCCGTCGGCACATAGGTACAGTTTCGCGACCGTATACCGTATAAGTGTTAACAGTGAGCGTGTTTAGGTGGGAGCCGGCGGGCTGAGCTCGCCGCAGCTGACGCTGGGCGGCGGCGTGGGGCTGCTGGCGGCGCCGGTGTCGGGCGGCGTGCTGCCGCTACCGTCCGCCGCGCTCGTGCACGTCAAGAGCGAGGACGACAAGGGGCAAGTGCAGCAGGTAACCAATTGCTTTACCATCACAAACTACTTAAGGCGGGGTGGACGTAATGGTTACAGATCGATCAAAGTTATATGGCGCTCTCATTCCACCGAAACTTGACTAACATTCCATACATTCCGATTTTAACGAACATCGATTGTGAAACCCACCTATTTATATACCAACCCACACTGCGTTGCGTCGACGCCGCGTCGACGCAACGCACAATGTTGTATGAGAACGCTCACACGACGCCGGTATTGTGGGGGGGCCCTTACTGGTATGGAGTATGTACTCAGCATTAGGGTGAGTATCCACTAGACTCTACCGCGCACGGTCTGTTGTCATTCAGTCCTGTGCACTAGTCTCGCTACACGTATATCCTTGTTTAAGGCGACGTGAGCTCCAAAAACGGATTAAAAAAAAATCGTAGCTCTTGTTTGGATTATAATATGGCGGCCCTAAATTTAATTAGCAATCTTGAGGCCTTTTTCGAGGTAAATCAGCTATTCAAATCCTGAGTTTTTGACTTTCGCTTGATAAAAAAAAATCACGAACATAGGTCTAAAATACACTTAAAAAAATCGTAACAAATTATGCACAACAGCTAAACATATTACAATTGGTTTTAAAAATCGGCAATGTCATGTTTGAGGGAAATCAGCTATTACTTTTTTATTTATTAAAACACACAAAGAAATAAAACGAATAAACATGATATCCGCGCTTCCAAACACGCACTTCCATCTCGCTCACGCTTATGCTCAGTGAGAGGGAGAGAAGACCGCGAACATACGTCCCCTTAAATGTACCTACCACAACCCTGCACGTGTCCCCTGGGTGGTACTAAAAAGTGACAAACTCAAAGGCCAAATAATGTATGCCATACGATTATAGTACATTACTTACCTAGGGCGGTTAAACAAAGAATATCTCAGATCGCAGGTATTTGACGCCCGAGCCGAAGGCAAAGGCGATAAATATGCGCTCTGAGGCTTTCTTTATTACCGCCCGTGGTGAGTACAAAATTTTACGTCTCTATCTGGCCAGGAAGTGGGGTTTTCCGCACGCGTAGCGTGCGGTAATTCCTACTTTATGGCCAGGTATGACGTAAAATAATAAATAAATGTGAAAACAATCATTGCAAAAATCTGTAACAAAATCCAACTGTTTCTTTTTCGTAAGCAATTCTTTTGTAATTTTTTATCAAAGTAAAAGTTTTTTATAGGTATAAAGAGGGAAGGGAGACCACAACATTTGTTGGCAACATCAGTTGATTGGATGTCTAGGATCTATACCCCTTTCAAACCCGAAAGACAAGACCCTGCCAACGTAAAATGAAGTATATTGACATATGTTTTTGATTTGACAGTTAAATGTAATCAACCCGCGCAATCGTATTAGCAGGGTACGAAAGGGATACAATATATATCAGAAGTCAGAATGAGGTCTGCAATTTTTGCAAACGGAACTTCACTTCAATAAACGGCTCTCGTCCGGGTTATGTGGCATATGTTTTCCTCGCAGGCCGCTCCGCTACCTCGCACAGATCTGGTGGATACTATATTTCGATGACTATGTTCAACACGTTTACCTGTCCCTAATATGAGTGTAGAAGTAATGAGACGTGTGTTACGTACAGACGCCAGTGCAGCAGATAGCGCCGCAGCCGATGGCGACGGAGCAGGCGACGGAAGCCGTGTTCGCCACCCCCGCGCCCGCCGCACCCGCCCCCGTCGCGCCCACCGCTACCGTCGGTAAGTGCCCTTGCTATGGATTAGCTGGAAACCCGCTGCGGCGCACGGCTACACTCACAAACTTGGAAATATAAGTTTGGGTAAAATGTAAGTTTTGGGTAACCTACGGAACCGCTTATCTAATTTCAAAAATTCATTCATCTTAGTGTATGTAGAAAGGACTATCTGGATCTCGACGGTTATAGGCTATATTTTATCCCGCGTATTTGATTGCGTTCTTTGCAATACGCTTAAACTAATAATACAATACGTAAACTATAAACCTCGCTGACATTCAAAAAGCTAGTATAAACTGAGGAAACGATAATACATCATTTTTTTTTTCGAAAATTTATATCTATATATATAAAGATTTATCAAATACCCTATACTTTATAACATGTCAGGAAATATACGCTTGACATGGAAAGCAACAGTGAGAAAAATAATGTGACATTAGTAATCTTTTATCAAAGAACATGTCCATTTTCTGTCACCGGAGTCAATAGAGTTCAAGAATATGTGCACGGACAAAGTGATCAAACATATCTGAACACGGCTTTATTGTTAAGAGCAGGGATTGTAACCGGTTTTTTTTGTAAGAGAATGTAACCGTTATTTTTTCGTTCTTTGTTAATTATTTATTATTTTTTTTTTTTTCGTTATGACTTTTTTTTTTTTTTTTTTTTATTCTCTCTTTAAGGCTTATAGCTAAATTTACATAGGTACAATTAATCTGCCAAACCACAATGCGGTTTGTTGGGCAATCTAATAATACGCACTCGTTACCTCAAAACACAACTGAGTCCTTACATATGAAGTATAAAATAGTTCGAGATATGTGGTTATTTCGAGGTTTTTGCAAAAAACCGATTACAATCCTTGGTTAAGAGGTTACTCAGATATTTTTGTAGCTTTGGGAACGAACATATATTTATGAACTCGAGTGTATATTAGTGAGTGTATGCCAGGTCCCGGGACAGGCGAGGCGAAGGCGACCGAGACGAAGCACGAGCCGGAGACGGCGAGCGCCGCCCCCGCTTCCGCGCCCGCGCCCGCTCCAGCGCCCGCTTCCGCCCCTGCGCCCGCTTGTACGCCCGCGCCCGTGCCTAGCAGCGTGCACCTCACCACACCCTTAGCCTCACAGGTATACTTAATTTTATTTCATCAAAGTAGCTACCGTCCAAGATAAAAGTTCATATTCCAACGACAATTTTATAAAAAAGTCGTTCATCTTAAGTAATCTCAACTTATTATGTATATTATTCGCTGCACCTGTTTCACTACTTTAATTTAGAGATACGTCGTTATATGTTACACTTTCATCAGGCATTCAAAGTTTGTTAAGCCCAGGGGCCTATCCCACAACACTTTACTAGTACTAGTCAACAAAATTTTAGAATAGCAGGCAATACACTGTAATTATTGTCCGTTCTTTCGATTGGCATCATAAAAATACGGGTGATTTTTTTTTTCACGTTTATGTCGGTTCGATTCCCAGACGAAGCAAATAATATTTAGAAAATCTTTGAATGCAGACACTACCTCAACTCCACTACTACTGCTAGACTAACTTTAAAAAATAACATAAAGTCTTCTTTCAGCAAAATATCCTATCTACGTTATTTAAGGTACTTTCCCTTCATGTCGCATAGTCTTGACGCCCTGTATATTGTATCACATGTAATTAGGTGTGTAAAACCATTTGAATAGTAAAACTTACAAACTAATAGTGTGTTATTTGTAAATTGTTATTCTAAGTTTTAAGGTATAGGGTCCAGCAGGCCAAACATTCCTGGGATATAAACTGTCATACGTCGTTTTCAACCATATTTATACAAGGTGATCAATCCAAATGGGTCAGTAGGGAGAAGTCAGAAACTATAAGACATAGAGAAATCTGTTCCTAGAAACCATGGCGTCGAATTTTTTTTCCGCGTGACGTTACATTATGTTAAAAATTGTACCATAATGTGACGTCACGCTGATCTTTAACGGGCTATATCTTCATCATTTTTTGTTTGATAACAAAAACATTTTTTTTAGGAAAGTAGCCATCATAAGTATGAGATTTAAAAAGAAACAAAAGTATGAGAATTTCAAAATATGAATGCAGTTTTTATTTAATCTTAAATCGACGGCATGGTTCCTAAGAACAGATTTCCCTATCTCTTATAGTTTCTGACTTCTCCCTACTGACCCATTTGGATTGATCACTCTGTATATAATTCTAAAAATTGAAATGTCTACAAAAGTTAGAGGTAAGTAGGTAGTTAATGCATATTGAATTGTTTTATAGGTGGTGACGACGGTGGTGTCGAGTGCGCCGACGACGACCACGGCCGCGGTGGCGGTGGCGGTGGCAGTGCCCGTGTCCTCCGCACCTCCGCTCTTCAAGAGCACGCAGTGCGCGCCGCGCCACATCAGCCAGCCTACGTCACATGGTAACCATCCAGTCAGACGGTCCGCTGGGTGACCAGCCTCGTCGAGGACCTACAAACACACAGTCTCGTCCGATACCTGCCATCCGCTTATAGTTTTAGATCCGAGCGCAAACTTTGGTCTACTTGTTGCGCTCAGTAACTCGGGCGTTTGGTATAAGTACACCAGGCATATAAGACTAACGTGGACTCTTCAATGCTGCTCAACCAGCCTGGATCTGGCTATTAGTAGATTAATTTTGTTACATTTTGATTTAAATAAACAGCAAACGGTTTGATATTACAGACAAGGGACTACCGAAAGCGATGGTGAAGCCCAACATCCTCACACACGTGATCGAGGGCTACGTCATACAGGAGGCGGGCGAGCCGTTTGCCGTAAGTTGCCCCCACACCCGATACAACCGTTGTACTCACTTGTATAGGGCAGACTGTATATATAGAGATGTGATAGAATAATGTTTTTCACCCCAAGGTGAACCGGCCTCTGCGTGAGTGGGCAGCCGACAAGGAGGACAAAGAGAACAAACTGCCTTCCAGCGACGAACCGCCACGTAAGTATTGATTAATTGTGCTAGAAATCTATTTTGCCTACCTAAGTTATTGACCCCATTAGTTTATTTATGTTTGAATTTTATTTATCAGGCAAGCAGATCATCCGACTGCTGCCTGACCAAGAGAATTATACGGTAGTCCTCGCCGGTCTCAAACGTTAGTAGCGATACAATTAGCCGGAAATACTTTCTCGCTGCATCTCACCGTAAACTGCTTACTAACACATTTTTTTACTAAAGAAACGTACTTCTTCGTGAGCGTTGATGAGGTCTATAACCTTTTGCAATAGCTGGACCATTAAACATCTTCTACGTAACGATGTTCATTATCAAAACGTCTGTTTGTATTATGTTGGAAGTGAATGACCGAATACGCTTTTGTCACATTGTGCAGGCAAAAAGCAGATGTTGGAAAGTGGGGGTAACCTGTCTCGCATCAGCTCGAGCAACGAGGGCGACAGCGGGGCGGGCGCGGGTGCGGTGGCGGCGGCGGGCGCGGGCGCGGCCGTGAAGACAGAGAGTGCCGCCGCGGACGACGCGCCGGCCGACGACGCGGCCAAGCTCCCCAACGTCAATAAGTGGACGGTGAGTTACTTACTAGACATTGCACACTGCATTTTCGAGAACGAGACGGGCCCATTGATTAGCATTAAGGATTACGCCAACTTATCAAATTGAAACAACTATGGTTGATCCTTTGAAAACAAGCTGTCGCAACATCGCGTTGCCAGTGTAAAGCTGAGGATTAAGGTGGCGCCAGAAAGATGACAATTCGTTCAGAGGGTGAACTATTGGCCAGCAAAACCGCTACAGCACTGGTATGTATGATGACGAGCTCGCAAATCAACTGAGAAAATAACGAAATTAATTATTTTTCTCAAACTTGCAATGAAATGTTGACATGACTTACTTCAAATTAGGTCCGGAAATACTACGTATCCGGTGCGACTAGTGACGATGATATGTAAAGGAATTTCATACAACCTTACACACCTAGGCCTGCAAAGCAACGTCTTTTGTTTATAAACGTCAAATTGTGACAGAACGTCATGGCATTCAATCACCAAAAAAAAAAGATTAGGACTAATGTTAATGTCACCGGGTAAAACGTTGCTTCAAACAGGTAAAAAAAAAGTTTGGCGCGTAAATTGAAAAAAGTTTTCTTTTCTTGTTGGCCGGATTTGTCAATAGTTCGTAATTATTTTGAAACTTTCTAATAAAAGCCATCGATTTCGAAATGAGTTCGGACGATAATGATATGGAATCGAACTGTACGCCTCCGGAATTGCAAGCAGAAATAGCCATGAATAATTTACTGCCAAAAAGTTAGGTACATGACGGCGTATGAAAATTTCATAAAAATTATAAGTGTTTTCTTTGTTGTAGTGCCTCGTCTATATAGTTAGATATAAGTTCTTGTAACTATAAACTAATACTTAATTTAGGGAATAAGCGGAATATTTGTTAGTAAGAAATGTGGGACACAATTATAGGTTATGATGTGACAGCACTGACAGCTATCAGAAACGTATTATTTAGTTGTACGAATAAAACAAATTGACTACTTTTTATTTCATTGCAAGTTTGAGAAAAAACACTATACAAATCTCGGCGAGAAACGGGGTTGCCGGCCGCGTCTCCCTATCCGTCTATATCTACTTGGCCTGCAACCCTTCGTTTCACGGCCTCTATAGTAATGTACTATTTGATATTCATTTAACGTGCACGTTACGCGCGATCTTATTCTACTCATTCGATACAGATACCAAATACAAAGAAAAATGTGAACCTTTCAAGTAAATACCGAGAGGTCCCTAGTAGTAGCGACAGCAAACGAAAGGCAAGAATTCGCTGTGATGCTCTAGTGGTTTGAGAATTCTAGCTGTAAGGACACGGGTTGGATTCCCGCCTTAGGTTGCATTCGATCACGGTATTTTTTCTATTTTTAATCACTGCATTAGTTCATTGTTCCGTAAAGGAACCCGGGGTCCGCTTTGACACATAATCCGAAGATTTAGCACAGACAGAGTGGTGTATTCGTTCTTTGTATCAAATGATTAAAGTTGATCATCAACTGACGAAAAATCGTTCCGATCGTAGGCTCTCCAAATGACAAGTTGGGATTGGTGTGTAGTATAACGCACTTGATGCCGCAGGTGGCGGAGGTCTGCGAGTTCATCCGCAGCATCCCCGGGTGCGCGGGCTACGCGGACGAGTTCCTCATGCAGGAGGTGGACGGCGAGGCGCTACTGCTGATCCGCGCGGAGCACCTCGTCATGGCGCTCTCCATGCGGCTCGGGCCCGCGCTCAAGATCGTCGCCAGCATCGACGCGCTGCGCCCCGACTCGGACCAGCCGCACGACCATGACTGAGGTGACATGCACACACACACACAATTTTATTATTAATCACACCTACTATTCAGAAAAAGAGTCATTGTTGCCCGCAAATGAGTGATCCAAGTGGTACTTTTCTTCACTGATCCTGCTATTTATAAATAAGAGAAGAGATTAGATTCTATATACCGCCCCCGCCCTAAATATACATATAATTTTGCTCCCATGAGACACAAATCACAATCTACTATATTTTAATGGAAAAAATCAGTCTGACTTGCCTGAGAAAGGCCCCTCTTGGAAGTAGTTGGAGACTGTTCAAATAGGCATTTGTTTGGTTTTGTGTTACAATTTTTAAATACCTATGTAATGTTTATTCGAACTGGCCACAACTACATACATAACTTAGAAAAGTTGAAAAACCCCCGACGATCTCAAAAACGGCTGAATGGATTTTGTTGAAACGTATCTAAGAACTATCTCGATCACATCAGCTTTCGGATAAAAAAACCGAATTCATACCGGTCCATTCGTTTAGGAGCTGCGATGCCACAGACAGACACACACACACAGATACACAGACACACAGACACGTCAAACTTAGAACACCCCTCTTTTTGCGTCGGGGGTTAAAAATGAGCTGCACCTACTTATATTATACGCACTGTACAGTCGCCATCACATACATAGGTACACTGTAGGTGTTCAAACATATCGGCACATGCACCCTAATGCCTTGAAAATAGAGGTGTGTTCCGATGTCTGTGACGTGCTTGTTTGTTCCGATGTATGTGATGGCGACTGTACCATTTGATGTTTGACAAAACAAAAATTGAACGCCCATACACCTAAAATTGGGATTGCTCAGCGATATAAAAAAACTAAAATATTAAATGAACTAAAATTGTACAAACGCCACAAATACTCTTCTTAACAATAATTAAATAAATAGTTCTTTATTTTTTCTAGATTATAGAGATAATATTTATTGTAAAACGCAAACAAAGAACAAATATATATAGTAAACTAAGGATAAACTAGACTAAATTAACGAAAAAAATATATTTAGAAATAAAAAAATTGCCTCAAGCTCAGATCCAGGAGGCAGGGTGCCCAGAAGGCTGGCAGCATTGCCGCGCTGGATGGCGATACTGACTCGCTGTGCAAGTACGCACCAGCCTTTTGGTCACCTGTCGACAAGACAAGACCCTTTGTCAGCTCTTTGAAAGTGCTAAGGGCACCTGGTCCCCACAGCATATGGAGTGAAATATTTCGTATTAAAATCCGATAATATGGACCTTTACATTCTACGACTTTTTATTAGGGTTCCGTAGCCAAATGGCAAAAAACGGAACCCTTATAGATTCGTCATGTCCGTCCGTATGTCACAGCCACTATAAGAGCTATACTGTTGAAACTTGGTAAGTAGATGTATACTGTGAACCGCATTAAGATTTTCACACAAAAATCGAAAAAAAACTTTAGGGGCCCCATACTCAAAACTGAAACTCAAAAAATTTTTTTTTCATCAAAACCATACGTGACCATACATCAAAAACATCTATGGATAGGTCTTCAAAAATGATATTGAGGTTTCTAACATAATTTTTTTCTAAACTGAATAGTTTGCGCGAGAGACACTTCCAAAGTGGTAAAAAGTTTCCCCCCCCCGTGTAACTTCTAAAATAAGAGAATGATAAAACTAAAAAATATATATGATGTACCATGTAAACTTCCACCGAAAGTTGGTTTGAACGAGATCTAATAAGTAGTTTTTTTTTAATATGTCATAAATCGTAAACCGCAATTTATTTCACGGAACCCTTCATGTGCGAGTCCGACTCGCACTTGGCCGCTTTTTTTTAAATATAATGATCCACGAGTACTATCGTTTGTAATCGGTTGTCATTCGCTGATTTGAGCTAATCGGTATAAATACAGAATCATTATAATCCAGTAACTTTGTCGCCCGAATGTACGGGGTAGTTTGCGTCAAATCCGGTAGTTCTGAGTTTTTGCAGACTTGTTTATGATGTTGGCCCAATGAATAATCCAAGTTTGTGACCTCGAGCGCCGAACGCAGCTTTTTCAAACATCTAAAATACCGTGAAATCCCTAAAGGACTCGTTTTTGATAGAACCCTTTACGGACGTTTTTAAAGTAAACTAAAGGGCGTGCCAGGATAAGCTAAGTGATTCTGCCCCCGACGAATTTGGGCTTGTAATTTTTATGGTTGGTGTGGCTCTACACCAGTAATTATTGTGCAAAATTTGAGCACCCTAAACATTATAGTTTTTGTAAAAAAAAAAAAACGAAAAATATTGTTCTTTGATAACTTTTTTTCTAGTTAACCGATTTTAGTATTATTCACATATGTTGTACATTGAGTCAAGATAATTGTATGACATAATAATATTTTCATTATGTCATAGCAAAAAAAAAAAAAAAAGCTGACAAACTTTTTGAATTTTTTTTTTAATTACTTAAAGGTTAGAGGCCGCTCTAGTTTTTTCACCAATAGTACCACCCACTAACAACATGTATTTTTTCCAAAATTTTTCCTGAGGGAGAACATAGAGATATCTTTACATACATTTCCTAGACTCGCCTTAATATAACATAATACGAAATGTGTGTGTTTTTTTTAGCTATTCTTTCGATTGGCATCATAAAAGTAGGGTGATTTTTTTTTGACATTTAAGTCGGTTCGATTCCCAGACGAAGCAACTAGTTTTTAGAAAATCTATGAATGCAGAATTACTTACTTTTAAAAATGTCATAAAGTCTTCTTTCAGCAAAATACACTATCTGGGTCATTGTCAGATTTAGGTTCGCGTCTCTTCGGTGGACATTGCCAAAGTTAAGGGCTATAAAGCCTAATTTTTGGTCGAACTCTGAATCCGCATAAACGGCGTTGCCCCTTCTATAATTCTATGTGATAAAAACATATTATATGTAAACGTAAGCCCTTAACTATTGACCACCGGAAAGATGATTTTAGTTTTTGTGACTGACAATGACCCATCTACGATATTTAAGGTACTTCCCCTTCATGTCCCATAAGTTTGGGACGCCTGTATATGCTTTGGTTTGAATGGCAGTTCGGCAAAATATACTTATCCATGAATATCGTTCTCCCAGCCTCTGCAATAATGTACATACTACCTCATAATGAAAGATTTATTCTGTTCCTATGGAAATTGCGTGAGTCTTATGATTACTTTTGATTTGCTTCAAAAATGCCTGTAACTAACTATCACTGTACGAAAAATAACGTATAAAAAATAACAAGATGTTTTTCTTTTTCAGAATTGCTTTAAAGTCCATCGAGGGTGGGCGGACATATAGTGTAGTGCTAGAATTAAATGAAAGTGTTCATACTGACTTGTCTTGTCTAACGAATAGTGTAAAATGGTGTATATAGATTTAATTTAATATTTCAATTCATTTATTTTTAAGACCACTGGTATCACTGATTTTAATTATGTGATTCATGTATTATTTAAGACATATTCAATATAAGTTCGGGCTATTGTTATTGATTTAATGTTATATATAAATACTAATATTTTTTAAATGACTCCAATCGTCATTATGATAACATTATTGAATTATAAAAGCAATTTATAAAAAAAATTGAGTAACCACGTGACGTAGCTTTGATTTTAAAACGTAGTGTAGTTCTGTGAAAGTGGAAGTTGTTTGTGAGTTAAGTATCCTTAGGTCGAATCGGGCTCCCGGCATTGCCCAGTAGCTCTAGTTTAAGTATCGACACATATACGTTTTCGAACGCGTTTGCGTTTAGTTTCAATTTGTATGGCAACGCGTAGTTCCTAATAGTTTCCACCAGAGGCGCTGTTCGCGTTGCCATATAAATTTAAACTAAACGCAAACGCGTTCTAAAGAGTATTGTGTCGATAAAACTTATACTAGAGCCTCAGACCCTGGGAGTGCTCGGGGGTGAGTTGTCGAAAGTTCCGCCTATTTAGTGTTAAGCATCAAGTGTAGGGCAGGTATGACCGAATTGTATAATAAAGTAACTTTGTTATACAATTCGGTCATACCTGCCGCGGCCGGCATGCCGTCATCGTAAGACCATTCAACACGCCGGTGGTCATCATGCATTTGTTTTGAGAGCGTTTAATCTCGACGTTCTCATAACAATAAAAGAATGACATTTATTGAGAATGAAAAACAACTATTCATTTCAGCGAGTATTATTATACATATATTCATTCATATCAAATATATCTGCGTTGTATCTCGCCGGACAACAGTTATTGCTTCGCATTGTGATTAGCTGGTATAAAAACCAATAGGACACGGTAACAAAAAATGTATAAGTATAGCCATGGTTTTCTGACTTTTAATCAGCAAATGATCACTTTTCAATGTTCCATAGATGCATACTTTGCCTTCCTCGCTGGAATGAAAAAACCATCTCCAACAAAAATTAATTTTAGACGTAAACTGAATTATTTATCGTTATGAAAAAAAATACCATTCATTCGTGTCAGTGCCGTACACGCGCAGTGTTGAGAGTAACAACACATGTCTGATGACCAGCCATTCTAGCACTGACACGTCTGCATTGTCTTTACTTTATTTTAATGTGATTGTTAGCCGATGTAAATAATTCTATAGAACTAATAATCAATGTTTATGACAAATGGGCCATTCTACTTTTTGAAGACCATACGTTTAGCAATGAGTATTTTGGCATACCTGGCCCTCACTTCAATTTTCTGTTTTGTCATTGTGATATGGGTCTAATTAAGTAATCACTTTCGTATGTTTTGTTAAATATCCATACTACTACTCCTGTACTAAACTGCTGTAAATATCCATATAGTATAGTAACTCAGTGGCCATTAAATATCTCCCAAATTGTATAAAAAAAATGCATTGAACACTGTGCTACCAGCATTTTACGACAATCAATATACTCGTATATATCAATATAAGGGTTATCGTAAAGTAGAATGTCCCAAATAACTATTTTATAATTGTATGTAAAACGTGTTAATGTAAGTATTGTAACTTGTTTAATGTAGACTATGTTCTCGCCCGGGCAACCGTGGCTCCTACCAGTGGTTTTAGAAGTGTGCACTAACACCTAATTATTGGAATTAGTTGTAATAATACCTGTTATTAATTTAGATCTGTTTAAGTTTTTTTATTGCGTGTGCAATAATATCGAAATAAGAATTGTAATAGATAACGGAATGTCGTCTTATAAATGATAATATTGAAATGTAACATTTTGCAACATCCTTCTTACTCATGAATCGACTTAATCTTATGGTGCTATTTAATTTTGGATTTGTGTGATAATTGTGTAGCGTCTGAGTCGAGTCTCGGCGCCGGCGGCCGTTAATCTGCCTTTCACCGGAGCCAAGCTGAGCTGCGATTCCATACAAACGCCACATATTTGCTTGGCCGATTTATATAGTAGCATAACTTGGCGTAGCTCTGGACAAGCAGCCTTAGTCTTGGCACTAGTGCATTAGCTACATATTCGAGCTGAATAATGAACATTTTAGTCGTTCTACAAATTAAACATAGGCGTATACACTGCGTAGGCTAATGTAAATAAAGTGGTCGTTAAATTAATACCAAAAGCAGATCAGGTGTGTATATATGAATGAATTAACGGTGTTATTATTATCCGTTATTTATATTAGCATGTCACTATGTGAAATGTTATCAAAATAACGTAATGTTTAAGAGTTCCCACACGTGCTAGTGCTCGCCCACGGTCGACCCGACCGGAGAGGCCGTCAACACGTTCAGTGTTCAGTGCCAACATTCTCTACTTCCATCCAACACGTCGTGAAGGGTCTAGTCGTCGAAAGGGTTGTCTGCTGTCTCAGTAGTCTCTTAAATAGAGTGTTGTCTTCGCACGCGTCTGGTGCCTATTTCAATAAAGTTGTAAGTGTAGGTGTAAATGTGTGAAGCCATGGCAACCGACATATTCCACTATTGTTTTGCATTCTTACAACTTTATGATTTAGACACCTGCTGTGCTTCGCGCTGTGTAGTTATTGTTTCATTGTAGTATAATTGTGATATCGATTTTAAATAGGTATATATTACTAGTAAATTAGGTACTTATACTATACGACATTTTGAGCACTGCCATAGGATCTAAACTGTTATCAAAATTGTTGCATCACGTCTAAGAAACTACACCGCGCCTTTCTTACAGAACAGGCTTTTAAAATTATGCGGAATGGGCAAAAATAATAAGAGATATTTACATTATTTTACAATTATAAAGTAATTGACCCTTCTAGAAAGCCACATGCTTGAAGAGTTCCTAAACGGTATACGGAAAATAATGTTCAAATGTCAATCGCATTTACGAACAAATTAAGGGTAACATTTGGACAACAATCTCATTATTATGAGTGACTAAACGTGTTCTTTCCTCATATCCTTCAAATGAATACTAGAGTAAGAAAAACTATATGCGACAGTTTCTATGACAACAACATCTAGTGTCGCCTGGCTAGTGTAATTTGTCTTGACACCTGTATGTACAAATTGTTTGAGTTGATTTTATACCTATCACTTTGGAGATTATTGCATACAGAGGCGTGCTAAAAAAAATTTAGCGAAGGTATCGCCTGGCGAGAACATGTAAGAGCTCGGTGAGAACACCTGCGACGGCTGGCGGGCCTCCTCCGTCACAAGGGGGGCGCAACACGCGCCAGCGGCGCTACCACCAAAATCAAAGTTCGTATATCTGCATCGCTGTCACTCGAGTATTGTAAGTGCGATAGAGATGGAGATACCCGAACTTCGAATTTCGTGGTTATAGCTCTGGTGGTCAAGCCGAGCGCGCGGCCGGTTAACGTTTGATTGTACTACTTTGCTCATAATGTTACTAAGGGCGACGCTCACGACGAAATTAGAAAAAAATAAATCAATTAAGACTGATAAAAATCTCTTTTATTTGTTACTTCCAAATACAGACGGCTCTTAATAAATCGTAGACAATAATTAAGATTCTATACCTAAATCTAAAATCACTAAAGTCTGATTAATGTTAGCATTTGATGGAGCTAGAAATACTTACTCACATATTTACTCGAAACGATGGTTATAATACTTATAATAATAATTGCTTAATATTACTGTCGGTGGTGCGTTGGCACCTAATAAGAAATAGTGGTCCCGTCAGCATCAAATAGATTGTAGCAACCAAAGTGGCCAAATTCATCTCAACACCTTACCCTAATAGTAATAAAGACGTGTTGGTCTTTGGCTGGGGTTATATATTTGATGCTGACTGTCAATTTGTCATCCTCATCCGCCTATCATTATTCCCGGTTGTGCCCTAAAGGTGCCCGGGGTCCGCTTTGACACCTAATCCCAAGATTTGGTATAGGCACTAGTTTTAAGAAAGCGACTGCCATCTGACCTTCCAATTCAGAGGGAAAACTAGACCTTATTGGGATTAGATCGGTTTCCTCACGATGTTTTCCTTCACCGAAAAGCCACCGTTAAGACCAATGTCTAGCTGAGCAACTTTTCAAATCTCTAATTTTTGACGCAATGTTTCTGTCGCGCTGTTGTGGGCGGCGGGAGCTGTCTATGTGCGAGCGCACGCACACAGGCGCGAGACGCGAGCACTCTCTCGCTGCGCGCCGTTCCGTTGACATCGCCCGCGAGCCCGACGGAATTTATTTAGTTCATTCCTGCGCGCCTCAAGCCTCTCGGTTGTTATTCGGAACACGCTAATGCGCCTCACCTCATCCGTCAAGCCTAACGAAACTAGACCTCTGCCTACGTTTAGTTACTACGAACCGCGGCGTCAAGATTTATTTGTGGGTGAACGGTGAGGTGAGGTTAAAACAAATTACAGAATAGCGGACCTGCTGTATTTGTTTTTGGTGTTATTGCGAATTTTACTTACTGACCCAGCTTACGTCTAATGGACTCGATATCCCGCTAACTTTTGTGAGTCAGCTTTTGTTTACTGGACTTTTTATGCAATGGTAGTCTGGTACCTACGGGATGTCGACATGTAGGACAGAGTATTAAAAAATATATATTCACGCATCCCCCGGGGGGGAGCTACACCTCCTCTCACCCCCAAAAGTGTCCCGAAACGTGGATTTTTATCATTAGAAAGAAAACCGTTAACAATACACGAAAAATCACAAAAAAGTGTCCATGACCGAAATGATCCTTGATAAATTAATCATCAACTTCTCATAAATACCAAAGCATTATCTCTTATGATTTTCGCGCATTCTGCCCCGAAAAGTCAATTTAATTATATTTTTTTCAAAAAAAAAGTACTTAAGTGTAATTTTCTCAAAAATATGAATATTTATTGCCAAGGTATGAATGACAAAAGTAAAGGATAGAATTTTCTCTTTAAAATTAGATATAGTTTATCAAATCATGTTGCTGCGCCATTTTGAAAATTCATTGTCATCTGTTGGAGGCAATCTTGTGCGTTATAATTCTATGATCGCAATGTATCAAAATTAGGAAAAATAATGTAGTCCTGAAACCTATTCGGATGTGTAGGGAGGATATTTCGCTAAATGGCTGAATACATACAATTTTCAAAATAGCATAGAAACGTTAAATCAAGGAGTGTATAAATAAATTATACCTCATTTTAAAGAAGCGGAAAGCGGTTAAGGAAGAAAGTCTTGAGAAACTAACCTTTTCGCAAAAAAAATGCATAAATCATAAAAAATGTAGACGTTTCGTGGCAGACTGCGCAAAAACCACAAGTAATAGCGTATGTACGACACATTGATGGTTAATTTATCAAGGATCATTTCGGTCATAGACACTTTTTGTGTATCTTTTATGGTTTTTCTTAAAATTAGTAATAATTAACCGCGTCTTGGGACACTTGTTTGGGTGAGGGGGGTGAAGGTATCCCCGGAGGGGTGCGGAGAGTGAATTCAATTTAATACTCTGTCCCTCCCTACACATCCCAATAGGTTTCAGAACTACAATATTTTTCTACATTTTCCATACATTGCGATCTAGCTTGCCTGTATTATGTTATCATTAGACCCCGCTATCGGAGGTGCAAATTGGTAGCAATGGTAGCTGTCAAGTTCTTAGGGATGGGAAAAATATTTATGATATCGATATCGATACTCTTACTTATTCTGTACATTTATCCATAATAATCATTGTCACCAGCAATATAAACCATTATCAGTACAACAAAGATACTATGGTTGCAATTTTACTTTTCTAATGATTCGAGTTGCAGGGCAGTGCATGAACGCCCTTGAGTGTCTTGAGATAAATCTTTTCAACAGAGGGTTTATAGAGATACTGGGTTTATTGTTGAATAAATTCATCGTGGCTGCACTAGATTACTGCAGAGAATCTAAAAAAAACTGATTGTTCATTAAAAATACGATAGCCCTTTTGGTGGAAATAAAAGAGAGACTTAATAATAATTTAATTTTTAATTAATTTATGAATGGTTCGTACTTTGAAAATAACGATAATTTGTTAGTAATGATGAAAGATTGAAGATATTTATTTATAAAAATGAAAAACATTGAACTGACAATTTTGTAATTATAAAGCCCTGTTTTATAAAATTAACATGTTTAATTAAAGTCTTAGACTCTCGTTATTGTAAAGCAAAATTATCGGCATATAGCTAGTATTTCAAAATAATTTTTACCCATCCCTAGAACTTGACAGCTACCATTTTGCACCTCCGATAGCGGGGTCTAGTTATCATCATCATCATCCTGGCCGATTTCGACCACGACGACTGGAAACTATCGATAAAAATGTCAACGACTGTTGCCCATCACTATTCCTTCTGTGTACGTATTATCTAGAAACTGCCTCCGCCTCCAATTCGTGCGATAAGGACAACTGCAGCTCGGACTAAAATTCCCACCCAAAAAACACAAAAATCGAGGTTTTGCTCTCAACTGTTTCCTCCTTCAAAACGCAACCAATCATCATAAAATTTTGGAAGCTGCAAGAAGAAGAAATAATCTATGCCGCTACGTTGATTTTTTGGATATTTGTTGTCATCTTAGAATAAGTATATACGTAGAAACCACGTTAAAATAAGAGCTTGGTAACAGCTATCTTATTCACTTCCTTCTTAGGCCAACTATAGATTTGCGCAAGTGAATAAGATAGCTGTTACCAAGCTCCCTCTTGATGGGAATGAGACCACAATCCCTATTCAGTTTCACATTTTCGTAGGTTAGGTTAGGAAAATTAAATAGGTATGTCATCATTGTTTGGAAGTAGACTTCCAAAACATCGCAGCTCCTGTGTGTGAAAATTATTTATTTTGGTGTTATGCCACCGAGAATGTTTGAAAAAATGTATTGATCATATTTGCGAGACTTGATTGTTTCCTGTGATAAAATGTATTGTGCCATTGAATGCTCTAAATCCCATACAAGAGGGACATACATTAACCATGGAGCAGTTTGCTTTTATCGGTATATTTCGATAGATTTTGATTTTATTCATGGAAGGAGCTCACCTAAACTTAATAATAGTAATCGGTAATTTATGTAAATATCATTATCTGTTCAATTATAACCAGATTGTGCATGAGAGGTTATGTTTTTCCCATAGTGATGTAGTTTTTTTTATCGACCTCGGAACAATAACTTATCGACATAATAATAATAACTCAACATTTTGATTTTAGATTTCCAAAGGACGAATATGTTAAAAGGAATGGATACCACACGTGTAAGAAGGAGAAATCTGACATGGAAAAGCAGTCATTTTTATTAGGGTTCCGTACTCAAAGAGTAAAACGGGACCCTATTACTAAGACTCCGCCGTCCGTCCGTCTGTCTGTCACCAGGCTGTATCTCACTGATACCGTGATAGTTCCAGTTGAAATTTTCACAGATGATGTATTGTGTATCTGTTGCCGCTATAACAACAAATACTAAAACACAGAATAAAATAGTTTTTTTATAGATAATGGTACGGAACCCTTCGTGCGCGAGTCCGACTCGCACTTGGCCGGTATTTTCAAAAACGTCACCAGATTATTTGTACCAAATGTAATTTTAAATGGAGGCGACTGGAAGCAGACAGATCTTTCACAAAATTGAATAGAAACGTGTGCCTTAAGAAAAATAAGAAGTTTTAGCCATAACTATTTTATTGAAGGGGGATTAAGTTTGACTAAATAAAAAAAGCGACCAAGTGAGAGTCGGGCTCGCACATGAAGGGTTCCGGTAAATAAATTGCGGTTTACGATTTATGACGTATTAAAACACCGGCCAAGTGCGAGTTGGACTCGCGCACGAAGGGTTCCGTACTATTATCTATAGAAATGGCAAAAAAATCACGTTTGTTGTATGGGAGCCCACTTAAAAATATATTTTATTTTGTTTTTAGTATTTGTTGTTATAGCGGCAACCGAAATACATAATCTGTGAAAATTTCAACTCTCTAGCTATCACGGTTCTTGAGACCCGTGAGTGAGCCTGGTGACAGACAGACGGACGGACGGACAGCGAAGTCTTAGTAATAGGGTCCCGGAACCCTAAAAAACTACTTAGGGTCATTTCGCCGGTTAGCGACCACCTAATTTTATGTGCCGGTTAGCGACCACTTAGCTGAGTTGGTGAACTGAAAGCATATTTTCTCGTTTTTTTAGTTAATTCCTATTCCATAACTACAAACAATAATGCTTACGGCTAACTGTTTCAATAGGCTCTGTAGAATTGATGTTATCTTCAATTGAAAAAACCTTGTTCTTCAGGTGGTCGCGTAACCGGCGAAATGACCCTACTAGATCTCGTTCAAACCAATTTTCGGTGGAAGTTTGGATAGTAATGTACATCATATATGTTTTTTAGTTTTATCATTCTCTTATTTTAGAAGTAACAGAGGGGGGGGGGGGGGCAAAACACACATTTTACCACTTTGGAAGTGTCTCTCGCGCAAACCATTCAGTTGATTAGAAATTATTGAGTATTAGAAATCTCAATATCATTTGAAGACCTATCCATAGATACCGTATGGGGTTGATGAAAAAAATAATTTTGAGTGTCAGTTCTGAGTATGGTGAACCCCCAAAACTTAATGTGTTTTTCTATTTTAGTGTGAAAATCTTAATGCGGTTCACAGAATACATCTACTTACCAAGTTTCAACAGTATAGCTCTCATAGTTTCAGAAAAAAGTGGCTGTGACATACGGACGGACGGACAGACCGACAGACAGACATGACGAATCTATGAGGGTTCCGTTTTTTGCCATTTGGCTACGGAACCCTAAAAATGGTCTTAATACAAAATTATTCTTTCATTTCCCATAAGTAGCGTCCAGGCAGTCCTGCATGACGTACGGCAAATAAGTGCGATATTATAAGATAGATTGTGACAGGGATATGAATGATCTTGGTTTTGCAGGACGCCATGCATCCAGGTTGACAAAAGATACTTTGCTTTTTGCTACTATAGTAGAGTCTCATCAGTCCGTCACTCCAATAGCCGGCTATGTCGATTAATCCGGCACACCGCCCGCACCTCCTTCACCGGCCTTTACTTCTCTAGACGCTTGCTCTCTTTTTATTATTAGGTAGTTATGACATTTCTAAACAATCTAGTAATACAAACATTCCGGGATTTTCTAGTTTTTAATAATGCTGGGTTAGTTAGACTCTACTGTATTTCTTTTTACCTTCTCCGTAAACATATTATTTTCACACAGTGAATGTGAATTATTAAAATCTAAATTTATAATTTGGTTGAGTAATGTATCGATATAAACAGTCGACACAGTAGGGTAAGTGCACCAGTGAATGAACGAATCCAGTGAATGAACGAAAACCTGATTATTTACTTAAATTAAGAGTTCTGTATATTTCTAGCATACCGGGTATTTTTTTCTCGATTAGAAGCATTCACTGTAAGGGTTTTGTAACATTTATATCAACTCAGTCGCAACCGCAACAGTTACTAAATGAGCGAAGCTTAAAGTTGACGGGCTATGGGCGTGGATTTTTTGTATGAGCCAGTACTAAGGGGACAAGAATGTCACTTTTTATTTCATGTGCCATTTTCTAGTTTTATAAACTTGTAACTTATGGTGTGTGGTTTTTGGAAATCATAAGAGCGAAACTGTGCTATTCAAACATCTTTTTAAGTTATTTAAGTTTAGATTCTCGTTTTTTAGAAGGTGTTCTATAACTAGAATTAAAAACCGCCTAAATCCAGTGAATGAACACTCCTGTTCATTCACTGGATTTAGGCGGTTTTTAATTCTAGTTATAGAACACCTTCTAAAAAACGAGAATCTAAACTTAAATAACTTAAAAACGCCTGTTTTAATGTTTTCGCAAAATCTTATGTTCTAGTTATTGTAATAAGATTTAGTTTTTAGTAGCATAACCACCAATGGTTTGTCCATCGTTGGTCCAGTGTTCGAACAAACCTCATTTTCGAACATAAAGTTAGTTCATTCACTGGTGTATAGATTTCCAGTAAATGAACATCGACCGATAATTACCTAGTTCATTTATTGTTTTTTGGAACCAGTTAATGAACGAACATTTGTTACAGTTTTTTAATTGTTTTAGAAAAAGTAAACCATTAACTACCACCCCGTGTGTTGGTATATCGAGATACTCCAAACAAAATCGCTAAACAGCAATTTAAACCAACAAACCATAACTATAACAGTAGTTCATTCACTGGTTTTTAGTTGTTCATTTACTAGAAAACCCTGTTCATTCACTGGTGATTTCCCATTTTTCTACCTAAAAGGTCAAATAACTTAAAATTAAAATGGAAACTTATTGCAAAAGCAAAGTAATTTAAGCAAACTAGAATACTTGTTTGAGCTGTACAAACAGTCACGGCCGATATTAAGTATAGCTATCTTACATAAAACAATTTTTAAAGTCAAAAATATCCTTAAGCGTTCATTCACTGGTGCACTTACCCTACATCACCAGTGCAGGAACAAACTTGTGGCAACCTTCCAAATTAAGGAATAACAAATGCATATACATCTCTTTCTGACGCGTTTGTACGTCGTAAGAAAAAAGGGGACAGGTACCTATACGACTCTGCTACCTATTTTAACGCTACTTCCATGTATATTATTCTTCCATGGTTGTCATATTTGTATACTGAGGGCCTACCGCGAAAGGCATTCAAAGTTTCCCCTCTCTGTCATACTTACGAGTTCGTACATAAGTGCGACAGAGAGGGAAAACTTCGAATGCCGTTCGCGGTAGGCCCTCTGCGCCGCGCCTATTTTGGCAGCGAATTCAATAAAGCCGTTTTTGCGATTTTCGAGGTGCTGTAAATAAATAAATAAATATTACGGGACAATCTTACACAAATCAACCTAGGCCCACGGTAAGCTCAATAAGGCTTGTATAATAGATAAATACATATAGATACTTATATATATGCTGTAAGATTCTTTAAAATAAAAATATCAAAAAAAGCAAAACGTAGCGGCATAGATATTGATGATATTGATCTTATTTGAAAAAATCATTGAGCTCTAGGTTCAAAAACCAGGGAGGAAACAGTCGAGAGCGTTTGTATGGGAAAATCGCAGAAAGGCATTCCTCTTAAATATTAAATGATTTCGTAGATAAGCTTTCTGCCACCTGACTAAATTCAAAATATATAAAATAAATAACTCGGCATTTTCAAATAATTGTGTATATGTACCTACCCAATTAGCGTGAGTTGTCAAACAAATACATGCGTTTTTACAAGCTTTATATTAACTTGCACTGTTCATACGAACGTATGTAAATATGTAAGTAACTATGTAATTTGTCCGTCAAAATTTGCAATCCATTTTTCAGTCTCTTCCCGTTATCCATTGAGCTGAAATTTTGCAAACTTGTACAAGCTTGTACCAAAAATTAAATTTTTGACAGAAACTTATTTCCAGTACCTAAACTTTTATAAGTATTTCTTTACCAAAACTCTTAACTGACCTTTGTATAATATTTAATTACTCCTATATTTTTGAAATTTCATTATTGTATATATATGCCGTGTCTTACGAGTGAAGAATGATATATTTTTCACTATTCAGTTTATTTTTCTTTTACCGATCAGTATTTTCCACCAAACTTAAATTAAATTTGTATTTATAATAAGCAAATACAATATGGCACAAATCCCAGTTGCATCACAAGATTATTTAAAGTAATATTTCAGAACAAAAAGGTATGGCGCTACTTCACCTTGATGCAACGAATCTAGATTATTTTATGACTACTTAGTGCCCAAAAAGTGTACGTATTTGTAAACTACACATAATGGCCTTTCAGATGCAGTTTTAAAATATATATTTTATCCAAAATATGTATATAAAGATATACCTCATCTTACCTATTTTATGTATTTATTTTTTATTAAAACATACCGTGTTTCCATCGAAAATGAGTTCCTCGTGTCTGTTTTAATCGACAACTTTACCCCGCAAGCCCTAATTAACAATAATAGTTTATGAAGGAGGTCACTTCGCAGGCGACACCTACTTTTTCCACATTCACCCCCGTTTTCCCACTCTCATGGGGTGAATCCCTTGTTTCAGCATGTAAAAATACTAATTATATATCACTCTTACCACTGTATAAATTTGATATTTTTAATCCAAAGCGTACAAATTTGGCGCGAAAATTTGTAGTTTGCGAGTTTTTGGAAAAATACTACTTTTTCCGCCCCTCGCAATTTTTTTTCTCTAAGACTTACAGATAAATGTTGTATGCCAAACATGTAAGGAATTTAATCGTCTTTAAACTTGCCATAGACACTTTTGTCATAGAAGCAACAAATAAAGTGCTATTTCATAAACACCAAAAATGGCCCCTTCAAATGAGGATGGTTGCAAACGCACACATGGCCCGACCAATATAAATCAAAACATTTTCCTCTCCACCTTTTGCAAGGCAATGTATCGAGGCCATTCCCCACGAACTGGATTATATTATAACAACTAATGGCAAATAAAGAAGGATTAAAACATGTAACAGACAATTATTTGAAATCAGATTAGGCTTCTCTACAAAAAGATATTCCGGAAGTCACGTGATACATTTTGAACTGTACCCATAAACAAGAATGCGAGCAAAGAAGTATCCACTTCAAAATAGACGACATCGATAAAATGTGCCAGGCATAAAGTTCATGAATTTTATGTTAAGCAAAAACAACTAGGTACCAAGCTAGGTGCAAAAACACATTGGTTTTACAGACAGGGGGGCTAGCACACTAGGCTTTATGTCGCGTTTTACGTGACGTTTCAGTACATTTTCGCCGACATAAAACCTAGTGTGCTAGCTAGGCAGAAGGGAGTACCTACTCGCGTTTCCTGTTGCACAGTATGGGATTTTAATATAAGAGCGTTCGGATATTATTAGGGTTTGGCGAGATCATTATTTAGATGAAGTAAAAGAAAGCCAGGGAAAAAATATGCCTCTCGTTTATTTGGACAAGGCCCACATTCATACTTCTCTCAATCACGCAAAATGTTTTATTTTTACATTCCACAAACACTACAACGCCCATACACACTGTCCCGAGTATGCATGCCGTATGTACATTATTGCCATATAGTATGCTATTTACAGCGACACTATCTCATCGTCAAATAGCGGCTTGTCAATGTCGGACTATAATAAGGCGGAAAACTTAACAAATTAGGTATATACCTAAGTATTCAAGCGAGGGTTTATCGGTAGCTATATGCTGCATAGTCTGCAACCTTTACCTAAAAGGCGTACTTATTTGAAATACAGGAGGAAGACAATTGACAAAATTTATCAAACGAAATTTATTTAGCTACCGGCTTTTAGAAACAATTTAGCGAAGTACATGAAAATGAGTGTATCTTGGTCTGGCTACGCGTAGGTGCTGTAAAACGCGTCGCCGGCGGGCTGCGGCAGCCGGTAGCCCTCCGGCCGGCGCGGCTTCGACTTAACGCCCTTGCCGTGCGTGGGCTTCACTTGCGGATCGCTCCTCATCTCTGGCACGTGCTGGAACAACATATATAGGGTTGTAGCAACTCAAACCGACTATTCATGACGCTTCATTTTCTTGGGCTTGAGAGCTAGTGGGAAATAAATTCTACTTTGTTTTTTGTTCCCATGTTGTTTTTAGCTCACCGTTGACGGCTAGTCTTTACTACGCCGTGAACCAGTTACAGCCTTTCATAAAACAATTGTAGTCATGTCAGTCCAATTTTTATAGAAAACAGTAATAGTCCGTAAGCCCACTCCCAATAAACCTACGCCTCATGACAACGCGATAAAATGCATGGCAGCACAAAGTACTTTGTTATATACTGAAATAGAGAACAATCTCTGGGCCTAAAAACGGTAACCCTGTAATTGATGCGCCATCTAGAATCGTTAGTTGAAATACTCCACTTCAATGTTAAAACATACAAAAAGTGCGTCGGTAGCAGGGTTTGAACCCCGGCTCATCGACTCCAAATACCTCCGTCTGTACCCCTAGGCTACTGATGTCTTATGACAACACGGCGAATTTTGAAATACCTTGACAGCCTCTAGTTGACTTATTATGCTGTCATTACCGCGCAACTAGTACTAAGATTGGCCGCCCTGCATGGCAGCAGGTCGAGAAAGTTGTGCTGAACAATAATTAGAAAATTAACGCACCTAAAATTGGCCGAAAGTTTGAAAAATCCTTCACTTCCGGAATTTTTTAAGGTTAGGTATATAGTATATTAGACCACCACCACCCACGGTACCCTTTAAATTTTGACCGGAAGATGAAGGATTTTTCATACTTTCGGCCAATTTTAGGTGCGATAATCTTCTGATTCTTGCTCAGCACAACTTTCTCGATCTGCTGCCATGCATTTTATCGTGATGTCATGAGACGTAGGTGTATTGGGAGTGGGCTTACGGACTATAACAGTAGAAGTAGGTACAGTCGCTATGACATACATCGGTACACTATAGGTGTACAAAAATATCGGCAGATGCATCCTATGCCTTGAAAATAAAGGTGTGTTCCGATGTTTGTGACGTGCTTGTTTGCTCCGATGTATGTGATGGCGACTGTACATTGCAAAGAAAAAGTGTAGGTAAGCAAATAAGTAATTATGTACCCGGATGTTTTGGTCAGTGTAGTCGACCGGGCGGCGCGCGGGCAGCGGACGAATCATCATTTTAGAGCGCGTGAGCGGCAGGCTAGGACCCTTGAAAGAGATCCAGTAGATCGTGTGGCTGCGGTGCTCGTCAGTACTCACGTAAAATCCATTTAGATTACTGCCAAAATATAAACAACACTTTAAGAATAATTTAAGAATGTGGTGACAATTTCGCTGCACTTCGATCAATCCATCTCCCTTATTCGCTTTTTTCGACAACCTATTGAAGACCTACTTACCTACCACCACATGAAAGCATATAGTCTACTTTGACAGCCATGACAAGTAGGTCAACCTGGTCGTTCTTCGCGTTGTGCTTAGGTAAATGAAAGGATAGGAGTTGCAAAATTAAAATTGTAAACATGTAAATAAGTAGCATGGAAAATCTGCTGTGAAGACAATTACACAAGGACGGTAATAACGTACCTCTTGTCACATTCTTTGTACCACCAAGCGCCACCGTGCTCTGCGGCGCACGAGCCGTCCTTCCACTCGTCGTGGTCCACGTCCAAAGCAGAAAATTTCTGCCCGGCGTGGTACGTCAACGAATCACCTGTCAATTTATTACAAATTCAAGTTAAGTAAGTATATATGTACTCTGTAGATCACCCAATTCCAACAGAATAGTGCAAACATTTATCACCAATATATAGGTATTCGGTACGACAGTTACGTACCAGCTGTCCCATAGTACGTTCCGAGGGTGCTTATTCTGTATCCTTCGTACTCCGGACCGATTACTAATACTGAGTAAGCGGCGTAGGCCTCATGCCCGTTCTGTGTTTCTAGCTCAACCCGCAACTCGTACAGCTTCTGATTAGTGAGGTAGTGCAGCTTCTCCAATCCAAGCCAGAACTCGCCGGCCAAGTTTCCGAAACCGTACTTGTAGTCTGTCCAACCTTTATAGAAATCTTGAGAGCCGTCGAAACGGTTCTGGAACACCTGCATGTGGAGTAAGTGAATATTATTTACTTTTCTAGTTTTACCGTAAAATCTATAATTGCATACCTACATTTATTATTTTGTCCGCCCTAGTCGGTAGGTAGGTATGCAGTGCCGTTAACGACTTTCACACATTCGCGTAGACTTCAATAATGGCGTTAAAACACAATGGCGTAGCATCAAAGTGGTACTCAGTGGAGGAAAACGTAGAACAAGCATTATATTGCTGTAAATGTTTACTAAGCAGAAACGTCCGGTAACAAATCCCGCTCGTGGCGAATAATTTTTCAATTTTCCATTTTGATCGAAATTTGGAAATTAAGCATTAGGGCTCCCCGTACTAGGTATAAGATGGTTTTTACAATGAAGACCACGTCAAAAGAGTCGGACAGTCGTGTACCAAAGTAAGGTATAGATTACCGTCCAGCCGCCGCCAGCCGTAGTGAGGTCACACAGTACGTAGAAGGGCTCCATGCCGTCGGGGTGGATCTTGAAGATGCCGGACACGTTGAAGCCCTGCGTTTGGATCTCGTAGCAGTCCAGGGGGTAGCGCTCTGAGCGGTCGACACGACCAGACCTGCGGCATCCTATTACATAATACAAGTACCTTGCCGACGTACTCCCCTCGTGAAGCTAGTTCCGGTCTATAATGTGTCACCTTCAGTTATGACCAAAAACTATGAGCATTCTCAGAGTTAACCATTTTTAGTGCCCAGATCTTTCCGTCGGTTTTACAATGAGTCTGTATTGTACAGTCGTGTTCGAAAATATGTGCACGGACAAGGGTGTAAGGTTGCTCAGATATTTTAGAACATTTTATAACGTACATATATTTATGAACTCGACTGTACGCGCCATGATACAATGATGTGATATATAACGATTAGGAAATTGTTTAAAAAAATAATATTGACCGGGCCAGCGTGGGGGCTACTGCCCAATGTCCATTCCCTCTCAGCCACGAGAAGAGGCTTGTGCCCAGCAGTGGGACGCATATAGGCTTGATGATGATGGTGATGAATATCTGATGGTACTTGTACACATGCCGTAAGAGCAACACAAAGGCAGAATCCGACATTAAAGCGCCCAAGGGAAGATTATAGAGTAAGTATTGTAACAATTTGACTATGAACATAAAAAAACGTCTTCCACATAAGAGATTGTATAAATATGGTAAATCCCCCGTTGTTTTAATGGTCCAATTTAGTGTACCCGCTCGGTATAATTATCATGATGTCATTGTACAGTCGACTACAAAGATAAGTATGTTTTTTAATGTTATAAAATGATGTATGTTATTCTTTATATAATTGTATATAAAGAAAATTTAAAGCCTTAGAATTTTCTCTTTCACCTTAAAATTTGCAATTTTATATTATAATTTAACTATAAGACTATCATATATTAATAAAAGAGAAATTTTTCTCGTTAATAAAATTACAATTTATCGCTTATTCTCAGCTATTTTATTAGCGAAAATGACTTTATTCTACAAATCATAAAGATATTGGAACATTATATTTTATTTTTGGTATATATTTGAGCTGGTATCTTATTTTATTACTATGGTAGGAAAGTCTGTGTATACATATTTTTGTAACATCGTGTGGATACATCTCTTTGTAACATCGTATGGATACATCTCTTTGTAACATCGTATGGATACATCTCTTTGTAACATCGTATGGATACATCTCTTTGTAGTCGAGTGCACACGTAGCAGTAAGTATTGACATGCCGTGTGAAATATGCGTAATGAATGATATGACACAAAACTATTGTTACGTTCTGAATTATTGAAAAAATTTAACGTGTTTAACAAACAACAACGCTGATATTAAAAACAATGGTGAGTAATGATCATCAAATTTCAGAACACTCATATCTTGTCCCACATTGTTATTTCGATTCAACCAGTATTTAAATCAAACATGGATATACGATAATAAAAATGTTGTACCCTGATTTGCAATCACATTTCCTTGATTTTTGCTCGAGCAACGTCCGCCGGAACTCACTGATGAGGCTGGAGGTGTCCAGCGAGTCTGATCTGTAACTACCCAAACGTAAGCCCTTACCATAGGTAGGTAGATACAAGGATAAGCACCGAATTGAGATTACCAAATAAAATAATACACAAAAATGCGTTTAAACTTACGCATTGCTTAAGTTAGTCAGATATGTAAATAAAACATGTTGTTCAATTGTATTTGCAAATAGCATTGTGCAGTAAAATAAACAATGCAAACAATGTGTTTGCTGTCATCACAACACATAAAATACTGTGATGCTGATGCTGACCGTACAGAAAGAGCATATTCCGGCCAAAACGCAGAGCAAATCGACTCTTAAGGCCTCCACACACCGGTCGCTAGCGCGGGTCGGGCGCGGGCCTGCGCAAGTTGTAAAACATTGAAAATAAACTTCAATCACACATCGAACGCGAGCTCGCGGGCCCGCGTTCGATGTGTGTTTGAAGTGTAGTTTCAATGTTTTACAACTGGCGCGGGCCCGCGCCCGACCCGCGCCCGACCCGCTCCCGCGACCGGTGTGTGGAGGCCTTTAGAGACTGGAAGTGGGTTTATATGAATACGAACTTGGCATCCCTCCCGCTGTAGGGCCGGTTCTTGACCTCAGCAATAGTGGTGATGATGGAGTCGACGCCGGACGCCGCGGCGCGCACCGTGCCCTCCAGCTGCGACAGTCGGTCCTCGAGGCCTGGCTCCATTCCGGACCGCCCTACTGTCGCCAATAAATAATTCAACAATCAGAACAAACACATTTGAGGCAAAAACAATCGTATGATGAGAGCCTGGTCGGCTGTACAGCGCTGTTTTTACAAGGCATTCAAAAAATATATTTTTCAGGCACGTGCTGGTATCCGATTGAGCTCAAATTTGGCATACTGATGATGGAGACTCAAGATGGCCATATCTACTCTAAATTATGCAAGAAGCCAGTCGTGTCTAGGTCTCTCAAAGAGAACCGAAGTAGTTGACGACTCTGCAAAAAAAAACATTCGCATCTGCCTCTCGATTCGTAAAATTATACTGCTTGGGATTATATTGTGAATAAGAAAATAAACGTATGTATAAGTACTTTGTATGGTACATCTTCAAGATGAAAGAATTGAACGGATTGTGATGACATTTTTTAGCATGGAGATAGTTTCGATTTAGAGTTCCGAGGAAGGAAATAGGATACTATTTATATCAAAAATGACCACTATAGGAAGTTAAAGGAGAGGGGCGGTGTAGGTACCTAGAGTACCTACTAGGTTTGCCTAAGGGAGTTAATAAAAGTATTCCACAAACACACAGGATACGTACTTACGGCTGAAATATTACACATGACTCCATGCGTATAAAGTGGAGTTTATCTCCAAAAACATAGTTATGTGACAATGAAAAAAAAGAAAAAAAACCGGCCAAGTGCGAGTTGGACTCGCGCACGAAGTATTCCGTACCATTATCTATAAAAACGGCAAAAAAATAACGTTGGTTGTATGGGAGCCCCCTTAAATATTTATTTTATTCTGTTTATTAGTATTTGTTGTTATAGCGGCAACATAAATAAATCATTTGTGAAAATTTCAACTGTCTAACTATCACGGTTCATGAGATACAGCCTGGTGACAGACGGACAGACAGACAGACGGACGGCGGAGTCTTAGTAATAGGGTCCCGTTTTACTCTTTGAGTACCTACGGAACCCTAAAAAACACACTACTTACTTCTGTAGTAGGTAGTTTTCTGAATAACTTCTCCCGTTTAGTAAAACAAATAATTGATAATCACGAATGTTTAAATGTAATAATATATTTAAAACTAGCTGTTGCCCGCGACTTCGTCCGCGTAGAACTTTTTATCGTCTTAGAAAATGATTTCTCTCAATACAAAATTTGAACCCTCTTTTAGGGGATAATTAAAAAAAAAGTTGATGTTCATTTTCTAGTTTGTGAACAAACAGTCTAAAACCAAAGTTAAAAATCTCATACTTTAAAAATGCCTTGAAATACTCAAACTTTGAACCAATTTTAACACTCTTAGGGGATGAATTTGGAAAAACTCTGAAATCAGTTTTGTAGTCTTTTAACGTACAGAATAAGACCGAAGTTAAAAATCTCTTACTCACACTTTAAAATTTTATTGCTCGCCATTTAAAATTTGAACCCCCTTTTAAACCCCCTTAGAGGTTGAATTTTTCTAATCGTTGAAAGAACTTTTTTCGTAAACTTTTAAGTCTCTAGCTCAAAAAAAGTGTTGCCCATACAAAGCTTTCTTAACCCCCTTAGGGGTGGAATTTTCTAAAACTCTGAAAGTACTTTATTATTAATTTTAATAAGTAACATTTTGAATAGTTTTAAGTCTAGTAAAAAAATAAAGTTTTTCCCACACAACACTGGCTACCCTTCTTAAGGATCTTAAGGATCCCCTTAGGGATGGAGTTTTCTAAAACGCTGAAAGTTCTTTTTTAGTATTCTAATAAGTAATCTTTTTGCAAAGTTTTAAGTCTAACTCAAAAAAAAATGTTGCCCATGCAAAGCTTGCTCTCCTTTTTAACCCTATTAGGGGTGGAATTTTCTAAAACGATTTGTGTTCTTTTTTTGTATTTTAATAAGTAATCTTTCTACAAAGTTTCAAGTCTCTAACTCAAAAACATAAACTTTCCCTGATAAAAACTTTGCACCCCTTTTTATCCCCCTTAGGGATAGATTTTTTCAAAACGCTGAAAGTCTTTTTTTTTGTATTTTTATAAGTAATCTTTCTACAAAGTTTTAAGTGTCTAGCTCAGAAAAAGTGTTCCCCTTACAAACCTTGCACCCTTTTTTAACCCCCTTAGGGAATGATTTTTGTAAAACGCCGAATGTAGTATTTTTCATGTTCTAATAAGTAATTTTTCGTCAAAAATTTAAGTCTCTATTAAAAAAAAAATGTTTTTCCCATACAAACTTTGCACCCTATTTTACCCCCTTAGGGGTGAAATTTTCCAAAACGCTGAAAGTACTTTCTTTGTATTTAAATAATCTTTCTACAAAGTTTTAGGACTCTAGCTAAAGAAAAAAGTTTCCCACATACAAACTTTGCACCCCTATTTTAGCCCCCTATTTTTAGGGGTAGAATTTTCTAAAACGCTGAAAGTACTTAATTTGTATTCTGATGACTAATCTTTCTACAAAGTTTGAAGTCTCTATTTTTAAAAAATATTGTATCCCCCATACAAAATTTGCACCCCTATTTTACCCCCTTAGGGGTAGATTTTTTTAAAACACTGAATCTAGGTACTTTATTTGTATTCTAATGAATAATTTCTCTACAAAGTTTTAAGTCTCTATTTAAAAAAAAGTAGTTTTTCCCATACAAACTTTGCACTCTATTTTACCCCTTTAGGGGTAGAATTTTCTAAAACCCTGAAAGTTCTTTATTTGTATTCTAATGACTGATCTTTCTACAAAGTTTTAAGTCTCTATTTAAAAAAAAAATGTTTCCCCCATACAAACCTTGCACCCCTATTTTACCCCCGTAGGGGTGGAATTTTCCAAAACGCTGAAAGTGTTTCATTTGTATTCTAATAACTAATTTTTCTACAAAGTTTAAGTCTATAGCTCAAAAAAAAAGGTTCTCCCATACAAACTTTGCACCCCCATTTTACCCCCTTAGGGGTAGAATTTTCAAAAATCCCTTTTTATCCCTAGCCCACGTTATAAAAGCAACATACTGTGCAAAAATCAACTCTCTAAGATTAGTAGTTTCGGCTGTGCGTTGATGAGTGAGTGAGTGATTGAGTGAATAAGTCAGTCAGGACATAGGCATTTATTATGTATAAATAGATAGAAGATAATGAAACTCCCATTCAAATATCTCAAAAAATTATGAAGCTACATCCGTTTTAATGTCGCTTGTTAGAGTGAGAAAACGATGAGGGACTGTGACGTCAATATACTCGAGCGTCATAGTAAAAAACAATCGTTTCATATGAAGGTGCGTTTTGCGGAAAAGGGACAGAACATACCCCCTCTTAAAACTTTGGACTCTTATAACTTAATCATTACCTATATAACCTCTTGCTTTGTTTTTTTCTCCATTTGACTATATTTATTTTAAATTCTTTTTCGAGAAAATACATTATGATTATTTACCATATTTTCGATTCCTGAGCTATTATAACCACGAACTTCGGAATTCGAAAATATTCGGGTATCTCTATCTCTATCGCACTAACCATACTCGAGTGACAGGGATGCAAATATATGAACATTGAGTATCGGTTTTCGTGGTAGCGCCGCAGGTACTTTGGCTGAATGCGCCGAGCGCGTGCCATTGTCATTCAAAAAAAAACAAATTCGTGTTAATTATATTGTTCAAATTTGTTGATTTCATTTATTGAAATTACGACATAAAACGACATTTGCGCATATAAGTTCTCATATCAGAATCGAATATTTTTTTATGGTTTATATTTTAGCATTTGTCTCGTAAAGGTCTATCGTAGACGGGATTTAAATTATTAATAAGTGAAAGGCAAAGCAATTCCGCCATTTTGACGAAAATTTGACGGTTCTTATAGCTGACAGTTGGAGCAGCGTTTGCTTTCAATAAAAATAAATGAAAAATTAAATTAAGTCGTATATTTCGGAAAATTAATTAACTGTCGCAGTCGGATAAAAACTATCCTAAGTTGCAGCTAGAATAATAATGTACCTATATAAAATGTTTCATATTTTTCCGTTCATGGGATGCTGAGAACATTCGAACCGCGCAAAGCTTAGTTTCAAACTGGCTGATTCTTTTTTTAATTTAGAGATTTATTATAAGTGGAGATAAGTTTATGTCAAAAGTGTATTTCCAATGAAAGAGACACCTAGTGTTTCTCGCGCGCGAGACTGCACGTTCACAGTATTGTGCTAGCAGTGCAGTGCAGTATAGGCAAGCACTGCGGTAACAGGAACTATGTTTCTCGCGCGCGAGACTGCACGTTCACAGTATTGTGCTAGCAGTGCAGTGCAGTATAGGCAAGCACTGCGGTAACAGGAACTATGTTTCTCGCGCGCGAGACTGCACGTTCACAGTATTGTGCTAGCAGTGCAGTGCAGTATAGGCAAGCACTGCGGTAACAGGAACTATGTTTCTCGCGCGCGAGACTGCACGTTCACAGTATTGTGCTAGCAGTGCAGTGCAGTATAGGCAAGCACTGCGGTAACAGGAACTATGTTTCTCGCGCGCGAGACTGCACGTTCACAGTATTGTGCTAGCAGTGCAGTGCAGTATAGGCAAGCACTGCGGTAACAGGAACTATGTTTCTCGCGCGCGAGACTGCACGTTCACAGTATTGTGCTAGCAGTGCAGTGCAGTATAGGCAAGCACTGCGGTAACAGGAACTATGTTTCTCGCGCGCGAGACTGCACGTTCACAGTATTGTGCTAGCAGTGCAGTGCAGTATAGGCAAGCACTGCGGTAACAGGAACTATGTTTCTCGCGCGCGAGACTGCACGTTCACAGTATTGTGCTAGCAGTGCAGTGCAGTATAGGCAAGCACTGCGGTAACAGGAACTATGTTTCTCGCGCGCGAGACTGCACGTTCACAGTATTGTGCTAGCAGTGCAGTGCAGTATAGGCAAGCACTGCGGTAACAGGAACTATGTTTCTCGCGCGCGAGACTGCACGTTCACAGTATTGTGCTAGCAGTGCAGTGCAGTATAGGCAAGCACTGCGGTAACAGGAACTATTTTTCTCGCGCGCGAGACTGCACGTTCACAGTATTGTGCTAGCAGTGCAGTGCAGTATAGGCAAGCACTGCGGTAACAGGAACTATGTTTCTCGCGCGCGAGACTGCACGTTCACAGTATTGTGCTAGCAGTGCAGTGCAGTATAGGCAAGCACTGCGGTAACAGGAACTATGTTTTGCCCGACTACGGCAGAGCAGTAGCCGAAAGGATAAATAAGATTTTAGCAGTCTATGTTTGTATTTATTTACGTGTGTTGTTCCACCGTACCTACTTTTTTAAGAGTGAAACCGAATACATTTTTAATATGAACATAAAGTTCATGATCACATAGGTACGAGTAGTACCTACCTACTCGTACGTTCCCAAAACTACCTACTGCCTTGACATAAATTACTTGTGAAGTGACAGGTCGATTATTTCAATGGCGGCCGACCCAATAGATTATGTCATAGGGAGCAAAATGTATATTTACGACTAGGGCGGTATATTGAATCTTGAGCGTAACGAGGAATTCAAGACGGAAATAATTTTGCTACCTATCGAGTGGCACATAATGCTTTTCGCAATGCGACAAAATTAATTGTGTCTATTCTGTCTGTGGCATCGTAGCTCCCAACTGGATAATTGTAGTAGGTACGGTATTTTTAGTTGAAAGTTTTGTCTGTAGATATGGTTATTGGTGTAAGGGTTTTTTTATGTAATGCTTTATTTATATTAATTTCGTATAGGTAGTTATCATAGCTACAATTACAGATTGTAACAAAATGGCAAGTGTAGTTGCATTTTTAGTGTTATGTATACACCTACTAGAAACTCAAAGGTTTTTGCCGTAAAACGCCTTAAGGGGACGTAGGTTCGTGGTCTTCTCTCCCTCTCACTGAGCATAAGCGTGAGCGAGATGGAAGTGCGTGTTTGGAAGCGCGGATATTAAGTTTTTTATTTTTTATTTTTTGTGCGTTTTAATAAATAAAAAAGTAATAGCTGATTTCCCTCAAACATGACATTGCCGATTTTTAGAACCAACTTTAATATGTTTAGCTGTTGTGCATAATTTGTTACGATTTTTTTAAGTGTATTTTAGACCTACGTTCGTGATTTTTTTTCTATCGAGCGTAAGTCGAAAACTCAGGGGACCGATTTTTGACTTTCGAGCGCTCGACTCTTTCACTCGTAAACTGACAAAAATGATGAAATTCTATTTAGAAATAGCGATAGAAAATTTAGAAAAGAGTGGTATTGACCACTCGTATTTAATTCTATCAGTAGAAAATAAGTCCTTGCAATTTAGAGAATACAATCGTATTTATTTTTATTTAATTTTCGAGCGCTCGAAAGTCAAAAATCGGCCCCCTGGATTCGAATAGCTGATTTCCGTCGAAAAAGGCCTCAAGATTTCTAATTAAATTTAGGGCAGCCGTATTATAATCCAAACTAGAGCTACGATTTTATAAAAATCGGTTTTTGGAGCTCACGTCGCCTTAAGCATAATACTTGCATTACGCACTTACCAACTAATTATATGCCAGGAGTAGCGCTCGCGCCCCAGAATTTGTTATTTTCATCCATTTTCGCTCAATTATACCACACGCGTGTTTTAACACGTTGAAATAATTGGCTGAAATAATGTTTAAAAACATTATGTCAGCCTATGTATTTAAATAGTTCCAGAAACGTTAAATGTAGTCACTTAATCGGATGTGTAAGCCCGGAGATTTCACCCATACCTACATTGAAACTCACAAAGCTACCTACTAATCTAACCTCTTTAACCTAGTATCATAGATAATATTTTCTTAATTCAAGAGGCAAACATTTGCCTCTTGAAATTATAATAATATTTTCTTAATTCAAGAGGCAAACATTTGCCTCTTGAATTAAGAAAACATTACCCCTTTAAATATTTTGTATCAAAAATATTAGTTTCAATAACTGAGAAAAATAGTTGCGGTTAGTATAGTCCACTACAAATACTTAGATGCATGTGTTTACTATCGAAGAATGTACACAAAAGAGAATGCGCGGTGTAAGAAATCCAATAGGAAGTAAGTATTTGAATAGTTGGGCCAGAAAGTGTAATGTGATTGATGAGAGTGAAACGCGAGACAAACCCGAACCGCCGGTGCGCGGCACGGCCTGCCCCGAGGCCAGCAGCTTCTTGACACCAGCCACCTCTGTGATCAGGTGGTCCATCATCGACCCCGTCTTGAATACGGACCCTTGCCCACGAACCGCTTTCATTATTTCCCCCAGGTATTTCAGAATATCGTTCGTCTTGTCGTGCACTTCGATGTCTAATCGATTCAGCTTGTAATCGATGCTGTCCACTTTTTTCAAATATTTTTCGCTAGATGTGATAGTGTCCATGATTTTCTCTATAACTGCCTCGGAGTCCATCGTCCGCGTAGACGCGACTCGAGTAATATTTTCTCTCTTTTTGCCGTACAGCATGGCATCGTTTAATTCTTGTTCGTACTCCTTCCAGAGGGCATCGTTTTGGGTTTGCCCCAACGGCTTTACGCGGTTTTCTTTAGACGCACCAAATACTATGGCGAAAATGCAAGCGAACTGGAGGAATGTACTGATCATGAATATCATGATGGGATGTTAACTGCCCGCGTGAACCAATGCGACTGACGACCAAGTATAACTAACAACCGCGCATTGTTTACTAATCTCAATGAAATAATAAAAACAAGCTAAGTAACTCAATAAGAAATACCTAAATACTTACAGGCATGTCTGCGCTTGTGTCTGATGCCACAGAATAAATATTTAATAGTACTACTGATGCTTACTTATCGACACTCGCGAGGAAAACATCGGCTCATTCTGTGCTCGATTTACCTGCTTACTGCTTATTCTATCAAAATTAATATTTCATGCGTCCCAATGCATGCTTTTAACGTAATTAAACAAATAAAAAACCTACAACTTTCATGTTTTTGGGAAAACCTAAAAAGACCGGCTAAGTGCGTGTCGGGCCGGGCCACGCGCGTTGTAGGGTTCCGTATTTGCGGGTCTGTCTTTATTACATCGACACGCGATTGTGCGCCAAGTAAATGGTGCGATTGGGTCGGTCGGCCGAATTTGTACGAAAGATGGCCTTTCCAAGTACATTTTTAAGTTGGTCGACTATGTAGTCAACTGTCGGTAACTGGTTATGCCTACTTAGCTGTGATAGTTTTTCTTTTAAATTCATTATAATATGTAGTAATAGTTTATTGCAAACCATGGTTTTTAGGGTTCCGTACTCAAAGAGTAAAACGGGACCCTATTACTAAGACTTCGCTGTCCGTCTGTATGTCACCGGCTGTATCTCAAGAACCGTGATAGGTAGCTAGAGAGTTAAAATTTTCACAGATTATGTATTTCTGTTGCCGCTATAACAACAAATACTAAAAACAATTTTTTTAAGGGGGTTTCCCATACAACAAACGTGATTTTTTTGCCTTTTTTATAGATAATGGTTCGTGCGCGAGTCCAACTCGCACTTGGCCGGTTTTTTAAATAGATGTTACAAAATAAAAATGTATCTCATGAACCCTTAAAAACTAGTTTATTTATAAACTCTAGTGCATACATCAATTTGGTAACCTAATTATATTATGTAGTTCATAATAAAACCTACAGTTTTACATGTTATGATATTACAGCAGGTCATCATCCTGCAGGAACTCTGAGACAGAATAGTATCCTTTTTTATCAGAAATGTTTTTAGTTTGCTAATGAAAGTCTTACGAGTATTATTTTCTATGTTCCATATATTTGATGGTAATTTGTTGTAAATATTGATCGATCTGTTAATATGGGCCTTTCTTGTAAATGTCTAATATCGGTTCCGGTGCGATAAGTTTGTCTCTGCGACGTGCACTTTGGTTGAATGTATATAAATGAAGATAATTTCTAACGAACGCGGCGATTTCCAGGATGTAGGAGTATAGAGATGGTAGAGTCAAAATTTGTAGGTTTATGAAATGCGGTGTGCAAGTTTGAGTTTGTGGAATGTTAACTAATATTCGGACACATTTTTTCTGGGCTATAAATATATATTGTGCGTCAGTGCTATGACCCCATAATATGGTACCATAACCGAGCCATGATTTTGTGTATGCGTGGTAGGCATTCTGTGTTTGTGTTTGATTTTAAGATGTATAAAGTGTAAATAAAGCTGGATACTTTGAATTTTATTCTAACTATATGTTTTTTTCAGTCAAGGTGAGTGTCTATTGTCAGTCCTAGTAGAGTACATTCAGTAACTTCTTTGATTTGTAGGTCTTGTAACAGTGGGCTCAGGTCAGCCGGTCTTTTTTGGTACGGTCTAAATTGTATAGCATTTGTTTTATTTGTGTTAAGCATCAAAGTGTGGTGGTGCAGCCATTTAGAAATATTTGTAAAGGTTTCTTTGATGTGAGAATAGTTATTGCTATTCATTATTGGGGTGGGGAAATAGGAGAGAGATATCGTCGGCAAATACAATACACTTATGGTTGGTTATCTTTGGTCGTTTATGTAAATTAAGAAAAGTGTACATCCCAATACACTACCTTGCAGTATGGAGCTATTTAGAGTTTGCCAATTAGATCATTGCTTTTGTAGTTGTCCAGAATCTTTATCGAGTTTCTACGTACTACCTGGGAGGTATGATTTAAACCACTCGTAGGCACTAACCACGGACGCCTATTTCATATAATTTGGTCACTACAATTGGGTGTGAGTGTGAGACTCTATCGTAGTTCTTATTTCTAAGGCATTCTAGGATGGCTTAGAAATAAAAAATAGTAGATTGTATGACAAGGGTCTAAAATAAGCCATATTACCACGAGATGGTTATTTTCCCGAGCAAAGTGAGTACCTAATATGGCTTTTAGGCCAGAGTTATACACTCTACTTTTCACTTCGACTGCGAGAAAATAGTAAAAACAAAGGTTACCTAACTATCCACAATCAATAATACATTCTACGCCCAAAAGATTGTTCAATTTGGCGGCATTTTTTTTAATAAACTGCTTTGACACAGATACAAAATACTGACACCACAAATAAACGCCATTGACCGTTTATAGCCGCATCCAAGCGGCCGAGCGCGGCGGACAGCATACATAATATACAAGGGCATATGTTAAAGCGAGATAGACAGCAGTCTATCCCGCTCAATCTCATAGCTTATGCCATGTATGCAGTCAACTACGCTTGAACGTTTGGACGCGGGTATAGACGGTAAGAGGCGTTTATTCTTTTTATAAGGAAAACCACAAATTTTAAAACTGCAGTTAGTGCGTATTATACGTTTACCCAGAACTGGCTGCAATATGGGATAATTTTATGGGGCAATAGTACAGACCTACCGGATTTATTCGTATTACAGAAACGGTGCATAAGATTTCTCACAAATATTAAAAACTAGCTTTTGCCCGCGACTTCATCCGCGTAGAACTCGTTTATATCGTAGTTCGATACAAACTTTCACCGTCCATTTCCCTTTTAGGGGTAAATTTCCGATATAAAAACAATCCTATGTCCTTCCCCGAGACTCAAACTATTTTTATCATCATTATCATCAACATCATATCAGCCGAAAGACGTCCACTGCTGGATATAGGCCTCCCCCAAAGAGTTCCAAAGTGACCAAGTCTGCGCCACCCGCATCCAGCGGACTCCCGCGACCTTTACCAGGTCATCAGTCCACCTTGTGGGGGGCCTACGAACGCCGCGCCTACTAACTAAGTACCTCTATACAAAATTTTATCTAAATGGGTTGTATAGTAGCTCCATACAAATTTTCACCCCCATTTTACCCCCATAAGGGATGATTTCAAGGATAAAAACTATCCTATGTTCTTTTCCGGAACTCAAACTAAGTATATGTAAACCAAATTTCATCTAAATGGGTCACTCAAATCAAAATTCTTAGGAGAGGATTTTCGGGATAAAACTATCCTATGTCCTTCCCCAGGACTTCCAACTATCGCTATACCGTAAATAAGTTCCATCCAAATTTTCACCCCCTAAGGGGACGATCTCTGGAATAAAAACTATCATATGTCCTTTCCCAGGACTCAAAACTACCTCTTAACCAGATTTCATCTAAATCAGTTCCATCCAAATATTCATCCTCTCAGGCGATGATTTTCGTTACAAAAACTATGCGATTTCTTTTCCCGGAACTCCAACTATCTCTATACCGAATTTCATCTAAATGGGTTCTATCCTAATTTTCACCCCTCATTTCACCCCCTAAAGAGATGATTTTTTCAGGATAAAAACTATGAATTGTCCTTCCCTGGGACTCCCAATATCTCTATACCAAACTTCACTATAAATGGATTTTATCCAAATTTTTACCGTCTATTTCATCCCTTTAGGAGATGATTATCGGGATTGAAAATATCCGTTGTCATTCTCCGGGACTCAAGTTAACTCTAAACCAAATTTCATCTAAATGGGGTCCATCCAAATGTTCACCCCTCATTTCACCCCCTTCCCCGGAACCCCAACTATCTCTGTACCAAATTTCATCCAAATAGGGTACATCCAAATTTTCACCCCCTATTTTATGCCCTTGGGGGATTTTTTTCGGGACAAAAGCTATCCGTTGTTCTTCTCCGCGACTCAGACTATCTCTTTAGGAACCAAATTTTATCCTAATGGGTTCCATCCAAATTGTAACCCCCATTTCACCTCCTTAGGGGATGATTTCCGGAATAAAAGCTACCCTATGTCCTTTCCCTGGACTCACAGACCATCTCTATACCAAATTCCATTGAAATGGGTTCCATTTAAATTAACACCCCCCATTTCACCATTTTAACGGATGATTTCCGAGATAAAAATTATCATGGCGTTTCACAGCACTCAAACTATCTTTATACCAAATTTCATCTACAAAGGTCACATCACATCCAAATTTTCACACCCTTAGGGGAGGATTTTCGGGATAAAACTATCCTATGTCCTTCCCCAGGACTCCTACTTTCCCCAACTATCGTTATACCGTAAATGGGTTTCATCCAAATTTTAACCCCCATTTCACCTCCTTAGAGGATGATTTTTGGGATAAAAACTATCCGTTTTCATTATCCAGGACTGCCAACTATCGCTATACCGTAAATGGATTATATCCCGATTTTCATCCCCCATTTCAACTCTTTGGAGGAGGTTGTCATTCTCCGGGACTCAAACTATCTCTATACCAAATTTCATCTAAATGGGCTTAATCCAAATTTTCACCCCCATTTCACCCCCTTAGAGAATGATTTCCGGAATAGAAACTATCATATGTCCTTTTCCAGGACTCAAACTATCTTCCAACCAAATTTTATCTAAATGTGTCTCAAACAAATTTCCACCCCCAATTACACCCCCTTAGGGGATGATTTTCGGGATAAAACTATCCTATGTCCTTCCACAAGACTCCAACTCGCTATACCGTAAATGGGTTATATCCAAATTTTCACTCCTCATTTCACCCCCTCAGGAGATGATTTTTCAGGATAAAAACTATGCATTGTCCTTTCCTGGGACTCCTTCTATCTCTATACCAAATTTTAACTAAATGGGGATTATCCACATTTTCATCCCTATTTCATCCCCTTGGGGGATGATTTTCGGGATTCAAACTATCCATTGTCATTCTCCGGGACTCAAACTATATCTATACCAAATTTTTTGGGGAAGATTTCCGGAATACAAACTATCCGATGTCCTTTCCCAGAACTTAAACTACCTGTAAACCAAATTTTATCAACATTGGTTACTTTCCAAATTTTTACCCCCCCATTTTACCCCCTAAAGGTAATATTTCTGGGATTAAACCTATCCTTTGACCTTCCCCGGGACTCAAACGATTTATATACCAAATTTCATTCAAATCGGTGCCACGGTTTAAGTAGCTCTATACAAAATTCCACCCCCCATTTCATCCCGTTAGGGGTTGATTTCCGGGATAAAAACTACCCTATGTCCTTTCCCAGGATTTAAACTATCTCTATACCAAATTTCATCTTAATCGGTTCAGCCGTTTTCACGTGATGCGCGGTCACATAAACAGACAAACAGATAAACAGATAAACCGATGAACAGACAAACAGACAAAAATTCTAAAAACTGTTGGAACGTGTTCTGTTATCGATTCTAAGAATCCCTAGCCAATTTTTTTTCGAATATCTTCCATATACAGACTTTCGACCCTCTTCAGCTTTATTATATGTATAGATAATGAAACATGCAAACCCCACTTTAAAAGATTAAGCATTTTAACATTACCCTCTCTCTATATTTTGGAAACTTGTAAATTTGTACGGAAGCATCAACATTTATAGTATTCACTCAAGCCAAAGACCGTCACACTTGCACCCTAAATCTAAGACATAGAGATAAAATAGCCCTCCCAACAAGTAACTTACAAATGAGAAATAAAAGCCCCCATATGACAACAATACGCATTTAACAGCCTACCTAAAGAAATAGCTGATGAGGTCAAATATACTAAATTTGTTCAAAAGTTAAAATCATATTTAATAGAAAACAGTTTTTATTCACTGAAAGACTTCTTCAATGTAAATAGTTACCATAGATAATCTTCGCAAATGTTATCCTAGATAACACCTACCTACATGTAAATCTTAGTTTAAGTACTATAATTTTTAATTTGTAATGTGTACCTACGTTTTGAGACGAAGGATTTGCAATACCCTTACAGGGTGTTATGTTGTACCTACTATAGACTGTAAGATATTTAAGACCTGACATGAGTGCAATAAAGTATTCTTATTCTTCTTATTATTAATGATTGATTGTGAGTTAGGGAATGAAAAATGCCTAATGTTTGAAATTAATTCTGTTTCCTGATTGGTCGATAGCCAATACAAATATTTTTCTTAAAGGGTATTCGGAGGTTTAACCACTCCCGTAGCTCCCAAAGGTTCAATAATATCTGAGCACCCTTATGCCCTTGAAAATAAAGTCGTGTTCACATATTTGTCCGTGCACATATTTCAGAACTCGACTGTACCCACTATATTATAGTACCCTTACAATAAAACAATTTAAAGGTAGTTACATCCACCGAATAACAGAAATTAAAATCCTGTATGGGCTATGGGCTTAACTACTTAGGCTTAATGGTGAATGGATGAAAATTTTAGAAGAGCCTGATTTTTTTTTGGTGGTAGAATATGAAACGGTTCAAGCAAATTGTCTTACTCGCCGTTCTAAACCCAAAACGTAAGTGAGGAAACTGTTTATATTTTTCAAAAATAATTGACGCAGCTGAAAAGTCTGGAACTTTTTTCTGGTACTAAGGAAGGTTATTCCTATCATCAAAAAAAGAATCAGGCACTTCTAAAATGTTCATCCATTCCCAATTGGGCTCTTTGGCATCCCACACGCAGTCATACAAAGTAGGTACTCACATGGCACGTTTGTCTTGGAGTGCAGGGTATCAGTCATCGATTCTACTCCGTTCTGAACCAATTTCAAGGTTCCTTCGATTTCAGGTATGGGTTGTAACAACCTCAGGATCTCCGTTAAATATTTCATTATGGTGGTTGTCTTTTCGTGAAAGCTATTATCGAGATGGTTTAACTTTCTCTCTACTGTTTCTACCAGCTTCAGATATCTTTCACTCGACATCAGAGTTTCCACAAATTTCTCCACCACTGCTTCATTCTTGGCGGGCCGTTTCGTTGCTTGCTTCGGCTCTGCATAAGTTTCCACTTCCTCAGATGATTCGCCACTTTTGTGTCTCTCATCTTTCGCGTTAGAAATTGTAAGGAGAGCGATACTGAATACTATTCTTAAAAGTAACATATCGATGACAGTGCTGCTTGCCAGGGCCGTGCGATGTAGACTGAATGGCTTACGAAGTAGGAAAAATTTATATATCATTATAGTTACCTAACTTATTTTAAAAACATCCCTGTGGTAGGATTGTTGAAAGTAAATTCCGGCGTGAAGTGATGGTGCACATGTTAGGGTTCCGTGAATACATTTCTTCGCAATAATTACTTTCGATATTAATTTACGCTTATTTGTACATACTTGTTCTGGGCTCCCAATTTCCTAATAAACCATTATCAAAACCAATAGGAAATGAAACGAGCTTTAAACTATCGATTTAGATTAAATACTTATGCTATGGAGCTAAATTCAGCCCTGGAGAAAAGGACGTGATATCTTGAGATTATGTATCTATTAAAATATTGCTCATTATGTATCTGATTCTCACGGGAGTTTTCTATATACAATGATGTATCTAGTTAGTACCTAACTAAAACGAGTTCTATGCGGGCGACATTACTGTATTCACAGACAAGTATAGTATAATACATGTAGTATCATGATAGAAGTTTAATCGTCAAGTTATCGCGTTTATTTATTTAAACCTTATAGCCCAAATACAAAAAAAGTACAATGGGCGGACTGACTTTATGGTATTTTGGCCTTCAGGCATTCTCAACCAGTCAACCATGGGCTAAGTAGAAACTTTAGTGGTTCAGGATCAAAGCGTTTACCATTTCGAATCATACCAAATTCATAACAGCTGGCAGCCACATAGTACTTACCCAAACTCAGACAACGTGCGGTGCCCGCCCCGCCCAGTGTAAACAGTTGACGCGAGTAAGAGAGCAAAGGTTGCTTTGCTCCGTAAGATAGCTTCAATCGAATTTTGATAACCAGTTGATAATTATCGTTCAACTCACATAGACTTCAACGAGAAAACATGTTGAAGGTAAGTGATATGTTTGATGTGTGTTAATTTCACTTATTTAAATCTATGTTATGCTTATGTTATTGACATAATAACGAGTTTTTAAACCTTTTCGTCAACATAACCTATAAATATTTTTAAGATTTACTTTAGTACTAAATGGATTTAGTCAATATGGAATAAAGGTGCGATAAACGAATTAAGGTCGTTCTTGCGTTTCGTTCAAATCACTAATCTAGCGTCTAAATTGGTATGCCTACTTATGTTTTTTATTGGGGTTGGCATGAATGGACCTTCGGTACCGTACCATTTTTTATTTATCGTATGGCTATTAGAATACACTGTTGATCGTATCAGTGTATTTAGAACCGTGAGATCTTCGAAAATACAGTACGGTTGCCAGGTTGTTGCACTTTTAGCACCGTCCATATAATAAAACCAAATAAAACGTACACAGAGTTGTAGGCCATATTTTAAAATACTCGACATTCTAACACTTAGTTCTTTATACATCCTACAAGCCTGTACCTAGTTTTCTGACAGCTATTATTTGATTTTCATCTCGTTTTGGGTGTTTTAGTTTTTTATAGGTTTTAAGGTTGCATCTTAGTTTGATTCTTTGTATCATAGCCGAAGAAGTTTTGGCTCTTTTTGCCGCATCTCGAATTGAAAGGGACGGATTTTGTTTAAACATTCTTACGACTTTCTTTTCTCATGCCAAGTCGGTTGTCCCCGGTTTTCTTCCAGATTTAGGCAAATCTTGGAGAGTACAGAAGTCACCAAATTTATTTATTATCTTGTGCACGCCCGCGGGACTCAACTCGTACTTTTTAACCAGTTTTCTAATCGTCATACGTTTTATTTTGCACCAATCGTCCAAAATATTTTTACGAACGTGTAAGCTAATTCGCCCCATGTTGACAGTTTGACAAAAGCAGTAATTGCTTTTTGTTGCAATTAAAAGAAAAGGATATAGTTCGTTATTTAAAAAAAAAATATGCCGATTTACGTACCAGTTTTTAGAGATGCCTAAAGTTGTCTACTTTCTTTCCGATACGGTCCTTACATCCAGCACAAAGGCGACCTTTGCGAGCATGAGAAGTGAAACAGCCTTAGAACTAATATCAGGATCCTTTTAGCTTTAAATATGTTCGATTTAATATGTCTAGAAGTACCTGCCTACATTTTAGGCTGAAGAACGAAAATCCATGTTCTCTTTGAAAAGAAACGCGTTATTTACGACATTACAATTATAACGTTATGGTATCTGAGGTTATGGTTGTGCTTGAGAGAATAAGAATACTTTATTGTACTCATGTCAGGTCTTATAGTATTTTATGCAACTGTTCTATAAGAAGGGTCTTAAAACGCGAGTGGCGTGGGTTGCGATGCGAGCCTCGGCGAGAATCGCAATTAAAGACACCACGAGCGTTTTTAGACCGCTACACAGTTGCATACAATACTTTTTCTACGACAAATTTAAAATAAATAGCAGAGTACAGAATAGTTAAACTTTTCAGGCGGCAAGTTTTCTATTCGTACTTTTGCTACCTACTCGCGCAATTACTTCAGTAGGTGGAGTTATTAATTTCTTCGACCATTTTAAAAGGAACGTACACTTTTGTCTTTACAAACACGAATAAAATCTTAATAGTTTAGGACTAATAGTTTATCATCTTTCGTCCTTTCATTTTGAACTGTATTTTGGTAAGAAATTGGAAATGTGACACCTCTTGCTTATGGTTTGTTTTGTTTTTAATTTGTTTGCACTTGCCATCCGAACCAAACAGAATCCGGACCCGGACCGAATTCGAACTGTTTATTTTCATAAATAATAGGGTCGTTTCGCCGGTTAGCGACCACTTAGCCGAGTTGCTCACTTTAGATTAGTAAAAATATACCTATTCAATTTACACACATAATAGATGGTATTCGTAAAGGCTCTGAGTATAGTCAAGTTTTGAAACCTACAATAAAATATAGCACTTTCATCCATAGATTAGGAAAAAATATAGAAAAGGTTACAAAATAGCGAATTCGCTAGATAGCGACCGCTTTAGTCGGTTTGCGACCACCTGTTAGCTAGTTGGCGACCACTCTTGCAAATAGTGTTTAAGTAGTTAATAAAACGATTTATCATCATCATCATCATCATATCAGTCGAAAGACGTCCACTGCTAGACATAGGCCTCCCCCAAAGAGTGCCACAATGACCGGTTTTGCGCCACCCGCATCCAGCGGATTCCTGCGATCTTTACTAGGTCATTAGTCCACCTTGTGGGGGTATATCCACTCTGCGCCTCCCGGTACGTGGTCGCCATTCGAGAACCTTTCCGCCCCAACGGCTATCGATTCTACGTGCAATATGCCCCGCCCACCGCCACTTAACTTTAGCGATTCGGATGGCTATATCGGTTACTTACCTTGGTTATGTTGCGGATAGCCTCATTTCTGATGCGATCACGCATAAAAACTCCCAGCATAGCCCTCTCCATTGCCCTTTGGGTGACTTTGAGCCTTCTTATGAGGCCCATAGTAAGCGACCACGTTCCAGTGCCATACGTCATCACTGGCAACACACACTGGTCAAAGACTCTCGCCTTGAGACACTGCGGAATATTGGACGAATAGATGTGCCATAGCGTAGCTTCCCGAACGCTACCCAGATGAGTCGGATTCGACGATTGTCCTCTTTCTCTCAAAGTTTGACCTACCTAGCTGCCCTTATACCACTATAAATAGGAGTGTAGACTAACCATTTATTATTAATCCAAAAAAAGAAGGCAAAATTATAAGCCTAAGTGACAATAATCCCATTCATATATCTCCAAAAATTACGAAGCTACAACCGTTTTAATATTGCTTGTTAGAGAGAGAAAACGCTAGTGGATCGTGAAGTCACAATCCCCGAGCATCATAGTAAATGACAATCATTTCATATGAAGGTGCGTTTTGCGGAAAAGGGATAGAATACACCCCCTCTAAAAACTTTGGATACTATAACTTTGTGATTACTTAATCCCCTGCTCTTTTTTTTCTCCATTTGACGTTACATTTATTTAATCCTTTTTCGAGAAAATTCATCATTATAGGTCATTTTATTTAGTGTCTACACCCCTAAATTGTTACTCTCCTAAATCTACTTTACATTGCTGTGTCAATAAAGAATAGAATCGAATAAAGCGCGCCATCTCGCTCACACCATAGTGCTTTTATATATATTGGTCACACATGTCATTCATAGTAGGTATCTAAATGCCACCTTTTTACAAGCTTTTATTTAACTTTTAGATTATATTCTACTTACACTAGCGTCTGCCCACGACTCCGTCCGCGTGGAAATCGTTTATATCGTAGCTTTATACCAACTTTCACCCCCTTAGGGGATTATTTCGGGGATAAAAACTATCCTAGGTATGTCTCTTCCCGGGACTCAAACTATCTCCATACCAAATTTCATCAAAATCGGTCCATCGGTTTAAGCGTGAAGAGATAACAGACAGACAGACATACACACTTTCGAATTTATAATTTAACTATCTCATATAAATTATTTATTATTATATAATATAATATATAATTATATATTATTATTATATTATATATACTATGGACATAGCATGGATTGGCGCGGCTTAAATACCGACTCAATTTGCTAGCCTAGCTAAATATCGCGGGTGCCGCATAAGAATCCATAAGGAAAGAAAAAGAAAACGATGTGGTCGCTATCCGACTTCTTTGGTAATTATGTATTTGGGTACGCGACCACCCTATTTTATTTAAATCTATTTTTAAATTTGCCGAATCTCAACGAAATTATTACAACAGCTAAATCATTTAAACGATCAATTAACTAATTTCAGCATAATAATAAAATTAAGTGACGTAACTAAAGTTTTCGCGCCAACTGTCGCGTTATTTTTTTTACAGATTCACTGCACGTCAACACTTTTCGGAAGCAATGTTTGAAATGTGTGAATTGAGGTTATTTTTTCTTGCTTTGGATTAAGCTTTGGGTTTTAAAGTGTATTTATTCTTATTCTGACACTATTCAAGAATAGTTAATAACTAATTATTTTTCTGTTGGGTTTGTAGAAATGTTAATATCTTTAATTGAAGCAGCCTAGTCCGTCAAGTGGTCGCTAACCAAAGGTGGTCGCGTTACCGGCGAAACGACCCTACCAAGAATTTATAAAACATGTAATTTAACACACAATACCTAGATGATGATTTATTATGATTGTAGTAAATAATTTATAATATACAAATGTTTAATCAATATAATATACAAAAGTTTTTGACAATAAATTATTATCGTTATCACTCTTATCGTATCCGAGTGTCATTTCCAGTTGTCACCGTTTCCATATTCATAGGTACCTATCTTAAGTGAGGTGATTGTCTTATTTATACCTACAACTTATCGACCTAGATTAAATGATTAAAGTGGTCCGGGTGCATTACGCAACCATAAAGAGTAATTAATTATACAGGTAATAGGTGTGCGCGGTATACGGCTAAATTAATATAGTATTATGTATCTAATTACATATTCTACAATTACCTACGAATTAATAGATTAATTTGCATTAGAAAAAACGATATCAATTTGTATTCAGTAGGTACTTCGCCAAGCCTCATGATGGGTAGATTAAGATTTGTACCTTTCCTTTCCACTATACCACATGAACTCCACAGCTGCTATCCGAGACCAAGCTTTCGCATGTTAAGAACAAATACGAAAGATATTATGAAAAATTAACTTTATTGAGCTAATTTGCAGGATCGCCATAGCACGACCGAGAACAGACAAAAATGTGACGGAAAAGGCATAGACAATATGCATTAGGATAAGAATACTTTATTGCACTCATGTCAGGTCTTAAATATCTTACAGTCTATAGTAGGTACAACATGACACCCTGTAAGGGTATTGCAAATCCTTCGTCTCAAAACGTAGGTACACATTACAAATTAAAAATTATAGTATTTAAACTAAGCTTTACATGTAGGTAGGTATCAATATCTAGGATAACATTTGCGAAGATTATTTATGGTAACTATTTACATTGAAGAAGTCTTTCAGTGAATAAAAACTGTTTTCTATTAAATATGATTTTTACTTTTGAACAAATTTAGTATATTTGAGCTCATCAGGCTGTTGTAAATGCGTATTGTTGTAATATAGAGAGAAAGTAATGTTAAAATGCTTAATCTATTAAAGTGGGGTTTGCATGTTTCATTATTTTTAATATTTGTGAGAATTCTTATGCACCGTTTCTGTAATACGAATAAATCCGGTAGGTCTGTTCTATTGCCCCATAAAATTATCCCATATTGCAGCCAGGTCTGGGTAAACGCATAATACGCACTAACTGCAGTTTTAGTTACTAGATAAAATACCCAAATCACAATACGTGGGCCGATAATATTTGAGGAGTTCCGTCGATTCCTCAGGGATCCCAGAATTACGTTCGCGATTTCATTAGTTGTTATAATGTTTATATAGTTACACCAATGGAATCTCATCAGAATCTAAAGTACCTACCTACACAATATATGCATCAATGACGAGTTCCATTTCACTATTTGTGGTTTCCGAGAGTAAATACATGACACATACTGAGTTACTTAGAAAATACCGAAATCACTTTATGCGTGCCTAATATATATTTCCATTTCATTTATTCAGTCACATAATAAACTTACAGTGCGGTCACCAAGTCGTTTACCTACATGCTATTTCAAAAATAAAAATAAATCAAGCAACATTTACAAGAAAATTTATTACAAAACATCACACGAATAACATTAATTTACTAAAATGTCAAACATTATACATATAACAAGAGTAAAATATGCCATACGATAAATAAAAAAAAGCCCTGTCCCTTTTCTAAAGGCCATGCAGGATCATTATTTACGTAATATGCAAGAGGGCTGAGTGCGGTTAGACGAATGGGTGGGCAGGGAAGCGGAGAAGCATTCGCGTTCCTCCCGTCTCACACACTTTAAGTAATATCTCTGGTATATTAAGTACCTACCTAACTAGTTACTTGTATTTATGTTGTGCAGGGTCTAGTTGGTCTAGTGACGGGAGGCGGATCAGGGCTGGGGCTGGCCACGGCCGAACTTCTGCTGAAGCAAGGAGGGCGCGTCGTCATCTGCGACCTGCCGACCAGCGGCGGCCGCGACGCCGCCAAGCGGCTGGGCGAGAACGCTACCTTCGTTCCTGTAGACGTAAGTTCCGCCTTCAATACTTAGGTAAAATCACGGTAAAATTGGTAGATGTTGTTGCCTCTGCCGTTCCGTCAGTCTATTAGGTACTAATTTAGAAAAAAGGCTTGGTTTCGTGCACAATTTAATTAAAACTCACGTTGGATTGGAATGTTATGATATTCGTACTTAATGATGCACCCAACATGCGAGCATAAATATTATGATACAATTAACTGAGCAGTCTCTAATTATGATTATGACAAATAAAGCAACTCTGTATTACGGACATTGGCACGAGATTAGTCTGACTCTGATCTGATCTTACCGTCCCTGCAACCGCCATATCCTGTGAGTCGTGGGAGGTGTTTGCTACTCGGAGATCAGACTGGCGAACTGCTGTCAACACGGGGCTCAGCAACTTTGAACCCGTCTCGAGGATATTGACGCCAAACGACAGATTCGTAAAACTCGGCCAAAGCCTTCCTATTATTACACATACAACTCAAGTGGAGACCTATATTGTTTTTCATGTCACCGGAGCTTCAAAACCAAGTTTGGATTTGCGAGTCAGTCTCGCGCCTATGCCACAGATTATACTAGCTGTTGCCCGCGACTTCGTCCGCGTATAAAATGTTATCGTCTAAATAGAAATTCTTTTTAATTTAGAAAATAATCTAAAACCGAAGTTACAAATCTCTTACTTTCAAAATCTCTTGCTCTCTATACAAACTAAGAACCCTCTCTGAACCCTCACAGTAAACAGTCTGAAACCGTAGTTCTTTACAAATTTCTTACTTTAAAAATGTCTTGCTCTCTATACAAAGTTCGAACCCCCTTTTAACCTTCTAAGGCGATGAATTAAAAAAACGCTGAAATAAGTTTTGTAGTATTTTAGCAAACAGTCTAAAACCGAAGTTACAAATCCCTTACTTTAAAAATATCTTGCTCTCCATACAAACTTTGAACACCCTTATAATCCCCTTTAGGGGATATATTTCATAAAATGCTAAAATAAGTTTTGTAGGTAGTCTAAACAGGCTAAGATCGAAGTTACAAATATCATACTTTAAAATTTTCTTGCTCTCCATACAAACTTTGAACGCTTTTCAGGGAAAAATTAAAAATAAAACACTCGGTATTTTTATTGTTATAGGTAAGTATTTTTTCAACAAACTATCAAGTCTCTAGCTAAAAAAAAGTGTTTCCCATACGAACCTTGCACCCCTTTTTAACCCCTTAAAGGGTGAAATTTTCCAAAACGCTGGCAGTAGGTATTTTTTTTTATTTTAATAAGTAGGTACTTAATCTTTCTACAGAGTTTTAAGTCTCTACCTAAAAAAAGTTTTCCTATACAAACATTGCACCTCTTTATCCCCCTCTTAGCGGGTGGAAATTTTCAAACCACTGAAAGTAATTTACCTATATATTTGTATTCTAATAAATATTCTTTCTACACAATTTCAAGTCTCTAGCTCAAAAAAAAAGTTTCCTCCATACAAATTTTCACCCGTTTTAATCACCCTTAGGGGTGGAATTTTCTAAAACGCTGAAACTTCTTTATTTGTATTGTAATAAGTAATCTTTCAACAAAGATTTGTCGCTTGCTAAAAAATATATTTACAAACGTTGCACACCCCTAAGGGGTGGAATTTTATAAAACGCTGAAAGTATTTTATTTTATTTTATTATGTAATCTTTTTATAAAGGTTTGAGATTCTAGATCAAAAAAATCCCCTTTACCCCTTACCAACAACCAACAAATTGTAATTTTTATCTCGAAATAAATAAATCTAAATCAACATTGTACCCGTTTTTCATACCATTTTCCAAAACGCTGTTTTTGGGTTCGTCATGTCCGTCCGTCTGTCTGTCTGTCTGTATGTCTGTCCGTCCGTATGTCACATCCACTTTTTTCCGAAACTATAAGAGCTATACTGTTGAAATTTGGTAAGTAGATGTATTCTGTGAACCGCATTAAGATTTTCACACAAAAATCGAAAAAAAACATTAAGTTTTAGGGGTCCCCATACTCAGAACTGAAACTCAAAAATTTTTTTTTCATCAAACCCGTACGTGTCTATGGATATGGATAGGTCTTTAAAAATGATATTGAGGTTTCTAATATCATTTTTTTCTAAACTGAGAGCGCGAGAGACACTTCCAAAGTGGTAAAATGTGTGTCCCCCCCCCCCTGTAACTTCTAAAATAAGAGAATGATAAAACTAAAAAAAATATATGATGTACATTACCATGAAAACTGCCACCGAAAATTGGTTTGAACAAGATCTAGATCAAGATCTCAAGTAGATTTTTTTTAATACGTCATAAATCGTAAACCGCAATTTATTTAACGGAACCCTTCATGTGCGAGTCCGACTCGCACTTGGCCGCTTTTTTTTTATTTGTATTGTAATAAGTAACACTTACTAACAAACTTTTAAGCTTCTATCTCAAATAGAAGTTTCGCTCATACAAACTTTGCAAACCTTTTTAACCCCCTAAGAGGCTGAATTTTCCAAAACGCTGACAGGACTTTATTTGTATTCTAATATGTAAGCTTTCTACAACGTATTGAGTTTCTTGCTAAAATATTAAAATTTCCCCCATACAAAATTTGCACCCCTATTTGACCCCTTTAGGAGTAGAATTTCCAAAAATCCCTTCTTATCCGTTGCCTACGTTGTAAAAGGTAGTTCTGGTGTAAATTTCAACTCTCTAGCCCCAGTAGTTTCGGCTGTGCGTTGATGAGTGAGTGGGTGAGTCAGTCAGGACATAGGCATTTATATGTAGGTATAGATAGATAGAAGATGACGAAAATCCCATTCAAATATCTCAAAACCGTTTTAATGTCGCTTGTTAGAGTGAGAAAACGATCGGGGACTGTGACGCCAAGATCCTCGAGCGTCATAGTAAAAAACAATCGTTTCATATGAAGGTGCGTTTTGTGGAAAAGGGACAGAACATAAAACTTTGGAACTTTGATCCTTTTTTCGAGAAAATACATTATGATTATTTTATTTAGTGTCTACCTACAGCTGAGTCCGCTGCACCAATGTTTTCCATGTTTCATGTTTTCCGTCAGGTTCGGCAAACAAATAGGGTTTTGTTTTGATTGGCAAAACATGTTTGACGTTTAAAAACCACGAAAACATGGCGCAGCGGACGCGGCTTACGGGGTGTAGTTTCGATTCAGCCTTCATACCTGTGAATTCGTACGTAAGTGCGACAGAGAGGGAAAACTTCGAATGCCGTTCGCGGTAGGCCCTAGCTATAACCACGAACTTCGGAATTCGAAAATATTCGGGTATCTCTATCTCTATCGCACAAACAATACTCGAGTGACAGGGATGCAGTTATACGAACTTCGAGTTTCGGTATTCCTGGTAGCGCCGCAAGCACTTTGGCAGAATGCGCAAAGAGCGCGTGCCATTGCCATTCAAAAAAAACAAATTCATGTTAATGATATTGTTCAAATTTGTTGATACATTTATGGAAATAACGCCATAATGCGACATTTGCGCATATAAGTTCTCATATCACAATCGAATATTTTTTTATGGTTTAACTTTTGGCATGTGAATCGTAAAGGTCTATCGTAGACTGCATTTAAATTATTAATAAGTGAAAGGCAAAGCAATTCCGCCATTTTGACGAAAATTTGACGTTTCTTATAGCTGACAGTTGGAGCAGCGTTTGATTTCAATAAAAATAAACGAAAAATTAAATAAAGTCGTATATTTCGGAAAATTAATTAATTGTCGCTGTCGGATAAAAACTATCCTAAGTTGCAGCTAGAATATTAATGTACCTATATAAAATGTTTCATATTTTTCCGTTCATGGGATGCTGAGAACATTCGAACCACACAAAGCTTAGTTTCAAACTGGCTGATTCTTTTTTTAATTTAGAGATTTATTATAAGTGGAGATAATAGTTCCCCATGCATGCAAATAATAACTCAAACAATCGATTTGTCAGGATGTCGCCGTCGTCGGATACGTCTGGGAGGGGAGGACATCATCATCATCATCACCTACCTCACATACCAATACCATCCATCAGTACTAAGCTATCACATACTTCGTACACCTCTGCAGGTCGATTGCGGAACGTTAGATCTAAATGCAGGGCCGTAGCCAGAGTTGAATTTAAGATAGGGCAGCCGTAATTACAAGTCAACATTTAACTTGATCTTATCTGTGTGAGGCAGTTTATTAAGGTAGGGCAACGGTATTTTAAGGTAGGGCATTGCTCCATGATGCCCCCCCCCCCCCCCTCCCCCAGCTACGGCCCTGTCTAAATGTTATTTTTACTATGGGAAAATGGCAGTACTCAACTGCTCAACTCCTACCGCTCGTTCGAAAGGTTACGAAATTACCCCTCAGGGTCGTGTTTGCGACAGGTGACGTCAGAGGCGGATGTAAAGACGGCCCTGCAGAGCACAAAGGATCACTTCGGGCGACTAGATGTGGCCGTCAACTGCGCCGGCATCGCCTCCGCGCAAAGAATCTACAACTTTAAGAAGGAACAGCCTTTCGACCTCAAAACTTTCCAGAGAACCGTTGAAGTAAGTCCTACACAAGCGACCATCAAACAATTTGCTCATTAGCTTTATTGTCTCAACGGGTCTGTTCAGTGGATTGACACAACAACCAATGTTTTTTTTGCGCCTGTTGAATAATATTAGCAAACTATGGTAAAAAAGTAATAAAAGTTTTATTTGGCATATTTTCTTACATTAATTTCCAGAGGTCTCCGCACTAGGCTTCGCCTGTGTCGCGGGGAACCAGTTAAAAATTACATTTTGGAATTATGTTACAAGGTACTTACATTCAAAGTATAAACTATAGGAACTTAAAAAGGGACTTAAACCTTAAAAAATAAAAAATTACATTGCACTTTTAGAAAATTACTAAACTGTAAACTTAAGCTAAAGTATAATGTCTAAAATAGCTTCTGTCTCGGCATAAGTTAACGAGTGAAGAAGATTAGAAGTTAGTTTTTTTGCCTCATTTATAGTACGACCCTTAAGGTTACAATGCTTTTGAATCTCGTTATAAGTGGATACCCTTATATAATCTCCGAAACGCTTACCAAATGATAAAAGTACTCTGGGAACTGGTAAGGCAATATATGGAGTACATGTGTTTTCCGTATTGCTGGTGTCACGCAGGCGTTCACTTTCTGGCGCAAATTTGGTAATTTAACGCTAACGTTCAACGGTAAAAACGAGTGTACAATTTTTTTTGGCCTTATGTTACCCAAAAAACTTGGATTCTACGCAAAATTCCTTCTTTTTAGGTTTGGGGTTGCTGGAGAGATATCCCCAGCAACCCCAATTTAAAATAATTGTACTCTCGAAACTATTGAGGTACAATTTTTTTGAAGTAAGTACTAATACGGTACTGCAATTTTGGTAATTTTTTTCACATACTCAGAAATTTCGAAATTGAAAGTGGGGTTGCCAGGGAGCATTGCATAAATAAACTAATGTTGCTCTATGTGGCTGTAGAACTCGCGAGCCTGTCTTTTTCATAATTTAATTTAATTTCGCAAAACTGAATCTACAAAAAAATCTACATGTATAATTATTCAATTTGCTCACAAAATTTCACGAGAATCGGTTAAGAAATGCGACCTGTAGAGGAGAACAGTGAGACGGCCCGCCATACGAAATATTTTTTGCTCGGGGTTGTCCCCACATGGCGAATATAATATATTATGTTATCTTGTCCTCACGAGATCGTAATAATGTGTTTAGGTGAATCTGGTGGGCACGTTCAACGTGATCCGTTTGGCGGCCGGCATGATCGGCAAGAACGCCCCGGACGCGGACGGGCAGCGCGGCGTCATCATCAACACCGCCAGCGTCGCCGCCTTCGATGGACAGGTACACTTACCTTACTTTATCGGAATACAGCTGCTTCAATTATCTACTTTACTAACAACGTAATCATCTATATCATTTCTAGTGTTTCGTACCAAAATTGGTCCAACGGAACTTTTATTTATCATGCGTTTGTTAACCCAATCGCCGCCACTGACTTGAACTCAAGTTTGTCACCTTTTAAGTTATCTACTTTACTAACAACGAGCTAATAAACACGTTATCATCTATATATTTTTTTGTTTTCCGTAATAAAATTGGTCCGTATTTGTTAACCTTAACCCATTCGACGCCACTGACTTGAACTCAAGTGGTGCCTGGTGCCCCGTGGTACCAATCGAATCAGCCTGCACCACGACATCGGGATTAGCACAATGTGTGGTTCCTTTAACCCTTTATAAGGCAGAGGGAATATTTTTCCCACCATATAATTTGACGTTTTTTTCTGAAACGAATCCACGATCGGTTTTTATCTATGGCAATATTATATGTGGAAACCCCCTTAACAATATTCATTATGGACTTATGAACGGTCGACATCAAAGACTACAATATACATACTGAGATAGACAGGCAACTTGACCAAATTGAGAAGGCATTTAATGCTTGCGTACAGCAGGCGCCATCTCTTCTGCGATATTAAATCTTTTCTGTTAAAACATACAAAAAGTGCGTCGGTCGCAGGGTTTGAACCCAGGCTCATCGACTTCAAATACCGCCGTCTTTACCCCTAGGCTATGGATTTATAATGTCAACACGGCGAATTTCGAAATACCTTGACAGCCTAAGCCTAGCAATCGCTACAGCTTCAAAGAGTTCGCAAGCTATCAAGAAGGTGGCACTGTTTTCAATAAGAAACTGGATTTGCATTAAGTTCTAAGTTCGCATAGCATGGTAGACATCACTTTTTTAGTCTATGACAGCTGTCAGTTTGGGAATCAGTGAATTTCGGCACCTGTTGACAAATCTTTGTTAATCTCAAATTTACGGGACGGGAAAAATGTAAGTTGGTATTATTCTTATTATGTAAGAGACAAGGTACTTCGAGGCAGTCATATTTTTAATTTAGCATTTGAACAATTTTTTTTATAAGATTTTTTTGTGGTGGTAAATATATTCCCTCTGCCTGTGTGGAGCATTTTGGATAATGGTAAAAACACTTACACATTCATCTTCATCCCTTTCCATTCAAAAGATTCATTCATCTTCTTTACCATCATTTGTAACTCCTCAGCAGACGACGCAAGTAGTACAAGGTCGTCAGCATATAGGAGACATTTGACGCGTAACCCTTCCATTCTCAAACCACATTCATCACCTTTCAGATCCTGCAGACAGCTGTCCATGAATAGATTAAACATGCAGCCACGGAGACGCTACACATCCTTGTCTAACACCCTTTTCAATGTTAAACCAGTCAGTATATGACCCGTTTATTCTCACGCAAGCACTGGAATCCTTATATAAAGATTTCAGTGCTTGAACGAGGCGGCTGTCTACTCCATACGTGCACAACACCGACCATAGTTAATCCCTCATCACTCTATCATAAGCCTTTTCCAAGTCCACGAAAGCGCAATAGACCTTTTGACCTTTGGCCAAATATTTCTCGGCTATGCATCGTAAGGAAAATACTTGATCCGTACAACCCATACCCTTTCTAAATCCAGCTTGTGCATCCCATACTTTCTCATCGGTCTCTTTCACTACTCTTTTAATCAACAATTTTTGCATACAATTTGCCGACGATGCTGAGTAAGCTAATGCCCCTGTAGTTTTTGCAGTCAAGTTGTGATCCTTTCCCTTTGTAAAGAGGAACGATTACGGCCTTGCACCAGTCCCTCGGTACACGACCGGTGCTGTAGCACAAATTGAAGAGGAGATACAACTGACTCGCTACGACGCCCTGTCCTGCCTTCAGCATCTCAGCGGAAACTCTGTCATACCCTGCCGCCTTACCCGATTTCATTCCTCTCAATGCTTTTACAATTTCGTCCATGCTGATATTACTTTCATCCTCGGTTGCGCTACCATTCAGACTTGAGGTTAGAACATTTTCTTCCTCCCTATCAAACAAACTTTCAAAATATTCCTTCCACCTCCCTAATATGCATTCTGTCTCATCAAGCAAACTTCCATTCCTGTCTTTGACTGACTTCAGCTCAGAGTTCTGGCTCTTACCTCTGACTAGTCGAACAGATTTCCAGAAATATTTTATGTTCGTCTGGAAATCCCGCGACAGTCTTTCATCCAAATGGTCATTCTGTTCATCTTTCTTTCTTTTTACTACTTCTTTCACCCGCACTTTCATTATTCTATATGCCTTTTTTGCTTCATTGACTTCGTCAAAGGAGGCTTTATTGACTCTTTGGTTAGCTCTTGTAGCGCGACAGTCTTTCATCCAAATGGTCATTCTGTTCATCTTTCTTTCTTTTTACTACTTCTTTCACCCGCACTTTCATTATTCTATATGCCTTTTTTGCTTCATTGACTTCGTCAAAGGAGGCTTTATTGACTCTTTGGTTAGCTCTTGTAGCTAACCAATCCCGCCACAACTTTTTCTTCTCACATACAGCTTCTTGTACTTCCTTATCCAACCAAACATTCTTCTCCTTTCTTCCTTTGCTCCTTTGACTGACACCGCACACTTCCTGAGCCACTTTAACAACTTTATTTTTAAAGTTGTGCCACAAATCACCCATCTCGCTTAAACCATCCATTCCTTCGAATTCAATCTTCAACTGACTGACAAACTCATCACTTATTTATTTTTCTTGCAAATTCTCTACTTTTATTCTCTCTAACACGCTAGTAGTAATACGCGGTCGGTGTCGCCATCCCTTGAACAGACCTCTTATTCGGCTCATTACCAGGAAGTGGTCAGTGTGGACACCGGAGCCGCGATATACTCTAGCGTCTAGAACATTCTTTCTCATTCTTTCGTCACCTATTATAAAATCAATCATACTTTTCCTAACATTCTCTGCCTCTCGAGTGTACAAATGGATCAATTTATGGGCAAACATTGTGTTTGCCACACAAAGATTCCACTCAAGACAAATTTCTAACAGACTTCTTCCATTCTCGTTAACTCTTTCGTCACCATGCATCCCTAACACCTTTTCAAATCCATCTCTCTTCACTCCTACCCAGCTATTAAAGTCACTTAACATTATTAACCTTTCGTTGTCCTTGCATAGCCCTAACACGTCCCTCAATTCATCCCAAAACATCTGTCTTTCATCCTTTGTACGCTGCGAGCTTCCCGCACCCTGGTCTACAGGTGCGTAAACCCCAACGACAAAAACCCGCACTAGGCCCACTTTCATTCTTACCCATATCAGTCTGGGACTCACGCAGTCAAACTCGTTCACGCACTTAGCCATCCTAGCGGAGAGTATAACACCAACTCCCTTACAGGCCCGTTCTGAGCTTGGCACCCCTGACCAATAAGCCGTGTAGGGTCCATGTGTGGTGGTGTCACATCCCTTCCGCTTTGTCTCATACACGCATAGCACATCAATCTTCCTTTCATCCATCATCTGTAATACCTCATCAACTTTCTCACTCATACCTCCTTGAACGTTCAACGTAGCAAAACGGCTTTCCGTGAGCCGCTTCTCGCCCCCGTGAGAAACGAGACGTGACGGGTGGCGTACCGCGTCGCCGCCATTCGGATGATTTTTATTTATAGTCTCCATTGCGTTCCCATTGAAACTAAACAACTGGTATCATAGACTAGTAACGCCATCTACATATAGCCAGTATTTTTAGTTTCAGGGATGAGCCGTCTACGGTATATTACTCTGTGATAATTCCTTGCTACGTTTCCAAGGTAGTCTATATGATTGCCTTCTCATGACTGCACTTGTCCCGTACCTACCATACATGTACATGTTCCGTGTTGCAGATCGGTCAGGCTGCCTACTCGGCCTCCAAGGCGGGCGTGGTTGGTATGACGCTGCCCATCGCGCGCGACTTGGCCAAGCAGGGCATCCGGGTCGTCACAATTGCCCCAGGTAACGTAACTGATTGTGTACTCCAGTGGTTCCCGAAGTTGGACAGCCCGTGATCCACCTAATACCCTGAGAAAATTACGGTTTTTTTGGAAATAATTCAATATCAGGCTAATTATTTGTATACGGCTTTTATATGTTATTTTAAACAACTTTTACTATTGATGTCAATAATTATATGGACCGGAAGTTAGGAAAAAAAATTACCCCACAAGCAAAAATGCTATCAGTATTTTTATAATGAAAACATGTTCGAGTACACAAATTTGGAGACTTAGGTACTACCTGAATCCAAAAAAATATGCATCAGGATTTTAATTAAATATTTACGATCTTCAGATAATATTGAATTTCATCTGGCCTATAAAAAGGTTTATTCATTAACAAAAATAAGTGGATTATGCGCGTATCCCAAAGAACGTATATAGACGTAGTCAATTATAAAGTAAAGAAAGTTTATAAATACCATTTTCGCCTGATTTTTACGGAATTTATGAAGATTACTTTTCATTATTTTTTACTGTATCGGTATTAAATTTAGGTGGATTATTAATGAATATTTAGTCAAATTACCCAACCTATTTTTTCGTGTAAAAATATGGCTGATATCGACGTATTGTTGTGTTTTCATAGAGCGAAACCGTAAAGTTCTCAGGGTATGACAAATAAGAGCGGTGTTACACACGTCCATTTTCTATAGCGCTACAAACGCAAGACAGTATCGAAACAGGTGATTGTGACTGATAATATATCGCAAGTGTTGCACGACCGGCTTGTGTTTGTATCTTTGCAAAAAGTCGCCGTGTGTAACCGCTCTTAATCTAATCACCCCTCTTGGGTGACAGAGAGCAAATATTCGTAATTAAATACCTATGAATACAGGACTGCTCAAAAACCTTAGGGCCCATTCAATGGGGAATGGATGAAAATTTTAGAAATGCCTGATTATTTTTTTGGTGATAAGAATAACCTTCCTTAGCACCAGAAAAAAGTTGCAGACTTGTCAGCTGCGTCAATTATTTTTGAAAAATATAAACAGTTTCCTCACTTACGTTTTGTGGTTAGGACGGCGAATGAGACACTTTCCTTGATCCGTCTCATATTACCAAAAAATATTTTAAATATCTGACCCTGGCAATGACCAATATAGCTGCTGCAGCTGTCAATATCATTGCCAGTGTCAGTTTACCACGGATTTTTATGATATTTTTATGTAATATGTGACGGATCAAGGAAATTGTCTCAATCGCCGTCCTAACCACAAAACGTAAATGAGGAAACTGTTTATATTTTTCAAAAATAATTGGCGCATCTGAAAAGTCTGCAACTTTTTTCTGGTGCTAAGGAAGGTTATTCCTATCAACAAAAAAAAATGAGGCGTTTCTAAAATTTTCATCCATTCCCCATTATCATTATCACTCGCGACCCGTAGTTTCGGAATTGCTCGTTTACTTCTACAGCACGGCAATCACAAGACGGCGCGCGAGCCCTCTCGATTTGTCTCGCACTATACGTCTCTTACCAAGTTTTCTAATAAGAGAGAGACGGATAAGTAGTGCGAGAAAAATAGTGAGAGCTCGCGCGCCGTCTTGTGTCAGCCGTGCTGGCAGGGCGTATTTACCCTAGGGTCAATAGGGGGGCCATGGCGGGCCATGGCCCCCCTATTGACCCCGAGGGGTGGCCCGAGCCGCTCCGAGGGGCGGCGCGTGCCGCCAAAACTTACTGGCCCGGGGCGGCAAAACTTACTGGCCCGGGGCGGCAAAACTTACTGGCCCGGGGCGCCAAATCTTTAAATACGCCTCTGCCGTGCTGGTAACACAGCAGAGAAAGAGGCGAATGTTGCTTTGAACCGACTTTCAAAAAATAACGTTTGATAACTCGCCCTCAACCCAAAAGACGACCCTTGAGCTCGCGTTATCAGTTTCCCATTGTATTGCACGGAGCGGATTTATGGCCTCATTCTTCTTTTGGGTTGAGGGCGAATATACATAGGTTGTTATTGTTATTTTATTGTTACCTCAGATCGCGATTGAATATAATAACGGTCACATTGTATCCTATTCTTTCTTAAAATAAAAATGCCATACTGGTACAAATTGTTTAAAGAAATCAAAAACATAACTCCTTTGCCGTTGGAAAAGTATGGCATGGTGATTTTCGTGAATGGCTACTCGACGATGATTAGCTGTGTAAAAATTAGCCTGGTACAAATAGTTGAACTGTTTATTTTTAATTAATGTGTTTTCGTCAGTATGGCGGGTTCTAAATCACCCGGAGAAGTATGGCAGTACGCTACCGCCTACTTCTTTTTTCACCGACTATCAGAAAATACAAGAATTTTTGTGTAACAAATGGTTCGACTTTCGTAATTTATCCGACACGTTCGATTAACGCCCACGCGTTTGGGCCGCCGGTACCAGCGCTATGACCATCATTTTCCTTTTCTTCAATACATAATTTAATTAGACCCCTGAAGGGTCGCCATACTTGGTACAAATACCTTAAAAAATTGTGTCAGCATCTACCGGTCTATAAGTGTTCGGTGACTTTTTGAGCAATACTCATACGCGTTGTGCCTATACAAGGCACATTCTCAGTTAGCGATTAGATATTGTATAATACGTGCCGTATAGATTAAGTGCGTGCGAGATGTGCGAATGATAATACATGTAGCTACTCGTATATATACCGTGTGAGTTAATGAATAAAGAACTACTATTGTGTTGACAGTACTTCAGAGTCTCTCTCTGAGTGTGGACTGCCATAAACCCCTCTGGGGTGAAGTCCACACTCACCCTGTCTACTCCCCCATCAACATATTAGTTATTGCCAGGCAGTGGACACTATCCTCAACCATCAACCACCGTCTGGCAAAGTGGTGACCCCGAATAAAGAAACACGCGCGCCCTGACGACTGAATACGCAACGATCTGGCAAAGAAGTTGAACAAAATCAAAACGCCTACTTTCGACGACTGAACGCGCAACCATTTGGTAAAAGTGGAGACAAAAATACGCCGCACCCGCCTGAAGAAATACGCCGCACCCGCCTGAAGAAATACGCCGCACCCGCCTGAAAAAATACGCCGCGCCACATTGAAAAAACACGCCACGCCCGCCTGAAGAAATACGCCGCGCCACATTGAAGAAACACGCCGCGCCCGCCTGAAGAAATACGCCGCGCCACATTGAAGAAACACGCCGCGCCTGCTTAAAGAAATACGCCGCGCCACATTGAAGAACACGGTACACCCACCCGTAGAAATGCGCCGCACCCGCTTGCATTACAAATATTATGGAACACTGCCTGAAACAAAAGTCCGATGAAGAAACGCGCCACTCCCGATTGAAACAATTGGACAACGAGAAGGATCCGCTCCCGACCAGAACAACGCACTCCCGACTGGAACTACGCCCTTGTTGATGAAGAGACCACATTGAAAACGCATTCTCATTTTCTCTCCAGGACCCCATTCAAACGCCTTCTCATCGAGTATGATATTCCGACAAGGAAGACATAACTGAGAAGCAGCGTCAATATGTTAATTCATATTACAGCGCACACGACAAGCCAAGAAGCCTAAAACAGCAAATTGTGCATTTTGTCACGCGCCTTCGTGCCACACTAATCGTGGCCGACATTTCGCCGTCCATCGAGCAGCGTCCATGGTGCGACGCCTGCTGCGTCACGGCCCGGGGACATACTGGATGAAGAATTTGCAGCCGTTTAAGCCTGCCTCCAAAATTGCGCGAAGAAGAAGTGTAAGATCGAAGGCGTCACTCATTACAAGGAAGCGTCGCAACGCAACACAGTTGGCGAAAATGCAACTCGTCATAATTATACAGAACAGAAACAATTCGCAGTACGCGTAATAAAGTGTCTACGCAGCGTGCAGCCCTGAACGTAGGATAGTTTTTTGTCAAGATAAAGGTCGCGGAGTCGCGTCGTCAGCATATTTTTATAAACGCGCATCACGGTTTCCATTTTTCAAGGTAATTTACTTAACATGCTATTTTTAATTGCGTTTTTTATATTTAGACAACTATCATGTTTTTGTATTTTCTATTATTGTGCTGTACTGTATGTAACATTGCCCTGGAAGACGAATACCCAGGATGAGATAATAAGCTGCTGCTCTGAGCCTATATGCCTCAATTATTTTTTATTGTGCTAAGCCCAACTTGTAATTGACCGAAAAGGTAATTCAAGTCTGGATTGTATGTACACGACTATTGTAAGTACTTTCTTTCGCACTGTTTTATAAATGTTGTGGTCTTATACATACAGCAAGTTTAACATTTCTCAAGCATCCGAAAACGAGCTTAGAAATGCGTGTGCCTATTATATTAAGTATTTTGTTTTTTAGTGATATAGTTGATTTGATTGTTATTGTGTATAGTTACCTACCTACTTTTCTCATATATGTATATGTGACCAGTAACTTAGCAGGAAATGGGATTTCATCCCATTTTTGTTGTAAGGGGGGAGATATGTGCCTACAAGGCACATTCTCAGTTAGCGATTAGATATTGTATAATACGTGCCGTAGATTAAGTGCGTGCGAGATGTGCGAATGATAATACATGTAGCTACTCGTATATATACCGTGTGAGTTAATGAATAAAGAACTACTATTGTGTTGACAGTACTTCAGTCTCTCTCTGAGTGTGAACTGCCATAAACCCCTCTGGGGTGAAGTCCACACTCACCCTGTCTACTCCCCCATCAACATATTAGTTATTGCCAGGCAGTGGACACTATCCTCAACCACCAACCACCGTCTGGCAAACGCGTTTTCCGAACGCGCGACATAAGCGATAGATCACCTGTCAAAAACACGTATCGATATAGTATCGCTGAAAAAAGTCGCCGTGTATAACCGCTCTTAAGTATAGGAAATACTGCTTGTTTGATAGAGTGATAAAGTGAATAAGTAAAGAGTGTTGCATGCACAGGGTTGTTCCGGACACCGATGATGGACGCGATGCCGGAGCCGGCCATCAAGGCGCTGGAGGCGCAGGTGCCGTTCCCGCCGCGCCTGGGCCTACCCAGCGAGTTCGCGCACCTCGTCGAGGCCGTCATACGGAACCCCATGCTCAACGGAGAGACGATACGACTCGACGGCGCCATCCGGATGCAGGCCTAGCTAGCTGTTCACTAAAATAAACCTGTGTTGGGTTATTTTCTTCATTTAATTTCATTCCCAGACTTTCCATATCAAAAGATAAACAGATTTTAGGTGATTAAATGAGTACCAGTGGCGTGGCGTCCATATAGAACTCGCTTTCCACCGAGTTGGCCTTTTGATGGAAATTGAGCACCCTTGCCTTACAGCTCTTGAGGAAAAAGGAAGTCAATTTGGTGATGATGATGATCATTCAAAGTAATAAATGATCCAGTACTGTAAAAATCTAAGCTTATTATGCTGAGTGAGTCATTCGGTGACTGCGTAAACCATTGCGCCCGTATGCGCTTGAGACGAAAGGAAATGAGAAGCCAAATGTTTAAACGAAAATATCATTTATTTCTACAATAACGGTCGGCGGCGCGAGCGCGGCCCGCGCCGCCGACGCGCGTGCGTCTCACAATGTTTCTTGATCACCATGGAAATAAATACACAGCGGCGCGCGGGCCTCTGGCACATGCGCCGCTATTCATGTATCTATGTTGCCGACTAAAAATAGATCGTGTTTACAATTACAAACTTAGACATCTCTAACAAAATTTACAATTAAAATAGGTTTAAAGATTTAGTGACAACATTAACTATTTTACCTTATAATGGTATAAAAGACGTAATGTGAGGTAATGACACAGTGTAGCGTGGCTATAGTACTTTACCCCGGCATTTCCACTCTAACTGAACTCGTATTGCGGTGCCATCAAAACATACTGTTCAAATATAATTATAACTAAGCAAATCATCACTTGAACTTTGGCTAAGTACACTGTTATAACTAGACACTTTGTATCAGTAGTCATTAGTAAAAGGGCTGACAGGGGTTGAAGGGCTATCATACCTGCGACAACCCAAATGGTAAAGAAAAACAATAAACAAAGTTTTATGTCTTCTTCCCATAAATTCATAAGATACATGACGTTTGACCTCTATGATGTCAAATAACATTGTATTTATTTACATTTACTGAACGTTCTTATTTACAAATTGACTCCAGTAGTTATTGACCAATGTACTACGCGACTAATTCATGTAATTATAAATATAGTAATTAGCAAATTAGTGATGTTTACAGAATGGTGTGATGCTAGGTTCTGTTTTGAAGCCACAGTTAATGGCAATTCGATCGCCAGTGTGTTCAGTTAGAATGCAATCAGCCTTACAAGATGCCGTCATGGCGTAACTTAGAGGTGTACTTATGTATATTATGATACGTTGCGAGGTGTCTTCCTCGCCTCTGGCCACGGTACCTAACAAGTAAACAAACAGCCGTATACTCTATTGCATCAGATAGAACAATTTTAATATACTAACAGCAAATGCGAATTGCATTGGTATCCTTTAGCCCATTATTCAGCATCAACGAAAAAATTACCTTTAGCGAGAGTGTAACTGTATACGTTGAACTAACTATATTTACAATATTCATGAAATAGAACTTACACGGCTCGCCAAATAAAGTTAGGTGCAACAGAAATTAATGCTTAGGTCCTTAAAAGCTAATATGAACCCTCCAGGCAAAGGCATGTCAATTCGCTCAAATTCACGTCCTCACATAAACTTAACCGAGAGAATACTATACACAGATTAAAGTTAAACAACACATCGACTGAGATTAAATCTAACTTATCGTTAATGAACAACAAAGTGGTTAACTTACAAATTGGATCGCCTCATGTAGCGTTACCATTAGCGTTATTTTGGAATGTGTGCGACGCGTACTCGTACGTGCATCCGCCGATGGCCCGCGGCCAGCGAATCTGAGCGAAGCGACACGACAGCTCGCCTGCGCGACCGCTCATCGCTTACTCCACTCAACTCAAATGTACATTATAACACACCAAGTGTATATTTTCAATTATGTACTTACTTTTTATTCATAAATATAGATATTCCTTATATAGACATTAAAATACAACTTTACTCTATATATTACAACCTAACTCTAAAAAGTAAATAGTAGGTATAATGTTTATGTGTATAGAATAACTCTTAATCAATAATGAATTGTTGTTGATAAAAATAAGCAGATAACAAAAATTGAAATAGCGATTAAACTGACTAACAGAAGCTAAAATTAACTTATGAACACTGGCACCTTATTGTTGAACCGTTTATTGTCTAAATTAGTAGTTCCATCGCGAGATAACAGAAATATTGTAGTTGCGGGGAAAGAAGGGCCTCTCCCGACCTAGACTGCTGCGAACCCTGTACGATTACTTACTAATGGCACGCCACTCTGTAACCATGCACTTTACCTTGGACCTTCGCCGATATACCGCATTAACTTCTTGTACTACACGCCTTTACTACACGATTTACAATATCAATATCACAAATACATGAATAAGTACATGTACGTATCCAAAACGCTAAGGCCCCGGAGTCAAAACGCGAATGTTGCCCGAGTATGGCCTAAACTGCAATTTTCAAGTCGAATTCTTATAAAATTGGGATCGGCCGATGGTATTCACAAGGACTAGACGGATGTTCTGAAATATTAAATACAATGCGTATAGCTTCAGTTTTACCTAAGCGACTAATGCAGTTACACTCGAAAAGCAGTATCTCCGGATCGGATTCATGTATGTAAGTCGATTTAAAAAAAAAATTAATGCAGGTAGGTAGTAGTTATTTATTCGATTTCGAGTTACCTGTTGTGTTTTATGATTACTTATTACGAATATTTAACATTTTTTTTCGAATTTGCTAACTAAATAAAATAGCTAGATTTCTCTTGAACTGTAAATTATATGGCAGTCATCACTTCTGACACGACAATGCTCGATTCTTCGTATTGGCGTGGTGCACGGAAAACTTTTCGTACAAAATATTAATACTGTTAAGTTAAAAATAAAGTGCAAAATCACGTACAAATAAATACTGCATAAAATGGTAACACATTTGGTAAAATGAAATAAACAACACATTCATCAGAAATTGTTGTAGAAATGATCTCAAGTGTGTAATTATTTTCGCGAATTCGAGTTAATTGAAGGCAACCCAAACAGCTCGGCCACGACTTCGAGTGGTAGCAGCGGTACGCCGTACGTGGTAGTGAGCGATCGGCACCGCTGCCGCCGCTTCAAGTCGTGGCTAAGCCCTAAGAAAGTCGGCCCATTACATAGGCCGGCGCGGCCCGCCGTCTCCCGCGGCTACGTCACAAACGAGCCCTAGCCAAACAAGACCTTAACAGTATGCCATATCACCGCAGATAAGATCAGCTTTGCCTTGTTTACTGCTGACTCTAACAGTGGGCATATGTATGAAACTAAAAACCATTTCTACATCACGATAAAATTGTACCTGGTTACAACAGTGGGTATGGATGTTCAGCACGTGCGATGTAACTTACAAACTTGCAAAAGATTTATGTGATTTACCTATATAAATACAATAAAAATTTACATTCGGCTGTTGAATACGAGGTGATGTGTATGTAATAAAATTACCACAACAACATTAGAAGGAACTCTTTTTTTTTAACAATTACTTTTAAAGCTGGTACTACCCTCCATACTGCACGTGTCGAGCTGCTATTTGTAGGTATATGTCTAACATATAACAACAATAGGTGGTAACTATTGTTCAGTTGCAAACTAAATATTAGCACGGCGTGACTCGGATTACTTGCACTAATGATGGTGTAGTGGAGTGTCGCTCTATTGCCTCGGCCAGACAGTTTGTTTACGGGTCGAGTGGAACTGTTCGCATCGCGTAGTCGTTTTCAACAATCCATCACGCGTGATATCCAATGCGAATAAACAAGTGCACATGTTATGTTGCCAGAAGCAGAGGGATGTGTGCAAAAAGATTGAACAGCGATTATCAAAATATTCCTTCCGAACCGTTTGTCACAATTGAATAGTTCATTACCTGAACTTTCCTCTACTACTAAACTCAAATAAATCTCTAAATTATGTCATGAGAATAAATGTACAGTGTTCACTGGACGGTATTAAAGATAAAAGACGGCGCCATACATTTGTACAATAGCCGCAAAGACAAATGTGAAAATAACATCACCCAACATATATTAACCTACTACTCGTTGATGCGGCCTAGGTACCGTCGCACTTGGTGCAATGACACTATATTACAGGTATATTAACATTTACTTACACAAACCGTCAATCACATTTTCGATTAATTAAAACCATCCGAACTAGGCACACGACGCACGAGCGTGCGCGGCGACGCGCGGGCGCCGCGCGCCCGTCCCGTGGCGCGGGCGGGGCGCCCGTGCGTCCCGCCACGGGCTGGGCGGGGCGCCCGCGCGTCACGCCACGGACCGGGCGCGTGGCGCCCGCCGCTCAAAACCTTATCTTACTTAAATAAAAGATCCCAAAACAAATTGCAGCGCAGGTACCTACATAATACACAGTGATAACAATATTATATATAACCACTTTCACTTACAGATTGATCATTTAATTTCATTACGTACACTACTATATGATAGAAAAATACGAAATAATGTACTTTCACTTTAACATATTTTATATGTTAATAAAGAACAATATTTTTTATAAAAATACATCATTTTCCTTGGCCGCTGGCCTGTAGAAACTAGTACCCATATTATCTTTTAAAAATCTATGATTTTTAAGGCTTTTTTTTCAGTAGGTACGTTGAGGGTTAATTTACATACTTTAATAATAGTATAAGTATATTTAATCACTGTAAATGTGCTAGTTAGTTTCAACAAGGATTATAATTTGTACTGGTATGGCCGATAAACATAATTTGACATTATTATACAACAAATATAAATATCTCAGGGTTAATATGAAACATGAATTTAATTCCGCACAATTGGTCTTATGATTACAATAGAAGTTTTATAATGTTACATGCCAACTCTTAATAAAATCTGCAATAGTCAATCCAAGAAGCCGCCGCGCGGGCTTTGTCATCGCGTTGGTGTAACAACGTAAGCTATACAACATATCACCACAGAACTCACACAACACTACTTGTTAAGTGCCTCCAAATTGCAAAATGATGATGAATGGTTTATTCATCATTTATAAGAAGATAAGAAAGGCGGCGCTAGCAAAAGCGCGCGTGGCGCCGCGGACCAAACATACACGTACCGTAATAAAACTAACAATTATTATTATACATATTTCTCAACTAACATTAAAAACGGTTTTTCATCAAATTTCTTCGTTTATAATCACAGACGCTTTCCTAAAATATGTAATATTTCTCTTCACTAAGCAACAAAGTCCAAAAAACCTACAGTTAAGACATGTATTTACAATAAAAATATTACCAGTTGAAGTGTTAAGGAAACCAAGCCATCGATAAACTACTATATTTTGTCTTGTGTATTTTCAACGAGATTTCATTATTTTTCTTACTCAAAAGTTGAAGTTAGCGGATGAACACAGGAGATCATTCTTTTACGGACGTATGAGCACCGATTTTGTTACTTCAATAGTAATTTAATTCCCCGATTTGATTACATTTGTTCTGGATTAGGCCGGCTAGATGTTTGAGTGGTGAGTGGTTATCTACGTAAAAAAGACGATATTTCGATACTAAATAATTAAGTAAACGTAACATGTAAAAACTAAATTATCAATTGCTTGACTTGGCTTTAAAATTCCTCTGACTCTTGTTCAATAAAGTGATCGAGCGTACAAATTGCTGATTATAATTTTGAATGAACACGACATACTGTTAAATAAATATTTCTGTAAGTATATTTATGTTATGTAGATATTAGGTAGATAAATATTTGTTTTATGTATTCGGACTAGGCACGCGCCGCACCGCCCGGCCGGCGCTCAGCGCAATAACTTATTTAATCACACACCAAATTACAAACTAAAGCTAAGTTAATAAGTAAAGTTTGTTGAATAACGTTATATCTGATGTGGTGTCGGGGCGCTTGGCGCTTCTTCGGTCTTAACCTTACCCTTCACTGGGACTTCAAGATCTGGAAACAGAAATCGCCAACGGTGATTCAACATGTCATAATATAGGGAATTTTCAAATTATTAATTAAAAAATATGGCCAACATGTCGTTCCGTTTTGATATTCAGCGTGGAAATCCAATACGAGCAAACCTTTAAATGGTGGTAAGTTGTACAAGTCGCGTATTAAGATAATTTTTGTCTAAAATTACAACGAAAAAGTTAACCATACAAAATAATTCACCCTGTAATGTAACGTTAAATGTTCAAGTTAATGTATCGTTGACAGTTAGGTACTTGTCAACACCAAGAATCATTTGCGTTACATTGCTGCTCGGATTTTTTTCAAAAAATCATTATAGCCTTTCAATTAAGTGTAACTTAAAAAGTCCCGTTAATAAATGTTTACGCTACTAAACTCTCCGTCTGGTTTAATTCTTTGCTCGTATTGGATTTCTACGCTGTTTACTGTTCAGAATTTCAGTTTTAACGATTGAATATACATTAACCTCCAGTGAAAAGTAATTAACCATATCTTTAAAAAAACTCCAGTCCTAATGCGTCGACATTGCAATATACGATTAGAAATAATCGCGCGTTAATCATCATGCGATTTCAATGAAACAAAAAAAATCTAGTGTTATGTTGGAAACGTAATTAATGTTTGAAATAAGGGCCACTAATGCAATATTTCTCTTTGATATCCATACTAATATTATAAATGCGAAAGTGTGTCTGCCTGTTACAATTGTTGTTCAAATTAAATTTGGTATAAAGGTAGTTCAAACGAATTGGGAAGGACATGGTTGTTATCCCTGAAATCATGCCTAACGTACTAGAAATTATATCCGTTTGAATTCTAATGTTATATGGAATTAGGTTAGGCATAAGGTGGATGCCACGCAAATTTAACAATGCCCTCTATGATCACCAGTTGCAATTACAAGACTCCACCTTAGGTTATATTTTACAGAACTGGAATAAGGAGGGATTCTGAAATGTTTATGTTGTTAACTTCTACCATTAAGGTTTTTTAACTACACTTATTCGGTTTCAATTAAGTTTTCCCGAAGAAGGCGACAGTACTCTTGAGAATGTCTTTGCAGCCGTTTGATAGAGATTGTAATTAATCAGTAGTTACTAGCTAGTCCGGACAAATAAATCAAGAGGACCTAGCAAACAGCTTGGTCTCTGTGTCATTTATTACGTCTGGCAATCATACCTCCTCTTAACATTCGTGTATTCAATGGAAAAGCTCCTATAGATTTCGGCAATGTTTTAAGCAGGGGTTCTAAGTGCCACGCGAAACGACACGAACAGAGACCTTTTTGCAATTGCACCATCTAGAGTAGGCATTGGTTGGCGGTATTCTTCGTTTTATTGGTCCATGGTATCTAGGTTTGAAACTTGATTTACGAAATCTGTAATTTTAAATGAATACTGTTAACGAAAAAAATTGACTGTATTGTAGATCGTCACTCCGGAGCTCTCATCCGAAAAAAGCTTGATGTTATAATGTTCTACGAGTATACTAAGAGTGCTCTGTTGTGGAGTAACCATAAACAAATACATAATAATAAGTGGTCGGATATATTTCGTGTCGTGGTTGTCAGCTAAACTAGATGGCGCTGCATTGCTCCATACTTTTGAGTCGACTGAGACAATGTAGTTACCGCAAATGCATAGCGCCTTGCAGCCTAAATACCAAGTTTAAGTCACCGGTGCCGTCGACCTAATACCCAACACGAATTCCACAGATTCTAGTCATTACATTCTTGCAATCATTAATTTACACGAGGATTTATTGTCAAACTGTCAGACAAAAGTCCGAAAGGGAAGAATTGGTGGACTCAAGTACGAGTATGGACTTGGAACTCATTTTAACAACAATGGAAAGACACAGTAAAGTAAACAACTCATGTTAATGGAACACGACTTGTGCTACGGTTAACGTTCGCACAAGCCACCCGCGCGAGACTATACTTTAAACCAGCCACCACCAGAAAACAAGTAAATCGTACGGAATCCCAACTAAAGGGGAAAGACATTGGGTCAAAAACTATTTTTAGAATATAAAATCGTATGAATTACGTGTTGTAAGTGGAAGCAATCTAAAAGAAATACTTGTGAGACGTTGTTGCGTAATGAACGTGCAAACACCGTGCGGGTGCGGAACAACGCAAAGGGGATGCTTACTCTAGACGGGCGAATGCGGCTCAATGGCGTCGCTTGGCAGGAAACCGCACCTGACACAGAGTAACAAATCTATTAAGGTCTAGTCTACCTAAAGCGTTACCGGAGTCAAGTTTGTATCGCGGTTCCCATCCCCCTGCCAATTGACTCCATGTCATATATAACAAGGTCGGTAACTCCTTCAAATTTGCTTATTTTGTGAGTTATATATCTAGATTTCCTAAGAAACCGACTAGTAGTCGTGCAACATCAACAGAGACGAGTGACGATCGCAAGAGTGGTGCCTATGCTATGTTTAACCTTTTCACCGCCATTGACTTGATACGAAGTCCGCACATTTCGTGCCCCATACACCAATGAGTTGATATCAAGTCACAAAATTCAAAATAATATGCACCTTCATTTGACAATACAAAGTTGACAGTTGTTTATGTGCAATATGTTGCTTGGCGTGGGTGGCACGCTATTTCTTTTTTGACGTGGCGGCGAATAGGTTAATAATTGTATACTATTACGCACCTAAAAGATAACATTTAACGTATTGCCAACGTGACAACGTGAAAGGATTAACTGTCACTCTCTAGTTACAAAAATAATCAACGTTTAAGGCGCTGTCAACACCAAAAACGCGCACACTGTCTATTTGTATCGGAGTAAACGAGAGAGAGTGTTACTTGGGCGGCCAGGTTTTAGAAGAAAATAATTAATAAATATTGATAAAAAAAAGAGTGGATTATTTGTGAAATATGGCTTGTTAGCGGTTTAGGTATGAATATGTGGACTTCATGTTTTTAATTGCAGACCCATACGTCAAAAAAATAAGGACATTAAACCGTTTAAGATAATTTTAAGACCAATCTTTGCAATTATTTTCTATCAAGCCGATTTCGTCCAATAATGTTTCGAGTCCGTCTACGGTCTTGGAAATATAATGAATATTAACTTATTTTTTTTGATGTGCTACAACAAACAGTTTTTCTTAAAAAACTGCTTAAATAATATCAATTTCAACAAATTAGGTCTTGTGTGCACGCATTTAAAAGGGGTCAAGCTTGAACATTTGCTGGCTGTCCTGCGAGTTTTCTGCAACCTAACCACTATAATTACCTTTCAATATTCAAATCATAAAAATCTTGGCGCCATCATAATATATGATTTTATATGTCGATCCCAAATTGAGTACCGAATTAATATATTTTCATACTTTTTTCATGTCGTGACTGAATAGTTGAATGCATCGTTTTACCGGAATGGGTTAAGTTTTTTGGAGATACATATACAAATTATATTATTTACCTGGCTTAAGGTAAATGATCCCTACTGTTGCCAAAAAGAGTACAGGACGGATAGCATGGATCACGCGATAAGTTATGGGATAAAGCTGCCGTCCCTGGCTGACACCGTTCTATAGAATGAGACGACGCGCTTATCCTATCACTTATCGCGTGATACGCCATCCATGCTACGGGGCCAGGATGATAGTGATGGTGATTCAACGTATTCATTTGAATCTAATTAGACTATAATAACGTTTAGAATTTCGCAATCGATATCAATTGGCGATTGAACAAGGTAAAATGTTCTTTGTAACTTCTCAAGTTATGGTTTTGAAAACCCTGCAGTTTTTGGGTTTACGTTGCTCATACTGGAGCTAACAAAATACCAAAAATACAACTGTAGGGCCACCTGCAATATTAACTGACAAGGTGCTCAACAATATCTGTCACGCACTAACGGTTCTACCAATAGAGTAGCGTCAGATTGTTTTTAGCACTATCTGTGACTACATCGCGCTTTGCAAATTTAATGTTTAATTCTATTAATCAACGAAATATACCTTTGCGGCACGAACGGACGTTAAAGTATGTAGGGTCAGCCGGAGTGGACATCCACTACATACGAGTATGTAGGTTAAAGTATGTAGGGTCAGCCGGAGTGGACATCCACTACTACATATGATTATTTTATCCCGGTTGACTTTCTGACGTACAGTCAGTTGGCTACTAAGTGTCATTAACCCAAAAATAATAAAGTTTATACCAAGATCGGCAATATTCGGCATACAACCATGATTCATGACGTTTAACCTCAGATCATTCCCATTCATAGAATCCAGCCATACTGGAATTACCATGAGATACGATCGGGTCATCTCCGATGGAAATTGATGCAATCTGTTTAGATACCTATAAGAAGATATAACTAACCTGTCTTATGACATGCACATCTCCAAAAAACTTAACCTATTCTTCTTTATTTAAGAATGTATCATATGTCCTATCAAACTTTCATTTTCGAATTTAGTTCCGAAACGAAAAATATTTAACCTTTTCGCCGCCAATGACTTGATATGAAGTCAGAACATTTCGTGCCCCACACGCCACGATCAAGTCACAAAATTCAAAATAAAATGCACCTTCATTTGACAATACAAAATTGACAGTTGTTTATGTGCAATATGTTGCTTGGCGTGGGTGGCCGTCACGCCTCTTATCACGGTTATATTTAAGAATTTAGAAAATGTGTACCCAATTACCGTTAGTCGTCAAACTAAAATTAACTGAGTGTCCGTTTTGTGACGACAATTAAGAATTCGGTTTGCCTAAAAATTTATTAATTCTTTTCAATTTTTAAATTAAATGCACACGTTATTATTTAAAATGAGAAGCAAGTTCATTTTCACATTATTTGTCACAAAACTGACACTGATTTAATTTTTGTTTAACAACTCTCGATAAGTGGGAACTTGTAAAAATTTGTGAAAATGCCCATTTATTTTTATTTTCCTTTTAATAAAAACACTGTTACTTATTGAAAAGTTGAAAACCAATGTTGTAAATTTTTACAAACAGATATTTGAAAAACATGAGAGCGTTAAGAGGATTGTGAACCTGTAATTTTTCATACAAAAAGCGATAACGTTTTTCACACCGTAAACATTCTTCGTTTATTATAATTTTTGGACATGTTGTAGATATAATGAAAAACTAGGTCTGTACGTTTTGATTTTTAAGAAATATTGCTTGCGTTAAAAGTTATTAGCATCTAAAAATCGATATTTTTGACTTAAAAACTTTGTCTACCGTTTTGTTTTTAATTAATCTAAACTGATTTGCTAAAAAAAGAAAACGTACTGACATAGATTATAATGTACTGAATCCAATAATACCAAAATTATTCCATTTCATTAAAGTTTAGGGGGGTAAAAACGTTATCACCCGGAACAATATTTCAACAAGGAAATGTAGGCAATTGCCTCCAGGACTAGCTACTCTCTCTATCGCACGATACGGGTGAGGCACAGAGCGGTGTGAAACAGGTATAATTTTTTAAAATACCTACTCGTGCCGCGTATCGGCACTTCACAATCCTCTTAAAAAAACCAATCGATTTATCACGGATCGATGAATTTGTTCGACCTATCAATTCTACGTCGATCAACACATAGTACGTTGATCGATTGCTATGCTATGTACAGTCGCGGAATGAAAAGGTTGACCAGTTTTCAAATAAATTAATTTACGCGTTGTAAGCAAATTTGGTCAAATCCTGCCTTAATCAACCATCTTACTAGATAATACTTATAACTTATTTAATAAATATACTAAACTTGTACTTGCTTATTCGGATCTTTTACGAATATCGAGTTCGGAAATTGTAATTAACCGAAAATATAAATAACTACTTATATGTTTTAGATACCTGAACAAACTAAATATTATATGATAAATAAGACCTATGTATTTACGTAAATAAATATATATCAGCTTAAATAATAAAAAAGAACAAAACAATTTATTTATTGTGTTACATAATGCGGAACTGATTGATACTAGTACTTAGTGTGAAAATGATTAGGCCCCAACCCCAAATCAAGAAAAATATATAAAAAAGCAATATTATACTTTTCACTTCTCATGCTCGCAAAATTCGCCTATGTGCTGGATGTATGCTGCACAAAATGCCACTTTTATGCTCTAGTGCACAAAGTAAAATTGTTTTAAAGACTAAGATAATCGGGCCTAACAGCCACGCACACACTAAAACTTCGTAGAATAAACTTGTCATTTGGTTTGATTTGCTTTAATAAATTTCACATACGTGTTTTCTATTACTAAATTAATAAAAGCAGATAAAATAGGAGTCAATTATTATTTTAAAACGTATTGAACCATAAAATGACTTGACAGTATGAATAAGTACCTAAGTCTAATATCATATCGAAAATTAAACATAAAAACATTAAACAGTTAAGTGACGGGAATGAGCTATTATTTAATTTGATTTTGCAATTATTTGTTATTTTCTCGCAATCGAAGTGAAAAGCAGTGTGTATAGCTCGGGCATAAATTAGCCATTTAACCCCTCGACTTAACTATCCACCCTCGCCGGTGGCTCGGGTGGATATAAACGTCGCAAGTTGAATGGCTCGTTTTATGCGCTTGTTGTACAATCTACTATTGCTGCCAAAGCACTGCCATTATTTTAGAGTTGCCAGGCAGGTGAATGCCAATACTGATAACTGCGTTCAGAAAGTGTGATATAAGGAACTATGAATAAGTTTCCAAGAAGCGGTGCCACGGTCGTAAAATGAAGCCATCAGCTCTATCAAAGTAACTAGTGATGGGGTTTAATAATTACGATAATTTCATATGATATAGGGTAACATACAATCGGTCTAGGGTCGACGTGTGCTCGGCACTCCGGTTAACCATTTCGCCTCCGTTCGGCCTAGAACGAGACACAATATTGCATTTCTAATGTAAATACTAATTAGTTAAATGAATACATGTACATATATAATATAGTAGGTATAGTAACGGTATTGATATGATGATTGTTGGGCAGTGTTGTTGTGTAGGGTACGGGTGGAGATGAGATGTGACGGTAGGTAACTACTACTCACTTGCGTTTGGCGTGCAGCATCTCCATGAGGAGCGTCTGGGTGGGCGCCTGGCCCGCGCAGTGCCGCTGGTACAGGTGCTCCTCGCCGCGCGACGCCAGCGCGTGGATCTCCGGGACCACAGTCACCAGCTTGCCGAACTTATCCTGTAACCACCGACACGACACACATCAAACAAACGAACTATATAAACACAGCAAACTACATTCTTCACCACTTCCACTTTCTTACCACTAGTATTCATTCGTCATGACCTTTATACCATTTAAGTGAATAAAAATAATGCCGACCTGTATTGTTGGATAGCAGGTAAGCGTGTAATCTAGAAGTGCCGCTTGTACCGTCTGGTAGCCATCACGGACGCACTTGACGTTCACGATGCCCCTCACGTCTGGAATCACAAGAAAATTCTTCAAGACAGATTACAAATCCTCTATGATCGAGTGCCAAATAAACAATAAATATAGAAAATAATACAGTCATTCGCCTCGCCTCGCACTCCTCAATGATATTCTGGTTTTACGCTATCGAGTAAAACCAGAATATCATTGGGGAGTGCAAATAAATAAGTACAGGATATATTAAGAATAGCGAAATATAGAAGAGTACTGACCGGGATTAAGCAGAAGTAAGAATTTAACACAGATGTAGTCTGGAACGTCGAATTTAAGGTCGGCTAGTTTGTTCTGCAGCTCGTTGAAGTGGTCGGCCAGCGCGGGTACGCCGAGCAGGCCCAGACAGATGAGGTCGAACTTCTGTCCGTTGTGCAGCGTGGTCTCGTCAGGCAGCCCGTTGTGCATGCGCTGGTGGAGGTGGTCCAGCACCAGCATGTCCGACCACGAGTTCTGCAGCAGCTTCATCTGGTCGTCCACCTGTAACAACACATTACCGCATTGCAATGCCAACATTGCACAACACCATAATGCTATGTTACCGACAAAATAAACTATATTTTGCCGTCATTAACAAACCAACAGGTAAAGAAGCAGTTCTTCATGATATAATTAATCTATGTTAGTAAGTTTACGCTTGCATCTTTAGTACAATTTATATATAATTACTGCGAACTGCCTCGTTATCTGACTTTCATTTCATTAAACAATTTTAATATTTTAAATGATCGGCAAAAAATGGGACTTGGCATCTGTGTGTGTTGAGGTTCGTGTGATGCAAAACCTATATAAGTAAAGCGATTGGATTATAATCGAATGACCGTATTATAAGTACGTTATCTGCAATCCGCGACAGTATCTGACAGCGACCGGCGCACACCACGTCATACCGTGACCCACATTTTATTGAATTGCATTAGAAAACACAGGGCGGTGCGCGAGCGCGTTAAATTTGCAGTTTACGAAATGTTACAACTGAATTTTAGAGCTCGGCGAGATTGCCACACCGGTGTCTTGCTCAACGCGATGAATTGAGATCAGCCCGACGAAATCAGAATATTTTATCTTTCGAATCGATCTTTCAACACTATTATCGCCTAAACTTCACTATGAATTTTACTTGTAATTTGTGTATACTTTTTCTTTTTTGATACATATTACTATTTTAAAATTAAGTAAGGGCTGTATCTTTAGAACACTAATTATTCCAATCGCGTGCGAAATCATACACCGATGAAACCGCTTTTCCAGTTTTAAGTAATATGTTTGTTGCAGAGAAAACCAAAATTATTAACAGATACGCAGCATAAACGCCAAGTTCGAGAACACCGTCGGTCGGGGCAGGTCCAAACGCAATCAGCGAGCCGCGGTATAATATTCGGTCGGTAAACAGTATCGAATGTTATTCGAGTGGGCTAACTCAAGTAAGCCATCCATTCCAAGAATTTAATGCACACTACACGCGGAAATCTAACCTTTTTGCTATCTAAATACCGTCAGTTCTATAAACAAAGTTACAGAATACCGGCTTTATTCAAGTTCAATGTACATTCAAGTCAACTTTCACAAAGATGACGAACTATGTCGAAATGGTTTCAGCCTATGGCCTCCACAATCTCAAATTAAGTGTAGCGTCCTTAACTAACTGAGCATATGAGTTATTTTTATTCCGCGTCTGTATGAAATATATAGCTTTAATTTAATAACGCTTCATTCATCTGAAGAGAAGAAATGTGCATAAAGTGAGGAATACGCCGCAAAGATCCTCAACCGCGGACATTTTAACGGAGTCCGGCTGGAAGTAGGTCAAAGTCGGATCGGACCGAGACGATTACGTGACGAAGCATCAACACCGGGACGAGACGCTGCAAGACGAGTCCAGAAGCCTCTTTTTATGTATTCTAATGTCAAGAAGAAAATTGATTCTAAAGTTTTTAGGTAACTAGTTTAATTTAACATTGATTTGTAAAAAAGATTTAGGACATTACAGGAAAAACGCGTTGAATAATATTACACATTGACTTTCAGAAGAGGCGGTTTCGATATCGTGCTATGTTTAAGTTATATAAGAACAGTAAATGTAGGCCAAACGGTATCTCGGCAGGAGTAATGGCAGGCAAACGAAATGTCGAATGTGTCTGTCGGTATTAAGTTATGTAGAGCGTTACACATTAAGCAAGCCGTTTCGACCTTATAGAACTTTTGTAACTCTGGATGTTGTAATTTTTTAGAATAAAAAATTAAGTCTGTGCCATTTCAGATTTTTTAAGACAATCGAGAATGACACTGAAGGCTGAGCTCGAGTTAAAGATGGAGAATATGTAGGAAATATTTTCAGAGTTACATGCATTGGGCAGATACTTAATCCAAGATATAGGATACGCTTACGTTTAAGAGCCCGTTCACGTGCTCACTAGCGCCACTGGTAAATAATTGTGATTATTTAAGTTTTACGATAGATATTTTAAAAAGTAGGCCACTACACACTGTATTTTGTATTTAAGTATCTTTTGAATATAGCATAATAGTTTTTACGTTGCTGGGTTTGTCAATCTGATGCGTCCAAAGTTAAAACGGCCGTTTATCTTTTGAGTTCATAGATCGACGAATCCAACATAATAAAAACTAGTTTGACGTATTCATAAGGTACGTAAATACAAAATACAGTGTGTAGCGGCCTTCTTTTTGAAATATCTATCGTTAAATTTAAATAATCTCAATTATTTACCAGTGGCGCTAGTGAACACGTGAACGGGAAACTTTTACCGTTTTTGGAATCTAAATATTGTTTGCAAATAGTATTGTAATGTTTTAGGAGTCCAGCTGAAATATCCTATCCTACACTATTAAAGGTGCGACATTAGTATACTTGGTTGGCTTTTAAAATACGAGGGCGAAAAATCGATCTAGCTAGATTTTATGTTATGTGGGAAAGCGACATAATCGATCCACACATGGGATTGGTTCTACTTGTCATAATAATGCAGTCCGGCACGCCGACAGTAGCGACAACAATATACAGCGCAAGAAGCCGTAGGTACAGTACATACCTTCTGAGCAAAGGTACCGGATATTTGGTCGTGTCGTGTTTGACCACTGATGAGTTAACGCGGGGAGGGCATCGCGGCGACACTCACCACACGTCGCGTCGCGCTGACGCAGAATACCGCCTAACAAGCTTATTATATATACAAGAGTGTATCTATATTTTTATATATATATTATTTTATTACTGTGAAGCTCTTAGAAAACTTTCATAACGAACTTGGATGCCATGCTTAGTGCCTACAAAAAAAACCTAGTAAAGCTCGTTTCATGTACATGGTGGGTTTTAGTGTCATCTCTACGGGTTAAACAATGATCCTAAATTGAAATTTTATTCCATTTACAATTTAATACAGCTATGCGATAAAAGGATAATTTATTTTTAAATTATGCAGTTTCTTCTAAACGTGATCAACGGTCGTAGAAACCATTGAAAGAGAATACTATAACTATAAAAAACGAACTCGACAAAATTTAAATTTCGAATCGACTTGTGTGGTGCATGGTTAAATAAAAACAACGTCATCGACCGGCCGTTCAAGCGGCCCAAGTTCATCGTGCTGTTATGCGAGCGACTAATCGTAGCTGGTAACGTTACGTAAGAGAAAGCGAAGAAAGGTTGCGTTCCGTTACCAACCGGTGTGGTTACGCGCCCGCGGTAAAAAGTGCTTTCTCGGTAACGCGGCCACGGCCAGTGTGTCAAGTGCACCAGGAAAGTGCAGCGTTGCCGCCTCGCGTTACGTCACGCGGCAGGAGGGAAGGGAACACTGCCCCTGGTGCTCAGCGCTTTCAGCGCGACGCGCTGACGACCATTATTTTGCATTTTTATAGCCATCATTCATTTATGTAGTTAGGCTAACTAAAGTAGTACTTTTTTCGGTTTTAATCTTTACTTCAAGGTAATTTAGTTAATAATAACACCCGTGCCCTAATTATGAACATCCGTAGCTCGAAATTCATCGGATCAGTACGTCGCATTCAACTTTCAGAGTAATTTGGAGTTTACCGCTCGGGCGGAATTAATGCGAACGGGAATGCAAAGGCATCTAATCTACCTATATCTTTATAATTAGTAGGCAGATAGATTCAACGGTGTCCTAATTTCTGAGAACGACTCGTAAACAAGCCCTGCCGTTTAAGCTGAAACAAAAATCGCTATTTGTAAAATGGACGCCGCCTGCGAGAGAGGGACAGACGAGACTGTGCGGGACGGCAACGCCGCACGCCCACGTGACCGGCTGCGGTTCTTGCGTAAGCGTACTCGACGACCACGGCGTGGGTCCGCCGATGTTCCCGCTTCTGTCGATTACCTTTCGCTGATTAATCACTCCTGCCCCGCCACTACTCGGTATTTCCCGAACTTACTAATTTTATTACAATTTTTTTTTTGTTTAATGATCAAAGGCTTTGATTTTTTTTAACGCGTAATTTATATAGCTACCTAAGCGATTTTGGCAATAGATAAATTAGATTTACCCGATTTATACTTTTACAAAATCTCAACTTTCTACAATGACAATTGCAAATGACCTATTTTGGAATTGAAACCGCACAACAATTTTGTATAATGGTACTCATAGGAAGCATACAATAGAACGGAATCATGGATCAGGTACGGATGTGTTTGTCTGTGGTGGGCCGTCGCCAGCCAGTGGCAGGCGGCACGCTTGTGGGATCTTGACCTAGTTGGAAGTACGCGGCGTATCGATTGCGAGCGGCACCTCAACGCCGCTGCTTCACATGAACCTCAACTCACACGACCATCTAAAGTGTACTCCGCAAATATTCAACTATTCCTGGAATAGAATCGTTCGCAATGCTCTTCTTAATGGCACCATATATAAAATTCGCTTAGCAGGGCGATGCGACACTTTCGCAAGCAAAATTGGTGTACACCGGGGAGTGGAGTGGGGATTCGGGAAGGACACCCATACTCATCTGGAAATTCACCTTTAAATACTTAAAGAACACGGTGTTTCGCGCCCAGTCCACTTGAGAAAACAAGTTTTGGTCCAGCACTTTACACATTAACTCGAAGAGATCAACTTCGCACTGGTTATAGGTTTGGCTCTGCAAGAGTCCGAAGAGCGAGTTCTGCCACTCGCGGTCGTCAATAGTTTGGACGAATTCGCGGATCATGGGCGAGACTCGGAGGGTTTCTGTGCTCGTGGGTTCGGCGGTGCTGGAGGGCGTGGCGGCATTGTTGGCGGGCGCGTCGAAGGCAAAGGCATCGGGCGAGGCGGAGTGCGGCGAGTGCGCCTCCCACTTGTCGTGCGTGGGCGGCGGCGGCTGCTGCTGCGGCTGCGGCTGCGCGGCCAGCATCGCCGGGCCCGGCGACGACTCGGGCGACGACGTCAGCGAGGACACCTGGGGGATCTGGATCTCCTGCTTCACTGGCACTGACGCGTACGGGGACCCGAAGCCCAGCACGAGGCTGCCGTCTCCTATCGATCCTCGCAGCGTTTGCACTGCTATCTGTCTTTGCCGCATCATTTGGAGCTTGCGTGCGCGGTCTCGTTTGTACATAGGGCCAAATTTGTTCCGCCCTCCTCGCATACGATCTGCCCGTACAGCTGTAACAAAATAAATCAAATTTTAGTTAACTTATAGGTTCCTTAAATTTTTTTAGTAATTTTATTCTCCCTCTCTTCTCACATTAAACTCAGTTTACCGCTTATATAGCCTGCCCCTTGTAGGCTTATATGGGTTTTAAATGGCTTTATAGGACGTTATCCGATCACGATCAGCAGATTGGTGTCTCATACTAAATCTGTGTATAACATATATGTGTGTCCTACATAATTTGAACTAACAAGGAAATTGTAAAATAGGTACATAAGTTATACCAATACTCTGCGACCCCATGACGCGGTGTTGGTGGAATTTTAATTTAATAAAGACCATAAATGGTTCTTCCAGATGCCTCACTAACCTGCCCGAAGTTTTCCTGGTAAAATAGAAATAAATTTTCAAGTAAAGGCGAGATTAACAAGCGAGTATTTAGGAAATCTTCCGCTAAGAAAATTGGACATATTATATTATCCTAGGTTCTAAATTGCGGGGATAAACCCAGTATTTTTTTATTATTATTATTCTTCTCATCATCCTCCTAGCGTTATTCCCGGTTGTGCCCTAAAGGAGCCCGGGGTCCCCTTTGACACCTAATCCCAAGATTTGACCTGTCAAATAGTGCCTATGCACTAGTTTTACGAAAGCGACTGCCATCTGACCTTCCAACCCGAGGGAAAACTAGACCTTATTAGGATTAGACCGGTTTCCGCACGATTTTTTCCTTCATCGAAAAACTAACGGTAAATATTCCGTACATAAGCTCATTGGTACGAGCCGGGATTCGAACCCACGACCGCCGCTTGACAGCCGCATGCATGAACCACTAGGCTTTAAGAGGCCGCAGTAAGCTAGGCCGAATTACACCTTCCCATACAAACGGAGTTACGCTCTCATTTTAAAACTACGTGTTGGATTGTAACGAAACTTTGCATATACAATGACATGAGGTACATCTAAGGCTGAAATTAGTTTATATGGCTCCACTTTATAAAACAAATGAAATGCAGCAAAAACAAGTTTTGTATGAAAAATTTAAATTCGCTGTATTTTTTTCCCTATGGTATCTGAAGCCATATAAACTAATTTCAGCCTTAGATGTACCTCATGTCATTGTATATGCAAAGTATCGTTACAATCCAACACGTAGTTTTAAAATGAGAGCGTAACTACGTTTGTATGGAGAATCGAGCTTACTGCGAACTCTTAACACGTTAGCCTAGTGGTTCAGGCATGCGGCTACAGTATTCAGTATTTTTTGCCCTCTACTTGTTTAATTTCGTTATGAAAGTTTTTGTATATTAAGTGAACAAAACTCTTAACTGACCTTTGTATAATATTTTATCACTCCTATATTTCTGAAATTTCTTTAAATATATACCGTGTCTTACGAGTGAAGAATGATATATTTTTCACGTTTCAGTTTTTTTTTCTTTTAGGGATCAGTATTTTCCACCAAAATTAAATTAAATTTGTATTTATAATAAGAAAATACAATATGGCACAAATCCCAGTTGCATCACAAGATTATTTAAAGTAATATTTCAGAACAAAAAGGTATGGCGCTATTTCACCTTGATGCAACGAATATATCTAGATTTTTTTTATGACAAGTGCCAAAAAAGTGTACGTATTTTATAAACTCCACAAAACGGCCTTTCAGATACAGTTTTTAAATATATATCTTATCCAAAATATATAAAGATATACCTCATCTTACCTCCGACATGAAATATTTTTTCACTTTATCGTCATTAAAAAAAACTATTAAAACATACCGTGTTTTCATCGGAAATGAGTTCCTCGTGTCTGTTTTAGTCGATAACTTTACCCCGCAAGCCCTAACAATAATAGTTTATGAAGGAGGTCGCTTCGCAGGCGACGCCTACTTTTTCTACATTCACCCCGTTTTCCCACGTTCATGGGGTGAATCCGACTTGTTTCAGCATGTAAAAATACTAATTATAGATCCTATTTTTAATCCAAAGCGTACAATTTTGGCGCGAAAAATTGTAGTTTGAGAGATTTTGGAAAAATACTACTTTTCCCACCCCTCGCAATTTTTTTTCTGTAAGACTTATAGATAAATGTTATATGCCAAACATGTAAGGAATTTAATGATCTTTAAATTTGCCATAGACACATGACAAGAAGCAACAAATAAAGTGCTATTTTAAAAACACCAAAAAATGGCCTTGCCTGGATTAGACTATATTACAATTTATATAGTACAATTCGCTCTCGCAATATAGTAGATAGTACAATTCGCTCTTCGAAAAGTGCGAATATCTCGAAAACCAGGGCACTTTTACTAAACCTCAAAGTCGATTTTCTGGACTAGTCTAAGGAGCCCTATTCGTGGTTAGAAGGTTGTCCATTATTTACCGGACACCCTGTATGTATCTTCTTATTCGTTCATCTGTCTGTGAGTCACAGCCATATTATGCCAAAATAATATGGCACCCAGACTGATAGGATGAAATCCGCGCACAGCGTTTCTCGAAAATGTAGGCCGTCTGTTTTCTACGAGTACATCTACATGTGAGAAACCCAACACGACAACTTACTTGGTTTTTCTAATGTTCTGTTAATAAACGTTAAAGTACAAGTTGGAATGGAACCCAATCGCAGACAGTAGCAGCAGGCGACGGCGAAGTCTCGCTAGCTACGAAAGGTATTTCATAGAAATACATAGAAACCGGTAGTGTCGCTGCGACACGTCGCGTCATCTGCTGCTGCGGTCTGCGGTCGGGTTCCAACTTCTACCTTTAAGTTTAATTAAAAATTAATCATCTCTCATCTCATTTAACAATGTCTCTTATTATTAGTAAGATTCTATTATCATAACATGAATTATTTATTTAAGCCTAATATTGCGCACATTCGTGCCGCCAATACCTAACTGTTATTCAAGTAAAACTAGGTCGTGATTACTCGTGATATCCTATCGCACAAGCAGAATACTTATGTAAGTAATTTTGGAACGTAACACGTGGTGACTATGTAAGTTTACCTATTTATTGCCAACGAAAAGCTTCTCTCTAAGAGTATGCAAATGTTAAAAACGTACTTGAAATTAACAAAAAATACTTATCTACCTACATCAGAATCGAAAGTGACGTTGTAGGTTTGAGGTTTACCTAAGTATCAGTGAATAATCAAAACGAGTATGTTCATTGGATGGAATAGCAGCATGCTAAACGGATGGCAAATAAATAATACTGAAGCTAGAGCGGAAGGGGGTTTTCAGTGAGTTGCCGGCTCGCCCAACCCACGAGTTAAAAATAACAACCAGTTTTTATTGTAGTCAACGCGCTTCTGCGCGAAAAGGACAGGATTATGCGAAGTCGGCAAGCACTGGAGCAGGATAGCGACCGTAACGGATTTAAGCATTGCAGTGTGCAGTTTCATATGGCAGACTGGGTTGTAAGTACTTCATGAAGGGATTTTAGCAAGAAACGAGGGCTACGCGGGTACACAGGTTGATTTGATGGATTACCAAGTCTAGCTATCGGCTAATTGTTATATCCGACAGAAATTACCAGAACGGACTTGGTAACATCACCTATTTACTTTTATACAAGAGAATACTACATCATAACGAAACGAAAATATGATAGATACACTAATAGGTAAGTGTCCTCTGTAAAGTCAGACAATATACGAGGGGTTCAGTATAATTCTAACTAATAAGTATATAGTAACCACATGTAAGATTAGTCCTATTAGACCGAGTTGTTCACAATATATTATGTTGGTCCACACATTACTCAGGCTGACACCGCGTTGTAACGGAGCCATGTCCTTTATCTAAATTAGTTTGCTTTTCTAATTAGAACAGAATGCATTTGATGTTCATCTAATAGTGTAGTAATGAGTACGCGATACTTACCGATAATACAGTAAACGAGGTCAGCTCTGTTTATTAAACGAATAAACTAGATCAAGGTCAAGGTCATTTTTACAAATCAAAAACCGCGTCTCGGTGACAACGCACATCGTTGTGCAGAAATAGACACGTACGTAATAGTTCACCTCGCATTCTGACGCTATTTGTGGCTATGTCCCACTTCTCTCAGATGGGTCAAGGTCGACCTTGACACCGAGGTTACTAGCACACCGTCATACCCATCTCCTGGTTTCCCTATTAAAAGTTACTGCCTCTAAGAATCTGAGGAGTTAGATTGGAGATATCTTCGGCACATGCAAAACTCTAACTTCAACATTTTAAACTTCCCGGGCAACCAGTAACAAATTCGCTTATGATCGTAATCAAATAAAGAACAGTAGTGTACATTTGCACCGAAAGGACGGGAAGCGGTGGGGATCACTTCTTATACCGACGAGTCAGTGAAACTTGGTCAAGGCTGGCAGCACCCCGCGCCCGCCGCCGCCGCCGCCGCCGCCCCGCCGCGGGCCGAAAGGCGACGGAGCCAGCCGAGCGCCGCCGACCGGCGTCCGCCCGCACGCACTCGATCGTACGCCCAGATAGCGGCAGCCGGATCGTTACACAACCAAGATAAATCATCACCCGCGATCATCTACCAAACTGTGTCAAGATCTCGATACTCTTCTATTCATAGTATGTAGAGTACGACGGGGACTGACTGGATTCCGATAAGACATTCATGCTAACACGAATGCGTTTTAACGTCGCCTACAATAAATAGACATTGGTAAGGTTTCAGTGCACGCCTTGGCATGATCTCCCCGCCACGGCCACGCACGCACAACGCCAAGTGGATCATGTAGAGACTCAACTATATTTTACGCACTGAAACCGGTTTTCGCGCCACTGTTCTCGCGTCCACACCAAAAATCTATCCAAGATGGCGGCCCTCGTGCAGCCATCGTAATAATGACAGGACAGGTAATGCCTAAAAAATAGAAAGGACCGGTGGTGTGCGAGGCCGCTGTGTCGAAACACCCGATTCGGGTCAAGGCAGCGCAGCGCGCCGAAATAGTCGACTGGCGCGCATTTTTTGTTATTTAACATCTGTCGTCTTGGCTAAGGACCGGCCGTCACACGAAAACTAATTTTAATAATTTACTTATCAATTATTTATCATCATAAATCATAATACTATATCAGATGCTTTTTATAATTATAGATTTTTCATTTTCAAATAAGATCTTCGTGGGTTTCTGATTCCTAGTAAGGATGGGGCATTTCGACATAATTATGGCGTGCTCAAGAGTAAAGTTCAGTTTTGCATAGCAAGAGGATTGTTACGTAAAATAGCGTGCATTCTATGTGCAGCCATCCATGTAACAATACTAACAATTATTCGTCGCTCGCGCTCCGGCTCCGACCCGGCAGCCGTCGTCCAGCACTCGTTGTACGTATACTAAGTGCTAGAACTAGCTAGGAAAAACTACTCCAATATATATAACGCATTACACGAATTCAACTTCTATAAAAATCTTCAACAGCCTCTATCTATCGCGAGATCCAACTTTTTTCTATAAGAATGAGAGGTCACTAATGTCACTATGCTGCGTTCAGAAACGTATGGTGTTATGATAATATTCAATATTATTAATTTGATAAAATTAAATTAAGAACACCTATTCTTTCTTCATTACATATGAAATAATAATAATAAGACTGACTTATAAAGATAAAATACAAATAAATCATTTTAAAATGTTTAGTTTTACATTTCAAATTTTTACGCTTCGTGCAATATTGGAACGCACCGTTTAAAAAGTTAATTTAAGAAAAAACTCGTGTCCTACATTTCATTTTGTTTTGTTTTGTTCTAAATACACAGTAATATCAAAATAATGGAAGATATGAATTTTAACGCCTGCTGAGTTAGCGGAAAAGTAAAATATACGTATTTCAACCTTAGTTTACCCGTGAGTACCTACCCAAAAATACTTTGACTTTTTTAATGTAAGCGTGGAGTCTATTTCAAGATGCGAAAATGTTTGTTACATTTAATAGTTATTAAATGCTTTGATTTTGATGAGATGTAAACAAACGTTTATTGAAAATGAGTACCTATAAGGTCCTAATTACTTTCATTAAATTTACAATTTTCCTCGCGGTGGTGAGGTGAAAAGTTATGTGTTTCGCTCGGCAGCAAAGTTGTTTGGCGTCTCCTGCATTGAAACCATCACTATGCTCAGGATTGTACCGCTAGCTCGGCTTTCAATACAACTGCGCCAAACAACAACTTTGCAACCTTGCATAACAAATAACTATTAATTCGTTTATATACAATTGTATGAATTAGGATTGAAATATCATACTTCGTACAATACGAAGTTAAGTATTATGTTTTCGTATGCATAGCAAAATTAAAGGCCTCCTCACACCGGTCGCGGTTGCGGGCTGGGCGCGGGCCCGCGCAAGTCGTAAAACATTGAAACTAAATACACTTCAAACACACATCGAACGCGGTCCGAACACGGGCCCGCGGCGCTTAATTACAGGCCGAAACGCACTGAAAGCGGTGGCGGTGCGGCGCGGTGCGTGGCGGAGGCGATACCGGTTGTAATGTTCGAACTAATCCGAAAGGGTTCGCACAGAATACCGCGGCGCGGTCCCTTTCATATTAGCTGGAACATTACATCATATCATATCATGTATGTCTCTATAGTCATCGAAATAAGAATTTGTATTGTACAGTAGGGCAAAGACAAGACTACAATTTAAGAAATAAGGATAAATTAACACTGACTTTCCCTAATTATGCACATTTTAATAAAAGTTTAGGCAATAATGCAATAAGAGTATATAATAAGATGACCAAAGATTTAAGGGATTGTGACGATATGAAAATATTTAATAGAAAAGTGAAAGATTACTTTTTAAAAAGGCCATACTACTCCATTGACGAATATTTTGCCAATGCTCTAAATTAACTGAACATTATTGTTATTATAATTTGACTATTTTATTTTGTTTTTAAATAAATTCGGAGCAGTTTCTTAATATTGTTATTAATATTATATTTGATGTACTGTGAATGAATTTATTTTTAATATTATTGTAATGTATATTGTATTTGCATGCATGTGAATGTGTTTAACGCAAATAAAGATTTTGACTTTGACTTTGACAGATAACTCCCAAGAGCGCGAAAATACGCATCCCTAGTATAACAGTTACTTTCTGTGAAAATTGGATTTCAAATTCTATGTTAATTTTCTTGTATAAATTGTAAATATTGTGAGTGTGACTAATTCGGACACTTGTTTTGAATGCGTACCTATGCTCAATTGCTCACCAGGACTCTAGAACAGTTTTTAGAATTAAGCAGAGTGCAATAGTTCTCATTTAGTTGACGCGGGCCCGCGCCGCGCTGTGAATATACCGCTTCAACAACTGCGCCCGACCCGTGCCGCGCCGCGCACGACCCGCGTTCGGAGTGTGGAGGCCTTAAGAGTAACTGTTGACAATCACAATCAGGTATGTCGTCTATTCATCATCTCCACTTATAATAAATCTCTAAATTAAAAAAAGAATCAGCCAGTTTGAAACTAAGCTTTGCGCGGTTCGAATGTTCTCAGCATCCCATGAACGGAAAAATATGAAACATTTTATATAGGTACATTATTATTCTAGCTGCAACTTAGGATAGTTTTTATCCGACTGCGACAGTTAATTAATTTTCCGAAATATACGACTTCATTTAATTTTTCATTTATTTTTATTGAAATCAAACGCTGCTCCAACTGTCAGCTATAAGAACCGTCAAATTTTCGTCAAAATGGCGGAATTGCTTTGCCTTTCACTTATTAATAATTTAAATCCCGTCTACGATAGACCTTTACGAGACAAATGCTAAAATATAAACCATAAAAAAATATTCGATTCTGATATGAGAACTTATATGCGCAAATGTCGTTTTATGTCGTAATTTCAATAAATGAAATCAACAAATTTGAACAATATAATTAACACGAATTTGTTTTTTTTGAATGACAATGGCACGCGCTCGGCGCATTCAGCCAAAGTACCTGTGGCGCTACCACGAAAACGGATACTCAATGTTCATATATTTGCATCCCTGTCACTCGAGTATGGTTAGTGCGATAGAGATAGAGATACCCGAATATTTTCGAATTCCGAAGTTCGTGGTTATAGCTCAGGAATCGAAAATATGGTAAATAATCATAATGTATTTTCTCGAAAAAGAATTTAAAATAAATATAGTCAAATGGAGAAAAAAACAAAGCAAGAGGTTATATAGGTAATGATTAAGTTATAAGAGTCCAAAGTTTTAAGAGGGGGTATGTTCTGTCCCTTTTCCGCAAAACGCACCTTCATATGAAACGATTGTTTTTTACTATGACGCTCGAGTATATTGACGTCACAGTCCCTCAACGTTTTCTCACTCTAACAAGCGACATTAAAACGGATGTAGCTTCATAATTTTTTGAGATATTTGAATGGGAGTTTCATTATCTTCTATCTATTTATACATAATAAATGCCTATGTCCTGACTGACTTATTCACTCAATTACTCACTCACTCACTCATCAACGCACAGCCGAAACTACTAATCTTAGAGAGTTGATTTTTGCACAGTATGTTGCTTTTATAACGTGGGCTAGGGATAAAAAGGGATTTTTGAAAATTCTACTCCTAAGGGGGTAAAATGGGGGTGCAAAGTTTGTATGGGAGAACCTTTTTTTTTGAGCTATAGACTTAAACTTTGTAGAAAAATTAGTTATTAGAATACAAATGAAACACTTTCAGTGTTTTGGAAAATTCCACCCCTACGGGGGTAAAATAGGGGTGCAAGGTTTGTATGGGGGAAACATTTTTTTTTTAATAGAGACTTAAAACTTTGTAGAAAGATCAGTCATTAGAATACAAATAAAGAACTTTCAGGGTTTTAGAAAATTCTACCCCTAAAGGGGTAAAATAGAGTGGAAAGTTTGTATGGGAAAAACTACTTTTTTTTAAATAGAGACTTAAAACTTTGTAGAGAAATTATTCATTAGAATACAAATAAAGTACCTAGATTCAGTGTTTTAAAAAAATCTACCCCTAAGGGGGTAAAATAGGGGTGCAAATTTTGTATGGGGGAAACAATATTTTTTTTAAATAGAGACTTAAAACTTTGTAGAAAGATTAGTCATCAGAATACAAATTGAGTACTTTCAGCGTTTTAGAAAATTCTACCCCTAAAAATAGGGGGCTAAAATAGGGGTGCAAAGTTTGTATGTGGGAAACTATTTTTTTTAGTTAGAGTCCTAAAACTTTGTAGAAAGATTATTTAAATACAAAGAAAGTACTTTAATCGTTTTGGAAAATTTCACCCCTAAGGGGGTAAAATAGGGTGCAAAGTTTGTATGGGAAAAACATATTTTTTTTAATAGGGACTTAAAATTTTGACGAAAAATTACTTATTAGAACATGAAAAATACTACATTCGGCGTTTTACAAAAATCATTCCCTAAGGGGGTTAAAAAAAGGTGCAAGGTTTGTATGGGGAACACTTTTTCTGAGCTAGACACTTAAAACTTTGTAGAAAGATTACTTATAAAAATACAAAAAAAAAGACTCAGCGTTTTGAAAAAATCTATCCCTAAGGGGGATAAAAAAGAATGCAAAGTTTTTATCAGAGAAAGTTTATGTTTTTGAGTTAGAGACTTGAAACTTTGTAGAAAAATTACTTATTAAAATACAAAAAAAGAACACAAATGGTTTTAGAAAATTCCACCCCTAATAGGGTTAAAAAGGAGAGCAAGCTTTGCATGGGCAACACTTTTTTTTGAGTTAGACTTAAAACTTTGCAAAAAGATTACTTATTAGAATACTAAAAAAGAACTTTCAGCGTTTTAGAAAACTCCATCCCTAAGGGGATCCTTAAGATCCTTAAAAAGGGTAGCCAGTGTTGTGTGGGAAAAACTTTTTTTTTTACTAGACTTAAAACTATTCAAAATGTTACTTATTAAAATTAATAATAAAGTACTTTCAGAGTTTTAGAAAATTCCACCCCTAAGGGGGTTAAGAAAGCTTTGTATGGGCAACACTTTTTTTGAGCTAGAGACTTAAAAGTTTACGAAAAAAGTTCTTTCAGCGATTAGAAAAATTCAACCTCTAAGGGGGTTCAAATTTTAAATGGCGAGCAATAAAATTTTAAAGCGTGAGTAAGAGATTTTTAGCTTCGGTCTTATTCTGTACGTTAAAAGACTACAAAACTGATTTCAGAGTTTTTCCAAATTCATCCCCTAAGAGTGTTAAAATTGGTTCAAAGTTTAAGTATTTCAAGGCATTTTTAAAGTATGAGATTTTTAACTTTGGTTTTAGACTGTTTGTTCACAAACTAGACAATGAACATCAACTTTTTTTTTAATTATCCCCTAAAAGAGGGTTCAAATTTTGTATTGAGAGAAATCATTTTCTAAGAAGATAAAAAGTTCTACGCGGACGAAGTCGCGGGCAACAGCTAGTCATATAATAAATGTTCTCATTATGCGTATAAAGTTTTACATATTATTATATCTGAGATTAAGGAACTGTTTTTTAAATAAATTGTGATTGTGATGCTGTGTTCGTGCCGCGTTTCATTTGGACACAAGTACCTCTCGGCGGGCTATTGCTTTACGTCGAGTCTCTAGGATTTCGACAGGCACCATAGCAAATTGGAGTCGTAAGTCCGTGGATGTGTGTAAATATGATACGTGTTCAGGTCACATTTGGGTAGAGTTGCGACAGGCCGACCGAGGTGTCTTGTGAAACAAGCGCTTGCGAAGCAGCGCGAGCGCACCCCACCGAACGGCGGCCGATTGTGTCGAAACGCACGATACATTCGCCGTCGGCGGCGGCAGCGGCGGCGACGGCGGCGGCGGCGGCGGCGCGCACCCTATCCAGCCCCCCTATTCTATAACTTGTTTTAAGCTCACCTCAACGCTCACAAACAATAATATCTTGACACCGCGATGCGTAGTAATTAAACGTAGGTAGAGGTCTAGTTTCGTAACGGGTGACCGGCGGGGTGAGCCGCATTAACGCGTAGCGAATAACAGCCCAGAACCCCGCCTGTATCTTGTCATGTTTCCGTTTCCGTCACACCGTACCTCTTTATCATGTCTTTGGCCTCGCTTCGGCGTCAACTTTAATAACATAACGAAAATATTGTTTTATATATTAGGCACTAACTATCAAGAGTAGAGCTTAGTATTTTCTGGGAAGTACTAAATGATTTAGCTATGCATAAAGTTAACACAACGCAGATAGAGTTATGGAACGATTTCATAACCATTAATGTATCCTATATTTTCTTCGTCTAACTTTCTTGTACTGCGTAATATTTTTGAATAACATCGTCCCTCTAGTTTTCCGATTAGAATCCTTTTAAACGAAAACTTGATGGCAATTTCAAATGACGTTTGTGTCATTATTTGACTATTGCGAAACACCGGACTTTCGCGTCAAGCATGAATCAGAACGCTGACGACATTTTGTTCACGGACACGTGAATGTTCAGTTTTGTCCTGATTTTATAAAAATTGTGTTGGGATTGATTTGTCACGGATTTTGGCTGAAGCACATTACAAGCGATGCAATTTTTCACACCAACTGATAGAGACGCAGCTATATTTGGAATGAGACAGCAATCCTTCACTTTCAACGGCGTAACATTTGGACCATGGCTTTGTTTGGTCAAGAAATTTCAAATAATATAATATTGTTTTTATATAATCATATAGGTAAGTGTTATAAAATCGCAAGAAGTCTTTCCATAAATTTATACACAATTATTGAGTAGCTGGTATTTTTAAGGTGTGAGACTACTATAAAATACATTATGTAGCCGGATTTTGCCATTTTTTTTAGTGTTTTTATATTTATTTTTATCATGCCACTGAGTAAAATTGGTATAATAAGGTAAAAGAGCGCAATTAAGGCAACATTATTTGGCATCACCAAATTGGATCGTGTGCAAGTTGCTGCGCTCGCACAAAACTGCTTCAACTTGACTTGAACAAATGACATGTGATAAATCACATAATCTGTAGACCGCTTGGGTGAACAGTGTAGTGCCGGCGCGGAGTCTCAGTGGCATTGCACAAGGCTCAGCACAGGTCGAGCAGGCGGTGCGGGGCTCTCGCAACCGCGCTATTCGGGTCAGCCAACGATTTGTGTGAATTGTGTCATCTGATACATGCTTGCGTTAAACGACGATTGCGATTAACTTCTACTGAATTGACATTAAACCTGCTAGTTTACCAGTTAATTGAGAAAGGGGCTGAACTTGAATTTATTGTAAGCAATTATTACAACTTCATAAATACGTAAAAAAAATATTGGTCCCCAAACTTTCAATTAACAACATTCATTTTTGCATGTGGGCCATTTTATGTTTTAGTTCGCTAGAAAATGTTTTTTAAGCGACTCGTGTTTTTTTGTTTCTCCCTAAATTTTAATTTTCGTTCAGAAATAGCGAATTCCAGAAGGTCGTAAGAAAATAATGACGTCAACGTTACGGCTCTGTATGGCAGCTTGCACTGCACACCTTTCATATGACAGACGTAGTATTTACGTCACACACGGCTTAAACCACTTTTATACAATTTCGCGATTTTCTTAAAAACGGGTGTGAAAAGAAGTCTGAAAATTACATTACTATTACGTTCAGGTAACATAATTACCGAAATGGTTTTTGATTTAGGCATTATTACATAGTTTAAAATGTTGTCAATTTAGTTTTTTTTCTGCTCGCTTGTTTAATCATGCTCCTTACGTTGTTTGATTCGTAACAAATGGAATGACCGGTGAGCGGCGAGTTTGTTTATTCGAGTCTTAAGTAGATGTTGCAAACGCCATCCGGCATCTGGCGAAACGCGAAATGGCGAATAGGTAGATTGATTACTAACACAGAGACGCGCTGTGTACATGCACGCACAAACACGTAGGTAGGGCCGAGCGGCGCGCGCGCCGCATCGCGGCCCCGCCGCATGTAGGTCAGGGCGCTCTGCGGCCGCGCGCGTTTTAAATTTAGAACGATCCGCGCTTCAACCAAACCCCGCCCCACGAGATTATTTCAATTATTCCATTTTACCAACTTTTTACTTGCGAATCTGGCGATTGTTCCCATCTAGACTATTCTGGATTTTAGCACGTGATCATTAAGCCTGGACGTACGAATATGACACACATACACAGTGTATGTTATTGTTGTTGCACATAAGTATGTTACAAAAGGTCATTGTTAAGTAAGTTTAGATTAAAATACTACTAATAAATCCACGGTTAAACTCACGTATTAAATGCCACAAAAGGCGACATGTTAAGATTATTTTCTTATTACCTAATTAAGTTACGAGGTATAACAACAAGTGTCGCCTATTTAAGTAGACATTACATTTATTATATGAGACTTCTAATTGTTCTAAATGGTCTCCTAAACACGAAACTAGTATGCCTAAATATATTATCGAGGTGTCATTAATTACTCTATATATTGGCTTGCCAGAAGTTATAAATACAACAACAGTATTGGTGCCCACTTAGAACATAAATATTAGGCTTTATGCGCTAGTTCGTTTCATAATCATATCCTATATAATAATTCCTAGAACCTAATACTAAACGACAAAATTGGTTTCAAATGATGTAGTCTATATTATCTATATATATATATAAAAGGCAAAGTCCTGACTGACACTCACTCAAATCAACGCCCAGCCCAAACCGTTAAACCTAGAAAGCAGTTTTTTTCACAATAGGTAGTTTATATGACGAAAGCACCCACTAAGAAGGGAATTTTGGAAATTCCACCCCAAAGGGATTAAATAGGGGTGCAAAGTTAGTATGGGGAAAACTTTTTTTTTGTGCTAGAGACTTAAAACTTTGTAGAAAGATTACTCATAGAAATAAAAATAAAGTAATTTCAGCGTTTTAGAAAATTTCACCCCGAAAGGGGTTAAAAGGGGGTGCAACGTTTGTCTGGAGGGAACATTTTTTTTGGCTAGAGACTTGAAACTTTGTAGAATAATTACTTATTAGAATTTTAAAAAGAAGGAAGGGGTTATAAGGGGGTTCAAAGTTTGTATGGAGAGCAAGAGATTTTTAAAGTAAAAGATTTGTAACTTCGGTTTTAAACTGTTGGTTTAAAGGTTAGAAATCTAATTTCAGCGTCTTTTGAGATTCATTCCCTTAGACTCCTTAGAGGGTTAAAAGGGGGTTCAAAGTTTGTATGGAGAGCAAAAATACTTTAAAGTAAGAAATATGTAACTTCGGTCTTAGACTGTTTGCTACAAAACTACAAATCTTATTTCAGCGTTATTATTAATTCATCCCCTAAGAGAGTTAAAAGGGGGTCCAAAGTTTGTATCAAGACAGTTCGAACGTTAGAAGCAAGACATTTTTAAAATAAGAGATAGTTAACTTCGGTTATAGACTGTTTGTTTAAAGATTAGAAAACTGATATCAGCGTTTTTTGAAATTCATTCCTCAAGGGAATTAAAACGGGGTTCAAAGTTTGTATAGAGAGCAACAAATTTTTAAATTTAGTGATTAGGAACTTCGGTTTTAGACTGTTTTTTTGAAGACTAGAAAACTAAATTACGCGTTTTTAAAATTAATTCCATAAGGGGGTTAAATACATTAATCCCCTAAAGGGGCTAAAAGGAGTTGGAAGTTTGTACATGGAACAAGACAATTTTAATGTGTAAGGAAACTGTTACATCGGTCAAAAACTAATTACAGCGTTTTAAAAAAAAAACAGTATTTAAGGAGGTTAGAAGGGGTTTGGAAGTATGTATGGGGAACTAGTAATTTTGAGGTAAGGGAATTCTTCGGTCATTTGCTATTTCGTAAGCACTTAATTAGTCAAAACACATAATCCAACTGCTAGCAGAAAAGTGGGTTAGGATAAGTTAGAGAAGTTTAGAACTGCGAGCCTTACAGAACCGAACAGCTACCAGAAATGTAGGTTAGGTTACGAGTAGAACTGCGATGCTCACAGAACCGAAAAGAAGGTAATGTTAGATTAAGACTGCGGATCATTTTTTAATTTACGAAGATTACTTTGGCTACCAATGCAAAATAATTTATTCTCTAACACCGTTAAATGGGGACTGGGGATGGAGATGGAAAGTCCTACGTCTTTTGGCATAAGATCATTTTGCTTTCAAAACTACTTAATACTGGTAGCCCGGACTAACGTGAGTAAACTACTGAACGGATTTAGGCAAAGTATTGTAGCTTAGTAGACATCTAAAAACTGGATTTTCCTTTATACATTATGGAAAAAAAAGCAATTTAAGCAGAAACATCTGTTGATGATACTTAAAACATTTATATTTGTAAAAACGGTAATTTAATAGCAATTTAAACTAACAAACTCATCGCACTGTTAACTTTTACGCTTAATCCCTAAACGGATTTTGATGAAATTTGGCGTAAAAATAATTTGAGACCCTTATATAGCATAGTTTTTATCTCGGAAATAATCCCTTAAGATGGTAGTAGTTTGTTTGCAATATTTTTTCTAAGACGATAACAAGTTCTACGCGGACGAAGCCGCGGGCAACAGCTAGTAGTTAATATTATCGCAGCAGCGGGGCTAGCACAACTGACACAACAAGCGCGACGCGAGTCGAGAGAATCCACCCGCCTCTTTCTAATTTGTACAATACGAGTGAGACAGGAGTCGCTGAGTCGCGCGCGACACGACTTAGTAAGTAGCAAGTTATGCTAGACGTACAGCTTTGTTGTAGTATGGCCAACCCTAGCCTAATTGACCGCGCGTTCAGAGTATATTGATGAGTTATGACGTTGACGATACCTAAGTGCCCATGGCAGACAATAGTGGAAGCAGCATTTTTAAATTAACTTAAAGTACCTATAGTTGAATCGCTATGAGAACGCAGCGCAGACAGTACTGGTATGGCTATTATATGGTATGCGGCTAGTAACAATATACCTACAACGTGGGTCCGTGGCACTCGACTGATTTTAACGGCTTGTTCTTTGACTATATTGTATATTCAGTGTGTCTGTCTTCTATACGAATCTAAAGCCAAGCCTAAACACAGCTAGTTCGGCTTAGCTTTACATAGATATCTACGTAGGAACTATCCCCTGTTGCGTGTAAAGTATTAAGTACTATTATACTAAGATACAAGCATTGACAGATTTCATGGTGACTATATGGCAAGCTACAAAACTCATACTAACAAGAAGAAAAATCTTTGATGCTTCGTGTTAAAGTCTTAATATTTACATGTAGAAACAACATTTCGTACTAATCGTGTCATCTTATCTCCCCAAATATACCCTATCTAGTTAAGTAAACATTTGCTTTGCCTCTATTTTTTATATTAAACGATATTACCCATAGCCTCCATACCCATACTTATGTTATAAAAGCGAAAGGACAGTTAAAAGAGAGTTCTGAAGAGCCACTTTTGTTTCACTTATGGAAGTTTGGATGGAAATATGTTTATTTATTTTTATGTCTTTCCCGCTCACGGGACAATGATGTCCCGGACCTTTGGGAGGCGTGCGTGGAGCTAGGTATAGTTGTTATTTTCTAAGCCGTCCGTTCTGCAGTGCGGCGTTCTTTAGTGCGGAACGGACGGCTTAGAAAATAACAACTATACCTACAAAGTACCAACTGAACCAACACGTAGAGGCCCTTTTGACAATTTAATGAAATGCAAGGTGAACACCGATTATTTTTATTATTATTTATATATTGAAAACAAAAAAATTACATGGTTAGTAAAAAATCAAGAAAGATACATTGCTCCACAAAACTAAATTGTTCAGTTTGAGTGTGGAGTCAAAATCTAGTCTCATTTCTCTTTAACATGGTAGTGTCTTAAATATCTACATTGTGTCCTCTTGCTCTTTAAGACCCTCTGAATCATTTAGTTACCATCCACTAATTAGTGTAGTTATCCAAAGATGTTCCGAACCCAGGAGTCAAATTATACGGACGTGCTCACAGAGATCAAACCGTTTTGCGAATATATAGGCAACATTGAATACTGCTTCGCATATTAATATAATACAATAGCCGAAGGGACCGGGATAAGTGGCGTACCCGAAGCGAGGCTTATGCTCAGCAGTGGGAGATTACAGGCTGAAAATGATGATGATATTAATATGCATAGGGGTCCCACCCAGGTTTGCATATCAAACCTGGGTTGAATAGGTTGGAAGCTGGGAATGACCCCATAATAGCTATGTTTGTAAGTGAATTATTAGGAGCCCTAAATGAGATGCTAATGTCTCTTGGAATTACGCGCCAGTGCTACTGAACCGCTTGGAGGTGATAACCACACAAGTCGAGACAGATTCAAAACTCATAAGACGTACTTGCTTTAAGGAATTAAATCATAAGTATATGACAAAACTCTATAGTTTTAAAATTATGAGCATGTCGGAGAATCCTAGCTAGGTAGAGAAGGTAGGTAGACTAAAAAATATCAAGTAGAATATGCAATATAGGAGCATTCCGCGGAAAAGTCCACCGTTGTCCCGTACGAACAACAATTTTCAGAAAATTTGTAAGTTTTGGAGTTTCTTTTTCTGCGACAATTAGAGTCAAATTATATGGTCAGAATTTATGATGCAATGAAAGTCAATTTCCTATTTCCTGTAGGTTCTAACGCCAGGATAACCCGTTGCGATGTAAATTACCTACCAGTTAAGCGTAAATGGGTGAAGGTCGAACAGGATGTTACGCTGCATCTACGTATGCAGATGCAGACCTAGGTATATTACCTGTTTTGTGCTCGTGGCGGGCGGCTGCTCGCGCGATCCCGACTCTAATTCTAAACTACATTTCATTCTAATCTGTTCAGTTCCCAATTATCCTAAGAAATGGAAGACCCAGTCAAACCATTTAACTTGAATTTACTATGACATTCATGCGATTATGTATGATATTTGGTCTACAGTTAATACATACGTACACGTGTAATTTCGTGGATCAGATTTGTTGCGAAGTTGTAAATGCGTCTAGGGTGTGGTCTATTCAGTTCAGCGGCGATACCACGAAATTTGAAGTTTACTCAAGTAGGTATTGTGGGTGCGATAGAGATGGAAATACCAGAACTTCGAATTTCGTGGTTATAGCTCAGATTTTTTGCAAAGTTGTAAATGTCTCATTAACCTACTTGATGTGTAGATGGAATTACCTACATCCCCTACATACTTACAGAGGCTACAGACTGTAGTTGACTATAACTATTTACGCCGTCTACGATGTTTTTAAATTTAAGATTTCACATTTGAATGTGCTGTACAGTCAGCATCAAAAGTAGCTACGCAAACTAAGACGTCAAAAGTCTTTATTAAAAGGGAAATAAGAGATTTTGACGCCTTCGATTGCGTAGTTACTTTTGATGCTGATTATGCTACGACTACTACGTGTAGTACAAGTTGGGCAAACATACTTACAAACGGTCTCGCACTCTTCGCAGTCGTCGCGGACGACGGAACCCATTGCGCCCAACTTTGCTCTAACTAGGTTATGACGTCCTTGTTTTATAAAGCTCTATCTACCTATCATTGATCATTGGGTTGCCTGACATAGCTTCATCTAGGTTATTTCGGCAAGTAAGATCGCAGAGAGCCTTAACTACTGTATGGACCGCTAATATGAATTTACAATAACAGTATGGGGTGAATAGTATAGAAGTAATTAATAGATGCAATAACTCACCTTCAAGCTTCATGCCAACATCCAGACACTTCTGGAAGCGGCAGAAGGGGCAGCGTTTCCTTTGTGTCTTGTCTATATGACACGCACGTTCTGCGACGCAAGTGTACACCTTCTTATTTTGTACGGTCCGCTTGAAAAATCCTTTGCACGATTCGCATGTGAGCAGCCCGTAGTGGTATCCACTGACTTTGTCCCCGCACACGGGACACAGTTCCTCTATCACATCCTTGGTGTCGGTCTGGTCGCACACTGCGCCGGTGGCCGGCAGGTAGGCCCCCGCTTCGCCGGCGCCTGTGGAAAACAGATACGAGGGATCCAGATTGGCGTAACCGAAAGACTGCTGCTCCGGCCCGCACTGGTAAGCGGCACCTTGCGGCACATACTGTTGGGAAGTTCCCGATGGCCCGCCGCCCGACCCCGAGCCTTCGGGACCCGGGCTCAGATCGAACGGGGACATGTTGAGGGACATGAGGCCTGTCTGCTGGTCCATCGTCATGCTCGGCCGCACGTGGCGGCTGCTTATTGCAAATCCTACCGGCGTTCAACCGCAACAACGTTTACACAGTCACCGAGTTCACTAGCGGTCTAGCCGCAACACTATCTGCCGTTTGCGGGCTGCACCTGTTCGAGCACTATGGGAAGAGGCACGTTAATCCAGCACATGTTGTCCTACACGGGAATGATCGAAAGTCCTGTTGGCGCCGGGCGCCGGTATGCGTGTTTTAGATGTTCGTAGTTTGAAGGCGCGCGCTCAGTTACGATCTTCGCAAGTGTAAGTACAGACGCCGACACGCGTGCCTGTCCGTGGACGTCTCGCGATCGACTGGCAACCGGCGACAACGTCGCGCGTGCCGGCGCCTCCCGCATGCGCGCCCCGCCGCCACCCGCGAGCCCCCGCCCGCTCGCACAATGGAAAACGATTAGGAGCCCATGTAATAAGTGAAAGTGAGTCGGTGACCCACTTTCCCGCGATCCAGGTCTATGTTAGTGCGCGTTCGCGCGGTTGCGCCACCGGGCGGGCGGGGAGGGGCGAGGGGGGCGGCCCACTGACCCAGTTGCGCGCGTTGCCGCAGCAGGGCAGGGTTGCTGCGAGCGAGCTTGTGTTTATGTTCGCATCGTAATCGCTCTCGCTTGCAGCATGACATGACTCCTGAAACGTATCAGCGCTAGCGCACGCTACCCTAACCACATATGCCGTAAGGTCTTAGCGGATGCGGTACGTTGGCCTACATATACATGTTGATGTACCTACATACTATAAGTTTATTGTATGTAGTAGTTGCTAATGTAATTTTTGTATATATAGTATTTTTATTGCGTCATTTCAGGACTGTGTAGGATATTGTTCTTATCTAAGTATATATTTCGAGTGCAGCAACGGAAAACGCGGTTTTTTTTTAATGGCCGAGAATATGAGTGTTGGATATTTCTCACTCTATCTCACTCTGAAAACATTGATTCATTCCTTCGTTTAAAGAAGAATTCACAGATATATTTTTTGGTCCAAGAGAATATTTGGAGGATAATTCTGCATTTTAATTCAAATATCAAAACTTAAATACAATCCAGCGGCAAAAGACGAAAACAGCTACTAAATAAAATTGTCTTCCGAATTATATACATAAACCGAAAAATATGTAACACAGCCGAACTAGAACATATCGAGGCAAATTTAAGCAGTGACACTAATTCCACCAAAAACATTTAATGTACATCAACAAACTCTGCAGCTGCACGGTTCCTTCTGAACCTCGCAGCGCGCACTGGAACTCTATCAGCGACATCAATACGAATACATATATGTGCCGGTGTGTAACCGCCATTCGATAAATAAATAAATGTAAAGTAATTGCCAAGGCTCTACCTGAGATTATGTTGTTTTATATAAGTATCTACATCAGTGTTCGATTTTGTGATTTTGTGTTTTTTTTGCGACACTAAAACTTTTTTTATTTTATTTTATTTTATTAATTGGAAAATTGCAGATTTCTTAATTGGTCTATATTTAGTGCGCTAATACTAGCAAGCATGCAAAATTTCAGCTTCCTAGGACTTCAAGAAGTATCCGAAGCCTAACCTAACCTACCCAAATAAATGTTTACACACAATCCCGCACGGGTTTTAGGGTGAAAGACACGATTTTTAAATTATTATATTTCCAAATTTCAGCCGCCTTATGGCGGCGTCAGAGGCTCTAGTATAAGTTTTATCGATACGTATACGTTTTCGAACGCGTTTACGTTAAGTTTCAATTTGTATGGCAACCCGTAGTTCCTAATAGTTACCACCAGAGGCGCTGTTCTTGTTGCAATACAAATTAAAACTAAACGAAAACGCGTTCGAAAACGTATTGTATTGATAAAACTTATACTAGAGCCTCAGATAGTATGTACGGTCAGCCTCACAACAGGTAAGCACACACCTTTGTACCGTGTCGCATTAAACGTCATGTTAAACTGCCATATGAAGTTGTCAAACGAGTGAAAACGACAAGGTGCTTAGGTGTTCAGCAACTTATGAGGGCGACTGTACGTACCTAAAAGGCATTGATGATCACCAGTGGTCAGTCAGTCAGTGATAACAAGTTGACTTATTTTACATACTTGTCAATAAAATCTAAAGTATAATAGCTAACTAGCTAGACAAACGAAACTTTGTGTGATTCTTTATAGTTGCTAAGACTAGCTTCCTCCTCCTCCTAGCGTTATTCCCGGTTATGCCCCTAAAGGAGCCCGGGGTCCGCTTTGACACCTAATCCCAAGATTTGACACAGGCACTAGTTTTACGAAAGCGACTGCCATCTGACCTTCCAACCCAGAGGGAAAACTAGACCTTATTGGGATTAGACCGGTTTCCTCACGATGTTTTCCTTCACCGAAAAGCTAACGGTAAATATGCCGTACATAAGTTAAAACTCATTGGTACGAGCCGGGATTCGAACCCGCCGCTTGACAGCCGTATGCCTGAACCACTAGGCTACCGTTGCTACGACTAGCTTATCTTGTGAAAATGAGCTCTCTAGTATTAATATTAATCACACTGATGCTGTGAGGGTTTGAAAATTCGACGGCAAGCATCGAGAAAAGGACCTAGTATTCTTTGGCTTATCTCGGCGGAGGCAACACCGTACTCGTGTAACTTGTAATCTGGATTAATAAATAAATAGTGACGGGTACATCCAATGGATGTTATGTCTATCGATTGCGGATTGATATCATTCCATTATATCTCGCTGGGTTATTCCTCGATCCAACAAACTATGCCGATAAAACCGCCTCTTTTGTCTATTCTTTATGAACATAATGGCCTCGTTATTCCCGTTACTGGTTGTACCCTACCTAGAAGATCTTTTTTTTCCTATAACTGTAATAAAGCCAGTTTGCCGACTCTCTAGAAGTCATAAAATCGCAAAGGGGTCGACCCTTTCGGGCCAGTCCCGTTATGCGTCTGGTTCGGAAGATTTTAAGCCTGGGACACAGAATGCCGCTTAGATTTTCCTGTAAAGTTGAGATCAAATTAGAGCGCTCCCTTCACTCAAATTGTGTATAGTATAGAGTCTGGCCAGGGAAAGATAAGCCTAGAAAAGAGCATCAAATTTTAAAAATACAGCGTGTTGCAACACCGTTTGTAACGCAATGAAATAATAATGGTACTTACTTGAACAATTATTATTTTTCTTATAATTTTGACGAGATATAATAATTGAAGTTTTTGTGTTAATCTTCAACGTGAATAATATTAGCAGTGAGCCAACCTTTCATTCTCTTAAAAAGCAATAACAGTCAATTTTATTATGGAACAGTTACTTTCTTAGTTACCATATCAACTATATCAAATATAAAAATTAGTCATCATTACTAATTTAAGACGTTTGACATATTTGACAAGATATTACTGTTGCTATATAAAAAGTTGCCATATAAAAAAAGGCTAATCTTTCCCTGGCCAGATTCTATCTACAATTATAAGCTTATACAAGTAGGCTATAGATAGAGCCTAATTTGACTGACATTTGACAGCTCAATTGAAGAGATAGTAAAAAGGCTGTTATTTCACACGCCAGCCACTATCTTTATGGACATAGTATATAGGTGTACCCTAACCTAAAATTAAGTCATATATTTTTTAATATTTGAAATGTAGGCCTATAGTAACTAGTTGGAAAATATTACCTACATCCAGTTATACAAAACAAACCCACCTGTAACATTAAATTATAATGTATGTAAAATTTATTGATCGCCCGATCTGTGAACATGATTAATAATGACCGCGTTAATATCAAAAAAGTAAGCCATTTGAAGTAACTGCCATTAAATTTTTTAAATGAAATTACCTAAGATCTTGACCTACTTCGAACTAAAATTTAGTCAACGGGTCATGAACGAACGGAGTGACTGTCTACGACAACCTTGTAGTCAAAAAGTCACAGTGACTGGCGTTTCTCAAAGCTCTTTACATAGTTAACGGTTAATGTATTAAACGAGTAACATTTATATATATATATATGCATTTGTTTATTTGACAATGTGGTCAAGAAAACGGCTCTAACGATTACGACGAGATTTCAATAAGGCGGGGTGAGGGCGAAAATTCGATCTATGTAGATTCTAAGGGCTCGTTTTCTCTGGAAAGACGAAAAACGGCGAGCAAAGATCGGTTTCCCAGGGTCATCATCATCATCACCCTACGACTATATTCCCAGGGTACTACATCATTAATTCGGTGGTAAAAGTATAGGAAACCTAAGAAAGTTGTGAAGAAGAAAACCGCATTTCTTACATGTAGCGGTTATGGTAAATGACTCAATAAGTTTCGATTTCATAACCGCGCCTTGAATATGCAATGAAAAAGCGACAGTGGAAGCGAGTAACATGCGCAAAGTATGTCATTTTCGCTATCACCCAGACGCCACGGCCTCCATTGAAAGTAAGAGTATTTGGAGTCGCACCGCACGCGCAGCTTTCTTTGCACGGCTACGACGTCACACTTTCGCCACGCCCGGTGACGCGCGTTGATGTAATGGATCGTAACATTCGAAACAGAACAGTAATAGGTATTGCCCACTCATGCGAGCTGATTATACTTAGGCTAAGCGTAGAAAACTTGCGCTTCCGATTAAATTTATTAATCAGGGTTAAAGTGTCGAGCGCTTTCGGATTATTTTTCGTACAAACGTTTTGGAGACTATTTTACGTTAATGATAATTCAATCCAATCACGTTACTTTATTGTCATAACTTTATTATGTGCATTTATAAAAATATTGAAATAGTTATTAAGAGGGCCAACGAGTATGCAAAAAAAAATATTCGAAATATAACGAAAAGAAGAAATAAAATCAAGTTGTGAGGTCAAGTGGGGGTGTCATTGTAATATGAAAGAGCTTATGTTATGATGCACGTTATGAAATCACTTACTTATTTTTTTTCTGCAGGAATAAAATTTTGATTATTGAACGAAAATGTGGAAAAAAAACTATTCACTCCTCATTATAATTTGTATTTTTTAGGGTTCCGTACTCAAAGAGTAAAACGGGACCCTATTACTAAGACTTCGCTGTCCGTCCGTCCGTCCGTCTGTCTGTCACCAGGCTGTACCTCAAGAACCGTGATAGCTAGAGAGTTGAAATTTTCACAGATTATGTATTTCTGCTGCCGCTATAACAACAAATACTAAAGACAAAATAAAATATTTTTTTAAGGGGGGCTGCCATACAAAAAACGTGATTTTTTTTGCCGTTTTTATAGATAATCTGTCACCAGGCTGTATCTCAAGAACCGTGATAGCTAAAGAGTTGAAATTTTCACAGATTATGTATTTCTGTTGCCGCTATAACAACAAATACTAAAAACTAAGGGGGGCTCCCATACAATAAACGTGATTTGTTTGCCGTTTTTATAGATAATGGTACGGAACCCTTCGTGCGCGAGTCCAACTCGCACTTGGCCGGTTTTTATTTATATATTTGAATGCGCTTAAATTAAGTATTGGTGTTATTAATTAGTGCTCAGATGAATTAGTAGTAATGGCAACTAGGTGCTAATCAGGTCATGTGATGGGCAAATAAATCATTTTTTAATAAAAATACCTACCTGCGCAAAAATACCGATGAACATTTGCATTTGTATGTAGAGTCACCCGATACGTTTTCCTTAAGGGGAGTAGCTACGCCGGATAATCGATTTCAAAACGCTACAGAATCTTAAATCAGCTAATGAATAAGTCTGAACAGAAAAATGTTGTTTGAATTTCTTGTAGAACGTTAAATAGTATGTCAAGAAAAACATGAGAACAGTCTGTTTCCATCTTAAAATTGACTACTACTTCCAAACCACAAGTGGTAATTTCACAGATTGGTAAGGTAATTAAGGTAAAAAATTATCAAAAATCTGAATGTTTTATGTTCCGAACAGTACAGCAACAGCATATCGTCGTTAGCTAGCGAGCAAGCGAGATTTTCTTATGAATTTTTTTTTTGAATGGGCTTAAGTACTTTGAGCCGGGTCACTACTGGGCGTTTTTGCTCGGCGCTGACAGTGCTTGTTTTGGCCTGGAGGCCGAAACCGCAAATAGAGCAAGCGAGATAAGATTATGATGGATATACAGGGTGGCCTGTAATAGGAGCAAATATTCAAAGGGACGCTTCCTTAGAGCATTTGCAGTTGTGTCCCACTCATTTAATTTTTTTTTGGATTCGGAGCTATTTTGATCTAAAGTTATGACCTCCAAGTAATGTATCTTGGCACCACGACATCATAGCACAGCAGTCAATGCGGATTTTGAGGTAACATCATGTAACGAGTCATAATAGTTTTTGTATTTTTGTTTTCAAAAGATATTTTTGTGATTTTTTGATTTTTATTTCATTTTTTTAGTGTCTTTAAAATAAAAAGTTACTGATAGCACTTCAGAAGAGCAAAAAAATACAACTAAACTTATTTTAAAGAAAAATAATTTTAAACAATTTTTTTTTTTAAGTTTATCCCTGTGGAAATAATTATTTACAAGCTTAATAATCTACCGTTTAATTTTTTGCTCCTATTACAGGCCACACCCTGTAAGTATATAGTCCGAGTGACTTTGTCGTTTGCAGAGCAATTACGGTAGTAATTCTGTTTGACAATTTTATACGTTTCAAATTAATGATTGTTGATGAATCTGAGTGTTAGAGGTTTAATCAGGTACATTCACTACCTATATTTTAAAGACTTGAAAAGTTACCAGGAGCTGAAGTCTGATATGATTTTAGTTTGAGAGTATCATTAACGTTCTGAAAACACGCCAAAATGTTCATAAATATGGATTTCTCTACAACCAAGAACCATTTTTATCGAGGAAAACTCTCGAACCATATGTCCATTTCCGTGGACAGGTATTTCATTCGACCCACTAAAGACACTACGACACGGTACGAGTAGCCATCTGCGCTATGTCATTCGCAGGACTACTAGAGTCGCACTACACTAGACTAGTAGCACTAGTAGTACCTACTAGAGCGTTTGTCCTTGCGGGCTCGTTCTGGGACGTCATCACCGCTTTCTCTGTGGTACCTACTCGTACTTAGCCAAGTGATGTGGCTCCCGCCCGTCACTGGCGAGTCTGACAGGCGCGGGAGACCGTGGACCTAGTCTTGACCGAACCGACTAAGTAGGGGATTGGTCAACTCAAGGAGATTACCCAGAAAACACACTACTTATGGCCACCCTGGAAATTAAACATGTATTCCAGATATTGGTCTACATTGGAGAAAATTACAATAAAATTACATCGCTGTCTACAACCAAAAGAAACCTGGATCGTTTTCCAAAAATTGCAGGATCCAAGAATTGTACAAAATGTAATCTTGCAAAAAAAAAGTATATCATAAGGCTTTTATAATGTACCTACCAACGAAATGAAATAATATTGAAACTTGAAACAACAGAAACATTTTAATTTATTTTTGCTGCAAGATTATCCTTAAAATTATCATTTAGGCCGGTTTCGATCACACAGGAATAAGAATCTTACACTTATTTGGTCGAAGGCGGCATAAGTAGGTATACATATATGATATTTTGAAAAGTCCGGTGACTCCATGTGTTTCGTAGTTCTGTAAGGGCGGTGGCGGGACTTGCGCGCGGGCCAGCCCTCGTCTCGAAGAGAGAGAGAGCAGGGGGGTGTATTTTGAATTTCGGAGTCAAGTGCAGTAGGTAACTGGGTCAGTAGACCATTGTTGTACTCGTTGATACACAGTTTAGGGTTAACATGTTTTTGGTTGAATTATCAGGGGACCATGGGCTGATTCTGTTATAGCGCGTACATTTTCTGAAGGCATATAATTTAAAAAGACAACAATATAGATAGTTAGGATTTAAGCAAGTTCAATAGACAAGGACATTACCGATGCTAGTATATCCTTTATAATTAATGGTATTCCATTGCCATATCATAATTATTGTCAAATCTAATATCGCTACATTTCCCAATTATTGTGGCATGTGGCATTATATAATTAGTTTGTTTATTTCCGTGTAACACGTAATTTTGTCATATCAAGCAGCTCGCCATATTGGTACGAGCATAGAGTTTTACGACCAAAAATATGAAGCCGGACAAATTGAAAAAAAAAAATGTAGGTACTAAAAAGCACAAATCAAGTAACCATTGAGTAAAGAGCTACCCTAATTTAGCCCAGTTGGCACAATTCAAAGGCCGAGCTTGGCCTACATCCGGAGAACTTTATTAAACCTTCTTCGTTGTATTTACCGGCGCGGCGTACTGTTTTCTAGTTTCAATCTCGTTTATATAACAATAACAACTAGTATTAATAAATGAGGAAATTGGCTGAAGAGTAGTTGTAGAGAAAGCGTCAGGATACGAGTAAGGTAATCTAATTACTGTCCTCGTCGATGTATATATAGCGTTTTTTTATAAAAATTAAGCAGTATTGGAAATAGCTTAAGAAACGAGAGGGAAACTTGACTTTTTTTCGTATTGGGAAAACATTATACAATCATGTTTTGGCTTAACTATGCGAATTTACACGGCAATGAAAATATGATTAGGGGTGTTGACTTCGTGTTTATTTCTGACATATTGTTGAATTGTAAGTAGTAGGACACATATTATCTCTTATCGTGAAGTGAGCCTCAGGATGACAGGACCATGACAGATTTTTTATAGCGAAAGTAGTTTCAAGTTTTAGTACCTTTTTTGTACTATTTGGTACCTGACCTCAAAAAATTTGTACCTCGCTTAAAATCGAGTAATATTGAAAATAAAGTGGTCAGCCAGTCTGACGTCAGGTTGACAGGACCAAGTCCAGTTTCCCTAGTTGTAGGCGTTATACCGAATCTATCTTTTCACAAATATTTAGTACCTAATTTGTACCTTTATTCATGATATTTAGTATTTTATAAAGACTTACCAAAAAAAGTTACACCGAGAATAAGCTTTGTATGGGCATGGTGCTGCAGTCAGTCAATGTGAACCGGGTCTTTAATTTAGTTCAAACGTTAAGCTTTATTGCTACAAAATATATTTATTGATAGGTACTTGCTTGCTGTTAATTCGTAAGCACGTATGTAAAACTGTTCCTACATAAAATCCGTCTGGCTGGACCATTGACATAGATGTTCAGATTTAGTACGAGTATTGCCCGGATTTCTCGTATTAGATACAGGAAAATGGGAACGTCCAATGTACGTTGAGCTATGTTAGCATTAGCATGCAAGCGCAATCAATAGCTAAAGCTAAAGCCCATGTCAATGGTAAGCAATAGGGTCAACCACGCCTTTCGTAAAACATCAAAGTAAGGTTGACCCCGGCAATCCTGACCAAAATTTAATACACTTGTTTATAATCGTTTTGAGAATTTTTGGTAAGTTGATCAACATATTGACATTCACACCATGTGTTTCGATTAAAGAAAGAGTCACCTTCAACATGTTGTCTAAAAATGGTTCGCTCATTAAGCATATTCTTTAAACTAACTCATAACTTTGAATAAGATGATGCCACTTCCCACACATGCAGTGCAGCCATCATTGATTGCAGTCAGGGCATTTCTGAAAAATCCCAAACTGTCGTCTCGTCCCCTGGCCATTACGAAATGTAGTAATCTTAATGCACTAGGCGTTTTTATCGAGCTCTTTCAAAGATTGCGACTAAACAAATTTTGATGTGAATACTGTAGAGTTAAAGGAAGGCATCCGATTTCAAGTAACGGGATTATCAGCTCGGCGCTTAACAAAAAACTTAAGTGAGGTTTCAGGCGTGCGTAGGTACATAAATGTGTTCAACATTTAGAAATAGTGATTATAAAAAGACCAAGGACCGTAGCGAAATTTATGGAAACAAGTTTGTAAGGGCAAAAAAGGGGTAGCAATATTTTTTTTTCTTATGACAATGTGACAAGTAAATATTCAATTATTGGAATTTAATATGAAAAATAACACAATTCTTCTAATATCTAAGATGAAGGGTTTATCAGATAAAAAACGACTTTCAATTGTGACCAAATACTGCAAGGGATCGGGTATGTCTATGAGAAAGATAGCTGCAGAGGAAGCAGTTAGCCTGAAAGCGGTGTATAATACCATCAAACGGTTCGGCATGAATCATAGTTTAAAGGATTTGCCTGGTCGTGGCAGAAAACACCGCCCTTCGCGTCCTAATTTGGACAAGAAGATATGCGAACAGTTTTCCCGGAAAAAGATATTTCCATTCGGGATTGTGCAAAAAAATGCCAAACTACTATAGGAATGATCCAGCGTGCCCAAGAGCGGAACTTTTTGGTAACATATAATAATTTACTTTTAAAAAAAAGTTTAAACCGACTTCAATTCAGTACTTCGCCAAGCTACATGGTACATGAAAATTTCCACATTTCCTTTCCAATTTACCACATGAACTGCTTTCCGAGAGCAAATACGTTGATTATTACAGAAAAAGTCCTAGTCGCTATATGTGGGCTGATAATATTTGAGGAGTTCCGTCGATTCCTCAACGATCTCAGAATTAACACTTCAGTAGGTGCTACTTCAACGGAATCATGTCAGAATCTTTGACGTACGTACTTTACATTTTTGAGGGGTTCCATAAGTCATCTGTGGTCTTCATCATCAGTTCCATTTCACCAAAGTTACGATTTCCGAGGGTAAATACATGAGCTATAATAGAAAATACCGAAATCACTACACGCGAGCCTATTAAATTTGAGGGTTGCCCTCAATTTCCCTGGGATTCCATCATCAGATCCTGATTTGGTGACAATGGGATTACCTCAGGAGTATACTCTTTCGAATAAAAAAATAATTTTGGAAATCGGTCCACAATTGACGGAGAAATCGGCGAACATACATAAAAAAAAAATACATACAGTGGAACATATAACCTCCTCCTTTTTGAAGTCGGTTAAAAAGCAAAAACAAGCGAAACGCAGCAAAACCCAAGAGTCTTCCGTCAAAACTAGGGCTCGGAAGTTGTACGACCAAATTTTGAGTGAAAATTACCAATGGTATCTTCATGGACGATGAAACGTAAATATGTCAAACTTGACTACAAAACCTTGCCCGGGCCGCAGTTTTATACTGTAGAGAGAGAGGATCAAAGGTCTCCAAAGAAGAAAAAGCAATATTTTGCCAAAAAATTTGGCCAAAAAGTGATGGTTTGGCAAGGTATTTGTCAATGCGGCATGAAAACGTCTCCGTTCTTCGTAAAGGGCAATTTAAATTCCGATATTTACAAGAAGGAATGCCTTCAAAACTTGGCACTTAAATATTTTTTAGGAGATTTATAATTTTTTAAATCGTACCCGGTTTTGCTGACGTAATCTATTAACAAAACTATTAGAAAACGATAGTTCACATTTTGAATAATCAAATGCGTTGCATTATTGGAGAAAACAATTACTTGTATAATCTTTTCAAAGTTTTACACGTGTTCCTAACAAAAAAGTAAATTATTCGTTAATCTACGTTAGAAAATCTAAAAAAATATTTTCGCTGTTAGTGTGTTAGTATTTGATGTACTCTCGCTGATAGCAGAAAAATCAGACTTGTGAATTATGTTAGTTTGACGACCAATTACAGTGTTTGCGTACTGGACTATACCGTTGTTGACTGGTTTGGCTTGTCACTTAGAAAATACATTGTGATGAATAAATAACGCTCGCGCATTTCATTATAAGTATGTAACATTTTGGCGACGATGACGGAAGAAATATAACGTCTTACTCGCCCTACGGGCAGCAATATGCGGCCAAGTAACAAAAATTCAATTACAATTGGACCAAATTCAAGTTACATCGGATTTCGAAGTAAGTCAACAATGGTCAAATCTCGAAAAATATGAGAAAATATTCGACGATGTACAAAGCGAAATAGAAGCTCAGACTGAGAATTTAGAAATAGAAATCGAACAACGACATAGAACAGAAGAGAACATTTTACAGTTAAAGTTGAAGCTACAGGAGTTACGTCCAATTCCCACTCCCGACCCGCCTTCCACGTACACCACTGCGGCACAACACACTAGGAGTTTCGAAGGTACCCCAGTACACGTTCAGTACAGTTAACGTCCCACCGCGATCCACAACCCAGACTCAACTTCATGCCTTTTCATGAGAAAGAATCGTTTAAGAACTTCATAAAAAGACTGACAGTAAACCTTATCCTGAACAATGTAACTGACCCAAAAACAAAAATCTACATGCTGCTGTGTACATTACCCCCTGATTTACACGAGAGAATCTACGACCTGTGCTCGCCGAACGACCCACTCAACAAGACATTCGAAGAACTTTCTGATATATTAGATAATTTTATCGATCCGAAACCTAGCATATGGGCGCCTCAACATACTTTCATATCACGCCTACAACAACCCGATGAATCAGTCGCCGTCTACGCGTCAGAACTGAAAAGACTGTCACAGAACTGCGACTTCCAGTGCCCACACTGCAAGAAAACAACTCTTGACCCATTTCTATCACTACAATTCATACGAGGACTTAAAGATGGAGAAATTCACACAAAAGTCTTACAAGAAAACGACACAACGCCTTTTTCAAAACTAGTTCACACCACGACATCCATGAAAATCGGGAAAAATGATTTAACCATGACTACATCCATTCGTAAATCATTAACCGATAACATCAATAAAATTTCAAAAACGTACAAGGAACCGCTACGTTCGCCGCCGGTGTCAACTCAAGAAAACTACCGCTTTCGATAAGAGACCTTAAGGGTAAATGCTACCGTTGCGGAAGAGACGACCACAAAGCAAAAAGAAGGCCACTTAGCTAAAGTCTGCTTGCAAAGACGTGAACGTAATGAAACCAACCTGCTGAACAACTCCACCAGTAGTCTCAGCACCGACAGCGCTGGAGAGATCAACCTTATTAAGGGTGAAATCTCAGACAAATATATAATTTCTATACTCATCGTGGTCAAGAACGTCGATATGAAGTTTGACACTGGAGCCACACTTTCCACAATTTCACTTAAAGATTACGAGAAATTAAACATAAATAAGAATATATTGAACACGAACATGAAACTAAGAACATATACCGGCGAGATTTTCAAACCATGTGTCACGTACGTCAAATGCAATTACAATCATCAGACATTTTACGGACAACTATACATAATTGACAAGGAGGTTGAGCCTATACTAGGTAGAAGCTGGATGAAAGAATTCAACATAAAACTCACAGACATGAGAAGTGTTCAAACATGCACGAAGGCACCGAACCTGGAGAAGTTGCTTGAAGAATACAATTCGACTGTTTTTGGTACAAATCTGGGCGAGATTCCTAACGTTCGAGGCCACCTAACTCTGAAAGAAAACACACAACCGATTTTTACCAAACCACGGAGGATTCCTTATGCCTTACGGGCTAAAGTGGATGAAGAAATCGACAGACTGGAGGAACAAGGAATCATTACGAAAATCGACCACACCGAGTGGGCTACACCTGTCGCGCCGATAATGAAACCCAACGGGAGCTTATGGATGAACAATATCCAATTCCCATTATTGAAGACATCCTTGCCGAAATGAATAGTGGAAGACTCTTTTGCACCATGGATATCACTCAGGCCTACTTGAATATGGTGATGGATGAAGAAAGTGCTTTATTACAGACCTTAAGCACACATAAAGGTACTTTTAAAGTAAACCGTCTCATGTTTGGAGTCAAAGTAGCGCCAAGTCTGTGGCAGAAATTTATGGACCAACTTCTACTGGGCCTCGAAGGAGTAAAGTGCTTTTTTGATGACATAATAATTCAAGGCTCTTCGGAAGAACAACTGCTTACAAGACTTACTTGTCAATAAAAGAAAAATGTCAATTCTTCAAAAAGAGCATCAATTATCTAGGACACACCATAGACAAGGACGGATTACGTAAGAACCAAGATAATATAAAAGCTATTTCAAATGCAGAACGTCTAACTAACATCATCGAATTGCGAACCTTTCTAGGCATGGCAAATTACTACAACAAGTTCATACCAAACCTCGCATCCATTACTAGTCCCTTGAACGCACTCTTGAAAAAAGGCACAAAATTTATTTGGTCTGCGTTATGTGAAGAAAGCTTCAAGAATATCAAAAAAGAGATAGTAAGCGAAAGAGTATTGATACACTTCGATCAAAATAAACAACTGATACTCGCTCTCGCTACCGATGCTTCACCCACAGGCCTAGGTGCAATCCTGAGCTGAACTGCACACCGGACACTCGGTCTGCATTATGAGATAGCAACGGACGAAGGGCGCGTCTGGAGACGCCACCTGGATCAGCTGCTCCCGGCTCCAGGGATTCCTAGGAATCGCGGCGGAGGCGTGTCATAGACCAACTCTGTTACCTAGCTACAGCTACCGTTGTTGACTGGTTTGGCTTGTCACTTAGAAAATACATTGTGATGAATAAATAACGCTCTCGCATTTCATTAAGTATGTAACAATAAATATTGATGTATTTTATTGAGATAACTGTAATCGCAGCCCAGGAAATAAACCAAAATGTTAGATACCTAAACAAAACTATAATATTGTTATTTATTTTGACAAACATGCCGACACATTTGTCAAATTTTCTCAAATAGGTACAGCTGGCGCAATTTCACTAACATTTTTGTTTAACGAGTAAATCGAGAACTAGACACCAATTTCGAATTCGCACAGACTAACATCATGTATTTGATAATGAAAATTCTATGACTCCACATTTCAATTTCCAAGTCCTGAATAAGTTGACAACAGGCTTGTTGAATTGAATTTGAAATGAAGTTTCAGCAGTGTTTTCACTTCTGAAATAGGTCACAGTTGCGTAGCTGCGTTTCACAATGCAATGTTTCTATGATATGTTTTCGTTCCAACTTGGATATCCCGGCCACATGTCATAAGTGGGTACGTAGTGTTACTACATACGAGAATGTATTTGTACCCATGTCAGGCGTTGTAAAAATGTCGCATGACCTATATTCAGATACATAGCACATATACTTAATTTTCTATTTTCTTGTATGAAGTACCAACTGGATTATTTTGAAAAAAATATATATTGCAGATCTTTATATAAGCAATTACCTAACGAAGAACTGTTGGTGTCGCTCTTCTAGAAGGCAAGAAAAAAAATAAAGAACACGTAAGTCCCTATATAATGATTACTCTATCAAAAGTTTACGTAAATCGCATTAGCCAGTGTGGGTTTTTTTGTTTTAGTAAAAAATTAAAAAAAATCATATCTCAGAAAATAACAAAGATAGGAAGCTGAAACTTACAGGAAATAATACTTGCCATGAGGGTTCTTAATAAAAAAAATACAGTAAACATTTGGTGGAAGGGCCGCTTTTCCATGAAAACACGGCTACGCTGTTTATTTGTTCTTCATGTTACTGTTCAACCGATCTTGTGATTGAATTGATTTACAAGTTACAACGCACTTCTTGTTGAAATATGAATAGAACTTGTGTGAAGAAGGAGATGAAACTTAATATTTGTACGTGTATGGTTAAAAATTATCAAGATAATCATACTCGGGATAGTTATCACTCGTGTGTGATTTTGTTTTTGAATAGTAAAAACCCAAGAGGATGTTTACTAAAACAAATCGGACTGCTACTCCATTTTTTATAGAATCAAATGCTATTGTATAAATTTAATAAAGATCAAATTTATGCACTTATTGCTTATAAGAATCCTACGAGAAGAAGTATGTAACCGCGAAACCTGAGCGGCTCCTATGAAACGCTTCGTTCGTTCGGTCTTCTAGATCCCAGTCGCTCTTGCTTATTCAAGCGACAGAGAGGGAGATATTGCAAGTTTCCACTTTCGATTTCGAGGGCAAATCAATCTCATACCAATATCCGAATTGGAAGTTTTTTAAACGTATGTTTGACGCAAATTTTGCACGTAGGTAGTCCATAATCGACTTTACAATGTACCTACCCTGGTTCCAAAACATTTAAAACATTTTCAAAGTATTTGACACTGTTGTGTTTTTGACTACTGCAATAAATGAATTTCATCCAAACCTGAACCTATTTCTGGAACTAATTAATTAACAATGAAGTTTGTAGCCATTAAAGTATTACACGAAATGCCTAGATGTTAATTATTAACCCCGTTAATCATAACATAACACTAATGCCTCTGATATATAAAATGTGTTTTGTCCCTTTATAGGTAACAAGTGTCAAGGTAACGGATAAAGACAAACAATATTTTAAAGCATTTTATTTATTGAACGTTTAGGAATACGGACATAGAGCTGCAATATCTCGGAGAACAGAACCGATAATATGGGGTGTTTTGCATGGGAACGACACTTACACTTAGAATAATAACGCATAGAAGGATAGTTTTATACGGCCGACGCGCCAAGCGTGAGGCATAAAATGGGTTCGTGTAGTTGTGATCAACTCGTATTCACACGCGCCAATACGCACACAAACGCACCAATTTTGTTCCACCGATCGGCGTACTGGGCCATTTATGGCCGAGTTTTGGTGGCCTCACCGTTGCGCGTGAACTGCGTTTCTAGGCGTTACCTATTATTCTAAGCACTTACATACTTAAACATAAATTGTATTTGACAAACCAACAAATATATTATTTTAGATTTAACGTAGTTTTAATTTAATTCAGTTTATGTTAATTATCATCTTGTATTTACTAGGTATATAGAAAATAAATACACTTTAAAAAAAACATATATATATATTATTTTTAATAATGAACAATCTGTGCGATTATTAACTATTACTAGATCCATAGGCATTCAATCATATTTTTATTATTAATTAATCAATTCGCGTTGCATCCCCGCCCGGCGCCAATCATGTGACTGGCAATCAATATTCGTTCATCGTGAAAACAAAAACATAAGCCCGAACACAATCGCACAGTAGTACGCATCAGTATAAATCCATCAGATGCGAAACGCATAACTTTGCACAACATTAAGCATATTTAGGCGGTGACCCACTTTTTTATCAAAGCTCGTGTTGATATGAGCGCGAGCGCATGGCACACACGCGCACAGCCTACTCGTACGAGAACACCAATGCGAATAATAAGGGCGTATCTATAACAGACATGCATAGCATTTACGTCCATTTACTATTAGTAAGGCACGTTATTACACCTGTGCAATCGCGCATACAGATAAACATTCAATTGTATTTACAAATTATGCTTATCAACAATTTGATAAGCTTCAAGATTTACTCGGAGATGTTTATTATTTTATTATAAAAGAGAATTATTAAGTCTGTTGAATGTCGAAACAGTGAGTGTATCATTGTGGTTTTCAGCCTTGCCTATTTAGATTGTGTCTGATTATTAATTTATTAAAATTGTTTACAGGCAATGTTGTTCGCTAATTATTTAATGACTGAATGAGGTCTCACAGTTTATTTAAAAACACGGAGATAACGATTTATACCTTTACCTACATATTATAATTATTATAAATTAGTATTTGGGTGCTCGTGCTCTGATCTGCTCTGTGCTACGAATGCAGACTCTGAAGTATTATTTATTAACTAAAAATTTACTCAAACAAAATAGGATAATTATAAGTTATACTTCAGTATCTACACTGTCTGCTGGCTCAGAATGGATAGTTCAAACGAAATATAGTACATGTTGTTAGGGGAAAATACTTCACTTTCGGATACCGGTTCCATATTTTAGTATGTTGTTAGGCATGTCCCCTGGAGTCTAAAACTGCCGAGAGATAATCTCTAAAGAGTCTGTCTCCCCTCCCTGTAATGAGGTCATCAAAGACGCCGCGGCCGCGCTTGGAAAAGTTTAAATTACACCCAAACCATGCAACGTACTTACACACGTGGGGTACCAAATCAAAGCTGAATAAATTTTCAATAGTTCATTCATACATATTATTTCAATATATAGGCTAGTTTAAGTACTATTAGCAAAAGTATAAAAAAATCAAAGAAAAATCTAAGGACACACTTTTCTTCGCTACAATTTTGCAAATACCTGTTAAATTTATGGATATGTGGAATCACAATGTTTGCAAGAACACACGTTTAAATATATATCCACTCCCACTTTTCAAAAAGCCTCCGCGGCAATGAAGATTATGTAATTACTGATGAACTTGACGCTTTAGAGACTGCCTCTCTGCAGTTTTGCGGTGCAAATAACATATTTAACAATATACCAAAAGTTTGTGCTGGTTTCTGGAAAGTAGTAATTTCGATCAAATTTATCTTGTAGGGAAAACTCGCTTTGCGTTGTTGGTTTTTTGAGCACAATTTTCCCAATTCAGCTCTTGTCTTAAAATAAAAAACTAAAATGTAGGTAAAGCTAAAATACTAGATATCATTTGTGTTATACATTACATTCGTGTATATCTTTTCTAGTTTTGCCGCAAAGTCTGAAAGTCCTTACATTTTTCTTTGATTTTTTTATACTTTTACTAATAGTACTTAAACTAGCGTATATATTATTGTTCTCCGGCAGTTTTGGAATTCAGGGGACATGCCTAACAATAACAACATACTAAAATATGGCGCCGGAATCCGAAAGTGAAGTATTTGTTCGACGGAATCCACTAACAACATGCACTGAAAGGTATTTTTTGACTACTTTGACCATTATGCAAAGGATTGTTGTTTTTGATTATACTTACATAGTATATGGACTATCTTATTTTCTTTTATGACTCTTTCAAATGCCGTTAATTTAGTTCTATACATACATTCTTAATGCACATTTTTTACAATTTAACTATAATTTGTACTGACATGTCAATAAATAAGATCATTTGCATTGCTTTGCATTGGATCAAACTTGAAGGAAAGCTTCTTGAGGTGGCGATAAATTCAATGATAAACTTCACATAACATTCACGTTATTTAATGTCGCAAAGCAATAATAAGAAATAATATATACAATGTTAGTAGCTAATTACTTGACAAGACACTCTGTCAAATTCCACGACAACACGTGCGATCATCGGCCATCTGAGGAGGTTGTATACCGCTGTAGCCACATCAGCCACCCCCGATACCTTTAGTGACGGTATCGTTCGGGGAACCAGAAACCAGACCCGACGACCGGAACGGGTCGTTCTAGGCTCAGCAATGACAGGAGAGGAGCAGATGAAACTACATGTAGAGTTTGTGAAACTACAGGAACGGGTATTGCACTGAAACCATCTGCAGGTTGTTCCTGCAAGTCGTAATACGCTGGCTATACTATAACCTATCGATAGATATATACGAACTACTACTGAATTCCCGGACATATTGATTTTAGAATATTTGTCGTTCCTTTCTAATACCCTGTAAGGACCAATAAGCGTATTGGTCGACGAGGCCGACTCTTGTGCCTCGGGAAGAGATAGAGTGAGGCATCGGAGGCATTTTAACTAACGGAACCCTAATGGGGAGACCGCTTTATTTTTTTGAGAAAACTAAAAAAGAACTAGAGGTACATAGTATAATTTACCTTTCCCAAAACATAATATTATATAGCATCAAAATAAATGCAACAATTATGTGGTGAGAATGCTATTCTCACGTACATATGTAAATAAAGGCAGCCTTGGCCTGGTTACCACGATTTTAGCAGTATTACAAAATACTCGAGCGATGCGGTGCCGTGCCGGAGTGGGTTGCCACTTGCCACAACACATTGTACGTAGGTAGTAGCTACACTGCTTTTTTTTGTTCACTAGGTATAGTCGATGTCAAATATATGTACCTACACGATGTTCGCCTTACTACAAAGAAATAAAGTGTAAGTGAAAATATTTATTGATGAGTGATGACTGTACTAAGCGAAAAAAACTATACCTAAGTTTGAACATGTATTTCGTTATTAAGTTACCTTGGTCAGTCAGTAGGTACTGTCGGGCCCTGCCGAAACTATAGCGAATAAACCATCCAATAGGGATGTTGACCTTATGATTATGTTATGCTACGTCAAATACACTAATTTGGTAGGAAAATAGGAACATGGACGTTCCGATTTTCTATGCTCACACAGCGCCTATTTTTAACCAACTTAAAAAAAAAGAAGGAGGTTCTCAATTCGGTTGTATATATATATTTTTTTAATGTTTGTTAGGTACCTAGAACTCCTTCATTTATGATCGGATTCGTACAATTCTTTTTTTAATTGTTTTTAGTTGGTCCCATTGTTTTCAAAACTCCAGTTGGATGATGGGAACCATGAGGAATTGAGGGAACTCCTCAAATATATTAGGCACGCGTGTAGTAATTTCGGTATTTTCTATTATAACTCGTGTACATATTTACATCGGGAAATCATAAATTTGGTGAAGTGGAAGTAATGATGAAGACCGCAGATGGCTTGAGGAATCTCAATGATGTACTCCAAACTATAAAAGTACGTCACAGATTCTGATATGATTCCGTTGAAATATCAAACAATGAGGTGCCAAAGGTGTTCATGTGGCTTGGCGGAGTACTGAATTGAAGTCGGTTAAAACTTTGTTTTTAAAGTAAATTATTGATTATTAATATTATTATGTAGACCTGCTATTTAAAATCTTTAAAATATTATATTTCAGTAATTTAGTTTATTGATAATGTAAGAATAATTTATTTTTACTGTTGTCAACTACCGTATCGAACACAGTTTACTCTATAGGTACCTACTCAGCATGATGGGATGCAACGAGTGCTACGGCACTGCATAGCCCTTATCCTATTATCTCGTAAGAGTGCAATTATACGCTCAAACATGCTCTCGGTAGAGTCGGGTCCAAATATGTGTGACCACCTTGCTAGCTGATATTTAATTTTGTCAATTGTAAAAGTTATCTAGTTGATGTGTTTTACCGTAGGTACTCTCGTTGTATTCGTTACGAGTTTAAATAATTAAGTAGCTTCTCGATTGGTAAGTAACTTAAAAGCGACTTATCAACTTGATAAAGCAAAAGCTATTAAATAATTTAATTCAGCTGCAATGTTAAAAGCAGAGAGGAACGCGGTATCCAAAAGCATTCTATCGAAGCGCTTGTCAAATTCGGCGCTGTTGGTAGTTGCCCAACACGGTTCAGCAAGGTCTCTGCGGTTGAGCAATGAGCATAGGCTTAAGAATATTGCTGAAATATTAACAAGCTCGTGATTTTGGGGTCCCGTACAAAGAAGGTCAAACTGGTATATTTGCAACTAAGTATATCAGAAAGCCCGATAGGAGTTTGGGGTGGGTCATAAGAAATGTACTTTTATGTATTAAGCGTAATTTTAAATGTTACATGTTGGATAAACAAGTATTTTACACTAGTGGAAAAAGTGACTTAGTTACTTACTTATCTCTGGAATGAATGTATTAGGTAGGTAAATGTAAATAAAACCGCCCCCAACACATTCAGCGAAGCGCCGGTTTTTCCCGGTATGTAGAGGAAAACGCCTACCTGTGGGTTCTTGGCATTGAAAGTGTTAATTTCTTTAGCCGCTATTACAAATCATCATACCTAACCGTGAAACCCATTACCCACGCAACACATAGCAGCATTAATGTGCCAAAAAGCTTTAACTTTAGCGCATACTGTATAAATCAGACAAAGGATTTCAAAAGTTGTATAAAATTAAAAAAATTCCTAGATTATTCGATATTCATTTCAATCTTTCACGTTGACAGAGATGTCTCCATGTAGGTAATGCATTAATTGGTGCGCAACATTGGACCACCCGCGAGCACCCGTGCCGTGGCCCACTTACTAAGACAAATTTAAATACTGGATGTATTTGGCAAAAAATTTTTATTATGGCTAAAATTCGGATAAATGGTAAGAGGGCTTAAATACTACAGCGATGGCGATGGGCAGTAATTATATTATTGATTCGAGGTTTGCAATCATTATTTACTCATCATATTGAAAGTTATTCTGGACGAGTTGTTGAGTCAAATGTTGCACAACTGAGTTAACCTTCGAAATGAAAAAGAAACGCACGCACGAGTGGCACGACCCACGTCGTCGACGGCCATTTCGGAAACGAGAGTCGGTGGCAACGCGGATTCGATGGACGTAAAAACGGAACCCTTATGGTGCGACTCTGTCTGTCTATCACAACGTTAAATATCTCAGGAACGACCAATGCTATCAATTGAAATTTGGAACACTTGTAGACTTGTATAGGAAATGAAAAATGTTAATATATATTTTTAGTTTCCATGAAAAAGACGGATATAAGACGGGGGGGGCAAACATTCAAAGTAGAGTTAGTACGTATCCGGTAGATTTTTAACCGACTTCAAAAAAGGAGGAGGTTATATATGTTCCACTGTATGTATTTTTTGCAGACTTGTTTATGATGTTGGCCCAATGAATAATCCAAGTTTGTGACCGCGCCGATCGCAACTGTCAAAAATCGAAAATACCGCGAAGTGTTAATTATAACCCAAAGTCTTTACTTAACTAGTAGGTATAACTTAATTGTAGAAGGAGATAATGGCGAGTGAGAATGCTCACAAGCGGATTTCTAAGGTCCTTTGACGTTTTTATACAATGTTTGGAATCATAATAATGAAAAAGTATTATAGTAATAATATAAGTAAAATAAAAATTTGTCAAACAGGTACTAAGGTTATAATTTTTTTGTAACGAGCGAAATGAGCTTGTTTTCATAGCTCTTATTTATCAAAGGATTCGTTATAATTGCACGTTATAGTGCAACAATGCATCAATTCTCTCCGAATTGAAAATTAAGTCCCGCCTATCCAATATATGCATGTAATTCTGCTGATGCCAGCTCCTCCTTCCACTGGCGTAGAGATCCGGCCAGTGCCTATGCCCGGGCACGCTTCATTTCTTCCCAGTCAGGGAATTCCCCTGCTAATCTTTTCCTAACCTTGTATTGGTGGACCGCATACGTAATACTTACTAGATTTTATTTTCAACCAATCACAGAGCAGAATTCTTGTAGTGCGCGGCCACCTAGATTTGCTTAAACTCCCTTGGGAGCTGTAAAATACCATTAATCCCGCGGGAACAATTTAGGCCATTGTCCTTCTGTATACAGGCATGGAATAACACCATTTATAAGCAAGTGTGATGAAAAAATATTTTTGACACAGACAAGTTATGCATAATTACATAACACTATTTAATACATTGCGACTCTGGAACCGCTCTCCCATACTTTAGTACAGAGAATTGTTGTAGGTTTAGTGGACTTCATATACAAATAAACCTCTCTCTAGATAGGCCTCCATTACGTTTCAATCACACTTGCTCATAAATGGTGTTATTCCCTGCCTATTCCCTGCCTGTATACAGAAGGAAAATTGCCTAAATTGTTCCCGCGGGTAATGGTATTTTACCGCTCCCGAGGGAGTAATGAGCTTGTGTGTGATCTGATTGGTTTAAGCAAATCTAGGTGGCCGCGCGCTACATGAATTCTGCTCTGTGATTGGTTGAAAAAAATCTAGTAGGCCCACAAGAGTACTGCTCTGAAATACTGAAGCTGCGCGCTCCACTCGCACTGATCTGGAAGTGAAGTTGTCAATTTCGTAAAATTTTGATTGGTGCGCTTGTATTGAAACATAGATTTTTCTGTCTTTTGTAGTTATTTATTTCCTCGCAAATGTGATGAAAAATATTGTGTATAACACGGGCGAATATTGCGAACTCGAGTCATCAAAAGCCTTATAAATAGACTCTTGTTTGCAATATTCGACTTACGCCCCTCGTTAAACAGCATCACAGAGCGGAGCATCTGAATTGTCCCCGTCATCCCGTGAGTTTTAAATAATACAATTACGCATTCAATGGCTCCCACTGCTGCCAGGTTTATTCTTATCCGATCGAACCCTAATCTGCAGTTTAATCGGGAAACGAACTCGGCCGGCGTTAGTCTTTAGGTACATTTGAAACGAACTCGACCGTACTACCGACTAAATAGGTACATTTGAAACATGGGATATGATGATCACAAATTGTCAATTCGATTAGACAAAACAGATTTTAATCTAAGATTTCAGTCTTTATTTCAGATAGTCAAACCGTATGGGCGATTGTGCACTACACTGTCCGGCAGTCCGGTCCGATATGGCACGCCATTAAATGTACTTAGTATAAGTAGTTTGTGCACTATACGTAATTTTACCGTCCAACATTCAATACAAAAAATATCGGACAGTGCAGTGAACAATCGCCCTGAGAAGTCCCAATTGAAACCATTGAAATTTGCAACGTTTTCTGACCTTCAGTTTCTTTTAGCTATGGTTATAAAAGGGCTAATATCAATCGTCAAGTGCAAATCTTGCGATCTATTAAATACTAGCCCTTTGCTCCTGGCTAGAATTAATTATAAATGATAGAACAAAGTCAACTGCAGTGTCTCGGGGCCTTGGTGTGTCGGAGAGGGTCGCCGGAGGGGGGAGGGGGAGCACGGTCGTGGATGACGCGCGTCCTACTGGCACACTGACACACTTACCCAGTGACAGTGGTACTGCTTTTGGTTCGACGAGGTCGCCACGGTACGTCCTACGTGTACGATAATATACTTATTTACTTATATAGGTATTTGATAAGCTCAACAAAACATTATTATAAATAGTGAGGTGTCAGGGAGAACACTCGTCATAAACAAACTTTGTTTACTCTGAGTAATTGTTTGTATAAATACTTGCTTATTTTGAAGTAGGTATCTCGGCTTTAAAAGCTGGCTAGCAGGATATACGAGTATGATGCATAATTATGTTTATGTTTAATGAAACTTACACCATAGACTACCTATCTGAAATCGAACACCGGTGGGAATGTTTTATTATTACTTTTATATTACAGAATGCAACATCGGCCAAACTACCGCTAATTCTAGAAATTACGAATGCTTTTACATCAAGGTTGCCGCTAAAAGGAAAATCCACATCCTGTCACCGATGAATAAGCGCTCGCTCAGCATAAATATCAGCTGCCTTTATAAATAGTTTTGTTTTATTATTTAATTTAAAGGGTAATTTTTGTAAGTCCTAAACCAAAATACTGACTGCGATGATTAATTGTCTTATGTCCAATTGATTATGTTACGCAAACTTTACTAGAGTCCTAGTAAACAATCTCGGCGTAATTCGCCAATATCCCGAGCTTCCCCAAGGAAAAGCTAATAATCGAGCTATCACATGGTGACCTACGCAATATCCCTTGTGTATATTCGCTTCCGTAATTGGCCACGAAAGGACAATTGACAGCATTTTATAAAAGCATGTGACGTCAATGTGAGATGTAAATTTCTTGGTATATGTAAGTGTGCCGGGGGTAACTATAAATAAAAATCGCCAGCGCCATTAAGGATTGCTTCAGAGATCCGAGGCCTTCTTGGATTTAACCGTATGAGTCATTCTCAGTGACAATGACAACATCGAACAGATCAATGATACTACCTAGTGGCAGTTTAAGCTAAAGTTTTTTTCTCAGTTTCGGTTTTATATAATACTAACTTGACTAGCTTCTGCCCGCGACTCCGTCCGCGTGAAACTCGTTTTAGTAGGGCAGTTTCATTTCACGTGATTATGTGGACACGCTGGACACACCAAATTTTTTGTAGTTACTAGTTAGGTAAATAGCTTTAAGTTTTTGATAGGAACCAACTCCTCCATCGGCCATCTTTTTTTTTTGGGGGTCAATTTGAATTATAGGGTAGGTACCTATATTATTGATATCTCGGGTTCTAAATCACTTAGAATCACAAACTTGGTATCTAAATATACATATTTGGGGTCAGGGAATTCAACTACTTAGATATTTTTTAGGGTCGAGTTCCCAAAGGATACCATACGGAACCCGTTACCAAGCCTCCGCTGTGGGTCCGTCTGTCTACGTGTAGCTAGACTGTTAACTTTATTATACTTTTATTATTTGTAATTATAAAAGATATAGTCATACATAGTCAGCGGAAATATCAAGTGTCTATTTATTAAGGTTCTAGAGATAGATCGTTTGTAATGGGCGAGAAAAAAAAACGCCTTAAAATGACTTTCATGTATGGGTGAACTGTTATTTTTTTTTTATTATTATTAATTTTAGTTATAACAGCAATAGAAATACAATCTCTGTGAAAATTTTAACAGTTACTGACACGCAGATAGATGGACCCACAGCGGTGGCTTAGTAACAGGGTTCCGTTTGGTATCCTGTGGGAATTCGACCTTAAAAAATATCTAGTTGAATTCCCTGACCCCAAATATGTATACTTAGACACCAAGTTTGTGATTCTAAGTGATTTAGATCCCGAGATATTAATAATATAGGTACAGTCAAAGAATTTAATTTCCTACCCATTTAGGACTATTTATATTTCAAAGTGACACTGTAAATAAAATCATAAGAAGTCTCTTACGTTTTGATTGATTACGTCACTTTGACAAAGTCCTAAATGGGTAGGAAATTAAATTCTTTGACTGTATCTATAATTCAAAATGGACCCCATTAAAAAAAGATGGCCGTCGGAGGAGTTGGTTCCTATCAAAAACTTAAAGCTATGTACCTAACTAGTACCTGAAAAAAATTTGGTGCTTTTGTTCGGAGTGTCCGCATTTACGACAGTTTGTTACGGCCTCAGAGCATAGAATACTAGAGAGAGGACAAGCCGCCGGCGGCCGTGTCGCAGCTGTATGCTCAATGGGCATACACTGCCATACTGTGCACGCGTGCTGATCGCAGAGAATATTACGTTTTTTCCCAAAATGCCTAATATGATGCGCGTTTATTGTCAAATAAGCGTGTAGGTATACAAGAGTGTGTGTTTTAGATGTGTGCGTGCTTTGTCTTGTCAATTACTTGGGCGTTGTGTGGGTTAATGTACTTGCGACAGGCTCACTCTATACAAATCGGCCGCCATGTCCGATCTCCTTATATTCATACATCTGTGGTTACGGCAGTCTGCCCCACTATTTATATCGTAGGTCCATACAAACTTTCACTCGGCTCAAAAAAACATCTTTATCCCCCATAGGGGTGTATTTTCCAAACCAAAAAAGATATTTTTTATAAGGAATACAAAAAAAATAAAGCTTGAATTTTGTAGCTCAAAAAGTGTTCCACACGAGCTCCACAAAAAAATATATTTTATTGGGCAGTACCTATGTCTATACATAGCTTATTTCCACCCTGATTTAAAGTCCATTCAAATACTGGTGAAATTAAATCGGATTGTTGCGTATACCCCTAAATATTAACCTACAAAGTCACCCTGTAAATACATTCTTATGTTAGTGTTTCACCATGAAGGTGATAAGAAGAAGTTATTGGTAAGTCTGATGGCCTGAAGTTACCAGGAGTATCACGTGTTATACTTACGACTCACAACTGACAGGTTATTCTTAAGATGACAACTAAATAAGAAGATATATACCGAATAAAAAAATGAACACCTACTTCAAAGGCTTGTACAAGTCGTCCCAGCCAAGGTTTTCGTGTACAATGGGTACAAAGCAAGGTTTGTTTGTTATCTCACTTTTCCATTGTAGGTAAAGTAGAATTTCCTTGCAGCGGTATGTACCTACTTCCCTTGCATTCTGTAATCTGTACCCATTAAAACTATGTCAAGGTGAACTCTACGCCTCATTAAATAACCGTGGAAGGAATAATTAAACAGACTCGATCTAATTTAATTTCACTATTGTTTAAACTAGCAAGATGTTTCAATCTTAAGGAAGGTTACTCTTATTTATTTATACCATTCATAATATAAAATTAGTTCATTTGATGCCGTTACGTACACTACATTAATATTGAAGACCTTATTAGCTGAAGCCTAAATATAAATAAGATCTTAAACAAGATTTGTTGAATACATAGGTAGTCGGGTGCGACGCAGCGTCGCAAGCATGCTCGAGGGTCGCTGGGAATATGGGCCAAGTTCACATAGAACTAGGTCAGGGGGCTTTGAATAACAGCTGGGAGCTAAATTAACGATTTAACTACGTACCTACCGTGTTTATTTTATAACGCTAACCAAATGATTATTAGATGTAGGTAAGTTCTAGAAATTTTACAAGGTAATTGTTTGGGGTAAATTACGTATTACAATTCCGAAATTGAATATAGGTACAATTAAAAGATACTGAAAATAACGTCAATAATACGAAATAAGAATAAAACATATGGTTAGCTACCAAGAGGGATTGCCAGCCTGTCAGGCGATTATATTGAAATATATAAGAAATGATGTCAAATTATCAATAACACAAGTTATTGGCAATTGTACTAAGAATTTAAACCTAATTTAAATAAGGAATTGGCAGATTTTGTATGAAAATCTGACGATGACGTGAAGCGTGTTACTAAGTAGATTTAACATTCTGGCGCTACTTGCATGGCCTTTGATAGAGTCTATTATGGATATACGTCAAAATTATTTGATTGAGTTAATTATAAAGGCCCATTCACAATATATACGTAATATCGCATTATTTTGCATTGAAAACAATAACATTTTACTTGATAAATCGTTTTGTAAAACTAAATGGGTTCAATTCCGCTCCTGTGAACATAACGTACCTACTTACGTAGTACGTTACCTATTAAAATTAAAAAAAAAAACATTTTATTGTTTATTAAAATACTTTTTTTTAATACTTATACAAAAAAAAAATATGAAATATACACTAGAAATCACATTTGTTTTCTAACTATAAGTGAGCTATGTTGATGATTACATCAGGGGCGGAATGCGGAATTGTCACGCGAACCGCAGGTGAGCGTGATAGATAAGAGAGCCGAGGATGTAATTATCAAAGCTCACGCGTTTCATACGACGTTTTTAACACATTTGCGAAGGAAAAATCCTCTTCTCAAACATGCAATGAAATATTCTCTTTACGTTCGTTATAATAGACTCGGAAGTATCCTTTTTCGGGCGCAGCATCTCGAGGCGGCCTGAAATGGGATTTCATACAACTTTTCAGGCCTAGGCCTGCAAAGTAACTTTTTAATTTTCATTCCACTATTTGTGGCACAGCATCACGGCATTCAGCCATGAAAATTAGTTTGATTTGAGGATTTTTAATTATTTATTTCATTGCATGTTGCAGCTACGCTGGGCCGTCTATACCTACTTGGCCGGAAATCCGCGTTTTCCCGGCCTCTGATGTAATGTACTATTTCTCAAACTTGCAATGAAATGTTGACATGACTTACTTCAAATTAGGTCCGGAAATACTACGTATCCGGTGCGACTAGTGAAGATAATATGTAAAGGAATTTCATACAACCTTACACACCTAGGCCTGCAAAGCAACCGTCTTTTGTTTATAAACGTCAAATTGTGACAGAACGTCTTGGCATTCAATCACCAAAAAAAAAAAGATTAGGACTAATGTTAATGTCGCCGGGTAAAACGTATCTTCAAACAGGTTAAAAAAAGTTTGGCGCGTAAATTGAAAAAAGTTTTCTTTTCTTGTTGGCCGGATTTGTCAATAGTTCGTAATTATTTTGAAACTTTCTTATAAAAGCCATCGATTTCGAAATGAGTTCGGACGAAAATGATATGGAATTGAACTGTACGCCTCCGGAATTGCGACCAGAAGTAGCCATGAATAATTTACTGCCCCCGAAATCAAAAGTTAGGTACATGACGGCGTATGAAAATTTCATAAAAATTATAAGTATTTTCTTTGTTGTAGTGCCTTGTCTATATAGTTAGATAAGTATAAGTTCATGTAACTTTAAACTAATACTTAACTTAGGGAATAACCGGAATATTTGTTAGTAAGAAACGTGGGACACAATTATAGGTTATGATGTGACAGCACTGACAGCTATCAGAAACGTATTATTTAGTTGTACGAATAAAACAAATTGACTAATTTTTATTTCATTGCAAGTTTGAGAAAAGCACTATACAAATCTCGGCGAGAAACGGGGTTGCCGGCCGCGTATCCCTATCTCTACTTGGCCTGCAATCCTTCATTTCCCGGCCTCTATAGTAATGTACTATTACTAAATGAAACGTTTCTATATAATATCCTAGAAGAAATAATCAATTAATTAACAAGAAGGATTTAATTTGTTTAGTCGAGTAAGAATCCATTTGCCGAGAATTAAAGTACTACACGGTCAATTTAAGATTGCGCCGTGTCCATACATAAACCTTACTGCAAGGTGCCAACGAAGCCAACGTGTCTTAATTCAAAATAAAAAAAATCTAAAATATTTATTGGTATCATACTAAAGTAGGTAAAAGTACATTCGTGGCTGGCGTCTCCCGGTAAGTATGGCAATACTTGTGTTGGGAGGCACCGCTCTTCGTCCACATGGACCATGGTTAAAATATAGTTTAGAGTCTGTCTATTGAAAGTTGAACCTAGAAAAGAGCGGCAAATTTAAAAAAAACAGCGTATTGCAACACTGTGTATAACGCGATAAAATAATAATGATACTTGAACAATTATTATTTTTCTTCAATTCACACAATGCAACTGATCAAGCAGAAGGAAGTAAAGTTATATGAAGTAAAATTCTTAACTTCATTCTACTTTATATTTAAGAATAATAATCAAAACCACTCTCCAAAAGTTTAATTCTGATGTCTGAGACAATAATTTAACTTTTTATAAATTATGATATTCTTCAATGTGAATATTTAATATTAGCAGTAACCCACCCCTTAATTCTCTTAAAAAGCAAAAACGGTCCAACTTATTATCGAACAGTTAGGTACTTTCTTAGTTACCATTTCAAGTATCAAGATTAGGACATCATACTAATTTAAGGCGTTTGCCACATTTGACAACGGTATTAAGCCGGGTATTCATTAGGCAACATTTGTTAATATACACTGTTTATAAACAGTTTATAAACCGTGTTTCACAATGTTTCATCATCTCTGTAAACAGTTTATAAACAAAGGTGATGACACATTGTTTATTAAACATGTTGCCATGTTACCCACTTCGAGTGGAGAACAAGTGTTTATAAACTGTTTATAAGCAAAAACAAACAGGTGTGGACGTGTGTTGCGCGAGTTTATAAACAGGACTTGAGTTTATAAACATGATTTTGAGTTTATAAAAAACTGACAAGTGTAGACTGCGAAGTTTCAGAAACAGTCTTTACTTAAACTTGGCGCGAAACATTGTGATCAAATTCGTAAAAAGTTTATTGACAAATGTTGCCTAATGAATACCCGGCTTTACTGTTGCCATATAAAAAGTTGAATTTAAAACTCAGCCTCAACTTTCATTAGCCAGACTCTAGTAGATACGATTTTAATTACATTACATTCATTGATTCGTTTACATTTTACATTTACTACAAGCTAAAAACAATTTATTTTTAATTTAGGTTAGTGTGTGTTGTGCGTGTATGTGTTTGTTTATGTGTGATGTGTGTGTTTGTGTGTGTGTGTTTGTGAGTGAGTGTTTGCGAGTTTGTTTATTATTTTAAGCGTTAAAATACACGTTTTCATGCTTAAACTAATAAAGATTCAGTGTCTTCATAAGTAAGTGTGATCAGCCATTCCGTTATTTTTTCTTTACAGTTTCGTAATTGCATCGGGTAAATATTGATAGTTTTATTTAATTTATTGTATAAATGTGACGATATTGTATTGTATTGCCTCTTGGCAAACGCTGATTTTGCAGCACAAATAGGAGCAACTTTATGATTTATACGTTTTGGTTTAACAGGTATATAGTTCAGAGTCTTGTGTACTTTTAATATAGTTAATAAAATGTATAATTTTCGCATACTAAGAATGTTATTTTCTCCATAAAGCTCATATGTTGAGTGTCTGAAGGGTAGCTTATACATTACTTTAAGAAGGCATCTTTGCCCTCTTTCTACCTGAAGAAATGTTGTCTTGGTAGCACCACCCCAAACTACAATACAGTAACTGGTTACTGATTGTGTTAGTGATATGTAAAGTTGGTTGAGTAATGTTTTATCTGCAATGTGTCTAAGAATTTTGAAGATCCAGATTAATTTTCTAACTCGATTGTTAACGTAATCTGTGTGTGAGTGCCATGATAGCCGCTGGTCCAGAATGACCTACTGCAAGCCCCTTGCCAACGTGTCTTAATTGGGATATAACCATAAAACACGAGTGCCGTAATGTTATAAAACGCGTGTTTAATACCCAGGATTATAAGCCTAAAAGCGGCACAATAAGAGGCACGTTACGAGCAAATGGGTTGAAAATTATATCACGATTCACGACCACGATATAAAAGAGTCAACTCAACAGCAACGTCACTATTTATACGCAAAGGTTGCATCCACACTGGCACAGGGGTAATAAGATTAATAATTAACTTTCAAAAGGAAAAATTTAAAAGTTAAGGCTCCGAGCCGGATTCGAACCGGTGACCACAGGCATACATGGCCCGTCGCTACTAACCAACTGAGCTATCGGAACAATCTGTCTCAGCCCCTAAATCTTTCAATCAGTTCCTTCTTACAGCGCCTTAGGGAGGCGTGTGTGGCGACATCTACCTAGAAGACATAGGCTTCTTAGCGTCATCAACGTCTCAAATTATATTGAGAAATCGTCAGTAACGATTTATAAATATCGTTAGCATGCGCTGCTATTAAACTAAAAATTAATAATTAACATCGATAAAACGTAAATTTCCAAACTATTTGGCACTGACATTAAATCCTTTCCTCATACCCATCAGTACAGAATGCTGATCTAGGCCAGGTCAGGTCAAGATCAGGCTCTGAAATGGGCTAGTTGAATCGCATTCGCCAGCATCGCCACCCTCCGCGGAGGGCCACGGGGTGGGTGTGTTCACTGTTCACTGCCACAACCTTGTGCCGCATCACATCAGTGTTCACTTCACACTGACGAATTCATTTTAAACTTTAGCCATGAGCCCGATCGGAATCGATCGAAATTAAACAGCAATGCACTGCTACGGTATCGATTGGCGCGGATGGTAAGAATTCATGAATAAGAAATAGAGTAAGATGCAAGGTGAGGTAAAGTAATTGTTAATGCCTACCCTTCGTTGAAATCGATACAAATATGAAGTAGGGCAACTTCACTGTCGACTTCGCTTCATTGCTAACGATATTAGGTACTTACTATATTTTCGAGTAGCTTTTCGGTGAAAGAAAACAGTGAGATAACCGGTCCAATCTCAACAAGATTTAGTTTTTCCTCTGGGTTGGGATTGGGAGGTCAGATGGGAGTCACTTTCGTAAAACTAGTGCCTACGCCGAATCTTGGGATTGGGTGCCAAAACTGAACCCCGGTCAACCGGGAAGTTGCCTAGGAGGATGATGCACTAGACCAGGGGTCGGCAACCTTTTAGCAACCAAGGGCCACATAGGAGCAAAAAAAAAATAATTCACGGGCCGCACTTCTTAATTATTTGTGATTTTAGCAGGCAATACCACAATTCTGAATTCAACGTACACAATTCAACTTTACATACAGAACAGCCAGGGAGGCCCGAGGGCCGCAAGCAAGGGCCTCGCGGGCCTGTTGCCAACCGCTGCACTAGACTTACGAGCTTAAAAAGCCATTGTATGCAGTCTACATACCATAAACTAGTATAGTAGCCTTATTGTGAACTGTAGATGAGGCCGGTCCGTAATTCCATATTTTTTTTGTTATTTCGATAAACTTCATTTACAAATTCTATTAAGTATGTATACCTACTTAATTATTTAAATTGCTCACAAAATTTGACGAGAATCGCTTCAGATATGCGACCTGTAGAGGAAAACAGCCGGACATACGAAATAATTTTGGACCACGCTGAAACGGAGAACTTCGTTCGCTTCGCTCGCTCGTTCAATAAAGACGTAGAATTTGAAAACCGTACCTTAAGGCGACTATAGTCCCCAAAATTTTGGCTCGCTCGCTTTTTATGTCAGTTCTTCGCTCGCTCAGGGATCAAACTTGCGAATTTTGAAATAAAAAAAAAACCATTAAATTGCGTGTTGGACTCGCGCACCCAGGGCTCCATACAAATTTTCATACACACACATACCTAATATTAATTTTGCCAATTTGTACCGTGTCGCGTTAAACGTCATGTTAAACTGCCATATGAAGTTGTTTAACGAGTGAATATATAATACGAGTGACAAGGTAGGTACTTAGAGTAACTTATGAGTACCTACCATTTCATTATCATGGGTACATTTTGTTAAGTTACTAATCTATTAGTGGCATCTGTACACGACATAAAAGTGCAATATACGACGTTTGATGATTACAAGGTGTCCTTTGGCAGAGTGAATCCCCTGAACCCCCAGACCGTTTTAAGAAAGGGAGCCATCTTGATTTTTGATGCAGGAAGATGCCCCCCCATCTTCCTGCATGCTGGGGGTCCGTTATCAATAATGTGTAAATTTTAGAACAGCTTATAGGCAATTGCATTAAACTTGGTGTCGGTTTGGAATAAACGAAAGATGACAAATTCATTTATGGAATAATATTGACACCATTTTATATTAAACACTTGAGATAAAAGAAAATAAGTTAATGTCAAAAATTAAATTTTTGGTACAAGCTTTTATTGCCGACTGTACTTTTCTGTATAATTATTATTTTCTGTTCTTTTAATCAACGACGATTCTAACGAGCCCAAACTCAAAGGGGTTTCGTCGGTTAAATACTGAATTCCCATGACCACCTTCTGTCTCCATCATCAGATCAGCTCGATGGTACTATAATATTCTACTATACAAATACCCAAAATTACAGCTCAATCAAAAATGGATTGCAACCCCCCCCCCCCCCCCCAAAATTTACATCTGAAATTTTGATGGCTCCGCTTCTTAAATCCATTTTTGAGTTACAAGGACCATCATCCTCTTAGCGTTATTCCCAGTTGTGTCCCTAAAGGAGCTTGGGGTCCGCTTTGACACCTAATCCCAAGATTTGGCATAGGCACTAGCTAGTTTAACGAAAGCGACTGACCTTCCAACCCAGAGGGAAAACTAGACCTTATTGAGATTAGACCGGTTTCCTCACGATGTTTTTCTTCACCGAAAAGCTAACGGTAAATATTCCGTACATAAAAGTTCCGAAAAACTCATTGAACGTTACGAGCCGGGATTCGAACCCACGACCGCCGCTTGACAGCCGCATGCCTGAACCACTAGGCTACCGTAGCTTATAGCTTGAGTTACAAGGACCAACTCAGCAAAATCTCTTTATTACAAATCGCCGTAAGTATAATGAAGCCAACACCAGCAACTATATACTACTCGTAATATTATAAAGAGGAAAAGTCTGTGGGATTGTATAGCTTTGTAAAATGTAAGTTTGTATGTTTTGGGTAAAAAAAAATCCTCATAGCCGATGAAAAAATTATTTAATCTTCGTGTAGAAATGACTTTCTGGGTTGTTATAGGGTTTATTTTATCCCGCGGATTTGCCTGCGTTCGTTGCATACGCGAACGAAGCCGCGGGGGCAGCTAGTGTATGTCATCCTCCTACCGTTATTCCCAGTTGTGCCCCTAAAGGAGCCCGGGATCCGCTTTGACACCTAATCCCAACATTTGGCATAGGCACTAGTTTTAAGAAAGCGACTGCCATCTGACCTTCCAACCCAGAGGGAAAACTAGACCTTATTGGGATTAGATCGGTTTCCTCACGAAAAGCTAACGGTATAAATATGTACATAATAAGTTCCGAAAACTCATTGGTACGCGCCGGGATTCGAACCCACGACCGCCGCTTGACAGCCGCATGCCTGAACCACTAGGCTACCGTAGTGTATCTAATATTATGAAGAGGAAATGTCTGTTATTGTAGCTTTGTAAGTTAGTATGTAATGGCCGTAATGGGTTATCTCGGGAACCGCTTATCCAATTTCAATTCTTTCATCTGCGTGTAGAATGGACTGTCTTTATGGTTATAATTATAAATAGTCTATATTTAATTCCGCGGGTATGCCTGCGTTATTTGCAACACGCGGGCAAAGCCGCGAGGCAGCTAGTACACGGAGAAAAAAATCTAGTTTCCTTTAACAGATTATTGTAAATTCGACTTGATTTTATTGTAGTATACAACGTGTCCCAAAACTCAACGATAAGCCGGCACCAGAGGATGGAGCTACTTATGATTAGTCGAGAAAAAATAAGGAAAAAAATATATCTCAATTATTTTAGAAATTACAGAAAAAAAATGAAATTCATCGAAAATCGACATCCCTAATGATATTTTTAACGACCATGTCTACAAATATTCAAATATTACTGTTTTTTTTTTGTTTTTGGAAACTTAAGTAGCCCTGCTATCTAACACAGTTCTTAAAAATACCATAATACATGTAGTTTTTACACAAAAAATAATCAAAATCGATTTTGTCCCTACAATTTTGAAAGATTTTTTCTTACAGTCCACTTTCAATCATCATGGTGTAAAAAAATTGTATCGACACCACAATGGCAATTATTTTCAAAAGTTGACGCAACTAACCAAGATTCCAAAATGGTATAATACTTTAGGAAACCTAGTCACAAAAAAAAACAACGAATTTTTAAACAAGAAAGAAAACGGATAAAACGATCATTTCTAAGGCGATGTCATGTCTGTATTAATGCCGGTGGCAGGCAATTTGAACATTTACTATAGTATTAATAATGTAGTAAATGAATTAAAAAAAATTAAAAAAAATTGTACCATTTCTTTGCATTTATTCAACATTTTTCAACAACAAAAATCCTTTTTTGGGTACAGTAAAAGTGATTACCGCCAACATTAAATAATGTCGATTCTTGTTTAAAAATTCGTTGTTTTTTTTTGTGACTAGGTTTCCTAAAGTATTATACCATTTTGGAATTTTGGTTAGTTGCGTCAACTTTTGAAAATAATTGCCATTGTGGTGTCGATACAATTTTTTTACACCATGATGATTGAAAGTGGACTGTAAGAAAAAATCTTTCAAAATTGTAGGGACAAAATCGATTTTGATTATTTTTTGTGTAAAAACTACATGTATTATGGTATTTTTAAGAACTGTGTTAGATAGCAGGGCTACTTAAGTTTCCAAAAACAAAAAAAAAACAGTAATATTTGAATATTTGTAGACATGGTCGTTAAAAATACCATTAGGGATGTCGATTTTCGATGAATTTCATTTTTTTTCTGTAATTTCTAAAATAATTGAGATATATTTTTTTCCTTATTTTTTCTCGACTACTCATAAGTAGCTCCATCCTCTGGTGCCGGCTTATCGTTGAGTTTTGGGACACGTTGTATGTGACAACTATACTTTTTTTACACATTAATAGAAAATTCTACTTCTTTACAACATCATTTCTAGTTCCTATTACCCACTTACCTAGTATCGTAGAAAACAAATTTTGTGTAGTGCACAAAACCAATCTGTAGCCATCATTATAGGACAGTGTAGAGTTTATCAGATATTTCAGTAGTGTTCAATATCATTACTGTGGACTTGAAACGCCCAATAGTCACTGTTTACTATGTGTACTATTAAGAACACCAGATTTTTTATTAGTCTTAGCGGACTGCAATAAGCAACAATTGCTGTTTACTATATGCAGTATTAGAGGATACCAGAATTTTCTTTGTGTTAAAAATAATTGTTGTGACATGTTATAAAGAGTATGTTCTGTTTACTATACATACTGTAGAGATTATTGGGTTTTATTTTTGTGTTAAATATCATTATTGCGTTCTGAACCGATCAATAATTTCTGTTTACTATATGCAGTATAGAGGATACCATAATTTTTTATGGTGTTAAATGTTATTATTGCGGACTAAAATAATTACTGTGGCATGAAATAAATACTATGTTCTGTTAACTATATATATTGTAGACTGGAACTATAATATACTGTCGAGTTAAACAGAATAAGGTTAAACATCTTAGGTGAGTCTTCGTCGCAACGAAAGCATGTTAGAAACAGTGGAAATTAAAAATGGGGTCGCTTAAGTTGTAATACAAAGCGAAGCTCAATTTTCGTTTCGTTTTAACATGCTTTTGTTGCGGCGAAGACTTACCTGATGTGTTTAACATTATTCAGTTTAACTCGGCAGTATATTGGTTTAGTCCGTCCGCACGCAATAATGATGTTAGTGGTATACAAATAATGTATAGGTGTGGTGGCCTGAAACATAGACTGAAAAATCTGAATCCTAATGGATAAAACAATTTTTTTATTAAATTCATTTTATTTATAAACTGGCACCTTTATATAATATAAGCTATACTAAAATAACAATCACATTTTAGTATAGCGCGTGCCTTATACAGTACCTTTACACGGTACAGTTTTTTGTAATAAAAAAAAATGCAGATGGCAAAATGTTCGACTTGAGAAAATTGAAATCTATGTCCACGCATCGACCATAATCACACTGCAATTTTTCTTGAGAAACCCCATACCTACATGGAATGCGGTTTTCGCGCAAATGCTTTATTTCTGCTTGTCGTGTTTGAGGGTCTTTGTGTACTGAAACAAAAAAATCTAGTTAAGTACCTACTTACCTAGTATAAAATTACCTACGTTTATAATATGATATTATAATGAACTTACTTTATTGGGGTCGATGTTTATCGTCATCGTCTTCTGTAAATAATACTTGGGTTTCGAGTGTATCGTCTTCCGTTATGAACGACATAAGTAAATATCATCAAGTTCGTAAACGCATCCACGGAACGCAATAGGACAATCACGCGACCGTTTTCGACGACGAATTACTACACTGCCGATTTTTTTTATGTCTTTGTCCATGCTTTGTCCATCCTTCGTTTCGTCCGCCTTTGTATACACTACGCAAACACACTTTTTTATACTTATAACAGTGATCTACACAGGAATGCAACCTGATTCATTTATTGGCGACACTGGCGATGAAGTCGGTTCGGTGAAAATTAAAGACTGAGCGCCGGGAGCTGCGGGCGGCGGCAGTCGTCGTATTAATTGTGGACAGAACAGTTTTTCGTTACACGTAAATAATGTTTTATTTGGTTTGCAATAATATTGTAATGCCAACACTTTTAACTGTGGCTTTATTGTTATCATTAAAAAGAGTATGTTAGACAACAGAGAACGTATCTAGTTATGAGTAAAAATATTCCTAGTACCTACTATCAAGAAATTTCTAGTAACGGGTATTAAAATTTCGGTAAAAGGTACGAGGAAATCTAGTACCTATAAATGAATTACATTAGGTGGACCATACACAAAGATTTTGTAAACACAATTTTATTATTGATCTGCTAAACTAGATGATGGTGAACAGAATAAATAAATATTGTAAACATCGCAATTATTGAAAAGTGTTGTATGCTAAATGCATATTTTACTCTGTAACTATTAGATGGTTACCAAAACGATATCAAAGTTTTCGTGTACTAGAATATTCTAACTAGAATATTCTAGTACTAACAAAAATATGACTTGTTGTTATAATATAAAAATCTGTTAACCATAGCTGAAATCTGTTTCCCTACACAAGAATCATAACTACTATACAATCTGGTAATATTGTAAAATATTTTTTTCTCCGTGTATGTGAACTTTGGAGCTAAGGAGGGGGGGTACACCTGTACAATATATAAACATTTTCCTCATAAATCGAAAACCACTGTAAAAAAAATGTTTTAGATTGTGCAACTCAAATTAACAAAGCAACTAGTAAGCAAATTTTAAATTTTTTTTTTTTTTTTTTTAGTATTTCAAAAACCGGCCAAGTGCGAGTTGGACTCGCGCACGAAGGGTTCCGTACCATTATCTATAAAACGGCAAAAAAATCACGTTTGTTGTTTGGGAGCCCCCCTTAAAAATATATTTTATTTGTTTTTAGTATTTGTTGTTATAGCGGCAACAGAAACACATAACCTGTGAAAATTTCAACTCTCTAGCTATCACGGTTCTGGAGATACAGCCTGGTGACAGACAGACGGACGGACGGACGGACAGCGGTCTTAGTAATAGGGTCCCGTTTTACTCTTTGAGTACGGAACCCTAAAAACGAAGCTCAACATGCTGTGTGCGCTCTGTGCCCTAGCGACATTTAAATAAAAAATCATATTGCTAAAACGAATGATTATTTCGGAATAACGTTCAAAGTTTAGATAAATGACTGTGATTCATGCCGTAGATGTATTTTCTCTAGGTGTTTTGCCGGCTCATTTAAGAGCAATCGTGCTTTGTTCGCTTAATAAACCAACATATTCTCGACAGAAAGGTAGGTTAACTATATTTTAATAAACCACTACTCGTAAATATACAATGTGCGAAGGTACCCAGACCGGCTATACATCGTCAGTGACAAGTGGGTCAAGTTTACGTACAACCGGGACGGAGAATAACAGATCAGCAGTTGCTACATGTGTGTGACACACTTCAATATAATTACATACTTACATTGTAAGTGCCAATAATAATAAACGTGTGTATTATTAAATGATAAACTGGGAATAGTACATTACTGCAGACGCCGGGAAGGAAGGTCTTGCCGGTTGAGTAGGTATAGACGGCCGACCGTAGGGAGCCGGATAGTGATACGAAGCCGGCAAGCCCTTTTCACGATTAGGCATGTATAGTGCTTTTCTCAAACATGCAATGAAATAAATGTTGTGGAATTAAAATAAAAAAAAATTACTTCCCGGCCTTGGCCTTCAATTTCCTATGAAATTCCTTTACAGTTCTCTCTCTACTTCTTCCGCCTGAAACGTGATACTTTGAAGCCTGTTATAATATAAGTTATATTATAACGCACAGAATGACGAAATTTCATTGCATGTTTGAGAAAAATATTGTTTCTGGAGTGTATTATGTCGCTGCCAAGGAGGGCTAAAGGTTCGCTTGACGCATTCTACTTTACTTAAGTGGCCTAAGGTACTTGTATTATTATTACTTATTCTGTGCCTAAGGTAAGCTTGCTACTCCTCAAACTACTATCTCAAGGATTGGCATAGGCTATCGTTTTTGCGAGAGTGACTCTCATCTGTTTTTCCAACCCAAAGGGGAAACAAGACGAGACCTTGTCGGGGTTAGGCTCCGTCAGGCGTTTACAAAGAAGACCCTGAAGTTTACTAAGAATATTTCCTAAAAATGGGAGATCTACCCACAATGAACTTCCAACGGATATTGTACTAAATATTAAACATTTTATTTTACCCAGTTACGCCTGAACCTAAAAGAAGGGCAATGGACTGACCCGCGGGACACCGACAACTTTGACAGAAGGGCGCCAAGTCTTATTCTGAGTAACTTTTATAGGAGGCCACGAGGGCCGCCGGCGGGAGACAATCCTAACATACTTACTTTAGTAGTAAACCATTAGGTATCAACAGGTGTAGTGTCCCATTCTGAAAGATTTGTAGTACACTATCTATCCCCAACTCACACTCCAGTGTTAGGACATCTAAGTTATAGATGAATTATCGAGAACATGGAATTGCATTTGTAGTGGTTGTACCGTTTGCAACAAAAGGAGAATAATTTTCTCTTAATTTTTCTTCACAATTTGACACTGACATTATTTTGGTATTTACTTCTTCAATATATAACAAACCTCTTTTTATGCTGATAGTACGAGAAAATAGAAAATTTAAATATAGAATGCCTGTAAATGTAAACATACAATACTATTTACTACATATGCAATTCCATGCTCTCGATAATTTATCTATACCCAGGTTAACCTAGCAGTTTTCATTGGTTTTATTATTTACAAATCAAAATAATCTAATAGTTCTAATACATTGTCTAGAAAAGGGTTAGGTATATTATAAAAGGATACGGATTTTACACTATAACAATCTTAAGGCTCCGCACGTTCATGGTCTTCTCTCCCTCTCACTGAGCATACGCGTGAGCGAGATGGAAGTGCGTGTTCGAAAGCGCGGATTTCATGTTTTTCGGAATATTTCAGAAAACGAGAAGAAATTTAAGTAAGTAAGAAAATAAAATTATTGTTCATTACTTTATGAAGAAGATTATAAAATTTCATCTTTTTCTGATAAAAAATGGAGCAGTAAAATGGTTACAAGTAAAATAATAGGGTTCACTTTAGATTTTTTTCTCTACTTTCTTTTGTTAAAATGGATTTCTACGAAAACTATGTTACTTCTCATATCTTGCAGATTATGATATATTTTTTTCGACACTAAAATTGTTACGTCATAAAGTCATAATTATAAAATGGTTACTAAACAGCTAATTTTTACGAAATATTGAAAGTTCGAGCCTTAAACACATTACTAATAACGATCCGTAAAACGACTAAGAGAATCCAACTCTGCCTTAGAAAGTAAATTTGTCCTTTCTCGTTCTCGAATTCGTAAATCCAAGTGATGACAAAATTCAGGAAATTAGATAATAAAAATAAAAAATATCCGAGACTAGTAAATTATAAAGACTGTCAATGTCAACATATTCACTACCTATATGGCGTTGTAGATGCGAGGTCAGGGTCTAAAATCCCGCTTAGTTTCTACTGTTATTTAATTTTTGCAATGCAAACTGTCCTCAGTTTGGCGGAACATATTTTGTAAAACTAGCGTTTAAGTTTTTGTGAGATAAAAAAAAAAAAATGTCATTACGTAGGTTATATCAGGCTTCAAAGTATCACGTTTCGGGCGGATCAACTCGTTCTCGGCGTCTGCAGTAATGTACTAATATTAATAAACCAGTCTTTAATTATGAAATGAAATTAAATGAAATGAAAGCATTTATTTCGGACACACATCCATATTATGTTAGTAAAAAACTTATACTACTTTACTTATCATTACTAATGTTAGTGGAAAGTATAATTATAGTGGCATACACATGCATGGACATCCAGTGAACTAGAATAGGGCTGTCCATCCTCCCGGCGATCACCCTCAGGAGAGCGTTGGCGCTGCCCCGTACGCGCTCGGCCAAGGATACTTGCCGCTTGCGCAGCACGGCTTGGAAACCGTCGGTGCTCCACGCGGCGAACATCCCTGACGCGCTGCAGCGCCAGGGCAGCCCCAACAACCCCCTGAAGGCGTTATTGTACTGGACGCGCAGAGCACTGAGGGTATTTTTGGTGTAGTTGCTCCACAGGTTGCACGTGTATAGATTTTGGCAGTAAGTTTTAAACAGTGTTATCTTCACCTCGCGCGAACAGCGTGCAAACTTTTATTATTTATTTACAAAAAATTATAGTTTGTCTGAATTGGAAACTTTAAAAGGACAATAATCATATTATTGATTATTGTGATATAATGAAAAGATTCACTAGGTAGCCAGAGTACCTCGCTCCGAGTGAGCGAATAAGTAGGTGAAGGTCAGATGCCATTGTAGGCGGAGCGTACAGTATACTGAGCAACACTAACTCTACAAAATAAAGCTTTTTAGGGTTCCGGACCAAACAGGTAAAAACGGAACCCTTATGGTGCGACTCCGTCCGTCTGTCTGTCTGTCTGTCACTAAGTTAAATATCTCAAGAACTACTAATGCTATCAATTAGAAATTTGGAATAGTTGTAAACCAAGCTAATGCACATGTATGGAAAGTGAAAATTTTTATACCTAGTGCATTATTGCAGAGACTGATGATTTTGTCGGATGAAGCGAGCGAAGCGAAGCTGAATGCGACAATAGAGACGAATCCACGAATTGCCATTCCCGCCGAGGCATATATCTACTCGTATAGTGCTTTTCTCCAAAAATGCGAAGAAATCAAATAACATTTCCAATAATCTTAAAACATCACGGCACAGCATCACGGCGTTCAGCCATTAAAAAAACTATAAGCAACATTTGCATTTTGGTTCTTTGTGACATTCTGCCACTACGATTATTAAAAAAAACAACAAACGATGTTTACTATATTTTGCAGTTTTATTTATGTAGAATCGACTTTAACACATTATTAAAAAAATGCAATTATTTAAAATTGCCAATTTAACTAGAAAAATACACATTTAAATTATTTCATCTAAATATTAGCGGTAAAAATGTCTACTCAAACCGCATAGGTATTTTTTTTATCATATTGGGGGCAACATTGATAATTTTTCATTCTGTAATTCTATTTTATTGCATTTATTGTGCGTTGTTGATTTTGATATTTAATATGAGTTCCGACGAAAACATCGACGAAGTAATAGTACCTAGGTGCCATATATGTATGTGTTAGTTATATTTTTTGTCCATACTAGAACTTTCTCTAGAAATTAAAGTTTGATTTCATGGAGTTTTTGTAATTTATTTCATTGCATGTTTGAGAAAAGCAGTATACATACCTCGGCGTGAAAAGGGGTTGCCAGCCTCATAACTATCCGACCTCGCTACGCTCGGCCGTCTATATATACTCGGCCGGCAACCCCTTACTTCTCGGCCTCTGTAGTATTGTACTATTGTTTCATTTACTTGCCGAAAATTCCTGACATTTCCGGTCACCCTCCGAACCCATTAAGTCAGGAAAAATCTTTACAGCGCCATGTACAATGAGAGCGTTCCGCGTACAGCGACATCTATCGGCAAATTAAGTAAACCATTGCGCGCGAGCTTAAAGTATGGAAGATGATTTTTTATGGGATAATTCTTTATTGCGAGAACCGATTTTCACCGTTTTTTATTTACTTTATTTGAAAGCAAGTCATTTCATTGTGATTTTGTAGTAATTACAGGTACAATAAACACCTGCTTATACGGTTAAATTACAAACTTAGTTCAGAAATTATTTCGTTTTTTTTTTCAAATACTATTCAACCTATCAAGTTCAAAATAATTTTCCTAGAAAGTTTTTATAAAGTTCTACTTTTGAGATTTTTTTAAAATTTTTCAAACTTAAGGTTCAAGAGTTAAAGGGGGGGACAAATTTTTTTTTACTTCTGGAGCGATTATCTCCGAAAATATTAACATTATCAAAAAAATATTTTAGCAAACCTGTATTCATTTTTAAATACCTATCCAAAAATATATTACACGTTAGGGTTGAAATGAAAAAAAAAACACTCCCCACGTTACGTATAGGGGAAGTACCCTAATAAAATAAAATAAATCACTTTTTATTTTACCACTTTGTCGGCGTGATTGATATACATATTAGTACCAAATTTCAGCTTTCTAGTGCTAACGGTTACTGAGATTATCCGCGGACGGACGGACAGACAAAGCGAAACTATAAGGGTTCCTTCCTAGTCGACTACGGAACCCTAAAAACGAACATAACGGATTGCAATTTATTAGTACTTAATGTAGCATCAGTCGTATACAGACACACGTCTACACACGTACACGCGAAATGTCTCTGCCTTTAAGATAGATCACGCTAACGTTTGTTCGACGTAGAAACGATTAGAAGGAAAGTGTGCATCCTTCAGCGCTTTCATCTGCGGGAGTGTGGGACTCTCGGAGACTAACCCCCAACTATCGACCTGTGGTTGTTCGTGTTTCGGATGATCACTCCTGTCCTGTGTCTGTATTGCATTAGAAAAAGTCTAAGCAATACCACATAGGGTTCCGTACAAACTTTCATACACCATGACCCGTCATGTCAGGAGTCAAGACCCATAGGTCATAGTAGAAGTTACCGTTGTCAAGCGCCATCTGCATTTTGGTACTAACAACTTATTTACAACCTAGTATGTTTGTTTATCAGCGATAGCTTTTTATCACGTGTGCCGATTTCGATTATTTATTTTTTATTTGAAAGAATGGACATTAAAGATAATCTCATAGGAACTTGAAGACATAAAAATTGTTTTTTCGGTAATAATCAAGGCTGTGTCATATATTTGACACCAACTGGTGGCTGTAATGCTAGCCAGGTGACAAATATGTGAAGACACACGCACTTTTCCTTAACGATTGGAGTTTTTGCGGGTATGCTGGCATTCTCGGAAGGGACGACGTAAAATATATGTTTAGGTACATTTTATTCCTTCGAAGCTGTTCGCGCGGCGCCACCCGCGTAACATTATAAAAGCAGCAGGATAATATATAGCCTATGTCCATCCTGATGGTCTATTCACTACACTAGCGAGATTTTTTGAAGTCGTATGTGTATTGTGTACTTAGTTCCGGAGCTTACCTCCTACATACAAATTTACATTTCACTGATATTACCTCTTTATTATTTGTAAAGTAGAATTAGTCTTTTGAGCCCACGGGACGATAGTGTCCCGGACATTTAGGTGTGCGTGGAGTCGTAGTAATAAAAGTACCACATAGCCAACAGGTACAGCCCCTTCGACAATTTAATAAAATGCAAGGGATATTCAGAGTATAGCCGATACTGACCTTGCCAGTGTCTAGGGAAGCATATATAGGGAGAGCCACCTGCTGGGGTGTATGCACTAGAGGGACTACTAGTATACACTAGAGGGACTACTAGTATGCACTAGAGGGACTACTAGTATGCACTAGAGGGACTACTAGTATGCAATAGAGCAGTGTTTTTCAACCTGTGGGTCGCGACCCCCAAGGGGGTCGCGGCTGCTTGCATTCTTATCCTAGGGGGGTCGCGCTATGAAAAAGGTTGAAAAACACTGCACTAGAGGGACTACTAGTATGCACTAGAGGGACTACTAGTATGCACTAGAGGGACTACTGGTATGCACTAGAGGGACTACTAGTATGCACTAGAGGGACTACTGGTATGCACTAGAGGGACTACTAGTATGCACTAGAGGGACTACTAGTATGGCTGGTTGATTAAATCGAAATGAACCGGGTTAGTGGGTGAAGTTGATGGACTAATGGCTGGGCTATTGGATGAGACAACGGACGCCTGGCTAATAAAACTGTCTCACATTTTGTCTCCGGCAGACGTAGACGCCGACTCCCCCTCTGCTATATTTAAATAGGGTCATTAATAAATTGCCGGTGCGCTGCTACCGGTCAGATAAGAGAAGTGGAACTAGGATTTAAACATATAGCCAACTCGCCACTTAGGCGAAGACTAGAAATCGAGCAACAGCTTTTGCGACTCCACTCTGAATGGCCGATTAAGGCAAAAGGCGCTGTCCAAGTGTCCAATCATCAATCCCGTCAGCACAGCCTGACCACAGGACACCCCCAGGAGCACTAAGGTTCGTAGGATTGCTACTGCATAACACCCCGACACAAGCTGCCCTTCATTGACTGATTTCACAGGAAAACCAGCGGGCGGTTGACATCGACTGTACCAGAAGCACGACGTTTTCACGAGCACTTCTCAGAGGGTTCTAACCACTCTTATCTGTGATATCGGGGGAAACATTAGTGGTGTGAAGGTTTCTCTGCCTGTTACAGATGTCCAAAGAAAGGTCTCCAATTTAAAAGGAACATCTTTATTAAGCAACCATCAAAGCTGGAGCGACTAAACACGTGAAGCACCCAAAAGTAGTTTGATTATTATTTTTCTCCAATATGCTCGGAAATGTTCACCAATGTACTGTAGCAAAAATAGTACGTCAAGTTCCCCGTTACGTTATTGACTAGCGACCAGGGCAGCCAATCTTAGTACTAGTTGCGCGGTAATGACAGCATAATAAGTCAACTAGAGGCTGTCAAGGTATTTCAAAATTCGCCGTGTTGTCATAAGACATCAGTAGCCTAGGGGTACAGACGGGGGTATTTGGAGTCGATGAGCCGGGGTTCAAACCCTGCGACCGACGCACTTTTTGCATGTTTTAACATTGAAGTGGAGTATTTCAACTAACGATTCTAGATGGCGCATCAATTACAGGGTTACCGTTTTTAGGCCCAGAGATTGTTCTCTATTTCAGTATATAACAAAGTACTTTGTGCTAGCGACAATAGAAAAAAAAATAAAAGTCATTACTCTACAGTTTCAGCGGCCAGGGAAGTGTATAAAACTCCATTACTGTAAACTTTTTTACCTTTTAACCATATGTTTTTACAAAGACAAATTAATACAAACAGCCAAATGCACGTACGTTTAAAGGCGTAGAGCAATTTGTCACAACAACTTGCTATAGTTAGACTTGTTAGTAATGTATGGCTGTCTCTTTCTAACTAAGTCGGTGTGACAAATTTGTAGTGTCTTTTTTTTGCCTCTCACACACTGGCGCGGCCTGGCCGCGGCGATTACTCGTAATAGTAAACTTGTCATTAGCTGTCAACATTACTATGGTCCGCCACCGCAGGCCGCTCCAGTGTGATGCAGGCTTTAGGCCTGCATCACACTGGCGCGGCCTGCGGTGGCGGACCATAGTAAATTTGACAGCGAATGACAAGTTTTCTATTGTCCGCCGCGGCCAGGCCGCGTCAGTCTGTGAGAGGCCTAAAGTTTTTCATAGTTGTCTTTTTTTTTAATTGACATAGACAAGAAGCTTACTTATGTAAGCGTCGTTTACGTTTTAAAATATTTTCGAAATAAAATTCAAAAGAAACTAAAATGTGTTTATTTAAATCCGGTTTAATCTTTAATAACTTTAATTACATAAAACACTCAATATCGTGATCGATTTTAATAATTTTAATATTTTTTAATTCTCATGTATGATGAAACTGGCACAACGAGTCAAGCCTTTTGTACCTACTTTTAAAAAATAAGCTGGGCGGGAACTTGATAGGTTTTTGACATACTCATGCCTAGATATTGTTGAAAATATTATTTGATTTCCTCGCATTTCTAGAGAAAAACACTATATCTGCCTCGGCGGGAATGGCAATAGGGGTGTAGACTCAAAAAATATTATAACTCCAAAAGAAAGAAGGCAAAAAATATGCTTAGTGGCGAAAATCCCATTAAGATATCTCAAAACATTACGAACTACAACCGTTTTAATAGGTATTGCTTCTGCTTGTTAGAGAGAAAACGCTCGAGGATCGTGACGTCACGATCCCTGAGCGTGACGCGACTGACCGCGACGTAATAAATAAACAATCGTTTCATATGAAGGTGCGTTTTTCGAAAAGGGACAGAATATTTATACCCCCTCTTAAAAATGTGGACACATAACTTTGTGATTATTTAATTAATATGCTTTACTTTTTTCTCCATTTGACAATATTTTTTATCCTTTTTCGAAAAAAACCATCATTATTGGTTATTTTATTTGGTGTCTTACACACCAGTCACGCGCGTCAAAATTGTCGAAGGGCCACCCGGAACAGAATAAGTTATGTTGGGTGGGAATCGGCTTGTATGGGCGCTCCACTCCACCACTGTTACACACCTACCTATTTGTGGATTCGCATCTATTGTGACAAAATTAACTCATCCACGAATTGCTATTTCCCGGCCCCGGCAATAATGTACTATTAGATACCTGATTTTCGCCAAAAATCCCAAAATAATTAAATTTTACCAACAAAGGGACCCTTAACACAAGTAGGTACATAATTTTAGGTGCGGTTACGCTTTCATTGCTGTCGGACCACGGAATGGTGGCTATTTATAGAGAGACCTTTGTAGCCGCCAAGACATTGAATGAACGACGACTCGTTTTCATCCACAAACGAACAATAAGCTGAGCATTTGAGCAGTGTAATGTGTCTGGTCGGACTACCGTGCCACCTAACACCCTAACTTGGGACGTGCAGTCATTGACGTACCATAAAGTAAATAGACTCACAATGCCGAACAAAAATGTCTAGAAATGTGCCCCAAAATGACAACTCTAGCTATATTTCAGTAGTTGCTAATAGCGTTAACTTATAACCTGCATCAAAATATATGTTTCATAAAAAAAGAACTCAGTTTTTGAGACTTTAAGCACCATATTAGCAAATCAACATCAACAGATAAAATACTTTTTAGTTTATTGAGATTTTATCATAATGTGACTTAACTGCTCACGTCAAAACTAAATAGCGAATGAATGGAGTCGCGTTATAAAATTATTTTAACAATATTTTATGTAGGAATTTAAACAGAAAGACCAATATCACAATAAATCAGTTTTCTTTATTTTACAAGTGGGGAATAAACAGCTTCAAATTTCCAAATGATGTGTTGAGATTGGATGATATTATAAGTAAGTTTAGACTCCGCAGTAAGCTCAATTCTCCATATTTATTTATTTATCGTATGGCGGTTACACGCTGGAACATAATATATATACGTATTCGTATCGATGTCGCTGATAGAGTTTCAGTGTGCGCTGCGAGGTTCAGAAGGAACAGTGCAGCTGCCGAGTTTGTTGTTAATTCTCCATACAAACGTAGTTACGCTCTCATTTTCAAATGACTAGCTAAGTAGTTTGGCTCTAAAACGTTGTACTTAGAATACCGTCCAGGTCTGTAATTAGTTTATGTAGCTTCAGTACCATAGTAAAAAAAAAACAGCAAATTTAAGTTTTTCATACAAAACTTGTTTTTGCTGTATTTCGTTTGTTTTATAAACTGGATCCATATAAACTAATACATTTTGCCTAACAAATTATTGGAAAGAATTGAAGTTAAAATATGTAATGGAAAGAAATGGACTCGTTAGTCCATTTCTTTCCATGAATTGTGTATGGTGCAGATGCTTGGACTTTAAATAAATCGACAGTTAAGAAACTGAATGCATTTGAAATGTGGCTATATAGGAGAATGTTGAAAATATCGACAGACAAAGTATCAAATGAAAGAGTATTGAACAAAATGAAGAAGAAAATGGAGCTTTTTGTCAACATAAAACGAAAGAAAACAGCATATTTGGGCCATATTTACAGAAACAAGAAATATGAAATAATAAGAAACATAATAGAAGAGACAATAGAAGGTAGAAGAGGCATAGGAAGACCTAGAACAACGTGGTTGGGAAATATTAGGGACTGGACCGGTACTATTGACGCCGCTACTCTCGCCATGACGGCGAAGAGCAGGGAAGACTTTCGCATGATGATCGCCGACATCCGTTAGGATATGGCACCCTAAGAAGAAGAAGACAGGTGTGGTAGTTTTAGTTGGCTGTTTAATCCATTTTTTGGTCATATATATTATCCGAAGTAGGAAAATGAGTCGAACAAACGACGCGCGAATAGAATAGAAAGTTCTTTATTGTTTTTCTTTTCGGTGTTACAATCATGTCCGCTAAACGGGTGTGTCCTTAATGGAATATGTCTTAAAGATTACATTTATTTTATATCGTGTAGCAAATTTACAGCTCACAGATGAGTGTAACATAATGATGTTTTACTTCGCTTTTTATTTTAAAGTCGTTTGGTTTAAATAAATCGTCTCGACTGTCGCGTGCTATGACTGCAGCCCATTTTGCATGTTGCTGAGGATTTCTTGGAAATCTTAAATATGAAAACCATACAACGTAGGTAACAACGTCATAAAAAAATATCTAATACCGACTCCTTAGATTTATGTTCTGCGACGTAAGTCATTTGAACTAACAAAACAAATTATTTAAAACATGTCTAAAACTATTCAATTACAACGAGTTTACACAAATTTCGTTACGTTATCAAGAGAAGTTACTGGAATAAATATATCCCATCTTTATTTATTGTTTGTATTCACGCAGTTTTTGACTGAACATTTAGATATGTCTGACGACCAACAAGTCTCTCGGTCGAAACCAGACTAAACGCAAAAGAGTCGACCGAAGACACGTTTTCTCGTCAAGGTTGTGTACTACAGGCTTGTGCAGAATTTATTCAGCTTTAATGTTGCTTTAGACCATGTTTTCATAAAGTACGTAGTTTTCGAACAAAACCTGAATTTCTTACGAATGGAGTACATTTCCCAAGATAGCGGCCGTTCTACAAGGTCCTGACCCGGGGACTTTTGGGAGACGAAAACAGGGCTTTCAACGAACATTCGTACCAAATTTGATCAAACCCCGAAATTTCGAGGTTGAACAATATCGACTGTACTAAAAAGCAAAAGCACGCTTCTAAAATACACTATAGTCGTTAAAATAAAACTTTAACATTCTGCTAATAGGGCCATTGTGGCACTCTTTGGGGGAGGCATATGTCCAGCAGTGGACGTTTTTCGGCTGATATGATGATGATGAATAGGGCTAGTACCTACCTACTTAGGTACGACGAAGTTGTTCGTAGTAAGGCCGAAAGTTTGCTAGTAAGTAAGTACTGCAGTGATAACTCCCTGCATATTTGCCTTTATTACGCTATCTGTATTAAATTTTGCTCTTTATTTTTTTAGCAGAGTCAAATCTCTTTGCTTCACGTCTATATCCTTGTGTGGGACTCTGGCTGGTTGTTGGCTATTATCTTTTTAAATTATTCAAATTTGAATTTGATAGACAATTTTTCCAGAATCTTGTCAATTCTTGTAAACAAACTTATGAAGGATCATTCTCGATATAGAAGCCCTAGCGTGAGCTTGCATTTTGGAGACAGTGCCTTTTTCCTTTGAGAAGCAGCCCGCTTATTACAGTTTTTGCTGAAGTTTGATAATCCAGTGCGCGTACCTCAAGTTCTAGGGATTTTTTTTCAGCTGTAATCTATTTTATTGAAGTCCTAGTCGCCAAATTCACTGCGAGTGCTTGGATGCCACAAGAGTTTTTTTGTGTTTGGAGTCAGCTTTGCTGGATTAGATAATCCAAGTTTTATGTTACAAGGCCGGACCTTGAAGAGAGTTCGGGTGAGTATTTACAACGTTTGGTTCCGTCAATTTACCGGATTCTATAGTTTTTCGTCGTGTGATGCTAATTAGCTTATTTTGTTGGTAGCCGCCAGTTACGGGCGCTAGGAGAACCTGCTGGCCATTCACTAGCGGTTAGACGCAACCGTCCCGCAAGGCTCTCTACGGGCGACACAGGCCTGTTCTGTTGGGAAACACGTGCCGGTTATCCTGTTGCGGTCATCCTGGTATAACCTGCCGCGCAGGCATCCGGTGGTCTATTCTTCGGGAGGCGTCGGTGGAGGAACTTCTCAGTCGGATTTGTATACTGTAGCATTTAGGTTTAGCCTTTATTGGACCATCTGCATCTAGGCTTAGCATTGTACCTACAGACCTTACACCTCTAACGTAGGGTCGCAAAGTGTCGCAACCCGCTAATGCGCTCTGCTTCCGTGTCCCGCCAGTGAATAATTTTCCGGACTTACCATTTACCTCAAAATTTAGAAAGGCTTTTTGCTCGCCACCGTCTACATATTTTCGTTTTATGCCCTAGGTTTTTTTCACCGTCCTGAATCATTCACCCCGTCATCCATACCACGCATTCTTCATGATCTCATCCTTCACATCTACTTAAAAAATCTGTGAGCCTAATCTTCGCGGCTTTCCGTATTCGCGGTCTAGGATCAAGCGTATTGGCGGCTTGAAACCCATACCTATTATTGCTTATAGGGTTCTGTATCTCACTGCTAGCCGTACGACGATACAACTGTTTTCCTTTTACCTGTTTAGCATTTTAAGGGCTTTATCGTAGGTAACTAACGAGGGAAGGGAAAATCCCACGAATACTCTCTGGTCAAACTGAGTGTTAAATTCTATAACTTACTTTTAACCGAGTCCTGTTTAGGAGAGTAAATCAAATTAATATTGTGTTGTATTTACAGTGTAAAAGCCTACAATGTTTCTTTTAAGTATGTTCCGATATAAAAAATAAAATAAATTGGTATCGTGTCGGTTTGCAGAAATGTGTTTGTTTTATTTACGTTAGTTTTCCTGCAGTACCCAAACGGTGTCCTAACAAGCAGGCATACTGAGCTAAACACACACATTTTAAAACAAAGAAGGCTTACAACGTAAGAAGGATATTTTTTTGGAAATTTCAATATCAAGCACGTGATGTGCCAAAACTAGACCTTATTGGGATTAGACCTGTTTACTCACGATGTTTTCCTTCACCGAAAAGCTAACGATAAATATTCCGTACATAAGTTCCGAAAAACTCATTGGTACGAGCCGGGATTCGATTCGAACCCACGACCGCCGCTTGACAGCCGTCTGAACCACTAGGCTACCGTAGCTTGTGTGTGCCAAATATATGAACACATATTCCACCTAAGGGCCGTAACGTAACTGTTGAACATTAATTATGTATTTATTTAAAGAAATTGTAAGCATCAAATCGAGTGATTAAAAAGTTTTTGTATTTTGCATTACTTTGCAATATATTTTTTTTATAAATCATAGTTGGGATTTCATATCTATACCTACAGCTATGCGATAATCTTCAATATTCGCATTTCATGATTAAAAACAATGATTTTATGTAGGTACCTAAGAGATCGAAATCTGCCATATAGATTATAGACAATATTTAAGAAAAAGGGCACAAAATATTATTTTTTCTTGAAATCTGTACTGCCTTTAATTAAACAAAGAAAAAAATTTCTTGAAAGTGCAATGCTTATACTACTTATTAGGGAATGCTAACCGGTTAACCAGTAAACCGAAAAATTGTTTAACCGGAACTTTTCGCGCTCGGTTAATAACCGGTTTATGACACTGAAAACCGGTTATTAACCGAAATGGGTATTTTAAATAAAATTTCTGAAATTGTGAGCCGAGATCGTTATTTAGTCAACAAAATATCAAATAAAATATGTAATTAAAAGGTATGTATTATATACAACGTGTTCCCGAGAAATTCCGTTAATTGCAAGGGGGCATAGTTTAGAACTTTAGATCAAATAAAGTTAATTTCTCCGAGACAGTAGTATCTTAACTCCTACTGTTATTAAGATATTAACCAGTGTAAATGGCTCTTAACTGTGACATATGACGTCACAGTTAAGAGCCTTTATATTCTGTAAGGCTCCTATATATACACTACAAGAAGGATTACAAAGTGAGTTCGGTCGATATTACATATTTTTTTACAAACATATTAAATTACTAGCTGTTGCCCGCGACTTCGTCCGCGTAGAACTTTTTATCGTCTTAGAAAATGATTTCTCTCAATACAAAATTTGAACCCTCTTTTAGGGGATAATTAAAAAAAAAGTTGATGTTCATTTTCTAGTTTGTGAACAAACAGTCTAAAACCAAAGTTAAAAATCTCATACTTTAAAAATGCCTTGAAATACTTAAACTTTGAACCAATTTTAACACTCTTAGGGGATGAATTTGGAAAAACTCTGAAATCAGTTTTGTAGTCTTTTAACGTACAGAATAAGACCGAAGTTAAAAATCTCTTACTCACACTTTAAAATTTTATTGCTCGCCATTTAAAATTTGAACCCCCTTTTAAACAATTTAAACCCCCTTAGAGGTTGAATTTTTCTAATCGCTGAAAGAACTTTTTTCGTAAACTTTTAAGTCTCTAGCTCAAAAAAAGTGTTGCCCATACAAAGCTTTCTTAACCCCCTTAGGGGTGGAATTTTCTAAAACTCTGAAAGTACTTTATTATTAATTTTAATAAGTAACATTTTGAATAGTTTTAAGTCTAGTAAAAAAAAAAGTTTTTCCCACACAACACTGGCTACCCTTCTTAAGGATCTTAAGGATCCCCTTAGGGATGGAGTTTTCTAAAACGCTGAAAGTTCTTTTTTAGTATTCTAATAAGTAATCTTTTTGCAAAGTTTTAAGTCTAACTCAAAAAAAAGTGTTGCCCATGCAAAGCTTGCTCTCCTTTTTAACCCTATTAGGGGTGGAATTTTCTAAAACGATTTGTGTTCTTTTTTTTGTATTTTAATAAGTAATCTTTCTACAAAGTTTCAAGTCTCTAACTCAAAAACATAAACTTTCCCTGATAAAAACTTTGCACCCCTTTTTATCCCCCTTAGGGATAGATTTTTTCAAAACGCTGAAAGTCTTTTTTTTTGTATTTTTATAAGTAATCTTTCTACAAAGTTTTAAGTGTCTAGCTCAGAAAAAGTGTTCCCCATACAAACCTTGCACCCTTTTTTAACCCCCTTAGGGAATGATTTTTGTAAAACGCCGAATGTAGTATTTTTCATGTTCTAATAAGTAATTTTTCGTCAAAATTTTAAGTCTCTATTAAAAAAAAAATGTTTTTCCCATACAAACTTTGCACCCTATTTTACCCCCTTAGGGGTGAAATTTTCCAAAACGCTGAAAGTACTTTCTTTTTATTTAAATAATCTTTCTACAAAGTTTTAGGACTCTAGCTAAAAAAAATAGTTTCCCACATACAAACTTTGCACCCCTATTTTAGCCCCCTATTTTTAGGGGTAGAATTTTCTAAAACGCTGAAAGTACTTAATTTGTATTCTGATGACTAATCTTTCTACAAAGTTTTAAGTCTCTATTTAAAAAAAATATTGTTTCCCCCATACAAAATTTGCACCCCTATTTTACCCCCTTAGGGGTAGATTTTTTTAAAACACTGAATCTAGGTACTTTATTTGTATTCTAATGAATAATTTCTCTACAAAGTTTTAAGTCTCTATTTAAAAAAAAGTAGTTTTTCCCATACAAACTTTGCACTCTATTTTACCCCTTTAGGGGTAGAATTTTCTAAAACCCTGAAAGTTCTTTATTTGTATTCTAATGACTGATCTTTCTACAAAGTTTTAAGTCTCTATTTAAAAAAAAAAATGTTTTCCCCATACAAACCTTGCACCCCTATTTTACCCCCGTAGGGGTGGAATTTTCCAAAACGCTGAAAGTGTTTCATTTGTATTCTAATAACAATTTTTTCTACAAAGTTTAAGTCTATAGCTCAAAAAAAAAAGGTTCTCCCATACAAACTTTGCACCCCTATTTTACCCCCTTAGGGGTAGAATTTTCAAAAATCCCTTTTTATCCTTAGCCCACGTTATAAAAGCAACATACTGTGCAAAAATCAACTCTCTAAGATTAGTAGTTTCGGCTGTGCGTTGATGAGTGAGTGAGTGAGTGAGTGAGTGAATAAGTCAGTCAGGACATAGGCATTTATTATGTATAAATAGATAGAAGATAATGAAACTCCCATTCAAATATCTCAAAAAATTATGAAGCTACATCCGTTTTAATGTCGCTTGTTAGAGTGAGAAAACGATGAGGGACTGTGACGTCAATATACTCGAGCGTCATAGTAAAAAACAGTCGTTTCATATAAAGGTGCGTTTTGCGGAAAAGGGACAGAACATACCCCCTCTTAAAACTTTGGACTCTTATAATTATAACTTAATCATTACCTATATAACCTCTTGCTTTGTTTTTTTCTCCATTTGACTATATTTATTTTAAATTCTTTATCGAGAAAATATATTATGATTATTTACCATATTTTCGATTCCTGAGCTATAACCACGAACTTCGGAATAGGGAACATTACGCAAAGCTCTGCGTAGGGGGCGACACTAACACAACCCGTAAACAAACCGGTGCCGGTTAATGTACGGCCCAATAATTGGCATCCTCTATATCTATGTCTCTTTTTAACTTATACAAAAAGAGAGAGATAACGATAGATGGACGTGTATTATCGGGCCGTACATTAACCGGCACCAACAAACCGCCATGACGTACAATGTCATATTTATTTACCTAACAAACAATAACGAATAATTGATGAAAACGCGTTAAACTACAATCGTTTTATTATCATTCGTGTGTAAAATACCTGTACTGTGATATTAAAATGGCATCCTATAGCCATTTAAAGGTGGATGAGGGCTTTTTTTTGCTTTACGACGTATTGCCGCTTCCCATAGTTTTCATATCATCGTTTCCTTCGGAAATGAATGATGCCCTTCATTCTTGCATCCAATTACGCGGCACTGATGCATTTTATTCATTGAAATATTTTCTTCACTATTTGATCCAGAGCTTTGAAGGACTTGTCAAAGTTGTCAAAAAAACTGTTTACTAATTGTGTTAGTGCTGCACTCTGGCGGCAAAACATTGCAGTAATGTTCCCTATTCGAAAATATTCGGGTATCTCTATCTCTATCGCACTAACCATACTCGAGTGACAGGAATGCAAATATATGAACATTGAGTATCGGTTTTCGTAGTAGCGCCGCAGGTACTTTGGCTGAATGCGCCGAGCGCGTGCCATTGTCATTCAAAAAAAACAAATTCGTGTTATTTATATTGTTCAAATTTGTTGATTTCATTTATTGAAATTACGACATAAAACGACATTTGCGCATATAAGTTCTCATATCAGAATCGAATATTTTTTTATGGTTTATATTTTAGCATTTGTCTCGTAAAGGTCTATCGTAGACGGGATTTAAATTATTAATAAGTGAAAGGCAAAGCAATTCCGCCATTTTGACGAAAATTTGACGGTTCTTATAGCTGACAGTTGGAGCAGCGTTTGATTTCAATAAAAATAAATGAAAAATTAAATGAAGTCGTATATTTCGGAAAATTAATTAACTGTCGCAGTCGGATAAAAAGTATCCTAAGTTGCAGCTAGAATAATAATGTACCTATATAAAATGTTTCATATTTTTCCGTTCATGGGATGCTGAGAACATTCGAACCGCGCAAAGCTTAGTTTCAAACTGGCTGATTCTTTTTTTAATTTAGAGATTTATTATAAGTGGAGATTTTGTAAAAAAAGATTTATTTTTTATTTTTTCCAAAAAATAATTATGCTAATTTGTTTCTGTGAGTCACTTGTAAAAGTACACGGTTAAGCTAATTTGTATATAGATTTACTATTCTAATCGAACACCTTTACAGTATTGAATAATGGTGCAGTGCTGATGAGTGATGGGTTATCTGAATATTCATAAATACATTTGCACAACATCCCCACAATCCACAATAAAATATAAATACTCTTCATTGCACTATCTGGATTAGGGGAGAGGCAAGTAATGTTCTTTAAGGATATATAGGAATAGATTTTGCTTGTTTAATGTAAATAGGGAGAGAGTTCCACAGTCGAATAGCATTAATAGGAAACGAACTATTATAACATACCTAACGAAGGCAAAGTTAAAAGAAAGTTATTAGAAGAACAGAGAAAATTAAAATTACTAAAATGGTTTTTGAGTTAGCGGGGAGCTGCAAGGTTCAAAACGACACTATATAGAAGCAAAATAAATGTGAGAGTTACGGCGATAACCGATAGGCAGCCACTTGAGTTTGGAACGGAAACTAGAAACATTATAGTCATATTTGCTTAACCCGAATATAAACCAAATGCAGACAGTTTGGAGACGCTCAAGCTTATTTAAGTTGCTTGTCAAAAATAGGAACGTTTGAGCCAGCGCAATTTTAGTTGCGGTAGGTATAAAACTACGAAGCCGCCTGAGAGACCACACTGCAGGAAATACCTTCCTGCTCATTTCATTCACTTGAGGCACCCAAGACAAGGTGCGATCCATAATGAATGACCCCAAGATGTTTCACTTTTATTGAGTAAGCGAATTCAACCCTACCAAAAAGTATTGGAGCGATATGTACAAAATGAATTCTAAAAATCAGTTTTCTGCTGCTACAGTAAAATTATCTTTCAATAGCAATATTTTTATCCATTAAAAAAAACCGGTTAATTATTTAAGTTAATAACCGGTTTCGAAATTATACCGGCTTTTGCATTCCCTACTACTTATCGACCAATCGGCGGGTGGCAGTGAACAAAAATCAACAACAACCTAGTGAAAATTGAGTAGGTACACTGAGCGCCTCGCAACTGATATGTAAATACAATAAATAATGCGTTTTCTGAATATAAACGACAGTCAAAGCTTGTGTCCAACGCATTCAAAAACACTCGTATACCTGACCTTAAATAATCGTTTAACTGCAAGCAAACAGTGCGGGTGACCACACAGCATGACCGGTACTATATGGACGCTAACTACTCATATATCTATCGTTACCTGTTCCAATACAGCTGTTATTCGCGTAACATAATTGAAGTGTGGTTAAAAGTAGTAATGTATATTAAACGGCGAGTGCATTCGCGCCGTGGAGCATGACGTTATGACACTGACATCGTAGTGGTTCTCCTCGACCTAGTCTGCTGCTGAGCCATCTAAGGAGAGCTATCGAGAGCATGGCCATCGGGCTCTTAAGGTGCATTGTTGCTCAGTTTCTTTTAAATAACGTGTTCATGGTCTGAATTAAAAAGAAACCATTTTATTGTATAAAAGAGAACTAAATAGGTATATTTACCGATTCTAGTTATTTGGGCAGCGGACAAAGGGCGTATACTACATAAATATATAACGCAAACATATAATAATGTTTTAACATTAAGGAATGAAAATGTTTTCAGTCAACTTTATTAATCTTTAATCCTTCAGATACTTTCCAACCAAAAAAAGAACGAAACGTCCTTCTCTACAGTACATGCTAAAAAGTACGCCATGATTGTAATTGAAAGAAATAGGAACAAAATAATATTAAATCATGTTCTTCACAAATTACTGAATAAAAATCTCAAAATTGTATATAAACGAAAACTACATCGAGTATAGCTTGTTTCGACACTCCGAAACGAATTAATTACCTCGCAACCGGGCGGAGCATTAAAAACTGCTTGCGCAAGAGTCGATCCGCACCTTGACACAGATAGCGGTGCTGTCGTTTTGAATAAACAAAAAAAAAACCGGACGCCTTCTCGCCTATTTAAATTGATTTGAACAAGTGCTAAGTAATCATTATTAGTAGGTTTTCTAGAATATCACCTCATATATGTCTTATACAGTCATTTCATTTCATTACTCACGTCCACGAGTCTCGCAAGTCACAGCACAGAGTTTAGCTGCCTCGTACTTTACTCCAGGCAAAAACGGTTTTGAAAAACATTAATTTATAATAGCGTTTTTTTTCTTAATATCATTTTAAAACATTGATCTAAGATGCTTTATTCAAAAATCCAACAAACTTTCCATCCGGAAGTATTTATATAGATTTAAAAAAATAAAGAATTGTTTTTTTTTAAATTATTTATCTTGAATATTATAGAGCAAATGTAAATGAACCAAATTAAAGATAAAACCATTTATTAATATTTTTTCTGACTTTTCAGAAGCTAGTTAAGTTATAATTTTTTTGATGTCTGAAATTTTGTTGGATTTTGTCACTAAGTAACTATTTAATTGATAATATATCCATTACATAAAAAAAACAGCTATTATAAATTATTTCCAAATTTGACATATTTTCCATACAAGCTGTCAGTTCATTGCCTGGACTACTTATACGATAGGCTTCGCAATACCCAGATTATACACCATTACTTATCGAAAAAAAACTAATATGCTCGGAAATGTTCGTCTAATAATTATAAACTCGTCTGTGCGCAGTGCGCGTGCGTGAAGTTCTCCGAATTTTACATAATATATATTTTTTCAATTAAGACAATTGATTTAAATTAATATAGGTAAATATTACAGGAAAACTATAACTTAACCTCTATACTTACAGCGGATTTATTTTTATTTCAATTTTTTTTTAATATTATTTAAGCTTGTAATTTAAATAACCTTTGAATTGTAATATTAATCTTGAAATTTCTACGACTTTATTTTGAAAGTATCTTCTGTCAAAGGAAAAAAAAGCGGCCAAGTGCGAGTCGGACTCGCCCATGAAGGATTCCGTAAAATAAATTGCGGTTTACGATTAATGACGTATTAAAATAAAACTACTTAAGTACTAGATCTCGTTCAAACCAATTTTCGGTGGAAGATTGCATGGTAATTGTACATCATATATTTTTCAGTTTAGAAAACAAAAAAAATTAGAAACCTCAATATAATTTTTAAAGACCTATCCATAGATACCCCACACGTATGGGTTTGATGAAAAAAAAATTTAGAGTTTCAGTTCTAAGTATGGGGAACCCCCAAAATGTATTGTTTTTTTTCTATATTTGTGTGAAAATCTTAATGCGGTTCACAGAATACATCTACTAACCAAGTTTCAACAGTATAGTTCTTATAGTTTCGGAAAAAAGTGGCTGTGATACATACGGCCAGACAGACAGATATGACGAATCCATAAGGGTTCAGTTTTTTTGCCATTTGGCTACGAAACCCTAAAAATCGGCCCTTAGAATTATCGCTTAAAAGAAATAATATATTAGGATTACTAAGTTGCATTGCAAGACTATCAACTGTAGCAAGTTATTAGTAATTAGTAACAAAATTTACCGATAGATGGCGATGTATCAATGACGGTAACATCTACTATGCGTTGTTAAGATTTTCCTAGAATTATAGGGGTCGTGACGGGTATATTGTATCTGGGGGCACTGCCAAGTCGAGCAAATCAAAGAGGCACGGCCGTGCCATCCTTTTCTAGAAGCCTTTCAGGACATTTACAACATCCTGTAATTTTGTGTTGGCTAAGGCCAGAACCCTGAATTTTCACTAACATGTAGGGCATAATATGGCTTACATAGATTCTCAATAACATTCAATTTGAACTTTTAGTTTAAGAACTATTGCCCGTCAAATTTCCTTAGTTTTGTTACTTACATACTCACTGACTCACTTACTTATAATGATCGACGTAATTCTAAGGTATTTCTAGCCACACGCTCCAAATTTTGATAATAATTTGTTTTTAGCCTATTTATTCATACAAATACCAAAAAATATTGCAATTTCAGTCACGATTCAGATATATACAAAATGCATAAGTACGTTTGTAATTCTATACAAATATGTGCGATTACAAAGTTACTTTTGCAGTTCTTTCCTGCAAAAGTAATAACAAGGTAGGTATGTACAGTACAGTGCACTATACGATGTATTTGTTTGCGGTTAGTGTTAACCTACAACAATAAATGAGATCCCATAAAAAACATTCCATGTAAAAAATAGGCCAAGTCTCGAAACTCTTCTACACTAAAAAGTGGTGCGATATTTCGTAGAGCCAAGTCAGGCATTTTTATTAATTCTGAATAAGAATGCCTGACTTGGCTCTACGAAATATCGCACCACTTTTTACTGTGGAGGGATGAAAGTTAGTACGGAACCCTCGGTAGGGTAGGCTGGGTACGGTTGAAACACAGGTCGGTTGAAACAACGCAAATATCTCGCAAACCGTTGGCGGGACGGCGAGGGGTCCAAGGGCGGAAAGAAGCGGACGATCGGTTTGTACACGAAAAACATCGTGACGTTGCTTCCCGGGCGCGTAGTTTGTTTGTAGAAGACCCTATTGTGTTTTGATCCCCAAAAGTAAGTATTTTCACTCGTAGAGTTTTTTAATTATTCTGGTTTCTATTTAAGTCACAGTATTTACCCTCAGTTTCCCTGCACGTGTCCCCCGGGTGTTGCTAAAGAGTAATCAACTTCTGGCTGCTGCACTGCTTATTCTAATAGCCTCGCAGCAACATACAGTTTCTTAATATAAGTTTGTAAAGAACTGTACCCATGCCATACGAATAAATAAATAAATTGAGTGTGTGTTTATGTTTGAAGTGAAGCTTGTGGATCATGTCATCGTATCTAGTTTTACTGTATCAATATTCTCATTATTACTACAACGGATTTTATCCGAAAGTGGGAAGTGGGGACGGTTGAAACGGGATAGTTGAAACAGTGATTTGCTTGTATTTGTTTGACATTGAATTACGAGAGTCAAAGAAAGTTTTCTTTTAGTTTATTTTCATGTGTTTTTAATTATTCTAGTTACGTTTAAAGTGCAAACAGTTTACTTTTAAGTTAATTTACGGTTATTTTTTAGTAATTTATAAGGTGACAAATGACTGATATGAATATACAGTAGAGTTAATTTTGTATGCGCAAAAACGCTAGCTGATTAAAAACAGTTCCTAAATTATACGTAATTTCATAGAAATAACGAATAAAAAACATAAAATTATTATATTTTGTCACTGTTTCGACCGCCCCTGGGATGGGGACAGTTGACACAAATCGTTTTTTTTTAGTTTGATCTATTACTAAAACTGACACACCTGGGTTCAAAATTCTAATTCCGTTTAGTAGCTAAAAACACGCTCTTTCATTTGATATATTTTCTTCATCTCTCAGATGATAAAAAGCAAAGTTACGGACGATATAAAAATAATGTTTCAATCGTACCCAGTCTACCCTAGGCGAGTCAGACTCGTACTTGACTGTGTTTTTTCTTCTCTGTGTATGTAGCCAGAGCCATAGTTACCTATATATAGTTATATTCTCATAGTTCCCCGATCCCGCGAAAATCGATTCGAATCGAATTCCATCTTTAGGTTAGGTTGTGGTCTAGTTGTGAGTAATAATAATAATAATAATAGTAGTAATAATAATGCTATACGTATAGGCATCCGAACACTGAAAGCAATCTATGAACATACGAGTAGGTACATAAATTAGACAGCAAACTAATACCTAATTTTTGATCACGCGCTACCATTTTGCCTTTGCTCAGATATTAATATTCCACACGCAAACTGCCGTTTATAGAATGGAATGTATTTTTTAGCGTTGTATCTCGCAACCACCCAAGCAAGTTGCCTTGTGAGCCCAACAAAGGGCGCACGTAGAGACTCCACGTGTACCGTTGCGTAACTCTGCCATCGACTGCAATGGCTAACCCGCATTGCTTCGTTTTCATGCCCTTTGGGCCTGTCAAAGGGAGGGGTAAGGTTGTGTAGGAAGTTTCATTTTATAATATGGATTCAATTGTAACCTACCACGTAGAACAAGTGTCTAAATAACAATGAGGCACATACTTGCCTCAATTTGGCTGAGTACGAAGTGTTGAGAATGTATAGAATTTATATTCGGTTTTTTCCATTTCTCACTTTTCTAAGTATGAATTATAAAGTAAGTAGGTATAATTTCTGTTGATGATAAATATTTTTTGTATTAAATTAAGCATGATCATGTATTGTGTCTTTTTTACAACATTTTAGGAGATGAAATTCGACCCAAAATGCCGTTGCACCGTATTTAAATTAGGAATAAAATGATTGCAACTATTGTTTTTAAATGGTAATAAAAACCTATAATAAAGTAATAAAAAAATATTCTGCAATAAAAACTAATTACTTAAAAAATATGGTAAGAGCTTCAGTTAAACAACATCTGAGCTGAACAAAAAGACTCAAACAGCAGAAATTAACTGCTATCTGTCACGAATAGGCACACGTATTTTCCATTACACATTTGAGGATTCCCAAACTGCGTTAGCGGACGGCCCTCAGAGAAGACGAAGTGCAAGCCGCAGATTTCGCTGCACTTCGCACTACCTGCGGGCCTCTAGCATTACTGAGGCCACGACGCAACGCGAGATGAGAAGATCTACCCTCCTCTTTCCAATATGTGCAGTGCGAGTGAGACAGAAGTCGTGGCGGCAAGTTGAGCTAGACTAATGCTCGGGCTACATGAGGCTAGTTTTTCAAGCTTAGTAAGCTAGCAAGCTATAGTGCGTTTTTTTAGCATTATAAAGAAATATAAAGCACGAGGTCTTTTATATAAGACACTTTATGCCACACAACTGTCAAAGTATCTCAAACAGCCATTAAAAAAAACTTACATTATTGTTGTCGACCCTAAAATGATAGAAGTGTTTTCATTATTTTTATCTAAAGACAACACACAAAACAATATATTTATTTTTAAAGTATGAATTTTTTGACTCTGTTATTTTATATTTCGTTATTCAGTTATGGAAAGGTTGCATTGCATAATAAAAAAACCTAAAGAAGAAGGGGTTTGAAACGATCGGTTCGCTATTTTAGCTGTCGACATTGTCAAAACTGTCAATCGTAAGTACCACGTTCTTTTTCTTGTTTTCTTGGTAATCAACAAATTATTGAATTCAGATTACGAGATTATTATACGAGGATGTATTTGTTAATTAATATTAAGATTTTATTTTTCGCTGTGTGTGGTGGCGTGCAGACTGCGGTGGACCATCCAGAGGCAGGCCCAAGTGGCTTGCAAAAAAGACCGACTCGTTCTCCCCCGAACGTTTTGCCTTCACCAAAAGCAAAGAGACAGAAACAGAGTCCATTAACAACAAATGAGAAACGTATGGTGGTCAACATTTACAAGTTGTTGTGTAAATAAAATTGAAACATAGCTCTGTGACTCATTAAGGCTATCAAAATAAAAAAAACATGTTTTATTTTATAGTACTTACATAGTTTTATTTACATAATAAATTGATGTAGAACTTATTTCAATATTACATAGGAAAAATACAAAATAACTAATGTAGCCTGTTAAGTTTTCGTTATATTATGGACTTCGTAACATCCTAACATCTAATATTTGTCCCAAGCAGGGATTGTAACCGGTTTTTTTTTGTATGGGAACTGTAACCGGCTTTTTTCGTTCTTTGTTAATTATTTCATTATCTAATAATACGCACTCGTTACCTCAAAGTCAAAACACAACTGAGTCCGACATATGAAGTATAAAATAGTTCGAGATACCTATGTGGTTTATTTCGAGGTTTTTGAAAAAAACCGGTTACAATCCCTGGTCCCAAGCAGAAAAGGATGACGACGACTGCTTCTTTGATTACCGTATTTCTAATCCTAAAAAAAACGGACTATAGGTAGTACTTCTGGCTTCGTGTAGACAAAACTAGCTTAATTTCTAAGCTAGTAAGCTAGTATACAAGCCAGGACAGTTTTTAATAGGATGGAGTTCCATTTTCAGGCTAGTAGCGTCCCCCCACCACTCATTTTACTAGTTGGCTTGTTTACTAGCTTCATGTGGCCGGCGAAGCAAGTTTGCAGTTGGCTAGTAAGCAGGGATCACGCGTTTCGTTTGTTTTTCTACCGCGACGAGTTTTTGAGATAAAGATGCCCAATTTTTGGCGTTTCTAGACTAAACAAAATATCAAACAAATCAAGCGTCATTCGAAAAACACTCTTATATTCGCCCAAATCTTCATTGCGAAATTCTTCCAAAAGTAACGCAGATGATCCACGTTCATCTCTTCTTAAATCCACGGTCTTGTCCAAGCCCGTTTTTGTAATTTCATCTTCTAGTTCGTCTAGTGCGAATTGGCACAGTTTTCGCAGTAACTGTTTTAGTCGAATAGTATTTTTTCTTCGCATGCAGTTCATTTTGGACGTGTGGTCACCACATCACTCCACTAAATACTAGCTTAAAATAATATAGCCTCGTGTAAACAGAACTAGCATGCTCCAAGCCAGGAGTAGAGAACTAGCTTGGTGTTCTAGCTTGAAAAATACTGTACTATATATTTATACTGTCCTGGTTTGCTGTCCTCGCTTGGAACATGCTAGTGCTGATGTTTACATGATGCCAGATAATTTTAAGCCAGCCAGTACCATTGCAGTGCGCACTGGCCACACGGATACTATACTAGCTTCGCGGGTCACACGAAGCTAATAGGTACACAAGCTAGGGCAGCGAAATCAGGTTCGGGTGCGCTACTATCTCAAAAAATAGAACGGCGAGCTCTCAGACCAAGAAAAAAGATAGACAGAGCATGACGAAAGACGTAGTGAAGCCGGTTTTCAACCAAGCCAAATACGTTTGGCACACGCTCACGCACACATATACAAACGAAATTGCACAAAACTCTTCAGCACGTGTCCCAATGCTGCCAAGATCACCTATTCCGAGTTTTGTGCTATTTAATTTGTATATGTGAGCGTGTGCTAAACTTATTTGGCTTGGTTGAAAACCGGCTTCATAAGGTTGTTCGTTATCCGTTTATCTTTTTTCTTGGTCTGAGCGGCAAGCTATTAAACTATCCTGGCTTCAGAGTCTTCAGACACTGACTTACTAGCCTGAGAATAAAGCTAGTTTTGTATACACGAAGATAGACGCACTAGCTTGCTAGCTTAAGCAACTAGCTTTGCTATTCTAGCTTAAAATATTGTCCTATCAAAACCTACGTAAATATTTAGAAATTAATTCATGCATGTTTATCCGATTTGTACAGAAAAACAGAGGAGAGCTTAAAGAGTCGGATTACGAAATATCGAGGACAGCCTATCAATTACAGTGAGAAGCCATTTCAAGCCGTTATGTGGAGCCTGTTCGCAGGCCTAGGTAGTCAGTCTACTGTCATGCAAATTCATTAAAAAACAAGCATAGAATAGCAGGTGCGCACACCAAACCACACTCCATTTAGAACAATGCATGAACGTACAAGAAACGAGTTTGTGGTCATTTTTAGAGGCTACATTTTATGTGGTAACCGACCAGCAACAATTTAGTCTATGCTGACGTTGGGAACCATTGCGATGAATGATGAACATATAAAAGCACGCATTGTGTTAGGAATTTGCATTTACTTCGTAATAGCCCATCACACCGCGTAATATTTTCCTAGCATGCCACATTTCGCGTGCTAATTTAACGTATCTCTTGAAACATTCCATGCCCAGTATATTAGGTAATTTCAACGTCAAAGTATGCCGCAGTTGTTGACGCCAACCGATGTATGTCAGGTCACCGAATTAATTTTATTGAAGCCTGGGAATGTAGCCCGCTTTAAAATTGGATTTATACATATATGCTCATTTATCCTCAGACATTGATTTTCTACAGGTCCCCACTTTTTTAAAACCATGATTATATCCCCCCCCCCCCCCCCTTACAGGGATAAGTTCGCCTTTGTACCGATTTAATCTATTTTTGTCTGTAGTTTTACCTGTGTCTTGTGTACAATAAAGTTATTTACAGCCAGGCACAAAACCATTTCCCCACGAAAAAATAAAAGGTATGCAATTATGCATGCATGTCTGACGACTATTATAATTTGTAGTTCGCAGGCCATTGCAATTAGTTATTATGCATTTTAAGATTTAGCGAAGCTATCCATATGAACTCTATGTGACCATGAGTTTATATTGTATAAATGTACCTCGTTATTACCTGACGGGAACGAAGGGGAGCAAAAATCACCCGATGTCTTGTTCTCTTTCTCAATTTAGTTTTAATTCAATTAATTCCTCCAATTATTAAAATTGTGTCTATTTTGTCGGTATGTAGTATAGTCAGCCAGGCGAGTCAGTAGCAATTTTTTTTTTTTTTTTTTGGAAATAATAATAATTTATTGATAAAACATAATGTACATCAGTATTTACTATAGACTAGGAGCTTAATATTAGGGGCAAATAACACGTGCCTGAACTAGGCAATGTGAAGGAAAGTAAATTATTGCAACCCGGTCTTTATAATAAGATTAATAAGCAGCATGTTCACTCTTCGAATACTGTTAGTCCTTTGAATTTCTGTTTTTCAACCGACTTCTAAAAAGAGGTTTCCAATTTTTTAGGTTGTTACATATTCGCCTCACTCCGTCATTCATTAGTGGACAGATTTTAAAAAGATTTTTTTAAGTATTCCTGTCAAAAGTGAGACCTGATTATGGAAACCATCAATGAAAACGGTGAAACTCCTCAAAAAATGCAAGTACACGTGTAGGTATCCATTTGTACACCTTCTAAGGCTCGCTATGCATATTTAGAGACGGTACACTGTTTAATGACGACAAGATCTGGATGATGGAGGATTTCAGAATAAAAAACCGGCCAGGAGCGCGTTCAACTCGATACCACGCGTTCGGAAGAAAAAGGGTCTTGACATACGGATAGACAGACAGCAAAGTGATACTATAACAGTTCCTTTTCTCCTTTTGAGGTATGGCACCCTAATTATGGCAAATAATGTTTGGTTTTAATATTAATTTACTTACACATAGGTATATTACCCGTTACTAGTTTTCTAAACCACTCTCTAGCTTGAGTGTAGGTAGTATACTCGTCTCGTATGGAATTAATACCTATTAGTAAAATTGACCAGAGTTTTTCTCTCATGTACAGTTCCCGTCAAACAACTTGAACATGCGGGACGAAGTGGGGGGGCAGCTCGCACGTACAATTCGCCTTTGCGCAGGCAAGGTCATTTGTTCAAGAAGTTTGACGGCATCTGTAACTACTGTCGCTACCGCAATTATTTTTTTTAGACTACAGCCCCGCTGTTCTGTAAGGATTTTTAACCTCACCCTCAAATATATCTTGACGCCGCGATTCGCAGTAACTAAGTGTAATCAGAGCTATTATTCCTTACGCGCACACGCACATCATATTTGTGGGTGAAAGGTGAGGTGAGGTTAAAACAAGTTAGAGAATAGCGGCGTGGGGTCTAGTTTCGGTGAGGGTTAGGCGCATGAGCGTGTTCCGAGTAACAGCCCTGGCAATGGAGACGGCCATTAGGTACAATATGTGACATTGAGTAGTCACACTAGTAGAGTTAATTTTTTAGTCAATTGATATTACTTAATATTACCCCTACAGATTTTATGACCCGACATATTATTTTTATGTGATTTTATGCGTCGACATAGTGCAACTGAGGTCTGACCTAAATGTAATATTATGTAGTATGTACCTATATGAACACAATTAGAAACGCAAGTGGACGGTAGATTGTAATTGACTGGTTGAGTACGAGTATATAAATAAAGCTTGAAGGTATCCTCTAGTCATTTATATGTAGATGGTAGTTGGTCGTTACGTGCGTGTAATGGCGGCGCTTGACGATATAAGTCTCGCGAAACTGGGTCAGTGGGTCAGAGGCGAGGTCCATTGATAGCAACGACTGGTAATGTTGTTCCCTGAACAACCTACATATATTTTTCCATTGTATTATTTCCTCGAACAGCTTCCACATTTTGCCTTGATATTACCTATATATAAAAAAATACATTTTTATAAATAACAGCGAATTAATATAAAATATATATCGTGTATAAGAAACGTATTTTTTTATTCCTTTAAGGTAGGTACACAAGTTGGAACCCGACCGCAGACAGTAGCAGCAGACGTGTCGCTGGGACACTACGGTTTCTATGTATTTCTATGACGGCGACGTGTCGCTAGTAGGTACGAAAGGTACTTCATATAGAAATACAGTTCCAGGGCGACCGAGCTCCGCTCGGATGAAAATCGAAAAAATACGATGAAAACGAATTTTCCCAGACATGAGACATATCTAAATCGATTTCTCGCCACCTACATTCCAAATCGAAATCGTTAGAGCCGTTTTCGAGAACATGATTGCAAATATATATATATATATATACACATATACACGGTGATTTTTAATTCGTGATCAGGAGTAAATTTTTCTAATTCTGTAATTGATACCAAACACGATTAACTCGAAGTTACCTAAAACGAACGTTCTTTTTATCTCCACTTATAATAAATCTCTAAATTAAAAAAAGAATCAGCCAGTTTGAAACTAAGCTTTTTGTGGTACGAATGTTCTCAGCATCCCATGAACGGAAAAATATGAAACATTTTATATAGGTACATTATTATTCTAGCTGCAACTTAGGATAGTTTTTATCCGACTGCGACAATTAATTAATTTTCCGAAATATACGACTTCATTTAATTTTTCATTTATTTTTATTGAAATCAAACGCTGCTCCAACTGTCAGCTATAAGAAACGTCAAATTTTCGTCAAAATGGCGGAATTGCTTTGCCTTTCACTTATTAATAATTTAAATCCAGTCTACGATAGATCTTTACGATACACATGCCAAAAGTTAAACCATAAAAAATTATTCGATTGTGATATGAGAACTTATATGCGCAAATGTCGCATTATGGCGTGATTTCAATTAAATTTTTCAACAAATTTGAACAATATAATTAACACGAATTTGTTTTTTTTGATGGCAATATGCCATTGCTCTTTGCGCATTCTGCCAAAGTGCCTGCGGCGCTACCACGAAAACCGAAACTCGATGTTCGTATAACTGCATCCCTGTCACTCGAGTCTAGTAAGTGCGATAGAGATAGAGATACCCGAATATTTTCGAATTCCGAAGTTCGTGGTTATAGCTCAGGAATCGAAACTACACCCCGTAAGCCGCGTCCGCTGCGCCATGTTTTCGTGGTTTTTAAACGTCAAACATGTTTTGCCAATCAAAACAAAACCCTATTTGTTTGCCGAACCTGACGGAAAACATGTTAGATGTTTAAAAACATGGAAAACATTGGTGCAGCGGGCCCGGCTGTAGGTAGACATTAAATAAAATAATCATAATGTATTTTCTCGAAAAAAGGATAATAGAGAAAAAATCAACGGAAGAGGTTATATGTATAGGTAATCACTAAGTTCCAAAATTTGATGTTCTGTCCCTTTTCCACAAAACGCACCTGAAACGATTGTTTTTTACTATGACACTCGAGGATCTTGACGTCACAGTCCCCGATCGTTTTCTCACTCTGACAAGCGACATTAAAACGGTTTTGAGATATTTGAATAGGATTTCCGTTATCTTCTATCTATCTATACCTACATATAAATGCCTATGTCCTGACTGACTCACCCACTCACTCATCAATGCACAGCCGAAACTACTGGGGCTATAGAGTTGAAATTTACACCAGAACAAAACATTTAGACGATAACATGTTATACGCGGACGAAGTCGCGGGCAACAGCTAGTTCTTAATAAAGCTGAATAAGGAATTACTTTGTAATTCAAAATCATTGTCACCCTAACGTTAGTTTACGAAAATTTGACGTCTGTACGGCTAACGTGAGTTTCAATCGTAACCTTACGATAAGTAACTACATACAAAAGACGGCAAACTTCGTGCGCAAATGAGGGGAAGTGGGGGGGCAGCTTGCACGTACAATTCGCCTTTGCGCAGGCAAGGTCATTTGCGCACGAAGTTTGCCGTCTACTGTACGAGATCGAATAAACGCGCTTCGAATAGATTTCGATCTCGCTTCGGTATTCTTCGATTCGACCCGTCAAACTTGTAACTCACACTGCCGTTGGACTACGAAACCAACTGCAAAACGTTAGGCACTTTGCGTTTAGTTTTCGATGCGTAATTTAACGTTCGATTTCTACTACCAATCGGTAGTGTGAGACATTTCGAATCGAAGAATACCGTCGCGACTGTAGTTTACTATTTCACTTGCAAATGGCCCGTGATATCGTATTATTCCGTCAAGAGTTACCGTAGATCCGATCGAAATTTATCTCAAATTAAAGAACTTATAAAAATAAGGGTTTTAAATTGACAACATATATCAGCAAAATTCGGATTGTAGCGTATTTTGTATTTAAAAATGCAAATAAATGGCCCCCGCGCCGCCATATTGTATCGACAGTCGACGCTGTCGACGTCGCGATGCGCATATTCTGTAATGTCATAACCGACAAACATTTAAATTAAAACGATAAATGCTAGTTATATAAGGTTGAATATTGGAAAATCGATTAAACTATACGAATGAACGTGAAGTCGATCGCGAATTAAGTAATGTATAAGTGACTCACGTTACAGTTTGGATTTTTAGTTCTATGAGTGACCACCAGGGGTGGTGTATAGACTTTTCATACTAAATCTTGACGATAGGCGGTAGCGTCGGTAGTAAACGCGACTCACTTCAATCCCACGCTAAGGGTGCTGGTGTATTTGACGTATCTACTTAACTACAAGAAATGTAGGGTGACCAAACATTCAGTGGACATAAGTGTTAACATTATCATTAAATTTAATGAACTAAACAGTGATTTAATTGAATGAGACCTCATCTATTGAAATCCGTTTTGGCTGTTTGTTAATATTTTTCGACTCCTGATCACGGATTAAAAATCATCGTGTATATATACAAAAAGATAGAAACCAGCAGTTTCGCAACGACACGTCTGCTGCTACTGTCTGCGGGCGTGTTACAACTTGTACCTTCAGGTTATTTGTGAGTTGTTCTTTAAAAACAATAAAGTGTTCAATCTAAGTTTGGTATTAAATTAGTTACCTACTTCTTATAATCAGTTCTCTATTGATGGATATGGATGCAATTCCACCAACCAGGCGTAACAATCGCTGAAAAAGCTAATGAATATTTTATCGAATTATGAAATTTCAATTAACCCTGTCCCTGTATGGCCGGTGCAAAACCACCCTTAGACGTTTAAAGCATCACTTTGGGGTATCTGATAAAAGTGATAAAATGTTTTGCCTTGTCATTAAGTTAACTTAATAGCTAGGTAAAAAACAACAATCTGTAAGGCTACGAGCGCTCAATAAACACTTAAGTGTGCGTGCCTCAAGTTATTTGTTCTATTTTAATGTTACTCGAACGCACCAACCTTGCCCTACATTCAAGATTACAATTAAAATAAAAAGGTACACACGAAATGCAGCCTTCCTGCCCTCGTTTACATTATATTTTCACTTAGTTAACTTTATATTGAATACACAGACAATAATGGCTTGCTTTTAACACCTTATTTCCAAATTATAGGAATACTAAACTATACAGCGTGTATATTTAATAAGAAAGAAAGAAAGAAAGAATTTATTTATTCAAATAGGATTCATCGAACCACTTTTGCATCGTCAGTCATCAGCTACAACACTAGAAACACTCAGGTTCTATTAAATATACTTAAGACTTAAAATTATTACAACACGTCAAGGGATTTTTACATAAAATTTGTTTTTTAAAATACCTTAGATAATAAAATGGAGAAGTTAAATTCAGCTTCGTGTATGTGCATCGTCTATAGTTAAACTAACAATTAATACGTTAAGTAAATAAGCATAGTTTATATATTATAAGTAATGTCAAGGTAATCAGTTATAAATACTTAATTAGCAACATTTCATTATTTTTTTTATTTTTTTACTAAGCTGGGCCAAGCATTTTTATCTATTAAGTAGTCCTCGACAGTATAGTATCCCTTTTTTAGCAAGGATGATTTTAGATATTTCTTCAAAGCAGGTAATGGCAATTCAAGTGCTTCAATAGGTAATTTATTGTAAAATAGTTGACATTGACCCATAAATGATTTATATACTTTACGAACACGGAACTTAGTAATTGAAATTTTATGTTTATATCTGCTACTGTTCATTTTTTTAAACGATCCTATATTTTTAAGCGCATAAATAATACATTCGTAAATATACTGGGAGGCTACTGTCAGTATATTTGCCTCTTTAAACAGGTCTCTTAGTGACTCTCGCGACCCCATCTTATAAATTGAACGAATAGCCCTTTTCTGTAAGACAAATATTGAATGTATATCTGCTGCCTTTCCCCACAGTAAAATTCCATATGTCATTATACTATGAAAGTAGCCAAAATAAACCAATCGCGCTGTCTCTATGTCAGTCAAATACCTTATTTTTCTGACAGCGTAAGCAGCTGAACTTAACCTACTAGCCAACTTTGATATGTGAGGACTCCACTGTAAGTTTTTGTCCAAGGTTAGACCTAAAAAAGTTGTTTTGTCTATGATTTCCAAGCATTCTCCATTTAAGTATATATTGCCATTGTTAGCTCTTACATTAGGTAAAATAAATCGTAGACATTTCGTTTTATTAGAGTTGAGTAATAAGTTATTAACTGTAAACCAGTTTAACACTTTGGCAAGGATGTTATTAATGCTATCATAGTCCTTTGTATTTCTAGGTGTTTTGAAGATTAAGGATGTATCATCTGCAAATAATATAATTTTACAATGATTTTGCATAAGGAATGGCAGATCGTTTACGTATACTAAAAAAAGAAAAGGTCCTAAAATAGAGCCCTGTGGCACTCCTAGTTTGACAGCCGCTCCGTTTGATTGTGTTCTATTTATAAAAATTGACTGCATTCTGTAGCTAAGAAAAGATGAGAGTTGATTTAGGGCTTTTGTAGATAGCCCATAGTGTTTAAATTTTCGTAAAAGAGTTACATGTTCAACGCAGTCGAATGCTTTCGAAAGGTCACAGAAGATGCCTATTGCGTCACAAGAGTCTTCCCATATCTCATATATACATTTTATTAATTCAGAAGCGGCATCAGTTGTGGAACGTCCTTTTCTAAACCCATATTGTTGGCAGTGGAGAAGGTTATTATTTAAAAAATACATCTGCAACTGATCTAACATATTTTTTTCAAAAACTTTACTTAAAACTGGTAAAATAGAAATAGGACGAAAATTCGTGACATCATTTTTGTCACCTGATTTATGCAAAGGTACAACTTTGCTTAGTTTCATAAGGTCAGGGAACACTCCCTCTTTTACGCAGCAATTAAAAATGTCAGTTAAGTAGGGTGCAATAATGTCAATAACGTGTATGATCAAATTTACAGATGTCCCCCATAAATCCTCGGTGCTCTTTCTACTTATAGTTTTAAAGGTTTTTATAAGAGTTTCTGAGTCAATTAAGCTAAATTCGAACTCACTTTTGCCAGTACCTAATGTACCTATACTCGAGAGCATCAAAGATTCCGCTTGCTCCGGGGATGATTTAAGATCCTTAGTGGTAATACAAGCTATGTTTGAGAAATACTCTTCAAATGCTGCTGCTATTTCGGATTCTGACTTAATCGCTTTCCCATGGTGTAATATGTTAGGAATCGCACAACTTTTGGGTTTACATTTGCCACTCTCACGGTTTATGATTTCCCAAGTAGTTTTGGTTCTATTGTCAGATCTTAAAAGCTTATTTTTTAAATAATTTGATTTCGCTGCTATACATACATTTTTGAAAATCTTTGAGTAGTTTTATGTAATATAACCGCATATTGTAGCCAGACGTAGATTTTAGTGTTATAATCTGATATTTATAACAATTATTAATTTAGCGTTAACTGCCATGGCGTAATTACTTTTTGAAAATTTTTGAGCAGCAATGTACGGCCGTACACTCATTTGATACATGGAAGGAGACAGTTGTGATGTCACATCAGTAAGACAAATTAGTGATCCATTGCGTGCTGAATTATTTTATATGGAAAAAAAAAGTTCGCTTTTTTAAATGATTTATCGATAAATATATTAATAAGTGCCTATTCTATAACCCCCTAAGGTTTGCGGTTATATCAAATATACACGCTGTATACCTGCACGAATTTGCACGCATATAAATTATAGCCTACAATTTATTTTTCTCAAAAATGGCCCGCAAAGTTTGAGGCCAGATCAAAATAAAAAACATTGCAGGGCGCCTGGAATGTTACATATAAATTCCTTTATTTGTCGAGTACTAAACTTTAAAAAAAGTAGAAACTGGCATATAAAAGTCGGCAGAGGTCGTATTCAGCCAAATCAACTCGTTTTTTTTTCTATTGCAAACGCGACATTTTTGTATGAGTCTCAAATAGTTTGCGTTTTTAGGTGGAAAAATACACTTGCGATTCTGTTTAAAAAATATATTATGACATTTAATTTTATGTAATTTGCAGTATCCTCAATTTGTATTAAATAATAAAGCTTGACTTCAATTTAGTCTTTTTTATTCCCCCATTTTTGAGACGGACTCGCAAGGTCGTCCGTTTAAACAAATACTCAGCCTGCAATTGCCTCCTTCCCGGCCACGGCAATAATGTATATACTATTTCACCTCACCGGCTCGGAAAGGCTTGCTTTATCGCTTATAATCCGCTAGCGTGGAAAGAGTTTTTGAATTTCGAACGTGACGCTTTATCTCGAGATCCAACTTTTTTCTATAGGAGTGAGAGTTCATTATCCTGCGTTCAGAAACTTATGGGGTAATACTAATAATTCATTATTATTATTTTCATAAAATTAAATTTATAATACTTAGTTTTTCTTAATTACATATGAAATATTAATAATTAGACTGACTTATAAAAATACTATACAAATAACTAATTTTAAAAGGTAGTTTTACATTTCAAAATTTTACGCTTCGTGCAAATTTGGAACGCTCCGTTTAATTTTTTTTGGCGTCTTTTACCTTGAAAGCCTCGCTATGATCAGGATTGTACTTTTGAACCATTCGCTTCGCTCATGGTTCAATCTAACAATCCTTCGCCAGCTCGGCTTTCAATACTAGCACTTGCGCCAAACAACAACTTTGCAGCCTTGCATAACAAATAACTATTGCCGTAACATAAGCACTCTTGAAATGTTTTGTCAGTTCATTAGTTTTCTTGGATGGATTTGAAATGTAAAGTATGTTGCAATAGGATAGCAAAATACCTCGTTCCACGAAAATACTAGAGATTTCGCGTAATTTAAGTGTTTAACTTGGTTCGTCACTTTTCGACTTTATTTTGATGATGTTATATGGTCCAAAAGTGACGAACCTTTTCATGCCGCGATTGTACTTACCTACCTATATCGATACCATAGTTCACAATCGTACTAATTACGGGGAAAAAAGTGATGTAATTAGAATGATAGTGCAAAGTGCACAAATCATAAAGGTACAATTTCAGTGACAAAAAAAATGTAATTAGTACGACTGTGAACTATAGTATCCGCAGAATTAAGTGGCGAGTTGGGCATTAAAAGTAACAATGAAACCTTTTTGTGCGTAATAATAGCATGATTCTAATATTTTATGACCCTGCTCGCCACTTAATTCTGCGGATACTATAGGGTATCGATATACAGGGTGGTATATCGATACCCTATAGGATCTGGTATCTGCCCTCACTGACCCAATCTATTTCCAACCTGTATATATATATATATATGGCACGCTCTGCAGCTTAAACGCCTTGTTGAATTTGAAATACCATGTGAGGTGTTATTAAATTCATTTTATCTTTTCTTCCAGTGTTGGTACGAGCTTCTGTAATTGGTTTCTGTCTTCAGGAAATGCTCCGATGTCGTCTGCAAAGCTAAGAAAATGAATTTATTCCTATTAAATTGAACGCCCCCTAAATGTGCAAATTGATATCTTTATGACCCTTAATATGAAGATCTTAATGAGGGCTTGGGTTGCGGCACGAACGATTTGCAAAGCATTGAAACTACCCTTCAAATCAAACGTACATCGAACGCGACTCACCGCCTGCCTGTGAGGCCCTAGCACGATAGGTTTTATTTATTAAACCTATCGTGCTAGCAGGGCTGCATTGCGGTGTGAATATACCGCTTCAACCGCGCTGCTACCGCCTCGTGCCGCCAACGCTTCGCGTTCAATTTGTGGAGGCCTTTAAGGATGAGTGGTGAGAATGGACGTCTCTACCTTACTCCTTGCGGCACACATCCATACAAAACGTAACTAAATTGAACACGAATCAAGATTTACACCTATATCATTAAAATATGATTTCTTCTCATCTTGATAAGGTATCTCGGTATCTTATCTTGAAAATGTAGGTACAATACAAACTAGCTAAAAGAATAGTAGGCATATCTGTCTGTTTTAATCTCGCTTACTAAACTGCTTCAACAGTGAACTAAGTAGAACTTCTACATATAAATAAGCACTTTATTATATTGAATTCGATAATGTATTCATAAGTATAAAATATTAAGGGACATAATTACAAAAATACAAGTTATGAATGACCACACTCCACAAGAATAGTTCGTATGGCGGACTTTACGCAGCACTGTGTGCCCCCACTGCAGCACTGTGTGCCCCCACTGCAGCACTGTGTGCCCCCACTGCAGCACTGTGTGCCCCCACTGCAGCACTGTGAGCCCCCACTGCAGCACTGTTACAATTACAACCTTATGTCATTGACGTACCATAAAATAAATAGACTAACAATGCCGAACAAAAATTTCTAGAAATGTGCCCGAAAATGACAATTCTAGCTATAGCTAGAATAATAAATTTAATTTATTTAGAACTAGCTTCTGCCCGCGACTTCGTACGCGTATAAATTATAGCTTACATGTTATTTTCATGTCTAAAGCCATACTAATGAATAATTTGTAATTAACGATTTATAATATTTTTTACACCACGTCGGTGGCAAACAACTTATAATAAGTGGTTACCGTAGCCTATGGACGCTTGCAACTCCATAGTTTATGCGTGTATCGGTTCAAATTCTCTTTCAATCAAAACACCCTCACAAACGTCGTCATCATATACACCGTGGCCGTGAATAACCCGAAAGATTTAAACCACGTATTTTTGACGACAGTACGAGTAAATAATGTTGTATCAACATGGGTCTAATTATGTGTCTTAATTAAATTACTATTTCAGTACAAATTAAATCTTATTAATTGCCCGCTTCTTTGTGAACAACTCTTTAGTTGAGAAACTCAAGTTGAAGAACAGAGAGCGAGCATAACACTTCACGAATCGCTCCGAAATCATACGACGATGGGCGAATGCCGTGACTTGTGTTCCATGACAAGAAGTGTCAAGTTATGCTCAAGCCTTTAGGGTGTGTTAGACTGGAGATTTTTTAACTTTTGATTTGTTTCAAATAATTAATATCTCCTTAATTATGAGTTTTTGGACTATATGTTACATAACTTTATATACTCTAATTAGGCTCTAGTATCGTTAGCTTAAATCTTTCGGGTTATTCACGGCCACGGTGTATACATTATATATATATATATATATATACATTATATACATTATTAATTATTGTAAAAGTTGTCCTGCTATTGTGAATTAATTTAAGTAAACCTGACCTGTAATTTATATCACCAATAAAATTAATATGAATACATCGTCAATAATATTTAATTTTAGTTATTTTATCTGTATTCCTAAAGCTGAACTTAATGCCACAAAGCATTATCTGTCAGTCAACCTTAAGTCAAAGCAGATAATATTTGGTGGGAAGTATGATTTTACTATAGACCCATTCATAAAATTTTCTTGACATTCGGTAGATAACTGTGGCCTTGCGCCCCTATAACTTCAGTTGTCTAAGTATTTTCTGTAAAAACCCAAGCATTTGCTTTCGGAAAGAGTCTGTGAGGTAAAGTTAACAGGAAGTGCATGCATGTGTTACAACAAAGTATTGATTTGAAGTCGTTTTTTAGTTGCAAATTATGAAACAAATGAAGTCTGTCCGAATGTAGAGCAGCAAACCAAGCAGTATTATTTTATCTTCAGAAAATGTAATAGCTAGTTAGTAAAAATTTTAAGTCTCCCTCTTCAAAAAAGACTTATTTTCTTATCACACTTTTAACTTCCTTTTAACCCCTCCTTCTCTTAATGTTTTTTTTAAACACACTGAAATAAGTTTACTTGTCCTGACATGGAATATATACGATTCATGACTCTCATCTCAGTTTTGAAATCGCTGAAAATACCTAAACAGAAGTTATCCCAACTGCAAACGAAGTATAGTATTCCAGGTAAAGATAGAGCATCCAGGTAAACTTAAATATTATTCGTCCACGAGCACGCACTATCATCCCCGGGTGTCTTGCAAGCGAAACCTGAGGATCGAAGTCGAGGAGGTAGGCAGGCAAGCTAGGTTTTGGTGGCATTCGTATATCAAGCTAGATGTGATGTTATCACTGCTCAGTGCTTGTAGTACTGATTTACTGTCTAAGAGTATCCGTATGTTTGTGTTTTCGACTTGTCGTCTCTTTATGGCATTGCAGGCTTCAATTATCCCTACGCATTCAGCCTGGAATGCCGTGTTTTGTACACCCAGTGGTTTGGATATGTGTATGTTTAAATTATTGAAATAAAACCACGTTTTATACAGCTGAAAGCCAATGACAGTAAAGTATTTATTTGTTTTAAAGAAGTATATATGTCAACGACAATAATCCATACAACCTTACCAAGTAGTTTGTTTGATGTTTCATATAAACCAACACCCCAACTACAGCAAATAAACTAAATAAAATTATTAGAAACAGTTTTACTAACACTGCCCTACTCCCATAGCTTCTACACATTTATAATGTTTAATAGCACATAAAGCCTTTGTGAGTATGTCAGCGGGCATAGAAGTGGTTGGCATATATTCTAAATTAATAACTTTGTCAAGTACTGCATCCTTTACAAAATAGTATCTTATATCAATGTGCTTGCTTTTTCTATGACAAGAATAATTTGCCACAAACTTTTGTGCACTCTGACTGTCATTATACAAGGATACAGTAGACAAATCACCTGTTATCTCACAAAGCAAAACTCTCAAATACATAGCTTCTTTACATGCCTCCGCTATAGACATTAGTTCAAAAAACATTGAAAGAGAGCTTCAGCGTTTAGTGGACGAGGGAATAGTTACCAAAGTTGACCCAAATATGACCCCTTTGGAATGGGCAACACCCACAGTCAACGTGGTCAAAACCAATGGCTAAATCAGAATTTGCGGTGACTTTCGCAGCACTATTAACCCTGCCATGGTAACACACGCCCATCCAGTCCCGCTATTTGACCAGTTACGTCAAAACCTTGCAAACGGAGATAAGTTTTCGAAAATCGACTTAAAAGATGCGTACTTGCAATTCAAGATCGTCCCCGAGTCAAAAAAGTACCTGACAATATCTACTCACAAAGGATATTACCTATACAATAGGATGCCCTATACAATAGATGCTCCCTCGATTTTTCAACACTACCTTGATGAACTACTCGGTGGTATACCAAACGTAGCGGTTTACTTCGATGATATCGCCTTAACAGGGAAGGATGACGCTGAACATCTCGAAACACTGTCTACTGTGTTTGACATATTAGAACGGGCTGGCTTAAAAGTCAATTTAACAAAATGCTCATTTTTTCAAACAGATATCGAGTACCTGGGACACACAATCAGCAAGGAAGGTATACAACCAACTAAATCGAAGATTGAAGCAATAACAAAAGCATCACCGCCTACTAACGCTCAAGAACTACGGTCATTCCTTGGCCTCGTAAATTTCTACGCGAAATTCATACCTTCTGCGCGGACCTGCACGCACTAACAGGCACGCGCCAAAATGGCGATGGACAGATAAAGAAAATACAGCGTTTGAAAATACTAAAATGCTGATTTGTGAATCAAAACCACTTGTGGCCTTTGACGAGAAGCGTCCTTTGTTTTTCACACACCACAAAATTCACACTCATCACTGATCATAAACCCTTGATTCACGTATTAGGCCCACAGCGCAATTTACCGAAACTTGTTAATATCGCTTAATACGTTGGGCTTTGATCATTGGTAGCTATGACTATGACATCGTCTTCACAAAAGGACAACTTAATTTCATTGCTGACTACCTTTCCAGGATGCCCAACCCTGGTGAGAGACCGTCCCGTGCAGAATTAACAGTACACAGAATAATAGCTCAACTAAATCATAACAGTGTGTCAGATATAGCGTTGACAGAAGAAATAATAAGGGATGCGTCAAAGAATGATCCTATTTTCAAACAAATATCGGAGAACATTAAGACAGGTTGGCGGGAAAATTCATATTCAGACATTCTTAAACCTTATTGCTCGGAAACGCACCGAATTGTCCATCGAAAATAAGATTTTGATGTGGCAGGGTCGAATAGTCATTCCGAATACGCTCAGGAAGGCTACATTGAAATACCTACACACAGGACACCCAGGAACTTGTGCAATGAAAGCACTCGCACGTTTTTACGTATGGTGGCCATCGATCGACGATGATATTGAAGAGTACATCAATTACTGTCGTAAATGCCAAGAAAACCGGCCAAATAACCCTGAATTGCCTGTGTACTCCTGGTCCGTCCCTGATAGCCCATGGGAAAGACTTCATGTCGATTTTGCGGGACCATTTGAAGGAAAATACTGGTTTGTTCTAGCATATGCACTCTCAAAATGGATTGAGATCAAGCCCATGAACCAAATAACCACAAACAAACTGTGTGAAGAATTAGACTCTATATTTACAACGTTTGGTTTTCCACAATTCTTGGTGTCGGATAACGGGCCACAATTTACCTCCTGGGAATTCCAAAATTATTGCGGAGACAAGGGTATTCTACATACCTATTAAATTAAGTCATCTCCATATCACCCGAGAACCAATGGTTTGGCGGAACGCCTGGTTCGTACTTTCAAAACTAGAATGTCATCAAGTGCGAGCGATGGCATGACCCTGAGAAGGAGGCTAGAAAACTTCCTATTTTCCTACCGTATAACACCTCATAGTGCCACCGGTTAAAGTCCAGGAGAAATTTTGTTTGGGCGTCGGTTGCATTGTGCCTTGGACAACGCCCGGCCTAACCCTAAAATAATTTTGCAACACAAACAAATACAGGCAAACATTGAGTCTGAGGAACTAACCCCATCTTTTAAAGCAGGTGACAGTGTATTTGTTCGCACCCGAGTTACATATGCGCAGTTTCCGATACCAGTCCTTAGGCGATTCATTCTGCACCAAATTGATCGGCTTTCATTAAACCCCTTGGGCCGCTCATCAACCCTAAGCTCGAAGATGGTGTTGTTGATATTGTGCTGCTGGGTTTCCCATTGTTTCATCCACACTTCCCTATCCTTCCACGCTGGGTCGTATGTATGAAAAGTTTTAGCTGGCGGTTTTCGGGATTTAAGGCGGGTGTTAAAGACTACCCAGGTTTTCATGGATGGGCATCAGGGTATTACCGGACATTTTGGTGAGTTCCCGTGTTAGGCATTTTTGACTGCGGATGTCCGGTGGCGCAATATTACTAATGGGTAGGTGTCGGCATGATGCAGCCTGATATAATCCGCATTGTCTGGTTAAGCTCAACATCCACTCAGTGTGAACTGTTCATCCACCCAGGTGCACAGTATTCTGCCGTCTAGTAGACGAGGGCCATATCAGTGGTCTTTAGGCAGCCAGCACTGGCCCCCCATGATGTGCCTGTTAATTTCTGGACTATGTTGTTCCTAGTCTTGAGTTTTTTGACGTGATAATATCTTATAAATCGATGAACACCGGCAGCACGCACGAAAAAGTATGACTCATTGTCCCGTTCAGCTTGATGTGTGTCTATGACGTGAACTATCTCTCGCAGCACAATGTTTTCTTATGACGTTATCACGTAAAATTACTTTCCGTAAACCGACTTTATAGACAACCAATTTTTCTATATTCTTTTGCCGGCGGACGGCACTTTATTTTTACATTGTCATGGATTTTACATGTTTTCACCAAAGAGGAGAAAAGTGGGAAATAGTCTGGTGTCTGATATAGCAAGATTTTATCATATTGTTTAATATCATGTAGGTAAAGGTAGTACGATTAGTAGGAGTGAGTAGGTGTTGTCTGCACTCAGCTGAGTAAAAGTAATAAACAATAGAAATCAAACATCAGACTTTATACTTAGATCAACTTCTTATTTAAAACCTTTTCATTGAAAATTATACAATTTATAATCATAATCAAATAACTATATTATTATTGTTTATAAACATTTTTATTGAGTTTGAAATTGTGATCGCATAAATGATAATGCAACTTTTCACTTTCAAATTGTTCATTCTTTCCTTCTTTGATGATAGTGATGATGTCTATGATATTAAAAGTGCAAAGTTACGGAATTACGGAATTAGATATTTGAAATACGTAATTATAAAATGCCCAAAAATCGTCCGTAATTACGTAATTCCGTAATTACGGAATGGAAGCCCTATCTATGGTCGTGTCACTGTCATTGTTACTTACGATCTACGTCAATAAATACATTCTTGTATGATGATATTAATTTATTTCAAAGCGTAGTTACGCTCTCATTTTAAAACGACTAGCTAGTTTGCTCTAAAACTTTGTTCTTAGAATACCGTACAGGTCTTTTTTATGTAGCTTCAGTACCATAGTGAAAAAATACAACAAATTTAAGTTTTTCATACAAAACTTGTTTTTGCTGTATTTTGTTTGTTTTATAAACTGGATCCATATAAACTAATTAATTTTGCCTGACAAATTATTGGAAAGAATTGAAATTAAAATATGTAATGGAAAGAAATGGACTCGTTAGTCCATTTGTGACAGTTTTAGTTGGCTGTTTAATCCATTTTATGTCGTATATATTTTCCCGCTTAAATGTGGGCAAAAATTATGGCAATATACAACCAAATCTGCCCTCTAGGTCGTGGTTTTTTACTCGTAAATCCATTCCAAAAAATATTACGTCTGCCATTATTCGCTTACGACTCGGCCATATTTGTACCCCTGTGTTTTTAGCAAAGATACGTGTTCGAGATCACTCTCTGTGCGAATGTGGTCTGGCAGAGGGTACTCTCGAACACCAATTTTTTAACTGTAACCGTATTGTCACTCCTTTGTATGATATCCTTCCCCCGGACATCCCCCGTCCTGTTAATATTAAATTTCTCCTCACCTTAGTCTATTCACCCTTTGTGTATATCCTTTGTAAATTTATTAAAATTAACAACTTGTTTTTATAGTAGTTAGTTTAACAATACATGTTTGTTTTGTCCTTTGTTCTAGATTCTAATCTCAGTGAACCTGCCAATTGGAAGCTACCGTTTTTTTTTTATAATAAATACGTGCCTTTTTTAACCTTGACGTTGGCGGAATCATCGGCAATACTGATGGGGCCATAACAAAAAGATTGATTGATTGATTGTCGTATATATTATCCGAAGTAGGAAAATGAGTCGAACAAACGACGCGCGAATAGATTAGAAAGTTCTTTATTGTTTATCTTTTCGGTGTTACAATCATGTCCGCTAAACGGGTGTGTCCTTAATGGAATATGTCTTAAAGATCTGTAAATTTATTTTATATCGTGTAGCAAATTTACAGCTCACAGATGAGTGTAACATAATGATGTTTTACTTCGCTTTTTATTTTAAAGTCGTTTGGTTTAAATAAATCGTCGCGTGCTATGACTGCAGCTCTTTGCTCCTATTACAGGCCACACCCTGTATAGAGCTTTCATTTGAGGTATTATACATTAAAATTGGTCCATTCGTTCAGCTTGTAGAATTTTTTGAAATATTTTTTATAGATCTCTGTTCCTAAGGGGTGAAAAGTCCGCTGCTTCGGTTCAAATCACTCAGTTCGGTCCCTAGTCCCTACTATCACTGTGCCAAGCGGCTGCCTTTCATCATATTATTATAGTGCAGAATCTTTTTCATAACTAGTAGGACTTATTCTTATCTGAGGGCACGGCAGTGCCCCCGCCAAGTCGAGCAAAACAAAGAGGCACGGCCGGTACAACCTTTTCTCGAAGCCATTCAGGCCATTAACATCCTGTAATTTGGTGCTGGCTAAAGCCAGAACCCTGAATTTTCAGTAACTTATAGGGCATAATTTGGCTTATGGTCTCAATAACATTAAATTTAAACTTTTAATTTAAGAACTATTGCCCGTGAAAGTTCCTTAGTTTTGTCACTGACATACTCTCATTACTATCTCATTCTAAGGTACTTCTAGCAGGCACACAAGCTCCCAATTTTGAAAATTATTAGTTTTTAGCCTATACATTCATAAAAAACCATGAAAATATTGCAATTTCAGTCACGATTCAGAGATATACAAACTGCATAAGTAAGTCTGTAATCATATACAAATGCATGCGTTAATGCAAACTAAGTATACAAATGTTATTTGCGGTTGGTAAAATAACATTTCCATACAAAGTTGATAACACAATAACCTACAAAAATATTTTTTTATTTTTTTTATTTATTTATATATATCATTATTTTACAATACATGGCCAGACAGCGGACAAAACCCAGCAGGGTTTAACTGCCACTGCATTCACTCAATTAATATTTAGTTTATACATAGGATAACAAGCTTATAAAAATAAAGCGCACACGGCGATTGCCTACACAAAATGCGACATTATGACGTGATATGCTGTGAAGCACTTGGGAGCACGCTGGAGACGTGCATACCGTTTCTTATCCTATTGCCGCGGCTTAGGGTCCAAAAACTGCATACACGTCTACGGCGGCAACAGTAATTTAGATTAGCTATTTCATTAATTATTACTATCAGTTTTGGGATATACAAGCAGATTTCATTATACGTTTACAATGTTGCGGTTTATCACATATATTTGTGAGTACATCAGATGGTAAGTCATTTAGGATACTAGGTAACAAATATTCCCATCTTCGTTTACCATAGACATTGGTACATTTTGGTAACACATATAGTGGTAGGTATACTAATTTTCTGAGTCTTAGTGGTCTAGTAGTTTTAGTTAATTTCTCTAAATTATCGAGTTCTTCAGCAATAATTAAAATTTTGAATCTATTGTATATACTAATGACATTGCAGTATCTCAATATTTCCTTATCTTGTTGGCTAAACTTTTTTCTAACTGACTTTGGTACTATTGCTTTCAATAGGCTTAACTGTAATTTGTAAATTTTATCAATATATGTGTGATAAGTTCTGCCGTAGCTAGTTAGTCCATAGTCAATAACAGACTGTGCTAGGGATAAATATAGCATTCTAAGAGTACTGTATGGAACTTTAAATTTTAACAATGATAGTTTCGAGAGTATGGACCTTTATTTGTTGCAGACATAAGTTATATGAGGTCCCCAATTAAATTTAGAGTCTATGATCAGGCCGAGGTAAGTATGTTCCGTGGCTAGTTCTAAGGGTTCACAATTGCATACAGTTTTTGTATTTTTATTATTATCATGCAAACATTGGTGACTATGCGCTAGAATGTTAGGGTTAGGGGTCTTCGTTAGGTGAGTAGAATGGATATGCATAAGTTTACTTTTGGAGTAATTTATAACAAGGCCTACGTCATGGGCCCATTTACATAAAGAGTCGAAGTTTGATTGAAATGAGATACCATAAAAACATTTTATGTAAAAAATAGGCTCAGTCTCGAAACTCTTCCACAGTAAAAAGTGGTGAGATATTTCGTTCATAGAGCCAAGTCAGGCATTCTTATTTATCATTATTTGCTTGCTAGTAGATAGTTTTAGGTATGCAAAAAATTGTAAATGCAGTAAAGTTGTGTGATTCCCAAATTGCAGAATTTTATTTAACAAGTAAGGTCGTTTAGCCGGTAACGCGACCACCTTCGGTTAACGACCACTTGACGTACTAGGCTGATTCAATTAAAGATATAACCATTTCTACAAACCCAACAGAAAAATAATTAGTTATTATCTATTGTTGAAAAGTATCAGAATAAGAATATATACAATTTAAAACCCAAAGCTTAATCCAAAGCAAGAAAACATAACCTCAATTCACACATTTCACACATTGCTTCCGTAAAGTGTTGACGTGCAGTGAATCTGTAAAAAAAATAACGCGACAGTTGGCGCGAAAACTTTAGTTACGTCACTTAATTTTATTATTATGCTGAAATTAGTTACTAGATTGCTCAAATGATTTAGCTATTGTAATAATTTCGTTGAAATTCGGCATATTATAAAAATAGATTTAAATAAAATGGGGTGGTCGCGTACTCAAATAAATAATTACCAAAGAAGTCGGATAGCGACCACATCGTTTTTCTTTTTATTTCCTTATGGATTCTTGCGGCACCCGCGATATTTAGCTTGGCCAGCCAATTGAGTCGGTATTTAAGCCGCGCCAATCCATACTATGTCCATAGTAGGTATATGTAATATAATAATAATATATAATTATGATGATGATGATGCATCGTTTTATTAACTACTTAAACACTATTTGCAAGAGTGGTCGCCAACTAGCTAACAGGTGGTCGCAAAACGACTAAAGCGGTCGCTATCTAGCGAATTTGCTATTTTGAAACCTTTTACATATTTTTTCCTAATCTATGGACGAAAGTGCTATATTTTATTGTAGGTTTCAAAACTTGACTATACTCAGAGCCTATACGAATACCATATATTATGTGTGTACATTGAATAGGTATACATTTACTAATCTAAAGTGAGCAACTCGGCTAACTGGTCGCTAACCGGCGAAACGACCCTAAGTAATTAAAGATTAATATGAATGCCTGATTTGGCTCTACGAAACATCTCACCACTTTTTACCGTGGAAGAGTTTCGAGATTTGGCCTATTTTTTACATGGAATGTTTTTTATGGATTAATCTTTATTTGCTTCCCTAATAAAATTGAGCAACTTGGGAATAACACAAATTTACTACATTTATAATTTTTTGCATACCATAAACTACGAAATACGTCATTTGCCAGTGATTCCTCATATGAAGTATCGGGGTCTTATTCTAGACGGACGATGGAACTTTGGGGCACACTTTGCCAAGCTTGCTCCGAAGTTAATGTCTACAGCCGCTGCCCTTAGCCGGCTGCTCCCCAACATCGGTGAGCCCAATACCACGTGCAGGCTCCTGTATTCAAGGGTCATACGGAGGATGCCTCTATACGGGGCTCCCATATGGGTTGATGCCCTTTCGGCGACAATTAAGACCCTACTCCGCAGACCTCAAAGGGCAATTTCGTTAAGGGCAATTCCGGATATCGTACAGTCGCCATCACATACATAGGTACACTATAGGTGTTCAAAAATATCGGCACATGCACCCTAATGCCTTGAAAATGTGTTCCGATGTTTGTGACGTGCTTGTTTGCTCCGATGTATGTGATGGCGACTGTACGGTATCATTTTCAGCGGCAACGATCCTGGCTGGGGACTGTCCTTGGGACCTCCAAGCACATGTGCTCGCTAAGGTCCATAAACATAGGGCTGAGAAAAGAGCGGCAGGGGAGTTCCTCGACCGGCAGGAGTTGGACCGCGTTCGAGCGTTTGCCCAGAACGAATCGCTCCGCCAGTGGAAAGAGGAGTTGGGGTCTGCGGATTACGGCTTAGTAACGGTAGAGGCAGTACTGCCTCACTTAGAACGCTGGGTTGAGAGGCGGCATGGAACCCTGACGTTCCACATGGTGCAGATACTTACTAACCATGGCTGCTTTGGTAGGTATCTGCATCGCATAGGGTGCGAAGGGAATCCTCCCTTGCTGCCATGAGTGGCACGGCGCGTCACACTTTAGAAGAATGCATTGCGTGGAGGCCCCAACGGGCTGCGTTAGAAGCAGTCACGCGGTCGGACCTCTCGTTGTTCGTGTGTTAACTATTAGGGCCATGCTTGACAATGAGGAGGCATGGAAGGCGATGGACTCCTTTAGTGACCAGGTTATGTCGCAGAACGGGAGGCAGAGCCATCAGGCGCTACGCGCATTTATTGCCTCCTCCGCCGTAGTGGGATGGTGCGGGGTTCGGGGGATACCCTGCAAAAAATTGATCCCACTGGACTTTATGGGCTGATCTGGCGCGTAATGTCTACGGCCCGCTACCCTGTGGGCCGCCCGTTGGGACGTAGGCGCGGTCGAATGCGGAAAGCGATCCCGCGGCGCCCCTCCCTTAAGGCGGAGTTGGCAATCGTCGGGGTTTTAGACGGTAGTCCAAGGCTTTTGCCGCGGTTAGTCCGTCATACCCGCCGCCACGGGGAAGGGTAAAAAACCCTAACGTAAAACAAAAAAAGGTGTAGGTACGGTGTACGTAGTAAATAACACGACAGAATAATCTTTTCTCAAACATGCTCGGAAATGTATGCGTTAATGTCACGAAATGAAGACATGAAGTTCCTTGTTTATGGCTGCCTACATTACTTCTTGGCCTAGGCCAAGAAGTAATGTATGAAAACCCTAACTAACAACATTATTGGCCGCTACTCTAACTTTTTAAATTTGCTTACTGATATTAAACAGACAAAGGAAAATATACATACTGCCAACCTGGTGGTTGGCAGTATGTATATACTTTTTTTTAATTGTTTTAGTTTTTTGTAAAAAAAAATTGTTAGTTTTTTACATTTTTTTTGTTATTTTTCGTTTATTTTTTAGTGTTGTTTATCGTTTTTAATGATTTAAAATTTATTTTTTTCTTTTCTTGATGTTTGTCTATTTTTTAATGTAAAAATTTTTGTAGGGTCTTTTATGTTATTTTTAATTTTTTTTATCTATTTTTCCTTTTTGTTTTACTTTTTTTAATGTTTTTTGTTTTTTTTGTCGTTTTTTTTAAATTTTTCAAGTTTTCCTTTTTGTTTTACTTTTTTTGTTTTTTGTTTGTTTTTCTTTTTTTTCGTTTTTTTGTTTTTTTTTGTTTTTTTTTGTTTTTTTTAATGTTTTTGTTTGTTTGTTTTTGTTTTTTTTTCCTTTTTTTTTGTTTTTTTTAATGTTTTTTTTTGTTTTTTTCCTTTTTTTTTTTAATGTTTTTTGTTTGTTTTTATTTTTTTTTGTCCATTTTTTTGTTTTTTTCCTTTATTTTTTTGTTTTTTGTCATTTTTTTGGGCGTTTTTTTTTGTTTTTTTAGTTGCTTTTTTTTAAATATTTTTTTCCTTTTTGTTTTACTCTTTTGTAATGTTTTTTTAATATTATTCTTTTTTAATGTTTTTTTTTTCTTTTTTAGATTTTTTTATCTAGAATCTTTCTCACTTTAGTGAGGTGAAAAGGATTATATTTTTAAACCACTCACATTCGCTAGCTCGTGTTTCAATTCCACACTCGCGGTTAAATTATAACTGCACCCTTGTAAAACAAATAACTATTTATTATTTCCTCACATCGTTTGAGAAAAGCACTATACAAGCCTCGGCCGGAACAGGGATTGCTGGACTCGTTGTATCTAGCCCAAACTCGTCCATCAATCCCTTACTTCACGGCCTTTGCAGTAATGTACTATTTTGCAATCACGGTAGGCATGGGTAAACTATATCTTGGCAAAAAGTCTGCACTCAAAATATTTTCCTTCCACATCTGTGTGAAAGAAAAAAGAAAAAAAGAACCTTGAGCTCTGTCTCGGTATTTTTGGAGGGGACATTCCCACCTCACCTGTTGCCCCTAGAGTCGTGCGTGACCCAGTGGTAACCCAGTATAACAGGTGTCAATTTTGGTGGTAACAGCTGGGAGTAACCCTTATTGAGCGCGTTAGTAGTGAAACTAGTGAAGATAACTATATTTGCAGCTATCTAGTTATGGGTACTTTACTATACTCCGTGTGGCTTAGCCTGCCTCCGGTGTAATGCTTGAGTGTAAATAAGTCTCTACAGGTTAGTGGCGGCGCGTAAAAATTTTCGATGGGCAGCCCGGACCAAAAAAAGTTATGAAAGAGTTAGTATTATATGACTATAGGCTTGCCTAAATAAAAAAATTAGGCAAGCCGGTGGGAATCGGCTTGTATGGGCGCTCCAACACTTCGAGTACAGGGTAATTTTATTGTCAATTCAACGTATTCCTGTTGAGGATCATCAGGATGGTTCTCATTTTAAAACGACTATATGCTAGAAAGACATGAAACTTTGTACACACAATGGGAACCTCCATATCTAGGACGGAAACCAGTTTCTGTTGCTAGAAGCAAAAATAGAAAAGAAATAGAGCTAGTAGATCGTTTTTCATACTGTCTCTAATATATAGCTTCATTATGTTTCTATCATATTTCTATTATAATTGATGGCTTCAGAAACAATTTTCCGACCTAGATATGTATCAGGAGTAGACTTGAGTTGAGCGTGCTTGGGGACTCTGAAGGGATTATAGGGGAGATTGATATTTTTGATCCCATAATGCATTATGAAACATTTTAGAGTTATTTCACTATAAAACTATTTCTAAGATTTAATGTCACCACCACCACATACTTCTTATAACACAAGGGCTTTGTAACACAATTCTTTTAAATAAATGAGATTTTATCTTATCTTATCTGAAGGGTCCACGGAAAGAACATGTCTAAGTAGTCACTTTTTTTTTCAAAATGAGATTTTAATGTCGCAATGTAGAGCTCGTTATGAACTATAACGTGACATTAAAATCTCATGTTGAAAAAAAAAGTAACTAGACATGTTCTTTCCGTGGACGTTTCATCTTATCTTACCATGAAGCCACTTCATAATCTGCCTGCCAAATTTTCAATTTTTAGATTGTTTTATTGCTTCTTTATGAAACAAGTTGAAATGAAATAGTAGATTGTATGACAAGGGTCCAAAATAAACCAAGTTACCACGAGGAAATTGTTCGAGTGGTAATATGGCTTTTAGACCAGCAGAGTTATACACTCTACTGCGAGAAAATAGTAAAAACAAAAGTTATTCATCCACATTATCCACAATAAATTCCACGGCGAAAAGATTGTCCAATTAGGCGGCATGATTTTTTTAATAAACTGCTTTGACACGGATACAAAATATTGACACCAAGAATAAACGCCTCTGACCGTTTATAGGCGCGTTCAAACGGCATGATGCGTTTTTTATTCCCTAACTCACGGGAATAAAAAACGCCTGATGTTTGAAATGAATTCTGTTTCCTGATAGGTCGATAGCAAATAAAAATGTTTCTTTTAAAGGGTTGTGATTGGTGGATTTAATACGGTGAAGTGTTTGTGTTAGTCAAATTAAAATGTTTTAAAATCATAAATCTGTATACATATTTTCCCTAGGGGCAAAATGTACTAATTTACTGTAGCTTTAGCCCCGCTTGCTAAAGCGCTTATAACATTATCCTAAATTAGGCACTAACTGCCATCATCATGCCCTTGCCAGACAAAGAATGAACTACTTTGGTAACGGTTACCCGCAACCAAAGGAATTCAAGGTGCTCCCGGCGAACTGCATCATCCGCTTCGTGGAAATGATGGAGCAAGCCTGCAAGCAGGTATAAAGGAGAGGGCAAATGCACAAAAGATCCCACTGGGTCGAAGTGCATCCGAAAGGGCCCTCACCTAGATAAGATAAGGCACTAACGAGAGGGACGCCGCAATACGTTCGATACGTATGGAGATATCTTCATCTCATTCGAACGTATTGCGGCGTCCCTCTCGTTAGTGCCTAATTTAGGATATATGTAATACGCGCTTTAGCCTAACATGACACACTTTTCGAGCATGAGAAGTGAAAATATTATTATATAACTAGCTGTTGCCCGCGACTTTGTCCGCGTAGAACTTATACTTAGAAAATATAATGCAAACAAACTTCTACTTACCATCTTAAGGGATGATTTCCGAGGCAAAAACTATTCTATATCCTTCGAAGGGTCTCAAATTATCTCTATACCAAATTTCATCTAGGTACATGGATTTTATCCAAACTTTCACCCCCTATTTCATACCCTTAGGGAATGATTTTCGGGATACAAACGATCTAATGTCATTCTTCGGGACTCAAACGACCTTTATACCAAATTTCATCTAAACGGGATTCATCCAAATTTTCACCCCCCATTTCACCCCCTTAGGGAGTGATTTCCGGAATTAAAACTATCCTATGTCCTTTCCCAGGACTCAAGCTATCTCTATACCAAATTGTATTAAAATGGGTTCCATCCGAATTTTTACCCCTAATTTCACCCCCCTTAGGGGATGATTTCTGGGGTAAAAACTATTCCATGTCCTTTCCCAGGACTTATCCTATATCTACACCAAATTTCATCAAGATAGATTTCATCAAAATAGATTACATCCAAATTTTCACCCCCCCCCCCCCTCCCATTCACCCCCTTAGGGGATGATTTCCGGGATAAAACCTATTATATGTCCTTCCCCGGGACTCAAACTATTTATATACCAAATTTCATCTAAATCGGTGCAGCGGTTTAAGTAGATCCATACAAATTTCCACCCCCAATTTCAGCCCCTCAGATATAAAAACTACCCTTTATCCTTCCCCGGGGCTCAAATTATCTGTATACCAAATTTCATCTAAATCGGTTCAGCGGTTTAGGCGTGAAGAGGTAACAGACAGACAGACACACTTTCGCATTTATAATATTAATATGGAAGTATGGATTATTAGTATGGATAGTATGGGTTCTTTCCGCTTGTCTTCCAAATAGAGGTGTAGCTGTAGACTCACTTCAAAAGAAAGAAGAAACGAAAAACTCATTCAAATATCTCAAAAAATTACGAAGCTACAACCGTTTTAATGTCGCTCGTTAGAGTGAGAAAACGATCAGGGACCGTGACGTCACGATCCTCGAGCGTCATAGTAAAAAACAATCGTTTCATTATAAAGGTGCGTTTTGCGGAAAAGAGACGCAACAAACCTTAACTCTTAAAACTATATACACTTATAACTTAGTGCTTACCTATACGAGTATAGCCTCTTGCGTTGTTTTTTTTCGAGATAATACAACATTATGATTATTTTGTTTAGTGTCTACATCCCTATTTTCGATAAGATAAGATAAAATAAGATTTCTTTATTGTCAGAACTGTGTACATTTAGTTGTTTTGGGTAAAATAAAGTCCAACAGCTTGCCCATTTCGGACGTACAATATTAAACTTAAAGCTAGTCAAATAATATACTAAAACAATAACAACAATAGTATTTCCAAATAATTTTAACCATATTTCACACATAAAACATTAATTTAGATCTATCCGACATCCGTATTTTCTATTAAACCACGAACTTCGGAATTCGAAAATATTCGGGTATCTCTATCTCTATCGCACTAACAAATGACAGGAATGCAGATATACGAACTTCGAGTTTCGGTTTTCGTGGTTTGATGGCTGAATACGCAAAGAGCGCGCGCGCGTGCCATTCAAAAAAACCAAGTTTATATTGTTCGAATTTGTTGTTACTTTTGTAGAAATTACGCCTTAATTCGACATTTGCGCATATAAGTTCGCATATCAAAATCGATTAATTTTATATTTGCTTTTGGTACCTATGTGTCTCGTCAATGTATATCGTAGACGGGATTAAAATTATTAATAGGCGAAAGAAAGGCAAAGAAATTCCGCCATTTTGTCCGTAGTATTTCTTATTAGTCTGTGATTTTGACGTTTCTTTTAGCTGACGGATGTGGCGGCGATATACTTTAAGAATAATAAATGAAAAATTAAATGAAGTCGTATATTACGGAAAATAAATTAATTGTCGCAGTCGGATAAAAACTATCCTAAGTTGCAGCTAGAATAATAATGTACCTATATAAAATGTTTCATATTTTTCCGTCCATGGGATGCTGAGAACATTCGTACCATGTTTTAAATCGGCAAATAATTAATTATCTTGTGTTAAGTGGGACATATAAAAGAGAAAAAAGGTTCAAAATTTGTATATTTTTTATTCGAATTTTAAGGAAAATGCTTCACTTATACCTAATGCATTATGGGGTCCAAAAAGTTACAACTAACCTCCCCTAAACCCAATCAACATGATCACTAATTTTAGCTCTATCAGCTAGATAAGGTATCATACGTTAGAATACCTCCCTAAAAACCTAATAAGAATACACTACAAATTACAATGTACCTGTGTATTTTTTTAAAGTAGGTAAATGTAAACCATATCATCAAGAACAATGTGAGGAGCTCAGTATAAATATATCGCTGCGTAGGTAGGTACTTAACCCAGTATTAGAGCACGACAAACGGAAAGAAATATTTGATTAAACATATTAACCAGTACGGATCTGATACAAAAGCCCACTTGTTGGAATCCAAACAGAATCAGCATTCGCCCTACTTCCATAAATACTTGTGAACACTTACAACAACGCGTCATTGACAGAGTCTGCGTAATATCATCTAGAATGCGAACGTGTTCGATCAGTGTGGCCCTGCGGCGGTGCGCGGGTCTTGCGGTCTTACGTCAGGTCTTACTTCACATCAGCCAGCAGCAGCCAGCGCCGACTCGCCTGCAGTCTGCAGCGCTCCGCATCGCGCCAACCTAACCTGCCCTACTGACACCGAACGAAATCAAAAACGCTGCCGACCGCCACTGAATACAAACGACATCATATCGCTGTTCGACGTTCTCTACGTTGTGATGCATTCATTATTTAAACGTACCTACTGTATACTTTGGACATACTGGCGGTAAACTTCTCGAAACACGTTCGATGTGCCATTATCTACGACATACAATTTAGTTAAACACTATTTCACACGACCAGTCGGCCAATTCCATGGCAGGATAGCGCGAAAAAACAATACGGCGCGACGTTGCCACACCGTGCAGCCGAGCGTACGAGCAGGTAGCCACCACATTGCATACAACATTATGTAGATGTATGTATTATTATACAACACTTGTCGTTGTCTCTTTTGAATAAAGATAGTCATGTGTGTGTAATTTTCTCTCAGGCCTCATGAACCCCAAAACATGCGTCACATTGAAGATCTACGGAGTTACAGATTGTTTATATGATCAGATTCCAATTAGGAATTAGGATTTCACATTTATATGAGTAATAAGATAATATATGACAAATGCCGAAATTAAAGTACTTGTTGCCTTTCTTGAAATTAGAACTCTACAAAAATGGCATTATATTTTACATCCGGCTCGAACGGATGAGATTGCTAATACAAGACTAACTCGTAACAACCAAAATGTACTTACCGGTAGAAGGATCCACATACGCGACCTGGATGTCTATGTCTAAATGCTCCGAAGGCTTGGTATCTGTGGAGCTCATAATGTACTCCACTGGCACTTCCGTCACGAGCTCGCTCTTCGGCTGGCTCGTGGAGGCGGCCAGACTCTGCGTAACACTCATTTTCGGAGCGTCTTCGTGCATCGTTAAACAACGACACAACAAGGCGACCGAATTACACCTACGTAATTTATTTATTTCACTCACAACGTAAAACAATCTATTCTATCCTTTAAAATCTTATAAACGAAATGTAGGTCTCTGGGCCACTTCACTTATACTTTGGTATTCCGACATAACTTGTTAGGATTCAATGGAGCTACCGTACTCATGACTGACATTGAAATAAATCGGTAAAGGGCAGTAGGAAATTAACCTAATTTTAAATAAGTGTGTCATGACCTATTTACAAAGAAAATATATAAAAAAATGGATTAGGTGAGTGAGTTATCTATGTATTAGTTTTATGTTTCTTGTTTCTCTAATAATAATGAGGATGATAAAAAAAATCTGTATGTAAACTATATTTAGTTCAAAGTAAACTTAAAACAAATATAATACAACTAATTTACTGGGTTTGCTTATGAATACGCTGCGTTGCGTAATAAATGACCGTTTCTATTGCACAATCCTTTCACAAGGGCTCCGAATGTAGGTCAATCTTTATGAGTTGTATTGCAACGTAGTACCCCATATTTTTCGTTGATAAAACAAAGGTAAATTTATTATTTTATTAAATGTCTTGTAAACACAGATATTACGATAAAATATTTAATTTAGAACACGTTATTTAGAATCTATTTTGGTGACTAGCATCCGGTTTCAGTGTCGCCATCTGGCCCATGATAGCGTGCATCGCATGTCTGTGTATTGCTTATAAGGTTTTAGCTTGCACCAATAGAGGGCGTTAAGTTTAATCTTTCGCACGCCGAAACGCCGATATCCACAGCATGGAAAACGGAACGGATGTTATTCGTATTTCCTACTTTCCTAACGTTTCCCTGCTTTGTCGGTGGCAATACGAAATCCGCGTTCAGCCATAAAAAAAGTATCCTAACACTTAGAATCCTTAATTAGTCAGTTACCAACGCACGCAATGAAATGCACTGTAGCAACGTTCTACAAACAATAAAACCCTTTTTGAGCATATTAAAACCGTATCGAGAAAGAGTGAACGACTAGCCGGCAATAAAATAAAATTGTGACAAACTTATTTACATACGATTTTTCGGGCAGACTTTAACAGAGAGTAATGTAAAATTGTAAAACGATACACTACACGATACATTTGTCGTATGCGAACAGATTATTATAAAATGATGTATGCTTTGCCAAATAGGTGTTAGGTACTTACTTACATTATCATGTTTATCCTTGGACTTTTTATAATGCCTTTAGCAACAGCTAGTAACGCCAGACGCAGTTGTTTGTTTCCCGCATCTGCTAAATATATATTTACCCTGAGAACTTTACGGTTTCGCTCTATGAAAACACAACAATATATTGATATCAGCGATATTTTTACAACAAAAAATAGGTTGGGTAATTTGACTAAATATTTATTAATAATCCACCTAAATTTAATACCGATACGGTAAAAAATAATGAAAAGTAATCTTCATAAATTCCGTAAAAATCAGGCGAAAATGGTATAAACTTTCTTTACTTTATAATTGACTACCTACGTCTATATACGTTCTTTGGGATACGCGCATAATCCACTTATTTTTGTTAATGAATAAACCTTTCGGCCAGATGAAATTCAATATTATCTCAAGGTTGTAAATATTTAATTAAAATGCCGTTATTTCCTTATGCATATATTTTTGGATTCAGGTAGTAAGTCTCCAAATTTGTGTACTCAAACATGTTTTATTTATAAAAATACTGATAGCATTTTTGCTTGCGGGTTAATTTTTTTTCCGAACTTCCGGTACATAGAATTATTGATTTCCATAGTAAAAGTTTTTTTAAATAACATATAAAAGCCGTATACAAAAAATTAGCCTGATATTGAATAATTTCCAAAAAAATCGTAATTTTCTCAGGGTAATTCCGCTATGCAATAACCGGTATCACCCCTAAATAATACCTATAGGTACCTACCTACCTACTTGAATTCGTAACTACCTCTTTGATTTGAACAAATCGCATGGGTGCTGCTGATCTGGACCTAGACCTAGTATAGTTTAGCGTACTTTTTTGGTTCATACATTTTTCATAAAAGCACTGTTTAATTTTTTTTCAATCGGCCGCTATATTGCAGTGGTGCCAACGTCATAAACAAATATTTCGAAATAAAAGTATTTATTTACGATTTAACATTTGTATATTATAAATTATTTACTACAATAAAAATAAATCATCATCCTTTGTGTGTTAAATTACATGTTTTATAATTTTTTTTTTTTTATGAAAATAAACAGTTCGAATTCGGTCCGGGTCCGGATTCGGTTTGGTTCGGATGGCAAGTGCAAACAAATTAAAACAGAACAAACCATAAACAAGAGGTGTCACATTTCCGATTTCCCACCAAAATACAGTACAAAATGAAAAAAACTAAAGATGATAAACTATTAAGATTTTATTCGTGTTTCTGAAGACAAAAGTGTACGTCCCTTTTAAAATGGTCGAAAAAATTAATAACTGCACTCCTGAAGAAATTGCGTGAGTAGCACAAGAATGAATAGAAATATTGCTGCCTGAAAAGTCTATTCTGTAGTTTGCTATTTATTTAAAATTTGTCGTAGAAAAAGTATTGTATGCAACGGTGTATAACTGGTCTAAAAACGCTAGTGGCGTCTTTAATTGCGATGCTCGCCGAGGCTCGCATCGCAACCCACGCCACTCGCGTTTTAAGACCCTTCTTATACAACAGTTGCATAAAATACTATTCTCTGATTATCACCTTATTGTCTTTTTACCATAGTTAACGGATTAGGAACTGCCTTAGAAATTTTTCATCACACTTGCTCATAAATGGTGTTATTCCTTGCCTGTATACAGAAGGACAATGGCCTAAATTGTTCCCGCGGGAAATAATGGCCCCAAGGGAGTAATGAGCTTGTGTATGATCTGATTGGTTAAGCAAATCTGGACGGCAAGAATTCTGCTCTGTGATTGGTTGGAAAATAAAATCGAGGATGTGGTTCTTGCAGGGCATGCTGCAAGAACCACATGCTCCATGCTCTGTGATTGGTTGAAATATTGAAGCTCCGCCCCCCACTCGCACTGATCTAAAAGTTAAGTTGTCAATTTCGTCAACATTTGATTGATGCGCTTGTATAAAACATAGATTTTTCTGTCTTTTGTGGTTATTTATTTCCTCGCAAATGTGATGATGATGAAAAACATTGTGTATAACACGGGCGTAAGAATATTGCAAACTCGAGTCATCAAAAGCCCTCCGCCTCACGGCGTCGGGCTCCTGACAGACTCTCGTTTGTAATATTCCTCATACGCCCCTTGTTAAACAATGTACTATTACCAGATAGTTTTGAATTACATACAAGTATTTCTTACTCGTCTGAACAGTTTGCTTTTAAAAAGGTTTTAACTAGAAACGTATACATAGGTCTGTAGGATGACTATCGTTCTATTAAGGGGCTAGCTGTGCTAGCGGCTCCGCCTGCGATTGATTCGGTCTGTGGCAATGCCCCTTCCTCCAGCAGTGACTATTTTTTTTAAGTTGCCTCCGTTTATCCTTTATCTCTATGGCTTAAGCTTTCTACGTGCCCAATTTCATCGCAATTGCTTCAGTAGCTTAGGCATAAATGGTTTAATAAATACCTGACTTTCGACTTGATTTGATACTACCACGGTACACGGTGTAGTGATTCCGTCTATATGGGTATTATTGAACTCTATGAAAATAATACCAAGTCAACCGACAGCGACACCATATTTTCCACTTTCTATTCAACGAGTACGTAGGTGTATTTCATTATATTTACTTGAAGGTTTCGTTGTATGGGAACGCTTATCCTTTACTAATGCACTCGGAGTTTGTTAAGTACATTCAATACTTTATTATGATGGTTGATGTTTGAAAAGTACGCAGTAGAGGGACTTGGGAGAATGCATGGAGAAAAAGTTCATTTTTACATAACATGTTTATATAAAAAGTTAACCTTTACTAGAACCAGATAAATTCACCGCTCGAAATAAAAACAGTCCTTTGAAATAAATAAAGGAACAGAATACAAGTACACATTTTACATACACCACCTTCTAAAACATTTGATAGCTAATGAATAACAAGAAAAAGTAATCGACTTTAATTGAAAGTTCCCATTTGTCGAATATAAATAATTTAGGCTTGTTGTTTAGCCGCGTTCAAGATCTCTCTGGAAATGATGAGCCTTTGGATCTGGGATGTTCCCTCGTAGATTTGGTAAATCTTGGCGTCGCGCATCAGTTTCTCGACGGGGTACTCGGTGTTGAATCCGTTGCCTCCGAAGATCTGGACGGCGTCCGTGGCGTTCTTGTTGGCGACCTCCGATGCGTGGCATTTGGCGACTGACGCAATCACCGTGTTTCTGAAGCCTGGAAAGTTCCATGAGGAAATTTATCGATTATACATATTAGTATAAAGGAGTGGTGGAGTGAACAAAGTTGGAAAACGTCACGAAAATAAATGTACTTGGACGATGGTGCAACTTTCCGAACTCGACTAAGTTTTTTTATAAGGCTTTTTCAGAGCTCAATAACAAATATTTCAATCCTATAGTTCGATAACCTTGTGAGAAATTCTGGAAATATTAATTCGATATACCCATTAATTATTATGACCTCACAAATTAATTAAAAAACTATTTCAATATTTTCTAAATGTATTGTTTTTGAGCTCCTCCTCCGTAGCTCTCCAACCCAACAATAAGTACTTATAGGAGGATGAGAGCACTACACTACATTTGTATTTTAAGCTGTGGACTAGTAATGTGAATATTATTCGATGTGAGCCATTTGTATTTGAAGCTGTGGACTAAACACAAACTAGTAATGTGTATATTATTAGATGTGATCCTTTCCGCTTATCGTCAATACAAAGCTTTTGTATTCAACAATGCCATTGTGTGGACGGTGCGGGCCATCTTTTGCCAAAAAAGCTTAGGTACCATAAAATTAAATGTCCATTAAATTATTAACTCTTTTGTCCTAGTTCCATATGAAAAGAAGGAAACCATGCTTGTGTCCACGTTAACCTGACACACGGTGAGCTAGTAATTTATCTCTTGTTAATTTTGAATAAGATACACACATTTTACTTTGTGGTAATCTTTTTAGGAAAAAATGCCAGGCGTCGACCACACATCGTTTGAATCAAACGTTTTGTTTTGTTGATAAGAAGAAAGCTTCGCACCAAATAATATGCACTATATTCATCTTCGTGGACTGAACGACTGGTAAACAAGCTAGTCAAGCGTAATAGAATAGTATTTTGTAACTCGCTCGTTCGCAGCCAGATGGCGCTGATAGACGCAAGCGCAACGGCTGTGTTCAGTGACTTGTTAATTTTAAGACCGTGTCGGACAGCAGGGAACGCGGCCCACAAATAGGGAACATTACTGCAATGTTCTGCCGCCAGAGGCAGCACTACCACTAATAGTAAATCAGTATAGGAATATAGGGATTCACACACACATGCACCATAGATTGTCAAATGAGTGAAAAGGATGCTTGCATAGACAATACCGCAAGTGGGAACGAGATACAATGTCAACGCTGCTAGTGTCACCACCTACGAAGAGTTTTGCGTAATGTTCCCTATTGTCTCGCCGGAAGACCAGCGCTGGCTCGCATTATGCTGAGGCGAGACCATTTCGTGACAAACTGCTTACTTAGTTATTACAGTATTTTAAGTTATAGTTAATACAGTATTTTAAGTTTTGTCACGAATATTTATTTGTACAAAAATTCGTCATACCATGGTCGACGAGCCAAGCCGCCCTTTGCCAGGCCAGCCGGGAGGTCTCGACGCCCATGGCCATGTCGGCAAGCATGAAGGCCACAGCTTGGTGCATGGCGATGGGCACGCCGAAGGTCTTGCGCTCCAGGGAGTACTTGGTGGCCTCGTAGAGCGCTCGGTTCGCGAGCCCGGTGGCGCCTGAAGCTACCTGTTTGGTTATCATCACTAAATTAGCTCTGTGGAGAACAAGTGAAAATCAAAAGGTTTTTTCAATAAACCCAGCTTTCGGTGTTCAAATATTATGGCCTAAGTCACTCCCACAATTATGAGGAATACAATGACACCTCATATGTCATAATCCATCATCGGTTTGGACTGTAGCCCGTGAAATAGAATTTTCTTGTCCACATACGTATTTACATACGCTCGAATAACATAAACATAACCCTACTTCTGAGATGGTCGGGTAAAAAGCCTGAGAAATTTGTGTGGTAGTATGTTTTGCTTTAAACGTGTGTAATAGTTTTACTAGTAGTTTATGTGACTGTACATAATGAAGGGCATTAAACACGAGTGTCTTAATGCCTAATTATGTACAGTTACATACACTACTTTATCTATCCACATATCATAAGCCTCCATGATGCATTCAGGAGCCGCATATTATGACCGGCATCGCGGCGTTGTTTTCTGGCAGCTGTCATAGTTTTTTTCTTAATTCAGAGACAAACTAGAGTCGGATCCAACTGTCATATCGTTCGATATCTTACTAACGTGCGACATTTGTCAAATTTGTATGCAAATTGACAATTCATTTCGAACTAATCGTCATCTCGACTGATATTAGAATAGAGGTCAAATCAAATTTCTTTGATTTCTGAGATGTTCGAAATTTGAATGAAATAATATTATCGAAATCGATGTTATTATTTAGCAATAATAAAATTTTCACAGATAAGAAATTTGTTCTAAGAAAACAGTCTATTTTATGGTGGCCATAATGTGCGGTTCTTGAACGCATCATGGAGGGTTTATGATATTTGGATAGATAAAATAATTAATTGATGTTATAGGGATGGGGACGATACTTTTTTATTTCACCAAAAGAAAAAAGGCAAAAAAATATGCCTAATGACAAAAATCCCATTCAAATATCTCGAAAAATAAACCAGCTACAACCGCTGTTAGAGTGAGAAAACGCTCGAGACTAGTGACTTCACGGGTCTCACCCATCATAGTAAATGACAATCGTTTCATATGAAGGCGCCTTCTGCGAAAAAGGGACAGCATATACCCCCTCTTAGAACTTCGGACACTTATAATATAACTTAGTGATTATTTAATCTTTTGTGTTACTTCTTTTTTCCATTCGACTGCATTTTTAATCCCTTTTCGAGAAAATGCACTATTGATTATTTTATTTGGCGTCCTCCATCCCTATTCCAACAACTGCGTGCCAAATCAAAGTGCCAAATATTTTAGGCATTAATCCCCTAAAATGCAAAAAAAGCATAGGTTCAAAGCACCTCGGCCACGCTGTATAGGCATGAAACAGGAATATACCTAACTAGTTCTTCAAAAAAAAAATGTGTGAAAATTTTACGCTACAATTTACACTACTGATATACTATACGTACTGATATGGGATGATGTCTATTAAAAATTAACTTTTAGGGACTTAGATAAAGGCCCTAGTTGTCCGAGTTATACTCTCGCCTTAAATACAATTTCCTTTATACCAGAACTCTACCTCGATCCCCAACATACTCGTACTACTACATTTGTCTACATTCTCATATCATTCCAACTATACGGCATTACGTCTACGACCACATATAAAGGTCCTGCGACGGGATACGTCGTCGTCACGTATGTACGCACTTCGGTACATAGTAGCTTGGCTTCGAACGGTTTATAATGTTGAACAATCTTACTTCGTCTCTGAAATGTCTCAGACCTAGAAATTAAAAAAATACTTAGCAGTTTCAGCAATCCATAGGTCAACTGCACTATTAGTTAAAGTAATACTACATAGTTAGACTTCAAAAACACAAGCACAAGTGCGAGTCGGACTCGCGAACACACGGACGCGAGCTTGTACGTAAATAGTTCTTCCATCACATGAATCGTTTCTCGTAGATTTTGCCTACTTTTTACATATATTAACTTGACCTGTTCGTATGAATGTAAATATGTAAGTATATATGTATGTAAGTTGAGCTGAATCCGAGCTGAAAATGGGCACGTTCTCCTTGGGGATGCGCACATCCTCGAATGTGATGCCGCGCGTGTCCGATGCGCGCTGGCCCATGTTTTGCTCCTAATATAATCTCCGTCGGGGATGGTAGGTAGTTATCTAGTTATAAGTGTGTTACCGGCGGGCGGGTCTTGTCGAATGCGCCCATGGCGATCTTGAAGCCGGCGTCCTCGCCGATGAGCACGTTCTCCTTGGGGATGCGCACGTCCTCGAATGTGATGCCGCGCGTGTCCGATGCGCGCTGGCCCATGTTTTGCTCCTAATATAATCTCCGTCGGGGATGGTAGGTAGTTATCTAGTTATAAGTGTGTTACCGGCGGGCGGGTCTTGTCGAATGCGCCCATGGCGATCTTGAAGCCGGCGTCCTCGCCGATGAGCACGTTCTCCTTGGGGATGCGCACGTCCTCGAATGTGATGCCGCGCGTGTCCGATGCGCGCTGGCCCATGTTTTGCTCCTAATATAATCTCCGTCGGGGATGGTAGGTAGTTATGTAGTTATAAGTGTGTTACCGGCGGGCGGGTCTTGTCGAAGGCGCCCATGGCGATCTTGAAGCCGGCGCCCTCGCCGATGAGCACGTTCTCCTTGGGGATGCGCACGTCCTCGAATGTGATGCCGCGCGTGTCCGATGCGCGCTGGCCCATGTTTTGCTCCTAATATAATCTCCGTCGGGGATGGTAGGTAGTTATGTAGTTATAAGTGTGTTACCGGCGGGCGGGTCTTGTCGAAGGCGCCCATGGCGATCTTGAAGCCGGCGCCCTCGCCGATGAGCACGTTCTCCTTGGGGATGCGCACGTCCTCGAATGTGATGCCGCGCGTGTCCGATGCGCGCTGGCCCATGTTTTGCTCCTAATATAATCTCCGTCGGGGATGGTAGGTAGTTATGTAGTTATAAGTGTGTTACCGGCGGGCGGGTCTTGTCGAAGGCGCCCATGGCGATCTTGAAGCCGGCGCCCTCGCCGATGAGCACGTTCTCTTTGGGGATGCGCACGTCCTCGAATGTGATGCCGCGCGTGTCCGATGCGCGCTGGCCCATGTTTTGCTCCTAAAAATAACACATACATAGAATTAACAGTTATTAAGCTGCGGGTGCTTCGTCTCTAGAGTCTGGTCAGCGAGACAAACATGTAAACAAAACTTATTTAGCAACACCTGTGGAATAAGCTGTCAGTTTTTGCCACCGTCGTATTAGTGACGTCACGGGTCTCAGGCGTTTTCTCTCTCTATTAATCAATATTAAAACGGTTGTATCTTCGTAATTTTATGACATATTTGAATAGGATTTTCGTCATCAGGCATATTTTTTGCCTTCTTTCTTTTGGAATAATAATAAAATTCCCCAACCCTAATTAGTAAATTTTTAAGGTTTTCTTAATTCTTCAATATTGGAAGTCGTACCTTGCGTCCAGGAGTGACTCCGGGCCAGTCCCTCTCGACGATGAAGCCGGTGAAGGCTTTGCTGGCTGGGCACTTGGGGTCCGGATTGGTTCGTGCCAGTACGAAGTACCTTCACAAACATCACTTTTATAATATATGCACCGAATGATATAATTACGAATAAAGTACATTGGCTGCGCTATCTGATGATGATGAAATAGTACATTACACCAGAGGCCGGGAAAACACGGGACGTAGCGAGGCCGGATAGAGATACGACGCCGAGAATCCGTTTTCACGCCGAGGCATGTATAGTGCTTTTCTCAAACATGCAATGAAATAAATAAATAAAAATCCTCAAATCATACTAATTTTCATGGCTGAATGCCGTGATGCTGTGCCACAAATAGTGGAATAAAAATTAAAAAGTTACTTTGCAGGCCTAGGCCTGAAAAGTTGTATGAAATCCCATTTCAGGCCGCCTCGAGATGCTGCGCCCGAAAAAAGATACTTCCGAGTCTATTATAAGGAACGTAAAGAGAATATTTTATTGCATGTTTGAGAAATAGTGCATTACTATAGAGGCCGGGAAATGAAGGGTTGCAAGCAGGCCTTTAAAACGTTATAAAAATAGCGCTATTGTAACGCTATAATTCCGTTATTTGCCGAGATTTGTATAGAAATTTTAAACATATCCTTATTTATAACGTTATAATATCACTATTTTCATAACGTTTTAAAGGCCTGGTTGCAAGTCAAGCAGATATAGACGGCCGAGCGTAGCAAGTCCGGATAGGGATACGCGGCCGGCAACCCCGTTTCTCGCCGAGCCGCCGATTTGTAGTGCTTTTCTCAAACTTCACTTAGTAAATTTGTTTTATTCGTAGGTTAACACAACTAAATTATACGTTGCTGAACATAACATTATTAGCAATAACAACTGTGTCTAATCAAGCAGGGAATGACAGCTGTCAGTGCTGTCACATCATAACCTATAATTTTTTGATGGTTGAATGGCAAGACGTTGTGTTGTGTCACAATATGACGTTTAAAAAGAAAAGACGGTTGCTTTACAGGCCTAGGTCACGTCACCTAGGTGTGTAAGGGTGTAAGAAATTCCTTTACATATCATCTTCCCTCATCGCACCGGATAAGTACTTAGTATTTCCGGACCTAATTTGACGCAAGTCATGTCAACCGACCGCTCGAAACAAGAGCATACCTACTGAAATGCTGGATGATCTACTGCAGAAACATGCAATCTGGCCTAAAGCTGAGTGGAGAAAAAGGAGAGGCTGCAGTGGGCATAATGTACTCCATTTTTAGGGTTCCGCACCTCAAAAGGAAAAAACGGAACCCTTATAGGATCACTTTGTTGTCCGTCCGTCCGTCTGTCAAGACCCTTTTTCTCAGGAACGCATGGAGGTATCAAGCTGAAATTTATATCAAATACTCAGGTCTACTGTCTCTTGAAGCTGTGAAAAATTCAAACTTCTAAGTCAACGCAATCAAAAGATACAGCCGTTTATGCCGCATATTTCCGCAAATATTCGAAACTCTCAAAGGAATCAAAACCTACAGGGTACTTCCCGTGAAATTTGGTACGAAGCAACGTCTTATAGCACAGCTTAAGGAAAAATAGCGAAAACCGTAAATTTTTAGTTACATGACTGAAAATTTAATGACCAGTATAAACTGACACGCACTAAGTATGTGAATACATACTTAGTGAGTGTCAGTTTATAGTGGACTTGTTTCTATTGTACGGGGTGGTCCGGAACCCTCGGTGCGCGAGTCTGACTCGCAGTTGACCGGTTTTTTATACGAGGAACTGTATCCGCCATTTACTATTGTGTATGCTTTTCATGTCATAATGACCTGACTCGCTATTCAGCGTTAAACAATGTAGATTAGTTATGTAGGTCCCTATGTAGTGTTGTACTATAAGTAGCACAGTGGTATTTTAAAGGGACCTTCGATGGTTGGTTTTTATCTTACCAGTTGGCGACACCGCCATTGGTGATCCACATTTTCTGTCCGTTCAGGATCCATTCGTCGCCTTTCTTCTCAGCTTTGGTCTTGATGCCAGCCACGTCGGAACCTGCGCCAGGCTCGGTTACACCGTAAGCCTAAAATGTACATTCGTTCTAACATTCATTTTGTTGATCGTCATATAATTTCTAAAACAGATTTATTCCCAAATCGTCGATGTCTTGTTTCGCTGATTCCTTAACTAAAATAAATCTGGTCTAAAGAGGTCATGCATTTTGATCCAATTGAATGAACCAAGTTGGATAATTTAATGGGGAACTTGCATGGGACTTCAATTTCGAATAAATTGCACTTAATTGATGCGGATATACGTACTAGAAATATCATACAGACGAAAAAAAAAAAAACGATTGTATTAGTTTTATCTCACGTTAAAATGACGAAAAAATTATAATTATTTTTTCGATAAAATAACAGAACAGTTACACAGAATATTGAATTAGAAATAAAATTTTGTATGACAAGTATAGACTTAAACGCAGATGTTGTGGAGATAATTGCAAATTAATGACTTACTCCATAGTAAACGCGCCGAGAATATATCGTGTGACGTCATAGCATAAGCCAGTTTAATATACTCGTAGAGCGCTCTCGGGGGGTGCCGGCGCGTACAGATTTCAAATGCTTAAAACATCTAACGACTTATATCTAGTGTGTAAGTGCATGCTGCATGCTATTTTGTGGCTATTTGTATGCCTTAACAGGCAAGACATAGTGAGACAAACCATAAACTGTAACATCGATGTACATACCTATGTTTAACAAATAAAATATTTTGTATTTGTATCAGAAAAATAAATCATAAGAAAGTTTTAGTGCTACAGTTGTTTTAATGCTGGATTATACTTTTGATTTTCGTAATAAAATAAAAAGATGCAAGTTCCCTATTAGATGGTATTAAAAATCCGATGAAACAAGAATCCAACGAATCGGGAATAAATAAATCATGTTTCTATAATTAGTATGATATCAATGTATAATTAACTTACTGCTACAAGCGGCTCGTCGATCAGCCTGCCTAGATACTTCTTCTGCTGTTCCTTACTACCAGCAATGATCACAGGGGTTTGCTGAAATATTCATAAATAACGGTGTTAGCTCGTGGACGGGAATTTAAAAATAACCAAGCACCTAATTAGCAAACCAATATTGTAAAGCACACATAAAGCGAGCGAGAGATGCGATGTTAGTGAATAGCGAAGCAAAGCTGATAGGTTCGACCACATCGAACATTAAAAAGCTCGCTGCAGGTGCTCAAAAATGTATGTCAAAACGTTATACATAATAAGACTATCACTGCGTGGGGCGTCCAGTCAAGTTTGAAAATATGTGCACGAACAAAGTGATCGAAAATATGTGAACACGAGTTTATTGTTAGGGCAAAAATCTTGCTCAGATATTTTTGAAGCTTTAAGGATATTTATGAACTCGACTGTACGATCTCCATCAAACTTCGGTGTGGTCGCTCCTTAACGAGTCTCCATGGAGTGAGGATGTGGTATGCGTAATGACCTAATGACTACTACTTGCTACTTGATATAAAATTGTCGAGAAAATGTATTCTGATACGGTTGAAATAACGTTCTATAAATACTGCCATCAAATTATGTAATATGCTCCTTGAACGGCGCCTAACTACTAAAGAGTGAAAGCTAATTTGTACTAAAAGATATGTTAAATATTTAAAAGAACCTTGTGTAAATGACACCATACAGTTTTGCTCTAATTAGTAAGCCCTCTGGCATCGAACAGCATGCAAACTCCATTCGATTTTTAATATTCACAGATTTTCTTCAGACGCCCAGCGAGTTGAACTTCCACCAAGTTCCATGCATTTCTCTTAACATAAATAGAATGACATACAAGTAAATATTTATTTCAATAAATTTGTAAATGCATAAGGAGTAATATTGGTAATATTCTAACATTTGAAGAAAAAACAGAAATAGATTATTTTTTTACGCAATAGCTATTTTTAAGAACCAATTTTCCTTCCCGTTTTTTCGGCCATCGCAAAGAACCGCTACTATGTATGTGTGCGTCCGTAGCTTAGGATGTAATTATAATTAAGTACTTAATTGTATTACTTAATATACTAAATATTTTTCGTAATGCTTTGTACTTTTGTTTTGAATAATAAATATATTTATTGGTCATTCTACGTATATTACCACTAAGAAGAAACACAAATCTACTACACACAGAATATTGATTAGTAGGCAATAATTAAAAAGGAAGATTGGTCGTGCAAGTCAATCAATCAAAAATCTGCAATCGCTTCACTCACGCCAAGCCCACTGGCTTCCATCGCAGTCATGATTCCGGTACAGCCATAGGCCAACTCCTCAGCTACCATGCAACCTTCGAACACTCCCATGTCCATACCACCTAATGAAATGAAAAGGTAAAATGATAAGCGAATAGAAGCGACATATAAAAATTATACTTTTGTGTTGATAGTTGAGTTGGCCTTAACAGATTTCAATAGTTTAAAAGTCTTTCTTGTACACGTACGGTTTTCTGATTCTTTATGTCTGAGCAATGTCATATGATTTTAATTACATTAAGTCACATAGGTACTAATCACTTTTAATTATTATTATTCATTTATTTGGAACCATTCGGTCCATGCACACATTACAAACATAAAATAAAAATTAAAATAAAAAATTACAAATATGTATATCAATGCTTATCGAACTGCTATTTGGTCGATTTGATGATATAACTGATTGATATGCCAATCTTTGTGTTTGTGCGACAGATTTCCTTATATACAATTATATTAAAAACTAGCTGTTGCCCGCGACTTCGTCCGCGTAGAACTTTTTATCGTCTTAGAAAATGATTTCTCTCAATACAAAATTTGAACCCTCTTTTAGGGGATAATTAAAAAAAAAGTTGATGTTCATTTTCTAGTTTGTGAACAAACAGTCTAAAACCAAAGTTAAAAATCTCATACTTTAAAAATGCCTTGAAATACTCAAACTTTGAACCAATTTTAACACTCTTAGGGGATGAATTTGGAAAAATACTGAAATCAGTTTTGTAGTCTTTTAACGTACAGAATAAGACCGAAGTTAAAAATCTCTTACTCACACTTTAAAATTTTATTGCTCGCCATTTAAAATTTGAACCCCCTTTTAAACCCCCTTAGAGGTTGAATTTTTCTAATCGCTGAAAGAACTTTTTTCGTAAACTTTTAAGTCTCTAGCTCAAAAAAAGTGTTGCCCATACAAAGCTTTCTTAACCCCCTTAGGGGTGGAATTTTCTAAAACTCTGAAAGTACTTTATTATTAATTTTAATAAGTAACATTTTGAATAGTTTTAAGTCTAGTAAAAAAAAAAGTTTTTCCCACACAACACTGGCTACCCTTCTTAAGGATCTTAAGGATCCCCTTAGGGATGGAGTTTTCTAAAACGCTGAAAGTTCTTTTTTAGTATTCTAATAAGTAATCTTTTTGCAAAGTTTTAATTCTAACTCAAAAAAAGTGTTGCCCATGCAAAGCTTGCTCTCCTTTTTAACCCTATTAGGGGTGGAATTTTCTAAAACGATTTGTGTTCTTTTTTTGTATTTTAATAAGTAGTAATCTTTCTACAAAGTTTCAAGTCTCTAACTCAAAAACATAAACTTTCCCTGATAAAAACTTTGCACCCCTTTTTATCCCCCTTAGGGATAGATTTTTTCAAAACGCTGAAAGTCTTTTTTTATATTTATATAAGTAATCTTTCTACAAAGTTTTAAGTGTCTAGCTCAGAAAAAGTGTTCCCCATACAAACCTTGCACCCTTTTTTAACCCGCTTAGGGAATGATTTTTGTAAAACGCCGAATGTAGTATTTTTCATGTTCTAATAAGTAATTTTTCGTCAAAATTTTAAGTCTCTATTAAAAAAAATATGTTTTTTCCATACAAACTTTGCACCCTATTTTACCCCCTTAGGGGTGAAATTTTCCAAAACGCTGAAAGTACTTTCTTTGTATTTAAATAATCTTTCTACAAAGTTTTAGGACTCTAGCTAAAAAAAATAGTTTCCCACATACAAACTTTGCACCCCTATTTTAGCCCCCTATTTTTAGGGGTAGAATTTTCTAAAACGCTGAAAGTACTTAATTTGTATTCTGATGACTAATCTTTCTACAAAGTTTTAAGTCTCTATTTAAAAAAAATATTGTTTCCCCCATACAAAATGTGCACCCCTATTTTACCCCCTTAGGGGTAGATTTTTTTAAAACACTGAATCTAGGTACTTTATTTGTATTCTAATGAATAATTTCTCTACAAAGTTTTAAGTCTCTATTTAAAAAAAAGTAGTTTTTCCCATACAAACTTTTCACTCTATTTTACCCCTTTAGGGGTAGAATTTTCTAAAACCCTGAAAGTTCTTTATTTGTATTCTAATGACTGATCTTTCTACAAAGTTTTAAGTCTCTATTTAAAAAAAAAATGTTTCCCCCATACAAACCTTGCACCCCTATTTTACCCCCGTAGGGGTGGAATTTTCCAAAACGCTGAAAGTGTTTCATTTGTATTCTAATAACTAATTTTTCTACAAAGTTTAAGTCTATAGCTCAAAAAAAAAAGGTTTTCCCATACAAACTTTGCACCCCCATTTTACCCCCTTAGGGGTAGAATTTTCAAAAATCCCTTTTTATCCTTAGCCCACGTTATAAAAGCAACATACTGTGCAAAAATCAACTCTCTAAGAAGTTTCGGCTGTGCGTTGATGAGTGAGTGAGTGAGTGATTGAGTGAATAAGTCAGTCAGGACATAGGCATTTATTATGTATAAATAGATAGAAGATAATGAAACTCCCATTCAAATATCTCAAAAAATTATGAAGCTACATCCGTTTTAATGTCGCTTGTTAGAGTGAGAAAACGATGAGGGACTGTGACGTCAATATACTCGAGCGTCATAGTAAAAAACAATCGTTTCATATGAAGGTGCGTTTTGCGGAAAAGGGACAGAACATACCCCCTCTTAAAACTTTGGACTCTTATAACTTAATCATTACCTATATAACCTCTTGCTTTGTTTTTTTCTCCATTTGACTATATTTATTTTAAATTCTTTTTCGAGAAAATACATTATGATTATTTACCATATTTTCGATTCCTGAGCTATAACCACGAACTATAACCACGGAATTCGGAAATATTCGGGTATCTCTATCTCTATCGCACTAACCATACTCGAGTGACAGGGATGCAAATATATGAACATTGAGTATCCGTTTTCGTGGTAGCGCCGCAGGTGCTTTGGCTGAATGCGCCGAGCTCGTGCCATTGTCATTCAAAAAAAACAAATTCTTGTTAATTATATTGTTCAAATTTGTTGATTTCATTTTGAAATTAAGACATAAAACGACATTTGCGCATATAAGTTCTCATATCAGAATCGAATATTTTTTTATGGTTTATATTTTAGCATTTGTCTCGTAAAGGTCTTTCGTAGACGGGATTTAAATTATTAATAAGTGAAAGGCAAAGCAATTCCGCCATTTTGACGAAAATTTGACGGTTCTTATAGCTGACAGTTGGAGCAGCGTTTGATTTCAATAAAAATAAATGAAAAATTAAATGAAGTCGTATATTTCGGAAAATTAATTAACTGTCGCAGTCGGATAAAAACTATCCTAAGTTGCAGCTAGAATAATAATGTACCTATATAAAATGTTTCATATTTTTCCGTTCATGGGATGCTGAGAACATTCGAACCGCGCAAAGCTTAGTTTCAAACTGGCTGATTCTTTTTTTAATTTAGAGATTTATTATAAGTGGAGATTAACAATCGAAAAACCTACTAAAATCCTTCCGTATGTGTAGTCATAATCATAACATTGTTACTTTACCAATAAAGGCAGCCTGACAACTGTTTCAGAATATACTAACTTAAACTGTCCACAACAAATTACGTAACGTTAATTTGAGCATTCGTCTTCATTTATAAGTCACAGGAAAAAGTACGTACGAAAACGATGTTTATCATTTACTAGCTACTGCCCGCGACTCCGTCCGCGTGGAACTCGTTTATATCGTAGCTCCATACAAATTTTCACCCCCTTAGGGGATGATTTTCGGGATAAAATCTATCCTATGTCCTTCCCCGGGACTCAAACTATCTATACCAAATTTCGTCTAATAATTCTAATAATTTCCCGCTGACCGACCGTCCGTCCGTCCGTCTGTCTGTCACCAGGCTGTATCTCACTGATACCGTGATAGTTCCAGCTGAAATTTTCACAGATGATGTATTTCTGTTGCCGCTATAACAACAAATACTAAAATCACAGAATAAAATAGTTTTTTTTATAGATAATGGTACGGAACCCTTCGTGCGCGAGTCCGACTCGCACTTGGCCGCTTTTTTTTATAAGTAAATATGATTGTTGTGTCAAAATTGCAGGCACTTACTTTCTACCGATATAATTGAATACGAGTGGTCAATACCACTCTTTTTTCAATTTTCTATCGCTATTTAAAAAAAAATCGCAGTTTACGAGTGACCGAGTCCGACCGACCGAGTTAAAAATCAGTCCCAAGCTCATTCCTCTGCCAAAGGATAGGCCTCCAGTAGGCGAATGTAACCAACTAGCCAGCCTCATGGGCAACCCGCCACAGGGTAATGATTTAGAAGCATTCTGGGGCAATTTATGGTAGGGTATGTAACTATTTGTATTTAATTTAGCATAGTTTTAATTGACAACATTTTATAATTCTAAGTCCATGATTTGACTAGCTCCTTGTATTCTACTCGAAAAGGGGAACACGCTGGTAGTTTTATATTTCCAGTATTATTTATGTAAAATTTGTAACAATTTTTTTAAAAATGCACTCATAGCAAATCCTATTCTACTGCAGAAAGGGCACCTTGCTTTAGTCTTGTTTACATATACCAAATTAAAAACAAACATTGTCAAGATGGCGTCAATGTAACCATATGTAACCCACCCACCCGAAAATGACATTTAAACTTTTTAAACGTTTTCGTCGAAACGGGACTAAAGCAAGGTGCCTATTCTGCAGTAGAATTGAGTTTGCTATGAATGCATATTTAATCAATCGTAAAAAATTTAACATAAATAATACTGGAAATATAAAACTACCAGCGTGTTCCTCTTTTCGAGTAGAATACAATGAGCTAATCGAACTAAGGGCTAATAGTATTTTATGCAACTGTTGTATAAGAATGGTTTAAAACGCGAGTGGCGTGGGTTGCGATGCGAGCCTTGGCGAGCATCGCAATTAAAGACGCCACGAGCGTTTTTAGACCAGTTATACACCGTTGCATACAATACTTTTTCTACGACAAATTTTAAATAAATAGCAGACTACAGAATACCTAGTTAAACTTTTCAGGCAGCAAGTTTTCTATTCGTACTTTTGATACTCACACAATCTATTCAGGAGTGCAGTTATTAATTTCTTCGACCATCTTAAAACGAACGTACACTTTTGTCTTCACAAACACGAATAAAATCTTAATAATTTAGGACTAAATAATAGTTTATCATCTTTCGTCTTTTCATTTTGAACTGTATTTTGGTGGGAAATCGGAAATGTGACAGCTCTTGCTTATGGTTTGTTTTGTTTTTAATTTGTTTGCACTTGCCATCCAAACCAAACTGAATACGGACCCGGACCGAATTCGAACTGTTTATTTTTATAAATAATACCAAAAATTTATAAAACATGTAATTTAATACACAATAGATGATGATTTATTATTATTGCAGTAAATAATTTATAATATACAAATGTTAAATCGTACATAAATACTTTTATTTCGAAATATTTGTTTATGAAGTTGGCACAACTGCAATATAGCGGCCGATTTAAAAAAAAGTTAAACAGTGCTTTTATGAAAAATGTATGAACCAAAAAAGTACGCTAAACAGTTCGTTTTTGGGCCATATATAATAGAGTTTTTCGACGACTTATTAGTGGTCTCATTGTATTTGAGCTACAGCCTATATAAATGACAGATAACGGTACAGGAGTAGAAAAATACTTTTATTTCGAAATATTTGTTTATGAAGTTGGCACCACTGCAATATAACGGCCGATTTAAAAAAAGTTAAACAGTGCTTTTATGAAAAATGTATGAACCAAAAAAGTACGCTAAACAGTGCGTTTTTGGGCCATAGAGCATAGAGTTTTTCGACGACTTATTAGTGGTGTCATTGTATTTGAGCTACAGCCTATATAAATGACAAATAACGGTACATGAGTAGAAAAAAAATATTAAATGTTGTCAATTGTATATTTATATAATTACTTCCTTATTGTTATTATTAATTAACATAAATTCATTATTACGTTTATAGCGAATAATTTTTAAACAATTTATGTTACAAGTACCTACGAATAATTGAAATCTCATAAGTATATAATATAGTCATAGCCTCTCAACCTAACTAAACAAAAATAACTATACCAACATCAAATTTTCTCTGCAAAAATTAAAAGGATCCCCCTTTATTCATGAAACTTAAAAAACCTCTGCTAACTGAAATAGATAGTCGCAAATGTCAGTGATAGAAAAAGACAAACGAATTTAAAGGGCATTATTGTTCAAATAAGTTTGATGAACATGAATAAGGGCATACATATGAAGCTTTATATAAATCATCAACGCACGAAAGTACAATAAGGCTGGCCGTCAGACAGTTAACGAAGGATACGACTTAAAAAATATATGAGTGCCAATTTTTAGTGCATATATAACTTGATATAAGCTATAATATAATAGGTATGCGGTAATTTGGAAATTACGATGCATAAGCACTGAGCGACGTTGTAATGTTTCAACTCACTCCTAAGTTAGAGCTGATGAGGGCTGTCTTAATGCCTGTGCATCCGAAAGCAAGTTCTTCAGCAACAAGGCACTCTTCGAAAACTCCTAGATTACCGACGCCGCCTGAAACACCTCGCACGTCTCATTAATGCTATATTATTGAACGAACGAACGACCGAAGTGAACGGAGTTCTCCGTTATGCTTGGGCGATTTTTTTCCGGATGTCTGGCTGTCCTGCTGTTCTCCTCCACAGGTCGCATTTCTCAACCAATTTTCGTGAAGTGTTTTGAGAAGGTTTAACAATTATATAGTTTATTTGTGGATTCAGTAATACAAAAAAAATATATATATAGGTGCGAGTTCTACAACTCGCAGAGCTACTACTATTCAATTTAACTACGGATTGCCACAGCTTTTTCAACAGTACGGAGTACGGTATTCTTTGATTTGAAGAACCTAGAGGATGGCAGTAAGGTGCTATAAAATAATTTGTGTTCACGTTGCGCTATAGGTACATACATTCGACAAACGGAGTGTTATTACTCGTATGCATGTTATATTGCAATTGCGACAGAGAAAACCGTAAATTGAAACCCTTAGCAGAAATAATCATAAGCCTTCGAAGTATGGTCCATAGGAGTAGGTACATAGGTACATCATATGTTTACGTTAACAAGTGAAATCAAAATATTTTTCGAATAACCCAATTTCTTTTTTGCAAATATTATAGCCTATGTCACTCCCGCGATTAAGAGGAATCCAAGGACACCTCACATGTCGAAATCCGTCAAACGGTTTAGGCTGCTGGGCGTGTCAAAGAATAAGACATACCCACATACATACTTCCATACATACGCTCGAAAAACATAACCCTCTCTCCTTCGGCAGTCGGGTAAAAACAAGTGTTAAGTCTCAAATCAAAGGTTCCTCCGAGAAACATCTGATGTGATCCGAGCCATATTTGTTAAAGTTATCATGGCAGTGAGTACTTAATAGTAGAGTTCATAAAAATAGCAATTAGGAAAATGTATAATACTTCCGTCCTAACCTAATCATGGTGCTATGCCTTTGCGTATTATAGTTAAAATTTAAAGTGTTAAGACACTCCCTTGCATGGTAGGTATCTATAAAAAATAATAAACCACAGATGATGTCCAAAGAATGTTCAAGAAACCAATAAAGTAGCATGACAATATTAAGAAAATTAACTACTAAATGTATACACCGTATGCGTGATATAATAGCGACGCGAAAGGACAACACAAAAATAAATTGACCTTGATACCAACAACGATATAAATAGGTGGATTTGTTATTCTAATCGATCGAAACTGGTGGAGATGCCACAGTAATACATGCATTTGTAGTTGGCTACGCTTTTGGTACAACATTGAGCTGCTAAGTAAGGTGACAGATATCAAGAAAATATGGGTGTGGTTATAGATTGTTTGCGTTAAACCTAATCCCCGAAAATGATAGCTCGGTACGGGCTATAATTATAAACTCACGCCCAAGTTGGTGCCCCCAATCGCTGTACAGATGCCAGAGCACCCAAACGCAAACTCTTCGCCGATCAAACACTCTTCGAACACTCCTAGATTGCCCACACCGCCTGAAATAGCAGGCTTATTTGATTTTCCAACTATACATATAAGATATAAGCGATCATGTTCGATATCGATCATGACAGATTAGTATTGATGCCTACGGGAAGACAACCGTTCGAGTACCGTTCCTCCTCGCGTTTTTTATTACAAAACTAAAACGAACGATTTTGTCTGAAAAAGAACTGCCGTTGGGCAGTCGTGTAAAAAAGATACAATACGCCAACTTTTTCAGACAAAATCGTTCGTTTACACACACTCCTTTTCGTTGGAAAAGGAGTGTAATGTTTTTACGAAACCAGGTTACAATAAGGAAAATACCTATACTTACAGTGTGGAATACCTGGACTTTATACTTATAGTAATAAAAGCTCGCAGTACGTTAGTACCAGAATTGAGTGACGTTGGCGTCCCCGCTGTATAAACGACATGCATTTGAATAAAGAAATGATGTGGTGAATAAATAAACTCCAAACTTATCATTTCTTTTTAGATTTGCAGGGAACAGGTATGAGGAACAGTTACAAGCATGGATCTGACTGAGCCACTAATTTCATTACATTCATCTTGTTTAAATATCGTGGTATCGGTACTTAAGCAAGAATAAATATTAGTCTCCTAAAGTTATTGGCTAGTGTGTCAGGGGAATCGTTTAGTATTTGCATATATATATATATATATATATACATAGTAATGGACGATAAAAAGCAGAAGAAGAGTTTTCGAAGTTATTGCACTAGTAATTGATTTTTGGGAGCAGAGGAAATAAAAGTGCGTGCTTTTGACCAGAAAGATTCTGCTCATTATGAATGTTGTTTACCTGTGTTTTTGTTACTATGAACGATGTCATGAAGAAAGTAACATAATAAATGCATAAACGTTGAGTTCCTGTATGACCCTCCATTCCAGCCCCTTTCCAAACCTCACCGCAATAACCAAAACAAAACCGCCGCTAGTTATCTAGAGCTCACTCCAACTTCGGTGATGTAAATGGCTGCCATGATCCCAGAACAGCCATACGCTATCTCCTCGGCGACGAGGCAATTCTCAAACACCCCTAGTCCTAGACCGCCTGTTAGCGAGAGGTATAATAGACCAGTTAACAGTAACTATATAGAATAACACTGGCATTGGCGAAGCATTCATACAAATCGATCCCCGATCTGACATGTAATTTTTATTACCAATAAATTGATTATGATTATTACCTTTTTATTTATATTTCCTCTTAAGTTAGGTTTGTACAATAATTATATAAAAAGTAAAATATAAAACTAATCTATCCGCGCAGTATCCATTATTATTATGATTGCTAGAAGAAATCAAAGGGCAAATATTGTGTGATGCCTCGCCACTCGCCAATGATCACCACCATGGAACTTAAATAGGATATAAATAAGATCGATAATGAAATCCAATATAGAGTAAATATGGTTACGGTTAGATATTAGACACGAAAGAAACAAGGGGAGATTTCTAACACGTATTTTTACTGATGCATTATTTTTATACCTAAAGGGATAATTCAAATTGATATGAGCTTAGTGTTGAAAGTCAAGTCTGGATATGAGCTTAGTGTTGAAAGTCAAGTCTGGATATGAGCTTAGTGTTGAAAGTCAAGTCTGGATATGAGCTTAGTGTTGAAAGTCAAGTCTTGATATGAGCTTAGTGTTCAAACTGTTTCTCACTTGCCTCGCAGCACGTAAGTAGCTATAGCAATTTGTACCTACCGTTTTGTCTCTTAAATTATTATCTTGGACCTTAGTTACACGAAGCTCTATTAAAACCGCTAAAACATAATTGGCACACTCCATGAAGACGTAGTCGGTAAAATTTTTCGTTTTTTTTAAATATTATGTACGAATATAGCAACAAAATATGCGCGGTCAATTTCTACTATCAAATTTAGGGGAGGCGACTTTAGGCCACTTACGCCTATGTTGGAGGTCAACAAGGCTGCTTTAATCCCGGCACATCCGTACGCAATCTCTTCCGTGACAAGGCAAGAATCAAACACATTTAGTTCCATTCCCCCTGTAATAACAACTCAGGTCAAATTGGACATTTATTTAATGTCCTACTGGATCTCGGGACAGATACTTATAGCATACGACGGGACGTCCAGATTTAAATTCTTCGGCCCCCCATGTCCCCGCATGCCAAATCTCGGCCCACTCGGACCAATTAGAAATTTGCAAAAAAATATGTTTTAATTTTTTGGCAAAAAATATAAGTTTATAATTTTTATAATCTCCTTAGGAACCTTTATGACATTTGGCCGGGACCTCTATTCAAAAGTTTAGCGGTTTGGCCGCAAAAAAAACCCGAAAATATTTGCCATACAATTTTTTTTATAGCGAGAAAAAAAATGTTATTTGGAATATTGAGACCCATAGTATCCCGCATGCCAAATTTCAGCTCCTAGGACAATTTTGAAAATTTTCCAGTCTGCACGCGGTTCCCTATGCCATTTGGTCGAGCACCCCTGACCTAGGTCTGACCGTTTGGCCAGGCCGTTGACCAACTTTTTAACCAGAGACAAATCTTGAAATGTCAGATTTTTCTGGAGGTCACATCGGCAGGAGGTATACTTCTGCCATACTCGTACATGTCAAAGCTCCAGGTATACTCTTTCATGGAGAACAACCCCATATATGAGAATTGGCCAATTCAATTGTCATTTTCCCATACAACAAATAACATTTAGATATACCTAACGCGCATACAACGCATTACGTAATCGACTAGTGGTCGCACTATTTTGACACACGCAGCGCGTCATACGAGGGAAAGGCTCGGATACAAAGGTAAATTAGGTAGATAATCATATACGACTTTTTAATGAGGAATCCGGTCTAATCCCAATAAGGTCTAGTTTTTCCTCTGGGTTGGAAGGTCAGATAGCAATCGCTTTCGTAAAACTAGTGCCTAAATCTTGGGATTAGTTCCAAAGCGGACCCCGGACTCCTTTAGGGCACAACCGGGAATAATGCTAGGAGGATGAGGCTGATGAAATAAGTTTTTTTAAATATTGACGCAAGATGTTACATTGATCATAATATTCATAATAAAATAAGAGATCTGCGTAAACTAATACCTAAACTACACCCTATTCTTCGCAGTGCGATCGCTGTGCGGCTGTTTACTTACCAGAATTATGCTCAGCCGAAATCCAATAGTTTCTCTATTGTATTAGCTGTTTAACTAATGAATGAGTAAAGAGATCACTAATGGATTTGTTCGAGTCAAAATTATATTGACCTTAATTAGAAGTGTACTGAGCGAAGCCTGGATTTTTCACGGCAAAACAAAACACTATCATAATCTAGCCAGTGATTGAAACTTTATTTTATCGATATCGATAATTGTGTAGTAGAAGAAAAAACGTCACCAAATAACATAAATATTTAATAAAAAAATTACGTGTACTTTGTTTAATTTAGGAATTCAATTTGCTCACTTGTATAAAAAATAACTTTTTTTTAATTTTGGTCAAGTGCGAGTCGGATTTTAGTTTTCTCATACATTTTGAGACCCAATGAAGGCAACAAGCAATTCTGAAAAGTTTTTTTGTATCGGAGCCCCCTTAAATATTTATTTTATTCTGATTTTAAGTATTTGTTGTTATAGCGGCAACAGAAATAATTTAAACTGTCTAACTATCACGGTTCATGAGATACGCTCCAAGGTCAAATTACTTTGCTCACTGGTTTTAAAGGATAAAAGACGGCTTTCCGAGGCAGTGAGGGGAAAATGAATTTTCAGTTTGTGTAATATTTTCAGATATTTCTCTTAAATTTTCATAATCAGGATTTCGTTCGAGCACAGCTTCAAATTTGCGTATCACTGGTAAAAGCTTACTCAAATTTACGTAGCAACGAACAGTATCCAGGATGAGGAAGGATTCTGCGATGGACAAAGTCGAACATGGCAATTGGTCTATTAAAGGGGCTATTAGTTCTAGTTTTTTTATTAAAAAATATAATAAGGTTGTTTTGCACACTGTAAATTGTCAATAATGTAAAAATATATCGGCATGTTATTTTTATACCTATATACCTAATAATACTCGATATCGATAAAATTTATTTATTTTATTTATTTATATCGATAAAATAATGTTTCTATCACTGGCTAGATTACGATATAAACCTAATAATCTAGGTTTACATGCCATATGACTATTCGTAACGTGAATATTCCTCATATCAACACGTAACAGACATAGTCAGGTAGTCCGTCGATGCATTTTATATACCCGCGAAATAATAGCAAGAAAGATAACGTTACCGCAATGTTCAGGAATGTGGCCGTTCATTAGTCCGACCTCCCATGCCTTCTTGACGATTGGCCAGGGGTACTCCCCGGTCTTGTCATATTGCCCAGCGACGGGGATAATCTCCTCCTTGGTGAACTTGCGGGCTAGGTCTTGCAGGGCCTTTTGTTCTTCGGTTAGTTCTGTAAATCACGGAAACAAACCTATTTATATGAGTATCGACAAATCGTACAGTTAGTGCTCGGCAAATAGATATGATATGATAAAAGATAAAAAGTAACTTTATTGCACAAAGAACAAAGCTGGTAAAGTGCATAAGAATTTTACAATGCAAAAAATGCCAGGGGTTCCCGCACTTGGCTAGGCCTGTATCACGGGAAACCAGGTTCCTATTTGGTGTCATGCTTATATTATTGTTTACAATAAGTATACGTTAAGTACGTATTGACAAGAAAATTAAACAAAATGTACATAAGAATTTGACAAAAATAAAGCTTATACTATAGTGGCAAAGAGAAAAATAAAGTAAAATAACATTACATTAGGACATATAACTATGTTTAAATTAACTTAATTAGCAATGATTCAGTCTCGTCGTAACTCAGTTAGTAATGACCATGCTATGCGAACTTAGAACTTAATGCAAATCCAGTTTCTTATTGAAAACAGTGCCACCTTCTTGATAGGTTGCGAGCTCTTTGAAGCTGTAGCGATTGCTAGGCTTAATAGGCCACAGAACAAGTAAATACTATAGAAACGGTAGTGGGCGGGGTGCGTGTAGCCGATGTTATGAGTGAACACTCATAACACTGTCAAACGCAGTCAAAACGCAAATCAGTTGTCTGTTGACCGTGGGTGACGATTTTTGCCGTATTAAAAATAGAAACATGCCGCGTTCTGCAATTTATTCGTGCCGACAGGCAAGCCAGGACCCAAAGGTTCCTCCGGGAGCGATTTACTATCACCGGTAAGTACTAAAATAACAGTTTTTTGAATAAATACGCAATCGATTATGAAATTCGCCATTGCTTTGCATTGCTTGCTAGCCAAAACCGCAGATTAGGGACTACCGTAATGTCACAGCAATGTATCGCTTTATTCGGGTTTGACATTTTAACGGGGCGATTGTCAGTATGACTAGCGTGGTACCATGCTTAGTGTATGTACTTATCGATAAACTCAATAATTTAAAATATTCTTCTTCTACGTGTAAATGGATCCAATAATTTAAACTATACTTTATTTTGCCAATATTTTGCCACCTCTATTTAAATATTAAATCAATTATTTCTTAAAAGGACACATTAAATGGTTACATAATAAACCCAGTAGAGCTATTACATCTATTTGGCTCTATGTTAAAAACTAGTAGGCCCACTAAAGACAAGAAATATTTATTTGTCAAAAATATTTTCTCTGATGTTAGCGTGAAGCACGTTATGAATTTAATTATGTCAAATAAATGATATTTGTTATTGAAACAAATGACACGGTACATCAAGGAATTCAAATGTGCAATTTTATTATTATAATGATATGTCATCCTACTCTGTGAGTATCCTTGTAAATATTAAAATTACTTTAATACTTGTACGTATTTTGATTAAAAAGTGTTAGCATGTTTTCGTGAGCTATACGATTTATCTGACAGTTGCTTTCAGCACCATCTCCATTTAGAGCGTTTGCGAACTGCGTGTATGAGGTCGCGGACAAGATCAAAATTTCGTTAATACCTACTTACCCAATTTCTTCGGATGTAATTTCTCAAAAATAGCACTATACTGCTACATCTGACTGATATTTATCAGGTTCGGATCGGCCGCAGTACGCAAACGCTCTTACTCTAAGAAATAAGGGCATTTAAAATTGATTTAACTATATAAATATTCTATCCTATTCCTATCCTATATACTATTATAAATGTGAAAGTTTGGATGTCTGGATGTTTGTTACTCAATCACGCTTAAACGCCTAGACCGATTTGGATGAAGTTTTGCGCGAAGATAATTTATAGCCTGGATTAAAATATAGGATAGTTTTTATCTCGGGTCCCGAAGTCGCAGGTGAAAACTAGTACTACCTATATAAACGATATATACCAAGAATATAAAATATCGATAGATATGATTTTAATCTAACCTCTATTTTGTATTCTAAATTTCCAAATAGGTGTATCACCATAGAGTGTCATAGTAACATAAGACCTTTGGTTTTGGACATAATCAAACGTCAACTTCATTTGAACAGGGCCTCAATTTCGCAAGCAAAAAGTAAATGTCAATTTCCGTCAAAAGTACGTCACGCTCACACACGTTTAGTTATGCTCTAATGCAAGAAGGAGAGCAGGTATCAATACTATTCTCATATAATTTCCATATTTAAAAACCCCTTTCGAAATTGGCTCCTATATTGATAAAGAATAGACTTACGTGACTTTTTTTGGCATTGTAAATTAGACCGCATGTAATGCAGTCTTGAGTCACTTTTCGTCCTAAATATTACAACTGTTGAAATCTTAATGGAATTAAAAGTTTTTACCAATCAGAAGCGTTTTGCAGTAGTGTTTACATGTACAAATACTACAAATTCAGTTTTGATTGTGTTGGGCTGGCTACGCAGGATTCCGAAGTAACTAGCTAACACGCCGCTTCCATCTTATTTAAGTATTCCGTGGCTTAGGCTGTCAAGGTATTTCAAAATTCGCCGTGTTGACATTATACATCCATAGCCTAGGGGTAAAGACGGCGGTATTTGGAGTCGATGAGCCGGGGTTCAAACCCTGCGACCGACGCACTTTTTGTATGTTTTAACAGAAACGTTTTAATATCGCAGAAGAGATGGCGCCTGCTGTACGCAAGCATTAAATGCCTTCTCATTTTGTTCGGGTTGCCTGTCTATCTCAGTATGTATATTGTAGTCTTTGGTAATGACAGCCAGTTGAAAAGTAGCCTTTTGGCCTCCTTTACAGATACTCCTATAATTTTAGGGTTATTACTTACAACGGTGTTATAAATTGTTGAGTAAATAGCATCGCCAAAGCGACTGCCAAAAGCAGTATTTACCCTAGGCACGGGAAGTTTAAATACTCTTTTGGTTAATAAATGCGAGTAATTTTCCATATTTAATGGTATGTAAACTCATTATGGGGGTATTATCAAACTGCGATTAGTAGTAAGTAAACATTGACGACACAGTTTAGGAACTCCTTGGGTATCCGTGTTATAATAAATACAAAGTCTGAATAGGGGGGGGTATCTAATCTAGTACCTATAAATGATTTTTCATTCTACAGCTTATATTATTTCGGACCTAATCTTGGTAGTTGGTAACAACATGGTTCCACTATCTCGCAATAAAAGTATGAAGATAACACTCTATAAGAATTGTTTTATCGTGTTATGTCTAAAGCCCACCCTAATCCATTCTCCATTATCATTACACAATAAAATAAGTGTTCCGTTGGACCAATTTTGGTAAGGAACACTAAAAATTGGAATGAGGAATTTATCCCAAAACCCATCGATGACAATTCTATTTCAAAGAAATACAGCCGAACACCTAGTGAGGAAACAATACCAGTTAATATGTTTTTTTAGGGTTTCGTACCTCAAAAGGAAATATCGGAACCCATATAGGATCACTTTGTTGTCCGTCTGTCTGTCTTTCTGTCAAGACCCTTTATCTCGGGAACGCGTGGAGGTATCGAGTTGAAATTAAAACAGGCCTACAGTCCCTTGAAGCAGTGAAAAAATCGAACTTCTAAGTTAACGTAAAAAAAAGATACGGCCGTTTATGCGTATATTTCGAGTAGAACGTTCGTAGAACTATGAAATTTGGCCAGTAATATCGTCTTATACAGTCAGCAGCAGCAGCGGGACTCCGCACTCTGCGACTGTGGCGAGGAGGATCAAAACATAGATCACATCATACAACGCTGCCCCCTGCACTCATACTCGGGGCCTCCAGAAGATCTGTATAAGTTAACACCATCATATACAACACCTGACGCTCTTACTTGGCACGGGACCCTGAATGTGGCCTTATAATTTTTATTGCGTGAAATGTTTATGTACACACGCCATACGATTAATATATATACGATAATAAAGCAGCAGAAGTAGCTAAGCAGGCCGGGTCTTCAAAATTACCTGCATACACTTTATTCTTAAGAAATTAAGAGCGTGTGCAGGTCATTTTGCCCCCGGCCCGCTTAGCTACTTCTGCTGCTGACTAAACTACAACTACAGGGAAAATCTGAAAACTATACATTTGTTATTTTGTACGGAACCCTCGGTGTTCAAGTCCGACTCGCACTTGTTATAACTATGAGGTATGTTATGATTATGACTTGGCCTTTCACCCGTTTTCGGCTTGACGTTGATTTTCGGGACACGTTGTATGTATAAGTAGTCGCCATCACATACATCTGAACACTACATGGTGTCAAAATATCTGAACATGCACCCTAATGCCTTGAAAATAGAGTTGTGTTCAGATGTTTGTGACGTGCTTGTTTGCTCCGATGTATGTGATGGCAGCTGTTAATATATCTATATTATCTACTTATACTAATATTTTATTAACGTTGTTCGTTTGAATTGTAGTACTTATCTGATATTAAACATTGTTTTATCGGTGTATGGAATAGACTTTATGAATGAACGCAGGCTATATTTTATCCCGGTTTGCGTGCGTTCTTTGCAATACGATGGCAAAGCCGCGCGAGCTGCTAGTAAACAATAAATACATATGAATTTACATATGTATTTAGATATTTATTTAAATAAAGATATATGATATTACACAATCAAATTCGCACCAATTCGTCCAACAATTTACTTATATGGTGAATCGGTGCAAATTATGTTTTCTTTTTCGTTACATGTATCGTATCGTAATCATAACGTTGCCGATGTTATTTTATGGACTTACATTTTTATTGATCTTTGTACCGGACTTAATTCAATTCAAAGTTTTTATTTCGGAAAATAGTAATCCATATAAAATGTTAGTAACAATGAGATTTATAAGGCTATGTTTGTACCAAAGAAATAAAATAAAATTAAATTATTAGACTTAACCTAGCCTGAAACCAGTACAAATTGAAAAATGTAAGCTAGGGACCACGATATACTGGATTTGTTGCAATGGTAATGATTCGTGCAATAACAAGTTACTAAAAGTTAATAGTACATATCGTCGGGTGACAAGCAAAACTCACTAAGTAACAAATACCTACTTAAATCAAAGGTCGTATCTCGATATCGACTACGTACCGAGATACAAGGTTTTGAAGAGCAGTGACAGTTTTGGTAGTGACTTTTGCTTGTCACCCAACGTATGACGACCGCTTTAGTCTAGTTGGTAGTGACCCTGCCTACGAAGCAAGAGGTCCTGGATTCGAATCCTGGTAAGGGCATTTATTTGTGTGATGAGCACGAATATTTGTTCCTGAGTCATGGATGTTTTCTATGTATTTAAGTATTTATTTATCTATATAAGTATGTTTATGTTCGTCTAGTACCCATAGTACAAGCTTTGCTTAGTTTGGGACTAGGTCGATTTGTGTAAGATTGTCCGCGCAAATATGTGTTTATTTATTTTTTATATTTATTATGTTGACTGCGACAGTGCAAGTGCAGTGTTAAAGGTGATTCTGAGATCCTTAAGGAATCGACGGAACTCTTCAAATATTATCGGCCCGACTTAGGTTTTTCTTGTAATAACAACTCATTTGCACTCGGAAAGCAGTACATGTGGTAAAGTGGAAAGAGGCGTTTTCACTAAAATGTGCGACTTTTACTTTTTTCTCAGTAGGTATTTAGTGTTTTTTTGGTTTGTCCGGTTCAGAATCATGAGCACTCTTGATCGCGATAAAGAAATAAAGTGTCTCCAATATTCCATGCATTTTTTAGGATTTTACTATGTGACGGTATATAGGTACAGAATGTATGAAAAAAACGTCACATAGTGGACTAAAAAACTGGGGACACATTTTTTTTATTTATCAGGATTAAGAGTGATCATGATGCTGAACATGAAAGACCAAAAAAACTCAATTCTGAGAAAAAAAAGTAAACATCGCACATTTGAGTGAAAACGCACAAAGGAAATGTTCATGTTCGTGGTTTGGCAAAGCACTGAATGGGGAATGGATGAAAATTTTAGAAGTGCCTGAATTTTTTTTTGAAAAAAGTTGTAGGGTTTTCAGTTGCATCAATTATTTTTGAAATATATAAATAGTTTCCTCACTTACGTTTTGGATTTAGGACGGCGAGTGAGACACTTTCCTATTTTTTGTAATATGAGACGGATCAAGCAACTTTTTTATGGTGCTAAGGAAGGTTATTCCTATCACCAAAAAAATAATCAGGCACATCTAAAATTTTCATCCACTCCCAAATGAAATCGGTTTAAACTTTGCTTTTAAAGTAAATTATAAATTGTCACAGGAGTTTTCTATATAAAATTTAATAATCTTAATCTAATCTACGTAGCAATACATTTATTAGGCAAGAGTATTATCAGCGTAGATCTGCTGTGGTCATGAGTTAAACGTTAATCCTTCCCTTTTATTGGGCAAGAGTCTTATCAGCGTAGATCTGCTGTGGTCATGAGTTAAACGTTAATCCTTCCCTTTTATTGCGGTCAGGCACGCCTGCATTTTATTCCTACTTTATACATTTACAGAACATAAAATAAGACCACTTAAGTACAGTCGCGTAATGAAAAAATTGACCAAAAGATCTGGGTTGGTTAAGATCTGTTTTTGCTTGCTCAGTATAAATTATCAGTATCTGCTTTATCGACAGAGTGTCAGACACATTCCGTCATAAGGAATGTCATTTCACTACATGGCCTACAGATACGTCCACTATGAGAATTGACATTTTTGAATTTTGAAAAGTCGAGTTTAAAAAAAACGAATACGGGGAATTACAAAAAAATGGCAGATTCAGGTTAACTAAAGTGATGTTTAAGTCACGTCTAACCTGTCGGTTTTGTTACTAAACGTAGGCGATTGACATTGACTGTCGGTTTTGTTACTATCCTTAACTGTCCGTTTAAGGGGGCAAAAACATCAATGATGACATTGACAGGAACTGTTACTCACATTTAGTTTTATTCATTATAAGAGAAGAGGATTTAATCATTAGATTTATCAAACTTGACACAACGTCTCTCTGCGACTACTGTACATGGCCATGGCAGACTCAATCATAACTATCATAAGCTATGGAATCTCTAGCTATGATAAAACATACAAAACTTATTTACAGCGTATATATAACCTACAAATTAGACTACTGAAAACAATAGTCCCGCTAAAAATTAAATATAAATATAGAGATAATTATCATAAACTATTTAAATACTGCAGAGTCATGAATGTATTCGATAAAGTTAAAATGGCAATTGTAATGCAATATAAACATAAATTGGGAGATCTTGTTAAGTACACAAGGAAAGGCAACCTACGAACCCTGACCAGTAAGAATGTATACATAGTTAACAAATATAACAACACATATGGGCAAAGAGTGTGGTCTAACTACCTACCCTTTGTATTAAACAGCTTTCCCAAAACTATTGTAGAAAATAAACCTACACAAACTAAAAATATAATTAAGAAAATGTTCATTATGGCCCCCAGTAGTAACATAGCTAAATATAATTAGTTATTAAGATAAAAAAGTTTAGTAAATAATCTTAAATATTAAAGATTGTACTAAATGTAACTTATGTATGTAATTTAATCAGTTTAATCACAGATCTGAAAATAAATAGTTAAAATTTTTTTTTTTTTTTTTTACGTACTGGCAATATCGAACTAATAAAACCAGCCAAGTGCGAGTCGGACTTATTCTGTGTTTTTAGTATTTGTTGTTATAGCGGCAATAGAAATACATCATCTGTGAACATTTCAGCTGGAACTATCACGGTATCAGTGAGATACAGCCTGGTGACAGACAGACGGACAGCGGAGTCTTAGCAATAGGATCCCGTTTTACTCTTTGAGTATGGAACCCTAAAAAAGGTTTTAGTTCAAGAATCAATAGTCAAGGATCATGCATCTAAGAAAATGTGTGCTTTGTGGTCAAACATAATTTTCAATACAACACTCTCGTCTGTTACACAGTTTAAAAAGGTTACATGTGTTTGTAACGCGTAAATGAATTTATTTGAAAACTGGTCAACATTTTCATTACGCGACTGTACCTAAAATGTAATTTTTTTGTGTGAATTAGAATATCGCTAACATTGAGAAATTTACTTTATCCTGACCCCACCACCATGTTGGATATATAGCTAGGCAGAGAGAGAGAGAGAGAGGGAGAGAGAAGTTCATATGGCCAACTTCCGTCTCCATCTTCAGATCAGTTTATAGTACCTACTTTTCATCAAGCCATCAAGTGGTTGATCAGCCTCAACCTCTGTTTGCCATACAATTAAATAAGTAAATCAAGTTGAACTACCAGTACCTAAACCTGCTTAAAATATATAATTCACTGATGTATATGACCCAAAATTCAGTGTGCTAAGCAATTTTCAGTCCCAGCCTAGTCATTGAATGCTACAACCTCATATTGAACATTGTTTTCAATATATCAATGATAATAACAATTGATAGCTAGGTATCATTACACCTCAATACTGTCTTGTTTAAAAATCAATATTGCAGGAGCAATGAAAAAGAGATAATTTCACACCAAATTGAGTTGTTTGCTAGCAGTAAAATACTGATTAAGTTGTAAATATTTAAATACAATATGTGTTGCACCAAACCCTCTGTAACTGTGAGCGGTATTTGTTAATAAGCCATATTTAATGTTGGCCAGCCTGTAAACGTATGTTGGTGCCAGCCTCCCTAAGTAAAGTAAGAAGTCATATTACCAAACGAGAAGCCAGTTGTGGGGACAGGCTTTGGTGCAGAGTTTGCCGGGCGTGTGGTTGACAGCTGTCTGTACAGAGGGCGGGTGGCACGGGCAAGCTGGAAAAAAAATATAATGCAAGAAAGATTATCATTCTTCCTAACAAAAAGAACCCTATTACTTTCCATGCCTATGACTCAGAGATATCCCAATATGGAGTAATATCACTAGGTAGAATATTTCATGCTATATCCTGTTTTTCTAGCATTGCTGTGTGCCAGCCTGTTAATCTCCATTTGTATCACTGGTTTTGAATGAGTAAGTAAGTAAGTGTTTTAGTTGAGTTAAGATGTAAGTATTTAATTTTACACACACTTTTTTGCCTTAAGACAGCTGTAGGTATATCTAAGCTGTTTGATAAACATGTTACTGTTGGAAAAGTAACAAAATTTGGTACATTGCTATACTTATACTATAGCACTTTTTCTAGTAAAGGATACTTTGGCTCATTTATACTGGTGGTTTGAAATTGATCGAACGTGCAGTTCAACGAACTTTGGAGATCTAGATATTCTATTATATTTCTGATTTTTTTGATTACTATAATTTTAACGTTGTTGATGTAGATCTTGTAGCTAGATTATTTAATTTCCAAACGACTTAGAGATGAGATAGGAGTCCCGTGAACCTAAACCGCATATTTTTTTAGATTAAAGTTAACAGAAAATGAGTACAAGGCGGAATACTTACTTGGCTTAAAGGCTGCATTTTGATAAATTATTGAAATAAAACTCCTAATAATTTTCTGGACTTTGCACCGTGTTGTGAGTTCAGAATGCAAAGTGTCGTGCGTACATGTACAAGTGTACAACTCGACTCGACACATAAAGTAGAACGAAAAGGAACTCTACGACGAACACAATAAATAAACCATGTAATATGTATGCGAGGCGAGAGGTGGGAGGCGATATGGGCTCTACAAACCTTACAATTATCACTTCTGATTTGTCGTATCCAATTTCTGTCAAATTTTGGCAATTTAGGGATACCATTTCGTAAAAATAATATTGCCATAACAAAGCACTGTGTCATGATTGTGTTATTACGTTAATACCTAAGGTATCGCTTTTCGCCATCAAAGCGTGGCTCAAATCGACTGTAAAATGTGTTTTTATAGCACTATAACACCTATAAAATACGAACTTTATAATAAATGCGTGTATAATTTGTAGAAAGACTAATTACAATAAATTCAATCATATTTTAAATAGTTTACCTCAATATTATCTGCCAGAAAACTTGGCTGATCATAAATTCTTTCCATGGTCAAATTGTGTTGGTTGTCCACATGCATACAATTTGTCAGTACAACTCGTTTGACACTTTTGACGGTTGCATCAGCAGCGCAACATGCCTCCAGACGATAGCAATTAGTCAGATTCTGATAAATTGGGGCTGACACATCATTACATGTATATACCCCAATAGATAATATAAGGCTACATACACACATGCCAAATGTAAAAATTGATAGTCTAGAGTCTGACCAGCGAGTCGTGACAGTAGCATTTTTATCAAATTATTTATATGGCAACAATTTTACCTATGAAATAAACTGTCAGTTATTAGTACATTATGATACAAGTGAGGTATGTTGATCATTACATCAGAGGCGGAATTGTCACGCGAACCGCAGGTGAGCGTGATAATAGAGCCGAGGATGTAATAAAATAAATATTTTCTTATTCAATATAAACTCATGTAAAATGTTATCAAAAGTAAATAGTTTTACTAAATGAAACGTTTCTATATCATATCCAACAAGAAATTATCAATTAATCCACAAGAAGGATTTAATTTGTTTAGTCAAGTAAGAATCCATTTGCCGTGAATTAAAAACAAACCTGTATAATCCGGTCAATTTAAGAATGCGCCGAGTCCATACATACACCTTGCTGCAAGGTGCCAACGTGTCTTAATCGGGATATAAACATAACTACACGAGTGTCGTAATGTTATTAAACACGCATGTTTAATACCCAGGATTATGAGCACAAAAGCGGCACAATAAGAGACACGTTACGAGCAGATGTGTTGAAATAGTACATTACTTACCTAGGGCGGTTAAACAAAGAATGTCTCAGATCGCAGGTATTTGACGCCCGAGCCGAAGGCAAGGGCGATAAATATGCTAGCACACTAGGCTTTATGTCGCGTTTTACGTGACGTTTCAGTATATGTTCGCCGACATAAAACCTAGTGTGCTAGCTAGGCTGGTAACCCTAAAAGAGCCAAATTCCTTTCTATAACCATTTCTGATCGTTTGACGACTTAAATTCCGACATGTTTACTAATGCACGCGAGCGTGTGGACAGGTACACAAGCACATTCAAATAGTAATAGAAAAATCTTTATTGTTTAACCCTTTGATCTTTGTCAAAAAACCGACAGTCGACGATCGGTCGTGTGAATGAGCACGGGCACGGGCGCGTGCACAAACACGTGCTTATTCATATTTAATCTCTTGATATTTTGTGAGCAAGGGGCTACGCTACGCACTTGCTGGTTCGAGAGACAGAGAGGGAGATACACGAACGAAGTTCTTCGCACTACAACACTTTTTGCGGTTTTTGGCCAAATATTCGTGTTGCATCTTTTCCTTCCTACGGCAAATGAAAGACAGGTAATGACGCAACGCGAACACGAACCCCGAAGTGTGGTGCGACCATAAGAGCCACTAGTCTTACCTTGGCTCATGAATTCATGATCGAGCGGTGCGAGCGGTGCAGCGGACCAAGTTGTTGCTGTGACAAATTGCTAGGTGTGTAACGGCCTTTATGGAGATAACAATATTGAAAAGAAGCACCGTTTAAGTTAACAAGTGAAAAACATCTCATACTGCCAACCAACCAGGCCAACCACCACTTGCAACCAAATTAAAAAAAAGGGCGTCAAGTCAAGGCGAACAAAATTGATAAAGTAGTTTCTGGGAAATGTGCTACTAATATTATTTTGAACATAGACGGATACTTTAAATTATAGTTATGTTCTGACCTTTTTTTTAAAGATGTAGATATGACATACGTCACATAATGTAGTATCAGTATCGTGTCGAATAGGAAAAAGTTAGTATCGTCGTCGTGATGTTAAGGAGGCGGAATGGGTGATGGTTGATTTATATTCTGGTTTAAATGTGAATAGTTGTAGGTTAGATAGCAATACTGTCGGCAGAATAGGTGTTTCGGTATGTGGCACAGCCAGGCCGTGTTATGAATAAGGAATCTTTGTTGGCTCGAGCTGTCGAGGAGAGGGAGCGTATCTTTCAACGGTACGAGAGGGGTCGGGGCAATCTCGCTGATGACCAGATAGACTCGTGGGAGGACCCAGAATTCGAGACATACCATAAAACTGATAGGTGAGTAGAACCCTTTAGTGCATTTATGATGATAACATACTCTATGCCTAAGCAAATAAATACCTTTAAAAGTTTTAGAAAATTGTTTCGTCACAACCAGTTTACGTACTCTGGTTACTACCCAGACATTTATTGACTGAGATACTGATTTTTATAATAATATTGTAGTGTTTTGTCTAGATCTAGAAAACCTATATCTTGAGTAGTATTCCCAAATAATATGATGTGACGGTAAGAAGAGAGGAGTGGAAAATTCAGGTCAAATAAAAGCCTGACTTGTGGACACACAAGTATAGACCATAAGAACACAATACCTACCCGGTTGTCTATTATTAATTCAGGTCAAATAAAAGCCTGACTTGTGGACACACAAGTATAGACCATAAGAACACAATACCTACCCGGTTGTCTATTATAAATTCAGGTCAAATAAAAGCCTGACTTGTGGACACATAAGTATAGACCATAAGAACACAATACCTACCCGGTTGTCTATTATAAATTCAGGTCAAATAAAAGCCTGACTTGTGGACACATAAGTATAGACCATAAGAACACAATACCTACCCGGTTGTCTATTATAAATGCAGGTCAAATAAAAGCCTGACTTGTGGACACATAAGTATAGACCATAAGAACACAATACCTACCCGGTTGTCTATTATAAATTCAGGTCAAATAAAAGCCTGACTTGTGGACACATAAGTATAGACCATAAGAACACAATACCTACCCGGTTGTCTATTATAAATTCAGGTCAAATAAAAGCCTGACTTGTGGACACAAGTATAGACCATAAGAACACAATACCTACCCGGTTGTCTATTATAAATCATTAAACACCTTACTTTATGCTCTTCAACATATCATCATCATCATGTCAGCCGAAAGACTTCCAATGCTGGACATAGGCCTCCCCCAAAATGTTGTCAACTTCAAGATATAGTAATAATAATTGCATAATGTTCCACCCTGTGTTTGGTGTGTAATGTGGTGATTCAAGTGATTAATCATTAACCCATTAAAACTGAGCTCTGTATACGTACATGGTGAATACTAGTCTTCTGTTCATAGAATCTCATACATGTAGATCTGGAGGCCTGAATTTGTTCTTTAACCTCTGGTATGTCTTGTCACATATCTGTGATACCCTCTATATCTGTCCTGTCACAGATCTGTGACCAAGTAACATTAACCTTTCGGATGCTTTGTTGCAGACATTGCTGAAGGATTATACATTTTTCGTTTCTGTCATAGAGTCAATCTTCAATAGCACAGATCTGAGCCAAGACATATGAAGAGTTAATACTCACAATCGTGACAGATTGAGAGTAATGCCCTCACGCCTCGTTGACATACCAGAGTTTAATCATTCCAAGTGATAGCAAAAGCTTATAGGGTCGTTTCGCCGGTAACGCGACCACCTTCGGTTAGCGACCACTTGACGGACTAGGCTGCTTCAATTAAAGATATTAACATTTCTACAAACCCAACAGAAAAATAATTAGTTATCAACTATTCTTGAATAGTGTCAGAATAAGAATAAATACACTTTAAAACCCAAAGCTTAATCCAAAGCAAGAAAAAATAACCTCAATTCACACATTTCACACATTGCTTCCGAAAAGTGTTGACGTGCAGTGAATCTGTAAAAAAAATAACGCGACAGTTGGCGCGAAAACTTTAGTTACGTCACTTAATTTTATTATTATGCTGAAATTAGTTAATTGATCGTTTAAATGATTAAGCTGTTGTAATAATTTCGTTGAAATTCGGCATATTTAAAAATAGATTTAAATAAAATGGGGTGGTCGCGTACCCAAATACATAATTACCAAAGAAGTCGGATAGCGACCACATCGTTTTCTTTTTCTTTCCTTATGGATTCTTATGCGGCACCCGCGATATTTAGCTTGGCTAGCAAATTGAGTCGGTATTTAAGCCGCGCCAATCCATGTTATGTCCATAGTATATATAATATAATAATAATATATAATTCTATATTATATTATATAATAATAAATAATTTATATGAGATAATTATATTATAAATTCGAAAGTGTCTATGTCTGTCTGTCTGTTATCTCTTCACGCTTAAACCAATGGACCGATTTTGATGAAATTTGGTATGGAGATAGTTTGAGTCCCGGGAAGAGACATACCTAGGATAGTTTTTATCCCCGAAATAATCCCCTAAGGGGGTGAAAGTTTGTATAAAGCTACGATATAAACGATTTCCACGCGGACGGAGTCGTGGGCAGACGCTAGTGTAAGTAGAATATAATCTAAAAGTTAAATAAAAGCTTATAAAAAGGTGGCATTTAGATACCTACTATGAATGACATGTGTGACTGTAATATCAATATATATAAAAGCACTATGGTGTGAGCGAGAAGTCGCGCTTTTTTCGATTCTATTCTTCATTGACACAGCAATGTAAAGTAGATTTAGAAGAGTAACAATTTAGGGGTGTAGACACTAAATAAAATGACCTATAATGATGAATTTTCTCGAAAAGGGATTAAATGTAACGTCAAATGGAGAAAAAAAAGAGCAGGGGATTAAGTAATCACAAAGTTATAGTATCCAAAGTTTTTAGAGGGGGTGTATTCTATCCATTTTCCGCAAAACGCACCTTCATATGAAATGATTGTCATTTACTATGATGTTCGGGGATTGTGACGTCATGATCCACTAGCGTTTTCTCTCTCTAACAAGCAATATTAAAACGGTTGTAGCTTCGTAATTTTTGGAGATATATGAATGGGATTTTCGTCACTTAGGCTTATCATTTTGCCTTCTTTTTTTGGATTAATAATAAATGGTTAGTCTACACTCCTATTTGTAGTGGTATAAGGGCAGTTAGGTAGGTCAAACTTTGAGAGAAAGAGGTCAATCGTCGAATCCGACTCGCCTGGGTAGCGTTCGGGAAGCTACGCTATGGCACATATTTTCGTCCAATAAGTATTTCGCAGTGTCTCATGGCGAGTCTTTGACCAGTGTGTGTTGCCAGTGATGACGTATGGCACTGGAACGTGGTCGCTTACTATGGGCCTCATAAGAAGGCTAAAAGTCACCCAAAGGGCAATGGAGAGGGCTATGCTGGGAGTTTTTATGCGTGATCGCATCAGAAATGAGGCTATCCGCAACATAACCAAGGTAAGTAACCGATATAGCCATCCGAATCGCTAAAGTTAAGTGGCGGTGGGCGGGGCATATTGCACGTAGAATCGATAGCCGTTGGGGCGGAAAGGTTCTCGAATGGCGACCACGTACCGGGAGGCGCAGAGTGGATATACCCCCACAAGGTGGACTGATGACCTAGTAAAGATCGCAGGAATCCGCTGGATGCGGGTGGCGCAAAACCGGTCATTGTGGCACTCTTTGGGGGAGGCCTATGTCTAGCAGTGGACGTCTTTCGACTGATATGATGATGATGATGATTAATCGTTTTATTAACTACTTAAACACTATTTGCAAGAGTGGTCGCCAACTAGCTAACAGGTGGTCGCAAACCGACTAAAGCGGTCGCTATCTAGCGAATTCGCTATTTTGTAACCTTTTCTATATTTTTTCCTAATCTATGGATGAAAGTGCTATATTTTATTGTAGGTTTCAAAACTTGACTATACTTAGAGCCTTTACGAATACCATCTATTATGTGTGTATATTGAATAGGTATATTTTTACTAATCTAAAGTGAGCAACTCGGCTAAGTGGTCGCTAACCGGCGAAACGACCCTATGGCTTATAAACGAATTAAAATGCTAGACTGTGCACTGTGAGTAGTACATTAATGATAGCTGTGTACATAGTTCACACAGCTTCAACCTAAATGCTTTGATGTGGGAATGAATCTACTTCAGCCATAAAGCAGGTTATCACAGGATGGCACGCAAGCAGTCTCGCGGCCAGATAAACTATTTGTCACTTACCAAGTGTTCTAATTAGAAAAAAAACTGGCTATTCTGTCTCGCCGCAACACAGCTCGCGCGCTGTCTTGTGACACTGTGCTGGTATTACTGGTACATTTACCAATAACTCACATCAGGTAAACCAGTTTAACTCCAGACCTCTGAGTATGCATAGTTGTAACTCATGCTCTCATCTATTCTAAGGACAGCTTGGAACAGCCAAGAGCTCAACACCTGAAAGTGTTACGTAAATACTAACTATAAACATGATATCATTATAACACAAACTCCAATGGAGTTACAGCAGTTAACAACAGGAAAGACAAATGGACACCTAAATCCCTTTATTAGTCTTGTGTGTGTAGTGAATTTACTTTATTCTGGTGAAGATATTATTGTTGATGTTTGGTCACATGTATGTGCACTGCTTTAGGAAATTGTTTGTTCTATAGGACCTGGACAGTAAACAATTGTAGGTTGCTTGAATGCTAGGCTAAAGCGCGTATTACATTGTCCTGAATTTAGCATCCTGAATGACCTAGGAAGGTGTAATCGCATCTAGATTTAGGATCCTTACTAGCTAAATGTGATTACACCTTCCTGAATCAGCTTCCTAGGTCATGCTAAACAGGACAATGTAATACCCGCTAAAAAAACCCAGCTATTAAAAGTCAACTCAGTCTTTTTAGAATTTCTATTATTGCATATAAAAACATATAGATTTATTTATCTAAAAATAAATAAATATGTGACAGTAAATACAACAAAAATGTTTTTCGTTTTTTTTTTCTCAAAAAATAATTATGCTAATTTGTTTCTGTGAATGTACTCTGCAATATGCCGAAGTTAACGGAAATTCCCGGGAACACCCTGTATATGTGTAAATTAGACTAATTTGTTAGGATATAATGCGGCACAATGCGAGCGACGATTTTTAACATTTTTTTTAAAGGAAGGCAGATTTAATGTTGATCTTGTAAATGTATCTTCACTGACATTCTTATGTATGGTAGACCAATTAAAAAAATATATTGATTATTAGTAAAAAGAATAAAAAATACAAGATAGTAATGCAATTTGTATGTATACAAATTGACTTGCGCGCGGGATATATTTTTTTACAGTAGAATTTGAGGGTAGTCAATGCCAGCACTGTACGCTACCCGCCTTCATTGGCTTAATTAAATAACACTCAATAAAAAATGTAGCTTTTATGAGCGTAATGGCGGAAATACTGACGCTTTCATTTGCGTTCAGTACGACAAAGATAAGGCTATTAGGTACATACAATTAAAAGGATGTCCACAGTAATTTTTTATCAGATTATTTCTGCTTTTGCGAATACCATTTGTGAATTTAAATAGCAACTGCAAATCATTATTTACATTTATCTTTACCTTGATTACTTAACCACATTACCTTATTTGGTTTAAGCAATGCGAATATATAAAATATAATATGTAAATGTGTACAAAAAACATTGAGTTCCTAGTTACATGATAATCAATATAGTGTTACCAAAACCTTTCATTGCTTTGCAGTGTGGTGTTAACTTAAAATAAGTATCTGACGTATTGTTAATCATAGACATGTGCCCTAGGTAGCTATAGAAAAGGTTATTTCCTTTCATTATCCATTTGAGTTTGATTTGTTTTGATCTGTTTTTTGATATTATGAATTATGATAAAGTATTGTAGGATAGAAAATCAAAAAGATTTTTATTACATTTTCGTTGTCGAATCAACATGAGTCAGGTTCAGTTATTATGAACCGAACAATAATGTTGTAATTAATTAGTGATGACGCGCGCTGTCGCGGGCGAATGACTATGTCACCCTGGCGTTCAAAGTTAGTGCTGCATACGTCGTACAATTTCCCCCCACAATAATGACTAGTGGGGTACTTACACGAATGCTAATATTTCCAGATATGGATTTATCCACGACGAGCGGCTGCCTCAGAAAACGACGCCGCAAAAAGTTAACATCGAAGTCGAGAGAGAAAAGAAATGGCTTAAAATGCTGAAAAACTGGGACTCGCCTGGCACCAAAGAAAAACTACACAAGCGTACATACAAAGGGCTGCCACTCTCATTGCGACCGCGAATATGGTGCAAATTGCTCGACGTCAATCGAGTAAAAGCGGAAAAACTTGGCAAATATCAGGAAATGTTGAAGTTAGCCAAACTATGGTCCACAGAGGTCAGACAGATAGACTCTGATGTAAATCGTCAATTTCGAGAACATCAATTCTATAGAGAGAGGTACTCTGAAAAGCAATGCTCGTTGTTTAACGTACTGTGCGCGTACAGCATGTACAACTCGGAGGTGGGGTACTGCCAGGGCATGTCCGGGCTCGCGGGCGTACTGCTCATGTACATGGATGAGGAGGACGCCTTCTGGGCGCTCGCCATCCTGCTCTCCGACAAAAAATACAACATGCACGGATTGTATATCGAAGGATTCCCGAAGTTAACGCGTTTCTTGGGACATCATGATAAGATACTCTTAAAATTTATGCCCAAGTTAAAACAGCATTTCGACAAGTACGGATTGGATGCGATACTATATTCACTCAAATGGTTCTTTGTATGTTTTGTCGAACGTGTACCGTTCAGTTTGTGTTTGCGAGTGTGGGATATATATCTTCTTGATGGCGAGAGGGTGGTTACTGCCATGGCGTATACGATACTCAAGCTTCATAAAAAAGCCATCATGAAGTTGAATGATATGGATCTTATTGTTAATTATATTCAGGTTCGTACCAATTGTCAAATGAATCGAGTTTTGTTGTATTTGTAAATGGTATTGCAATGTTGTTTGTTGAACCACAGGTAAAGCTACATAAAGACTTTGGTTTCGAGGATGATATTGTGATACTAAATCTGGAACGTTCGATGGAGGAGCTGAGGCGGGCGAAGCTGGACTACCCGGGGCCGCCGGCGCCGAGCGAGCTGCCGCAGCGGCCGCTCGGTGTGTTCGTGGAGCCCGACGACAAGTCCAAGATCGGCCAGCGCGCCGACACCTTCTCCGACACCGAGAAACAAGCCAGAGCCACTGTGATATTAAGGTAACACTAGTTAATCCCATAGTAGTTACACTAGAGTAATCCCATTGCTTCTCACCCCGCAATCACTCAATGGCGGGCAACCGCTGGTTGTGGCCAAATGGGAATAACCCCAAGACGTGATGCGTGTGCGCGCTGCGCCAATAACAGCGCTACAACGCTATTTATCAGGGACTGTTTTCGGTTACGATAATACCGGTATGAAACCGGTATTCCATTACGGTACCGTTATGTCGTAAAGGTTATGCGCGCCGCGCGAACATAACGGTACCGTAACCGTTTTGAAATAATCAGTTTTAAATGATACCGAAACCTTTATAATACCGGTATTATAAAGGTTATTGAGAAAAGTAAGCGAGCTGGCACTCTACAGAGGAAGCATTGGCTAGTAAACATTTAAAGACAAAAAGACAAAACGGCAGTGCCTTTGCCGGCGGTTTGGCAACACCGCCAGGCCAAAGTCGGTACCTTTAAAAAGCGGTTACGGTACCGGAAAAAATAAAGGTACCTTTCGATAGCGAAATATAAAGGTTCCGCTACCGAAACCGCTATTTGACAACCGATATGACGTCATACCGTTAAAATAGAATACCGGTATTTTTCGGTTATGCAGGATAGTATAGCAGGGATGCTATTTATATTGAAGTCGCACACATCTTTTCTCTATGGGCTCAATTTATTGTTAATTTCCGAGGCAATTGGACTACTTGAAAACGGATTATACGTTACGGCATCGATGATGTTTAAAATAATACATATGGAATCGAAATATAGTTGAAAATTTCCAATCCCAAGTAATGCCGACGTAACTATTACAATGAGTAACGCTGTGTGTGAATTAATTTATTACGCAGAATTAAAACAACAAAATGGCCAATACGTATCATATAAGCAGTCCAATGATGTAATATAAAAAATAGGTATATATGTTATAAGCGCTCCAAAAGTGGCACACTAAAACCGGGCTCATTGACACGGCTTGTCATAGTTTCGCGTCGTCAATGGAATCGAATGCTGTCAGAATTAGGTGGCCATTTTTAAACACGGAATTTCGTATAGACAACGTATCTAGTCTACCTATTTTTTTGTATTACATCATTGGCCATGGTATTGCCATACTTTGTATGTATTATCCTTGGAATCATTCATCCATCACTCATAAAGTATATCTGAATGTCTATCAATTTAGACCAGCTTGACAGGACTGGCTTCCCACGAGGTGGCTTGACCTGACTCTGCTGTCACTAATGCAATAGTGTTTAAGACCACGTTTGGCCTAGCCATCCAAATCAGACCTCACAATAGGCAAATCGCCGTTATCAAAATCGATTGAATTGTATCCTTTAGAAGCCTAGAGAAGACGATATATGTATATACAGAAAATATGCCAGTATAAAATTGGAAACAACTAGAATAGGAAATTACTCACTTTAGTTAACCAGTATAAGCGTGACCTCCAATCACATACAGTTGTTGTAAGTCTCACGATTATTTAAACTGGAGTGAGTTGAGAGATAATGCCCAACAGGTCGCGAATCGCATACCTTTACATATCGGCATGAGGAACGGTGTTTGTACATATTTAGTGCTTATAGGCCAAGAAAATTAGATCCAAAAAAACGTTTTGAGGAATTAATTCCCATAAAGCTAGAAATCGTTTGAATACCTTAATTTGGTCCTAAATGCATGTAATCCGAGTTTGCACCATCCCAGGAGGTGTGCATAACTTTTGGGAGCCTAATAACCGCGAAATTTTTGCTCTTATTTCAGTTTTTTGCATGTGCTCAAAAACAGTACGACGGACGGAAAATGAATTCTATTCAATATTAAAGAAGGTCAATTTTTATAATATGAAAAGTTTGTCTGTCTTGAAAAGTTTGCACCTAAACAACAAAATTTTCTCAGTTTCTAACATTTGATTTCGACAATACCACTGAACCGAATTTGAAGTTTTAGATATTCATTCGACGGAAAATTTGACCCTCTTTAATATTGTATAGAATACATTTTCTGTCCGAAGTACCGTTTTTGTGCTACATGAAAAAAATGCAAAAAATTATGCACACTTCCTGGGATTGGGCAAACTCAGATTACACGTATTTAGAACCAAATGAAGGTATTAAAACGATTTCCAGCTTTATGGGAATTAATTCTTCGAAAAATTCTAATTTGATTGGCCTACTACCTCCCTGTATACATTTATTATTAGTTAACCTTACATTTGAAGTTAATAACTGTTCACGAATACTGTGTGGATACAAACCCCTAGGGTTTACGACACTTTTATATTGAACGAAATTTCTTTTATAAATGCAATAAATAAATAAAAATAAACACTTGGCCGAAGCCGCGCGGGTAGCTAGTAGGTAATAGTACATTGTGATACAAGTGAGGTATGATGATCATTACATCAGAGGCGGAATTGTCACGCGAACCGCAGGTGAGCGTGATAATAAAGCCGAGGATGTAATTATCAAAGCTCACGCGTGTCATACGACGTCTTTCAACACATTTGCGAGGAAAAAATCCTTTTCATAAAATGAAAATGTTACAGGCTCCTAAGTTGTTTCCTTTAGTTATTGATGACAACAGGTTTTTACTCACATATTTGTACATCTCCAAGAATGTACAGTGGTGTCAATTCTATTTATCACTTTTCTATTCACCACGAGTCAACATTTTTAATAATAACCAAACACGCATCATCAATATTTACAAATATCTGTGAAATTACTTATAATGGCGCGCAACAATTTTTTTTTCGTGAAGTTCGTGCAGTGCGCCCGCAGCGAGGCTTAGATGAAATCTCTAAACAGCCAATACAAAATAAAATAAATATTATTTTATTCAATATAAATGCATGTCAAGTGTTATCAAAAGTAAATAGTTTGACTAAATGAAACGTTTTTATATCATATCCAAGAATAAATAATCAATTAATTCACAAGAAGGATTTAATTTGTTTAGTCGAGTAAGAATCCATTTGCCGAGAATTAAAAACAAATCAGTATAACCCGGTCAATTTAAGAATGCGCCGAGTCCATACATACACCTTGCTGCAAGGTGCCAACGTGTCTTAATCGGAATATAAACATAACTACACGAGTGTCGTAATGTTATAAAACACGCGTGTTTAATACCCAGGATTTTGAGCCTAAAAGCGGCACAATAAGAGGCACGTTACGAGCAAATGTGTTGAAAATGTATATTGTTTTTGCAGGCGCGAGAAAGCCGCACTGGAGCTGCAGGACCTGCGGGTGTCGCAGAGCGACACTGTGTCAGGTAATTTGGAGTCCCCTCCGTCCTCGCGCTCGTCCTCGGCCGCTAGCCTCGGCTCCGACCACTTCACGCATCTGTGACACTGATGCGCTCTGTTATCCCGCTTTCGATGACCTGTCGGCATGCCACTTGTCAACCAACACACATTCCTTTACAATGTTTTTAAACACTATAATAGTTATTTTCGATACTAGTGCAGAAAATAGGAAATCCGCAACGAGTGGTGATAAATTAAAACACGACCGAAAGGGAGTGTTTTAAATCGACACCAGTTGCAAATTACGTATTCGCACGTGTATCGTACAACGTTTTACGGTACATATGGCTCTTTAAAGTTTCGACATATGCACGGAAAGTGCTCTTTTCCGCACACGTGCGAAAAAAGTAGAACCATGTGTACTGTAAATAATATTATACGTGAGAGTATCGAAACAGCATCGAAATACGGATGGGATTTCATTAGTGAATACTTGCCAGAATTAGTTGAAAATTAAGTTGCGTAGAAATAATATTATGTTGAAGATCGAATGGCATACTGACACTACCAACAATGATTCGGTTTTTTTATTTACTTATTTCGGAACATAGAAATTTAAGTGCACTGCATGCTGGCCTCAATACGATATACTAGATTTTTTTCTTTTGAGTTTGATTCGTCTCGTTTGTATTAAATAGTTATGATAATCGGTTTGTCGGCGACCTTCTACATTACTTGTATCTTAAATATGTATAGTCAATTTAACCTTTTGAGCGCCGAGGACGGCAAACGACGTTGATCCGTGCCCCAGACGCGACGCCGTCCATTGCCGTTCACAATTATAGCTTTAATTCATAAAATAAACAACTCTACTTTATTTAAAATATTGATGTGCTCCAGATCCAAGGACCTCAAAGGGTTAAATATGAACTTAAAGTAAGCAGTTGATACATTTTAATAAATTCGTTGGACCCTGTTAAGTGCAAATTAGTTTAAGCGTTTAATATCTTATTAAAAACCCGATCACAAAAGCAAAGACACACGATGTAATAATTTTAATGCATACATACGGAGCTATAATCTCCGTAAACTCGTGCTATGCTAATCATGGCAGTTTTTAGGTATCATTTCGAACTTATCGCCGTGATATTTTGTAGGTATGTCAGTATAACTTCAACGTGTAGGTAATAGGAGTCATATAAAACATATTTTTTTGAAAACAGCTGGAGCTGGAAGGTCACAATTTTGTCTCGAATTTATTATAATTTTAAACAGTAGGATAGTATCTACTCGTACGGAATCCAGTCGTACTCACTGTTTTTCTTTATGGTGCTGTTCAATTTCGCAACCAAATGAATGTGCGAAAGAAATAATTTATTTATATCATAGTTGTGTCATTCATTATTGATGTGGTATCGTCTAGGTTCGTCACAATCGTTTTTCGTCATGTTCTTAAATTCGTCCTGTTCTGCTTTCATCACCCGTTCTTCTTTCGTCACTTTCGTGAGTCATCCATTTCATCTTTGGTAATCTTTTGTTGTTTGTCCTTTTTTTATTCCGGCTCATTTCGGTATTCGTCAACATCTTCTTTGGGCATATTCGATGCCAGCCAATCTCTTTTTTAGTCTCATTCGTTATTTGTCAATTTTTTCACGGCACGTTCGTTGTTGGTCCTATTCGGTTTTTGACAATTTTTTAATTCATCTCATTCTGCATTCTTCACTTTCACTGTTTGTCATCTTTGGTCATATTTGTTGTTTGTCTTTTCCCCCGTGTGGTGTCGTCGGGTTAAGAATTTCACCACCCCCTTTCCTCCAATGAAACAAGCCTGAATCAGAATATTTATTTATTATCTCGATGATGAAGTGATCATGCCAAAAGTCGTTCATATTTTCTTCGGAAATATAATGAATTAAATGGCGAAACAACATCGTTCTTTTATTATGGTCAGACGTACATTTCTATAAAACTGTTGTATCTATTTTTCGTTTTTTTGGTGGCACTTCCACCCCCTGACTATTATGTAGTAGGCATTCTGCTTTGAAATTTTTGTTTCTAGTCGCCTAAAACAAAACAAAAAACTAGACAAATAGCGAATGGGACGAATATCGAACGAGATAAACAGAGAATGTGTTCAACAAATAACGAGATAAATTCCAAAAGAGGCGAAATAAGAAAAATACGAAATTAGAATAATACCAAAAACGATAGGACAAATAACGAGTGAGTCTAAAAACAACATATACTTATATCGAACATGCCCAAAGAAGATGTCGACGAATACTGAAATGAGCCGGAATAAGAAAAAGACAAACAACAAAGATTACCAAAGATGAAATAGACGACTCACGAAAGTGACGAAAGAAGAACGGGTGATGAAAGCAGAACGGGACGAAAAATTATCGAGACGAACCTAGACGATACCATTGATGTAATGATGTTACTCTTATCTGATGTGAACTTGTTAGCGTCTAGAACAGCGAATAGCTAATAATCTAATTAATATGACGTCAAGCTTCGCGATGTAGGACGCCATATGGACATAATTGGGCCATTTATCTATTGTAGTAAGTTTAAGTAATTTATTTTGTTGAGGTTATCGAATCGTGATTATGGAGTACTTGTCTGCATCTAGATTATACTGCACGTCGGCTCCCCCTACAAAAGTACTTTGGCTCTCTTTTTAAAACGGTGTGCTTAAATAACATGGAACTTTGTATACATAACGCGATCTTCCATATCTAGGCCGAAAACTAGATTCTGGTGCTAGGAATTATAATAGAAAAAAAAAACAGCGAAAAGAAGTTTCGTATGAAAACCTTTGAAAATGAGAACCAAACTACGTTTGTATGGAGAGTCGAGCTTCATGGGGACCCTTAAATGACTTAATTATTTATTATGTTTCCCACTGGTCGTGTATTTTCCGCATTCAGTGCGCCATACGCATCCATTTATGTAGCGCCATGATGCATGTGTTGCATCATCGCACATTGAAAGGGAAGTCATATGAAAAAACCACCTTTTAAAATTAGAGTTGGATATTACATGGTTAATCAAAATTAACTAAACAGAAAATGGATGCGGGTGGTGCAGGACCGGTCATTGTGGCACTCTTTGGGGGGGGGGCGTCTTTCGGCTGATATGATGACACAGCTGACCTAGTATCAAACTAGTCGGCCCTAGAAAGGCCGGCGCATAGACTATGGATAAGAATGTAGTCCTACTGTACCTACTATGCGATTCAAATAACATCTGGATTAAATTTGCAGAAAACTTCACTCGCTACAGCGAATTTTAAAATTGACAGCTACAGATGATTAACTTTCGGGCTTGTTTTCAAAATCTACGAAATATATTTTACTCATTCTACATTGTATATTTTCACGCATAATTACATCGTTATTAAATATGTACTATGTAGTATACTATTACGTTTAAACAAATTATTGACATTTGAAAGTACAGCCTGGGGTATTAATATACGTACAGTCACCGGCAATAATATATGATGGAACAACTGCCGCAAAAATATCTGATGACGACTCTATTCCTAGAGCCGTAAGAGCGTGTCAGATATTTTGCGGCCTTTGATTCATCATATATTGATGCATGCCGGTGACTGTACATAAATATCAGTACACGCCTTTATAACATTACAATAGAGTCCTGTACAGATATTTATTTCCTTATTTATGTACGTATATTAATTACCCCTGACTGTTTGCTACCTACTATCAACATCAAATGGTTGGCGAGCAATGCACAAGATGGCGTTAATGCTCGATTTACACGTATTAAGTTGTTAAGTAATTAACTAAATTTTAACGTGTAAATCGAGCATTAGACAGTACGAATGTTATTTTAATCCAATAGTAGCGGAGTCGAGCTATGTTCTGTCATAAGTTTATTTGTCCAATCGAATCATTATGCATGTTATGATTATAAAACTTTCAATAACACTCATGTGGGTAATAGCGAATGCAATAATATGATGCTAGTGAAATTACCTAACACTGTATTGATTCAATCAACGATTTCGATGAACGATGTTTTTTATGTTGTAGTTTTTTATTCAAAACCGAATTGGCTACTTTCCTAAAAAAATATATTTAGCCCGTCAGTTATAATTATCAAAGAATATTACACGTATTTTGTTTTTGTCAATCAATCAAAAAATGATGAAGATATAGCCCGTTAATGTTCCGTGTGATGTCACATTATGGCACACTTTTTAGCATAATGTGACGTTACGCGGAACTTTGAACGGGCCATATGTTAATAATTTTTTGAATAATTGACAAAAAAATATAAGATACCAATATATATTGATATTCTAACTGGCGGACTAAATATAATTATATATATTTTTTTACCCAGGAAATTACCCACTTGTTACACGCTATCTCGATTAGAAGGGAACGAATGTGTATCTTACTTGATACGTTTTTTCGCTCGTCGTTTGTTCATCACAGAAAAGCTTCGGTGACGTTGGCGTACAAAAATCTATGTTCAGCTAAGCTATGATTGGGCATAACATTTATTTTGCTATAATTTATACTTAATATCGTAAATCAAATAAATGTCGAAAACCTGATGCCAAATATATTCCGTTGTCGGTTGAACAATCATACTTGTTTCTACAACTTTATTAACTGTGGCGTAGTGGACGTCTACTACTTACTACAATAGCACATTGTGCATTAAGGGCCGTATGAAGGGGATTACTAACTAGAGTCTATTAGAAGCCCGACGCCAAAGGGCTTTTAATGAGTCGAGTTTGTAATCCCCTTACTGCCCGTGATACACACAATGTTTTTCATCACATTTGCGAGGAAATAAATAACTACAAAAGACAGAAAAATCTAAGTTTCCTACAACCGCACCACTCAAAAATTGACGAAATTGACAACTTCACTTACAGATTTGAGAAGGGCGAGGGGGCGTGGTGCCGCATGGCCTGCTAGATTTTTTTCAACCAATCACAGAGAAGAGTTCTTGTGACGAGCGGCCAACTAGATTTGCCAACCAATTTGTTTGATTTGTTTTTAACCAATCAGATCACACACAAGCTCATAATTCCCTAGGGAGTTATAAATCCATAACTCCCGCGGGAGGTAAATCGGGTATAGCTGCTCTATAAACTTGCCTATAATACACCCTTTACGAGCAAGTGTGATGAAAATTATACATTTAAGTATTCATTGACTTCACATCCATTTGGATCTTTCATAATGGAATACCAAAAGGTATTGACTTTTTTCTCAACTATCATGGTGATATTATTTAAATCCTAGCCGTTTAAAGTATAACTGCGTATTCGCTTTCCGCTACTTAGCGGGAAAACCACGGGTTCGGCTACGGGCGTAGACATGGTGACTCCTGACGAGTCGCGTACTGTTTGACTTAGTGAAAATCTGACGTGTCTGATAATAATCAGCACTATTGTTACTAATAGTTAGGGAGCTGGCGAGCAAAATTTCGATATGATCAGCACACAAGGCAGACGTTATTAATAGAGATATTTATGCCCTAAGAAACATCAAGGACCTTGTCTGCCACCATGGTGGCGCCGCGTTGTAAATTTACAGCGTTTCAAAAATGTATAAAAAATTGGTGTGCTATATTATGCGCACACGTCTGCTTCTGGAGCTGATGATCACAGTCATCCTGGAAAAACAAAGAATCAAAAAGGCAAGACATCCATCCAGGGCTCTAACTTTTGTAGTATTCAATTTTTTTATTTATTTTTATGATTTAAAAAACTGTATATGAAGTGCACACTTGGCAGATTTGTATTGTTCGATCAAAAACAATGAGAAGAACCACGGAAAAATAGTCTGCTAACATGTTGCTTCTGCGTTGTCTATTGACAGTGCTCCAAAAATGTTAAAAAAAGGTGTGCTATATTATGCGCCCACGTCTGCCTCTTGGACTGATGTTTGTATTCCTTATGAAAACCAAGAAAATCGATGAGGCAGACGTTCAGGCCTCTGATATTCCAAAGGCAGACCATTTGATTTTTTTTAACCCGACGCTCGCTCCAAACCAAGCAGGTATAAATTGAATTGATGAAAATGCTACAGACAGGATCACATCCCGCCTTCATTCTTGTTTTTTTTTAAAAACGTTCCTAAACGCACTACCGCAGTATGTCATTGACAATTTTGAGTACGAAGACTATTATTTTAATATTGTGGTTCCAAAGTTCATCGACGTTAAAGGCATGTGCTTTTGTGCATTTAAATCTAAAAAACCGGCCAAGTGCGAGTCGGACTCGCGCACGAAGGGTTCCGTACCGTTATCAATAAAAATATTTATTTTATTTTGTTTTTAGTATTTGTTGTTATAGCGGCAACAGAAATACACAATCTGTGAAAATTTCAACTCTCTAGCTATCACGGTTCTTGAGATACAGTTTTATCGTCGCGTGTGGATGGCGATCGATGCGATCATTTCGGCAGTACTTCGCGGAAGTTGCTTGTGTGCACACGTGCGTGCGGATCGCTCTTTGTGAAACATGTCGAAAGAAGAAAGAGGTCCCTGCGAACAACTGCAGGAGTTCATAGAGAGCTACAGAAGCGAAACTCAAGTAATTATGCCAATCTTTCGGAGCGAATTTCGACTCATTTAATAAGTTGGTATGAGAAAATTACTTCTTTTTCATGAGCCAGTCTTTGCACCACACACTACGCACCTTTTTGTTCTTTAAACACATAACCAGGCCTAATATCGCAAGCGCGTCATCATCTTCCATAACGTGTTTCTTGCTTGAGAGTCTGCTGAGAAATGACGATCGACGCCGATATCGGAGGCGTGTGGAGACACTAGGAACGTTCGATTTATCTGCACAGTCTGAAATCGCTACGATATATCGTTAACATGTGTAGCAGGCTTTAGTAATAGGGTCCCGTTTTACTCTTTGAGCACGGAACCCTATAAATTACTAACTCCCTTGAATTCGTGAATTTCAACTAGTTATACAGCTGAAAATCAGTGAGCAAAGTGTCTGCCACATTTTTTTTCGAATCCACGGAGTCATAGTGAATCGAATTGGCGCAATGTGAACCGCGTGCAATTGACTTAGTATAGAGCTTTTTTTTTTGCATTTTTTCAACTCCGTCCCATGATAATGCAGAGTCCTGAATGTCTGACTCATCGATTTTCTTCGTTTCCAAGATGATTGTGACCATGAACTTCAGAGGCATACATGTACAAATGATTTAATACCCCGATTTTTTTAAGCAACTTCAATCCGCTGTTACGCGAAAACGCAGCGACATAGGACCTTAATTGATTGGACCAAATCAATTCGTAATGATTTAAACTGCAATTCACCTCGACGTGAAACGTGTGCAAATCTTAAAAAAAAAAAAGCTTTATCTAAGGCACATATCTGTACGTAAAGCATTACACTTACCTACTCATTAAAAGTAATACAAAATCAGCTGAATGAAGAATAAAGCCCCCCACTTGACATTGGCAAAGTGCCTAAGCAGCAAAAAGCCACAACACGGAAAAAAAAAAAAGAATAAAGCCGGTTTCCTTTGTCTGACGTGACGTGTCGTACGCGATAGAATGATTTCGGTTTCATATATGCAAATCCCATCTACCGCGCCGCACTCTTACGTCAATATCTCCATAATTTTAGCAAATGGGTCGTGTTTGATATCGTTTTCGTATAAATTAAGGAAGAGGAATTCATTTCAGGAACCGCATTTGTTGAAAAGAGAAATACGAGTAATTAAATTGCTCTGAACTGTGTGGCTGCAGCGGAAAATGTTAATACATTTTACGTCATACCTGGCCATAAAGTAGGAATTACCGCACGCTATGCGTGCGGAAAACCCCACTTCCTGGCCAGGTAGAGACGTAAAATGTTGTACTCACCACGGGCGGTAATAAAGAAAGCATCAGAGCGCATATTTATCGCCCTTGCCTTCGGCTCGGGCGTCAAATACCTGCGATCTGAGACATTCTTTGTTTAACCGCCCTAGGTAAGTAATGTACTATTGTTGTTTACTTCGTTATTATAACAATTCCACTCCAAAACTAACCTAACCTAACCAAAACTCAATAAGAAAATTATAGGAATATCAATTTGAGCTAACATGTTAGACTAGAATATTGTGGTTAACTCAGTGATTTTGACATTTATTGAAATATTATGATTATGACTTATCTCCTCGATATTTCTTTAAGAAAACTATCTCTAGATATATAGAAGCACCTGTACTAATGATAGTAGGTTTTACACGATAAGTGACAATTCCTATCTAAATAAAATACGAACTTCTCCCGTTCTCAGCTCCGGAGCAAATGTTTTTTTTACACATTTATAAGTTAAATGTATGAGGAAAGTTAATGTTTATATATTCTATATAAATAGGGCTGTTTAATCATATTTTTTTTATAAAGCATAATCTCGTAGTTTAATGGTACCTAGGCATAGATTTTGTAAGAATTTTTATTTATTTTTTTTCTACTTTAGCATGGATCTCATCTTTTTTCTATGAACGAGTGAAAATGCGCTTACTGAAATGAATTCCTCGTCCTTGAACTATACGAAAACGATATCAAACACGACCTATTTGCTAAACTTATGGAGATATTGACGTAAGAGTGTGGCGCGGTAGATGGGATTTGCCCCCCTCCCCCTCCTACCTGCAGGGTGGAACCACGTGGCTACCCGGCTAAATCAGCTCAGATGACCACTAGGTATACCTGTGCCAAGCGGCTTCCTTTGTTGAAGATTTGCAAGGTTAATGTCACTAAATACCCGACTAACAGACCGCGTCAGAGAACATCACAGCAGATGCGTATGAATTCGGCTTAAATTCGTTATTATGTATGTTCTTAGAGTGACTTTTTGTGGATTCCCATTGAACAAAAAAAGTAAAGTTCGTCATTCGCTAACGCTATACCAGAATCGATGATTTAGTATTACGTTCAATATGTCACCTTGAATAAAAAACTATTTGGCTGATTCAAATTGACAGCATGAATAAATGATGTTTGATTTTCAATTAGTTGGTGTCAGCCGCGTGTTTTGATTGAATCAATGCAATAATTTGGTTTGCAGACAAATAAATGTAGACATATTATTTAGTACTTACCTCATAACTTTAGTAACACATAAAAATAATGCGTTAAGATGTATGCACTAGCAAGGTAATTTTGGTGGTACGGCGGTGGGTTTATGTTGTTAATAACGCTTACAGTCTGCATTTAACACGCTGTTTTAAGATATGAGGAGAATATATGTTTTGTAGATAATATACTCTCTGTTTCTGTGCCGTTGGTTAAATACGGAATTGGAATAGCTTCCCAAGCCGCGCTTGCTCGCACTCCTCACATCTTGCATTTTGCATTGTTCGTGCTAACTTCATAACGCTATTTCCGCATTGTCTTTCCATCACGTTCGTATTCAATTATTTTCTAAGCACAAAGTACTTGATAACAATAAACACATTGATGACAATCTTGACTTGATCGTACTTTTTGTGGTGTTGAATCTCTGCTCACACTGTATTGTCGCTGTTCACCAATTCGTGTTACATAAACCCACCCCTATCATTCATTCTTAGTTCTTCAAACGCGCATACAATATTAGCAACAATATGTTTTATTTAATTTATCTTTAAATAACTTAAGCGAGAGATTAACATCAAAGGCTTCACATGGTGAAGCGAAATAGTCAACCATAAATATAAATAAATTGTAACTGAAATGTGTATATAATGTATGAATGATCGCTTCTCGAGTTTTGGCCACGTGGGACCATTATACATTACTTGATAAAATAATAAAAATGGCGTAAAGTTCATGTATTCGTTTTATTTTTAGTTTTGCCGCCCGTGGTGGTCTGAGGAATACAAATAAATAATAGTAAACGAAACGCAATACAATATCAAATATTTGAGTGGTACGTGATATTATAAATTTTATTAGATATCATCATATCACATTCAGTATGTAGCGAGCACACATTTATTTTGACGCTTATAGATTAAACGAAAATTTTTTACATAATTTTACTTCAGCTATTGATCTATTGAACACTAAACGTTGTATGCTTAGGTTAGGTACATTCAAGCAACGCGTTTTTTAATTATATTTAAATATTGTACTGCGTCTCACTATAGTTTTGACTATAGTTTGTAACATACCAGACGATTAACGACCAAGTTGCTTCATGCAAATGTTAGTGTGTTACAGTTTTGTATTGATAGTTTTTCGTGTACGATCCAATAGAAGTGTTTTTTTCCTCCAGAGCTCTCGCAAGATGTCCCCCTCCGCACCTCCCTGGCCTCCGTCGACATCCACCTCGAACCTCCCACTGTCCTAGGCACCAGCATCTCATTCCCCGAGAAGTCACCCACATACCTAATCCTAAAAAAAAAACGTAAGACAAGAAAACAATATCACATAAACTTGTAATGTTGATTGTAAATAATGTACACAATAAAATAAATATTTTTTGTAATACCATCTGATGCGTTTTCCGTAACTTTAGCGACTTAAGTAGGTATGAGCAGAGATTTTTTCATTACACTCATTAAGTATTGCATGTGCATCGGCACAGTTTGATTTGCTTGAGAATGTGTGTGTGTGTGTGTTTGTAACGGACGTGAGGTAAGTTTTTTTTAAATTTCGTTTTGCATGTGATTGTTTGTCGATGAAGCTTTATCCTTTTTAACATCTTAACCTATTCGCCGCCACATCAAAAAAGAAATAGCGTGCCACCCACGCCAAGCAACATATTGCACGTAAACAACTGTCAACTTTGTATTGTCAAATGAAGGTGCATTTTGTTAATTTAGAATTTTGTGTCTCGATACCAAGTCGTTGGGGTGTGGGGGCACGAAATGTGCGGACTTCGTATCAAGTCAATGGCGGTGAAAAGGTTAACTGTATCAACCGACTCGGTTACTCGCGAAGCTTATTAATAACAGCGAGTTTTGATAACAGTTGATGTGCTAAATAGCCGATCGTATGGTAATATAATAGCTGGGTGAGACGTGGTAGTGAATGGTGATAGGGTACGGTGTGTGTTGTGTCGCAGAGCACAGCGGTGTGGCGGGCGGGCCGCGTTGCGACGAGTCGGTGTCTGCGCTGGGGTCGCGGCGCTCGCTGGCCGACACCTCCGTGACGAGCACGGCCGACCTGAGCGTGTTCTCGAGCGGCCGGTCGCACGCGCCGGACAACTCGCTCGACACGCACAGCAACGCCAGCGACGACGGCACTGGGTCAGATGGGTGAGATCTTTTTGTAGATGTACGCGGCTTACTGGCTGTCACGGTTTTAACTAAATATTCCTTTTTTGGGGTTCTGTACCAAAAAGGTAAAAAGGACCCCTTATGGCATGACTCTGTCCGTCTGTCACAAAATTAAATATCTCAGTAACTTCTTATGCCATCAAATTGAAATTTAGATTAAGTAGTAGATACCATGGTCGATGGTCGCGCAAGTTAGTAACATGATTCACCGATAGATGACGGTAACTTCTACAATGCGTCATAAAGTACAAATTCATCGTTCAACCGTACGAACACAAATGGCGCTTTTAGGTAAATTTAATACAAGTATATACCTACACGTAACAAAATATTTGTTTCCTTACGTTTATCATAACGGCATTGTAACCATTTTCAAACCACTCCTCCCCGTTTCGTTTCGTACGCAGACACAAGGCTAATTTAGTATAAATATTAAATTAAAACATGCGTGGTCTCTAAATAGTATGTAAAGGCAAAAAGCGCCATTTACGGAAGACTCGACCTAGACCATCTTATGCATATACTTACAATAACCAGGGCCAGCTATACTGCACACAATGTGACCGGACATTTAAAACTAAGTTCGGCTTTGCGAGCCATATTCGTGCTCACCAGAGGAAATTGTAAGGGTCGCCGTCGTCGGATACGACAAGGAGAACTATATATAAAGGCAACAAGGCAATTAGATGTTTAGTTTGCAAGATGGTACGGAATTTTGTATGGATGTTGACCCGTGACACACCAATGTAAGTTGCGCTACGTGCAAGTGTACGTACAGTCGCCATCACATACATCGGAGCAAACAAGCACGTCACAAACATCGGAGCACACCTCTATTTTCAAGGCATTAGGGTGCATGTGCCGATATTTTTGAACACCTATAGTGTACCGATGTATGTGATGGCGACTGTACGTACCTAAATGCGGTAATGCTTGATACTTTATGGACATGGTTTGCAATTCAAAAACCTTTTGTGAAAAAGTTGGTTTTGAATTGATGGGATTCATTTACAACTTTACAGATGTGCATCTTATTTCATCTTTGTTAGACAGATGACCTTTTATTTAAATTACTGTTTTACACGGGTCTATAACGCGATATTTATTTAGCTTTATTTCTAACGTTTCGACACGGGTTGCACCGGTCATGATAACGCGCGAGAGTTTAAAGTATTATAGAGGGCCTTTTGTACGAAATTACTACTATCATAGTGTGTGGCGAAAGGCAACGTAAGCAAGTGAGAATCCCTCATTACTAATCTTTGCAAACCATGTGCAAGAGTAGGTAGTTTCATATAATTTAACACGTGGAATGCGCCCCGGACGCAAGTAATTATTTTAATATTTAGAATCTACCTGTACATAAGTACTTGGAGATTGAATTTGCAATGCAGTCACAAATAAGGGCAATTGGGAATGAATGAAAATTTTAGAAGTGGCTGATTATTTTTTTGGTGGTAGGAATAACCTTCCTTAGCACCAGAAAAAAGTTGCAGACTTTTCAGCTGCGTCAATTATTTTTGAAAAATATAATTAGTTTCCTCACTTACGTTTTGGGTTTAGGACGGCGAATGAGACAATTTGCTTAAATCGTCTCATAATACAAAAAAAATATTTTAAAAGTCCGTAATAAACTGACACAGGCAATGATATTGACAGCTGCAGTCAGCTATATTTGTCATTGCCAGGGTCAGATATTTAAAATATTTTTGTAATATGAGACAAACCAAGCAAATGGTCTCATTCGCCGTCCTAAACCCAAAAAGTAAGTGAGGAAACTATTTATATTTATCAAAAATAATTGACGCAGCTGAAAAGTCTGTAACTTTTTTCTGCTGCTAAGGAAGGTTATTCCTATCACCAAAAAAATAATCAGGCACTTCTAAAATTTTCATCCATTCCCTATTCCACGTGTTAAAGTCACATTCGCTAATATTTTCTGTTCACGTTCCGCAATAGTAGGGTCATTTCGCTGGTTAGCGACCACCTAATTTCATGTGCCGGTTAGCGACCACTTAGCTGAGTTGGCGAAATGAACATATTTTCTCGTTTTTTTTTTGTAAATTCCTATTCTGTAACTACAAACAATAATACATACGGCTAACTGTTTCAATATGCTCTGTAGAATATATGTTATCTTCAATTGATAAAATCTTGTCCTTCAGGTGGTCGCGTAACCGGCATAATGACCCTATTAATGGTTTTAAGTTCAGTAAATGTACCATCTCCGTCATTCCTATATTTTTGCTCCGTTGCTATATATAATGCATTGATGTAGCTTGTTTGCCCTGGTTTTAGTATTCGTTAGAAAACTACACATTATCCATAGAAACTTTTTTTTTTTTTTTTTTTTTTACGTGGGGAAATGCCTTTGCGCATCTCGCCCGGCCAGGGGAGCCCGGGCAGGTATGTCGGACTCCCGGGAACTGCCCGAACTACCGACTAAAACCCCACGGTGTTCCATCTCGTCACCAAGGTGCCGGGTTACGGGCACGCCGAAGCACTCTTCCGCGACATCCATAGACACCTGCCGATGTTTCAAAATCACAGATTCACTGTTTTTCAATTAACCTTGACTTGTACGTATTATCGTTGGAATCATGATTCATATCATAACGTACATCTGAATGTCTGTCAAATCAGACTAGCGTGTCAGGACTGAATTCCAACGAGGCAGCTTGAACCTGTACAATCAAACCCTACATTATCTACAATTCTACATAATAGGTTTTTTATTTGGTCTCAGCGTCACTTTCTCCTGAAGATTCTGCGTGTCAAACAAAGTGGATTGTTTAGTGGAATCCTGGCTGATGCAACTGCAAGTTATTTCAAAGTTTACTGAGAGGTGTTACAATCGCTCGCTGTTTACCTTTTTTTAATACCACGAATGTGCAAACATGGTACGCCACATCTAATGGACGCGTGCGACTCTAGAGGACCCACAAGCGCGTTGCCGACCCTTATTGATTTGAGGATTCGTTGTGTGGATACTAGGGGCAAAACCCAGGTCCCTCTACCACAGCGCATCCTCGGGATACTCTACTAATTCCAAATTATTGACTAACTGCTTGGCTTACAATAGGCAATTTGCATGGGACTTCAATTTTGAATTAATTGCACTCAATCGATGCGGATATACGTAGCAATATCATACAAAAGAAAAAAACTATTGTTTTTTTCTTTTGTATGATATTAAAATGACTAGAAAAAACATCCTTTCAGTTCACCAAGTCAGAGTGGTCGCCGATCGGAAATCAATAAATAGATCGTTGACCAGCGCAATGCCGCTATTTAGTAACTTGGAGACGGGTTTTAATTGCAGGTCTGGTATTTGCGGGCTGAGCATCCAGCGGGCGCCGTCCACGACGCACTCGACGCCGCGCGCCACGCCGCGCCCGCCCTCCACCTCTCCGCTCTCCGACGACGTGGTGCGCATCCACGTCACGTACAACCCCCTCGTCCCCAGCCCCTCCCAGCTGCACCCGGTCTCCCCCGCCAAGTACAAAGCATACTCCGAAGAACACCACAAACCGGTCTCGCTCGGCTTCTACGCGACCAATGGAGCCGGTCATTTGCCATCCGATAACAGAATCAGGATCCAAGTGCCGTCCGAGGAGCTTCTGACGCCTGTCGTCGATTCCGGAAGAATCATAACGCAACGGTACATAGAATCGCATTCTGAATTGTACGATTTAAAGTAAGCCGCTAATATGTATTGTAGAGTATGTTGATTTGTAATGATGTTTATTTTTTAAGAACTGATCAATTGATCATCCGTCGCGGTACACCTAACTAGAATCTCTTCCAGCAGTCACAAGATCTCATCATTCTCAACCTGAAAAGTATCAAGTATTATATGATAGTGTGCGATTTCGTTAAAAAGTAGTTAGCATTCGTACGTACGCGAATTAATGTTGGACTATCACTTGAATCTCGATGATTTACCTTCACCGTACACAGAAAGCGTAGTGTAAATGATGCACGTAATGCTCATTTGAATTAATAGCATTCGTACGTAAGCGAATTTATGTTGAAATCACTTGAATCTCGATGATTTACGTACACCGTACACAGAAAGCGTAGTGTAAATTATGCTCGTAATGCTCATATGAGTTAATTCCCGAACGTTTAAGAAATCTCAGTCAATTTTACAACTGCTTATTTATTTGTATAAATAGTGTGTTTATATAATTAAGATGTAAAAAATACAATTTAAATTAAGTCACACGTTTAAAATAAGGTGCATTCGGGTAATTCCGAAAATCGGGTTATTCCGAATGATCTACAAAAGTAAGTCTCATAGTTTAGTTCTGACACAATGTACATATTCATTTTTTATTCGGAGTTACCCTCCTAAAAAAATACTATTGGATTGGTAGAAATTATCGGAATTACCCGAATGCACCTTACTGACCAATTGCGTTATTTTATAAGTACTTTTATTCCCTTTTGCTCATGAGAATCCTTTAGGATAACCGATTTTTTTCATTGGTCTACTGGAACTATTCAAACTTTTTTCATCGATCTACTTCTGATGTAGGTACTAATGTACACTCACGGTCAAACATTTTGGGTCAACGTAAATAAAGTAACCGCAATAGGTTTTTTTAAATATTTTACACTAGTTTTATTTACATAATATACTATTCTTTATAATACCCAACTGTATTAGCAATTTGCGTCTTCCTATCATAAAAATGTCAATATCCAAAAATGAAGACTTTTGCGATATCTCGCTCCGTTAACGTTGTTTTTTTCATCAATTTGTTCGAGTCCGATTTAAACCTGTTGACGTAATTTTATTTACTCTTATTTTTGCAGTTTTTAAGTAAAGATCATGACAGGATTAAAAAAAACTGTACAACATTGCACTATTTTAGGAAATACGATGGTTTTTTACCGACCCGTACTCTTTGTCCGCGAGTAAGAGAGAGAGAACAGATTTCTTAAAAATGTTTTCTTTTTGTATTTATTAAAATTACTTTATTATTAAATTATCTACATATATCTAAAGACACCAAATTAAGTCAATTCTAGCGTTAAATTGACACTGGACAGTGAGTAAAAATCGAGGGGCAGTTGTGAAGTTCGCGGTCTATGTCAATAAAAACTGCAACCACAAATCACAGACTAAATTAATAATAGCGTCATTATAATTGATCTTATATTTTGCCATAAGTAGACACACTATGTCTGCCAATTTCAGGTACTTAAATAATTCATGACCAAGTATCCAAATATCACCAGTATTATGATAACTGCTGTATATTAATTTTCTGCACCGCGTGTTAGAAGCTTTAAACTCGAATGTTGTTCTACCGTGAATAGATTACATTTTTACTTTTATTCTAACGCGCTACAGCCCTGGGCCTTTAAGCTATATCATATCGATATAATTCGGTTAGTTTGCTATACCAAAATCAATATTCCCCATAACGATATTATATCATAATAGAATCAAAATCATAACTTTATAAAATAATGTTTTAATAACGTTATAATGTCATTTAAAATACAAGTCGCGCGTTGTCGGCGCTCCGTGCCGATCTGCCGATATGCCACGCGGCAAGCGGGCGAAGCTGAGTGCGAGAAAGAGATAGCCGTTAGTCATTATAACGTTATTAAGTTATTATACCACTTAAGGGGATGCCTTGAATAGAGTCGATTCGCGAAAACCACGCCCCTTTGACAGAGAGACGCTTATGCCTTCCGCACACGAGAAAAAGAGATGCAACACTCTTGGGGAATCGCTTTTTTGGACCAATTTCGATAAATACCTAACTTAGTAAAGTTTTATTCATATTTCATTTAGTGAGATTTTAAATGAGATCAAATTATATAGTATTAACTTGAGTGTGTCGTAAAATAATGTATTGTTTGAGTAGGCTGAGTAAAAAAAGGAAAATAAAGACCCAACTTTGGTTTTTTTTTCTATCGAGGATTGCAGACAATCTTCTATCGATTAAATCACATAAACAATCATATCGTCAAGAATCATAGATCTGAAAATCACACCTTATTGTGTCTTAATCTAGGCAGAACGGCGTTTCAAAGCACGCGATAATTTCCAATGCACCCCTTAAGCAAGTATCGCTGTATACATACATTGGTTAAGTTTTATATCGGTATAATGGATACCGCTTACCGCTATACATCCGGGTCAAATATCGTTTTGACTATAATGCTTTTTTGGAAAAAAAATACGTTATAAACGATAGCGTTAAACGAAAATAGCTATCGTCCCTTAAATCATACCATAGGCACTGGTAATGTGACAATGTTATGGTATCTTTCTGCTTAATATCGGAATATAGCTAGGTATGTGTTAATTATACTAGTACAAAATTATATAATATGGAAACGAATAAATATCTGTAAAATAGATAAATGTGTAATTTGTACATTATCCATGCGTTTATTTTGTGAAGCAATGTGATAAATAGCAATAACTTAAAAAAATATCTGTTTAGTGATTGACTGGGCTTGTGGGGTGGTTAGATCTTGATGACGGTAGTACATACACTGAATTAAATATATTTATAAAAATATACTGGTATAATAATCTGTAGGTACATAGTTATAGAGTAATTTGAAAATCCCCGTTGCGTTTGCCATAAGTACATAAGGTTTCGTTGATGGACAAGCGGAACGCTGCGCACCGCAATGATAGATGGATACATGCTGCACGCGATCGTCTATAAACGTGACCTTATTGCTAATTCGAAACACTATGGAGTTTTATTTAGTTTCACAACATATATCTTTTCATTTGTAAGAAAGAAAAATCGTTAACCCGTTTTGCACATCGCGAAACGGGTTACTGTTACCAAAATAAAATAGCGGTTGTTATACGTAACGTACGCAGGTTTTGGTACAGTCAGGGTACCAAAACCTTCGTCAGTTATTAAATTCATTCCTTTATAAAGTCATAGACTCTTAGTACCCTTTGAAAGCAAAGTACTAAGTAGACAAGTGCATATAAAATTATACTTACTTGGTATATCATACAAGGATCAAAATAGTTTACACCGCTGACCTATATCTAGTTTCAAATTCAAATGGTTTATTGCGTTTCATGTGTACATGTGGTTTTAAAACTATATACAGTCTCAACATGAACCCTGCTAGGCTATAGCAACGTAACTAAAACTAAAACTAGGTACCTATTCACTAAAACTAATGCACTAATTGGGAAATTATCATTGCTCATTTAAAAACTCTTGGACGGAATAATAAGCTTTGCTAATAAGGTATTTTTTAAATTGTATTTAAAACTATATATACTAGTTTCTTCCTGCATCAACTTCGGGATTTTATTAAATATTGACTCAACATCAAACCTTTCTTATCTACACCCTTATCATAAATCCTCTATAATGTGTTCGGAAACCATATATAATGACCACCATTATTGCAACCAGTAACAGAACATCAGCGTTTTATCTGTGCTAGTGTTATTATATACAGGGTGGGTAGGAGTATACCGACAGATTTTAACCATGGTTTCCTGAGGTTATTAGGAGTAAAAAATGTAAAATGAACTCAAGTCAAATTCAGCAAGAAAAAAAAAACAAAAAAAAGTAGTTATGTCGGTTTTTGTAAATAAAAACTGGATAATCGCATTTCCATGGAAATTATCCCTTTTAATATATGAATAAATATATAAATGATAAAGATAATTTTACCAAAAAATGATGAATTTAGTGAGTGGTTAGCTGTCACTTTGATGTCTGTGAATAGCGACGCGAAACTTGGCAACAACGGTGGCAACGTCGCAATCAAAATAGCTTAATGCACTTTAGTAATCACGATAAATAGTTTACATGAAAATTGATAATATCTTCAAAACTACGCCGGATTTGACTGGGGTTAATCTAACATTTTATGCTCCTAATGACCTCGGGAATCTATGGTTAAAATCTGTCGGTATACTCCTGCCCACCCTGTATAATGTATGAAAAATCGTAATAACATCAATATCCATGTTATTATGGAAATCTAGTTGGTCATGATTTGAAATCTAGTCGGCCATGGCGGTGCAATGGCGGTTATTCTAATGGTTTCCGAACACATAATTGAGGATTTATAATATGTGGGTAGATAAAGTAGTGTATGTAGATTGTGTGTTGCTGACGCTCGTTTCTTAAAACCACACTCGCATTTTAAGGCCTAATTATGTACAGTTGCATACACTACTTTATCTAAACACATATCATAACTACTCTAAAATGGGTTCAGAAGCCATAGGGAAATGACCTGCATTGCTACTAGTGCTACCTGTAAAATATCTTTGTTGCAATCTTGGCTGCATTTACGATATCCGGCGGAGTGTTCATATCGTTCTCGGAGCCACTATTACACATATGTTCAACTAAAATATAAATTACAAACACCTTTTCCCAATTCTACTTTTGTAACAGCAAAAATCGTACAAACAAATTACAACAGTACCTAATGGCGGCAATTTGATCCTCCGTCAAGACGAATGTTTTTTTTTAATCATAGTGTAAACGAATGAAATACCTATTCTCATGCCACTCGAGATCTAATGTCGTGACGTTTATATTAAAAAAAACAAAGAATTGACGTTTCGTATCGATACCTGTTTTAATTTCTATAGATACTAGAAAAGAGACCCACTTGAGTTTTGACAGCAGTTCCCAATTTAAAGTCATAACGATACAAAAATCTGTACTGTAAATTGGTTGTAAAACTGCTGGCTGGTTGGTTGGTGGTGGTGGTCCTACCGTTTCTGAACCCATTTTAGAACACTAATGATATGTCCGTAGATAATAGTAGTTTATCTATCCAAATATTATAAACCTTCCATGATGCGTTCAAGAACCGCACATTATGACCACCATAAAAACAGACTGTTTTGTTAGAACAAATTTCTTATCTGTGAAAATGTTATTATTGCCAAATAATAACATCGATTTTGATGCTATTATTACATTCAAATTTCGAACACCTCTGAAAAACAAAGCAATTTGATTAGACCTCTATTCTAATATCAGTCGAGATGACGTTTAGTTCGAAATGAATAAAATTGTCAATCTGCATACAAATTTGACAAATGTCGCACGTAAGTAAGATATCGAACGATATGACAGTTGGCGCCGACTCTAGTTTGTCTCTGAATAAAAAAAAATACTATGACAGCTGCCAGAAAACAACGCCGCGATGCCGGTCATAATATGCGGCTCCGGAAAGCATCATGGAGGCTTTTGATATGTGGATAGATAAAGTAGTGTATGTAACTGTACATACTTAGGCATTAACACACTCGTGTTTAATGCCCTTCATTATGTACAGTCACATAAACTACTATAATGACCTAGTCAAAAATAAACAACTTCGTAAGAGTTCCAATCAAATATATTCTATTTAATTGTTAGTGTCAATATTTTAATCATCAATAATAATAACATTAATAACTCTGCGTCGTATTTAATGCCGAGGAATTTAAGGGGACGTAGGTTCGTGGTCTTCTCTCCCTCTCACTGAGCATAAGCGTGAGCGAGATGGAAGTGCGTGTTTGGTAGCGCGGATATCATGTTTTTTAATTTTAATTTTTTGTGCGTTTTAATAAATAAAAAAGTAATAGCTGATTTCCCTCAAACATGACATTGCCGATTTTTAGAACCTATTTTAATATGTTTAGCTGTTGTGCATAATTTGTTACGATTTTCTTAAGTGTATTTTAGACCTATGTTCGTGATTTTTTTCTATCGAGCGAAAGTCAAAAACTCAGGATTCGAATAGCTGATTTCCCTCGAAAAAGGCTTTAAGATTGCTAATTAAATTTAAAGCAGCCGTATTATAACCAAAACAAGAGCTACGATTTTTTAAAAATCAGTTTTTGGAGCTCACGTCTCCTTAAATATTCATGAAAGAGTCGCAATTACCTATTGCAGATCATAATCGGGCTATAACATTAGCGAAATATCTTTTAATCTGAATATTACGAGACACTTTTTGACGTTTACTCTGGAGTACTCTTAGGTTAGCCTGAAGGCCTACCGCGAAAGGCATTCGAAGTTTCCCCTCTCTGTCATACTTACGAGTTCGTACATAAGTGCGACAGAGAGGGAAAACTCCGAATGCCGTTCGCGGTAAGCCCTCTGTTATTGCAAACGTCAATGCGATATTTTTGTTTCGTTTGAAATGAAACGTTGGCAGGACTGATAATAGCCTTGGTGCAAGCAAATGTCGACTTAAAGGTGACGAACCTTTTCTTACCCCGACTGTACATTGTAGGTACTTGACAATTAAACGCAATATAACTAAAGCTTAGAAAAGTTGAAATACCCCAGACATTTTCATTTTAAAGTTCAATATCTCAAAAACGGCTGAACCGATTTTGTTGAACCGTAGCTAAGAACCATCTCGATCACATCGGCTTTCGAATAAAAAAACCGCCTACAAATCACGATTATTTCCGCACAACTAGGACATACCGCAAGTAATTTGTATCAAATGAAACTCGGCTCCGATATTGATTTACGTTTTTAAGAAAAGTTAACCCTGATAACAATTTGTTTTAACAATATTTGCTGAACTGATACTGACGGAATGAAACGCCGTCAAAATGCTGAACATCCACCCAGGCATACAATTTCAATATTAGTGGCCCAAAAGCAAAATAGTATTTTTCACAATCGTGTTATAATAGAGAGCTTTTTAGTCGAGTACCGTGTTTAGGCCACGAAGCTTGCTGAGTGGCCTAAGTAAGGTACGAGATTAAAAAGCTTGATTATAACACTATTGTGAACAATACTTTTTGTACGAGTTCATTAAAATTATTTTGTACGAGTCAACTGAACTAATTAAACAAACTCGATACTGTTGAAACGAAGTGCAGCCTATCGCTCGTACGCTCGTTGATATCTTAAAAGACATCAACGAGCGTACGAGATCAACGAGTAAACTCAATAATCAAAGCGATTCTATTGGTCCAATTCATTACAGTTCGGTAAAGCAGCCACGTGATTGGTCGAATTTATTTTAGTTCTATTTTCAATTTTTTTTCGGTTGTCTGGAGCGTATCGAAACAGTTATTTCGATTGTTTCGACAGTAACATGGACTACAACTATGAAAAGAGTGACGTTGCAGTATTCTCTATGAAATCTTAATACACATATTTTAATCGACGAGTACAAAAAGCAATTTACTATAACTTGCATTACATTTTATCAATTAATTATACCTATATGCAAATATTTAAAAATCAAGCATCCTCATATTAATGATTTATACATTGTACACTTTAGTATAACGTTAATACCAGTCGTCTCTTGAACTTACTTTTTACAGCATTTTTATTAGCGGTGTTTATATTATATACGATTATACATCAACCTACACTATCGTTTATTATAATAAAATGGTATTTATAAGTGTTCAATGAAATGTGATTTTACGCTGAATCTCATCAATGAGTTGGATGATATGCAACTGCTCCAATGGGATTTTTTTTATATGTACACTACCGCCCATAAGTATGTACTACTCATTATCATTATACGCACCTATAACTTATTTTCTGAATTGTGCCGCCAACTTGGAGTTACTTCACAGTTTTGCGCGCAGTTTATAATTTTTATTTACGTGACATGCCGAGCGTTAAATGCAATACATATATGCTTGTGATTACTTACCATCTGCCAAAAAAAAATCGTTACTAAATCCGTCATGAACCCATTTCTAGTACTGATTAAATTATTATTATTTAAGACTGCTGCCCAGCAAGGCCTCTCTTTCTTACACGTATCCCTGTCCTGAGCAGCCTCCCACCAGTCTTTGTCAAACACGTCAAGTTCGCCTGACGGGCTCTACCGCGACGCCATTATTCGTTTATTACCACTAGAAGAAAGAAAATACATTTATTTAACGTCACAAGATTACTCAATTAAAAGAACAAGCAAAATAAAAGACTTAAATACTAGGACGTTAAATAGGATCTTCACTCAGCATGAAGCCACAGCAAGGCACGGCAAGCTGAGGCGCTGATTTTCAGTGGGGACCTAACTTAAAAAACTACCATAAGTACCGACACAAACGCCGACAACCGGTATCAACTATGAAAGTAAATAAATAGGTAAATAAATTAATAAATTAACCTAAACAGTTAACAAGCGGATACAACAAAAAAGATAAAATAAACTGCAAAGAAAAACAAATATATAGGTAGGGTATACTCATAACATAACATTGTTAACAAAACGCAACGGGATACTCATCACAGGAAATAATATAAATAGTCGTAATACAATTAAATTAAATTACAGTTGTGCTCGTGATGTAAAGAAGTGAGGATATGATAGTAATAAAACGCAACTTACGCACTAGGGGGTCATTTTAGCCGATACCTATATTACCTATACGCATGCAGTACTAAATAGTTTTGTACAAACTAGTGTGTGGTTTTATTAATCGTTGCATAAAGACAACTAGAAATTTAGTAGGGATATCTTTGGCAGCGATTTCTAAATACTTATGAGCGGTAGTGTAAAATAATTAGAAACTTTTATTATACAGTATTAATTAAGCGTTTTATGTTTAAGACTTGTACAAATAGTAAATGGCTAGGCTACGATTTTATATAATTGTATAGCAAACTTGTCTATATTTTGTCTAGAATCCTCAGTATCAATGCATAGTACATTTGTAGCAGTAGCACTGATAGTAAAGAGGCATTATACATATACAGCTTTGTCCGCTATCTACGCTTTCTCATGCTGGTGAAGAATGAGATATTTTTGTATGAATGATACTCAAGCATACATCTGTATTGAAAGTCAGGTAAAGGTGTCTGGCTATTGATATGTTTACCTTGTTTATCTAGACTTGGAGATCGTATATGTGTAATACCGAAATTAGTCGTATTTGTACAATATTACGAGTGCAATTTGAGGACGATTTGTATTAAATATTTGGTCGGATTGTCGTCAAGTGGTACTGGTACAAATCAAAATTATTCCACCAATCATAAAAACCAAATACGTGGAAGAAAACTAATGATAAGGGCGCGTGTAGGTTTCGAACGAATGGGGCTGACTACGCCACGTGGTGCCTGCAATTACTTTAATATGTGATAAACATGCAAAAACCTGGAAGATATTAGATGCAAAAGTAATCCAAATTTGTGCATTTAAATGTTATATAAGTATTATAGGTTCAAACCGGTGTGTAAAAACCACCAGTATGGTAAAAAAGTAAAAATCGAGTTTAAATATATTCCTGCACTTAGGCGCTCGAATTCTCCGTAGATTATTAAAGCTTCCATTATTTTAAAATGAGTTCGTCACACTCTGGACCTGGGATAATGGTATTGTGTCAGCAAGTGCGAGATAGCCTAGCTAGAGCGCCATTGGCGCCAAACGATGCACCGAAATCCCAATTGGATCATAATTATTTTAATTGATACAACCAAATTGCTATTTGACCATTATGCGTTATTACCAAAGAACACCGAACAGAGCACCAACGTTCAATATGCCTGGGAAAAAGTAATTCGCCTATACGCAGAGATGTTCCTACTACACGCAAAAATCCCCTTTCTTGATTGCCTTGATTGAAGATTGCCTATCGCTACCTACATCGCTGGCATAAAATTCAATACTCATTCATTACCCTTCTATTATTAAGTTCATAAGTTGGCATGCGCGACAATACTTATTTAGGATCGTATTCAAAAATGATCATCATGTATTCTGAGTAGGTATAACCAAATTACAATGTTTGTAAGCGATCCACCTCACTTCGTCTCCATTCCGTGTTTCTGTGTATACATTCGGGATATCTTTAGTAGGTACTTGACTATAACGTTATCATTAAAGTTTAACGTCAATTAAAGCGATTTCTTTAAATAACTCAAAATAATCTGATGGTATCAAGGGTGAAGATTTTATTATTAACTAGCTTTTGCCCGCGACTTCGTCCGCGCGGAACTCGTTTATATCGTAACTTTCTCCCCCCTTTTCACCCCCTTAGGTGATGAATTTCCAGATAAAAACTATCTTTAGTAAGGACTCTTTGGGAAGGCCCCGGAATTCAAAGTATCTCTATACCCAATTTCATCTCAATCGGTTCAGCGGTTTAAGCATGAAAAGGTAACAGACAGACAGAGTTACTTTCGCATTTGTAATATTAGTATGGATTGTATGAAGGGTATCGATGCATGTAGGCTTTTTTCAGTATTATTTTGCATATTTTCATATCACACGCCGTAAGGGCCTTTTCTACTAAACCGTAGGATTAAATGAACTGACTTGTAATTTAAACATGTTATATGTTACATCTAATAGTTTTCAAAATAGCCATAATCGAACGTCTTTTTTACCCCGTTTTAGAAAACATCTTCAAAACTAAGGCCGCCATAAGGTTTATCCTTACCTACCTTTACCCTTGGAACGTCAATTTACTTATGTAATGTTAATGTTCCTATTCCCCAGGACTCCCAACTACCGCTATACCGTAAATGGGTTCCATCCAAATTTTCACCCCCAATTGACCCCCTTAGGGGATGATTTCTGGAATAGAAACTATTATATGTCCTTTTCCAGGACTCAAACTATCTTTCAACCAAAATTTATCAAAATGTGTCACAAACAAATTTCCACCCCCAATTACACCCCCTTAGGGGATGATTTTCGGGATAAAACTATCCTATGTCCTTCCTTATCTATCGCTATACCAATCCAAATGTTCATCCACCATTTCTCACCTCCTTAGGGGATGATTCCCTCCTTTTATGTGTTCCGGAATAAAAAAAAATCTATGTTCTTTCCTAGGACTCTACCTCTCTCTATACCAAATTTTATCTAAATGGGTTCTATCCAAATCTTCAACCCTCATTTCACCACCTCAGGAAATGATTTTTCGGGATAAAAACTATGCATTGTCCTTCCCTAGGACTCCTTCTATCTATTTACCAAATTTCATCTAAATGGGTTTTATCCAAATTTTCACCCCCTATTTTATCCCTGAGAGGATGATTTTTGGGATTAAAACTATCCGTTGTCATATTCCAGGACTCAAACTATCTTTCAACCAAATTTCATCAAAATGGGTAACAAACAAATTTTCACCCCCAATTACACCCCCTTATGGGATGATTTTCAGGAGTAAACTATCCTATGTCCTTCCCCAAGACTCCAACTTGCTATACCGTAAATGGGTTCCATCCAAATTTTCATACCCCATTTCACCCCTTAGGAGATGATTTCTGGACTTAAATTATGTTAAGTCCTTCCCCAGGACTCTGAACTATCTCCATACCAAATTTCATCTAAATCGGTTCTATCCAAATTTTCACCCCTCATTTCACCCCCTCAGGAGATGATTTAGGATAAAAACTATGCATTGTCCTTCCCTGGGACTCCTTCTATCTATATACCAAATTTGAACTTAATGGGATTTATCCACATTTTCATCCCTATTTCATCCCCTTGGGGGATGATTTTCGGGATGCAAACTATCCATTGTCATCCTCCGGGACTCAAACTATATTTACACCAAATTTGATCTAAACGGAGTCCATCCAAAATTTCACCCCCCATTTCACCCCCTCAGAGAAAGATTTCCGGAATAAAAACTATCCAATGTCCTTTCCCAGAACTTAATCACCTCTTAACCAAATTTCATCAAAATGGGTTACATCCAATTTTTCAACCCCCCATTTTACCCCCTAAAGGGAAGATTTTCGGGATGAAACCTATTCTTTAACCTTTTCCGGGACTCAAACTAATCATATACCAAATTTCATCTAAATCGGTGCAGTGGTTTAAGTAGCTCCATACAAATTTCCACCCCCCATTTCATCCCCTTAGGGGTTGATTTCCAGGATAAAAACTACCCTAAGTCCTTCCCCAGGACACAAACTATCTCTATGCCAAATTTCATCTTAATCGGTTGAGCCGTTTTCACGTGATGCGCGGTCACATAAACAGACAAACAGATAAACAGATAAACAGACAAACAGACAAACAGACAAAAATTCTAAAAACTCTGTGACTGTGACGTCAATATACTCGAGCGTCATAGTAAAAAACAATCGTTTCATATGAAGGTGCGTTTTGCGGAAAAGGGACAGAACATACCCCCTCTTAAAACTTTGGACTCTTATAACTTAATCATTACCTATATAACCTGTTGCTTTGTTTTTTTCTCCATTTGACTATATTTATTATAAATTCTTTTTCGAGAAAATACATTATGATTATTTACCACATTTTCGATTCCTGAGCTATAACCACGAACTTCGGAATTCAAAAATATTCGGATATCTCTATCTCTATCGCACTAACCATACTCGAGTGACAGGGATGCAAATATATGAACATTGAGTATCGGTTTTCGTGGTAGCGCCGCAGGTACTTTGGCTGAATGCGCCGAGCGCGTGCCATTGTCATTCAAAAAAAACAAATTCGTGTTAATTATATTGTTCAAATTTGTTGATTTCATTTATTGAAATTACGACATAAAACGACATTTGCGCATATAAGTTCTCATATCAGAATCGAATATTTTTTTATGGTTTATATTTTAGCATTTGTCTCGTAAAGGTCTATCGTAGAAGGGATTTAAATTATTAATAAGTGAAAGGCAAAGCAATTCCGCCATTTTGACGAAAATTTGACGGTTCTTATAGCTGACAGTTGGAGCAGCGTTTGATTTCAATAAAAATAAATGAAAAATTAAATGAAGTCGTATATTTCGGAAAATTAATTAACTGTCGCAGTCGGATAAAAACTATCCTAAGTTGCAGCTAGAATAATAATGTACCTATATAAAATGTTTCATATTTTTCCGTTCATGGGATGCTGAGAACATTCGAACCGCGCAAAGCTTAGTTTCAAACTGGCTGATTCTTTTTTTAATTTAGAGATTTATTATAAGTGGAGATAACAATATCGGACCTTATTTACTTGATATTAATGTTTAGAGGGCAGAACTTATGGTGCCTCTAGGTGTGTACATTATTGTACGAGTATACATGTGTTTTAATAAAATAGGTACAGATTAAGAAGTGTTTATATAGGTACTTAAAGGTTGTATTTGAGTTATTTTCAAGAACTCACAAATGTACATGTCGTTGCTCCTTTAGTCCCTACCAAGTAATTTTAGGATCTATACCACAATGCGATCACTTGATCAGCCGAGCTAGCACGATAGGTTTTATCGTCACGTTTTATGGCGAAAATGTACTGAAACGTCACGTAAAACGTGACAATAAAACCTATCGTGCTAGGGCCTCAGACATGATCACGATATGAACATGAAAATATTATAGATATCTTACTTCTCTCCATTAACCCCGTTTACGAGTAAACTAATAATAATTGGATGTACTAAAGATATGTAGGATAAATAATCTATTCCAAATATATTTAATACATGTATAGGTAGTTCTAATGAAACGTTTAAAATTTGCTATAACTTACAGTGAGAATCGCAATAATGCCAGTGAAACTGCTGCTGTTCTATTAAAAATAGTTAAGGTCAGAATTGGTGTTGGACATGACGTAATTGATATGTGTACGAGTCCTGGGATGTGTGGTGTGGTAGACCCCAGCCCGAAAGTTGCACTCTTAATTGGAGTGGAAGCGAATCTTGATACTTAAGTATATACCTACTGTCAATGCCTCATGCGAGCAGAGAACGGAGAATGATAATATAGTTCTAGTTTAATAGCAATTGATTTCCACTGCACGTTTTTTATGTATTTTCTCTATTGTTATTCTCTTCTCTCTGATATAAGTAACCGATGCTATGGGAGACTCGATCTGAGGTTTAGATATGCCTATAGATGTGAATTTTATTGGTTTGTTTGTCGACGTTTGTTTCTAAATAAAATGTAGCATTACTGGCGTTCAGATCTTTGTAATACATATGTAACTATATAATTTATTAATTATTATACTTTCGAATATATTTATAACTATTCGTTTGAAGTCTACGAGTAGTAAATATAATGCGCGTTCCTATATTATTTTTAATGCGCTGGATCTCGTGGATATATTATACATACACTAAATATAACATGTACCTGCCTATAAAAAGCAACGTAATTAATGGAAATTATTAACATGATTTATGAAGAGCGATGAGATATTATTGAACTGTAACGTGCAATGCTCAGGAATAGAAGTACTCGTAAACCCCATTTAAATGTAAACGAACTGAAAAGATTATTAGATTATTGTTGATAAATTGATTAAAAGTTAAGCCCAGGATGTGTTTGATATAAGTATGTACCTATTACATATAGCATAGAGATAGTGTAAGCTAAAATTACTATTCATCGGCAGGCATATGACTTACTGGAATTACTATTCATCGGCAGGCATATGACTTACTGGAATTACTATTCATCGGCAGGCATATGACTTACTGGAATTACTATTCATCGGCTGGCATATGACTTACGGGAATTACTAATTTTATCCTACACGTTGTCTATGTATAAAAATACATGTTTTAATATTTGCTGTAATCGTACTCTGTCAAATTGATTGATATAAAGATTTAGACGTCCAATTTTTGTTGAACAAAAACCTGTGCCATTTCGAAATTAAGGATGATTGGTAAGACATTTAGGTATTACGTTTTATAATTTTATAATATTATTGTACTTTATTAATTTTGTATATGCTTGGCATTTAGTAGGGTACTTACACCCTACGATATTGCACCTATGTAATATGTTGAAATTTAATTGAAGTGCTTTGTATTTCCTCCTCTAGCTAGTAGTAGATAAAAAGATTACTCAGCATGTAATAACTTATGTTTTGCAACGATGTTATTAATTGTTATGAAGTCAACTCGTAGCTTATATATTATTTTACTGCCGATTATCTGGTTATAGATATTAATCGAGAACAATAGTTACTTAAGTACTTTCATCAGATTAGTATTGTACATATAATGAATGTTGACGTACCTCATTGTGCACGTGCCGGCAAATGACACGTAAAACTGACTTAAAATGAACTTTGTAATGTAACCATAGCTGCCAACGACTCCATGTCTTAGAGCCATGTGTACCTTTCTATCTATTTGTAGCATACATGAGGGTTTCAGCCGTACATTTTGCCGACACCTATACTACCTAGGTACTTATGTTTAGCATGTCTGTAGAGCTGAGAGTTATTTTATGAGTAACATTAAACAGATTTCACTATTTCGACATATTTTGATTGTTCATAATTTTTTAACATTTCTCATTAGCGAATTGTATTCGGGAGCTACACCAGGGCCCCATTTCCATTTCAAACACCAAAAAAATGCCCCCTTCAAATGAGGATGGTTGCAAACGCACACATGGCCCCGAGGTCGGAAACTTACTTTTTTTTCATGACCTCATACCCGACCAAAATGAATCAAAACATTTTCCTCTCCACCTTTTGCAAGACAATGTATGGAGGCGCCATTCCCCACAAACTGGATTATAATGGGAACGAAGTACCTACCTAAATAATTTTAATGAATTCGTGCATATATGGCTTGTTTTAGTTATGCAAACCGGTCTTAATCGAAATTGAATTAACGGGCTATAACCGGTTTTCAGGCAAAATGTTATAAACGGGGGTTTTGGAAATTCGAAAAACAGGGTTTGGTTATTCTTTTCTAAACGTATATTATAATAAATGACGTATCTGTGACCAATAAGTTCAGTTTTAGTATTGAATTAATGGATAGTTAAAAAAAAAGTAGTAGGTAGGTAGTTAGATTCAAGTGTAGGTAGCTTAGTTCCAACTACATGAATGAGTGGATTGCTACATTTTGTCATAGTGGTCTCTTAATTATTTGCCGGTGGGGTTCCTGTATTGTTTTGTTTTTAACATTAAATATCCGTAACCGGTTATGAAATATGACCGATTATTGCAATGGGTATTACCTGTACAGTCAGCATCAGATAGTTAGCAGCAGCCAGGGTAGCCAAATATATCGCAACACGTCTTTATTATTATAGGTGTAAGGATGTGTTACGATATATTTGGCTACTTTGGCTGCTACTAACTATATGACGCTGACTACTGTAGCTACGTAACCAGCATATATCGTCGTCTGGAGTAAAACCCACTTCCGTTGACTAGAGAGTTAATTTGGGTCTCGATGGACCGATCAGGTCTGTTGACTGGGGCTGGCTGGTAGCCTCGGATCGATTAAGTCAATTTATTTCGGAAACTAGGTACATCTAAATTAAAGAATGGAAATTAAGACAGCTTTATTTTGTACCGTCGACGTGAAGGATACCTAATGTATTTGTCTATAAGTTGAAACGTATTGTTGACGTCGAGTGTAAGTTTATATTGGTTCAGAGGTAAATCTCCGCGGCACATAAAATACACTTAACGTAGAGCATATATTTATGTTCGATTAATGAACAAATATATGCTCCCGTGAAAGGCAGAAAATAATAAAAAATGCATAGTAGAATTGTACGATTTATAATTCATAATAATATCTAGATTTTAAAACCATATTTCCTAAAATCTTTAACAGATAAATTTATGATCGGCCAACTAGGAACTTCAATAATACATTTGGTTTCACAATTATGTCAAAATATCAAACCCAATTGTTATACAATAATTAAAAAACAAAGAACAATAACAGCATGTCGGTATGTTTATCTGTCACAGCCGAACTCAATTAAGTTAAAGGCTTGTGTAATTCATTTTTGTAGGTATTGTTAGTGGTTAGGCGTGTCTTATGTGGAAGTGTGGATAAACCCCATCTTATCCTAATAATGAAGATGTTGATGGACAGCAGGTTAATAGCAATGGAGACCTAAATCATTATTCGATAATTCTGCTGCTTTGTGGCTGCAAAAGTGCAGTTGACATAACTGCGTCAAACTGCAATAGAACTGTATTCGAACTGCACTTGAACTGTGTAGTCGTCAGAACTGCACGCCGCTGCAAGCGGACTGCGCAATGGATTTACAGTTTCGATGCAGTTATGTCAACTGCAAAAGAACTACTTTCAAACTGCACATTTGTGGCGGACCTCTGTATCGGTCTTACAATTTATATGAAATCAACGGATCACTCCACTTATTTCATACGGTGAACGTTGACAGTAAATACATATAGACAGGGCAAATTTACCTTGAGAGAATGTATGTAACCTTAGTAAAACTTCTGAATCGCTTTGCATGGAAGTGTGAGATTAGTGATTCAACATACAATTAGTAAATTGATCAAGTATGAGCATTTAGACTATTATAATAAGATTGTATAAAATTGTACCCTTAAATAAAATAATATACCTACCAATCACAAACATCAACATCATTCTCATACATAAAATATGTTCAATTTAAGTTTCCTTAAACCTCCAGGAAATTGCGGCTTCTGGTCATTCACACGCAGTTTCCGGTTGTATGTATTTTGGTTTCGAGATACGCGATATGTAACCGGACAGAAATGATAAATAATATATATAATATAGGTAGATATGTATAACCTATATTATATTCCATTTCTGTCCGGTTAGGTACATATCGCGTATCTCGAAACCAACCATCATTTAGTAACCAATAAGGTCTTGTAAATCAACCTTGGCACTTGTACACTTATTGCCACCAGAGAGTAGGTACGTAGACATTTATATAAAGCTCAAGCTAATGCTAAGTAAAAATCGTGCCATAAAAATAGTACCTTCAGGGTGAGACCGGTGAAATAGTACCTTCAGGGTGTGACCGGTGAAATCTGGCGATAGAGCACTGTGCCTACGAGTACATGGTAAATCATTTAAGGTGACAGACTTTTTACAAAACTGCCATTGACATTTGAATCTACTAGCCTGGACGGTAGTCGCTTTTCAACGGATTACTTTGATGCAACTCTGCCAACTCAAATATTTTTTAGTATACCGATTTAAACAATTTTAACGATAATATTTCTTCTTAGAATTTAGCTTCTTTTCTACTGTCTAGTGTTACAGCTATACAACGTGTTCATGACAATTTCCGTTAATTGCAAGGGGGCATAGTTTAGATCAAATAAAGTTATTTTTTCCAAGAAAGTAGTATCCCACCAAATACATTACATGTAAAGTGACTGCCAAGACTCGCTAGCCCATATAGTTTTCAGCGTTAAAAATATATCAGATCATAAGGAGCGCCAAACTTCAAAAGTATAGCTTTGTTGGGCACATCCCAGTCGCCGCATAGACTCTCGCGCTGAATGAATTTATAAGTGACATTAATAAGCGACGGGTCTATACTTTTTAGCCAAGATATAGAATTTTTAGAGCGTGGCTGGTAGTGGTAGGTTACGCCGTGTGGAGTAGGAAGCTTGGCGCTCCTTATGATCTGATATATTTTTAACGCTGAAAGCTATATGGGCTAGCGAGTCTTGGCAGTCACTTTACATGTAATGTTTTTGTTGGGATCTCATTCCTTTTTATAAGGTTATTTCTAAAGAAGTGTATAGGAAAACCCATACAAACTTCCATCCCCTAATTTAAAGGGTAGGGGGGTGATTTACTAAAAATCCTGAAATATGTATTTTATTATTTATAATAAGGAGTCCCTATTTACATTTTCAGAACTCTAGCATCAAAATTTGCTGATTTCTCATACAAAATTGCATCCCCTAGTTTAAGGGGTTGGGGGGTAAAAGTTAAAATTTTTTGAATTGTTTTGTTGATTGTGTACTGATACTAGCTTACATACCAAATTTCAGTTTTCTAGGACTTCAGGAAGTACCCTAGAGGTTTTGATGATCAACGTGAGTGAGTCAGTGACGAAATCGGCGTTTTTTATCAATAATAATAATATCAATATCAATAGAATCTAAAGTATAAGAGCTATGCAATTGAAACTTTATATGTTTAATAAGTTTACTATTGACATCATATCCCGAGAAAATTATTTTTCTGGTATAGTCCAAACACAAGTTATGAGGGTTCAAAAAAACAACGAAGCGCTTCGAGAAAAGATAGGTAGTGCCTGCCCTTGCGCTTCGCTTGGCTCGTCTCTTACCTCTGCCTGTTATCAAGATATTCAATGTTTAATTTTATCAGTTTTGCAGATTTAACCGGTGTAAATGGCTCTTAACTGTGACTTAATAACAGCATTTTAAATTTTGTAAGGTCCCTATACACTACAAGAAGGTTTACAAAGTGAGTTCGTTCGATAGTACATATTTTTTACATACATATTTTTTATTACATATGTTTTAAGACAATAATACAATAACTGTTAATGCTACATTAAATGAATTTGTACAAATTAATACTAAAAAAAAAATTTTTTTTTTTTAAGAAATAATTATGCTAATTTGTTTTTGTGAATGTACTCTGCAATATGCAAGTTAACGGAAATTCCCAGGAACACCCTGTATAAGTCATGCTTTGTTTCATGCTTATCTATTTAAAAGCTAGGTACATAGGTACTAATAGTAAACAATAAGTACCTACACTTTATCTGAACATTTTAGTATAGAGCTAACTACAACTAACCCAAACATAAATTTTACTCAAGACCTCTTAATCGCACACTTATCGACACTCATCGATTGGTTGCAGTTAGGTAAATGGAATTGTAGACATTTGACTACTGATAATGTAGTACCTATGTAGGTATAGTAGGGCCGGGGACACATTGGTAGCGTAAACAGTGCGCAGTGTATCACTGAAGTAAACTTTAACAGTTGACTTTTCCCTACTCCTTAAGACCTAATTATAACTATCAAGGCACCAATATCTTATTAATTCCCTTTAGAAACACTTGGATATACACATTCAAAAAACGGTACTTACGAATATAGGTCATGAAAATCTAATTTCTATTCAAAAATAAATAAATAATGGCTGCATTAGATTACCTAGGTACTTGTAAAGTATATATTAAAAATAAGTACCTAGTTACCATGACTTCAATCATCATAACTACTTAGATTTTATTAAACTGCAACTCAGTGCGTTACACAAACACTGTTAAATGCAACTTCAGCTTTGGGCATAATGATCCCCATAAATAAAATAACAACATGTATTGTGTTCTAGGATAAGCAAAGAAGGTGTAGCGAATTACGTTTTTCCATCTGGCAAACTTATGTTCATTAATATTGAACTTAACTGTTACTTATTACCTATTCATTTTGACATTGACTAATGAAGTTTCATATTAATGGACATAAACAATTTAAACATGAATACCGTAATTTATTGACACTGCGGGTCTCGTATTTCCGACTTTGCCCAATGGGAAAACATTATTCACTATAAATATTGTACTTAGGGCCGGCCGGACAGTCGGTAATCGTGTAACTTACGTCCGTCAAATTCAATGGGGAGTTTGTCAGAACTTTCTCTATAGGATAACAGCTGCCGGCGCCATATCCATAATTTACCGCCCTGATTGAAGCAACCCGCTCTTTATTATACAGATTGAAACATCCTTCGTGAATCGAAATAATTTCTAAACTACATAAATAACAAAAATTTTTTTTTTGGTCCTCATCATCAAATGTTCGCACTTATTACGAAAATTGTTTACTGAAGTATAATTTTTTTGAGAACGATATATGATCGATTCCAAGAAGAGACGTACCATCAACGAATAGGGCGACCGTGAACACCTCTATTCCACTAAGTTCAACTGGAAGTTCAACTAGTTGAACTAATTGGAAATAATATTCCAGTTATTACAACTTTGTAACTCATTTTCAAAGTTGAACTTTCTGAACAAAAATGATCCTATTAGTTCAACTTTATAATTATTTTAAAAGCAAACATTCAAAAGTAAACCATTTAGGAACAGGAAGTTGAATTCCTAAAATGTTGAAATCCCAAAATATTTATTTTCCCAGAATGTTGAATTTTTTTAGTTTCGCAAAATGTAATGTTGAATTCTTATTAAGTATGTTGAATTATTTAAAAGTTGAATTCCCACAACGTTGACTTTGTTTCCTATAAGTTTTTTTTTACACTTCTATGCAACTAGTTTCCGAAAAGATTAAGATAAAGAAATTAAATAAAAATAAATAATTCGAACAGTTTTGACGGGGCCCGCTGCGCGGGGCTCCTATTTCTGGTCTGTTTACCCTTCGGTCATCTGAAGATACCTAACGAACCTAACCTACCTACCAGTTGAACTACCTGGTGGGTACTACTGGTAGGTAGGTTAGGTTCGATAGGTATCTTCAGTTGCCCCAAGGGCAAACAGACCAGAAATAGGAGCCCCGCTCAGCAGGGCTCCTTCAAAACTGTTCTTTTTAGACCAGTTGCTAATTAGACCAGCTGCTTTTTTAGACGAGATGATGCTAACCCAACATTTCTCCCGAAATCAATGCAATTTCCACATTTAAGCGAATTCAACATTTTTAGATTCAACATGCAGCAAATACAACTTTTTGCAAACTGTACATTTTAGGAATCCAACTTTATGCAAATTCAACATATTGATATTCAACATGCTTGTTGCATTGTTTCTTTTTGGTTGAGCTAATTGGAAAAATAAATCCAATTATTTCAACTATTTAACTATTAGGAATTATTACATTAAAATTGTAATAACTGGAATATTATTTCCAATTAGTTCAACTAGTTGAACTTCCAGTTGAACTTAGTGGAATAGAGGCCGTGAACATTGTACGTCGATGCTGCGTTATTTTTGTTCATCAACGATTTACTGACATTTACGGGAACTCTATAAAACTGTACTTTAGGCTTATACTGGAGTACTTACTAAAAGTAATTCACGAGATTTTTCCACTCTACTGTCGAAATGTTAAAAGGACACCCAATAAAATGAGTAACAACATTAATTCGCATAGTTGTATATGTATACAAAGAACCTGCATGCCTAATGCCTAGTCTATATCAATGATAACGAATAGGTACAGTTCGTACCCATAGAAAACTATGCAGAATGACCTCGTTTTCATTTCTCTTGGTGTATTTTATAATGACAAATTCGTTTCGCCGCCACCTTTCCATTTCTGCATAGGTTCACAAATTACACAAAAGCTATGACGCCGGCGCCGAATATCTTAAAAACCAACCTACGTTGAGATTATAAGTACTAGAAATTTAGAGGCACATAAGTTTATTTCAGTTCTTTAAATTTAGCCAGTAGTTCCTTTATTCTCAAGCCTGGGACAGGAATGCAATAAACTTTACAGCCTTTTTTGTAGCCATAATACTTTCGTTTTTTCTCATGTGTTTAAAAACACAGTAATTTATGTGTGGTATGTTTTTTTTTGTAACTAGCACCATTCTCTATCAATAGTTTAATAGTTGCATCACATACCTAATAAATAAGTTTTTTGAAATTTATAAGTTTTAGAACATACACACTAATTATGAAACAGACCGTTTAGACATTATAGGTACTTTGCTAGAACGGCCTACCGCCAATCTTACAATATGAATGCTTTCATAGTAACTAATTAAAACGTGCCTCACGTCACACCGCATTGGCGAGTTTTCCCTGTAACCTAAAATTTAAACTTATTCTTTCGTATATTCGCTTATTATATTTAGCACTGCATCTTTGGTGCCAAAAACAAGAGCAAAGAGCCCAAAAATTAGCACAAGAATGTTTTTCCAAATTAAAAAATGGTATCGACCGAAGCCTTCGTCCCAGTAGGTGATGACCTCTATGAATGCCGGCGCTATGAGCCCCAGGATTGAGAAGCAGAAGGCGCCGATGATGCCCATGAAGGGCCCTATCGTCGGGACGGCCACCGCCAGCATCACGCACAAGGTGACCATGATCGTGCGCATCACGTAGTCCGCCAGGTCGGGCCGCTTCGTGAACTTGTCCTTGATGCATTTCCACATGATGTCCACGCACACGAAGAACTGCAGCCCGAACGTGCAGTACACGGCTATGGCGATCGAGATTTTCACTATCTGGGCGGGACTGCAACAATTCCAAACGGATGTCGTTATAGTACGGTCTCGGTATATATGTACGAACCCTTAAAAATTTAACCGGAAGTGAAGGATTTTTCAAACTTTCGGCCAATTTAAGGTGCGATAATCTTCTGATTCTTGCTCAGCACAACTTTCTCGATCTGCTGCCATGCATTTTATCGTGTTGTCATGTGACGTAGGTGTATTGGGAGTGGGCTTACCGACTATTATCAAAATGTCACTAGTTACCAGTGGTAACAGCTGGGATTCTTACCACTAAACTACTCGGTGGTAACTACTGGGAATATTTTTCCTATTTGTTACCACTAAATATTTGGTGGTAACTATTGGGGGGAAAAATCCCAGTAGTTAGGTACTATCAATTACTGTAGTGGTAACAAATGGGAATAATATTCCCGATAAAATATACATAAACATGGGATAGAATATAACTCTTGTTTTATATGTTGACAGAACTGCTCAGAATTTGAACAAAAATATTTCGACAATATGACAAATATTAAAATAATATGTTTTCTATTCTATCGCATACTATGTACCTACATATGTATTTCTATAAGAATTGAAAATTAAAATGAATGTGGTGGTATTAACTACTGGGTTTTTCCCCATCTCTTACCACTAAAGAAATTGGTGGTAACAATATACTGGGAAAAAAAATCCCAGCTGTTGCCACTGGTAACAAATAGGGAACTTGCATCTTTTTATTTTATTACGAAAATCAAAAGTATGATCCAGAGGAATATCAACTGTACCATTAAAACTTTTCTTATGATTTATTTTTCTGGTGTTATATGCATTTGAAATCTGCACGCGCCGGCACCCCCCGAAAACGCTCTATATTAAACGGGCTTAATATGCTATGACGTCACAACTTATATTCTCAGCGCGTTTAAGTACTATAGACTAAGTCATTAATTTGCGATTATCTCCACAAAATTTGCGTTTCTTTTTGTCATACAAAATATCATTTTTAATTCAATATTCTCTGTAACTGTTATGTTATTTTTCACCTCACTAGCTCGGAAAGCCCATTTTTATTCTTTAAAAACAGATAGCAAAACTGCATTTTATCCACAAGAGTGCAAAGAATATTTGAAATCCGAACGTGTTATTAGTTACTTTTTTAAACATTAACATGTAAAGGCCAGTCCAGACAGGACATTTTTCGCCCATCAGATTTATTTTATTTAGGTACCTTTTTTGGATTGTTTTATTCTTTTTTTAAATGTTTTTAATTCTTTTTTTTATTTTTTAAATGTTTTTTTTTGTTTTTTTAATCTTTTTTCTTTTTCTCCTTTTTAAAAATGTTGTTTCTCTTTTTAAATGTTTTGTTTCTTTTTGAATGTTTTTCTGTATTTTTTTCTCTTTTTAATGTTTTTTTGGTCTTTTTTATACGTTTTTTTCTTTTTTTTTTAAATCTTTTCTTCTTTTTTTAATTTTTTTTGAAATTCTATTTATTTTTTTGATGTTTTCGTCTACATTTTAATGATTTTTTTTATATTTTATTGATTGAAATGTGTTTATTTATGGTTTTTTTTTATTTTTTCAACTTTAAAAAAAAAAAAAAATTTTAATGTTTTGTTTATTTTTGATTTATTTTTGTGGTTTTTCCACTGTTTTCTCTTTTTAAATGTTTTTTTTTTGTTTTTTCTTTTTTTATCTTTTTTTCACGTTTTTTATCTTATTTTAATGTTTTTGTAACTTTTTTTCTTTTATTATGTTTTTGTCTCTATTTGATTGCTGTTTTTCTTTTTTCAATGTTTTTTGCTTTTTTCTCCTTTTTGTAAATGTTTTGTTTCTTTTTGTATGTTTTTTTTTCTTTTTTTGTTTTTTGGGTTTTTTCTTTTTTTATACGTTTTTTCCTTTTTTTTAATGTATATTTTTTACTATTTCAAGGTTTTTTGAAATTCTCTTATATTTTTTTGATGTTTTTGCCATATTTTAATGTTTTTTTTATTTGATTTATATGTGTTTTTTCAAGGTTTTTTTCTTTTACCATATTTTTTATTTTATTTTTTTCCACTGTTCTCTTTTTACATGTTTCTTTTTTGTTTTTTGTCTTTTTTTACGTTTTTTCTCTTAATATAATGTTTTTTGTAACTTTTTTTCTTTTTACATGTTGTTTTTTGTCTTTTTTGTCTTTTTTTACGTTTTTTTCTTAATGTTATGTTTTTTGTAACTTTTTTCTTTTATATATGTTTTTGTCTCTATTTTATTGCTTCGTTTTTCTTTTATCAGTCTTTTTTAATGTTTTTTGAAATAATTTTTGCCTTTTTTAAGTGTTATTTTTTTTGTTTCTCAATGTTTTTTCTCTTTTCCTCTTCATTAAATGTTTTTTTAATTTTGTAATATTTTGTCTCTTTTTACATGTTTTTTATTTTTTTTTCTCATTTTTAATGTCTATTCCCCCTTTTCAATATTTTTTTCAAAATTTACTTTTTGTTTTTTTTCCTCGCTTTAGTGAGGTGAAAAGATTTGTGTTACACACGGGTGCAAGTTATTTTGACGTCTCGTGTGTTGCAACACTCGCTACGCTCAAGGATTCTATTTTTGAACCACTCGCTTCGCTCAGGATTCTATTTTTGAACCACTCGCTTCGCTCGTGGTTCAACCATAGAATCCATTCGCTAGCTCGTGTTTCAACCCTAGAATCCATTCGCTAGCTCGTGTTTCAATTCCACACTCGCGGTTAAAATACAACTTTGCACCCTTGTATAACAAATAACTATTATCGAAAAAAAATATTTTTTTTGGTCATTTTAACGTGAGATAAAATTAATACAAACGCTCTTTTCTTTTTTTTTTCTTTTTTTTATATTTGCGGACAATCTTACACAAATCAACCTAGTCCCAAACTAAGCAAAGCTTGTACTATGGGTACTAGACGACGATATAGATACTTATATAGAGAAATAAATACTTAAATACATAGAAAACATCCATGACTCAGGAACAAATATTCGTGCTCATCACACAAATAAATGCCCTTACCGGGATTCGAACCCAGGACCTCTTGCTTCGTAGGCAGGGTCACTACCAACTAGGCTAAAGCGGTCGTAGGGTAAGTCGGTCGTTTTGTATGATATCTCTACGTATATCCGCATCGATTGAGTGCAATTTATTCGAAATTGAAGTCCCATGCAAGTTCCCCATTGGTGGTAACAGGTGGGAATAATCCCTATCATAATGGATGCGTCCTGTACTTACATTTCATTTATATCCAGATTGAGCGTGATAGAAGCATCAACTTCATCAATGTATCGCAGGTATCCAAGGAACCCAAGGAGCATATAAATTAGAGTGACGCCAGACATTCCTTTGTTAAGGACGCCACAGTAGCCGAGCAAGGCGCGCGGCGTCCTCATCGCGTTCTCCAAAGGCATCACCACGCCGATAGCTTCCATGGCAAAAATAGTCAAGGAGAAGAATTGGGGCCACTCTGAAGGGTGGGTTACTAATTCAACTTTTTTGAAATCCAAGGTGCCCGTGCCCACCAAGTAGTAGAACGTTATGCCGAGCCCAATACCCATAAAAACATTAGCAACCATAGACACGGGTGCTAGGTACTTCAAGTTACGGACCCAGGCCATGGCGATAAGAGGAAGTAGTAGCGCTACAATGAATATCCTTATTTCAACTTTTTCCTCGGCTGTTTGCATGTAATGGGCCACGACCTGGAAATGAATATTACTAATAGGTAAGTATATACAAGTAGGTAATGTTAATTAACGTTGTGAGATTATAAGAAGAGAGAAAACTGGACAATTATGCATAAATAATTTGAAGAAAACGAACGCTTAGTTAGATCACTACGTCGTGTAGGTACGTCGTCGGAGTGTGCGCACAAACAAAAACCGGCCAAGTGCGTGTCGGACCACGCGCAGTGTAGGGTTCCGTAGTTGCCTGTCTGTCTTCGGTACATCGACACACGCCCGCCGCGCCAACTAAACGTTGCGGTTGCGTCGCTCGAATTTGTACGAAACTTGGCCTTTTAAGGAAATAGAAATAGAAATAGAAAAAAGGTGGTTCGATTACCATACAAAGCGTTATTTGACATTCGCAGGCTAACGGTGTGATATTTTAAGAAACTTATGTAACAAACTTTAATCGATTGGCTTCCCATTTGCGCCAAATTCCTAGAATAAACTTGTAAAAATTAGGTTAATTTGAGAAAAATAGTTTTCCCAAAATATCACGTCCCAAACCAATTTCTCAAATTAATCTAGTTTATACAAGTTTATTCTAGGAAAGGGGGAATTTGGCGCAAATGGGTTGCCAATTAATGAAAGTTTGTTACATAAGTTTCTTAAAATATCACGCCGTTAGCCTGCGAATGTCAAATAACGTTTTGTATGGCAATCGAACCACCTTAAGTACGTTTCTAAGTTGGTCGACTATTACTCGTTAACTAGTTATGCCTACTTATCCGTGATAGTTTTCCTACTATTTTTTTTTCATATACCTACCCAGAATAGTAACCATTTAGCCGGCAGAGAGCCTGACACATGAACATGACTAATAAAAATTAGGGCTTTAAAGCGCAATATCACGCAAACGCACCACTGAATAGGGAACATTACACAAAACTCTTCGTACCTAGGTGGCGACACTAACTTGCGGTATTGTCTATCTTTGTCACTCATTTGACAATCAATTGTGCATGTGTGTGTGAATCTATATATTGCTATACTGGTTTACGGTTAGTGGTAGTGCTGCACTCTGGCGGCAGAACATTGCAGTAATGTTCCCTATTGAAAAATGGTTTTAAAGACCCATCCAACGATAACCACACCATAGGTTTATCGAGATAGAAAAATACATCCTCACTTTAAGTGTATTAGGCGAGGTACAGTCACCGGCCTTTGTTCCATCGTATATACCGGTGACTGTACCATAAAATAAAAATCAAATGAGTCTACCATATTATCGGCGTTACTGATTTTTATACTCAAGCCTAGTGATGTGCAAATTGCGGAAAGTTTCCAAAAAGTTGGAAAAGTCCTCGGAAATTTCTAGAAATTTTCACAAGAAATTAAGGAAATTTACGTACTGAGAAGCATAAAAATGTAACTCTTTTACACTATGTATAAGATGTTTTATGTTTCTTAGTTCGTAAATTTCCATGTTGAAAATGAAAAAGTTTCAATTCCCATACAAAAATGAGGAAAATTTCTGAAATTTTCCTATGTTAAATTGCAGAAACATCTCGTAACATAAGAAACTTTCCGTTTGCACATCAGTACTCAAGCCATGCCGAATTACAGCTTTCTAGTAGTATGGGTCACTGCGCTAAGCGGCAGACGGACATGGCGAGACTATAAGGGTCCCTTGTTGACTTCGGAACCCTAAAAAGTAAGCAATAATAGTAAACAATGAAATACCTGTAAAATATTTTTGGCCACTATAACCGTGTAAACGGAGCAAGTGCCGAAGTATGTCAGGAAGAGGCTGACAAGAATGAATATTCTGTAAAGAAAACAAACAATATTAAGATAGGTATCCAACAGTAAATTATGATACTTATATAGTTCGATGTAGACATCAGCATAGTACCCGTAAACCGTACCTAAATGTGTTGCCCCATCGCCTCAAGCATTCTGGCCCGTTCTCTAATGCCGCCTGTCCCACTTCTGGAAAACCCATGGTCGTCTTTCTAGTCTTCTTATACAGAACGTGGGCGCATTTAATCTGTAAGTAAAATTTAGATACTATGCGTTAGTTATCATATATCAACACATTTTGCATAAGTATCCACGCTGATAAGTACCTACTAATTAATTGTTTTAGTAGATTTTTTTAATCAAACGGAGGCAAGTTGTCGAATTGTGTGGTTGCCACATTGTTTCTGTATGCGTACAATACGATTAAAATCAGTTAACGATTCTGATGTTAGCTACTAAATAGTAGCGCCGCAAGGGTGTCAGAGGGGTCGGATAGGTATGCGGGAGGCGACTCGAGGCTAACTTCAGAGGCTCTAGTATAAGTTTTATCGTTACAATACGTTTTCGAACGCGTTTGCGTTTAGTTTCAATTAGTATGGCAACGCGAACAGCGCCTCTGGTGGTAACTATTAGGAACTACGTGTCGCCATACAAATTGAAACTAAACGCAAACGCGTTCGAAAACGTATTGTATCGATAAAACGTATACTAGAGCCTCAGACACGCAAACTTTTGTGCCGCGTACTGTAATGCGTATTGAAAATGCTCAGAACTGAAACGTACCTACCTACCACATAGGCAAGGCAATGTTTACATATGCACATGCATGCTGTCGGTCAAATAATCGCCTGGCTGCATTGTACAATTAAGCGGTAAACGTTAAATATGGCGCTATCAGTTGTCATATAGAGAGCTGTCGAATTCCTATGCAAACAGATTTTAACTAACGTAACTTTATTTTACTTTCGTGTTCCATAAAATACTTTCTAAATAATTTACTTTAAAAACAAAGTTTAAACCGACTTCAATTCAGTACTTCGCCAAGCCACATGGTACATGATATTTCCACATTTCCTTTCCAATTTACCACATGAACTGCTTTCCGAGAGCAAATGCGTTGATTATTACAGAAAAAACCCAAGTCGCTATATGTGGGCTGATAATATTTGAAGAGTTCCGTCGATTCCTCAAGGATATCAGAATTAACAGTTCATTAGTTGCTACTTAATCAACGGAATCATGTCAGAATCTTTGACGTACCTACTTTACATCTTTGAGGAGTTCCATAAGTCACCTGTGGTCTTCATCATCAGTTCCACTTAACCAAAATTGCGATTTCCGAGGGTAAATACACGAGTTATAATAGAAAATACCGAAATCACTACAAGCGTGCCGCGTGCCTATAAAATTTCAGGGTTGCCCTCAATTTCCCTGGGATCCCATCATCAGATCCTAAATTGGTGACAATGGGACCACCTCGGGAGTATACTCTTTCGAATAAAAAAAGAATTTTGGAAATCGGTCTACAATTTCATTGACGGAAAAATCGGCGAACATATAACCCTCCTCCTTTTTTGAAGTCGGTTAAAAATTCATTTTATCCATGTAAGCCACAAAAAATAATATAGTCCTAACGAATCGTAAAAATGAGGTCAGAGGAACGACGACGACCACGCCGAGTTAAGGGTCGCCAGGACGGTCGGTCGACTCAAGTCGAGTCTCCAAACATGAGCTCAGAGGAACGACGACCACCACGCCGAGTTAAGGGTCGCCAGGACGGTCGGTCGACTCAAGTCGAGTCTCCAAACATGAGCTCAGAGGAACGACGACCACCACGCCGAGTTAAGGGTCGCCAGGACGGTCGGTCGACTCAAGTCGAGTCTCCAAACATGAGCTCAGAGGAACGACGACAACCACGCCGAGTTAAGGGTCGCCAGGACGGTCGGTCGACTCAAGTCGAGTCTCCAAACATGAGCTCAGAGGAACGACGACGACCACGCCGAATTAAGGGTCGCCAGAACGGTCGGTCGACTCAAGTCGAGTCTCCAAACATGAGCTCAGAGGAACGACGACGACCACGCCGAGTTAAGGGTCGCCAGGACGGTCGGTCGACTCAAGTCGAGTCTCCAAACATGAGCTCAGAGGAACGACGACGACCACGCCGAGTTAAGGGTCGCCAGGACGGTCGGTCGACTCAAGTCGAGTCTCCAAACATGAGCTCAGAGGAACGACGACGACCACGCCGAGTTAAGGGTCGCCAGGACGGTCGGTCGACTCAAGTCGAGTCTCCAAACAAACGTAGTTTGGTTCTCGTTTTAAAACGGAGTTTGGAATAACATCATTTTTTTATACACAATGGAATCCGCTATTTCAGGTCGGAAACTAGTTTCTGTTGCTATAAATTATAATAATTATTATTATTATTTATTCAGTTTTAAAGACAACATTTGGTTCACAAATGCGAGAGATTAAAATACTACGTTTGTATGGAGAGTCGAGCGTCCTGGCGACCCTTAAGAGCCCGTTCACGTGCTCACTAACGCCACTGGTAAATAATTGTGATTTGTATTTAAAGTACACACTGTATTTTGTATTTAAAGTATCTTTTGAATACATCATAATTTACGTTGCTGGATTCGTCAATCAATGCGTGAGCACGTTAACGGGCTCTTAAGGGTTATGTTATAGTGTCTGCTAGATCGTCGCCAACACGCCCCTCCGACCGAGCGACCTTGGTCCGCACCGACCGTGTAGACAGTTGTTTGGAGCAAAATTTAATACTACGGCGGTCGGTGCCGACCAAGGTTGGTCGGTCGGAGGGGCGTGTTGGTGACCGTCTAGCAAACGTTTAAAGCAGCCCGCGCGGCTCCGCTCCTCCCTCTCAAATACATATATTATTATAATGCACACGCGGTATAAAATATATGAAATATAGCGTATGTCCATCCCGAAAGTCCATTCTACATAACGGCCAAACAGATCGGGAATAAAACCAGTATTCGCAAAGCCTTTGAACTGAATTAAAAAAATTGATGTTTTAATAATTTCAATTAGATACTTCGTTTAGAATATAATTTAAACCATACAGCTTGACATATGTACAGTCAGCATCAAAAGTAGCTACGCAAACGAAGACGTCAAAAGTCCTTATTAATAGGGAATAAGAACTTTTGACGTCTTCGATTGCGTAGCTACTTTTGATGCTGAGTGCACCGATTCCTTGACTAATAATCAGTATTACTGGAGAGGAGTTAAAGAGGCACAATCTATCTCCTTCTTACACTAGCACTAAAACCCCAAAGAAAGATGTGAGTGTATGTTTGCTGCTAATCTGCTACTGACGGTGGGAAGTTCATACTTGCCCGTCACGCGTGTGTATAGGTAATTATGATTAGCTTACCAGAACATAAGCGCAGTGAGTGCAAACAACGGCCACGAGGATAGTGAAGAAGATCCCTGTGACGAGGCCGGCAGCTTTGAACGCGTAAGGCATGGCGAGGATGCCAGTACCCAGGGAAGCCTTCAGCAGATGCGTCAGAGTGTCCATGTTCCTACATAGAAAGAGGCGTCAAAAACTTGAACAGCCGAAAACAACAATTTTTGAAATTAAAGAATACTGAACAGCTCGCGTTGTAGCGGTACCGATGCGGTGCCGAGGCGACAAGAGTGCGTTAACATTTACTTAGGTAACTTCAGAGAGGACGTCAGTTTATATCATATGAGATGAAGTATTGCGAGTTTTAGCTAAATAAGTAATAATCAGGGAGCGAAACTTTAATGCTGATGACAGAAATATGACGTCAATCTACATACAGAGGGCTTGCGATAGTGTCCGGGTTTCGTGTAATCGTGTCCGGTATCCGTGTTCGTGTTACACGAACGCGGTTCTAAGCGACCGGTCCGGACGGATCCGTGTAATTAGCGCACGGGTAACACGAACACGGGTACCCGACACGATTACACGAAACCCGGACACGATCGCAAGCCCCAATAGAAACACTCTGTATGTAGCTTGACGTCATACGTCTGTCATCGGCACCAAAGTTTCGCTCCCTGGTAATAATTAATTAAATATTAGTAATTAAAATGTACTTACGATGTAGGATTGTCGACTTTTCTCTCCGCGAATGGATCGAAATCACCCGCGGACTCGACATCTTTTGTCATATTATTCATAGTATACCTGAAAAAAATAAACAATTGATTAGTGTACGCTGTACCCATACTCGTACATACTTTTTCAATTGGAAATGTCCCTAAAGTAAGCATATGCAACACGAAATTGAACACTTAAAATTTATCAAATACTTAATTCATACCCGCCGTATTCATAAATGCCGTAAACTCGGGGTACTTTGACCCAATGGAGGGCTACTTTGCCCTCATGAAAACCACGATAAGCAAGGTAACCTAAGTATATTATTATGAAGGTACAGGTAGGAGGGTGATTCGCGAAAGCCAGAGTTACCCTCCAGGGCTAAAGTAACCCGCATTAGTCGACTACAAAGATAAGTATGTTTTTTAATGTTACAAATACACGGTGGAATTTAATGTGTGAACAGGAACCCATTTTTCTAATTCAGTAATCGATGGCGGTCACGTTTATGTAGTACTTAAGTGGAACCAAGTTTTTTTTTATCGTAACTAATTTTTAAGTTGAAATTAAATTTTAATTACAATTTATTGTCACCCTACTAATGGTTTCATTTTCTTTATTTTAACCTTGTTTTTTTAGCTTTAGTTTAGTTTTGTTATTATTCTCTTTCTGTTTAATCGTAGTTTTTATATATATTTCTTTATATGTACCTACTTTATCTGTAAATAAACAATTATGTTAATTCTTAATTAAAAAAACGAATGGTTTAGTCTGAAAAGTTTAATGAATTTAATGATGTTTCATTTATTGACGTCTGATCTGTCTAGTTTCCCGCCAAAGCCAGCAAGCACTTGACGTATGTACACTTACGAGTAACTTCCCTTCAATAAAAGTAGGGTGTCCATTTATTCAGTCAGTGTACATTTTACCGATGTTAATTAAGTGTGATTAATTCCACCGTGTATATGTATGACATCGTATTACTGTGGTAGTAAAGTCTATATATACATATTTTTGTAACATCGTATGGATACATCTCTTTGTAGTCAACTGCACAACACTAAATATAGTAAATATAAATCATAATTATCTGATTAATCATTTGAATTAATATAGTATTTTATGCAACCGAGAGTGGCGTGGGTTGCGATGCGAGCCTTGGCGAGCACCGTTTTAACATTTGTATATTATAAATTATTTACTACAATAATGTTAAATCATCATCTATTGTGTTAAAAAAAAATTTTGTAACATACAATACTAATACTACTTATTATTTCGAAATATTTGTTTATGAAGTTGGCACCACTGCATTATAGCAACCGATAAAAAAAAAGGTAAACAGTGCTTTTATGAAAAATGTATGAACCAAAAAAGTACGCTTACACAGTGCGTTTTTGGGCCATAGAGCATAGAGTTTATTGGTGTCATTAAATGTGAGCTACAGCCTATATAAAGGACAGATAACAGTACAGAAGTAGAAAATAGTAGATTGTTAACCAAGGGCTGAAAGGCACCCATTTCTGACGAGATATTTTGGCGCTCGAACGAAGTGAGAGCGCCAATGGTTCGAGTCAGAAATGGGTCTTTCACCCGAGTTAAACACTCTACTTTTCATATCGAATACGAGGAAAGTAAAAAAAAACCACAAAAGGAAAATGTAACACTATGTTTATTCAAAGTATAGGTACAATTACTTGAAATCAATGGAAAAGTAGAGCAATTTGCGAATGTAAATGTAATATTTTTGTCTGGAATATTCGCATTCTATACCAAAAATTAGCGCCACCTGAAAACAAAACCATTTGACATAGACATAGACATAGACATAGAAGACATAGACATAGAAAAACTTTATTCAACATCACATTTTATACAAAAGAAACAGTGTACAAATTAGACTTAGGAATAGACAGACACACTCAAACAATATCGTACGAGGCATTTACATTTTGTGATGCCAAAAAGGGGCTAGACTCAGCATACTGTTGCAGTGAGTACCTACTGAGTACCTACACTGCAACGCTGATTTTCAGTCAGACCCTTACATATAATAAGTTTTAATTCTAATTAATATTGTCGGAAGGGAATGAATATGTTATTGGAATGTGAGTAATGTTGTGTATATTTTAAATTATGTAATGACTGTGGTTTGGTTGTACTTGTATAAATATGTATGTTAAGTAAGCAAGTATATAAAAAATATGAAATAAAATAATAAGCAATTTGAAATGACACGTATATAGTATAAATGCATTGCAGTAAAAATCTTGGACTTTTTGCTTTTAAAGCCATCCAACTGCCTTTTTAGAAACTATGTCAGCTTACTGTAGATATTTCTTTAAATTCACGTCATGTTAGTGGTTTTAAGCACTATTGAATACATACTCTACAGCGTTGATAGTTTTAATTACTTCGACAAATCACTGAAATAAGTTAGCATCACAATTTCCGAAAAAGATTTAACTCTTTTTGCGGTATCTATCTATCTAAAATCGGTATATATGATTTCATATATCTTTCATTTGAAATTTGCGGTAAAAGGCCTTCCACGATAGATTGGGCTTCTGTTCTGATCAAATCAGGCGTTAAGTCGGTTTCAAAATCACTGGATGATCTCATTTTAATCGCGAAAATGTATTTAAATTAAATTCGTCTTACAATAGAAAAGTTCGCACTAGTTTGGCTTCCCCGCCCTTTAACTTTTTTCAAGGACCATAATCACAGATGTATGAATATAAGGAGATCGGACATGGAGGCCGATTTGTATAGAGTGAGCCTGTCGCAAGTACATTAACCCACACAACGCCCAAGTAATTGACAAGACAAAGCACGCACACATCTAAAACACACACTCTTGTATACCTACACGCTTATCTCCACTTATAATAAATCTCTAAATTAAAAAAAGAATCAGCCAGTTTGAAACTAAGCTTTGCGCGGTTCGAATGTTCTCAGCATCCCATGAACGGAAAAATATGAAACATTTTATATAGGTACATTATTATTCTAGCTGCAACTTAGGATACTTTTTATCCGACTGCGACAGTTAATTAATTTTCCGAAATATACGACTTCATTTAATTTTTCATTTATTTTTATTGAAATCAAACGCTGCTCCAACTGTGAGCTATAAGAACCGTCAAATTTTCGTCAAAATGGCGGAATTGCTTTGCCTTTCACTTATTAATAATTTAAATCCCGTCTACGATAGACCTTTACGAGACAAATGCTAAAATATAAACCATAAAAAAATATTCGATTCTGATATGAGAACTTATATGCGCAAATGTCGTTTTATGTCGTAATTTCAATAAATGAAATCAACAAATTTGAACAATATAATTAACACGAATTTGTTTTTTTTGAATGACAATGGCACGCGCTCGGCGCATTCAGCCAAAGTACCTGCGGCGCTACTACGAAAACCGATACTCAATGTTCAAATATTTGCATCCCTGTCACTCGAGTATGGTTAGTGCGATAGAGATAGAGATACCCGAATATTTTCGAATAGGGAACATTACTGCAATGTTCTGCCGCCAGAGTGCAGCACTAACACAATTAGTAAACAGTTTTTTTGACAACTTTGACAAGTCCTTCAAAGCTCTGGATCAAATAGTGAAGAAAATATTTCAATGAATAAAATGCATCAGTGCCGCGTAATTGGATGCAAGAATGAAGGGCATCATTCATTTCCGAAGGAAACGATGATATGAAAACTATGGGAAGCGGCAATACGTCGTAAAGCAAAAAAAAGCCCTCATCCACCTTTAAATGGCTATAGGATGCCATTTTAATATCACAGTCCAGGTATTTTACACACGAATGATAATAAAACGATTGTAGTTTAACGCGTTTTCATCAATTATTCGTTATTGTTTGTTAGGTAAATAAATATGACATTGTACGTCATGGCGGTTTGTTGGTGCCGGTTAATGTACGGCCCGATAATACACGTCCATCTTTCGTTATCTCTCTCTTTTTGTATAAGTTAAAAAGAGACATAAATATAGAGGATGCCAATTATTGGGCCGTACATTAACCGGCACCGGTTTGTTTACGGGTTGTGTTAGTGTCGCCCACTACGCAGAGCTTTGCGTAATGTTCCCTATTCCGAAGTTCGTGGTTATAGCTCAGGAATCGAAAATATGGTAAATAATCATAATATATTTTCTCGATAAAGAATTTAAAATAAATATAGTCAAATGGAGAAAAAAACAAAGCAAGAGGTTATATAGGTAATGATTAAGTTATAATTATAAGAGTCCAAAGTTTTAAGAGGGGGTATGTTCTGTCCCTTTTCCGCAAAACGCACCTTCATATGAAACTACTGTTTTTTACTATGACGCTCGAGTATATTGACGTCACAGTCCCTCATCGTTTTCTCACTCTAACAAGCGACATTAAAACGGATGTAGCTTCATAATTTTTTGAGATATTTGAATGGGAGTTTCATTATCTTCTATCTATTTATACATAATAAATGCCTATGTCCTGACTGACTTATTCACTCACTCACTCACTCACTCATCAACGCACAGCCGAAACTACTAATCTTAGAGAGTTGATTTTTGCACAGTATGTTGCTTTTATAACGTGGGCTAGGGATAAAAAGGGATTTTTGAAAATTCTACCCCTAAGGGGGTAAAATAGGGGTGCAAAGTTTGTATGGGAGAACCTTTTTTTTTTGAGCTATAGACTTAAACTTTGTAGAAAAAATTGTTATTAGAATACAAATGAAACACTTTCAGCGTTTTGGAAAATTCCACCCCTACGGGGGTAAAATAGGGGTGCAAGGTTTGTATGGGGAAAACATTTTTTTTTTTTAAATAGAGGCTTAAAACTTTGTAGAAAGATCAGTCATTAGAATACAAATAAAGAACTTTCAAGGTTTTAGAAAATTCTACCCCTAAAGGGGTAAAATAGAGTGCAAAGTTTGTATGGGAAAAACTACTTTTTTTTAAATAGAGACTTGAAACTTTGTAGAGAAATTATTCATTAGAATACAAATAAAGTACCTAGATTCAGTGTTTTAAAAAAATCTACCCCTAAGGGGGTAAAATAAAGGTGCAAATTTTGTATGGGGGAAACAATATTTTTTTTAAATAGAGACTTAACACTTTGTAGAAAGATTAGTCATCAGAATACAAATTAAGTACTTTCAGCGTTTTAGAAAATTCTACCCCTAAAAATAGGGGTGCAAAGTTTGTATGTGGGAAACTATTTTTTTAGCTAGAGTCCTAAAACTTTGTAGAAAGATTATTTAAATACAAAGAAAGTACTTTCAGCGTTTTGGAAAATTTCACCCCTAAGGGGGTAAAATAGGGTGCAAAGTTTGTATGGGAAAAACATATATTTTTTTAATAGAGACTTAAAATTTTGACGAAAAATTACTTATTAGAACATGAAAAATACTACATTCGGCGTTTTACAAAAATCATTCCCTAAGGGGGTTAAAAAAGGGTGCAAGGTTTGTATGGGGAACACTTTTTCTGAGCTAGACACTTAAAACTTTGTAGAAAGATTACTTATAAAAATACAAAAAAAAGACTTTCAGCGTTTTGAAAAAATCTATCCCTAAGGGGGATAAAAAGGGGTGCAAAGTTTTTTATCAGGGAAAGTTTATGTTTTTGAGTTAGAGACTTGAAACTTTGTAGAAAGATTACTTATTAAAAAACAAAAAAAGAACACAAATCGTTTTAGAAAATTCCACCCCTAATAGGGTTAAAAAGGAGAGCAAGCTTTGCATGGGCAACACTTTTTTTGAGTTAGACTTAAAACTTTGCAAAAAGATTACTTATTAGAATACTAAAAAAGAACTTTCAGCGTTTTAGAAAACTCCATCCCTAAGGGGATCCTTAAGATCCTTAAGAAGGGTAGCCAGTGTTGTGTGGGAAAAACTTTTTTTTTTGCTAGACTTAAAACTATTCGAAATGTTACTTATTAAAATTAATAATAAAGTACTTTCAGAGTTTTAGAAAATTCCACCCCTAAGGGGGTTAAGAAAGCTTTGTATGGGCAACACTTTTTTTGAGCTAGAGACTTAAAAGTTTACGAAAAAAGTTCTTTCAGCGATTAGAAAAATTCAACCTCTAAGGGGGTTTAAAAGGGGGTTCAAATTTTAAATGGCGAGCAATAAAATTTTAAAGTGTTAAGAGATTTTTAACTTCGGTCTTATTCTGTACGTTAAAAGACTACAAAACTGATTTCAGAGTTTTTCCAAATTCATCCCCTAAGAGTGTTAAAATTGGTTCAAAGTTTGAGTATTTCAAGGCATTTTTAAAGTATGAGATTTTTAACTTTGGTTTTAGACTGTTTGTTCACAAACTAGAAAATGAACATCAACGTTTTTTTTTAATTATCCCCTAAAAGAGGGTTCAAATTTTGTATTGAGAGAAATCATTTTCTAAGACGATAAAAAGTTCTACGCGGACGAAGTCGCGGGCAACAGCTAGTTTGACAATGAACGCGCATCATATCAGGCATTTTGGGAAAAAACGTAATATTCTCTGCGATCAGCACGCGTGCACAGTATGGCAGTGTATGCCCATTGTGCATACAGCTGCGAAACGGCCGCCGGCGGCTTGTCCTCTCTCTAGTATTCTATGCTCTGAGACCATAATGCACGTAAACTTTTTTATCGCGCGTTTTCGGTGAATTAATCGGTGTCTTAAATAGCATATTTTTTCTTCTTCTAAAAACGTCGCCTTCGTTTTAAAGCCGTAACAGACTACCCCACCGCATCGCGACATTCGCGACCTTCGTGCGCCGCGCCCATAAATGAGAGCGAGAAAGATATATCTTTTTCTCGCTCTCATTTTCATACTATCTGTATTTATTAGTAAGTAGTATTTAGTTGTAGGTTGGCTGTATGCGTTTCTGCCTTAGCTCACATGCACAACTTTAAGATAAAAAAAAGGTTTGTAAGTGTATTCTATTTGTCACCACCTCATAGAGCCTAGTGAATATTTAAGCTAGAATAAAAGTAATGCATTTACAACATAAACTTATTTTATCTATTACATATATAAAATTGGACCGTTACTTATAGAGTGACAGACAACGCACAGCCTAAACCGCTAAAGATACAAGCGTGAAATTTGAAACACATATTTTTCAAGTGACGTAGAGGCGCACTAAGAAAGGATTTTTTGAAATTCAACCCCTAAGGGGGTGAAATTGGGGATAACACGTTGTATGCAAATCCGTTATTTTTGAAGGTAGATCTATAAAATTCGAGATTTGGCTTTTCGATCAGAAATTAAAATAGGTTTCCTTCGAGCATTATCGGGTATTCGTGCTTTAAAGGGGTGAAATGGAGGGTGAAAGTTTGTATGAAAGTTTCGTTATTTTTGAAGGTAGATCTATGAAATTTGAGATTTGGCTTTATGGTCACAAATAAAAACAGGTTTGCTTGAAGCATTTTTAGATATTCGTACTTTAAAGGGGTGAAATGGGGGGTGACAGTTTATATGAAAGTTTAGTTATTTTTGGACTTGGAAGATGTCCACGATTTTGATTACAAAGTTATAATGACATCTAAGTAATATCCATTAATCAAGCATCTTGAGTAAATCAACCCTTGGATGCAACGGATGGTAAAAGTAACCTACCTACCCAAACCGGGTAAGGCGGATTACAGTGAGGCCAAATCGTATAGGCCGATAAGTCTATCGTCATTTTTCCTCAAAACATTGGAGAAGTTGGTAGATAGACACATAAGGGATGGCCCACTAAGGAGACATCCGCTGCACGAACTACAATATGCATATCAGCCAGGGAAGTCAACGGAAACGGCACTTCATCTGGTAACAACTAAGGCTGAACAGGCTATAGAGAATAAAGAACTATGTCTGGCGGCTTATTAGACGTGGAGGGAGCGTTTGATCGTACCACGTATAATGCTATTAGCGAAGCAGCTGCAAAACATGGTATAGAGCCGACCATATGTAAATGGATAGGCAACATGCTAAATGGCAGACTGATAAAGTCATCTCTTTTAGGGGATGAGATAATGGCCACGGCCACAAAGGGATGTCCACAAGGTGGGGTACTTTCACCAACTCTATGGAGTTTGGTGGTGAACTCACTCTTGATAGAACTCAATAAAGGTCCCATCCACACGGTAGGATATGCTGATGATTTAGTGATACTGGTTAATGGGAAATTCCCAAGTACGGTATCAGAAATCATGAACAAGGCACTGAGGGAAGTGGAGAGATGGTGCGACAGTCACCAATTATCCATTAATCCAGGCAAAACTGTAGTAATACCCTTTACTAGGAAAAGGACCCTTCGCGGAATACAGCAGTTAAAGCTGTACGGAAGGGTACTAGAACTGTCCAATGACGTGAAATATCTAGGTGTCACACTGGATAAGGAACTGAACTGGAAGAAGCATACAGATCTCACCATTACAAAGGCCCTGAGGGTATTTGGAATGTGTAGATCAGCGTATGGCAAAACATGGGGACTGAACCCCAAGGTACTGAAGTGGATCTACACCATGATGGTGAGACCCATAATACTGTACGGTAGCCTGGTATGGTGGCCAAGGACTTTAATGAGCACATGCAGAGAGGCCCTGAGAAAGGTGCAGAGAACGGCATGCATGGCTATAACAGGGGCGTTTCGTACCACGCCTACAGCGGCGCTAGAAGTCCTACTGGACCTACCGCCACTTCACATGGTGATTAAGTCAGAGGCGCGCAAATCGCTCTACAGATTAAGAACTCTTGGACTGTGGAGCGATAGCAAGCCGAAAACTAAGCACACAAACATGGAGACTGATGGTTTCTTAGACAGAATAACAAACATGGGAAGCGACAAAATGCTACCCAAGTATGTATTCCACAGGAACTACACAACAAAAGTTCCAACCAGGGCTGAGTGGGCCGAAGGTCTAGAACCACCAAAGTCTGGTATCGAAGACAGTATATGGTACACGGACGGATCAAAAATGGTATCCGGTACGGGAGCAGGCATTTATGCAAATGACTATAGTAGTAGTGTAAGCATGGGTAGTTTGGCAACTGTCTTCCAAGCGGAGACATACGCCATAATTGCTTGTGTACAGGAGAATATAGACAGGCGAACCAAAGGGCGGACTATCTATATACTCAGTGACAGTCAAGCGGCCCTTAAAGCGCTTACGGCGCCGAAAGTGGACTCTAGACTAATTTATAATGGCGTCCAAGCACTAAACAGACTTGGAAGGCACAATAAGGTGCAACTAGTTTGGATACCAGGGCACAAGGGCTTCATCGGCAACGAAAGAGCAGATGAGCTTGCAAGAGGGGGCTCTACAAATCACTTTGTAGGTCCAGAACCATTTGTGGGACTCTCGCAGGGGACCATAATATCGGCCTTTAAAGCCTACGCCAAAACCAAACACCAACACGAGTGGAGGAATGAGGCTGGCTTAAGGCACTCTAAGCTCTTCATAGAAGGAGTGGACTCGGGCTGGACCAGAAAACTCTGGAAATCCAGTAGGAAGCAACTCAGAATTATATCTGGGGTGTTCACAGGTCACTTCGGGGTCAAGGATCTCTTGGCCAAGATGGGACTATCTGATAGTTTAGACTGTAGAATGTGTGGCGAGGAGGATGAGACTATGGAACACTTATTGTGTGAATGTCATGCCCTTGCCAGACAAAGAATGAACTACTTTGGTAACGGTTACCCGCAACCAAAGGAATTCAAGGTGCTCCCGGCGAACTGCATCATCCGCTTTGTGGAAATGATGGAGCAAGCCTGGGAGCAGGTATAAAGGAGAGGGCAAATGCACAAAAGATCCCACTGGGTCGAAGTGCATCCGAAAGGGCCCTCACCTAGATAAGATAAGATAAATCAACCCTTAGCTTAACATGATAAAATCAGAGGATAATACCACGAAATCATTTCGAGTTTGCTCATCAACACTAGATAAGCTGAAACTACTGAACCAATAAGAGTCTTGAAATGTGTAAGGTAGGCAAGCAATAAGTACTTAAGGGTTTTACAAAATTCAACCTTTAAGTGGGTTTAAAAACCGGCCAATTGAGAGTCGGACTCGCGCACGAAGGGTTCCGTACCATAATTTATAAATATTTAATTAATTCTGTTTTTTAGTATTTGTTGTTATAGCGGCAACCGAAATACATCATCTGTGAAAATTTCAACTGTCTAACTATCACGGTTATTGATATACAGCCTGGTGATAGACCGACAGACAGACAGAAAGACAGACGGACAGCGGAGTCTTAGTAATAGGGTCCCGTTTTACTCTTTGAGTACGGAAACCTAAAAAAAGGTATAAATGTTTGTATGAAAAACAAGTCAAGTGCGGACCGTAGTTAATGTTCATGTGTGGAAAGGTACATCTATATGGCCTGGCGAATTACTAAATGAAGTCTAGAGAGCTTAAGATGGGGGCTTATTTAAACTTTATAAGAAAACTTGCCTGAGTGAGAAAATTTTAACTCTGTTGAAACGATTTGTTAAGGATGGTTAGCTGTTATTATAATTGGCTCGCAACAAAAATAAGCTTATCGTCAAATTATTTGATCAGCATACAAGGTTGAATTTACTATAGGTACACTAGCTGCCCGCACGGCTTTACCCGCGTATTGCAAAGAACGCAGGCAAACCCGCGGGATAAAACATAGCCTATGTTGTTTCAGAAAGTTCATTCTATACGCAGGTGAAATGAGTTTTGAAATCGGTCCAACGGTTCCGGAGATTACCCATTATACACAAACTTACAAATCTCACAGACTTTTCCTGTTTATAATACCTCTAGATGAAATCAGGCTTGATTTGCAAAGAATGTCCCAAACGATCAACTATGTAACCAATATTAGTCCGCCTTATAAATTGTAGAGCAGGTAAATAATTGATTAAACAGCAATATTTCATAAAAACCATTTTTTTTTGATTAGCCGTTAGTAAAATAGATTCCGACTAAAAGTAAGCCATTAATTAGTCAGTATGTATACAGAATCCATTAGCATAAGATAACGGGCTGCCCATACTAACGTGAGTAGAACTACTCAACGGATTTTGATAAAAAAATCCATTTACTAATGTAGCATTTGCATGCACTGACTCGATTTTGATACAATTTGGTAAGATTAAGTTTAAAATTTATAAATTTCATATAAATTTATATAAATTATCCCGGAAATAATCGCTTGAAGGGGTGAAAAGGTGGGGGGAACTTTGCACGGGGGAGCGATGTTAAAGCATAAGCCTGAAATACTTTAATAGCAATTATCCTCTAAGGCGATTAACGAGATACACGCGGACGAAGTCGCGGGCTAAAGCTAGTATTTAATAAAATAAATTCCATGAACTAGTAAGAATTAAATTACTTACCTACCTTCGTCAGTGGCGGGGTAAGTATTGCTATTTATTAGAATAAGTTTCCGCATACTGCTTATACCTAAGGCGAGGACCAATAGGAATACACTACTTTTCTGCTCTAGAGCACTTTCAGCACACTTTTTAGAACAAAAACGACCCACTTTCAGAGCATGAGATATGAAAAAATATATAAACACTTACTTGCTCACGATGATCTCTTTGCTTTTTTCATCTTCTGGTACCAAATTTTCCAGTTCATGCGGCGGGGGCATGTCGCCATTTGCTTCTTGTTTCTGGAAAAGCAAAAGAAAATTCATTGTATTATTTATAGCACATCAAATCGAAATGTAGGTATACTTAGATTTTTTTTACTGTCATTATAGTACTTACAGTGCCCATTTTGCTTTTCGTAGGCAGACTTTAGGGTAGGATAAAAATGACCCGATCTGCAAACAAAACGAAAATATATTAATTACTATATAGAGTTGTGACATTTTTTGGGCATACAATACCATCCAAATACTATCTATTGCACACCTCCATAGTAATACAGAACAGTGGTACAGAAAACAGCGAATATAAGAGCAGAGGCAAACAACAGGACATGTTAAGGGCTCGGCCACATGTCGCGTTGCGGCGCCGCAGAAATACACGGCGCGGCGTCGTGTATTTTCCCGGCGCGGCGCGCGCCTTAGAATCTCACGGGGCGGCGCTGTAGAAATCCAGACCACGGCATCGTGTAAAGAAATAAGTAACGTATCTTCATGACCCCGGGCCTTAGTATCTAACTAGTGTAAGGTCATTATACGAATCTATATTAAATACTGATTTAACAGGGTAATTTGACGCATATAATGAAATTGTTATGTATGATATTTTATTGATTAAAAGATGGTGGTAAATTGATCCTTTTGATAAGTCACGCCATCTGTTGGCGTGACTTGTTTAACGTACCAATTGGAAGGGGTGGAGTAGAAGGGGAAAACAGCTGGCCAGACTCACAAGCGAGGACTGGCCCCGTAGCATGGATATCACGCGATAAGTGATAAGATAGAGCATCCGTCCCTGGCTGACAACGTTCGATAAAACGAGACGACGCTCTTATCCTGTCACTTATCGCGTGATAAGGCCATCCATGCTACGGGGCCTGGAATAGCGAATTCGATCGAGAGCCGTTGAAAAGTATCGACCTTCTGTGAATTACTGTAACGACTAAACTATTTAAGTTAAAGGCGACAATTATGAAGTATTATAGTAGTTTATGTGACTGTACATAATGAAGGGCATTAAACACGAGCGTGGGTTTGAGGAGTGTCTTAATGCCTAATTATGTACAGTTACATACACTACTTTATCTATCCACAAATCATAAGCCTCCATGATGCATTCAGGAGCCACATATTATGACCGGCATCACCGCGTTGTTTTCTGGCAGCTGTCATAGTTTCTTGATTCAGAGACAAACTGGAGTCGGATTCAACTATCATATCATATCGTTCGTTATCTTACGTGCGACATTTGTCAAATTTGTATGCAATTTGACAATTCATTTCGAACTAAACGTCATCTCGACTGCTATTAGAATAGAGGTAGGAATCAAATTTCTTTGATTTCAGAGATGTTCGAAATTTGAATAAAATAATATTATCGATATCGATGTTATTATTTAGCAATAATAACATTTTCACAGATAAGAAATGTGTTCTAACAAAACAGTCTATTTTTATGGTGGTCATAATGTGCGGTTCTTGAACGCATCATGGATGGTTTATGATATTTGGATAGATAAAATGAATTATTTGATAAGAATCGATTGACTGGTGAAATACAATTATACAAGTGGATGTGGTGTTTTAATCCTGACCTACCAGCGACAATACTAGTCACTACAGCTAACTCTTGCACTCAGCTTAATCTGCGAGAGAAAATTCCCATGATGAATGATATTCTATATTATGAATGGTACCTGCTTCACAATTGCTCCCTATATACTATGGCAAGGCTTTACGGTGGCCTATGTTCTGTTCAATTTCTACTAATTTGGACGACTGGTTAGCCTAGTGGGTAGCAGTGGCGGCGCGTGAAAATATTCGATGGGCAACCCGGAACAAAAATAGTTATGAAAGAGTTTAGAATATATATAACTATTGGCTTGAAGAAAAACAAATTTAAGGCAAGCCGGTGGGAATCGGCTTGTATGGGCGCTCCGCCACTGGTGGGTAGTGACGCTGCCTACGAAGCTGAAGGTCCCGGGTTTGAATCCCGGTAAGGGCAGATATTTGTGTGATGAGCATGAATATTTGTTTCCGAGTATTGGTCTTGATGGTTGTCATCTACTCGTAGTACCTATAACGCAAGCCTTATTGAGCTTACTCTAGGGCTAGTTAGATTTGTGTAAGATTGTAGGTACCTACCCTAATATTTATTGTTTAATTAATTAATCATTTACAGCAGAAGTATTTGCAGAAGTTCAAATGTTAATGGGCTGCTTTCCTGTTCCTGTGTGTCACCGCGGACGAATAAATAAATGTCTAATCTATACAACGCAATGTCGCATTCATCTAAAATAAAAAAAGCCTGCTGTAGCTACATAGTTTCACTATATGTAGGGGCATTTTCAATAATTCGTGCACCCAATTAGCATAAATTGTTGAACAAAATTTTACTCAGTGTCAGTTTTGTAACGAAAGTTAAGCATACAAATGATGTCAAACTGAACTTTTTTCGCATTTAAATAAGGTCTATATGCATATGATTTATATATTGAAAAGAAAAAGTAATTTTTTATACAATTTCAATACTTAATTGTCGTTACAAAACCGACACTGAGTTAATTTTTGTTTAACAAATTATGCTAATTGGGTGCACAAATGATTGAAAATGCCTGTGGAGAACTCGGTGTTCCCTTATTCCACCGACAAATGATTGAAAATGCCTGTGGAGAACTCGGTGTTCCCTTATTCCACCGACAAATGATTGAAAATGCCTGTGGAGAACTCGGTGTTCCCTTATTCCACCGACAAATGTTTCACCGAATGCCTGTGGAGAACTCGGTGTTCCCTTATTCCACCGACAAATGTTTCACCGAATGCCTGTGGAGAACTCGGTGTTCCCTTATTCCACCGACAAATGTTTCACCGAATGCATTGTTTCGCCGAATTTTCATTTAGGTTAGGTTTGTTTTACAACAAACCTGAAAAGTTAACTGATTCTGAAAAAATGGATTTCGATGAAGTGAAAATTCAGCGAAACATACATTCGATGAAACATTTATTTGTGGTAAAACTCTGCTAAACACAATAGGGTTATTATTTTATAGTGACACTTAGCTACAGCCTATACACCTCCAGCTCTGTACCATTCATTTCGTAGGACAATTTGGCGTATTAGCCTACTCAGACTTCTGCTAAACACAATAGGGTTATTATTTTATAGTGACACTTAGCTACAGCCTATACACCTCCAGCTCTGTACCATTCATTTCGTAGGACAATTTGGCGTATTAGCCTACTCAGACTTCTGCTAAACACAATAGGGTTATTATTTTATAGTGACACTTAGCTACAGCCTATACACCTCCAGCTCTGTACCATTCATTTCGTAGGACAATTTGGCGTATTAGCCTACTCAGACTTCTCCTAAACACAATAGGGTTATTATTTTATAGTGACACTTAGCTACAGCCTATACACCTCCAGCTCTGTACCATTCATTTCGTAGGACAATTTGGCGTATTAGCCTACTCAGACTTCTGCTAAACACAATAGGGTTATTATTTTATAGTGACACTTAGCTACAGCCTATACACCTCCAGCTCTGTACCATTCATTTCGTAGGACAATTTGGCGTATTAGCCTACTCGTAGGACAATTTGGCGTATTAGCCTACTCGTAGGACAATTTGGCTTATTAGCCTACTCAGACTTCTGCTAAACACAATACTCGTAGGGCTATTATTTTAAAGCAGTGGTTCTTAAACTTTTGTTAGGCATGGACCGCTATCATCATCCTCCTAGCGTTTATTCCCGGTTGTGCCCTAAAGGAGCCCAGGGTCCGCTTCGACACCTAATCCCAAGATTTGGCATAGGCACTAGTTTTACGAAAGCGACTGCCATCTGACCTTCCAACCCAGAGGGAAAACTAGACCTTATTGGGATTAGACCGGTTTCCTCACGATGGCATGGACCACTATCAGAATTTCAAAAATACCGCGGACCTAGGGGTAGTAAATAGGTTGAAGAAAATGTTAAAATAAACTCATCTGTAAGTTACCTACCTACGTTAAAAGTGAACGAAGTGGCCGTGGACCCCTAGCAATCATGTCACAACCATGGACCACACCTTAAGAAACCCTGTTTTAAAGGAACGCAACATTGCGCTTTATTCGTCCATGGTACACCTTTTGTTATCCATCGACAAATGTCTGCGCCTAAGTATACCAAATCCCAACTTCATTATGGTAGGTGTTTACCTACAATATTTTTTATTATTTACATTTTTAGCTGATATCCGTGGAGCGACAAAGAGTCATACAAACAAAATGTACAGAAACCAAAAACAGACAGAGTGGGTACCATTCCGAGATGGGCTGCAGGCTGCAACCGCAGGCGACACTGCGGCTGGCGGCTGCGGTCGTTATGTCGTTACAGAATAGATACGCAGGAAAGATTGTCTATCGCGACAATGCATCGATCGGTGAAAGTTATGGACAGTTTAATACGCCGTTCCCACTCAACTTATACCTAGATAACTAAATTATTTATATATCTAACCTACCGACATACGCGTGATGCACGTGGCGGGCCGATAGTACCTAAATCATTCTGTGTGTCTGAATCATGTGCAAATCGTAACGCAGTAATTAAACTACCTATAGTTAAATTTCGGATTCATATATTAACGAAAACTGCTTACCACGCAGAAATGAAAACTTAATTCATCCTTCATTTCCTCGAAAGTTAATAACATGAATTTAAATTCTGGTTGCGAAGTATTTCAGCATAAAGTTCCCGACATATTTTTGGCCTGCATCTACACTGTGGGTATCGAACGCTCTCGTGTTAACAAAAAAAAAAACATTAGTACCAGAAACGAGAATCAGTAACAATAAGTAATAAAAACTATAGAATTAAGTATAACAATAAACAAGTAAAAGATACTATTTTTGAGAAGGCCCCAAGTAGGTACTTACCTACTTAGTGATTCGAGTGTTTTATTAGCGTACTGTCGGCTTTATCACTTCCCACTGTGCTCTGAACCGGCCGATCGACGTCGGCCTGCGATCGCAACTGACTGGTAACGAAAAGTGTTGCGTACTTATTGACATTCACGGCTGACACAATAAATAACGAAACCGAGCTGTCGAACTTGTCATTCACGACTGATAGTGATACACACACACGGGTCCTTGCTCGGTTCAAACAAGATCGCGAGTGAGATGATACACTTACGGGGTTAATTGATTTATTATTATTATGAGCCTGTGGTTCTACCCTCCCGATTTGGCAGTCTCTGGGCATTCTTTTGAAAAGGAGTCCAGGACCGATTTTTGACTTTCGACCGCACGACTTTTTCACCCGAAAATTGATAAAAATGATGAAATGCTATTTTGAAATAGGCATAGAAAATTTTAATACGAGTGGTCGTACTCAATTATATCGGTAGAAAGTAAGTACCTGCAATTTTGAGACTGTAGTAATGGTATTTACTTTTATTTAATTTTCGAGCGCTCGAAAGTCAAAAATCGGCCCCCAGCGCGTCGCGCCATCGTTGACGAGGTCTGCTATTTCGAAATGAAGACTAGGTATTACATGTACGTTAGATGCACTTTTCATACAAACGTTATACAGTATTTTTGCAAAAGTACCGTGTGCAAGCGAGTTTTGAACGCATACGTAGAAGATTAGAGTGGTCTGTGAAATTCGATAAAAACATGAATTTTGTGGTACGTGTGGTTTTAATGTCAACACAATCTAGTTCAAAACTGAACATTTTAGGTATTCATATACGTTTTATAGTTTTAGTGTTGCTGGTATATATATTATTTACACAGCTTACTTTTATTACAAAGAATCAAGCAATAACATGCGTCAGAAGCAAAAAATGCTACAGGTAAGTATATATTTCTACTCGTAAGTATGTAATTGGTTGCCCTTCCACCTCTCTGGAACCGTAATGTTTGGTTATTCAAGTCACGCTATCACTGGCGATCGTTTTGCCACGTTTCCCTCGCACACTAACCTCCAGTAGGGCATTCGTGTGTCGCATGTGCAACTGCGTGCTGACACGTGGGTCACGCATTCCTCGATATATCATACATACCTATTACCGTAATGTTCTCTATTTACAAATTCTAATATAATAAAAAACACACGTAAAAAAAAATGCGAAATAATATAGAGCTAATGTGAATCGCAAAAACATTGCCATGAATATTTTAGGGTGTTACTTACAAATTTAAGTAACATTTGATAGAACGCGCTTTTTGACTATTTATGATTGTTATAAAACAAACCTAACTCATGTATTATGTACGCCCCAGATTAAATATAATCTAAGAATAACATAACATAACATTATGTCAAACGTTACGTGTACGTTATGATATGAGACGCTCCCATATTATGTTTCACTAGGCAGCGCCAGTTTTTGTAGTAGATAAGGCTTGTGTAAGACGCTGTGATTTTAACCGTCATACCGGAATGCTATACACTAGTCAGGTTATTGACAACTAGGATAAAAAAAATACAAATTTGGAAATAATTCATTATAATAAAATAATTTAAAAAGTAGTAACGTAACTCCTGAAAAGTAGGAAAATATTCATAAATGTTTTATAATTTATATTTGCTTTATAATATTCAAGATAAAATCATACAAATAAAGACAATGAATGCTTCATATAAATGTACCTATATCATTACTTCCGGGTGGAAAGGTTACAACCTAAATAAATTAAAAACCGGCCAGGTGCGAGTCGGACTCGCGCACGAAGGGTTCCGTACCATTATCAATATATATATATATATATTTTTTTTTTGTTTTTAGTATTTGTTGTTATAACGGCAACAGAAATACATAATCTGTGAAAATTTCAACTCTCTAGCTATCACGGTTCTTGAGATACAGCCTGGTGACAGACAGACGGACGGACAGCGAAGTCTTAGTAATAGGGTCTCGTTTTACTCTTTGAGTACGGAACCCTAAAAAGCATCTTAGAATAACGTTTTAAAATGAAATAAACAAAAACACGCAATTATTACTTAATGTTTTACAAAACCATATTTTTCCTACTTAGAGTAATAACTAATACCTAGTGCAATTGACGGAACGTATAAACACAGTAAAAAAATACTGTTATCGGTTATCGGTCAGCTACGTGATATAAATAATCTGGTAAGATAAAACTTATGACAAAAGACCAATAATAAGTTTCTGTCAAAAATTTCATTTTTGATACAAGCTTTTATTGCCTACTGTACTTTTCTGCATACCATCATCAACAGTAGTTGATGATGGTATGCAGAATTGAGACGATTCTAACGAGCCCAAACTCAATGGGGTTATGTCGTTTTATCGCGGAGTTCCTATGGCCACCTTCCAGCTCCAGCATCAGATCACCCCCAAATCATAATTATATTGCATTGTCATGCGATATACATATACTTGCAAAATTTCAGCTCAATTGGATAACGAAAAGTGACTGAAAAATGGATTGCAAATTTTGACGGACAACTTACATATTTACATACTTACACACTTTCATACTTACATATTTACATACATACGAACAGTGCAAGTTAATATAAAGCTTGTAAAAAGAATTCTAAACTCGTAATAAAGAAAGTGAACAACGTAATAAACTTCTAGACTGTTTTTGTATCGGGTCATTGTCAGTCAGATCTTGCCGATGGTCAACAGTTAAGGGCTTACGTTTATACAGGGTGTTACATTCGGTCGTGAATTCGTGATACGAAATAGCAAAATGTGAATCTATCCATGATTCTGAACAACTTTTACTATGGGACCAACTTTGTATTATGCAAAAACAAAACAGGCTGTTCATACATTTTCGTCAATCTAAAATGATGTATGAAATAGTTGGATTTTTTTTGCAAAACAAAGTTGGTCCCATAGTAAAAGTTGTTCAGAATCATGGATAGATTCACAATTTGCTATTTCTTATCACGACCAATGTAACACCCTGTATATAATATGTTTTTATCACATTCAGAGTTCATACAAAAATTAGGCTTTATAGCCCTTAACTTTGGCAATGTCCACCGAAGAGATGCGATCCTAAATCTGACAATGACCCAGACCCGAGTGATAACCTTTCCATGTCCGATGGCTATGCAATAAATAAAAAACCGGCCAAGTGCGAGTCGGACTCGCGCACGAAGGGTTCCGTACCATTATCTATAAAAAAACTATTTTATTCTGTGTTTTTAGTATTTGTTGTTATAGCGGCAACAGAAATACATCATCTGTGAAAATTTCAGCTGGAACTATCACGGTATTAGTGAGATACAGCCTGGTGACAGACGGACGGACGGACGGACGGACATCGGAGTCTTAGTAATAGGGTCCCGTTTTACTCTTTGAGTACGGAACCCTAAAAAGTGCGAGTCAGACGCGCCCATGAAGGGTTCCGTAAAATAAATTGCGGTTTACGATATATGACGTATTAAAAAAAACTACTTGCTAGATCTCGTTCAAACCAATTTTCGGTAGAAGTTTGCATGATAATGTACTTCATATATTTATTTTAGTTTTATCATTCTCTTATTTTAGAAATTACAGGGGACACACACACACTTTTTACCACTATTCAGTTTAGAAGAAAAAAATTAGAAACCTCAATGTTTGAAGACCTATCCATAGATACCCCACAACCCACAAATATGGCCTTGAAAAAAAAATTAAAATAGTTGTAGTTCTAAGTATGGGGACCCCCAAAATTAATTGTTTTTTTTTTCTATTTTTGTGTGAAAATCTTAATGCGGTTCACAGAATACATCTACTTACCAAGTTTCAACAGTATAGTTCCTATAGTTTCGGAAAAAAGTGGCTGTGACATACGGACGGACAGACAGACAGACAGACATGACGAATCCATAAGGGTTCCATTTTTTGCCATTTGGCTACGGCACCCTAAAAACCATCAACTATTAGCAAAAAATTATCGAAAAATAATGATACGGGTCTGATATAAATTATCAACGACTTCTAACCACCTTGCGCCTGAAACTGGTTTTATACAAGTACCTAGTAGATTAATTTGTACCGTAGATAGATAATTCCATAGACGGAGTCCTATATAGCTAATCCCCAAAAGGGATAGAGGTAAATGAACCTGGCTAAATTGAAAAGTATCAGTAGACTAATAAATCGCATGTCCTATATAGGTACTTTAGTCGTATTATATGCGTGACGTAAGTTTCAGTTGAATTTTTGACAGCTCACCTATCCAACAAAAAAAACCTATACGTGTCGAGGGACAGTAGGGTCAGTAGTTACAATCGAAAACTCATGTTCGATTACTACATTCGGGATCGAATAAACGCGCTTTGAATAGATTTCGATCTCGATTCTTCGATTCGACCTGTCAAATTTGTAACTCATACTGCCGTTGTACTCCGAAACCAACTGCAAAACGTTAATCGCTAGCGTTTTGCTAGCGTTTAGTTTTCAATGCGTAATTTAACGTTCGATTCGTACTACCAATTGGTACCATGTGACATTTCGAATCGAATAATAGTACTTAGTAGCGACTACTTATTTCACTTGCAAAATGGTGCGTGATAACGTATTATTCTATCAAGAGGTACTTACCGTAGATCCGATCGACACCTATCTCAAATTAAAGAATCTTTAAAAATAAGGGTTAAGAATTGACAACATATATATCCACAAAATTCGGAATATCGCGTATTTTGTATTTAAAAATGCATTTAAATGGCACACGTTCCGCCATATTGTGTCGAGAGAATCAGTGGAGAATCGGCCCACACTGTTAAGTTATACCAAGTTATACTTAATGTCGTCAAGCTTAAGGTATAGATAGATTCCTTTTAAACAAGTTGGCCTTGGAGAATTTTTCGTATTCTGTAATGTCAAAGCATAACCGACACACGCTAGCATTTAAATTAAAACGATAAATGCTTGTGAAGTTGTGATATAAGGTTGAATATTGATAAATCGATTTAACTACACGAACGATCTAGTTAACGATTTCGAGTAAAGTAAATGTATAAGTAACTCCTGGTAAAGTTATGTAGTTTCTCCATACGAGTAATACTCGATAGTCGCTTGCGACGAAAGTAAACGCGACTCACGTCAAACCTTTGGTAAAGTAGGTACAGGAGATACGACATGGTATCTCGTTTCCACTTGTACTAATGTCTATGCTTTACATCCTTGTAAATCATGTGTGTGTGTGTCTGTGTGTGTGACTCCCTCTATTATGTCACCCACTAATATAACTTGACGCCGCGATTCGTAGTTACTAAGCTTTATCAGTCTATGAAACGCCTAACGAAACTATACCTTAGACTTAGTTTGGTTAGGCGTCACGGGTCAGGCATGAATGCGTTCCGAATGAGTTCGGCTGTACTACCTATATACTTAGTTACAATAAAGTTACGCTCCAGCGAACAATTTCTTAAAGGTATGATGGTAAAAAAGACTTTCGCCATTGGTTCGTTTCTAAAGGTAAGGATTTCTAATACTATAGAGCTTTAATTTTTTACATAAATACCTCGTTTCTAAAATACAATGTCATGAAAAGAAACACTTTTTGTGATAGTGTCCATAGTTAGGTCAATTTCACACAAGATTGTAACTTTCAGTTCCGTTCATAAATGAAATGAAATGGTTTCTGTCACTAGATATTAATATACCTTATCTGCTGACCATGCAGGAGAACTATCGGCATATAAAGCCTGAAATATTATTAACTAGCTGTTGCCCGCGACTTCGTCCGCGTAGAACTTAATACTTAGAAAATATAATGCAAACAAACTTCTACCATCTTAAGGGATGATTTCCGAGGCAAAAACTATTCTATATCCTTTGAAGGGTCTCAAATTATCTCTATACCAAATTTCATCTAGGTACATGGATTTTATCCAAACTTTCACCCCCTATTTCATACCCTTAGGGAATGATTTTCGGGATAAAAACTATCTAATGTCATTCTTCGGGACTCAAACGACCTTTATACCAAATTTCATCTAAACGGGATTCATCCAAATTTCCACCCCCCATTTCACCCCCTTAGGGAGTGATTTCCGGAATTACAACTATCCTATGTCCTTTCCCAGGACTCAAGCTATCTCTATACCAAATTGTATAAAAATGGGTTCCATCCGAATTTTCACCCCTAATTTTACCCCCTTAGGGGATGATTTCTGGGGTAAAAACTATCCCATGTCCTTTCCCAGTATCTACACCAAATTTCATCAAAATAGATTACATCCAAATTTCACCCCCCCCCCCCCCCCCCCCACCCCTTTTAACCCCCTTAGGGGATGATTTCCGGGATAAAACCTATTATATGTCCTTCCCCGGGACTCAAACTATTTATATACCAAATTTCATCTAAATCGGTGCAGCGGTTTAAGTAGCTCCATACAAATTTCCACCCCCAATTTCAGCCCCTCAGATATAAAAACTACCCTTTGTCCTTCCCCGGGGCTCATTTCATATAAATTGGTTCAGCGGTTTAGGCGTGAAGAGGTAACAGACAGACACACTTTCGCATTTATAATATTAGTATGCAAGTATGGATTATTAGTATGGCTAGTATGGATTATTTTCGCTTGTCTTCCAAATAGAGGTGTAGCTGTAGACTCACTTCAAAAGAAAGAAGAAACGAAAAACTCATTCAAATATCTCAAAAAATTACGAAGCTACAACCGTTTTAATGTCGCTTGTTAGAGTGAGAAAACGATCAGGGACCGTGACGTCACGATCCTCGAGCGTCATAGTAAAAAACAATCGTTTCATTATATAGGTGTGTTTTGCGGAAAAGAGACGCAACAAACCCCCTCTTAAAACTTTATACACTTATAACTTAGTGATTACCTATAAAGCCTCTTGCGTTGTTTTTTTTTCAGATAAAACAACATTATGATTATTTTGTTTAGTGTCTACATCCCTATTTTCGATAAGATAAGATAAAATAAGATTTCTTTATTGTCAGAACTGTGTACATTTAGTTGTTTTGGGTAAAATAAAGTCCAACAGCTTGCCCATTTCGGACGTACAATATTAAACTTAAAGCTAGTCAAATATACTAAAACAATAACAACAATAGTATTTCCAAATAATTTTAACCATATTCACACATAAAATATTAATTTAGATCTATCCGACATCCGTATTTTCTTTTAAACCACGAACTTCGGAATTCGAAAATATTCGGGTATCTCTATCTCTATCGCACTAACAAATGACAGGAATGCAGATATACGAACTTCGAGTTTCAGTTTTCGTGGTTTGGCTGAATACGCAAAGAGCGCGCGCGCGTGCCATTCAAAAAAACCAAGTTTATATTGTTCGCATTTGTTGTTACATTTGTACAAATTACGCCTTAATTCGACATTTGGGCATATAAGTTCGCATATCAAAATCGATTAATTTTATATTTGCTTTTGGTACCTATGTGTCTCGTCAATGTATATCGTAGACGGGATTCAAATTATTAATAGGCGAAAGAAAGGCAAAGAAATTCCGCCATTTTGTCCGTAGTATTTCTTATTAGTCTGTGATTTTGACGTTTCTTTTAGCTGACAGATGTGGCGGCGATATACTTTAAGAATAATAAATGAAAAATTAAATGAAGTCGTATATTACGGAAAATAAATAAATTGTTGCAGTCGGATAAAAACTATCCTAAGTTGCAGCTGGAATAATAATGTACCTATATAAAATGTTTCATATTTTTCCGTCCATGGGATGCTGAGAACATTCGTACCACAGAAAGCTTAGTTTCAAACTGGCTGATTCTTTTTTTTAATTTAGAGATTTATTATAAGTGGAGATGATAATGAGTTCAGTCATGTTTGACAGGAAATAATTACGTATTGTGATACAAGTGAGCTATGTTGATCCGAGCGAGATAAGAGACCCGAGAATGTAATGTTCAAAGTTCACGCGTTTCATACGACGTTTTTGAACACATTTGCGAGGAAAAAACCTTTATCTTAAGAGGAACATTTTATAGTTCTTTCTAGGCTTGGGACTTTCGGTAGCATGTTACCGTGGTTCTAGAATCCATGTAGTCGTCATATATGTAGTCTAAAAATAAAACTTTATATTAGATGGCATTTTTTATGTTGTTACATCGGTAATAAACACATTAAAAGGGCATTTTCAAACATAAGTTTGAGAACTGCAGGTCGATCACGTAACGCATTGTACGAACGTCGGGTAGGTCTAAATGTCACTTTTTATATGGAAAATTGACAGTTAAATTGTACCGACGCGCGTTCGGAACGTTACGTGATTGATTACCTGATTTTGAATTTATAAAAAATGCAAACGGAATTATACCGCAAACTATAACTAAACTTAGGAGTGTATTTATTTCGCGAACTGACACGTTTTTGACCAAGCACGTATTGTTTAACTAAACAATAAACTAGAATAATTTACTTTAAAAACAAAGTTTTAACCGACGAAAAATCAATGATCCCCTATTTTCCTACCCTTAAGGTTGGTTTTTTTTTTCAAATTTATATGGGACCAACTTCGGGGTATACCCTTTCCAATAAAAAATAATTATCAAAATCGAAGTACTCTATAAAAAGTTATGCGTGGTCATACATAAAAAAAATATAGGTACGCGTCGACTTGAGAACCTCTTCCGTTTTTTTCGTCGGTTGAAAAGTATTCCGCGGAATTGATGACGTATAGGTACGCGTCGACTTGAGAACCTCCTCCGTTTTTTTCGTCGGTTGAAAAGTATTCCGCGGAATTGATGACGTATCAGCAAAACTCCTCAAGCATATACTTAACCTTAACTTCAGTGGACGTGGAGCGATCGTTCTCAACAAACAAATGAGTTGTTGCTCAATCTAGAACTCGCTAAACCCCGCAAAATCAAGAAAAAAATTATAAAGATCCATTCTTACTACCATTTTAATCATGAACATGAAATAATAATTGATGTTGATTATGATTATGTTCAACCGATTACAAATATTCTTTCGCCAGTAGGTATATAGAGTTGACCTTCGAGACGGATATTTATACTCCGTTTTGGATCTATTTAATACACGGGTGGACTCGCGGGGGCTGCTAGTATGGTCTATAATATAACACATTGTAATGTAAATTACATGACGTAATTATAATTTATAGCATTGTCCTTGTTTAAACAAGTTCATTAGCGGTAACAATAGCAAGCACCACACCACAAGTGCAATTTACGTTAAACAATATTACCTAACATGAACAGTTCAATATTTGTCCCAAGTATCGCCTCGCGTAGGCAGTAGGCACTAAGTACAGTATATATCCACCTACGCACGCATGCGTATTCGCCGGGTAAATGATTACTTTATTATCTACAGTTAAACATAGATACTTATTACGTAACTGCTCCCGTTTAAGAATATATTTTTCAACACATTTGCTCGTACAGTAGACGGCAAACTTCGTGCGCAAATGACCTTGCCTGCGCAAAGGCGAATTGTACGTGCAAGCTGCCCCCCCACTTCCCCTCATTTGCGCACGAAGTTTGCCGTCTACTGTAACGTGCCTCTTATTGTGCCGCTTTTGGGCTCATAATCCTGGGTATTAAACACGCGTGTTTAATAACATTACGACACTCGTGTAGTTATGTTTATATCCCGATTAAGACACGTTGGCACCTTGCAGCAAGGTGTATGTATGGACTCGGCGCATTCTTAAATTGACCGGGTTATACAGGTTTGTTTTTAATTCTCGGCAAATGGATTCTTACTCGACTAAACAAATTAAATCCTTCTTGTGGATTAATTGATTATTTCTTGTTGGATATGATATAGAAACGTTTCATTTGGTAAAACTATTTACTTTTGATAACTTTTTACATGAATTTATATTGAATAAGAAAATATTTATTTTAAGTTGTATTGGCTGTTTAGAGATTTCATCTAAGCCTCGCTGCGGGCGCACTGCGCGAACTTCACGAAAAAAAATAGTTGCGCGCCATTATAGGTAATTTCACAAATATTTGTAAACATTGATGATGCGTGTTTGGTTATTGTTAAAAATGTTGACTCGTAGTGAATAGAAAAGTGATAAATAGAATTGACACCACTGTACATTCTTGGAGATGTACAAATATGTGAGTAAAAACCTGTTGTCATCAATAACTAAAGGAAACAACTTAGGAGCCTGTAACATGTTCATTTTATGAAAAGGATTTTTTCCTCGCAAATGTGTTGAAAAACGTCGTATGACACGCGTGAGCTTTGATAATTACATCCTCGGCTCTATTATCACGCTCACCTGCTGATGTAATGATCAACATACCTCACTTGTATCATAATGTACTATTTCATCACACTTGCTCGTAAAGGGTGTATTATAGGCAAGTTTATAGAGCAGCTATAGTCGAATTACTTTATAACTCCCGAGGGAGTTTGTGGGATTAATAACTTTGCTAAGATTACCTTATCCTGTGAATCTAGCTCGCTAGTATTATGCAGACAAATTTTTAAAGGTTTTTGTTGGCAATACCGTGCCCCCTGATAACACTCAAACAAATAAGTTATTTGCGAGTTCCACCAACTATCCTCTTGTTCTATTATCTTGTGTCTAATGAATGACCTAGCTTGGACAGAACAATGGTGATACACTCAAGAACACTTAACACTGAACACGGCTTTGTGATAAGTAGTGCATAATGGATCATTTTTAATATTGGACGGTATTATAACGATTTCGTTAATGAATGTTATTGTTTAGCCTAATGAGCTGGACTTCAAAAAAGGAGGAGGTTATTTATGTTCCACTGTATGTATTTTTTTATGTATGGTCGCCGATTTCTCCGTCAATTGTGGACCGATCTCCAAAATCCTTTTTTTATTCGAAAGAGTATACTTCTGAGGTAGTCCCATTGTCACCAAGTCAGGATCTGATGATGGTATCCCAGTGAAATTGAGGACAACCTCAAATATTATAGGCACGCGTGTAGTAATTTCGATATTTTCTATTATAATTCGTGTACATATAAATCGTAATTTCGGTGAAGTGGAACTGATGATGAAAACCACAGATGACTTACTGCTCAAAGATGTAAAGTACCTACGTCAAAGATTCTTACATTATTTTCGTTGAAGTAGCAACTAATGAAGTGTTAATTCTGAGGTCTTTGAGGAATCGACGGGACTCAAATATTATCAGCCCACATTATAGCGACTTGGGTTTTTTCTGTAATAATCAACGCATTTGCTCTCGAAAATTTTCATGTACCATGTGGCTTGGCGAAGTACTGAATTGAAGTCGGTTTAAACTTTGTTTCTAAAGTAAATTATAAATAGCAACCATTAGTATTTACGAATATTTACAACTGAATTAAGAGTAGGTATAAGTACTATTTACGTTGCGATATGAGGCAACGGAAACGGTATTAAATATTAATGTAAGTAGTTAGTTAGTTACATTCTTCATTATTACACGAACTTCCAAGAATGGACCGTTTAATCTTCATTTTATTTTAAAGCCGAGTAATGAGTGGACACTCTGGACGGACTACCATTTTTTTCATTTAATTGAAACTGAATAAGTTTGTGTAAATAATTTTCACTGTAAGTACCTACACTACTTAAGTATCTTATACAGGGTGTGGCCTGTAATAGGAGCCAAAAATTAAACGGTAGATTATTAAGCTTGTGAACAATTATTTCCACATGGTAAAACATGAAAAAAATACTTTTATTGAATTTTTTTTTCTTCAAAATAAGTTTAGTTGTATTTTTTTACTCTTCTGTAGTGCTATCAGTAACTTTTTATTTTAAAGACACTAAAACAAATGAAATAAAAATAAAAAAATCACAAAAATATCTTTTGAAAACAAAAATCAAAAAACTATTATGACTCGTTACATGATGTTACCTCAAAATCCGCATTGAATGCTGTGCTATGATGTCGTGGTGCCAAGATACATTACTTGGAAGTCATCACTTTAGATCAAAATATCTCCGAATCCAAAAAAAATAATATTAGTGGGACACATGGGGTTACTACATATGCTCTAAGGAAGCGTCCCTTTGAATATTTGCTCCTATTACAGGCCACACCCTGTATACGGACCGTGAAGATATTAATACGATAACAAATAGACCAATCAAATTAGCTAAACCCGGACATAATTCGATAACTGTAATTTTCTTTTTCTATGATGTAAAGTATTGTTAGTTATAGTTAAAATAAAAAGAATTAAACATTTTAGGGTTCCGCGTCATTGTAAAAAAACCAAAAATCTAAATTTTTAACAAATTCTGATTTCATAAGTGCAGCATAATATGTAACTTTGTAAAATTGCCTCTATTATGATATGACGCTTGCATTCCAGTTAAAGAAATCAAAATTAAACTAATTAATCAACCGGGACTATCATTAATAAAGAAAGTTCAGTAAGTTACACATTTTCTGGCTTATCTTACCAGAAATTATAGATAACTGCAATTTAACAATTTATTCTGAATAGTATATTATGTGTGTTGATAAATTATTAAAAATTAAACAGATTATCTTTGCGGATTTCTAAAGTCACAAATATTGGTAGTTTTTGGAAAACCAAAATACATAACTACTTGGAAAGTGTTTGATTTATGCTGTCAACATATTATTAGTACTATAAGAAACAAATTAAACAGAAAATATCCACGATTATTAATTAATTCATATTTTTCCGTACTAAAGTTTTAATATGAACCTTATCTCTTGCATAATAAGGCCGTCATTGCTTTGCGCCTCAACTACCGACCGTGTTGTCGCGAGTCGCAGGCATTCAAGGCCGAAACGCACTGACAGCGGTGGCGAAGCGGCGCGGGGTGGCGCGGAGGCGGTACTTGTAATGTTTGAGCTAATATGAAAGGATCCGAACGCTGTTTTCCCGGCCGGTATTCTGTGCTGACCCTTTCGTATTAGATCGAACATTACAGCTGGTACCACCTCCACACTGCGCCGCGCCGCCGCTTCGCTACCGCTGTCAATGCGTTTCGGCCTTCATTTATTATGGATAGGTCAGTGATTGTCAAACTTTTATAAACATGAACGTGGCATTTACCACGGTTCGGGTAGGGTGGAGATTTATTGAAATATTGTGTTCATTAGATCGATAATAACTAAATTGTTCAGCATGAGACAAAATTGTCGTGGAATGTCGATTACCTATTTATAAGCGCTCAGTCTTCTGTATAGAATTATTGAATTAAAATATATTTCTTATGTGGGTGCAGAAAGGGGCATTATTGGAATGATTCTTATTCGAATAATTATTCGAATTAACATTTATTCGCGAATAATTTATTCGTCTACACTTTCGAATGATGAATAATTTATTCTACTTTCATTTGAATAAATCCTCGAATAATCCACGAATAATATTTAAGGATGCGGTTGCTCGTTATAACACGTACACGAATTTAACACGGTCACTACAAGTTTACCTATTTCCAAGTATTAATACCCTTTTCCACTAATTAACAATATTTTTGTGAGTTAAATGAGTCGCTTCATGGGGCATTTAGCAGGTTTGTTTCAATATGTCATGTGTGTGGGCTTGTCCATATATTACGTCATCGTTTTTAGGGTTCCGTACTCAAAGATCTCACGCACCGTGATAGTTAGACAGTTGAAATTTTCACAGGTAATGTATTTCTGTTGCCGCTATAACAACAAATACTAAAAAACAGATTTTTTTATTTTCTTTTTTTTTCTTTTACAATCTTACACAAATCGATCTAGTCCCAAACGAAGCAAACTACTATGGGTACTAGACGACGATAAACATACTTATATAGCTAAATAAATACTTGAATACATAGAAAACATCCATGACCTGTAAAAATAGTTGCTGTACTGAAATAAATAAAATAAAATAAAAATAAAAATGACTCAGGAGCACATATTTGTGCTCATCACACAAATAAATGCCCTTACCGGGATTCGAACCCGGGACCTCCGGCTTCGCAGGCAGGGTCACTACGAGGGTCAAACTGAAAGTTTCGGGAATAGAAAAAAATATGCAGTTACATTGAATAAAGTATTTTTATAGTTTTTCAAAGTGTTCTCTTTTATATTTTATGCACTTTTCCATGCGTTCAAACCAGTCGTTAAAACACTTATTGAACGCTGAAAAAGGGTCGACAAAATGGCCATTTTAAAAGCCTCCACTGCCTCTGCCGGTGTCTGCAACACTGCGCCCACCACGCAGCTTATCCTTGATTTTGGGGAATGTGAAAAAGTCGTTGGGACTTAGGTCGGGGCTATATGGAGGATGGTCCAGTAGTTCGACTTTTTCACCTTCCAGGTACTCATTTGTTTTACGAGCGGTGTGAGGGCTGGCATTGTCGTGGTGAAGGATGATGCGGCGACTAGGCCTTTTTTTCCTAAGTTCAGCAAAGACACTCGGCAAACAAATACTTGTATACCAATCGGCTTTGACCGTTCTACGATCTTCAAGTAGAATAGTAGCCACGTGACCCGATTTGGAGACAAACGTAGCCACCATCTTCTTGACCTTGCTGCGAGAGCGAATAACTTTTGTTAGCTTGAGCTCGTCTTCGTAACCCCATACTCGAGATTGGTTTTTAGTTTCAGGCTCATATGCGTATATCCACGACTCGTCACCTGATACGACACTAAAAACTGCATCTGAGCTTCCTCCGTTGAATTTATTCAATGTTTTGCGGCACCAATTGACACGAGTCGTTTTCTGCTCGTCAGACAATAAGTGAGGGATCCAACGGGAAAACAACTTTCGCACACCTAATAATTTGTATCTGACTCATTCCAATCCCCAAAGACTCCTGAATTTCCCGATATGTCACATGCCTGTCTTCTTTTATCAGCTGACGCACAAGGTGGACGTTTTCTTGCGTAACTGCCGATTTTGGTCGACCTTCACGCGCGTCGTCCGTGAGGGATACTCGGCCACGTTGAAATTCTGAATACCACCTGTATATTGTCGTCTTTGAAGGTGTTTCATTACTAAAAGCAGCAATTATCCGGTCTCCACATTGTTTTTGTGTTAATCCACTTTAAAAGTCGTAATAAATCATAGCTCTTAAATTTTTATGGGACAATTCCATCTTCAGCGGCGACTCAACAACTAGAAAAAACAATTGAAACTGAACCATTGTTTTTTTAGGGTTCCGTACTCAAGGAGTAAAACGGGACACTATTACTAAGACTCCACTGTCCGTCTGTCTGTCTGTCTGTCAGTCTGTCTGTCTGTCCGTCTGTCACCAGGCTGTGTCTCAACAACAGTGATAGTTTGACAGCTGAAATTTTCACAGATGATGTATTTCTGTTGCCGCTATAACAACAAATACTAAAAACCAGTTTTTTTTCTTTTATAATCTTACACAAATCGGCTTTGTCCCAAACTAAGCAAAGCTTGTATTATGGGTACTAGACGAACGATAAATATAGATAAATAAATACTTAAATACACAGAAAATATCCATGACTCAGGAACAAATATGTGTGCTCATCACTCAAATAAATACCCTTCACGAAGAAGATTGGCTACATAAGTCACATGCGAGCACACGACCTTCAACAACATACCTGAACGCAGTCGCTGTGGCCGCTGTGGTACGGAACCCTTCGTGCGCGAGTCCGACTTGCACTTGGCCGGTTTTTTGTTTTTTTATGTGGCCAGTGTGTTATTTTATTATGATTTAACTTCAGAGATTATAAAAAGGTTCGAGATTACAAAAATAAGTTCGTAAGTATTAGATTCCCGATACTTTCAGTGCAGCCCCCGTACCAACCAACTAGGCTACAGTAGGGGGCTCCCATACAACAAACCGTACTTGGCCGGTTGTTTTTTGTCAATTCTTGACCCCCCCTTCTATCATCATCCTCCTCCAAAATGACTACCGTCATCCAATAGACCCCCCCCCCCCCTGTTTTGAAATGACGTAATATATGGACAGCCACTGTCTGTAATTGGATCAATGTTATGTTATTAGAGGCGATTACGCATGTAAGATTGTTCAATTATATACCTTTAATTGAACATTGTAGGTACCTAATCATGTTATATTATATCTGTGTGTTTTTAGGGTTCCGTGCCTCGAAAGGGAAAAATGGAACCCTTATAGGATCACTTTGTTGCCCGTCCGTCCGTCTGTCAATACCCTTTTTCTCAGGAACGCGTGGAGGTATCAATCATTTAAAGTTTGAATTCCTATGCATAGTGTGTTGCATGCATTATTTTCGAATTCATATTTTTTTATATTAATATTGCTGTGCCCTAACATGGTTATGCTGGAACTGTATTTATATGTAACATCTTGTAAGACCCATACTGCAACAAATAAATGAATTAAGCTGAAATTTATATCAAATACTCAGGTTTACTGTCTCTTGGAGCTGTGAAAAAATCAAACTTCTAAGCCAACGCAATCAAAAGATACAACCGTTTATGCCGCAAATTTCCGCAAGTTTTCGAAACCCGCAAGGGAATCAAAACCTACTTCCCGTGAACTCAGAAACTTGGAATTTGGTGCGAAGCAACGCCCTATAGCACAGATAAAGGAAAAATTTCGAAAACCGTAAATTTTTAGTTACATAACTGAAAATTTAATTTCCAGTATATACTGACACGTACTAAGTATGTGAATACATACTTAGTGAGTGTCAGTTTATAGTGGATTTGGTTCTATTGTACGGGGTGGTCCGGAACCCTCGGTGCGCGAGTCTGACTCGCACTTGACCGGTTTTTTTTCACCCGTGGTAAAGCCAAAAAAGTAAAAATAAAACGGGTGAAATAATTACAATTAATATCCGTTTCACCATGCACGGCGATGTTAATTGGTACCCTTGATGAAGCGGTAACCTTTTTCTATCAAATTTTAAAACTAGGTATCACTGTTCTGTCTGTAGGAAAATATTACGTTTTTGAGATATATTCCATTAAAAAGCATTCCTACAATATTCCTTCAAAATATTATTCCCGAAAAGCATTACGAATGATTATGCGAATGAAGAAGTTATTCGCGAATAAATATTGGCGAATCTTCTTCTTTCCCTTGTCCTGTTCCCATTATTTGGGGTCGGCTCTCCTAGTTATGTTTCGCCAGGATTTTCGGTCCTGGGTCGTCTCTGATTGGATTTGGGCTTCTTGCATATCCCTCCTTACAGTAGCCATCCATGTCAGTCGGGGTCTTCCTCGTCTCTTAGGCGGGGGGACAATATCTAGCACCTTTCGAGTCATGTGTTCAGGTTCTCGGCGCATAACATGCCCGTACCATCTCAGTCGTCCCTCAGTTATCTTTTCGGGAATAGTTCTTCAATAAATATTGGCGAATAATTATTCGAAATATTTATTCGTCACTCGCGAATAATCCTATTTAATCTTAAACATTATACGTATTCGAATAAATTTTGCCCATTTCTGGGTGGGTGACAATAAGCATAACTTCTTTTTTTTGGCGTTCTGACCAACTGTGTCGGCTCAATTTTGCCAAAAAGGATATCGACTACCGTAGGCTCAAAGGGCGTAAGGGACGAATTGCCCATGCCCATATCTCGTGAACTCTGAATCTTGAAATTTGGTACGTAATATTTATAGCACAAACAAGGGAAAAATTGCGAAAACCGTAAATTTTTAGTTACATCACTGAAAAATTGATGTCCGTTATAAACTGACACGCACTAAGTATGTAAATACATACTTAGTGAGTGTCAGTTTATAGTGGACTTTTTTCTATTGTACGGGTCCTGAACCCTCGGTGTGCGAGTCTGACTCGCACTTGACCGGTCTTTTTTTATGCTTACCACGATCATGGCATCTTTACTTAACAGTTAAGAGTTTACTTATGTTTTCGATGATAAAAGCAAAGTTACTTACGCCCTTTGGACCAGAGTTTTCAAACGGCGTAAGGGACAAACTGTGATTTTTTCATTAGAGCTAAAAATCCTACAATTAGGATATTCCATTATATTTGTTTTATTTGTACACGGCGCGGTCGGTGCAAAACACGTAATTGAAATAAACTCGTTAAGACGAGTTCGCTGTGCGCTCGCCCGCTGGCGCCCCACTCTCAAGGTCGCGAGTATTTTCAATTAAATTTTCAATTTCTTAAGCGTGAAATTAACATGCTTAATTTTGATGAAAACATGATTATCGTACACAAATGGCTATTAGTAAACAAAAAAATCATAGTTACTATTTATAATTACTGAGAAATACATTATTATTAAAACGTTAAAAATAAATGTTTAATTATTGTCTTTAATGTCTAAAAAGACGCAATATACCTTAAACAGATAAAAATATCATAGTTACCATTTTGGCTTGTCTAGATAATGAGATCAGAGGAAAACTGTGAAAAAAAACGTATATGCGCATTTGATTTCAGTTTAATTTTGCTATTAAGTGATCGCATTTGAATGTACCTCAAAGTTATACTAACAAGGTACTTGGTTACCTTTTTTACTTTTAGGAAAAAGTTAGGTAGTATACGTTAACTCGTGTTTTTTTTAACTACGGTTACGATCGCGGATTTTTTACTTAATATATTTCATTAATATTTGATACTGAATAGTAAAATCCGATAAAACAATAAAAACAACGAGTTTACGAATTATGTCCAGGGTAAGCTAATTTGATTGGTCTAGTGCGCTTGGTCGCCGGTGCGGAAGTTCGTGGCATCTCTCCTTTTCCGCGCTGTTTTTGTATTACGAGTAGGTAGGTATGCGCGATCCGCTAGTCGCCGCCGCCGAAGCAGGTCGCGCAAAGTCGTGGCCAGGCGGTTTAACCTGGTTAGAGAAGGGAGCGGTTTTTTTATCGTTTAGTCCATTTTGAATCTATTGAAAATGACGGAGTTCATTATACAATGAACATTTTATGTGGCGCTAAACTTTTTCTTGCAAATAATGGCACGCGTCCGCAAACAAAAGCAGATAATACCTACCATTGTATACCTGGCTAACAAAGATCCATTCATGAGCCCAATTGAAATAAGTTAAAGTATACCAATAATTCTTACTATAAAAAATAAATAAAACTACTTACGTGAACTCTTGTAGACATGCTGAGCCCGGTAACTTAGACCTTACGTGTTTCATATTCCAATTCGACTTAAATACACTCAAGAGCAAAAGTTACGGGTCGGTGAAATACCGTCATATTTCCTAAAATAGTGCAATTATCATCATCATCATATCAGCCGGAAGACGTCCACTGCTGGACATAGGCCTCCCCCAAAGAGTGCCAAAATTACCGGTCCTGCGCCACCCGCATCCAGCGGACTCCCGCGACCTTTACCAGGTAAACCGGGGGTCGCCGGATACTCGGGGCCGTTGCTTGGTTGTGTTCTGCATTTGGGGGGGTATATGCCATAATCGCCACGCTTGGCATGCGGGTTGGCGATCGCAGTAATTCCACCGTACTCCAGAGATGCTGCTGAGCTCCAGAGATATTCTAGGAAAGGGGGAATTTGGCGCAAATGGGAAGCCAATTTATGAAAGTTTGTTACATAAGTTTCTTAAAATATCACGCCGTTAGCCTGCGAATGTCAAATAACGTTTTGTATGGCAATCGAACCACCTTAACAAAGCGAGATATCGCAAAAATCGTCATTTTTGGATGTTGATATTTTTATGATAGGATCCCGGAAATTGCTAATACATTTGGGTATTACGAAGAATAGTAAGTTTATTATGTAAATAAGGCTAGAGTAAAAAAAAAAATATATTGCGGTTATTTAATTTAGGGTGACCTGAAACTTTTGCTCTTGAGTGTAGGTTATGTACCTACGTTAATCTATTGTAGGCTTAAGTGAACGGGAAGTATCCTATAACTTTTGATTCCATTGCGAGTACGGCATTGACTTAGAAGTTTGTGTCTTTTCACAGCTTCAGGGGTTTGCATACCTTAGTATTTGATATTCATTTGAACTTGGCACCTTTCCTTCCCTGACAAATTTTTTTTTGACAGATATACAAAGAAGATGTTTTATTTACCTTTTGAGGTCCGGATCTCTAAAAAAATAGGTACTTAAGGGGACGTAGGTTCGCGTTCTTCTCTCCCTCTCACTGAGCATAAGCGTGAGCGAGATGGAAGTGCGCGTTTGGAAGCGCGGATATCATGTTTTTTAATTTTAATTTTTTGTGCGTTTTAATAAATAAAAAAGTAATAGCTGATTTCCCTCAAACATAACATTGCCGATTTTTAAAACTAATTTTAATATGTTTAGCTGTTGTGCATAATTTGTTATGATTTTTTAAAGTGTATTTTAGACCTATGTTCGTGATTTTTTTCTATCGAGCGAAAGTCAAAAACTCAGGATTCGAATAGCTGATTTCCCTCGAGAAAGGCCTCAAGATTGCTAATTAAATTTAGGGAAGCCGTATTATAATCAAAACAAGAGCTACGATTTTTTTTAAATCAGTTTTTGGAGCTCACGTCGCCTTAAGAGTCCCCGGCTAGCTCGGTTCTCCATACAAACGTAGTTACGCTCTCACTTTAAAACGACTAGCTAGTTTGCTCTGAAACTTTGTACTTAGAATAAGTTAAGGTATATGCAGGTCTGTAATTAGTTTATGTTGCTTCAGATACCATAGCAAAGAAAAATCTGCAAATTTTAAAATAGTATGTTTCACAATCGTGTTATAATAGAGAGCTTTTTAGTCGAGTAACGTGTCTCAGCAAGCTTCGTGGCCTAAGTAAGGTACGAGATTAAAAAGCTTGATTATAACACTATTGTGAACAATACTTTTTGTACGAGTTCATTAAAATTAATTTTCTACGAGTCAACTGAACTAATTAAAAAAACTCGATACTGTTGAAACGAACATTGCAGTAAAAAATAATAACGCTAGGAGGATGATGATACTGTTGAAACGAAGTGCAGCCTATCGCTCGTACGCTCGTTGATATCTTAAAAGACATCAACGAGCGTACGACATCAACGAGTAAACTCAATAATCAAAGCGATTCTATTGGTCCAATTCATTACAGTTCGGTAAAGCAGCCACGTGATTGGTTGAATTTATTTTAGTTCTATTTTCAATTTTTTTTCGGTTGTCTAGAGCGTATCGAAACAGTTATTTCGGTTGTTTCGGAAGTAACAGACTATTCAACGATGAAAAGAGTGACGTTGCAGTATTCTCTATGAAATCTTAATACACATATTTTAATCGACGAGTACAAAAACTTGTTTTTGCTGTGTTTCGTTTGTTTTATAAACTGGAGCCGTAATAAAGAAAAAAGAAAGATACATTGCAGTAAAAAACACATAAAACATGGAACAAGCGTGTCTCTGAGCAGTGAACCGGAAACTGGCTCTGCATTATGCTGAGGTGTCAGTCACACACCTACAGCGCTGATTTTCAGCCAGCACTGCTGGTTACTCACGGAAACGTCATAAACTTATAATCATATAAACTACTATATTATTGTGAAAGGCGAGAGAGAAATAAACGTAAATACATAGTGAAATAGCACATGTACCTACGCACTACCCACATGTAGCAATGTACAAGTTGCAGAACATTATTCCCAAAACGCGAAAGCATTCTCAAGAATGTTCCCAGAACATTCTTGCATCATGAAACTTATCGTTTAATTTTTTTTATGGCAGGGATCCGACCTTGGGGACCTCTTTTGATTAAATTTATGTTTTTCTTAATTTTAGGTTTATTTAGTTTATTTAAGTTTTTTTTATAGTTATGTATTGTAAGTAGGTTTTTAACTGTTAGTGAATAGAAGAATTTTATAATGAATTCATAGTTTTTTTTATAGCACATAAAAAAAAACTATGAATTCATTATAAAATTCTACAATAAAAATTAAATGAACATAATTTAATCATATTAAGTATTCTGTAGGTACATGTTTTACTATGTTACGATTCATTATTTCGTTGACAAGTCTTAAATTGCCAATAAGTTTCATAAATTCCCTTTAAATTTCTGAGAACATTTCAGAGAAAGTCGCAAACAGAATATTTCTAGCATTGTATTATACACTAGCTGTTGCCCGCGGCTTCGTCCGCGTAGTACTTGTTATCGTCTTAGAAATTTATTGCTCTCAATACAAACTTTGAACCCTCTTTTAGGGGATAAATTAAAAAAATGGTTGAAATTCATTTTCTAGTTTGTAAACAGTCTAAAACCGAAGTTACAAATTTCATACTTTAAAAATGTCTTGTAATACACAAACTTAAAACCCCCTTTTAACACTCTTAGGGGATGAATTTGGAAAAACTCTGAAATTGGTTTTGTAGTCTTTTAACATATACAGAATAAGACCGAAGTTACAAATCTCTAACTTTAAAATTTCAATTTTAACCCCCTTTTATAACCCCCTTAGGGCCCCTTAGGGGTTGAATTTTTCTAATCGCCGAAAGCACTTTTTTGTATTGTAATAAGTAATCTTACTACTAACTCTTCAGTCTCTAGCTCAAAAAAAAGTGTTGCCCATACAAAGCTTAGCTTCGTGCCCTCCTATCCCTTAGGGCCCCCCCATATCTAGCGTCTCGACGCCGCGTCGACGCAACGCACAATTTTGTATGAGAACGCTCACACGACGCCAGTGGGAGACGCTAGATGTGGGGGGGCCCTTAGAGGTGGAATTTTCTACAACTCTGAAAATACTTTATTTCTATTTTAATTAATAATCTTTTCAAAAAGCTTTGAGTCTCTAGCTCAAAAAAAGAAAGGTTGCCCCATACAATTTGTGCACCCCTATTTTACCCCCCTAGGAGTGGAATTTGCCAAAATCCCTTATCCCTTTGTTTTGAAGTCTGTCATAAATATTGGCCAGTACAGAAAAAGATTGGTGCAACAAAGAATTTCTTACCATGCATGTTGTGTTCAAAAACTGGAAACTGGAGTGCTTAGAACTATTATATAATCTGTGGTGCAGCTCAAACAATAATTATATTGTAAGGACTACACCTAAGTTTTATCGTGTATATTCATGGTATAAACTACGATAAATAAATAAATTCTCGTTTTCGAGAACATTCTCAGAAGTTACCGAGAAATTCTCATGTGGAAAGTTTCGTAACTTTGGAATGTTCTCGTGAGTGCATTGCTACTTACATGCAGCTTCAATAAAATAATAATTACATTGCACAATAAAATAATTTTTACTTATTAAACTAAAAACTAGATAAAAAATAGCAATTGGCATATTTTTGCTGTCAAAGTGCAGGATTAGGATTTAGATTTTTGGAGCGTCAACAAATAGCCTGCTAAGCGCCCCTTGGATCCCGGGGAGGGATGTCATTCCAGCACTTAGACGTCGCGAACTTGAAGCTACCTCGGAAAATATATAAATAAATATATAAACGAATTACAGACCTAGATATAACTCATGTCATATGTATTTATATGAACAGTTTCGTTACAATCCAAAACATAGTTTTAAACTAGCTAGCCGAGGACTCTTAAATTGTAAGTACTTAGCAAAATCGATAGATATAACCCAAACTTGATCTGGAAGCATCGGAACCCGACGCCACACTGTGTAAACATGACCTTGGTCCCCCGGTATGGACAACAGGCACAGTTTCTCATTTTACTTGATGTGTGTACATATCGTATCGTAGAATATTTTACGAGTAGGTATTGTGTACTTACCAAATATCCTTGAGCACGAGTTCAGGAAACAATACAATAACAACGTTATCTCACCGATTGACGTCTCAGCCTCAGCCAAAGATTATTTAGTGTAAATATTAACATTTTCGACAGCTAGATATGGATGTATAGTGTAGAAATACTACATTTATCTAGCCATTCAGAAGTGCAGGTGAGCTTGTCTGAAATGACGCTTTAACTCCTACTCGTAGTAAGGTTTATTTAGAGCATAAAGAAAAGACACGGGGTGTCATCGGGACAGCTAACTAGCTACGGTGTACTATTAAGTACTTATTCTGTGCTACGGTGCGGAGCGACTGGTTGTCCGGCAATCAAGCTAGCTACTTAGATAATAAACCATTTGAATAGAGTTATCTAGTATCACAGATTAAGTAATAGTAGGTACTACCTAGTGTTCACATATGTTACCAGTGGTAACAGCTGGGATTTTTTCCCCCATCTTTAACCACTAAAGTACTTGGAGGTAACTACTGGGAATATTTTCCCATCTTTTACCACTAAAATACTCGGTAGTAACTACTGGAAAAAAACCCAGTAGTTAGGCACCATCAATTACTATTCATTAGTTCCCACTGGTAAAAAATGGGAAAAAAATCCCAGCTGTTACCAGTGGTAACAAATTGGTGGTAACAGGTTGGAATAACCCCTATTTTTTCCTACAACATGGTCGAGCCTCTAGACTTACATACCTTTTATTAAGATAATTATTGTAAGTAGTAAGTAGTTGCGCTTCTAAATTAGGATATGTAAGTACTTAATTCACGTTTTCATGTGAAAATAATATTTGACAGTAATGATAAAAGCTTATCGAGTTGAATTTAAAGATGTGTTCTTTTCTAGTTTCCAGACACTACATAAGTAGTAATTCGACACGAATTCTTAGAAATGTTTGTGTGAAACGAGCCATACAAAAACGGTTACTCGTATGGGATATTGTATCCTACACGGGCGCCTGATCCAACGAAAGTTGAAGCCGAGTTTCTAAAGTCGACTTCTTTAAAAGGCCGTATCGATATTGTATTTCAAGAACAGTTGCGTCGTTTATGGCTCGGGCCGCGGTGGGCGTCGCATTACCCTGTCGCAGAAGCCTTACACTTCAACAGAGCCGATGGTACGCCTGAATACTAAATACCTATCTATATATATTACCACTGCTACACGTATGAGTTTATAATTATTTTGGCATCTGCAATATCTGCATTGCTCCGGAAAACACCAATTCGTAAGCATTTGTATCACGCTATTTAATTTAAGTAAATCTTCAAATTCACACTTTATTTGTACTGCCCAAAGATTAGATCATGCCCTATTTTAGAGTACTTCAGGAATTCATGAGTCCACGATGACTGGCATTTCTTGAATATGACGCAACCACGCGAAATAGTTAATCACTGTTAGTTCACCTAGTTTACGTATTGATCCACAGCTGGCGCCTATTGGGTAGGTGTATTGTGTTGTGGTAAACCACTATTGTTATTAAGTATTTTAATTGTCATTGCAGCAATGTAAACTTTCTAGTCCTGGAGGTTGCATTAGTGTATGAGATGAGCACTTTAAGTCGAAGCAATATGGGTTAAATTAGAACGAAGAGGAGTTTTCTTCATTCGAATTTAAGCCATGTCACTTTGACATAAAGTGCCCGTGTCATACACTAGTGCAACGTCCAGGACTGGGACGTTTACCTTAAATAGTGTCCAATAAGAATATATCTTTCAATCTAAACATGTTCCCTTTCCCACTGACATGTCCTCTTTGCTTATTAACCTAAATATTTATAATATTCTGGCTAAGTTTATCCGTGAAAATAATATCGAACTATAATATTATTTATATTTTATGTATATTTCCATTCCATTTTTCCTGCCTTGATCGTCCTTTCCAAATTCCGATATATCCTTTCCGATTTCCTTCCCTTTTAATTCACTTGAGAATGGCTATGGGCAAATGCCCGCAAGTCCATAAAAAAAAAAGAATATATCGTAATTGTACCTACGTTCCGATTTGATTGGACGATACACTAAGGTAACACATTTTGGCAGTGGTGGCTAAGCAACCATTGGCGTCGATGCAATTTTCGTGCCGCTAATCGTTATCCATCCAGATACCGATGAAAATGAGGAAAAAAATAGTGAACAAATACTTCAGTGAACAATGTTTTTATAATAAGTAAACGCGTACCTCTCCGGTATTCGTTTAAAAATGATATAAAAATATAGAGAAAGAGGGAACAAAGAAAGTTTGTTTTGAATTTATATCGTAGTGGGCGAAGTGCCAATACAAAACGCAATTATATCAAAACGTGCTGTAGTTCGAGTACTGATTGAATGAAGATATATTATGTTACTTATTATGTAGTTCATTATCACACTGACATACATAGCTTAAGGGCCAAATAATTGAGACAATTTTAACATTCCATTAATTAGGTTCCGCGCGCTGTAACGAGATGTTGAATTTAAACTTCCTCTGTGTCCGTAAGATTAATAAGGAAATGCCTTGTCAGGTGATGCGCTTGAGTAGTTTTGGGCCAGAAACGGAGTGAGGTCTTAATTATTTTTTCCTGGTTCCGGCGGTAAGGACAGAACCGCAGAAACATAATATTCCCAACTTTAATACTGGTCAATAACATATCAGGAAAACTATAATGTAGGAGTTTGGATATAATTCATATAAAATTATAATATTTGACCGACTTCAATACAATGAAGGAAAGAGGGGTTTCAGTTCGTCTTCATGTGTTTTCTAATTGTTAAGAATTTCTATGAATCTGAGTTGAATTATGAGTTAGACATATTTTATTGCTTGCATAATATTATTAGATAGACTCGTATCGATTTATCAAGATATTACCTACGTAGACGGCAACGCGATACTTCGATAAAAGTGAACACAAGGTAACGTAACAAATCGGAATGTCATGGAATCAATCAATCATTACATTAGGTAATATAATAGGTATCATGCAGTTCTGCGGCTAGATCATACCATAATGCAGGCTTCGCAGCTTCGGTAAAAGAGCTGTTTGTTTAACTAATGGCAGCAATTTCATGAGTACCTGAACGAAGGACGGGAGTGACATTTCGTCACTGACGACCCCTGTACCCTTATTGTGAGATAACAATCGTAACCTAACGTTACGTAACTAATACGAGATCGAATAAACGCGCTTCGAATAGATTTCGATCTCGCTACGGTATTCTTCGATTCGACCCGTCAAACTTGTAACTCACAATGCCGTTGTCCTACGAAACTAACTGCAAAACGTTAGGCTCTAGCGTTTAGTTTTCGATGCGTAATTTAACGTTCGATTCGTACTACCAATCGGTAGTGTGAGACCCAAATTTGACATTTCGTATCGAAGAATACCGTAGCGACTGTAGTTTACTATTTCACTTGCAAAATGGCCCGTGATATCGTATTATTCCTTCAAGAGTTACCGTAGATCCGATCGAAATTTATCTCAAATTAAAGAACTTATAAAAATAAGGGTTTTGAATTGACAACATATATCCGCAAAATTCGGATTGTCGCGTATTTTGTATTTAAAAATGCAAATAAATGGCCCCCGCGCCGCCATATTGTATCGACAGTGGACACTGTCGACGTCGCGATGCGCGTATTCTGTAATGTCATAACCGACAAACATTTAAATTAAAACGATAAATGCTAGTGATATAATGTTGAATATTGGAAAATCGTGAACGAACGTGAAGTCGATGGCGAATTAAGTAATGTATAAGTGCCTCACGTTACAGTTTGGATTTTTAGTTCTATGAGTGACCACCAGGGGCGGTGTATAGACTTTTCATACTAAATCTTGACGATAGGCGCTAGCGCCTGTAGTAAACGCAACTCACGTCAATCCCACGCTAAAAGTACTGAACGTAAACATAAGGCGGTTTGAGCCACCCATTGATTGACACTGATAATGTTTAAGTATTCGACCAAGCAAGAATGTATTTTATCCTTATACATGCATGCTGTTCATGCGGCTCCGACCGCGTTTTATACCTACAAAAACTTAGAAAGCTACAAAACAAACATACAATTCACAGCCTCTTTATTATTAGTTTAGAAATGGATAATATAATTAACATTGTCTTTTGTTTTTATACTAGGTATACGGAGTATACAGGATGGACATAGGCTATATTATGTCCCGCGGCAACGATTGCGTTCTTTGTAATACGCGGGCGAAGCCGCGCGGGCAGCTAGTATCAACCTACACAGTCAAGTCTACAGCCCCTCTATTCTATAACTTGTTTTAAGTTCACCTCAACGCTCACCCACAAATATATCTTGACGTCGCGATTCGTAGTAACTATGATTAGGTAGAGGTATATAGTTTCGTTAGTCGTGACGGTTGAGGTGATGCGCATTAGCGCGTTCCGAATAACATCCCTGTATCCAAACACGAGCGTACGAGCAAGATTAACGCTACTGTACTACAATATAATATGACACGACTGTCAGTCAGTACCTACCGTAAATAAATGATGAATGTTAACGATGCAATAAATACACATTATTCTGCATCGTCCATAGATTTGATAAATCGCGTGTGCATTGTGCCATGTAAGTTTCCACTTTACTGACTTAAGTGTTTAACGATTTCTGTTATTATTTACTCGATTCCTTTTATTTGCGTTTCTGCATGACGAAGTCGTCAGCGCTTGTAATCGTTTGATAAGTTTTAGGTAAATGTACTTTTAATATTACAGGTAAGTACTAGAACAGTATCCTATATTCCTTTCTTAAGTTATTATTACTACCTACTTTAAGACGTTCCAAGTGAGTTTTTATTAATTTTCTAGTTCGGCAACACATAGAAATCAGTTTGAAAAACACATTGAATATTTACATAGTTAGAAAGTACAATCTATAAAGTTGCTAAGCCGATGGCTATAACGCACACACATCTGAAAACAATCGCAATTACATTTTCATTAAAAGTAATACACAGTCAAAAAGTCCAGAATAAGATTTTTTTTATATTGTAATCTTTGCGAGGGTGTAACTCAATTTTTTTTAATACGGGCCAAATATACTCCCCTAGCATCTATAGGATGGGCCATACATTTTTGTCAACAGCAACACTGAATATCTTGTATAATAATAAATTATATTATAGTTTTTGAATGGAAGGAAATTCGACATTACTTTTTGCAGTTTGATTTGCAATGAAGCGTTTTACTGATCAACAACGAGCTTTTTGTGTACCTAAAACAGTTTTATAAAAGCAACAATTTGTATGCAACAGTTCACCGCCTATTTAGGAGGAAGCTCGGATCTCACTCCCGCCGATTTTTTTCGTGCGGGGATATTTACGAGTATAAAGTCGTGTTCTAAGTTAAATAAGTGTCTGTCAAAAATTTCATTTTTGGTACAAGATTTTACTGCCGACTGTACTTTTCTGCATATATCAAGTACTAATTGAGACGATTCTAACGAGCCCAAACTCGATGGGGTTGGTCGTTTTATTGCGGAGTTCCTATGGCCACCTTTCAGCTCCAGTTATATTAAATACTAGCTTTTGCCCGCGACTTCGTCCGCGCGGAACTCGTTTATATCGTAACTTTTTCCCCCCTTTTCACCCCCTAAGGTGATGAATTTCCAGATAAAAACTATCTTTAGTAAGGATTCTTTGGGAAGGCCCCGGAATTCAAAGTGTCTCTACACCAAATTTCATTTCAACCAAATTAAGGAAGAAAGGTTAACAGACAGACAGAGTTACTTTCGCATTTGTAATATTAGTATGGATTGTATGAAGGAAAGGGTCATTATGGCTGAGTTGCATGATTTTATAGATTAGCTTACTCCGAACGCCTTTTTTACAAAATAGACTCCGCCGCAAACTTGGTTTCTATGACCCGCCTCACCATAATAGATGCATGTAGGCTTTTTTCATTATTATTTTGCATATTTTCATATCACACGGCCGTAAGGACCTTTTCTACTAAACCGTAGGATTAAATTAACTGACTTGGAATTTAAATATTTTATATTAAAAATAAAGATACGTCAACAAAATGTTACATCTAATAGTTTTCAAAATAGCCATAATTAAATGTATTTTTTACCCCGTTTTAGAAAAAATCTTCGAAACTACCGCCATAAGGTACCTTTACCCTTGGAACGTCACATACATATATTTACCTATATAATGTTCCTATTCCCCAGGACTCCCAACTACCGCTATATACCGTAAATGGGTTCCATTCAATTTTTCACCCGCTATTTCACCTCCTTAGAGGATGATTTTCGAAATAAAAACTATCTGTTGTTATGACAACGGGTAGTTTTTATCCCGAAAATCATGGAAAATGCTCCAGGACTCAAGCTATTTCTATACCAAATTTCATCTAAATGGGCTACATCCAAATTTTCACCCTAATATATATCTATCGTTTGTCCCGAATAGAAACTATCATTTGTCCTTTTCCAGGACTCAACCTATCTTTCAACCAAATTTTATCAAAATCATTAATTTTAACAAACAAATTTCCACCCCCAATTACACCCTCTTAGGGGATGATTTTTGGGATAAAACTATCCTATGTCCTTCCTTAACTATCGTTATACCGTAAATGGATTCAATCCAAATTTTCATCCACCATTTCTCACCCCCTTATGTGATCCCCTTATTTCCTCATTTCATGTGTTCCGGAATAAAAATTATTCTATGTTCTTTCCTTGGACTGAGACCTCTCTCTATACCAAATTTCATCTGAATGGGTTCTATCGAAATCTTCAACCCTCATTTCACCACCTCAGGAAATGATTTTTCGGGATAAAAACTATGCATTATCCTTCCCTAGGACTCCTTCTATATCTTTACCAAATTTCATCTAAATGGGTTTTATCCAAATTTTCACCCCCTATTTCATCCCTGAGGGGATGATTTTCGGGATTAAAACTATCCGTTATCATACTCCGGGACTCAAACTATCGTTCAACCAAATTTCATCAAAATGGGTAACAAACAAATTTTCACCCCCAATTACACCCCCTTAGGGGATGATTTTCGGGAGTAAACTATCCTATCTCCTTCCCTAAGACTCCAACTCGCTATACCGTAAATGGGTTCCATCCAAATTTTCATACCCCATTTGACCCCCTTAGGAGATGATTTCTGGACTAACAATTATTTTAAGTCCTTCCCCAGGACTCTTAACTATCTCCATACCAAATTTCATCTAAATCGGTTCTATCCAATTTTTCACCCCTCATTTCACCCCCTCAGGAGATGATTTTTCAGGATAAAAACTATGCATTGTCCTTCCCTGCGACTCCTTCTATCTCTATACCAAATTTTAACTAAATGGGATTTATCCACATTTTCATCCCTATTTCATCCCCTTGGGGGATGAATTTCGGTATTCAAACTCTTGTCATTCTCCGGGACTCAAACTATATCTATACCAAATTTGGTCTAAACGGAGTCCATCCAAAATTTCACCCCCCATTTCACCCCCTTAGGGGAAGATTTCCAGAATAAAAACTATCCAATGTCCTTCCCCAGAACTTAAACCACCTCTAAACCAAATTTTATCAAAATGGATTACATCCAAATTTTCACCCCTCCATTTTACCCACTAAAGGGAAGATTTTCGGGATAAAAACTATTTTTTGACCTTCCCCGGGACTCAAACTAATTATATACCAAATTTCATCCAAATCGGTGCAGCGGTTTAAGTAGCTCTATACAAATTTCCACCCCCCATTTCATCCCCTTAGGGGTTGACATCCAGGATAAAAACTACCCTAAGTCCTTCTCCAGGACTCAAACTATCTCTATACCAAATTTCATCTTAATCGGTTCAGCCGTTTTCACGTGATGCGCGGTCACATAAACAGACAAACAGATAAACAGACAAACAGATAAACAGACAAACAGACAAAAATTCTAAAAACTGTTGGAACGTGTTCTGTTATCGATTTTAAGTATCCCTAGCCAATTTTTTTTCGAATATCTTCCATGTACAGACTTTCGACCCTCTTCAGCTTTATTATATGTATAGATTGCATTGTCATGCGATACATATATGCTTGCAAAATTTCAGCTCAATTGGATAACGGGAAAAGACTGAAAAATGGATTGCAAATTTTGACGGACAACTTACATATTTACATACATACGAACAGTGCAAGTTAATATAAAGCTTGTAAAAACCGAAGACAATATCCAAACTCAAGCAAAACATCCGCGATGAGATAGCCGAGATCCCTCGCAGCATGTGTCAGCGAGTTTCCCAAAATCTTCGTATTCGTTTGCAGGAGTGCCAGCGACGAGATAAGGGTCATTTTAAAGACGTTATTTAAAAAAAAAAAATTGTATTAGATGTTAGTCACAAAAATTAAATGATCAGGAAATTTACTTCATGGTTTTATTTTCATCAAAATTTCAAAAGTACAAAAGTTTTTGGCCCAACCTGTACATAATTTAAAGACCTAAATCAGCATTCAGGAACAGAAGGACTTTTTTCTTTCAGTCTGCGTGTGTGATCTTGTAGCCTTGAAATATGCGTAATTATTCCTTATTTTTACAAGTTCGGTGACAATGCAATATAATAGCATCACCACGGATCTGATGATGAAGACTGAAGGTTGACAACTAACACAAGATGAACCTGTTGTAGTGTTTTGGCTCATTTAAACCCTCTCAAGGCGTAGTTGATGAATGTGGAAAAAAGTACAGTCAGCATTAAACCAATGCACGAAAAATAAATACAGAAACTTCATCTAAACCTACTCGACATCGTAGATAATCTTCGTGACTAAACACCAAAACGTAATGGCCTGTCACGCATATTTCATCCACTTTTCACGCTCATTTGCGCCCGCAAATATCCGGACATGTTGCTAATAATTTAATATTAAATCGGCCATTATTCTTTTAAAGGGCCATGCAGTACGTGCCCTTATTTTAAAATCAAAACTCGTGACAACCTAAATTATATAAATGTTTCGGTACTTGGGTAACTAAAATTCATGATATGTTTAAAATTGGAAGGCGCTAGCTAGGTTAGTTTAAATACCTTTAATATGGTAATACGCAGTGTGGTCAGTTTGTTTGTATGGCAATTCGTAATCAGTAGTGTAGTAGTAATATTTCTAAAAAGTTTTGATATTCTAGCTAAAAAAAAATCCCCTATACCAACATTGCACCCCTTTTTCATCCCCTTAGGGGTTGAATTTTCCAAAACGCTGAAAGTGGCTACTTTATTTGTATTCTAATAAGCAAGCTTTCTACAAAGTTTTAAGTCTCTAGTTAATAAAAAATGTTTCCTCTATACAAATGTTGCACCTATTTTCAACCCCCTTAGGGGTGGAATTTTCTAAAACGCTGAAATAACTCTTTTTTGTATTTCAATAAGTATTCTTTATCCAAAATTTTAAGCTTTTATCTCAAAAAAGAGTTTCCCTCATACAAACTTTGAATCCCTTTTTAACCCCCTTAGGGGTGGAATTTTCAAAAATGCTGAAAGGGCTTTATTTGTATTCTAATAAGTAAGCTTTCTACAAAGCTTTAAGTCTCTAGCTAAAAAGAAATGTTTTCTCCATACAAATGTTGCACCCCCTTTTAACCCTTAGGGGTGGAATTTTCTAAATCGCTGAAAGCACTTTTTTTGTATTTCAATAAGTAATCTTTCTACAAACTTTTAAGCTTCTATCTCAAAAAAGAGTTTCCCTCATACTAACTCTGCAATCCTTTTTAACCCCCTTAGGGGTGGAATTTTCCAGAACGCTGAAAGTGCTTTATTTGTATTTTAATAAGTATTATATTTTAAAGAACTGAATATCTTAACTCTTCCCTGTCTTTTTATCTTTGAAACAGCTATATTTGTTACAACAAACCCTTCTAATTTCAAACAAGTGTCTGAGGTATTCAATAGAGATACCTATCGAGCTCACAATCTTTGCATAGTGTTCTCACGTACTGCACTGATACAAAAAAGCGTGTTCTGCTTGGCAATTAAAATCTATAATAAAATACCCTTGCCTCTAAGACTGGCACTACTCAAGATATTTAAAAATAATTTATGTAAATTACTCATCGAAAAATGTTATTATTCCTTGACAGACTTCTTTGCGGACAAATTTAATTGAATTCTTTTATTTTATTGTTATGTTTAATTTAGTTGGTATTTTTAATTATTTTTTAATATTAATTACATCACATACAGACATATTGTTATTGACTAATTGAAGCTAATTCTACTAATATTTAAGTATTCTGAATTCTAATGTCATGTTGGAATTTAAATGTGTATGCCTACTTTTTCGCCGGTAGGCATACAAATTTAAATTTACAATATTTAAACTGTGGCGCCACACTGTACTTTTTACACCACCACCCTGTAACCTATGTTTACAAATAAAACGTACTTACTTAACCCCTTGCCGCATACAAAGCCAAATTTGACTTCCTGACTTTAATATTTCTTTTCCTTAGTTTGATAAACTGTGATATTGATCTTCATTAAGGAATAGTTTCGTGTAACAGAACGTATTTTTTTTATTTCTGAGGGTAAACAATTTTATGTAAAAATATTGAGGGTTAGTGAGACCTGTCAGATCGGCGGAGTGCGGAGTAAATAGTTCAAGTTTAATGTTAAGAAAATTTAATGTAAAAAAAAATTTTGTGCCTTTCGGGGCGATTATCTCCGACTATATTCACTTAAAAAATCAAAAAAATTGCTGAGAAACCTTATATTTATAAAAGACCTATCGATTGATGTGCCACATGTGGACTTACAATGATTTTTTTTTGACTTGCAGTTACATGTATGGAGTTGCACCCCGAAAAAATATTTATTTTGTCATTTCATTGCATAACTATGTAGCGGCTAACAAAATACACCTATACTCCAAATTTCACTCAAATACACTTTATAGTTTTCGAGTAAAATGCCTGTGACATACGGACAGACGGACATGACGAAACTATAAGGGTTCCGTTTTTGCCATTTTGGCTACAGTTATAAAATTTATTTAAATAAAAATACATAGTTTAAATCTTGCTTGTTACATATCATGTATTATTTTTTATAATTATGGTGTATTGATTGTGCATTTGATCCTTCTTTTGAAAACGCCATATTTGGGAGTGTGGCGATCCATTTCCGAAAATCGATTTTTTCTGCAAGCAATCTTTCCATTCGCAAATTTTCCGATTTTTAATTTTCCGTTCTGTATTTTCCCGCGAGGGTATATTTCTGAACATCGTTTTTACAAATAGTTATATTTCCATTCTCAAATATTGCTAGTCGCGTAATTTATGCATTCGCGTACATGATCACTAGGAAATATTACTACGGACAACGGATTACTTACCTATTGTACTCTAAGGCTGATAACTTTTTCGTATAAAGTCGATTCTGGGGCTTCGCCGGCCGCTGCCGCGGCACGCTCGCTTCGCTCGCTCGGCTCGCGCGCTGTAGGGGCGCGGTTCTTCCTAACACTCCTCCTCGCTTCGCTCGTCGTCGTACCTACACCAACCTGCCTTAGAGTAGAATAGGTAGGTAATCAGTCCAGTTGCTACCTAATCTATTCCTTGGAGATAACTAATTACCTGACCATAGTTAAATTATCCAAGGAACAAGGAAAACAAAATAATTGGGAAAAAAACCATCAGGAAAAGATTAGATTGGGTAGTTTAGCGAAAGGTAAAATATCATCTCAAAAAAACTACCTCTGGGGGAAATACCGAACAGAAAATTAAAAATCGGAAAATTTGCGAATGGAAAGATTGCTTGCAGAAAAAAACGATTTTCGGAAATGGATCGCCCCACTCATATTTGGCTTCGTATGCAATCAGTAACATTTATTGTTTTCAGAACTGAATCCTGTACGGTTTTATAGACCTGCAAACCACATGCATTTGAATGTAATACTTTTCACGTAGTTTGGAGGTCTAGGAGTACCTGGCGATGGTGACTAGAGCGATTATGATATTGCTTCCGAATCAAACAATGACGGGCGAATATGAAAAACTTTTTAAAATCAGACCAGCAGGTGTCGGTCACGTAATGCTTTGTACGTACGTTAGTAGGTAGATCTAAGTGTCAATTTTATATGAAAAATTTAAAGTTAAATTGTCCTCAGGCACGTTTGAAACGTTACGTGATTACTCCTCAGTTCTCGACCATATTCGTCAGCGTCTGTTGTTAGTCTCCAAGAAGGAGTTTTTAGCATTGGATGAGCAAATTATCCCCACTAAGTGCCGTCTGGAATTAAAGCATTATAATCCAGCAAATCCATCAGGGTATCAGGCTTTAGCTATGACTTCGAAATTTTTGCTGGAGTCCGAAGCAACTTATTTCCTGACGCATCGTCAGGAAACAAGTTGTCACCTAGGCCACGATCTAGGCGTTAGTTCAAATGTTAAGTTCTCGTTACCCGCCACACCTCCAGAGTTCCGCGGCATCTCAATTATAAGGTGAGTTATGACGTATGGAGGAGAAGACAGCGGTCGTGGATGATATGAAGCTAAGTTTAGTTTCTTGGTTCGATAACAAGACTGTAATTGCAGTCCTCGACGCATACGAAGCCATATATGATTCTACATTTTTTGACTGTAACGCATACGAAGCTATATATGGTTGTATTTTCTAAATTCTTAAATATAAAGACAATTTTTTTTTAATAATGTGTTATTCTTTCAAACAGCAAATAAAGTAATAAATCGCTGAATTTTTTTTTGATTCCATATTTTTCATAATACATGCGGCAAGGGGTTAATCTTACAAAGTTTTAAGACTCTTGCTAAAAAAAAGTTTCCCTCATACAAATTTTGCACCCCGTTTTTAACCCGCTTAGGGGCAAAATTTTCCAAAACGCTGAAAGTATTTTATTTATATTCTAATAAGTAATCTTTTTACAAAGTTTTTAAAAACAAAGAGAGCCGAGTTCGGCTCATTTTATATTATTTAGGTACATGCATAGCAAATTTTTGATTTAACTAGTTATGCATGAAAAAAAATACCAGTATGTGGACACCCCGTTACGAATTTAACACACATAACGAAACAAGGAAAACTAACATATCCTCTAAGTATTAGGTAGCAATAGTTATTTGTGTCACAAGGGAGCAAAATAATATATTTACGGCGAGGGCGGTGTATTGAATCCTGACCGTAGCAAGGGATCCTACAATAGAATCCTGAGCGTAGCGAGGGATTCTAACGTAGGAGCCTGAGCGAAGTGAGGGATTCAAGTGTTAACGCCCAAGACGAAGATAATTTTGCTCCTGAGTGACACATGCTACTTTTCACACCGACTATGAGGAAAAAAATATGCAAAAAAAACGAAAAAAAATTAAAAAAAATGTATAAAGATATGTTTGTTTTTAATCGATTACGATGAAGTTCCAATCAATTGTTTTATTAAGATCTGTGTTCAATTGGCACATTGCATAAATGCTACATGATGGCTACATGCCAATGAATAAATTTATAAAAGTACCTAGCTTGAACAGAAAAGTAGTATTTTGCTCCCTCTCGTCGGGGACCGAAACTTACTTTTCTGAATGAAAGGTGTGAAAAAGTACTTAGTTCTCGGAAAGCCCTTTTTAACCCCCGACGGAAAAAGAGGGGTGTTATACCTAAGTTTGACGTGTCTGTGTGTCTGTCTGTGGCATCGTAGCTCCTAAACAAATGGACCAATTTGAATGCGGTTTTATTATCCGAAAGCTGACGTGATCGAGAAGATCGATGCCATAGACAGACACACACACACACAGAGACAGACAGACACGCATACACGTCAAACTTATAACACCCCTCTTTTTCCGTCGGGGCTTAAAAAACAGATAGCAAAACTGCACTTTATCCACGTGCAAAGAATATTTGAAATCCGAACGTGTTATTAGTAACTTTTTAAACATAATTAACATGTAAAGGCCAGTCCAGACATGACAATTTTCGTCCATATGTTTTGTTTACGTTTTTTTCATTATTTTTCATGTTTATTTTCTTTTTGTATTAAATGTTGTTTAATGATTATTTTGTGTATTTTTTTTACCTTACTTTTTTTTTCTTTATATATTTTTAAAATGTGTTTTTTTTATTTTTTTTCATTTTTTTAACATTTTTCTTTTGTTTTTTTTTGTTTTTGTTTAAGCTTTTTTATTACTTCTATTTATAATGTTTTTCTTTTTACAATATTTAAAAATATTTTTTTTTATTTTATAATGTTTTTTTTTCTTTTCCTTTTAATTGGTTTTTCTTATGTTAATAGTATTTTCCTCGCCTAAGTGAGGTGAAAAGATGTGTTACACACGGGTGCAGTTATTTTGACGTCTCGTGTGTTGCAACACTCGCTACGCTCAGGATTCTATTTTGTAACCACTCGCTTCGCTCAGGATTCTATATTCGAACCATGGAATCCATTCGCTAGCTCGTGGTTCAACCCTAGAATCCATTCGCTAGCTCGTTTTTCAGTTCCGCACTAGCGGTTAAAATACAACTTTGCACCCTTGTATAACAAATAACTATTAAACGCATGTCATTAGATTAGGAGATCCATAATGAGATAATGACCATTGTAACATATAAGTAGGTCTGCACCTACATATGGAATTCGACATGGATACGACGCCGCCGCATAAGCTCGTAACTACGTGGTGGCCGGCTACTCTTATTCGTAAATCAGAATGCGATGGATATATTTTTACTAGCTACCTATTTGAATTGAATTGAAGGGCTACCAACTTTACTATGCGTACGCGCCAAGTCGCAGACAAAAGAGTCTAGGGGTGCGCCGAAAAGGGTCTAAAAAGAATTATAAATATGAATAATCTGCCATACTAACAGCTTCAGCAAAATCACACTCGCATAGCATTGCATTTTTATAGTCTACACGAAGTAAGCATCTATTAAAAATAAATACCTAAGATCCAATTAAGATGTAAAAAATCCAACCAATGTATTTTGCGACTTGAGATACCTGTATACTTATTAGTTTGCTTACTTAAATAACACAAAAGGTAATTAATTGACTGCCACACCATGCAAATACCTATACTTACGAGTAGGTATTATTTATTTCCAAAGTTGGTAAATTCTCAACGTCGACAATGCTTTAGTAAATAAAAATGGATCTCTTATTGTCTGTAGATAAGGAGGTAGGTACTCGTAGTGCAGGTAAATTGAATTAATGCTTGCGTTAAATGAGAGTGAGAATGCAGAGTGGAAGTGTGTATATCACATCACATAAGTAAATATGCCCCCTAGTTTGCCACCACTGGGTAAATCAAACATCGATCGAAACCGTCAAAATGACATCCATATGTCGCCGGTAGTCGGGCGGCGCGGCACGCGGCATGCAGGGATATTACGGGACGTAAAGACTTATTTTCTGACACAAACACTCACCCCTCCGAACGAGTCTCGAATTGGCTGCCGGCAGACTATAGGTTATGGCTGAAGCACTGTGCCACGTGCTTTAAATATAGAAAAAGCGACACGTCCGACCAACGCACGAGTGAAAATCGTAATGACTGAGCGACGCGTCACGCGGCGAACGGACGAGACGGCCGGTCAGAGCGACACGACGCGCCGGCGGCGGAGGCGCTCGGCCGAATACGAGACACCCCGCGCCGGCCGGCCGCGGCGCACCGCTCGCTCGCGAGCAACTGCCTCGGAATGTTGCATCATGCAATGCCGCCGTACACTACTCGCGCCCGCGCGTCCCAGTCCCACGATGCGCCCTTGGGGCTATACCGTATCCATCATATTGCTGAATCCATTCATAAAATACATAAGTAATATACACGGTGTTCCCGGGAATTTCCGTTAACTTCGGCATATTGCAGAGTACATTCACAGAAACAAAATAGCATAATTATTTCTTAACAAAAAAAGGAAAAAAAATTTTTTCGATTTTTGTATGTACAAATTAATATAATGTATCATTAACGGTTATTTTCTTATTGTACAAGGTCTTGAAAAACATTAAATAAAAAATATGTATGTAAAAATATGTAATATCGAACGAACTCACTTTGTAAACCTTCTTGTAGTGTAGTGTATAGGAACCTTACAAAATTTAAAAAGCTGTTATGAAGTCACACTTAAGAGCCATTTACACTGGTTAAATCTGCAAAACTGATGAAATTAAACATTGAATATCTTGATAACAGGCAGAGGTAAGATACTACTGTCTTGAAAAATTAACTTTAGTTAATTTCTCCAAGACAGTGACGTCATAACAGCTTTTTAAATTTTGTAAGGTTCCTAATTGCAAGGGCCCTTGCAATTAACGGAAATTGTCATAAACACGTTTTATAACCACACCCACTGTGGCGAAGTAAAGATATAAGAGCCTTCACCATTTGGGTCATTGTCAGTCACAAAAACCAAAATCATCTTTCCGGTGGTCAATAGTTAAGGGCTTCCGTTTATATATAATATGTTTTTATCACATGAAATTATAGAACGGGCAACGCTGTTTATGCGGATTCAGAATTCGACCAAAAATTAGTCTTTATAGCCCTTTAGCAATGTCCACCGAAGAGACGCGAACCCTAAGAATGACCCATTTATGCATAGCAAAATTACATTTCAAATCTGGAGTGGCTCCACGTATCACCTGTCTTTCAAAATGAAAATGACAGAGACATGAATCATGATGGGGTCAGTGTCAGGATCACGTCATATTTAGTACCGTACCATACCTATATAAGAGTCTCTTAGGCTAAGACTAATACCGGCCGTTTAAACACTTCATGATTGAGCGTTAAAATAAGTACTTAACGACTTTGAACAAAAGCAAAGACACGGACGTAGGTTATTGATGTATTACTTTAATTACTTAGATTTTGTCCCGGTTGCTGTCGAGACAGCTGGGCCTTGGTGTACCGAGGCCAAGAGGTACGTCAAATACATATTAGGGCGGCGCTTGAGAGAAAGGGGCTGCGACCCTCGTTCTGGTTCTTACCTGGTCCAACGAATATCGTCACTGGCCATTCAACGTGGTAATGCTGCAGGTATTTTTGGCACGCTTGGTCCGGGTGAGTATCGGAATGGGGGGTGAACTGGTGGTGAATGTTAAATATAGTTGACGAAACCTGTGTGGATTTATGTTTTGTACATGATTGACGAAACCTGTTGTGGATATAATGATTTGTAAATGATTGACGAAGCGTGTTGCAGATGTTTGCTGTTTGGATGTATTGACGAAGCCTGCGATGTGGAAATGGTTTGTATCTCTTTTTTGTCACATTATTAATTTTACATTATAAATAAATGATTTTCTTAATATTACTTAGTGAAAGTCTTTCACTAATACTTTAATAATACCTACGTGTCTTTGATTTTATTAAAAGTCGTTTCTAAATACAGTTTTATACATGGCTGTCGAATCCATAAAAGTAATATAAACAGTGGGTATTTCGTTAGAAACACCTTTTACAGTTTTATTAATAAAATGTGTCATGGCCGTTCATGGCAACGATAAGAGTGCGTATTATCAAATCGCGATTAGAATGGGATTGGAGTTGAAAGTTTTGCTATGCAAATACGTCAAAGTTCATATTCATGATTATTCCAATCCCAAACCAAGAGAGAGAGAGAGAGAGAGAGAGAGAGAGAGAGAGAGAGAGAGAGAGAGAGAGAGAGAGAGAGAGAGAGAGAGAGAGAGAGAGAGAGAGGGGAATTATCATTTATCTATAGGTACTAATAAGTATAATAAAGCGGAAAAGTTTGTATGATGGGAGGAATCTCCGATAATATTATGATCACGCGTTTTCTAGGCTGATTATGCATTTCCCTCAGTTATTGATGCCAACAGGTGTCTATTATTCACATAATGAATAGAATAGAATAGAAAAATGTTGATTCAGATAAATCACACATTAGAGAACAAAAAAGTTAAGACTTATTTAAATACTAGCTGCTGCCCGCGACTTCGTCCGCGTATAACATGTTATCGTCTAAATGTTTGTATAAGGAATGAATAAAAAAAAACATTGGAATTCGTTTTGTACCTAGTCTTTTAGTAAACAATAAACAGTCGAAAACCGAAGTTATCTCTTACTTTCAAAAACTCTTGCTCTATTGTTTAGAACCCCCTTTTAACTTTTCTTAAGCGATGAATTTAAAAGAAACGCTGAAATAAGCTTTGTAGTGTTTTAGCAAAAAGGCTAAAACCGAAGTTACAAATCCCTTACTCTAAAAATGTCTTGCTTTCTATACAAACTTTGAACACCCTTATCTTATTTATAATCCCCTTTAGGGGATGAATTTAATAAGAAGAAAATACATTTTGTACACTAACCAGTAGTAGCGTGGGTGGACTGATGATGACCTGGTAAAGGTCGCGGGAGTCCGCTGGATGCGGGTGGCGCAGGACCGGCCATTGTGGCACTCTTTGGGGGAGGCCTATGTCCAGCAGTGGACGTCTTTCGGCTGATATCATAATTATGATGATGAGTCTAAACAGGCTAAGATCGAAGTTACAAATCTCATACTTTAAAATTTTCTTGCTCTCCATACAAACTTTGAACCCCCTTCTAATGCTTTTCAGGGAAAAATTAAAAATAAAACACTAAGTTTTTTTTATTGTACTTATTAGGTAAGTATTTTTTTTCAAACTATCAAGTCTCTAGCTAAAAAAAAATGTTTCCCATACGAACCTTGCACCCCTTTTTAACCCCTTAAGGGGCAGAATTTTCCAAAACGCTGACTGTACTTTATTTGTATTCTAATAAGCTTTCTACCAAGTTTGAAGTCTCTGGCTAATAAAAATATTTCCTCCATACAAATGTTGTACCCCCTTTTAACCCCCTTAGAAGTGGAATTTTCCAAAGCGCTGAAGGTACTTTATTTGAATTCTAATAAGTAAGCTTTCTACAAAGTTGTAAGTCTCTAGCTGAAGAAATAGTTTTCTCCACACAAATGTTGCTCCCCCTTAGAGGTGGAATTTTCTAAAACGCTGAAAGTGTTTTTTTGTATTTCAATAAGTAATATTTCTAGAAACTTTTAAGCTTCTATCTCAAAAAAGAATTTCCCCCATACAAACTTGCACCCCTATTAAACCCCTTTAGGGTTGGAATTTCCAAAAACCCCTTCTTATCCGTTGCCTAAGTTATAAAAGATTCCCTATACAACTATAAAACTGACTGGGATGGTTTTCGCACCTACCTGGATGAAAAAATTGACCTCAAGATCCCGCTGAGGTGCGGTGACGACGTGGAAAAGGCTTGTCTAAACATTACCAATCTCATTCAAATGGCAGCCTGGATCAACACGCCGACGTTACCTGATTCGCATAAGTCCTACCCTACCCCTCTGGAAATTAGAAATAAACTTGAGGAAAAGCGTCGACTAAGGAGACAATGGCATCACACACACCATCCGGCTGATAAGACAAAGTATAACCGCGCAACGAGAGAGCTTAAAAATCTTCTCAAAGAATCTTCTAACGATAAAATAAAAACCACATTGGAAATGATGTCACCAAGCGGCCGAAATGAACACTCACTTTGGAAGGCCTGTAAATGCATCAATAAATCGAAAATCCACTGCCCTCCCATAAAATCAGGATCCTCTTGGGCAAGAACTGACGAGGAAAAAGCCGAAGCCTTCGCGCTGCACCTATCCAGAGTATTCCAGCCAAATCATGTCGATAGCCCTTCCAACGAAAGCGAATTGGACGAGATACTAAACCAAGATCTACAATTATGCTTACCTATCAGACCGACGTCTCCAAGAGAACTCGCAAGGGTCATTCGAACCCTAGATTCCAAGAAGGCGCCGGGTTATGATCTAATCACACCGAAGGTACTCAAGGAACTACCAAAGAAAACCATTACGCTCCTAACGTGTCTGTTTAATGCGATCCTCAGAACGGGATGCTTTCCTGGTACATGGAAAATCTCGCAAATTATAATGATACACAAACCAGGCAAGCCGGCACATGAAACTGGGTCGTATCGTCCTATAAGTCTCACTCCAGTGTTGTCAAAACTGTGGGAAAGGATCTTCCTGGTCCGCCTGAAAACGCACTTGGATGCATGTGATGTTATACCGGCACACCAATTTGGATTTAGAAAGTCACATTCCACAACTGAACAGGTACACCGTGTTCACGGTGCTATACGCCAGTGCTTCGAACGGAAACAATACTGCTCGGCAGCGTTTCTGGACGTGCAACAAGCGTTCGACCGTGTCTGGCACAAGGGCCTGCTGTGCAAGATAAAACAAAACTTACCGCACTCACTCTTTAATATCATATCCTCGTACTTATCAGACAGAATATTTCAAGTGAGACACGGTGATGCAAGATCTAGCTTCTACGATATCAAGTCTGGCGTGCCCCAAGGGTCAGTGATTGGTCTCGTTCTCTATAACATATTTACCTACGACTTACCTACCTCTGAATTTGTGACCGCCGCCACTTATGCAGATGATATCGCCTATCTTTCCTGCCACGATTCACCTAAAACAGCCAGTGAACAACTGCAGTTAGTGTTGAACAACACCCATAGATGGCTAACAAAATGGCGCATAAAAGCCAGTGCTACAAAATCAAACCACATTACCTTTAGTTTGAGAAGAGGAGATTGCTCACCCGTCCAACTGGGTAACGATGTCTTGCCGCACTGCGAGAGCATCAAGTACCTAGGCTTCCACCTGGATCGACGTCTAACTTGGAAAACTCACATAAAGCACAAGCGTAACGAGATGAACCTAAAGCACAAAAACCTGCATTGGCTTATGGGACGTAACTCAACTCTTTCTGTGGATAATAAACTACTCCTGTACAACGCCATTATCAAACCTATCTGGACTTATGGCATCCAGTTGTGGGGGATTGCCAGTGATAGCAACATAATGTGTCTGCAGAGAGCACAGAACGCAATTCTACGCGTAATTGCCAACGCACCATGGTTTACCCGGAACGACGAAATACACGATTACCTCAACATGCCCACCATAAAGGACGAAATTACAAAGCACACGAGACGATATATCGAGCGCCTTGCAGGCCACCCAAATCCTTTGGCTATAAGGTTACTAGATGCGACACAAGTTGTGAAACGCCTAAAACGAAAACACATTGTGTAAGGCTGCATAGTGGTTGTGCGAGACGATGGTCTCCTAAACCCAATCAAACCAAATCACAGACCGAAACTGATAATAGTCGTTATCGACTGATGGCAGTTATAATATATTCAAAAAAAAAAAAAAAAAAAAAAGTTGTAAAAGGTAGTTCTGGTGTAAATTTCAACTCTCTAGCCCCAGTAGTTTCGGCTGTGCGTTGATGACTGACTCACTCACTGACCGAGTGAGCCAGTCAGGACTTTGCCTTTTATATATACAGAATAAGTACATACATCGTCGCCTAGTACCCATATTTATTTAGTACACTACAACTACACACACAGCTTTGCTTACAATTGTCCCCAAATACGTTTTATTTATTTATACAGTCTGCCAAGAGCAACTGAAGCTACCAAACCTCAGCTCTAACATACCTACCAAACCTCCACTTAGTGCTTCGCAGTTGCAAGAATTTTCCGTCCTAACTGGAAATTGACTCCGATTTCCCAATTTACTAGGGCGTTTTAATTTTCTGGCCTACTTCGATAAAATGAAAAAAAAACTTAATGTATGAAACATGTTTTTCTAACAATTGGAATCAACCTCACGGCGCGGCGTTGCCGTTGTACCATTAATAATACTTTACTTTATATCAAATGAAGAACCTCGTATTTTGAGGCTTATTATTATTATTATTTTGTTTCGAGATTTTTACCTAACAGAGTATAGTACATTTCGATGCTAGTGCGGAAAGTATGTCATTACCTCACGAGTGCCGTAGGCGAGTGGTAAGACTCGGGACGAGTGAAGAATTACATTTCCGCACGTGTATCGAACGACGTTTTTTAATACAGCTGCGAAAAAAGAAGAAAAACAACAAGTAAGAACAGTATTAAAAAAAATATATTTTTTTAAACAACTTCATTATTTTTCAACTGTATTACAATGATGTTACAAAATTAATAATGTAAAAGTTTCATATTCCTTACTTGTTGTTTTTCTTATTTTTTCGCAACTGTATTTAAAAACGTCGTTCGATACACGTGGAAAAGTAAAAAGCACTAGTGCGCAAAATACAACTTTGCGCGCGATTTGCAGCTACGAAAAGTACCACTTTTTGAGCAACTGTATTAAAAAATAATATTTTCAACACATTTGCTCGTAACGTGCCTCTTATTGTGCCGCTTTTAGGCTCATAATCCTGGGTATTAAACACGCGTGTTTTATAACATTACGACACTCGTGTGTTATGTTTATATCCCGATTAAGACACGTTGGCACCTTGCAGCAAGGTGTATGTATGGACTCGGTGCATTCTTAAATAGACCGGGTTATACAGGTTTGTTTTTAATTCTCGGCAAATGAATTCTTACTCGACTAAACAAATTAAATCCTTCTTGTGAATTAATTGACTATTTCTTCTTGGATAATATGATATAGAAACGTTTCATTTACTAAAACTATTTACTTTTGATCACAAACAAACTCGGCAAAACCTATTTTTAAAATGCTAGGTATCTTGACGCTACCTTCACTTTTAATATTGCAAATGGCGGTAACTGCTCGAGATGAAGTGGACACATCTGGTATACAGGATATCCCGCGCAGGTACGCGACCCGTAGCATGCGCGCAGGAAAGCTGCCCCTCGTATCACACAGACTCGCGAAGTCGAAAAAACTCGCTCACATTATGGGTCGCAAGGTGTACAACCACCTCCGAGTGCATCCGCATTTAAGGCAAAACTTAAAAAATGGCTAATCGAGCAGGCGTTCTATGACCATAAGGAATTGTTTTGTCCTAGTGTTGTTCATTAAAAAATAATACAAAATAATGTAAATGTACCCTATACATACATTACAATTAATTAAAATATTGAAATAGTGTAATTTTGTATATTAATGTAAATGAACCTTTGACATGTAATTTATATTACCAATAAATTGATTATGATTATTATGATTATGATTATGACATTTTACATGAATTTATATTGAATAAGAAAATATTTATTTTATTTTGTATTGGCTGTTTAGAGATTTCATCTAAGCCTCGCTGCGGGCGCACTTCACGAAAAAAAATAGTTGCGCGCCATTATAAGTAATTTCATAAATATTTGTAAACATTGATGATGCGTGTTTGGTTATTAAGTATTAAAAATGTTGACTCGTGGTGAATAGAAAAGTGATAAATAGAATTGACGCCACTGTACATTCTTGGAGATGCACACATGTATGTGAGTAAAAACCTGTTGTCATCAATAACTAAAGGAAACAACTTAGGAGCCTGTAACATTTTAATTTTATGAAAAGGATTTTTTCCTCGCAAATGTGTTGAAAAACATCGTATGACACGCGTGAGCTTTGATAATTACATCCTCGGCTCTCTTATCACGCTCACCTGCGGTTCGCGTGACAATTCCGCCTCTGATGTAATGATCAACATAGCTCACTTGTATCACAATGTACTATTATGTAGAACTATAATTCTATTATAAACAAACTGTTCACAGTTTTAAAAGCCGAAAGACTGTATAGTAGTTTTTGGTGTTTTAGTTAACTATACCAATGCGTACTTACGAGGGGCGTTCAATAAGTTATCGGTATCGACATGATCACGTCTCATGATAATAATTTCTGATTATTTTTCATACTATTCATGAATACACTAAATAAGAAAATAAAATAAAATTATTAATTTGTCTTATTTAATAGTTAAACAAAGAAGATGGGGCAGCAAATATTCTGACGTCAGTAATATTGGAGGATTTTATTTTGGATTTTTAGGTTGGATTTGGTAAGATTCTGGTGCGGTAATCCAGAATATTGATTTTAAAGTGAGATATTTGTCTATTTAGAAGCCTGGAAATTAAAAAAAAAATCTCATTAATCATATTTTTAAACCACAGCTCCCTTAACAAAGTTAGAGGTGGGTTTTATTGGCCATCAGTATATTTTTTTTAATATCTAGATATCGGGTCAATATAAATGAAAAATATATATATGTAAATACCACGGAAGAGTGTTACAAGATAATCGTATAGCAATTAAAGGAGGTAGACTAAGAAAAAAATAAAGAAAATTAAATGCTAATTTTATGACTTTTCTGTTTGGAAGAGATTGCAGATTACCGGGTGCTATTCAGGGACGTAAATTCTATACAATTAAGTATCTACCCTGTCACCTAGACCAACTCTTTTACTTTTACTTATTATTCTTTGTTATTAAATATTCCCCAATTAAATTTGTGCAATTACGTTGATTTAAAAAATGAGCCTTATTGGTGCAAAATTAAATTGATTTAATTATATTATGTATATATATGCACGTAAAACAAGAAAGAGTATATTTAATAACTAGCTGTTGCCCGCGACTTCGTCCGCGTAGAACTTTTTATCGTCTTAGAAAATGATTTCTCTCAATACAAAATTTGAACCCTCTTTTAGGGGATAATTAAAAAAAAAGTTGATGTTCATTTTCTAGTTTGTGAACAAACAGTCTAAAACCAAAGTTAAAAATCTCATACTTTAAAAATGCCTTGAAATACTCAAACTTTGAACCAATTTTAACACTCTTAGGGGATGAATTTGGAAAAACTCTGAAATCAGTTTTGTAGTCTTTTAACGTACAGAATAAGACCGAAGTTAAAAATCTCTTACTCACACTTTAAAATTTTATTGCTCGCCATTTAGAATTTGAACCCCCTTTTAAACCCCCTTAGAGGTTGAATTTTTCTAATCGCTGAAAGAACTTTTTTCGTAAACTTTTAAGTCTCTAGCTCAAAAAAAGTGTTGCCCATACAAAGCTTTCTTAACCCCCTTAGGGGTGGAATTTTCTAAAACTCTGAAAGTACTTTATTATTAATTTTAATAAGTAACATTTTGAATAGTTTTAAGTCTAGTAAAAAAAAAAGTTTTTCCCACACAACACTGCCTACCCTTCTTAAGGATCTTAAGGATCCCCTTAGGGATGGAGTTTTCTAAAACGCTGAAAGTTCTTTTTTAGTATTCTAATAAGTAATCTTTTTGCAAAGTTTTAAGTCTAACTCAAAAAAAAGTGTTGCCCATGCAAAGCTTGCTCTCCTTTTTAACCCTATTAGGGGTGGAATTTTCTAAAACGATTTGTGTTCTTTTTTTGTATCAAGTCTCTAACTCAAAAACATAAACTTTCCCTGATAAAAACTTTGCACCCCTTTTTATCCCCCTTAGGGATAGATTTTTTCAAAACGCTGAAAGTCTTTTTTTTTGTATTTTTATAAGTAATCTTTCTACAAAGTTTTAAGTGTCTAAAAAAGTGTTCCCCATACAAACCTTGCACCCTTTTTTAACCCCCTTAGGGAATGATTTTTGTAAAACGCCGAATGTAGTATTTTTCATGTTCTAATAAGTAATTTTTCGTCAAAATTTTAAGTCTCTATTAAAAAAAAATATGTTTTTCCCATACAAACTTTGCACCCTATTTTACCCCCTTAGGGGTGAAATTTTCCAAAACGCTGAAAGTACTTTCTTTGTATTTAAATAATATTTCTACAAAGTTTTAGGACTCTAGCTAAAAAAAATAGTTTCCCACATACAAACTTTGCACCCCTATATTAGCCCCCTATTTTTAGGGGTAGAATTTTCTAAAACGCTGAAAGTACTTAATTTGTATTCTGATGACTAATCTTTCTACAAAGTTTTAAGTCTCTATTTAAAAAAAATATTGTTTCCCCCATACAAAATTTGCACCCCTATTTTACCCCCTTAGGGGTAGATTTTTTTAAAACGCTGAATCTAGGTACTTTATTTGTATTCTAATGAATAATTTCTCTACAAAGTTTTAAGTCTCTATTTAAAAAAAAGTAGTTTTTCCCATACAAACTTTGCACACTATTTTACCCCTTTAGGGGTAGAATTTTCTAAAACCCTGAAAGTTCTTTATTTGTATTCTAATGACTGATCTTTCTACAAAGTTTTAAGTCTCTATTTAAAAAAAAATGTTTCCCCCATACAAACCTTGCACCCCTATTTTACCCACGTAGGGGTGGAATTTTCCAAAACGCTGAAAGTGTTTCATTTGTATTCTAATAACTAATTTTTCTACAAAGTTTAGGTCTATAGCTCAAAAAAAAAAGGTTCTCCCATACAAACTTTGCACCCCCATTTTACCCCCTTAGGGGTAGAATTTTCAAAAATCCCTTTTTATCCCTAGCCCACGTTATAAAAGCAACATACTGTGCAAAAATCAACTCTCTAAGATTAGTAGTTTCGGCTGTGCGTTGATGAGTGAGTGAGTGAGTGATTGAGTGAATAAGTCAGTCAGGACATAGGCATTTAAAAAAAAAACTACAGTCACAGCTGACACAACAGCTCCATATTTTGATATTATTTTCCCCGCCTACTCCGATCACTACGCCCTTGCAATGTTAATTTTTGTGTAACTAGCACCCCTCTTTACATGCACGAATGTGGGCAACGACCAAGTGATTATATTATTTGGGAAAACAAGAATATAAGATTGTGTTGAGTTCTGAGATTTGTGTCAAAACAGACGCCAAAGCGCTGCCAAGCAACGACACACGCCGCACTTGCCTACTGTCCCGGGAGCGCATGTGCGCAGACTCCAGCCGTCACTGCTGGCTGACTGACTGTCAACGTTCCCGATGTTTATTTACTTACATTCGTGAAATCGTGATGTTCCAGTTCCAGATGATCTAATTTATGTTTTTATTCTATTGTTTAGTTCTTATTATATTCTTAGGTAGTTTATTTTCTAGTTAAGTTACTTATGTTCGTATGCATGTGGTAGATTGTGTTATTCTTCTTTTTGTATTTTCTATTTTGTAGAATGGAATGTTGCGTAGTATGTAAAAGAGATTTCACATCAACACGAGGCCTACATATACACCAATCGCGTACCCATCAGGTTCGCGTTCATCCTATCTCAACTGTGCCGAATACGCATAACATAAGCCCATCCACGTCATTACCCTACCATGCTATTCCTCTTCAAACCCTTCTCGGCCAACTAAAACATTCGACGCCTCTAGTCAAACGCATTCCGCGTGGTGCCAGGTCCGCTGTAGCCGAAATACTAACAGCTACAATAAACAATTGCGTACAAAACAATAACCTCCAATCGTGGCATGACTTGTTAACTCTGCCATTCAAAATTTTACATTTACCAGACGACAATAATAACAACAACTTTTCCCTCACAAGGAAAATAAAAAATAATGTTTTAGCACCAGCTTTGCCGCCGTTATCACGGCCTTCTCAAGCTAGAGGTAAACCGTATAACTTATGTAAAAAGGTTGAAGAGAAATTGCATGATGGTGATCTTAAAGGGGCGGCACGGCTCCTTTTCACTAATGATACCATCGCCCCCGACACTCCCGAAACCGCAACCGCGTTGCTATCTAAGCATCCCCCAGGCACTTTGACCCCTTTCTTTGTCGATCCTCCTTCAGATCCTTCGATTTGCCTCCGCGCTACAGGGCAGGACGTAGTGGCAGCACTCGCATCCTTCCCGAAAGGGTCGGCGTCAGGTTTAGATGGTATCACCCCTCAACACCTTTTAGACCTCACTAGCTACGGCTCTGGGGTAGCCGGTGAACAGCTGACAGTAAGCATTACAAAACTAGTAAACCTTATGCTCCTAGGCGACGTATGCCAAGATGTGACGCCGATACTTTATGGAGCTAACCTGATTGCTCTCACAAAGAAGGATGCTGGCGTGCGCCCCATTGCTGTTGGCTCTACCTTCCGGCGTCTCGCAGCAAAAATCTGCGTAAGACACACCCGTACTAAATTACAAAAACTTTTCGAGCCCACACAGGTTGGTTTTGGAACTCGTGGCGGCTGCGAGGCCGCAGTTCACGCAGTGCGTACCTTCACACAAACTGACCTGTGTGAGGTCCTATTGAAAATAGACGTTAAAAACGCTTTTAACTCAGTTAACAGGGACACTTTGCTAAATGAAATACGAAACCATATACCAGAAATATATAACTTTTTATTACAGTGTTACCATTCTCCATCCAAGTTACTTCACAAAGACAACGAAATTCTTTCAGCCGTAGGCTGCCAGCAGGGGGATCCCCTAGGTCCGGCCCTGTTTAGTCTCGCCATCAATCCAATCATCCACAGTCTTTCTTCTGACCTAAACGTATGGTACCTAGACGATGGCACCTTTGGCGGTAAGTCTCAATCCGTCCTGGCCGATCTATCCAAAATTATACAAAAATTTGATGATATTGGACTGAAACTAAATTTCGATAAATGTGAACTGTACATTTCCGAAAAAACTGATCCATTTTTGGCTACACAAATAATTGATGATTTTAAAAACATAGCCCCAAACCTTAAAATTTTGACTAAAGACAGTCTGTGCCTCCTTGGATCACCCATTTTTGAGGAGGCCATTCCGTCTGTTCTAGATAAATCAATCACAAAATTCAAAAATAACTCTGAACGTTTAGTCAAAATAAGCTCTCACTCAGCCTTATTCATTCTAAAATTTTGCCTACTCGTTCCTAAATTTACGTACCTTCTCTGTTGTTGCCCAATTTGGAAATTTCCTCATCTAGTCCTTCCTATTGATACTCTTTTGAAGTCCATACTAGAATCAATTCTCAATATAAAATTTAGCGAACAGGCTTGGACTCAGGCCTGTTTACCCATAAGATATGGCGGTCTGGGAACTCGAAAAATCTCGAGCGTGGCTTTGCCGGCCTTCTTATCTTCAACTCACAGCACGCAAGATCTCGCAGGTAGAATCCTTAAAGTCTCAATGACTGCAAACTGCGAGATCGCGTGCTTAGTTGAGGCTAGGAACACCTGGCTAGCTGGACCGAGCCCAACTTTGCCATCTAGACCAAAATTACAAAGGGCATGGGACTCGTTAGCTTCCGCCGCTACTATAAAGTCTTTAATCGACTCTTCGTCTGGCCGAGACCGAGCCAGGCTGTTGGCAGCATCTAGGCCAGAGTCAGGGCACTGGCTTCATGCCTACCCATCACCTAACTTAGGTAATTTTATTGATCCGGGCACACTCCGAATTGCAGTTGCTCTCCGCATTGGAGTTGATGTCTGCGTAGACCACAATTGCGTCTCGTGTGGAGCCGCAGTAGATCGCTTTGGTCACCATGGACTCGCCTGCTCCTCGGGTGCCGGCCGCTTGTCCCGCCACGCTGCACTCAACGACATCTTGAGAAGGGCGCTTGCCAGCGCCTGCGTCCCCGTGGCTCTTGAGCCTCGGATTGTACGGGACGACGGCAAGCGTCCGGACGGGATGACGTTGATCCCCTGGCGAATGGGCCGTGCACTGGTGTGGGACGCTACTTGCGCTGATACGTTGGCAGCGTCCTACTTGCCAGTCACGTCCAAACTAGCCGGGGCAGCGGCGGATGCCCGAGAGCGATCCAAGGTCGGGAAATATAGCTGTCTCGGCGCCCAGTACGACTTTGTCGCATTTGGCGTCGAGACACTCGGCCCTTGGGGAAAAAGCGCGCGTGGGCTCCACAAGGAGATCAGCAAGCGGTTGAGGGACGCAACGGGTGACCCTCGCGCAGGCAGCTTTCTCGCTCAAAGAATAGCGATTGCTATTCAACGCGGGAATGCTGCCTGTGTGATGGGCACCCTGCCTAAAGGGCAAAGTTTTGATACGTTTCTGTGATTTTATTTTATTTTTAAGTCGTTTGCAAATAAGTAAGTACTGTAATAATAGTTTTATGAATTGACCATTACAATAAAAATTGAAGATTCTTTCTTTAGGCATTTATTATGTACTAGCTGTTGCCCGCGACTTCGTCCGCGTAGAACTTTTTATCGTCTTAGAAAATGATTTCTCTCAATACAAAATTTGAACCCTCTTTTAGGGGATAATTTAAAAAAAAGTTGATGTTCATTTTCTAGTTTGTGAACAAACAGTCTAAAACCAAAGTTAAAAATCTCATACTTTAAAAATGCCTTGAAATACTCAAACTTTGAACCAATTTTAACACTCTTAGGGGATGAATTTGGAAAAACTCTGAAATCAGTTTTGTAGTATTTTAACGTACAGAATAAGACCGAAGTTAAAAATCTCTTACTCACACTTTAAAATTTTATTGCTCGCCATTTAAAATTTGAACCCCCTTTTAAACCCCCTTAGAGGTTGAATTTTTCTAATCGCTGAAAGAACTTTTTTCGTAAACTTTTAAGTCTCTAGCTCAAAAAAAGTGTTGCCCATACAAAGCTTTCTTAACCCCCTTAGGGGTGGAATTTTTTTAAACTCTGAAAGTACTTTATTATTAATTTTAATAAGTAACATTTCGAATAGTTTTAAGTCTAGTAAAAATAAAAGTTTTTCCCACACAACACTGGCTACCCTTCTTAAGGATCTTAAGGATCCCCTTAGGGATGGAGTTTTCTAAAACGCTGAAAGTTCTTTTTTAGTATTCTAATAAGTAATCTTTTTGCAAAGTTTTAAGTCTAACTCAAAAAAAGTGTTGCCCATGCAAAGCTTGCTCTCCTTTTTAACCCTATTAGGGGTGGAATTTTCTAAAACGATTTGTGTTCTTTTTTTGTATTTTAATAAGTAATCTTTCTACAAAGTTTCAAGTCTCTAACTCAAAAACATAAACTTTCCCTGATAAAAACTTTGCACCCCTTTTTATCCCCCTTAGGGATAGATTTTTTCAAAACGCTGAAAGTTTTTTTTTTGTATTTTTATAAGTAATCTTTCTACAAAGTTTTAAGTGTCTAGCTCAGAAAAAGTGTTCCCCATACAAACCTTGCACCCTTTTTTAACCCCCTTAGGGAATGATTTTTGTAAAACGCCGAATGTAGTATTTTTCATGTTCTAATAAGTAATTTTTCGACAAAATTTTAAGTCTCTATCAAAAAAAAAATGTTTTTCCCATACAAACTTTGCACCCTATTTTACCCCCTTAGGGGTGAAATTTTCCAAAACGCTGAAAGTACTTTCTTTGTATTTAAATAATCTTTCTACAAAGTTTTAGGACTCTAGCTAAAAAAAATAGTTTCTCACATACAAACTTTGCACCCCTATTTTAGCCCCCTATTTTTAGGGGTAGAATTTTCTAAAACGCTGAAAGTACTTAATTTGTATTCTGATGACTAATCTTTCTACAAAGTTTTAAGTCTCTATTTAAAAAAAATATTGTTTCCCCCATACAAAATTTGCACCCCTATTTTACCCCCTTAGGGGTAGATTTTTTTAAAACACTGAATCTAGGTACTTTATTTGTATTCTAATGAATAATTTCTCTACAAAGTTTTAAGTCTCTATGTAAAAAAAAGTAGTTTTTCCCATACAAACTTTGCACTCTATTTTACCGCTTTAGGGGTAGAATTTTCTAAAACCCTGAAAGTTCTGTATTTGTATTCTAATGACTGATCTTTCTACAAAGTTTTAAGTCTCTATTTATAAAAAAAATGTTTCCCCCATACAAACCTTGCACCCCTATTTTACCCCCGTAGGGGTGGAATTTTCCAAAACGCTGAAAGTGTTTCATTTGTAGGTATTCTAATAACTATTTTTTCTACAAAGTTTAAGTCTATAGCTCAAAAAAAAAAGGTTCTCCCATACAAACTTTGCACCCCTATTTTACCCCCTTAGGGGTAGAATTTTCAAAAATCCCTTTTTATCCCTAGCCCACGTTATAAAAGCAACATACTGTGCAAAAATCAACTCTCTAAGATTAGTAGTTTCGGCTGTGCGTTGATGAGTGAGTGAGTGAGTGATTGAGTGAATAAGTCAGTCAGGACAGGAGGCATTTATTATGTATAAATAGATAGAAGATAATGAAACTCCCATTCAAATATTTTTTTTTGTCCGTTTTAATGTCGCTTGTTAGAGTGAGAAAACGATGAGGGACTGTGACGTCAATATACTCGAGCGTCATAGTAAAAAACAATCGTTTCATATGAAGGTGCGTTTTGCGGAAAAGGGACAGAACATACCCCCTCTTAAAACTTTGGACTCTTATAAGTCAGTTATAACTTAATCATTACCTATATAACCTCTTGCTTTGTTTTTTTCTTCATTTGACTATATTTATTTTAAATTCTTTTTCGAGAAAATACATTATGATTATTTACCATATTTTCGATTCCTGAGCTATAACCACGAACTTCGGAATTCGAAAATATTCGGGTATCTCTATCTCTATCGCACTAACCATACTCGAGTGACAGGGATGCAAATATATGAACATTGAGTATCGGTTTTCGTGGTAGCGCCGCAGAGGACCGATTTTTGACTTTCGAGCGCTCGAAATCAAAAGCGAGCGGTAGAAAATAATCGCATGCGAAAATTTGTCACGATTATTTTCGCATGAACCCAATAATAGGTATTTTTGAAATTCATCACTCGAAAGCTAGTGGTTTGGCTATTTATACTTTTGCGCTTCGTTGTACGCAGAAATTCGATAAGTACTGGTTATTTAAAATTGTATTCTACACATGGAATAAAAATAAAACATCATTAGAAGGTCTATTTTAGGCTATAATATTAATGTTTAAGTGTTTTTTTTGTGTTTTATGCGTTACATAACAGAAAAAACTAAGAACGTAGTAAATAATACCTAGTAAACGAAACGTTTCGTTTCCCGCCTGTTATAAAAGTAAAGCCGCGTCCGCTGCGCCATGTTTTCGTGGTTTTTAAACGTCAAACATGTTTTGCCAATCAAAATAATACCCTATTTGTTTGCCGAAACTGACGGAAACATGTTAGTTGTTTAAAAACATGGAAAACATTGGTGCAGCGGACCCGGCTTAATACAAATTACAAATGATACAATTTGTCACAACAACTTTCTTTAGATAGAATGAGACAGCAATTCATACTTTTCATTCTAAGTATAGCGAGTTGTTGTGAATCATTGCCAGGCCTTTACATATTACTATATCTCTGTCTCTTTTTAACCTGTGCAAAGAGAGAGAGAGACAGACAAGTTAAATTATTTAATTTTAAAACAAACCCGCCAAAAGACTAAGTTCACAAAATTCGGTAGAAAAATAATATAAAATATATTAATCTTTATTTATCTCTTTCTAAGTTCATTGTCAGTCCAAAATTAAATACAAGTGAAGTGTCCAAATTGTCGGCACTTATTTTCTACCGATAGAATAGAATACGAGTGGTCAATACCACTCGTTTTTGAATTTTCTATCCCTCGGATTTCAAAAATAGTATTTCATCGTTTCTGACAGTTTTCGAGTGAAAGAGTCGAGCGCTCGAAAGTCAAAAATCGGTCCCCAGGTACTTTGGCTGAATGCGCCGAGCGCGTGCCATTGTCATTCAAAAAAAACAAATTCGTGTTAATTATATTGTTCAAATTTGTTGATTTCATTTATTGAAATTACGACATAAAACGACATTTGCGCATATAAGTTCTCATATCAGAATCGAATATTTTTTTATGGTTTATATTTTAGCATTTGTCTCGTAAAGGTCTATCGTAGACGGGATTTAAATTATTAATAAGTGAAAGGCAAAGCAATTCCGCCATTTTGACGAAAATTTGACGTTTTTTATAGCTGACAGTTGGAGCAGCGTTTGATTTCAATAAAAATAAATGAGAAATTAAATGAAGTCGTATATTTCGGAAAATTAATTAACTGTCGCAGTCGGATAAAAACTATCCTAAGTTGCAGCTAGAATAATAATGTACCTATATAAAATGTTTCATATTTTTCCGTTCATGGGATGCTGAGAACATTCGTACCGCGCAAAGCTTAGTTTCAAACTGGCTGATTCTTTTTTTAATTTAGAGATTTATTATAAGTGGAGATAAATAGATAGAAGATAATGAAACTCCCATTCAAATATCTCAAAAAATTATGAAGCTACATCCGTTTTAATGTCGCTTATCGTCATATACTCGAGCGTCATAGTAAAAAACAATCGTTTCATATGAAGGTGCGTTTTGCGGAAAAGGGACAGAACATACCCCCTCTTAAAACTTTGGACTCTTATAACTTAATCATTACCTATATAACCTCTTGCTTTGTTTTTTTCTCCATTTGACTATATTTATTTTAAATTCTTTTTCGAGAAAATACATTATGATTATTTACCATATTTTCGATTCCTGAGCTATAACCACGAACTTCGGAATTCGAAAATATTCGGGTATCTCTATCTCTATCGCACTAACAGTGACGGGGATGCAAATATATGAACATTGAGTATCGGTTTTCGTGTTAGCGCCGCAGGTACCTGAATGCGCCGAGCGCGTGCCATTGTCATTCAAAAAAAACAAATTCGTGTTAATTATATTGTTTAAATTTGTTGATTTCATTTATTGAAATTACGACATAAAACGACATTTGCGCATATAAGTTCTCATATCAGAATCGAATATTTTTTTATGGTTTATATTTTAGCATTTGTCTCGTAAAGGTCTATCGTAGACGGGATTTAAATTATTAATAAGTGAAAGGCAAAGCAATTCCGCCATTTTGACGAAAATTTGACGGTTCTTATAGCTGACAGTTGGAGCAGCGTTTGATTTCAATAAAAATAAATGAAAAATTAAATGAAGTCGTATATTTCGGAAAATTAATTAACTGTCGCAGTCGGATAAAAACTATCCTAAGTTGCAGCTAGAATAATAATGTACCTATATAAAATGTTTCATATTTTTCCGTTCATGGGATGCTGAGAACATTCGAACCGCGCAAAGCTTAGTTTCAAACTGGCTGATTCTTTTTTTAATTTAGAGATTTATTATAAGTGGAGATTAAAAATTATACGATACGAATAATTTCTGTTTTTAATGCCGATACCGAGAACTTATTTTTTTTTTTAAATAATGAATGTACATAATTACACATTTTATTACTTATAGGATTATAAACAAATATTTACAACAAAAAGAACTTATTGAACGCCCCTCGAATATGACAAAAATATCGTAGGTATTATATGTGTAATGCATTTTTTTTAAGTTCCTCAATCTTTAATGAGTCATTGTAAAATAAAAATCGCCATAAAAATATTAAACTATTTGACATTTAAATAGAGTAATGAGTAAATTCTATGATCGTACCCACTCACCACTGACATTATAACAAAACCAGCAAAGATATGTATCATACACATTTCATAGGTATCTTCATAGGTTCTGAGGCCCTAGCACACTAGGTTTTATGTCGGCGAAAATGTACTGGAACGTCACGTAAAACGCGACATAAAACCTAGTGAGCTAGGGCCTCTGATGGAGGTAGGTATCTCAACGGGCACAATGCCTCCATTAAATGTGTGATGATACTTTTTAGGGTTCCGTAGCCAAATGGCAAAAAACGGAACCCTTATAGATTCGTCATGTCTGTCTGTCTGTCTGACTGTCCGTCCGTATGTCACAGCCACTTTTTTCCGAAACCATAAGAGCTATAGTGTTGAAACTTGGTAAGTAGAAAATAGAAAAAAAAAATTTGGGGTTCCCCATCCTAAGAACTGAAACTCAAAAATGTTTTTTTCATCAAACCCATACGTGTGGGGTTGGGGTATCTATGGATAGGTCCTCAAAAATAATATTGAGGTTTCTAACATCATTTTTTTCTAAACTGAATAGTTTGCGCGAGAGACACTTCCAAAGTTGTAAAATGTGTGCCCCCCCCCCCCCTGTAACTTCTAAAATAAGAGAATGATAAATCTAAAAAAAATATATGATGTACATTACCATGCAAACTTCCAACGAAAATTGGTTTGAACAAGATCTAGTAAGTAGTTTTCTTTTAATACGTCATAAATCGTAAAAAGCAATTTATTTAACGGAACCCTTCATGTGCGAGTCCGACTCGCACTTGGCCGCTTTTTATTTGACGGATCAGCTAGAATATATACCTAACTTACTTAAAATTACATTACACAAATGACATTCCTTGGTGTACCTAATGTCGACATTTCAAAATATTTTACTTTAATTTAACATTAAATAGGTAATCGACACACATCTTGGAATAATTTGTTTCATCTGTGGTTGGTAAATTTATTTTTGTATACATTTAGTATGTTGACCTTGTATGTATTTCCTTAATAATAAATATAATGCGATATCGAACCGATGTCGATATAACATTATTTACTCATACCCGTAATATTGTCAAGAATCGATGGTAAAATTTGCCGTGTCACTCGGGCCCACGCACAGTGTTCCCTTGGACCTCATTTTGAGACAGTCTAACTTTATTGGATGATCGAATAGAGAAAGATGTCACGAATGAAGGACAACAACTCCCGCGTGGCTCACTATCATAGTTTTGAAATGAATGCAATCTAAACTTTAAGTCCCGGACCTCTTAAGAAAATCTATATCTTTTTTTTTTAAAGGAAACAACGTATATAAATCTTGATTTTGCACTGCGATGAAAAGGCTTATTATAAGGCTAAATTATAAACCATTTGTGGCCAGGCTAGGGCTTCTCAGTTTCAAGATAATCCCGAAAATGTCAAAATCGTATTTATTTTTTTCTGATTTATGTCTTTAGTATTCGCAATTTATTTTGGCTTAAAAACATAGCCACAATAATGGACTACTACCACAAAAAAATCGGATTGTATATATCGCGGACTTCAGGAGATAACAATAAAATAAAAAATCCCGGTTTCCGGGATTTCAATAAAATTTCAGTGTTATTTTTTAATTGATTATTTTTCGCCTCCTACATACACACACGTGTCATTTTCGTTTCTAAGAATATATGTAAATTCACTTTCATCAGTTTCTGTACACGCTGCGCTCTCATTGTCATTTCCATCGTCATTATCGTTATTGATTTGGTATGGCATTAACATTTCGATGACTGGAGGGGGTAAAGGCATACGTTTAATGCTACTTTGACGTCTACTCAGCCTTGTATGAGATACGACCGGATCGGATGATTCCAATCCTCTATGAAATAAGTCTTCCATTGTGTGTTTTCTATTATCTTTTCGGCTGTGGTGTTCGCGATCGTATCGCCAAAACTTATTTCTCGACTCTCCAGCTTGTTCTGAAAGAGCTCCTATGGGCAATGCTGCACTTTCTATCATTATTTGGCCATGAATGAGGATTTTGTGCATAGTTGTGGTCATGGGATGCCAGCTATAAGCGGCTACATATTTTTTGGCTACATTTCTGCAGAAATCGCCGAAGTCGAATACTGTTATACATGTGTATTTCCATGTCTTAGTTAGCTATAATATAACTTATGAAATAGAGTTCTTCAACCAGCCATATTTCTTCTATGAAAACTTTGGTTATATTTTACACTAGAAAGAGTTGTCGTAATAAAAAGAACTGAAAATTTGTATGCTGCCTTAAAATTTTATGACCTTTTCAATGATACCATACACTTTCCTTACAACAAAACATAAATGGCGTAGCCCCTTATTACCCCCAAAACTGCCCCTTGAATTGGGGTTTAGGTACTTCTTTTTGACTTTATTTATGTGATTAGGCCATAAATTTCTATATCTATACCAAATTTCAGCTTCCTATGTTCCGGTCTTCGAGAAAACTGGCTGTGACAGACGGACAGCCCCCGAGTGATCGCATAAGTGTTCCGTTAGACCAATTTTGGTACGAAACACTAAAAATATTGGACATACGGAGCTGTGGGTTGGCTTCAATTGTTTCAAAGTGGCCATATATCGCTCTTCTTATCGAGTTCACAATTTTTGGTAATATGTAAGTAATCAACACATCGACAAAGTTTACAATTATTTTTCCTGCGCTTTGCTCTACTTTTGCGGTCGCAGGTGCAAAGCGCAGCACAAACCAAAATCTCTAAAATGATAATTTTATTTTATACTCGCTGTTTAGAGATTTCACCTGCTCGGAACTTGCACCTAAGTACATTATACCTAACTGCAAACTTGCACAAATATAAATGCTTTTATGGTTCCGGACCAAAAAGGAACCTTTAAGGTGCTACTCTGTCGGTCTGTCACAATGTTAAATATCTATGAAACTATTTATGGAAAGTATCAAATTGAGATTTGGAATAGTTGTACCTAAACAAAGCATATACACATGTATGGAAAATGAAAAAAATAAACATATACCTACCTAATCTACCTATACTTTCATATGCATATCAAATGAAAGAACTTGAAATTCACATTCTGAAACAGCTTTTCTTTTTTGCTACCTCGCGCCTCGTATGTTCATAAGTTTTGAGACAAACAAAATAATACTGGCATCTATTTTCTTCTTTTTTAAATTTTGAATTTGGAATGTTAGTGTGTTATTTGAATGTTTTTAAAATTCATTTCTTTTGTTTTTCTCGTGATGGAGGGAACGAAAGAATTACGCGCGACTGTCATTTCGCTACATATGGCGGGAAAAAAACCAGTGGACATTTATTTTTCCGTGACATGATATGTTTTGGGGTAAGCCGCAACTTTGTATATTATTACACTTTTAAACGTTACAAGGAGACTACTTCTTTGAAAGATCGCCATAGGACTGGTCGCCCGCGGTCTGTAAACGGCTGCAAACATCAAAATAATCAGAGAGCGACTTCGCCGAAATCCATGTCGCACCCAGAAAAAACTCGCTCTGCAGACTAACATTTCGCATATTTCAGTCAACAGGATATTGAAATACGAATCTCAAAGTAAAGGCTTACAGTCGAAGGAAAGGAAAGTTCATTATCTAAATGATCGCCTTCGTAAATTACGACGTGAACGTTGTCCGATGCTGCTTAAGAGACACGATGCGAAAAAGATACTCTTTACCGGCAAAAAAATCTTTACGGTTGAAGAAAAGTCTAACGGCGAATAATAAAGTTTATGCCAAAAGTAGAAAGAAGCTACAGAACGAAATGTCTCGCGTGCCCACCATCCGGCGAGTGTGATGGTATGGTGGGGGGTTTCGTACGAAGGTGTCACTCCGCTCCATTTTTGCCAACAAGGTGTCAAGGTGAAAGCAAAAAAATATCAAAGTGACATTTTGGAGACTGTAGTGAAACCCCTATCTGATACTTTATTTCACAACAAAGAATGGATCTTCCAGCAAGACTCAACACCTGCCCACAAGGCTAAAACGACTCAAGCTTGGTTAAGGAAAAATTTGCCAGGCTTCATCGCGGCGGAAGAATGGCCATCCTCCAGCCCTGACCTCAATCCGCTGGACTATTCTCTGTGGACTGAATTGGAGCTCAGGGCCTGCCAAAAGTCCCACCCAAACGTAGATTCCCTTAAGCGAGCCCTCATCAAAGCAGCGAAGGATATCCCACTGGAGAAGATTCGTGCCGCGATCGATTATTTAGAGACTGTCTCTTTGCAGTTTTGCGGTGCACATAACATGTCTAACAATATACTAAAAGTTCGTGCTGGTTTCTGGAAAATAGTAATTTCGATAAAATTTTATCTTGTAGGGAAAATTCTGCTCTCATCTTAAAATAAAAAAAACTTAAATGCAAAACTGAAATACTAGATATATCATTTGTGTCATACATTACATTCGTGTATCTATTTTAATTTTGCCGCAAAGTCTGAAAGTCTTTAGATTTTTTCTTGTTTTTTTTACACTTTTACTAATAGTACATAAACTAGAGTATACATTGAAATATAATGTATGAATGAATCGTCAGCACAACCGCTGAGCGGGAGTTGGAAGCCGCACTCAATTCTGTCATGGAGCAATTGCACCAATGGTTCAAGACAAACGGTTTGGCCTTAAACAAAGAAAAAACGAGCTTCATGTCTGTCAAGCTAAACGGCCATTCAAGCCCAAACATGAGGGTGTGCGCCGGCGGTGCCCCTATACAGCACGTGAAAGGCACACGCCTTCTAGGGTTTCATCTAGACAGTGCGCTAACATGGGAGGCGCACATCGATGAACTGTGCAAGAGAGTGGGGAGTGCGTGCGGAGACTAACGACCACCGCGGGAAGGGTTGCTGTGCGAGAGTGCTATTACGCGACAGTGCACTCGCTCCTGACTTACGGCGTGGAGTTTTGGGGTCGCGCCTCCGACTGGAGACGTGAGTTCTCGCAGCAAAAGCGCTATCCGCGCGATGGCCGGTAAGCCAATGGATGCCAGCACGTGACCTTTTTCGCGATCTCAAGATTCTGCCCCTGCCTTGTTTACTCATTTACCAGATCTCAGTGTTCACACACGAGAACTTGGATATGTTCAAGCGCATTAACACAAACTACAACCTGCGCAGTAAATAATAGACACCATAAAAGGCTGATCGCCGAATTACACAGACTTGCCAAGTCAGAGCGATCCGCGTACTATGTAGGCCCCTCTATTTACAATCGCCTGCCAGTAAGAGATGCAACTTCCACCGCAGCATTCAAGGTCAGACTGAAAAAGTGGTTGACGCAGGAGTCATTCTATTCGTACGAAGAATTCTTTAGTATACCAATGATAATTTAAAGGTATAAAATATAGTTTGACATATATAAATAAATATTCGTAAATATTGTATCCTGACTTGTAGCAATAGGGAACATTACTGCAATGTTCTGCCGCCAGAGGCAGCACTACCACTAATAGTAAACCAGTATAGGAATATAGGGATTCACACACACATGCACAATTGTTTGTCAAATGAGTGACAAGGATGCTTGCATAGACAATACCGCAAGTGGGAACGAGGTACAATGTCAACGCTGCTAGTGTCGCCTCCTACGAAGAGCTTCGCGTAATGTTTCCTATTGTTATTAAAATATTTCTTTCTTTCTTTCTTTCTTTGAACTATCGACAATTTATTCAGCTTTCATTTGGTACCCCACATGTGTATGTACGTTGTATGGTTTGGGTGTAATTTACACTTTTCCAAGTGCGGCCGCGGCGTTTTTCATGACGTCATTACAGGGGAATTCGACTCCGTAGAGATTGTCTCCTGGCAGTTTTGGAATCCAAGAGATATACCTAACAACATACTTAAACATGGCGCCGGTATCCGAAAGTGAAGTATTTTCCCCTAACAACATGCACTAATTACTCTAAAAGGGTAGAGTCTACCCTTTTAGAGTAATGGCGCGTGGCGGTATACAGTATGAATTTATGATGGTTTATTTATTAATTTCATCATAAAAGCGATGGGTCTACACTTTTTAGCCAAAATATAGACTTTGTAGAGCGTGGCTGGTAGAGTTAAGCCGTGTGTAGTAGGAAGCTTGGCGCTACTTGCGATCTGCATAGATATATTTTTAACGCTGAAAGCTATACTTTCTAGGGAGTCTTTGCAATCACTTTACATCTAATGGTTTTCGTGGGATCTCATTCCTTTTTGTAAGGTAAATTAATTACTAAATAAGTGTATGGGAAAACCCATACAAACTTCCATCCCCTAATTTAAAGGCTGGGTACTTACAATCCTGACAATATATGTAGGTATTTTATGATTTATAATAAGGAGTCCCTATATCAATTTTCAGACCTCTAGCATCAACATTTGCGGTAGTCTCATACAAAATTTCATCCCCTCTTTTAAGAGGAATGCCTATCTGCGATTTTCCCATACAAACGCTCTCGTTTGTTTCCTCCCTGGTTTTTGAACCTAGAGCAATGATTTTTTCAAATAAGGTCGATATCATCAATTTCTATGCCGCTATGTTTCCCTTTTTTGGATCTTTTTATTTTAAAGAAACTTACAGCGCCTCAAAATAATTGAAATGGCTGCAAAAAAAGGCGCAGCATACAAATATAACAACAAATATCCAAAAAATCAAAACATAGCGGCGTAGATTAGTTCTTCTTCTTGCAGTTTCCAAAATTGTATGATGCTTGGTTGCGTTTTGGACGAGGAAATAGTCGAGAGCGAAATCTCGATTTTTGAGTTTTTTGCGTGGGAATTTTAGTTCGAGCTGCAGTTGTCCTTATCGCATAGACAGCTCCCGCCGCCCACAACAACGCGACAGAAACATTGCGTCAAAAATTTGTAATTTCAAAAGTTGCTCATAGACTAAGCTCCCGTGGCACGAAACCCTACCTCACAAGGTGGCAGATCAGAAATGTAATATAGTGATAGATATTACTTAGGACCACTGGGTTTTAGTGGATTGCGATAGCATATCCTGGAAGAACTTTAATTTTTTTTCATCATCGTATCGCTATTTTGATCGATAATTTCATCATAAGGTGGCAGATCGAAACGTTTACTCATCGAAAGAGACACATCTGGAGATAACAACCCGCATTGGTTGCCAGCCCAAAGCCTGGCAGGTTTCAAGGTCGGCCATGTTTTATGAGCCCCAAAATTGGGCTCAATTACCTCATCAGGTGGCACGATGAAACTGATGCAGATCGATTGCCCTAGACGTGCCGTTCACGAATATACAGGGTTGCCTGCCTTCAGTTTGGCAGTTTTTCTGGTCAGCCACCTCGAACAATCTTTGTGAAAATCTTGGAATAACGAGAAATTCTCGTATTTATGCTATGATTCAGGGTATAATTGAATAAAAATCAGGATAATAAATTTAAGTCGACGTACTAACAGACTTGCGTCTTATGGTGTTGAAATAATAGGGTAAATGTACCAGTTTTGGTAATTTCTCATTGGTATATCTTGAAATATTGAAAAAAGTGATGTTGCCTTTTACGTTCAACGTGATATAGTTTAACGGGCATTTTTGTGCTGCATAACAATATTTATTATGTAGAAATTATATGAAATAATGAACCAACTTTATTTCAAATATGGGGAAGGTCATGCAGCTATCTTAATTCATGCTAAGTATTCAAAGTTATATATTCATACTAGAACAGTAAGTACGTTTAACAATTTTTGATATTTCTATACATTTAGAAGAAGATGCATATAATTGCATAACCACTTGCATATTGGTGTAATGCTACAAAATCATCGTGTATTTTATATGATCCTATTGAATGCGGTTGGGTTCTAAATAGTATTACAACTATGATATTTTGTGGTATGAAGGAGATCCCACTCCACTACACGTCTACGACATTATTAGTATGGATGACAATGAATCAGATATTCGTTGTGATTCTTCTTCTGATGAAGAATATTTTTGTACGTTTTTAAGTGTCCGTTAATTAAATAAAATATATGTAAGTTTGTATTTTTTTAATGTTTGTACGTGCACCTTAAATAAAAAAGTAATATGTGGCTAAGTGATTTTGTATTTTTTTATGTTTAAACGTACTTTAAAAAATCCTGATTTTTATTCAATTATACCCTGAATCATAGCATAAATACGAGAATTTCTCGTTATTCCAAGATTTTCACAAAGATTGTTCGAGGTGGCTGACCAGAAAAACTGCCAAACTGAAGGCAGGCAACCCTGTATATTCGTGAACGGCACGTCTAGGGCAATCGATCTGCATCAGTCTCATCGTGCCACCTGATGAGGTAATTGACCCCATTTTTGGGGCTCATAAAACTTGGCTGACCTTGAAACGTGCCAGGCTTTGGGCTGGCAACCAATCCGGGTTGTTATCTCTAGATGTGTCTCTTTCGATGAGTGAACGTTTCGATCTGCCACCTTATGATGTAATTTTCGATCAAAATAGCGATACGATGATGAAAAAAAATTAAAGTTCTTCCAGGATATGCTATGGCAACCCACTAAAATCCAGTGTTCCTAATTAAATTAAATTAAATTAAATTAAAAATCATTTATTTCGGACTAATTCATCCATAATTTGTTAGTAACAATATATTAACTTAAAAACTAGTGTTAGTAACAAAACAAGTAACTTAGAAAAACTAATATCGGCGTGAGGGGGCACGCACCGGAGCATGCACCTCGTCCCAGTACCGCATTATCGGGCAGTCCACCCGTTCAACAAGCGATTGCAGGATGCTGTTGGTACTACCCCGCACCCTCCGCATGAGTGATGCCACCCTACTGCGCATTATTGCGTGGAATCCCGGCACGCCCGCCGCCGCGAACATGCCGGACGCACTGCAATAGCGGGGCAGACCCAACAGCACCCTGACCGCATTATTGTACTGCACTCTTATGGCATTGACGGCCCGCTGCGTATACCCAACCCACAGCGCACACGAGTAGAAGGATTGACAAAATGCCTTAAATAAGGTAACTTTGACACCCTCACTACACCGTGCGAACCTACGAGCCAGCATATTACAACGGACCGCCAAGGCCCGGCGCTCTCTCTCTATGTCGAGATCGTCGCATAGCGTCTCCACTACCCAGTGCCCCAAGTACTTAAATTGTGAGACTCATTTTAATGGCGTGCCGTCAAGTACAACTGGCGGGACAATATCATAAGTTTTATTGCCCGCCTTGAACAACAACAGCTCACTTTTCGTCGCGTTGTACTTGAGGCCTTGGGCTGCAGCATAGCGCTCGCATACGGCTAGCAAATTCCTCAACGCACTGATGCAAGGGCTCAGCAACACCATGTCGTCCGCGTAGCTGATGTTATTAATAACTTTTCCACCAATAGAACAACCCACTGGGGTGTTACTGAGCTCCTCGATCAGTCGATTCATATACAGGTTGAAGAGCTTTGGAGACGTCAACCCACCCTGTCTCACTCCGCACTTCATCCTGTATACGTCCGAAAAACAACCAGCCCATCTCACAACATTTGTTTGGTGCCTATACCAATATTTAAATATTGATACAAGCTCCCTGGGTATACTTGTCTCTTCAGATAATTTTGACCACATGATATCGTACGACACTAGGTCGAAGGCCTTAGAAAGGTCCAAGAAACAAGCATACACAGGGGTCCGTTCTTTTGCATAATACCGGACAGTGTGCTTGAGACAGTAAATAGCTGACTCAGTCGACACCCCAGCTCTGAAACCAAACTGAGCGTCATTCAGCTTTACGTGAGCACTTAACTGTTGATCAAGCAGACTATCCAGCACTTTTGCAATTATAGTCGCTAGAGAGATGGGCCTATAATTGTTTTTATCCGATACATCACTCGTTCGATTCTTAATAATCGGTATTACAGTGGTTTTCATTAACTCGTCGGGCAGATAAGAGTGTCCGATGGATAATGCAAAGAACATGGCTAGTACCCTGGGCAGATGAGGACCGGCGTACTTGAGATGCTCCACACTGAGGCTGTCATGCCCGGGCGACTTGCCACGCGACATATTCCGTATGACAGTAGCTATATCTGTAGCGGAAAAATAAATAGGTCGGTGACAACCGCCCCCACATGGTTCCTCAGTGGTAGGCGTCCCACTTAAACTGTTATGCCGAGGTTGAACCTCAAAATGAGTTCTAAAAAGATTAGCAATATCCACCGGCTCACACGCACCCCCGACGCTCACAGGTAGGCTCGGCCTAGGATCAAGACGATTGGTCTTTTTCCAGAAAGATCCAAACCTTTTGGCATCGTGATGCGACGCCAAAATATCCATTTGAATTTGGTCTTGATTATTTTGACACCATTTCAGCTTCATTTTAAAATGTTTCCGGGTAGAATATAATTATACACTATATTCAATTTCTGATCTGCCACCTTCTGAGGTAGGGTTTCGTGCTACGGGAGCTTAGTTTATCAGCTAGGCATTGCTCTTAAGGGGCTGGAGGGTCAAACTTCTTTTTTTTGGATTTTTGTTGTTGTTTGTGTACTAATACTAGCTTATATACCAAATTTCAGCTTTCTAGGACTTCAGGAAGTACCCTAAAGGTTTTGATGATCAACGTTAGTGAGTGAGGACTCAGTGACGAAATTGGCGTTTTATATATATCAATAAAATCGAAACTATATGAGCTTTGTAATTGAAACTTTATTAAGTCCACTATTGACATCGTATCGGAATAATGTTGTTTATCTGGTATAATCTATACACAAGTTATGAAGGTTCAAAAAAAATTACGAAGCGCTTCCAGAGAAGGTAGGTAGTGCCTGCCCTTGCGCTTCGCTTGGCTCGTCTTACATACGAGTATAATAAATCCCACCAAAAACATAAATGTAAAAAAGGAGAGTTCAATACAAAAATTATGCTTGGCTGTGGGGCTTCGCCGCAAAAAGAATGGAGATCTAAATGAGTGCCAAGTTCTATGCAAAATCCAAATATGTATTTAAGTATAGGAACAAAATAGGCACCCTTCCCAAGGGATGTGACCTTGGAGAGGGTATATATGCTAGTAGTTAAGTACCTATAGATTTAAGTGCCTAGTATAAGGATTGATATTTGCATAATGATGACATGTCATATTTATAATATTGTAAATAAATGATTATGTTTGAACCTACTTTAAGATCTCACATTTTTAAATAACAGCAATTGTTATAGGTATCCAATAAAGTAAAGACATAGAGTTTAATACTTGTTCATAATGTTATTTTGTTCCTATAAATACATATTTGGATTTTGCATAGAACTTGGCACTCATTTAGATCTTCATTCTTTTTGCGGCGAAGCCCACAGCCAAGCATAATGTTTGTATTGAACTTGGCTCTCATTTTTTACATTTATGTTTTTGGTGGGATATCATTACTTATTGTAAAGAAAAATAGTCAGGTACCGCAGGTATTGAGATTTACTTCTGTTCTGTGTATAATTATGTGGTGCCGCGCGCCGCCGACGACACACCGACACACGACGTTGGCCGGTTGTTTAGCGCGTATAACAATTACCGAGCTGGATTCGAAATTTCATCTTTCTAGGTCATCTGGAAGTAGGTTAGGTTTAGGTACTATATGTCAGTCAGTCAGTGCTAAAATTTACGACTTTTTGACCTTCATATCTTAATAACCGTTTGAGTTAGCTTTATGAAATTTGGGCTTCTAGATGTCCTTATGGATACAATTAAACACACGTAGCTTTATGTGTTTACGTTAAAGAGGTTTTGAGTTATAGAGGGGTCAAAAGTGGTACCAAGTGGTTCGTGTAATATTACACTTGGCGCTGGCTAGCCAGTTCTTTTGCTTGAACTTGGCTTAACACGCTGCCGCGTGTCTAGATTGATACGTGGACCTACCTATAGATTAATGCTTCAAGCTACAACAACTAGGCCAATCAGTTTACGCAATACGTCACTTACTTAGCAGTCAACTTGAATTAATAACGGTCGGATATGTAGAATTGTAATTGGGTCGAATTGAAATGTCCATTCTATTACGTACCTATAGGTGTTATATAGGCACTTGATGCCTGCTTAATACAATTGACGCCGTACCATATAGTTCAGTCCTTCAATATCTTTTTGCAGTTGTGTCCAAATGTAATAAGAGTAACATATATTTAAAACTACACATTTTAAAAATATATATCCCATAAAAAACATTCCATGTAAAAAATAGGCCAAGTCTCGAAACTCTTCCACAGTAAAAAGTGGTGAAATATTTCTTAGAGCCAAGTCAGGCATTCTTATTAATATTTATTTGCTTGGTTATTAAAATTCTGCAACTTGGGAATCACACAACTTTACTGCATTGACTAATTTTTTGCATACGGTACCTACCTAAAACTATGTGTAGAGGGCGGAGTACCGGTGGCAAAATACAATATTATGATTATTTTATTTAGTGTCTACACCCAATGATGTAATATAAAAAATAGATAGATATGTTGTCTATACGAAATTCCGTGTTTAAAAATGGCCACCAAATTCTGACAGCATTCGTTTCCATTGACGACGCAAAACTATGGCAAGCTGTGCGACTTGACCGAGTTTTAGTGTGCCACTTTTTGACCGCTTATAACATATATCTACGTATATTTTATATTACATCATTGTCTACACCCCTATTTTCGATCTATCCGACATCCGTATTTTCTTTTTAACCACGAACTTCAGAATTCGAAAATATTCGGGTATCTCTATCTCTATCGCACTAACATTACTCGAGTGAGAGGAATGCAGATATACAAACTTCGAGTTTCGGTTTTCATGGTTTGGCTGAATGCGCAAAGAGCACGCGCGCGTGCCATTCAAAAATAAATAAATTTGTGTTACTTATATTGTTCGAATTTGTTGATACATTTATTGAAATTACGCTTTAATACGACATTGGCGCATATAAGTTCTCATATCAGAATCGATTAATTTCTTATGCTTTATTTCTTGGTATGTGTTACGTGAAGGTCTATCGTAGACGGGATTTAAATTATAAATAGGTGAAATTAAGGAAAATCAATTCCGCCATTTTGACGTTCATAAAGCTGACAGATGTGGCGGCGATTTCCCTCAAGAAAAATAAATTAAATATTCAATGAGGTCAAATGTTTCGAAAAATTTATTAATTGTCGCAGTCGGATAAAAACTATCCTAAGTCGCAGTCAGGATAATAATCTACCTATAAAAAATGTTTCATGTTATTCCGTTCATGGTAAGCTGAGATCATTCGTAACAAAAAAAGTTTGAAATGTTACTGGCTGATTCTTTTTTTAATTTAGAGATTTATTATAAGTGTAGATAATAAATGTATACAGAATGTCACGTCGGGTCAAACCGTCACACTGACATTCATCTTTTATTTAAAATCCTAACTAATTTATCTAGATAAAAATGAAACCGATCTAGATAAATTCAAAATAACAAATGACGGATTATTTAGTTAGGTACTTCAAATAAAATATGATTTAGTTATCTTCCCGGTTTTTCGTAAACAGATAATTTTTGCCCAACTCTGGCAAACGATTCAATTCTTTCCCGGCGTCTGCAGTAATGTACTAATTTAGAAGAAATTGCACCGCCATAAAGTTTAAACGTCACTCGGTGGGCTTTTATAGGTAATTAAGTACATTGTAAATCTCAGATAACCGGTAGTCCCGTGCGTGGGCAGTATCGTGGTAATTCGCTTTCTTCAGTTTCAGCGTGCGGGCGGCATGACGCGGGTCAAACGCGGGTTACGTCATCCACCCGCGCCCGCCGCGGAGGCACGTCAGTTCAGTCACCGTTATCACGGTAAATAAATAGGTTCCTTTTAAAACCAGTTCTACGAGGCACGGGCGGCACGCGGACTGTTGTACCGTCGATTGGTGACTTGCACTTAAGTTTACTGTATCGACGCGTGGGTGAATATTCAGCGTTTATGTTTATACAGCTTGCATTTTTCGGCATTCAATATTGTCAAAGTAAATGATCAGAATTAACTTTTGTTGATAACGTAATAACAACAATACCAGCATTGAGTTCCGTTTGATCTTTGATCAAAATTCAGGCGTTTTGTCACACTTTTACGGCGATAATCGTCAGGTGATATACTCGTGTTTCAAACCGCCGGAAATTCACCGGCGTGTGAGTGCGAATAGTGCGACGCATCAAACGTTTGTACGGATTTTTTTACTGCTTGAAGGCATATGTATATCTACGGTGCAGTTACTTAAGTTAGCTAACAGTTAATAAGTCTAGCAGGCGGACGTTCACGCGTCACGTAATGTTACCGCAAGTTGCACATTGACATATTATGTTTAATTTAAATATTAATACCAAGATAAGATGACATTGATAACGGCTTTGTTGCTAATAGTGACGAGCTTTATTAGTGTTCTTATAATGGGGATAAAGAAGAAGAACACATAATAAGATGTCAGAAGTAACAGTTGGTGCAGCTAGTCTGGAAAGACCCAGGGCAGACGAAGCGTCGGATGAAGAAATCATTTTATGTCATGATAAAAATCTACGTCAATGGTTCCAAACAACCGGTGTCTGATATTGGGTGTACCCCAGTCGGTGGCATATCGCGACAAGTTAAACATAGGGCATTTGAGGCATACAAACGTTTAATTTTATGCCTCCGACTGCATTTTTTAATGTGGTTATTTCTTTTTAATTCTCTATTTACTTCTATTTACCTTTCATTTTCCCGGAAAAAATAGCCTAAGTCCATCCTGAATGTTCTATTCCTAATAGTGGTGAAAGATTTTTACAAATCGGATAAGTATAGTTTCGATGATTACGTTCTACATGAAAACATATAAACAATTCCATTTTGTATTATTTGTGGAGATGTAGGTATTTGATTGATTAAATTGATTCTTTACATCTTACATCTTGTTTCTATCGTTTGAGTTAATATTACAATACGTATTTCGGGATTTTTAGTAAATCACCCCCCCTCACCCTTTAAATTAGGTAATGGAAGTGTATATGGGTTTTCCAATTTAGTGGTACGCGAAAAATAAATTACCAATAAATATTTATAATTATTTAATTTTTTATTTAATTTTCCCTACAAAAAGGAATGAAATCCCACTAAAAACATTACATTTAAAGTGATCGCCAAGACTCCCTATAGCTCATGTAGCTTTCAGCGTTAAAAATATATCTGATCGCAAGTAACGCCAAGCTTCCTACTTCACTTCACACGGCGATAATTCCGCCACAAATTCTATATCTTCGCTAAAAAGTACAAGTAAATAGACCTGTCGCTTATTAATATCATCATAAATTCATACCGTATGCAGATGCACGCGCGATAGTCTATGCGGCGACCGGGATGTGCCCAACCAAGCTACACCTTTTAGCCAAGATGTAGAATTTGTGGAGCGTGGCTGGTAGAGTTAAGCCGTGTGGAGTAGGAAGCTTGGCGCTGTTTGCCATCTGATATTTATCTTTTTAACGCTGAAAGCTATATGAGCTAGGGGGATAAATTTATTACCTACACTGCAACGCTATTCTGTAACTTGTTTTAAGCTCACCTCAACGCTCACCCACAATTATACCTTGACACCGCGATGCGTAGTAATTAAGCGTAGGTAGAGGTCTTGTTTCGTAACGGGTGACCGGCGGGGTGAGCCGCATTAACGCGTAGCGAATAACAGCCCAGTACAGTGTAGGTAATAAATGTATATAATATAGTACTGTACTTATTTTACCGGTAAATAAAAAAAAACATTCTGTCAGTATACCGTTTACGCAGTATGCAGTAGAGCAATCCCTCGGTAATTAGATAGAGCACAGTTTTTATATCCTTTTTTGTGCACAGGACAGAGATAATGGGAGAAGATCGACAGGTGAAGAAAGCATACTTGGGCTGACTGGCTGGTCGACGACCTGTCGGTCGTCCCAAATATCGCTGGAAGGATATGGCATATTGTGGAAGCGGTTCTGCGCGAACTCGGAGCCGGCGCTAGCTGGCAGGGCATTACGCAGGATCGAGCAAAGTAGAGAGTTTTTGAGTCGGAGGCCAAACTAATTTTTGGTTGTCATGCCAGTCTAGTTAGTTAGTAGATACCGTTTAATAATCAAAAGATTGTTATTTTCTCTAATTTTATTATAAGACTGCCCTGTTTCTTCACCTCTAATTTGAAGTTTATGTTAGTCTTAAGTATCGATGTGTGTTTTATTCATTTGGGTTACTAATTTACCTTTAGAAATTTGGGTTACTAAGATACCTTTCAAATTTTCGTAAAAAATAGTTGGTTAGTAACCACTTTATACATTATGACGTAACAATTTAGCGTCGGAAAAAATTAAACATATAAACATATAGGCACGCATGTAGTGATTTCAGTATTTTCTATTATAACTCGTGTATTTAACCTCGGAAATCGTAATTTTGGTTAAGTGGAACTGATGATGAAGACCACAGATGACTTATGAAACTCCTCAAAGATGTCAAGTACTTACGTCAAATATTCTGACATGATTCGACGGAACTCCTCAAATATTATCAGCCCACATATTTCGACTTGGGTATTTTCTGTAATAATCGACGCATTTGCTCTCGGAAAGCAGTTCATGTGGTAAATTGGAAAGGAAATGTGAAAATTTCCATGTACCATGTGGCTTAGCGAAGTACTGAATTGAAGTCGGTTTAAACTTTGTATTTAACTCTTTATTTGATGATGTACCTAAAACACAGTAAGTATACACATTTTTTGATGTGCTTTTTGTATTTTTTTATGCACATTTTTTTTTGCTCTTCAAGGCGCACACGAGGCTAGATCCTTTTAAATTTTCCAAATAAAGGGTTAAAGTAAATTATTCTGATAAAAAGCGGCCAAGTGCGAGTCGGACTCGCACATGAAGGGTTCTGTCACATAAATTGCTTTTTACGATATATGACGTATTAAAAAAAAACTACTTCATAGATCTCGTTCATACCAATTTTCGTTGGTAGTTTACGTTACATCATATATTTTTTTCAGTTTTATCATTCTCTTATTTTAGAAGTTACAGAGGGGGGGACACACATTTTACCACTTTGGAAGTGTCTCTCGCGCAAACTATTCAGTTTAGAAAAAAATGATGTTAGAAACCTCCATATCATTTTTGAAGACCTATCCATAGATACCCCGCACGTATGGGTTTGATGAAAAAAAATTTTTTGAGTTTCAGTTCTGAGTATGGGAACCCCTAAAACTTAATGTTTTTTTTCGATTTTTGTGTGAAAATCTTAATGCGGTTCACAGAATACATATACTTACCAAGTTTCAACAGTATAGCTCTTATAGTTTCGGAAAAGAGTGGCTGTGACATACGGACGGACAGACAGACAGACGGACGGACATGACGAACCTATAAGGGTTCCGTTTTTTGCCATTTGGCTACGGAACCCTAAAAAATGGAGCAGTAAACTGGTTACAAGTCAAATAACAGGGTTCACTTTAGATTTTTTTTTCCATACTTTTTCTTTTGTTAAAATGGATTTCTACGAAAACTATGTTACTTCTAATATCTTGCAGATTATGATATATTTTTTCCGACGCTAAATTGTTACGTCATAATGTATAAAGTGGTTACTAACCAACTATTTTTTACGAAAATTTGAAAGGTATCTTAGTAACCCAAATTTCTAAAGGTAAATTAGTAACCCAAATGAATAAAACACACATCGATACTTAAGACTAACATAAACTTCAAATTAGAGGTGAAGAAACAGGGCAGTCTTATAATAAAATTAGAGAAAATAACAATCTTTTGATTATTAAACGGTATCTACTAACTAACTAGACTGGCATGACAACCAAAAATTAGTTTGGCCTCCGACTCAAAAACTCTCTACTTTGCTCGATCCTGCGTAATGCCCTGCCAGCTATTTTTTTCTTTATATAGTTAGAAAGGCATCGATAAAAACTACAAAATATTGATAAGATATTCAATGGTTATAATATAAACCAACTTAAAAAGTAATGATGTCTGTTGGCATAATACCATCCCTATACAAAATGTGATCATAACAATAAAATCAAAATAATATGTTTATCGCTGTATTAACTTGTGAAAAGCGATTCCATCTTTTTTGTTGTGCTTGCTTGTCCGAACGACTCGCACACAATTTTACGGCATAACAATGCATATTTATTGAAACCGAACGTTTGGATTATTTAACAGTTTGACACGGTGGCCATGTTCGAACAGAACGGTTGCTAGGTTGCTATCGTTCACTGCTTTTATCAAGCAGAATTAGGTTTATTTTCGTAACTATCTATGCGTGTTTTTATTCATTTGGGTTAAGAGTCTTAAGGCTCCGTACGTTCATGGTCTTCTCTCCCTCTCACTGAGCATACGCGTGAGCGAGATGGAAGTGCGTATTCGAAAACGCGGATATAATGTTTTTCGGAATATTTCAGAAAACTAGAAGAATTTTAAGTAAGTAAGAAAATAAAGTTATTGTCCATTACTTTATGAAAAAGATTACAAAATTTCATCTTTTTAACCGACTTCAAAAAAGGAGGAGGTTATATGTTCCAATGTATGTATTTTTTTAATGTAGGTATGTTCGCCGAATTCTCCGTCAATTGTAGACTGATTTCCAAAATTCTTTTTTTATTCAAAAGAGTGTATACTCTTTTGAATAAAAAAATAAAATTTTGAAAAATTGTCACCAAGTCAGGATTTGTTGATGGGATCCCAGGGAAATTGAAGGCAACCCTCAAATTTTATAGATAGATAGATAGATAGATTCATTTATTTCATTTTGAAAATTTACATGTCATTTTTATAAGTTAAAATAGCATGAATTCACAAAAAGATCGTCAGAGTGTATAAGAATAACAATGATATAAATAGTCAAATACAAATAAATCAAAACAAAGAGCAAAATTAAAACAAACAAAACAATCATAATATTAAAAAGGTACAATGTCAAGGAAGTAAATTGTTTAAATGTCAAATTATTATTAAAAGCTAGGGCATCATAGATATAAATTGTCAAAAGTGGAAAAAATATATATCTATACAAAATTCATATTAAAATAATAATTTCATTTTAAAACTAAACATGGCATTAAATAAAGATACAATACAATTTACAATGTCTGTTCGTTGTATTCCTTTATGGAATACAACGATTTTGATAATAAAAGTTCCTTTAGTCGGCGTTCAAATATGTCGTTTGAGGTCTCATTTTTTATAGTGGCGGGTAGGCGCTCGTACATCGACGGGCCTGCCACGCGCGGGCTCCTGTCGAGCAGCGCGAGTCGCCGCGATACAGGCAATAATCGCCCCGTCTGACGGGTGATTCTGCCAGGCATATTCATTCGCTTAAATAAGTGAATGTTTCGACGCGTGAACATAATTACTTCAAATACGTATAGTGAATAATGTGTCATCATCTTGTACTGTTTAAATAGTTCTCTACACGAGTGCCTCGAATTTACCCCTGCCAATATACGTAGGGCTCGTTTTTGTAGTTTGAATACTCTATCAGAGTTTGTTGAGTTCCCGTACAAAATAATACCGTAGGACATTAGTGAATAGAAGTATGCATAGTAGATCTGAAGTAGTGCGTCACATAGCTCAGTAGTGGAACCGGATTTTGGCCCTAGAAGTTTTGATAATTCTAAAGTCGGAAAAGTTATGCTTATATGGCATATGACTTATTTTCAAGCATATTTGTATTATATGAAGAAAAGTTAGAACGAGGGTTAGATATAAATTAGGTATTTATTTATTTTTATTGATGATTTGTGAATATTGAATTAAAGTGCAAAGTTTGAGCTTCATCGTTTATAATATGTATGACGCTTTACACTGTTAAGTTTTTAGAAAAAAAAAACACCCGCGACTACGTCAAACCAGAATTAGCTTATTATTTAGTCGATATTGAATTAGAGTTTTAAAAATCCACAACAATATCTCTAAATTCTTAAGTTAATAGACAAAGCCAAAAGTTTAGAGGAATAAGATAAAAGCTTTAAAATTAATACGCATTTTTTGTCCTGTAAGATCTAATATTGAATTAGAGTCTATAAAAATAAGTCTAATACTATAAAAGAATATATGCAGCCATATTATGGAAAGTAAGAAATTTCTGTGTATAGTTTGCATCATAAACGCATATTATTAAAAAAAGGCGCGAAAACCAAGCCGCGCTACAAGTTGTAGCTACGGCGGAGCAGATCTTAGTCGACCTTGCGAGCTATCGCTTGCTAGGTATCCCTCGCCCCGCCCGCGCGCCCCCTTACTGCCGCATTAAAAAAAAAACCATTTTTCGTATTTATATGTTTAAAATAGTGAAGGCGCAAAAACTTTTTATGTATAGTTTATGAGATTTTTTTGAGGGCAAAACCCAGATTCGAGCATATTAAAACATATGTAGAAAAAATTTAAAGTGGCCAGATTCAAATGAAAAAAATATATGTTAAAAATCGTCTATTTAAACAGCTCTTTTGAAAAAACTAACCAAAATAGTTTTTGAAAACCTTCCTTCAGGAAAATACGTATTACAGCACTGTTACAATATTAGTGATGGTCCACGTGTAAAGGTACCATAAGGCGGTTTTATGTTTCGGAGATATTCAATGTTTGGAAAAGCGGGTGAAAAGGAAGATTTTTTATTATAGCTATGTCAAAAACTATAAGATGTAACATTAGTTTACCTATTTTTATTATGTATAATAAAAAATACAGAAACTGTTATTTTATGAAAAAATCTGCATGGAATAATGTGAAGTTACAGAAGTTAATTTAAAATTGTTATTAGTAGCGTCCGGACAAAAGTGGTGGCAAATTTCGCACAGGGAATAAAATGGAGTCGTTGCTTTTAACTAACTTTTTACGGTTGAATGATTTTGCAGTAATAAACACAAATACTGCATTAAGCCTTAGTGATACTGTAATGCCTGCAAACCCAGATCATCATATCAGCCGAAAGACGTCCACTGCTGAACATAGGCCTAACTGCAAACCCATATAGATGATGAAAATGCAGTACTGCGTATTTTATCTAAATAAGGCAGTAAAATTAAAAATATTTCAATAGAAAGATTTATTTTTTTAACAATTTTTCAGTACACTTCAGAAGTTGTATAACATAGATTTGTTGTATAAATACCAAAAAATATGTTTACCGCGTTTATCTCGAAACCACCATTTTGCAAGTACTGCGTTTGCAATAAGAAGGGCAGATTTGTTAGCGTACAAAGTCGTAAATGCCAACACAATGGCATCTGTAGTCTGTAGTAGACGAAAGATTGAAATTTTTGTGGAAAGATAACTTAAACAAAAATCGCCGTTATCGCCGCAACAAGGCGGCCGAACTTTAGCGTAATATACAGATTGTATTATTCAAACGGGGCAGTGAGGGAAAATCCGAAATTATAAGAGATACGAAAATTTGCTCTTAGGAGTCACGAGACTTATCCAGTTTATGGTAAACTATGAAAATAAACAGTCATGAATTCTGGAAATACACAAAATCCAGTTCCAGAATTTCCGATATTCTGAGTGTACCAATTCTGGAATTGTAATATCGGAAACATTGCCCGAGATTCCGGAATTTCGAAAGTCCGGAATTGTAAGGGACAATTGTTGCTAAGGAACCCTGTATCTACAATCACAGAAAAATGCCTAATTTCATAGATTGATGTATGAAAATGGATTTCCCCATAATCCCCATACTAAGCTCGTTAGTAAGTATGGGGAGAATAACTGTGGCGTCTGAAACTAGACAAAATTGGTAAATTCGTGGTTTTTTTTAATTTATTTTCATTATTTACACCAATCTTTACAAAGCTATAAAAAAATATAATTCCCATACTTACTCATTGTAGGTAGGTACACTGTTTGTGCGGGGAGATCCATTTCCGTACATTAAACTATGAAATTCAGCATCTTCCTGGGATTGTAGATACAGGGTTCCTTAGCACCAATTCTTCCTTACATTACACTATTAATTTACGCAAAATAACGCACTCTGATTTTTAGACAGATTTGATCGGGTTCGATTCCCGGCTGTGTATGAGGCTTTTTTGAAAATCTTTGAATGCAGTTTTGATTTTTTCTAAAATCGGTCTCGTAACTCCTTAGAGCAAATTTCCGTATATCTTATAGTTTCGGATATTCCGTCACTGCCCCGTTTGAATAATATACCCTGTATTTATTATTTACACCAATGCATGTCTACCCACTATGCTTTTTGTACAATTGTTAACACTGTATGCTTAGATTTAGTATTAACTTATAACTTTTATCATGTAAGTGAAATACATATGTTGATTATTTATGAAAAATAAAGTTCTTTAAACATAAAATGTAAATACATGTTCATTTTCATTTCAAAAACTTAATATGTAGTCGCAAGAGAATAATTTTTTTTCAAGAGAAATAAATCATTCAATCGGTATTTGTTTAGTCATAAAAATATCTAGGCGACTCTACTACCTTCTCTGTGAAATCTGCCACCACTTGTTCGTACCCTAGTTATTATGTATATTACCTACAATTACAAATATGAATGATTTGCAAATGTTGCAATTATAATTTAGTTGTAAAAAGTTGTATTTTTGTTATTTGTTACCATTGTGTAAGCCACCAATACTTACGTTAACATAAAACTATAAGTAAAAACCTACTTTATAATGGACTTAACGCCGACGAAACCGCGGGCAATTCCTAGTATAGTAATAAATAAGGGTAAGTTTCGTCTTTGTATTTCCATTAGCGTACTTAAAACAAAATACATTTTTTCCATTGATATTAGTTTAAAACATGCTTTGCGGTTTTTTTATGGATGAGTTAAGGGCACCCCGCTGCCCCGCCACCGCTGATCGCTGCCTGGTGCCACAGCGCCACAGCGCACAGCACGGCGCGCGCATACAATACAGCGCGTTTGAAACGTAGTAATATAGGCACGGAATGCTTACCTATACATATCAGTATTTAGTGTCGCCGTGATTCTATATTTCTAAACTTTTGTTTGGTAACTGAGATCATTGTCAAGACCGTTTACTATTAACTCTACAAACTCTAATTCAATATTGGCTATACTGCTTAACCAGAAATAAATATCTACACAAGCCAATGGTCTACACATCTAACTTTTTTCCAGTATATTAAGTGGATCGATTACATCATAATTTTACAATATCAGCTACTCTAATTCTTTATTTGCAAAATGATTTGCATTTTTTTGTTCACCAAAATGCAGATGTTCCAGACTTCTAAAAACAGAATATTTTAAAGAAACTAAAGTGTTATTGGATATGTTACAGTTTTTTGTAACTCTAATTCTATATTTACATAGTTCTTGGCTAAAATTAAAATATTTCAATATAACCGAAAGCCGAACCTAAAAACTTCTAACTTTTTGTATAAGTATTATTTAACATGCCTCCAATGACATATCAAAAAAGAAAAAACTTTAATGTTATCAAAACCCATTTTTGTTCAGCCGCTGGTCTAACAGGAGACAATTGGCTTTAGTTTGCGCAGTGCAAATACAGCACTGCCCAATCTTTCACACAAGTTGTCTACATGTTCTTTCCACTTCAGCCTGGCGTCAATAGTAAATCCGAGGAACTTGCAAGAGTCACAGTGGGGTATCGGACCCTGTACTAGTGGAATGTGCGTAGTGTTTCCGGCTGAGAACAACATCACGTTGGATTTTGACACATTGAGTATGAGGCCGTTTGCCGAGAACCACTCGTGAAGTTGGGTACACGTTTTTGTTACCTTTTGCTCAAGTTGTGAGTACGTGTGAGCGGTTACTACAACGGTGGTGTCATCGGCAAACAACACCATAGTACCTTCGATTACAGAGGAAGGGAGGTCATTGACAAAAATTAAAAACAAGGTATTTCCAAGCGAAGAGCCCTGTGGAATTCCATACTCGAGTACACCCGCCTCAGATTTTAAGATTTTTCCCTCCATTTTGACCTCAACCGTCTGCCGCCTATTTTGTAGGAACGATGTGAGTAATCTTTGAGTGTTATCTATTATTCCATAATGCCCTATCTTTTTTAATAACAACTCGTGATTAATCACATCGAACGCTTTCGAAAGGTCGCAGAATACCCCTGCAGCCTTTTGTTTCGCATCCAACGCCGTTGTCACGCAATCGTATATCTGATATGCAGCTGTTGTGGTACATCTATTTTTTCGATAGGCAAACTGTCTGTCCGTCAGTAAGTTGTTTGTCTCAAGATGATGCATTAAGGATATGCATACTTCTATTCACTAATGTCCTACGGTATTATTTTGTACGGGAACTCAACAAACTCTGATAGAGTATTCAAACTACAAAAACGAGCCCTACGTATATTGGCAGGGGTAAATTCGAGGCACTCGTGTAGAGAACTATTTAAACAGTACAAGATGATGACACATTATTCACTATACGTATTTGAAGTAATTATGTTCACGCGTCGAAACATTCACTTATTTAAGCGAATGAATATGCCTGGCAGAATCACCCGTCAGACGGGGCGATTATTGCCTGTATCGCGGCGACTCGCGCTGCTGGAGCCCGCGCGTGGCAGGCCCGTCGATGTACGAGCGCCTACCCGCCACTATAAAAAATGAGACCTCAAACGACATATTTGAACGCCGACTAAAGGAACTTTTATTATCAAAATCGTTGTATTCCATAAAGGAATACAACGAACAGACATTGTAAATTGTATTGTATCTTTATTTAATGCCATGTTTAGTTTTAAAATGAAATTATTATTTTAATATGAATTTTGTATAGATATATATTTTTTCCACTTTTGACAATTTATATCTATGATGCCCTAGCTTTTATTAATAATTTGACATTTAAACAATTTACTTCCTTGACATTGTACCTTTTTAATATTATGATTGTTTTGTTTGTTTTAATTTTGCTCTTTGTTTTGATTTATTTGTATTTGACTATTTATATCATTGTTATTCTTATACACTCTGACGATCTTTTTGTGAATTCATGCTATTTTAACTTATAAAAATGACATGTAAATTTTCAAAATGAAATAAATGAATCTATCTATCTATCTATCTATAAAATTTGAGGGTTGCCTTCAATTTCCCTGGGATCCCATCAACAAATCCTGACTTGGTGACAATTTTTCAAAATTTTATTTTTTTATTCAAAAGAGTATACACTCTTTTGAATAAAAAAAGAATTTTGGAAATCAGTCTACAATTGACGGAGAATTCGGCGAACATACCTACATTAAAAAAATACATACATTGGAACATATAACCTCCTCCTTTTTTGAAGTCGGTTAAAAAGATGAAATTTTGTAATCTTTTTCATAAAGTAATGGACAATAACTTTATTTTCTTACTTACTTAAAATTCTTCTAGTTTTCTGAAATATTCCGAAAAACATTATATCCGCGTTTTCGAATACGCACTTCCATCTCGCTCACGCGTATGCTCAGTGAGAGGGAGAGAAGACCATGAACGTACGGAGCCTTAAGACTCTTAACCCAAATGAATAAAAACACGCATAGATAGTTACGAAAATAAACCTAATTCTGCTTGATAAAAGCAGTGAACGATAGCAACCTAGCAACCGTTCTGTTCGAACATGGCCACCGTGTCAAACTGTTAAATAATCCAAACGTTCGGTTTCAATAAATATGCATCGTTATGCCGTAAAATTGTGTGCGAGTCGTTCGGACAAGCAAGCACAACAAAAAAGATGGAATCGCTTTTCACAAGTTAATACAGCGATAAACATATTATTTTGATTTTATTGTTATGATCACATTTTGTATAGGGATGGTATTATGCCAACAGACATCATTACTTTTTAAGTTGGTTTATATTATAACCATTGAATATCTTATCAATATTTTGTAGTTTTTATCGATGCCTTTCTAACTATATAAAGAAAAAAATAATGTTTTTAGATTTCCAACACATCCAATTAGAAACGAAATATGAATGAAGCAGTGCGTTTGAAACGACACGATTCGAAAAGGCATGCCAAAAAAAGGGATGTTCTTTACATTTAATCTTGCATTCATTGCAAATAAATGTTTTGGTTATATTTCCTCTTTCAAAGATGTGCCTGATGCATTTAAATACGATTCATGCAGCCATCAAATTCTAATAATTAAAAGCGCAATAGAACAGTTTTAGTGATTCAGCTGCACTATAACTACATTACTAAAAAAGATTCCTTGATTTAGTCATCAACAGGCATCGGAGTTTATATCGCACGATAAGACGTTAGCGAGCAATGGAGTCGACATTAGCAATACAATTCAACTCAAATTCAAATAAAATGCCTTTATAGTGATCGTGATTTAAAATCAGATTCAAATTAACAATAAAATTATTTTTCTATTAGTTTACAAACTGATAGACAGCTTTAACTATTTTAATATACAACTACTTATACATACTCTGATACACAAACTACATCGCTGCGATAGAGAGTCAGCGTCATATAGTTAGTAGCAGTCAAAGTGGCCAAATAGTTCGGTACACCATACTAAATATATGGTGTACCGAACTATTTGGCCACTTTGACTGCTACTATTTATATGACGCTGACTGTACTTACTGACCGATTATTAAATTGAATAGTATAGTACCATGTGTCATTCACTGACGATTCCAGACGTGTCAATTATTCACAAGTGGATATTTGATGATCAGAAAATATGGAAAAAGTCGCACTCGTAAATTTTATTGCTAATGTTGACTCCATAGCTCGCTAACGTCTTACCTTGCGATAAAAACTCCGATGATTGGTCATCAAGACAAAAGTTAAATAAAGTAAGTTTAGGTCTCATTACTAATCACGGTACCGAATTTTTTTTCGTAAACCAAACGCAGACTTATGTTGTAATTGTAAATATATCCAAATGTAAAAATATAGATAGCAATGTTTGCGTATCTCTGCCCACCCACCGTGTGACCTACTTGTATTATATTGTAAATAAAAATAAATAAGAAATAATTTGGTATTTTCCCTCGAGACTCAGCCCTACTTCTTTAACAAAAAATATCACGCGAACGTTATCATAACTAAGTTGCTTCTTGTTGCATGTAACCTATCAACAATTATCCGTTTTCGTTGTCACTGTCACATGGCTGTCGTCCGACATGACGCACGACGGCTAATCACAGCAATGTATTCCTAAATTGACCAATCGTATCCATTTGTGTTTGGTAATTGAAAATAGGCTGACATTTTGGGTAGCTGTGATTGGATACGTAGTTGACTATGCGCATACCGGGGTTTGGGCACGAGTTTGGGTAGAAATTTGTAAGGAGCTCGTGTTCTATATATTTTAACATTCACTGGATAAAAGGTTATAATAATAATAATTATTATTATTTCCTAAACAACGAGTGTGGGATGCATCGCATGCTCTCCTTGGCAAACGAGAACTGGCGCAGACTTAAAGTAATGAGAGCCGAGGACCGCAGGGCGGTATGGAGGAGCAAGGAGCTTCACGGGCGGTTCTACAAGGCCCTCACAGGGCCCGATCTGCTCGTGTCGGTGAACTGGCTACGTTTCGGGGATCTCTTCGGGGAGAAGGTTTTGTCTGTGCAATTGCTGACGAAGTTATCATGACGAACAATTACCGGAGGTATATCCTGAAGGACGGTACGGTCGACATTTGTCGGGCATGCCGCCGTCCCGGGGAGTCACTCAGGTAAGGCATATTATCTCCGGTCATCATCTTGCTAACGGCGAGTACTTGCACAGACATAACCTTGTAGCCAGAGTTATTCACCAGCAACTTGCTCTGCTATACTGTCTTATGGTCAGTGCGCCAGCTCTCGAAAATGGTCGTGCCACGCTCTATTGGGATCGATCTGTCATCACGGACAGGACTATTCTTGCCAATAGGCCTGATATCGTGCTGACAGATCGATCGAAACACCAGGCAGGGTATATACCACTCCTCGAAAAAAAAAATAATGTTGGGATAGTCGCTTAAAACGTTCATCTTTTGGATCCACGACCTACCAAATAGCTGCAAAAAAAATCGGATAACTATTTAAACTATTATTTGATTGATTGGATAGACCGTACTTCATTTGTAATTATAATTATTAGCCTATAGGTAGATAGTAGTGTATCATATCCATCTATTCATTCATGTCAGTCTGTAAGTAATTTTGACGCTGAAAACACATACTTTGACACTACTTGGCATACTTCCAAGTAGTGTCTTCCGATATTATTTATAACTTCGCCCCAGATACGTTAACTCCATTTTACTTGAGGGCTCTTACCTCGACGCATACTGTTACGCAGGTAATTATAGTAAGTAAGTAATTTTTTGACTGACTGACTCTCGTTAACTCTTATTGCTGCTTATAAGAGTTAACGAGAGTCAGCGAAGACTCCTGTAAATATTTAAGTGTTACAAACAGGTTAAAGCTAAAACATCTTAAGTATACTTGCTTTGATTAACACTATTCTAACTCGAAACCTGTTTAACATCGTTCAATAAAGCTCTAGTAACACTTTTGGAGTATTTTTTTCCTTAACTCCTGTATAACACTGTTAGTTCCAACTGAGATTATTATAAGTCACTTATATAGGTTAAGGTTATAATAAATTCCTTAGCTAACACCAAAATGTTAGTTGGGTTGAGTTGGAAAGGCATTTGACGCAACCTGAGCGTTTAGTTCGCGCGCGTGTATATGTAACAAAGACAGACAGGAAACTGCGGAACCCTACTGCGCGTGGCCCAACACGCATTTGGGCCGTTTTTTAATGAATGTATTTAGAGTTCATGTCCCTTTATGATTTCATTTTAAGTCCCTATATTTTCGCTTTCACAGAATCCAAAAACTAGCGGGTAGGTATTATTATCGCTGTCCTAGATTGGGCTTGACAAAATAGAATAGGATTATCAATTATCTCAATGTAAGTAATTCAGTTCGTTAACCGATGTATCTCACAAGTCAGGGCTAATTATTTGGTAGAAAGAAATAACTAGATGTCTTTCAATAAATATTTTTATTAAGTTGTTTAAGAGTTCGTGTAATTTCATTTTTTAAACATTTTCCACCGGCAACGTGAGCAGAGAATAAATGAAATCAGAGTTGTGCGCCGATACTATGAAATTTCCCGCTCCGCCTCACCTTCGCAGTGGGAAACCTCCATCGGAATTCTATTTGACGGTACAATTTTTTTATCAAATCGGCACCTTATTTTGAAACTTTTTAAAAAACGTTCAGTTTGTATGATCATTGTAGGGAAATACTAGCAAATGTCGTTCATTTTCAATGGTCAAACATCGCCCATTTAATGAACTAAGGCTTGTATTTCTTTAAAATATAATTTGAAACGTGGTGTTTTCAGTTTTTATTTTCTACCCGTTTTTGTGGGGTTTATTTATTGGTAACGTAATTAAGAATTTCACTATTATCCAAATACCGTCTTCACTATCTTGGCTCCAAAACAATGTGAAGGATCACATGCAGCAGCCAGGAATGCGCCTCTTTTTGCGACATGGGCGGCACTGCTTGCACGGCATGCAGCAGCTGACCTCAGGACCGTCGCACTGGATGTCCTTGCACGCGTGGGTTGGCGGCTTGGGCTTGGCCGGCGCGCGCGGCGTCACCAATTCCACCTTTGGACCAAACATTTTCATTCATTCGTAAGCCCGCACAACGAAGATACGGCATATTTTAAATGACGTTTCAAATGTGTGGAATTAAAAAAGGATGAATGTGTAATAAAGGTGTTTTGAATAAGTATAGGTACCTACAGTCAGCATCAAAAGTAACTGCGCAATCGAAGACGTCAAAAGCTCTTATTCCCTTTTAATAAAGACTTTTGACGTCTTCGTTTGCGCATACTTGTGAAGCTGACTGTACCTACTCGAACTAAACGCCCGCCTGTCTTCTCACGTTATAAACTATTGAAAAAAATTGTAAGGCCGAAAGCGGCTAGGTATGTACTAGACAAATATCCCTTTTCCATTCGGCTAAAATATTCACTGTACCTTTTATAGATAAATTAACGAGAGCATGGAATTGCATATGTAGTAGTATTGTATGTTTACAGGCATTATATTTGAATTTTCTATTTTCTCGTACTATCAGCATAAAAAGAGGTTTGTTATAGGTATATTGAAGAAGTAAATACCAAAATAATGTCAGTGTCAAATTGTGAATATTATTTACGTTGTGCATATATTTTTAAGTCTGATTTTGTATGTGTCAGCCCATACGGCTAAGTGTAAGGTACATAATTTTAAAAAAATATGGCAGTGAGTAATTTTGGAACTGTTATAAATATTTTGAACTTGAACTGAAGAAAAATTTAAATTCCCCTTACACGGCTGCCCAGTTAGTTGAAAAAGCCACAGGTGTTTGTCTATCTACTGTTTATAACATTGTGTCTGAGAGCAATAGTGAGAAATTCGCATCAACAAAGAAATTCACCTCCCCGAGAAATAAAAAGTTACGTACTTGTCCGTCATTAGCAGTAGACGATTTTTATCAGGAAGTCATCTGGAGAACTATATACAATTTTTATCTGTCCCATAAGCAATTTCCAACCTTAAAGGCACTCCACTCTGTGTTAAAATCCGATATAGATTACAAATTTGGCATTTCCACCTTACGAAAACAAATACAAAAATTTGAATTTAAATGGAAAAAGACCCGAGGACAACCGAAAAATATTAATGGAATACGACTGCTAAGAATAAATTACCTTATAAAAATTGCGGAATATCGGTCTAAAGACGATATACCACTAGTTTATTCTGATGAAACCTACATCCACACTTCACATGTGTCCGGAGAGGCTTGGACCGATGGAACAGAATTTGGTGTAAAAAAACAAATCAGTACAGGCCAGCGGTTAATAATAGTGCACGCAGGAGGAAAAGATGGTTTTATTCCCAACGCTTTGTTAATGTTTAAGGCAAACCAAAAAACGGGAGATTACCATGACCAGATGAACTTTGTCAACTACGAAAAATGTTTAAAAGAAAAATTAATACCGAACCTTAAACCGAATAGCGTACTTATCGTAGATAATGCGTCCTATCACAACAAACTTTTGAATCGTGCTCCAACGTCAAATTCTCATAAACAAGAAATGATGGATTGGTTGACAGAACACAACATTTCATATAGCCCGTTGATGTACAAAACCAGTTTGTATGATTTAATTAAACAAAATAAAGAGCGGTTTCGTGAGTACCACATAGATGCAATTTTAAAAGAACATGCAGTGGCGCCACTCCGTTGTACGATTGCCTCCGTATCACCCGACATTCAATCCGATCGAAAATATTTGGTCCATGGTAAAATGATATGTAGCGAAAAGAAACGTTTCTTTAACATGCAAGGCATTATGAGTTTAGCAACTGAACGAATGAATACTATTCCTGCTGAGGACTGGGAAAATATTTGTTGCCATGTCGAAAGTGAAGAAAATAAATATCGATGTCAGGAAGGAGAAATGGATCGAATTTCAAACAATCTTATAATCAATACTTGTGACAGCTCAGATGAAGAACATGATAGGGACTAAAAGCAAAAACCAGAGGACTACTACTTATTCCATTTCTTAAGGGTATGTAATTTTATTAAATAAAGTGAAAATTATTCTCCTTTTGTTGCAAACGGTACAACTACAACCACTACAAATGCAATTCCATGTTCTCGATAATTCATCTATACATGAGAATGAGTTGATCACAATCTTGTATGCGTAAACCCGGGAGCGCTTTGAGTATGACCACGAGAGACTACCACTACTGACTGACTCGTTGACGGGGGATATTCATTGAACCATTAATAAATTAATAAGTTAACGGTAGCTAATGGCCGTGTGTGAGAGTTTGAGGTGATTTAAACGCAACTTAAGTAAGGCTTGACGGAGCAAGTTTAATGAATACCCCCTGTAATCAAACAACTTTTTCACACCAGCTATTCAGAAAAGAGTTATTGTTGTCATCAAATGAGCGATTTAAATTTCCCTCAGAGAAGGTGGAAGGGAAAAGCGTGTGTGCCGTGCCACTCAGTAGCAAGGTACCGAATCGTTGTATTCAGCGAGAGGCGCGTCCTCACCGGCTGTTTGTGACAGGCCGCTGCCGCACCAACGCCGGTGAGCGCGCTCCTCTGCGCAGGCTCGTTCACAACTACAATGTACATTTTTACAATGTACACCTTAGTATTAGTTCATACAAAAAACAAATAACAGATGTACTCAAAAACAATACAAACTAACTGAAACACTTTGATGTTGTTTAAGTACTTAGTTTAACCATATTAACTTACATACTCAATTATCGCTTTTAATGTGACCGGGCATGTGTTTTTTTTTATTTTACTTTCTCTTTTTATATTTTGTTAGTATTTAACCCCCCGGATTCACAACACTTCAGGGGCTGCACCCCTGACTTACTCCGCATGATGATGTGATATAAAATAAGTAATAAGTGGTGAACGGTGTTAGCCACTCATATTGTATTTATTTATAAGGCTAATAATTTAAGACTCCCTTGTAGTGGCTGTTTGTTAACCTAAATAAAAAAAATAAAAAAATGATTTCCATCTTAGGCGTAAATAAACACTTACCTATAGTCCCCCGCGGCTATGAAGTCAATCCTGAGACATGCCTCTAGGGTTGAATATGTAATTTTTTACTATGGTTGACATTGTCATTATTCAGAAACGTCATAGTTGCGCAAAGTGTCAGGATTGACTTCATAGCCGCGGGGGACTGTAAATCCCTCGCTACGCTCAAGGTTCTACTTTAGAATTTTAGAATATCTCGCTTTATTACCCGACTTCAAAAAAGAAGGAGGTTCTCAATTCGACTGTATGTTTTTTTTTATGTGTATTTGTTACGCGATAACTCGATAATTTGTGAACCTATTTGAAAAAAAAATTCTTTGTTTTAAAGCATATATATCTACTTCCAGATTGGTCCCGTTGCCACCAAAATCCAGTTCTGATGATGGGATCCTGGAGAAATCGAGGGAACTCTTCAAATTTTATAGGCAAACTTGAAGCAATTTGGCTACTGGTTTGAAGTCGGTTACAACTTTATTTTTAAAGTAAATTATCCAGGATTCAATATACCGCCCTCGACGTAAATATGTCATTTTGACCCCTTGAGACATAATCTACTATAGTGACACTAAATTCAGTAGTTACACGAGTTATTATACCTACCTCGATATTGCCAGTGCGGTTGGGCTCGTCAGTTTGCTTCCCGATTTTCAGCACGAACACGTCCTTGTTCGGGTGCAGCACTTTGTGGGCCTTGACCCCCTTGGGCGCGTCCTTGGGAGTGACGTTGCAGGTGTTGCACATCGACGCGTGCCGCTCCTGTTTGCTGTACACCAGCTCGGAGTTGTTGGGGTTACGGTTTGACGTGGCCTCGCAAATGTCATCGGGAATCTGTGCAGGAGGTATTTTCTACATTTAAAAAGTGCGTGTTGGACTCGCGCACGAAGGGTTCCGTACTATCTATAAAAAACGACAAAACAAATCACGTTAGTTGTATGGGAGCCCCCCTTATATATATTTTATTTTGTTTTTAGTATTTGTTGTTACAGCGGTTCTTGAGATACAGCCTGGTGACAGACAGACGGACGGACGGACGGACAGCGAAGTCTTAGTAATAGGGTTCCAATTTGGTATTTTACACTGGATTGCGGTACAATATGTGTCACTGATGGGGAATTTCCAGTAAAGTGTAAACTTGTAAATTATATCCATAGCAGAGGTCGGACACTGATGGTCTCATTCAAGAAACTAAGGGCTAGTTGAATTGGGGCTGGGGGTCTAAACAAGTTTTTGCAAATCGTTGTTTGCCATATTTTGTATTGGCTAAATAAAATAAAAAATGCGTAGTACATTGGTCCCAAAACCATCGTTTGTTTACGGTTTAGGATAATCCGTTAGTCTCGCTTGTTTTTATCCACGTCCTATCTATTTGTACTGAGTACCGTGAAGAACAGCTGATTTTCGTCGCCCGCGGCGCCGGCCCCGCAGGTCTCGGAGCACACGGATTCGTCGTCATCGCACGTGCACAGCTGCTGTAGCTTCATCTGCGACGGTGTCAGCTTGGGAGACTTGGACGTGCTCTTCGGGACCCTTATCTTCACCTGCAATGAGAAAAACATTTGAAATGACCAAACCTTTAACAAAAGAAGTACTTACGTTACGTGCGTCCACACATCGAGCCACAAGTGGCCGCCTCAAAGTGCGGACGAGTTCTTTTATTTTGTATAGCATCGGCGCCAACTGAGCGTTTGAGTTGCCGATGCTGAGCCACAAGCTCATCATACTAATGGACTGCACTGACGCCAGAATTAGCGTGTAACCGATGTCTTACAACAGTTATACCTGCAGTGCTAAATGTTAATTATACCAGTGCTAAGTATAATCTATATAAATTATTATAACGAAGTGTTTTTATAAAAATAAGGATTTACGTCGGCAATAGTACATACATTGTTGTAGAGGCTAGAAAGTAAGCAATAGATGGATGATTAGTCCGAGTACGAGTCCAGCAGCTATTGCACTTTCGGCCGAGGCTTAACACAGTTCTTTTCATGTCTACTGCGAGGAAATTGCAAATATATTAATTTTAAATCAAAATTAAGAACGTAATTAAAGATCATAAAACTAAACAAAAAAACAAAAAAGCGCGGCCCCGCTCGCCGGCGCGGCCCCGCTCGCCGGCGCGGCCCCGCTAGCCGGCGCGGCCGGTAAGCAACATTGTTGGACAGTTTGAATTCATAGTTGGCCTGTTCGTGCGACGTCCAACTGACCCCAGCTTTGAAGCCAGAATTCTGACTATCTTTTGCCACATCTCCGAGCAGTGGCGTGAAAAATTAATATTATAATTATTATTCAGAAATGGCAGCCTCAGTGGGCCTTTGCCAAAGATAGTTTAATTCGCATGTATAAGAGTAATAAAAAGATAAATTCAACGGAGTAAAAAGACCACCATTTTGGTTCGAAAACAAAAGCCGAATCCGCAAATAAGTACTGTGTTTTCTCCTAAATTGTGATGTGGTCATAGATTTATAAAGTAGATGTGGTGTTATTTTGGCTGGCAATAAATCCATTTCTTTCTTTCTTTCTTTCTTTTTCTTTCAAATATACTAACTTACTCGTACGTAACAAGTAAGCGTAGGTTATTTATTACAGAATATAGAACGAGTAAAAGATGGGACGCCAGAAAGTAAGTATCATCTATCATCTATTCCTGGCGTACCGTAAAAATTCAAACACAATATTTGCGAACTCACTTCATTTCCGTTAAATATAGCTCCAATTTCTTCATATGGTTTACGGCGTTTGGGTTCTTTCGCTTTGGGAGGTTGCTCCATTTTGCATTAATTTGGTACAAGTCTAATAATTCAAAGAAAAAAATTCATGATCACCTAAAGTTTTGCTTTGTGACCTGTCACAAAGCAAAATAAACAAAAAAAAACAAACAAAGAAATCTATTCCTGGGTAGCCGCCAGTGACGTGAGCTTACAATAGGAGCTGCAAGAAGGATTCATCAATATTAATGCACGTTATAGACAGATGATTATGGAAAAAATAAATTGACGTTGGGACCTTTTTGACATCCGATGCCAACATTTGGATCTGCCGAAGAAAAAATGAATGGCGTAAATTGATTGTTGCAATTTATATTCTAAATTCTACGACAATGGCCCAGAACGTTCCAAAAACCAAAGGCCTTCAAGCAAGTCCTTGCCCAAGAATATGTCAACAGGTTCCCACTAACGTTCCTGGACCAAGAAAAGCGCAAACCGTCCTTCACCCAAGGAAAGACGTATTCGTTTTAAGGGTAAATACAACTTGGTTTTTTTCTACTAGTTGTAATAAGTACATTCGTTCTAGCTCGCGACTGTTTTTTTTGTACATTATGGTAGTCAGTTGGCAAGATATCCCATAAATCTATCGCACGCCAGGTAAAGTTATAGCACTCTTAAATAATCAAATACCTAAGAATATTTGTATAAATTTTCTGTTTTGTCTGAAGGTGGCAAAGATCGGTACAATGGGAGAAAGACGCTGCAAAATGGAGCTCGAGCTGGTAACACCCAAGGGTCCAGAAAGGAAGGTCCTTAGTCGCATTGATACGAAAGGCACACAGTGTCTGCCACCTCCTTGCCCGGGTTGCTGTCAAAGAATTCAGTGCTAAGTACCACCTCTAGAAGCGACTTGTTATTATCCCGATATGTGAAAAGTAATAAAAATAAATAAACAAGGTCCTGTTAGTAAATTTAGCGGAGGGTTTTTTACGGTACTTTCAAGATTTGGGAAACTCCGCAGATGGTTAGGGTTCGGATTTCGTAATCGTTTGAATTTGTTGATTTTTAAAATTGTAACAAGTATATTTTTAATAAAAACCCCGTTTTTTTGTATATTTTTTTATATCAGCACACTTTATACCTATGCAGTGTAGTGTTCCTCGTATTGAGTAACGTCCCGTTAAATTGAGAGTTAAATTAAAGGTCATCTTCTCGCAAGCGGACTCATGGTCACCCCCATTTTGTCACACCAGTGTGACGACGAGTAATGTATTTTACTGTTGGTCACACCACTTTAACATAACGGGTGGATTACCTACCTATTCTACTCTAAGGCAGGTCGGTGTTACTAGGGAATGCAAAAACCGGTTATTAACCGTCGCGACTAACTCAAAACCGGTTAACCGGTTATTAACCGGTTTTTACGAATAGCTAAAAATATTAGTATTGCAGGGTAATTTTCCCTTGTTCCATCTAGTCATACACTTAGTTCTACATGTATGACTAATAAGAAAAAATAATCCGCTTAGTTCTACATCCATGTATGACTTCTTTGAATACGTAAAATGGTACTTTTTTGTTCTGTCTCGTTCGGGATTTCTGAGTATGTGAAAAAATTGTACCAAAATTGTACCGAATTAGTACTTAATACTTAAAAAAATTGTACTTCAATAGTTTCGAGAGCACAATTATTTTACATTGGGGTTGCTGGGGAGCAACCCCAATCTTAAAAAGAAGGAATTTCTCGTAGAATATTAGTTTTTTGGGTAAAATAATGCCCAAAAAAATTGTACTCTCGTGTTTACCGTTGAACAAGATAGCAAGGCTAGTTAAATCACCAAATTTGCGCCAGAAAGCGAACGCCTGCGTGACACGGCAATACGGAAAACACATGTACTCCATATCTTGTTAATATTTTTCATCAGGCGCAAAAAATCATTGCATTGCATAGCAATAGACTGCTGTAACGTTTGGGCAAATGCCTCAGTAGATAGCCAGCTTTCTGAAAGTGCGGTCGATGCCGAATAGTGTATCTTAGTTTGCCGGGCCGGAGGAACTCGGCCTAACCAACAAAAACTTTACGCGTTGCTACGCGTAAACCTATGACCGCCACCAGTAGCATGCATTAGGCTGGAAATATTGTACTATTGGTTTTTACTGTTGAATGAGTCAGCTATGGCTAGGTACTCGCAGTTTTACTTACTTATTATTTTACAAGTTTTTGCGCCTGATAAAAAATATTAGCAAAATATAGAGTACATGTGTTTTCCGTATTGCTGTGTCACGCAGGCGTTCACTTTCTGGCGCAAGTTTGGTATCTATCCTAGCTATCTCGTTCAACGGGAAAAACGAGATTACAATTTTTTTGGGCCTTATTTTACCCAAAAAACCTAGATTCTACGCACAATTCCTTCTTTTTAAGATTGGGGTTGCTGGAAAAATGCTCCCCAGCAACCCCAATTTAAAATAATTGTACTCTCGAAACTATTGAAGTACTATTTTTTTTAAGTAAGTACTAATTCGGTACAATTTTGGTACAATTTTTTCACATTCTCAGAAATCCCGAAATCGAAAGTGGGGATGCCAGGGAGCATAACATCATTTATTTCACTTCTATAAAGTGACCTTTTGAACCATGCAGCTCCCCGCTGTCTCAAAAACGTTTGAGTATTTAATAATCTCCAATAACTTTCTTTTAAACATGCCTTCGTTATCTTCTAAATGTTATAATATTTCGTTCCCTATGAAGGCTATACGGTGGAACTCTCTCCCTATTGACATTAGATAGGCAAAAACTATTGGTAACTTCAAATACCTCTTTAAAGAATATTATACTTGTCTCTAATTATAAATATTGAGATAACTCATCAGCACTGGACTATTATTCAATACTGTAAAGTAAAGGTGTTCGATTACAATAGGAAATATATATACAAATTAGCTTATCTGTACATTTTCAAGCCAGTAAGGGTATTATTTCACCACTACATATATAGATATAATACAATAGCTGTTGCCCGCGACTTCGTCCGTGTAGAACATGGTATCGTCTAAATGTTTGTTTAAGGAATGAATTGTTAAAAACATTGAAATTAGTTTTGTAGTTATCACTTACTTTCAAAATGTCTTGCTCTCTACAAACTTAGAACCCTATTTGAACTCTCATAGTAAACAGTCTGAAACCGTAGTTACAAATTTCTTACTTTAAAATGTCTTGATCTCTATGCAAACTTCGAAGCCCCTTTTAACCTTCTTAGGGGATAAATTTGAAAAAACGTGAAATGAGTTTTGTAGTCTTTTAACAAACAGGCTAAAATTGAAGTTACAAATCTCAAACTTTAAAATTTTCTTGCTCTGCATACAAACTTTGAACCCCCTTCGATTAACGCTTTTCGGGGAAAATATGAAAAGAAAATACTAAGTTTTTTTATTGTAATAGTTTTTTTTTTTACAAACTATCAAGTCTCTAGCTCAAAAAAAGTGTTTCCCATACGAACCTTGCACCCCTTTTTAACCCCTTAAGGGGTGGAATTTTCTAAAACGCTGGCAGTACTTTTTTGTATTTTAATAAGTACCTAATCTTTCTACAAAGTTTTAAGTTTCTACCTAAAAAAAAGTTTCCCCCACACAAACAGTGCACTTCTTTTTCCCCCTCTTAGGGGAGGAATTTCCCAAACCACTGAAAATAATTCACGTATATTTGTATTCTAATAAATAATCTTTCTACACTATTTCAAGTATATAGCTCAAAAAAAAAAGTTTCCTCTATAATAACTCACCCCTTTTTATCCCCCTTAAGGGGTCGTATTTTCCAAAACGCTGAATATTCTTTATTTGTATTGTAATAAGTAATCTTTCAACAAAGTTTTAAGTCCCTCTTAAAAAAAAAAATCTTCCATACAAACGTTGCACCTCCTTATAAACCCCTAAGGGTTGAATTTTTAAAATGCTGAAAGTATTTAATTTTAATAAGTAAGCATTCTGCAAAATTGCAAGTCGGTTAAAAAAATGTTTCCTCCAAACCAATGTTGCACCCACTTTTAACCCCCTTAGGGGTGGAATTTACTATAACGCTGAATATTTTTTTTTGTATTTTAAAAAGTAATCTTTCTACAAACTTTTAAGCCTCTATCTCAAAAAAGAGTTTTCCCCATATAAACTTTGCAACCCTTTTTTACCCCCTTAGGGGTTGACTTTTCCAAAACGCTGAAAAGTACTTTATTTGTATACTAATAAGTGATATTTTTACAAAGTTTTTCTAAGATGATTAATCATAGGGGTGGAATTTTCCAAAACGCTGAAAGTAATATTTCTAAAAAGTTTTAAGTCTCTTGCCAAAAAATATAAAGTTTCCCCCATACAAAATTTGCACCCCTTTTTAACCCCCTTAGGGGCAGAATTTTCCAAAACACTGAAAGCACTCGATTTGTATTTTAATAAGTAATCTTTTTACAAATGTTAAAGCTTCTATCTCAAAAAAGAGTTTCTCTCATACAAACTTTGCAACCCTTTTTTACCTCCTTAGGGGTTGACTTTTCCAAAACGCTGAAAGTTCTTTATTTGTATTCTAATAAGTAATCTTTTTACAAAGTTTTAAGACTCTAGCTCAAATAAAAGTTTTCCCCATACAAACTTAGCACCTTTATTTTACCCCCTTAGGGGTGAACGTTTCCAAAACGCTGAAAGTTCCTAATTTGTATTTTAATAACTAATCTTTCTACAAAGTTTTAAGTCTCTAGTTCAAAAACAAAAGGTTCTCCATACAAATTTTCACCGCTATTTTACCCCCTTAGGGGTGGAATTTTCAAAAATCTCTTCTTATCCCTAGCTTACGTTATAAAAGCAACCTTCTGTGCAATAATCAACTATCTAGCCCCAGTAGTTTCGGCTTGCATACATTGCAAGTTAATAAAAAGCTTGTAAAAAGAAGGAATTTCACGTAGGATCTAAGTTTTTTGGGTAAAATAAGGCCCAAAAAAAATTGTAAATATGGATATATTTTGCAAATATTTTTCATCAGGCGCAAAAAATCATTGCATTACACAGAAAAAGACTGCTGTAACGTTTGGGCAAATGCCTCGTTCAATAGCCAACTTTCTGAAAAGTTTATCTTAGTTTGCCGCATGCTATGCGAACTTAGAACTTAATGCAAATCCAGTTTCTTCTTGAAAATAGTGTCACCTACTAGATAGCTGGCGAACTCTCTGAAGCTGTAGCGATTGTTAGGCTAGGCTGTTAAGGTATTTCGAAATTCGCCGTATCGTCATAAGACATCAGTAGCCTAGGGGTACATACGGCGGTATTTGGAGTCGATGAGCCAGGGTTCAAACCCTGTGACCGACGCACTTTTTGTATGTTTTAACATTCAAAGAAAAGTTTTAAGCATCGGCAGAAGAGATGGCGCCTGTACGCAAGCATTAAATGCCTTCTCAATTTGGTCGAGTTGCCTGTCTATCTCAGTATGTATATTGTAGTCTTTGGTTTGCCGGGTCGGAGGAACTCGGCCTGACCAACAAAAACTTTACGCGTAGCATATGACCGCCACCAGTAGCATGCATTAGGCTAGACATATTTTACCTACTCATTGGTTTTTACCGTTGAATGAGTCAGCTATGGCCAGGTACAGTCGCCATCACATACATCGGAGCAAACAAGCACGTCACAAACATCGGAACACACCTCTATTTTCAAGGCATTAGGGTGCATGTGCCGATATTTTTGAACACCTATAGTGTACCTATGTATGTGATGGCGACTGTACTCGCAGTTTTACTTATTATTTTTTTGCGCCTGATGAAAAATATTAGTAAAATATGGAGTACATGTGTTTTCCGTATTGCCGTGTCACGCAGGCGTTCACTTTCTGGCGCAAGTTTGGTATATATCCTAGCTATCTTGTTCAACGGGAAAAAGGAGAGTACAATTTTTTTTGGGCCTTATTTTACCCTAAAAACTTAGATTCTACGCAAAATTCCTTCTTTTTTTTAAGATTAGCTAGATTAGCATCTCCCCAGCAACCCCAATTTAAAGTAATTGTACTCTCGAAACTATTGAAGTACAACTTTTTTTCAAATAAGTACTAATTCGGTACAATTTTTTCACATAAGTACCTACTCAGAAATCCCGAAATCGAAAGTGGGGTTGCCAGGGAGCATGACATGAACAAAATCAGACTGTATTTCAATATTCTGTATTTTAATTTCAAGATGAATTTTGTGACTTGATATCAAGATTCAAGTCGTAGGGCGTGTGGGGCACGAAATGTGCGGACTTCGTATCAAGGATTTGTTCCCGATTCGTCGTATTCCTGTTTCGTCGTATTCCTGATTCGTCGGATTTTTATTATCGAATGAAACTATGCAATTACCACGGCTCCACTTACGTTTTAAAAATGAAAAGACTTTTTTTACAATAAAAGCATTTTAATATAACATATTTTTTTACACACATGCTATATAGGTATTAAGCTAAGAATACACATGCCTGTAAAACGGATCAGTAGCTTGCATATTAGGTAATGGCATGTAGAAGGAACTGGCCCACAGTAAATACATTTGCAAGTTGAACTTGCATGCAATTTCAAACTTTACATGCAAACCGGCATGCCTGTAGCTCTCACATACGTTCACACGTGCCGGTTTTGCAGCCCCCCGCGACCCCTCCCTCATATTGCATGCTAGTAAATAAAATTGCTTGCAATCTACTTGCTTGCCAGATACAGGCATGCCAGTTAGTGTATACACATGACAATAGCTGGCACGTGCAAGGAGCTGGCATGCAAGTGTGCCAGTTAAAGGCATGTGTATTCCCGGCTTTATTTTATTAAACTAGGTATATATGTCACCGTTAGATTGTGAAAACCGTCAGTTTATAATCTAACCCGTTATATTGTAAACTGACGGAATATTGTGAACTGCTAAAATAATTCATAATTTTACGCATTCATTTTCGTTAGTTTATAAACTAACAATGTCATATCGTCAAATTGTAAACTGAATCAAATTTGCCTGATTTGGAACGCAACATGTGCGCTGTTTGGTTGAGCAAATTATTCCACTTGCATCAGTTTCCACTTACGTCAGAACATGATAGTTTTTTTTTTGTTATTCACACATTTTCTTCCATTTATTTCGACACCCAGCAGTGTCGACGGAGCCCCGCTGCGCGGGGCTCCTATTTCTGGGCGCTTTGGCCTTCGGGCAACTGAAGGTACCTAACTAACCTAACCTACCTAGTCTTTGTGTACGTTCCGTAGCAAACCGATTTGATCTCAGTTCACAATTTGATGATTCGACATTGAAAGTTTATAAACTAACGAAAAATATTGCGTTTAATTGTAAACGGTTTTGGCAGTTCACAATATTCCGTCAGTTTACAATATAACGGGTAAGATTATAAACTGACGGTGTTCACAATCTAACGGTGACATATATATTGTATATGTATAACTGCTCTTCGGGAAGGCGGATAAATAATGGTATATTATTTGTAATGATTTTATATAAATAATTCCGACGAAACGGGAATACGACGAATCAGGAATCCGACGAATGGGGAATGCGACAAAACAGGAATACGACGAATCGGGAACAAATCGTATCAAGTCAATGGCGGTGAAAAGGTTAAGCCAGCACAACATTATAGGATGTTGAATGGCCTGAATGGCTTCGAGAAAAGGATGCCTCTGGTTTGCTCGACTTGGCTTTCACTGCCCCAGATAAAGCCTTTGATCGAATCCTATCTAATTTGATCTAATTAAAATAAAACAAAACATTGGGAGAGGAGGTTTATTTCTAGTATAATGTGTTTTCCGGTTTGGGATACCTATAAAAGTATAATTAATTACAATTTTTACTATTAAAAGCTACTTAAGGGTTCATTCAAGTATTCTAATCCAACCGCATCTTCAATCAGATTAAAAAATCTATGTAAATAATTGTTTACATGTTTTAGGCCTTGGTCGTTATTGTTGCACGGGACTGTTTGATCGCCGATGCTCACCGATGAATCAACGAATGGGTTCTAGTAAAGCCAACGGAAATTTTAACTTTGTACATATATTTAAATGCAAATTAAATATAGGAAGTTGTGATTATTAATTTCACTCTGTCGCACTGTAACTCATTCATTTGCACATTGATTATTATTAATTATTATTTTGTTGAACCTAGCCGTAAAATGAAAATGTACTTACTAAGTAATTTATAATTTGCTTTAAGCTACGAGTCCCGATCAAATGTATTTTTTTTTCATAGTAGCGAGAGCTAATAAATTATGAGATATAAAATTGATCACTTCGCAAACGTGTTAGTGCGTTAATTTACATATAGGTAAACTTTAGTATGGCGATCAAACTCGTGCAGACAACAAAGTCATAATGCTTAGTAATTAATTTTAAATTAGACAATAAATAAAATTCTATTAACCAAGAGGGGTTAAGCCCTCAATGGGTTTGCTACCTCTGTCATACTGGACACTGACGTACGCTTGGAGAGGGAGGGCAGGAGACTGTCACACATGACAGAGCAGGGCAGCATAGCTATTCTTCACAACACTCGGGAGGCAGGCAAGGCGGGCATGGTGGGCAAGGTACGCAAGGTGGGCAGGGTGGGCAAGGTTCGCCAGGTTCGCAAGGTGCACAAGGTACGCAAGGTGCACAAGGTTCGCAAGGTGCGCAAGGTTTGCAAGGCTTACAAGGTTTGCAAGGCTTACAAGGTTTGCAAGGCTTGCAAAGCTTACAAGGCTTACAGGGTTTGCAAGGCTTACCGGGACTACAAGGCTTACAGGGCTTGCAAGGCCTACAGGGTTTGCAAGGCCTACAGGGTTTGCAAGGCCTACAGGATTTGCAAGGCCTACAGGGTGTGCAAGGCTTACAGGGTTTGCAAGATCTATAGGGCACACAAGGTTTACAGGGTGCGCAGGACTTACGAAGCCTGCAGGGCTTACAAGGTACGCAGGGCTCGCAAGGCACGCAGGGCGCGCAGGGCTTATATGGCACGCAGGGCTTACAGGGCACTCAGGGTATAAGGCACGCTGGGCTTACGGGGCTTGCAGGGCTTACAGGGTCTGGAAGACCTACAGGAAAGGCGAGGCTTACAGGGCATACACGACTTATAAGGTACGCAAGGTTTACTAGGTCTACAAGACCTACAAGGTTGACAGTGCTTGCAACATGTTCCTCGACACGGCTTACAAGGCGATGACCAAGTTTTGTAAGCTTTAAATGGGAAACTAGGTTTGCACAGCTTTTTAGGCATATAGGTTTTGCAAGGGTAGCAAGGATCGCTAGGTTCACACGGGTTGCATGGATCACAAGGTTCGCAAGGTTTGCAAGGTTCACAAGGTTCACAAGGGCTGCAAGGCTCGCAGGCTTTGGAAGGTTTGCACGGCTTGCAAGTGTTACTGGGATCACAAGGACTGCAAGGACCGCAGGGGATGCAAGGATCACAGGGATCAAAAGGGTTACAAGGATCACAAGGAATGGAAGTGGAGCAAGCAATGTATGTGTCTGAAGCAATGCAAGGGACGAACAGAGCGCATGGATCAGAAGTATTGCCAGGTTTAATAATGTTATCAGGCTTGCAAGGAAAATATGGAAAACAGGAACTAGAAGGAATGCAATGATAGCAAGAAAAGCATGAAGGGAAAGGACTACAGGGATCACAAGGTTTCGATTTGCAGGGTTCAAAAACTATACTAGTTTTACTTGCTGGACAGGCCAAGTCCGGAACACAGGGTCTGTAAGGGAAACAAGGCTTACAAGGTTTGCAAGGCTTACAAGGTTTGCAACGTTTGCAGGGCTTACAAGGTCGACCTGATCTGCAAGGTTTGGGGGGGAACGGTACAATAGAAGCGCAACAAACAGTACAGCTAGTGCAACTTGGTTTGAAGGGGAAAGGAGGGTAACAAGGCTTACAGGGCCTATAGGGTTTGCAGGGCTTGCATCGTTTAATACAGGGCTTAGGCCGACAGGGCTTGCAGGGCCTGCAGGGTGTAGCGGGGCAGCCAGGACAAGACACTTTGCCGCATATGTTACATGGTGCACAACGAGAAGTTTTAGGCCCACAGGGAAATTTGCACCGTGGTTTCTTGCAACATCTGGGTCTACATACCGGACGTGGACGGCATACAGGAACTTTACATTTTGCCGGCCGGCAACTCCGTGGCAGTGAGCATATTAACGGGTAAGGTGAGCCACAAGAAGGGCGACCGGGCGGCGGGTTCCATTCCAGCAACAATTCATTTTTAGCTAAAGGCGCTCCATTAATTCTACGAATAGCTAATTCAAACACTCCACGGCGAGGATTATTTGTGGTACTCACTTTCACAGGGACTTTTTGTTCTGCACTGTTATTATTATTAAGATTGAGAGTAATACAATTTGATGGTGCACATGGAGCAGGTCCTAAACCCATCATTACACAGTTCGGCCCTTGACAAGGGCCACCGGCATATACTGCGCAAGATTGGCTGGGGCCGATTTTGATGTGTGATACAGTTGCGGTCATACCAGATCCATTATCTGCATTTTCTGTTACAGCGGCGGTTGAATTTTGTTTGTCCGGTTCTTTAATAGATACAGCCTTCACTGTTATCGTTCCACAACAGGGTCCTGCAGATTTCTTTTGAGTTTGTGCATATGCTGAGATTCTCCCGCATTGCGCTTGTACACCCTTGCAACATCTGTTTATTCCATCTGATTTTGTTTCTGGTTCACCGTCATCCACCACAGTGGGGTTTTTCTTATTTTTTCTACTAAAGAAATACATTTCAGAATAGTGGGTTTTCCTTGCATTGTTATCGATAATAGATGGTACGGAGCAGGTAGTACAATAGTCGGAATTAATGCCTTGCGAGCTGAGCTGGTATTGCATATTGTCGCGCTCGGCAGTAACTTGGAAGGACTTGTTTATAGATGCGGTCGCCTGTGTTCCCGATGTGCGATGGCGACAGAACTGGTCATACAGCGTCATGTATACGGCAGTTTCTTTATTTCCAAATTTTGTCGTAAGTGCCACGTTAGGTGTGTTCTCTAAATAGTAGTTGCTTTCAGGATCTTTCTTCCAAATGAAACTTACACTGTTTGCAAAAGAGATGTTGTGACTCTTCAACCTGATATTGCTAATGCTGGCATCAGGACACAGAGTGGTTGAGCTTACATCAGAGGTTGTTGACGACGCAATCATTTTAGATATACCTTTTAACACAAAAGTTTCCTTCTTTTGATACATATGACGTGTAAGAATATATTGTTTAATCATGTCAAGTGGGTCTTGCCAGCCCGGTACCTTCTGCTTTTGTTCTTCAGACGATTCTTGGTGAAGCAGCGAACTCCGCGGTGCACCTACGATCAATGAACTACACTTTATTTCTCATTCTTACTTAGCGTTCTCAGGTACAGTTAAAAATAAATCTAGCGTGTCTCTGACCATGCTGCTATAATTGTATAGATTGATTCTGCTCCTCAAATCGAACTACTCTTGGTGTACAACTTTATGAACAAACATATTCACTAGATATGTTTCTCTTCAAAATTCTGCTTTCAATGCACATCATTCAATAAAACTGTTGAGAACGTCCGTTACTCTGCAAATACTATGGATTTTACTATCAATTGCTTGCATACAAATTGAATTGAATTATATTTCTAAAAGTAGTTCAGTTTCAGAGGCAAAATAATCCATTTTCAAGTTTAAAGCCCAGATTAATAGTCAGAGGCTCTTTATATGTATAAGCAAATCTAAAGCTTCAAAAATAAATAGCGAGAACGACATATACAGAAATTCATATGTAAGTTCGTATATTTACACTTTGTACTAATTATTTTATTAACTTCAAAAAATACATAAACGATTGGCTACCGCAGGAAGAACAAAAGCAGAAGGTAGGTATTCAGGATAACCCAAAATATACACGTTTACCAAAGATGTAGATAACGCGAAAAACATATAAATGAAGTAGCAAGCAAATCTCCTCAAATATTACAGCACGTAAATATCTGTACAAAAAAATATTCGGTACGATCTTTTAATGTTGACGTCCATTCGTAAGTGTAGGTACGTTAGCACTATACAGTCAAATGTATTCGTCTTCAAGTTCAGGCCTTTTCTTTTTATTAAGACTGAACACTCTTCAAAACATTAATAAAAGGGGGTTTCTATTTACAAATTTTACCAAATCTCTACAAGTGAAAGTCTGTTTTCCGATTGCGTATAATTTTGACATCTCTCGCGGTTTAATTACTCTACTTAGGGACAAGTTCTATCGAAAGGTTCGTCACTCGCCCTTTTCCAGGCCGGCAATAGAAAAATGACAATCAAATGTCAGTCTTATTCATTGACATTAAGATACACGTTTGACAATCTGTATGCGGCCGATATAACACCTCTGCCTGGAAAAGGGTTAAGAACTTTAAAATAAAGTCGAAAAGTGGCGAACCTTTTGATTCCTTAACTACTACTACACAAAGATTTCGACTTTGATCTGTTCACATAAATTTGATATTAAAAACTACCTACCTACTAGTTACATATATTATGGATGGTCATTTTTTACCATACTTTCGGCCGTTTGGACGATGATGACAGGCATAGGTACGTGTTAAAAAAAAGTTGTATGTGTTTGGTAGTTTGTTTAGATACATCTGTACAGTACGTTCACGTTCCCGTTCCCGTTCCCGTGATTCATCCAGCCAGCAGTTCTGCTGCAAGGACGCGGAGGCGTTTGCCATGCCCGGGAGGGAGGGTCCAATAGGCTCATCAACATTGCTCGAGGGCACGCGCTGGCACGATACGGGCAGACACAGCCAAGGTTGTATGGTAACCTTAACAATCCTTGTCCGGAGCTACCAGTTTCGAGACAGGGCGTGCACTCGGGCTCTCTCTTGTACTCCTCTTCTACACCTGCCGCCCTGGCACGGTCAACTGACCCACCTATATTAATAATAATTACAGGACAGGAGTGTGGGGCTGTTGCAGTCAGGATGGGAAGCGAAGGATGAAAACCAGACCGAATACTAGCATCGTGCCAAGTGAATGAGTACGTACAGAATGGATAAAGACAGCGGTTAGGTTATGCTGCTGTGTTGTAAGACATCCGGGTTGGAGTTGCTGATATATTCGCTGTTTTATTAGCCTCTGTTTGGCGATCACCTTTGGTTGACTCAGTTTGTTGCTTTGACCTTTTAGAAGTACAGTCAAGGTCACCAATATGTATACACCACAAACTTACAGAAATATGTATACAGACCTTATTACTAGGGCAGTAAGGTTGTTGTATACATATTTTTGCAACTTTGGGTATATACATATTGCGTTTGGTTACAAGTATGTTGTCCCAAAAATGTTGATGACTTGTATTTTACAGGATTTATTGATGAATCCATCTATCCATGTGGGTGAATAACTTGCTGTTTGTCAGAATGTAAGTTACACGAACACTGTTACTTTACATTTTATCACTTTACACTAAATATTTGCTCAGGTATAAATTGGCACAAGAACATCACATATTACATTCACCGAAACCACTTCCTTTGTTTTTTTTGAGATTCCTATATAACGGTGACTGCGAACTATTTACACTCATTACACTAGAGCCACAACATAAATGATTTACATAACCAGTAACCAGGGTATTATCACAGCACAACAAGACAGGGAGTACCTATCACTTGGGGAGTTGCGTGGCAGTCAGTATTTGCCTGTTTTCGTGTAGAGGTCTTCCTTGCGTGGACTAGAAGCACCATTCGTATTCTTTGAAAGTTCGAACTCAAGCTTTAGGTTTTATTATTTTTTGCGTTCACTCTATATGCGAGGTTGATTTTCGTTCTGTTTTGTTAGTCCATTATCCAGCGGTCCATTATATTCCATGTGGCGATATTGATATTATCGATGGGATTTTATATGGCCTTGGTCTGGTCAGTATCTCTTCTGGGCTCTCCCTTCCCTACACTCATGTTTGTTTCATATTGACGGGCATTTGTCTTGAGTACTCCCAGGTGGTTTTCGAAACAATCGTCAAGGTTGCCGCTGAAAATAAGGCCTATGCAGCCCGCCGTCTCGTTAGGGGTAGGGCATGCTGTTTGACCATTTGTGTGATAGGCTAATTTTATTTAATGTGACGTGGTGGGCAAAGCTATGTGCAATGGGCAATGTTGCCAGGTTTGATGGTAATTATAATTATACTAATTATATTGCTTACTTTTTTTAACACACTTTTAATTTATTGTTACATAGTTAACACAAGCTCGTATTAAGTAGAAACTTCATCATATACAAAATACCGATGAAGGGCATCTTCTCTCTCTGTCTCTCTCGGCGGCAATATCTATCCACATGCAATGCTGGCAATGCAGCACAACTTGTATAATACAGTGAAACCTGGATAAGTGGGACCTGGGTAAGTGAGAAAACTCTTTAACTGGGACGCATGCTGCGGTCCCGACACTTTACCACTGAATTACCTCTGTTAGTGGGAAAACAGAGACCTCTGTAACTGAGACGAGTCCTGTCGATTTTTCGTCAAAATTACCTCTATAACTGAGATAGTGAGTGTTATTGACCTCTATGACTGAGACTATGTTTTAATGACTTTTTGCTTACTTGTTTTTCTTGAATTTAATATTGTATTAACCCTTTTCCAGGCCGGCGATTGTAAAATGACAATCAAATGTCAGTCTTATTCATTGACATTTAGATACACGTTTGACAGTCTGTATGTGGTCGATATAACGCCTCTGCCTGGAAAAGGGTTAACCTCTGTTACTGAGATGCTGTCAACTTCGAACCTCTTTAACTAAGACCTATAGGTACCTAGGCAGGATTTGCGTCCTGAAATTTTAGTAGAAAGTTCCAAACGTGAAGCAGTAAAAGCACTAGAATCTTTGCATAGCTATTTTGAAATGTCAACTATTGGTGACCAAAATATAATTGATAAAATCTATTGCATTGAAAAACATCTTAGTGCTGATGGTTCCAAAAGACAAACTAAAATGACAGCTTTCTTCAAGTGATTCACTTCTGTGTACAAACACACGTACTTGATGATTATTTTTGTTGATTTACATATCGTCGGGTGACAAGCAAAAGTCACTACCAAAACTGTCACTGCTCCTCAAAACCTCGTATCTCGGTTCGTAGTCGATATCGAGATACGACCTTTGATTTAAGTAGATATTTGTTACTTAGTGAGTTTTGCTTGTCACCCGACGAATTATGTATACCTAAAGATTACAACTGTATGTTTATTATTTACAAAAAAACGGTTGTTTTATTTAATAATCACACATCTTTAACTGAACTAACCTGAATTCTGAACTCTTACTGAGACCCTCTTTAACCCTTTACCAGGCGAAGGGATATATTCCTCCCACATCTTATATCGGTTACCGTAGTCAGGTTTTAACTCCAAATCTCCTATAAAATATTTTGTCAATCCCTGAAAATAGTATTTTATGATCTTCATTCACAACACGCTTCTAAAACGCGTAATATATCTTTGGCAGCCGTTTAAATTCACTTAAACTCTAATTTCAGTAAACTACGGCGAAATTCGAACACTTTCCTTAATTTCTATGAAACCGAAGTACATAGGTCGAACAATTTTTTGATATTTTGTAGATTTTGAGTGTTGAAAGTTAGTCGTAAACATTGCTAAATATTCATGCATTATTGTGTTTGACCAGAATTAGGATGTGGGTTGACATTATCCCATGGCCTTATTAGAGTTTAACTGTGCGGGAGCTATTCTTCCCATGGCCCGGTCAATTGTCATGTCATGTCATAAAAACTCACGTAAGTAATAAATAGAACTGTTTTTGAGTTCAACCTAGAGCGAATTCATGTTTCGTTTTTTTTCAAACTGGATATCTGAGAAAACTGTGTAAGTGGAATACCTGTTTAAGTAAGACTGATTCGCAGGACCATTGAGATCTCAGTTATCCAGGTTTCACTGTATTTACTTTAAGTATATAAGAGACGTCCAGTCGAGACACAATGTTCATGTGCACAGTTCGCTGTTTGCAAACACAGTGACGAACTTCATAGGTAAATAATAGTTATTTATGAATTATGATACAAGTGCGGAAAGTAGGTAATTCCCAACGAGTGGCGATGACCAAAAACACGACCGCTAGGGAGTGTTTTTGATTGACACGAGTTGGGAATTACCTATCCGCACGTGTACCATACAACATTTTACAATGCATCATGCAAGGAAATAAAAAAATATACATAAAAGGTGAAATTCTAATTATCACGAAATCTCATTCTCGCATAGTGTGCGGGAATTTTGGCCTGAAATCCATTCTCGCACGGGCAGGTCCCGCCCGGCGACGCCGTGCTGGCATGAACCACTTCCCGTGGAAATGTTGAGCCATATAAACGCGCTCTTTCAGAGCAAGTGGCTTGTAAACAAATTGCTAAAACAGATGCAATAGATTTGAGTTCAGACGATTAGTGCATCTCTTACTGAGGTAGCTTGGTGCTATGTTTGACGCAAAAATAGTCGCGGTGTACGGCGGTATTACGTATGCAATCATTACAGTTTGACATTGACATACGTTAATAAATACCCTTAAGAATGCAATCTGCCAGGACAGTCGCCATCACATACATCGGAGCAAACAAGCACGTCACAAACATCGGAACGCACCTCTATTTTCAATGCGTTATGGTGCATGTGCCGATATTTTCGAACACCTATAGTGTACCGATGTATGTGATGGCGACTGTACCTATAACGTTAACAATAAAGAGGTTGCAATGTGCATAATCTCTTTTGCGACTAAATTATCTGGTATGGGTATACCTTATCCTTTAATTTACTATTTTCTAGTATGAAGTACCAACTGGATTATTTAAAAAAAAATAAGTATATTCAAAAAAAAATATTATTATTAATGATTATTTTGAAAAAAATATATATTGCAGATCTTTATATATGCAATTACCTAACGAACAACTGTTGGTGTCGCTCTTCTAGAAAGCAAGAAAAAAAATACTGAAGTTTTATTTCTTACATTTATTTATCTAAGGTTTTTTTTGAAATATAAAATATTATTTTAAGAATACGTGAGTCTCTACATATAGATTACTGTACCAAAAGTTTACGTAAATCGCATTAGCCAGTGTGAGTTTTTTTTGTTTTATTAAAAAGTTTTAAAAAATATTTTTTCAGAAAATAACAAAGATAGGAAGCTGAAACTTACAGGAAATAATACTTGCCATGAGGGCTCTTAATAAAAAAATACAGTAAACATTTCGTGGAAGGGCCACTTTTACATGAAACCACGGCTACACTTTTTGTTGAGAATTTGAAAAAAATACCTAGCATGTAAGTAATAGTTTCTATTTTCATTGCACGAATTCTTTGACGAAAATAAATATTATAAATAGTGTTAATATTGAAATAGAGATTTATCTTATTTAACGTGTGTTACCTAGGCGTATTATTGTAAGATTAAACACTTTTGTTACCTCCTACTATTTTAGTATATTATTTAAGTTTTAAGTTCTAGATTGTAAGACTTGCAATACCCTTACAGGGTCCCACCATGTTGTACTGAAAGTAAGAAAATCTGAAAGAAAGTTCTTCTTATTCTTAAGGTAGCCAAATATATCGCAACACGTCTTTATTACTATAGGATTAAGGATGTGTTACCATATATTTGGCTACTTTGGCTGCTACTAACTAGATATATGACGCTAACTGTAGATGAACTTTTTGAGAATTAAATTTTTTGGGTTGTTCTTTCTCATTGCTACATCTTTTTTGTACAAAATATATTGTTAATTAGAACGATGTTTTTTATTGCAGCTTACACTTCAGCCACTGGAAGAACGAGGAGTCAGGCATTGCAATCCATAAACAACCAAAAAGTGTGTTCGTGTTTTACCTATAGTGAACTTGGTAGTTTTTTGTGTCAGATATTTTTAACCTACTCGTCTTGCCGTATATTTTCTTTAATCAAGAAATGTTTCTAACTAATTTGTAACCTAGCGCTTAGGCTGTGTTTTATCTGTTAACATTTTTCTCCTATGTGGTGACTTTTGGTGTAGAAAATAAAACAGAAAAAAAATAAGACAAATCGTTTATACAACCGTTAATTTGGCATTAATTTAAACCATATTATCGAATTCACCAGCTGTCTACCCCGTCTTATGTTGTTTTTCTTACATATGAGTTTGCTGTTTTTATTATTCATTGGTATCAAGGGCAGCAACTATGACAGGGCGTGCAACAATACCGTCGAGTGGGCACACATTGTGCACCGCGATTGTCTCGGATCGGCACCACTCTCTCGTGAGTGGGCACAGGTGTTATAAATTGGTACTCCAGCTTGGACTTACGGCCCGCGCCCTCCACGGTTTTCCCAATTTTAATTTTTATCACACGGTTGGAGAAGTCGTAGACGACTCCTGGGTAGTCGTCGGCCGTCGTAGGCGTCAGCTGCGCCGGGTCGTCTCGACTCATGTCACCCACGCCGTCGGACGTCAGGTTGAAATGCGCCCGCTGCTTGTGGTTCAACCCGCAGGTATCTTGCGGCATTTGAAATACCACCTTGTTTCCCGGCGGACAGCAATCTGCACAATTTTGTCACCGTGTCATGAAATCATCATAGAATAAAATAAAATAAAGGCTATCAGGTACAAGTATAAGGTGTGGTCATTGAAAATGTATGTCGTGAGTTGCATTTATATCTAAATAGGTAACATTCCATGATTTAGGCCTGCGCAGTTTTTCGATTTTTTTTACTCTTCCTTACTCTTCTAACACAACATTCACAGTCCAGGTCGGATTGCATTCTTATGTTTTTTGTCTGCACGGGCGGGTGTTGGTCGGCCCCTTTCGGCGTAACGAGCTCCAGCTCTAATCTGCATCTCCTGTCTCCCTGCACCGCCGTTTTGGCTACTTTCAAAACAAACACGTCTCTGTTTTGCAAAGCGTCGCCAGTCCCAGGTCGTTGCAACGGAGGAGGCTGGTTATGTTTGGAAGCCATAGGGCAGCCCTCAGTTGTACATGTGAATTTCGTTTCCGCGAGCTGAGGGCCGTTGCAGCACACGTCTTCGGAGGGTAACGCCAAGCTAACTTGGTTTTTTGCACACGGTGGTTTGCATGGGTCGTTGCCTTGCTTGTCATTTGATTTCTGTGGCACAAACGGGCGTTGCATGGCGCAATGCGTCTGACTGATCTTCTTAATGGTTGACGCATGGGCTGGCACCTTGATCTTAAGCTCGTTCCCGGCTAAGTTGGTGCCTATCTCTTCAAATAGAGTATTGCGACCTGGGCACATTAACAAATTTGTTCTCATGTGCTCAGTTCTTGCATAAATAAAAACAATTACTTTTTTTGTAATTATAGTTATAGATGGGCATATGGGCTGACTATTAATATGTACATAATGACATGTACCTTGGGACACATGCACAGTCGATTTAGTAGCGAGATGCCAACTATCGCACATAGTTTACTTTTATAAATTTTCATACAATAGGTTGCGTAACGCCAACTTATAAAAACCTCTGTCCACGTTATCGCACCATGCCAACTTTTTTATTTTTGTCAATGTTGTACCTGTCGCATATTGCCGTTTTTTATTAGAAACCGTTTGTGAGTTTATCATTGCATTTATTTACAAGATAGTTTATTTATCTCTTTCGTAAGTGCAAGAAGGTCATACAATTGTATAAAATAAAATAATAACGTCATGTCAGATATAATGGATTATGTCATTAAATTCTAGTGTACGAGTAATTGGTCAGGTACATTTATTGAAGAAAATGATTAATAATTATATAAAATATTATCAAAACAATGACGTTGTGCTAATTAAAAATATCAAGGTAAGGTTACCTATATCCTATATTATGTAGTATTCTACTCGGTGTAAACTTGATAATTGTGATGTGTGTACTAGTCACACACACAAATCCCTAAGGGTCTTGTTGAGGTTACCAGACTAACTCAGGGGTACTATGAGGGAATCAAGGGTAGAATGCTCCTGAACTGCAGCAGTCGCTCAGCAGGTACCTATATACTAGGAGAACCTCCTTGGTTTTGTAGTAGGAACAGCAATGTCTTTGTACAAAACCGGGTTATGTAGGAAGAATTTATAATTCCTCGTACACGACTGTGATTGTATCTGGTAATGTCCAAAGAAAGTTGGTTTCTTGGTACATAACCCGGTTTTGTACGAAGAATATTTTTTCTAGGTAGTTAGGTTAGGTGGACCATGGCCCATAGTCATTTTTGATTTGTATATTATTCATCATTTAACCGATCTACCGGCAAGTGCCCGTGGTCCACCTAGGTGAACTAAGCAGGTGGACCACGGCCGACAAGGGGTTAAAGCTTGGTGACTATACTAGTTTAGTTGAGGAGCTTACATTTATTTTTCATTTAGTATCATTTATTACATAATGATTACATTACAATTTAAAAATGTTTTCAAAATAAAACCGACATACGGTACAATGATTGTCGTGTTTGATTGTACATTTTGAAGGCAATACGCGAAAAGAAAATATTGGTGAAAACAAAAGTTGGCATTCTGCGACTATTTGAACTGTTTAGAAAAAAGTTTGACTAGGTGCGATTTCCGGCATAATGCGATTACATGATGTGATGATGTATGGAGATTTTAAAATGTTGTACCTATTGCAAGTAAAAATGAAAAAAGTCAACTAAGTGCGATAATAGGCATCGTGCGACTAAATCGTACAGTCAGGGGTAAAACTATTAGTAAACGTACATAAATAAGGACGTAAATATCTGTACACGCCTTTATGACATCTACAATATAGAGTCCTGTACAGATATTTATGTCCTTATTTATGTACGTATATATTATTACCCCTGACTGTATGATATTGAATCAATAAGAATGAAAATTTTAAATACTCAGTAAGTATTTTTAACCGACTTCAAAACAGTGTGTTATTTCAGAACTGCGTCATTTATAATCGATTCGTACCATTCTTTTGAAAGTGTATGCTTCCAGATAGGATAAATTTTTATCAAAACTCCAGTTGCATGATGAAAACCATAACCAATTGAGGGAACTCCTTTAGTATATTAGGCACTCATGTAGTCATTTCGCTATTTTCTATTATAACTCCTGTATGTACAAAAGTTATATTAGGGTAGTGGGGTAGATTGGGGTTGCCACTGCCAGGGAGGATGACATGATTCTGAGATCCTTGAGGAATCGACGGAACTCCTCACATATTATGAGCCCATATACAGTGATTGGGGATTTACGTGTCATATTGGCAGTTAATGTGGTAATGTCGCAATGTTCATGTATGTGGCTTGGCGGAGTACTGAATTGAAGTCGGTTAAAACTTTGTTTTTAAAGTAGGTAAATTAAGTCATTACACAAACTCGTGTATCGCACCAAGTTACATTACTAATGTACGGGTATGTTCTAGTAGATATTTAGAAAAATGAGGATAACATGGGTAATTGCATGCGAGTTAAAGGAAACAAACGAAGATAACTTTTTCCGAGTAGTCTTAAGGAAAATTATGGCCGGCCGAATATGGCGGTCGAAAAAAACTAACAGGATGTCCTAATCAGAAATAAGCGGCTGCCACGTTTAGCTAGCCCAAATAATTAAGTACGTACAGTCAACAGTCAAAAATATGTTCACAATTTTGCATCTTATTTCGTTGTAATAAGGCAAAAATGTAAACATTTCTTTGACGTCAACAGTACAGGTACTTATAGGAAAAAAACCTCTTCACTTTACTACTCTTTCTAGCTCGGAAAGCCCTTTTAACAAGCTTTCTAATAACTTGCAACATACAGGTTGTCTGGTAATTCGACGTATTCCTTGAAAGGGGTTATACTACAGTCCCCCGCGGCTATGAAGTCATCACTAAACAGACATGAACGCTAAACAGTCAAGAAGCAAAACGTCTGGATTTTAAATGTTAAGTATTATAATATGACACTTGAGAATTAAAACCTTGTCGCACAATCTATTATTTACATCCTGCCCACTTCAACGTAATGGGGAATGGATGAAAATTTTAGAAATGCCTGATTATTTTTTTGGTGATAGGAATAACCTTCCTTAGCACCAGAAAAAAGTTGCAGACTTGTCAGTTATTGCATTTTTGAAAAATATAAACAGTTTTCTCACTTACGTTTTGTGGTTAGGACGGCGAATGAGACAATTTCCTTGATCCGTCTCATATTACAAGAAATATTTTAAATATCTGACCCTGGCAATGACCAATATAGCTGCTGCAGCTGTCAATATCATTGCCAGTGTCAGTTTACCACGGATTTTTATGATATTTTTATGTAATATGCAGTGATCGGATCTAGGATGCAATTTCCCGGGTTTTAAGTTCGTAATATTAAGGTGGATATGACTTACAATCCCGCGACTTTTTTCTCTTTTTACTTTTTTTCTCTTTACAAAAAGGTAAATAACTTTTAATTTTAAGTAGTTTACATTATAAAATCAACAGAAAATGTAAAAACAACAAAAATGTTTACATTACCTACTGCATAGAAGAGCTGAACGTATCTTGTATGTCTTATCTTTTATGTATTTTTATTATTCTTATATGTTTACCAGGATATACAAGAAAAAGTAATAATTTTTATTAGTTCACTATCACTATTTCGTTAATTATCACCAGGGCTCGAACTTTTAGTGCCGATGACGTTGCACTGCACCGCACATAGGATGCCATCAAATAGTCTTTTCGTAAACAATTACCACTTATCAACCTCTTTTATTAAATGAAATGGCCACTTGAAATGAGCAGTATATAATGTCTTGACTGACATTGTCATTCAAATCGAGCCCTGCTTATCACATTCTCAACTTATCGACAAATAATAATAATTTCAGTTATAAATACCCATTATTAGACAATTCTAGTGTGCTTTAAGTGTACAAATATTAAGTGACGTATTTTTTAATTTACAATAGCCCATTTCCCAAAATCCCGGGAGATCCGAGACACATCCACGATAAACATAACGTTTGAGGTCGTTCACCCCAAATTGCATCCTAGATCCGATCACTGGTAATATGAGACGGATCAAGGAAATTGTCTCATTCGCCGTCCTAACCACAAAAAGTAAGTGAGGAAACTGTTTATATTTTTCAAAAATAATTGACGCATCTGAAAAGTCTGCAACTTTTTTTTGGTGCTAAGGAAGGTTATTCCTATCAACAAAAAAAATCAGGCTTTCTAAAATTTTCATCCATTCCCCATTAGTATGTAATCGATTATTAAATAAAATTTAATTTGCCTGGAAAAATCCAAATACAAGTTAACACAAGTTAGCAGTAAAGGAATTACTTCAAATTTAATTTTTAGGTGGATAAACCAATGTTTTTGAGGCGGTATGCGTTTAACAAATAAAAATGTCAGAATATCCATATTAATATTATAACTTATACTCGTAAGCCTAGCTTAAACTGTTACACATTTATAAATTATGATTATGACACATTAAATTTCCAGACGTTTTGCTAATAACTCGTTCTGTGTTCACGTCAATCAAATAATTTTACCTTCGACGAATTGGGAATTATAATATCTAGTGTTGAATATTTCAATAATTTACTTTAAAAACAAAGTTTTAACCGACTTCAATTTAGTACTCCGCCAAGCCACATGAATATTTGGGTATACTTATTCTGGCTTATTCTGGCTCATTTCGGTATATTCGTCAACATCTTCTTTGGGCATGTTCGATGTTAGTCTACTAGAAATAACGTGTAAGTCTAATACCAACAATTAGACTTACACGTTATTTGTCCTGTCGTTTTTGGTAATATTCTAAATTCGTTTTTCTCTTATTTCGCCTCTTTTGGAATTTATATCTTTCTTTGTTGGACTCATTCTGTATAAATCTCGTTCGATATTCGCCCCATTCGTTATTTGACTATTTAGGTTTTTGTTTTTTAAGGCAACTTCAAAAGAAAAATTGCCGAGCATAATAATAATTAAGTTGTATCTGACATTGTGATAAACTGATAATAGATCGACCGCACCGCCGGGCCGTGCTCGTCGACAACACCATCCCCCATGATGAGAATCTCGTGAAAGCCGAGAAGGACAAGTCCAGTATGTACCTAGACTTGGCTCACGAGATAACCGCCATGTGGGATGTAGATTCGACGATCATTGTCCCGATAGTTGTTTCAGTAAACGGTCTCATAGCGAAGAGTCTCGACCCATATCTTGAGAGACTCTTGCAGAAGGCAGTGATCTTGGACACGGCGCGGATAGTCCGACGATTCCTCTCTCTTTAGCCCTAACCACCGGCAGCTTGGGCCCTGCCCCGCTGCTGGCGACACCCTAGGTTAGATTTTGTCTAATGTGTTCATATGTTTTTATATTGCTTTGTAAGTAGTTTTGTATTTTACTTTTATATTCATATTATAAAAATAAATAAATAAATATTTGCGGACAATCTTACACACATCGACCTAGTCCCAAACTAAACAAAGCTTGTACTATGGGTACTAGACGACGATATACATACTTATATAAAATAAATAAATAAATATTTGCGGACATTCTTACACAAATCGACCTAGTCCCAAACTAAGCAAAGCTTGTACTATGGGTACTAGACGAAGATAAACATACGTATATAGAGAAATAAATACTTAAATACATAGAAAACATCCATGACTCAGGAACAAATATTCGTGCTCATCACACAAATAAATGCCCTTACCAGGATTCGAACCCAGGACCTCTTGCTTCGTAGGCAGGGTCACTACCAACTAGGCTAAAGCGGTCGTCAAAATATATATATAGTAAATATAATAAATATAAATATATATAATAGGTATATAGTAAATAAATTCTTAAATACATAGAAAACATCCATCACTCATGATAAATAACCTAACTTAAAATTTACGACATGAAGTTAATGTAACGACAAACAACAAATATGACCTAAGATGACAAAGACTACCAGGGAAAGTGACGAATGCAGAATGAGATGAATTAATAACTTGTCAAAAACCGAATAGGACCAACAACGAACGTGCCGAGGAAAAAATCACGAATAACGCGTGAGTCTAATAACAACATAGACTAACATCGAAAATGCCCAAAGAAGATGTTGACGAATACCGAAATGAGCCGGAATAAGAAATAGACAAACAACAAAGAATACCAAAGTTGATATAGTCGACCCTCGAAAGTGACGAAGGAAGAATGGGTGACGAAAGCTGAACGGGACGAATTTAAGAACTTGACAAAAAACAATTGTGACGAGCCAAGAGTAGGTATACCAATATTTCCACATTTTCTTTCAACTTTACCACATCAACTGCTTTCCGAGAGTAAATAGGTAGGTACATTGATTATTATTATAGATACGAAAACCATATCACTGTATGTGGGCCGATAATATTTGAGGAGTTCCATCGATTTCGCACACTTGACGTTCATTAGTTGCTATTTCAACGGAATCATATCAGAATCTTTAACGTACAGTCGGCCCAGGAAAATGTTGAGCATAATTAGAACCTTGTCGCATCAAAGTCTGTCAAGAGCTAAAATTATCAAAGAAATGTTAATATTTAAAATAAATTAATATGCCTGCTATAATATATCTGAAACGGAGTGTTGAAATTAAGTACAACTCAGTATCAAGAGGGCAACTGTAAGCATTTATTTCCAAAGTTATTGATATTATTCTGAGTCTTCCCGGTTTTTCCTGTTTATTGTCTTAGTTTTCAACGTATCCATGTTCGTATTGGAACAGTACACTGACGATTCATTATTTCTAGCGTAATACCGTGAATTGGTAAGGAGATGCTATCGAAGGAAAGATTCGTGGACGTAATAATCTAATAATCGGCGGCGGTCAGGTCTAACATCTTCAGTGGAATATTAATGAAGAAAACACATTTTCCTACCACAAACGTAGCTGAACATTAGGGACTCGTCTACGAGTGATAAGAAATTATTTGTTATCACAGGTTTGCACTATAGATTCTTCAATAACGCTCATGTTTATATTTTCCTTTGTAATAAAGAAAATTCTTGGATAAATCTCGGTTTTATTTCATCAGATCACTAATGAAGATGTTTTAGATGACATGGTGGCAACCACGCAAGAATAAAGATTAGTCCTCATTATAATGTCCCTTATCATGATCTAATTCGACAAAGTCCTAAAGTGCTCATCATTTTCATGGGCCGACTCGGCAGTACCTACCTACTTTTACAGTTTTAAGTACGAGTTCCATAAGTCATCTGTGGTCGTCATCATCAGTTCCTCTTCACCAAATGTATGATTGCCGTGTTACACTAGTTATAATAGAAAATACCGAAATCACTACACGCGTGCCTAATATAATTGAAGAGTTCCCTCAATTCCTCCTATCATCCAACTAGATTTTTGAAAAAAATGGGACCAACCTGGAACTGGAACCATATACTGTTAAAGAAAAATTACGAATCGGCTCATAAATAACATTAAAAAAATACAATCGAATTGAGAAAATCCTCCTTTTTTTGAAGTCGGTCGGTTAAAAATAACTAGAAAGTGAGTGAAATCAGTGGCGCAGGCAGTATTTTAACGATAATACGGTTCATTTTTACTGTTCACGCGAGACACGTAAACCGAGTTGAGGAATAAAATTTAAAACAAGTAATGAACGCCAAATTAAGTTTTCTTTCTGAATAATTACGAGACTTATACGTAAAAGCCTATGAATTTTTTTTATGTGAATATATATCGTCGCTACTTTGAAAAAATCTCGTATCTGAAAATCATCAAGTTTCTAGGAGGAACAATAAACATCCTGTAAATTATCGAGATTGATCAAATAAGTTCTTGTTAGTTCCATGAGATACTTTGATAGCCAGTCATTAATTTTACAAATATTCGAATAACTCACGCAAACACTTTTTATTCAATTTATAGTTATTTGTAAGATACTAGATTTTTGTTCTAGTATTGACTGAAAGTTGTTGAGTTACGATAATTTTGCTTTACATTTTATGGTACAAAATGTAACGAAATGTAGGTATGTTTTATGTTTATTAAATTAACTAAGTAGACTCTCGTAAGTAGAGTCTCGTATAGACAAACTTAAATAATAACGTGTCTCCGTAATAAAAAAAAGATCGGCTAGAATATTTTTTCTCAACTGTGCATGCGATAAACTATCTTAAAATGAAGTGAAGTCTTTTGGAAAAATCGGCTTTAGGGATTGCAAATCATCAAATTTTTGTTTTTTAATAGGGACGGGTACAGAATATAGCTGAGGAATCACTTGATGTTCGAAACTATCATTGAAGCTTTGAGGTAGAATAGTCCAGATGTCATCAAAGCGAAATTAAAACTCAATCGGACTGTGAGGTGTATATTTTAAAGCCCTCAAATCTACCACACATGGGTCACCTGCTTTCTTTCCAGGTCTAATAGATGTATACTTAGTACTTAAGTGTCGCATGGTTTTTGAAAAAATACCAGTGTACATATTTTACATTGTATTTTTTAGTCAAAGATGCCTCTTTTTAGGGTTCCGTACTCAAAGAGTAAAACGGGACCCTATTACTAAGACTCCGCTGTCCGTCCGTCCGTCTGTCTGTCACCAGGCTGTATCTCACTGATACCGTGATAGTTCCAGCTCAAATTCTCACAGATGATGTATTTCTGTTGCCGCTATAACAACAAATACTAAAAACACAGAATAAAATATTCATTTATAGATAATGGTACGGAACCCTTCGTGCGCGAGTCCAACTCGCACTTGGCCGGTTTTTTTGTTATTACTTTTACAAAATCGGCAGGCACATGAAGTTCTCTGTTTTTTTTTTTACTTTATGTAAATTTTAAAGATGATAAACATGTTAAAAAAAAAATATCTTTATAGGTAACAAGTAAATAAAAGCATTAGGTATAAAACCTGACCTACGAGAAAGTAATCGAAATAAACACAATACAATTATTATAGGTACCGTCGATTTATCGACGTTGAAGTTTGTACACGTGTGTAGTTATATTAGTTTAATGAGTTATTAAACGAAAAAATTAAAAATAAAACAGATACGAGTTTTTTTCAAAGTAGTGACGATATTTTGTTTAGATACGATATTTTTGAACTAACGATTACTTATTATATCGTCAATTTATCGACGTTGGAGTTTGTGCAGCATACGAGATGTATTTTTATAAGTTTAATGCGTAAATAAACAAAAAATGCGACGATATGTTCTTATACTGCTGAGGTAAAAAGTTGTATGTGTCGTTCGAAAGCAAAGTTATTGGAATCTCGTGTTTTGAGTTCACTCACTGCGTTCAAGAATCTAACTTTGAATGACTCGCTACGCTCGTGGCTCGATTTTTCGCTTTATCGCGGGACTCAAAATAAACACTCGCGGCAAAAAACAACTTTGCTCCCTTGTTGCACAAATAACTATTTCCACGTAAAGTTCAATCTTATGTCAATGTCATAAAGACTAACAGGGAAATACTTTAACTTCATCTAGGATAAATCTGAAGTAGCTGGCCACCCTTCAATAACTGGCCACGTCATACTAAATTGAGTTCTGTTTGTAAGGGAACAGAGTTCATTTTTAGTATGAGGATTTACCCTATAGTAAGCGTTGGTGTAAATTTTATCTAGTAATTAAAAAGTATATTCATTTGTCTCATTTAACTTTAAGGTGGTTCGATTGCCATACAAAACGTTATTTGACATTCGTAGGCTAACGGCGTGATATTTTAATAAACTTATGTAGTAAACTTTCATCAATTGGCTTCCCATTTGCGCCAAATTCCCCCTTTCTCTAGGAAACTTGTATAAACTAGATTAATTTGAAAAATTGGTTTGTCACGTGATATTTTGGGAAAACTATTTTTCTCAAATTAATCTAGTTTATACAAGTTTATTCTAGGAAAGGGGGAATTTGGCGCAAATGGGAAGCCAATTGATGAGAGTTTACTACATAAGTTTCTTAAAATATCACGCCGTTAGCCTGCGAATGTCAAATAACGCTTTGTATGGCAATCGAACTACCTTAACAATGTTTTTTCTCAAACTAACAATGAAATGTCGTCATTACGTGGGTTAAATATCAGGCTTCAAAGTAGGTATTACGTTTCGGGCGGATCAACTCGAGAGAACTGTAAAGCAATTTCATACAAAATTGAAGGCCTAGGTCGAGAAGTAATTTTTTATGTCATGCCCCCTGTACTGGGGCTTATTTTACCCAAAAAACTTAGATTCTACGTGAAATTCCTTCTTTTTAGGATTGGGGTTGCTGGAGAGATGCTCCCCAGCAACCCCAATTTTAAATAATTGTACTCTCGAAACTATTAAGGTAAAAATTTTTTTAAGTAAGTACTAATTCGGTACAATTTGGTACAATTTTTTCACATAATCAGAAATCCCGAAATCGAAAGTGGGGTTGCCGGGGAGCAAGACATATTTTTTTTTAAATTTTCATTCCACTATTTGTGGCACAGCATCACGGCATTCAACCATGAAAATTAGTTTGATTTGAGGAGTTTTTTTAATTTATTTCATTGCATGTTTGAGAAAAGCACTATACATGCCTGGCCGTGAAAAGGGCTTGCCGGCTTCGTATCACTATCCGTCTATAACTACTCACCCGGCAAGCCCTTCTTTCCCGGCGTCTGCAGTAATGTACTATTTATCCACCCGAGGCCCTAGCACACTGGGTTAAATGTCACGTTTCAGTAAATTTTCGCCGTAAAACTTGGCGATAAAATCTAGTGTGCTAGCCCCCTAGCATTTTTTAGCCCTAGCATTTGGTAGGTGACTGGATAATTGGGGTGGGTGAATAGGGTATCATATTAGTATCTACTTAATAATTAACAACTAAGAAAAGTGGAAACCCCCCCCCCCCACATTTTAATTTCAAAGTTCTAAAACGGCTGACCCGATTTTGTTGAAACGTAGCTAAGAACCATCTTGATCACGTCAGCTATCGTAAGAAAAAAAACCGCATTAAAATCGGTCCACTCGTTTAGGAGCTAAGATGCCACAGACAGACAAAGGACACCCAAAGATCGTTTCCGGAATAGAACCTAGGCTACCTACGTCCTACTAAGTACATGAAATTTCTAATGACGGTATTCCACTTGTCCACCAAGGTGTATTTGGGCGTTTTCAAGAAAAGTTGTTTAATTTCGTATGATTTTATATATCTGGATTAAAATCGTTTTATTCTACTCAGAATTTGAAGCCCTTTCGATTTTAGTAGCTGAAAAAAAGTGTCCTAAGTTTTTTCGTTCCGTTACGTTACCGTCTTCATAGAAGTTTGTAAGACGGTAGCGTAATGAAAACAAAAAAATTTATGAATAACGAGGGACACATTTTTTTTCTCTTATTAAAATTGAAGGGGCTTCAAATTCTGAGTAGAATAAAACTATTTTTATCCAGATGTAAAATGATACGAAATTGATCAACTTTTCTTGAAAACCCCCATTTGCGTCTAACATTTTACTTTAAAAAATCTGAGACGCAATGCACATTGGACAAAGATCTTGGAGAAGTGGAATATGACCCTAACACCCACCACTTTTAGTATTTATAGTTTCAATTCACGCATTCTATTAATGAAACTGTTTGGATGAAAAATTATATGCAAATCCAATCGGCAATGTGTTCGTAAATCGCAATGATATTTTTTTTTCAACCAGTTTTAGTTTCGTGCGACAATGGCTGGAATACTTGCTCACCTTTTGGTACATGCAAACAGTATTGTTCCGTGTTTCTGCATTCCATTTTCTGTTTAGCGGGTGGCTTCGGACCAGTGCAGTAGCATGGATCGTCGGGGTCCTCGCATGGCATGCTATTATAGGGATCCCGAGCTGCAACAAGCCAACTGTACACCTAAGTAGGTACATATCATCGTTACCTACCTATAGACTATCATGACATACGAGGGGTGTTCAATAAGTTGTGAGAATCGGCATGATTGCACACGCGACCTTTTTTTATTTTATAAAATCGTGTTTTTTCTATTCAGAATCGAAAGCACTTTCGAACCTAATAGTAGTAGAAAAAAAGTGTCCAAAACGTTACATACAAATTTCGGTTTTTCGTTCCGTTACCATTCATACGAGCTTAGTATGCAAACGGTAACGGAATGGAATGAAAAACCTTGGGACACTGTTTTTTCTCCTATACCTAACATTCGAAAGTGCTTTCGATTCTGAATAGAAAAAGCCCGATTTTATGAAAATTCCAAAAAAAGTTGAGTGTACAACTTTCTATATAATTACTTTAAAAACAAAGTTTAAACCGACATCAATTCAGTACTTCGCCAAGCCACATAGGTACATGAACATTTACACATGGCATTTCCAATTTACCACATGCACTGCTTTCAGAGAGCAAATGCGTTGATTATTTCAGAAAAAACCCAAGTCGCTATCTATGGGCTGATAATATTTGAGGAGTTCCGGCGATTCCTAAAGGATCTGAGAATTACCACTTCATGAGTTGCTACTTCAACGGAATCATGTCAGAATCTTTGACGAACTTGATATCTTTGAGGAGTTCCATAAGTCATCTGTGGTCTTCAGTATCAGTTCCACTTCACCAAAATTGCGATTTCCGAAGGTAAATACACGAATTATAACAGAAAATACCAAAATCACTACATGCGTGCCTATAAATAAAATTTGAGGGTTGCCCTCAATTTCCCTGGGATCGCATCATCAGATCCTGATTTGGTGACAACGGGACCACCTCGGAAGTATACTCTTTCGAATAAAAAAAGAATTTTGGAAATCGGTCCACAATTGACGGAGAAATCGGCGAACATACATACAGTGGAACATATAACCTCCTCCTTTTTTAAAGTCGGTTAAAAATGGCCCGATTACGTCTTATGCATGATGATAATTTCTGATTATTTTTAGATTCTGGTCATACTGTGTAAAAAAGGATAGTATTCATTTGTTTTTCTATAATAGCTAAACGAAAATGTATGATGGTAGAACAAATCGACGGTCCCAATTATAAGAGATACCTTGAAACTTGTGATTTATGGTTTTCAGCGGTATGACCTCATTTAAAAATACCCTAATTTTAAAACCACATTCAAAGATTTTAGATTTTTTCAATATTTACCTTAAAAACCACGATAAAAATGTCGGATCTTAGAATAAATGACGTTTAAAAATGTTGGTTGTGGCAGTACCGGCATTTTTACGGGACTCAAGTGAGTGCAATGTGTCCGATATTAATATTGTTCTGAGATAGGTCGTGTGGGGTATCAAATGAAAGGGATTTTTGAGCCGAGCTTTTTGGCTCAGAATTTGCGGTATAAACGGCTGTATCTTTTGATTGCGTTGGCTTAGAAGTTTGATTTTTTCACAGCTCCAAGGGACAGTAGATTTGAGTATTTGATATAAATTTCAGCTTGATACCTCCACGCGTTCCAGAGAAAAAGGGTCTTGACAGACGGACGGGAGGATATTTTGTTAAATATTAGGGACGGTGTTGGCAAAATTCTGGTGTGGTAATAAAAAAATATATTGTAAAATTAGGTAGAATCAAAAATCAAACTCGTGTCTTATTTTTTTAAGGCACAGCTCACCTAATAATTAATAAAGTTCAAGGAAGGTTTTTCTGGCCATCAATATGCATAATTATTTGTTTTAATTTCTTTAAATAGGGTGAACGTCGTCGGTGACAAATACCTACTTATATGAATATAAATAGGTAGGTACCTACTCGCGAAGGGAGAGTGATGCATCACAATTTTAAAGCAATTAAACGAGATCGTCTTGAAAAAAAAACTATTCTGTGTTTTTTTTGCCCGAGCTTGCCGATTACCAGCGCTGTGAATTCTATACAACTACATAGGTACCTACCGTGTAATCTAAGACCAACTCTTTTACTTTTATTTCTTATTCATAGATATTGAAAAATCCTCAATCAAATCGGTGCAATTCCGTCGATGTAAAAAAAGCGGCCAAGTGCGAGTCGGACTCGCAGATGAAGGGTTCCGTGAAATAAATTGCGGTTTACGATTTATGACGTCTTAAAAAAAAACTACTTATTAGATCTCGTTCAAACCAATTTTCGGTGGAAGTTTACATGGTAATGTACATCATATATTTTTTTTAGTTTTATCATTCCCTTATTTTAGAAGTTACAGGGGGGGGGACACATTTTACCACTTTGGAAGTGTCTCTCGCGCAAACTATTCAGTTTAGAAAAAAATGATGTTAGAAACCTCAATATTATTTTGAAGACCTACCCCACATGTCCCATACATGAAGAATTTGACGAAAAAAATTTTTTTGAGTTTTAGTTCTGAGTATGGGGACCCCTAAAACTTAATGTTTTTTTTCGATTTTTGTGTGAAAATCTGAATGCGGTTTACAGTATACATCTACTTACCAAGTTTCAACAGTATAGCCCTTATAGTTTCGGAAAAAAGTGGCTGTGACATACGGACGGACAGACAGACAGACAGACAGACGGACATGAAGAATCTATAAGGGTTCCGTTTTTTGCCATTTGGCTACGGAACCCTAAAATTAAGCCTTATCTATAACGACGACCAAAAGTTATTTTTTGAAGGAAATTAACAATATTTTTATTATTTTCAACATAATTAAATATGCACGTAAAATAAGAAAGAGCGTATTGGATCCTTGAAAATTTTAGGATACCAGATTCCAACAACTTCTCTTTTTTTATACCGATTCTCAGAACTTATTGAACACCACTAGTAGTTACCCAATATGTTAGCTTTATCTACAACTCAGGGTCCTATTACTCCCATTCAAGGCCAAGGAATTACATAGGTACATCATCTACGAGCGAATTCCGGTACAAAACAGAAAAATACTGCACGTAGCGTTGCACATTGCTTCGCCTTAAATGGGGTTAAGCCCGTATTCATATATGTAGTTGACGATGAATGCGATAATATGTATATTATATACAAAGTACCTATACCTACTTACATAGTCAAACTCCAAAACGGCTAATAGGCAGTAATGTCCGAAATATCTTTCTACTATTAATATTGTAATAACAGGCACCATTTGGTATAATTTGTAAGTCTGATTATGCAAGTATGTAGTTAGTAGTCATGTACCTGGGTCGCAGACACCTCCTGCGCCCCTGCGCGAGCTTCCAGCCTCGGCGCCGCCGCCCGCGCCGTGCGAGGCGCCGCACGCACAGGGGTCGTCGCGGCTCTGGGTGCTTCTCGGAGGGTTGCAGGATCGGTCTACAATTCCAGAACCTCCCATTCCGCTTCCTAACATTGGCGGCCCGCTGCTCCCTTTGAATTGCGTTACTATTAATTTACCAAAACAAGAAATACGCAAAAACATCAAAATTTCCCCAGTTTCGACACCGTCTGCTCCTTTTATATGGAAGGAGTCTTTCAGCGCTTGATAGCTCACATTGTTGGGGTCCGCCAAGAAGCTCTTGCGGGCCTGCACGAATTCCTTTGTCATGTCGATTGTCGCTTCACCTAGGTTTATTTTTGTTGGCAAGCAACCACAGGGAAGCTCTTTGTGCACAGACACTTTTATTTCGAATTTGCTCATAGCGCTAGCGATGTCGGCTTGTTTTAACGAAAACAGACAGGATTTTCCGGAGTTAAATGACTTGACGAAAGGCGAGTCGTTCGGGCCGACGCGGCCTGTGCCGGGGTCATCGTCACAGAGCTCCAAGGGGTCACACGAAGGAGATCTGATGCAAACGCAAGTTCTGAATGCTTTATCTGAAAAGCAGGGAGTTTTCGAATAAATCATTTTATCAATTAGCACTTCCAGGAGGAAGAGGCCGTCGTCCTGGTTCGCCATCGCAATCGGGTTTTTTAAAACAGTTTTTTTTTAGTTTTTACTACATTGACATTTAATTTTTGAAGACGGATTAATATTTTTGACGAGTGAAATAAAAGAAAAGCGTGAGGATTAAAATTTAAACTTCTTTTTAATACTGAACAAGTGATGGCTTTGAACCTCTTTGCAGTAAGTATTGTAAGTTTAGTGAAGTTAATGAAATGAATCACACTGGAGCGGTCTGCGGTGGCGGTCAATAGTAAAAACCACATGCGAGCACAAGGCGCGGGCAAGTATAGCGGGCAAGTCGCGGGCTCGATTGCTTGAAGACTATATCTCGCCGTTTCGTTTGACGTAAAGACGAAGAGATGTCTTTGTCGCGAAATTGGCAGTTGTGTTGTGCTACGAAATTCGGTTCAAAGCTTGGACATAAGAACATTTATATATCTATGCATAAGAAAGTTTCTTTGGTCATTGGTTCCCTTTCTTACCCGTGGTCCACCTCACAAGTTCACCTGGGTGGACTACGGAAACTTGTTTTGACCCATGGTACACCTCAGACCAAGTAAAAAATACAGACGGAGCATTACGAACAGTCTAGTGAAGCCGAACAAAACTAAGCCTCATAAGTAGATACACGCTCACGCACACATATACAAACAAAACTAAGCCTCTGACCTCTTCAGTGCGTGTCACGACGCCGTCATGTTGACACGTTTTCGATGACAACAAAATAAATAAATATTGGTCTCCTTCGTTTTCAAATGTTGTAAAAACAACACCAATTCAAAGACTAAATCGGACGGAATAACGTTTCATGTGTAAGTACTGAAATAATACCTTAAAACATTTTTAGAAAACACAAATTAATGCTTGACTTGGAACACAAAACCTCAACAGTCAGTTGAAGTGACATCTGACATATAAAGCACGAGTGATACCAGAGTATGATTTTTACTTACCCCAAACGGACAAACAATTACAGTCCGTACATGAAGATCGTATATTAGGTTTATTCTATATATTAGGTAGTAATAAAAATCAGGTGTGCTAGCAAATAGGTTCTGTTACATGCAATAATGTGTATCTATACTGCAGCGTTAATGGTATTTATTCATACATTTTTATTATAAATTCTACATGGCCTTTTTATTTCCTCCATCCCAAATCCAACTTCAACTACGGAATTTAATCAATTTTGTATGTTTTTTTTCTTCAATGAAACTTGTTAAATGTTTAAAAAAAAGGACTACGTACTAGACTTATAAATAAACTAAATATAAAATACCCCACCCAGTTCACCCGCTTGAGGCATGGTCCCTAGGACGCTGGCTGAATTGCCCCTTTGCACTGCTAGGCTTAGACGCTGGGCAAAGAAAGAACCAGCCCTGTGGTCGCCTGAAACGCCAATGAGTCGGACCGACACCTCTTTCATAAATTTTTTGGTGTCGGACGACCAAGGGCCCAGAGTCTCCACCGCAAGTGCCGCGAATTCATATTCATTGGTGAGAAATGCGTACTTGCGGCGTTTGGACATTTGGGCTTGGTCTGCGGCAGTTCCAGGCTTCCGAGCCGACCCTTCGACGTGGGACGGAGCCAGCGTGTCGACACAGGTAGCGTCCCACGCTAAAGGGCGGCCTAGGCTCCAGGGTACGAGAGTGCAACCGTCGGGTCTCTTCCCGTCGGTAGCAGAAAGGCCCGTTGGTTCCAGAGTTGCAGGGAGAGCTGCAGTGCTTAGTGAACGGCGAATGAGGTCGTTTATGGTGGCGTGCCTAAATAAACGACCGGCGCTCTTAGAGCAGTGCAAGCCATGGCGACCCAGTGAGTCTACGGGTTGGGAACAGCGGCTGCAAGCGTGAGGCTCACATAATTTGAGGCCCAGGCGAAGGCACACTGCTATTCGCAGTGCAGAGGGGTCTAGAACAGAACCAAGGTTACGTGACGGAAGCGCGTGCAACCAGTGCCCCGATTCTTTTTCTGAAACCGCCATTAGTCTGGCTCGTTCGTAGTTATTGACGGAATCGTCGAGTAGGGACTGGAAGGTGTTTTTAATTTTTAAAGAATCCCAAGCAGCCTGGTTAGATCTTTCGTTCGGCATTCGCTCGTCAGGATTTTTAGCTCTCCAAGCACATTCTGCGTCTGTCAGACACGTCACCGGGACATTGATGGTTGAAGGTACGTTAAGAATACCACCAATGAGGGTGAGCGTGCTGTTGACAGACGCAAGAAATGCCGGGAGAGCCAGACTGCCCGTCGAGCGGATACCGAGGCCGCCAAGTTTTATAGGGAGAATTGCTTGTGACCAACTGCGAGAACAAAGTGTTATATTAATAATTTTGCAAATTGTGTCTTTTAGAATTTGGTCTATATTTGCCGTGAGTGAGGGAAATTTCCAAACTGGGGAGCATCGGAGTATATGCATAAACTTGGGTGAAAATAAGCAAAGTCGCAAAATGTAAATAGCCATGTGTGGGTTAATCTGGAAAAGAATTTCTGAGCAACTATGAAAATGGTCAATTTTGGCATTTATGGACATTGGAATTGATTCGTCGAAAATGGGGGCTCCTAAAAGTGTAAGAGTGTCCAGAGAAAGTACGGAAATGTTTGGTGTGAGGATGTTAATATCATTAATGATTGACGTGCGGATGTTGGGTGGGATGCTTTCTCCAATGAAAATCTCACACTTATTGAAGTTTATTGTCAAGCCGATTTCAGCAAACCGATCAATAATTGTTTGGAGATCGGCCAGAACTGTCGATCTTTTACCTCCAATAGTGCCGTCATCGAGATACCAGATATTTAAATCAGATGTAAGCTGGGTGATAATTGGGTGGATGGCTAGATTAAAAATGACCGGGCCAAGTGGGTCTCCTTGCTGGCAACCCACGCAAGACAGGATTTCATTGTCCCTGTACATAAGTTTTGAGGGACTTCCGTAACACTGCCATAAGTACGAATATATTTCTGGAAGTTCGTTTTCAATTTGGGTCAATAGGACGCCCCTGTCCACAGAATTAAACGCATTTTTAACGTCAATTTTAACTAGAATTTCGAAATTTTGACTGTTAAGAAAAGTCCGGGTTGCATGAACTGCTCCCTCACAACCACCTTTCAACCCAAAACCCAGCTGGATGGGTTTAAATTTCTCTGTCAAACGGGAGTGAAACTCACGGCAACATATTTTAGAGGTAAGGCGTCGTAACGTGCTCCCTACTGCAATCGGGCGAAAACCACCATCTTTTTTTTTTTAAAGCAATTAGGTTGGCCCCATAAAGTATCGGGACTACATCAGCGCAAACTTTACCAGCAAGCATTACGTTTGTAAGTGCAGTGAGTTCCTTCAGTAAAGTCTCGCCAGCATCACCTGCAAGTGGACTGGTAAGGTCTTTTAAATGCTGTGGAGTAATCCCGTCCAAACCACCCGCAGAGCCAGCGGGGAAGGAGAGCACTGCCTGTAAAACGGCGGTTTTTGACACCTGCAGCGGTTGCTGTGAATTGGTTGGTGGATTAGGTGGTTGCGAGAAAGCTGATGCAGAAGGGTGTTTGTCCTGGAGAGCACTGAGCACGGCAGGAGAGTAAGTTGCTAAGGTGTCGCTAGAAAAAAGTAACCTAGTGGCCCCTTTTAGATCCCCATCGGATAGTTTATTTTCAATTAATTTGCATTTATGTTTGTTACTTTGTATAGGCAGGATAGGAGGTTGGGTCAAAGCGTTTGGATTATCGGTTGCTGAAGAAGGAAAGCATGGGTGGGAAATGTTATGTTTTATTAAGGTAGTTAAGCTACGGTCTGATTTTGAGTGAGGAATGTGGAAATTTTTGTATGCAAAAGTCAAAAGAAGTTCCCATGACGAATAAGTGTTGTCTGATACCACTCTAGCTATGCACTCTGCCAGGCTTCTCGCCGCCGACGCACGGGCTCCTTTTGGGATTCTCTTACTCAGCTTACAGCTGGTTTTAAGAGAAGACAAAAATTGGGCAAGAGACGTTGGAGTCGGGCTAGCATTGGGTATACTCTTGACTCTCACATTCTGAGCGGACGATGGAGGAAATGGCTGGTCAGTGCGGGGGCTATGTACACGCACGCAATGGATATTGAGGCCACGTTGGCCTTTGTAGCGTTTGCTATCAGCACAAATAGGGCATTCTAGGAGTGAGGTCTGGGGTGGGGCATCTTGACTAGGCATAAGAATTTTATATACAATATGTAGTAAACAAAATATACCAAAAGTACAAAAAGTTATCACGATTGAAAGTAAAGCTATTATGGCAAACAGCACGGCGTGGCACTGGCGCACCAGCGCAGTGGCGCACTGGCGTAGTGGCGCACAGGCGCACTGGCAAAAATATACTGCGGATAAACGACGATTAGATCTGCATTGCTTGAATTGAAAAAACTTGGTGAAATCCAATTTTCCTTGTTGTTATTTTCATTATGATGACATGTGTCACTTGACGGAACGCAACTGGCGTCCTCTGCGGGCGTCGCAGGCCCGCGCCGCGGTCTCCGTAGAGACAGCGTAGTCGCTGCACTTTGTCTATTAATGGCCACGCAAAATATCGGCAATTTTGGCTAAATTTACTATGATTTAGCAAAATAGAACAGAGAATCACTTTATTTTTTATTTTATTTAGGCAATAAACAGTCATATACAGAAAGTTTTTGGTTAAAATCATACTATGTCTCTATAATCTCAATTAAATGACACTACGAACTTTGCCCTATTGCGAAACATATTGTCCGCTGTGACCACACCCGCTGCGCCAAACCTTTCGATATTTTTAAACATCAAACATATTATAATGCGTCAGTTTCGGCAATTAAATATTGTTAGAAAAGCATATTTGACTTTTAAAAATCACAAAAATATTACTTAATATTGCAAAAGCTGGCGCCAGACTATAAGAGAGTGAGATGGGGATATAATTTTGCTGGACGCCGTGCTTCTTTCTTTGCGCACGGGCCGAAATGACGCGGCGGATTGCATGGCAAACTGCTATGGGGATTCGCCTTATGTCCCACATTACTGCTAAACAATCTCAAACTAGGTAAATTAGATTTAATATTTCACAAACCATTATAGAGAGACCGCAAATTACCCAAATTATAGGGATACTTTCATTCTACTGGTATCACTCTTACGCACACATGTTTAAAAAAGTTGCGTCACTTTGTAGTTCGTAACGCGGCCTCTGCCTTATTCTTTGCTCTGAGTGGTACACCTGGGTGGACTACAGAAACTTGTTATGATCCAACCTATATATGGTACACCTGGGTGAACTACGGATACTGACGCAGATCCGGTGTAGGTACACCTGGTGGACTACGGAAACTAATCAATTTGGATGTTTAATAGCTAGGGATTTCTATATAATAAATAAAGAAATCGCTCCTTTCGCTATCATGATAGTCAATTCATTATTTTTCCATTAAACGTATTTATGTTAAGCCAATACTTCCTTAGTAAACAATAAAAAAAAAGTTTTTTCTCATTAATAATGACCCAATTCCAATGAGAACTAAACTATTAAACCGCGAAATGTGTTGGGGCATGTCTTGAAAAAACTTAATAATCTTCTATATAAGTATATATGTACTAGATTTTGCCCGCGACTTCGTCCGCGTAGAATTCGTTTTACTACTTACACAAATTGTTGTTATTGTACCCCCTCTAGAGATTATTTTCTTTTTCACGCTATTTATAATTAAAACTAAAAAAAAATACTTTGCTTACCTAGTATATTGTCAGACAATAAAGCACCTAAGCGAAAAGCTTACAAAAATACTGAAACTAAAAAAATAAGTTGGCTGCTTCGCCGCTGCTACTTATTCCAATATACTTCTATAAACTATATTGTATGATTTATTTCGTTCTGCTAAAACATGTAGATTTTTAGATTTAGACACACGTGAGCAAGCTACATACAACTGCCCGTGGGAAAAACATGGCGTGCCTAAATGTAATCCCGCTACTTTTAAGGTTTGACCCTGCGATTTGTTAATTGTCATTGAAAACGCTACTTTTAAAGGGAACTGTAGTCGTTTAAAGTTAAATGGCAAGTTCTTAGGTATAATTGGAATACGGGGTATGAGTATATCTTCTCCTTTCGCTTCACCAGTTAAGATTGTGCCCTTTACTATGTATTTTCCCAATTCAGTGAGCCGTAATCTTGTTCCATTGCACAATTTTGGTGCATCTAAGTTGCGCATTAACGCCTACTTTTAATTCGAGTTTGTGGAAAGGTACCCCGGATAGCTCCAGAGAGTTTAACGCATTCACTGCCACCGACGCGTATGTGCGTTCCAGTGACTTTCACCGTGTGCCATCGACGCACAGACGCGTTCGTAATTACGTAAAGTGCATTACATAAAGTACATTTTAAAAAGTGTGGCACCTGGCGAATGCCCAGGAAAAGGAGGTGGCAGTGAATGCGTTAAGAACTCAACCGGGTAACTGGTGCTGTCGTCGGATGTCATTACTGTATCTATGGAGTTGTACACTGTTGTTTCGGTTGATATTTTTTCCAAGATTTTTTTATTTATTTTTGACTAGCTGTTGCCCGCGACTTCGTCCGCGTATAACATGTTATCGTCTAAATGTTTGTTGAAGGAATGAATTAAAAAAAAAACATTGAAATTAATTTTCTACCTAGACTTTTAGAAAACAATCTAAAACGGAAGTTACAAATCTCTTACTTTCAAAATCTCTTGCTCTCTATACAAACTAAGAACCCTCTCTGAACCCTCATAGTAAACAGTCTGAAACCGTAGTTACAAATTTCTTACTTTAAAAATGTCTTTCTTGCTCTCTATACAAAGTTCGAACCCCCTTTTAACTTTCTTAGGCGATGAATTAAAAAAACGCTGAAATAAGTTTTGTAGTCTAAACAGGCTAAGATCGCAGTTACAAATATCATACTTTAAAATTTTCTTGCTCTCCATACATACAAACTTTGAACGCTTTTCAGGGAAAAATTAAAAATAAAACACTCGGTTTTTTTATTGTAATAGGTAAGTATTTTTTCTACAATCTATCTAGTCTCTAGCTAAAAAAAAGTGTTTCCCAAACGCTGGCAGTAGGTATTTTTTTGTATTTTAATAAGTAGGTACTCAATCTTTCTACAGAGTTTTAAGTTTCTACCTAAAAAAAATGTTTCCTACACAAACATTGCACCTCTTTATCCCCCTCTTAGCGGGTGGAAATTTTCAAACCACTGAAAGTAATTTACCTATATATTTGTATTCTAATAAATAATCTTTCTACACAATTTCAAGACTCAAGCTCAAAAAAAAAGGTTTCCTCCATACAAATTTTCACCTGTTTTAATCACCCTTAGGGGTGGAATTTTCCAAAACGCTGAAAGTTCTTTATTTGTATTGTGATAAGTAATCTTTCAGCAAAGGTTTGTCGCTTGCGATCTTTTTAAAAAGGTTTGAGATTCTAGCTCAAAAAAATCCCCTTTACCAACATTGTACCCCTTTTTCATACCCTTATGGGTGGAATTTTCTAAAACGCTGTTTTTTTTATTTGTATTGTAATAAGTAATCTTTCTACAAACTTTTAAGCTTCTATCTCAAAAAGAAGTTTCGCTCATACAAACTTTGCAACCCTTTTAACCCCCTAAGAGGCTGAATTTTCCAAAACGCTGGCAGTACTTTATTTGTATTCTAATAAGTAAGCTTTCTACAACGTATTGAGTCTCTTGCTAAAATAATAAAGTTTCCCCCATACAAAATTTGCACCCCTTGTTTACCCCCTTAGGGGCAGAATTTTCCTAAACGTTGAAAGTATTTTATTCGTATTCTAATAAGTAATATTTATACAAAATTTTAAGTCTCTAGCTATAAAAAATTAAGTTTCCCCCATACAAACTTTGCACCCCTATTTGACCCCTTTAGGGGTAGAATTTCCAAAAATCTCTTCTTATCCGTTGCCTACGTTGTAAAAGGTAGTTCTGGTGTAAATTTCAACTCTCTAGCCCTAGTAGTTTCGGCTGTGCGTTGATGAGTGAGTGGGTGAGTCAGTCAGGGCATTTATATGTAGGTATAGATAAATAGAAGATGACGAAAATCCCATTCAAATATCTCAAAACCGTTTTAATGTCGCTTGTTAGAGTGAGAAAACGATCGGGGACTGTGACGTCAAGATCCTCGAGCGTCATAGTAAAAAACAATCGTTTCATTTGAAGGTGCGTTTTGTGAAAAAGGGACAGAACATAAAACTTTGGAACTTAGTGATTACCTATACATATACCTAACCTCTTGCGTTGATTTTTTCTCTATTATCCTTTTTTCGAGAAAAATACATTATGATTATTTTATTTAGTGTCTACCTACAGCCGGGTCCGCTGCACCAATGTTTTCCATGTTTTTAAACATCTAACATGTTTTCAGTCAGGTTCGGCAAACAAAAAGGACTCACGGACTTTTCTTCTTTATACTTAAAATACTCACTACCTGCCCGCGCGGCTTCGCCCGCGTATTGTTGAGAACGCGTAAGCCCGGGGGGTCAAAGATAGCTATGATCATCCAGAAAGTCGACTCTATACACAGTTGAAATAATTTTGAATTCAGATAATTGGTTCCGGAGGTTACCCATTACATACAAACAAACAAACAAACTTAGAAAGCTAAAATCTCACCGACACTTCCACTTTATAATATTAGAATATTAGTATTAGAAATACCTGTATAGATGTGCATATTTGGTTTTGTCGAACTTTATACAGATAAACAGGCGTTGGAAACATCAAGTTGTTTTAGACAATCTAATCTACCATAAAAACATACCACCTGTTTATAAGTATTAAGATATTTAAGTACCTAGTAATAAATACAAATCGGCGATGTAGGTATAACGATATTATTTGGAAAACTTTCTTAGGATGCACGGATATTTTACAGAGGGATAGTTCTTATAGTACCAATTACAGGCTTCGTGCTGATATGGGCGCCCGACCCTGCATGGAGAAAAATCTTAATTAGAATATATTACAATGTTACAAGTCAACACAAGGAATGCACTGATTTCAAAGAACCACATATGTGTTGTAATGAGCTAATGAGTTAACGAGTAGGTAGTCGTTATTAACTCATTAATCACCTAGGGGGCACTACCTATGAGGTATATACGGGGTGTGGCCTGTAATAGAAGAAAATATTCAAAGGGACGCTTCCTTAGAGCATTTGCAGTAACCCCTTGTGTCCCATTTATTTCATTATTTTTGGATTCGGAGAAATTTTGATCTAAAGTTATAACCACCAAGTAATGTATCTTGGCACCACGACTTCATAGCACAGCAGTCAATGCGGATTTTGAGGTACCTAACATCTTGTAATGAGTCATAACAGGTTTTGCATTTTTGTTTTCAAAAGATATTTTTGTGATTTTAAATTTTAATTGAATTTTTTTTAGTGTTTTTAAAATAAAAAAGTTACTTATAGCTCTCCAGAAGAGTAAAACAATACAAGTAAACTTATATTGAAGATTTTTTTTTTTTTTAATAAAACCATGTGGGAATAATTGTTCATAAGCTTAATAATCTACCGTTTAATTTTTTGCTCCTATTACAGGCCACACCCTGTATACCTACTTATTAAGACGGCACATTAGGAAGATGCGGGGACAAGTCAGTCGTTCCTAACGACGAACGAAGTAGTACCTATTTAGACATAAAATTATCTGGCGCTGGAGACCAAATTACCTAGGTTCCTAGCCAAAATGAAAACGTTATGGAGGTCCTAACAGACCTAATACAATAATAGTTACAACACACACTCATTGACAGTAAACGCATACTCATCCATGGATGCACGGATCTCTTTTGCGTTAACGTTGCAGAAACATCTGGGTAGTCGCGCCACCTCCTCTGTCCAGGGTCCACGGCCCACGCAAGTTGAAAGGGAGTCAGGCCATGGTCCTTCTTGTTGTTGCATTCGCGGCAGTAGGCTTTGAGTGGGATCTGTGATATCATGTTGTCACACTCACAAAAAATATAGGTAAACGAAAGTTGAACCCACTAGGTTCAATTACGCGGCAACATTGTTGGTTAAAACAAAATGTATGCGTATGACGCTTAGTGTTGCCGCGTTATTGAATCTAGTGAGTTCAATTTTCGTTTGCCACACTCTACGTAATACGCTGATTGCGGGTGGCGCAGAAACGTTATTTCCACATTAACTGCCTTCCGAGGGCAAATGCGTCTTTGGTCTTCATCACCACTCATCAGTTCCACTTCACCAAATTAGTGGTTTCCGGAAGTAAATACACGAGTTACTATAGAAGTTACCGAGACCACCACACGCGTGCCTCATATAATTGAGGAGTTCCCTAAATTCCTCATGGATCTTATCATTCAACTGGATTTTTGAACATGGGAGTAAGGAGCTTACTTTCAAACGAATCGGCTCATAAACTTATGACAGAGCTGGGTAACTAACAAACATTAAAAACATTAATAAAAAAAACCACTTCCTCCTTCTTTTTGCAGTCAGTCAAAAATGAGAATTAGTTCGTGTTATCGCCGTCAGGTCATGAGAACACATCTAACGCCTTGGCCACGACTTTGGTCTTAAGCGACCTGCGACCAGCGTTTTATCTGTTCATTGCGCGGTCGAGACGCGCAACGCACTGTGGTTAGTTGGGATCACGCGCAATGAACAGATAAAACGCTGGTCGCAGCCCCCCTATTCTGTAACTTGTTTTAAGCTCACCTCAACGCTCACCCACAATTATACCTTGACACCGCGATGCGTTGTAATTAAGCGTAGATAGAGGTCTAGTTTCGTTACAGGTGATAGGCGGGGTGAGCCGCATTAACGCAACAACAAGTTACAGAATAGGGGGGCTGGTCGCTTAAGACCAAAGTCGTGGCCAGGGGGTAACGTGTTCGCATCACCTACTTATTGTACTTATAACTGAAATATAGGTACCTTCTTTTCATCTTTGGATTGTTTTAAACCATCGCAGCCATGGGTGCGACGGTATCTGACACAATCTAAATCATACTGATATGATCGCGGAAACACGTCCTGGTGTACTGTGGGGCGTAAATTATGATGTAGGTACTTAATGTATTTTTCAACACACCTGCTCGTAAAGTAGGTCTTATTACAGCGTATTTACACTGATAATGCAGAATATTACCCATGCCGTGCCTTTTACATTACATTATCGCACTAGTGCCTTTTCATTACATATCTTTTTAAATATTAGCAAAATAATGCAGAATATTACCCATGCCGTGACTTTTACATTACATTATCGCACTAGTGCCTTTTCATTACATATCTTTTAACATTTTCATTTTTTTTTTTCCTCGCAAATGTGTTGAAAAACGTCGTATGAAACACGTGAGCATTGGTCATTACACTTCTCGTCTCCATTAAGCCTTCGCCTTCGGCTCAGGCTTAAAAACCGACTCGAGTGTAATGACCAACTTAGCACACTTGTATCATAATGTACTATAGCTTCATACACATTTAGAGACATTACCACACCGCACCTGGTTTGACCACTTCTGAAGTCATTTGGTAGTCATAGTAAGCATCGTGGAGTGTGTACGCATTGGCGCCCGGCTTGTCGACCCAGAACGCCTTGTCTTTCAGCACCATCTGGTTTTTCACAGTGTCTGGTAGCTCGTGAATCGTTGGCCTAGGGAAATTCATAGTGTCACTTCTATTCTAACGTCACGGTAAATTTTTTATGCAAATTCGTTCAAGTTAAAATGCGTAATATCATGTAATATGAAGTGTTTCAAATTCAACGTACCTATCTACGTAGCATTCATAGCGAATTAAATAGGGACAAGGCCACATTTGGTGCTCCGATTTTGGCCTCCTATGGGGCGAGTGGCAGTTATGGGTGAACAAGGCAACTGTCATTAAAATGTATAAAATATTGAACCTCGGCGGGACCAAGGCCAGCTCCCTGGTGAGCGGCTGCAGGTACTTCCCGATAGTGCGCTGCGTCAAACATGGCGGTCGGCCAGGAGTTAGACTTTCATCAGTAACCATGGGCATGCGGTCATCGAGAAGGTAGCTGAAAAATAAATGGACTTAACCAACGTGCGGTCCCCAATGATATTCCTACCTGATATCACAATCCTCGATAAGTGAAAATCTGGGTAAGTGGGACAGGGAAATAATGAAGCACTACATTTGGGCTTGGTAGGCGCTGCGCGCTAAGTGTTAACTGCATGACGCTTGTTTTGCGACAAGTGTCAGTTAACGACCACCTGGCGGAAAAGGTACCATCAATAGGGAACATTACGCAAAGCTCTGCGTAGGGGGACTAGGGGGCGACACTAACACAAGTAACACAACCCGTAAACAAACCGCCATGACGTACAATGTCATATTTATTTACCTAACAAACAATAACAAATAAAATAATTGATGAAAACGCGTTAAACTACAATCGTTTTATTACCATTCGTGTGTAAAATACCTGTACTGTGATATTAAAATGGCATCCTATAGCTATTTAAAGGTGGATGAGGCCTTATTTAGCTTTACGACGTATTGCCGCTTCCCATAGTTTTCGTATCATCGTTTCCTTAATAGAAAATGAATGATGCCCTTCATTCTTGCATCCAATTACGCATCACTGATGCCTTTTATTTATTGAAATATTTTCTTCCCTATTGATCCAGAGCTTTGAAGGACTTGGAAAAGTTGTCAAAAAAACTGTTTACTAATTGTGATAGTGCTGCACTCTGGCGGCAGAACATTGCAGTAATGTTCCCTATTAAAGATACAGTAGACGGCAAACTTCGTGCGCAAATGAGGGGAAGTGGGGGGGCAGCTTGCACGTACAATTCGCCTTTGCGCAGGCAAGGTCATTTGCGCACGAAGTTTGCCGTCTACTGTAGTACATTTCTACAGACCTTAAAATCAGTTCGATTGTAAGTTTGTCCCTCCAAGCTTTTTATTTTTTTATTCCGTACCACAGAATAAGTAATAGTACAAGTACAGAAGGCAGATTCCTTTGATCTTTACAAAAGCCGCTTTTTTCTTAGCAAAAACATTATGATTTATGTTATGGCCCTCTGACGTCGTCGACCCCAGCGCAAGCCAAACGGAACGTTAAGGCTGTGTGCGAACGGTGAAAATGAATCGGCTCACTCGCCGCGTTGCCTATAGTGAGGGCTGTCATCAACTAAAAATAAAATAACAATGTATTGCCCATTTATTTCTTGACTTCAAGAAACAATAAATGAAGAGCAATAAATGTATATTCTTCATCTCCACTTATAATAAATCTCTAAATTAAAAAAAGAATCAGCCAGTTTGAAACTAAGCTTTTTGTGGTACGAATGTTCTCAGCATCCCATGAACGGAAAAATATGAAACATTTTATATAGGTACATTATTATTCTAGCTGCAACTTAGGATAGTTTTTATCCGACTGCGACAATTAATTAATTTTCCGAAATATACGACTTCATTTAATTTTTCATTTATTTTTATTGAAATCAAACGCTGCTCCAACTGTCAGCTATAAGAAACGTCAAATTTTCGTCAAAATGGCGGAATTGCTTTGCCTTTCACTTATTAATAATTTAAATCCAGTCTACGATAGATCTTTACGATACACATGCCAAAAGTTAAACCATAAAAAATTATTCGATTGTGATATGAGAACTTATATGCGCAAATGTCGCATTATGGCGTGATTTCAATTAAATTTTTCAACAAATTTGAACAATATAATTAACACGAATTTGTTTTTTTTGATGGCAATATGCCATTGCTCTTTGCGCATTCTGCCAAAGTGCCTGCGGCGCTACCACGAAAACCGAAACTCGATGTTCGTATAACTGCATCCCTGTCACTCGAGTCTAGTAAGTGCGATAGAGATAGAGATACCCGAATATTTTCGAATTCCGAAGTTCGTGGTTATAGCTCAGGAATCGAAACTACACCCCGTAAGCCGCGTCCGCTGCGCCATGTTTTCGTGGTTTTTAAACGTCAAACATGTTTTGCCAATCAAAACAAAACCCTATTTGTTTGCCGAACCTGACGGAAAACATGTTAGATGTTTAAAAACATGGAAAACATTGGTGCAGCGGGCCCGGCTGTAGGTAGACATTAAATAAAATAATCATAATGTATTTTCTCGAAAAAAGGATAATAGAGAAAAAATCAACGGAAGAGGTTATATGTATAGGTAATCACTAAGTTCCAAAATTTGATGTTCTGTCCCTTTTCCACAAAACGCACCTGAAACGATTGTTTTTTACTATGACACTCGAGGATCTTGACGTCACAGTCCCCGATCGTTTTCTCACTCTAACAAGCGACATTAAAACGGTTTTGAGATATTTGAATAGGATTTCCGTTATCTTCTATCTATCTATACCTACATATAAATGCCTATGTCCTGACTGACTCACCCACTCACTCATCAATGCACAGCCGAAACTACTGGGGCTATAGAGTTGAAATTTACACCAGAACAAAACATTTAGACGATAACATGTTATACGCGGACGAAGTCGCGGGCAACAGCTAGTACATTATATATCTCTAAAACAGGTAACAAATCTCACAATTTGGACGAATTGAATACACCAAGACCGCCAGGCCACATTTTATTGGCTTTGCTGCAGCTGCAAGCTGCAACCCACAGTAATGCAAAATCTTGTTGCTTTATTTTTAAAAACGTTTTAATATGTATAATAAAATAAAATAATGCAACGAATGCGTTACGTTACCATGCAACGTAAAGAATAGAAAAATAGGGATAGTACGGCGTTAGTTATGAATAAAAATTCATCACTGGTAATTTTCCAAAGGTGACATCTAATATTATAAGAACCTCTATGATTATGACGTACCCTTTATAGGCATACGAAGTTGTTGTTTTAGTAAGTAGGTATACTATACTAGAATTTAAATTCACATGTATCAGCAAACAATCAATTCAAATTTACCTACATACTAAAACCAAATAAAAATTGTTCTGATTATTACTTCATTCATACAGTGTTATATATGGAAGTATATACACCCATAATATCTCTTTTATTATTATTCTGTAACTACTTATTATCTATTACGTTAATTTTCTTACCTCTCGGCATCCTTCGGGCGTGCCGGGAGATAAAAAAACGCGTGATTTGATTTTTTTCAACACACCTGCTCGTAAAGTAGGTCTTATTACAGCGTATTTACACTGATAATGCAGAATATTACCCATGCCGTGCCTTTTACATTACATTATCGCACTAGTGCCTTTTCATTACATATATTTTTAAATATTAGCAAAATAATGCAGAATATTACCCATGCCGTGACTTTTACATTACATTATCGCACTAGTGCCTTTTCATTACATATCTTTTAACATTTTCATTTTTTTTTTTCCTCGCAAATGTGTTGAAAAACGTCGTATGAAACACGTGAGCATTGGTCATTACACTTCTCGTCTCCATTAAGCCTTCGCCTTCGGCTCAGGCTTAAAATCCGACTCGAGTGTAATGACCAACTTAGCACACTTGTATCATAATGTACTATTATGATTGTATTTGCAACCCACTGCAATACAAAATACAATATATTTTTATTCATTTTAACAGAAACAATGCAACACACAAACAGACGAATGCGGCGGCATGTTCACTTGAGATATATTTACGTAAGCTTGTGCGCGCGAAGTAGGTAGCGTGCGCGTCCGTCCGCCCCGATGCACAGCGTGGCAGGGCACCGGCAGCCACTGAATTGAATAGGATAGGACCCTGCCCAGGGGGCAAGCGGCATGTACTTGTAGTAGCGATCAACGTAAATCGCGAGTGAGCCGCGCCTGCCCGTACCTATGCCAGGAGGTCGGAGGTTCAATTACTGCTCGGGATGTGCTCGGGACTATATTTTATTACATTTTTCCCTTTAGTTTGAAATTTATAATTTTCGTTATCTATCAGGCGATTGATTATAACATATCTGCCCGTTTTAGTCAATTGTACTTAAATGTTTTAAGCATATTATTATTGCCATTAGTGTTTACTTGTTTGGGTCATATCCAGAAAGCTTCGGCACATTGCTAGGTGGATCGTGAGGATGTCGCTTTTTCGTTTCCATTTCTATATTTGTATTTATATTTTTCTAGTTAGTTCATTCCGCTGTAGATTTCGGATTTAAGATATTTTCCCAAGAGAATGCATTAAAAATAATAATAATACGATCTAATTATGTTTGGCATTACAATAACAGTCACTCATGGACACCAACCAAAGAGAATATCAAAGAGAATATAACAACTACGTTTAAGAGACGGAACTTCATAGTATTTCACCTCACTGAAAACTATTTTATATGGACTTTGCATGGCAAACAATAGCCAACATACTCCTTCTGTACTACTAATCTGTGGTCATACCTCGTCAGCCATGTTGTTTTGCTTGACATTGCGTCTATGTCTCTTGTTTGTTTATTTTTGCTCATTTCTAATTGATTTTTTCCTAATTTGTAATTGAAAGTAGTGAAAAGTGATTGGACACTGTTTGGTGTATCACTATTTTGTGACACTATTTTGTGACAATGCCACCGAAAAGACGGTTTATTACATGTGAAATTTGTGGAAATCGCGCTTGCCGAAAATCTCGATAAAAGGATGTTTATGGCGAAATTTCCCTTGGATGAAGACCGGTAAGCATTGATTTAGCCATTTTTAGATATATTTGGGTGCAGCGGGTTATAAACAAGCTAAATTAGATAATTTATTTCCATTTTTATTGTGTACTAGAGATGTACTGTATCTATCGATAACTATACAGACTTATTAGTTTATCAGTGCAAATAATTACGTTAAATAAGTCGAATTGAGTGAGTACTAGCATGAAATATGACTTTAAGAATACTGATTATTTTAAGATACACAGGCAGCTTATACATGGTGCGTGCAAATCAATATCCATTTGATTTTTATAGTTTTAAAATCTGTTCAGTCACTTTTTAAACGAATTTATTGACATATCAATGATTATTATTTGATTTATTTGTTATGAGTCTGGTAAATTCATGATTTTAACCTTTGATGTAAGAAATTGATACTCGAATTTGAATTATAAAATATTTTCAGATGCAGGCTGAGGAATCAACTGCTGACATTACTAAAAAAGCACAGCAACAGGGCATCACAAAATAATAAAATAAAAGTCCTAAGTGATGTATAAATGAATGTACCGAAACCGTTGTTGTGTATGTGTATGTGAATGTACCGAAATCTTTATAAATAATTACATTTGTAAAAAAAGTTTCTTATTTTATTTTGGGTCCACATTTAAGTCCAACCTTGTACATGCAACTTAAATGTGGACTCGTACCTAACCTAATTATATAAACCTAACCATTTTAACCCTGTTCATTTTATCGATATCGATAGAAAAATCAAAAACAAAGAGAGATACCATTCAATTCATTCACTTTTAGGCGGTTCGTTGTGACTAATGGATAGGTTAGGTTAGGTTAATTTACTGAATTTAGTGCTGGAAAAACCGATGATAGTGATTTCAAGAACCGATGATAGTGATGTCAAGAACCGATTACAGTGCTTTCAAGAACCGATAATAGTGATTTCAAGAACCAATAATTATTGCTAAAAGCATTTCTATTTTTGGATTTGCGTCGTCGTATTTGTCCCTTATAGGTAAATGAAACAATATAGAGTTAAGGTGCAACCATTATTTATTCCTTCAGATTATACATTAAGATTGCCAAATAGGTAAAGCATAATTTTAAACTGCCAGAGGGCCTACCGCGAAACAAAAACGAACATCTCTCTGTCGCTCGAACTAGCAAGTGCGACTGAGAGGGAGATACACAAACAAAGTTTGTGTTCGTTTTGCGGTAGCCCCTCCGATTACACTGAAATGTAAAGTTATATTATTTTAGTAGAGTGATTGCGCCGCCGGGCCAGCCGGTAACCACCTAATTTAGTACGCTAATTTGCGACCACTTCGATTTAGACGACCTGAACTGCAAGGATATTATATCGTTTTCATAGTAGAAAGAGAGATTTAATAAAGATACGCAATATCTTTAATTTTTAAAATAACCTTGTCAGGTGTTCGTCGAGGCTGGCCTCACACAGTCTGAGATCATGCACAGAAAACAGAATCTGGTCCACTCAAGAGAAAGATTGAATTTTAGTTATTAAATTAATTAGAATATTGCATGCCCAATGCTGATCCAACGTAAGTACTAACATAAGTAAACTACTTTATACCCTTAGAATAATAACGCATAGAAGGATAGTTTCATACGGCCGACGCGCCAAGCGTGAGGCATAAAATGGATTCATGTAGTTGTGATCAACTCGTATTCACACGCGCCAATACGCACACAAACGCACCAATTTTGTTCCACCGATCGGCGTACTGGGCCATTTATGGCCTGGCTTTAGTGGCCTCACCGTTGCGCGTGAACTGCGTTTCTATGCGTTATTATTCTAAGTTTATACCTTATTACAGTCAGATCTGTTTAATAACTACATAGAACATTCTGGCAATACACACTTTGAACTATGAAAAAAAGGAGGTTTTTGTAGAGATTCTGCATAAAGTGTGCCGTTTTATTTGCTCTTGAGGATTCAGATTATGATTCCGAGACTGAGTTCCGTTGTGTGTGAGGCCAGCCTGAAGCTGGTCGCGTAACCGGCATAATCACCACCACTTACATTTTCACTGATAGAGTCTGTCTAATGAAAGTAGAGACTAGAAAGTAGCGGCAAATTTAAAAAATCGACGTATTGCAACACCGAGTATAGTGCGAAAGAACGATAATGATACTTGAACAAAAATTATAATTGTCTTACTACTTAGTGTAGCCACGTCTATACAGATTAGTTTCAAAATTGCCCAAATTGTTGGTAAGATAATATCCCAAATCCCAGTATAGTGTATATGACCTAAAAACTTGATCCCATTCAAGTTGTTGCAACCATCTAACAGTAAAATAAAAGACCTTTAGACAGATTACAAATTAAGTAATTAGATGCTTATACGTAATTAATCTATAATGTGTCTAAGAAAAGGTGTTTTTTTAGAAAGTGAGGCTAACTTCATGGGTCTCGCTTTATGTAATTCCATTTGCACATTTTTGTGAGGTTATAGCGGAAAAAGTACAGGTTATATGAAATAAAACTTTAACTTCGTTTTACAAGATAAGTTTATTATCAAGTTCAAAAGGTGTACACCTTAGGTACAAGTGTACATAATTTCTTAAATTACATAGGATTCACTGTCTTATTGTATATTTAAGAAGAATAATTAAATTCACTCTCTAAAATCTCAACTTCCATTGAATCCTCCGAAGTGGTCGAGCTGCTACTTCCCACACTAATAATAAATTTATCTATCATGTCTTCTTTGATGTTGTCCCTGTCTTTATATTGGTTTTCAACGTTAATGACGTGATTGATCATTTTATTCCAATCATCTGCTGTTATGCTTGCAAAAGACTCATGGATCAGTTTTTCTGTGTCTTGTGCAGATAACCCTATGTTCTTCTTGGCAATTTTCCTTTTTGCTAGACTCCATATTAGCTCGATAGGATTCAAATCGCAGTGGTATGGAGGCAGCCGTAAAACTTCATGGCCATGTTGCTGAAGTATGTGATTGGCTTCATACACTGGCTCTGGCTTGTATTTGTCAACAAATACTAACAATTCATCTTTCTTGTGATATTCTTCATAGTGAATATTATTAGCTGTAAGCCACTCTTTGATTTTGGGCTTATTTGTTTGAGTTGTTGGGGCTTTATTCTTTACAACACTGTGGTAACTGGCATTATCCATAATAACCACACTAGGTTTGTCTAAATTTGGTATGAGTTTTTCTTCTAACCATTTATTGGAGTTGCCGGCGTTCATGTCATGGTGGTAATCAGCCAGTTTAGATTTTGTGCTGAAAACTAGAAGAGCATTTGGGACAAAACCATTTTCATGCCCAGCGTGCACAACAATGTGTCTTTTCCCAGACGAAATGCTTTCAACTGCACCACTTGTTCCCGGCCCTCGCCGGGATTTTTTAGGTTTGTAGTTTTTGTGGACATAGGTTTCATCCAAATACACAATTTGTTTTCCTGCTGCACGTTTCTCTGCAATCTCCCGAAGAAATCTATGCCTCCATGCAGCAATGTCGTAGCGTTCCATTAGAACATATCATTCATTCTTGTTTTTTTGAAACACATACCCGTTTGCTTTTAAAATCCGCCTTAGTGTTTCAATGCAGCCAAGGAAATTTATGCTAGTCCGCAACTCTACCAGGAGGCTCCGGAGTGTTGGTACTTCCTTTTTGACAGCATAAAATTCAGTAATTTTATTTTTAATAGCGTTTATGTCGAAGCTATCTAAATTTGACACCGTAGGCTTATGGGGCCTCTTTTTGCCTGGGGTATTCCAAACATTATTATTGATTCCACCTTCATATTTTATTCTCTTGAGGGTAGAGACACTAACTTCTGCAACAAACAAAATGAAAGTATGTGGTTACATAGATGACTTTTTTAGACTAGCAGGTTGTGCCACTCATTATAAAAACCTGAAAGTACCAGGTTTGAATTCCCATAAGGGCATTTATTTATGCGATGAGCACACACATTTGTTCGTAAGTGTTAAATGTTCTCTATGTAATTAACTTATGTAGGTACAACTTTGTTTAATATTCACAGTAAACACTTTGCTTAGATTAAGATTAAGTCGAATTGTCCAAGATTGTTCATGGAAATAATTACCGGTAAGAGACGACAATTCTTCAAGGTATTGATTTTGATTCCTTATACACGAATCTTGCTCCAGGTCTTTCAAGCTCTGAACGGCATTCTGAATTTCCTCCACACCTTCGACAAGCTCCATATTACCCGCTGAAAGAAAAACAATGACAATACGTAAGTATTTAGGAAACAGTTGCTTTCTTAGATATGTTGCAAATAAAGTATCAAAACTTATCATGGGATACTAACCTACGAAATCCGATATCGTACGTAAGTACGCTGCTTTCTTATCGAAAATCTCTTCCCGCTCGTCTCGTTTTTCTTTGTATTTACCAATCATGGTAAAAAGTAACTGACGCGTATTACTTTTAATACTTTTGTTCATAATTAACACCAAAAACGTTAAAGAAAAACGCAATATTTTTTCCAAATGACACTAGTGACACGACAGTAAAGTGACATTTGACGTAATTGACATTTGAATTGTAGTTGCCATTTAAAAAGTTTATAATAAATCGCAGTCTCAACTTTCATTAGACAGACTCTAGAACTAGTATTTATTTACTAAAATGTCACTTATGCTAAATACAATTTAATAAATGTCTAGCGCCTGGTCAGTACGAGGTATATTTAAATATCTGCCAGATGAATTTTGATCTGGTTATTTTTACAAACTTAATAATACTCGCCTTGTTAGTTCGTTTGATCGTTAGTATTAGTATGTGCGGGTCAAATAGTCCAAGTCAAGTTCCAAGTTCTAATGTAGTTTGCGCTACGCGTTGCGGTCCATAGGCCGCACCGTCTCAGTCAGTTCTATGACAAGCTACCCTCCCCCCGCATACCCCCCGCCTTGCGCACAAAAAATGTTCGGGTTGTCTTCTCTAGTACGTTAGTACATTATACCTCAATGCCATAAACAGCTTATCTTTACGACAATGCTTATTGTCTCCTTTGTTATCTCCTACCATTCATTATCAGTTCAAAATGAAAAAAACTAGTAATAAGTATCTGAGAGGAATTATGAACTGTTAGTCCAAACAACATTAAGAGGGCGCTCGTTTTTTGGTCAGGAATAAGCGAGAATGACGGATTTTTGACGTTGTAATTCTAAGAAACGGAGAGCTTTTTCTAGATCCTGATTACTTATTTGCATAGGTAAACTCCTCATATTGGTCCTAGCCGCCTCCAATTTACGAAGAACTGAATACTTTAGCCGAAAATACCCGATTACCGACAGTAGTTTTCTGAAGAGAGCGCAGAGTCATAAGTTTGAGCCCCTAATACTCCATGATGTTATATGAGAACCTACTTGTTTTTTTCTATTTTCACTAGCGTAATATGTTGCCATTGCGCCTAGCCGCCTCGAATTTTCCTTATTCTGCACGTATATATATGTAAACTGTTCTCAATTACACCATATTTGTCAACAAAATCGTACTGAAAACTCAAGGATTTTCTCATTATTGTTGAATAATTTTTGTATTGAATCTTACACAACATTAAAGTTCATGCTTGTACCAACAAGATCCAGTCCAAAAAATATAACTTTTGTCAAAATTTATATTTATAAATAATTATTCAAAACTAGTATAAATTTACCGTCGCGCGGGAATATATCTCAGTACCGGCTGAATAGCCCTCCGAGGCAGACGTGTAGTGTGTTTATTTGTGGCTATTCACGAAGCTAACCGGCCACTCTTCAGATAAAATAATATTATTTTGATCTCCGACTAGGCATAGTTGTTACCAACCTCGGGGTCAAACTATACTGGGGATACATTCGTGAGGCTAATCGAGACAAGTTATGAATTGCATAGCTGCCATATATGACGTAGTGTAGCGAAAAGGCTCAAACCCACCGGATACGTAACATTTAAAATTGAACCTTCTACCTAAAACAAAAGTCATACATTTCAATGGTGATGTCTTGTGGGTTGGATCCTTTTGTCTAAACTACGCGTTCTATAGTCAATTATTATTGTACGAGTGATCGTGATACTTGATAGATTTAATTTATTTACTTGTTACTATCAGTCCACCTTGTTAGTATGTATGGGAGTTTGGGTGAAATCTTCAAATTAGGTACAATTGCGTATCTTCGGTGACATAATATCATAGAGCTGGTCTGATGATGGAGTCGGAAGGTGGCCATAGCAACTCCTAAACTCAACAAGATAAAGCCATCGAATTTGGGCTCATTTATTTGGTCATGGCACGGCAAGACTTTGGTGCTGGATGATTTCCAGAGTCTGATGATGGAGCTATAAGGTGGTCATGGAACTCCTAAACTAAACTAGATAAATCCATCTAGTTTGAGCTTATCTGTTTTGTCTTGGTAAACACTTTGGTGATGGATGATTTCCAGGATCTGATGATGGAAGGTGGTCATGGGAACTCCTTAACTAAAATAGATAGACCTATCTTGTTTGGGTTTGTGTGATTTGTCTGTACAAGTACCCACGAACCAGCGACATAATATGCAGGGTTATTGAAAATAACAAGATGAATAAAAAACTTTTTAAAAAACAAGCTTATATGGCGTTTGTTAAGTACAGCACGATCCTACCTTGCATTTAGTAATTATTTTCGTTTATATATAATAATAACACACACCGGGGGTTTACACTGGAAAGGAAGATTTTTACGTGGTTTTATTACATTTCCGAGTCATCATCATCATCATCATCATCATATCAGCCGAAAGACGTTCACTGCTGGACATACGCCTCCCCCAAAGAGTGCCACAATGGCCGGTCCTGCGCCACCCTCATCCAGCGGACTCCCGCGACCTTTACCAGGTCATCAGTCAACCTTGCGGGGGGCCTACCCACGCTGTGCCTTCCGGTACGTGGTTGCCACTCGAGAACCTTTCCGCCCCAACGGCCATCGGTTCTACGTGCAATGTGCCCCGCCCACTGCCACTTAAGTTAAGCAATTCGGAGGGCTTTATCAGTTACCTTGGTTCTGCTGCGGATAGCCTCATTTCTGATGCGATCGCGCAGAGAAACTCCCAGCATAGCATAGCATAGGCTCAAAGTCACTCAAAGGGCAATGGAGAGCCATTGCCCTTTGAGTGACTTTGAGCCTTCTTATGAGGCCTTTAGTAAGCGACCACGTTTCCGTGCCATATGTCATCACTGGCAACACACACTGGTCAAAGACTCTCGTCTTGAGACACTGCGGAATATTGGACGAAAAGATGTGCCGTAGCTTCCCGAATGCTGCCCAGCCGAGTCGGATTCGACGATTGACCTTCCCTTCGACATTTCCGAGTATCACTCTTTATTTCGAAATAAAAGTTTAAAAAACCGGCCAAGTGCGAGTCGGACTCGCGCACGAAGGATACCGTACCATTATCTACATCATTAAACGGCAAAAAAATTGTTGTATAGGAACCCCCTGTAGCCTAGTTAGTAACTTAGTGGTGACTCTGCCTACGAAGCTGGAGGTCCCGGGTTTGAATCCCGGTAAGGGCATTTATTTGTGTGATGAGCACAAATATTTGTTCCTGAGTCATGGATGTTTTCTATGTATTTAAGTATTTATTTATCTATGTAAGTATGTTTATCGTTGTCTAGTACCCATAGTACAAGCTTTGCTTAGTTTGGGGCAAGGTCGATTTGTGTAAGATTGTAAAAGAAAAAGAAACCGATAAAAACTAAAATAAAATAGTACATTACTTACCTAGGGCGGTTAAACAAAGAATGTCTCAGATCGCAGGTATTTGACGCCCGAGCCGAAGGCAAGGGCGATAAATATGCGCTCTGAGGCTTTCTTTATTACCGCCCGTGGTGAGTACAAAATTTTACGTCTCTATCTGGCCAGGAAGTGGGGTTTTCCGCACGCATAGCGTGCGGTAATTCCTACTTTATGGCCAGGTATGACGTAAATAAAATGATGTATTCTGTTTTTTAGTATTTTTTGTTATAAATAGCGACAACAGAAATACATCACATGTCAAATCTCTATCTATCACGGTTCATAAGATACAGCCTGGTGACAGACGGACAGACAGACGGACAGCGGAGTCTTAGTAATAGGGTCCCGTTTTACTCTTTGAGTACGGAATCCTAAAAAGTGACATAGGTTTTATGCTCAGAACATAAAAAAAGGGAGAAGTGCCGTACTGCTTAATTTCAACCAAAACCGATGTCCCCAGTTTTCTCCCACCGCAGCGCCCACAGGCACACACATTGAACCGTGTAAAAACAAAGACTCGGGCGTTGCCAGTGAGTCTACGGCAACATGCAAACAAGGGCTGTGATTGGCTTAAACGTACTACACTAGGGGGGCGACAAACGATAAAATTATGTTTTATCGACATTGATATTAAAATTAATATTATGTTAAGATATTGATGGGTAACAACTTCAACGACATGGTAAGTTTATGTGGTGGTATTTAAACTTCTAGCTACAAGTTTAAATAACACGGGTTGTTAACTTACCATAAATCGCAAAAGTAAAAAATATTGACGAATACCTACAGAGTAACATAAACGGCTTTTTATAAGTTCGTGTTCACATACATTTAAAACTCTGGTCACATCGATAGTTTTGACCTGTAGGTACCAGACCGATCCGACTCGCATTTTGGCGCGAAATAATATGTCCATTACTCATATTACGAGATTTACGGCTAAGGGCGAGTATCCACCAAAGATGTGCGAAGATGTGTTACCATACATTTTACACCTAGGTTTCAAGCAAGCGAGGTGTCAAATATTCGAAAAGTGTACGGCTCTTATTAAGTGGTTGGAAACATTTTTCTTGAAAATGTTACGAACACATTAACTCTTCTCTGTACAGGAAACCAGTTAGGACCTCTGCCAGTAGCATCTATCCATTTTTTTAGTACCTACTCGGATTCTTTGGAAAACTGTAATAAGAAACCGAGATTTCTTCTTCAATTATCACATTTCAAATGAAAGTAAAAAATACTCATTTAAAATAAATTATTGGTAATAATATCACATTTAAAGTTGTTCTGAAGCCATTTGCAACTAAATTATATACTTGTACATACAATTTTAATATGTCTATTTACCGTTCATACTGCAACTTAGTGAAAATCTTATTAGTAGGTACCGTAAACATTTTGTAACTTTTAATCTTATTAGTATGTTATTAGTTACCTTTAAGATAGGCACCCAACCAAAACAAGTAATTAAATAAAATAAAACAGCGAAAGTAGTCGAAATAAAATAACTAGTATGATATCGTACTTCTATTTTATCGATTACACGTAAATTGTAACTGCACTTTGGCACTGCTCTAGTTTGCGACGCCAAGCAGCGGCCGTACCACTAAAAAAATCAAGCATCGTCCATATCCATAGTGGTTTAATACATTGCGCCGTGGTTTACTGTATTGAACGTTCAATGTACAACGCATAGAACAAAAATATGCTTTTTCGTTCGATATGTTAGTTCGATCCCGAGAAATGATGCGGCGTTGCGTTTATTTATTAAAATATTAGTTTTTACTGACTTAAGTGAAAATACTAATACTCACATGTGGTGCGTGACTCCACCATTCATGTAGGTTTTAGTTTCATTCCTATTTTTGCATGTAACCACGCTACAATTCGGCATTTTGAGTAAACGTGGAAAAACATTTCAGATTCACGGCAAATTGCGACTAACATGCGGTGGGCAGTGACATGCCCATTTGGCCATGTCGCACCGACACGCGCCAAGCCCCCGTTTCATATCTATTCCTTTTTATCATCTGAGGTTTTAGGCTTTTGAATAAAATCACGCATTAATTAATTGTATTCTAGATAAAAAGCTGTGTTTGTATAATTTATAATTTTCAGTTCCTTTGGTAAGAAACGGACATAGCAATTTCTATGAAGGGCAGTTTTTTTTTACTGTCCATAACAAAAAAAATTTTCTTCAAGAAATGAATACGTAAGTACCCAGTAATTTCCTAGTAGTGGGTCTACTGGTATAATTTCACTACATTACTATATATAAATAAGACTCAGATAACATGCAAACTATTAATATCCGTAAAACAAATTATTATTCTTATTACTGACAACTTTAAAACTCGTTAGTTTATTTTATACTAAAAAAACGAAACTAAATATACTTTTTCATATCATAGTATTTTAATACAAATAGAAAACTTGTGCTCAAAAATCAAATACTTACTTTATTCAAGTTATCTAACTTCGCTAACATGATGTTCTAGAACATCATGTTAGCGAAGTAATACTTACCACTTTTTAGTGCAAGTATCAATATCGGTCACGGAGTGAATTCCAACGGTGCGCTATACAGATATTTGCATCGGCAAGCTCCGCGGTTAGTTCTATCCCGATCGCACTTACATATAGCTAGAAAGGGACGGCACCCGCGGCTGGTGCGATCTCGCTGTGCATGTGGGGGTTAGGTACGTGTGTGTGGGTGGTAGTAGTATTTACACACACAAACGCACTACGCGTGTCAAAATACCGAATTCTGAGCGAGCGCTTTTTTGAAGAGCACTCTTAATATTATTAGAATACTTTTGTCCTGATTATATTATAGGCAATTAGGTCATATTTTTCGCCGAAATATGGTCTTACGCATAACCATTTCGGCGATAAATATTAAAGTGTGTAAGTAGATTCGTTAAATACATTTCTGCTTGTAGCATAACGCAGGACCAATGAAACGACGCCGCTCGCCTCGCCCGCTTGTTACTCGCTCGGCCGCTTGAGCGATCTTGTTCATAGAGAGCTAGACGAATAGGCCCGCCACGCGCCGCCGCCGCGCGCTGTACTCCTGACCCGAGGGGTAATCACGTAACGTTCCGAACGCGCGTCGGTACGATTTAACTGTCAATTTTCCATATAAAAAGTGACATTTAGACCTACCCGACGTTCGTATAATGCGTTACGTGATCGACCTACCGGTCCGCTCAGTAGCCGGGTGGGTCCGCCGTGTATTTTGCGTTTGCGCATTAGATTTATTCCCCTAACCGTTGCGTATTGTTCAGACTTTTAGCACTTGTCTGGCAAATCTCCTTTTAGATTTAATTCCTTTTCATATCGCAATCTGTGAACAAAACCAAAAAATCAACTCGTTAGAACATAATCAACATAATTAGAGGCAAACTACAGGCGGTCTTCTCATTAGAGAGCGATCTCTTCCTGACAACCTTAGGATAGCGGAAATCAAATCTCATCATCATCATCATCATATCAGCCGAAAGTGAATTTTTATTTAAAGACCGCATAGTTTAGGACATATTGACAATACCAAAAAAAGTGCGAAAATTTCGTGGTTTTTCGAGTGCCGCAAAGTTAGCAGAGGTTTTTGAAGCTGCAAACTTGGATATACAGTACTGTTAGTGGTCCTAGCAACATATTCAAAAAGCAGAACTAGCCGTTAGCTTGCGATTTTAGCGATTTTATAATGACTGGCATATAATTTCCTACGGGACACATACTATCACCCCAGTGATTGCCTAGTTAGTAGATAAATCTGTATTTGATCTAGTGAAAATCCCTGCTACTACACCGCGCCCTTCAACAACTTAAAACACAGGTGCAAGACGCAAGCAAAATTAAAATATAGCAACACTAAGTATAGTCGTATGCATGCTAATTGGCTAGTGTAAATATATTATAATATTGATGATAATATTGATAATATAATATTGATTAGATTATTGATGTAATAAAATCAAGTTTGATTTACAACATTTATAATTATACTGAAATGATCTTCAAAGTTAAACTAATTCATTTATTTATTTTTAATATGTAAATAGGATCGGTATTCATTTATAAGGTGCAAACATTCATCATCATATCAGCCAAAAGACATCCACTGCTGGACATAGGCCTCCCCCAAAGAGTGCCAAAGTGACCGGGTGCCAAGGTGCAAACATTAAATAAATGAAAAACGAAAGGTTGTGTGAGAAAGAGACAATATGAGAGTTTGATATGAGAAAGAACGGGATAGAGGAATAAAAGGGATAGGATAAAGGTTTAAGCGAGAACAAAATATACATTACAATCAATATTAATTATGACCGATCCGTTGTTTCCTTTATTTACACATTTACTAATCATCAAATTCGGAATCTAAATATTCAACTGATTCATACGACATTTCATGGTCCTCATGATCAGATTGTACTAGTTCAATAACAGATACATCGGACTCATTGTCAGTTGTAAGACTAGATGTTTCACTATCACTGCCGCCAACATTTATAATAAATTCTTCAATTTATCGATCAATACGGCTGACGTCTGACCTTCTCTTCGTATTTTCATCACGGCAGATCGGGATATACCTGAAGTAAAATAAACTTTTAATTGTAATTTATTCACAAATTCGCCAATTTCCATTGCACATACTATATGATGTACCTACCAGTCATGTTGACAACAAGATCGGTAATGTTATTTAGAGGAATAGACTCCAATCCTGCAGCCTTTCTATTCGACAAATACTTCTGCATACGGTAAATCACTTTTCTCAGTTACTTTTAATCGTTTTCGGCATTTTAAAGCACAAATACACACAATTATCGAAAAAATACACTACGCACAAACGACAGCTAACTTTGACATCAATTGACATATGGCATTAATGACGTCTTCAAAGTTACTGTTGCCTGTTGAAGAAATTAGTTCCAATAGTTTTCCGCAATATGGTAAAGTTTTTTATTTTCCTGGTCGGGCTATACACACCTGTATCGCGTTCGAGCGTTCGTTTCTTACATTTAAGAGTAGGTAGGTACCAACATGTTCTGTCAGTTTTTTGCTGTCGCCAGCCAAAAGCAAAACCGCATAGACCATTCTGAAAAAAAAAAAACAAAAGCCCTAGAGACGTTCCCAGATAAACTTATACTCGTATTTTAGATTCTCGTGGTACACAGAACGCAAGCAAAACCGCGGGATAAAATATAGCGCGTCCATTCCAAAGGTCTTCTCTACTTATATATTGGCGAAATAATCTTTATAATCGGATGAGTAGTTCCAGAGATTACCCGCTACATACAAACTTGTAAAGCGACACACATTACACCTTTGTAATATTATAGTATAGAGTTACGTTATATAGTCTAAGTAATATAGTCCTGTGTCTAACAATATTGATAATGGTATTTATATGCGTTAAACAAAATATTAATATTACTGATTCTTGTAATGTATTGTAGAATAAAGTCCTGATAAAGTGGCCATACACTTAATTCAAACGTAAAGATTTAAAAGAGGTCTACCTTCACATTGCTCTAATCTAAATCTAACACAGCGGAATGTAATTTCGCTCACATTTAGAGTATTTAGACCAGCACAACTGTGGACGTACCTACCACCTTATAGAACAAAGCAACCAGAATAACCACTTGCTCTGTGGTGTTGTTCTTGGGTGAGTAAGGTCGCCAGAGGTCCCGAGTGAGGGAGCCGCGTTTGTGTCTATGCATCAACACAACGAATCCTCAGATCAATAAAGGGTTGCCAATGAATTTCTAATTCTTCTGGAATCGTAGGCATCCATAGGCTGCGGTGTCTGCTTACCATCACGCAGATTGTATGCCTGTTTGCCACCGTCGAAGTAAAAAAAAACACAAATCAATAAAGGGTTGCCAATGCGCTCAAGATTCTTCTGGAATAGTAAACGTCCGCATAGGCTGCGGTGTCTGCTTACCATCACGCAGATTGTATGCCTGTTTGCCACCATCGAAGTAAAAAAAAACACAAATCAATAAAGGGTTGCCAACGCGCTTAAGATTCTTCTGGAATAGTAAACGTCCGCATAGGCTGCGGTGTCTGCTTACCATCACGCAGATTGTATGCCTGTTTGCCACCGTCGAAGTAAAAAAAAACACAAATCAATAAAGGGTTGCCAATGCGTTTAAGATTCTTCTGGAATAGTAATCGTCCATAGGCTACAGCGTCTGCTTAACATCACGCAGATCGTATAGGTACCTGTTTGCCAGCGTCGAAGTTAAAATAAAAAACCGGCCAAGTGCGAGTCGGACTCGCGCACGAAGGGTTCCGTACCATTATCAATAAAAATATTTATTTTATTTTGTTTTTACTATTTGTTGTTATAGCGGCAACAGAAATACATCATCTGTGAAAATTTCAACTGGAACTATCACGGTATCAGTGAGATACAGCCTGGTGACAGACAGACGGATGGACGGACGGACGGACGGGCAGCGGAGTCTTAGTAATCCACGGTCTCTTAGGAATCTTAGGGTCCACGAAAATGACGACCGGTTGTTTTTATTTACTTTACTCCCACCCCGCAATAAATTTACGTAGTGGTTTTATGTGATGAAGCGAGTACCAAAACACATGTAGGTTTATAATTGAATAAATAATATTTGTAAATTTGTGTAATATATTTTATTACAACACAAGCAAACAATCTTAATCATTGCGTTATTTATAGGCAGTAATCATGATCTTGCTAAAATTCAAAATGCTAGATCACGTTTCAAGAGACGATAGGAGTTTTGAAACTGAAACCGTGTATTGTGACAGAAATCGGAGAAATCGTGCGAAAATTATATTGTTTTCATAGTGTTAAAATTTATCCGGGGTCTCGAGTGACCTACATAAAATTTCGTCCGTCAACGGCTCATATCGTCAAGTTGTATGTGCCAAAATCAAGAGCATGTTAGCATTTGACGTAAAAAAAATAGTTTTATGTGCAAGACATATAAATTAAATGGTCACATTTTACGTAGATGACGGTATACCATGTTAGCTCATTACGGTAAAATTTTATACGTCGGTTGTGGACATAAAACATGTGCATAAAAGTCGTCATTTTGCTAGTGTGCTAGCCCGGTTGGTCGCCATAAGCGTCGACAAGGCGCTTAGAAAGCATTTAACATGTCAAATCAAAATCATTGCAGTAAAGTTTTTGGTCGGTAAGCGGTAACCGCCATTGCGTGAAAGTTATACCTACAATAATAATGTACCTTGTGAAATTTGTGTCAAAGATCGTGCATCACCTTCGTTATTGTTGAATTTGGGTAAGTTTCTTTTCAATAAATTAAAATAATATGCTGACTTGCTAGTTGCTGAGGTTAAATTTAAAGTTTAATAATCCGTTTCTCTTAACATTAAAACAATTCGAGTAAAGAGCTGTTTGAGTGGCCAGTCGTCACTTTCGTGGTCATCACTTTCGTGAATTTATGTGGGTCGTCACTTTTGTGGTCATACGTCACTTTCGTGGTTGATACCACAAAGGTAGGCTTTAAGTTTGTTGTCAATTTTATAGTCATGCTTACTAACCGCGCGGATTGTATAGAACAATACTACACACTGTAAACAACCGGCATACGGCTTTTAATAATCGTGGTTGCGCAAACGCTACTGTGAAACCGCTCTAAGGACTCAATAAGGGGAGGTAACGAAAGTGACGGTTAATATTCATCACTTTCGTGGCCTAATCTTTTTATTTATTTTGTAAATCTTCCAAAAGTGCTATTAAGATGATTGTTATTCCGAATGATTATTATTAATGATTCCTAAACAGTGTTTGAAGTATTATTTAGATTATATAAGCATACATCTTAAAAAAGTTCTAAAGTAAGTGATCATTTCCGTGGTCATTAAGTTCACTTTCGTTACCAAAGAATATAGTTTTTTGAGGTATTTTTATATAAATAACAATTTTTGATCTATATTATTATTAAAATTATAAATAATATACGTGTGCGGATCCATAATAATAAAAAAACAATCGAAAAGAGCGTTATATTTTTTTTTAAATATTGGATGCCTCTGAAATAATGACCCACATGGGCCACCGCAGCCGTCGTCAAAATGGCCGTTTCTCGGAAGTTGCCCCCCGAGCGGTGACTAGCGTGTCGTCAGCGTAGCAAATTACGTACACTCCCCGCAAATTTGCTCCGCGTAACATCCAGTCATATCCGATGTTCCACAGGAATATTGCTGCCTCGTTTAACTAGAACAAGTGGTTGTGACAAATTGATAGGGATTTATTTTACTGGGATGACAGATGTCAGATGTCAAAAGAAAAGTGACAAATACCTAATACATCGTTCACTCCAACCAAACACCCCATGTATTACATGGGGTCTATACATGTAATGATTTGTCAGCCCCAATTTATCAGAATCTGACTAATTGCTATCGTCTGGAGGCATGTTGCGCTGCTGATGCAATTGTCAAAAGTGTCAAACGAGTTGTACTGACAAATTGTATGCATGTGGGCAACCAACACAGTTTGACCATGGAAAGAATTTATGATCAGCCAAGTTTTCTGGCAGATAATTTTGAAGTTATTTAAAATATAATTGAATTTATTATAATTCGTCTTTTCACAAATTTTACACGCATTTATTATAAAGTTTGTATTTTGAAGGTGTTATAGTGCTATAAAAACACATTTTACAGTCGATTTGAGCCACACTTTGATAGCTCTATATATTTTTTTATCATTACGTTAGCATCTTACTGCGAATAGCGATACCTTAGGAAAAATAAGTAATAACAATATAATTTTTACGAAATGGTATCCCTAAATTGCAACAATTTGTCAGAAATTGGATACGACAAATCAGAAGTGATAATGTATGGTATGTAGAGCCCATTAAGCAAATTCGGTACGGGGCAATAATTGGAAGCCACATTTATCGGGGCTGATAATGTACGACCCAATAATTCGAGTCCACAAAAAGTGGACGCGTATTATCGGGCCGTACATTATTTGGCCGTACATTATTGGCTCCCTTAAATTTAATTTTCAATCTGTGAACCTCAAACTGCACAAAAGTCGCGATTTCGATCACATTCAATGTAGTGAGAAGTAGTTGTGTGTAGTGATTCACTTTATTAGGCTTAGATTTATATTCATTAAAATAATGTCTCGGAATATTGTTTTCGAGGGGTGGTTGACCAAATCACCGCCGACCAAACGTATATGGAGAACGGTAAGCAATAAAACAACTTTTACCTTTGTTGACACATTGATCCTTGATCGAGTTTATCTTGATTTGGTTTCATTAGAATGTGATCCAAATCCTATTTTTTAGTGGTGAATTGTTTTGCATATTATTCAGTTGCATATTTTTAGAAATGGCGAAGGAGATGGTTTGCATTGAGACATTCTGGTGAATTGCCTGGACAATATTTTTTGGATTACTATGCTGACAGGAACTGCAGACGCCTCAAGGGCACCATCAACCTCGATTTGTGTGAACAGGTATTTTATCAACGTTAATTAGCTAAAGGAATTATGTGCTTTGCATTAGTAAAAGCATTGTCTCCACCCACCATACTCATGAACAATATGCAGATAAATGTTTAAGCCTTCACACTTAATCCAATTTGACATAAAAATAAAAATATAAAATTCTTTTGTGTTTGATGAACCAAATTCACAGCTATTGCTCCACTACTTATCTATTAATACAATCTGTTTGTAAATATTACATTAAAATTATGCAGACTAGCTCTTTGTATGTCTCAAGATTGTAAAACTATGCAAATATGTAACGGTATTGTAAAACAGTGTATTGGCAACCCAGTTGTTACATTTAAATAATGTAAATGTTTCCTGTTGTTGTTATTTGCCATTTTCCTCCCGTGCTGTAAGCAGTGTGCTTGTTAGGTTGATGCTGGGCTGCATATGGAGCGTAGTGGCAGTGGCTCTCTGGACCCCAAGCTTCGTGGTTCTGTGTTCACTATCCAGACACAGTCCAGGACATACCACCTGGAAGCAGATTGTGAGGCTGACATGGAGAAGTGGGTAGATGCAATCTGTAGTGTGTGTGGCCTGAGAGCAACCGAGGATTCTTCCACTGAAAATGGTGAGTCAAATTTTAATAATATTTTTAATGTGGTGTATATAATTATATAAAGACATATAAACCTACCGGGTAGTCATTTTGGAACATAACATTTCCTTAATTAGTTAGTATTACAGTTTATATACCTACATTTTTTATACAGTGACTTCTGTAAATAATGCGATTTTTTTATCATCACAAATTAATAAATTACAATTGTGACATGATGTATAGGTTAATTATAAGACATGGAATGAGTCAAGAAAACACCATCAAGGAAATCAAGGAATAAAATATTATACCTACCTAATAACTGAGCCTTCCAAATAAACATTGATTGGTGTGAATACTCAACTAAAATACTAGCTACCCGCGTGGATCTGATGGTGTATAACCAAAATCCCAGACAGAGTCATGGGATAAAATATAACCATCCGGAAAGGTCAATTCTGTATACCTACTGGTGAAAGATTTTTTTAATCCGATGTGTGGTTTCGGGTTTCCCCCCCCACATACAAATGTACAACCTCACAGAATTCCTTTTTATAATATTAGCATATACTAGCTGGCCACGCAGCTCCGCCCGCGTGTTGCAAAGAATGCAGGCAAACCCGCGGGATATAATATAGCCCATGTCCATCCAGATAGTCTAACCTACACACAAGTGAAAGAATTTTTGAATCGGTCCAGTGGTTCCAGAGATTACCCATTACATATTCTTTGAATTTTCCTCTTTATAATATTTAGTAAGTTAGATCGCTAAGATCTGTGCTAGTACAATAGGCATGATGCCTCATGTTAAAATTGATAATGCAATGTTGCTACATGGATAGTAAACCATCAAATTACTGTAATATAGTATAAATTATAAAATATAATTAAAATCATGAAAAGAACCTTTAAAATTTTGAAAAAAATATGCTGAAAACCAAAAATCATAAGTTTCAAGGTATGGCTCTTATAATTGGGACCGTCGATTTGTTCTACCATCATACATTTTCGTTTAGCTATTATAGAAAAACAAATGAATACTATCCTTTTTTACTTATTCCATATGACACAGTATGACAATCAATCAATCGCATCATCAATTCTCCGTCAATTCTTTTTTTATTCGAAAGAGTATACTTCCGAGGTGGTCCCATTGTCACCAAATCAGGATCTGATGATGCGATCCCAGGGAAATTGAGGGCAACCCTCAAATTTTATTTATAGGCATGCATGTAGTGATTTTGGTATTTTCTGTTATAATTCGTGTTCTTCGGAAATCGCAATTTTGGTGAAGTGGAACTGATACTGAAGACCACAGATGACTTATGGAACTCCTCAAAGATGCAAAGTTTGTCAAAGATTCTGACATGATTCCATTGAAGTAGCAACCCATGAAGTAGTAATTCTCAGACCCTTTAGGAATCGACGGAACTCCTCAAATATTATCAGCCCACAGATAGCGACTTGGGTTTTTTCTGTAATGATCCGTTGAATATCTGCATCATTTGCTCTCGGAAAGCAGTGCATGTGGTAAATTGGAAAGGAAATGTGGAAATGTTCATATACCGATAATAGCTTGGCGAAGTACTAAATTGAAGTCAGTTTAAACTTTGTTTTTAAAGTGAATTATAGTATAAGGTTTCAATTACTGGCTACCCTACAATTACTGGCCACGTCATACTAAATTGAATTCTGTTTGTAGGGGAACAGAGTTCATTTTACAAGCTTTCTATTAACTTGCAATGTATGTTCCTAACTAAGTAGGTGTGTAATGTGTGTGACTATGTTTGTTCAGGTGGAATCTTGCAACTCAATTTTGAAGCAGATAAAGAAATCTTCAACCAATTGAGCTGAAATTTTGGGTAAAGGTATAGGTAGTTTGGATGGCAATTCAATATTATGGTACCATCAAGCTAATCTGATGATGGAGACAGAAGGTGGCCATGGGAATTCAGTACTTAACCGACGTAACCCCGGAGTTTGGGCTCGTTAGAATCGTCTCAATAAGTAATTGATGACGGTATACAGAAAAGTACAGTCGGCAATAAAAGCTTGTACAAAAATTGAAATTTTTGACAGAAACTTATTTAATATGAGGGGGGCATAGCTATTGAAGGGTGGCCAGCTACTGGCGATTTACCCTTTTTCTGCCGGTGTTTTATCATTCAATATACATATTTGAAAACGAAGAAATATATACACGAAAATAATAAGTTAATAACTAATTTATAACAAACAAAACTTATATATAATTATTTTACAATACACGGCCAGGCAGTGGACAAAACCCAGCAGGGTTTAATTGCCACTGCATTCACTTAATACAGTCAAGTGTAAAAATATGGGTGCAAACAACTTACTTATAAATATGTCCCATCACTCAGCGGGTTAAGGTTTCGGTACATATTTATGAGAGGCTTAAATCGATACATATTTTTTCATCTCTCCTGTTCTGAAAGTTGACTTTTCATGGGCATATAGCCGGGTGGAAAATAGCGTTTTCTCCCCTAGGGTAGAAAGTATTTTTTTTTTAATTGTTACGGTCAGCCACGGAGTCGAAGTTAATTGAGTTACTTCATATTATTAAAATAAAAGCTTTACATATATCGAAACTCAGCTATACATTAAGCGACGGGTTCATTACGACAATGTTGATAAAAATCCTTTTACTGTTGGTATTTTTCTTCCTAATTACAGAAAATCAACATTAAAAATCATATCTGTAAATATCGGCTGCCCGCCATATTGCTATGAAACTTGAAAAAAAAGTTTCATAGAAACTCGATTACAATCGAGTAGGCTCTTACTTCGTTCGAGCGCCAGAAATATCTCGGGTGCAATGGGTCACTTTCAACCCTTGGTTAACAATCTACTATTGCACTTGACTGTACTTACCCATACTGTGTGCTTGCAATTTCTACATTCGGACAAATAATGCGTTCGAATATTAGGGATTGCTATGGGATACAAAAAACCCACATCATTAGTTCCACTTCAAAAGGGGAAAGGATGTATTATACGCTTTCGTGTTGCTGGCGCTGAAGCTGAACTGCGAATGTTGTTCCATGCTATCTCGGCTTGTATCCTTGTACTCGTACAGTCAGCATCAAAAGTAGCTACGCAACCGAAGACGTCAAAAGTTCTTATTCCCTTTTAATAAAGACTTTTAACGTCTTCATTTGCGTAGCTACTTTTGATGCTGACTGTACATGCATATTTTTTTCATTTTGGTGTGTTCACGCTGCGTGTCATAAAATAATAACAAGATATAGTCTGTGCACCACTAAAAGGTAAACCTGAAGTTTGGTCAGTAATCTACATACCATCCCACCAACAAATATATACATATCTACATTGTAGCATTTCGAATAAGCTATCTCATCATTAACGTGATCGTTTCTTCAACGCTCGTTATATCACATCGCTGTAATTAATGACCTGCTTTCTTCGCATTATGTTCTTTTCTTATAGAATAGTAAAAAACTATAACAGTAAATATTCCATCTTATTTTTATCATGCAATATATGACTAGGTAAATTACAGGTTGTTTTATCACAGTTATGCATAAATCACCATGCGAGGCATTTTTTTACCGACTTCAAAAAAGGACGAGGTTATATGTTCCACTGTATGTTTTTTTATGTATGTTCGTCGATTTCTCCGTCAACTGTGGACCGATATCCAAAATTATTTTTTTATTCGAAAGAGAAACTCCTGAGGTGGTCCCATTGTCACCTAGTCAACATCTGATGATGGGATCCCAGGGAAATTGAGGGCAACCCTCAAATTGTATTGGCACGCTTGTAGTGATTTCGGTATTTTGTTTACCCTCGGAAATCGTAATTTTGGTGAAGAGGAATTCTGACATGATTCCGTTGAAGTAGCAACTAATAAAGTGTTAATTCTGAGATCCTTGAGTATAGCCCACATATAGCGATTTGGGTTTTTTCTGTAATAATCAACGCATTTGCTCTCGGAAATTAGTTCATGTGGTAAATTTGATAGGAAATGTGGAAATTTTCATGTACCATGTGGGTGGCGAAGTACTAAATTGAAGCCGGTTGAAACTTTGTTTTTAAAGTAAATTATAATAAGATAATATTGATTCTATGCAATACATACAGAAATATCCTATTATATATCATACAACCAGATACGTGCTGTGCAAAATACTTTGATATGTGGCTGCGGCTGGCATGGCTGATTCAACAAAATTCCTTTATGCTAATAGTAACAGTCCCTATTCTATAATAAAACGTCTCACCACAAGCCTTTTCTCAAAATGACGACGATGCGAGTTTGTGCGATAGCAATTTGTCCTCTTAAGAGGGCGCTCGTTTTTTGGTCAGGAATAAGCGAGAATGACGGATTTTTGACGTTGTAATTCTAAGAATCGGAGAGCTTTTTTTAGATCCCGGTTACTTATTTGCATAGGTAAACTCCTCATATTGGTCCTAGCCGCCTCCAATTTACGAAGAACTGAATACTTTAACCGAAAATACCCGATTACTGACAGTAGTTTTCTGAAGAGAGCGCAGAGTCATAAGTTTGAGCCCCTAATTTTCCATGATGTTATATGAGAACCTACTTGTTTTATTCTATTTTCACTAGCGTAATATGTTGCCATTGCTACTAGCCGCCTCGAATTTTCCTTATTCTGCACGTATATATATGTAAACTGTTCTCAATTGCACCATATTTGTCAACAAAATCATACTGAAAACTCGAGGATTTTCTCATTATTGTTGAATTATTTGTGTATTGAATCTTACACAACATTAAAGTTCATGCTTGTTCCAACAAGATCCAGTCCAAAAAATATAAATTTAGTCAACATTTATATTTATAAATAATTATTCAAAACTAGTATAAATTTACCGCCGCGCGGGAATATATCTCAGTACCGGCTGAATAGCCCTCCGAGACAGACGTGTACTCTGTTTATTTGTGGCTATTCACGAAGCTAACCGGCCACTCTTCAGATAAAATAATATTATTTTGATCTCCGACTAGGCATAGTTGTTACAAACCTCGGGGTCAAACTATACTGGGGATACATTCGTGAGGCAAATCGAGACAAGTTATGAATTGCATAGCTATCAGATATGACGTAGTGTAGCGAAAAGGCTCAAACCCACAGGATATGTAACATTTAAAATTGAACCTTCTACCTAAAACAAAAGTCATACATTTCAATGGTGATATCTTGTGGGTTGGATCCTTTTGTCTAAACTACGCGTTCTATAGTCAATTATTATTGTACGAGTGATCGTGATACTTGATAGATTTAATTTATTTACTTGTTACTATCAGTCCACCTTGTGGAGGGTCCGCTGCAGTTTCCGGTACGTAGTCGCCTCTCGAGAACCTCCCCGCCCCAACGGCCATTATGATTAGTTAGTATGTATGTATGTATGTTAGTTTGGGCGAAATCTTCAAATTAGGTACAATTGCGTATCTTCGGTGACAATGCCATAATATCATAGAGCTGGTCTGATGATGGAGTCGGAAGGTGGCCATAGCAACTCCTAAACTCAACAAGATAAAGCCATCGAATTTGGGCTCATTAATTTGGTCATGGCACGGCAAGACTTTGGTGCTGGATGATTTCCAGAGTCTGATAATGGAGCTGGAAGGTGGTCATGGAACTCCTAAACTAAACTAGATAAACCCATCTAGTTTGGGCTCATCTGTTTTGTCTTGGTAAACACTTTGGTGATGGATGATTTCCAGGATCTGATGATGGAAGTTGGTCATGGGAACTCCTAAACTAAAATAGATAGACCTATCTTGTTTGGGTTTGTGTGATTTGTCTGTACAAGTACCCACGAACCAGCGACATAATATGCAGGGTTATTGAAAATAACAAGATGAATAAAAAACATTTTAAAAAACAAGCTTATGTGGCGTTTGTTAAGTACAGCACGATCCTACCTTGAATTTAGTTATTATTTTCGTTTATATATAATAATAACACACACCGGGGGTTTACACTGGAAAGGGAGATTTTTACGTGGTTTTATTACATTTCCGAGTCATCATCATCATCATCATCATATCAGCCGAAAGACGTCCACTGCTGGACATAGGCATCCCCCAAAGAGTGCCACAATGGCCGTTCCTGCGCCACCCGCATCCAGCGGACTCCCGCGACCTTTACCAGGTCATCAGTCCACCTTGCGGGGGGCCTACCCACGCTGCGCCTTCCGGTACGTGGTTGCCACTCCAGAACCTTTCCGCCCCAACGGCCATCGGTTCTACGTGCAATGTGCCCCGCCCACTGCCACTTAAGTTTAGCAATTCGGAGGGATATATCGGTTCCCTTGGTTCTGCTGCGGATAGCCTCATTTCTGATGCGATCGCGCAGGGAAACTCCCAGCATAGCCCTCTCCATTGCCCTTTGAGTGACTTTGAGCCTTCTTATGAGGCCTATAGTAAGCGACCACGTTTCCGTGCCATATGTCATCACTGGCAACACACACTGGTCAAAGACTCTCGTCTTGAGACACTGCGGAATATTGGACGAAAAGATGTGCCGTAGCTTCCCGAATGCTGCCCAGCCGAGTCGGATTCGACGATTGACCTTCCCTTCGACATTTCCGAGTATCACTCTTTATTTCGAAATAAATGTTAAAAAAACCGGCCAAGTGCGAGTCGGACTCGCGCACGAAGGGTACCGTACCATTATCTATATCTAAAAACGGCAAAATATCTATATCTAAAATCACGTTTGTTGTATAGGAGCCCCCTGTAGCCTAGTTAGTAACTTGGTAGTGACTCTGCCTACGAAGCTGGAGGTCCCGGGTTCGAATCCCGGTAAGGGCATTTATTTGTGTGATGACCATAAATATTTGTTCCTGAGTCATGGATGTTTTCTATGTATTTAAGTATTTATTTATCTATATAAGTATGTTTATCGTCGTCTAGTACCCATAGTACAAGCTTTGCTTAGTTTGGGGCAAAGTCGATTTGTGTAAGATTGTAAAAGAAAAAGAAACAAATAAAAACTAAAATAAAAATAAAAAGATGTATTCTGTTTTTTAGTATTTTTTGTTATAAATAGCGACAACAGAAATACATCATCTGTGAAAATCTCTATCTTTCACGGTTCATGAGATACAGCCTGGTGACAGAAGGACAGACAGGCATTCAGACAGACAGACGGACAGCGGAGTCTTAGTAATAGGGTCCCGTTTTACTCTTTGAGTACGGAATCCTAATAAGTGACATAGGTTTTAGGCTCAGAACATAAAAAAAGGGAGAAGTGCCGTACTGCTTAATTCCAACCAAAACCGATGTCCCCAGTTTTCTCCCACCGCGGCGCCCATATTGAACCGTGTAAAAACAAAGACTCGGGCGTTGCCAGTGAGTCTACGGCAACATGCAAACAAGGGCTGTGATTGGCTTAAACGCACTACACTAGGGGGGCGACAAACGTTAAAATTATGTTTTATCGACATTGATATTAAAATTAATATTATGTTATGATATTGATAGGTAACAACTTCAACAACATGGTAAGTTTATGTGGTGGTATTTAAACTTTTAGCTACAAGTTTAAATAACACGGGTTGTTAACTTACCATAAATCGCAAAAGTAAAAAATATTGACGAATACCTACAGAGTAACATAAACGGCTTTTTATAAGTTCGTGTTCACATACATTTAAAACTCTGGTCACATCGATATTTTTGACCAGGCCGATCCGTATCGCATTTTGGCGCGAAATAATATGTCCATTACTCATATTACGAGATTTAAGGCTAAGGGCGAGTATCCACCAAAGATGTGCGGAGATGTGTTACCATACATTTTACACCTAGGTTTCAAGCAAGCGAGGTGTCAAATATTCGAAAAGTGTACGGCTCTTATTAAGTGGTTGGAAACATTTTTCTTGAAAATGTTACGAACACATTACCTCTTCTCTGTACAGGAAACCAGTTAGGACCTCTGCCAGTAGCATCTATCCATTTTTTTAGTACCTACTCGGATTCTTTGGAAAACTGTAATAAGAAACCGAGATTTCTTCTTCAATTATCACATTTCAAATGAAAGTAAAAAATACTCATTTAAAATAAATTATTGGTAATAATATCACATTTTAAGTTGTTCTGAAGCCATTTGCAACTAAATTATATACTTGTATATACAAATTTATTATGTCTATTTACCGTTCATACTGCAACTTAGTGAAAATCTTATTAGTAGGTACCGTAAACATTTTGTGCCTTTTAATCTTATTAGTTACCTTTAAGATAGGCACCCAACCAAAACAAGTAATTAAATTAAATAAAACAGCGAAAGTAGTCGAAATAAAATAACTAGTATGATATCGTACTTCTATTTTATCGATTACGCGTAAATTGTAACTGCACTTTGGCACCGCTCTAGTTTGCGACGCCAAGCAGCGGCCGTACCACAAAAAAATTCAAGCATCGTCCATATCCATAGTGGTTTAATACATTGCGCCGTGGTTTACTGTATTGAACATTCAATGTACAACGCATAGAACAAAAATATGCTTTTTCGTTCGATATGTTAGTTCGATCCCGAGAAATGAGGCGGCGTTGCGTTTATTTATTAAAATATTAGTTTTTACTGACTTAAGTGAAAATACTAATACTCACATGTGGTGCGTGACTCCACCATTTATGTAGGTTTTAGATTCATTCCTATTTTTGCATGTAACCACGCTACAATTCGGCATTTTGAGTAAACGTGGAAAAACATTTCAGATTCACGGCAAATTGCGACTAACATGCGGTGGGCAGTGACATGCCCATTTGGCCATGTCGCACCGACACGCGCCAAGCCCCCGTTTCATATCTATTCCTTTTTATCATCTGAGGTTTTAGGCTTTTGAATAAAATCACGCATTAATTAATTGTATTCTAGATAAAAAGCTGTGTTTGTATAATTTATAATTTTCAGTTCCTTTGGTAAGAAACGGACATAGCAATTTCTATGAAGGGCAGTTTTTTTTTACTGTCCATAACAAAAAAAAAATTCTTCAAGAAATGAATACGTCAGTACCCAGTAATTTCCTAGTAGTGGGTCGACTGGTATAATTTCATTACATTACTATATATAAATAAGACTCAGATAACATGCAAACTATTAATATCCGTAAAACAAATCATTATTCTTATTACTGACAACTTTAAAACTCGTTAGTTTATTTTATACTAAAAAAACGAAACTAAATATACTTTGTCATATCATAGTATTTTAATACAAATAGAAAACTTGTGCTCAAAAATCAAATACTTACTTTATTCAAGTTATCTAACTTCGCTAACATGATGTTCTAGAACATCATGTTAGCGAAGTAATACTTACCACTTTTTAGTGCAAGTATCAATATCGGTCACGGAGTGAATTCCAACGGTGCGCTATACAGCTATTTGCATCGGCAAGCTCCGTGGTTAGTTCTATCCCGATCGCACTTACATATAGCTAGAAAGGGACGGCACCCGCGGCTGGTGCGATCTCGCTGTGCATGTGGGGGTTAGGTACGTTTGTGTGGGTGGTAGTAGTATTTACACACACAAACGCACTACGCGTGTCAAAATACCGAATTCTGAGCGAGCGCTTTTTTGAAGAGCACTCTTAAGTTTACGTAGGCACAGACTGAGCAAGCAAAGCGAATTCCTAATGTGCCGCGTGTCCTGTAATGTTCAAATGTGACCACGATTAAGTATAAGCACCAATTGCGAACAGCGTTTGAAACGTTTGCTATGATTGTTTTGCATAATAATGATTGCATTACCTATAATTAGGACTATCTGTATTACAGGTACATACCAGAATAACATGGGCCCTATAGCTGTCAACGAACAGTACGAGTGTTCGGAGGGCACTGGGCCATACATCCGGATATCGGAATGCATTACCGGGATCCGTGCCCAGGTAAATAATGATACAGTCATTATTGAAAGAAAGAAAGAAAATACATTTATTTAAATTACAAAATTACACAATTAAAAAAAACAAGCAAAATAAATTACTTTAATACGAGGACGTTATAAAGAATCCGCACTGCAAGCTGAGCTGAGGCGCTGATTTCCGGTGGGGACCTATCTTAAAACTATAATAAGTGGCGACACAACTTATTGCACTTTGAAATCGCACTCTCGTGGTTTGAGACGATATCGGTATCGGATTCGACATCGATATCGACACAAGTAAAATGTATGAGAGTCACATTTCACATTTTTCTTTCGTTTAAAAGTAGCGGTTTTTTCCTCTGCCATTTTCTTGCCATGCCAGACAGGCATGACATGACCTTAACCTCTTATGCTTTGATCACACGTACCGAGCAAACGGGCGAGACAGTAAAATGTTTCTCGGCCGAGACAGTGAGCCGGCCGAGTCAGTTCAAGTTGTTTGAAACAAAGATTATCTCAAAAAATGCTGACGTGACGGCCGAATGGCGAGACCACAGATGTATGAATATAAGGAGATCGGACATGGCGGCCGACTTGTATAGAGTGAGCCTGTCGCAAGTACATTAACCCACACAACGCCCAAGTAATTGACAAGACAAAGCACGCACACATCTAAAACACACACTCTTGTATACTTACACGCTTATTTGACAATAAACGCGCATCATATCCGGCATTTTGGGAAAAAACGTAATATTCTCTGCGATCAGCACGCGTGCAAAGTATGGAGTGTATGCCCATTGAGCATACAGCTGCGACACGGCCGCCGGCGGCTTGTCCTCTCTCTAGTATTCTATGCTCTGAGGGCGAGACAGTGCGGGGAAGCGGGAGGGTGGACACTCGGCCTAGAAGATAGAACGGGAGCCGAGCTACTGTCTCGCCGCTTTGTTCGGCCGAGCGCTCGGCCGAGTACTCGGCGCTATGTTTATACGCACCGAGTACACGGCTGAGTGCACTGTCTCGCCCGTTTGCTCGGTACGTGTGATCAAGGCATTACATTTCACAGTTCACACTATTGTACAGTCCCCCTAGCATTATAATATCTGCCATAACAAAGCAGGAAAAAATATCTGTTGTACATGCAAACATATGTGCGTTGAATGCACTGATCGTCTTAATCGCTTTGTAGGACTCCCGCGCATTTACCTTTGACCCGAGAAACATCGTGACCAGCAGCAGGAGGCCGTTCCAGGTGTCCGACAGCCGCGGGAACCAGATGTACCTGAGCCAGCCGCTGCGGCATCACAACGCTGACTTCTCGGAGAACGACTCCAACCTCAGCGATGAAGAGTGCAAGTCCCTCAACGCTAGTCAATCCAACATAGGTGATCTTTATACTCTTATCCGCCGATCTGGTCTATAATATTTCTCAGACAAGGTGGGACTGATGACCTGGTAAAGGTCGCGGGAGTCCGCTGGATGCGGGTGGCGCAGGACCGGTCATTTTGGCACTCTTTGGGGGAGGCCTATGTCCAGCAGTGGACGTCTTTCGGCTGATGATGATAGCGTCAGGCCGTATGTGGACTCCAGCGGGCAGCGGCGCGACGAGCGGGCGTTCTCAGATTGAACTTGATCAAATGTATGAACTGCCGCTCGTCGCCCCGCTGCCTGCTTGCGCCCAGACCGCGCACTGAGTGGTGTAGACCACAGAACACTAAATACTATAGAAGGGGTATGGCGCGCGATTTCCATCGGGACCGGTGTCGCCACCTCGTCCCCTCCACGTCGCCTACAACAACACGGCGACCGGGTGACGTTGGTACGAAAGCTTGAGCGCATGCTCAAGCTCTAGTTGCGCGCGTGCCACGCCCACATCGCCATTCTATAGTATTAAGTGTTCTGTGGTGTAGACTCATGTTAAAATTGATAACGCAGTGTTGCTATATGTAAACCACCAAATGATTGTAATAAAGTATATACTTAATACAAAAAAAAAGAGATATGATCCTTGAACGTTTAGAAAAAATATGCATTTTTAGGGTTCCGTACTCAAAGAGTAAAACGGGACCCTATTACTAAGACTCCGCTGTCCGTCCGTCCGTCTGTCTGTCACCAGGCTAGTACCAGCTGAAATTTTCACAGATGATGTATTTCTGTTGCCGCTATAACGACAAATACTAAAAACACAGAATAAAATAGTTTTTTATAGATAATGGTACGGAACCCTTCGTGCGCGAGTCCGACTCGCACTTGGCCGGTTTTTTTTATTGTTCAAGAGTATATTCAAAGCTACCAGTAGCGTCCTTACGCTTTTATAGAAACAATTGTATGACAACTATGGACCTAAACGCAGTATTTTGCGACCGAAACAGCAATTTACCTACTTGATTTTCCATACGACGATTAGTACAAATAACAGATTGTGACGTCATACTTTTAACTCAATTAGTATTTACGAAGTATTTTGAGCTGCCTCCAGCGAGGTCAATCTTTGTCTCAATTAGTATTTACGAAGTATTTTGAGCTGCCTCCAGCGAGGTCAATCTTTGTCTCAATTAGTATTTACGAAGTATTTTGAGCTGCCTCCAGCGAGGTCAATCTTTGTCTCAATTAGTATTTACGAAGTATTTTGAGCTGCCTCCAGCGAGGTCAATCTTTGTCTCAATTAGTATTTACGAAGTATTTTGAGCTGCCTCCAGCGAGGTCAATCTTTGTCTCAATTAGTATTTACGAAGTATTTTGAGCTGCCTCCAGCGAGGTCAATCTTTGTCTCAATTAGTATTTACGAAGTATTTTGAGCTGCCTCCAGCGAGGTCAATCTTTTTCTCAAATTTTTGGGTATTTATGTTCTTCAATTGTAGTTGCACCCATACAAACATATGTTCCTCTCCAAAAACTGTTTCGAATGGCATCGTAATAGTCTGCACCCCTATTATCTATCAAGCCGAAGCATAAAGTACGGCAACGCCAACGAATGACAACGTAGCGATGCGTCGCCGTGTATATGCGAAACGTTAAGCTTCGGTGTGGCCGGGCCTTTATTAGGGTTCCGTAGCCTAATGGCAAAAAACGGAGCCCTTATAGATTCGTCATGTCTGTCTTTCTGTCCGTCCGTATGTCACAGCCACTTTTTTCCGAAACTATAAGAGCTATACTAAGTAGATGTATTCTGTAAACCGCATTAAGATTTTCACACAAATATATAAAAAAAAACAATAAATTTTGGGGTTCCCCATACTAAGAACTGAAACTCAAAAATTTTTTTTTCATCAAACCCATACGTGTGGGGTATCTATGGATAGGTCTTCAAAAATGATATTGAGGTTTCTAACATCATTTTTTTCTAAACTGAATAGTTTGCGCGAGAGACATTTCCAAAGTGGTAAAATGTGTCCCCCCCCCCTGTAACTTCTAAAATAAGAGAATGATAAATCTAAAAAAAATATATGATGTACATTAATTACCATGCAAACTTTCAACGAAAATTGGTTTGAACGAGATCTAGTTAGTAGTTTTTTTTTAATAGATCATAAATCGTAAAAAGCAATTTATTTAACGGAACCCTTCATGTGCGAGTCCGACTCGCACTTGGCCGCTTTTTTCATAACTTATTGCAAGTGTTATTTCGTACGTTAGCTGCAAAACTATCTGCAGTTTCTTCGTCGTTAACCTCATGTTAGTGCGCAATCTACCTTGGTTCTTAAAATATGCACATTACTACGGATGTAGGCATAAGAAAGGAGAATCGCATGTGCAATGTATTATTCACATACATCCGTTTATCCGTCTTGATTGTGATAAACAAACTTGACAGAGTGATGGATCAAACGTAAATATGAATGATATTTCAGGGGATTGGGCTGTGACGAAATCGTTCACAAAACTAGCGGTCGGCCCTAAGAAAAATGGCGTTCCGGAAGACGGTAAGTACATTAAGTATTATAGACATCTTAACATATATATTTATACAAAAGTACAAACAGCAACACACTTAAATTACAGTTTGCAGGTCTTATATCGCTGGTGGAAGGTTGACGATTGGGCAGTTTACTGTGTCGTCGACTGTACGATATTAAATTGAACATTTTGTTTTTTACGCAGGGCCACCAGTACCGCCTCGACCACCTAAGACCTTATCGGTGCTATCGAAAAATAACTTCCAAAAAGATGCTCATCTTGGACCAAAGTACAACGAACCAATGGATTCAAGTGATAATGTTTTCGTAAGTTCTTTCAACAAAATGCCATGTGTTTATTTAGCAAATATTTATCTTTGTTACGCGCTGGGCTAAAGCCACACTGAAACGGTGCGTCCTGCGTTCGCGATGGGCGGGGCGGGGGGGGGGGGGACGGACATCCGCTGCCCGTCTCGTATTACTGACTTCAACGCAGACGCAGGATATATAACATACGCCGTAATACGATATATAATATATACGCCATCTTAGTTCTGGACTTCATAGAGCGGCCACACATTGAGTCATTAGCGGCTGACAGGGCAATCGTGCGGGGTGTGAGGGGCGAGGGGCGGATAGGGCGAGCCCTAGCTGCATACGTCGCCATTGTTAGTAGCTCCGGGACATGACTTGACAACCCTTTTTTTATTTTTTTACGTGGAGAAAACCTGCGAACCATGTACCCAATCATCGGGGGCTGACTGGGTTATGTGGTATTTCTATCCACTAAAAACTCCACGGCGGCCGGCATCTGCGCTCTCATGCGGAGGACTCCAGGATCTCATACTGAACGCACTGGAGCCCTCCTCGCGCCTCGCCACATTTGGCTTGTCCTAGGATGATGATGGTCGCCTTCCCTGGGGTTTTTAGGTGAGTGCCCCGGCCCCCGCCAGAAACACTGCGACCCCGATGACCCCCTTTAGTCGCCTTCTACGACAGGCGGGGGAGACCGTAGACCTATTCTTGTCCGAGCCTACACGGTTGACTTGACAACCCTAGGTAAGTACTGTGGCCTTGTGCGGTGTCGGCATTTACACAAACATCTGAGGCGTAGGTCCACTGTTACTCTTTACACTGTGACTTGGCCATGTTTATAGTGGCGCCAGTAATGGCTTGATGTGCGGCCGATTGGTCGCGATTAGTGGTTTAAGAGCCCATTTAAGGTGCTCACTAGCACCACTGGTCAATAATTGGGTATTTGACAACAGTGAAAATAAATTGTTTTTTCATTTGCAACAGATAAACATTACAAAAATGATCGGAAAGTATCAAGCTTTCATTTATTTTTGCTATATTTTAAGATTTTTAAATTCATAAAAACTAACAATATTCCATACTAAGAACGATAAGATACGTTTCATAAAAAGAAGCTGGTTTGACTTTTGTCAAATATGACAAAAGTCAAATCAGCTTCTTTTTATGAAACGACAATAACGCTCCGAACGCAAAAACGCCGTATTGTGATTATATAAATTTAACGATAGACATTTAAAAAAGTAGGCCGCTTTCTGCACAGAGCATAGAGTTTCTCGACGACTTATTATTGGTGTCATTGTATTTGAGCTACAGCCTATATAAATGACATAACGGTACAGGAGTAGAAAAAAACATTAAGGTATAGACCTCGAAAGCTTAGAGAAAATATGTATTATTTTTTTATCGTCCAAAAGTAAATTTAAAGCTACCAATACAATCCTTACTTACCAATACAATACTTCAACTAAATGCAGTATTTCGCGAGCGAAACAGCAATTTACTTGATTTTCCATACAATGGTTAGTACAAATAACAGCGGTGACGTCATACCTATGTGTCAATTAGTATGAAGCGTTTATGGCTGCCGCCAGCGAGGTCAATCTTTGTCTCAATTTTTTGGGTATTTATGTTCTTCAATGGTAGTTGATCATATACAAACATTTGTTCCTCTCCAAAAACTGGTTCGAATGGCATCGTAAAAAAATCTTAGTGATTATCCCTTTTCTCTAGGGCCTCATAAGAAGGCTCATAGTCACCCAAAGGGCAATGGAGAGGGCTATGTTGGGAGTTTCTCTGCGTGACCGTATCAAAAATGAGGCTATCCGCAGCAGAACCAAGGTAACCGATATAGCCCTCCGAATCGCTAAACTTAAGTGGCAGTGAGCGGGGCACATTGCACGTAGAACCGATGGTCGTTGGGGCGGAAAGTTTCTCGAGTGGCGACCACGTACCGGAAGGTGCGGCGTGGGTAGGCCCCCCACAAGGAGGACTGATGACCTGGTAAAGGTCGCAGGAGTCCGCTGGACGCGGGTGGCGCAGGACCTTCTTTGGGGGAGGCCTATGTCCAGCAGTGGACGTCTTTCGGCTGATATGATGATGGTGATCCCTATTATTCACCAGTGGCGCTAGTGAGCACGTGAATGGTATCTTAATGCCGCGGCTCTTAAAGTGTTCATCATGTGACAGATGCAATGCAACTTGGGTGTAGCTACGAGTCAGAGCGCGACGCGCCGACGCTCGCCGTCCCGCTTCCTCTCGCCGACCGCCCTCGGCAGCGACGACGACGAGGAGCTCTCGCCCGGACACCCGGTGAGTGGTTTGCAATTACATTCAGCCCATTTCAAAATGGCGCCGGCATCTGCAGTCACATACATCACTGTAAGTTTAATAGACGCTTTGCAAATATGCCATCCAAAGGCGAAAGGGAACAACGCCGAAAAAAATAATAGACTTCGTTTATCACGACGTCTAGTATAGGTACACCTGCCGAGACGTTTTTGAAACCCGCTCTGTAGCTGTAGTATAAGTTTTTATCGACACAGATACGTTTTCGAACGCGTTTGCGTTTGGTTTTAATTTGTATGGCAACGCGTAGTTCCTAATAGTTACCACCAGAGGCGCTGTTCGCGTTGCCATACAAATCGAAACTAAACGCAAATGCGTTCGAAAACGTATATGTATCGATAAAACTTATACTAGAGCTACTGCACTTAAGGCGACGTAAGGCTCGTAATCTTCCCTCCATGTCACTGAGCGTGAGCGAGATGGAATTGCGTGTTCGGATGCGCGGATATCATGTTTTTAATTTTCATTTTTTGTGCGTTTTATTAAATAAAAAAGTAATAGCTAAGTTCCCTCAAACATGATATTGCCGATTTTTAGAACCAATTTTAATATGTTTAGCTGTTGTGCATAATTTGTTACGAATGTTTTAAGTGTATTTTAGACCTATGTTCGTGATTTTTTCTATGGAGCGAAAGTCAAAAACCTCAGGATTCGAATAGCTGTTGTCCCTCCAGAAAGACGTCAAGATTAAAATAAAATAAAATAAATAAAAAGCATTTATTCAGTATCTTAAAATATTTACATAGTCTGGAGTTGGTGCCTCTTTTTAAGCATTAAAATATGCTTGTGTTAAGAGACCCCGCTCTTCCAAGATTGCTAATTAAATTTAGGGCAGCCGTATTATAATCCTACTTTTTTAAATCCGTTTTCTGAGCTCACGTCTCCTTAACGTTTGTCACTTGTTCCAGTCAATGCAATATTGCAACGTGATGTCGTTGCCCCCGGCGGTGGACCGTGCTCTCAAGCCGCGCCACTCAAGCCACAGCATAGGCCACCTGAACCACTTCAGCGGACAGGTAACTTTATCATATTTTTACTAAAGCTAGGGCACAACGGTATGTCATCAGATCAGATCACGCTTTCATTTTTCTGAACAACATTTCACATCAAAATTCATGGCCTTCCTTTTATTTTTGATACTATGTTATTTAGCAAAAAAATATCCTTATGATGAAGCGTTTCGATCGGTATGATAACTCTACAGGGTAATTTTTTTCTCGTGTGGGGGTTCAATTACCCGTTCAACCATGTAATTATTTAAAAATCTATGAATGCAGTTTAAATTGTTTTTAAATTAAAATAATGTCTTCTTTTAGTAAAATGTTCCATCTACAATATTCAAGGTACTTTCCCTCCATGTGGCATAGGCGTGGGACGCCCTGTACATACATATTTAGGAATATTTGTGATTTCGGTCTTTCCGTTTAAATAAATACAATATTATTCAAATAATTTTATAATGCGACTAGTATACATTCATTGCCTATTTAGTTTTGACGTGAGCAGTCAAGTCACATTATTATAAAACGCCATAAACTAAATAGTATTTTATGCAACTGTTGTATAAAAAGGGTCTGAAAAGGCGAGTGGCGTGGGTTGCGATGCGAGCCTTGGCGAGCATCGCAATTAAAGGCGCCACGAGCGTTTTTAGACCAGTTATACACCGTTGCATATAATACTTTTTCTACGACAAATTTTAAATAAATAGCATACAGAATAGTTAAAGTTTTCAGGCAGCAAGTTTTCTATACGTACTTTTGCTACTCACGTAATTTCTTCAGGAGTGCAGTTATTAATTTATTCGACCATTTTAAAAGGAACGTACACTTTTGTCTTCACAAACACGAATAAAATCTTAATAGTTTAGGACTAATAGTTTATCATCTTTCGTCTTTTCATTTTGAACTGTATTTTGGTGGGAAATCGGAAATGAGACAGCTTTTGCTTATGGTTTGTTTTGTTTTTAATTTGTTTGCACTGGCCATCCGAACCAAACTGAATCCGGACCCGGACCGAATTCGAACTGTTTATTTTTATAAATATGTAATGCCAAGAATTTATAAAACATGTAATTTAACACACAATAGATGATGATTTATTATTATTGTAGTAAATAATTCATAATGTACAAATGTTAAATCGTAAATAAATACTTTTATTTCGAAATATGTGTTTATGAAGTTGGCATCACTGCAATATATAGCGGCCGATTAAAAAAGAGTTAAACAGTGCTTTTATGAAAAATGTATGAAGCAAAAAAGTACGCTAAATAGTGCGTTTTTGGGCCATAGAGTTTTTCCACGACTTATTAGTGGTGTCATTGTATTTGAGCTACAGCCTATATAAATGACAGATAACGGTACAGGAGTAGAAAAAAGTTTTTAATCTTTTTTATTCTAATTTGCTAATGTGACGCTTAAAGCCTAATAATACAGTCGATATTGTTCAACCTCGAAATCCCGGGGAATATGATGAAATTTTGTACGAATGTTCTTTGGAAGTCCTGTTTTCGTCTCCCAAAACTCCCCGGGTCACTGACCTTGTAGAACGGCCGCTATATCTATTTCTATTTCTTTATCTATTTCTCCATTCGTTAGAAAATCAGGGTTTGTTCGAAAACTACGTACAGTCACCATCAAAAGTAGCTACGCAATCAAAAACGTCAAAAGTTTTTATTCTCTTTTAATAAAGACTTTTGACGTCTTCGTTTGCGTAGCTACTTTTGGTGCTGACTGTACTCTATGAAAACAACATTAAAGCTGAATAAATTCTGCACAAGCCTGTAGTACACAACGTGTATTCGTGGAGAAAAATGCATCCACATGTGAGATTTTCCCTCAACGTCCTTCCAGGGAAGATTATCCAAATTTGATGCTCGAGAGGATTTTAAAACCACTTTGATTTTCACTATAGTAGGATATGAACTACATTAATAACAACATTTTACCCGACTACGGCTAAACCCAAAAGAATGGTAAGGGATTAAATTTCTCGTTAAGTATTGATAGTTTGCTACCGCCTCTGAGGTCTAGATGCTTGATGAGTTCCAAAAAACGAGGTGGTGTTAGATTTTTCTTAAATGCTGACAACGTGTTGGCACACATCGAGTTTAAAAAAAAACAATATGGCGGGCGTGAGTGGAGACTAAATCTGAAATCACAACTTTGCTTCTAGCACTTAATTATCGGACGGATTTCAATAAACATGACATCAGTAAATGGGTCTGTAACACGCCAGTGCTATACACTATACATTTAACACTTTGGGGGGCTTTCACGACAACAATACGGTACGTTATTGTACGCCGTTTAATATCTGCCAAACGTTACTTGCCGAGCACGAATAACATTCGTGACACGTTACTTCTTAAAGACGCTAATGACATGTATTACTCGTGTTCAGATTTCATAGACTGTTTGTATTAAAATAGCGAGCGCAAATCGTGATTAGCTTTATGCCAACGTGTAGAACGTTTAAGCTACACGCACATATACACTTCATTAACGCGAGGACGCTGCCACGCCAGTGCGCCGCGGGCTAGCTACAATATGCTATGCATTCTAGTACCACGGTATGCTACCAAAAGTCTCAACCTTTATCAGTATTATTTATCGTGAACTAGTTTAGTAGTTTAGCTTAGTTGGTGAGTAGGTTTATGTGAGATTGATTCGTATTAATATTAATATGTCGGCGTAGAATAGCAAAATTTATATTTTCGCAAAATTTCCGTTTTAGCCTAAAAGAGTGCTTTTTACGCAATCTTTTCGCTATCCAACGCTGACAATTGATGTAGGTATACCTATTTTATGGGATCCGAGTGTAGTAAGGAATTCCTCCGTTATATATACCTCCTATCTATTGTCCTATAGATACACAATACTATAACAAAGTTTTGTTTTTCAGCCGCTAACTCAGTTTCACCAAGAAAAAGTGAGAGCGGATACGCTGCAGTATTTAGATTTGGATCTCCAGACCTCAAAACCGTCTCAGCACAAGGTATTGTGTACCATCTGTCGCTACCGTGACATTTTACTAGTGCTAAGTTTTGTTTATTTAACATATACTTTATTTACTGGACGTATTTCTACTTTATATATTTCCACTAATTGTATAAAAAACGTCTTATTTCCAGACGCAGCAACAAACACCTCGAAATAAAATGGACATCGCTCACGGGAAATCATTGTCGGAGGTGGATGCGGACGCGGACTCGTGCTACAAGACCGTGGACTTTCTGAAGACGGAGGCGTTCAACATCACCATGCAGGACGCGGAGGCGTCGCGCAGCAACCACAGCCAGCACCTCAACCCAGGCGGCCAGCACGGCCACTGACCCGCGGCCACCCGCCCCGGCTCTCGCTCGCGACCACCAAACCAAACGGAACTCGTTCACGGTACCACCGGCGACTCGCTCACCTGCTACCAAACAATAGACTTCTGCAAGACGGAAGCGCTGTACATCACCATGCAGGAAGCGGAGGCCTCAAGGAGGAGCCCCTTGGAGCACCCTGCCCCGCCGGGCCAGCTCGGCCCCTGACCCGCGGGCCTGCGGTTGCAACTTGAAGTGCTACGACAACTGTGTCGACACTTATCAAAACCGCCACCGATCTTAAGACTAGGATTCGTGGAAATTGACGAATTGTACCTTTGCAAAAACTTTATTTGAATTTACTTATGTATATTATTACTTAACTTTATTTGGCCAAGTTCAATAGACATCCGCCTAGTGTTCATCATTCATGTAAATGCTGGAATATTGTAAACTTAAAATAATTAGTGCAACAGAGGAGAAAACGCGGCAATAATAACGAATCGAATAAGGTCGTGCCATGTCGGAAACATTCTTTCCATGTCCGCGATCAACCGAGTAGCCAAGCCATCTGCGACTCGTGTAGTATAACCGAAGAAAACAATTTTCTCCTGAAAACTTGAAAATAGACTAAAGTAGTTAAGAGTACACAGGCAAAAAGTGACTACAGTTGGACAAGTAGTGGCGCGCGCTGGCTTCAGCACGTGCCTAGTTCATTAGGACACCAGCACGCAACCTATCGGAACGACATGTTTGTTAATGGCTCATTTGAGAGTTAATTTAATCTAATTGAACATTTTTTGTGAAACAAGTAGTTATTGTTAACGTGTTAAGCAGCTGTGTATTGTAGAATAAGTCTGGTTTGCATCGACCACTCTTTACTGACCGGTAAACGTTAAATATGGCGCCGGCAGCTGTCATTTCATTGAGAACTGTCAAACTTCCCATACTAAGTTAACGATTACCGACGGTTTACAACAGCCGAGTCTAATAAGTCTGTGAAGTATACTGTGTGTGAGTACTTATGCGGTGAGGTTATATGGCGATAAGGATAAGAATGTGATATATACAACATATCCGAGATTTCAGAATACACATATTTGAGAATGTGTTAAAAAATGGTGAGAAACAACAGGCACAAATAGATCAAACGTTAACTAATAGACAATACTGAAATATAAACTGCTAGTTAAATATAATTCAAATACATTCATGTTACGACATGTGTTCATAAAAAAAAAGTTCTGTAAAAAAGTACATGTGTGTTGTTTGTGTATAGATACTAAAAACGTATATTGTAAACGGCACTAATATTTAATAATGGCCCTTTAAGGAGAGATAATAGTTTTAAACTATATCTTCATGTCTAAAGTAGGGTTTGCAATATCTTTTCATTGTTAGTATTCGGATAATTTAAATATTCTGGATTCGGATAGCTTAGAGTAAAAAAACGTCGTCTAAGGATCGTTATAAAAATACATCTGCAAAATTAAATAATTATAAATAAGAAAGAAAGAATTCATTTATTCAAGTTGGATTCATTGAACCACTATTGCATCGCAAATAGTTTACTTGTTAAAGATATGGTAGTGTAACCCACGAGCGAAAAACTTGACAGAATATAACTTGTAGCAAATTTAATAAACTTTCATTTTGTATAGAATAGTCATGTCGCTAGGACGCATAGTTTCCGAAATATAAGCGAAACACTTCAAATCCCCCTCAGCTCAAGTGGTATCTGCATAATCATGGCTGATATTCGGTTAGTTTGAATATTCGGATTGCAAACCCTAGTCAAAATATGAATACAAATTTATGTAAAAGTTACACTTAATATATTAACAATTTACAGTATCGAGTTCAGTAAAATTGTTTTTAACATTTAATACTATTCATAAAATTTAGACGTACCGTTTAAGAGTCTTCCATATGGTTTAACTCTATATTATTTTCCTTCTGTGTAATATTAACACAAATAATGTCTCTCTAAAATATGTAATTATGTGCTAATGAATAATATGTAATCAATTGGTGCACACTCCGTAAAAGTTTTCAAGTGTGCGGCCGTGGCAACTCGTACGCACCCAAAGTTCCGTACCTAGGTATTTGTTAAACTAGGTCTAAATAAAAACAGATCTTATTTTTAACCCCTGACGTAAAAGATGGGTTTTATACTTAATGATGTACCTAATGTGATATGATAGACACATCGCAAATCATGTTTTGACTTCTAGGCCATATTTGACCAGAATAATCGCAAAAATCGCAAGCTAACGGCTAGCTCTGGTTTTTGAATATGTTGTTAGACCACTACCAGTACCGTATATCCAAGTTTGCAGCTTTGAAAGACCTGTGGTAACTTTGCGGCACTCGAAAAACCACGAAATTGCCGCACTTTTTTTGGTATTTTCAATATAAGTCCTAAACTATGCGGTTTTTTTTATAAAAATCTACAGGTTTTTTAGAGTTTTCTAAAATCGTTAAATTTTGTGACCAGCTCTGTAAGTCAAATACTTATCGAGATACAGCTCTCCAAAAGTTTGTTGTTTAGCCAACTTTAAATCGTTATAAATCCTAATCAGTTATTTTATCTAAAAAAATATTGAAGAAACCTAATAATGATTTTAAAATACCTATTCAACGATACCCAACATATCATAGTACGTCGACTTATTTTTTTTCTTTTTAGGGTTCCGTACTCAAAGAGTAAAACGGGACCCTATTACTAAGACTCCGCTGTCCGTCCGTCCGTCTGTCCATCTGTCTGTCACCAGGCTGTATCTCACTGATACCGTGATGGTTCCAGCTGAACTTTTCACAGATGATGTATTTCTGTTGCCGCTATAACAACAATAGTACATTACTACAGAGGCCGGGAAGTAAGGGGTTGCCGGCCGAGTACATATGGACGGCCGAGCGTAGGTCGGATAGTTATGAGGCTGGCAACCCCTTTTCACGCCGAGGTATGTATAGTGCTTTTCTCAAACATGCAATGAAATAAATTACAAAAACTCCATGATATCAAACTTTAATTTCTAGAGAAAGTTCTAGTATAGACAAAAAAAATAACTAACACATACATACATGCATGGCACCTACTATTTCTTCGTCGTTATTTTCGTCGGAACTCATATTTAATATTAAAATCAACAACGCACAATAAATCCAATAAAATAGAATTACAGAATGAAAAATTATCAATTTTGCCTCCAATATGATTAAAAAAATACCTATGCGGTTTGAGTAGACATTTTTACCGCTAATATTTAGATGAAATAATTTAAATGTGTATTTTTCGAGTTAAATTGGCAATTTAAAATAATTGTAATTTTTTAATAATGTGGTATTTGTTATGTTCAAGTCGATTCTACATAAATAAAACTGCAAAATATAGCAAACATCGTTTGTTGTTTTTTTTAATAATCGTAGTGGCAGAATGTCACAAAGAACCAAAATGCAAATGTTGCTTATAGTTTTTTTAATGGTTGAACGCCGTGATGCTGTGCCTCTAATAAATGTGGAATGGAAATTAAAAAAGACCATCTTGCAGGCCTAGGCCTCCAAGTTTGCATGAAATGTCATTATGTGTCTCTCGTCTCTCCGCACCTGAAACGTAATACTTCGCTGCCTATTATAATATTTCATTGCATGTTTGAGAAAATACTAAAAACACAGAATAAAATAGTTTTTTATAGATAATGGTACGGAACCCTTCGTGCGCGAGCCCGACTCGCACTTGGCCGGTTTTTTTGCAATATGGCGTCTGGTGGCCGCCATTTTGAATTTTGATTATTGTTATTTCTTCAGAGATATTTGCAAAATTAAAACGAATCGATTTATGCTTGATTCATTAAAATGGACCCACGCGCACAGAATAAGTAATAGTAACTACGTACAGGTTCTCTGTTAACAAATTCCCTATTTAGGAATGCCATACGTGCCTAAATGTGGCCATCCCTTTCTATCGCATGCAACGCGCTGCGACCCGTGCGTGCGTCCCGTACCAGCGCGCGGCAACACTAATGAACCGCCAGTTGGCGGCCGCCCGGCATGTACTTGTAGCGGCGCGACGAAATCACAGAGTGAATCTCTAGAGTGCCACAAAGGAACAAACAAACATACATACAGACATAAATACGAGTACATAGACTGGTACTTTTGGCACTCTAGAGATCAAACCTAGTAGGTAATTATGATTGGAAACTACATCGTCAAATGCGAGCCGTTTTTAAACCTTTCTTTGACATTTTCGCACTTCGGGCAATATTATCTATTGCAACTCACGACAACGACTTGCGTGGAACATTAACAGGTTTTTTTGGAATTCTAGTACATATATAACGTTGCTTTTGATTTGTTGAATCCGGCCAATCCGGGTAACATTGGGGCCAACCGATAATTAGCACAATTGTTTATTCTATGACCCGCCATCGGTTATTCGCGCGGGTGTCTGCGGTGTGCCATACAAAATGCACGCCACGGGCGCCTCCAAAATTTGCCGTCTCTTGTTTTCACATGTGCTCATTTGCAACAACTGTTATTTTTGCCGCCCTAAGTTGTATACCGCTAAATTGGCCACCCTCTATATATATGATATCAATGATATGTTATGTATGAAGCAAGTATGTACAATTTTGATCATGTGTCGTTTTTAGATCTCTGTCGTGTCGATATCACTCGGGACGTCTTCCCTGTCGGCAAGCGATCACTCTCTCACAAATTAAACGTTTAATTTTGTGCATGATGTGCGCTTTAGTCTATGATCTTACGCACTTATTAGTTATATGTTGAAATACTAGAATGTATACAAAATGCCAAGCGGGCGGTTTCGTTCAAAATCATACAAACTGAACTTAAGACATGGAGAGATGAAGCCTCAGGTACGCAGGGATTGTAACCGGTTCCTTATTTGCCGGTATTTATTTAGGTTAAACAGATTAATTAACGACGGACGGGTTATGTTCGAACGAGTCGATTTGGGAACGTTATTTCGGAGCGCTCTCTAACCGGTTACCCGGTGTTTGGATACGGGATCAACCGGATAATAATACTAGAGCGTCTATTGCAAACCAATCTTGTATTAAGCTTGCGAGGGAGCGAGCGGTCATTCACCGCTTTACACTGAGAGAGCGCTCTCTAACCGGTAAATGGATGTCGTTCCCTGTAGCTAGAATGATTTTATGAAGAATATTTCAGTCTGTTTTACGAATGTACCGATTGTCAGCATAGGAGGACCGATTGATAATATTGTATTTGGTTACCTAATGATAATAAGTTACGAGATTCTTGAATGATATTTGGTTATATCGGATAGTTCAATCACTCGTCGTGAGCTTGCGCATAGATGTGCCCGCGCACCACTATTGAGGGACCAGGAATCGTGGAATTGTAATATCGTGAGATGATTCAATATTTAAAAGACCTCTTAGTCTGTCTGTAAGTATTAATGACCTTCAAGTATTAGATAATGTAATATTTAAATGTTTTTGACGAAAAAATGTTGAATATAAGTCGTATGAAGCTAAAGTTACACTAGTATTTTATGAATTTGTAACTGGTTTAAGTGGTACTTATCAGGGACTGATTTCGGTTACGGTTATACCGGTATGTAACCGGTATTCCATTACGGTACCGTTATGTCGTAAAGGTTATGCGCGCCGCGCGAACATAACGGTACCGTAACCGTTTTGAAATAACGGTTAGCGGTACCAGTTTAAAACGATACCGTAACCTTTATAATACCGGTATTATAAAGGTTATCGAGAAAAGTAAGCGAGCTGGCACTCTACAGAGGAAGCATTGGGTACTAAACATTTAAAGACTAAAAGACAAAGCAGCAGAGGTTTTGCCGGCGGTTTGGCAACAACCCCAGCCCAAAGTCGATATATCGGTACCTTTAAATAGCGGTTACGGTACCGGAAAAAATAAAGGTACCTTTATATATATTTCGGTAGCGAAATATAAAGGTTCCGCTACCGAAACCGCTATTTGACAACCGATATGACGTCATACCGTTAAAATAGAATACCGGTATTTTTCGGTTATGCAGTCCCTGGTACTTATCGAATCATATAGTAATAACGCGTATATACCACTCTCATAATCAGTACTTCCTGTTTCATCTTCCTTAACAGTATAGTGCGTGTTGTTAGGGAATTCCGTCGAACAAATACTTCACTTTCGGATCCAGCGCTGGTTTCTGGAAAATTGTAATTTCTACATATAAATGTTATCTTGTAGGGAAAAGTAGCTTTTCATTGTTGGTTTATTGAGCATAATTTTTCCAATTTTCCTTTTGTCTCAAAATAATAAACTAAAATACAAAGCTGAAATACTAGATATCATTTGTGTTATACATTACTTTCGTGTATCTTTTCTAGTTTTGCCGCAAAGTCTGAAAGTCCTTTTCCTTTTTTATACTTTTGCTAATAGTACTTAAACTAGCGTATGTATTGAAATATAATCTATGAATGAACTATAGACAATTTATTCAGCTTTAAATTAAAACCCCACATGTGTATGTACGTTGCATGATTTGGGTGTAATTTACACTTTTCCAAGCCCGACCGCGTCGTTTTTGATGACGTCATTACAGGGCAGACCGACTCCTTAGATACTGTCCCCCAGCAGTTTTGGAATCCAGGAGACATGCCTAAAATATGGCGCTGGTATCCGAAAGTGAAGTATTTTACCGTAACAACACGCACTAGTATGTGAAACTTGACAGTGTCACTATCTTATGTGTCTTGTAATGTGATTGAAATGTTTACTTGAACGTGTGATGGAAGTGTCTTACATTTTATTTGGTCAGGGTCAAAAAAGTTCGATTATACTCAAGTTATACAAAGATAAAGCATATTTTATGAAGTCTTTATCATTAGGGTTGAAATTATAAGTGTGCAAGTTTTGTCTGCGTAGGTACATTATAATATGTGCGTGTTTGACTTCTCTGTAACGGCTAATGCCTATTTGTAGGACGATAAGGAAACTCTGGTAGGTATTTTGTAAACAAACTGACTATATTTCTTGGACATAATTATATACTGTAGGTACCTACGAGTATATTGATAAATTATCTATTGAAGATACATTTACTATCAGTGGCGTAGGGTGAGTTTCACCGCCCGGAAATCGCCGCCCCCATGCAATGAAACATAATTTCGTTATGTTCCTTATCCGCCGCCCCCTTACGTATGCCGCCCGGGCCCCCTGCCCCCCCACATCACAAGGTTTACCAAGCTGTAAAGTGCACATATTATCGTGTGCATTATATCATATCTGACTATAACTTTATAACTTAGTGAAGTTCAAATAATCGAATTATTGAGTCATCGTCCCCGCTGGGCTTTAATGAAATTTAAAACTTAAATATATATTGTATATTTTGATGTATGTAAGTCAAAGTTGTGAATCTAGCGTTGTTGTCTTAGCTATCTTAAAATTTTACGGGACTGGAAAGGACTAGACTAGGGAAGTAGAATTGGATCACCCTAGTTGCCGTAGCATTTCTGTTTGTGCCCTGTAGCTAGAGCTATACCTATGTAATACTAGAATATAAGTTTTATCGATACATATAAGTTTTCGAACGCGTTTGTGTTTAGTTTCAATTTGTATGCCAACGCGTAGTTCCTAATAGTTACCACCAGAGGCGCTGTTCGCTTTGCGTTACAAATTGAAAGTGAACGCAAACGCATTCGAAAACGTATTGTATCGATAAAACTTATACTACGAGTAGAAGGCTCTAGTATAAGTTTGCATTGACAGCCCCTAGCTCGGAGGGACCGGCGGTTTCCAGCGGCGGTGTTCTTTATCCGTCACTGTTCGTGTTCTCAATGTTCTCATGAAGGAGGAAAACATTTTACTTAAGCATATAAAAACTGTATGAATTAGGGAGCTAATAGTTATCTGCATTGGTGTTCTATCTCAATGTCTAGTGGTTATATCTTAAAAAGTTAAATGGTATATTGATGTTATATTCGGGTTTGGTTGTATGATGAGATTGCAATAGAGTCGTTTTTGGATACTTCTTTTTTCGTTACTAACGAATAACTCATTGTGCTCAGTTCATATAAAACTACTTACGTTACTAACGAATAACTCATTGTGCTCAGTTCATATAAAACTACTTACGTTTGTATATAGTAATCTCAATGTCTAGTGGTTATATCTTAAAAAGTTAAATGGTATATTGATGTTATATTCGGGTTTGGTTGTATGATGAGATTGCAATAGAGTCGTTTTTGGATACTTCTTTTTTCGTTACTAACGAATAACTCATTGTGCTCAGTTCATATAAAACTACTTACGTTACTAACGAATAACTCATTGTGCTCAGTTCATATAAAACTACTTACGTTTGTATATAGTAATCTCAATGTCTAGTGGTTATATCTTAAAAAGTTAAATGGTATATTGATGTTATATTCGGGTTTGGTTGTATGATGAGATTGCAATAGAGTCGTTTTTGGATACTTCTTTTTTCGTTACTAACGAATAACTCATTGTGCTCAGTTCATATAAAACTACTTACGTTTGTATATAGTATAAAACAATTGTGTATCTGCTCTAATTTATAAAACTATGTTACGGCCATCTTCTGTAATACGTTCCATATCGCAGACCCTGTTACAAGTTATCCATTAAATGAAATCAATCAGGATCTAACCTTTTTACTCGTGGTATTATTTCTACAAAAGTCACTATATTGCACTCTCTAGTCAACATGCCACTAAACTAAACTCATACCTATAATATTGGCCTACAATATATGTATAGGTGCATTGTTTCGCTTTGGTTTTCATACAGACGAATTTAGACGTATCCCTAAAAATACCTATACCTACTTTTATACGTAGGTTTAATAATCGTGTTTTATACCTATGTAATTTTAGTTGTGCAATGGGGAATGGATGAACATTTTAGAAATGCCTGATTATTTTTTTGGTGATAGCAATAACCTTCCTTAGCACCAGAAAAAAAGTTGCTGACTTGTCAGCTGCGTCAATTATTTTTGAAAAATATAAACAGTTTCCTCACTTACGTTTTGGGTTTAGGACGGTGAATGAGACACTTTCCTTGATCCGTCTCATATTACAAAAAAAAAAAATTAATATCTGACCCTGGCAATGACAAATATAGCTGCTGCAGCTGTCAATATCATTGCCAGTGTCAGTTTACCACGGATTTTTAAGATATTTTGTTGTAATATGAGACGGATCAAGGAAATTGTCTCATTCGCCGTCCTAAACCCAAAACCTAAGTGAGGAAACTATTTAATTTTTTCAAAAATAATTGACGCAGCAGAAAAGTCTGCAACTTTTTTCTAGTGCTAAGGAAGGTTATTCCTATCACCAAAAAAATAATCAGGCACTTCTAAAATTATCATCCATTCCCCATTACAATATTGTAATTTTTTTCAAATTTGTGCTATCGTTACATACCTACGTATGCGGGAAAAATAAATAAAACTTATTCGGAAGAACAATTAGTTAACTTGTTTCTGCTGGAAATAGATATTTCGGTTTACAATATAGATTTCGCTCTGAATGTGAAGAGTCAAGGGAAACGATCTTGCCTTGATTGTGATTACCATTGGAAGTCTAGAAGTGGAAACTAATTAGTAAAAAAAGAAATAGTTTCCTAAAGTCGTTCCTTTATGGACACTCCAGAAGCGGTTATTCTCGGCTACTTTTTGCTCAACAAACGCGATACATACAGTATCGATACAGGTGATTTCGACAGATCATCTCGATGTTCGTGAACGTAACTTTGAAAACAGGTAGGTAGTTTACTTTGTATCAGACATTTTTTTGTGCCTGGAATTGACAAACGCCACTTAAGAGATATTTAATAAATGTTGCTTGACTTGAATATAGTCATGACTCATGTTATGTGTACATTCAATTTATCTGTAAAAATACGCCTAATATGATTAGGAACAAGTGACCCAAGCCTTTCTTGATTAGGTTATGGTTAAAAATCAAAATCTTTGATTTCGGTGAGGTTTCCTATAAATTCGTATAGTTTCATGTTATACAAATATGAAACTTATTCGAATACAAGAATAAAAACAATCATGATTATTCATTTCGGCTTCAAAGGTCATTTTATTGCGTTTTTAAATACTTACAAATGATGAGTTGATGGATGACATTTTATATTTGTGTAATAAAATTGTTAATTTTAATTTTGATATATGATGAGTTTGTTAGAAACAAAACCTGAATTAATTGTTTTTTTATAATGCCATATTTGTCTATAGATAGTTTACAACGTTACTTGATATTGAGGTGTATTAGTGTTTATGTAGAATTATTATTAAATGCTTTTAGTGCAAATGGTAGGCAATTAGTGCAAATGTGTACAATATTATTTTTAATGTTTATGAATTACCATTTATCAATAAAATTATTGAGATGAAACTGTTTGTCTATTAATAAATAAAGACTGCACGATAAAATCCGGGCACACCTGATCTAGTATATTTTTCTACCAACTGCTTATTATTAAGAAATATAACTTTTTTAGTTCCCCATTAAACGATTGAACTCACGTATTAAATGTCCCTACGGGAGACATGTTTCGAACTCTTCGGATAGATGTGGTGCACTCGACTGTACTACTAAAGTTTTCGCCACTTTTGCTAATGAACCTATATTTTGGAATACTTAATTGGCGCTCAGTTATTTTTGTTATCGTGATTGTAAAGTGGGTCTAATTAGGCTATCACATACCCCGTAACCAAAGCCCGTAACCGAGGTAGCATACGACAGTTTTATGTTAGGGTTGGTTACGATGAATCATTTACTTACCTACTTTATTGAACGTATATAAAAGTTAATTGCCAACGTCATATTTCATGTCACAAGGAAACTGATATTTCAATAAATCCCACATAAAGCCAAAATAATTATTTAATTAAAAAGATGTGTCGGGATTTAGTTCGACACTTATTTAAAAGAGAAACAGACCAGCTATTTCATATGTGTAGCTGGCAGGCTCCACCAACTAGCCATATGAAACATCAGTGAACATATACAATACAGAAGAAGGTTCAGATTGATCACAGCTTGTATACAATTCAAGATGGTGCCTTTAATTCATTACATTTATTTATGGACCAGCTGTTGCCCGCGACTTCGTCCGCGTAGAACTTTTTATCGTCTTAGAAAATGATTTCTCTCAAAACAAAATTTGAACCCTCTTTTAGGGGATAATTAAAAAAAAAGTTGATGTTCATTTTCTAGTTTTTGAACAAACAGTCTAAAACCAAAGTTAAAAATCTCATACTTTAAAAATGCCTTGAAATACTCAAACTTTGAACCAATTTTAACACTCTTAGGGGATGAATTTGGAAAAACTCTGAAATCAGTTTTGTAGTCTTTTAACGTACAGAATAAGACCGAAGTTAAAAATCTCTTACTCACACTTTAAAATTTTATTGCTCGCCATTTAAAATTTGAACCCCCTTTTAAACCCCCTTAGAGGTTGAATTTTTCTAATCGCTGAAAGAACTTTTTTCGTAAACTTTTAAGTCTCTAGCTCAAAAAAAGTGTTGCCCATACAAAGCTTTCTTAACCCCCTTAGGGGTGGAATTTTCTAAAACTCTGAAAGTACTTTATTATTAATTTTAATAAGTAACATTTTGAATAGTTTTAAGTCTAGTAAAAAAAAAAGTTATTCCCACACAACACTGGCTACCCTTCTTAAGGATCTTAAGGATCCCCTTAGGGATGGAGTTTTCTAAAACGCTGAAAGTTCTTTTTTAGTATTCTAATAAGTAATCTTTTTGCAAAGTTTTAAGTCTAACTCAAAAAAAAGTGTTGCCCATGCAAAGCTTGCTCTCCTTTTTAACCCTATTAGGGGTGGAATTTTCTAAAACGATTTGTGTTCTTTTTTTGTATTTTAATAAATAATCTTTCTACAAAGTTTCAAGTCTCTAACTCAAAAACATAAACTTTCCCTGATAAAAACTTTGCACCCCTTTTTATCCCCCTTAGGGATAGATTTTTTCAAAACGCTGAAAGTCTTTTTTTTTTGTATTTTTATAAGTAATCTTTCTACAAAGTTTTAAGTGTCTAGCTCAGAAAAAGTGTTCTCCATACAAACCTTGCACCCTTTTTTAACCCCCTTAGGGAATGATTTTTGTAAAAAGCCGAATGTAGTATTTTTCATGTTCTAATAAGTAATTTTTCGTAAAAATTTTAAGTCTCTATTAAAAAAAATATGTTTTTCCCATACAAACTTTGCACCCTATTTTACTCCCTTAGGGGTGAAATTTTCCAAAACGCTGAAAGTACTTTCTTTGTATTTAAATAATCTTTCTACAAAGTGTTAGGACTCTAGCTAAAAAAAATAGTTTCCCACATACAAACTTTGCACCCCTATTTTAGCCCCCTATTTTTAGGGGTAGAATTTTCTAAAACGCTGAAAGTACTTAATTTGTATTCTGATGACTAATCTTTCTACAAAGTTTTAAGTCTCTATTTAAAAAAAATATTGTTTCCCCCATACAAAATTTGCACCCCTATTTTACCCCCTTAGGGGTAGATTTTTTTAAAACACTGAATCTAGGTACTTTATTTGTATTCTAATGAATAATTTCTCTACAAAGTTTTAAGTCTCTATTTAAAAAAAAGTAGTTTTTCCCATACAAACTTTGCACTCTATTTTACCCCTTTAGGGGTAGAATTTTCTAAAACCCTGAAAGTTCTTTATTTTTATTCTAATGACTGATCTTTCTACAAAGTTTTAAGTCTCTATATAAAAAAAAAATATTTCCCCCATACAAACCTTGCACCCCTATTTTACCCCCGTAGGGGTGGAATTTTCCAAAACGCTGAAAGTGTTTCATTTGTATTCTAATAACTAATTTTTCTACAAAGTTTAAGTCTATAGCTCAAAAAAAAAAGGTTCTCCCATACAAACTTTGCACCCCCATTTTACCCCCTTAGGGGTAGAATTTTCAAAAATCCCTTTTTATCCCTAACCCACGTTATAAAAGCAACATACTGTGCAAAAATCAACTCTCTAAGATTAGTAGTTTCGGCTGTGCGTTGATGAGTGAGTGAGTGAATAAGTCAGTCAGGACATAGGCATTTATTATGTATAAATAGATAGAAGATAATGAAACTCCCATTCAAATATCTCAAAAAATTATGAAGCTATATCCGTTTTAATGTCGCTTGTTAGAGTGAGAAAACGATGAGGGACTGTGACGTCAATATACTCGAGCGTCATAGTAAAATACAATCGTTTCATATGAAGGTGCGTTTTGCGGAAAAGGGACAGAACAAACCCCCTCTTAAAACTTTGGACTCTTATAACTTAATCATTACCTATATAACCTCTTGCTTTGTTTTTTTCTCCATTTGACTATATTTATTTTAAATTCTTTTTCGAGAAAATACATTATGATTATTTACCATATTTTCGATTCCTGAGCTATAACCACGAACTTCGGAATTCGAAAATATTCGGGTATCTCTATCTCTATCGCACTAACCATACTCGAGTGACAGGGATGCAAATATATGAACATTGAGTATCGGTTTTCGTGGTAGCGCCGCAGGTACTTTGGCTGAATGCGCCGAGCGCGTGCCATTGTCATTCAAAAAAAACAAATTCGTGTTAATTATATTGTTCAAATTTGTTGATTTCATTTATTGAAATTACGACATAAAACGACATTTGCGCATATAAGTTCTCATATCAGAATCAAATATTTTTTTATGGTTTATATTTTAGCATTTGTCTCGTAAAGGTCTATCGTAGACGGGATTTAAATTATTAATAAGTGAAAGGCAAAGCAATTCCGCCATTTTGACGAAAATTTGACGGTTCTTATAGCTGACAGTTGGAGCAGCGTTTGATTTCAATAAAAATAAATGAAAAATTAAATGAAGTCGTATATTTCGGAAAATTAATTAACTGTCGCAGTCGGATAAAAACTATCCTAAGTTGCAGCTAGAATAATAATGTACCTATATAAAATGTTTCATATTTTTCCGTTCATGGGATGCTGAGAACATTCGAACCGCGCAAAGCTTAGTTTCAAACTGGCTGATTATTTTTTTAATTTAGAGATTTATTATAAGTGGAGATAAGGACGTAATCATAAAGGAACACTGATTGTTTCAAAATGATGTCGAGGTAAATGATAGTTATTTTAAATAATTAATTTGATGATTTAAATAACATTTTATTTTTAATTGTTTCTAGTATGTACATAGTGACAACCCTGACGAACAGTCAGCGTCAAATACTTTGTAGCAACCAAAGTAGTCAAATAGTTCAATACACCATATATTTAGTATGGTGTACCGAACTATTTGGCCACTTTGACTGCTACAGAGTATTTGACGCTGAGTGTACATCTGCTACAGATTTGCTAGTTCGATTGCGGGGTATGGTATCACTTTCGATCGTTTTGTTGAATATGAAACACATATTCGCACATCCCTTGTATCCACCAGAAAAGTGTTTTCATATATTTGCCTCCTCATATGCTTGATAGGTAGCTAGGTGTTAATTAGATTATAAAAGCACAGCTTCACACGTATTTGGTGCTGCATTTACCTATACACCGCATTGCCCATCCATACGTCGAATAGTGGCATCTAGCGATGTTTTACTGAGTCGTAGAATATAAATGACCTGACCCGGCGCAGCGCCATCTGCCTGATTCCGTTTGTTATGAGAAAAGTCTTCGTTATTCTTCTCACTAGATGGCAACATTAGTTGCCCAGCTAGTTTCGAGGTCTCTAATCATTAGAAATAGAATGCTTATTGAAGCAGTGAATAAAGACAGACTTGAAAGGGCAAAGCACGCCGATGATAGGTTGTCAGAAACTGCACCAATATGGGAGGTCCAGGGACCCTCCATAGTGAAACCTAGATATTTTACTTGCTCGACTTGTGGGAGGTTAATGTTCCCTACTACGATTTCAAATGGACATAATCTATTGATGATTTACTGTCATACGGCACAAATGGCAAAACGTCAACACGAAATTACCATTTTGAAATGGGACCAAAAGTAATACCACCGAAAGTGAATTTGGTAAAATTTTTATTATGTCTATAATATATAAATTTAATGACCAATTTTTTTCTTGTTCAATTTGAATCTAGCGCAAATGGATTTTTTCCACTATGTGCAAAGTGAATGTTGTCTAATTTAAATTAATATTAAAACTTAATATGAAAATCTTAAACTTATAACATAACAAAATTCATATATGACGTATTTTCTATTGGTCATATTTTTGGAGTGCACGTAGATCCATATTGACGTATTTATTTCGACCTATATCACCTACATGAATTAGGTATGTCAATTTTACTTTAGGACGTAATTAATTACATTGTAGCATTAGCACAGATGTATGAATGTAAGGAGATCGGACATGCCGGCCGATTTGTATTGAGAACGCCTGTCGCAAGTACATTAACCCACACAACGCCCAAGTAATTGACAAGACAAAGCACGCACACATCTCAAACACACACACTTGTATACCTACGCGCTTATTAGACAATACACGCGCATCATATCAGTAGTTTTGGGAAAAAACTTAATATTCTCTGCGATCAGAGGGGACTGATTTTTGACTTTCGAGCGCTCGACTTTTTCACTCGAAAACGGTAAAAAAATGCGAAATTCTATTTTGAAACAGCGATAGAAAATTGAAAAACTAGTGGTATTGACCACTCGTATTCAATTCTATCGGTAGAAAGTAAGTGCCCGCAATTTTGACCTACAAATGTATTTACTTTTATTTAATTTTCGAGCGCTCGAAAGTCAAAAATCGGCCCCCAGCACGCTTGCACAGTATGGTAGAGTATGCCCATTGAGCATACAGCTGCGACGCGGCCGCCGGCGGCTTGTCCTCTCTCTAGTATTCTTTGCTCTGAGAGCATTAGGTACTTAGGACATAAGAAATTGGTCATTGCTTAGGCTGGTCAATTTTCCATGTCGAGGATTTTCAAATTGACATTATTCAGATTCGAACAATAATTTCGAGTTGTCAATTTTCCATTTGTGCTGAATCATATTGATTTGCCTCAGTTGAAAATGCATAATACTAGTTTGATCAATATTTAGCAGTATGCAATAAGACGAAAACCACTTGGCAGTCTGTATTACCCTATTTACTTTGATTTTTAAATTGTTAAGATCATCTGCATTCACGATTATACACGTGTCATCAGCGAACATAATATATTCAGGCTCAGAGCACGTGGTCGTTAATTCTATGTAAAGTTTATTCCCATCACGGATCCTTGAGACACCGCGCAAGTTCCGATGGGTTCAAGGTTCGACTGAAAGGTGCTCCGCTGACGATCACTGAGAAATGAGGCGATTATGTTGAGAAAGCTGCCCTCGAAGCCGTAGCGTGCTAGTTTTGAGAGGAGCAGCGAGTGGTCGATCATTTGGAAGGCGCGCGAGTGGTCGCAGAATATCGCTGCGACCTGCCGCCCGCCCTCCAGGTGTGCCATCACTCGTGCGACCACATCGACGCGTCTGTCGTCGATCGGCCTGTCTAACTTAATGTGTCGTTGTACACACCCGCATGAACACATTCGTTGAATATGAAGAGCAGGAGGGATACGACAATTGTTGAGAGAAGATCTATGATATAGACATATTGACAACTAACATATGATATGAACATATCGTTGCCTAATGTCACTAAGTTGTTTGCGTTTGACGTCCTTAGGTACGCATCACATGCGCACGGCTGTGCATTTAAACATAAAATTAGTCTAATACCTACTTCCCGTATATACATTCCAAGTTAATAAAGCAAGGGATTGACCCTTGCTTGAGGCAAAGTTAAGGCGATTGTAATAAGTTTTTGTCAAAAAATTCATTTTTGTTACAGGCTTTTATTGCCGACCGTAGTTTTCTGCATACCATCATCAACACTCATTGAGACGATTCTAACGAGCCCAAACTCGATGGGGTTGTGTCGTTTTATTACGGAGTTCCTATCCACCTTCCAGCTCCAGCATCAGATTAGCGGGTCATGTCATCATAATATTGCATTGTCATGCGATATACTTACATGTGCATGCAAAATTTCAGCTGAATCGGAAACCGGATAGTGGTTCAAATTTAACTTGCAAGATTTGATTACGGACAGACAACGGGACAGGTGAAAGTAAATAAAAGCTTGTAAAAAGTGGCTAGTGTCTTTATCATACCTTGACACCGAGGCTGTTCTTCTTCCCAGCTAAAAGTTATTTCCGTCAGACACTACCATTATTATATGTAATCCTGTGGTATTGTTTAGCAAATAATGATTATATTATAGTTTACTAGCGGCTCTGTCACAGGGCTCTGTGATAATCCGGAAGTCCACTCCCAATACACATACATCACATGACAACACGATAAAATGCATGGCAGCAGATCGAGAAAGTAGTGCTGAGCAAGAATCAGAATCGCACCTCAAATTGGCCGAAAGTTTGAAAACTCCTTGAATTCCGGTAAAAAAATTAAGGGTAGGTATATTTACTTCATTTGACAACAGTACGAGACATGTGGCATCATTTAGCCCTTTAATCGTAGAGAGAGTAAACCTAAGTCTGTCAGTCCTGAAATGGCCGGAAGTACTTGCCAGACGGTGCCAAAGGTGGCTGTCGTTGGCACCCCACCAAGTACCTACTTCCGGCCATTTCACACAACTTTCTCGACCTGCAGCCATGCATTTTATCGTTTTGTCATGAGACGTAGGCGTATTGGCAGTGGGCTATGAGCTATAAAGATCGCGAGTCTGTCTTTTGTTCAAAAAATAATAATCTTAAAACTGAATCGCCAAAATAGAATTATATTTCCATAATAGAATTATCGATCCAGCTCACAACATTTGACGAGGATCGGTTCAAAATGCGATACGTAGAGAAGAACAGCCGGACACCCGGACAGACATACGTAAGAATTTTAGCCCGAGATTAAATGGAGACCTTCGTTCGCTTCGCTCGTTCAATATTTTTCTAAATTGCGAAAATAAATTCTCATGAATGCATTTCCAATGAAACTACACTCGCAATATAATAATTGGGTTTTCCTGATGGGTAAAATATATACCTATAATTATATTTAGTCCGTCATCACTGATCAGTTAGATTATCAAAAAATATTGGACTCGAATTTTTTTAAACTTCAAATTAAAATAATAAGCTATAACAATAAAATCGTTAGCAGGCGTAACTGCATTATACAAAAATGAATTTCGTTTTTTTAATTTGTCAATCAATCAAAAAATGATGAAGATATAGCCCGTTAATGTTCCGCGTGACGTCACATTATGTTAAAAAGCGGCCAAGTGCGAGTCGGACTCGCTCATGAAGGGTTCCGTGAAATAAATTGCGGTTTACGATTTATGACGTATTAAAAAAAACTACTTACTAGATCTCGTTCAAATCAATTTTCGGTGGAAGTTTACATGGTAATGTACATCATATATTTTTTTTAGGTTTATCATTCTCTTATTTTAGAAGTTACAGGGGGGATGGGGGGGGGGGACACATTTTACCACTTTGGAAGTGTCTCTCGCGCAAACTCTTCAGTTTAAAAAAAATGATGTTAGAAACCTCAATATCATTTTTGAAGACCTATCCATAGATACCCCACACGTATGGGTTTGATGAAAAAAATTTTTTTGAGTTTCAGTTCTGAGTATGGGGACTCCTAAAACTTAATGTTTTTTTTCGATTTTTGTGTGAAAATCTTAATGCGGTTCACAGAATACATCTACTTACCAAATTTCAACAGTATAGCTCTTATAGTTTCGGAAAAAAGTGGCTGTGACATACGGACGGACAGACAGACAGACGGACATGACGAATCTATAAGGGTTCCGTTTTTTGCCATTTGGCTACGGAACCCTAAAAAGTATACCATAATATGACGTCACACAGAACTTTAACGGGCTATATCTTCATCATTTTTTGATTGATTGACAAATAAAAAAATATGTTTAATATTTTTGATATTCTAAGTGACGGACTAAATATATTTTTGTAGGAAAATAACCAATGTGATATTTTTGTTAACAAACGAATGTAACATACCTATATATTTATTGATTTACAAACTTTTTATAACGCAAACAATATTATACTTACTTACTACGCTGGCTCAGCGACCCGAAGTGGATCTTGGCCTCCGACACTAAGACACGCCACTGTGCTCTGTCCTGGGTAGCTTGTAGTGGTTGGTAGTCATGATAGGCAGTTTGAAGCTGGCACAGGTCTTTCTGGACTTACTGTACGATATAAAAGAGTTCCTAGTTGTCAATATTTTAGAAACACACCCAGCGAATATTTTGCGTTGTGTTGTGTAACTGCTCTAAAACATAATAATGCATAGGTATTGTACAGTCACCGGCATAAATATATGATGGAACAAAGGCCGCAAAAATATCTGATGACAACTCTATTCCTAGAGCCGTAAGAGCGTGTCAGATATTATTGCGGCCTTTGATTCATCATATATTGATGCCGGTGACTGTACTCTTGTAGGTCCATACCTATACAAATTTCAGCTTAACCGAACACCGGGAAGTAGGTTAAACTTGTAGGGTTTAATTACACATCCACAGGCATGCACCTGGACAGGTGAAACTGAGTAAAAGCTATATTTGTCCGATTTGATATTTTAGTTGAATAAATTCCTTTGAAATTTAAGATTTCCACGTCAAGTTTGATACAACACAGGCTTGCAAGGCTTGTAAAAAGTAATATTTATAGGCGTGGGTGGGAACTGTGAACAAAAGCTATATTTATCTTTATACTAGCTTCTGCCCGCCACTTCGTCCGTTTGGAACGTGTTTATATTGTACAGTCACCAGCATTATTATCTGCGACAACAAAGGCAGCATAAATGTCTCACACGTCCTAACGGCCCCTTGCTTGTACTAAAGGGGCCGTTCCAATTTTACGGCCTCTGGCCAAGTGACAGAAAAAGTGAAAGTGCAATATATTTACATAGACGCGGTTTAGCTCCAACTGCGCGGATAAAACTTAATTGACGATTTTTGTTACTTCGGCTTGTGGAAATGGTCAGATTATAGTTTTCCCGTTATCCTTGAATTATATACTTCAAATTAAAAAAAATCCGATCACGTTCGAGAATGATTACTTTTTTTTACAAGTTTGTAACCCTCCCACTCCCTTAAGTCAAGCTGAAATAGACAGTGTTGGGACCGGTCCTGTGGAACGTCGGCTTCGACTGGCTTCTGCGCGGCCTGTTCCTCCCCGGAACCAGCGTGATCTGGTCGTGCCCGCGTAAACGGGCCAGTCGCGAGGGTCAAAGTAGAATGCGTCAAGCGAACCTTTGGCCCTCCTTGGCAGCGACATGGCTGGATAATCGTTGAGGGCTTAGTGGGTAGTCTGGGCCTTGTGTCCGGGAGTCCTACACACCCGCCCGGTCCCCCCTGACGGTGCGTCAAAGCATTCCCCTAACGTAAAAAAAAGGCCGCCGTTGAGCGCAGCACGTAGCGATTCTTGGCAGTGAACGTGTTAATAAGATTAAAATTAAATTCTTAAATACCAATATACATAATACCTTACGAATAGTGTAGGTGTTAACTATAAATTAATTCCCACCTTTTACATCAACGTAAGGCATAAAAAGACAGGATGCGATCAAGAATACGGCGTTCACCGAATATCAATTCTCGTAATGCCGCTACGACAAGCTCCGTGGGCGCCTCACGTCGGCGCTACGCCGTAGGCGCGTAGCGGCATACTTAACATTTCCTAAGCCCCCGTTGAACAATTGGGAAGATCTGCAATCGAGAGATTTTCATCGTCTACTACGTAAGCAGCGGCTTACTATAGATCAAAGGGCATACATTGGGTACCTACTTGCAAGTTGACGTAAAGTGCATACGCTTAGTTTATCGATAAACTTCACTAACATTAAATTATTTATAAATATATGTTGTGACCTTAATCCATAATTTATCTAGTCTCGAACACAGTCTCCAACGATGAAATTTGTTAGACGTTTTTGGGTCAATCCCAAATGGCATACTTACCTAATGAAAAAGTAGTCACAGAGAATTTGCATTAATCCAAATGTATGCTACTGACGCGTGGTGTGGGTGTAGCACTTCATTGTTATGGAAACCAATAACCTGTAATTTATACCTATAAAACATGAGTAACATGACATAGCTTATCTAAGTCTGATCTTGGGTTAGGTGTTGTGAAGCGCCGAGTGCGAACGAGCCCGCTTAGCTTACCTTAGGAATCTGTTTACACTAAGGTTTAAAAATGGATACCGTAGATTCTACGCTTCTTTATCGTACAGAACTTAGATTATTTTGTGGTGACTCCAGATTTCTCATTTGTAATTTAGTGTTTATCTTACGGTGCCAAGCGGCGGGACTAGTCATGATAAAGATTTACAGCGCAATATTGCTGCTACTGGCATATATCCAACTACTAAGGGTCAAATAAAGGTGACGCACGCTGTGTTTTTGCATCACCTACCTACCCCTGATACCTACACCTGGTTATCCGGCAATGTCCATAGGTACTTCTATCGCAACGCGCGTTGATATTGATGTTCGCAGTGACGGCGTGGGGGATTATTTTTCAGCGCCGGCGGTGAATATGTTTCCTTCACAAGAAACAAAATTAACAAGTCATCTTCACAAATTAAATACTTACGCCAAGTGTTTTACCGCCACCAAAACAAGTCGGATCGGCAGAATGACTGAAATTGAACAAAAACCCGTACCATTTCGTTGACTCTGACTGTTATTAAGACTCCTCCTTAGATAACTGGGGATAAACTTAATGGTCCAACGCTAGAAATGCAATTAAATGGAGCTTGGGCGATATCCTTTCGTAAGATATTTAATATTCTACGAAAAACATTTCTATATTTATTTATTTTTTGTTTGCAACATTTACTTAGGTACCTAAATATTTACAATAATGAAAGTAATTTTGCGGGGGCGTAATTTCGATCTAGCTTGGTCCTAGACCGGCATCAAGATTGGTTTTCTCCGTGTTTTCACAGAGCAACACTCAGCCGAACAAAAAAGTATAATTAACAATAATGTAAATGAATGGTCGGTATAACATTGAGTTGCGCCTTTTTCCAATACCGTCAGGTACATGAAAACATCATTTTCGACCAACTAACCAAGGCATTCATCTTTTACATAGTAGCTATTTTGTTTTGTATATACATATTTATTTCACCATAAAGTAATATGTGCATTACATGGCATGTCAATAACAATTTGTAAAAATAAAAGAAAGAAATTACAATAAAAACAAAATAATATAGCTAATAACATAGTTCAAAATGTTTGTAACCTAATATTACTTGTTAAATATTCTGATACGGAGTAAAAGGCATGTTTCCTGAAATAGTTTGATATTTTCTTCTTAAAACTATGAATTGGCAATGATGTTATATCAGGCAGCATAGGGATGTGTTAATAGTAGTTTATGTGACTGTACATAATGCCTAATTATGTACCTACAGTTACATACACAACTTTATCTATCCACATATCATAAGCCTCCATGATGCATTCAGGAGCCGCTAATTATGACCGGCATCGCGGCGTTCTGGCAGCTGTCATAGTTTTTTTTTAATTCATAGACAAACTAGAGTCGGATCCAACTGATCCGACTATCATATCGTTCGATATATTACTTACGTGCGACATGTGTCAAATTTGTATGCAAATTGACAATTCATTTCGAACTAAACGTCATCTCGACTGATATCAGAATAGAGGTTAAATCAAATTTCTTTGTTTTTCAGAGACGTTCGAAATTTGAATGAAATATTATCGAAATCGATGTTATTATTTAGCAATAATAACATTTTCACAGATAAGAAATATGTTTGTCTATTTATATGGTGGTCATAATGTGCGGTTCTTGAACGCATCATGGAGGCTTTATGATATTTGGATAGATAAAAAAAATTATGCGGCAGTTTTTAAGAGCATTATTGACTCGGACATGTTCCTGTACCGCATTCAATATTGTATAGTGAAAACAAACTTAAGTAATAACATTAATAAAAGGTAGGTATGTCACGAATTTCATAGAACACATTTTCAGTTTTAAACGCTAAAACGAAGGCTAGGCACTGGTGTCAAAAACCGCTAAGAATGCGCGAAGCTAAAGTGTGAATTTTAATTGCGACTTCGTAATTAAATACAATTATTATTCCTGGCGTGTTCCACCCTTGGAGGTAAACGCGTCGTATCAGCGCTTTATTTTGTTTCCTTTGTGCAGATAACTTTCTCCAGCCCATACTTATAAGTAGGTAGGTACAGATAAATTCAGAAATATTCATAATATCTAATGTTATGGATATATTATTTAGGTATCAGTATTATCCCAGTTGTAATCTAAAGGAGCCGGAAGTCCGCTTGCTGATTCAGCAAATTCGCACTAGTTTTATGCGGAAACGATTGCCACCTGACCTTGCAACCCTGAAAGCATGTGATGTGATGTGATGTTGGGAAAGGACGCCTGGCCGGAAACAGGCAGATTGTCGATCATTTGTTGCGTTCATTCAGCCCCATTCCATAAGTTAGGAGCCTCAGGTCCCGGCAGCATTCCCACGTCAAACTCTTCCATTCTTCTTGTTTTATTCTCGTACATAATAAATTCCGCTAATAAATGCTTACTAGTTTCTTCCTCCCCACAGCGTGGGCAGGAAGCAGCGTTACTAATACCTATTACCTTTAAGTGTATATTTAGAGTATTGTGATCAGTTACTATACCAGTCAGCAACCTCACATTGCTCTTACCCAGTTTCAGTAAGTGCAGGGATAGATTCTCTTTTACGCAGTTTGGGTAGGTATATACCCGCTCCCGCAAGCTTTGTCTATTTCCTTCTTGATCCATCTGTGAAGCAGACCGACAACCCTGAGAGCATACTAGACCTTTTTGTTATCAGGCTTAGGTATGTTAACCCTTTGAACGCCATGATTCACGTAGGTACTAGAGTGTCACTGACACGCCAAACCTTTTTCCATAAGAGAGTGACTATGAACCTTATATGAAAGCCTGAAGGTTGCTTTGACAGCGGACGTCATAACCGCTATATGGGTTCTTGGCGTTCAACGGGTTAAATGAGTAGGCAAAGACTATTTCGAGTATTAACTTAGGCTTACCGACGGCTGTTGCATACTGAGATCAAAATCTTAACGTGCATTGAACCGTGCTTTCTATAAAAATCCTTTCAAAGCGGTTATCAATCCAAGAAGTTACCGTGGCTAATTTTGCTTAATCTCGCTTACCGCCATATCATTAGGTCCACGAGCCCAGCAGGTCGATCACGTAACGCATTGTACGCGCGTCAGGTAGCTCTAAATGTCACTTTTTATGTGGAAAAATGACAGTTAAATTGTACTAACGCTCGTAAGAAACGTTACGTGATTACCCCTCAGATGGGTCATGAACGCTTCAAATTGTCTTATTATAATAAGATTTGTAAGACATATGTAGTATAAAATTAGTTTTAGCTCAGTATATGTGGGTGAGTGGTCAAAGTAATAGCCGACATAGCCGTTTGGTAAATTAGTTTAATGAAAACGACCCTAGGGACGTTACGGCTGACTACATTACGTAGTTTAACCTAAGCCGGCCACCGCAGGCGGTGTCGCTAGAACAGTAATTTATCACGTTTGCCTGTCTCTAATATGGCTCCAGGAAAATAAGCTATTGCACAAATTACAAGGCTTAGGTAACGCCGTCGCTTTCTTATTCGGCGCTTCAACACGTGTTAAACTCTGTCACAATGAGCTCCTTAACTAAATAGCAAAGATAAAAGTCACGCACGCTCCGTGTGCTTTTAGTTAGGTTAGGTGTAGTATAGGTTTAACTCGTATGTATATCCTATACCTACAAAGTTCCTATTTATTATATAGGATCATATGTTAATCGCGAATAAAAATATATTTTCCGAAACGCATTATTATTAATAATGTTTTTTGAAAATATTATGAAATAGGATGACATTCAAAGCTGGTTATAAACTTATAAACTTTATTTTAGACTAGCGCGACCCGCTTTTATTTTACAATGAGCAGGCTTGCTGCGGTATAAAATATGCCTAACGCCTATGTCGACCCCGAAGGCTTCCTATATACTGCTAAAATAATAATTGAAATCGGATAAGTAAAGGAAAATAAAAGATAAAAAGAATAAACATTTACAAGTCATACATAGGTAGGTACAAACTAAACTACTTATGAATAACACATAACTTGAATATAAAACTAAAACTAACGAAAATAATTATAACATAAGCTAAAAATTAAAAATACCTATCAAAATTTGGCGCGCTGGATTGCGCTTGCAATTCTCTGCGCGAGTAAGCTGCCTGCGAGGAACGCCCGTTGCCTCCCTCAGCCGTTTGACAAGCGCCCTGTGGAGTATATGTGTGCCCCTGCCCCACGAACCAAGTGTAAGCCAAGAATAAGATACATTTTTGGTACATGCTTTTGTTACAGACTGGTCTTTTTTTGCATAGTCATCAACTAATCGTTGAGTGGGTGGGTTCCAATGAGCCAAAACACGCCATATTGTGTAGTTTAGGAGTTGCTATAGCCAACTTCTGTCTCCGTAGTATATGCACAATTAAATGAATACAATAACGTACTTAGTATTAAAATGACGGTCAGCTTCACAGATGGATCAAGAAGGAAATCAACAAGACTAGCGGGGGCAGGTATAGTTATACCTACACTGCGTGAAAGAATATCCATGCCACTGGGGAAGTATGCTAGCGTTTTCCAAGCAGAAGTGTGCTCGATAACGAGGTGCGCACAGATCATAAGAGAGACAATGCAACAGACTGGAAGGGTAGTGATATTTACGGACAGTCAGGCATCATTGAAGGCACTACGAAAGGCAACGGTAACATCCGCCTTAGTGAAATAATGCAAGGAAGAGCTTAACAAGATATGAGAAAACCCAGGTGTGACGGTGGCGTGGGTGCCAGGACATCAGGGGATAGTGGGAGGGCGCGGGAAGGGAGTTTGTAGGCCCAGAACCGGTCGTTCCTTTCTCGGATCAAGTCACAAAAGGGTTCATAGAAAGGCTACAAGAACGACATTGAGACAAGAATGACAAAGATGATGATAGGAGGTATGGATCACAAAAGGACCAGGTATCTGCTGAAACTGGGTTGGTGTCCTTTACTGTACCTACTTGTGTAAATAACAAGAGCGTTCTTTCCATATGTTTCGAAACCGTGAAACATTGTATGCCAGTTGACTTATTAGGCGATCAAAAATCTTAAAACAATTAGATTAAAGCCTTATAGTAAGTATAGCTGTATAATATGATTCACAAATGTTTTAAAGAAATAAACAGAAACAATAGAAACAAGTGCGAGTTGGACTCGCGCACGAAGGGTTCCTTACCATAGAAAAAAATCACGAATATACAATACACTTAAAAAATTCGTAACAAATTATGCACATCAGCTAAACATATTAAAATTGGTTTTCAAACCACATGCTCGACAATGCCGAATTATAGGTCATGTAAACCCTACCGAAAGCAAGACATTAAATCCCTTGGTATTAGCCGGGTTATAATGTTGTACTGAATTTCATTGTAACCCGTTGGTTAATAATATGATTTCACTTTTCATAATTCTTATTACTATATGCATAAAGTTTAATTTTGCTAAACACAATTTGTCCTAGGCCATGGCCTACTTGATTTGACAAAATAAATGAAGTTTGCCTCCGTGTGAACCCCGGTCCGGAGGAGCGCGGTGCTCGAAATTCGAATTTCGAATCTAGGACCACGGCTTGTGCTTTCGAATTTGGAACGCCGCGCGCCTTCATTTGTTCACGCGTGACGAACAAATCGAGTTCTTGTAGGTGCCTATAGAAGATTTAATTTCAAAAATAATATTGAAAATGTCGAGTGATGAAAGCGTTTTGACTCCTGAGTTTATCAAATTAGATGCCATAGGCATTGTCAACAATCTGCTGCCAGAGAAGTCAAAGGAAAAATACCTAAAAGCCTACAACGATTTTGACAAATGGAAAGCTACTATGTGTCTAATGTTACTATGTACTTTTAATTTGCTAAATAAACATAATTTATCTACTGAGCCTGTTTTTTTGTCTCGCATAAGGTGTGAAAAGTAGAGTATACACCTCGGGGATAAGACTGTTTTAGTCTTGGGCGGTTGAACCCCTCACTGCACTCAGGACTCAGTCTTAATTCCCTCGCTTCGCTCAGGAATTAACTTATAACTCCCTCGCTACGCTCAGGAGTTAAATTATGAGTCCTTCGTTACGTTCGGGATTCAATTCGCTCCCGTGACATAAAACAGTGCTTTATCCCCTTGGTGTATAATCTACTATTAAAAAATTGGCAATATTTTGTTTGAGGGAACTTATTATTATTATTTAATTTATTTATTCAGACAACAAGATCCACAGTTTGTTAGTAAATTTTCTTAATCCTATGTAATTGGTACTATGTTACTAAATATATGTAGCTAAAGATATGGTGTTTTTAATTAAGTGTTGCATCATTGAGCACCCACTCCTAATGGCTACAGTTCCTATTACTTTTTTATTTATTAAAACGCACAAAAACTTAAAATTTAAAAACATGATATCCGCGCTTCCAAACTCGCACTTCCATCTCGCTCACGCTTATGCTCATTGAGAGGGAGAGAAGACCACGGTCCTACGTCGCCTTAACTTAATAGTCTGCCGTGTTATTCTGCCTCTTTCAGGGACAAAGGGTGTTAAGATAGCTTCTTGGCGTTCTCGCCACGTTCATATTGTTTTCTATCTCTTCGGTTGATAAGAGCACTCAAGCTTTATAAATTCGTGTGATATGGAATCATGTAATAATGGGTACTAACAGTATAAGTTACTCCCAAATGGTTTCTGAAGTAGGTGAATATCTATCTTTATATATAAAACAAAGTCGTGTTAGTTACACCATCTATAGCTCAAGAACGGCTGGACGGATTTGTCTCCGCAGAACTACAAAAAAAAGTAATGAAAAATTTACAAATTTATTTTCTCGTAGTTTTTGTATGGCGAATATAGCGATACGAAGTTCGCGGGGTCAACTATTTATTAATAAACTGAAATTATTCAAGTGCTATCTTTTGTATTTTTGTGACATATATTTTGCTAAATTTAAACCTATGGTCTATGATGATAGACGCAAATGAATCCGTTTAAATCGAACCGTTTATTAATCGAGGAAATCTAAAAAAAGTGACTCAAAGAGGAATTATTAATGCAAATTGAAACAAAAATGTAGCGAGCCGCAATTGGTGTAATGAGGATCCGTCATTATCGGCGCGGGCGTCTTCGAGTTGGGTACCGCAGCGTCGTTCCGGCGCCGGCAGCGCGCTTGCGCGGCCTTTATGTAACGCGGGCTGATCTGAAGCGATCCGTGGACTAGCGACCGCTAGGAAACTTTGCTCATTCATCTTTTCCCTAAAGTCGGGGTGAGGGGTCCGGGCCGCGCTGCGCTACTCCGCGCGTGTTACGTAACTGTGGCAGAGGGCCGGAGGGCGCCGCGACTTCTACTCCAGCCTTCCCCGCGAGCGGTCCTGTGGACCCGAGCGCCGCCCGTATTCGCGCCCTCGCCGAGAGTTGGCGCCGCGACCCCGGTTCGACACCCGCCACGCTTCGCGCCTAACGCACTGCGTGTTTTCTTTGTTCCAACTTGACGCGATTCGAATATAAACTCGAATACTCGACTTTTACTTCACTTCACGACTGAACCGGTAAGATATTTGTTTACAAAAAAATCTCTACACTTTATTTATCGTCCCGCTCTGCAACATGTTATATAACGCTCGATCATTGTTTTGTTTGCTCGTCTCTTTAATTCATCTCTCTAGCGATAAGGAAAATCTGCACTGCGAATTACGTTACGTGTTTTTGGTGAACATACGTTTTAAAAGTGTATATAACGATTACTTAAAGTAAATTTTGGGGTATTCTAAAACAGATATGTAGTTCCTTTTGAGTAACGATCTTCAATGTAGACGTTTTATGTCAGACAAATGGGCGTTTTTGAATAAAAAAAGAATTAGATCGGATATTGGTAAATTGTGTCCGCGGAGGAGTGCGTCGTGCTTCTCTCCCGCGGGAGCGTGGAAAGGCTCCCGACGGCCTTTTCGCTGTGTTCTGGATGGCGAACATGGACATCAGGCCCTGTCTAATAGTAATAAATTGCTTTTCACACACATTTTGTTTCATGTATTCTTATTATTGTAGCAGGCCTGTAATGCAGAAAAATCACTTTGAGAATCTTGTGATTCATAATTATTTTGTTATCTTAATTGAAGTTACCGCTCTAAAAACATTATCCCATTTGAGACATTACGGTAAACTGTATACTATTGCTGGTTACAGCGTGCTAACTGTGTGGTTTAACGAGCAGTTATCGTCAGTAGCAGTGTTTTAGGTTTTCGTAGCAACGGGTGCTTACGGACTTTCGTAGGCCAGCTCGGACAGCGCGTAGCCAACGAGGAAAAGCTTGCTTCAACATAACAACTTTAAAGTGTACATATGCCGTGACCGACAAAAGCAGTATCGTTAAGTGTGATTTTTGCCGTCCCCTGCCGCGGACGTGATTAATGCGCTACGTGCGTCCGCGTCTGCGGCACACACTTTGGGATGCGTAGACAATGCCACTATATACTTATGCAAATTATCATCGCAGAAGGGATTCTACCGCGGTGTAAGGGAAGGTGTAATTTAATTCGTAGCATGATGTATTCATAATTCGCTAACATTCGTTGTAGTGGTATTAAAATGTTCAGTTAAATCAATATAATGTATGTGACAAGGGATGCGTGCCATTTTTGTGCTACGAAGTTTTGATAAATTATCATACATTTTGCTGTAAAATACTGATAACAAAATTTTTGGGGCACTGCGCAAAACGCGTAAACACAATACTTGCATTCAACTGTTTGTTGTTAGATAATTAAATCAAAACAATGGGATTCTGGGATCACTTCATTATTCTTTTCGTTATATTTATTCACATTTAGTCGCAGACCACTTGGAAAACGGTTTATAATTAAATGTATTCCCCTCCCCACATTTATAATTTGATAAATAATACAGGGTGTGGCCTGTAATAGGAGCAAAAAATTAAACCATAGATTATTAAGCTTGTGACAAATTATTTCCACGTGGTTTCATAAAAAAAAAATCTGCTTTAAAATATGTTTACTAGTATTGTTTTACTCTTCTGGAGTGTTATCAGTAACTTTTTATTTAAATAAAACTTAAAAAAAAGAAATAAAAATTAAAAAATTACAAAAATATTTTGAAAACAAAAATGCAAAAATTATTCTGACTCATTACATGATGTTACCTCTAAATCTGCATTGACTGCTGTGCTATTATGTCGTGGTGCCAAGATACATTACTTGGAGGTCATAACTTTAGATCAAAATTTCTCCGAATCCAAAAAAAATTAAGATGAATGGGACACAAGGGGTTACTGCAAATGCTCTAAGGAAGCGTCCTTTTGAATATTTGCTCCTATTACAGGCCACACCCTGTATAACAGCGGCAATACATTAAAGAGCACATCGGACGATAAAAAACATTAACGTTTTTTATAAATTGTTTTGTGCTCGATATATAACCAAGACCATCATTGATAAAATCGGCTTCGGTTTTAAATGAATTGCTCCCCGGGAACACGATTGGAGTTATTCGAGTGGATCTGTTGGCCGATAAGGCATAGCTTGGTGGAGTTCATGTCACTGTAGCAATCCATCAGCTTGTCATTTGAATGGCATAGCTTTTTTAGGAAAACGTTTTTATTAATAGGTAGTTACATACATATATATTTGGAGACAATCTTACACAAATAAACCGAGTCCCAAACTGAGCTAGGCTTGTACTACGAGTACTACTTAGAAGACGATACATACCTACTCAATTATACACATAATTAAATACATAGAAAACATCCAGACCTCAGGAGTAATTATTTGTGTTCATCACACAAAATAAACGACCTTACGGATACTTCCTAGTTCTGTAGAGGCGGCCAGCGAGTGTGGTGTCACGTGCATTTTCTTTCATATGGCAACAATTTCACCAATGAACTAAGATTGTAGTTATAAGTACACTATTACGCCGCTATCTTTAGGCATTTCGTTTACCAGCATGCGGTTTTTTTAACTTGTTGCATTTTTGTGACACGACTTGCTGGTCAGACTCTGCCTAATGACGCTGATTTGTCTGAGTCCATGCGCATCTGTATAAGCGCATAGCCGCGTGTGATTTTGTGAGGGATTGGAATGAAATTGTCGGTTGTATGATAGCTCTATTGAGTCTGGCGCTATTCGTTTCAATTGTCTACTACAGTCTGTATTTTTAATACTGCCTCAAATTGTAACCAGCTGTAGGTAATAGGGCTATGAACCGATATTGCAAGAAAATGTTAAGTTAGTCTTAGCTAACAAAGTACAACTAATTTTTGAAAATTTATGGAGCAGCAATGTATTGCGTACACTCCTTTGACACATGGAAGAAGCGGGTCACTTGTGACAGTTGTGACGTAACGTCAGTAAAATAAGAAAAAAAAATTAGGTTAAGAAAATTTTCTTGCAAAATCGGTTCATATCCCTAACACCTACGTCTGGTTAGAATTTGAGGTAATATTAAAAATACACGCTGTATGTTCCAGGAAATGAGAGTACCAGATGTGTATGCACTTAGGTATATTGCTCCGTAGAATTCGATATCATTTGCACACATAAATTGGTACCTAACAATAACTTTGTACCCGTGAATTTTGTTCGTTTACTCTATATGTGGGTATTATGTATATTATCTCTATACATAGGTATGTGTAACTGGTGACTGGAATAATTCAACTTTTCACGGGTGATTTTATATGATTTATAGCTTGGTCTAACGCACCTTTATAAAACCGGGCCCTATGTACAACGTGAGTAAACTTACATACATGCAGTTATAGGTAATGATGCATCAATTTTCTTCGTTGTGTCACGAAATCATGATGTTGGGGTTGGGTTCTTCTTTATCGGTTCGAACTCGTATTTAGTATGTAGAGAAGTAACAAATAAAAAGAAATAAGTAATGTTATTTTTAGTACAAATGGGAGTTGTCGCACGCAACTAGAATATTAAAATTAAAAAACCGGCCAACTGCGAGTCGGACTCGCGCACGAAGGTTTTTTTAGTATTTGTTGTTATAGCAGCAACAGAAATACATCATCTGTGAAAATTTCAGCTGGAACTATCACGGTATCAGTGAGATACAGCCTGGTGACAGATAGACGGACGGACGGACGGACGGACAGCGGAGTCTTAGTAATAGGGTCCCGTTTTACTCTTTGAGTACGGAACCCTAAAAAAGGTATTATCGAACGAGCGAGCAAAGCGAACGAAGTTCTATGCTTCAGTTTGGGCCGAAAATCGTTTGTCCGGTGTCCCGATGTCCGGCGGTTCTCCTCTACACGTCGCATTTCTCAACCGATTCTCGTGAAATTTTGTGAGCAGGTACAATAATAGTATAGATTAAAAAAAAAAGAATACTGACACGCAAGTGATGATGACACAGTCACTAGTATTATATGAGTCATTGTAGGTCTCGCAGCAATCAAATAATAAATAGGTACTCGCTCAGGTACCAGCATTTATATATGCCACAAATATCTGAAACCACTCAATTTCTGGGACCGGGCCGCCGTTAGGACGTGTCACATATTTTTTGCTCGTTTTGTTATGCAAACAGTACCATACCATGACTGCATTGAAGAGTTAAAGTTCCGCAAATATTTATTTATTATAAATACGCTAGCTGTATTCGTTCTCAAGATATTGAAGTATATGCTAATGACCCGACATTTTCAATAACTTAAAGAAATAACTTAAGTTTAGGAACCGAACTTAATAACATGAACAAAGTAAGTAAATATGAAAATTAACCGGCGACGCAGGGGTATGTTATTTCGAGTGGAATACGTGCCAAGCAAACAAAATCAATACCTACCTAAGGCAATAGACTTTTACAGAAGGGATGTTTTGCGAATAGGACATACCTACCTAACTACATAGTGCAGAAGGGAGGCTTTGAAAAAATGTAGAATGGGCCCTCATGCTCGGTTGTTAATGCGGCCATACAGGTTTTTCTATTTTGATGCTCTTTTGTTTACCTACTTATGGTACTTAATAAACTTACGACCTCCAACGTACAGAGTTAGGTCAATAAATATTAGGACTAGTAAGAGTTAGTTCGTAAGCTTAGAACTTATTCAATAAAGATGTAGTACCTTCCTTAATTTAAATATTTGTACTGCCTGTGTACGTAGAATATTCAAGAGAATATTTTTGGAACCAACATGAAAGTGTCGTTAATCAGCTAATGGACGACATTGTAACTCAGAATTAATAACTTTTACAACTTTTAATGTTATATGACTTTGCCAAACTGTAGCCTAGTTGTCAAACGGCCCGATTGAGGTACTTAGTTGGAGTTTGATATTTAGGCTTCTGGTTATGATATGGATGCATGTGTACGTGCATGTCGTTAACCAGCTAATGGACGACATTGTAACTCAGAATTACTTACTTTTACAACTTCTAATGTTATATGACTTTGCAAAACTGTAGCCTAGTTGTCAAACGGCCCGATTGAAGTACTTAGTTGGAGTTATTTAGGCTTCTGGTTATGATATGGATGCATGTGTACGTGCATATATCTACCCTACCTTCTGGGGCCTATTTCTCGAAACTTATTAGACTAATAATACTAGTCCATGGACTAATATTTTTTACAAGTTTACTAGTCTGCGTTTCTCGAAGCTACAATAATAAAATATTAGTTATTAGGTACCAACTAATAAATATTAGCTAATATTATTAGAGTCCATTGGGTTTTGGTTTAAAAAAGTTAATAAAGCTACTAGTCTCGAATGGTTTGTAAAAATTATTAGCCCAAAGTATTTGTGGCAAATTAAATAACAAAAACAAATTTACAAAATGTGGACTGATTCGGAAGCTTCCGACGCTGAAGAAAAATTAACAGTTCGCTATGATTTGTTCCCGATTCGTCGTATTCCTGTTTCGTCGCATTCCCGATTCGTCGGATTCCGGATTCGTCGTATTCCCGTTTCGTCGGAATTATTTATATAAAATCATTACAAATAATGGACCATTATTTATCCGCCTTCCCGAAGAGCAGTTATACATATACAATATATATAGTTTAATAATGTAATACCAATAAAATACAAAAATATCTTATACTAGCTGTTGCCCGCGACTTCGTCCGCGTATAACATGTCATCGTCTAAAAGTTTGTTTTAGGAATGAATAAAAAAAAAAATGAAATAAGTTTTGTGCCTAGTCTTTTAGTAAACAGTCTAAAACCGAAGTTACAAATCTCTTACTTTAAAAATGGCTTGCTCTCTTTACACACTTAGAACCCCCTTTGAACCCTCATAGTAAACAGGCTGAAACCGTAGTTACAAATTTCTTACTTTAAAAATGTCTTGCTCTATACTTTACAAACTTCGAACCCCGTTTTAACCTTGCTAGGCGATGAATTAAAAAAAAACGCTGAAATAAGTTTTGTAGTATTTTAGCATGTCTTTTTTGTCTAAAACCGAAGTTACAAATCCCTTACTTTAAAAATGTCTTGCTCTCCATACAAAGTTTGAATGCCCTTATAATCCCCTTTGGGGGAAGAATTTCAAAAAACGCTGAAATATTTGATAGTCTAAACAGGCTAAGATCGAAGTTACAAATCTCATATCTTAATTTTTTTTATTATGTAATCTTTCTAAAAAGTTTTGAGATTCTAGCTCCAAAAATCTCCAAAACATTGCACCCCTTTTCCATTCCCTTAAGGGTGGAATTTTCCAAAACGCTAAAAATACTTTATTTGTTTGGTATTATTTGTATCGTAATAAGTAATATTTCTAAAAACTTTTAAGCTTCTATCTCAAAAAGGAGTTTCCCTCATACAAACTTTGCAACCCTTTTTAGGGGTGAAATTTTTCAAAACGCTTAAAGTACTTTACTTTTCTACAAAGTTTTAAGTCTCTTGTCCAAAAAATAAAGTTCCCCCCATACTAAATTTGCACCCCTATCTAACCCCCCCTTAGGGGCAGAATTTTCCTAAACGTTGAAAGTACTTTAGTTGTATTCTAATAAGTAATCGTTATACAAAGTTTTAAGTCTCTAGCTCAAAAAATCAAGTTTCCCCCATACAAACTTTGCACCCCTATTTAATGATTTCCGAAAACTACTTCTTATCCGTTGACTACGTTGTAAAAGGTAGTTCTGGTGTAAATTTCAACTCTCTAGGCCCAGTAGTTTCGGCTGTGAGTTGATGAGTGAGGGAGTGAGTGAGTCAGTCAGGACATAGGCATTTATATTTTTGTTCCCATAAATATAATTATTATACTTTTTGCTGTCCATCCGTACTGTTTTTTAGGGTTCCGTACTCAAAGAGTAAAACGGGACCCTATTACTAAGACTTCGCTGTCCGTCCGTCCGTCCGTCCGTCTGTCTGTCACCAGGCTGTATCTCAAGAACCGTGATAGCTAGAGAGTTGAAATTTTCACAGATTATGTTTTTCTGTTGCCGCTATAACAACAAATACTAAAAACAAAATAAAATATTTTTTAAGGGGGGCTCCCATACAACAAAGGTGACTTTTTTGCCGTTTTTATAGATTGGTACGGAACCCTTCGTGCGCGAGTCCAACTCGCACTTGGCCGGTTTTTTTCTGTAGGTATCTATTTCTTCAAATGACTCCTCTTTAATATATATATTAGGTACTCTTTCCGCTTGTCTTCCAAATAGGGGAGTAGACTCAAAATTTATAATTACTTCAAAAGAAAGAGGAAACTAAAACCCGTTCAAATATCTCAAAAAATTACGAAGCTACAACCGTTTTATTATCGCTTATTAGAGTGAGAAAACGATCGGGACCGTAACGTCATGATCCTCGAGCGTCATATTACTCATAGTAAAAAACAATCGTTTCATATATAAAGGTGCGTTTTGCGGAAAAGGGACAGAACATACCCCCTCTTAAAACTTATAACTTAGTGACTACTTAAATAACCTCTTGCGTTGTTTTTTTCTCCATTTGACTTCATTTTAAGTCCTTTTTCGAGAAAATACCTACAACATTGTGATTATTTTATTTAGTGTCTACAGTGTTTACTCCCCTATTTTCGATCTATCCGACATCCGTATTTTCTTTTAAACCACGAACTTCAGAATTCGAAATATTCGGGTATCTCTATCTCTATCGCACTAACATTACTCGAGTGAGAGGAATGCAGATATACGAACTTCGAGTTTTGGTTTTCGTGGTTTGGCTGAATGCGCAAAGAGAGCCGTATATTTCGGAAAATTAATTAATTGTCGCAGTCGGATAAAAACTATCCTAAGTTGCAGCTAGAATAATAATGTAGCAACAAAAAATGTTTATATTTTTCCGTTCACGGGATGCTGAGAACATTCGTGACAACCCAAAGCTTGTGTAAAAAAAGTGGAGATTAATATGCTTTTATTGTAAAAAAAATCTTTTAATTTTTAAAACGTATGTCGAGCCGTGGTAATTGCATAGTTTCATTCGATAATATAAACCCGACGAATCAGGAATACGACCAATCAGGAATACGACGAAATAGAAAGAAATGATTATAACTAATATTATTTTGACTAGTAACTAATAACTCATATACTTGTAAACTAATATTTACGAGAAATAGGCCCCTGTTCGGATGTGATTTTTGTTGGGTAGTGTGATATGATTGTCTGTACAATATGATGCATTACTTCCTTGGTAAATTATGTTTGTTCCTTATTGGGATAAGCCACTGAATCAAAGCGTATGTTTTATCTTTCCACCATGGAAAGTAATTTGAATATTTTACGCCTTCCCTTATTTGGGTCAAAAACATTTTTAGTTTGAGTTAGTGTTGATTATTTACTGTGGGCACATCCAAAATTGTAATGTAAGGCCTAAATGTTGGCGCTGCACGGGTAAAGCGTCTTTGCGACTTATGACATGAATGACCGGAAATTAATTTATATCTAGGTACCTAAGTCCTAAACCGTTAACTATTGTACTGTCTCCCGAGGGGTACCTAATTGCATACGCTTTCGAATCATTAGAACAACACAACCTGTCATTTTCCCATACAAAAAATGACATTTAGATCTACCTAACGCACATACGAAACGTTACGCAATCGACCAGCCGGTTTTGTTTCTGATTTTGACATTCAGTATCAACGTTTTCGTAGTGATACGCTATGACATGAAATAGAGAGAAATGCAAATCTGGTAACGAGGGGAGGAAGTGCGTGTGCAAGCATGCATGCACTATCCAAGTAGTTCAGTAGCTTACATAATGATATTAGAAGATACATACTAAGATCCTAGAAAAATCTGATCATGAACCGGCGATTCAAACAGACTATTTATCTTAAAGAAAAAAAAACTGCAGTTATTTTATGATCCACTCTTTAGGCACTTTTTCATAGTAGGTAAGTATCGCGAGTCTGTCTGTTCATGATTGGAAACAATATGGACAAAAACCTTTCTATTTTCAATTCCCTTATACCCAAACGGCTCTGCCGGTCATTAAGGCCCGTGTCTAAACTTTGGATAGTAATGAATATTTACTGTAAGAAGTTTAGCGGAGTTCCCGTGGAGGCCAGTAAATTGCATTGTCCCGAAGCACCTACGCGAAGCGACGGCCGGCTTTCTGAGCTGGCGTTCGCAACAAAACGCTTACAAACTGACAACTTATCAAGCAAACCAGTATATGGCTGCCCTCTGATTGCACATACTCTTGTTACGACACTCAGGGTTCAGTTATATCTACTCCTGTAGATCCAGAGAAGGCGTGAATCGCTTAGCGGGGCACAGGAGTTTCTATATCCGGCCGCAAAGATTGCCATGATGTATTGTAAGGGTATATATACGTTTCAGGTTTTAGGAAATGCATGAGCTTATAGAATTTGTATCAATACAAATAACACGTTAAGCGACGTATTTAACGTCTCAAAATTATGAAGAATTCAACGTAACTCCAAAAAAATAGGTATACTAACACAATTATTTCGACGTAATAAGGTCTCTCTTTTAAAAGGTGTATCTTCTTATATGGTGGAAAAACAAATCCTTCAGTAAATTCTTATGCACTTGACTTCGAAAACGACTCAAGAAAATGTTAAGCATACTTTAGAATCTCGTCATTTTAAAAACGGCGAATTTATCGTTTGAAGTTTATGAGGACAGAATAATAAAAGGCACAAATTTTTCGTGTGGTGTATAAAAATGTGTAGTGTATATGTAGAATATAAATATGTACCTACCTAACTATTGGTAAGTGCGCAACTCAAACCAGATAGGTAATGGTCTTTTGACATTAGATAAATGTAGGTGTCAAACTTTCTGGAATCGACGAACTTCCGTTGGGATCGGAGGCATTATATATTAGCAAACCTTTGAAGGGGGTGGTCGTTTGACCAGGAACGACGCTTTAACCATAATATATACGCGTAGTAATGCATAATAATGAAACCGACCAACCGTCGCTGTCAATTTCGCAAACAGACATAATAATGTATAGGAAGATCACGCAAACGCTAGCTGCTGACGTCCCAGCGATTCTGTACGAATCACATCTTTTCCAATGTTGAGTGAATTTTTGTATCAGAACGGAATCCAAATTAATATTTTCTCATTTGTATGCTTCGTCTTTAATCGATATCAGCATCGAAAAAAAATTACCTAAAATACGGAAATGTTTGTCTCTTAATTACGAGTGAAAAGTCTTCGAGACTGGATTCCTGTAATGGACGAACTATTTATATACTTAAAAATTTGTACGGAACTCTCAGTGCGCTAATCCGACTCGCTCTTGTCTTGACCGGTTTTTATGATGTCAGTTGTCACCGCTAAGTATATGTGGCGTCTAATAGCACCGATGCGGTTAGCCGATCATTATTAGAGAAATGTTGTGCGCTCTTCTTACATCTTTTTGACATGTGGGTAGGCTGCGATCCTATGATCAATACGCAATTGAAACATAAATAACGGGAAGGTACAAGGTCACAAACTACTTCATGTAGGTACCTTGGCATCGTAATACCTACCAATTATCGTCATAAAGTCATAACTCAATCTTGACTGGAATAGCTTTTACCTAAAGTACCTACTTATGACGGGTCATTCTAACAAGTTGATCCGTTTCTCTCATCCGGATTATGATTCAAATCACTCATTATAACACACGCACACACACACATACACACACACATACACACACACACACACACACACACACAAACACACACACACACACACACACACACACACACACACACACACACACACAAACACACACACACACACACACACACACACACACACACACACACACACACACACACACACACACACACACAAACACACACACACACACACACACACACACACACACACACACACACACACACACACACACACACACTCTATACACACACTCTCTATACACAAAATAAGAGTTGTGTTCTTTTCATCATCATCATCACCTGCGGTTCACCCACAGAATTCCGACATTTCCTACTGTCTATATCTACTAAGCGGAATAGGACCACTTCCAGCCACATAATAGTACATTATGATACAAGTGAGGTATGTTGATCATTACATCAGAGGCGGAATTGTTCAAACGAATATTTGTGAAACCTATAATGGCGCGCCACTATTTTTTTTCGTGAAGTTCGCGCAGTGCGCCTGCAGCGAGGCTTAGATGAAATCTCTAAACAGCCAATACAAAATAGAATAAATATTTTCTTATTCAATATAAATTCATGTAAAATGTTATCAAAAGTAAATAGTTTTACAAAATTAAACGTTTCTATATCATATCCAACAAGAAATAATCAATTAATCCACAAGAAGGATTTCATTTGTTTAGTCGAGTAAGAATCCATTTGCCGAGAATTAAAAACAAACCTGTATAACCCGGTCAATTTAAGAATGCGCCGAGTCCATACATACACCTGCAGCGAGGCTTAGATGAAATCTCTAAACAGCCAATACAAAATAGAATAAATATTTTCTTATTCAATATAAATTCATGTAAAATGTTATCAAAAGTAAATAGTTTTACAAAATGAAACGTTTCTATATCATATCCAACAAGAAATAATCAATTAATCCACAAGAAGGATTTCATTTGTTTAGTCGAGTAAGAATCCATTTGCCGAGAATTAAAAACAAACCTGTATAACCCGGTCAATTTAAGAATGCGCCGAGTCCATACATACACCTTGCTGCAAGGTGCCAACGTGTTTTAATCGGCATATAAACATAACTACACGAGTGTCGTAATGTTATTAAACACGCGTGTTTAATACCCAGGATTATGAGCCCAAAAGCGGCACAATAAGAGGCATGTTACGAGCAAATGTGTTGAAAAATTGTTTATCTATCCAAATATCATAAACCCTCCATGATGCGTTCAAGAACCGCACATTATGACCACCATAAAAACAGACTGTTTTGTTAGAATAAATTTCTTATATGTGAAAATGTTATTATTGCTAAATAATAACATCGATTTCGATACTATTATTTCATTTAAATTTCGAACTTCTCTGATAAACAAAGAAATTTGATTTGATCTCTATTCTAATAGGTATCAGTCGAGATGACGTGGTTCGAAATGAATTGTCAAGTTGCATACAAATTTGACAAATGTCGCACGTAAGTAAGATATCGAACGATATGATAGTTCGAGCTGACTCTAGTTTGTCTCTGAATTAAAAAAAAAAACTATGACAGCTGCCAGAAAACAACGCCGCCATGCCGGTCTTAATATGCGGCTCCTGAATGCATCATGGAGACTTATGATATGTGGATAGATAAAGCAGTGTACGAGTACATACTTATAATTAGGCATTAAAATGCCCTTCATTATGTAGAGTCACATAATATTAGCTTATGCTACTGATACATAATGAGAGGCCTTAAAACACGAGTGTGGTTTTATGAAACGAGCGTCAGCGAGTTTCATTATAGGATCACATAGTTGCATTATCTAAACACATATCATAAGTACTCTAAGATGGGTTCAGAAGCCGTAGGAAAATGACCTGCATTGCTACGTGTGCTACCTGTAAATTTTCTTTGAAAAAAAAAAAAAAATGAAACAGCAAAAAAAATTAAAAAAAAGTAAAAAAAGTGAAAAAAGGAACAGAAGTGAACAAATGTAAAAGTTTAAAAAAAGTGAAACAAGTAAAAAAAGTGGAAAAAAAGTAAAAAAGTTAGAAAGGTAAAAAAAAAGTGAAAAAGGTAGAAAAAAAGTGAAAAAAAAGAAAAAAAGTAAAAACAAGTAAAAAAAGTTAAAAAGGTAAAAAAAATAAATAAGAGAAAAAAAAGGAAAAAAAATTGTTAAAAAAGTAAAATTAAAAACCACAAAAAATTGACGTTTCGTATCGATAACTGTTTTAAATATCTATAGATACTAGAATAGAGACCCACATGAGTTTTGACAGCTGTTCCAAATTTAAACTCATAACGATACCAAAATCTGTACTGTAATAACATTACAGTACAGATTTTACCTACTACCACAGACAAGAAAGTTGTCATAGTAAAATTGGTTTTAATAATGCTGGTCATTACCGACGGTTTCTGAACGCATTTCAGAGCACTAATGATATGTGCGTAGATAAACTACTAATTCTTCAGGACTAAACGGACAAAACCTCTTTTAATAGTTCTACGTTCTACTACTGCACTAGTACTACTCTCCTTAAACGATTTACGAGATTTTTAAATTACTTATTGTATTAAAACTTCCCCTCCTAAAAATTAGAAACGTTCCCCGTGCAGTGTTGGGTTAGAATAGCACCCCTATTTTCCCGTGGGTGTCGTAAAAGTATACGGCATCGGCGTGTCGCTCGTCGCTCCAATATCACATTTTCGTTCCGTCTCTAAACCCACTAGGTACCCCTTCCAGGAACACGGACCCAAAAATAAACAAATAGGACACATTACGACCAACATATTGTACAATATGCATACACGAAACGCTCACGAGTGTCCATCTTGGACTTCGCTTCGGTATAGGTCAAGGGTCCGCAACAGGCGGACCGCGGAAGTGCAGACCGCGGACCGCCGATTATTGTTAAATATTCCTACCTAAGTAGTTACCTACATATATATATTAGGATTAAAAAAGCACAATAAAAAATGCTACTTAATCATTAGGAATCAGTTTTTTTTTCTGGACCTCGACAAAAAGTTCCAACAGTATCCGGACCACACTTAAAGATACTTGCCGACGCCTGGTATAGATTATTTAATTTCTCCACAAATATTTGCGGTACCTACCTATATACTTATTAGGAACTTTTAGATTGCGAATGACTTGCTTCTTAAATGGCTTGCTTAGTGATTGCTTAGTGATGACTTGGTGATGGACTGACGGTTGAAGTAGATAAATCATAGACAGCTCAGAATGGCGTATTAGGTATGTATAACTGGTCTTCTCCGTGGGTTTAGAGACTCCTTTCGTTTGGCGTAGGTAACACGAATTGCTACTTATTTTACACCTGACTTGTGATAAGTTTAAAAATCAATGTTAGTCATTGGCAGCTCGGCGGTTAGGAAGTGAAGCGAGTGCGATGGGGGGTGCGCAAAGGCTGTGCGGGCCCCGCCGGCCATTTAACTCACTCAAGACGCACTCGCGCGAAAGCGCCCGGCGCTCCTGGATCGCATCTCCTTAATTATTTCAGCCGAACGATTTTCCTAAAATATTTACCCACCGATCGAGGACGCCTATAAATTAGCTTGTTTGAAATTCATTCAACTTACCGGCGCGATATTGCGAGCAGAAAGTTAGGTTGTAGAGAACCTGAGAGCAGAAGGTGGGCGGTGTCGATCGGCGCGCCGCCGCCTGTAATAACGATCACGATCCGAATTAAATGCTTAAAAATTAATTAGGTTTTATTTTAGCTGCTAAAACCGGATATCCGTTTTTGCCGCATGCTACGAAATTGTCTCATTATCACTATTGCCAGAGCACATTCGAAATTTCAAGCCATATGGTACGTAATGTTATGTTTTGTTAGTGGCTATATCGCCCACAACCTGGGTCAATTCCTTTCTATTGAATAGGTAAGACTCCTAAGAATAAATATAGTAGTTTTTAATTCTACGAGTATAATGAACGTGTGATCGACATGCGTTCTCTTATATTTCTCTTCATTAATGTGATCAGTTCTTGTGTCCTGAAAAGTAAACAATAAGAAACACATTTTAATATCATAATAAATATTCTCATAATATGCTGCGCAACTTTGTTGATATAATTGCACTTGGAAAATGCTAATATTATGTGCTAATATGTTTATATATATTTCTATGCACATGGTACTTAGGTAGTAAAAACACAATGTTTAAAAACCATTTATCTATTTAGCCGACAACACATGGTAGGTGTGGTATATAACCAAATATGTTTAGAACTAAGGTAAAAACTTACTTACCTTTATGCTCTATATTGGCTGATGGTAAGCCACTTGCAATCCCTCTTTCAGAGAAAAAAAATCGATATGACTCGCTCGACACATAGGCGGTCATTTTGCAAAATCACAATGCACCGATTTTGCAAAATCTTTGTGACACAAAAACATTTTCTTACATATACTCGCACATACTTTAACCATTTGTCGAGACTCGGATGTGGGAAACCCATGAATTTTAACCTTCTTTCATTTACTCGCACAGTTTCCTATACTTAGGTACAACAGTGGAATAACTGTTTTATAGCTTATTCATCAAGGATAAAAATCAAAGCAACTTCACTCGATCAGCGTAATGAGCGGTTAAGAGCTAAAGAAAATGTTCACATATCCGTCTACACAAGGCAGTTTTCAATTTTGACAAATAGCGCAGTCGTCAAACAAAAATTAACTCAATGTCTGTTTTGTGACGCCAATCAAGTATCCAGTTTGTTTAAAAATTAACTTTATTACCGATTAATGAGAATTAAACCAGAAACCGACCTTAGTTTAGTAATTATATGTAGACGCAAAATACGATACAAATTTGAAGGTATGTCATGTCATGTCATTCATTTGAAAATAGAGACGATCTAAAATGTACCTGTAGTTTGATGAAGTCTGAAACTAAATTAATTTATTTACCTATCATTGCACAAAGCGTACCAACGGCTACAGCTGTCGAACCTTCACGAGCAATCGATCCGTTGAGGGTGGTCGCCGGTGCGATATCTACGTTTTTGCGATCGCCGACGCAATGACCCTCTATGGACTGATGAAAAAGTATTTGAAGAAGAAAGTTATTAATCTTCCGAAACAGCCTCGATACAACTTTGATATATTATGGCTCTTGGCAAATCTATATTGGATATCTAAATTAAGTCTCGTAAGAGACATTTTCGCTGCTTATTCACACGTACAACTAAGTGTATGTAAGTATATATTGTAATTATGTAGGCACGATGAATAATACTCTATCCAGAATTCCAATTAAAAGAACAGTTGATTTAAAAAAAAAAAAAAAAATCATAAATAGTTGTGTTTTCTTCCTTGATTTAAGCCACGTATTTAATTTGAATAATTTAACCAAAGAACTCCGCATTCCTTGTTTTTTGGATCTCGCCAAGTTGCGCAACCACCTCAACTTTCAGTAAAAACTTTTCAGTGACGAAACAAAAGAATTTAGCATTCGACTTTTTCATTTTCTCAAAGTAAGCAAATAATGAGAACGAGGCGAAGAAAATTCAGAGAAATAAATGACGTCATTTCATTTAAGCAGATTCGAAACCGGGTGAAGTGTCGCCCCGCGAGTCGCAACGCGAGCCGCGCCGCGCCGCCCGACACAGCCAAATCACGCTCAATGGCATATTTCCACGCGTAAACGACCGACTCGATCCTAATAATATAATATTATTTGTGAAAATGTTTACCGTTATTTACCCAAACAGATTTATTCACAGAAATATACAAAAAGGAATCGATGTAATGGACCCGTTTATATTATTTGTAAATAAAGATGTTTATGCCAACATTCTCCCTTTACTTTTACGAAACTTGGTCATTGTACAGTAAAGAACCTATTTAAAAAAAGTTCAAGCTGCTAAACTGCTATAAAGATTTTCGCAATCAGCTTATCGAAAGCCTTTGGATCTCGGACACCGGGAGGGCAGGACCTTATCAGAAAGCAATCGAGAAGTTCACGGGACGCAAACGCAACGCGGCGCGGGCCTTTGCCGCTGCAGCCGCGGCGGTGTAACTAACTTATCTTCAGTACTTTACTTAGGGTGGAGGTGGATGTAGCTGTGTCGGAGATATTTCTGTTCCACTATTTTATTGACGCGTAAAATGGATGGCGTTTTTCAAATTAATTTGAGGAATAAAAGGGATGAATGAATGTAACCCGACAAATAATGAAAGGCGCAGCCAAAGTCATATCAACCTACTATTACAGAATCGTACTAAGTGTTATGAAGAGATCTGTCATGATCAGTCATCGGAATTCTCGTAGCATTTATAAGCTGTCATAGGGACTTCTCGTTTATCGACTTCCGATTATACGTATGTACCTATATCGATGCAGTCTTATCGCGAATGAGCGATCTCTTCGAGATAACCTTTGGATACCAACTTTCAGGAAATTATAAATATAAATTAAAACAATAATATTTTATTATTTGTTACAAATAATTTGTGGATTTCTTATGGCACTTGTTAGCCCTAAAACAGACTTTGAACATGAAATTGATAAGTGTTGAAACACTGAGCTGAACTGATTAAATGTAAAATTGTTAACAATTAATTTTGCATTGCTTTAATTGCAAATCTCTATTTAACGTTTTTAGCCAGTCAAAAATTATCTAAAAGAGATCGCTCTTTAGCGATAAGACCGCCTGTTTAGCTCTACTTATAATCTTCTTTGATATGTTGTGTTGTGCTCTATAACGTATCGACAAAATATGTATATCGGAAGTCGATAAACGAGAAGTCCCTATGACAGCTCAAAAATGCTACGAGAATTCCGATGACTGGTCATGATCTCTATTTAGTTTTACATACAAACTGCAAAAATAACAGTAATAAAAATAACGTTACAAGGTTTAAATTGGACTCGTAAAAACCCATGAAAAATTTACGTTAACGGAGCGAGATATCGCAAACATGGTCATTTTTGGATATTGATATTTTATGATAGGATCCCGGAAATTGCTAATACAGTTGGGTATTATAAAGAATTGTATATTATGTAAATGAAACTAGTTTTAATTATTTTAAAAAACCTATTGCGGTTATTTAATTTAGAGTGACGCGAAATTTTTGACCGCGTGTGTAGTTATACCTACCTAATCCGTCACTATCTATGAAACAGGGTAAGAAAGAGTTAAAAGCTTTGAGTAGGTACCTATCTAATCTCGGCCACGCGATTACGGAACCAAGTTGGTAGGAAGAAAACGTTTTTACTGCCCGCATAATTTCAATTGAATGGGCAAAATATGATGCTTATCATTACTGAAGAGTAATCTGTCTCTCCGAAGAATGTACTAACGCGAGGGAGTGTCGGGCCGGAATGAAATTAGGAGGTGGTTTGCTTTTGTCCCTCTTACACATTACTGAAACAAGTAAGAGAAACAAATACGATTGTTTCTTATACACAATAAAGGGTGGGTGTAGGCTGAGCGGACTCGAGGGAGAGGGGCCCGAAAGCCTACAAAAACAAACAGACTTGCATACGAATTGCCGCATTACACCGATTCTATCTGAAATGCCTCCAATCACATCTCTTGATACAAAATTCCGAAAACGTGACATTCTTTAGTGCCGCTGTTTCCATTAGATATAATGCATATAAATAACTCCATTTGGAATGTGTTGCACTTTTCCCGAAGAGTCAATAAAAACCGGACCTAAATCTAAAATCATAACACTCCGTAATTGACGGACAATGAACGTAGTATCAATAAAATTTAGGTTGTAATAAACCAACTTTAGCCTTGTCTGAAAAACGACATTAAATTCCGCTTAGCTCGAATGTTTTCAAATAGTATTTTGTAGTTATGTTATGAGACTTATGAATGAGCAATATGAGCATTATAGTTTTATCTACATTATATAGGTACACGGTGCCCATGAAGAAGGGGAAAAAATTGAACCACGAATTCTTTAGGTCATTAGGAGCAAAACATGTTAATGAACCCCAGTCAAATCCGGCTTATAGTTTTGAAGATATTATCATTTTCATGTAAACTATTTATTGTGATTACTAAAGTGCATTGAGCTCTTTTGATTGCGACGTTGCCACCGATATGGCCATGTTCCGCGTCGCTATTGACATACATCAAAGTGACAGCTACCAGCACTCACTAAATTCATCCTTTTTTGGAAAAATAATCGTTACAAAAGGGATAATTTTCATAGAGAATCGATAGTTATCGTATTTTTATTTACAAAACCCAACAAAAACGGAAAAAAGTTGCTGAATTTGAATGGGATTCATATAACATTCATTATTCCTTATGACCTCAGGAATACGTGGTTAATTTTTTTCCCTTTCCTCATGGGCACCGTGTATAAAAGAAAAAGTCCTTACTAATCATCAAAGCTCAGCCGAAACTACTGGGACTAGAAACTTGAAATTTACACCAGAACTTCCTTTTATAACTATAGACTACCGTCAAAAAGTTTAAGACCTAATACAATGTTTATCTTATCTTATCTTATCTAGGTGAGGGCCCTTTCGGATGCACTTCGACCCAGTGGGATCTTTTGTGCATTTGCCCTCTCCTTTATACCTGCTCCCAGGCTTGCTCCATCATTTCCACAAAGCGGATGATGCAGTTCGCCGGGAGCACCTTGAATTCCTTTGGTTGCGGGTAACCGTTACCAAAGTAGTTCATTCTTTGTCTGGCAAGGGCATGACATTCACACAATAAGTGTTCCATAGTCTCATCCTCCTCGCCACACATTCTACAGTCTAAACTATCAGATAGTCCCATCTTGGCCAAGAGATCCTTGACCCCGAAGTGACCAGTGAACACCCCAGATATAATTCTGAGTTGCTTCCTACTGGATTTCCAGAGTTTTCTGGTCCAGCCCGAGTCCACTCCTTCTATGAAGAGCTTAGAGTGCCTTATAATACAATGTTTAGTTTCATAGTTATAAATTCTTCTAAAAAAACATCAAATTAAAATTGCTATCAATAGCTAATAAAGAACGGCAAGGTGTGTTAAAAAACATGGTTTGGCAGCCACAATCACCAGACCATAACCCGATTGAGTTTTTATGGGATGAACTCGACCGTTGACTCCGAAGACAATGTCCGACATCTGCAACAGCTCTATGGGAGATACTGCAATATGAGTGGAAATCCATTAGCCAAGAACTTGAAGAAAGAATGCCAAGAATCTGCTCCGAAGCGAAAATGCGTGAAAAAATCTCGTCGGCGTTAACTGTAATTAGAACAAGAGAGCCACTATGAGGGTGGCATTTGTAAAACCCTCGTTAAATAAATGAAGATTAAAAACAAAAAAAGTTTTTATTATTATTATGTCCCCTTTTTAAATAAAATTTCTGCGGAATAAATACAAAAAAAAAATAAAAAAATTAAAACTGTTTATTTCAGTAAAATAATTGTTACAAAAATATACATATCTACTAATTACTTAGCGCAATCTCAATCACGCAATTGTCAATTGTTATTACGCTTCATTTTCTCGATTGTAGGTACTGCAAAGTAATATTTTCATAGGATTTTCATAAAATGTTGATTATTTGCATATTTTCTGTTCAGTCTTAAACTTTTTGACGGTAGTGTACCTATATAGAGATAAGAAGGGGCATATGGAAATTCGATTACCCCTTAAGGGGTGAAATATGGGTGCAAAGTTTGTATGGAAGGCAAGAAATTTAAAAAAGTAAGTGATTTGTAACTTCGGTTTTAGACTGTTGTCTTCTATTTTTTTAAGCGAGTGAATCGTTACTTCGGTTATAGACTCTAATGTGAAAAAACTATAGTATTTATAGAAGCTTCTTTTTAAATTCATTTCCTAGGGGAGACAGGGGTTGGACATTTGTGTAGAGAACAAGTAATTTTTGAAGTGAGAGAATTGTAACTTCAGTGATATGCTCTAACACGCACACACAAATTGCACAAATTAGTTTGTTTGTAGTTATTATCTTTGTCTGAGACACAGTATCATCCTAGTTATGCATGTAATAATTTATGTACTATATGTATTAATACGCAAGGACATTGTTAACATTAGCAATAAGGTTTTTCAATTAATCATTCTTATTCTTATTATATTCTATTCTTTGTTAATTGACATTCATGCCCTAAAGGGGTTAAAAAGAATTGGAAGTTGGTACGAGGAACAAGACAATTTTAAAGTAAGGGAATTGTGCCTTCAGTCATCAGTCATCACTACAGTAGTAGTCAGACTAGAAAACAAATTAGTGTATTTTTTTATTCATCCTCGATTTTGACTAATTAATGACTGACCAGAGGCAGCACTACCACTAATAGTAAACCCGTTTAGGAATATAAGGATTCACACACTCATGCACAATTGATTATCAAATGAGTCACAAGGATGCTTGCATAGACAATACCGCAAGTGGGAACGAGATACAATGCGTTGACACTGCTAGTTTCGCCACCTACGAAGAGTTTTGCGTAATGTTCCCTATTTGGTAAGCCATTCATTAGTCAAAACACATAATGCAACGGCTAGGTAGATATCTAGGTTAGGTAAGGTTAAAACTGCCACCCTTACAGAACCGAACAACCACCAGGAATGTAGGTTAGGTTAGAACTGCGATGCTCACAGAACCGAACAGCAACACAAACAGGTACCTAATGAATTAATAATAAATAAATAATAATAATAAACGACATTTATTTCAGGCAAAAAACCCATAACATCCTCATCCTACTACATGTAAAAATATAATTAAAAGTGTAAAAATAAAAGTTACAGAAGGAAGAAGTATGATTTAAAAATAAAAGTACAGTATACACCGTGTCCAATAACTTCGAATACACTTTTTCTAGCACTGGTTTGAAAAAAATAGAAAACTTTCAGACAGCTTTGTCATTATAATTTGAAGTTTATGTTGTTATGAACAAATAACAATATTTAAAAAATATTTATCTAGCGTCGTTAACTTTAAATCCATGATGTAGCAATTCCGGGAACCTATTATCTCAAAATTTCTTAAGGGCGATAGCGTGAGTGCAATTTTTGCGGCGTTAAAACCTTTTGGAATTAAGCGTAACCTAGTTTATACTACAATTAGAAGATACAAGGAGACCTCTACATTAGAAGACCGAAAGAGATCTGGTCGCCCGCGTTCAGCAAGAACGGATAGGGTCGTGAAACTCGTGAGAGTGCGTCTCCGCCGGAAAAAACACCGTTCGATCCGAAAATTAGCTGCAGACTTAAATATTTCATGAGGATCAGTACACAACATTTTGAGAGCAGACCTCGGGTGTCACGCTTACAAGAAAAGAAAAGTACACGGCATTTCCGAAACTATAACGAAAAAAAGATTAGGTCGATCAAACACTATACTTTCCTGGCACGCGGGGGATGAATTCGTTTTTTCGGACGAAAAACTCTACGTATTAGAGCAACCTCTCAATGTTCAAAATGGTCGTTTGTGGGCAGCTAACATCCAATATATTCCAGATAATCAGAGGAATGTGCCAAGATTCCAGAGTGCACCATCAGTGATGGTTTGGGGAGCAGTTTGTAAGCGGGGTAAACTTCCTTTGGTATTTATCGACAAAGGGGTAACAATCAATGCTGATTACTATAAAACAGAAGTTTTGGAAAAAAATGTTGCTCCAAACCAATCCAAACTTAAAAATGGTTTATGGAAACGATTACTATTGTTTCCAACAAGACGGAGCTCCATCCCACACGGCAAACGCTGTTTAAGCGTGGTGTCAGGCCAATTTAACGGATTTCTTGCCAAAAAATTAATGGCCCCCGAGTTCTCCAGATTTAAATGTACTGGACTTTTTCGTTTGGTCATATATGCTCTCGAAACTTAATAACTAGAAAATAAAGAATTTGGAGCATTTCACAAAAGTTATCGTACACATTTGGGACGAAATGCCGATGGAGGCAGTGCGTGCCGCGTGCGACGGAATCGAAAAACGTTTGAAGCTGGTGATGAAGGTTAAAGGCGGAGTTATCCCAAAACATTTTTTGTGAATATTGTATATACGAATATCTTTCATGAAATACAGTTTTTATTGCAATTGTTATTAACACTTTCTTTTAATGAGAGTTTGAAACTGTATGCGAACTTATTGGACACGGTCTAGATAAAATGTAAAAAGAGAAACAGTAAAAAATTTAATCATATAAACTAAAACTATTTTCGGTTCGCATCCCGGTGCAGAGACAGCCAAAACTACTAATTGGACTATTTAAGTCTTCACCTATCATGGCAAGAATCGAGTTCTTAGAGGCACGCAACCTGCTCCAAAACGACGCAACCCGTGTCCTGATGACGGCAAAGAAATCAGGGACACGAGCTTCAGCAAACATACTTGACGCACTACACCATCTTGGCAACTTCATTAGGATTCTGAAAGCATCGTTGTACTGAACCCTTAAGGTGTTAATTGCTTTCCTGGTGAAGTTGGTCCAGAGCTGTCCAGTGTAGAAGTTCTGGCAATATGCTTTAAAGAGCGTCACCTTGACCTCTTCAGAACATCTGCCAAACTTGCGCGCAAGCATGTTGCACCTCACCGAAAGGGCCCTCCTTTTCCTCTCTATATCTTTGTCGTCCTTCAGGTTCTCAGTAAGAACGTGTCCGAGGTATTTAAACTGCTGCACCCTACGAACAGGCAGCCCATTCAAAAATACGTCTAGTACACTCTCCGGTACCTTTCCAGCCTTAAATACGAGGACTTCTGTTTTTGTAGCATTATACTTCATTCCGTAAGAACTTGCATATTTCTCACAGAAGTGAAGCAACCGCCTTAGCCCCTCGGCTGAAGGGCTGAGGAGCACCATATCATCCGCATAGCTTAGGCTATTGACGCAAACGCCACCTATGTGGCATCTGATCTTAGTGCTTCTCAGTGTAATAGTTAACAGTGTGCTTCATACTCAGTATGGCTGAATCTGTTGAGAGTCCAAAACGAAAACAAAACTGCGCGTCATCTATTTTACAGCTTTCCTGTATCATATGTTGCAACAGCCGCTCGAACACCTTACCAATCACTGTGCCCAAAGATATAGGTCGGTAGTTGCCCGCAGACCCAAGATCCCCCGTCTTATTCTTAATTATTGGCACTACACCTGTTTTCATAAGTGCAGTCGGTATATAATTATACCGAATACACATATTAAACAAGCTGCACAGTTTAGTAGTAATTAGCGGGCCAGCATGGAGAATGTGCTCAATACTGAGTCCGTCATATCCTGGTGACTTGCCTCCTGTCATCGCTTTTAAAGCACGACCGACATCCTCAATACCAAATTGTTTAACATCAGTCAAATGTTGACATCTGCTACTGAGGTTGGACACATTCTCCACGGGCAAGGGATCTACCTTGAATCTGCTTGCAAACATATCCGCAATCGCCTTACCATCCTGCAAGCCCTCCACTGAGACGGGAAGTTTTTTGACGGATTTCCAAAATTTAACGAAATTTTTCTCTGCTTTATGCGTGGCTAATATAATGAGTTTAATTCTTTCTAAATTATTTTGACACCATTTTAGTTTATTTTTGAATAATTTTCTATCTGACGCCATTTTTGCGAATATTGGCCCAGTGGAGGGCTTACCGGCTGCAACCCAACACTGAAAACTGATCAATGCCCTCTGGTGGCTGCCTTGGACATGGAAATTCCAACCCACTACCGTGTTATTCTATCGTCTGCTCCCGAGATGCGACCGAGCACTCAGCGCAGCACCTTCCTGTAAAGGACGTATTATGTCGTGGTAATACTTCGTTATAAATGTATAGTGTCGATTTCTGTCACATATTCCACTTACGCAATTATCGCAAATAACACCATCTTTCATACAGCTTAACTTAATATAACAGTACTTAGCATATTTTTTAATTTGGCTAGGGTTACGGGTTCCCCAGAACACATTTTTTTTCGTTGCGTATTACAACCACTGGTGGTGGCAAGATCACTGGGCACCAGACCTAAATTACATTTTACCATCAATGGAAAGTGATCCGACCATAGGACATCATTATTAACTGCTATTGAGTTAATGGTATTCCATCCCGCTCCAGTTACCAAACAGTGATCCAACCACCTGCTGCAGCCGTGTGCTTCGCTGAGGTAGGTAAAAGTACCGGAGTCAGGTCCTAATAATTTTATATCTGCGCACTCCCATTTATGCTCCTTTTAATGATAGACTAAATCTGCGGACCATTTTTTAAATTAAAGAAGTGTCTATTTGCTAATCAAAGTATTTTTTTCTCTAACACCGTTAAATGGGGACTGGGATGGCGATGGAAAGTTCTGTGTTTTTTGGCATATGATATTTTTTCTTTCAAAACCATACAGGTAGCTCGGACTAACGTGAGTGAAACTACTGAACGGATTTAGTAGACACATCAAAAAATACATTAAGAAAAATTAAGCAGAAACGTCTCTTGATGATAATTAAAATATGTATATTGTAAAATAGTATTTTTCACAATCGTGTTATAATAGAGAGCTTTTTAGCCGAGTATGGCCTAAGTAAGGTACGAGATTAAAAAGCTTGATTATAACACGATTGTGAACAATACTTTTTGTACGAGTTCATTAAAATTAATTTTCTACGAGTCAACTGAACTAATTAAACAAACTCGATACTGTTGATACGAAGTGCAGCCTATCGCTCGTACGCTCGTTGATATCTTAAAATACATCAACGAGCGTACGACATCAACGAGTAAACTCAATAATCAAAGCGATTCTATTGGTCCAATTCATTACAGTTCGGTAAAGCAGCCACGTGATTGGTCGTATTTATTTTATTTCCATTTTCAAATTTTTTTCGGTTGTCTAGAGCGTATCGAAACAGTTATTTCGGTTGTTTCGGAAGTAACAGACTATTCAACGATGAAAAGAGTGGCGTTGCAGTATTCTCTATGAAATCTTAATACATATATTTTAATCGTCGAGTACAAAAACGAACATTTCAATTTAGATATATAGCAATTTAAACTAACGAACTCATCGCATTGTTATCTTTTACGCTTAAACCCTAAACAATATTTGATGATAATTTGAGACTCTTGGAAGGATAGTTTTTATCTCGGAAATCATCCCTTAAGGCGCTATAGGTTCAGCGAAGTGAAGCGAACATAGTTTTTGAAACAATATAATGCGTCTGTTTATAATAATATGGTTTCAAAAAAATACGAATAAAATTAAGCAGAAACGTCTCTTGATGATAATTAAAATATGTATATTGTAAAATAGTATTTTTCACAATCGTGTTATAATAGAGAGCTTTTTAGTCGAGTATGGCCTAAGTAAGGTACGAGATTAAAAAGCTTGATTATAACACGATTGTGAACAATACTTTTTGTACGAGTTCATTAAAATTAATTTTCTACGAGTCAACTGAACTAATTAAACAAACTCGATACTGTTGATACGAAGTGCAGCCTATCGCTCGTACGCTCGTTGATATCTTAAAATACATCAACGAGCGTACGATATCAACGAGTAAACTCAATAATCAAAGCGATTCTATTGGTCCAATTCATTACAGTTCGGTAAAGCAGCCACGTGATTGGTCGTATTTATTTTATTTCCATTTTCAAATTTTTTTCGGTTGTCTAGAGCGTATCGAAACAGTTATTTCGGTTGTTTCGGAAGTAACAGACTATTCAACGATGAAAAGAGTGACGTTGCAGTATTCTCTATGAAATCTTAATACATATATTTTAATCGTCGAGTACAAAAACGAACATTTCAATTTAGATATATAGCAATTTAAACTAACGAACTCATCGCATTGTTATCTTTTACGCTTAAACCCTAAACAATATTTGATGATAATTTGAGACTCTTGGAAGGATAGTTTTTATCTCGGAAATCATCCCTTAAGGCGCTATAGGTTCAGCGAAGTGAAGCGAACATAGTTTTTGAAACAATATAATGCGTCTGTTTATAATAATATGGTTTCAAAAAAATACGAATAGTATTCTTGAGGCTTTTATGCAGGGAAATCAGTGATTTGTAACACGATTAAGCAATTTTCGCTCGATAGAAAAAAATCACGAACATAGGTCTAAAACATATTAAAATTCACTTAAAACATTCGTAGCAAATTATGCACAATAGCTAAAAATTGGTTCTAAAAATCGGCAATATCATGTTTGAGGGAACATAGTGATTACTTTTTATTTATTTAAACGCACAAAAAATTAAAATTAAAAAACATGATATCCGCGCTTCCAAACACGCACTTCCATCTCGCTCACGCTTATGCTCAGCGAGAGGGAGAGAAGACCATGATACTATAGCGCCTTAAGATGGTAGAAGTTTGTATGGGACAGCGATAATTAAGCTTGCACCTAAAATATTTTGATAGCAATCATTTTTCTAATACTATAATAAGTTCTATGCGGGTGAAGTCGCGGGCAAAAGTACCTAATACCTGTATATTTCACGAATCTCATGGACGTTTAATTCAGTGAGCTTCGCGTGATCCAAGCTTTTACAGTCAGAATGCATGATAAGGATTTCCCTTACGACTTCTTGAAGGCAAGTATTAGATAATATGTTGCTTGTAAGAAAGTAAAATATACCTATTGTCTGCATAACAGCCTAAAGTTTTGTTTATTCGTGGTCAAAATGAGTAAAAATACATCAAAATCAAAAAATCAAAATAATTTATTTCAGTAACTTATAAATACGTATACAAGTATCTGTGCTGGTGCCTCTTTTTAAGTATATAATATACTTGTGCTAAGATGATCACCGCTCTTCCACATGTTGTGACTTAGGTGTAGGCATAACTTAAAATATAATGTATATAATAAGTAAACATTTTATATTATACTATGTGGTAAGTGTGTGCGTGTGTGTGTGTGTGTGTGTGTGTGTGTGTGTGTGTGTGTGTGTGTGTGTGTGTGTGTGTGTGTGTGTGTGTGTGTGTGTGTGTGTGTGTGTGTGTGTGTGTGTGTGTGTGTGTGTGTGTGTGTGTGTGTGTGTGTGTGTGTGTGTGTGTGTGTGTGTGTGTGTGTGTGTGTGTGTGTGTGTATCACATTTAATATACAGGTCTCTGAAGTAAATTTTCAATATCAAAATAGCTTTTGGTTTTTAACCATACTGTTAACTTAGATTTACACTCATGCGTGGTGGAGGAATACATATCTATGTGCTTATTTATAAGATTATACAGGTTGGCAGATTGTGTTGCTTGTTGTCTCCTTGCAAATGCAGATTTCACTGTGGGAGTGTGGATAACTTTAGTTCTTTTCCTACGTGTACTTGTTGTTTCCGGTGTATATGTGGTTGTCTTGTGTGTCTTTATGATAAGGCTAAATATATATAATTTTCTTACAGATAATAAGTCACAGAGTGTATAAAGTTTGTTTGTGGAAAATCTGTACGGTTTGAAAAACATCACTTTTAGAAGTGCCCTTTGAGCTCTCTCAAGCTCAAGAAATTTGGTCTTAGTTGCACCACCCCATATAGGGATACAATACGCAAGGACTGACTGGGCCAGTGATATGTAAACTTGATTTAGTACGGTCTTCGTTACTACGTGCCTAAGATTTTTAAAGACCCAGATAAGTTTACGAATTCTGCCCATAATACTCTCAGTGTGCAAGTGCCAGGTGAGTCGTTGGTCGACCATAACCCCCAGGTATCTAGTGGATTCTACCTTCTCGATGGCTGGGCAGGCACAGATGGTTTGCGTGTTGTGGCAAGTATGGATCCTGATTGAGAAGTCTGTGTCTGGTTGCGTACGATTATAGTTTGTGAAGCAAACGTAGTTAGTTTTAGTTGTGTTTAGGGTAAGAAGATTTGTTTGTAGCCATCCGGCAATTTTTGTGAGGCCACTTTCTGCGGATAGGCGCACTTCCTCCCATGTATCCCCTGAGAATACCACAGCAGTGTCGTCAGCATATGTGAAAACGGTTCCCGCCTCAATACGCATGTTACATAGCTGATTAATGTAAATAAGGAAGAGTGTAGGGCCTAGAACACTACCCTGTGGTACTCCGTAGGATATAGCGCGTTCATCACTGATATGATTTCCCAATTTGACCTTTTGGGTCCTATTTCGAAGATAGCTACTAAACAGACACAAAGAAGCACCCCTTATACCAATCTTCTCCAGGGTGTTGACAAGGATGGGGACAGAAACGGTGTCGAATGCTTTTTTGAGATCCAGAAACACAGATAAACATTTTTTATTACCGTCCACTTTACTAGTTATTAGTGAGGTAAGAGCAGTAACAGCATCTTCTGTCGAGATACCCTTTCTAAACCCGTACTGTGCCTTCGATAACAGATTAAATTTATTTAAGTAATTGACCAGCCTTGTGTTTATCAGTTTCTCTAGAATCTTAGAAATGGAGGGTAGCACCGATATAGGTCTATAATTAGACACGTCATCTCTGCTCCCACCCTTGTACACCGGAGTAATCACGGCTTGTTTTAGAACATCAGGAAAAACCCCTTGATGGAAACACAAATTTGCTAGGTGCGATATTATTGGGACTACAATATTACTGGCTACTTTTAAGAATTGAGTCGGGATATTATCCCAGCCAGGAGCGCTACTAGACTTTAGTTTAGATAGGACTGAAAGGACTTCGTTTGGGTCTGTCTCAAAAATAACAAATGAGTTCATCACACATGTTAATGTTAATAAGCAAACAGTATACTTACTTACAGATAAAGTTGTTTACGTTTCTGGCACATTCTTCCGACCACGAATACAGATCTATCGATGAAAAGAAATTCAGATCTATCTTGTAACCCTTCATATTCAAGTTTATGATTCATAATAATACACAACTCTCACGTACACATTTAAAGGGTAGAACTCCTAGCGTGTCAACACGATTAGTAACCGTACATATTATATACACGTCTTGCGTGCTTCATGCTTGTGTATTTTTCATTGTACCTATTACACAGTGCTGCTTTTAAAAACTATCATGAATGTTAGATACTAATACAAACGCCGGCCCAATTACGCGGCCCGCTGCGGCCACGGCCTGCTTCTCATTATACTGCGATTGACAAAGATACCCGACGCGCAGATAGCCGCCGAGGGTCGTGGATTAACGTTTTTGGGGTCACATTGATGACAGTAACACTTCTCCAATACAAGTCGAAGCTCCATTTACACTCCTTCATGGAGAACAATCATGTCAGTGAGAAATGAGTGGGGCTGGAGCTTTATAATATATAAATATGAAGTAACTCAATTATCTTCGACTCCGTGACTGACCGTAACAATAAAAAAAAATTACTTTCCACCCTAGGGGAGAAAACGCTATTTTCTACCCGGCTATATGCGCATGAAAAGTCAACTTTCAGAACAGGAGAGATGAAATATATCTTTTACTGATACATTTGTGAGCTCTTCGCGTCTGCATGCGCCACAGACTCCAAATATAAGAGCAACCTATGAACAAAGTTACATATTTATTATATATTGTAAGACAATTGTTTATTTCATTCTATTTTTTTAACTTCCTACTTTATTTTTAGAGTTAATTTACTTAAAATGTGTACATATTTTATTCGATTTATATTTAAGTTTATACCTTTGTAGCTAGATGTTGCTGATCTGGAGCTTCATTAATAAACGTCTCAATTTGTTCAGCTGTTAGTACCTTCGATTTTTTACTCTGAAATCCTGCACTTTGCCTTTTTAAGAAAGCAGTCAATCTGGTGTAAGTTTTTATATCTATGTCATGTTTTAACTTTATAACAGCTTTCAACATAAAATATTTTGACCATAATGTTGATGGCCGATAGGTTTCAGACAGCTCTTGAAAATAGGCCATCAAAACAGTCTCTGAAAAAGACGTTATGTAAGGTTTTCCACTCGATAAATTTTACATAGACGGAATTATATTGGTTTTTAGATTTTTCTGGAATAACACAGTCATTGGCAATTGCTGCTCTAGCACGAATGTCTGGTGGTCATATCAATGTTTGAATCACTCATTTTCAATATTTTTTTATAACTTCTCGTACCAAATTATATATTTATATGCGTTAATGTATTTAAATAATGTTAGAAAATATTTCAAAAGGGCGGGCTGATTTGCTTTTAAACTTTTTTTTTCTAGGCATATGCTTGTATCATTCAGCCAAATCAAAGAACGATTTTTAGGAAAGTAAATATTTCATACATAGATACCTAAGACAGAGTAGGCTATAAAATGCAAATTCTTAATATTTTTTCGTCATTTACATATTAATGAATACTTTAAATAAATACTCCTAGTATTCGTAAGCGTTTTTAATTTCATAATTTCCAAGTAAAAAATCTAATATAAAATTACTGCGTTTCGAAAGTATAGTTTGGAACTAAAAAGTAAAAAGCACTAGTTCGAGAAATTGAGCTTCTCGTACGCTACGCAGCCACAAAAAGTACCACTTTTTGAGCAACTGTATTAAAAATATTTTTTTAATACAGTTGCTCAAAACTTTACGTAGCTGTTTAGCGTGCGGAAAGTTGATTTTCGCGCACTAGTGCTTTTTACTTTTCCACGTATATCGAACGACGTTTTTTAATACAGTTGCAAAAAATAAGAAAAACAACAAGTAAGGAATTTGAAACTTTTATATTATTCATTCCGTAACATCATTGTAATACAGTTGAAAAATAATGAAGTTGTTCAAAAATATATTTTTTAATACAGTTCTTCCTTACTTGTTGTTTTTCTTATTTTTTCGCAACTGTATTAAAAATGTCGTTCGATACACGTGCGGAAATGTCATTCCTCACTCGTCCCTAGTATCTCGGTACTCGTGCCATAATGACATACTTTCCGCACTAGCATCGAAATGTACTATTTTATTTTATTCAATAAAAATAGTTAGGGTACTCCGAAATATTTTGTCGATAACATATCTGTATTTATATTATTACATCCATCATTTATTAAGCGCTTTGTTGATATTAACGAATGCACAATAACGATTTTCATTTGTATCTATTAGAGACGATACAGGCCTCCGAACGGAACGGAAAATAATTGCAACTTAAAACAGTTGAAAATCCCCCGATATTTTTATTTCAAAGTTCAATATCTCAAAATCCATTGTTTAAGGCGCTACGATGCCACAGACAGACATACAGACACACAAAAACACATATACAAAGACACACAGACACGTCAAACTTATCCCATCTTTTTGCGTAGGAGGTAAAAAACCGGGCACCGACCGGCTTTCGTTATTGTAAAATCTACATTTTATTTATCAGAATGAAATGTGCACCTACTTATTTGATATTGCATTAAGTTAGTGAACCTTACAGTGCGAAATATCTGCTGGCTGCTTTGAGATAATGTACTGTAGAGGTTGAATACTTGTAAGGTCGGTTCATAAGAATATATAGATATATTAACTGTAGAAGGATCAAGTTTATTCAGCAATCATAGAGCGACTAGCTGAGGCAACTACGATTTTGATACGGAATCAAATCTCTTGTTCCCGTTAGTGACAGAGACAGGATCAATTCCAAATTAATAGTACATTGTGATACAAGTAAGCTATGTTGATCATTACATCAGAGGCGGAATTGTCACGTGAACCGCAGGTGAGCGTGATAAGAGAGCCGAGGATGTAATTATCAAAGCTCACGCGTTTCATACGACGTTTTTCATCACATTTGCGTGGAATAAATCATTTTCATAAAATGAAAATGTTACATGCTCCTAATTTATTTCCTTTAGTTATTGATGACAACAAGTTTTTACTCATATAATTGTACAGTCACCGGCATCGATATATGATGACTCAAAGGCCGCAAAAATATCTGGCACACTCTTACGGCTCTAGGAATAGAGTTGTCATCAGATATTTTTGCGGTCTTTGTTCCATCAAAAATTTGTTATAAGTTGACTGTACATTTCCAAGAAATTCCAGTGGCGTCAATTCTATTTACCTATCACTTTTCTGTTCACCACCAGTCAACTTTTTAATAATAACCAAACACGGCATCAACAATGTTTACAAATATTTTGTGAAATTACCTATAATGGCGCTAAACAATATTTTTTCGTGAAGTTCGCGCAGGTTTTAAAGCGAGGCTTAGATGAAATCTCTAAACAGCCAATAAAAAAATTAAATAAATATTTTTTACCTCTTAAATATAAAATAAAAAACGTTTCATATCAAAGAAGAAATAATCAATTAATTCACAAGAAGGATTTAATTTGTTTAGTCGAGTAAGAATCCATTTGCCGAGAATTAAAAGAAAAACCTGTACAACCAGATCAATTTAAAAATGCAATTTAAAAATGCAGAAAAGTGATAAATAGAATTGACGCCACTGTGCACTGTACATTCTTGGAAATGTACAAATGTATGTGAGTAAAAACCTGTTGTCATCAATAACTAAAGGAAACAACTTAGGAGCCTGTAACATTTTCATTTTATGAAAAGGATTTTTTTTTCGCAAATGTGTTGAAAAACGTCGTATGACACGCGTGAGCTTTGATAATTACATCCTCGGCTCTATTATCACGCTCACCTGCGGTTCGCGTGACAATTCCGCCTCTTATGTAATGATCAGCTTAGCTCACGTGTATCACAATGTACTATTACGTGCTGGTTCGGTCGGTATCCGACCTTTATAGTAATTTTTACCGTGTAGAAAACCTGCAAACCAGCAGGTCGATCACTTAACGCGGTAGATCTAAATGTCACTTTTTATATGGAAAAATGACAGTTAAATTGTCCTAACGCGCGTTCAAAACGTTACGTCACTACCCCTCAGGTACCCATCTCTCGGGGGAAGTCTGGGTTATGTGGTATTTCTACCCTCTAAAAACCCTCTTAGTAAATCGGAGACCTCCAGAATCTCAGGTCGAACGCACTAGAGCCCTCCTCGTGCTTTGCCCCTGCAGGCTTGTTCTGGGCATACTCGCCGCCTTCTCTGGGGTACATAGCCAAAGTGCTGTGGCCCTCGCCACAAAGACTGGCTACGCCGTTGACCCCTTTAAGTCGCCTTTTATTCTTGTCTTGGCTATTCTATTCTTGTCCGCGAGTCTACACGGTTTACGCCTGCGGCGGAGGACGATTAAGCCCGCGCCCTCTGCGTCGTCTCTTACGAGATGGATCTGCCCTGTCACGTTCGGCAGTTTCCTTCTGGATCAGGATGTTTCCACAGAAGGAAAACATGGCTCTCCACGCCGTATCCGCTTCTAGCATAGCTGTCACAACAACAGGCTGGGACAGATTCATGCCTAACGCGCTGACCAGGTCCGCTCTTTCGGAAGCCCATGCAGGGCATTCCTGCAATGTACGCTGGGCGGAACCCTCGTCCCCCACCCTACAATAATGACAGCGTGCAGTCGGTTCGCGGTCAATCCGGTGCAGGTACTGGCCGAAACAACTGTGCCCAGTGAGCACTTGTGTCAGCCGGAACGTGACTGTCCCTCGCTTTCTCTCCATCCGGGGCTCGCTGAAACTCGGCAAGATCGCACCAACTGATCGCTGAGTGGCGTGACTTAATTGGCTCTTGGAGTCGAGCCTCTTGTTATTAGCGCTCCGTTGCTCCTGACGCCGTACTTCAATCGGTGCTAGTGATGTCTTATATGTGATCGGATCTAGGATGCAATGGGGAATGGATGAAAATTTTAGAAATGCCTGATTATTTTTTTGGTGATAGGAATAACCTTCCTTAGCACCAGAAAACAGTTGCAGACTTGTCAGCAGCGTCAATTATTTTTGAAAAATATAAACAGTTTCCTCACTTACGTTGTGTGGTTAGGACGGCGAATGAGACACTTTCCTTGATCCGTCTCATATTACAAAAAATATTTTAAATATCTGACCCTGGCAATGACCAATATAGCTGCTGCAGCTGTCAATATCATTGCCAGTGTCAGTTTACCACTGATTTTTATGATATTTTTATGTAATATGAGACGGATCAAGGAAATTGTATCATTCGCCGTCCTAACCACAAAACGTAAGTGAGGAAACTGTTTATATTTTTTAAAAATTATTGACGCATCTGAAAATTCTGCAACTTTTTTCTGGTGCTAAGAAAGGTTATTCCTATCACCAAAAAAAAATCAGGCGTTTCTAAAATTTTCATCCATTCCCCATTTGGGGTGAACGACCTCAAACGTTATGCTTATCGTGGATGTGTCTCAGATTTCCTGGGAGTTTGGGAAATGGGCTATTGTAAATTAAAAAATACGTCACCTAATATTTGCACACTTTAAGAACACTAGAATTGTCTCATAATGGGTATTTATAACTGTAATTATTATTATTTGTCGATATGTTGAGAATGTGATAAGCAGGGCTCGATTTGAAAGACAATGTCAGTCAAGACATTATATACTGATCATTTCAAGTGGCCATTTAATTTAATAAAAGAGATTGATAAGTGGTAATTGTTTACGAATATACTATTAGAAGGCATTTTATGTGCGGTGCAGTGCAACGTCATCGGCACTAAAAGTTCGAGCCCTGGTGATAAGATTAACAAAATGGTGATACTAATAACTAATAAAAATTATTACTTTTACTTGTATATTTTGGTAAACATACAAGAATAATAAAAATACATAAAAGATAAGACATACAAGTTACGTTCAGTTATTCTATTCTATGCAGTAGGTACTGTAAACATTTTTGTTGTTTTTACATTTTCTGTAAATTTTATACTGTAAACTACTTAAAATTAAAAGTTATTTACCTTTTTTGTAAAGGTAACAAAAAAAGTCGCGGGATAGTAAGTCATATCCATCTTAATATTACGGACTTAAACCCCGGGAAATTGCATCCTAGATCCGATCACTTATATCTGTCATAAGTCTATCAGAAATTAATAATAAAAATCAGGGGGGTCGCGGGATAGTTATAGGTAAATTGTGATAAAAATAGCCTAGGCTATACTCGTACTGCTGAAGACCAGAGGCCTCTGTAATACCAGACCGTTGAGTCTTTTTTCTTCACTATAGATGAAGTATTTTAGTGCAAATAATTCCTAATGTTTATTTTTATCTACATTCCGTTCTGTGTTTTCCACAGCTTTGACTCGACCTGTAATACCCACCCGTACTGGCCTACTGCTGGACGTGGGCTTCAAAAACACTCATTCGAATGTTTTCTAATATTTTTTTAAAATCGTGACCTGAATTTATGGTATATGAAATATTTAAGGAAATATTTTTAATGTTAATTTAATAACACCTTATGAGGTTTCGAATCGGAATCGACTGTGCGTGACATGACAAGCTCACATATAGGTAATGATGTTTTTGGAAAATACGTATGTATTGTATGTATGTAAATACTTACACAAGACATTGGTAAAAATACAGACAAAATAGGTTAAGATGATACAAAGGTGAGCTTATCCATGTAAAGGGATCTCTTTCAAGTAACCTGTGAGCAATAGGGAACATTACGCAAAGCTCTGCGTAGGGGGCGACACTAACACAACCCGTAAACAAACCGCCATGACGTACAATGTCATATTTATTAACCTAACAAACAATAACAAATAATTGATGAAAACGCGTTAAACTACAATAGTTTTATTATCCTTCGTGTGTAAAATACCTGTACTGTGATATTAAAATGGCATCCTATAGCCATTCAAAGGTGGATGAGGGCTTTTTTTTTGCTATACGACGTATTGCCGCTTCCCATAGTTTTCGTATCATCGTTTCCTTCGGAAATGAATGATACCATTCATTCTTGCATCTAATTACGCGGCACCGATGCATTTTATTTATTGAAATATTATCTTCCCTTTTTGATCCAGAGCTTTGAAGGACTTGTCAAAGTTGTCAAAAAAACTAATTGTGATAGTGCTGCACTCTGGCGGCAGAACATTGCAGTAATGTTCCCTATTGAGACGAGATCAGGAACTAAAAGATAGACAAACTAACACGTGTACAGATACGTAAATTCGTGTCCTGAATAGATATCTAACTGGAAAAGCAATTTAAAACGTCAGGCGAGCGTTTCGGTAGGGGTTAATCCGATACAAAATTGATTGTTAGGGGCGTCGGATATTGAGCGGAAATAACGGCCTTGCAGCAACATCGTCTTCCTGTGTCCCGACGTGCACTTTGTTAATCACCTTAAACCTAGTTAAACCTTAGTTGAGTCCATTTACATTGGTAGTGTTTACTTTATGGGCGCCTATACACTAATGTATATGATGCGTGCCAAACTACCAATGATTGAAGAAGTGAATGCGTGCCTCAGGCTTGGGGCTGATGTGTTTTTTGTAGTTGCACCAAACTCCCGTGTAGTTACTATTCTCGTTAGAGTTAATAGTCGAAAATATTATAATAGCGTACTGTATCGGCGTGTAAAGTATTCTACCTAATGTTTATTTGATTTATAGCTCCCATTCAAATTACCGTGGCATCGACGCAGCGTTTTCAAGCCAATATTACAAAGCTAGATAAACAATTTGGTTAAAAGTGTTTACTTTGAAAAATAGTAGTATCCGATCGAAGGTTCGGTTTTGGTTTCTGTTTCGGCAATATGGCGTAGCTCGCCGGCCACCGGCTCAGTGAAGTGATGCTGTGTCTGCTTGTTCGCGGAATTATGGTAACTTGTAGTAAACCTTGTTTTATTTTATACAACCCTCACGAGTTTCAGGTGTTACATTCTTAATATAAGTGTCAAAAGCGGTTTTACGTAATTTTTTCAACGATTTTAACAAGTCTACGAAAGGTTCGGTTTCGGCCGAAACTAGAGCCAAAGCCGAACCTTCGGTTTCATTTTCGGCAATAAAATATGTTTCGGTCGGACACGAAAAAAATAGAATACAAAAATAAATGTTAAACCGATGGGAATAAACCCATATAATTATATCATTGTGCAAAGTCTACCGAGTTGAAGTTTGCCACGTATCTAATTAATGTTTCTACGAATAGACTTCAATCGTACAGTGCCATTCCCGAGCCGAGGCTGTTGGAACATGGCTTTGTCACTAACGAATTAATTAGCAAAGCGGATCACTTACTCGTATGCGTACTCAATTTCCTCGTGCGGTGGTGTTCCTTTTTATTATAGTAACGTGGCTCTAATAAAATACAAGTAGTAACCGTCGATTGGGATGGCATTGTTAAATGTAAAATCCCCTCAATTGGTTCCTCATTGTTGAGAATGGTAACTCTGCCGACGTAGCCCGTATCCTGTAGCCATTCATCTCCAGGAGTCTGAGTCGGCTCATCGGCTGCCTGTTCGAGGTTCCCAATTACTGGCATTTAAGGATGCATCTACACCTGGCTGAGCCATTGCTTGGGATTTCGAGTTTTCGAGACTTTTTCTTCTTCTTGGTATTTTGACTTCTACTGCCAGTTTTTATTAATTTTCGGGAACCACTGACTAGTAAAATATGCCAGAGAAAACGATGAAGGCATAAGTCACGCTGTTTTTTATCTAGGTGGCGTGTGTACGTAATGCACCATGGTATCCTAAGCATTCCTCGTTTCCAATCCTCTGCCTGCCTGCGGCTTTGATGGTCTAAGTTTCAGTCCCATAAAAGAATCCCCGTATACCTTTACCAATAAGCTATTCATATTATGACTGGTAAGTAAACCACATTACAGGGTACTTAAGCTGAGTAACATATAATAACATTACATTGCGTATTTTTTGCATTAAGCTGAACAATAACTCGCTTCATAATCATCCCCCTAGCGTTGTTCCCGGTTGTGCCCTAAATGTGCCCGGGGTCCGCTTCGACACCTAATCTCAAGATTTATCATAGGCACTAGTTTTACGAAAGCGACTGCCATCTGACCTTCCAACCTAGAGGGAAAACTAGACCGTATTGGGATTAGACCGGTTTCCTCACGATGTTTTCTTTCACCGTATAGCTAATGGTATATATTCTGTACATAAGTGAACAATAACTCACAAGGTATGCTTGTTAGAAAATAACTATGAAACGACGGGAAATATACCACTTGTGGTTATAGCAGGACGGCCAATTTGCCTCCCTCGCAAAATAGACTCCCTTTAGACACGAACATTCCTCAAATTCATACTCCCAAAAACCTCTTAAACAATATTAAGCTCTGATAGTAGCTGGCGCCAAACTTTAACAAGTCCTCGTAGAATTCAGGCGCCGATTTAGCCAAGGCGTAGCAAAACATCCTGCAGTCTTGTGTCCGCCGATAAATTCCTGCGGTGTCGCAAGGGCCTTAAGTTTACGGGTCGGGTCTCAGAATGCTCAGATACTGATATATAGAGGTAATTTGGCGGGGACTATCAGCCGCGCCTGTCCGTAACTGTATCACGTTCGCAACCGCGCGCGCTATGATTGCACGACCTCGTAAAAGTGCAGCGCGAAATTACTCCTAGACATGAAACTAATTTTATCTACAGTTAGTTATTTATAACCATATGAGATGTTTGGCTGCATGGGATAACAAAGCTTCCTTTTTAAGTTTATTGTGTACTTTTTACACGTTGGTAGGTACTGATCCGTATAAGTAGGATTACATTGACGCAAAATTGAAAGCAGAACGAGCGGGATTCAAATAATACTAATATTTTAACAGACGTTAGCGCAGCTACAAATTGATATTGCGTTTTCTAGACAGCACCCGGATGACTGTGAAAACGAAGACGATAAGATAATTGCCATTACTTAACATCATAACCATAACGATTGCTCTAAGTAAGCCATTGACTGTCTACTTAAGGTGGTTCGATTGCCATACAAAACGTTATTTGACATTCGCAGGCCAACGGCGTGATATTTTAAGAAACTTTTGTAACAAACTTTCATAAATTGGCTTCCCATTTGCGCTAAATTCCCCCTTTCCTAGAATAAACTTGTATATACTAGATTAATTTGAGAACTTGGCTTGGGACGTGATATTTTGGAAAAACTATTTTTCTCAAATTAATCTAGTTTATACAAGTTTATTCTAGGAAAGGGGGAATTTGGCGCAAATGGGAAGCCAATTGATGAAAGTTTGTTATATAAGTTACTTAAAATATCACGCCGTTAGCCTGCGAATGTCAAATAACGCTTTGTATGGCAATCGAACCACCTTAACTAGAAACCATTAGAGAAAAGTTAAGTAAGTACTACTAGCCCCGATGCAGAAGAGTTCGTCCATTACTTAACAACTATCACATTTATCTTGATATTTATTACATGCTTAGATCAAACGACTAAGTATAATAATAGGAATTCAAATTGTGGTCTCCAACTGCACTTCTTGACTCATGGGCTCGAAGCAGAACCGTCAGCATATAGCTTTGCCGTGTCGCTTTCCCTAGACAGTAATGGCCCTTTTTTCGCCTTTTGAATTCGTTACCGAAATAGGTTGAAAAAAACGCAGAATTTCTTCTACTCATAAAAGTTGTATCCTTATATTTTAATTGTGTAATCTCCACTTATAATAAAACTCTAAATTAAAAAAAGAATCAGCCAGTTTGAAACTAAGCTTTGTGTGGTACAAATGTTCGCAGCATCCCATGAACGGAAAAATATGAAACATTTTATATATTTACATTATTATTCTAGCTGCAACTTAGGATAGTTTTTATCCGACTGCGACAATTAATTAATTTTCCGAAATATACGACTTCATTTAATTTTTCATTTATTTTTATTGAAATCAAACGTTGCTCCAACTGTCAGCTATAAGAAACGTCAAATTTTCGTCAAAATGGCGGAATTGCTTTGCCTTTCACTTATTAATAATTTAAATCCAGTCTACGATAGACCTTTACGATACACATGCCAAAAGTTAAACCATAAAAAAATATTCGATTGTGATATGAGAACTTATATGTGCAAATGTCGCATTATGGCGTAATTTCAAAAAATGTATTAACAAATTTGAACAATATAATTAACACGAATTTGTTTTTTTTTGAATGGCAATGGCACGCGTTCTTTGCGCATTCTGCCAAAGTCAGTGCCTACGGCGCTACCACGAAAACCGAAACTCGAAGTTCGTATAACTGCATCCCTGTCACTCGAGTAATGTTAGTGCGATAGAGATAGAGATACCCGAATATTTTCGAATTCCGAAGTTCGTGGTTATAGCTCAGAGGGCCTACCGCGAACGGCATTCGAAGTTTACCCTCTCTGTCGCACTTACGTACGAACTCGTAAGTATGACAGAGAGGGGAAACTTCGAATGCATTTCCCGGTAGGCCCTCTGGAATCGAAACTACACCCCGTAAGCCGCGTCCGCTGCGCCATGTTTTCGTGGTTTTTAAACGTCAAACATGTTTTGCCAATCAAAACAAAACCCTATTTGTTTGCCGAACCTGACTGAAAACATGTTAGATGTTTAAAAACATGGAAAACATTGGTGCAGCGGACCCGGCTGTAGGTAGACACTAAATAAAATAATCATAATGTATTTTCTCGAAAAAAGGATAATAGAGAAAAAATCAACGCAAGAGGTTAGGTATATAAATAGGTAATCACTAAGTTCCAAAGTTTTATGTTCTGTCCCTTTTTCACAAAACGAACCTTCAAATGAAACGATTGTTTTTTACTATGACACTCGAGGATCTTGACGTCACAGTCCCCGATCGTTTTCTCACTCTAACAAGCGACATTAAAACGGTTTTGAGATATTTGAATGGGATTTTCGTCATCTTCTATCTATCTATACCTACATATAAATGCCTATGTCCTGACTGACTCACCCACTCACTCATCAACGCACAGCCGAAACTACTGGGGCTAGAGAGTTGAAATTTACACCAGAACTACCTTATACAACGTAGGCAACGGATACGAAGAGATTTTTGGAAATTCTACCCCTAAAGGGGTCAAATAGGGGTGCAAAGTTTGTATGGGGGAAACTTTATTTTTTATAGCTAGAGACTTAAAATTTTGTATAAATATTACTTATTAGAATACGAATAAAATACTTTCAACGTTTAGGAAAATTCTGCCCCTAAGGGGGTAAACAAGGGGTGCAAATTTTGTATGGGGGAAACTTTATTATTTTAGCCAGAGACTCAATACGTTGTAGAAAGCTTACTTATTAGAATACAAATAAAGTACTGCCAGCGTTTTGGAAAATTCAGCCTCTTAGGAGGTTAAAAAGGGTTGCAAAGTTTGTATGACGAAACTTCTTTTTGAGATAGAAGCTTAAAAGTTTGTAGAAAGATTACTTATTACAATACAAATAAAAAAAAACAGCGTTTTGAAAAATCCCACCCCTAAGTGTATGAAAAAGGGGTACAATGTTGGTAAAAAGGATTTTTTTGAGCTAGAATCTCAAACCTTTTTAAAAAGATCGCAAGCGACAAACCTTTGCTGAAAGATTACTTATTACAATACAAATAAAGAACTTTCAGCGTTTTGGAAAATTCCACTCCTAAGGGTGATTAAAACAGGTGAAAATTTGTATGGAGGAACCTTTTTTTTTGAGCTTGAGACTTGAAATTGTGTAGAAAGATTATTTATTAGAATACAAATATATAGGTAAATTACTTTCAGTGGTTTGAAAATTTCCACCCGCTAAGAGGGGGATAAAGAGGTGCAATGTTTGTGTAGGAAAAAAAATTTTTAGATTTTGAAAGTAAGAGATTTGTAACTTCGGTTTTAGATTGTTTTCTAAAAGTCTAGGTAGAAAATTAATTTCAATGTTTTTTTTTTAAATTCATTCCTTTAACAAACATTTAGACGATAACATGTTATACGCGGACGAAGTCGCGGGCAACAGCTAGTTGTGGAATATTTTCATACCTTATGGAACTATGATACAACTAGTATTAAACGGTATTGATTTTTTATCGAAAGAACCTACAAAACTGCTCTGACTGAAAACATATGCATCGGGGCTAAGTAGTATTGGTTCTTTAAAATAAGCGATTTTCGTTGTTGAATGCTTGACTATATTTTGTATCATTCTCTTTCTCTCGTAGCAGTGTCATGTGAGCGTGCGCCGGCCAAAAGACGTTAGAGTGAGGCTCTACAACAGCCTCGTTAGGCACGCGGCGGCGCAGTTAGGGACAGGCACCAATTAGGGACAGGCACCAATTAGAGCAACAGTCGTCTTTATGCTAACCTCGTCAGCGTCTGACTGCAGAGTAGCGTTCGCCTATTGTTTCATAACGCACCTAGTGAAATGGGGGTTACGAAATGACAACTATGTGGACCAATTAGCGGCAAAATAAGAATTAATACTAGCTTTAATTTCGTTAGGTATTATTAATTACGTGAAAAAGTAAAAAATACTATACACAAATGTAAATGTTAGTACCAACAAACATTCCTTCAATGGGGTTATTTTTGTTTCAAGAACAAAATTAGAGTAGATAAGTACTTTTTAGGGAAATGGAAATCCATAGTTCTGCCATTTGCCCGAACTCACTAAATACAAATAGGAAGTAAATTATTTCGAGAATAAAATAATCTTTTAAAAGTAAGTGGTGACAACTTTAAGAACTAACTTTTGAGACAAATATTTAATTCGGACAGCCCCCCCATATACAAGATTTAATATATACCTACCACAGATGAAACTCATAAACCAGAAAGGCAGTTGTTACTTTCTTTATAAAGCCTGTGTTCGCAGCAAAGCAGAATGTGTCGGCATCCCATTTTTTACTCGAAACGTTTTTATTTTTCATGTATTCCTGTATCCTTTCCTTTTTTGGTCGCGTCCGTGATATGTAATATTTGGCTCAGGGGCATTGAAATGGACAGGCGTCATTATTCCCAGGCTGGGTAGTGATTATTACGAAGCAAGAGCTGTAGAGGTTTCCGCCACCCGCCGCCATCGCCTTGTTCACTGTTTCGAACTTCCTCCAATAGCATCCAGCATAATTGACATCTTCTAATAAGATTACTTACAGCGCCTTTGTATAGTTCGGGGATAAGTGAATATTTGACTTTGTTTATGGAAAGATATTAAACGCGACCTTAATAAATTGGTTTAATTAAAGCTGCTAAATTTAATTTCTTCAAACAGGGTATTATCAATACATAGTATAAAACAAAGTCGCTTCCCGCTGTCTGTCTGTCTGTCTGTCCCTATGTATGCTTATATTTTTAAAACTACTTAACGGATTTTGATGCGGTTTTTTTAATAGATAGAGTTGATTCAAGAGGAAGGTTTATACATATTTTTATTATACATATAAACACGTGCGAAGCCGGGGCAGGTCGCTAGTATGTTATATAATGAAATTACTTTTTAACGAGGGGAACTTTTATTAATTCAAGTAAGTGTATGTGTCACCGAATGCATATTATGTTAAGTTATGTCATGGGCTTTTATTTTGGGCAAAGTGTAACATTTTATTTGAACGCGTCTTTCCATTACTTAAGACCATACAAATAGTAACGGAATGGACGTAACGGAACGAATACTTCGCAGATTAAAACACGTGTTTAATATACTGTTTTTGACAATTGTAATACTATTTTACTGAAATCATGGTTAATGATAATGACAAATTAAGATAATTGAGTCGCATTAGCAGAAAAATTATAGGAACCTTCGTAATCTCGTAACGGAACCAGGACACTAGTTTTTGTGTCCACCACTCGACGCACCGTTCGCGTGCGATTTCTAGCCACTACTGACAGTTTGTAAACAAAACGAATGATTAGCTAGATAAAAATAAACACCTAATTTGGTAATAAAAATACCTCGTTCCCACAAAATCATCGTAACGGAATGTGGACATGTCCACTTTTCCAAAATCATTGGACAAGATTAATTTTAGTTTATTATGTAATTAAATACTTTAGCGAGATAAATATAAGGTTGATTTAACAAAATTAATGTTTTCCACTATCAGAAACAAGTATTTCCATGCATTTAACTTGAGATAAATATCTAGACAACCTTTGGGACGTGACACATATCTATAAACGCTATTCTGTTTAATAGAGTATAAAGTTACCTTTCACTTGTCAAAAAAAACCCTTAAAAATAAAGAAAGTTCCGGGAGAAAGTAGTAAGTCCTGGGATTTCAAAGGTTTAAAATTAACTATTAATTCAATAATTTTCGTCTATTTTCTTTTCAATGTGTCTACCTAGTTAGTTAGATGTATGGATTATATAAGATTGATTTCCCTGAAAAATAAATGTAGTCAATTTTGTATGGGTCACACTTTTTAAAGAACAATCTTATACTTTTTTATAGTAACCATTCATTTTATAAAATTAATCCCGAAAATAAATAAATATATTAGTTACCCAGGCAACAATATTGCATTTTAGCGAAGTACATGTTACCTCCTCAAGATGAATATCAAATAACAGACGAGGGTACAAATTTCCCATACCTTATTTACTACTTGGATTGATCTGTGTTAACCTACCACTATAGATTTCTCTGTCACGAACTTAGGAAAAAGTATTAAAAGTGGTAGTCCCTTGTTTCGTGTTACTAGTTCTTGGATATTCCCGCAATTAATAATGTAGATCACATTTAAATTATGTTCAATAACCATAAACTATCCTACATGTAATAAATAAACATAAAAATACAGGACAGAAATCGAGCAATAAAAAAAATTCACCTTAAAATAGTAAATGTAGGTCACGTTCAACCTCGTTTTACGGGAATTCTAGTGAACAAAACATATACCGAATTTAGGTCAAAGAAAACCTCATTAAATACATTAGGTATCTGTTTTTTTAATTTACATTTACAATTTCTCAAGTATTATTTAAATACAAAAGATACAAGGATTATGTATCTAGAAAGTCCTTGATTCGGTAGTGACACGAAATAGGGGCCACACGAAAAATATAATGACCGCTAGTTCGTGAGCCCATTTGTTGCGATTTTAAGGGACTCATATACCTAAATATACAACAATTTCTTATTAAATCAATTGTTAAGGCACTCCACAATGCACTGTTAAAAGATTTTTTCAAATGGACTTCAGTTTGCCTTTCAATTCCCTTAAGAAGTCGGAGCGAGCACATTACGTCAACAACAAGTTCGCGCATACCACACACACACCATCCTGCTGTTCTCACTGTCCGACTGAGAATTTCCAGCGTTTATATATTGCTATTAGTTTAGTCGTCAAAATGTTAGAATTAGATTTATTGGAAATATTAAATGATAGAGATATTTTACAAATGTACATTTTAAACAAAAATATTTGTATTGCTTATTGTATGCGTCAGAAACAAAACTAACGAAATGACGTACTAGCACGAACTTGTGGCCGGTTACCTTATGTCAGATAGCTATACTTAATATCGGCCATGACTGTTTGTACAGCTCAAACAAGTTTTCTAGTTGGCTTAAATTACTTTGCTTTTGCAATAAGTTTCCATAATTTTAAGTTGACGTTTTAGGTAGAAAAATGGAAAATCACCAGTCAATGAACTCGGTTTTCTAGTAATTTTTTTTTTATTTTTTTTATTTAAAGTTCCAAATAATTCATACTTATCGCAGAGTTTCATAATTAGGTGCTAAAGCCATTAGTGGCTTATTTACAGCTATAGTACGGTCTAACTATTTACTATTTAAGTAGGTATGTTAGTTTACATCAATATATGTACTTACATTCCGTTTACTGTATCACTGATGAACAATAACTTGGCATGAACAACTAAAACCAGTGAATAAACTACTGTTATAGTTATGGTTTATTGGTTTAAATTGCTGTTTAGCGATTTTGTGTGGAGTTATCTCGATATAACAACAAGGAATAGTAGTTAATGGTTTAGTTTTTCCAAAACACTAGAACATAAGATATTGCGAAAACATTAAAACAGGCGTTGCCGGTGACTGAACACTCCAGTTCATTCACTGGATTTAGGCGGTTTTAAATTCTAGAATAGAATACCTACTAAAAAATGAGAACCTAAACTTAAATAACTTAAAACAATGTTTGAATAGCACAATTTTACTCTTATGATTTCTAAAAACCACACACGATAAGTCTCAAGTTTATAAAACTAGTACAATGGCACATCAAATAAAAAGTGACATTCTTGTCCCCTTAGTACTGGCTCATACAAAAAATCCACGCCCATAGCCCGTCAACTTTAAGCTTCGCTCATTTAGTAACTGTTGCGGACTGAGTTGATATAAATGTTACAAAACCCTTACAGTGAATGCTGCTAATCGAGAAAAAAATATCTGGTATGCTAGAAATATACAGAATACAGATCTCTCATTTTTTTAAGCAAATAAGCAGGTTTTTGTTCATTCCCTGGATCCGTTCATTCACTTACCCTACTACTTCTTACTTTTTTCATGAGTAATCTAATTGGAAAGTAGGGTAGGTATAGTAGGGTAGGGTAGGGTAGGGGACTTATGTAACTAGGGTGAAAAATACATTTTCACATCAGCAGCTCGAACCTGCAGAGTTTGCTACTTGAGAACACTACTAGACGAAGTAAGTAGCTTCTTTATTAATTTTTTCAGCCATTTCATAGTGCGTTGTCTATTAGCAATGCGAAATATTTGAACTCTATTCCCTCCGTCACGTCACTACCATTTCGTTACGAGCGACTGGAATAGTTTCAAATAATCTTATATCAGATTTTTGGGTCTGGCAAATGCAAGGCAATACTTAAATTGAAAATATTTACGAGTAAACAGTGTCCGACTTCCCTAAAATCTCAAACTCACAAAGTCAACAGAAGATGTGTTTGACTACGTTACTCTCGAGAGTGCCACATTTTTTAATGAAAAATCGATGCCAGTACATTGCGAGTTGAACACGAGCCAACTGTAACGAGTCCATTATAATACATTATAGCTGCTGCGTTTCTTTAAATGATAGGCACTGATTCCGAAACAGACTTTAATCGAGCAAACAACATAACAGACCACGCCTATGACAATACCAAACTAACTCCTTGACATATTCTAAAACAAAAGTACAAAAAAATACAAAAATATATAAAAAGGTAAAAAGCTTCCAAAAAGGTGCGTCGTGCACATACATTATGATGTAAGCTTTGTATATCTGAATGTAAAGTCTATTTTTTTATTCCGTAGACTAAAATGACATTTCTTGCAATACAAGCAAGCAAATAGCAATACATGAAATGTCATTTTATTCTACGGAATAAAAAATAGACTATAGTTTATCTGTCAAAACACAGTAAAAAAAACCGGTCAAGTGCGAGTCTGACTCGCGCACCGAGGGTTCCATACACCATACCCGTCTCAGTTCCCGAACATTCTTAACAGCTCATAGTAGAGGTACCGTTGTACAGCGCCATCTGCATTTTGGTACTAATAACGTGCAACCTAGTATGTTTGTTTATCAGCGATATTTTTTTATTACGCGTAGGTACCGATATTGATAATTTTTTTTTATTTGAAAGTAAGTTAACGATAATCTTATAGGAATTTGAATGCATAAAATTTCATACAAAAGTAATAAAATCATAAACATACCTAATTAAGAAATGATTTCTGACAAATAAAAAAAAATACACTAAATAGAACTTTCGTTTTATTTTTCCTGTATTATTTATGTTACTCGTAATCATATATAATAAATTCAGAATTTTCGCTTGGTAAACTTCGGAGATAAGAGGTGGGGAATTGTATTTTTTTCAACATATTCAATTCATGTAGAGAAAAAATTAAAAAACTTTTAAAAAGCGCAAATTAAGCCTTTTCATATGATACCCCACTTGATCTATTAAACTAGACTTTGAATTTTTAACCCTCCTCATATTCGTCATTTACACAGAAAATAATGTATATTTAATTTTTTTTTCCATACACGTGTCTTTACCTTCTTAACAGTTGTTCCAAATTTCAAATTGATAGTATAAGTAGTTCCTGAGATATTTAGCGTTGTGACAGACGGACAGACGGACAGAGTCGCACCCATAAGGGTTCCTTTTTTACCTTTTTGGGACGGAACCCTAAAAACATGTTTAACTACTACACACGAAGGATATTGAGGTGGCCGCAAATAGAAGGAAGCCCCTTCTAAGAGGCCTATGTCCCTGATGGGGGAAAAGAGGAATACCACATCATCACACCAAGCACTTTAACTTCCGGACCGTTTTTTTTAATCATTATTTATTTAAAGAGGGTTGGTTTTACAAATGCAACTTCTAGTGGCTCTCTTATCGAATTATTTCTTAATTTTATAATACCTACGCTTGTTTTTTGTTAGTCAATTATTTGACGGTAGTTATACACTTACCATATAACTAACGTCAAACAAATTACTCTGTTACTAAAATTGTATAATACCTATGTAGCAAGAAATTACGTGATGCAAGCAAGAAAGTACGAAATGTAATTTCCAAACGGTAAAATTAAAAAAAATTGGACGTAGTGCTTATTAAATTCTTTCACCGACAATTATTTTGAACAAGATCGTCTTAATAATATGGAATTCCTACAGCTTATTCGTATGTCATACATAATCATACGTTTCAATTATTCAATAAGACTTTTAGCATTCGTTAAAATTTCACGCGCTAACATTCTCAACCATACCTAACAAGCTGGCGAGATGAAATTAAATTAAGGAAAACCTTTGAAAAGTCATCCCGCATACCTTTACAAATTCTCCAGCTGAAGTTTTCATCAGTCAAATTAAATTCATAGACAAAAATATTATTCACTGACATGACGTGCCGGTTGTTGGTTAAAGGCACGACTTCTCACTAGTTTAAAACACATATACTCGTACAGCGAGTAGGTATACCAAATGTGAGCGATTTTTTTTAAATCTTTTAATTGACCTCCTTGTAACTACTTTTAGATCGTCCCTCCCTGCCCCGTTTAGATTATACGGGTACAGTCAGCATCAAAAGTAACTGCGCAATCGAAGACGCCAAAAGCTCTTATTCCCTTTAAATAAAAAAATTGACGTCTCCATTTGCGTAGCTACTTTTGATGCTGACTGCACACCCTGTATGCCATTTCATTATCTAAGGCTGCTGCATCTCTGTGATTATCGCACTCTTTGTAGCTACTCATATCTACTAGATACAATTTCACTTACGCTCCGTAAGCTACAGTATACGTAAACGTAACTATTACACATACGAAACTAAATATTAAGAGCAAGCATTCTTAAAATACATGGCTAATTATAAATTATCAGACAGCAGCCCCCCTATTCTGTAACTTGTTTTAAGCTCACCTCAACGCTCACTCACAATTATACCTTGACACCGCGATGCGTAGTAATTAAGCGTAGGTAGAGGTCTAGTTTCGTAACGGGTTACCGGCGGGGTGAGCCGCATTAACGCGTAGCGAATAACAGCCCAGGGGTCGTCACGGACTGGCGCTTGATCTTCCGGCTCACCTGTCACATACACCCTTGTGAATGCTTATCAATACATAGTATAAAACAAAGTCGCTTCCCGCTGTCTGTCTGTCTATCTGTCTGTCCCTATGTATGCTTAGATCTTTAAAACTACGCAACGGATTTTGATGTGGTTTTTCTTAATAGATAGAGTGATTCAAGAGGAAGGTTTATATGTATAATCCAAATCATACATGCATGTATAATACATATAAACCCGTGCGAAGCCGGAGCGGGTCGCTAGTACTTAATATTAATTACACACATTAGTTAAAACCATTTTTTGGGGTTCCGTACCCAAAGAGTAAAACGGGCCCCAATTACTAAGCCTCCGCTGTCCGTCCGTCTGCCTGTCTGTCCGTCTGTCACCAGGCTGTATCTCATGAAACGTTAGACAGTAAATTTTCACAGATGATGTATTTCTGTTGCCGCTAAATATAACAACAAATACTAAAAAAACAGAATAAAATAAATATTTAAGGGGGCTCCCAAACAACAAACGTGATTTTTTTGCCTTTTTTATAGATAATGGATGGGTACGGAACCCTTCGTGCGCGAGTCCAACTCGCACTTGGCCAGGTTTTTTTTAAATTCAGGTTGTCCGTCAATGGATTTCATCCGTCGGCACTATACCTTCAAGAGTAAAGAAAACGGCTACTATACTATAATAGATATCCACAGTATCTTTTACCGCTTTATCATTGCTATTTAATAGTACGGGAAGTAAGGTACAAGTTTTGGTATCGGATGAATTCACTTGGCTTAGATGTAATTTACGTAAAGTTAAGCTAATTTAGCCCGGTAGCCATCCGCCACCCCCTGGAGGGTAGGCAGGGGCGGCATTTAATGTTACAGGCCGCCGCGCTTCAGAAAAAAAATCATATCAGCTTCTATTTACGTAACACCTCGAGTGTGGTATCATTTTCTGATGAATCGGGCATGAGAAATTCATCTTAGAGACATTCAATGTATAGTTTCATAGAAAAAAAGGAAAATATTGACGAACATATCAAAATAAGTTTGCAAAAATCTAAGGACTTTCCGATTTTGCGGCAAAATTAGAAAAGATACACGAAAGTATTGTACACCACAAATGATATCTAGCATTTCGGCTTAATAATTTAGTTTTTTATTTTAAGACAAGAGCAAAATTGGGAAAATTGTGCTCAAAAAACCAACAACGCAATACGAGTTTTGCCTACAAGATTCATTTTATCGAAATTACAATTTTCCAGAAACCAGCACGAACTTTTAGTATGTTGTTTAACATGTTATGTGCACCGCAAAACTGCAGAGTGAGCAAACTGTAAAGTGTCTAGTTCATCAGTAAATACATAATCTTCATTGTCGCGGAGGCTTTTTGAAAAGTGGGAATTTCACCTGAACCATGTAATATATAAAAACGCGTGTTATATCTATACTTACCAACATTAGGATGCCATATATCCATAACTTTAAGAGGTATTTGCAAAATAGTAGAGAATAAAAGTGAAAAGCCCCCCGCTCCCACTGTTTGAAATGTCTAAATTAAACCCAAACTATGTACTTTCTGAATGCAATGTGATATCATATGAAAGCTAATAAAATATGCTAAATATAACTCGTTCTATCGTTGTAATCCAATATATTGATAAGTTTCAGAGCAATTTCAATTCCAGAAAATCGAATTTCACTTCCAGAAAATCGAAAGAGGCTTTTCACATTTCTTCTCTTCAATCTTGCAAATACCGCTTAAATTTATGGATATATGGAATCACAATGTTGGCAAGAATTATAGCATATTTGTTTAGCTTTTACATGATATAACACACATTTATATATATTACATAGTTCAGGTAATATACCCACTTTTCAAAAAGCCTCCGCGGCAATGAATATTATGTCATTACTGATGTACTAGACACTTTCGAGACTGTCTCTCTGCAGTTTTGCGGTGCACATAACATGTTTTACGTCATACCTGGCCATAAAGTAGGAATTACCGCACGCTATGCGTGCGGAAAACCCCACATCCTGGCCAGATAGAGACGTAAAATTTTGTACTCACCACGGGCGGTAATAAAGAAAGCCTCAGAGCGCATATTTATCGCCCTTGCCTTCGGCTCGGGCGTCAAATACCTGCGATCTGAGACATTCTTTGTTTAACCGCCCTAGGTAAGTAATGTACTATAACAATACACTAAAAGTTGGTGCTGGTTTCTGGAAAATAGTAATTGGGTCATTGTCAGTCACAAAAACAAAACCATCTTTCCGGTGGTCAATAGTTAAGGGCTTACATTTATATGTAATATGTTTTTATCACATAGAATTATAGAAGGGGCAACGCCGTTTATGCGGATTCAGAGTTCAATCAAAAATTAGGCTTTATAGCCCTTAACTTTGGCAATGTCCACCGAAGAGATGCGAACCTAAATCTGACAATGACAATCTTGTAGGGAAAACTCGCTTTGCGTCGTTGGTTTTTTGAGCACAACTTTCCCAGTTTTGCTCTTGTCTTAAAAAAAAAACTAAAATGGTAAGCTGAAATACTAGATATCATTTGTGTCATACATTACTTTCGTGTATCTTTTCTACTTCAGCCGCAAAGTCGGAAAGTCCTTAGATTTTTGCAAACTGATTTTCATATGTTCGTCAATATTTTCCTTTTTTCAATGAATCTATACATTAAATGTCTCAAAAATGAATTCGTCATGCCCGATGTATCAGAAAATGATACCACACTTGAGGTGTTACGTAAATAGAAGCTGATATGATTTTCTTTCTGATGCGCGGCGGCGTGTAACTTTGAATGCCCCCCCCTGCCTATATACCCTCCGGGGGGTGGGAGATGGCTACCGGGCTAAATTAACTTATCTTTACGTATGTGACATCTGTGCTAAGTGAATTCATCCGATACCAAAATTTGCACCTACCATACAATTCGCACTTTCGACCTGCACTAAATAAATAAATATATATTTGGGGACAATCTTACACAAATCGGCTCAGTCCCAAACTAAGCAAAGCTGTAGTATAAGCGACAATATAAATAAAAACTTTTATAAATAGAAAACATCCATGACTCAGGAACAAATTCGTGCTTATCACACAAATACATGCCCTTACCGGGATTCGAACCCAGGACCTCCAGCTTCGTAGGCAGGGTCCCTACCCAGTACCCACTATAGACTAAACCGGTCGTCAAAGTACTCGTATATCGATAGTTGACGAAGGTGACCAGTCACGCCGCCGTGTACATAATTACTTCGTTAAATATTTATTAATGCTCTCCGCCAAAAAAGTGAGTCAAGTTGTCAGGTGCTCAGGCTCAGATTTATACTCGTAGTTAATGAAATGTGGTGTTCGTGGTTTCACCATAATTAATAATTTGTGTTATGTCTGCCGCTGTAATTAAAAGGTTGGCTATTAAGTTATGCCGCCTGGGCGGTAATATAATTGTATATTTAGGACGTTAAATATCCTGGCTGAAGGCAGTTACCCAGACCGACGAAAGGTGAAAAGGCGAGTGAAACCTTCGCTACGAGAATCTAATAAACATTTACCAAGTTTATTTCCTTATACATATTTTAAATATGCACATATTACTTAAACGCGTCTAATGCTCAAAAGATAGTAGGACTAGGAATTTAACTAACTAGAGTAGAAATAAAAAAGATGCAAATGTTGGTGATGATTAACTCTGACGGATTCTGATCACAAACAACGGTTGTATTTTAGCTTGCTTGCCTAATAATGTAGTGGTCATGTAAAATTTCGCTTATTCCTACAAAGGAAAATAATGGTTGGGGTTAACTAATCGACAAAACTGAACAAATAAAGTGTGGTCAGAGTTGCGGCTTACTCCCTCGCTGCTCACTAACTGCAAAAGTATATTCACAGGAGGTATATATTTAGTACTTACTGTTTTGGTTATAAATATGTAGTATTTGTGAACTGAGCTTACCCGATGAAAAGTTAAAACAACATCTAAGATGGAACACGCTTACCCAGAAACTGCCTGTCCACTGTTACCTTAAACATCGAGATAGCAAGCCCCCGGAAATACAACGCCGGAAGTGAATTCCAGATTGAGGCAGCGCGAACCAAAAAGGATTTCTTGAATCGCGAAATGCGGCTCGGGGAGGATTCAATGTGTATTTCAATTCCGTGTAACTTTTATGCTCTTATACCAATTCTATTAAATTTTATGCTGCTACTATTGTATATTAAACACTCATTGCAAAAAGTTAAATATCTTGTCATCCTTTGTTATGTTTGTCTATGATACCTACGACACTTTTTATAACCCCAACCGTGTACTGAGCATAGTTTAACCATTCCATGATATTTCATCCTTGCCCTCGTCGTCTTGCGGCCGCCGGTAGCATAGGTAGTTCAAAGTTTTCGTTGATATGACATTTGCAGTGGTAACAATCTTGACTTTGATATACAATATTAAGCCTCTCTGAGCTTACTCCGATACCCCGAAATCGCCGGAGTATTAAACAACTCTCTGTGTCATAACGATAGTGAATAGTGTTAAGCATTGTAGTTAGGAGTTAGTTTAAAGTTTGTTATTCCCCAAATTGGTTGCTCATCAATCTCATCATGATATTGAAAGAATTTCCACGGTACGAAATAATTCCTACATTAAAATGTTCAGCACACTGAATTACCAATGAATTCAGCAAAATGTTGCCTACAATTTGCTAGGTATACCTACTTGAATATTTTATTTCGAATGACGTCATATAGGTATCCTGCTATTCGCCCACTCGTAATACTGGTTCAAAAGTCGTTCGATGAAATGATCGTCGAGTCTATGTTTTACCACAGAATAAGTAATAGTACAGTCAGGGGTATTAATATAAGTACATAAATAAGTGCATAAATATCTGTACACTGTTTACTATACTAGATTACACTGTTTACCTACATACTTAAACCAAATAAAAATTGTTACGATTATTACTTGATGCATACAGGAATATTCATATATGGAAGTAGATACACCTATAATATTATTCAGTACTTTTATTATTATTCAGTAACTACTTATTATCTATTATGTTCATTTTCTTACCTATCGGCATCCTTCGGGCGTGCCGGGAGATAAAAAAACGCGTGATTTGATTTTTTATCATTGTTTTTGCAACCCACTGCAATACAATATATTTTATGTGTCTTTTTACAAGCTTTATATTAACTTGTATTGTTCGTATGTATGTAAATATGTAAGTATGTAAGTTGTCCGTCAAAATTTGCAATCCATTTTTCAGTCACTTCCCGTTATCCAATTGAGCTGAAAATTTGCAAGCAAATGTATATCGCATGACAATGCAATCATCGAGTTTGGGCACATATTATGTTTGGGCTCGTTAGAATCGTCTCAATAAGTACTTGATGATGGTATGCCGAAAAGTACAGTTGGCAGTAAAAGCTTGTACCAAAAATGAAACTTTTGACAGAAACTTATTTCCGATATACTTCCGATATATTTACGTAAGCTTGTGCGGGCGAAGCAGCGAGCGTGCGCGTGCGATCCCATGCACAGCGTGCCAGCCACTGAATGGTACCCTATTTTCGGGCTACCGGCATGTACACTTGTAGTGATTAACGTAAATCGCGAGTGAGCCCCGCGTGGTTTTACTCAATAAGTACATTACTACAAAGGCCGGGCTGGACAGAAAGGGATTGCCTGCTAAGTGTGACGATGACGTAGGATAGTAATACGAGGCATCCCTAGTTTCGGCAGAGGTACGAGAACAGCGCCTTCTTGAAAAAAATGCTCCGAAACCTGAACATTATACGAAAAAATCAAGTAAAATTCTGTAACAAAACTGCTGGTAACCCGACGTTGCTGTGTTTTCAAATATCTAACCCTGGCAATGACAAATATAGCTGCTGTAGCTGTCAATATAATTATGATGTCAGTTTACCACGGATTTTAAAAATATTTTTGTAATATGAGACGGATCAAGCAAAGTGTCTTATTCGCCGTTCTAAACCCAAAACCTAAGTGAGGAAACTGTTTATATTTTTCAAAAATAATTGACGCAGCAACTTTTTTTTGGTGTTAAGGAAGGTTATTCCTATCACAAAAAAAAAACAGGCACTTCTAAAATTTTTATCCATTCCTAATTGGATTCCCGGCAACTGGCTAAAAATTATTTGCACATATTGAAGGACAACTTACTCGTACATTCTTTATATAGGTAACATTGCCCATCCTTAAAACTCTTATTATTTTAATGACTGTTGTCTTAACTATATATGATACGTTAAAACAAACGTTGCTTTAGCGTGTGGTATTGTTTGTAAGAATATTGGATTAATAAAAAGTGTTTATTCACGGGTGGGCAATGTTGCCCCCCAGGGCCAAAGTAACTCGGGTTTACGGTACCTACTTACCTGAGAGTAATGTAAATTAATCTAAACCTTGTAATTAATTTGAATTGCTCACAATGTTCATCATCATGGCGATAAAGTAATGGATTAATACAGGTTGTCACATACGAGTAAATACCCGTAAAGCGGAAAGGGGGTTAAATGGTCCCTTATAAAGAGTCAATTTACATTTTTTTTAAACCGTAGTATCGAAGAATGAATTACCGCCAAACATAATAAAACCAGCCAAGTGCGAGTTGGACTCGCGCACGAAGGGTTCCATACCATTATCTATAAAAACTGAAATAAATCACGTTTGTTGTATGGGAGCCCCCCTTAAAAAAATATTTTATTTTGTTTTTAGTATTTGTTGTTATAGCGGCAACAGAAATACATAATCTGTGAAAATTTCAACTCTCTAGCTATCACGGTTCTTGAGATACAGCCTGGTGACAGACAAACGGACGGACGGACGGACAGCGAAGTCTTAGTAATATGGTCCCGTTTTACTCTTTGAGTACGGAACCCTAAAAAAGAATTAGAACAATTTTTACGGGGGTGTTATATGTGTTACACGTTGTATACATATAATTTGTTTTTTTTATTCGATTTAAATTAAACATATTATTTATGTAATATCACTAATAAACTGCGTTTCAGTCGACAGTGAAAAAGGTTGAACACGAATATAACAGGATAAATAATATATTATTTATCCTAGCCAATAGGACTTTACACGTACCGGAAGGCGAGGCGTTGGTAGGCCTCTCACAAGGTGGACTGATGACCTGGTAAAGGTCGCGGGCGTCTGCTGGATGCGGGTGGCGCAGGACCGGTCACTTTGGACCTCTTTGGGGGAGGCCTATGTCCAGCAGTGGACGTCTTTCGGCTGATATGATGATGATGATGATGATGAAGAGGACTTTATATGTATTATAATAAATCCGCACCACTGGTTCAACGCCAAAGACAGATTAAACCGTCAAGGAGTACTTACAGTGCGATAACAACCTACATGCATTGACATAAGGTTTAACTCCGCACTAAATGTCATGCTGACGAGGCGTGTCGTTGGCAACTTTTCTCTATAACAGAGTGTTGAAAAGGTTAATATCCCATCAGCTCAGCCCACACGGCTTGGCTTGCGAGGCCGATGTAGGAGCAAAAGCTACTACCACGCACTAGCTTACCTACTATCTACCTAAACGTAATGCTAAAACCTTTAAACACGTCTAACAGGTAATTTTACATCCGAGCATAGAGGTCTTTTTAACATTTCATGAGCTTGGCCCACATGGTTTATGTGATGTCTAATATATGGGAGCAAAAGATACGACCACGCACGCACTACCTATCTACCTACTCGTAGCTACTGTGTGAGACTTAATATCATATCACCATCTAAGCAACTCCTAGCTAAAATATGTAATGACGTCAAGTTTTACTGGTAATTTTACGTAGGTACCTACATCTACGCTGTCAAGAGCAAAGGAGCTGTCATGCAAATAAAAGTACACTGATATTCAATCAATACTATTTGGTCACATATGAAACTATTTGAAGAGTCCGCAGTTAGCTCAATTCTCCATACAATCCATTTTAAAACCACTAGCTAGTTTGCTTTGAAACTTTGTACTTAGAATAAGTTAAGTACCATCCAGATCTGTAATTAATTAGTTTATGTAGCTTCAGATACCATAGTAAAAAAATACAGCGAATTAAAGTTTTACATACAAAACTTGTTTTGGTCTGTCTTTCGTTTGTTTTATGAACTGTAGCCATATAAACTAATTATATTACTATATATATACCTCATCATTGTAAATGCAAAGTTTCGTTACAATCCAGAGCCCGTAGTTTTAAAATGAGAACGAAACTCCGTTTGTATGTGAAGGTGAAAATCGACCGAGCTTGCCGGGGACTCTTAACAGGGAGATCTACGTGCAATCATCTTCTCATACATAATTACAAACGCAAACTTAAGTGGATGCCTCGATTCGAGTGGTTTCGCGAAAACCTCGCCCTGCCACGCCCCCTTGTGAGAGACACGCTTATGTCTCCTAAATGAGCGAGACAAACATTTTAGGGTCACAGTCGCCTTAAAGAATATTTATTACAGAAAAAGCTTCCTTTCTTTTATAGTGTAGGTAATACATGTTCAATTTTAATTATCTTGGAAACCGAGTGTACCTAAGCACTAAGCACGCGGAATTAGGCCGGTATCGGCACGGGCAGGTAAGGAATGCTGTAGCTAGCTTATGGCTCGTTCTGCAACAACGGCACGGGCAGGTAAGGAATGCTGTAGCTAGCTTATGGCTCGTTCTGCAACAACGGCACGGGCAGGTAAGGAATGCTGTAGCTAGCTTATGGCTCGTTCTGCAACAACGCTCCATTGTGCTCAAGCTTTATCATTTTTAGATAGCATTCTGTAAAACTTTCGAAACCAAACAAAGGACACCTCGTTAATGGCATTCAGGCGGAAACTGAGCCGGCATTTATAGTCTTCGTGTAATTTTATTCCACAGAAAAACTGAATTAATTTCTTTTATTCAAAATTCCCAACGTGCAAATTAGAATTTATATGGTTTTTTTATCGTACAGTCGCCATCACATACATAGGTGCACTATAGGTGTTCAAAAATATCGGGACATGCACCCTAATGCCTTGAAAATAGAGGTGTGTTCCGATGTTTGTGACGTGCTTGTTTGCTCCGATGTATGTGATGGCGACGTACGAGGATCACGTTGTGTTACGTTGCGAGAAAGACATTTTTAAAGGCCGGTAGTACACATGGCGACTTTTTGCAGCATCACGTTTCTAGACGTGATACAAACGCGATACAGGGCTCTGAACTCTGAACGCGCTCATGCGCCTCAACTCACCTGTCACAGCTAACGAAACTAGACCTCTGATTACGCGTAGTTACTACGAATCGCAGCGTCAAGATATATTAGTGGGTGACGGGTGAGGCAAGGTTAAAACAAGTTACAGAATAGCGTCCCAGTATCGATACTACAGGTGCTATATCTATATAGGTGATCTTGGTGTCTCTGTTAGGATTTCTTATCAGTAGGTACTCGTATAATGACGGTAGTCCATTTTGATACACATGGAACCTTGTGAACCTTGTCACGTATACAAACTATACAAAGTAATTCGACTTTGATAGATTAGGACCCTCCGCCCGGACGCGGAGTCACTAATGACTTGACAAAACATTACACACAAAACAATCGGTGGGTTCATTGAATTCGCTTCGTACGTAAATGTCTTTTCAGCTAAGCAATTCACAATATGTCTAGACTCACCTCTCCACTCGCCCCTAGTATAATTTAAGCTCGAGATTCGTAAGAACTATGCGTATATCGAGGTCAGAGTTCTGGCCAGATGTCAGTAATTGTTTTGATTACCAGCCCTGGCGTAGGCGTGTCCCCTACTAGAGCTAGGGAAGGAGGAAGTTTAGAGTTGGTCACGATCTTCATATCTACGCATAATAAATACATCACTGTCTGTTAAATATGTGCAAGGTAAGATGTAAACGTCAAATGTAAAAATACGATGTGTCAATAGGGAACATTACTGCAATGTTCTGCCGCCAGAGTGCAGCACTATCACAATTAGTAAACAGTTTTTTTGACAACTTTGACAAGTCCTTCAAAGCTCTGGATCACAAAGGGAAGAGAATATTTCAATAAATAAAATGCATCAGTGCCGCGTAATTGGATGCAAGAATGAAGGGCATCATTCATTTCCGAAGGAAACGATGATACGAAAACTATGGGAATCGGCAATACGTCGTATAGCAAAAAAAAGCCCTCATCCACCTGGCTATACGATGCCATTTTAATATCACAGTACAGGTATTTTACACACGAAGGATAATAAAACTACTTATTGTAGTTTAACTCGTTTTCATCAATTATTTTTATTGTTTGTTAGGTTAATAAATATGACATTGTACGTCATGGCGGTTTGTTTACGGGTTGTGTTAATGTCGCCCCCTACGCAGAGCTTTGCGTAATGTTCCCTATTGAAGCAGTTACGATTTACGAAACATTATTTCTAAAATATCAAGGTGCCTACATCAGTAAACGTTACTAGATTGGCAGGCCGCGTGTTACATTTACGTATATCCCACTGCTAACGACCACGATCTCGATGTAAGCTTCCAATTGCACACACATACACACAAACAACACACACTAACCTGAATTAAAAATAAATTGTTTTCAGTTTGTAGTAAATGTAAAATGTAAACGAATCAATGAATGTAATTAAAATCGTATCAACTAAACTAAGTATATTATAACCATGGTCCATGTGGACGAAGAGAGGAGCCTCCCAACACAAGTATTGTTATCCTTACCGGGAGACACCAGCCACGAATGTACTTTTACCTACTTTAGTATGATACCAATAAATATTTTGATTTTGAATTGCAAGGTATTTGGCCTCGCTTCGGCCCCACCGGCCAAAGAGTAAACTTTACTCATTAATAAAAAAAAAAAAGCGGACAATCTTCCACAAATCAACCTAGTCCCAAACTAAGCAAAGCTCGTACTATGGGTACTAGACGACGATATAGATACTTATATAGAGAAATAAATACTTAAATACATAGAAAACATCCATGACTCAACAGGAACAAATATTCGTGCTCATCACACAAATAAATGCCCTTACCGGGATTCGAACCCAGGACCTCTTGCTTCGTAGGCAGGGTCACTACCAACTAGGCTAAAGCTGTCGTCAAATATGTTCGCGGTCGTGAAACCTTTTTACTTCTCATCGTTGGTGTTATCTAGTAAATGAAGTAAAAGTTTAATAAATTAAAACATTCCCATTCATATTATGAAAGCGCGTAGCGATTCGCGGCACTGAATGTGTTAAGTGTTCCCAACCAAAGGGTGGCAAAAGGAACCCCATTAAGCCCACGCCTAAGCCTGCGCCGCCCCCTCCGGAACGATCGGTCCACTTTCCGACTGATCTAGTTCCGTCTGTCTGTTTGTCTGACCTTCAACGAGTAGTTTCTATCCTCTTATTGTTACCGAGCAAACTTTGCAGTTCCTATAACTGCAAAGAATTAAAGCTGGTCAAGTGTGAGTCGCACTCGTGAAAAAAAATGTTAGCCGGTACGGAAACGCGTTCCTAACATATTTTGGGAAAATCTTAACCACCACTAAACAGATTCATATATTACTAGTAAAGGCCTGCGCAAACCGGCTGAGCGCAGCGCAGATCACCTAGCAGGATTTACTCCGCGCAACGCACACCGACGCGACGAGCGAAAATCCCCCGCGATACTGCGAGCGCCCGCCAACGCAGCGCCGGCGGCCGGCGCACCTAGGAGCACTTCTGCGCATACCGGGGGATGCCGCGGCGGTATCCTCTCCCCGCGGCGTTGAATAGCGCCGATGATACTGCGGCGGCATCCCCCAGTATGCGCCGAAGTGCACCGGGCTTACGAATCACCGATGTGATGTGATGTCGTGTGATACCGCGGCATTGCAGTATCAAAATTCGTGTTCACCCCCGTCGTCAGCCGAGTTGCGCCAAGCCATCCCCTCCCGCAGCCCCGCTACCCCGGCGCACTCGGGAGGCCTCGGCGCATAGCGGGGAATGCCGTGGCATGCCGCCGCCTACCGCCGCGGCATCCTCTAACATGCTCCTCGATGCCGCAGAGTAGAAATCCCTCGTAATGCTTCGAGGTCGGTCTCAGAGCATTCGAATTTATACCTTAATGGAATTAAAATAGAAAAGAATATACAATGATAAATTTAAAGTGATATGCGCTGCGCTCCGCCGGTTTGCGCAGTCCTTAATACGTTTTATTTAGTTGATCATCAGCATCACCCTAAGCTATTTACCGCAATATTAGCGAAATTAAAAGTCTCATGTAGGTATTTCATAATTTGGAAGAATTAAACAAACTATACCTTAATAAACGAATAAAATAAAATAAAAAAACAAATAACGATATAATAATAATTTACAGTGTCAAAAACAGTGATATTATTAATGTTTAATGTCCATAAAATATGTATATTCCTTTACTGAATATAATGGGTTTCTTAAGAGTGCTCTTCAAAAAAGCGCTCGCTCAGAATTCGGTATTTTGACACGCGTAGTGCGTTTGTGTGTGTAAATACTACTACCACCCACACAAACGTACCTAACCCCCACATGCACAGCGAGATCGCACCAGCCGCGGGTGCCGTCCCTTTCTAGCTATATGTAAGTGCGATCGGGATAGAACTAACCGCGGAGCTTGCCGATGCAAATAGCTGTATAGCGCACCGTTGGAATTCACTCCGTGACCGATATTGATACTTGCACTAAAAAGTGGTAAGTATTACTTCGCTAACATGATGTTCTAGAACATCATGTTAGCGAAGTTAGATAACTTGAATAAAGTAAGTATTTGATTTTTGAGCACAAGTTTTGTATTTGTATTAAAATACTATGATATGACAAAGTATATTTAGTTTCGTTTTTTTAGTATAAAATAAACTAACGAGTTTTAAAGTTGTCAGTAATAAGAATAATAATTTGTTTTACGGATATTAATAGTTTGCATGTTATCTGAGTCTTATTTAAATATAGTAATGTAATGAAATTATACAAGTAGACCCACTACTAGGAAATTACTGGGTACTTACGTATTCATTTCTTGAAGATTTTTTTTTTTGTTATGGACAGTAAAAAAAAACGGCCCTTCATAGAAATTGCTATGTCCGTTTCTTACCAAAGGAACTGAAAATTATAAATTATACAAACACAGCTTTTTATCTAGAATGCAATTAATTAATGCGTGATTTTATTCAAAAGCCTAAAACCTCAGATGATAAAAAGGAATAGATATGAAACGGGGGCTTGGCGCGTGTCGGTGCGACATGGCCAAATGGGCATGTCACTGCCCACCGCATGTTAGTCGCAATTTGCCGTGAATCTGAAATGTTATTCCACGTTTACTCAAAATGCCGAATTGTAGCGTGGTTACATGCAAAAATAGGAATGAAACTAAAACCTACATGAATAGTCACGCACCACATGTGAGTATTAGTATTTTCACTTAAGTCAGTAAAAACTAATATTTTAATAAATAAACGCAACGCCGCATCATTTCTCGGGATCGAACTAACATATCGAACGAAAAAGCATATTTTTGTTCTATGCGTTGTACATTGATCGTTCAATACAGTAAACCACGGCGCAATGTATTAAACCACTATGGATATGGACGATGCTTGAATTTTTTAGTGGTACGGCCGCTGCTTGGCGTCGCAAACTAGAGTGGTGCCAAAGTGCAGTTACAATTTACGCGTAATCGATAAAATAGAAGTACGATATCATACTAGTTATTTTATTTCGACTACTTTCGCTGTTTTATTTTATTTAATTACTTGTTTTGGTTGGGTGCCTATCTTAAAGGTAACTAATAAGATTAAAAGGCACAAAATGTTTACGGTACCTACTAATAAGATTTTCACTAAGTTGCAGTATAAACGGTAAATAGACATATTAAAATTGTATATACAAGTATATAATTTAGTTGCAAATGGCTTCAGAACAACTTAAAATGTGATATTATTACCAATTTTTTTTTTAAATGAGTATTTTTTACTTTCATTTCAAATGTGATAATTGAAGAAGAAATCTCGGTTTCTTATTACAGTTTTCCAAAGAATCCGATTAGGTTCTAAAAAAATGGATAGATGCTACTGGCAGAGGTCCTAACTGGTTTCCTGTACAGAGAAGAGTTAATGTGTTCGTAACATTTTCAAGAAAAATGTTTCCAACCACTTAATAAGAGCCGTACAATTTTCGAATATTTGACACCTCGCTTGCTTGAAATCTAGGTGTAAAATGTATGGTAACACATCTTCGCACATCTTTGGTGGATACTCGCCCTTAGCCTTAAATCTCGTAATATGGCCTGGTACCTACAGGTCAAAAATATCGATGTGACCAGAGTTTTAAATGTATGTGAACACGAACTTATAAAAAGCCGTTTATGTTACTCTGTAGGTATTCGTCAATATTTTTTACTTTTGCGATTTATGGTAAGTTAACAACACGTGTTATTTAAACTTGTAGCTAGAAGTTTAAATACCACCACATAAACTTACCATGTTGTTGAAGTTGTTACCCATCAATATCATAACATAATATTAATTTTAATATCAATGTCGATAAAACATAATTTTAACGTTTGTCGCCCCCCTAGTGTAGTGCGTTTAAGCCAATCACAGCCCTTGTTTGCATGTTGCCGTAGACTCACTGGCAACGCCCGAGTCTTTGTTTTTACACGGTTCAATGTGTGTGCCTGTGGGCGCTGCGGTGGGAGAAAACTGGGGACATCGGTTTTGGTTGAAATTAAGCAGTACGGCACTTCTCCCTTTTTTTATGTTCTGAGCCTAAAACCTATGTCACTTATTAGGATTCCGTACTCAAAGAGTAAAACGGGACCCTATTACTAAGACTCCGCTGTCCGTCTGTCTGTCTGAATGTCTGTCTGTCCTTCTGTCACCAGGCTGTATCTCATGAACCGTGATAGATAGAGATTTTCATAGATGATGTATTTCTGTTGTCGCTATTTATAACAAAAAATACTAAAAAACAATACATCTTTTTTATTTTTATTTTAGTTTTTATTTGTTTCTTTTTCTTTTACAATCTTACACAAATCGACCTTGCCCCAAACTAAGCAAAGCTTGTACTATGGATACTAGACGACGATAAACATACTTATATAGATAAATAAATACTTAAATACATAGAAAACATCCATGACTCAGGAACAAATATTTGTGGTCATCACACAAATAAATGCCCTTACCGGGATTCGAACCCGGGACCTCCAGCTTCGTAGGCAGAGTCACTTCCAAGTTACTAACTAGGCTACAGGGGGCTCCTATACAACAAACGTGATTTTAGATATAGATATTTTGCCGTTTTTAGATATAGATAATGGTACGGAACCCTTCGTGCGCGAGTCCGACTCGCACTTGGCCGGTTTTTTTAACATTTATTTCGAAATAAAGAGTGATACTCGGAAATGTCGAAGGGAAGGTCAATCGTCGAATCCGACTCGGCTGGGCAGCATTCGGGAAGCTACGGCACATCTTTTCGTCCAATATTCCGCAGTGTCTCAAGACGAGAGTCTTTGACCAGTGTGTGTTGCCAGTGATGACATATGGCACGGAAACGTGGTCGCTTATTATAGGCCTCATAAGAAGGCTCAAAGTCACTCAAAGGGCAATGGAGAGGGCTATGCTGGGAGTTTCTCTGCGCGATCGCATCAGAAATGAGGCTATCCGCAGCAGAACCAAGGTAACCGATATATCCCTCCGAATTGTTAAACTTAAGTGGCAGTGGGCGGGGCACATTGCACGTAGAACCGATGGCCGTTGGGGTGGAAAGGTTCTTGAGGGCAACCACGTACCGGAAGGCGCAGCGTGGGTAGGCCCCCCGCAAGGTGGGCTGATGACCTGGTAAAGGTCGCGGGAGTCCGCTGGATGCGGGTGGCGCAGGAACGGCCATTGTGGCACTCTTTGGGGGAGGCCTATGTCCAGCAGTGGACGTCTTTCGGCTGATATGATGATGATGATGATGATGATGACTCGGAAATGTAATAAAACCACGTAAAAATCTCCCTTTTCAGTGTAAACCCCCGGTGTGTGTTATTATTATATATAAACAAAAATAATAACTAAATGTAAGGTAGGATCGTGCTGTACTTAACAAACGCCATATAAGCTTGTTTTTTAAAAAGTTTTTTATTCATCTTGTTATTTTCAATAACCCTGCATATTATGTCGCTGGTTCGTGGGTACTTGTACAGACAAATCACACAAACCCAAACAAGATAGGTCTATCTATTTTTGTTTAGGAGTTCCCATGACCACCTTCCATCATCAGATCCTGGAAATCATCCATCACCAAAGTGTTTACCAAGACAAAACAGATGAGCCCAAACTAGATGGGTTTATCTAGTTTAGTTTAGGAGTTCCATGACCACCTTCCAGCTCCATCATCAGACTCTGGAAATCATCCAGCATCCAAGTCTTGCCGTGCCATGACCAAATAAATGAGCCAAAATTCGATGGCTTTATTTTGTTGAGTTTAGGAGTTGCTATGGCCACCTTCCGACTCCATCATCAGACCAGCTCTATGATATTATGGCATTGTCACCGAAGATACTTAATATAAGAAGATAATTGTACCTAATTTGAAGATTTCGCCCAAACTAACATACATACATACATACTAACTAATCATAATGGCCGTTGGGGCGGGGAGGTTCTCGAGAGGCGACTACGTACCGGAAACTGCAGCGGACCCTCCACAAGGTGGACTGATAGTAACAAGTAAATAAATTAAATCTATCAAGTATCACGATCACTCGTACAATAATAATTGACTATAGAACGCGTAGTTTAGACAAAAGGATCCAACCCACAAGACATCACCATTGAAATGTATGACTTTTGTTTTAGGTAGAAGGTTCAATTTTAAATGTTACGTATACTGTGGGTTTGAGCCTTTTCGCTACACTACGTCTTATCTGGCAGCTATGCAATTCATAACTTGTCTCGATTAGCCTCACGAATGTATCCCCAGTATAGTTTGACCCCGAGGTTGGTAACAACTATGCCTAGTCGGAGATCAAAATAATATTATTTTATCTGAAGAGTCGCCGGTTAGCTTCGTGAATAGCCACAAATAAACACAGTACACGTCTGTCTCGGAGGGCTATTCAGCCGGTACTGAGATATATTCCCGCGCGACGGTAAATTTATACTAGTTTTGAATAATTATTTATAAATATAAATTCTGACTAAAGTTATATTTTTTGGACTGGATCTTGTTGGTACAAGCATGAACTTTAATGTTGTGTAAGATTCAATACACAAATAATTCAACAATAATGAGAAAATCCTTGAGTTTTCAGTAAGATTTTGCTGACAAATATGGTGTAATTGAGAACAGTTTACATATATATACGTGCAGAATAAGGAAAATTCGAGGCGGCTAGGAGCAATGGCAACATATTACGCTAGTGAAAATAGAATAAAACAAGTAGGTTCTCATATAACATCATGGAGTATTAGGGGCTCAAACTTATGACTCTGCGCTTTCTTCAGAAAACTACTGTCGGTAATCGGGTATTTTCGGTTAAAGTATTCAGTAATTCGTAAATTGGAGGCGGCTAGGACCAATGTGAGGAGTTTACCTATGCAAATAAGTAATCAGGATCTAGAAAAAGCTCTCCGTTTCTTAGAATTACAACGTCAAAAATCCGTCATTCTCGCTTATTCCTGACCAAAAAACGAGCGCCCTCTTAATAAAAATATTCTCTGTTGGCGTTCGTATGTTTCGTCAGATGACTCCGTTCGCAATTCGGCGGGTAATCGTTCGTAATAGGTTGGGCCTATCACTCGAGGGTTCCTACATGAAAGAGCCATACGACGTGGGACGCGGGGCCGTTCTGAGTCTCCCTGTTGATCGGAGTTGTTTGCCCGGGACCTCAACACGCTTGAACATTGGCAAATTATTTCTCACGAACATAAATACCTCATACATGTACGAGTACTATGTAGTGAGAAGTGCGTCATGATGCCGTTACTTTCCAGCAGTTTTTTACACCGATGTCTGTGTTTTACTCCAGCCAGTAGTCGAATAGCGCGTTTTTTGGAGTATTAATACTCGCTTGGCGCTTGACGATCTTTATGTGATAATAACTTAGTCATTTAATTATTATTGCCTAGACATTAATCAGTTGTATTTTGAACCATAATTTGACATTTTGTTACATTTAATTCTATTTGACGATCATAATATAAATTCATATAGGAACCTTTTGAACGCCAAGAACCTATAAAGTGGTCGTGTGTCGTCGTGCCCACCACGCCAAGAACCCATATAGCGGTTATGACGTCGGCTGTCAAACCAACCTTCAGTCTTTCATATAAGCTTAGGTTTAAAGAACTTTATTTTTTTCTCTAAGAAATTATACATTTCACTTATGAGAAACTTAAACTAATTTTACTAAACTTTATCGGTAGGTAAGCACCACAAGGTGCTTAACACTCTAAGCATATTACACAAAATAGATTATAAATTACAGTAGTACACACAATAGGTAGGTAGTTATGTAACAAAATTTATAAAATCTATTAAAATATTCACTAAATCGAAATACGCTATCCAGTTTAAATTATAATAGGTCTAAGCCTGTAATAGTATCTAATACAAAATATTAACAAAGGTATTTGTTGAACAAATTTTGTTCTTCATAATCACTCTGTTATGGAAAGAAGGTTGGCGTGTCAGTGCCACTTTAGTACGTGAATCATAGCGTTGAAAAGGTTAAGCTTGCATTAATTTATATTGTAATAGTATATTATGAAATAAAAATCTAATCTAAGTAATCTAAAGTAATGCCAATTATTTCCCGAAAACGTTTTGTAAGTTCAGCGCTGATTTCTGTAATCTTAAATTATGTAGCAGACTATGTAGTCGAGTTTGATACAGAAAATGGAACCGATAATTCCACAAATCGGTCTATGCCTACCTCGCCTTAATATAATTCATTCTTCAACAACAACTGCAATAAGTCTTTCTCACTGCGCACCCCTCTATACTCGTATCATTTCTCTTTGGTTCCATGGTTGATTGGCAGAGAATGCCTCAAAGTCGGCCCTTTGTACTTATGTTTATTGTGCGTTAAATTTAAATAAATCAGTCGACAGCCAATAATTGTGCACATTAACATTTTTATTAAAAATATCACATACGTGGACCGGTCCAAAAAATTTTAGTCAAACAAAAAATAAAAGGAATATAATATTTTTTTTTACAACTTTTCAAAGTATTCTCCTGCTACAGCTATGCACTTATTTATGCATTCGACTGAACCAACTTTCAAAACAGGAAAAAACTGTTCTTGCGGAAGGTCGAAAAAAAGTTGCTTGAATTCGTCCACTGCTTCATCCGCTGTCAAAAATTTTCGTCCACGCAATGATTTTTTTATCGTGGGGAATAAAAAAAAATCACACGGAGCCAGGTCAGGACTGTGGTAGCAGTTGCACACCTGATTTTTTCAAAATCCATGGTTCTGGCAGTCGTGTGAGCTGGAGCGTTGTCTTGGTGAAAAATGATGATCCACTACTCGGACGACTGACGCTCAGCTCCTGGAAGGTTTGTGGCAACCGAACTTCGCTGTACCATTGGCTATTAACCGTTTTCCGATCTGTTAGTGGAATTACGGCTACAGGTCCACGGCGTCGAAAAAAAAAACAGCAGCCATTTTTTTGTTGACAATTCGGCCACGAACTAGGTACTTTAGTGGGTAAATCATCTTCTTCAAAGACCCATTCTGTCGATTGCTGTTTTGTAAACGGGTCGTAGCTGTATATCCAGGATTCGTCGGATGTCACAATGTAGGTCACCGGTTGTGAATTGCCTCCTTCAAATTTATGTAGCATATATATTGGCACCAATCAACACGTCTATCTTTTTGCTCCTGTGTGAGAGAGAATGTGGTATCCATCGAGACGCAACCTTCCTAACTTTAAGATAATCATGCAAAATGGTGGACACTGCCTGGGATCCAACCTTCAGTTCGTCTTGAATCTCTCGCTTGGTAATGTTACGATATTCCTTGATTAGCCACTCCACCCTGATGTGATGACGTTTTCTGGAGTGACTGCAGTTGGCGGTCGCCCCGGTCTGGGGTCATCTTTGACGTCGCTCCGCCCACGCTTAAATACACGAAACCAGTAAGTAATATAATATAATAATAATAATTTATTGATAAAACATAATGTACATCAGTGTTTACTATAGACTAGGATCTTAATATTAGAGGCAAATAACACGTGCCTGAACTAGGATACCCTGTGTTTCAGGCAAAAAAGAACTAACAATTGAATATGTTATTCACATGCAAAATATTATTCTTATTTACTAGGTAGTACAAAATAATTAGTAAGTTAATAACCTATATATAAAAAAGGTATAAAAAGATAGAAGATAGAACATACATGTGATAGCGGCAAGAGATGGAGCTAATGCCCGAAAAGCACCGGTTAAATTCTCATGAGATTCCTTGTAAGTTAGCCCTCGTTTAAAATCATAATATATCATAGCACGAAATCCAGCCAGCCGCGGGAAGCGTTACCTCCATTGTAGCGATTGAAAAGTGACAGACACGTCTTTTTCTTAAATCCATAAAAAAATAACTGAATGTCACTGGCCAGTGACATTGCACGAAAGACTTTGAAATGAAATTTGCCTTTAAACAACATTAAAATTAAATCAATACGATTGATAATATGCCGTTGTCTAACTTTTTTGGACCGGCCCAGTTATTAAGACTCGACCTTTAAAATTTTCGTAAAAATTAGTTGTTTAGTACATTATGACGTAACAATTTTAGAGTCGGAAAAATATATCGTAATCTGAAAGATATGAGAAGTAACATAATTTTCGTAGAAATCCATTTTAACAAAAGAAAGTAGAGAAAAAAAAATCTAACCTATTATTTCACTTGTAGGTAACCATTTTACTGCTCCATTTTTTAACAAAAAAAGATGAAATTTTATAATCTTCTTCATAAAGTAATGAACAATAACTTTATTTTCTTCCGATGTATTTCGAAAAACAATATATCCGCGCTTTCGAACACCACTTCCATCTCGCACACGCGTATTCTTAGTGAGAGGGAGAGAACACCATGAACTTGCGAAGCCTTAAATAACTTAACGTTCCTGAAATATATTGAAGAATTTTACGAGTGTGTCCAATTCGAATTAGCTTGATTGAGTGCGCTGGTATGTGGGGAATAGCAGCAAGCTACGACCGACCGTAGCAGTAATCGATCCGACGGTCCTCGCGGGTTGCTTTGGCAGATACCGGGCCGATTTGAGCTTAGCTTTTAACTACCTAGGCGGGCGGACTATAATTACTTAATTACCTCAATTATAATTAAATTAAATGTTCCGCAAAACAGTTTTAAATGAGGGTCCTCATTTAAAGCTGTTGCTTTTCACTCTAAGTATGGGTCAGGGAAGAGTAACTAGATTGTTATGCAAAGTTGGGGTTGCTTGAAATGTATCTTTTTAAAGATTGCTATTATAAGGACCTTGGTCCTTCAGGGTCAAACATGAACATATTTTAAACGAGAAAGAAAAGAAAAAGAAAGCGGGGACTAGGGCTTGTTCTCTGTCTATATACTGCCCGTCTAGCCGTCACTTTTGCCGCTCATCTGCCGGCGGATTCCAACTCGCAAACCAATTCCTTTAATGTCCGTCTACATAGCAATACTTTTATTCACTGTCCATTAGTGGATATTCATCGACGGGAGCCAATAATGCACGGCCAACTCTGTACATGGCGGGAATAAGTTGACAAGTCGAGATGAAAACTGGAGGAAATTTGATACTTAGGAATTACATAAAATTCAAATTTCTTAAATTCTATATCTCGAGTTGTCAACTTATTCCCGCCGTGTACGGAAATAAAGTATACGCGTCCACTTTTTGTGGACTCGAATTATTGAATCGTGCATTATCAATTTATCAGCCCGGAAAAAATTGGCCCGTACCGTGTTTGCTCAGGGTGATAATGCACGGTCCCAATACCTATAATGTACAGTCCAATAATTCGAGTCCACTATTTTGGACCCGCTGGAGATTATCAGTCCGCACAGATAATGTAAGTACAGCCCGATATCGGAAACTACAGGGACTCAGATGAATGGACGCGAATTATTAGGCCGTGCATTATCAGGTCGTACAAAATTCGCTTCCAATTATTGCCCCCGATCAAATTTGCTCAGAGTGATAATGCACGGCCATGATAATGCACGGCCCGATAATTCATCAAGTAATTTATTTGCATTCATGTTGTTACATAAAGGTGGTAAGTGTATGGACGGTGGATGGTGTATGTGGTGTAATATGGACGTATCAAACGGACGGATAAATTCCTCTTGTGCTTATTTGTATGAAATCCGAACGGATTCGAAGGTTACAGGAGTAATAGTATTGAAATTAAATACTAACTAACAAAGCTTAAAGTAATATAAAATTAGCTATAACAAATCTCTTTGAGCCGAATTGTAGTTAATGTTTGTTTGTGTTAGGTTACTATTAATGATATAAGAACTTACTTTGTTAAAGTAATGTGTCTTCTAAGTATTCACTAATAGAATAATACGCTTCATTTAGAAGAATTTGTTTTACTTGGCTTATACATTTATTTTCTTTGCTTTCTTTTTTAATTTTTCTGGTAGTTTATGTACATTGGACGCGAATTATTGGGCTGTACATTATCATGGCCGTACATTAACCGGCACCTTCATCGACAACGAGGCGGGTATACCTGCGTCCCGAATGCCCATTGGCTTTTAGGCTGGAAAAAGTAATAGGTACCTCACAGCGCGGTGGTTCCTCGCTATTTTAGGCCAAGTCACCATTATATTTTCATTAATGAGCATCTAGATCTAGACTAATAGAAACCATACCCATTATCACCTCGGCGTCACTTCGCTTCGGTCCAGTTGTAAAGCAACGGATAAATAAAGTCCTCTTGTGCTTATTTGTATGAATTCCGAACGGATTCGAAGGTTACAGAAGTGGATTTTATAGTTAATCATTCCGAATCGAAAACCAATCGGGGTGTATTTAAGTCTTTATATTTATTAAATATATCCCCGTCTAGTAAAACCATACCCTAAACCTTACATAAGCACAAGTTTGATTTGTGTAAGATTATCTCGTAACATTTGTTTGTTTTATTTTTATTTGTTTATCTTAAAATATCTGATGACAACTCTATTCCTAGAGCCGTAAGGGCGTGTCAGATATTTTTGTGGCCTTTGATTCATCATAAATATATTGATGCCGGTGACTGTACATCCATATGTATGTATACGTAGCTGTACCAATAACACTAGCTGGGCCGGGTTTCCACTTGTCGCTATACCTCTGAGAACTCGATCCTTGCCATGATAGGTGAAGACTTAAATAATCCAATGAGTAGGTTTTGGCTGTCCCTGCACCGGGATGCGAACCGTAAATAGTTTAGTTTATATGTAAAATGTGGCTATTTGGGACAATTTTTTGACTAGAACATCAGTAAATCCATGTTTTATGTGTTTATCAAATATGAAATATTTTTTTTCTACTCCTGTACCGTTATCTGTCATTTATATAGATAGGCTGTAGCTCAAATACAATGACATCACTAATAAGTCGTCGAAAAACTCTATGCTCTATGGCCCAAAAACGCACTGTTTAGCGTACTTTTTTGGTTCATAAATTTTTCATAAAAGCACTGTTTAACTTTTTTTAAATCGGCCGCTATATTGCAGTGGTGCCAACTTCATAAACAAATATTTCGAAATAAAAGTAATTATTTACTATTTAACATTTGTATATTATAAATTATTTACTACAATAATAATAGATCATCATCTATTGTGTGTTAAATTACATGTTCTATAAATTCTTGGTATTATTTATAAAAATAAACAGTTCAAAATCGGTCCGGGTCCGGATTCGGTTTGGTTCGGATGGCAAGTGCAAACAAATTAAAAACATAACAAACCAAACGCTCGTGGCGTCTTTAATTGCGATGCTCGCCAAGGCTCGCATCGCAACCCACGCCACTCGCCTTTTAAGAGCCTTCTTATACAACAGTTTCATAAAATACTATAATAGATAAAACGCATAATGCTCCACCATTATATATACTGCACGTGTCTTAATTGTTAATACAGGATAAGTAAATTTTTTTTAAAGAGGTGTTCTAAATAACCTCGTATTTGGGGCTTTATGGGAATCGACGGGTTTCGAACTGGTTTTGGCTGAATTTTGAGGCTTTTGTTATTTAAAACATAAGTTATATTTAGGACGCTGTAGGAACGACCGCCGAAGGTATTAAAAGCAGAGTAACCATATTTTTAGAAAAAAAAACGAGAGAAAAAAAAATTACAAAGTTGTACTAGTTAACAAAATCAAGTTTTATTAAAATCTTTTTTTACCTGTAGCACACTTTGAAGGACCCGTAGTTACATTTATATTAACCCAAAATGAGCTCTGTTATATTAACATAAAATAAACGTCCTTTTGACGACAGTAAATCAAGTATATACATGTAAAAAAAACTTCTAAGTCAACTTTATAGATACAATATGTTTCTTTGTTATTTCCTTAAAAATAAAATAAAATGTTTATAGAAAAATTACTTAACTGTATTTGGTAAATCTACATAATACTTAAATAACAACAGGCATAATTAGCAGTATCAAAAACAGTCGTAATTTAAATTATGTTTCTCACCAGCTTCTGCCAAAGACGGAGCTGCCACGTCGGCCATAGCATTAGCCAATGCTTCTTGGGTATAGGTATGACGTGTAGGGTTGATTTTTTTGGTTCTCTATTGGAAGGCATAAATTCATTTGTACTATTATTGTTACGCATAATTGCTTTGCGCCGAAATAGTGATGTGCATAATTCTGATTACGCATAATTATATACGCATAACATTAAAAAGCATAAATACTGAAAGCATAATCTTCATGAAGACTAATGTCAAATAGCATAAGCACAAATAGGCATAATAATCAATTGGCATCATATCAAAAAAAAAGTTATGTACAAATGGCTCATATAGTAAGTAATAAAGTGATACCTATCTACCCGTTCAAAATCCCTGAAATTTAGATTTGAGTCTATGGTTTTCTTAGTAGTAAATTGCCTAATTTTCATTAGTAGTAAGTTTTAATAAAAGGTTTTTCCGCTCTTTTATAAAAAAAAAACCTCGAAGACGAAAGCGGGAGCAAGGCTCCCGCTTCCATCTTCTAACCTATCTGCGATCCGAGTCGGTTTTGCCACTAAGCCCCTGTTCCCTAGTACTTACGCTACGATCACTCTCATTGATTGATCTCAGAGAAAAGGGAGTCTTCGAGGTTATTTTTTTTTATAAAATAGCGGATAAACTAATAATATGACAATAACTAAACTGAGTTTTATTCATTTATAAAACTGAAATTATGGATTATGAGATAATGAGAGATATACCAAATAATTATTAGCCCAAACAATAGTATGCGTAATGTGTATTCGGCCAATAAAGATTAGGCCAACTGAAATTATGCTATTAGCGTAGTATGCCAAAAAAGTAGTAGGCCAAAGTATTATTATGCGACAGTATTATTATGCCCATATAAATTATGCCAAATCAATTATGCGAAACTATATTAGTCAAAAAAAAATTATGCCAATGAAGAGGATCCCGATTTTTTTCCCTTCCGACAATTACGGTACGTAAAGTTGTACTCTCGCACCATTGCACTGTTGAAAAAAAAAGATGGTCAACCTACCTTTTCAGTAAGGGGGATATTTGGTACTAGTAACCAAATAACCCCAGAAACCGTCTCAAATAGCCTCATTTTAAAAACTCGTTAATATCTCATTCAAAATAACAGCTAAAATTATGAAATATAGCTTAAAAAACTCCCAAGAATATGTACTTTTAGATATGTATACTAAAAAAAACATACCCCACAGCCAGCCAAATTTTGAATAGAAGTACGTCGGTGTTTAATTTCACTGATTTTCCACCGACACAATCAAGATTTTTTTTAAGCACGCATGATATGTCCTCAGCGTTTCTGCAACCACTAACCAACTTCACATTAGACTTAGGGTTGCCAGACGAAGATCTACGTTTCTACCATTGCCAGGACAAAAAATATATGGACTCAAAACTTATATTTTTTTTTCCAAATAGCTCGCATGTTTTAAATAGCCCCCGTTTTACGGTATTAAAATTTGTAGTGTTTCTCTTTTTATATTTTATCTATACTGTACTTTTATTTTAAAATCATGCTTCTTCCTTCTGTAACTTTTATTTTTACACTTTTCATTATATTTTTACATGTATTACTAGTAGGATGAGGATGATATCGGTTTTTTGCCTGAAATAAATGTCATTTATTTTATTTTGTTTATTTTATACTCGCCATGACAGAAGGCGGCGTACCTACAGACCCTACAGTACAGTCAGCAGCAGGAGTTGCACGCGGGTGATGGGCTCCAAATTATCTACACGTGTTCTTATCGTATTAATAATAAAGACATGTGCAGATCATTTTAGCCACTTCGTATGCGATGCTAGGCTACTTTTGCTGCTGACTGTTTCTAGAATAAGTAATACACTTCTTATTATGAGCTTAAAAGATTATAAAAGGGGATAAGTTCGCCTTCGTACCAACTTAACCTAAGTATTTTGTCTGTATTTTTACCAATGTCTTGTGTACAATAAAGTATTTACGTTTTACATACATAATACATATAGAAGTATATCGCATTCAGAAAATGCTTTCTAAAAGCTGAAAATATGAAACGGATCTAACGTCTTTTTTATTTCCGTTCCTCTTGAAAAAAGCTCAACAGGATTTGAGTTTTCCCGGTTCGCAAAGTAGTTAAAATTAAACTGCATTACTCTTGAGTTCAGTTAACTCTGTAGGAATGATGAAACGGCCGGGCTTCAACCAAATTATCAAGTTGTTGGAGTTTGGTGAATGAAGCCGGTCAAGGGTTTATAATCGTGATCCTAGAGACATCCAAATGTATTGCCATTTTTAGTTGAATCTGCTAAGTTTGCGCAGTGGAGTTAGTGTTACAGTAGTACGTATTTACGAGTACGTACCCTTTTCCCCTCAATCAACGTAGTTCTTCGCGAGCTTTCAGCCGCAGCTCTTTGTAATAACATTCCTCCCTGACGTAGCAGAATCGTGATTGTTTTGAAATTTTACGGATAGCATCAGAACTACATATTACTTGATGATGTGCCATTATTTCTTAATATGCCACTAAGTATTGACGCAGTGAAAGTCGCTATCTATTTATATATAAATTACCTGTGACATATTATTCTTATTATGTATATGTATATATATAAGTAACATCGATATAATTGTCAGTGGACCGTACTGCTGTTATACGCTCTTAGACACTGGCTTTTCTCCGAATGTACATATATGCTGATGTCTTATCGACATTTATTTATTCAAAGCATACTTAATCAAAGCAATCCACAAAGTTAAATATCCACAGCGCAGGTTTCGTCAAAATGTCTTATTATGTTTCCCATCACCAAAAGGTTAATAAGTGGTAAATACGAAATATTCTGTTAATACATTCGTTGGTTGGAACCAGGATTTCAGCTTTTACTAACGTACAGTCGAGCTCATAAATATATGTACGTTCCCGAAGGTTCAATAATATCTGAGCAACCTTATGTCCTTGAGAATAAAGCCGTGTTCACATATTTTTGATCACTTGTCCGTGCACATATTTTAGAACTCGACTGTAGTGTGTGAATAACTGCAATAAATAAGTTATTACCTGCCAAGTACTTTGTTACACTTGATATTAGAACCTATATAGCAAGGTGCCCTGAGGAATTAATTAAAACAATTACTGAATAATTTATTAGTTTTAGAGTCTCTCGCCAACCGACTGGACGGCCGGTTACATGTTACCAGAGGGGTAATTACGTAACGTTCCGAACGCGCGTCGGTACAATTTAACCGTCAATTTTCCATATAAAAAGTGACATTTAGACCTACCCGACGTTCGTACAATGCGTTAAGTGATCGACCTACAGGTTACAAAGTGGCAAATTGGTAAAAGCCTTCGGCATGAAAGTCGCACGTCTACATCTATATTTCTGGTGGCTATCAACAACCTTTCAAGATCTGTTATTTACTGGTGTGTTTTCCGTTTGAACAATTTTGAATGGTAATCTGATAATCCCGGTGGCTGTAATATTTTTCTTTCCATCACCTTCGCTTAATGAACCAGACAAAATTGGTGCCTTTGGAAATTTCAACAAGATATTTTTCAGTCTGCGGGGGTTGTATTGCAGCTTTCACAAAACGCATTAGCTGCGCTCAGATATAAAAGCGGTCTTAGAACACCTATTTTACTCTAAGGAGAGTGTCTCTGCCCTGTATTTGCCAGGCCTTTATTATCCGGTCTGAGTCACATCCCGTTATTATTTCCTCCACGTCGTTACGTCATAGGTACTCCGGTCCCTTTTATGCAACGACGCTATACTCTTATACGAAGAAAGCCCCTATTTAGTAGCAACGGCTTTCACGGACAAGCCGGATGACAACGCGGGAATAGTCTCATACAATTATATGATTATATTTACTAAGTTCGCTGAGTAGCGATGAGGTGCACTATGTGTGATTATTTTAATCCAGTGATAGGAAAGAAAGATGAATCAATATATGTTTTACGGCTTACGCCGCTACATAAACATTCAATTAAATATTACATACCTAACACTGGACCGGGACAAGTTTTGGAATGGAGACGACAGCTTTGCCATATTCGTCCAAGTGTGTATGAATTGGCTGCTAGTCCATTCCCAAATCTATGGCAGTTAAATAATAATATCTTTATCTATCTCATTTCCAGGCATGGTTGATATTTATGTAGAAATTTGTATTATGGAATGCATTGCAAGCCGCTTGTTATTCACCCCGAGTGTTTTTGGGATGCGAGCTATGCCTACAAAATAGCGTCTTTAAGAATCGTCCCGGAGCTGCGGAGTAGGATTACCCCCTTTTCTATAACTAGTCCATCCATAAATATAAATCTTCTTAATGTTTCTGACTCTCTTCTTAATGTATAGCCAAAACTACTTTATTTAGTTAATAGTAATTTACAAAATTGTTGCTTATTGCAAACAACGCGCTAGACTATTTATGTAGAAACAAGAGGGGATTTAACGTAGTAGGGGTAGAAAGTTTCTACGTTAAGCATTTTAATTCTGAAAACATCGTTCACAACATTTTTGTATTTATTTTGTACTAGCTGCCCGCGCGGCTACGGCGCATATGTTGCAAAAACGCAAACAAACCCGCGTAAGAACTATATAACAGCCTCAGTCCACCCAGGATGTTAATTTTATCCAAAGGTGAAAGAACTTTTGAAATCGGATAAGTCGAGGTTCCGGAGATTATCCCCTTACATACAAAATTACAAAGCTACAGGCTGACAGACTTTTCGCCATTCATAATAAGTCAGAGTGGAAGTAAAAACATTTAATGCAATCAAGATAAATAAAAATAAAAATATAATGATCACGGAAAACATTACGAGCAAGTTCATTTAAAATTAGTCGTGATATAGAAAAGTATAATCATTTCACATCATATCGTTACACCAAAAGAACCTCGTGTGGGCTGACTGACCATCACGGGCAGCACTATAGTCCGCGCGCGAGAGATAGACTTCTCGTCTGTTTCTGACTGTTCTAGCGCGGTATTGTGTTAGCCGTGTGGAGAAGATACCCTCTTGTCGTCCTTATCCACCTCTAACCTCTCTTGCATGCAATAGAGGGCGTGGAGAAGATATCCTCTTGTCGTCCTTATCCACCTCTAACCTCTCTTGCATGCAGTAAAGGGCGTGGAGAAGATACCCTCTTGTCGTCCTTATCCACCTCTAACCTCTCTTGCATGCAGTAAAGGGCGAACTCGTGCCCAAAATCCGGTATGCGCATAGTCAATAACGTATCCAATCACAGCTACCGAAAATGTCAGCCTATTTTCAATTACCAAACACAAATGGATGCGATTGGTCAATTTAGGAATACATTGCTGTGATAAGCCGTCGTGCGTCACATCGGACGACAGCCATGTGACAGTGACAACGAAAACGGATAATTGTTGAATGGTTACATGCAACAAGAAGCAACTTAGTTATGATAACGTTCGCGTGATATTTTTTGTTTCAGAAGAAAAAGAAGGGAATATACCAAATTATTTATTTTTATTTACAATATAATACAAGTAGGCCACACGGTGGGTGAGCAGAGATACGCAAACATTGCTATCTATATTTTTACATATGGATATGTCACCGTTAGATTGTGAAAACCGTCAGTTTATGATCTAACCCGTTATATTGTAAACTGACGGAATATTGTGAACTGCTAAAATAATTCATAATTTTACGTATTCATTTTCGTTAGTTTATAAACTAACAATGTCATATCGTCAAATTGTAAACTGAATCAAATTTGCCTGATTTGGAACGCAACATGTGCGCTGTTTGGTTGAGCGAATTATTCCACTTGCATCAGTTTCCACTTACGTCAGAACATGATTGTTTTTTTTTTGTTATTCAGACATTTTCTTTCATTTATTTCGGCACCCAGCAGTGTCGACGGAGACCCGCTGCGCGGGGCTCCTATTTCTGGGCGCTTTGCCCTTCGGGCAACTGAAGATACCTAACTAACCTAACCTACCTAGTCTTTGGATTTGATCTCAGTTCACAATTTGACGATTCGACATTGAAAGTTTATAAACTAACGAAAAATATTGCGTTAAATTGTGAACGGTTTTGGCAGTTCACAATATTCCGTCAGTTTACAATATAACGGGTAAGATTATAAACTGACGGTGTTCACAATCTAACGGTGACAGATATATTTCCAACTAGCTGTTGCCCGCGACTTCGTCCGCGTAGAACTTTTTATCGTCTTAGAAAATGATTTCTCTCAATACAAAATTTGAACCCTCTTTTAGGGGATAATTAAAAAAAAAAGTTGATGTTCATTTTCTAGTTTGTGAACAAACAGTCTAAAACCAAAGTTAAAAATCTCATACTTTAAAAATGCCTTGAAATACTCAAACTTTGAACCAATTTTAACACTCCTAGGGGATGAATTTGGAAAAACTCTGAAATCAGTTTTGTAGTCTTTTAACGTACAGAATAAGACCGAAGTTAAAAATCTCTTACTCACACTTTAAAATTTTATTGCTCGCCATTTAAAATTTGAACCCCCTTTTAAAGCCCCTTAGAGGTTGAATTTTTCTAATCGCTGAAAGAACTTTTTTCGTAAACTTTTAAGTCTCTAGCTCAAAAAAAGTGTTGCCCATACAAAGCTTTCTTAACCCCCTTAGGGGTGGAATTTTCTAAAACTCTGAAAGTACTTTATTATTAATTTTAATAAGTAACATTTTGAATAGTTTTAAGTCTAGTAAAAAAAAAAGTTTTTCCCACACAACACTGGCTACCCTTCTTAAGGATCTTAAGGATCCCCTTAGGGATGGAGTTTTCTAAAACGCTGAAAGTTCTTTTTTAGTATTCTAATAAGTAATCTTTTTGCAAAGTTTTAAGTCTAACTCAAAAAAAAGTGTTGCCCATGCAAAGCTTGCTCTCCTTTTTAACCCTATTAGGGGTGCAATTTTCTAAAACGATTTGTGTTCTTTTTTTGTATTTTAATAAGTAATCTTTCTACAAAGTTTCAAGTCTCTAACTCAAAAACATAATCTTTCCCTGATAAAAACTTTGCATCCCTTTTTATCCCCCTTAGGGATAGATTTTTTCAAAACGCTGAAAGTCTTTTTTTTTGTATTTTTATAAGTAATCTTTCTACAAAGTTTTAAGTGTCTAGCTCAGAAAAAGTGTTCCCCATACAAACCTTGCACCCTTTTTTAACCCCCTTAGGGAATGATTTTTGTAAAACGCCGAATGTAGTATTTTTCATGTTCTAATAAGTAATTTTTCGTCAAAATTTTAAGTCTCTATTAAAAAAAAATATGTTTTTCCCATACAAACTTTGCACCCTATTTTACCCCCTTAGGGGTGAAATTTTCCAAAACGCTGAAAGTACTTTCTTTGTATTTAAATAATCTTTCTACAAAGTTTTAACTCTAGCTAAAAAAAATAGTTTCCCACATACAAACTTTGCACCCCTATTTTAGCCCCCTATTTTTAGGGGTAGAATTTTCTAAAACGCTGAAAGTACTTAATTTGTATTCTGATGACTAATCTTTCTACAAAGTTTTAAGTCTCTATTTAAAAAAAATATTGTTTCCCCCATACAAAATTTGCACCCCTATTTTACCCCCTTAGGGGTAGTTTTTTTTAAAACACTGAATCTAGGTACTTTATTTGTATTCTAATGAATAATTTCTCTAGAAAGTTTTAAGTCTCTATTTAAAAAAAAGTAGTTTTTCCCATACAAACTTTGCACTCTATTTTACCCCTTTAGGGGTAGAATTTTCTAAAACCCTGAAAGTTTTTTATTTGTATTCTAATGACTGATCTTTCTACAAAGTTTTAAGTCTCTATTTAAAAAAAAAATGATTCCCCCATACAAACCTTGCACCCCTATTTTACCCCCGTAGGGGTGGAATTTTCCAAAACGCTGAAAGTGTTTCATTTGTATTCTAATAACTAATTTTTCTACAAAGTTTAAGTCTATAGCTCAAAAAAAAAAGGTTCTCCCATACAAACTTTGCACCCCCATTTTACCCCCTTAGGGGTAGAATTTTCAAAAATCCCTTTTTATCCCTAGCCCACGTTATAAAAGCAACATACTGTGCAAAAATCAACTCTCTAAGATTAGTAGTTTCGGCTGTGCGTTGATGAGTGAGTGAGTGAGTGATTGAGTGAATATGTCAGTCAGGACATAGGCATTTATTATGTATAGATAGATAGAAGATAATGAAACTCCCATTCAAATATCTCAAAAAATTATGAAGCTACATCCGTTTTAATGTCGCTTGTTAGAGTGAGAAAACGATGAGGGACTGTGACGTCAATATACTCGAGCGTCATAGTAAAAAACAATCGTTTCATATGAAGGTGCGTTTTGCGGAAAAGGGACAGAACATACCCCCTCTTTGGACTCTTATAACTTAATCATTACCTATATAACCTCTTGCTTTGTGTTTTTCTCTATTTGACTATATTTATTTTAAATTCTTTTTCGAGGAAATACATTATGATTATTTACCATATTTTCGATTCCTGAGCTATAACCACGAACTTCGGAATTCGAAAATATTCGGGTATCTCTATCTCTATCGCACTAACCATACTCGAGTGACAGGGATGCAAATATATGAACATTGAGTATCGGTTTTCGTGGTAGCGCCGCAGCCGCCGCAGGTACGTTGGCTGAATGCGCCGAGCGCGTGCCATTGTCATTCAAAAAAAACAAATTCGTGTTAGGTAATTATATTGTTCAAATTTGTTGATTTCATTTATTGAAATTACGACATAAAACGACATTTGCGCATATAAGTTCTCATATCAGAATCGAATATTTTTTTATGGTTTATATTTTAGCATTTGTCTCGTAAAGGTCTATCGTAGACGGGATTTAAATTATTAATAAGTGAAAGGCAAAGCAATTCCGCCATTTTGACGAAAATTTGACGGTTCTTATAGCTGACAGTTGGAGCAGCGTTTGATTTCAATAAAAATAAATGAAAAATTAAATGAAGTCGTATATTTCGGAAAATTAATTAACAGTCGCAGTCGGATAAAAACTATCCTAAGTTGCAGCTAGAATAATAATGTACCTATATAAAATGTTTCATATTTTTCCGTTCATGGGATGCTGAGAACATTCGAACCGCGCAAAGCTTAGTTTCAAACTGGCTGATTCTTTTTTTAATTTAGAGATTTATTATAAGTGGAGATTACAACATAAGTCTTCGTTTGTTTACGAAAAAAACTTCGGTACCGTTATATGTATTAGACCTAAATCTCAAAATAAAGTCCTCTAAATAAAGTTACATTATTTAACTTTTGTCTTGTTGACCAAGCATCGGAGTTTTTATCGCAAGGTAAGACGTTAGCGAGCTATGGCGTCAACATTAGCAATAAAATTTACGAGTACTGTGACTGCGACTTTTTCCATATTTTCTGATGATCAAATATCCACTTGTGAATAATTAACACGTCTGGCTGGAATCGTCAGTGAATGACACATGGTACATACTATTCAATTAAATAATCGGTCAGTACATGACATTAGGTCTATCGCAGCGATATGTAGTTTGTGTATCAGAGTATGTATAGTTGTATATTAAAATAGTTAAAGCTGTCTATCAGTTTATAAACTAATAGAAAAATAGTTTTATTGTTAATTTGAATCCGATTTTTAATCACGATCGCTATAAAGGCATTTTAGAATTAAATAAATGAAGTATGAGTATGAATTCGAGTTGAATTTTATTGCTAATGTCGACTCCATTGCTCGCTAACGTCTTATCGTACGATATAAACTCCGATGCCAGTTGATGACTAAATCAAGGAATCGTTTTTAGCAATGTACTTAGTGCAGCTGAATCACTAAAAACTGTTCTATTGCGCTTATAATTATTAGATTTTGATGGCTGCAAGAATCGTATTTAAATGCATAAGTCACATCGTTGAAAGAGGAAATATAACCAAAACATTTATAAATAAATAAATATTACGGGACAATCTTACACAAATCAACCTAGGCCCACGGTAAGCTCAGTTAGGCTTGTGTTGTGGGTACTAGGCGATGATATATATAATAGATACATACATATAGATACTTATATACATACATAACATCCATATCTCAGGAACAGATATTCGTGATAAATACACAAATAAATGACCTGATTTATTTGCAATAAAATGTAAAGAACAAAGAACATCCCTTTTTCCGGCATGTCATTTCGAATCGTGTCGTTTCAAACGCACTGCTTCATTCCATATTTCGTTTCAAATTGGATGTGTTGGAAATCTAAAAACATTTTTTTTTTTCATTTTATAATTAGAAAGGCATCGATAAAAACTACAAAATATTGATAAGATATTCAATGGTTTAAACTGTAAGCCAAGTGGTTTATTTGTTTAAATTGTATGATTTTATTTAAAAAAAACTGTAAAATTATCATTTTACGTCTATAATTAATATTTCTACTTTTTCTCCCACTCTTGCCGCAATTTTTGTCGAATGCCCTCCATCAGCCCTGCGACAGTGTCATTAGCAACTTTCTTGCAAGCTGAGTTCCACTTTCTCAGGAAGTCTTGCTGGTTGCTGGCAGTCTTACCTGTCTTACGCAAGATTCCTTTGACGAGAGCCCAATATCTTTCTATAGGACGGCACTGTGGAATATTCGGCGGATTCAGTGCTTTAGGCACGATCTGGATATCATTTTGTTTGAGGAAGTTAAGGGTATCCTTCGCATAGTGGGCTGTAGCCAGATCTGGCCAAAATAAGGCCAAATTATTGTGTTTTTGAATGAACGGTAGTAGCCGTTTTTTCAAGCATTCATTGATGTAAATATTTTTATTAATTGTGCCAGTTGTAACATATGTACGGCTGCGATCACCGCATGGGCAAATTGCCTGCCAAACCAGATACTTGGAGCCGAATTTCTCCATTCCTATGGTGGTTTTCGAATCTGGAAGAGTTTCTCCATCAGCTATCGTATAAAACTGATCACCAGGAAGTGTCGAAAAGTCAGCCTTCACATAGGTTTCGTCATCCAGAATCAAATGAAAAATTAAATATACATTTTTATTTTCTGTTTAAATGACGAATCTGAGGGGGGTTAAAAAATCAAAGTCTAGTAAATAGATTAAGTGGGGTACCATATGTGAAAGGGCTATAGTTGCACTTTCTAATACCGTTTTTATTTTTTTTCTACAGTGGTTAAATTTTGATTTATTAAGGAAAATGTAGAAAAAAAATACCCCCCCCCCCCTTACCTGCGAAGTTTACGAAGCGAAAGTTCAGAAATAATTACATATAATTAAGAGTTACATAAATTATACAGGAAAAATAAATCGATATCTCTATCTAGCTGATTTTTTTTTATTTATCAAACATAATTTATTAATTAAATTTGTAATTTACTTATTTTTGTATGACATTTTATATCTTCAAATTCCTATCAGGTTATCGTTAAAGTCCCCTTTTTTCAAATAAAAATAAATAATCGAAATCGGTAAGCGTGATAAAAAGCTATCGGTGATAATGATAAACAAACATACTAGGTTGTAAGTTGTTAGTACCAAAATGCAGAAGGCGCTTTGCAATGGTATCTTCTACTATGAGCTTTTTAAGATTGTTCAAGAATGAATGGGGTCCTGACATGACGGGTATGATGTATGAAAGTTTGTACGGAACCCTCGGTGCGCGAGTCGGACTCGTACTTGACCGGTTTTTTTTTATTAGTGAAAGAGGTTCTGTATCGAGGAAAGCGTTTATTAATAAAATCATTATTTATAATTATTGCGGGTGCTCACTACTGCCATATTACGTGCATAGCATCAAAAACCCAGTTTAACGGCCGTACCTACTTAGTGCAAAAAAACCGCAAGAAAATTCAACTCTATACCTACTTAGTATATGCCGCAAAGCCATTTTATTGATCGATCCGTACTGCACAAGTAGGTCTCTGGGATTACCCATGGCATTAATAATTCAAACTATATCAGTGGCGCACGCCCCCAATCGATCAGACAGGCTGCTATAATGCACTGTCACCCGTTGGGGCGGCCCCATGCGAGCTGTCGGCTGCCAACACGGCGTTCTAACTAAACGATAATAAAAGTGTGAATTTTTGCCGTTTATACTATATGTTTTTCATGACCACGCACTACTGCCTTGAAAAGATTGTCCGATAGACCTTGCCTTCAGATCCTCAGATTCAGGCACGCGAGTGATACCTATAGCATAGTAGTAATGAGAATATTTAAATTAAAAACTGCATTATATACCTACTGGGTTACGTTGGGATACGTAGCATTGTATTGTAATGCATCTAAAACGTACCTAAGTATGAAACTTAATTATAAAACATGTAGGTACCTTACAATATTAGGAACACGAGCCGGGATCTGTAATACGCCAGCTCCCTCAACAGGATTACTGCAGCGGCGTCGTCTGCAGCACCCGGGGTGCTAATTAGACCCGCTTTCAAAAATACAATAAACGTCCTCTCTGTGGTACTGAGGCCCATATTGCGCACGCCATTCTAGTTACTTACTTACGATTTAAACCGTAAAATCAAAACAGTCCACCAATGAAACCCTTCCGTAGTCGTAAATGAGATAATAATGTATGAATAATGTATGATCCGCCGGCCGCGCCAGTAGAAAAAAAGTAAACAAATATGGCTGACTATCAATTGATCTCCCTGAATCTATGAAAAAACTTCAATTTGTAGTATTGGGACATGAAGAGTTTTATTTTGTTATCGATTCGATTTAGACACGGGACAACAAATGCAATTGATAATCAGCCAATATATGTTTACATTTTTTTCGTTTTCTACTGGCGCGCATTAATGATTCGGGACTAACTGGCTATTATCGAGCGTATCGCTCTTACCTGAGCGGCCGGCTAACAGCTAAAGTGAGGAATAGAGTTTGCCGTCACATTAGAAATGGCTCTTTGTATTTACTTACTTTGTTCAGATGAGAAGGGTTTTTCTATACGCTCCTACCGCAACGCAATTCGTTAGTGTTTCCTATTGCGTAGAAAAATAAAACCCGTAGAAATATAACGAAACTGGGATAAATGATAAATGTTACAAATGTCAATGGTGAAGTCGGTTAATGATTATGGTGTTCAATGTACTTTTACATTTCATCCGAATTTGATCGAATGGAAGTCGTTAGGTACCAAATTTAGGATTAATAAATAGTGATCTCATAAACGTACACTAGACCAGATTTCCGTTATAAATGTTATAATGTATGTATTCTCTTTTTTAGGGTTCCGTACCACAAAGGTAAAAAAGGAACCCTTATGGTGGACTCTGTCCGTCTGTCCGTCTGGCACAACGTTAAATATCTCAGGAACTACTAATGCTATCAATTTGAAATTTGGAACAACTGCTAAACAGGTATTTTTTTAATATGCTTTTTTATTTTCTGTGTAAATGACGAAAATGAAGGCGGTTAAAAATTCAAAGTCTAGTTAATATACCAAAAGGGGTATCATATAAAAGGGTTTGATTTGCGCTTTCTAAAACCGTTTTTATTTTTTGTTCTACACTGGTTCAATTTCGATTTCTTAGTGAATATTTAAAAAAATTATTCCCCCCCTTATCTCCGAAGTTTACCAAGCGAAAATTCTGAAATTATTACATACTAGTTTCCACCCGCGACTTCGTCTGCGTAAACCCGGGATAACAACTATCCTATATTTTAATCCAGGCTATAAACTATTTTCATGCAAAATTTCATCCAAATCGGTTCAGCCGTTTAAGCGTGATTGAGTAACAAACATCCAGACATCCAAACTTTCACATTTATAATAGTATATGATGATTAAAAGTAACATAAATAATACAGGAACAATAAAACGATACCTCTTCCTAGCGAATTTTTTTATTTATCAAAAATTATTTCTTAATTATGTTTGTAATTTTATTACTTTTGTATGAAATTTTATGTAGTCAAATTCCTATGAGATTATCGTTACCGTCCCTCCTTTCAAATAAAAAAATAATAATCGAAATCGGGACGCGAAATAAAAAACCGGCCAAGTGCGAGTTGGACTCGCGCACGAAGGGTTCCGTGCCATGATCTATAAAAACGGCAAACAATCACGTTAATTGTATGAGAGCCCCCCTTAAAAAAAAGTTTTATTTTGTTTTTAGTATTTGTTGTTATAGCGGCAACAGAAATACATAATCTGTGAAAATTTCAACTCTCTAGCATCACGGTTCTTGAGATACAGCCTGGTGACAGACAGACGGACGGACGGACGGACGGACGGACGGACAGACGGACAGCGTAGTCTTAGTAATAGGGTCCCGTTTTACTCTTTGAGTACGGAACCCTAAAAAATATCGATGATAAACAAACATAGTAGGTTGCAAGTTATTAGTACCAAAATGCAGATGGCGCTGTACAACGGTAACTTCTAATATGAGCTGTTAAGATTGTTCAAGAATGAATAGGGTCGTGACGTGACGGGTATGGTGTATGAACGTTTGTACGGAACCCTCGGTGCGCGAGTCAGACTCGCACTTGACCGGTTTTTAGGGTTCCGTACTCAAAGACCTCCGGCTTCGTAGGCAGGGTCACTACCAACTAGGCTACAGGAGGCTCCCACAAAACGAACGAATAGAGACGAATACAGATTTTATGTATTCGTCAGTATTTAATAAGTCTGACCCTCCTGATTGATTAAAGGTATTTATCAAATCTCTATTATAAACATATTTTTGAGACCGCATTAGTCAACACCTGGCAGGAAAATTTTCATCGATCTCTTGTACAGTCAGGGGTATTAATATACGTACATATATAAGGACGTAAATATCTGTACACACCTTTATGACATTGACAAGAGCCTGATAGTTATGACCGTATTTATTTACGTATATTAATACTCCTGACTGTACCTATTAGACCTAAATATTGTTTTGTTTGTTCATCCACAGAATTAAATAAATACACGTCATTCGAATTTGAAACATTAAATTTGCAACCACGAATACGATTAGGTATATACATAGTTATTATTATACAGTTCCACAAAGTATTTAGCCATCTCTAATCACCTGTAGGTGGAGCTTGCTTTTCCTGTTCTAAAGCCCCTGCTAGACGGTCGCCAACACGCCACTCCGACCGAGCGACCTTGGTCGGCACCGACCGCTGTAGTATGAAAATTTGCTCCAAACAACTGTCTACACGGTCGGTGCGGACCAAGGTCGACGGTCGGAGGGGCGTGTTGGCGACCGTCTAGCAGGGGCTTAAGTTTGCCGTTTGAAGCTAAACGGACGCCTAGTTATAGAATGAGAGAACGTGGAGTTGCTCAACTAATATTATCTCAAAGATAGTTTAGCTCAACAACATTGAGCAACGGTTTAGTTGTTCATAGAAATCGTCACTATTCTACTAATCCAGCTTTAGTGATCCAACTTCGCTCGCGTGTAAAGTGTGCCTAACTTTGTATAGTTAGCTACACAAAAGCTTGCTTCGGCTCTAACTTATTCGACAATAGACGGTTTTGTATTAAGGCCCGGATAAATCCGCCCAAACTAATAAGCATACCGCTTTACAAACGTCAAAATAATAGCATGTAAAAATGTCTGTAGGTAGGCTTAAGGTGGTTCGATTGCCACACAAAACGTTATTTGACATTCGCAGGCTAACGGCGTGATATTTTAAGAAACTTATGTAACAAACTTTCATAAATTGGCTCCCCATTTGCGCCAAATTTCCCCTTTCCTAGAATAAACTTGTATAAACTAGATTAATTTGAGAAATTGGTTTGGGACGTGATATTTTGGGAAAACCATTTTTCTCAAATTAATCTAGTTTAAACAAGTTTATTCTAGGAAAGGGGGAATTTGGCGCAAATGGGAAGCCAATTGATGAAAGTTTGTTACATAAGTTTCTTAAAATATCACGCCGTTAGCCTGCGAATGTCAAATAACGTTTTGTATGGCAATCGAACCACCTTAAGTAAAGGCAGCAAGTTTTATGAAGTAACCAAACATAATTTCCTTGTGTACGTAATTCTATCAAAACTTTTCACTTTAAATGTCGCGGTTTTGAAGTTAACATCCGTCGACACCCCTGCTGAGTACGTTGACGTTGACGTACCGTGTGCTATTTATTTTATAATTATAGTAAATCGTATTCTAGAATACATAAATGTAAATATTTACCAAACGCGTACTATGTATTAAAGCAATCATATTATTTATACTACTATCTACAGGGTGTTCCCGGGATTTTCCTTAACTTCGGCATATTGCAGAGTACATTTACAGAAACAAATTAACATAATTATTTGTTGAGAAAAAAATATGGTTTTTTTTTGGATTTTTATACAAATTGATGTAGCATTAACGGTTATTGTCTTATTGTACAAGGGACTTGAAACACATGAAATAAAAAATATGTATGTAAAAAATATGTAATATCGAACGAACTCACTTTGTAAACCTTCTTGTAAGTGTATAGGAATCTTACAAAATTTAAAAAGCTGTTATGAAGTCACAGTTAAGAGCCATTTACACTGATTAAATCTGCAAAACTGATTAAATTAAACATTGAATATCTTGATAACAGTAAGAGTTAAGATACTACTGTCTTGGAGAAATTAACTTTATTTGATCTAAACTATGCCCCTTTGCAATTAACGGAAATTGTCATGAACACGTTGTACTTATATAAAAAAGGACTTAATTACCACTAACATAAAGGCATCTACTTACAGATATTTTTGTCATCATTTTTGTACCTACTGGTATAAATCTTGTTGACTGTACCTACATAAAATTCGTCTATAAAAAGTTCTGTGAACGAATCATTTGTTTATAGGTATACGACCTCTTTGAAATTTTGAATACAGATGCGATACAATATTTTTAGGAATCAAGTTAGAATTTATTTGTTAAATGTACCTAATACCTACTACCTTGGAAGGAATTAACAAATATTATTATCAACTGGTTTAGGTACTTTACTTACACTTGTTAAATTAAAGAAGCTTGTATATTATGTACTAGCCTCTGCCCGCGACTTCGTACGCGTCGTAGGTAAAATTGTAGCTTACTTACATGTTATTTTTACGTAATTACTTGCTTATAAAGCAATACTACTGGAAAAATAGTAAATTTATAACGATATATGTTTTTTTTACACCACGTCCGCGTTGGTGGCAAACACTTTATGGTAAGCGGTTACAGTAGCCTATGGACGCTTGCAACTCCATGTGTGTATTGATTGGTTCATTCTCTTTCAATCAAAACACCCTAACAAACGTCGTCATCGTCAATAATAATAAATTTTAGCTAAGTATTTAATCTATATTGCAAGCGAAGTACCTATCTACATACATATAGTACAAAAGCTGGACTTTATGCCACAAAGCATTATCTGTCAGTCAATCTTAAGTTAAAGCAGATAATATTTGGTGGGAAGTAAGGTTTTACCATATATTATGATACCTACTCATATAAAATTTTCCTGAAATTCGGTAGATAACAGTGGTATTGCGACCCTATACCTTCAGTTGTGCATTTTCTGTAAAAACCCAAGCATTTACTTTTGGAAAGAGTCTATTGAGGTAAAGTAGACAGGAAGTGTACGCATGTGGTACATAGAACAAAGTATTTAATTGAAGTCGTGTTTTAGTGTTTTTTTTAAGCACCCTGAAATAAGTTTACTTGTCCTAACATGGAGAAGAGACGATTCATGACTCTCATCTCAGTTTTGAAATCGCTGTAAACAGGTTCCTTGTATATTTGCATAATTAACGGTAATACATAGTTGCATAACTTGCATATGAGTATAATTCTTCATTCGTTAATTAGCAAAACAGTCCGTAATACAAACGTACTCTGAAAGTCTGTAAAAGCGTATTTCTATAGGAATGTTAGTTTAAAACAAAAGATCAGCATGTCGTACTCTGGTCAACATATATAACTCGTTTTATCCGAAAACAAAGGATTTTTTTTTCATCTTTGTATGCAGACGAAGGAGCATCATTAAATCATTATATTATTATATTATACTCGTATAATATGTAGTAACAGTGTATCGAGTCACGTTTTATTAAACTGCAGTAATATTAGAGAGAGGGCGCCTTGCGGTTATTTACTTGGAATTCGTTTAACGTAGGTGTACTTACGTATTTAAAGCGAACGATGGCGATGTTCTTTGACACGGTATTTCCAACGTTGAGGGTCTTTTTTCGGTTCGTACTATTAAAGCAACAGTCAGGGATAAAAAAAAAACGTTGAGCGTTTTTTTACGTGAAATATCGTAATTCTGTCAGTTCACTTAATTAAGTTCTAAACATAGAATGATTCTTGTGAGGCAGTTTCACGTGATAATGTGGGACACGCTGGACAAAAGCACTTAATTTTTTCAGGTAGGTACTATTTAGGTATATAGCTTTAATTTTTTGATAGAAACCAGCTCCTCAAGAAATATCTAGTTGCTGTTGAATTCGTCAATCTATGCGTCCAAAGTTAAAAAGGCCGTTTTCCTTTTGAGTTCATAGATCGTCGAGTCGAAATTGGTTATACCTATAACAGTAAGATATTAAGATAACCATATTTTTATAAACACTTTAATTGAACTTGCAATGCAATGTATGTGTGTCAGTATGTTCGTTTAGGTCATATATTGCTAAATTATTACCTTATTACCAGTTTTTGTTTTAATGCTCTATTTGAAAAATTATAAATTTTACTATCTCGTCTCGTGATGAAAAACACGCCATCTAGGGTTTTTTTTAAATAATACTCTGTTGAATCGTAAAAACGTAGCAAATGATTGTACCTTGTTCTCTACTGTCACGCTAGGTGACGTGACGTGAGCGGAACGCGTGTATTTGTGTATGTAACATGTATATGAATGAATGAATATATGTTTATTGCGGAGTAAATGGTACATCCAAATATGTTAGTAACAATTTTACTTAGGTCTAGGTATGTTATTTCTCATAGCTCACTTGTGAGCTATGAGACTTCGTCCATTGACGGAATATAGGACTTGCGTTTCCGCAACTGCACTCAGGAGTCCGTCGGAGCTACCGCGAACACGACGCATCAGGGACGCGACTCGCTTACGCATAATAGCGTGGAAGCCATCCGTACGCGCCTCCGCGAACATCCCCGATGCACTACAGTAGCGCGGCAACCTCATCAGCATCCTGAATGCGTTGTTATAGAGACGATTCTAACGAGCCCAAACTCGATGGGGTTGTGTCGTTTTATTGCGGAGTTCCTATGGCCACCTTCCAGCTCCAGCATCAGATCAGCTCCATGTCATCATAATATTGCATTGTCATGCGATATACGCATGCAAAATTTCAGCTCAATCGGAAACCGGGAAGTGGGTCAAATTTAACTTGCAAGATTTGATTACAGACAGACAGACAGACAGGCAACGGGACAGGTGAAAGTAAATAAAAGCTTGTAAAAAGAATCTTCCGCGTTCTAAAAACGACCATAACAATGGGCTTGTGACCTTAAATTTGTTTACGATGCCATTCGAACCAGTTTTTGTAGATGAATTTAAAGGACATTAATACCCAAAAAATCGAGTTAAAGACGGACCTCGCTGACAGCAGCCGAAACGCTTCATACTGATTGGCTTTAAAGTATGACGTCACACCGTGCAATTTGTACTAACCGTTGCATGGCAAATAAAGTAAATTGCTGTTTCGGTCGCGAAATACTGCGTTTAGGTCCATAGTTGTCATACAAATTTGTTTCTATAAAAACGTAAGGATTCTATTGGTACCTTTAAATTTACTCTTGGACAATAAATAAAAAAACTTTTTTTTCTAAACTTTCAAGGTTCATATCTTTTTATGATTTCAATTCTATTTTGTAATTTATACTTTATTACCATCATTTAATGGTTTAATATCCATTTAGCAACACGGCGTTATCAATTTTAACACCACGCAACAAGCCTATTGCTACAAACACGCAATCTAAAGAATATATAAGTATATAAAAGTTTTCTATTTGTATGTCGCATGACGTTCGCCCCTACACGCTTGTGTGAGTTGTGTGGCTGTTTACTTTACGAAACCGTGGAGTCTCGATCTAACTCAGTAATGATATCTAGACACGCGGTAGCATATCACGGCCGGAAACTGAACAGGCTTTAGAGCCACTATTTCTAAAACATAAACACATGACATTTGATCATTTATGAAAACCACTTAGGTCATTACCCCAAAATTCATAAATATAGCTCAAAGGGTTATGAAAAAATATAAATGTCTAAAGGCCCAAATTTAAATCACTTGACATATATTTAGATCAATAATCAAAACCACTTCCATATGAAGTAAATAGTAGTTTGAAATTTGGCGTCTATTTGGGTTTTTGTGTGCTTAGAAGAGAGAGAACCACTGAATTTTTACTATATGAAAAAAAATCATGCTATCTTTTTTTTTATAAATTAAAATAAAATTGGGCCAAACAATTTATTTTATTAATGTTTTTTTAAGCAAGTTTCTGTTTTATTGTAAGGCCAAGATATCTTACTTGTACTTAACTTTTCAAAAAAATTGGTTTGGTGGTAAAAACGAAAAAAAATACTTGCTTTATGTAAATAAATCGACTTAACTGCTGAATGACTGAAATTTAAGAAGTTACTTACGGTTCTATTTATAAATATTATCAGACTAGGCCATATACAGGTACTTAGTGAATTTTTACAATGCTGAAATAAAAAAAACGCCTAAAATGTGGTTTCGCTTTTGTAAAGCAGCTCGAGGTATAATAATATTAATAATGTTCGCGTTTCTGTAATTTGTCCACGACGTGGATAAATTACAATAAATATAATACATACTTTCTCATTCCGGTTGTGGTAACAAGGGATTTGGTGAGGTGTTTCCTTTTGTGGGTCATGAAATATATGACTGCCGGTGATCGATGGTTGCAGCGATACCTGCGACTACTGCTTTATTAAGGCAGTTTTCCTCGGAAACCCTTTGACTTTATTAATATGCGGCAGCAACTCTTAGCTTTGTATTCGACGAAAGGGCTCCTGTGTCCAATGTCGTTTCGTTATTTAGGTATGCAATAATTCGATTTTTACGGTCCATAATGTTTTTCATTATTACTGTTACTGTCAGTCGTAAACTTTGTAAGTCTGTATATAAAATTATTTCACCCGTGTATAGGTTGGACTGTCTGGATGGACATACGCTATATTTTATCCAGCGGGTTTGCCTGCGTCCTTTGCAATACGTGGGTAAAGTCGCGCGGGCAGCTAGAATATTTAAATAAAATGATGTTCTGTAAAACTGTGTCGGTAAGTAGAGGTACAATAGGGTGGAAAATTGAAAGCACTGGGCGTGCAACAGGCGAGCCATGACTAACAATAACCTTACAATTTAACTAATGACCAAACACTGGAGACAAGAAGGCATGAACGATACCTATAGCGGCTACAGCATTCGATCAAATCAATAAACTCGTTATGTGAGCAGTTACAAAGGCCAAACTCTACTACTCTAGTGCACGTTAAGTTAGGTTGTACCCCAAAATAACTACAGTTTCAAATCAATCGACTTTTGTTTACATTCACTACCTAGTTATAAATGTACCTACAGAATAGTTTTAATGCGTTTAACTCTACTATAATATTATAAAGAGCGCAATATTACCGAGAGCAAATCCATGTTTAACTGCAGAACAAAATAATAAATAAATAAATAAAAAACATACCGAAATCGCCATATGCTTGCCTATAACATTTGAGAATTTCTCTCGATTTTCTCCTGGATCCCATCATCAGACCTTCACTAAATTTATATGTGACCACCCTGAGGGTAGGTACCTGCTTTCGAACAAAATAAAGTAAAAAACAAACATGAAGACGAACTGAAAACCTCCTGCCTTCTATTAAAATCTGACGTTGGTTAAAAAGTTGGTGTCAAAGTTGTTTAGCCTTAATCGAATCAAATTTCAATACCGAAGGATATGGTTACGAAACAAACCCGCTCCGCTTGGGGTGAACGATTAAAGCCCCTGCTAGACGGTCGCCAACACGCCCCTCCAACCGGACAACCTTGGTCCGCACCGACCGTGTAGACAGTTGTTAGGAGCAAAATTTCATACTACAGCGGTCGGTGCCGACCAAGGTTGCTCTGTCGGAGTGGCGTGTTGGCGACCGTTTAGCAGGGGCTTTACGCATCATTGACCTTTTCAGAATAATGACTTTAAATAACAATACATTTTAATAAATAGTACATTACATCAGAGGCCGGGAAAACACGGATTTCCGGCCAAGTAGGTATAGAATCCGGGAATCCGTTTTCACGCCGAGGCATGTATAGTGCTTTTCTCAAACATGCAATGAAATAAATAAATAAAAATCCTCAAATCAAACCAATTTTCATGGCTGAATGCCGTGATGCTGTGCCACAAATAGTTGAATGAAAATTCAAAAGTTACTTTGCAGGCCTAGGCCTGAAAATTTCAGGCCGCCTCGAGATGCTGCGCCCGAAAAAGGATACTTTCGAGTCTATTATTATAAGGAACGTAAAGAGAATATTTCATTGCATGTTTGAGAAAAGTCACTTTACTTGGACAGGCAAACAAGATAATGAAGACATATTTAGTAGGGGAAATATTGGCAGCAATGTATGGAGCAGTCTGCACTTTTGTCTCAGGCGACGCCGCTTGGCACGAATGTTCCTTGGGTCAAACTAAGCTGATTTAGCGTCCTAGCCACGAGATCAATAAGAAGGGGGGGGAAGGGCCGTCTCCCGAGGCCCGGTCTCAGCTATATTTCTGCCTAACCATAGCTACTAGGTCAAGTTTGGTATCATTTTCGTATAATTCAGAGATGGCGCTTTCATTTGTGGATTTACCTTTTTACATTTTCATACAAAAAAACAGAAAAAGACGCAATATTTGAAAACTAGCAAAAATTTTTTTTGTTATTTTGTCTATCACGATCGCACGATAGCGTTTTTTTGTATAATAAAAATACCGTAACATAGCCCATTTATCTGTTATTATAAAAAGTATCACTTGAAAGGCATGTCTTTAGTAAAATGGGTATGAAAAAAATATTTACTATCGCGCGAAGTGACAGATCTCAACGGCGTGGCGGCTGAGTGCGGTGAATGTCTATCAGAGAACTATACAAATTGCAAACTTATGCCCTACTAGGTATGATACGGCTAACCGTTTTATTTGACCTGACGTTACAGTATATTTTCAACGTAATGCATGCATCACATGATAGCAGCTAGCTGGGATAGCTGCTCTCATGTGATGATGATCGTGAAATATACAAGGGTACTCTCAAGATAAGTATAACTCCGGTGTAGAGATAATAAAAATCGATATTACAGCAACATGTGCGCGAAAATTGAAGACCATGCCCAGAAGATGCATACCCGAGATCTATTTATGAAATTAGAAAGCATTACGATAGATTTTAAAACTAACACCTGGGCAGCGGAGGATGCAAACGGAGCCTTACTAACGGAGATGGATAAGGTGGTAGAAAGATGGCGATGGTATTGCGAAAGCTTTTACACAGACACAGAGAGACAGATATTTAAGACTTTTTGTGGTATACTTAGTTCTAAACAAAGTTTTGAAATTTCTAATTAAGTTGTTTTTTTCGATTTCTACTCACAATAACATTATGTAGATGGGCAAACCACCTTCCGGATCAGCTCGGTGGTGCACTGTCACCGAACTTACGTAAGCCGTTTACTAACTAAAAAATATAAATATTATAAAGACACTTGAAATAAGTTATAACAAAACTTCATGCTATAGCGGTTTTTTTGGAAATCATCCATTAAATGTTGGTGAATGGTGGTGGTGGTGGTATTCTTCTTGTTAGTCGTATTATTCATTGCTGAATAGCGTGTACAGTAACGGAGTATTTTCGATCACTATGCCTCTCTATTTCATCCTGTCCTCGGGAGCCCTAATCGCGTCAGGTATTCGGAAACCAGTGATCGTCTTGACGACCAACGGTTAGGTGAACATCCCCGAAATATTTCCCTTCGACCGGTGATAGGGCAATCACCATGAGCTTCTAGAGGCTGTAGGGGTTTCAGCGAGCAATCTGACGAAAGTAGCTCAATATGCATTGGAAACAAATTTCAGACATCCTTGTTATTATCTGGAGTTCCTTGAGGATGGATACGTTAGTTCGGCACGCAGTTCATAGAATACGCAACATGCGTCTCCAGCATCTCGTCTCGCAGGCGCCGATCCTAGCTCTCTCTTTCTTCCTTATCGTCCAGGACTCAAAGCCGTAGAAAAAAGTCGAAAAGACCAGCGTCCGTACCAGCCTCACTTTAGTCTTCCGGTATATGTTTCGGTCTTTCCATATTCTCGTGAGTTACGTCATTGCTGATTTAGATTTTCCTAATAATCGTTTTCTCGCTGACACCTTTACTGCTTATGAGAGTGCCAATATAAACAAACTCGGTTACAAACTCTAGGTCTTTGAGATCAGTGGGACGAGTTAATGTGCCTAGTCTATCCACTGCGAATACTTTGGTTTTTGATTTATTGAAGCTAATATCCATCAACTAACTTTCCTTATCCACTCTTGACAGGAGTTCAGCCAACTCTTGTTTCGGAGATACGATGATTGTTGTGTAGTCAGCATATCTTAAGTTGCTGACTTTTTTCCTGCCTGCACAAATGCCAGCATCCCAGCCATCTAGGGCTCGACCCATGATGTACTCCCCGTAAATGATAATTAATCGGAGAAAGAATACATCCTTGCCTATCACCTTTCTGCTGCTTTAAGGGTGCCGACAGTACATTATTTACTTTGATCAGTGCTTCCACCCTGATAGAGGTTTGCGGTTAAATAGAGTTGTGAGCTGTCTGGGTATACCATCTCTAGTAAGGTATTCCACAGACATTCTTATCTAATACAATCGAACGTTTTCATATCAATATTGAAACGTTAAACTCGTGACACTTCCCTTTAATCTGTCTAGCACTCACTAACTTATGCTTCGTACTTTTACGAATCCAGCTTATTATAATGGGGGCAAGTGCAAAAATGCCTTGAATCGTTCGTTAAAGACATAATAATGACGTAAAGTGGAATATGAGCGCTACAGTCCTAAAGTTTCCACAGGACTAGGTCGAACCTTTCTTGTGCAATGGTATTAGAAAAGTCTCTTGCCGATTGCTGACCCATTCGCCAGTCCTCCATATTGCATAAGGTGTGCAGAATATTGAATCCAGTATTTTTATTATTATACTTATGAGCTTCAAGTTTTCGTCAAAAATGCAGTCACTACCGGCAGATTTATTCCGTTTCCGTTAGTTTAAAGCTTTTGACAAATTTATGACTTGACTTTAGGATACCAGTCTCAATAGTTGTTCATGGAGTATCGAGAGCTTGTTCTTATAGTAGTTGCGCCTACTGTGTCTGTGTAAAAGCTTTCGCAATACCATCGCCATCTTTCTACCACCTTATCAATCTCCGTTAGTAAGGCTCCGTTTGCATTCTCCGCTAGCCAGGTTTTAGTTTTAAAATCTATCGTAATGCTTTCTAATTTCATAAATTTATAGGTCTCAGTTATGCAACTTCTGGGCATGGTCTTTAATTTTCGCGCACATGTTGCTGTAATATCGATTTTTATTCTCTTTACACCGGAGTTAAATATACTTATCTTGAGAGTGCCTTGTATCTTTCACGATCATCATCACATGAGAGCAGCTATCCCAGCTCGCTGATATCATGTGATGCATGCATTACGTTGAAAATGTACTGTAACGTCACGTAAAATATAACAGTTAGCCGTATCATACCTAGAAAGCCATAAGTTTGCAATTTGTATAGTTACCTGATAGACATTCACCGCACACAGCCGCCACGCCGTTGAAATCTGTTACTTCGCGCGATAGAAAATATTTTTTTCATACCAAATTTACTTTAGACTTGCCTTTCAAGTGATACTTTTTTATAATAACAGATAAATGGGCTATGTTTCGGTATTTTTATTATACAAAAAAACGCTATCGTGGGATCGTGATAGACAAAATAACAAAAAAAAATTATAATTTTCAAATATTGCGTTTTTTTCTGTTTTTTGTATAAAAAGGTAAAAAGTTAAAACCACAAATTAATCCCCATCCCTGAATTATACAAAAATGATACCAAACTTGACCTAGTATGACGAGGTTTGATCTCGTGGCTAGGACGCTAAATCAGCTTAGTTTGACCCATGGAACAATCGTGCCAAGCGGCGTCGCCTGAGACAAAAGTGCATACTCACTGCCACTATTTGCCCTACTAATTGTATTGAAGGTGAAGTACGAGTAAACACATGCGGCACACTGGCATATTAGAGTTGAATTCCTTATCGCTATTATCACGTTACTAATGAACATACCTAAGTAGATGAGTTTAATAAAAGGATAATAATTTAGCTTTCACCTATCAGACTCGTTCACTTAAGCCATAAGAGCTTCTCTGTATCTATATACTCGTACATTAATACCCATTAATATGGATTATATGGTCATAAATTGTCCGAAGTCGACGTGTTGTGTAGGCAGGTAGGTACAAGGACACTCTGAAGTGATAGCGTCTTTGCGTTTATGCTCATCTGCATACACTTATTTAATAATGGTTAATCATTGACGGTTCTAGCTTCACACGTTATTGCCAGCTGAATTTATAACCATAATAATAATAGCGCATAGAAGACAAACGTTGACATATAGGTTGATGGAAATATTATTCGAATTATCATATCACTTAAAAGTATGTATGTACAACAAAATAACCCGGGTATTGAGGTCAAAGGCACGACCAATTTTAATATCTCCGACAGGCAGGAGTGTGCGTCTATAGTTTATGTTGTACCAAATTTATGAAAGTTCCGGAGAAATAGGTAGGTACGAGTAGTTACTCGTATATAAAGTTGTCGCCGCTCTAGGGAAATAAAACGTCAGACAGCGACAGAAATTAAATAGATTATTTTAATTTGTAAAGCTCTATTTTACCACAAGTGGTTTTTAGGGTCGCGTAGTTCAAAATGATCAAGTTTACCTAAATTAAAATGCAGTTAATTGGAGCTGTAAAAAAACAATCTTCGAAGTTAACGTAATTAAAAGATCCTCCGTGTGATATTTAGACAGCAAAAACATCATTTTGGACGAAATTTACCGGTTTTGAAACTAATTATTTACTTGTAAATTCTACGTCAATTAGATTTTTGCGTAAAAACCTATAGAACAGTTCCCTTTGTTCTTGAAGTAAGATATTTTGCCAAGATGCATGGTTTTACATTACATTACCTAGTGTACCTACGACACGACAACCAGTCGCCGACACTTGGTGACGGGAACTCACGTTACACTAGATATGCCCCAAAATAAACCGTGAAACGACAACCAGTAGCCGACACTTGGTGACGGGAACTCACGTTACACTAGACATGCCCCAAAATAAACCGTGAAACGACAACCAGTCGCCGACACTTGGTGACGGGAACTCACGTTACACTAGACATGCCCCAAAATAAACCGTGAAACGACAACCAGTCGCCGACACTTGGTGACGGGAACTCACGTTACACTAGACATGCCTCAAAATAAACCGTGAAACGACAACCAGTCGCCGTCACTTGGTGACGGGAACTCATGTTACACTAGACGTGCCCCAAAATAAAGTTTAATTATTTAGCTATAAATCATGTGAGTGTGGTATAAAACCCTCGTGCGCGATATCAACTTGCACTTGATCGATTAATTATAGGTACATTAGTTTCATAATGTTATCTTTATCTTACTCAGAAGTATCATTGTTTTACGACTAACTCATCGTAAGAGCAAAGAGGAGCAAGGGGTGATTTTGAATTTATCGCACGAGTGTTCCATCTCAGCACGCAGTAGATACTCGTATTCGCGCAAGGGCGTACTTAAAGGAATCCGATAAAATTTATCGACTGTGTAACTGTGAATATAAAATTCATCAAGAGTACTTTGAACAAACCCACGTGGCATCGACCATACTTATATAATTTGTACAATCATTGTGTGGACTTGATTTGAAGTAAGCAAGAACTTGCCGAGTCCTAATAATATGACCATCCACCGCTTAGGCGAATATCGAAAAATCCACACATACAAAAGCCCTATTACTTAAATACAAAGGAGTGAGAAGGGAAGCGCAAAATAGCTTTCAATTTAAGCTTCGAAAGGGTCTGTCCCAACGAAAACGGGGACCACGGGCTCACCTAATTTCGCACGGCCGCTGGCGAGAGACAATAAACCCCACGAATTAACATATAAACTGCGGTATCACATAACTCTCGTGAAGGAACTCTCAACACAATACTGATCCGCAATCGTGATTTATTTTAGATCAATTAATGAATCCGGAGTTCTGTACCCAAATAACATTCTGTAATAATAATAAAACATGATGCATTGATTAAACAACTTTATAAATGATTGAGAAACTTTTTATTTTGCTACCAGCCATGCTGCCTAAGTTCAATTGCACTTCTGAGCAAAAATTTTGTACTAAGTATGTGTAGATTGCTTAGGTTACCTACACATAATTATAATTTTTGAACATTTTCGATTATAGTGCTGAATTTAATATCTTCCTATGTTAAACCTACCTATTTACATAGGAATATGGTTTCATGCAAGCCACGCGTCTTTGTGTCCGGCGTCCACCCCGGCGATAAATCTCAGATTAACTACTCGACCGATCGAGTGGAAAATTGAAATTCATACGAATATACAATTCAATCAATCACAGCGTCGGCTGACTCCTTTTATGTACCGGCTCTGGATTCAATTCGAGGTTAATTTTTCATAATTTTGGATAAGGTTTTATATAAACAAACGTGTTTTTATCTTACGTTATACATAGTTATTTGAATGTCCCACCGCTAAGTCATCTGTTACCATTACTCACATGTTGACACGAAATTCGCGTAAATTAACTACCGGAAAGCTGCCTAGTTACGGGAACTGGAACACCGCATTGCTGTAATTTCTGTTTTCGCGATATAGCTACCAATCCGCTAATGAGTTATGGAAGTATGGGGAAACCAGTCGAACACTACTGAAAATGTTGACAATATTCTTAGTTACTAGTCAGTATTGTTTACCAGATTTTATGGTATGCGCAAGTGCTAATCACGCTGAGCAAACACATTAGTGTAACACATTCAAATTTATGTCGGTCTTTGCCCGTGATTGTCTAATAAAGCTTTTACTATCCATATTGTTTCTTCCAAGTTCAAGGCTTCATACACTCATACTCCTGTTAAACATTATGGCATACCTCGATAATTACGAACACTGAAAGAAAAAAAATCGTATTCTTCGTCAACAGAGAGACTAGACTGTACCTCATCCACGGAGACGAGTTAATACTAGAAAAGTGAGCAAGCATGCGATTGGTCAGCGATAAGGGTAACAAATGCGCATCGGAGAGGTTTACATGGCGGTCAAAATGCAGTCAACATCTGTCTCTCGTAGGGTGCGGACGCGTTATCCTTCTTTGAAATTAGCTATTGTCAACGTTTACCTGGCTTGCATACTGGATTGTTTTTATTGCATTTTCTGTGACTCGGCTTGTTTATAGGACTGGAATATAATGAAAATAGTATTGGATTACTTAGTATTTTAATTTAATTTTATGATTTTTGTAATGTATTTAATTTATTGTATAGTTTAAATACATAAGTACATAACCTTTAACATGGTTGATATGCATAAAAATTGTCCAAATTAAGCCTATTATTTTATTTGGAAACAGAATGCACTAACAAAAATATAAATATTCTGAACGACGGCATGTAAGCCTGTTCCGGCATCGAGATGCAATTGTATACGCGCAACGGCCTTCCTTTGTCCCTTTCATTTTCATACAAAAGTGCAACAAAGAGGACGCTATATTAACGCGTTTTGAAATACTATCATTCGTGCATTTGGCTTAATCTGAACTAGCAAAGCCACAAGGTAAAACAATTTAACTAACCACATTCCAGGGTTGCGATCTCACTTTCAAAATATTATATACTGTCCTCACAACGTCAAAGGGTAGGTCAATGATGTAATATAAAAAAAGTCTGTTTAAAAATGGCCAGGCACATCTGAGACACGTTTACGTTTCCATTGACGACGCGAAACTGAGGCAAGTTAGTGCAATTGACTCAATTTTAGTGGCCATTTGTGGGGCGCTTATAACCTATCTACCTCTTTTTTATATTACAGCATTGGGTTAGGCACTATCCCAGCATGTCGTGAGAATGACAGAAATTTGAAACAGAGGGGAGAGACATGTCTCTCATATGTCGTGACATAACACGTAAAATTTAGTAAGCTGAATAGCGGACCAGTTTTTCTTATCATGTGTACCACCAATGGTTCAATTGAACGCGTTGCAAACCTTTTTTTATCTTTCACTCATGCTTTGGGTCTTGGTATCATATTCTATGTTTTCCTGAAATTCGGTTTAATTATATCAGAACGAGTCCAAACTTCTTATTTTAAATTAATATACACAATGATGTTTAATTTTTCTAATTCCGTATACCAAATAATACCAAACACGATTAATTCACTAACACACAGGACACACATATTAAACGGAGTCTCGTATGGGCAGCCGAACAGAGCGGTCGTTGCCTGAGATCCTTTCTCGTCCTTTCCTATCGCCATAAAATTTAACAAAAGCCCATGAGACAATAGGTCGGTCAGTTGCAGATGTTGCATGCGCCCGCGTCTTTCGCAAGTCCAAATAACACGCGTGACTTATACATTGAGTCATCCCTTCGATTTTTTTCAAATTGTGTTGTGCCGGGTTAATCGCAGTGTGTTATATATTGGGGGTATAAACAGTGAGTGCAATAAAAGTGCGTGCAACTCCAAGCTCCGTGAATTGCAGCAATAGCAACCCTGTACCTGTCGCCACCTAACAGGGCACGCCGTCGTCACAGTTAAAAACCGGTGAGGTCCTTCCATTAAAGTTGTAGTTTTCAAATTCCAGACCCTTTTTCTGAAGGCTAAATCGCTCAGTGATTTGAAAATTACGGGTTTTTTACCTGGTCCTAACGTATCCCACTTTCAAGCTAGATCGAATGTGCAACAGTTAGACGAGCAACATAACACATCTGTTTACGCCCCTATTAGCACCTAGCACAAAGGCCTCCAACTTAATATTGTGTAGAATACTTAATACAATGTACAACACCCTGCCATCCCGCGCACTTATCACTTCGTTTCTTCCTAATGATCAACGGCGAAGAACATCTGCTTTGACCCACACCTAGGGAAGCAGAGCAACTATAAAATTGCACCTCTGCTGTTAATTAGTTATTTACTTAGTTACCTAATATTGCATGGAGTAGGTGTCAGTCATATAAATAGTTTATTTTAACGATGGGTAAACTAGAAATAACTATATACTAATGCAGGGATGCAGATGTCACATAGTTAATTAATCAATGGTTAAACTAGAAATACACATCTGAAGCGCTCGCCTCGGTCTCCATCGCCTAACCACGCTGTCCGTTCCGATAACTCGCTTCGATACTCGTACTCATTTCGCGATACATGCCGGTCTACAAAAAAAAATTGCAGTGCGTCTATATATTATATAACAGTGAATGCAGCTGATTAATGTGCGGTCATCTTCTATCGTCTTCGCCAGCTACGACGACGCTTGTCCAAGTTGAAGCGATACATTTGATGAGGTCTCTCCAATATTCAAATGTACGCATAAATCACCGTGAGGTGGCGGTAATTGGCGGGCTCCGATATAGCGGACCAACCTTGCCTGATTCGTCCCGGGAAGGCAGCAATACACATACGCAGCTCGTAAAAATACAGAGCTCCTCTTGTTATGATATGTCGACGCACTGTTATGTCGATAAACCTCCACTAGTTAATTATCTATATGTGTACACAATATCTATTTAGATAATCATTTACTTCCTTTTAATCGTTCACATTTAACAGTAAGCACATACTCAAGGGTTGCACGCTGTTCTGTAACATTCAAAGACTTTCGGTGCAAAAAGGCTTGAAACCTTAGATCATAAGTTTTGTAATGGCAATGGCCAATGGTGGAAGTTAACAATTTAATTTATTATGTTTAGAATGATATACCTATATGTATTATCCATTTGATTTTATTACTAATATTAGCATGTAACGCCGTGTCGCGATTTGCCCCTTTATTTTAAAGTCCAGCTAATAATTACTAAAACTATTTTGGGTGATTGCTTTCGCCTAGCGGGTAATATACAATCATTGTTTTTTCCTTCAAGCCCATAGCGGAAGCTTCATGCTCTTTTAAGCCACTGAGTTATGGACAATGGATGGAAGGTCTACAATGCTTTTACAATCACACATCTGGCGTTAGCTACAATTAAATACAGAACGTCGCCGCCACGAGCCTGACATAGAAAGGGCAAAAACAAAAAGAAAAAAACGGACAAGGGGCGACAGAAATTTGCGCCTACCAAGAAACTTGGAGAAAACCCACGTGCAGTAATCGCGGTTCATGAAGACAATAGAACAAAACAAGATTGTGGCGACCGACCGACAAGGTTCAAAATAAATTAATTATACGGATTCCAAAAGGCTGAAATTGCTTACGAATACCATTCGTAAATGCCATTCGCAGATGAATCAAAAATGTTATACGGTGCCATGCCTTGGGCGTATGGAAGATAATCGGCTAGATGGTCTGGAAATAAGGAAAGCCGTATTGGGCGGTATTATGGATGCCCTGCCTAGGGATGAAGTCGGAACACTATAACCGACTATGTAATTAGTGTGTACCTACTACATACTTACCTGTAATCTGATTTTGGTGCAGAGGTGAATGTTGCAATTGATTGATGAACTACTATAATAATAAAAGTGTATTTTATGATGTGTGCAATTGTTATGTGTGCGTTAAGTAAGATGGTGACATGTGCAGGTGTGCTGATTGAACCGGTAAAGTGATTTGAAAGGAAGGTTTTAGCGGAAAAAGTCGGCTTTGGAAACGAGTAGGGAGTGTATTTTGACTACCTATTGTGCAGTTGATACGCGTGTCTAAATATTTAGTGTCTGGGGGTTGCATTGTCGAGGCGATTTTAGTGCAGAAGTAAGTGTTGCTATTGATGAACTACGATAATAACAGTGCATTTTATTATGGGTGTAGTTTTAAGTTTGCATTAGGATTGTAGCATGTACAGGTGCTGGATGAACCGGTGACGTGATTTGAGTGGGAAGTTTTGACGTCGAAGCGAGTGTTGAAAACTAGTAGGTAATGAGTGTTTAATGGCTCGGGTTTGCATCGTCAACGTTCAATCCACATATATGTACCTATATGACAACCGCGCTAGCAGCAGTGATAAAGGTAAAAGAAAGAACCAAATTTTACTACCTTGCCTAGTGAAGTAAGAAGTAAGGCAACTCTATGTCTAAATAAAACAAGTCTTGAAGGCATTTTCACGAAAGCACTTCGCAACGACGCGCACATGGCCGAGCCGCGACTATACTTACTGAGGAAAGACAAATCTACAGCCGCAGTCACATACACTTGAAACTCGACCAATGTACAGCCGCATGATACACGTTACCAACCCAGCGAATCAAGACGTGGACATTGATCATTGATTGCCTACTGAGACAAGAAAGAAGAGGAGAACGAAGACACAGAGAGGACACACAATCGCCGGGTCTTGATTAACAATTGCGATAAGCGCGAAGAGGTTCAATGTCAGAACCTGAGGGTCAAAGGGGAGGGACAAAGCAGTCAAAAACTAATTATATATATTATTCACCAAGTATAGTATCTATCTACCCCATGCTGGCTTAACGATGCCTGTATTCGGGTCGGCTCCAACTTCCGTCTCTCCAACCATCCTGACTGCACACCTACACTCCCGTCCTATCTACTTGGCTCTCCGGTTTCTCGGGCAGGAAGCGATTGCCTGCGGCCGGGCGGCGGAAGTTGGTTCAAAATGGACAAGCAAGCCCGCTTACCCTGATCATTATAGTATTTGCGGTTAAGTCGGTGATCGGTTAAGGTTCTCATACCCCACTAACTTTCTGCCGCATATGCTACACTAGACGAGGTAAGCGAGCCTTCTTCGTTATTTTGCTCTAACACCTCCTCCCTCCTGTAGTCAGCACCTCTGAGTCCTTGCAGCAGAACTGCTGGCTGGATGAGTCACCAGAACAGAACAGAACAGAACAGAACACACAGGACACACATATTAAACAAAAAAAAATAACAGTAAAAAAACATGTAACAAGTGGTGTGTCTCTGCGGCAGTGAACCGGACACTGGCTCAGCATTATGCTGAGGTGTCAGTCAGACACCTACAGCGCTGATTTTCAGCCAGCACCGTTGGTGACTCACGGAAACGTCATACAATTATAATTACATAACTATTTAATTGTGAAAGGCGAGAGAGAAATAAACATAAATACATAGTGAGATAGTACATGTACGCTCTACCTATGTACATGCAGCTTCAATAAAATAATAACTACGTTACACATTAAAGTAAATTTTACTATTAAACTAAAAACAAAAACTAGATAAAAATTTGCAATTGGCATATTCTTTGCTGTCAAAAGTGCAGGATTAGCATTAAGATTTTTGGAGCGTCAACAAATAGCCTTTAAGCTTACGCTTAATTAAAGGTGTATCTGCTAAGCGCCTATGGATAGGGGGAGGGATATCATTCCAGCACTTAGACGCCGCGAACTTGAAGCTACCTCGGAAAGCAGCGGTTCGGTGCATAGGTATTATTGGCCATTGCCTTGAATCTGCGCGCACTTTCTGACCATACCAGTTTATGAAAAAGGTAAAATGGGGTTTCGTGCCTTCCCACCCCGAAAAGCAGAGTGGTAAGTGCAGGCGTCGGCGTGCAGACATGTTAAGCAAGTTAACGGTGTTCAAGTATGGAGTGATGTGGGACCGGGGAGGGACTCGGAAACAAAAACGAGCACATGCGTTCTGCACTCGTTGTATGAGCCTCTTTGGAACGACCAGTAATGCACCCGTCATACACGACATCACAATAGTTTAACCTAGATAATATAAGTGATTCACATAGGTCGACACGCAAATTGACACTAAGGTAATCACCTATATTATATAGAACTTTAAGGCGATAGAAGCAGTTACTACATTTAGTATGTGGTTCTCAAAGCGCAAATTCTCGTCCATAAGAAGGCCGAGGTTGGTTGCTTCTACCACCTGCTCTATTGGTTCGCCCATGACGGCGACATTCCCGGAAGTCCGAGCATCAAGGGTATTACGGATTTGATGTTTTGACCCGAAAACCACATACATCGACTAGCTAGGATTAAGAACCAAACAGTTCTTCTCCGACCAAGAGGAAATACGATCAAGGTCCGCATTTATCGTGTTAATGGCAGCAGATGTGTCTGACGGCGCACTAGACAAATAAAGTTGCACATCGTCCGCGTAAAGGTGATACTTACAGCTCTTTACACTGTTAGTGATGTCAGCGCTATACAGTATAAAGAGCAGGGGTCCACGTATTGAACCCTGCGGTACTCCTCTTGTCACAGAACAAACAGAGGACCGCAGAGCACCACCATCCCCCCTACGCAACGAAACTGCCTGCGTACGGCCAGACAAATAGCTACTGAACCATTTTGTTGCAGTGACAGCAAACCCGTAATAAGACATCTTGGATAATAGAAGAGGTACGCTAATGCAGTCAAAGGCCCTGGAAAAGTCTAAAAGAACTAAAAAGGTACTTTTACCAACGTCACGAGCCTGTAGGATGTTATCGACTACACCGAGTAACGCAGTAGCTGTCGATCGACCCTTGCGAAAACCCGACTGCAGTTCAGGGAGTATGCTATTTTTCTCCAGGTAATCGGACAGCTGATCGCAAATTACCTAAAATTAATTAAGGAATTACTTGATAATTCAAAATCATTGTCACCCTAACGTTAGTTTGCGAAAATTTGACGTACATGGTGTATTTGACGTACAGTCAAGGGCATAAATATATGTACGTTCCCATCATCATCATCATTAATTGCCTTGCTCTTGTCGGTGGAGTAACCGCAACTTTTCTCTGTCCATTGCCAGCCTCTTGACTTCCTCATATGACTCGACATCAGCTTTATGTTTTATTTGGCTAGAATATGTTAGCCTAGGCCTTCCTCTGCCTCTCTTGCCTTCATGTACGTTCCCAGAGCTTCAAATATATTCTGTACTATCGATTAGTCATAAGTCATAAATATGTTCGATCAGAAATATGTATACATGTATCGAGTCATTAACATCTGTACTCTGACACGTTCGTAAATATCTGTACAATGAAAGACAATTATATGTAGACAAACCCGCAGCCATAAATATATGTGCACAATGCACATGTTTGTCATATACTTGTGAACAAAGCAGAGGTCGATATTATATGCACACTTAAATATCATATACATGTGAACAAATCGCACGTCAAAAATATCTATACACGGTCAAGGGTGAACGGATATAAACAGTCACCAGCATATATGACTATGGGCAGCGCTGCAAAAATATCTGATCATCAATTGCAGTCGTAATTATATATGACGAAACATCGCCGGTAAAAATATGTGATGATTTACAGCCCGCATAATAATAATTTGCCTGTAACAGCATAAATATCGGATCAGACCGAATGTAAATATCCTTAGAGCATTAAACCAACCGGAGTAGCCATTGCCAGGCGTTCCCCTCTGCCAAAGGTACGAGACCGCCGGTCATAGCGGTTATATAAAACTAGTTGCCGCGCGCTCCGCGCCATTCAATGAATCGCAGTGAGCGCGGAATGACCTGAGCTAAAAATGCCGAATTGCAACGTGTTCTCGTGTAATAAGAGATCAGAAATATCTAATGTACAAAAGGATAACGTTACTTTTCATCTGTTAGTATTATTACGTTTAAATATTATCAAATAGTGCATTAAATTTGCAAAAAACTAAAAAATATTGTCAATCTAACAGTGTTCCCACTTAATGGTACTAGCTCTACTTTTGGGTATTTTTTAAAGTTGACTGTATAGATGTTTAATTATAAGTTCTACTTTATATTCGTTATTATTAACACAGTTTATCCAATAAAAATGGTACCAACCATAAATAACGTGAAATTTATAATTGTAGATGTTTAATTAATTAATGATGGATTACTGTTTGCAAATTCATTTATTCTTTTATTTTCACCATATAATATTTTTATTTAATGTTTTAAATATAATATGTTTAGGCTGTATTTTATTAATTATACGGAATTTACGATCGTCACTTGTTCCGTAAATATGCATTTTAAATTTGTTACTCTAGCAACACTGTACTAGGAAAGTTAGTGAAGGGACAGCACAAAAACAAATGTCGATAAACATTATAAGTATGTTATTCTTATAATTTATTTTTCAGATTCCCAAAAGATGTAATGATTCAGGATGTCTGTATCCGAGCTTGTGGAAATCATGTGTCGTGGACTCCTAAACGAGACTAGCACTATTTGCTCCCAGCATTTTGAATGTTATTTTATAAAAGTTGCTTTTTATTATTTGTTTCTTGTTTTATGTTATCTCCAAAAGATACAGTACAGTGTTGACCTGTCCTGCCTGAACCAAAATTCAGGCCAGTTATTCATGTGGAAAAAAAATCCTGTTATCCGTTTACCGTCTGTCCAAAGATCGTATATTACGTGCATAAAAAAAAATCCCTTTTAATAAGTACCGATCATGGCATTTCAATATGATATCCTATGGCCGCCTTCCATCTCCATCATCAGATCAGCTCGATAGTACTCGATGGTATAATATCTTATATCTCGAAAACTGTACAAGATATCGAAAAACTTGATATTATAAAAATTGTGGCAAATTTAATCACCTTTCATTTTGTTTAGAATAGTTATGTCGCTAGGACGCATAGTTTCCGAGATATAGGTGAAAAACCGAATAATGGGACTTTGAAACCCCCCCCTCCCCTCCGGCTCAAGGGTTACGGGCAAGGACTTTTGATTTGTTTACCTCCTAACTAGTCCAAACAAAGTTACGAAGTCAAAAATTGTGTTCCATGAATTTCCCTCTATACCTTTTTTTGAGCATTCGTTTCCGGACCTACATGAAATATCGATAAGTTTATTATTTATTATCGACATGTTCCTCGCACTATCGATGTTTATTTCGAGCTGACGTCATCTCTTTCACAGACAGGTTGTCTTTGTATGTGTTTATACTTGTGTGAGTATAGTTTATGCTGGTGTTTGATAATTTTGTCGTGTGCGTGTGTAGTGACGCCATCGGAAAAATGCATTGGTGTTAACATGATTTGTGTGCGTTGCCTCGTCCCCCGCGCCGAAAACGGCAGACTTTTTTAGATAGAAAAGTGTGCGCGTGTCGTCTCCGGTTGGTTTAATGCTCTAAGTAAATATCCGATACTTCGCAAAATCTCAGACTATAAAAGCATAACTATCGAATCACATATGGATTGCAAAAACATCTGATACGAATTGTCAGTAAAAAATATCTCAACATTCTGCAAAAATAAACTTTATTAGGTCTGACATATACGTTCGTAATTTGAACAAAGTTATTTGACGCTTCTCGAAAAGAGTAGTAACCTGTCATTAGATAGCGCCGTCTCACATTATCTAATGAGAATTTGACAGAATTGATAATACGTTGAAATTGCCAGACTAACATTGCGTTTCTAAGCCCTATATTCATAAGGTGCCATTGCATTGATTGATAGCTAGTCCCTAATGTAATTTGGTCCCCAAAATTATAGCACATATATGGGTATTTGGTGGTGCAATTTATACGGGTCTTTATATAAATGCAGCTAGTAGTCTAAGAGCTTTGTGGATTCCTCCCCAGTAGTAAAAATTACAAAATGATTTGACTCGCCGCCGTCTTTGATTAGGACTTGAACCTGAAATTCGTAAAATTAAACCATACGATTTTTTTAATAAAGTTAATTGTTTAATTAATTGCTGGTCGAAAATTTCTATGAATAAATAAAATAAGATTGATGGCCAAAAAAACCACCTTGAACTTGGTTCGATAAGCTTTTTTTTCGAGGCATCGAAATAGATTTTGGAATTTAAAGTCGCTATTCTGGATAACCATATACCAGCCAAAGTAGATGTAGACTTATTTATTTCAAGAAAAAATCGATAAATATATATATAAACGTCCTGACTGCCTGCCCAAACCGTTGAACCTAGAAAGCTGATTTTTTCACAATACGTAGTTTTATATAACAAAAGTACCCAATTAGAAGGGATTTTTGGAAATTCCAAAGTTAAATAGGGTTAAATAGGGGTGCAAAGTTAGTATGGGGGAAACTTTTTTTTTGAGCTAGAGACAGCATTCCGCCCCTAACGTTCAAAGGGGGTGCAACGTTTGTAGAAAGCGATAGAGACTTGAAACTTTGTAGAAAGATTACCTATTGAATACAAAAAAAAACTACTTTAAGCAAGTTGGAAAAGACCATTTCTAAGGGGGTTAAAAAGGGGTGCAATGTTTGTATGAGGGAAACTTTCTTTATGAGTGAGAGGCTTGAAAGTTTATAGAAAGATTGCTTATTTAAATACAAAAAAGTGCTTTTAGCGTTTGTTGAAATTCATTCCCTAAAGGGGTTATAAGGGGGTTCAAAGTTTGTATGGAGAGCAAGACATTTTTAAAGTAAAGTGTAACTTCGGTTTAAAACTGTTTGTTTAAAGATTAGAAATCTAATTTCAGCCTTTTTTTTTGAAATTCATCCATCAAGATAAAAGGGTGCTTAAAGTTTATATCGAGAGCAAGAAATTTTTAAAGAAACAGATATGTAACTACGGTCATAAACGGTTTAAAAAAAAATTAAACTGATTTCAGCGTTTTTGAGATTCATTCCTTTAGGGGGTTAAAAGGGGGTTCAAAGTTTGTATGGAGAGCAAAAAATTTTAAAGTAAGAAATTTGTAACGGTGTTAGGCTAATTTCAGCGTATTTTTTTTAATTTATCCCCTAAGAGAGTTAAAAGGGGGTTCGAAGTTTGTATCAAGACAGTTCCAACCAAGACATTTTTAAAGTAAGAGATAGTTAACTTCGGTTTTAGACTGTTTGTTTAAAAACTAAAAATCTGATTTCAGCGTTTTTTGAAATTCATCCCTCAAGGGAATTAAAAGGGGGTTCAAAGTTTGTATAGAGAGCAAGAAAATTTTAAATTTAGAGATTGGATCTTCGGTTTTCGACTGTTTGCTAGGAGACTAGTAAACTAAATTCCGCGTTTTTGAAATTGATTCCATAAGGAGGGGGGAGGAAGGAGTTGAAAGTTTGTACAGGGATCAAGACAATATTAAAGTAAGGAAACTATAACTTCGGTCAAAAACTAGAAAACAAACTAAAGCGTTTTTAAAAAAAATACTCCTTAAGGAGGTTAAAAGGGGTTTGAATGTATGTATGGGGAACAAGTTATTTTTGAAGCAAAGGAATTCTTCGGTCATGTACTACTTCGTAATTAGTCAAAACACATAATCCAACTGCTAGCAGAAAAGTAGGTAAGGTTAAGTTAAAAAATTAGAAATACGAGCCCTACAGAAATGAACAGCTACCAGAAATGTAGGTTAGGTAAGAACTGCGATGCTCACGGAACTGAAACGAAGGTAATATTAGATTAAGACTGCGGATAATTTTTTTAATTTAGGAAGCTTAAGTTTTATCAAAATAATTTATTCTCTAACACCGTTAAATGGGATAAGGCATAAGATCATTTTGCGTTCAAGACTATACAGTTAGCCCGGACTAACGTGAGTAAAACCACTGAACGGGTTTAGGCAAAGTATTGTAGCTTAGTAGACAATGTAGACATCAAAAAACTAGATTTTCTTTTATACATTATGAAAAAAAAACAATTTAAGCAGAAATGTCTGCTGTTAAACTAACAAACTCATCACATTGTTAACTTTTACGCTTAATCCCTAAACGGATGTTGATGAAATTTGGCGTAGAAATCATTTAATATTTCTACACGGTTCTTCTATTTATAAATACACGGTATTCCTGACCATATTTGAAGTTAAAAATGTCGTATAATGTTTGCTGGATTTAGCTTGGTTTGTGATATTTGCGTTTCTGTTTAAAAAAATTGTACTTAAATCTCCAGTATTTATTTATTATGCATAAAAACATAAAAAAAGTCATATTTCGACCTGGGTTCACATAATATTTTTTGCTTCTTATGGCCTCAGGAATACGCTGTTAAAAGTATTCGGTTTCCTCATGTTACACCGTGTATAGGATAGTTTTTTATCTCGGAAATAAACTCTTAAGATGGTAGAAGTTTGTTTGCAATATTTTTTCATTACAAGTTCTACGCGGACGAAGTCTATATATGAGTTTACGAGTATGTAAAAGGCAAAGTCCTGACTGACTCCTTCACTCACTTAAATCAACGCCCAGCCCAAACCGTTGAACCTAGAGAGCTGTTTTTTTCACAATAGGTAGTTTATGTAACGAAAATAGCCACTAAGAAGGAATTTTTGAAAATTCCGCCCTCAAGGGGGTAAAAAGGGGTTGAAAGTTTGTATGGTGATGGAGTCACATTTTAAGTGAGAGACTTGAAACTTTGTGTATGAACTCCTTATTAGAAAACAAGAAAAGTAATTTTAGGGTTTTGGAAAAACCCTCGAAGGGGTAAAAAGGGGGTTTGAGAGTTTGTATAGGGATGGAGTAAAATTTTAAGTGAGAGACTTGAACCTTTTTATTTGGACTCCTTATTACAACACAAGAATATGAATTTATGGGTTTTGCAAAATTCCACCCTTAAGGGGGAAAAATGGGGGATGAAAGTTTGGCCAGTATTTATACACAAGTGCTGACATAATACCTCGTAACAAATAGGTTTAATGCGTAGGATAGGATACTAAATATATAAATAATTATGTGTGTACAAACGCCAACACAGTTAACTGAACATTCGTGACCCTTATTACAATTGTGTTGGCGATGGTACTACACTCAGTTACTTATCTCAATGGTATAAAACGAATAATTGTAGATATGGCACGGGCTTGACTTTCAGAAACATGTACAGTCTGGGGTAGTAACATAAGTGCATAAATAAGGACATAAATATCTGTACACGCCTTTATGACACTGACAATAGAGTCCTGTACAGATATTTATGTCCTTATTTATGTACGAATCCGTTCACCCTTGACTTTAGGTTGGTATAGATATTTTTGTCTGGCTTTTTGCACATATGTTAATATTTACCGAAATTTGTCTAGATATTTTTGACTTCTGATTTGTTGACATGTATATGATATTTAAGTGTGTATACAATATCGACCACTGCTTTGTTCACAAGTATATGACGAACATGTGCACATATATTAATGGCTGCGTGTTTGTCTACATGTAATTGTCTTTCATTGTACAGATATTGAACGCATCAGCGTACAGATATTAATTACTCGATACATGTATACATATTTCTGATCGAATCGTCGCATGGATATTTATGACTAATCGATAGTACAGATTAATTTGAAGCTCTGGGAACATATATTTATGCCCTTGACTGTACCTATCTACTTAATAACTTCAAGAAATTTAGGGTGACCAAACATTCAGTGGACATCAGTGTTAACATTATGATTACCTAAATGTAATTAACTAAACAGTGATTTAATTGCATGAGACCTCATCCATTGGAATCCGTTTTGGCTGTTTATCAATATTTTTCGACTCCTCCTGACCTGAGGGGTAATCACGTAACGTTTTGAACGCGCGTTAAGTACATCCAACTGTCATTTTTCCATATAAAAAGTGACGTTTAGATCTACCTGACGCGCGTACAATGCGTTACGTGATCGACCTGCTGATCGTGTGTAACCCTCAGAGATATCAAATTGTACGCTGCCGCTGATGCGGTAGCAGTCCGCGGAGACGCGGTAGCGCGCGCCTACAAGTGTTTATGTTACTTACCGATTAATAAAACAAACGAACGAGACTGTGCCAGCACGCAATTAATTAGCGATTAAAACAAAGCTCGTTTCGCTTTTCCGTTTCAGACCATTAATTATGTGATACGTTGACAACGGATTAAAATAATTAATGTATTAAGTACCTATTATGGAGTCTTATATATATTAGAGAGTTTTAACTCAAACGCCGCTAAACTTCGTTTGTCTTTATCTGTCAATTTGATATCTGTGTTCGTAAGAAATTAAGAAATCAGAGGCGTTTTATGAATAAGGGGGTAACAACAAAGACGCGTAACATAACATACGCATAGAAAATATGGGAGTTATAATTGTATAAAAATACAAAAAATCCTAACCAATATTTCTAACCATAAATGAAAAAGGACAAAAGTAAGAACTCACAAATAGTGAGTTACTGAATCCTAATTAATCATCATTCATTAATCACTAGCATTCACGAGAATATTAAGTAAAAAAATGCGTCGTTTGTTGGTATTAATTTTCCAGCAGGCATTCCTTGTTCAATGATAATTGAACAATAATTATTAATAAATAACTTTTCAATGTAATGTAATGTATCATGACTACAGGTTTCACGATTGCGTGACCCAACCGCGTATCTGGTAACCAATACCTACCCAAAACTCAGGAACACACTGCGTCGCGTTACCGCTTCTCTATCTCTTGACCATGGGAGTACGTGTACCTACTGTACTGACTATCAATATGTATTTAAGATGACCGACCATCTTTAATGTTCCTTGCATGCCTCATTCAAAATTAATCGCCGACCTTTTCCCAGCCAGGGTCACTATCAAGAGCCAACGGGTCAATGCTGCCAAACAAAGATTGAAACGAAAACTTTGTCGTCGTATCGGATTGTTACGAAAACAAGAGTTTTAATACGGAGACATTTTATCGTAACATGCTTTGGCAACTGAATAACTTTGCTAGAATAAGCTTCTTTGGCTATAACACTTGCCCCGAGCAAATTTGCTTTACGGCAAAATTACATGGTAGTAATTATGGGCCTGAAGTATAGTGGTTTTGTCTGACGAGTGCAGGTTGAGCATATTACATTTTCCGAGAAAGTAAACATATTTAGTATCGTAGAACGCACCCACGAGTATGAGACCTTGGCCACGTTGTACGGCTATATATACAATTTATGTGATTGTTACAAGTAGGTTGTATCTTGTATGTATGCTATGTTGATAATCGGAGTATAATAGTACATTGTTTAACAAGGGGCGTATGAGGAATATTGCAAACGAGAGTCTCTCAGGAGCCCGATGCCGTAAGGCGGAGGGCTTTTGATGACTCGAGTTTGCAATATTCTTACGCCCGTGTTATACACAATGTTTTTCATCACATTTGCGAGGAAATAAATAACCACAAAAGACAGAAAAACCTATGTTTTATACAAGCGCATCAATCAAATGTTGACGAAATTAACAACTTCACTTCTAGATCAGTGCGAGTGGAGGGTGGAGCTTCAATATTTCAACCAATCACAGAGCATGGAGCATGTGGTTCTTGCAGGGCGGGGCCTGCTCGATTTTATTTTCCAACCAATCACACAGCAGAATTCTTGCCGTGCAGATTTGCTTAACCAATCAGATCACACACAACCTCATTACTCCCATGGGGCCATTATTTATTTCGCAGACGCCGCAGGGCTATGAACGCTTCGATAAAATAAATACTTATTATAAAAAAAACATATTAAGTACTTTAATGGATCGTGTGATATTTATCTGTGAGAATGCGTCTGCAACCGATACATTTTTATCTATACATTTACAAATTATTGGTATTTACCTTACTACCTGTTGTCTACACATACCTACGCAATTGCGAAAAGAAAAAAAATAAAGTCGACGAACTATGTCAAATGGGGTATCGTTGAATAGGTATTTTAAAATCATTATTAGGTTTCCTTACTCATTTTTTAGTTTAAATATCTAGGTAAATATTTATAACGATTTAAACATTGGTTTAACAACAACTTTCGCTTAAATATCATAATCAAAATCTTACTTACAGTCTAAACGGCTTGATGGATTTTGGCATACCTATGAGGTGTCGATGGATGGCTTTTCAAACTCTTCTTCTCTTCGACTTTGTTAGAAAATTATTATGACCAAGCAAGCAACATAGCCGGACATGTTGAAGCAGTTTCTCTTAAATATAATAATACAAGGTTATTTGCATATTATAGGTCTCCCAAATGCGCCTTCGAAACGTATTTTACACTAACGGACTTTATAGTTTTTGGAGATGTTAACGAAGACTTTCTTCGTTCAAGTCGTTTACTTAGATATATTTATGCGAAATGCTGGATAAACAGCTTTTCTGTTACCCTGTGTTACCACGCGAGGTGTTGTGTGTGTGTGTGAGGAGGTTAATATTTATATCAGAATGCAGATCCTCGTTTAGCACATTACTGTACGAACGAGCGAAGTCCTCCGAGTCTACAGAAACAATCCGACATTCGTATGAATGTATGGTTTTGTATACCTACATATTTGTTCGGTGATACCCGGTTCGGTACGAAATTTGTTAGGCGAATGAATAAAACAACAATATTTTATCAAATTATCCAAGACGTTCACAGTTTGGGGAGATCCATAGTCGTAATGATCCACTTGTTTGTGTAGTAGTAGGCACGGAACCCTTCGTTGTGCGTGGTCCGACACGCACTTGGCCGCTTTTTATTTTTATTGTACCTTGATGTTTTTGGCTTGTCCAGTGCCTTTGACACCCTACAAATACGAAACACGTTGAAAAATTGTACTTGTAGCTATTTTAAAACGTCAATAATATATCCAAAATGTAAATAAACTCAAAAAACCTATCATTTAGCATTAAATTTACCACATTTTCATGGTTTTTCTGGCTGCCGACCCTCGATTTTTGCCTGTCCACCTGTGGAAAGCCAACTTCAAGTATCGATTCGAGGTATTAGGACTTGTATTTTGTGCCTGGAAATACTTGTCCCTGATAGTAGAAAACATGAATTTTCTTAAATCAACCTTATTATCTCGCTCAAGTATTTTTTACATAATAAACTAAAATTAATCTTGTCCAGTGATTTTAGAAAAGTGGACATGTCCACATTCCGTTACGATGATTTTGTGGGAACGAGGTATTTTTATTACCAAATTAGGTGTTTATTTTGATCTAGCATCACATATCGAATTACGCAATGCTCCGGTACAAGGATCGCCGACCTAGCACCGACGTCAACCGCGACTCCACGAGGCGGCGGATCAGCAGAACGTGGCTGACCCGCGTTTACCTTATTAGGCCAATGCAAGACACCTTCACTTTTTGTTCACACCTCGAGCTATTGTCACTCCTATTAATTGTAATATTTTAATCATTAATTAAATTAGTTTAAATCATTTTTGGTTTTTTTTCGAGCCTCCGACTGCAGCTTTCGTATTTGGCGCAGTCGGTAGGATTCTTGAGGCTTTCGCGATCGCGGCAGCTGGCTTTTCAAAGCTTCATCAAGAAACCAGAAAGAAGAACCTGAAGACTGCAGACCCGAAGGTGAATCCAGAAATCGATTCAAGAAAGAAGACCAGAGATGACTCTTATGTAAGTGCACTTGAATTGCTCTCGTGTTGCTTTATCCCCTCATTTATCCATAGTTTTTATGTCTAGAATCTTTCACCCTAGAAATTCAGGTGACCGGGAACCTACATCGCGACAGGCTCGCCGGGAATTAGTAGATTTAAATAGAAATTTAGACGATTCAGATTTAGTTATCGACGTAAGCAGGCTATTTGAAGTAGGAATAATGGCACAGGATAATTCAGAGGCTATTTATAAAGCCCTGCGTATGGTCCCGGAATTTGATGGGAATCCAAATATTCTCACTCGATTCATTAACATCTGTGACCAAATTGTAACTTCTTTTATGAGCGATCAAGCGGGGAGTGAATTATCCAATCTATGCTTGATAAATGGAATACTCAATAAAATAACCGGGACAGCATCTTGTACGATTAATTCCAATGGCATTCCGGGTAGCTGGTTAGGTATACGTACAGCCCTTATTAATAACTTCTCGGACCAGCGGGATGAAACCGCCCTCTACAATGACCTCTCGATTGCTATGCAGGGGGATAGGACACCCCAGGAGTTTTACGAGCATTGTCAGACTTTGCTCAGCACTATAATGACTTATGTTTCGTTACATGAGACAATTGACAGTACTATAGAAGCCAAACGATCTCTGTATAAGAAGGTAGCAACGCAGGCTTTTGTTCGAGGCCTAAATGAACCTCTAGGGTCGCGTATTCGGTGCATGCGGCCTGAAAGCATAGAAAAAGCCCTTGAATATGTTCAGGAGGAATTAAATGTGATGTACTTACAGCAGCGCGTTGACCCTCCTAAGGTTCAACAATCGCCTAGGATGACCACACAATTTCATAATGTAGGAATTCTTCCTCCGCGCCCGAACTATCAGCCTCAGGCAGGTAATTGGCAAGTCCCAATAGGCCAGCGTCCGCCACCTCCAGCCCCGCAACCTTTTAAATTCAACCCTGTGCCAGCTCAACCCCAAAATCGTATGCCCAGCCGAACCCAGCAAATGTTCCGTGCTTTGCCGCCGAACTATAATCCACGAAGTAATGTATTTAGGCTCCAGCCGAGAAACAACCCTCCTTTTAACTCGGGCCCTAAGCCAATGAGTGGAGTACAGCATTTTACCCCGAGGGAATTACCCAGTGCGAGTTTTTATAAGTCCCAAGAAATGCACATAAATGAATGTGCACCCTACGATTACGAATCGTGTTACAATGGCTACTACGCGGAACCGGAGTACTATTCCGGCGCGTGCCATGATGACGGCGACAATTTTAATTATTACTATGCAATAGAGCCTTATAATGTTGTTGACCCAGTTAATAATTGCGTAATGGGCGAGGAAGACGAACCTCGGCCTAGCACTAGTTCGAATGGAGGCCGTCCTTATTTTCGGAAGGGTCCGAAATCACGAAAGCAAAGATAGAGTTAAATTTGCAATCACAGAGGCGGTTACCCTTTATTCAGATCCAAAACCCCCCTCTTAAGCTTATTATTGATACGGGCGCTAATCAGTCTTTTATTAGTCCTGAGGCGGTAGAACGTTACTTTCCCTATCACCCACTTAACTATGACCCTTTCGAGGTAGCCAATGTTCATGCGATAAGTAGGAGTAATCATTCCATAACATTGCCTTGCTTCTCGGAATTTCAAGATACCGGTGACATGAAATTATTCGTTTACCACTTCCATGACTACTTTGACGGCCTCATAGGTTTAGATTTGCTCACGAAATGGGAGGCAAAGATTGATCTTAAGGAAAACAACCTAACGACCCGTACATCTAGCAACCCTATACAAATGTATAACTCGTGTAACGTTAATTTGTACGAGGAAATCATCCCAGCGGGCGCTTCGAAAATAATTAGAGTCCCAATTAACTCCCCTGATGGCGAAGTATTAGTAAGGGAACAAGCCATTGGTAGTTGTCTAATACATGAGTGCTTTACAACTGTTAGGGAAAGCCGCGGATACCTCGAAGTCCACAACCCATCTCCTAATGACAACGGAGCTATCGAGCGTTTTCATTCTACATTACTCGAACACCTCCGCATCTTAAAGTTAAAACAGAAAGACGAGCCCATTATTAACCTTATGCCCTATGCACTTATAGCTTACAATAACTCAATACACAGCTTCACTAAATGCAGACCTTTTGATCTAATGACGGGACATTTTGACCCAAGGAACCCTCTTGACATTGATATGACAGAAAGACTGCTACAGCAATACGTACAGAACCATAGGGAACAGATGAAACAGGTATATGACATTATAAATGACTCCTCACTTGCTGACCGAATAGCTCTCATAAAAGCCAGGAATAAGAATCGTGAAGACGAAATGCAATACTCTCCTCAGCAACAGGTATTCATAAAAAATCCAATAGCAAGCCGCCAGAAAACTGCACCGCGCTATACGCAAGACATTGTGCAAGCAGACCTTCCTATACATATTTATACGTCCAAAAAACGCAATCCCGTAGCCAAATCACGACTTAAGCGTGTCCCTAAAGGAACCCAATTGTTGCAGGATTCTTTTGCTGATGATCGTTCATCTGACCCGCACGACGGAGATAAGACTTGAGAGCCTAGCTGACGGACCTGGACTACTACCGTATAAACTTGGACCCATGCGATTCACGACTCACTACCATACCTACTTACAATATATTCAATTAGACGACATCGAGAGTAAAATTAACATGATTTCCGAGCAACTACGTTCCTATAAAATAAAATTAGTTAACGATACTTACCTCCTATTTGAAAACCAGATAGACTACCTTTTATACAATTTAGACGGGATTTTAGACCAGATTCATTCTTTGGAACCTGCAAGAGCTAAAAGAGGTCTTGTAGACGGAATCAGTTCCGTTATAAAAAGTATCACGGGCAACCTTGACCAATCCGATGCCATCTATTATAGTAAACTGATAAAAAATTTGCAATTAAATCAAGATAAAATCGTATCGGAATTTAATAGTCATACTAGTTTCAGCAAAGATTGGGTGAGTCACCACACGCATGTATTAGAAACATTAGTAGAGAACCAAAAGAGAATAAATTCCACATTAGAAATCATACTGACCCATACTTATAACCAGGATAGCTTAATTAGGTATACCAATTTTGCTCAACTTTTGGCAATTTCTAATGAAAATGTTGAGAACCTGAGACAGGAACTTATTAGAATAGAAAACTGTTTAGCTTTTATTCGCACTTCTACCACTCATCATTCTATGATAGATATTAATGTGTTAAGGAAAATGATAGATAAGCTAAAATCAATCTATGGGAAGGATAGAATTTTAGATTTAGATTTAAGGGAATATTACGATATTATTCAACCTAGTTTTTACTTTATAGAACAGAAGATAGTTATAGTATTTCAGTTCCCTATTATTTCAATTGACATTTTTGATCTATTTAGGCTTTCAGTAGTACCCAACAAAAACAGTCAGGTCCTTATCCCTTCCTATCCTTATATAGCAACACACGAGAATGCGTTCGTGTACATGGAGGCTGAATGCCCGAAGTATAGTCACTGTTATCTCTGCAAGAAAGAGATCAATCTTCAGCTACGCACAACCCCAGACTGCATTCATCGACTTATCACCACTCAAGCTCTACTAGATTCCTGCCAATTTATAACAGCATCACTGTCGAGACCCGCTATGGAAGAACTGGACAATCAACACTACGTGATATCATTCCCGCAGCCTACGAGAGCTCAGCTAACCTGTGAAAGAGAGGACTACAACTTGCTGCATGGAAGCTACCTCGCGACAGTTCCACTCAACTGCTACCTACGGACAGAAGAATTCACCATCACTAATGACAATGATGACGTAAAAGGACATCCCCTGAAGCTTGCCATGATCCCGTATGACGTCACGAAACCAACTGTAACTTCCACGCACGTCAAACTAAAATCTATAGACCTGAAGGAACTACATAGCGCTCAGAATAAACTCATGCTCGAGCCCCCAATCAAACTCGACACGAGTTCTCCCGCCATGTTATATCATACAACCATACCTCTATACATGATTGTCCTCGGTGCCTGCGCGTTCATCGTTATAATAATGAACCGGAAATATCTCATACGAAAGTCACAGAAGCCCAGATTAATTCAGGAACCGGATAATCCAGAAGAGAAGCACTGTACTGCTATCACTAATACTGATGAAGTTCCAGCCATATTTTCACTAAGCGTTGGAAAATAGTTGCTGGTCTGCGGGGGGAGGAATTACGCAATGCTCCGGTACAAGGATCGCCGACCTAGCACCGACGTCAACCGCGACTCCACGAGGCGGCGGATCAGCAGAACGTGGCTGACCCGCGTTTACCTTATTAGGCCAATGCAAGACACCTTCACTTTTTGTTCACACCTCGAGCTATTAATCACTCCTATTAATTGTAATATTTTAATCATTAATTAAATTAGTTTAAATCATTTTTGGTTTTTTTTCGAGCCTCCGACTGCAGCTTTCGTATTTATCGTTACGTAACATCATTCCTTTTGTTTACAAACTTTCAGATGGCGCTGTACAACGGTAACTTCTACTAGGAGCTATTAAGATTTTTCAAGAATGAATGGGGTCGTGACGTGGCGGGTATGGTGTATGAAAGTTTGTGCGGAACCCTCGGTGCGCGAGACAGGCTCGCACTTGACCGGTTTTTCCTTTTGTTCGTCATTTACTCGAAAATATACGTCATACATCTTGTATTTCATAATATCATAATTATAAACGATGCTGTAGCATGAGTGCCTTTTCATTGATCTCAACTACAGAATGTAATATATTAGTTAATATGTTAGCAGCTAATCAATATTTTGTACAGCCAAATTTAGTCGCCACTTATTACACCCGCGGGAAATTTTGGGATGGTGGAAGGAAGATTATCCTAACACAGCACGACATACTAGGTTAAGAAAACCAATTGATTCATCGCTTTCTTACATAAGTATACTTCATACGTGTCTAGTATATATGTGCGTGCCTGTTGCCAAAATTAGCGTTGCTGTAGATATAGTTGGTACCGCCTCACTAAGTACATATACTACTAGTAGCGGGATTGTAAATGAAGAAACCTATAAAAATCGTACGATGTCGTATCTTCTTCCAGTTTGTCATTAGTAAAATTGCTAACTCAGTGAACTTCAGTTTCGTTCTTCGGGCTCGTTTAAAATGTAAATGTGTGGGAATTAAGAAGTTAACTTTGAATTCGAAGGGTTGACGATTTGGAGTTAGGCTGAATTTGCCTTCTGGCTGTATATGTCTGGTTAAATGTAAAATTAAGTAATTTAGTGATAATTCCTACACTTACGTAAATAACGCCCTTAAAATGTCGTTTAATATTTATAGGTTTTTAAGATATTGAGATTGGCCGGAGTAGGTATCAAATGGTTTAATTATATTCAAGAACAACGAAAGCATGTACACTTCGTATTAATGGGATTCTATGAATGAGTTTTGTAATCCTGTAACTTAAGGTAGGTATAAAATATCTGACAAATATATCTTGCCACCCGCAGATATTTTTTTTGATAATCTATTAAAAAATATAAGTGGTACAGAACAAAATCATTTATTACGATCAAACGAAGTCAAATGCGGATTAAGTTTTTAAATAATAAAACTTCTCGACGGCCAGCGGACGAGATTATTTGGGATTTTTCATAAATGCCCTGATTTTCAATGATCCACTGTGTGCAAATGGAATCATCTTTTCGATTAAAAAAAAAGGCACCGTCAACATGTTGTCTATAAATGAATTACTGTTTAAGCCATTTCTTTCATAATCTATGACAACCCGCTACACTAGAAGAAAAAAACCGGTCAAGTGCGAGTCTATCTCGAGGGTTCCGTACAAACTTTCACCACGCTTTATTAAGAAAAAATCTATGTTGGTTTTTCAGTTTTTTTTAAGTGAACTAATTTTGATAATTCTTTTTTTATTAGCTAGAAGGTATTTTTAGAATAGTTCCATACAAATGGAAAGGAAAAAAATTCAACACAAAAGTATTAAATTACAAATTTAAATATTTTAAATGATTTTTGAAGAATAAAAAAAAATACGCTAGATAGAGATCTCGTTATACTTTTCCAGTAATATTTACGTTAATATTAATGATATATATTATTTTGAAATTTTTTGCTTGGTAAACTTCGGAGGTAAGGGGGGGGGGTGGTATTTTTTTCTACATTTTCCTCACTAAATCAAAATTTTACCACTATAGAAAAATCAAATTAAAAACAGTTTTGGGATGTGCAATTCAAGCTCTTTCATATGATACCCCACTTGACCTACTAACTAGACTTTACATTTTTGCCCCCCCCCCCCTCCCCTATTATGCGTCCTTTTTTATAGAATTTAAAAATAAATATTGAAATTTTTTATTTTCCATACACTTGGATTAGCATGGTTTTTACAACTATTCCAAATTTCAAATTGATAGCATTAGTAGTTCCTGAGATATTTAACTTTGTGACAGACAGACAGACAGACGGACGGTGGTGGAGTGAAAACGACAAGGGAACAAGGTGTTCAGCTACTTATAAATTCGAATATACTTAGGATTATTAGATTAGATTAGATTCAACGACAACAGGCCCCGTAGCATGGATTGTCACCTATCACGCGATAGGTGACAAGATGAGAGACGACGGGACGGATGCTCTATCATGCCACTTATCGCGTGATAGGATCCATGCTACGCTGCGTAAGTTAGCGCAGTGCGGTCGATCTCAGATTTATCTATGCGACGGACGCGCTGCGCACCGAATCAGTGCCACGTGGACCACGCAAGGCGACGACTTACGATGTGCAGCGCGCTGTAATGACTGTTGTCGTTGGTACAGATTTGAATATTTCAATGCCAATAAAGTTGCTTGTTACAAGCTCGTTCGTACGTGCCAAAGCGTATCCCGGGCTCCTAGGGTTGGTACAACCGGGAAAATCGCTAGGAGGAGGATCGAGCTAATACATAAGCAGTATGAGCAGACAATGCCGTAAACGCAGGTACCTACCTAATGTGTAATAACTACCTTGAACCTATACAACAGTGCGCAGTAATCCTGCCGGTCGATATTTACCACCTGCTGGTAGTTAGAACAGTTATTTTTCGAACATTAATTTATTACAATTATTACTAATGAAGTTTCATCCCCAATTTTTTTAACTGTGGTAATAGACATTTCAGTTGGTATTTTACGATGAGAAAACGCGTCATAAGAGTTTAGATGCTAAAACGACCGTCCATATTTAATGGTAAAGCGAGAAAAGCTTTTGACTGTGAAAATCGTTATGTCATTTACATAAGATTAAATTTAACCTGGTATAGTATGCATACATACCTAATACCTACTATACCTGTACCTGTAACAACTTCCCCGTTTAACCGCAGATTGCAAAAAATTACAAAATTGGCTATTTCAAAAGAGGTACGCAGGCATTAATGTCTAAGTATTTCAAAAGAAACCACATAAGTTCTGCTAAGTTAAAGACGTAAATAAACACACGTCATTCAACTTTATCGGACGAATGAAGTTCAAATATATCGTGAATGATTCTTCTTAAAATTTGTGTTTATTTAGATTTTCTTAAGTAGGTACAAGTAAGTAGGTATTCCTATCTGCATACACAGAACGCTAAAGCTAAAGTTAGAACAAGTAACAGACAAATAACGCGGTAATCAAATAAGTCCTTTAAATTTGAATACAAACCGCGAAATTTTGTTCGCATGATTGAGTGTACGAATAATCGCAAGAATGAGATCAACGGATTCTGTCCGCAAAGCGGTCACTGCGGTTGAGAAATAGCGAACATCGATTCGTCGGACAAGTCTTTTGTTTTCGAGATAAACCCCGACGAACGAATTACGAACATGAGAATGGCACACATACTTCGAACAATTTAGTTATCCTTACGTTATCCACATGAGATAAACCTCAGCGATATAGGTACATGCGGTATTTAAGATGTAGTGTCGGTAGACGCATGAAAATGATGAACTTACTAACAAGCTTGTCATTAATAATAATTAATGTTAGAAGTTCTTTGGCCAACGAAGCACTAACTTGCTCAATATTTTTGTAAGCCGTACCGTACCCATTGTTAAATAAAAACTCATATTAATGCTACCTACCATTTTTTGAAAGAAGTAAAGTAATTAGGCTAGGGTGTAAAGGGTAATCTCCAAAACTTACCTACTTTAAAAAAATCATCATAATATGTGTTGTATAAATTGTATTATATACCCTCCTATAATTATAATACAGCTATCAGGGGCCGTACTTTTCTCGAAGCCATTCAGGCCATTTTCAATATCCTGTAATTTTGTGTTGGCTAAAGCCAGAACCCTCAGAAATTTCAGTAACATATAGGGCATAATATAAAGAAAGAAAGATACATTTATTCACTAACACACAGGACACACATATTAAACCAAAAAAATAACAGTTAAAAACATGTTACAAGTTACAAGTTAATATAGCTTTCATATATTGTAAATAAGATTCAATTTGAACTTTTAGTATAAGAACTATTGGCCGTCAAAGTTCCTTAGTTTTGTCACTGACTCACTTATTGACTTATCATCGTTATTCCAAATTTTGAACATAATTAGTTTTTGATAAAATCCCTAAAAATATTGCAATTTCAGTCACGATTCAGATGTATAAAAACTGCATAAGTAGCAAGCACATATAGATTAATAAGAATGCTTGACTAGGCTCTACTAAATATCTCACCACTTTTTACTGTGGAAGATGGTGTAAAACAAATTCTGGTTTTGTTAATTAAGGTCTTCCAAATCATATGTATTTTCGTTTTAATTGTTTAGTAGGTACAGTCAGGGGTATTTAATATACGTACAGTCAAGTGCAAAAATATGTATCGATTTAATCCTCTCATAAATATGTACCGAAACGTTAATCCGCTGACATAAGAGCGATAGCACATATTTATGAGCAAGTTGTATGCACCCATATTTTTACACTTGACTGTACATAAATAAGGTCATGAATATCCGTACAGGACTCTATTGTCAATGTCATAAAGGCGTGTACAGATATTTATGTGCTTATTTATGTACTTGTACGTATACCCCTGACTGTACCTATAGGATATGCTATGCGAAGTTTCTAATTTCCTTTCATTATAAGTACCTACTGATAGTTTAGTTGAATTCCTTAAACTGATGATGGAAGTTGTAAGACCAACGGACGCTGTTCGTAATTTTAGCTGAGCTAATATCAAGATGTTAAGTTAGCAATGGAATGTCCCATGCAGTTATTTCGGGATGTGTGTACGTCATAAACTGCAAAACTCTTATGCTAAAAGCGAAGGATTCACTACGCTGTGCGATATCGCCTAAGTAGGTATGTAATGGTCATTGTAGTAACGACTGTTCTCCCTCGTTTCAGATAACGAACTTGTCACAGAGGAAATAAAAATAATAGTGATACAGTGAAAGGAATTTTGTTATGGAGTGTAAGTGTGGTTCGTGCTACCGGAAGATAAATACAAAACGCTAAAAGGTACAAGTTTCTAAGTAGACAGTTCCACTTTAGGCTTTAAATAGCTCTGTTCCTGAAAATTTGTGCTCCTTAACGATATTTTATTGTACTTCGCAGAGCTCAATTGTATCTTTAGCTCAACTCAATTGTATCTGCTCCGTATTTTTACCTGTTTAATTATTTAATCGAGTTGGGAATTTATGCAAATTAAATACTTAACGAAAGTGCTAGCGGGGAAGTTAGGTACGGTCAACCAATTTGATTCCTAGGCCACCGTACAAGTATAACCCTGTCATTTTAACTGCTATGTAGCGACGCAATAATCCTAGTAACCCGTATTGACATAGCATTTACAACGGCAAGGTTAGAACCTGTGGCCTAGGAATCAAATTGGTTGACTGTACAGTCGCCATCACATACATCGGAGCAAACAAGCACGTCACAAACATCGGAACACCGCCTCTATTTTCAAGGCATTAGGGTGCATGTGCCGATATTTTTGATCACCTATAGTGTACCGAGGTATGTGATGGCGACTTTACGTCGTGGTCCATTAGTGCCCGTTGTATAATTTAAAAAGTCAAGTTGGTACGGTACGACTGACTTTTTGTTTTAAATGTCAAAAGGAAGCTTTATTATCTCATGCAGCCAAACATTTCATATAGTTATTTTACCTGCCGCTCTTTACTCAGAGCTCACAGACTCGTGGCACAAGCTGTCGTGCGGTACCTACTCGTATATACCAGCCAGACGCAAACATACGGCCATTAAACTACTGACTATTTACCAGTACGTAACGTCAACGCATTTTAAATGTAGCTTGTATTCAGATGGAATTATTACTGTCTAATACATATTTCAACTTTTTATCATATAAAAAAGACAAAAGACAGTTTTTTGACATATTGCTAAACAAGTATTCAGGTAGCATGTCTATCCAATAAACCACGGTCATCACGGCGGCTCTCGGCTTGGTACTAAAACTACTGTTAACATGCTCTTTTCTAGCACGAAAGCATGCTAATTTGGAGAAAATAGCACGTGTATCAGGACAGTTGCTAGTAAGTAGCATGGTATTTGCATACAAAATAATTGAGCATGCTCAAACAAGCATGCTACTAAAGAGCATGTGTAACAGTAGCTTGTGATTTACCGCGCGTGCTCGCTCCCACCATTCCTTGTCGAAAGAGTGCGCGCAATAGCACCACCACGTTTCTACCCGTGGATGCCGTAAGAGTGTGTTGTGGGCATGGTCTAGCATCCCTGTGGTAGAATTCAAAAATTGCCAGAAATGGCACTGAAACGTAGATTTTATATCTCTTACCTGTTTTGGGAATATAGGTGTGATTTTATGTAAAATTGTATGTATGTCGAGTCAGATAGATCTCTGGGTCAAGGGAAGGTTTTTGATCTAAAGGACACTTCTCAGAGTTACAATGTAAAGTCTTGCTATGAAATATATCTATGAGAAAATTTGTTTTACTACCTTTATTTAATTACGTTACTTAAGAAAAACAATAACTTCACATAGTACGAGTATGGCACCTACTTATAAATAGGCTCTTTCGCTTTGTAATTAGTTGTTTCTCTAATTTATTAATGCGCCATCAGAAATTAAGATTGATATTGTTTACGTAGAGATCATCATCTTAATGAAATAAAATACGTTATAACATGCGAAAGAGGCTCTTGATTTATCACTATCGTATAAATGGCTTGTTTTCGCAAAAGACACGGCAAAATAAAGTATTTCGTTTACGTCACGCCGGTTTTCGCCGCTCACCCTACAAAATTCAGTAGAAGGAAAACAGCTATAATTTATGGAAGTTGAGTCAGGCATAGGGATCTAAGGCTACACTAGAGAGAGATGGAAAGCAAGCGCTTCAGTTACTTGGTTGACGCATCTTTGCACGAATTATTTGATATCCCTAACGGTTGTTCACAAATTTGATCTTTTCTGGCAGATCAGGAATACTTAAACCTACATAAAATACTATTTTTTACTCTATAAGAATAAATACATACAGAGTGTCGGTTAATGTACTGTTATTATTTTTATTAAAACCAGTTAAACTGTAAGTACGAAAGAGATAATAAATAAATAGTTACCTATTATTAAATTTCCTTAAGTGGATTTAATGTCCTGAAGAATAATAATAATAACATGAAATAAAAACCGGCCAAGTGCGAGTTGGACTCGCGCACGAAGGGTTTCGTACCATTATCTATAAAAACGGCAAAACAATCACGTTTGTTGTATGGGAGCCCCCCTTAAAAAATATTTTATTTTGTTTTTAGTATTTGTTGTTATAGCGGCAACAGAAATACATAATCTGTGATAATTTCAACTCTCTAGCTATCACGGTTCTTGAGATACAGCCTGGTGACAGATTATCTAAAAAAACGGCAAAAACATCACGTTTTTTGTATGGGAGCCCCCCTTAAAAATATATTTTATTTTGTTTTTAGTATTTGTTGTTATAGCGGCAGCAGAAATACATCATCTGTGAAAATTTCAACTCTCTAGCTATCACGGTTCTTGAGATACAGCCTGGTGACAGACAGACGGACGGACGGACAGCGAAGTCTTAGTAATAGGGTCCCGTTTTACTCTTTGAGTACGGAACCCTAAAAATTACCTCAAGCTTTATAAATTTTATTATGAAGCGCCCATGGCCTAGCAACGCTGGCCGTTTTGAGTGGTTACTGATTGAGTGTTTCCGTGCTTTGGTTAAAAGAGCTGGTAGATAAGTCTGAAATAGATATATGTTATCCTTTGAAAATAATTAACATCTAAACGTTCCAATTTCTCGTAGAACTTTAAACGCCTACTATGCCAAAAGAAGATCATAAAATGACGCTGTTTTCAATTTGAAATTAGCTTTGGTCAGTTAGCAGTCGCTTTCGCAAAAACTAGTCCCTACGCTAATACTTCGGATTAGTTAGCAAGAGGGCTCTTGGGCTCCTTTAAGATGCAACCGCTAGTAAATAAAATAACACTTTAATGAAATATTTAACACGTAACAAGAACCCACTAAGTTGGGTTATCTTCTCATGACGAGTTCCCGCTACAAAGCCGAAAATCACACTACCAGCTACGCTCGTAGGCCTCCTAGCGCTACGAAAAGGATGGGCATAGAATGGGTCAATATCTAATTAGTAATAGGGTGTTTCATAACCTGTTGTTTCTATTTTTATTCCGTTAACAGGTAGTCCGGACTAATATGTAAGCAGCGAGAGCGGGTGACAAGTGACTCTGTGCCGCAGTCCGACGTCCGCCAGCCGCCATGGGCAAGAAAAACTCCAAACTCAAACAAGACACCATCGACCGGCTGACGACCGCCACATATTGTAAGTAATCTGACGCATTCCTATATATTTAACATAAATTTCACGCAATGCCGTCAAATACGGCATTTACCTACAGTAGCTTTATGTAAAAATTTCGTTAGTCAAAAAGTTACGATGATTAAACTTAATTTATCCACAAAAAACCTCACCTACCTACTACATTTTCTTGCAACTAGGTACATATTTTGAATCCTTCAGCGGGAACCTACCTACTCATCGAAATGTTTGGGCGTTCCTAACTTCAAAACACATACAAGTGTCACTTAAATTTGATTTTAAAGATTTATATGTAGTGAATAAGAGAGGTTTTTATGGTAAGTACGCGAGTTGATGAGCCGCGCAGGATGAAAAAGGCGCGATGCGCATCTATAGCGGGACACAGCGCGGATCCGAGTGCCACCCATCCACAAGTGAAAATCGATTCGTCAGCAATGCCTCAGGTGTTTATTGATCAGTGCACTGCTAGATAATAATAGAGACGTGGACTGAGCCCTCGTCGATAGCTGCTAACTGAACATAATAAAAATTTGCAGATAATAATATTATTGCAGACAAATTTCGCCACGGGATACATTTTAATTTCAAGTTTCCAACGTTAGTTTTCAGACTCGATGAGCATTCAGAATTCTAGCCAGACTGTTCATTCTGGTACATTGTTTTTATGCAAATCTGTGTAATAGAGTGTCTAATGATGAGCTTGTTTCATTTAACTGTTCTGCTAATTACTTAGGTCTGCTAGAAAATAAAAAGTACGTAATACGAAAAGAGAAAATGGGAAAATGGTGTTACGAGCGTAGGAAATGGCATGTATATATATGGTCACCTATTTACTTATGTATGGTCACCTATTTACTTATAGATCGTTTAAAACGAGTTTCAGTTGTTGTACTTTGTTCCCATGTTTTACCGACCTACGGAAAATTATCGCCATACCTACGTTGATGGTAATGAATGAGCGAGCCTTGTCTACCAAAGTAACTTTTGATGTCTGGTCACCGTGGTGGGGTTTTTTATAACAATTAACATTTAATTGTGATAAATCGGTGAGGTGTATAAGTAAGTGGTCGCGTGACCACGCTCCGCCACCGCACCACTAAGTTATGAAGTGGGAGCCACGCCTCTCGCTTCGTGATTCAGTAATCGCGAACGGACCATTATGGACTCCCACGAAAATAGCTCAGGTTAAAAAACGTAATAACACTATTCATTAAAGTATATTTTACAATACTACTTACAAACGACAACAGTTAAATATTATGGTAGCTGTGGGCTTGTTTTAGTATTGTACTTATAGCTTTAGTTGACAATCACCAGCGTTAGTATATACACAACACACAATGGCAGATATTAATGCCGGTCACTGTACCACAATTATATGTTTTTGAAATTCAACAGCCCTGTGGCATGTGGCCAACAGCCGCGCAATACAAAGTTGGACATTATATTTAATATCCCATTTTTCTTTATTCATCCTTTCTTTTGCCAGACTAAACACCTCTTGCTAACACCTCATTGAATTGCATCATAAAAACCGGTCAAGTACGAGTCTGACTCGCGCACCTAGGGTTCCGTACAAACGTTCATACACCATACCCGTCATGTCAGGACCCCATTCTTTCTTGAACAATCTTAAACAGCTCATAGTAGAAGTTACCGTTGCACAGCGCCATCTGCATTTTGGTACTAATAACTTACAACCTAGTATGTTTGTTTATTCAGCGATAGCTTTTTATCACGCGTACCGATTTCGATTATTTATTTTTTATTTGAAAGAAGGGACAGGGAAGATAATCTAATAGGAATTTGAAGACATAAAATTACATACACATTTAATGAAGAAATTATTTATGATAAATTACAACGTACATTTTAATCACATAGATATATTTGGCTTTAGTATTAGTTCATACAAAAAACAATTGAAGACATAAAATTACATACACATTTAATGAAGAAATTATTTATGATAAATTACAACGTACATTTTAATCACATAGATATATTTGGCTTTAGTATTAGTTCATACAAAAAACAAATAACAGATGTACTCAAAAACAATACAAACTAACTGAAACACTTTGATGTTGTTTAAGTACTTAGTTTAACCATATTAACTTACATACTCAATTATCGCTTTTAATGTGACCGGGCATGTGTTTTTTTTTTATTTTACTTTCTCTTTTTATATTTTGTTAGTATTTAACCCCCCGGATTCACAACACTTCAGGGGCTGCACCCCTGACTTACTCCGCATGATGATGTAATATAAAATAAGTAATAAGTGGTATACGGTGTTGGCCACACATATTGTATTTATTAATAAGGCTAATAATTTAAGACTCCCTTGTAGTGGCTGTTTGTTTACCTAAAAAAAAAAAAAAATACGCTAGATAGAGATATCATTTTATTTTTCCTGTATAATTTATGTTTTACTCTTAATTATATGTAATTATTTCAGAATTTTCTCTTGGTAAACTTTGGAGATATGGGGGGGAAGAATTATATTTTGTTCTACATTTTCCTTAATAAATCAAAATTTAACCACCGTAGAAAAAAAAAAATTCTAGAAAGTGCAACTCAAGCCCTTTCATATGATGCCCCATTTGATATATTTACTAAACTTTCCCCCTCATATTCGTCTTTTACACAGTTTTCTTTTTTTTTTTCATTTTCCATACACGTCTCTTAACCCTCTTAACAGTTGTTCCAAGTTTCGAATTGATAGCTTAAGTAGTTCCTGAGATATTTAACGTTGTGACAGACGGACGGACGGACGGACAGACGGACAGAGTCCATAAGGGTTCCTTTTTTACCTTTTTGGTACGGAACCCTAAAAATGAGGTGAGTCATAATACCAGATGAATTTAGGTACCTACTTTTTGCGGGGAACCTCGCTCTTAAATATTTTTTCCATGGGATATTATATACGAGTGTCGAGTTTTATTTTTCACAGGCTTTCATTGCTTTTTGATGATGTTGCATAAATGTGGTTATTTTGTATAAAGGTATGTTGTACCTCGGAAATTCTGGCTTGACGTGAGCCGCAGGCAAATGGAATGATTTACTGTAAGATTATTTTCATAAAAGCATTTTTAAGCATTACGCTTTTAGGATAGTTTAAGTTGGACTAATGTATTCGATTAATACACATTATGGACTCCCGGTTCAACTGCTGTCAAGTGAAGGTGTTCGGTGTGTCACGGGTGTATTTAAAATCGAAATCAAGTGCAAAAACAACTATTTCACAGCAAAAACTACTTAGAAACACGAATCATAACCTTAAAAATATCTCACAAACTTGCAATAAAACCAACTTTGGGAAACAGTAAGTGCCGAAATACGAGTTATAAAGTTCTCGATACCGCAAAATAGAAACTAAACAAATGATTTGGTTTAATGATAGAACGAACGAAATTAGGGAAGAATTCGCGAAACAAACTAACATAATGTAATGATAGATAATTTCACTAAAAGTATAATAACTACTTACAATGCAATGGAAGATTAATTGCACCCGATAATGGAAGAGAACAATAAACTAAAAAAACCGGTAAAGTACAAGTCTGACTCGCGCACCGAGGGTTCCGTACAAACTTTCATACACCATACCCGTCACATCAGGACCCCATCCATTCTTGAACAGTAGAAGCTCACTCATAGTAGAAGTTACCGTTGCAAAGTGCCATCTGCATTTTGGTACTAACAACTTACAACCTAGTACGTTTGTTTATCAGCGATAGCTTTTTATCACGCGTAGGTACTGATTTCGATTATTTATTTTTTATTTGAAAGAAGGGACTTTAAAGATAATCTCATAGGAATTTGAAGACATAAAATTACATACAAAAGTAAGTAAATTACAAATATAATTAAGAAATTATTTTTCTTCTTCTTTATCCTTGCCTTATCCAATTTCATTTGGGGTTTATTTGGGCTGCACGTAAGTCCTCGTCAACAACTGATTGCCATGTGAGTCGGGGTCTGCCACGGCCTCTTGGACCAGCTTCCAAGTTAAGCACACTTCGTGTCATATGGTCATGTGGTCTTCTCATGACGTGCCCGTACCACCTCAACCTACATTCGAGCAGTTTTTCCGGAATTGGTCTCACTCTGAATTTGCCGCGAATGTGATCGTTGCGTACTTTGTCAAGGAGCGTCACTCCTCCTGATCACCTGAGCATCTGAATCTCGGCTACATGCATCTGATGCTCCTGCTGCGTTTTAGTGGCCAGCATTCCGAGCCATACGTTAAGGCTGGTCTGACGGCAGCTTTGTAGACTTTTCCCTTAACCAGTATGGGCATTCTTTGGTCGCACAACACTCCTGACAATTCCCTCCACTTCATCCATCCGGTATTTATTCTATTTGTGATGTCGTTTTCTATAGCTCCGTCACTCGACAATATAGAGCCCAGATATTTGAAGGACTCTACCTTTTTAAGAGGATTGCCCTGCAGGAGTATTGTGTTGCGTGTTGTATTAATAAATAAATAATAAATATTTGCGGACAATCTTACACAAATCAACCTAGTCCCAAACTAAGCAAAGCTTGTACTATGTGTACTAGACGACGATGTAGATACTTATATAGATAAATAAATACTTAAATACATAGAAAACATCCATGACTCAGGAACAAATATTCGTGCTCATCACACAAATAAATGCCCTTACCGGGATTCGAACCCAGGACCTCTTAGAAAATTAGAAATTAGAAAAGCTACATTGCATGTATTTCGTCTTCTGTCTGCTGATGCGTAGTCCCGCGCTTTCCAAGGCCTCTCGCCATTGTTCCAGCATAGTCTCTAGTTGTTCCGAGTTGTCGCTGATGAGAGCTATATCGTCTGCATATAGAATGTTCCAGGGGGGCTTCTCCTGAAGGTGGGCTGTGACGTGGTTCATGACCAGGTTAAAAAGGAGGGGGCTGAGAGCCGAGCCTTGGTGCACCCCAACTCCCATATGGAACTGGTCACTTATCCCTGCGGAACTCCTTACTCTCGTTATGGCCTCCCTGTACATGTCTACTACGATTTGGACATATATTTCTGGAACTTTCTGAGCTCTTAGCGCCTGCCATATGAGATTTCTAGGGACACGGTCGAAAGCCTTCTCCAAATCTATGAAAACCATATGTAGGTCGCTTTTCCGTTCTCTATGCTTCTCCATTAGGTTTCTTAATGAGTGTTTAGCGTCCGTGGTGGACTTTCCTGCGACAAAGCTGCGTTGGTTTTCAGTGACTCTAGTGATTTGCTGAAGCCGTCTGCTGATTATTCTTTCCCAAATTTTAAGGGTATGCGGGATCAGTTTAATGACCCTGTAGTTTCTGCATAGTCTTATGTCGCCCTTGTTTTTATAGAAAGGTACCAGGAAGCTGTTACGCAATTCGTCGGGTTTCCCGTCTGTGAGAATCCTGTTGAAAAGGTGTGCAAGAAAGGTTTCACCCCATGGTCCCAGTTTTTTCCAAAGCTCGGCCGGTATTTCATCTGGTCCCGTGGCTTTGTTATTCTTCTGGGGTGACGGCAGGCACGGGGCACTCTGTTAGTGGGATTGCTGAGAGCTCTTTACTCTGAATTTCGCTTGGTAAACTTCGCAGAAAACCAGGAAAAATCGGGGGGAATGGTATTTTTTTTAACATTTTTCTTAATAAATCAAAATATAACCACTGTAGATTAAAAATAAAAAAGGATTTTGAATTTGCAACTCAAGCCCTTTCATATATCCCACTTGATATATTTACTAGACTTTGAATTTAAAACCCCCTCCATATTCGTCATTTACACGTAAAATAAAAATATATATTTAATTTTTTCATGTTTTATTAACGTGTCTTAAACCCTCTTAACAGTTGTTCCAAATTTAGAATTCATAGCTTAAGCAGTTCCTGAGATAGTTAACGTTGTGACAGACAGACAGACGGACGGAGTCGCACCATAAGGGTTCCGTTTTTACCTTTTTGGTCTGGAACCCTAAAAAGGCATGATAGCTATCATCCAGTATGATAAACTCATATTAAAGGAAAAAACAAACCAGTTGAAAGGTCAGGAAAACGGAAGCGTTCTCCATCCAAAACATCCACCACAATCACACACATCAAAAAAGAGTGGAAACAAGCCAAACGGCCCCAAACAAAATTAACAAAACAAACACACTCGAGTTCACAAGTCGTTTTAGGTCAAACGTACTATCTGATAACAACGAACAACGATAATAAACGCACACCAGCCCACGGAAGGCATACAGGACAACAACACAGCTACTGAACACGGATAAAAGAAACCAAAAATCAACGATAATTAACGCACAACAGCCCCGGAAGTCAAATAAGACAACAACTGCTACTGAATACGGATCAAAGAAACCACCTTCCCTAAGCCGGCTGGTCACCGGCACCGTGAGGAAATATGACCACAACCCTCCAGCGTATATAGCTGATGGAGGCCTTTGCCGACTGGCAAACGGACACCCAAAACAAATAAAAAAACTATAAACTAAATAAGAAACACAACATTTGGATGTTACGATTAAGGGCAATAAAAAAAACCGGCCAAGTGCAAGTCGGACTCGCGCACGAATGGTTGCGTACCATTATCTATAAAAAAACTATTTTATTCTGTGTTTTTAGTATTTGTTGTTAAAGCGGCCACAGAAATACATTATCTGTAAAAATTTCAGCTGGAACTATCACGGTATCAGTGAGATACAGCCTGGTGACAGACAGACGGACGGTCTTAGTAATAGGGTCCCGTTTTACTCTTTGAGTACGGAACCCTATACACACTATTGTATGTGCTAATAATTATTTGTTATATCTGTCATTAACCATAATTTCAGTTTTCTAAATGGAATTGAACAACAAAATATTACTTAGGTTAGGTTATAGGTAAAGTTAGATTAGGTTAGGTTATACATGCTGTGACGAGGACAAGCGGAGAGTTCCCGGTCCCACAAGAGGTGGCCGCGAGTCGGAGAAGGGCAGTGAAAAGGGAGAGGGACAGATGGAAGGAGGCTCTGGAGGAGTCCTCCTATGGCACTCGAACCATAGGGGCGCTCCTCCTGTCATTGGAGGGTTGGCTGGACCGCCGTAAGGGCGATCTCACATATAGGCTGTCGCAGATAATGACCGGACATGGGTGCTTCGGTCATTACCTGCACCGCATAGGGAGGGAGGCCTCGCCAGTCTGCCACCACTGTGGTGAAGACGATGACACGGCATAGCATACGCTGGCGGAGTGTACAGGCTGCGCCGTAGAACGCCAACACTTAAGGTTGGCGTTAGAAACGGAAGATCTCTCGCTACACAACGTAGTCTCGCGTATGTTGGGCAGCGAGAGATCGTGGGTGGCGGCAGCGACATTCTGCAAGGAGGTAATGTCGCAAAAGGAGAAAGCGGAGCGGGAGCGTGAAGAACGAGCCGACGCGCCCCTGTTCCGGCGCAGACGGGTGGGGAGGAGGCGGTTACAATTCATCAACCGCCAACTCCCTCAGTAAGGCCGGTGGGACAGGGACCCACCACACAAGGCCCTAAACGTCTGGGGGAAGGGTCGAAGCGTCGCCGATCCTTCCCTCCCCTGGCGCGAGGGTGCCCCCGGTGTGGCCGGGGCAGCAGCCGGGGGGACGTCGTGGTAGAATGCTTGCGATCCCATGACGTTCCCCGATAACGGCAGTGCGGGTGACGCCGGTGTGTTTTTAGTGGGCAGACTCCTCCCCTCCCTCTGCCTAGCAGAGGGGGTTTCGGGAGGAGAGAGTCCCACATAACACCCGTAAGGCCTTCCCCTGGGCAGGGTGTATGCGTAATGCATTTTCACACCGTCAAAAAAAAAAAAGTTATACATGCTAGTATGATATCCAGGCGCGAAGCGCATAATAGGGTTCCGCGAAGCGGACCTCCGTCAACATCGCCTTTGTCCAAGAATTGTCTTAAAAAATAGTCATTTGTACACGACAATTTTTTAGGACACTTTTATGCCTGTTGTAATGATGCCAAGTAATTATTATGACTTTTTGTATTTATGCTATCTGATGGTAGTGTTTGTGATGATTAGTTTCTATGTTTATACTTTTTAATTTTATGCCTAAAATGTACGCTATAAGATGATTAGGCTTAACGTTAATTCATACGAGTATATCGTCGGGTGACAAGCAAAACTCACTAAGTAACAAATACCTAGTTAAATCAAAGGTCTCTGTTCTTCAAAACCTCGTATCTCGGTACGTAGTCGATATCGAGATACGAGGTTTTGAAGAGCAGTGACAGTTTTGGTAGTGACTTTTGCTACGATATCTTAATTAAGACTAAGGTGGTGGTCTCCTGTTTACGCCGCACGCGCAGGGTACCCCAAAAGTCACGCAAGATTAGAATTATAAAGAGAACACGGTTTTTTTATTGGATAATAAATATCACTATAGGGTTTTATATTATGAAGTAGCACATGGGGCGAAAGGTCACCACGGCTTTTCTGGAACGTGTCGAATTTTTCCGTGATGAATTTGCGCACAAGTAAGTATCTGAATTTTGTTGAAGCAGCGTTGAATTCTCCCTCACTCAATGCGAAGGTGGTTGTTGGTTTATTGTTGGTATAATATACACCTGTGAGTTAAGCTGTTACTTAAAATAAATTGCTTCAACGCAGTTCAGAAACTCTTATGCAAAATGGTCATCAACTATTTTGATGAAAGAGTGCGTACGTCCAAGAAAAGCCGTCCACGCTATTATCTCCATGTGCTACTTCCACAGATACATAACTCCTATTAAGTATAATTAGTTTCATTTAGTATGATTACCTAATATATCCATTGTTTTAAATTTGTTTGGCGTCATCTGTCAGTCAAGTCTACAGACTCTGTACTGTGCGGCTGCATTTAAATGAGTGCTTCATATGTAGCGGAATGCCCAGAAGCGGGGCGGTACGCATTCAGTACGTCATTTGCACCGTTAATAATAACGCGCAATATACTATTGCGAAAATGATACTCTGACAGACATATTGACAAGTAACGAAACCAGGCCCCGTAGCATAATATGACGTGATAAGTGATAGGATAGAGCTGCCGTCCCTGGCTGACACCGTTCGATAGAATGAGACGACGCGCTTATCCTATCACTTATCGCGTGATAACGCCATCCATGCTACGGGGCCAGGGGGGTAAACACGTAACGTTCCGAACGCGCGTCGGTACAATTTAACCGTCAAATTTCCATATAAAAAGTGACGTTTAGACCTACCCGGCGTTCGTACAACGCGTTACGTGATCGACCTACAGAGGTAACGTCCCGAACGCGCGTCGGTACGATTTAACTGTCAATTTTCCATATAAAAAGTGACATTTAGATCTACCTGACGCGCGTACAATGCGTTACGTGATCGACCTGCTGGGCTCTCAGTAAAGTACAAACCACCGCATACCCTTTCCGCCCAGCCAAATGCGGAAGTGCTTATACTCCTTTGCGCGACACATTGCCAGTCCACTGGGATACGCCAAAACAGCCTTTGTGTGTTACAACCAAACAATAAGTAGTTGGTAATTATGTCATTCATCTTGAAACAGTTATGGCGCGTATTTGGAGCGCATTTTAAGTCGATTTTAAAGCTTCAATTATGTTTAAGTAAGTAACTACAAAAATATACTAGATATTTTTTGTAGTTACTTATTTATTTTGGTGGTACGAAATAGATTGCTATAAAGATTGAACTCGTAGGTATGTACAACTCCCCAACTAAGATCTATTTTAATACAGTTGCTCAAAAAGTGGTACTTTTTGTGGCTGCGTAGCGTGCGAGAAGCTCAATTTCTCGCACTAGTGCTTTTTACTTTTTAGTTCCAAACTATACTTTCGAAACGCAGTAATTTTATATTAGATTTTTTACTTGGAAATTATGAAATTAAAAACGCTTACGAATACTAGGAGTATTTATTTTTGATCGCGTTAGTATGAAAGTCATTTTTGAAGCTGAAAATGTACGCATCTGTAGGTAGACCGCTTAACTCATTCCTCGCTTGCGCAGCGCGCGGGTGCAGGGGTATGACGATAACGGGGTGCGGGCGCCGGGGTTTGCCTTCCGCACGTCGCCCGCAGCCCGTTATAGTCATACCCCTGCACCCGCGCGCCGCGCAGGCGAGGACCGAGTTAAACGGTCCACCTATAGGTACCAGGAGCGCATACGCAAGCAGAAGTTTCGATGCAGCCACTAACAGTTGAGATCGAGGTACAATAATATAAATTTATTTAAAGAATTCATTAATATATAAATGACGAATACTAATTTATTATTTTTTCGCAATTGTATTAAAAAACGTCGTTTACAACACGTGTGAAATGTCTTTTACCACTCGTACCGAGTCTTGCCACTCGCTTTCAGCTCGTGGCAAGATACCTCGGTACTAGTGGTAAAAAGACATTCTTTTCACACTAGTTGTAAAATGTACTATTCTAGATCAAGCTCTAATCTCGTTGGAATTAGAACTATCCATCATGCTCGTTTATTTCCAATAAAGTGCGGAATAAATCTCACAGAAGCTTGATCCTTGTTCTGAAGTAATTGCAGTGTTCGCCAATAAGCGACGAAGTTGGTTTTATAGCGAAGTTAAGTGTGGAAGTTGGGGGAGCGGCGGCGCCGTTTGGGCTGTAGCGAGTTGATGTTGGCCCTATTCTCGCTCCCCGGGCCACACGTCTTACGATGTAATTATTATAAAAGCTTTTATGCATGACAAATAATGACTAATTTGTGAGTATGCATTTATCATATACTTACGATCTTTTTCACATAATATTGTAAGACCCTGCATGCGAACGTAGATCCGCGATACAGGAAACCATTACAATAAAAGAAGGAAAAAACGGTATGCGAGACGTTAACATGTATAGAATATACATATGTTAGAATTACCAAGCAAATGTGTAGGTAGTAGGTACCTAAATTTATTTTTAAATATCTATACCTCGTTTAGTGGGCCTACAATACGTTATGATTAAGAGGGCGCTCGTTTTTTGGTCAGGAATAAGCGAGAATGACGGATTTTTGACGTTGTAATTCTAAGAAACGGAGAGCTTTTTCTAGATCCCGATTACTTATTTGCATAGGTAAACTCCTCATATTGGTCCTAGCCGCCTCCAATTTACGAAGAACTGAATACTTTAACCGAAAATACCCGATTACCGACAGTAGTTTTCTGAAGAGAGCGCAGAGTCATAAGTTTGAGCCCCTAATACTCCATGATGTTATATGAGAACCTACTTGTTTTATTCTATTTTCACTAGCGTAATATGTTGCCATTGCGCCTAGCCGCCTCGAATTTTCCTTATTCTGCACGTATATATATGTAAACTGTTCTCAATTACACCATATTTGTCAACAAAATCTTACTGAAAACTCAAGGATTTTCTCATTATTGTTGAATTATTTGTGTATTGAATCTTACACAACATTAAAGTTCATGCTTGTTCCAACAAGATCCAGTCCAAAAAATATAACTTTAGTCAAAATTTATATTTATAAATAATTATTCAAAACTAGTATAAATTTACCGTCGCGCGGGAATATATCTCAGTACCGGCTGAATAGCCCTCCGAGACAGACGTGTACTCTGTTTATTTGTGGCTATTCACGAAGCTAACCGTCCACTCTTCAGATAAAATAATATTATTTTGATCTCCGACTAGGCATAGTTATTACCAACCTCGGGGTCAAACTATACTGGGGATACATTCGTGAGGCAAATCGAGACAAGTTATGAATTGCATAGCTATCAGATATGACGTAGTGTAGCGAAAAGGCTCAAACCCACAGGATATGTAACATTTAAAATTGAACCTTCTACCTAAAACAAAAGTCATACATTTCAATGGTGATATCTTGTGGGTTGGATCCTTTTGTCTAAACTACGCGTTCTATAGTCAATTATTATTGTACGAGTGATCGTGATACTTGATAGATTTAATTTATTTACTTGTTACTATCAGTCCACCTTGTGGAGGGTCCGCTGCAGTTTCCGGTACGTAGTCGCCTCTCGAGAACCTCCCCGCCCCAACGGCCATTATGATTAGTTAGTATGTATGTATGTATGTTAGTTTGGGCAAAATCTTCAAATTAGGTACAATTGCGTATATTCGGTGACAATGCCATAATATCATAGAGCTGGTCTGATGATGGAGTCGGAAGGTGGCCATAGCAACTCCTAAACTCAACAAGATAAAGCCATCGAATTTGGGCTCATTTATTTGGTCATGGCACGGCAAGACTTTGGTGCTGGATGATTTCCAGAGTCTGATAATGGAGCTGGAAGGTGGTCATGGAACTCCTAAACTAAACTAGATAAACCCATCTAGTTTGGGCTCATCTGTTTTGTCTTGGTAAACACTTTGGTGATGGATGATTTCCAGGATCTGATGATGGAAGTTGGTCATGGGAACTCCTAAACTAAAATAGATAGACCTATCTTGTTTGGGTTTGTGTGATTTGTCTGTACAAGTACCCACGAACCAGCGACATAATATGCAGGGTTATTGAAAATAACAAGATGAATAAAAAACTTTTTAAAAAACAAGCTTATATGGCGTTTGTTAAGTACAGCACGATCCTACCTTGCATTTAGTTATTATTTTCGTTTATATATAATAATAACACACACCGGGGGTTTACACTGGAAAGGGAGATTTTTACGTGGTTTTATTACATTTCCGAGTCATCATCATCATCATCATCATATCAGCCGAAAGACGTCCACTGCTGGACATAGGCATCCCCCAAAGAGTGCCACAATGGCCGTTCCTGCGCCACCCGCATCCAGCGGACTCCCGCGACCTTTACCAGGTCATCAGTCCACCTTGCGGGGGGCCTACCCACGCTGCGCCTTCCGGTACGTGGTTGCCACTCCAGAACCTTTCCGCCCCAACGGCCATCGGTTCTACGTGCAATGTGCCCCGCCCACTGCCACTTAAGTTTAGCAATTCGGAGGGATATATCGGTTCCCTTGGTTCTGCTGCGGATAGCCTCATTTCTGATGCGATCGCGCAGAGAAACTCCCAGCATAGCCCTCTCCATTGCCCTTTGAGTGACTTTGAGCCTTCTTATGAGGCCTATAGTAAACGACCACGTTTCCGTGCCATATGTCATCACTGGCAACACACACTGGTCAAAGACTCTCGTCTTGAGACACTGCGGCATATTGGACGAAAAGATGTGCCGTAGCTTCCCGAATGCTGCCCAGCCGAGTCGGATTCGACGATTGACCTTCCCTTCGACATTTCCGAGTATCACTCTTTATTTCGAAATAAATGTTAAAAAAACCGGCCAAGTGCGAGTCGGACTCGCGCACGAAGGGTTCCGTACCATTACCTATATCTAAAAACGGCAAAATATCTATATCTAAGATCACGTTTGTTGTATAGGAGCCCCCCTGTAGCCTAGTTAGTAACTTGGTAGTGACTCTGCCTACGAAGCTGGAGGTCCCGGGTTCGAATCCCGGTAAGGGCATTTATTTGTGTGATGACCACAAATATTTGTTCCTGAGTCATGGATGTTTTCTATGTATTTAAGTATTTATTTATCTATATAAGTATGTTTATCGTCGTCTAGTACCCATAGTACAAGCTTAGCTTGGGGCAAAGTCGATTTGTGTAAGATTGTAAAAGAAAAAGAAACAAATAAAAACTAAAATAAAAATAAAAAGATGTATTCTGTTTTTTAGTATTTTTTGTTATAAATAGCGACAACAGAAATACATCATCTGTGAAAATCTCTATCTATCACGGTTCATGAGATACAGCCTGGTGACAGAAGGACAGACAGGCATTCAGACAGACAGACGGACAGCGGAGTCTTAGTAAGTACGGAATCCTAATAAGTGACATAGGTTTTAGGCTCAGAACATAAAAAAAGGGAGAAGTGCCGTATTGCTTAATTCCAACCAAAACCGATGTCCCCAGTTTTCTCCCACCGCAGCGCCCATAATAGGCACACACATTGAACCGTGTAAAAACAAAGACTCGGGCGTTGCCAGTGAGTCTACGGCAACATGCAAACAAGGGCTGTGATTGGCTTAAACGCACTACACTAGGGGGGCGACAAACGTTAAAATTATGTTTTATCGACATTGATATTAAAATTAATATTATTTTATGATATTGATAGGTAACAACTTCAACAACATGGTAAGTTTATGTGGTGGTATTTAAACTTTTAGCTACAAGTTTAAATAACACGGGTTGTTAACTTACCATAAATCGCAAAAGTAAAAAATATTGACGAATACCTACAGAGTAATATAAACGGCTTTTTATAAGTTCGTGTTCACATACATTTAAAACTCTGGTCACATCGATATTTTTGACCTTTAATATATGATTTTGTACCAGGCCGATCCGTATCGCATTTTGGCGCGAAATAATATGTCCATTACTCATATTACGAGATTTAAGGCTAAGGGCGAGTATCCACCAAAGATGTGCGGAGATGTGTTACCATACATTTTACACCTAGGTTTCAAGCAAGCGAGGTGTCAAATATTCGAAAAATGTACGGCTCTTATTAAGTGGTTGGAAACATTTTTCTTGAAAATGTTACGAACACATTAACTCTTCTCTGTACAGGAAACCAGTTAGGACCTCTGCCAGTAGCATCTATCCATTTTTTAGTACCTACTCGGATTCTTTGGAAAACTGTAATAAGAAACCCAGATTTCTTCTTCAATTATCACATTTCAAATGAAAGTAAAAAATACTCATTTAAAATAAATTATTGGTAATAATATCACATTTTAAGTTGTTCTGAAGCCATTTGCAACTAAATTATATACTTGTATACACAATTTTAATATGTCTATTTACCGTTCATACTGCAACTTAGTGAAAATCTTATTAGTAGGTACCGTAAACATTTTGTGCCTTTTAATCTTATTAGTATGTTATTAGTTACCTTTAAGATAGGCACCCAACCAAAACAAGTAATTAAATAAAATAAAACAGCGAAAGTAGTCGAAATAAAATAACTAGTATGATATCGTACTTCTATTTTATCGATTACGCGTAAATTGTAACTGCACTTTGGCACCGCTCTAGTTTGCGACGCCAAGCAGCGGCCGTACCACAAAAAAATTCAAGCATCGTCCATATCCATAGTGGTGTAATACATTGCGCCGTGGTTTACTGTATTGAACGTTCAATGTACAACGCATAGAACCAAAATATGCTTTTTCGTTCGATATGTTAGTTCGATCCCGAGAAATGATGCGGCGTTGCGTTTATTTATTAAAATATTACTTTTTACTGACTTAAGTGAAAATACTAATACTCACATGTGGTGCGTGACTCCACCATTTATGTAGGTTTTAGTTTCATTCCTATTTTTGCATGTAACCACGCTACAATTCGGCATTTTGAGTAAACGTGGAAAAACATTTCAGATTCACGGCAAATTGCGACTAACATGCGGTGGGCAGTGACATGCCCATTTGGCCATGTCGCACCGACACGCGCCAAGCCCCCGTTTCATATCTATTCCTTTTTATCATCTGAGGTTTTAGGCTTTTGAATAAAATCACGCATTAATTAATTGTATTCTAGATAAAAAGCTGTGTTTGTATAATTTATAATTTTCAGTTCCTTTGGTAAGAAACGGACATAGCAATTTCTATGAAGGGCAGTTTTTTTTTACTGTCCATAACAAAAAAAATTCTTCAAGAAATGAATACGTCAGTACCCAGTAATTTCCTAGTAGTGGGTCGACTGGTATAATTTCATTACATTACTATATATAAATAAGACTCAGATAACATGCAAACTATTAATATCCGTAAAACAAATTATTATTCTTATTACTGACAACTTTAAAACTCGTTAGTTTATTTTATTTTATTTTATTTTTTATACTAAAAAAACGAAACTAAATATACTTTGTCATATCATAGTATTTTAATACAAATAGAAAACTTGTGCTCAAAAATCAAATACTTACTTTATTCAAGTTATCTAACTTCGCTAACATAATGTTCTAGAACATCATGTTAGCGAAGTAATCTTACCACTTTTTAGTGCAAGTATCAATATCGGTCACGGAGTGAATTCCAACGGTGCGCTATACAGCTATTTGCATCGGCAAGCTCCGCGGTTAGTTCTATCCCGATCGCACTTACATATAGCTAGAAAGGGACGGCACCCGCGGCTGGTGCGATCTCGCTGTGCATGTGGGGGTTAGGTACGTTTGTGTGGGTGGTAGTAGTATTTACACACACAAACGCACTACGCGTGTCAAAATACCGAATTCTGAGCGAGCGCTTTTTTGAAGAGCACTCTTAACGCATAGGCCAGTCCGTAGAGGTTCAAAGTACCCCGGGGTACGTTGCAAGTGGTGGTGTAGAAGATTTTTTTTTAAATATTGTTAGATATCTTGGGACAACTTTTGGCAGCCACAAATCCTCGAAATTTTGGGACTTTTTTTGGTTTCTCACTCGTAGCTTCTGTACGGTGCATCCTAGCGAAAAGCTATTCACTAGGAAGTTAAATAACATAAAATTATACGTCTAATGAGTACCAATCCAAAACAATTCGGTTCAGCGACATAGTAGAAAACTATGGTCGAAAACGAGGCTTTCCTCAACTTTGTAAGTTATTTCAAGATAGTGGTTTTTAAGCTTCTGCGTTTCAATTTTGAATTGAACTATAGGTTTTAGCTCCTCAATTGTAAAAATTTACAGAATCGAGAGTTATTTCAGCATTAGTATCATCATAACTGGTAATCGAAGAGCTGGCGGTTTTCTCGTGCAACGCATCAGCAATCAGCATTGCAGTTCAATGAGGAAATACCGCCAGCATACTCGGTACAATGCGTAGAGGGCCTTTTTAGGGTTCCGTAGCCAAAATGGCAAAAACGGAACCCTTATAGTTTCATCATGTCCGCCCGTCTATCCATCTGTCCGTATGTCACAGGCATTTTGCTCGAAAAGTATTAGGTGTATTTGAATAAAATTGGAGGGTATTAGGTGTATTTTGTTAGCCGCTACATAGTTCTGTAATGAAATTACAAAAAAAATATTATTTTGGTGGTGTGTGGTGGTGGTACCTGCAAGTCAAAAAAAATATATATATTGTAAGTCCGCGTGTGGCACATCAATCGATAGGCCTTTTAAAATAAATATAAGTTTTCACAGCAAGTTTTTCGATTAAGTGAAAATAGTCGGAGATAATCGCCTACGCCAGTCAGTAGAGGTTCAAAGCACGGGGTACTTTGCAAAATGTGATGTAGGTAGAAGATTTTATTTTTTTATGTCATGTAATATGGATACAACCGAGGAAATATCAAAAATGGTTACACGAAATACTTTTTAGCAGCTACAAATCCTGAAAACTTTGTGACTTTCGGGGTGATTATCTCCAACATTTTTCACATAATCGAAAAACTTGCTGAGAAACCTTATATTTATTTTAAAAGGCCTATCGATTGATGTGCCTCACGCCAACTGTCTTTTTCCATACATAAATGACGTTTAGATCTACCTAACGCACGTTCAAAACGTTACGCAATCGAGCAGCAGGGGTAAGATAGTTAATATAGCTTTCGCCTCATATGCAATTCAAGTTTCTTTTGTCATTCGAGTATATTCGAAAAATTATGCAATTAATCATTGACAGACTTATGAATAAAATAAGAGATTAGGTGTTTTCTAAAACCGATTGACTGCTAATAAACGCTACGCCTGTTAGTCAATCCCGTGGTTTTCCCGCTAAGTAGCGGAAAGCGGCTACGGCGCCTACGCCCGCCCCCGAAACCCGCCTAGCGGGAGCCTACTCCCGCTAGGCGGGTTTCTGGCAGTGATAGTTTTAATACATACATTGGTATACTCGTATATATGTACTCATAACCCCTTTTTCCAGTACCTACACAACTAATCATACTAAATCCTGACTTTCAGTACAGTCTGATATGAAATCTTATCCCGTCGTTGTAGCAACTACATAAAATTTGAAGTCCAGTTGTTCTAGTCGATAACCACAAGTACCTAAAGTACGGGACGAGCAAACGCTGAAACGGACCGAAGCATTGAACTACCAAGTACTTCAATTTAACTAATATTGTTGAGATGTTTAACTGAAACAACGCTCATGCTATATACGAGTATCTTAGACGACTATTCTGGGACGTCAACAGATTTTGCTATTTATTTGAAAGTTACGAGGTACCCATTATTAATACATTTGACTTTGTTGCCTTGTCAAACAGATGCCTATCATTACGTCAATGAGAAACATCGCATTAATTAAAACAAAGCAAGGCAGATTTAAGAAAACAAAATAAAACAGCGAGTGGCGTCTCGGGTCGTCCTGGTTAATCGCTACTCTCAATGATTACGTGACGTATTCTTGTATACCTACAACGCGGATGAGGTCAGCCGGCGCGGGTAGGGCGCGTAGCTCATCTTCTATTGTCTACTTTCGTCCCGTGTAATCGACTCGCACGTCCCTAGAACAATAAGCTCGCAGACGGTACAACGCTACGTGCCTATGCCACTAAACACAATGAAGGCTTTCTCGGTGCTTGTTTACAAACCTACCTTACTTGTACAGCGCGCAATGCGCACCTTACTTACAGGATGGGTAGGCAGATATACTTACCTACTCAGTCGTGGAAAATAATGGTTAGTATTTGTTGAACATACACGGCGTTCAAATACCTAAGTATTTGAACGCCGTGTATGGTCAAAAAATACTAACCATTATTTTACCTAAGTACTAGTGCCATAACTCTGCTTTCCTATGTATTTCTTCGACAATCAATATAAAGACAGTGCTTTGCCGGATAAGTAAAAGAGTTATTCAAAACATTGTAGAAGGGCAAATAAGAAGGATACCTAAGTACTAATGTGTACATACCTATAGTTTCCTACCTATATCGATACAGTGTATAGATCGCTTTTAATGTTGTGTATCAGCAGGTTGTTGAAAAGGGTACGGCTGTCCTCTGTTTCAAAACTAAAATGTTAATAAAAATCGCAAAATAACTAGGTAATTAGAATTTCATTTCGTATATATACGAAGCACCCTAAAAGCCCATGGTGTTGTAAACTTGTGACGTAGTTCTGAAGATATAGTTTAGTGAAGTTTATATTTAGCCGGGTGAGTAAGTAAGGTAAGGCGCGGCGACATTCATTGGGTCAGCGCGTGTTGGGAATGGGAAATGCCAACACCTTAGGGGAGGAAGCGCCCGCTAGCACGCAACCAGCGCCCGCCGCCGACCGCGGCCCAACGCTCGCGAAGCGATGCGATACCCGCCGCCACACTACCTCATGGTTTGTAGTTGACTGTGTCTTGCAATCATATCTCACACAACAAAGCACACAAAAATATCTATCACGCTCTAACGGTTCTGCAATTTTACAGATATGGGGTTGTGATAGATTTGCGAACATTGTTGTGATTGCACTGCTAGACCATTCACCACCTGTCTTGACTAACCTCTGCCTACTCTCATCTATACATAAATATGTCGACCCTGAGATTTGTAACGATTACGCAAAATCGGTGGTCAGATTTAATCTAGTTCACCTTTGGCGAGTGTCAGAATGCGTTAAAATGATCGCGTTTATGTCCGACATAAAGCGTTTGTCCCTCACTATAAGTAGCGATTTATATAGAGGGACAACCATGCAAGTCAGAACAGTTGACAGTGTAGCTTTTTGTCGTACTGAGGGGTAATCACGTAACGTAACGTTCCGAACGCGCGTTTGGACAATTTAACTGTCATTTTTCCATATAAAAAGTGACATTTAGATATACCTGACGCGCGTACAATGCGTTACGTGATCGACCTGCTGGTTGAATTTGACTGACAGTGTCGCAAACATTAAAGGCAGACATTTATTAATGAGATTTCAAGTAGCATAATTTATCTGTGCCCTACTGAACAGACAGGCCTTATATGTATAGGTACATATAATATCAGAATGAACGAATTGACGGGCTTGTAATTCAAATAGAGAATTGTTGATCAAATGACCAATAAATACCACGGAACATATATCAATACCTACTGCTGTAAATTGAAACGGACCAACTTCGGTCCTAGATATATATGTACGTGTAGAACTGAAAGTTTTCAAAGTTATATCTCTATTGATAACTTAATATCGGATAGTCATGCTTTTATTGGACGCCAACCTGTGGCAGGCGCGCGGTGCACGAGGTATTTCCTACCTTTATTAGGTAGCGACTCGGCTCCTTGTCTGACAATGTAATCCACACCACACCACAATTCCACGGCCGACATTCACAAGGGAATTTGATGCGCGCATGGCATGGTGACACCTGTATTTACTTTAAACAGGTAAACTTACGTTTATATATATTAATAAAACTAACTGTACCTGCGACTTCGTTTTCGTGGGTATAGGTGAGGTCCTTATGGGTGATAAACGTATTACTTCTCTAGGACATAATTATCGATATTTTAATGATTATTTATCTTCTGACTGGGCACAGATCTCCCAGGCAGGGCACAGCATATTTTTTCAATATTTAATCTTTCAATTTATCAGGCAATCTTCTCAAAGGTGGCTGTGTTTTCGGTACAAAACTCTTTATTAGTTACAAATATTTCATGAAATTTGAAGGAAATAGTTAAGGCCGGTAACTTCATAAAATTCTTTATCTATCCAAATATCATAAACCCTCCATGATGCGTTCAAGAACCGCACATTATGACCACCATAAAAATAGACTGTTTTGTTAGAACAAATTTCTTATCTGTGAAAATGTTATTATTACTAAATAATAACATCGATTTCGATAATATTATTTCATTCAAATTTCGACCTTCTCTAAAAACAAAGAAATTTGATTTTAACCTCTATTCTAATATCAGTCGAGATGACTATAGTTCGAAATGAATTGTCAATTTGCATACAAATTTGACAAATGTCGCACGTAAGTAAGATATCGAACGATATGATAGTCGGATCAGTTAGATCCGTCTCTAGCTTGTCTATGAATTAAAAAAAAAACGATGACAGCTGCCAGAAAACCACGCTGCGATGCCGGTCATAATTAGCGGCTCCTGAATGCATCATGGAGGCTTATGATATGTAACTGTACCTAATTATTAATTAGGCATTAAAACACTCGTGTGATGTTATTATGAAACTCGCCACACTCGTGTTTAATGGCCTTCATTATGTACAGTCACATAAACTACAATTTTATTTTCAAAAGTAATAATAATAATATAATAAAAATGTTTATTGTACATAAGGTGGTTTAAATTAACGAGACTTAGTAGACTATTTTGTACACATAGGTCAGTAACATAACAAAAACTTCCAACCCCTAAACTAGTTGTGAACCTGTGTCTTAGGGGTTTGAGTTCATCCATATTCAATGTCATTACAAACGGTGCTTAGACAATGTAACAGCACATTACAAGGTGTGAAGGTGTCAGTAACGTAAGAAGGAAGCTAAAATTATAATGTAACTAATTTAAAATTATTTCTAGAGGAAGAGCTGTATTCATAACTTAACTTAATGAGATCTGTAAGTGAAAGTTATTAGTTTTATTACTTAGCCTGGTATTATTTTTTAATTTATTTTGCTTGTTATTGTTGCCTTTAATTTATGAGATGATAAGGAGGAGATTTTCAGTATCCTGATAAGATAGGTATAGATGGATATTAGGTTATTAATTTTATTGTAGAGCCGGGAGCCTTGGGCCTCAGTTTGTCGTCGAGCAAATGCTGTCCGGCAAGTAACAGTTTTGCATACTGGGTGACCCCGTCGCTTCTGCGAGACATCTTTGTCAAGTGGTAGTAACGAATGCTGTCGTAATATAGTTCGAAGCAAGTAGATTTGTCTGACGGTGAGCACTTTGGACTCCAGGTACAGTTGGTTTGTGGGAAAATCTCTTTCTCTGAAGTACATAACTTTTAAAATTGCTCTTTGAGCTCTTTCTACCTGTAGTAAAAACGTTTTATAAGTGCCCCCCCCAGAGAGGGTTACAGTAAGCAATTACCGATTGACAAAGGCTTTGATACACTAGTGACAGAATTTCGGTTGAGGCTGAATGTCTTAGTTCTTTGAAAATGTGTATTAACCTTCGGAGTCGGGTACAAAGGACCTCAATATGGGATGACCAATCCAGCTTCTGGTCCACATACACGCCTAGATATCTAATATTGGGTACTATGGAGAGGGCAGTAGAGCTGCAATTTTGGGATTGAGGGAAGCAGGTGTGGGCTTTTACAGAATCGGTGAAATTGTTGGGTTTAGAGGAATTTGGCAGACAGAAGCGTACGATTTTGGATTTCTCAACATTAAGCGTCACCAAGTTCTTGGCAAGACATTCATTAACCTTAACAAGTGCTGCCTCTGCTTTCTGCTTGGCACGCTTCCAAGAACTGTCATATATTAGTAGAGCTGTATCATCGGCGTAGGTAAAGATGTTGCAGTCAGGAATGGGAATTCGACATAGTTCATTAATGTATAAGAGGAATAGAGTAGGACCTAATATGCTTCCTTGGGGGACTCCAAAGGAAATAGATTCATCACTACTACGTAAGGACCCTATATTGACGCATTGAGTGCGATTGGACAGGTAGTCTTCGAAAATTTTGAGAGTATGTCCACGTATGCCAATCCCTTCCAGTTTCGTTACGAGAATGGGAATAGAGACAGTATCACAAGCTTTTGAAAGATCCAAGAAGATTCTGTAGCAGTGGAGTTTACTATCAAGCTTATCCACGTAGCTTATCCAGTATATTACAAAGTACATAGGTTCGAGTGAAGGAGCAAGCAATAGTTTAATCTGAGCTCGAATAAATAAATTATGGGGCTCCACTTCCACTAGTTACAGGAAGTACTTTTTATTTGAATATTTTCATTCATCTTCTTAAATTCCAGCTGGTTGATAATACATATTAACCTCCATGATGATATTATAACGTTATCTACAAGTAGCTTCAAAAGTGTGAAACTAAACAGTTAAGTAAACGGAACAAAGAAAGTCGAAAATCACAAACTATTTATACACTCCGTGATTCCTTAATCCAACTCCTGAATAGATTAGGTAGAAGTTACATGAGACATGGATTCAATAAGGTTGACAGCTATTAGGGAAACAACAGCATGATGTTGCGCTGAAGAACAGAATATATTTTCACAAGTAGGTCAACAGTCAACACGTTTCACAAGCAATCAATTAAATATTTAAATGACTTGATGAAATCCCAAAATACTTAATGTTTGTTGTCTATTGATGAAAATTGTTAAAAAATAATAAACTAAATTAATTTTGGGTATTGCTTGCAAAACGAAGCACTTACTATACCTAGTTGGTAGTGACCCTGCCTACGAAGCCGGAGGTCTCGGGTTCGAATCCCGATACGGGCCTTTATTTGTGTGATGAGCATGAATATTTGTTCCCGAGTCATGGTTGTTTTCTATGTATTTAAGTATTTATTTATCTATATAAGTATGTATATCGTCGACTAGTACCCGTACAAGCTTAGGCTAGGATCGATTTGTGTAAGATTGTCCCAAAATATTTATTTATACTACGTGCCTGGAGTTTTGGCGATAATAGCAGTGACTTTCATTTCGATGTTATAGTTGGTTAACCAAAACTCGTACATATATAAATAATTCGATAGTTCACGAACAACGATATCGGTTTATAATATCTCTAAAGAAGGAGAGCTTTAATCAACGAATTACATACGTCGCTGGGATGGAAATAGCGACAGTAATCGCTATTGCTATGACTACCGCTACTGTAGCATTATTCTTTGTAGGTATACAGAGGCGGAATGAAAAGGTTGACCAGTTTTCAAATCAAATCATTTACGCGTTGCAAGCACATGTTACTTTTTTAAACTGTGTATCAGACGAGAGTGTTGTATTGAAAATTATGTTCAACTGTTTGACAACAAAGTTTAAATTTACTTAGACAAATTTTCCTTGACTTATAATACATACCATCACGCCTTTATCCCTAAAAGGGGTAGGCAGAGCACATGAAACTTGTGTTCCAGTGCCACTTTTAGCATAAATGTGGGTATAAAAGATCGACAAAATGTGATATTGCAGTGATAGGTTGCTAGCCCATCGCCCAGAACACACTTATAATAGTTGAACTAAAACCTTTTTATTAGTTTGATCTTGCCATTACGTTGTGTCAAGTTTGATAAATCTAATGAAATTATTAATTCCTCTTCGCTTAATATTATTGAAACTATAAATGTGAGTAACAGGTCCTGTCAATGTCACCATTGCTATTTCTTGTATACCTTTTTTTTCTTTTTTTATCTCGGTTTCCAAAATTCAAAGAGGTCAATTCTCATAGTGAACGTATTTATAGGCCATGTAGTGAAATTACATTCATGATGACGGAATATGTCTGACACTCGGTCGATAAAGCAGATACTGATAACTTATGCTGAGCAAGCAAACACAGATCTTAAGGTGGTCAACCTTTCTATTCCGCGACTGTACATAAGTAGATAAAGTAAACGTCCTATTCGTCGACATTGTACTAGTGTACTTTAACATGGGTACTTTAAGTCAAAGCAATATCTATTGGGTTAAATTCGAACTAAGAGGATTTTCCTTCATTCTTCTTTTTTTTATTTGGAAACAAAAAGAAAATACAATTTTATTAACTTATTCTAAAGATTCGCCAAACTGCGAAGCAGTTTGTTGGCGATTCGAATTTAAGCGAAGGCACTTAGACATAAAGTGCCCATGTCATTTATTTAATCGTATGGCATAGGTACACTTACTCAGGTATAATAGGCAAACAATAAAACAGAACTAATATCTAATGTACATGTCGGATTGAACAAGTTTCGATTGGGTGCATTGGGGTGTCAAATTCAGGGAGTGCTCACCAGCCGATCACGCCGGGTGTCAGCCGCAGAAGGTCCTCCTCCGGTCCCACATATGAGTGTAGAGGACAGGGTCGGCAGATGTGATCGATGGTTTGAACCTCTTCGCCGCACTCACACATGGCCGAATCTACCCAACCCCATTTGTGACGTAGTTGAGGCCTACTGGAAGGACATATTCTCTTAAAGGAATTTAAACAATTTTGGGTTGGAATAGAGTTGCATTTCTTTTATTTTGGTCTTCTCTTGAAACAAAAGAAATTCAACTCTATTTCTTTTATTACTTTGATTCAAATTTCAATGTCATTTTGTGTTGTATGGTGGGCGCCACGAGGAAACACTAGTGCAACGTGCACTAAGCCGCTTACCTTACTTACGTGCAGTCAGCAGCAGAAGTAGCTAAGGGCCCGAGTCTTCAAAATCACCTGCACACGACTTTATTCTTAAGAAATTAAGAGCTTGTGTGTAGGTCATTTTGAACACCCGACCCGCTTAGCTACTTCTGCTGCTGACTGTACCAGGGTCGTACACAGATTTAGGGTTGCGTCTTTCGTATGGACATAGCTAAAGTTGAGAACAGTGACGCCTAATTTTTGGTTGGTCTCATAATCCGTCTATACGGCGTGTCCTTTTATACAGGATGTATTATTCAAACAGGGCAGTGAGCGAATTTGCTTTTAGGAGTCACGAGACCGATTTTAGAAAATAAAATATATCTGCATTCAAAAAATTTCAAAAAAGTTAACATGGACTTCGTTTGAGTGCCAAAATATTTCGTCGGAAATGGGTGGCTTTCAACCCTCGGTTTTTAACAATCTACTTACTACCTTTGGGATGCCGGAATGTGGATCCAAGTTTAAAGAAGATGGCTCTAAATTTTGCCAATTATAATTTAAAAATATAAAATATTGATTAGGCCTTACTAAAATCGCCCTCGCTGCGAATGGCCGTAAAAAATACCTATCATAAAATTTTACCACCATGGGGTAGCGGTAGCAGAGCTCAGAGGCACTATTGTGGGTCGACTGTGGAAACCAGAACACACTCGTATTCATCATGCTAAGAGAAATATTGTATTACTTAGTCGTCAGTCGATACATTTGACGAGTTTTCGTGCGACCGAGCAGACGCCGTCACTTTGTATTGTGTTAGTTTAAAGTACTTACTGGTGTTCCAAGCTAAGTTTGCGCTCAGCTGTCGCGTCGCATCAGCGTTCCTGTTCGGAGTTCAGTGTTCAGACACTTCGGACGCATTTTAATCGCGGTGTCTGGTTTCAAGGGCGAACATTATCTGCCCTGCATTGTTTGTCATTTCGTAAGGTCAAAGGAATAGCGATCGTAAAAATAGAAACACCACTGAACATCTCGGTTACAAGTAGATACTCGTCTCTTCTTTACATCGCTTATGATACGCCTATGATACAGAATCTCTTAATACTTTCAGTGACAGGAACCCGCTAGATGGGCGTTCTGCTCATAGGCGCGTTTTTTACATGTATCTGCCTCTCTCGGTTTTTTGCACGTTTGGCTTCGAGCGTAGCGCTACGGAATCTTTGGCGCGAAATATGTTAATAACAAGTAAGAAAAGTATTTATAAGTAGGTATTAATTTTCCGTTGATAACCGGTGACGGTGACGCTGTTGGCAAACACGACTCCTATTTAGACGGTTATACTCGTATAAGTTATCAAATGCTAGGTTAGGTTATGTTACTTATCATTTATGATGGCTATAATGCAATGTTCGTATACTTATGACAAAAACCTAACATGTAACCGCACATGGCTTCACTCCAAAATACTCAATATGCTGCAAAAAGTCTAGTTAACTAAGTCTATAGATTATAAACTTTTCTTTTTAACGAAACGAAGGGTAAAAAACATGAGGGTCCTAACATCTACATGAAAATATCCTAAGATATTGAAACACAATCACAAACATTTTAGTGAACTGTCGTGCGTTCTATAAATAAAAGTTCAGTATCTACGTGTGCATGGGACACGCGTGTAATGTCCCACCCTGTCACAATAGGGTCGTTTATACAACATATTCATTTGTTTTGTAATATTGCTCGTGGTCGGGGCGGCCGTGTCATTGTCACAATTTTCGACAACAAAGCCGAGGCCTTCGCCTGGTGGCGTCACGCCACATTGATTTCTACGCCACTCTCCACGGCGGCCCGACGCCGCCGCGTCTGCCGCATCTAATAATATATAATGGCCAAGCAAACCTTCGATTAAACTTCTCCTGAAAGATATCTATCAAGTACCTATTGCTTTCTGGCCTTTATGTCATAATTATAATTGTAATCATCATCATCATATCAGTCGAAAGACGTCCACTGCTGGACATAGGCCTCCCCCAAAGAGTTCCAAAGTGACCGGTCCTACGCCACCCGCATCCACTCCTGGTGCGGATAACTGTACCTAATAAGCAGTTTATAGTAATATTATCTTGATCTATAAAAATAATTTACTACCGTCTATGATTAAACACCCGAGATTACCTAATCCACAACTTTGGCGTAGGTATCCTACGTATTTATTTTTATTTTTATTAAATTGTCCATTCATTTTGTTTGGGGTGCTTTCGTACATAATAACAGTCCTAAATTTATATGTATGTCCTGTACGAATGCCCCCCGCCTCTGCTTAAGTCGCTATAGGTTCAGCGAAGTGAAGCGAACATAGTTGTTTAAACAATATAATGCGTCTGTTTATAATAATATGGTTTCAAAAAAATACGAATAGTAATCTTGAGGCTTTTCTGCAGGGAAATCAGTGATTCGAAACACGATTAAGCAATTTTTGCTCGATAGAAAAAATCACGAACATAGGTCTAAAACATATTAAAATTCACTTAAAACATTCGTAGCAAATTATGCACAATAGCTAAACATATTAACATTGGTTCTAAAAATCGGCAATATCATGTTTGAGGGAACTTAGTGATTACTTTTTTATTTATTAAAACGCACAAAAAATTAAAATTAAAAAACATGATATCCGCGCTTCCAAACACGCGCTTTCATCTCGCACACGCTTATGCTCAGCGAGAGGGAGAGAAGACCATGAACCTATAGCGCCTTAAATGCTAACACTGTTACTATATTTTTAAATTTCATTGTAAAGGATGTACAAAAGGAGACTAGAAAGAAAGATGTAGATGAATGACCTGTGATGATATCAGTGGTGAACGAAGCTACCCCGCATGTGGGGTGCTTTCGTACAATATACATATTTTAGAAAAACTGTCATAGCTCGGCTTTGTCAATTTGTATTAAAGCCAGATAAATGGCTTATTCAACAATGTTTAACTCATCTTAATTTGGCTAACAGTTATTTGTGTATATAGTAGAATATGAAAATCCATTATTTTTGAAGGTAGAGTCTTATGAAATTAGAGATGTGGCTTTTCGGTCTCAAATAAAAAGCATTAAGGGGTATTTTCGATATATTTTTGGGCGAGATGGTGACTGGAGAGTATGGTTCGTGTTTGGACTTGAAAGTATCAAATTATGAAGTATTCATTACGAGTGATGCCATTTTCGTGAAGTTAGATATATATAAATATATATATTGATATGATATTAATCAAACGCTTGGTGAAAATACTTTTTTAAATATTGCTGGATTATTAAGTAAATAAATGTACCTAATACAAATAAAAGTATATTCTGAATATATTTTTCCGCCTCGCCTGTTTGAGTGGTTACTATAAATGAGCGCTTCCGTGCTTTGGATGGCATGCTAAGCAGTTGATCCCGGCTGCTGTCTATGACAGTAGTCGTTAAGCCGAGTTAGAGGCCTTCGGGCGGCTTAAGAACCTCTAACAGTCGAGTTGCCCACTCACTTGATAAAGGGGTGACAACTGTCACTTGCATTCTCAGGAGCTACCTACCCTGCACGTGTCCCCTGGGTGGTACTAAAAAGTGTCAAACTCAAAGGCCAAATAATGTATACCATACGATTAAATAAATTTTAATACATTCTGAATATATTTTTTTACCGGATTTTGTACCGGAAGGCGCGGCGTTGGTAGGCCTCCCGGCCTCCCACAAGGTGAGTAACCTGGTAAAGGTCGCGGGAGTCCGCTGGATGCAGGTGGCGCAGGACCGGTCACATTGGAACTCTTTGGGGGAGGCCTATGTCTATTATTATATTTTTTTAAGGCGGGGGTAAGTTCAGAAACACATAGGGTAATTTTGAAGTAGGTACTGCAAAAATGGTTGTTTTGCAATTTCAGTTTAAGATCCAAATTTATTTCAAACCATCAGACAATGATTTAAGTTATCAGGTTCCTCAGTTACTTGACACATTTCGACTTAACTCCATTTTCGAGGCTACTATCATAGCCCCAAGTCACCTTATTGGATATTCGTGTTTGAAAGGGGTAAAATAGGAAGTGAATGTACATACGGTTTGTTAAGGAAATATATATTGGGGTATTTGGGGTTCGCTGTTCTTATTTTAATTGGTACGAGTACACAACAAATGTGACCTAAATATAAAACAATTTGACTGTTGATTTGACGATTTTAGGGAAGTTTGTATGGGGGAGCTATTTTTAAGCCTACGCCTGAAACACTTTAGTAGCAATTATCCTCTAAAGCGATTAACGAGATCTATGTGGACGACGTCGCGGGCAAAAGCTAGTGTATAATATTACGGTTGTGAAACCTTAGAATTATTGAAGTTTATAAATATAACTGGGTTGCAGTGTAACACACGTGCATGACAAAGTTTACGACATAGTCTATAAGAAAACTAAGGCTATGTCTACGCTGGCAGAAGCAGTAGACTCAAATAATAGATAAAATGACCCTATAGGTACTATGATGCAATGAAGGTACCGTCGCTTTACACAGACTAGCTGCCCGCGCGGCTTCGCCCACGTATTGTAAAGAACGCAGGCAAACCTATGACCATTCTATATCATTTCTGAAGTCAGATGAGTATTTCCGGAGAAAACTGATTACATTACATTACATTACATTACATTACATTACATTACATTACATTACATTACATACAAACTTACAAAGCTGCAATCTCAGAGACTTTTCCTCTTAATAATATTGGTATAGATGTGTAGGTCAATTATTAAATCAATGTGAAGTGAAATAAATGAACAATATGCTGTCCGATATGTTCAATATTCAGCATCAAAGACAATTGCAATGCAATTGGGTCATTATCAGATTTAGGTTCGGGTGGACATTGCCAAAGGTTAGGTTAAGGGCTATAAAGCCAAATTTTTGGTTGAACTCTGATTCAGCATAAATGGAGTCGCCGCTTCCATAATTTTATGCGATAAAAACATAATATGTTATATATATTATATGTATGTAAACATAAGCCCTTAACTATTGACCACAGAAAAGACGATTTTTGTTTTTTCGACCGAGAATGACCCAATTATTAAGCTTTAACAGAGGTTATCGAATCAAAGTGAGCGTTGCTTGGATATCGTCCGTACCTAATGTTATCAAAGCGATGCACGGGATTGGCATGCTACTTGACTGGATGCATCGCGTAATAGGTCATTGTCAACTTAACCGTATTTCAATAATAACAGATAATTTACACTTGAACTTATAATAACCATATTTATAAGCAGAGTCAGCTTATTTTCCGGTAACGTTGAATAGTTGCTATTGCGACGAGTCCGGAGTTTCAGATTTAAATTGTAATAGGGTTCGTAAGCTAGAAGAAGCGTAGAAGGAACTCCGCCCCTGAAGACACCTGCGAGATGAGCTATAACGACACAATATTATCGATAATTGCACGGTTATGGGCGCAGTAGGTATAACTACAAGAGAAACGTTATTTTTCAGTATTTCAGCAAATTGATAAATAACAGCGACAGAAGAACATTAGATTATGCATAGCAACAAGAAGTTTGTTGACAAAATAAGCGTAGCAACGATAACGGATTAACATTGTTTGTTTATAAAAACAAACCAACTGAACGTATTATCTTTCTTGCAAGTATAAAGTGAAAATGGAATCCGTGAAACTAAAATCTGAAATAATTTCTCCAACAGGCGACAAATGACTTAATTATTTTTGATGCAATGGACTGCGCATGACAAAGATTTATATTTGAACTGAAAATGGAAAGCTGTCAAGTCTTGTTTATTGTTGTGATTTCTGTTGATACATATAGAAGGGACGTTTGTTGCCCTAATAATATTTAATGTTTACAAAGTAATTTAGTGTTCTCTCGCCTGATTAAATAAGTTACTGCCATAGCCCAACTCATTTTATTATCCTCCTCCCTTTAACCCTTTCGTTATAATATACCTACTGTGTGGATAACGGGTTACCAAGCAACAAACGAGAAAGACTAAGTCGTGTTACTGGCGCAGGTGTGTTGGAATAAAGTGCCTCTGAATCTCGGAAGAGTTCCCCGACTCAACGATCAACTTCTAATTGGTTTGTGAATGAAAGACAAACGTATCTAAAAATACGTTGTTGAAGAGTTTTAACCATTTACTTGGTGCATGTGAAGCTAGCGTTTCTCGTCTAAAAAGAAAATGGATTAGGTATATTGTTACTTCTCGTTTCTGCTGATGTCCTCATATAGGGAATTTCACAATTTTAGCATGCAGCATAGAACCCTCTAATGCAATTTTACCAACATCTGAAACAAATATATATTTTAATAAAATAATATTTGAATAACAAAAATCACACAAACAACTTAACGAAAAAACACACACACACACACACACACAAACAAAACAAACACTTATGACATAACTAGCCTAAGTCTAGTCAAACAAGCCCCCGCGAGTTTTACCCGGTGCAAAGGTGCCCATCATCACAACTTGCCGCGTTACCACGTTGGAAGGCGATTGACAATCTTTGCACCAGGTACAAACCCGCGCAAGCATCGGACCCTCTGTCTTTAATTCGACGCCCCATCTCCTTTATGAAGGCTAAAGGCTCAGACCCCCAGCACCCTGTCGTCTCAAAAGCTATAGAGTCACAGTCAACCAATTTGATTCTTAGGCCACCGTAGAACCCTGTCATTTTAACTGCTACATAGCGACGCACTAATCCTAGTAACCCGTATTGACATAGCATTTACAACGGCAAGGTTCTATAATGGGCTAGGATTCAAATTGGTTGACTGTACACAATAATAATTATTTTGAAGGGTTGAGTAGTTGTCCCTTTTTCTAGCCGCAGCAAACTCTGCTGCAGCACCAGCTGTCCCGTTCGGCTGAAGTGCGAGGCGGCAAAGGTGGAGAGTACGCGCATGGCGACACAAGAGGCACTTCCCCCTCTGCCATGGCACCAACGTTAGCCCATCTGGCCTTTTGCCATCGGTGCGACAAAGGCCCGGTGGTTCCAGTACACACGGGATGTTAGCGGAAATTAAAGCCCTCTGAACGATGCCATTGAGAGCGTGGTATCGTGGAAATCTTCCTGAACAACGACAACAACTCAACGCGTGATAAATATTAGCCCCCACCATAGATCCACCGCTTCTGCCCTTGACACCGATTTGAGACAAGCCAAATCCGCGCCCGTGGAACTATCAATGAGACTGGCCCCAACATCATCCCAGGCTCTCTGCACATGCATGCATCATCCCAGACTCGTCCATTTTGCCAGCGCGTCACCAACAAATAGAATAGTGACCTTGTCTCCTTGAGGATTTAAAATTTTAGAGACCAGGCCACCGACCGCATTCGCCAATGCGAGAAATGCTGGCAACCCACGTCCCCCGCGCGCCTTAACCCAAGCACCCGTGACATATGGGCAAAGATGCTTGGCTCCACTGGTCATCAGAAAGAGGGAGACATTCATTATAACTTCTGCGGAATCCCTTAAAGCGCTGTCAAAAGACGACACTACGTTAGGACATAACCACGAATTATTAACAGATACGTTATTTTGGGCACCGCGAAACACATTCTAAGCAGAACCAGGGCGACGTGGGCACCTATACTTTCGAGACGCTCGCGTGCGAGCAGAAAAAGATGCGTCCTAGTCTCTATAGCATCAGAAATGGCTTCTGGAAATATTGGAGAACCTAGGAGGTAAAACGTGCTCCGTGACAGTTCTTTGAGACCAGGAAGCATTGAACTGAAAGAAGACACCAAAGAAGAAGAAGTACTGCAGGCCCGCAGCAAAATATTTCACACTTTGTTGCATTCACCTCCAGCCCCATCTCGTTCAAACGGGGAAGTAGAACAGCCAAGTCCTGTTTTATAATCTCGGGCTTCCCCCCAGTGGCCCCGTCATCCAAGTACCATATGTTAAGGGATGACTTCAGTGATGACGTTGCTTTATTGATAGCAAGACTGAAAGTAAGTGGCCCCAGTGGATCCCCCTGTTGCGCACCCACTTGAAAAAGTATCTTATCTGAAATACTTTAAACATCTAGGACGATGAACTTCGTCCTTGCAATGTTTTACAGGTCGATAAGTAATGGCGGGATAATGATCACGTTTGGTGGTTCCTGCGAATGTAGATATCGGTCATGTCACATTATATATTTTACTTTATCATAAATAAACTCTTTACACAATCATGCATGATTTAGGCTCACAGTGTAGGAAAATTTTACTGCGGACAAACCGGTGCTTTAATTGGCGCCACTTTACCTACCAGTTGTAGACCAACCTGTCACTCAAGTAATCAAATAATCCAGCAATCCTTAAAATATATGTATTTAATTTGAATCGCAATATACAGTTAGCCCATTGAAAGATGTACGTATTTAACTATAAATATGTATAAGTACGTCTATAGTGTGTACTCAACTCTAGGCTGTAAAGAATCGTGGCTGTCTCGCTGAACCGCATAAAAGTAGCTATTTTTTACGACCGCATTTACTATGTAAATACGCAAATGAAATTAATGTACGGGTTTATAAAACCATATTTAACATAACATGGCAGTTATGTGTAGGTTATTGCTATTTTGAGGCACAAGACCTAAATAATAGTAATATCTATTTTTACACCTTCATTATTCATTTAGTAGTGGACGAGGTGATGCGTTATGTTATGATAGACAAATAGGATCCTACTGCGAGGTCGTTGCGAGTACCTTTTCTGCCACACATTTGTGAGTTTACTATTCTGCGGTAACTGTTTTATTCTTTTCGAGAGCAACTGTGTTGTGTAATGTCCCGCCTGACCAAAGAATGAGGTAACCATCTTCTTGCCTTCGCTTCGCCCCGTCTACAGTATCGTAGGCAGCTGCTTTATGGGAACACCCAGTTTTTTTTCCGGAGACTAGCTGGCAGACTTGGTTTTATCTTTCTTACTACCTTGGTGACTCGGTTGGCTCACAATGTATGATCAATATAATATAGGTGGGTGATTCTACTCAGGAGTCACGAAAATGAAGTGATTTTCAGCACAATATTTTTTTCTATCTTCTATCTAAGGTCAGAAAAGTAGCTTGACGTCAAGCTTAGGTCGTTCTTTGACTGATCTCAAAGAGCCCAGTCAAAAAAAATATGACTATTTAATATATAAAGGGGCCCTGGAGACTGAGGCTATGAACAGGATACTGAGTATTGACACAAAAGAACTAACAAACCGTTGTAATTACTATGATAAAGAATATGTACACCTAACTAATGAAATAATACATAAATGTACCAATAATTAATTTATCAATCATATGATAACTGGATTACTATTCGTGCGGATCCTTGATGACTCTCAGTCTCCTGATTCATCCTCAGTCTCCTGGCTATTACGTTTCCAGGAGACTGAGGACAGGATACTGAGATTTTTTGTTATTTTTTTTCGTGTCTATAAATTAATAAGTATATATTTTTAAAGTTTTTAGGCAATAACTACGTCAATGTATTATTTAATATTGAAATTATGCAATTCTGTACTGTTACGAATTTGCGACATATGAATGCAAAAAAGTATATAGAAAACAATAGATTTTAAATAAATACGTACCAGGATACTGTTAAGCTTACTGGCTGCAGCACAACCTCACTCACACAACTCGCCATAGCAACTAAACCAATCGCGAGCACAGACGGACGCGAGTGGTTGTAAGCTAACTTCACTTCGATATTTCACTCAGATCGCACAGCAACGCGCTAGATGCGGTGATCCTGAGTGAACTGATTTTAACGTGTTTTGATTTAGCAGGAGACTGAGGTAAAAACCGAGAGATAAAAAAGAATGCACTTTTTTGTAATAAGTTTCGCATTTAAGGTAAAATTAGACGAACACATTAATTAGACAAACTATATATATTATACATTTCTATTTTAGTGCAGGTATTACGTACATATTCAAAATAAAGATATGATGCAGCCAGTTATGCCAGGAGACTGAGAGTTTGGCACTTTTAAGTACCATAAAACCACACAACTATAGTCCAGGTCACCCAACTATAGTCCAAATAAATTCTCATATTACTTGCTCAGGTGTGACTATTTTCGTGGATGAACTTAAAGACAGGCAATATAATAACACAAATTTAAATAATAACGTATAAAATCACTATTACGTATGGAAACGAATGAGTTTACTTTTGGACCATAGTTTGGTTAGTAGACTATAGTTGTATGGTTTTACGGTACTATTTTTGAAAGACTTAGGAGTGAGCGTTAGTGTCATACTAGAAACCATTTAGCTGTACAGTTTCGATTGTAAATCAATAAAATTTGCGTACAAAAACTATACAAAATAAGGTAAGCCGCGGAAAATTCCCTTGCGAGTAGAACCACCCACGTGTATAGTCACGGAATGAAAAAGGTTCGTGATTATACGATCATAATAGCATGTAAATAAAGTCGAAAGAGGCAAACTTTTTTATTACTCATCTAAACCTGTGACGTTGTGGGGGTAACGTTAAGGGTTCTAATTTTTTCAAAATAAAAACACTACAACGTAGCACGTTTGCACTGCGACCTTTATAATTTAATTTAAAAACAAAGTTTAAACCGACTTCAATTCAGTAGGTAGGTACTTCTCCAAGCCACATAGGTAAATGTAAATTTCTACATTTCAACATTTCAATTCCAATTTACCACATGAACTGCTCTCTGAGAGCAAATGCGTTGATTATTACAGAAGAAAACCCAATGTCACTATCTTTGGGCTGATAATATTTGAGGAGTTCCGTCGATTCCTCAAGGATTTCAGAATTGACACTTCATTAGTTGCTACTTCAACGGAATCATGTCAGAATCTTTAAGGTACTTTACATCTTTTAGGAGTTCCATAAGTCATCTGTGGTCGTCATCATCAGTTCCACTTCACCAAAATTGCGATTTCCGAGGATAATACACGAGTTAGAATAGAAAATATTGAAATTACTACACGCGTGCCTATAAAATTATCCCATCATCTGATCCTGACTTGGTGACAACGGTACCACTCCAAGAACCGGGACTGAGATTTCCGGTACTGAGCCAGAACCGGGAATTCCCGGTTCTTCGGTACTTTTCGGTACTGAGTATTTTTTTGTAATTAAATGAGAAATTCGTGAACTATAACGGCAATTGTCATCCAATTATATAATTCAGAATAAACCCAACCGGGAAAAATAATCAAACAAACAAAATACTACAAAACAATTGTATAAATATCATATTAGGTGCAAAATTTTGCTGAATAAGATAACTTATTACTGTTTAGTTGTTATAAAATCGTATAATAAAAGGTGTGGAGTGTAATGTTCCTACTATAATTCTCATCAATTGGTATATACTGTAAAATTGTAATATTGTAAAAAGGAAGTCTGTGACATTGTAGCTTTGTATGTTGTTTGTAAGTTTCTACGTAGGGGGTTAGGAGGTAATTTACGGTTCTGTATACCGCTTATCTGATTTAAAAAAATATTGAACTTTCAGGGTGGACAGAGGCAATTTTTAACCAACGAGTCAACAAATTGCACAATGAAACAATCATAAAGAAAAAACAGTATTTCTTATACCTTGTATATCATCATCATTCGCTTGTCCTTATCCCATTTACTTGGGGTAGGCGCAGCATATTTTTTACTTCCATACGTCTCTATCGCCCGCCAACACATCACACACTTCCTTCCTATTTATATCGTCTCTCACGCATTTTTCTTGGTCTACCTCATCTCTTACAATCTCTTACAATTACATCTCATACTAAATGCCCTTCTAGTAACATGAATATCATCCCTCCGCTTATGCATGTTATCATGTTCATACCACCGTAGGCGATTTGCTCTTAGCTTTTCAGTTATGGGTGCTACTTTCAGGCTTCCTCTTATACACTCATTCCTTATTCGATCCTTTCTGGTCACGCCACACATCCATCTCAACAAGTATTAAATCAAGTGAAAGAAGAACCTATCAATCTAATAATACCATTGGCACTTTCAAATTGCATCTGAAACGACACCTTATGCAAATACAGCAGGCACTTCCTCCTGGTAGTCGTGTTGTGTCTTCATATAAGTAATTAATGACCATATGAACTACAATCAGAGTACCTAGTCGATTAAATTATTTGCTTTCAATTATGCCATTGGTCAAATATGTTTATTACGAGTATGTATGAACATCCAAACATACCTACTTACAATATAATTATCTTACTCAAATTTCATCCCTATTGAACAATATCATCACACACTTCGTATTCCAAGTCAAGTCAAACACACGCACACATATACATACTCACACACATACACACGCACACACAATAACTGAGACATTTCGTTCCCGACAAACAGCGAGCAATTCAAAATGGATGTACACCGTGTCCAATAACTTCGAATACACTTTTTCTAGCACTGGTTTGAAAAAAATAGAAAACTTTCAGACAGTTTTGTCATTATAATTTGAAGTTTATATTCTCATGAACAAATAACAATATTAAAGAAATATTTATCTAGCGTCATATCTAGTTTATAAAACAATTAGAAGATACAAGGAGACCTCCACATTAGAAGACCTAAAGAGACCTGGTCGCCCGCGTTCAGCAAGAACGGATAGGGTCGTGAAACTCGTGAGAGAGCGTCTCCGCCGGAAAAAACACCGTTCGATCCGAAAATTAGCTGCAGACTTAAATATTTCAAGAAGATCAGTACACAATATTTTGAGAGCAGACCTCGGGTGTCACGCTTACAAGAAAAGAAAAGTACGCGGCATTTCCGAAGCTATAAGAAAAAAAGATTAGGCCGATCAAACACTATACTTTCCTGGCACGCGGGGGATGAATTCGTTTTTTCGGACGAAAAACTCTTCGTATTAGAGCAACCTCTCAATGATCAAAATGGTCGTTTGTGGGCAGCTAACATCCAAGATATTCCAGATAATCAGAGGAATGTGCCAAGATTCCAGAGTGCGCCATCAGTGATGGTTTGGGGAGCAGTTTGTAAGCGGGGTAAACTTCCTTTGGTATTTATCGACAAAGGGGTAAAGATCAATGCTGATTACTATAAAACAGAAGTTTTGGAAAAAAATGTTGCTCCAAACCAATCCAAACTTAAAAATGTTGTATGGAAACGATTACTATTGTTTCCAACAAGACGGAGCTCCATCCCACACGGCAAACGCAGTTCAAGCGTGGTGTCAGTCCAATTTAACGGATTTCTTGCCAAAAAATTAATGGTCCCCGAGTTCTCCAGATTTAAACATACTGGACTTTTTTATATGGTCATATTTATATGCTCTCGAAACTTAATAACTAGAAAATAAAGAATTTGGAGCATTTCAAAAAAGTTATCGTACACATTTGGGACGAAATGCCGATGGAGGCAGTGCGTGCCGTGTGCGACGGATTCGAAAAACGTTTGAACCTGGTGATGAAGGTTAAAGGCGGAGTTATCCCAAAACATTTTTTATGAATATTGCATGTAAGAATATCTTTCATGAAATATAGTTTTTATTGCAATTGTTATTAACACTTTGTTTTAATGAGAGTTTGAAACTGTATGCGAACTTATTGGACACGGTGTATATAGTTACCAGGGTCTGCCTGAAAACCAGCGTTGCAGTGACCTCGCTGTAACAATATGCTGAGGCAAGCTCCTTTTTAACATCACACACACACACATCATAACTGTAACATTAATTTTAAATTTATATTTTAATTCTAATCTTAAGGTTCACATGTATGTTTAATTATAATTTCGTGTAATGTGATGTTGAATAAAGCTTTTCTACTTCTACTCAATTTTATTAAGTAGGTACGCATATACTTAATCAAATAAAATAATTATTTCAATCCCAATTAAACCCAAACTGATAGTGAAATAGCAGTACCTACGTAATATTATTTTACTAGATTAGATGATTATATTATAACATTACAAGTTATCATATCTAAATTTTGCACCTTTGATTTTTATATGTCTTAAACTAGTTATCTTGCGATATTTTGTTAATTCGATTAAGGTAAGTGTACGGAATTACGGAGTGTTAAGGCATTTTTGACTTTGTAAGCTATTTCCAGTAAAACCTGAAATCCTAGCTAATTGAAATCGGTTCACTAGTAAAGACTGGCTTTCAGATTATAGAATGTTATATAACAATTATATATTATAATACTGTGTTTTGTATAACTAATAGTAATTTTTTTGAACCTCTTAAATGTCCGTTATTACGGATTAAAATTGGCTCTGCCGGTTATTCTGTAAATGCGTGCATGTAAATCCGGTAAATTTTGTAAATGCCCCTTTCCATGAAAATTAATGAAATAGGAAATATAAATTAAATATGACGTGATCAGAAATTATATAATATTACATATTTAACAAAAATAAGATTTATTACAAGCTTTATATTAACTTGACCTGTTCGTATGTATGGAAGTAAGTTGTCCGTTTAAATTTGCAATCCATTTTTCAGTCACTAGCCGTTATCCGATTGAGCTGAAATTTTGGCTATTAGTATAGTTTGGCTCACAATGCAATACTATGGTACCATCGAGCTGATCTGATGATGGATATAGAAGGTGGCCATGGGAATTCAGTATTTAACCGACGTAACCCCGTTGAGTTTGGGCTCGTTAGAATCGTCTCAATGAGTACCTAGTTGATGATGGTATACAGAAAAGTACAGTCGGCAATAAAAGCTTGTACCAAAAATGAAATTTTTGACAGAAAGTTATTTTTATTATTAGAGGACACGGGGTGAGGAGATCCCGTCCAGACAATTTCAGTTACTTTAGACACCTTTTTTCATAACAATTACTTATCCACAAAATCATAATACGTAATTTGATTAAGTACATGAAAGTATGGCAAACATCACGCTCGTAACGGCATAGTTTGTTGGACTCTCTTATCTGAATTCCCGGCAAAACACAAAAAACAAAACCCATTTATTTTCTTCAATTGCGTAATTATGAATTTTCCCTTAATTTACTAAATACGAACTGAATTTGCATGATAATTTATTTATTCAGTTTGTTATAAAATTCTACACAATGATTGAAATAATTTATAATGAAAATTATTATAACGCAATTAGAAGCATAGCCAAAAAGCATGTGGAAATATTGTGGTAACTTTTTACGAAGTAGGCAAAATTGATTACTTTAGACACCTTTTTCCATAAGAAGTTTTCCACAAAATTATAATACGTAATTTGATTATATGAAAGTATGGCAAACATCACGCTCGTAACGGCAAAGTTTGCTCGACTCTCTTATCTGAATTCCCTGCAAAACACAAAAACAAAATCCCTTTATATTCGTCAATTGCGTAATTTTGACGCTTTTCGGGACAAGACCACGTGAATGCGTGACGTCACGTGACGTAACTCCTGTTTTGACTCGAGATGACAATGTAAAATTATTAACAACTAGCTGTTGCCCGCGACTTCGTCCGCGTAGAACTTATACTTAGAAAATATAATGCAAACAAACTTCTACCATCTTAAGGGATGATTTCCGAGGCAAAAACTATTCTTTATCCTTTGAAGGGTCTCAAATTATCTCTATACCAAATTTCATCTAGGTACATGGATTTTATCCAAACTTTCACCCCCTATTTCATACCCTTAGGGAATGATTTTCGGGATAAAAACTATCTAATGTCATTCTTCGGGAGTCAAACGACCTTTATACCAAATTTCATTTAAACGGGATTCATCCAAATTTTCACTCCCCATTTCACCCCCTTAGGGAGTGATTTCCGGAATTACAACTATCCTATGTCCTTGTCCTTAAAATGGGTTCCATCCGAATTTTCACCCCTAATTTCACCCCCTTAGGGGATGATTTCTGGGGTAAAAACTATCCCATGTCCTTTCCTACCAAATTTCATCTAAATCGGTGCAGCGGTTTAAGTAGCTCCATACAAATTTCCACCCCCAAGTTCAACCCCTCAGATATAAAAACTACCCTTTGTCCTTCCCCGGGGCTCATTTCATCTAAATCGGTTCAGCGGTTTAGGCGTGAAGAGGTAACAGACAGACACACTTTCGCATTTATAATATTAGTATGGAAGTATGGATTATTAGTATGGATAGTATGGATTATTTCCGCTTGTCTTCCAAATAGAGGTGTAGCTGTAGACTCACTTCAAAAGAAAGAAGAAACGAAAAACTCATTCAAATATCTCAAAAAATTACGAAGCTACAACCGTTTTAATGTCGCTTGTTAGAGTAAGAAAACGATCAGGGACCGTGACGTCACGATCCTCGAGCGTCATAGTAAAAAACAATCGTTTCATTATAAAGGTGCGTTTTGCGGAAAAGAGACGCAACAAACACCCTCTTAAAACTTTATACACTTATAACTTAGTGATTACCTATATAGCCTCTTGCGTTGTTTTTTTTTCGAGATAATACAACATTATGATTATTTTGTTTAGTGTCTACATCCCTATTTTCGATAAGATAAGATAAAATAAGATTTCTTTATTGTCAGAACTGTGTACATTTAGTTGTTTTGGGTAAAATAAAGTCCAACAGCTTGCCCATTTCGGACGTACAATATTAAACTTAAAGCTAGTCAAATATACTAAAACAATAACAACAATAGTATTTCCAAATAACATTAAACACATAAAATATTAATTTAGATCTATCCGACATCCGTATTTTCTTTTAAACCACGAACTTCGGAATTCGAAAATATTAGGGTATCTCTATCTCTATCGCTCTAACAAATGACAGGATCACAGGAATGCAGAGGGCCTACCGCGAAAGGCATTCGAAGTTTCCCCTCTCTGTCATACTTACAAATTCGTACATAAGTGCGACAGAGAGGGAAAACTTCGAATGCCGTTCGCGGTAGGCCCTCAGATATACGAACTTCGAGTTTCGGTTTTCGGTGGTTTGGCTGAATACGCAAAGAGCGCGCGCGCGTGCCATTCAAAAAAACCAAGTTTATATTGTTCGAATTTGTTGTAACATTTGTACAAATTACGCCTTAATTCGACATTTGCGCATATAAGTTCGCATATCAAAATCGATTAATTTTATATTTGCTTTTGGTACCTATGTGTCTCGTCAATGTATATCGTAGACGGGATTAAAATTATTAATAGGCGAAAGAAAGGCAAAGCAATTCCGCCATTTTGTCCGTAGTATTTCTTATTACTGTGATTTTGACGTTTCTTTTAGCTGACAGATGTGGCGGCGATATACTTTAAGAATAATAAAAGAAAAATTAAATGAAGTCGTATATTACGGAAAATAAATTAATTGTCGCAGTCGGATAAAAACTATCCTAAGTTGCAGCTGGAATAATTATGTACCTATATAAAATGTTTCATATTTTTCCGTCCATGGGATGCTGAGAACATTCGTACCACAGAAAGCTTAGTTTCAAACTGGCTGATTCTTTTTTTAATTTAGAGATTTATTATAAGTGGAGATAAATAGATAGAAGATAATGAAACTCCCATTCAAATATCTCAAAAAGTTATGAAGCTACATCCGTTTTAATGTCGCTTGTTAGAGTGAGAAAACGATGTGGGACTGTGACGTCAATATACTCGAGCGTCATAGTAAAAAACAATCGTTTCATATGAAGGTGCGTTTTGCGGAAAAGGCACAGAACACTACGGAAAAGGCACAACTTTGGACTCTTATAACTTAATCATTACCTATATAACCTCTTGCTTTGTTTTTTTCTCCATTTGACTATATTTATTTTAAATTCTTTTTCGAGAAAATACATTATGATTATTTACCATATTTTCGATTCCTGAGCTATAACCACGAACTTCGGAATTCGAAAATATTCGGGTATCTCTATCTCTACTACGCACTAACCATAGTCGAGTGACAGGGATGCAAATATATGAACATTGAGTATCGGTTTTCGTGGTAGCGCCGCAGGTACTTTGGCTGAATGCGCCGAGCGCGTGCCATTGTCATTAAAAAAAAACAAATTCGTGTTAATTATATTGTTCAAATTTGTTGATTTCATTTATTGAAATTACGACATAAAACGACATTTGCGCATATAAGTTCTCATATCAGAATCGAATATTTTTTTATGGTTTATATTTTAGCATTTGTCTCGTAAAGGTCTATCGTAGACGGGATTTAAATTATTAATAAGTGAAAGGCAAAGCAATTCCGCCATTTTGACGAAAATTTGACGGTTCTTATAGCTGACAGTTGGAGCAGCGTTTGATTTCAATAAAAATAAATGAAAAATTAAATGAAGTCGTATATTTCGGAAAATTAATTAACTGTCGCAGTCGGATAAAAACTATCCTAAGTTGCAGCTAGAATAATAATGTACCTATATAAAATGTTTCATATTTTTCCGTTCATGGGATGCTGAGAACATTCGAACCGCGCAAAGCTTAGTTTCAAACTGGCTGATTATTTTTTTAATTTAGAGATTTATTATAAGTGGAGATGGAGATGGAGATAATTGAACTCAAACCTGTACTAAGTTCTTTAGCAAGAGAAATTATAAATGTTGAGTCGGCCACATATGGATACAACACTAAGAAAATTAAGAAAATAGAAAATTAACGATCTTTCAAACCATATATTTACAAAAACTGACAGACGTATTGTTTCAACTGTGGATTATTTTTTTTATTGACATAGAGACGTCAGTATTATTCGCCATGTTTTTTTTTTACTTCAGAAAAGTTTATTTACCTACAAACTTATTTTCCCATATTCGAGATGTTGGGAGAAGAATGAGGTTTTATTAAATCGAACTTATAATAACTGACTTAAAATAATTAAACAACAAATAGAAAAAATTAAAACGAATTACTAAAAAATAGCCCATCTAAAAGTTCTGCCTGCGGCATGGACCCCAGCGGTATTAAATAGTCAAATGCAACTATAACCGATAAAATATTATTTTAAACCATTATCGGTCCCCGATTCAGTATTCTTTGGCCTGTGCCGATACTTATAATAAACAGGTGTAATGTCTATGAAATGTAAGTTTGTATGTTGGGGGTAATGTCAGAAATTACACTCATCCTATTCCAAAAACCCTTTCTTCAGTAGGTTATATCAGACTTATATGTATGTATGTAAGCACTTTATTGTACACAAAACAGGTTAAAACATAAACATTATATGTAAGATTAAAGTAGGTACAAAGACGAACTTATCGCTTCGGGGGGAATATAAGGGATATGTAGAATGGACCTACAGGATTAAGTATACGTGCTTTATTTTATCCCGTCGCTCCGCCTAGATTCGTTGTATACGCGGCGGAGCCGCGCAGGTTACTAATTGTACAAAAGATTTTCCCCATATACGTATATATAACTATCTTAAACGGATAATGTTGCGTTTCGTTTCACTTTATTGATGTTATACTATATAAAATTTAAAAGAGATAATATTTCAAAAAAATAATGAATCATTACCTACTTCTCTCTACTTCTTATTATACGTTCAAGAAACTTATCGTCAATTTTGGAGTTTGCTGTTGTGAGTTCCTATCAGTACTAGATTACTTGTTTTAATATAAGGTACAAAACCTCCACCTGATACTCATATTCATATATATAATTATATACATACGTATTCAATGAGCATGTATAACGAAACCGACCGCAATTGCGCCGAATATGCAAATTTTGAGTAAATACCTTTTAGGATGGTAAATAACACGTTCGTTGCGGCATTTAACTACACCAATTAATGCAGTTACATCTAATTCCATGGATTATAGTCTACCAAATTTTATTTCGTAAGACACTCGTACTAGTCAAGTGTAGGTACTTAAGGTGGTTCGATTGCCATACAAAACGTTATTTGACATTCGCAGGCCAACGGCGTGATATTTTAAGAAACTTATGTAACAAACATTCATAAATTGGCTTCCCATTTGCGCCAAATTCCCCCTTTCCTAGAATAAACTTGTATAAACTAGATTAATTTGAGAAATTGGTTTGTCACGTGATATTTTGGGAAAACTAGTTTTCTCAAATTAATCTAGTTTATACAAGTTTATTCTAGGAAAGGGGGAATTTGGCGCAAATGGGAAGCCAATTGATAAAAGTCTGATACATTAGTATCTTAAAATATCACGCCGTTAGCCTGCGAATGTCAAATAACGCTTTGTATGGCAATCGAACCACCTTAACTACTTCAGGTACAATTTACGAAATGGAATATAATGTCTTACTTACCTAATCGAAGCGCATTAAAGTAGCTTGGGATGATTTAATAAGGCCATCAGTTGCCAGCGAGCGTCAGGTGTGCGTAATAGATGACCTTACGCCTTCAAAATCTTTCATAACCCACAAGAGCGTCCGCTAATTACAGTTCATAGAATCAGTTCTTTTGCGCCGAATAGAATGGTCTAATGTCCTACATGATTGTATGAGAGATGTGCCCGTTGTTTTCAGAACGAGAGAGTATGAAGGCAATCCCTGTGTAATTAGTGGGTCATAGGTCATTAGTGGGTCATAGGTCATTAAGCTAGCCGTTCTTTAGCTCGCGCTTGCACGCGACCTTACGGGTTTCGTAATTTGATTTTAGTTAACCGAATGGAACGCCAGAGTATACGAAATCTATACCTAATATGCAAATTGCTGTATAAATTTGTCAATTATAATGCAAATAAAAGCCGGACGTCTGCTAATAAAGATTGCAGATCTGTATCAAAAGTTACTGGCCGTGTAATAAAGCCCCTATGTTCATGGTATAGGATGTATGTTTCACTAGTATATTTAGCTCATTATTCGTTATTGGTGATTATAGTAGCTAGCATGTAGAATGGTGCTAAACAAGGAAATCTTCTTAAAGTTTTTTTCTAGTATCAAAATTAGTGGGCAATAAGCAAATTACGAAACACTAACATTTTCCCCATTGCGCAAGATGACTTCATACATATTGAACATTTATATCCTCGTGCAATTGTTTGTTGTGGATAGTAAAGGATCTATCTGTACGTGCCCGCTTTCGCTGGTCGCGGCAGCACGTGCGGCCGGAGCTGTTTCTTACAATGCTTCACCTCGCCTCAGGCGAACCAGCGTAAGTTAGAACTCCGATAACGCGTTGTTATAAAAGATCCAGGCGTTAAGATATACTAGAGGTGAGTAGTGAGGTGAGGTGAATCGAGTAAAGAATAGCATAGCGGTTGCGTGCGCGCACGTCCTGCGCATGCGCCCGGCTCATCATCTCCTATTTACATGCCCAAATGTATACTAGAATTAGGAGAAATCGCGTGACGCCTGCAATTACTTTAACGCGCCTCCGCAAGTAAACATTTTATGCCAGTTACGTACGTCGGTAATTTACAATATCAAAGTAATTTAGAGACCTAACTTACTTAACTTCGAATGCATTAATCTCACGAAATATTTTCTTGATCTATAAAAGTTATTTACTTACCGTCTATGAAACAACACCCGAGATTATGTGATGTGATTACCTGTAGGTCGATCACGTAACGCATTGTACGAACTTCGGGTAGGTCTAAATGTCACTTTTTATATGGAAAATTGACAGTTAAATTGTACCGACGCGCGTTCGGAACGTTACGTGATTACCCCTCTGATCCACAACTTTGGGGTATCCTACGTTTCTAGTTCATTATACTATTATTAGATACATTATTTACCATACACTATAAATACATACAGTATTCTTAGTTATTTTTATTTTTAATTATTTGTCCTAAATGTACAGTCGCCATCACATACATATCGGAGCAGCTCACAAACATCGGAACAAACCTCTATTTTCAAGGCATTAGGGTACATGAGCCGATATTTTTGAACACCTATAGTGTATGTGATGGCGACGGTGGATGAATGTCCTGTGATGATATTAGTGGTGAACGAAACTACGCCGCATGTGGGGTGCTTTCGTACAATAAATATACATATTTTAGGAAAACTATCATATCTCGGCTCTGTCATTTTGTATTAAAGCCAGATAAATGGAAAATTCATCAATGTTTTTTTAGATGATATTGAAAAAAATCTCACATCTTTTCCGTGAAAGAGGTGATAAGATGAAGGCAAAGGTACGGTAAACTCATTATTAGCGTCTACATAGTTACATTGAGAATTCGAATTAATCTAATTACATGAATACGTATATATCCAGTCATAAGTTTGAGGAAAGGTGCCAACACTAGGTATTTGATTTGTCTGATGGAGAGTGGAAAAGTTCTGTCAATGGCATTTATAAAAATAAATAAAAACAGAACAGTAGGTATACTTACTTTTGTTATACCACTCGAAATATTATTTAAAATAAAGCTTGTCCCAGAAAAAAATGTCGTTCATTATTAGACGGGGTAGTATATCAGGATGAAATCTAAAGAGGTTTGAAAACTATGTTCTCCATTAGGATGGTCATTAAAGTATAAATTAAAATAAAAAAAAACGCTGTCAGTACTAGATGTTCAACGATGTCGTCTGTGCAAGAAAAGTTACACGAAATTTTTTTGTACAAATATGTTCAATATGGAGGCATCTCTGCGAAGAAAGTGGCATCGGAGCTGAAAACGTCTACAAGAACCGTTCAAAGGTTTTTAAAACGGTTCAGGGAGACTGGTGGTATACGGCGACGGCCTGGAAGTGGACGTAAACCAGGGTTTGTAAACAAGAATATCGAGAAGGAAATTATAACAGCTTTACAAAAAACTTGGGCAAAAAGTTTAAAATGTCAAAATCTACAGTGCAACGAGTGAAGAGAAATAATTCTATAAAAACGTTTTAACAAACTAAAGTGCTCAATAGAAATGCAAAAGAGTCTAAAACCAGAGCTAGAAAGCTGTATTCAAAAATGACGAAGAAAAATTATTGTACTGTTATGGACGACGAAACTTACTGCAAAGTTAAATTCAAATCACTTCCAGGACACCACTATTATTCTGGGACCGACAGAAAAGCAGTAAGTGAAGAGCATAAGGTCATCAAAATGGATAAACTTGCAAATAAAGTACTCGCGTGGCAGGCGATTTGTTCATGTGGCAAACGCAGTAAACCATATTTTGCTAATGGAACCATAAATGGTGATATGTACCTGAATGAGTGCCTTAAAAAATGATTGTTGACATTCATTAAGAGGCATACTTCACCTGTACTGTTCTGGCCTGATTTGGCCACGTGTCACTACACGAAGAAAGCAATAGAGTGGTACAAAGCAAATAATGTCGATTTTGTTGAAAAACACCTCAATCCTCCCAACTGCCCGGAGCTACGACCCATTGAGAAATATTGGGCTCGTCTGAAACAGAAGCTTTTAAAACCTAAAAGTAATGCCACTTCAGTCGAAAACTTCAAACGGAAGTGGAATGAAGCATCCAAACTAATCGCCGATGACGATGTACAAACCTTGATGGCAGGGGTCAAGGGAAAATTAAGAAGTTTCTGGATGAACCAATCTTAAACTGATCTTTATGTGTAAATAATAATATTGAAAGGAATATCAAATAAACCCGTATTGGAAAATTTGTTGAATTTTAATATTTAATTTAAAATGGAATTTTTAATAATTTATAAGCGACATTTTTTTCTGGGACAAGCAGTGAATAGAATAAAATAAACAACAACTTAAAACGGTATTGTTACACAGCGTTCCGTATTCATGCCATTAATATTGTATATTTAATTGAATCCCCGATAGGTACTGTTGTTGTTAACAAGTTGCGGCTGCAGCCATTGTAGGACACTTGACGATACGGGCATAGCTATACTACTTCCAGTAATTTACAGTAAAACAAAACTTCCTACATTTAATTAATACTTATACAGATTTTTGTAACTTTATAAATGAAGCAAAAATAAATTTTACTTTGCTAGAACTCAATGTAATTTTGTCATGCTGCCCTCAATAATACAATTTTATTGGGAATAAATGTGTCAAATTCTTTTTAACTTTTAAGTAAGGTCACAGAATAAGTAATAGTAATACGTACAGAAGGTTCTCTGTTAACAAATTCCCTGTTTAGGTACGCCAAACGTGCCTAAATGTGGCCATCCCTTTCTATCGCATGCAACGCGCTGCAACCCGTGCGAGCGTCCCGTTCCAACGCGCGGCAGCTACTGAATAGAGCCCCTTCGAAGGGGCGACCGGCATGTACTTGTAGCGATAAACACAAATCGCGAGTGAGCCGCGCCTGGTAGGTAGTCGCAATGATCATTAACGACCCCAGAGGTCATATATTTTTCAATTGAAAACGTAACCATTTGCTGTTTGTTTGTTTTTTACGTATCTTTTATTGAAAACATATGTATATTCTACGCTAAACTAGTACATATACCAACACTACTTTAATGTGATAAAAAGGAACTGTATTTCCGTATATCAACTAAGTACATTCCAACATTCCAAGATAGGAACAGATAGAACAGAAGATCAGCCAAGAAAGTGGTCTACCACTTTTCGACTTTATTGCATACAAAATAAGGTCCAAAAGTGGTAGACCGCTTTTTTGGCTGATGGTACATGATAAAGAACAGCACGGGAGCGCATTTGTCTGTCTAACAAACTGGCTTTTAATAAGTGTAGTAGAGTACCGTACTCGTACCTACACACTACACAACATGTTGTAACTTGTAAGATAAACGTCTTACCGGGCGTCCATGCCCTTGGATATTACGGGTTACTAGGCCTCAATGAAATAGTACCTACATTATTTTTTGTCCGATTAAACAAAAAAAATGAGCTTAAGCTATTTAACGCTTATTTCAGCAGTTCTATAAATGCACCTAACTAAAAGTTCTAAGCGAGCAGTTCTCGGTCTATTTTATCTTAACTTAAAAACCGAAAACATTCAGTGGCGAGATTTCAGTTCTTATATTGATATACCTAGGTTAGAACTTAATACAATATTCAATATAGGAACTAACTTTTCCATGATATTTTTTGAGAAGACACCCTGAACAAGATTGTAAAGCCGTGTGTCTGTAAGCAATTAATAATTCCGAAGCTTTGTTGCACTGGGCAGCTAAGACAATAGGCAGGTGAAGTATAGACTCGAACAAAGCCCTTTGGTTCTCCTGAGAACCGAGCGCAAACTGATGTTTTTTGCAAGAGATAACTTATTCACCAACAATGGCACGTATAAGTGGGTCAGCCAAACGTGGTAGGTAGTAGGTAACAATAGTACATTAATGCCCTGGCCGGGAAAGAGGCAATTGCAGGCTAAGTATTTGTTTAAACGGACGAGCTTGCGAGTAAATCAAACTTGTAAATCAAAGTGGATTTGAAATTCTTCCGAGCTTCAAATTCGGAGAATCTTCCCTGGAAGGACATTGAGGGAAAATCTCACATGTGGATGCATTTTTCTCCACGAAGACACGTTTTCTCGTCAAGGTTGTGTACTACAGGCTTGTGCAGAATTTATTCAACTTTAATGTTGCCCTAGACTATGTTTTCATAGAGTACGTAGTTTTCGAACAAAACCTGAATTTCTTACGAATGGAGTACATTTCCCAAGATAGCGGGTGTTCTACAAGGTCCTGACCCGGGGACTTTTAGGAGACGAAAACAAGCCCTGTTTTCGTCTCCTAAAAGTCCGAACATTCGTACCAAATTTCATCAAACCCCCCGATATTTCGAGGTTGAACAATATCTACTGTAGTTATTATTATATTTATGACTTTACTTTGAGTCATACATGTCTTTAACTTCAGCCAGGAGCTTGCAGCAAATTGTGGAATGTGAGATCTACATTTCCGTAGGGTAAAGATTGAAACAACTTAGGTAACATTTCCACATACCTACATTACATTTTAAAGCTATTCGTAGTTAAGACCAAGATATTCAAACAGACGCTAGACGCCATGTTTGCCCAAAATTTCGGACTGAGTCTTGTCTCAACATCATAAGAGCTATAGTTGCGTCAATAATTCGACAGGGGCAATGTTGGCAAAAGTCGAGATAACTTAACCTGCAATCAAATTCGATAAAAATTTGGAATAGATTTTGATTAAGTATAAAAAATATTTCTCCTCATGAGCACATGCGTATTACTACGACTGATCAGTTAAGTGAAAAAAATCATCCTACCATATAAAAAATATGAGATATTCGTGTTTTTCCGAAAAAAGCGGGCAAAGTAGGCATGTTTGACGGTACCGATACATTTTGGTCCCTATTACAAAGGATTACGGTGCAAAAGTGTAAAAATATTTGTCATAACTGTCATTTTGCCACACAAAAAGATCTACCTGACGCACGTATGTACAATGCATTACGTAATCGACCTGGAACTGAATACATTGAAAACATACGACACAGGGCATTTCAACATATTTATTACTTCTAATGTAATTTTTGCAAATAAGTGACTGTATGACCCTTTTGTTAATTTACTTTACAAAATTGATTGTCACGACGAACAAGGCAGTTGTTTGTCACTATTAGGATATTAAGTATTACGACGTACCCCTAAACCTGCCAGCTCGGTAAACAGACGTCCCAGATTACCGTGTATCGAGCGACTTGGCTGACCTCGCTCAATAACATGCCAGAAGTTTTTTCGGCATCATGCCAATCTCGAATGGCATTTCTTGCAGAAATAGGGAGTAGGTTAAGGCTGACCTCTATTTTATACAATCACAAGGTATGTGTTATTTCACAATCAATGTCAATACTCAATACTCAATCATTTATTGCAATATCACAAAAGTAGGTTTTGGTACCTTTAGGACTTGTTTAAATAGGTACTGCGTACTATTTTCACTTCGTAGTGTAGTGTTTCCGTTCTTGCAGCTTCCAGGCCTTCATTGATTTTAAATCAGAAAGTTTTCATACGGCTGGGTCATACAGATTGAGTAAAACTAAAGTCGTCTTTCCTGTGCTCAATAGTTAGGGCTTCCGTGCATATAAAAAAACCGACCAAGTGCGAGCCGGACTCGCGCACGAAGGGTTCCGTACCATTATCTATAAAAATATTTATTTTATTCTGTTTTTAGTATTTGATGTTATAGCGGCAACAGAAATACATCATCTGTGAAAATTTCAACTGTCTTACTATTACTACACGGTTCATGAAATACAGCCTGGTGACAGACGGACAGACAGACAGACAGACAGACAGACAGACAGACAGACCGACAGACAGACCGACAGATAGACAGACATACAGACGGACAGCGGAGTCTTAGTAATAGAGTCCCGTTTACCTCTTTGAGTACGGAACCCTAAAAATGTGTTGATTGTATGAAATCATATAAGAGGAGACGCGGTTTATGCGGATTAAGAGTCCAACCAAAAATTTGACTTTAATAGCCCTCAACTTTGGCAATGTCCACAGATGAGACACGGACCTAAATATCTGTATTACTCACGGCTGTTCATTTAATAGCCCTCAACTTTGGCAATGTCCACAGATGAGACGTGGTCCTAAATCTCTGTATTACCCACGACGGCTGTTCCTTTAATAGCCCTCAACTTTGGCAATGTCCACAGATGAGACGTGGTCCTAAATATCTGTATTACCCACGGCTGTTCCTTTAATAGCCCTCAACTTTGGCAATGTCCACAGATGAGACGTGGTCCTAAATCTCTGTATTACCCACGACGGCTGTTCCTTTAATAGCCTTCAACTTTGGCAATGTCCACAGATGAGACTTGGTCCTAAATCTCTGTATTACCCACGGCTGTTCCTTTAATAGCCCTCAACTTTGGCAATGTCCATAGATGAGACGTGGTCCTAAATCTCTGTATTACCCACGGCTGTTCCTTTAATAGCCCTCAACTCTGGCAATGTCCACAGATGAGACGTGGACCTAAATCTCTGTAATACCCACGCCTGTTCCTTTCGACCAGTCGCTTACTGTATATCAAAATACTTGATATGGCGCGTACGTATACTTCGATTTTTTTAGCATTAGAAATTCGATAAACAAAGAAGCAGGTGTCGTAAACCTGTTTCTTCAGAAGTTAATAATAAAATATTAAATTATTGTGTATTTTTCTTTGTTACATCATAGGTACTTATCAATGATTTCACATTTCCTATCACTTAGGTTTGTAAATATTATATATATATTATTATTAACTATTCCTAACCTAACCTTTCACTTCACTGAATTGGGTGGTTTTAACCTTAAAATGCATGCATATCAAGTGGTCTCTCTGAAATAAGTAAGTAGAACCTATTTTAGCTTAATTTGAAGCTTTGCCGACCTCGTCCACCACACACTAGTGCGATGTAACCTTGTAGTCATTAGGAGTTATTATTTAGTAGTATCAGAGTAAGGGCCGCACTCAGGCACCTGAACTGAACCGCACTATCGACGAAAGATAATAACAATAACAACAACAATAACAAATAACTTTAACGGAAAACAATGAAACTTAAAAACTCAAAACAACAAGATTCTAGGATAATGACAAAGTATCGAACTTGCATTCGCATGACATACGAGATGAGAGTGACGTTTAAAAACAAACATGAACAATGTAATGGCGGACATTTTATCCGACCGATTGCAAATGTCAAAACGCTAAACTCTTATTGATGTGGGACACGATCTCTTCAATTTAGTCGCAGTTTATGCGTTTAAAACGTTCCGTTTGTTTGAAACCTCTGCTTCTCTGGGTTTTTTATCATGCAATTTTTTTGCGATACATTAAAAATAACGCAAATAAAATATTAATGCGGTATTATTAAATAATCCTTTTAAGTTAATGCAAATTACACATTTTGCTATCGTCTTATATGCTTTAAAAAATGTTTTCATAGTTTTCCACTTATTCTGCCGCATTTACGGCAGGTATCGTAAAACGTGTTCTATAAAAAACCTTTCACTTACTTCTGTAAAGGTCTTTCTAATGCTAAAAAAATCGAAGTATAGGTACTACAAGGCGCGTGGACATTACAAGCTGCACCATATCTATCTATTATTTATTATGTGACCATATGCCGTGAAGAGAGAAATGTACCTACCCACTACATGCTCAATACGTCCCAGAGCAATAACTACGAAAATCTAAATTAAAAGTTCGGACATCTCCGTCTGTAACGCGTTTAATAGTAGGTACTCGAGCGAGAGATATGGAGATATCCGAAACTTGATTTTCGTCATAGCACCGCTGCTGACATAAAAATAGTAGGTATGTATTACAGGGGGTGTATCCGACACAAAGTATGGAATTCGTCTTGGATCAAGAAATAAAATAGTAAGACCGCCAATATCTCGAACCAAACAGACATCAACATTAAGATGATCCTCTCGAACCAGAAAAATCTTGGCTCAAGATAGTTTCGCTTCATTCTAGATAACTAAACATCTTCCTAATTAATGTCTTCAAGAATATTGACCTCGAAAGAAGTATGTATTTTTATCTGTTTTGGCTTTGCGCGCGTCGATGAGCCGAACCCGAATATTAAGTCTTCTTGCAACCTTACTTACCCACAGCAATGCCTCCGAAACTTGGTATTTTATACCTGTTGCCAGCTAGCTGATGATTGATGGTTCTACAGGCTCTATTACTTGCCTCGTAATCCATATAATGGACCGTACAAGTAACATACTTTTAAGGTTGGGTATTAAGTATTAAGATCAGAGGGAATATTTATGTCTGCGTAAGTATATTAAGATCAGAGGGAATATTTATGTCTGCGTAAGTATATTAAGATCAGAGGGAATATTTATGTCTGCGTAAGTATATTAAGATCAGAGGGAATATTTATGTCTGCGTAAGTATATTAAGATCAGAGGGAATATTTATGTCTGCGTAAGTATATTAAGATCAGAGGGAATATTTATGTCTGCGTAAGTATATTAAGATCAGAGGGAATATTTATGTCTGCGTAAGTATATTTATGTCTGCGTTAAGTAAATATATTCATATCAAACGAGCGCGTGCAACACATTGAAATGCGATCAAAGTCAAAGTGATACATTCTGCAGTTTACATATTATATAGGTACATGCACCTATGAATGTCGATAAACTACCATCGGTTCGGAAAGAAAACCTCTGCCTCGAGAAGAACCGGCGTAAAAAACTCGGTGTGGTATAATTTTTTCAAAACTGTATACAATATATAATTTCAGTATCAGAGTATTATAAAATTACATTGCTACAGTAGACAGCCTAATATTTACTTATTTTGCAATCGATTTCTAGTGCAGGAGATCACTGCCAAATATACCCTATACATGGTGTACCTAACCGTTTATCTTATAATATGCTTTTGATATAAGTGTCTGTTTTACGACAGATTTGAATTTAAAATCAGTAGGTAAGTTCGGTAAGTTAATGTGTTTTGGAATTTTATTGTAGAATTCTATACAATTTCCCAAGAACGACTATTTCGCTTTTACTAGTCTGTAAAAACTTGTTTTGGTTTTGAGCTTCCCTGTGCTTCTGGTAACCTTGGGCTTATCATTGTCCCTTGGAAAGTTGTATACATTCTTCCTAACATACATTTATTATTTCAAATACGTATAGCGACCAGATGGTGGACCACCTAATACGGCACGACAGTTTCTTCATAAACATCCTGGAGGGTAAAATTGAAGGCAAGAGAGGCAGAGGAAGGCCTAGGCTAACATATTCTAGCCAAATAACCCATAAAGCTGATGTCGAGTCATATGAGGAAGTCAAGAGGCTGGCAATGGACAGAGAAAAGTGGCGGTTACTCCACCGACAAGAGCAAGGCTCTTAAGTAATGATGATGATGATGATGTATAGCGACAGTGTTAGAATATCTGTTTCCTTGAGGAATTCTCTTAATGACTCACGCGACCCCAGCCCTTTTTTGTAAGACATTATTAATATCTGCCGGTGATCCCCATAAAATAAGACCATACGCAATGCGTCGCCGTCAATGGACTTTGCTAACTATGTAAGGTCAACCGGGGCAAATGCGTCAATGGGGTAAATGCGTCTTTTGAAGATATCTTGGAAACGCAACATTTTAGAACATTTTAAATGTCAATTAGTCTGCTAGTTTTCTGTAAAAATAATTGAATAGTTTGTTTTCGTAACCTACAATCACTCGTTCAGCCTGTAAACTACCTCGACACATTAACAAGCTAAACTAAATGGGGTTGCATTATGTTAATAATTATGTAGGTATGTAAAACAGGCTGTTATGGAATGCCCGGTCCCCACTGTGTCGAAATCATTCGTATTATAAATCCATATTCGAAATCGAACGTAATATTGGATCCCATAAAAATTAAATGGATCGTGGGTGTGAAGATGCAGACAGATTATGTAAGCCCAGCGACGTCTACTAAATTATAACGAAAGTAAATGTAATTACACGTATGATCCATTAAGGGGACCATTAACGAGAGCGGCGACCGCGGGCGGCGCAGGCGCCGCGCAAGCCGGCCGCTGCGCTCGCGCCGTGCGCAGTACCGGCTCGAGAACCACTCCGCTTCGTTACACTGTGTTGCGCAACTCCATATAACTTAACCACTGTGATTGTTCACAATTTATATATAATGTTCGGACTAATCATACCGGTCGAGAACGAGAAAGGAATCCAGCGCGCCATCGGAGCTGCTGCAGTCTCGTCAGGGCAACCTTTCACGACTACTTTCGGCAATGACGCAATTACCGTTCAAACCACCATTACTCACTAGGTATCGAAACAACGAGTTATGCATTACATTTTTTTATTATAAAAATAAAAATGCTATATTTACATACAAAACGTAACAGTAACACTGTGCACTAATAACAAGTTGACGATGAGATGCGATGAGACAATACTGTGTCTTGTTGCGTTTGTGGTCTCACACACGAACACGGGGTGACTATGTACAAAGCGTTCGGCAGCTACCTAGTTAGCGGCAGGCAGTTCATCACTTATTTTAAATGTAATTCGAAACACCATTGATCATAAAAACTTGCACTATACTTGGTATAAATAAATAGGATGTTTGAACGGCCTACCACTCCTATTTTATTCTACGTTTAATGAAGGGGGCCAGCTACGTGTCCGGGAGGACCATATTGAGCGCTGGTAGCACCACCTTGGCCAGCATGACCGCCGTCAGATCCGCTGTCGTCACCTCCGCTGGTGCCAAAATCAGCGCCGATGTCAGCACCGCCGTGACCGCTGCCGCCGCCGATACCAGCGTCACCGCCTGAGATCGCGATGCCGCCCAAGTCACCTCCGCTGATTCCGCCGCCAATCGCACCACCACCGATCGCACCACCGCCGATAGCACCACCACCGATAGCGCCAGATTCCTTCTGGGTCTGGTACTTGATGAAGTAAACTTCTGGTTTGGAGGGCTGGGTCGGGGCGGCGGTGGGGATGACGATGTCGGGTTGCTCTTCGGGTTTCTTCACCAACACGTAAACGAGGGTCTTCTCTTCGTTCTGAGGCTGCACAGGAATGATGGGGGCGGTAGGGGTAGGAGGAGTAGGGGCCTTGATGAAGATGATTTTGTAGTGTTTCTGGGGAGGAGCGACCTGGGAAATCCTGGGAGCGTGGTGTTCAACGGGCTCTGGGGGAGGAACGTGCACGTAGATATGTTTTTGGACCAAAGGAGCACCAGAGTAACCGCCGGCGTAGCCACCCCCGAAACCAGAGTCACCGCCAAACGAGCCACCGCCAAACGAGCCACCGCCGATGCTGCCGCCTCCAAGAGAGTGTCCTCCAGAAGAGTGACCGCCACCGAACGACAGGCCTCCGGAGTGACCGCCCAGAGAAATTTCACTGGAATGTCCCAGGGAGATTCCACCACTTGAATGTCCACCCAGAGAGATTCCTCCGCCGGAATGTCCTCCAAGGGAAGGAGCCCCGTAGCTGCCGGATGGCGCGGAGTATTTAGGGCCGGGGGCGGAGTAGCTGTAGCCGACCGGCGGCTCGGGCCGCCCGTACGCCAGCGCCACGCAGGCGAGTACCTATAACAAGACACACGATCGTAAACATTGCGAACAGTTTGGCAAATTGCGTAATCTAGGTCAGATTTTAAAGGTAAAAGTAATAAACGTTTTTTTTTGACATTGTATCAGATTAAGTCGAGGCAATCGTGAGCAACTTGAACGCCAAGCGATGCCTGTAATTACCGGCGACCCAGTGGCATAGGTATTGCATCAGGTTGTAATTAATCCTATGTTAATTCTCTAGTTGTTTCCAACCATCTCCTCATTCTTAACCCTAGCCTAGGTGGTGAGGATTTGGTTGTTTGATGTAATGAGCTAGGTGTTCATTTATGATTTTTGTAAAAAGAAAAATCTACCTTTTTTATCTGATCTATTACTAAAAACATTAAAGTTCAATAATTATTGACAGCAGCGCATTAGGTAAACATTCGCGAAGCATTTCATGGATAATTAAAAATGTTTCACAATTATAATTACCTGATATTTAAAACGAAATATTTTGTACATAGTAGGTAAAATATGTAAGATACATTATTATAATCATTTCCGAACTCACGGATGCTAATAGATAGCTGTAACTGTAGGCAATGTGGATGTTACAGTTAGCGGTGTCGTTGTTTCGTGCAAATCCCCGTGACTGAGATCGCACCCGGCCACAATAACGATCGAGTGCTTTCCGCGGCTCGATTATTATATTCACTCAACGACAAAATTTATGGCTCAAAATTCCTAAAGAATCGGAACCTTCTTTGTTCATAGGGAACGTACTTTCGATTGTTCTAAGTGAAGGTTCCAGGATCCTCTGATTTATTAACATATAAAAAATAAGTAGGTAAATGTTTTACTGCTGATGATTATTTAAGAGCTTTGAATTTAAGCACTTTAGTTAATTATTGATTAAATAGGTAAAAGCAGAACTACCCCATTTTTTCTAGTACTTAACAGCACTATTTCACAAATCGTACCTACGAATACCTCCCTATCCATAGATATTATTTATGTCAGTAGGTAATTAGTGTCTAGTTAACTTTATTTCTAGCAGTTAGTCTGAAATTTAGATCAAATTTATTAAGCGGTTAATGGTGTTAAATCGCAAGTGCCAGATAGTAAATGTGTGAAAAATTAAATTAACGGTCTGCTTTAGGTGTTTAATTTATAAAAAAATAACTAAAAAATCTCTTACCACAAAAACGCGCATATTGTGCGTGGTGGACCGATGGACGATAAAGTAAATAAACCCTTAGCCGCTGTGTCGAGTGACCCCTTCAAATGGAACACTGCACTTGTGGAGATGTTCCCGTTGCGGTGATCTTAAGTTAACTGATGACATTCGGCATGCCGACCCGCTCTTAAATACCAAAGTGCTCATCTCGTCAGAATACTCCATCCCTCCGAACATTTCACTCTGTAACGTGCAACTATCGTCATTATTTAACATGTATACGGTCCTTTCTTTTCGACGAGGTCCACGGCTTGCGTGGTGCGCATTCCGTACGCCGCCACAGCCGCCGCAGCGTGTGCCCCACGCTCGCTCACACATGCTGCTGATTACCGGCCACATGGAGGAACCGACGGTTTTACTGACAACTTGACTTGTATCGTTTGCACGAAGGCGGCGAATATTACAAGTAATTAAGCGCACCCTCGTTCGTCGGGTCGCGTGCTCAGGTGCTCTTAAACAAACCCCTCCAGTGAAACGCGTCGCAAATCAAACAATTTTGAAGGGCTGAGCAGTGCTCGTTTAATGGACTATGAATGCGACGTTCAAATCGAATCAGCTCCATAATAAATTTAACGCAATATCTGATATTGGACATGACTAACAAGTCGACTTTGATTTACTAGTTGCTTTAATATTATTCCACGTGTTACAGTGAGCAGTTTGCCGTAGGTACGCCAGTCAAATCATGAAATTTTAAGTGTTATCAATCAACATCGCAATCAATAATGAATTTAGATTTTTGCATACAATCTCCTCAGTGCCTGTGCCTACTGTGAGTCTAAAGTACCTAGGTGGCGAAAATGTATAAATCCAACTATCGCCTACCTACAGTAGGCTAGCCAGTAAGAAAATTGGCCGCCGTGGAAATAGACGGTAGTTTAGCCATCGGTAAAGGATAAAGTCTTAGTTCTAAATATTAAAGTTCGTGCATATTTAACGCCCTCGGCTTCCTGCAACTTCGTCAGACGCTTTTAGAATCTAGGCACAAAAATTCAAAGGATGTTTTAGTTTTTTCGACTTTGTTTATTTTTATCTCATGGACCTAATTTGAATCAGTGGTACGGTAAAATACTAAGACAGTGGTAGAAATATATTCGCAATTAAATCTAAATAGTTTGGTTTGGCGCAATTATAAATTCATATAAACATACAATGTTAAAACAGCTACCAAATTGATAAAGAAGAGTAAGAAGTATATAGTAAGTTTCTGTCAAATATTTCATTTTCGGTACAAGCTTGTTGTCGATTAATGGTACAATAAAGTTGCATTGTCATCTGACATACATAAGTGTACAAAATTTCAACTCGATTGGACTACAAGAAGTTGGTCAAATTTTACTTACAAGATTTCAAAGAACTATCGACATACGAATATTGCCAGTTTAAATAACAACTTGTTACAAAAATGTATGTGCCTACATTCGTAAATATATAAAAGACGTGCCTACTTAGGTCGTAACGTCAATCTAATCGCAGAGCAATTGAAAAGTCTAACTTGTATAGATACGATTATCTAACTTCTACAAAATGTAGCCTTTATCATTCGTATGCAGCTTCATTTCTGGTAGAACCTATATATCTCTTTTTTATTTCACATCGCCTCATAAAAATATTAACAACAACACTTCAATACTAACGAGTGAGAAGTATGCGCTGTCATTGCCGTTGAATATTTTATTGAAGGACAGATTTTCAAATTTTAATTTTTATTTGAATGAGTTTACTTCTGAGGTGTGTCTCATTTTCACCAAAGAAATGGGGATCCCAGTGGAATTAAGGGCAACACTCTAATATTATGGGCACGCGTGTGGTGATTTCGGTAATTTCTATTATAACTCGTCTATTTACCCCCGGAAATTGCAAGTTTGATGAAGTGGAACTGATGATGAAGACCACAGGAGAGTATTTTACTCATATCAATTAGTATAATAGTGTCATGAACCAAATCGAAATACTGTGTGTATACTGACAACATAATCATGGTTTCGCTGCAAACAGCAAAACCCTTGTAAATACCATAGTTGCAGCCGTTGCAGGGAATAAATCATTTAGATTGCATCGCACATAGGATTACTTATTTGACTTAAAGCCGTGTAGGTAGGTAGTTGAAACCGTTATGGATGCCTCTATTTATTGTTGAGTGTGGTACTTAGTAAAGTTGCCAAGTTCAAATAACGAGGTCAGCGATACTTGGCCCTTTTGCTACTGCACGGTAGGTACGCGAGAGCCTGAAGGCAAGCCTCTTGCTTTTACTGCATAATGCTAAAGAAATGGTTTTCCACAATGCCCAAATAAGTGTAATGATTAATTAAGTGCTGTTGAACTTGTCATGCAGAGCGTAATTATCTAGGGTGGGTCCCTGTAACAGGAGCAAAAAAATGATAAGGTAGATTATTAAAATTGTGAACAATTACTTATTCCCAAGTGGTATATTCATAAGTAATGAGTAACTTTTTGTTTTAAATAAAAAATAAATATTAAAATTCACAAAAATATCTTTTGAAAACAAAAATGCAAAAACGATTATGACTCATTAAGTAGGTACATGATGTTACTCAAAATCTGCATTGGCTGCCATTATATTATGATCTCGTGGTGCCAAGATACATTACCTACTTGGAGGTCATAAGCATAACTTTAGATAAAAATTCTCCGAAACCTGCTCTAAGGAAGCGTCCTTTTGCATATTTGCTCCTGTTACAGGCCACACCCCGTATATTACCTAAATTCAGCAAGCAAATATAATTTGATGTTTCAATAATAATAATTAATGATAAATATTTGGGGACAATCTAACACAGATCGACCTAGTCCCAAACTAAGCAAAGCTTGTACTATGAGTAGTAGACGACGATATACATACTTATGTAGATAAATAAATACTTAAAAACATAGAAAACAACCATGACTCGGGAACAAATATTCATGCGCATCACACAAATAAATGCCCTTACCGGGATTCGAACCCGGGACCTCCGGCTTCGTAGGCAGGGTCACTACCAACTAGGCTATACAGAGGTCGTCAAGTAAATGCAGCAAGTATTACAAATAACTGGGTATTTTTCAGATCATAGCGTTGTTACTTGTTTGTTACACATTTTAATGCGGTAATATATATTTATTACATCTATTAATTCACTTTGTTAGAAGTCGGAGGTACACTAGTAAGTGCCGAAAATCTTCTTCGTGAAAGCATACTTATTTGTTTTGTACCGACGGATGATTGTCTAAGTTGAAGTAGTTGACATTTGTGAAAACATAAGTTTATCGTAGACCTCAAGAAGACCGCAGCCATAATATCACCACTGATTTGTAGTGTTGCTATATTATACCATGCTATGGAGCATGTGGTGTTGTGTTCCTGATGGTGAGTAAGGTCGCCAGAGCTCCCTAGGATGCGCTGTGTTGGGAGTGAGGGACCTGCGTGTCTCTATCTGCCAACACAGCGAATCTTCAAGTGAATAAAGGGTCGGTAACACGCTTGTCATTCTTCTGGAGTTACAAGTGTCCATAGGCTACGGTAGCTGCTTAACATCAGGCAGGCCGTAAGCTTGTTTGCCACAGTCGTTGTAAAAAGAAAGAAGATACTTATTGTAAAACCATTTCTAATTAAAATCTGGGAAATCCCGGTATAAAGTATCTAATCACACCCACCTAAATACATATACTCACTAAACCACGCTACAAAGTTTGTTTCAAACCTTCGTATTTACTCGGTCGCAAAAGTTTGAGGTTTATTCCAAAAATCCAAATTTGTTGGTGCGGCGAGCGGATTAGAGTGACCCATCTGTGCCCCGAATCTTTACGACGAATCGAAATGGCTCCAAACTTATGGCATGGCCTCGTCACTATACTTATTTAATAATGGCTGACATGGGATTTCCACATTCACATAAAAACTAAACTTAAAGATTCAGTGAGTAGGTAGTAGGTATATTTATACCTTGCGAAGAAATGCTCGATGGTATTGAATAAAGATTAAATACTTTGTCGCACGACTTCAGTATAAACGAGTTAAGTCCCCAGACGCCAAATGCAATCACTAACACTAAATGCAGGTTAAGGCAGCCAACGAGCCGAGGGCGAGGAGTTTAGTTGCATTAGACCGTTGCTCTGGAAGTAGATATCCTTTAAAATCTATTTCCTTCCTGAAAAAGACTTATCGTAGCCGTCGAAGCAATATAATTTTCCTGTTCGGAAAGTAAAGTTTCCATCTATGGATGGTAAGAGGTAAGTAGGGGTTTCCTTCCCTTGAGGGGAAAATATAACGTCAATGAATGAGGGGCGGTTTTGTACTTACAAAATGACTGTGACTTGTGCTTCATTATCTTTTTGAAGGTTGGGATATATCCCTTATTGGACATGCTGATAAAAAGTCAAAGTTGAGAGTTGTTTGAAAGTCGAATCCCGTCCCATAATAATAACGTGAACGTACAAAAATATTCCTTTTACATAATTGGTAATTTTAGGTTTTTTTTGCGTTAATTTGACCAACCAGGAGTAGAGTTCACCCCACATTAGTGCATATCATTTTGACGTTTATCATGGTTAAGTAAGTCCTTATTCCTGTTATATGTTATAGCTTATGCCATTATTCATAAAAGTTCATGAAACCTATTTCAGCTATAATGCCGTTAAAAATCGTTCTATATCAACACATTTTGGCAGAGGTTTGTTAAGATTTATGAATAAGGGAGTTATTAAATAAATACCAACGGTACTAATACCAAATCATTTATCCTCGTTTTCACAGTTCAAAGATTTTTTAGTGAGGTATATAATAATGTATCCCAAAGCTAAAAGCGGCAAAATACATAAAATATCATATACTAGACAAGCTTTCTCCTTTTTATAAATAAATAAATATTTGCGGATAATCTTACACAAATCAACCTAGTCCCAAACTAAGCAAAGCTTGTACTATGGGTACTAGACGACGATATACATACTTATATAGAGAAATAAATACTTAAATACACAGAAAACATCCATGACTCAGGAACAAATATTCGTGCTCATCACACAAATAAATGCCCTTACCGGGATTCGAACCCAGGACCTCTTGCTTCGTAGACAGGGTCAAGCGCTAAAGCGGTCGTCTTTGTAGGCATTAATATTATAATCGAAGGTATAATAGAGTTAAGATCGGGGTTTATAGATATCAAGCTCGTCGGTTTATTAGAAGCCTCGTAATGAGTAGAGGTGATGGCGGCAGGCGAGGCAAGAGAGGTCGGCGGGGAGCGGGAAACTACAGACGCAAAATAATTGATACTGAGAATACTTATTAATAATAATAACGTTATTTCACGTGGTTCACATAAATAATCACCATGCACACGACATCGTGGTAATGCTTCAAACAACGATTGACAAAGTTCGCTTTTCAAAATGGAGCACATTCCTTAAGTAGCACTTCAGTTGAAATCAAAGATGTTACAATTGGGAAAGGATGAGCATTTTAGAAATGCCTGTTTTTTTTGGTGATAGGAATAACTTTCCTTAGCACCAGACTTTTCAACTGCGGCAATTATTTTTGAAAAATATGAACACATTCTTCCCTTACATTTTGGGTTAAAATAAATAAATAAAATAACCAAAATGTCGGCTACGTCTGAAATCTCGCGAGATTGCATCCTCTAGCCCGTGTTCTTGATAAGTTGGGCTTTAAATCTTACGGTGAGATAAAGAGGACTTGACTAATTATATATTTTGACTAATAATAGGCTTATCGTGCGTGGAAGGAAGCACGCTCGTGAAATACACAAGGGATTCCAATTCAACACTCTCCGCGAGCAGATCCCCAGCCCAGCTAGCTCATTTCAAAATAACTTCAAAACGTATGTGTAGTGCCTACGGGTGTCAAATAGGTATGTAATCTTTTTAAATGTACAGGCAAGACCGTCGTAGAAATGATTACAATGTGGCCCGGCACCTTGAACTATGCAGATCGCCCTCGCGTCCATCAACGAGCGCGCAAACGGTGTCATAGCACGCAAGCATACAGAACTGTTAGATATTGCGCTCACGATTACTATAATTGTATTACTCTCTTATCTATCGCTCCAGGGGCAGGGGTACTAAATTAATAATGAGAAAAAGCCTGTGAGATTGTAAGTTTGTATGTTTTTATGTAAGGGGTAATCTCCGGAATGAACGAGCTGACTTCAAAAATTCTTTCACCTGTGTGTTGAATGGACTTTCTGGATGGATATAAGGCACATGTACTAATGTAGCCTATGATTAGATTAGATTGGATTCATTTATTTCATAAAAAAGATTAGGTATATTGTAAATTAAATTAGTATGTCAATTTACATGAAGTCATTATTATGACCGTCAAAAAACAAATAGATACATATGTTAATAAAATTATTTGAATAATCAATAACAGATACATTTAAAATTTAAGAGCTATATAATCATGTCAGAAATAGGTATTATCTCCGGCAGTGGATCGTCAAATAGGTACTAATGTCACAAAGATTTTACTAAATTTCAGGTTTGTGGTCCATAAATTCGCTCACAGAGTGGAATGGCTTATTCAACAAAATGTTTCTCAATCGGCGTTTAAATGTTTGGTCACATTGATCATTTCGTATTTCAGCAGGAAGACGTTCATAAAACGTGGGGCCTATGACGCGTGGGTTTTTTTCTGCTAGGGCCATTCGACGGGAACTGTTAGTAGCCGTCCCGTTGAGCTATGTATTAATACGTTGCATAAACATTATGCACTCACTAGCAATAAGGTTTTAAATAAATGAATTGTTATTTATTTCCCGCCCACGGGACAATGGTGTCCCGGACCTTTGGGAGGCGTGCGTGGAGCCGAAGTTAGTTAGAGAGGTGGCACTGGATAACTGGACTTAAAACATGTAGGCTCGGTGTCAAGTTAAACTGCTCGATGCCCGCCCTCTGCGTTGCTTCCGCTGCCTTGAAATAGGCCACGTGGCTGCGAAATGCAAAGCGATGGTAGACCGGAGCCAGCAGTGCTACCGGTGCAGCCAGACAGGGCATATAGCAAGCGCATGCTCAGCAGCCCCGGAATGCACGCTGTGCAAAGAGGCAGGCCGACCTGCAAACCATAGGATGGGAAGCAAGGTATGCAACCCTCCCAAACGGAATACCCGCGCTGTTGATGGCCCCAGTGCCCCCTCTCAGCCCGACCCCCGGGATGGCGACGCCGCATCCCAGGACGAGGAGGTTATAACTAACGGAGGATAATATGGCCACCCGTCGCTTCCTCCAGGCGAACATCAATCACTGCGCCAGAGCTCAGGACCTCCTGTTCCAGAGCATGGCGGAGTGGATGATACACATAGTGGTGGTGGCCGAGCCCTATTCGGTTCCGTCAAGGGAAAACTGGGTGGGCGACCGTGATGGCGTGGTTGCCATAGCCACGCAGACATCGGTTGGTTCCGCGCCACTTGTAAATGAAGTCAGAGGCAGCGGGTACGTTTCGGCATGCATCGGTGGTATAATGGTAGTCGGAGCGTACTTCTCGCCAAACAAAACCCTGGCCGATTTTGAGACGTTCCTTGATGAGGTTGGAGCACTTGTCGGTAGAAGACGCCCGGAACTAGTGCTGGTCGCCGGGGATCTCAACGCCAAGTCCACGACGTGGGGATCTCCCGCCACGACCCCGAAAGGACAACTGTTGGAGGAGTGGGCGGTTGCGACCGGGCTGGTGGTGCTTAACCAAGGGACGGTCGACACGTGCGTGCGGCATAATGGCGGCTCTATCGTAGATGTCACGTTCGCAAATGCCGCCCTGGCGCGCAGGATTCAGGGCTGGGAAGTGATGGAGGGCGTGGAGACCCTATCGGACCATAGATATATCCGATATGAAGTCCCCGCCCACCCGACGTATCGGGACAGCCTAAGCCGCTCTCGGAGAGACGACGCTCCTCGATGGGCTCTGAAGCGCCTGGACCGGGACATTCTTTACGAGGCGGCCTTGGTCCAAGCCTGGATGGAGGAGCCCGAAGACCCGGTGGAGGTGGAACGGGAGGCGGCAAAACTCGGCGATGCCATGACGGAGGTCTGCGATGCCGCAATGCCGCGGGCCAAAGCGGCCTCGCCGAAGCGACACGTGTACTGGTGGACTGCAGAGCTCACGCAGATGCGCAATTCCTGTGTAGTTGCGAGACGCCTGTACACTAGGAGCCGGAGGCGTAGGAGGCGCGATCGGGTCCAAGAGGATAGGCTGTACGCAGAATACAGGGAGGCCAGCAAAACCCTGTGCGCAGCCATCAGCCAGGCAATGGACTTGGCGGAGCAGGAAATGTTGGAGACTTTGAACAGCGATCCGTGGGGGAGGCCGTACAAGATGGTGAGGTGCAAGCTACGCCCTTGGGCTCCCCCGCTTACGGAAAGTCTCCAGCCGGACCTCCTAAGCCGGATCGTGGACACTCTGTTCCCAGAGAGGGGTGACCATACCCCCCCGCGCATGGAACCAACGACTAGGCTGCACGAGGAGGCCGCTCCCCCCGAGGTCACAGAGGGAGAGTTAGGAGCGGCGGTACTGAGGCTTCGTCATAAAAACACCGCCCCGGGTCCAGATGGCATTCCCGGACGTGCGTGGGTGCTGGCACTCGGCCCGTTGGAGCCAAGAGTGAGGAAGCTGTTCAGCGCCTGCCTTCGGCAGGGACAGATACCCCGCGCCTGGAAGTCGGGAAAATTGGTTCTGCTCCAAAAGACGGGAAGACCGGCTGACTCACCATCTGCCTACCGGCCTATAGTACTGCTGGACGAGGTGGCAAAACTCTTCGAGCGCATTGTCGCGAACCGCCTCGTCCGGCATCTGGAGGGGCCAGGGCCAGATCTGAGCGCGTGCCAGTTCGGTTTCCGTCGGGGCAGGTCCACCATCGACGCTATAGCGCGGGTGAGGGCCCTGGCGGATGATGCAGTGTCCCAGGGAGAGGTGGTGCTGGCGGTATCTCTTGACATCGCTAACGCGTTCAACACCCTCCCTTGGGAGACCATCAAAGAGGCGCTCAGATACCACCGCGTGCCGGAGTATCTGGGCCAGGTTGTGGCCGCATATCTGTCGGAGAGGACTATCCGATACCCCACCAAAGATCGGTGGGTAGAAAAGAACGTGTCGTGCGGTGTTCCACAGGGTTCAGTCTTAGGACCGCTCCTGTGGAACATCGGCTACGACTGGGTGCTGCGCAGCGCCAACCTGCGGGGGGTTGAACTAACGTGCTACGCCGATGACACTCTCGTTACAGCCCGTGGTGGCACGTTCAGAGACGCCTCCCTCCTGGCAACGGCGGGCGTGGCCCACGTAGTGGAAAAAATCCGGAAACTGGGACTACAGGTCGCCTTGCAAAAGTCAGAAGCCCTGTGTTTCCACGGACCTCGGAGGGCGCCCCCACCTGGTGCTCAGATTGTTGTCGGCGGAGTATCTGTTGGCGTCGAGAAGACGATTAAGTACCTCGGACTCGTCCTCGACAGCCGATGGGATTTTAAGGAGCACTTCCGGAGACTGGCCCCAAAGCTCGTGAGTGCAGCCTCCGCCCTAAGCCGGCTTCTTCCGAACGTGGGCGGGCCGAAAGCAGGCTGCCGCCGACTGTACACGGGCGTAGTGCGGTCGATGGCCCTGTACGGGGCACCCATCTGGGTGGACGCCCTGTCCGCCTACCAGAACAAAGCCCACCTGCGGAAACCGCAAAGGGTCATGGCGGTCAGGGTATCGAGAGCGTATCGCACCATCTCATTTGAGGCGGCCTGCGTTCTGGCGGGCACCCCACCCTGGGAGCTGGACGCCGAGGTGCTGGCGGAAGTGTACCGTCGGGCAGCTGAGTCCCGCCACAGAGGAGACCAGCCAGGCCTCGAGGAGATAAGGCGATGGAGAGAAGACGCTCACCAAACTCTTCTCCGGAAGTGGACGGAAGCTCTAGAGCAGCCGAGAGCTGGCCACTGGACCATAACTGCAGTGCGGCCTGTCCTGCAGGCATGGCTCAATAGGAAGTGGGGTGCGGTTTCCTTCCACGTCACACAGATGCTCACGGGGCATGGCTGCTTCGGGAGGTATCTGTGGAAGATCGCAGGGAGGGAACCGACACCCGTCTGTCACCAGTGTGGAGGGGCGGAAGACACAGCACAGCACACGCTGGAAGTGTGTCCCGCCTTCAACGAAGAGAGAGCTCGCCTCTCACTTGCAGTGGGACCCGATATATCGCTGCCGGCCGTGATTCAATCCATGGTCGACAGCGAGAGATCGTGGCAGGTGGCAGTCTCCTTTTGCGAGGAGGTAATGCGGCAGAAGGAGACAGCGGAACGGGCCAGGGAGGACTCAAATGCGTCCGACCAACGGCGCCGCAGGCGCCCCGGGCGCAGACGGCAGGCGCATAACCGCCGGCTGCCCCCATAGCAAGGACCTCCGGGTGACAGGCATGGGGACAACTGTCGCCCAGCGGATCGAGGTCCCAGAACAGGAGGGCGCGCGGGAAAAAAAAAAAAAAAAAACGTACGCCACAAATGATGGTGGGGGGGAACACTCAAAAAAAAAAAAAAAAATCCCCCACAGGTGGGTCCGGTGAGCTGGACAACTGCTGGCGGAGTCGCGGATGTGTGCGAGAGCGTTCCCGTGACTCCGCCACAGGCAGTGGGAAGAACTCCCCAGGGTTTTTAGCCGGTACGAATCCGGCATATCCACCGCGCTTCCCCAAAGCGCGATGGAATCTATGAAGATTTTCCCTGGGTTAAAAAAAAAAAAAAAAAAAAAAAATGTAGGCTCGGTGTCTTCGTTTTAAATTCACGGGACAAAATTCGATCATTTGGTAGGAGTACGTGGGGGTATAGATCCAACACGTAGACGGCCAATGGAGACGATTAAATGTGATGTATAATTGGCTTTAAATAATAGGCACACAGAGGATCGATGGTCCCTATAACTTGTACGGAAATCATATACAGTTCTTAGAGAAAAATCTTCCCCATAGCCTTTTATTTTTAGCCTTTTTTGAAAACGGTGGATTCCCACTTCTTAGCAATTCGGGACGAAACATGAAGTAATTTTCGCAAAAATATATAAAGACTACTTCCCGCCATACAAATGTAGCTTTTTTAAGGACCAATATTGGTGCTGTCAGTTTGACAGTTGCCAGCCCCATTCGGCCAAGTCAAATAATCTCAAGTATATAAGTGTTCATACACAATATATATGTACTGTATAATAGTGGTATTGACTTTCCCTGCGTGTATCGTAGATGTGGGCAACAAATTCCATGTACTTATTCGCACCGTCAATTAACTCCAATAATTGTTACTTAGATATGGAAATTCATTTTTAGTGTTCAAAATTGTTAAAACTGTTTTAGTTCCACTCCTGTGTGATAGATGCAGGCTGCTTCTATTGTCTTCTCTGTTTTCTAGTACGAGTACAATATGGCTTACTTACTAACTTACTAGATTACGACTCGAAAATCATTGCCTTCCTTCTAGTTGAGTAAAAAAGAAGAGGTGCTGATAGGTACATCGTCGCGCAAGTTGACTTGCACGTGACGCTTTCTTTATTATTTGAAATATTTTTTTGATTGTGAAAAAATAGTGCCCCGATTCGTTTATTACCTTATATTAGAATAACCCATTAATTACTTGTTCTTCAGTGCTTAATGAAATCTTTCGTATAAAAATGAGCGCTACTCCCCTTTATTGTCGCACTGGAGAACGGACCTTATCATCAGGAGTGATTTAGATACGTAACTGAATTAATAAGATAATTTTCCCTCGCATGCTTCACGTTATCGCTTGGAGGTCGTTGTTACCCAATCAAGATGTATAAGGTTTAAAAGCCGCGAACCTTGGCGTGACCTTTCCTAAACATTCACCCACTACTCACGCCTTAATGAAGACACCTAAAAATAAACGTTATTGATACTTCCCTGATTACCACAATTGCTTTGACTTTATGTATTATTTGTATACTTAGTCAATTGCTGGCGAGTTAACACACACACTACTACGACCGTAAGCAGTGTGCATGGTCAACGAGGCATTATTAGTTCATAGGATTTCAGTCTACTTCCGCAAACATCTTGCTGTTCTGATTCCATTTCTCTCTCATCATAATATGGTGGAAAATTCACTTAAAATGATCTCGATATGACGACTTGACGTCATCTATTCATCCAATATAATCATTAGTATTTCTATAGTTAATGAATCTATATTACCTATGTATAGTTATTGCTACAGTAGGTATACTCACCTAATTAACAACATGTACTTACCTACCGACTATGATTTAAATATAGTAAGTATCAGTGTAAAAGCTGATATAGTAGGTAAGTACCGCCTGTTACTTAGATGGAAAATTCATATTTTTATTGAATTTTACGAAACGCTCCAGGATCGTTAATATTAATCTGCATCAATCATTCCTTTCTTCGACGCTTGATCTTCTTCCTCCGGGTCAAAAATGGATACTTTTCTTAATAAATACGCAGCTGACTGACGTCAGCTTACGGGATAAAATATCCGAATTAATAGTAGGTTCTTACATTCATTTTCATTCAAACAATTTAATCTATAATTTATAAACGTTATTAGGCAAGTCTTTATAGTAATTTTTTGTTGCAAGAGGCGGTGTAGATTTTTTTTATATTGTTTACATCGATACAACCGAGCAAATATCAAAAACCACTTGGCCGGTTTTTGATATTTGCTCGGTTGTATCGATGTAAACAATATTAAAAAAATCTACACCGCCTTTTGCAACAAGTCGGACTCGCGCACGAAGGGTTCCGTATCATCTCCACTTATAATAAATCTCTAAATTAAAAAAAGAATCAGCCAGTTTGAAACTAAGCTTTCTGTGGTACGAATGTTCTCAGCATCCCATGGACGGAAAAATATGAAACATTTTAAATAGGTACATTATTATTCCAGCTGCAACTTAGGATAGTTTTTATCCGACTGCGACAATTAATTTATTTTCCGTAATATACGACTTCATTTAATTTTTCATTTATTATTCTTAAAGTATATCGCCGCCACATCTGTCAGCTAAAAGAAACGTCAAAATCACAGACTAATAAGTAATACTACGGACAAAATGGCGGAATTTCTTTGCCTTTCTTTCGCCTATTAATAATTTTAATCCCGTCTACGATATACATTGACGAGACACATAGGTACCTAAAGCAAATATAAAATTAATCGATTTTGATATGCGCAAATGTCGAATTAAGGCGTAATTTGTACAAATGTAACAACAAATTCGAACAATATAAACTTGGTTTTTTTGAATGGCACGCGCGCGCGCTCTTTGCGTATTCAGCCAAACCACGAAAAACCGAAACTCGAAGTTCGTATATCTGCATTCCTGTCATTTGTTAGTGCGATAGAGATAGAGATACCCGAATATTTTCGAATTCCGAAGTTCGTGGTTTAAAAGAAAATACGGATGTCGGATAGATCTAAATTAATATTTTATGTGTGAATATGGTTAAAATTATTTGGAAATACTATTGTTGTTATTGTTTTAGTAGGTATATTTGACTAGCTTTAAGTTTAATATTGTACGTCCGAAATGGGCTAGCTGTTGGACTTTATTTTACCCAAAACAACTAAATGTACACAGTTCTGACAATAAAGAAATCTTATTTTATCTTATCTTATCGAAAAAAGGGATGTAGACACTAAACAAAATAATAATAATGTTGTATTATCTCGAAAAAAAAAACAACGCAAGAGGCTATACTCGTATAGGTAATCACTAAGTTATAAGTTTATAAAGTTTTAAGAGGGGCTTTGTTGCGTCTCTTTTCCGCAAAACGCACCTTTATAATGAAACGATTGTTTTTTACTATGACGCTCGAGGATCGTGACGTCACGGTCCCTGATTGTTTTCTCACTCTAACAAGCGACATTAAAACGGTTGTAGCTTCGTAATTTTTTGAGATATTTGAATGAGTTTTTCGTTTCTTCTTTCTTTTGAAGTGAGTCTACAACTACACCTCTATTCGGAAGACAAGCGGAAAGAACCCATACTATCCATACTAATAATCCATACTTCCATATTAATATTATAAATGCTAAAGTGTGTCTGTCTCTCTGTTACCTCTTCACGCCTAAACCGCTGAACCGATTTAGATGAAATTTGGTACACAGATAGTTTGAGCCCCGGGGAAGGATAAAGGGTAGTTTTTATATCTGAGGGGCTGAAATTGGGGGTGGAAATGTGTATGGAGCTACTTAATCCGCTGCACCGATTTAGATGAAATTTGGTATATAAATAGTTTGAGTCCCGGGGAAGGACATATAATAGGTTTTATCCCAGAAATCATCCCCTAAGGGGGTAAAAAGGGGGGGGGGGAATTTGGATGTAATCTATTTTGATGAAATTTGGTGTAGATATAGGTTAAGTCCTGGGAAAGGACATGGGATAGTTTTTACCCCAGAAATCATCCCCTAAGGGGGTGAAATTAGGGGTAAAAATTCGGATGGAACCCATTTTAATACAATTTGGTAAAGAGATAGCTTGAGTCCTGGGAAAGGACATAGGATAGTTTTAATTCCGGAAATCACTCCCTAAGGTGAAATGGGGGTGAAAATTTGGATGAATCCCGTTTAGATGAAATTTGGTATAAAGGTCGTTTGAGTCCCGAAGAATGACATTAGATAGTTTTTATCCTGAAAATCATGAAAGGGTGAAAGTTTGGATAAAATCCATGTACCTAGATGAAATTTGGTATAGAGATAATTTGAGACCCTTCGAAGGATATAGAATAGTTTTTGCCTCGGAAATCATCCCTTAAGATGGTAAGTAGAAGTTTGTTTGCATTATATTTTCTAAGTATAAGTTATACGCGGACGAAGTCGCGGGCAACAGCTAGTTATCTATAAAAACGACAAAAAAATCACGTTTGTTGTATGGGAGCCTCCTGTAAGTTGGCAGTGACCCTGCCTACGAAGCCGGAGGTCCCAGGTTCGAATCCTGGTAGGGGCATTTATTTGTGAGATGAGGACAAATATTTGTTCCTGAGTCATGGATGTTTTATATGTATTTAAGTATTTAATTATCTATATAAGTATGTTTAGCGAACTTCTAGTACCCATAGTACAAGCTTTGCTTAGTTTGGGACTATATATATATAACGAATATATATATATAAACTTATTTATTTATTCTGTTTTTTAGTATTTGTTGTTATAGCGGCAACAGAAATACATCATCTGTAAAAATTTCAACTGTCTAACTATCACGGTTGTTGAGATACAGCCTGGTGACAGACGGACAGACAGACAGACAGACAGACAGACAGACAGACAGACAGACAGACAGACAGACAGACAGACAGACAGACAGACAGACAGACAGACAGACAGACAGACAGACAGACAGATAGACAGATAGACAGACAGACAGACAGACACACAGACAGACATACAGACAGACAGACAGACAGACAGACAGACAGGCAGACAGACAGACAGACAGACAGACAGACAGACAGACAGACATACAGACAGACAGACAGACAGACAGACAGACAGACAGACAGACAGACAGACAGACAGACAGACATACAGACAGACAGACAGACCGACAGACAGACAGACAGACAGACAGACAGACATACTGATGGACAGCGGAGTCTTAGTAATAGGGTCCCGTTTTACTCTTTGAGTACGGAACCCTAAAAATGGTTACACGAGATATCTTGGGACAACTTTTGGCAGCCACAAAACCTCGAAATATTGGGACTTTTTTTGGTTTCTCACTCCTAGCATATGGTGCATCCGAGCGAAAAGTTACTCACTAGGAAATTAAAGAACATAAAATTATGCGTCTAATGAGTACCAATACATAACAATTCGGTTCAACGACATAGTAGAAAACCATTGTCAAAAACGAGGCTTTCCTCAACTTTGTACTAAGGTATTTCAAGATAGTGGTTTTTAACTTTTGCGTTTAAATTTTACTATAGGTTTTAGCTCCTCAATTGTAGGAATCTACAGAATCAAGAGTTATTTCAGCATTAGTATCATCATAACTGATAATCAAAGAGCTGGCGGTTTTCTCGTGCAACGCATCAGCATTGCAGCTCAACGAGGAAGATAAATGCTGCCAGCATACTCGTACCTACTCGGTACAATGCGTAGAGGGCCTTTTTAGGGTTACGTAGCCAAAATGGCAAAAACGGAACCTTTATAGTTTCATCATGTCCGCCCGTCTATCCATCTGTCCGTATGTCACAGGCGTTTTACTCGAAAAGTATAAGGTGTATTTGAATACAAATTGGAGGGTAAAAAAATACAATTTTAGTGGTGTACCCCATACATGTAACTGCAAGTCAAAAAAAAAGAAAAAGATTGTAAGTCCACGTGTGGCACATCAATCGATAGGCCTTTTAAAATAAATATAAGGTTTCTCAGCAAGTTTTTCGATTAAGTGAAAATAGTCGGAGATAATTAAGGCCCTCTAGGCATTGTACCGAGTATGCTGGCGGTATTTTTTCATTGAACTGCAATGCTGATGCGTTGCACGACAAAACTGCCAACTCTTCGATTACCGGTTATGATGATACTAATGTTGAAATAACTCTCGATTCTGTAAATTCCTACAATTGAAGAGCTAAAACCTATAGTTTAATTCAAAATTGAAACGCAGAAGCTTTAAAACCACTATTTATCTTGAAATAGCTTACAATGTTGAGGAAAGCCTCGTTTTGGACCATGGTTTTCTATGTCGCTGAACCGAATTGTTATGTATTGGTACTTATTAGACACATCATTTCATGTTCTTTAATTTCCTAGTGAGTAACTTTACGCTAGGATGCAGCGTATAGAAGCTACGAGTGAGAAACCAAAAAAAGCCCCAAAGTTTCGACGATTTGTGGGTGCCAAAAGTTATCCCAAGATATCTCGTGTAACCATTTTTGATATTTGCTCGGTTGTATCGATGTAAACAATTTTTTTTTTAAATAAAACTTCTACACCACCTTTTGCAACGTACCCCCCGTGCTTTGAAGCTCTACGGTATACCTTTATGTACTAATAAATACAATAGAGAATGTATCCATTTAACCGGTGCCTATTTACCTTGTTAAAATTGTCATCAGCCATGATCTATGCGACTGTATCCATCACTCACGTGTGCTAATGTTGTATTTTTGATGAGGACATTGATGTTACTGTAGAATACGTTTTATCACAGCCGCGCAAATAACATTTACTTATTGATTGATTGGGGTTTGATTATTACAATTACACTTTACTTACATAATTTACACAACAAATAAATCTAGCAAGAACAAAACAGAGATGATATGAAATGATAAAAGATAATGGAACATTTCATCACGGTGCAGCAGTTGGTACAGACTTAAGTAATATAAACACGGCACCAACTTCCTATCGAAGAGTAATAAGTGACAGCTGCATTGAAAGTCACGGTGATAGGTAACTCGGGCGAGACACGTATCTGTACTCACAGTAGGTACATAGTTGCACCACCAACTTCTTAATTAAATCACTGAAGGTCGATCGAGGGGGCTGACTGACAATCGAGCGGATACTATAAAACTAAAGCTGAGTGCAATTCGGTAAATTGCAGTAATAAAGACCCGACGAACAGTATATAGTCGTGTCGTACAACATTTGATATACTTAGTGGCTGTCTGAACTGCACTGCTCTGTTGGTAAATTTAATTACTTAAATGACATGTGGTTATGTCGGCCCAGGCGTATATGATAAAAACATATTTTAAATAAGAATTAGTGATCATAAGTATGATTAGGTACTAGAATTAATAATGTCTTTTAGACTACTGTTTTCATTTGCGTAAAAATACTAAAAAGTTATGTATTCAATAGTAGTTGTTATTCATTAGAGTAGTGACGTGTTGTGGACGAGAAAATTTTGACTAACAATCGCCTGCTTAATTTGTTAAATATTTAGTTTACCGAAATTGGGAAAAGTGTATTTAACATTTCACATTATTCATTAGACCATATAACATTTATATTTACCTACAATTCCCAGGAATTGGAATATTAGAAACGATAGTTTTGAAACCTGACTTGGTTGGCTATGAATAGTGTTTTTTAACCACTGCAATTTACCTCAAATCAATTATGAAATAATAAAAATTGATAAAAAATATCTATTTTGGGTTACCTTACGAAGCTTTGCAGGTTACTTTAATCATAACCGATTTGTTATGTTTGCTTAACACTTACTTTTTGAACAGCAACCGGCCACATACATATTATCTACATCAGAAAATTAGGAGATGAAAATTCCTCGATATGACACAAAATTTACAATCTTAATATCTCAGTCAAAATATTGTTTAAGTATATAAAGTAAAAAAAACCGGCCAAGTGCGAGTCGGACTCGCGCACGAAGGGTTCCGTACCATTATCAATAAAAATATTTATTTTATTCTGTGTTTTAGTATTTGTTGTCATAGCGGCAACATAAATACATCATCTGTGAAAATTTCAACTGGAACTATCACGGTATCAGTGAGATACAGCCTGGTGACAGACAGACGGACGGACAGCGAAGTCAGTAATAGGGTCCCGTTTTACTCTTTGAGTACGGAACCCTAAAAAAATGCAGTAATAAGTAGAATTTAATACATTTCCCGTCCGCTGCGGAAGGACTATGATGCAAATAATTTGCTAGTCAGTTTGAGGAAATTCACGTAAAATTTTAGCAACAGTAAGACAAACATTTCCGTCTGAACATATAGAAGAAAAACATATTTCAGACCCACTAATTTTAAATTCACAATTATCCCACGCAGACTAATATTCGCGTCATAGATTGTAAAGTAATTTATTTTAATATCGAATTGGATATAGATTTGGCGGAGCGCCCATATAGGTACAAGCCGATTCCCACCGGCTTGCCTAAACTTAATTTTTAGGCAAGCCTATAGTTATATACTCTAAACTCTTTCATTACTTTTTTTGTTCCGGGTTCCCCATAATTTTCACGCGCTGCCACTGATACTTAGATACTATAATTGTGCAAAGCCTTTAATTACGGTCTGTATTATGTATATTTGCTCACGTCCGTTAATTGTGTAATGATATCTATTAGTTAGTTAATAACGGTAATTTAGGAGCTTAGATCATGTTCTGCCAATCAAATTCGCGGCAACAATAGTATCGCAAATTAATGTACGCACGGCGACACACTGTTGACCTTTCACGTGCATTACTACACTATCCTACTCCTTACACCGTAGGGTCAGTCAGGCTAATGCTATATCTTCATTTAACACTCTCATGAAAAATACCTTTTCTAGAATTAAGCCTTTTAGCCTGAGAGATGCCTGCCTTGGCGACAGTGAATCATCTTTTCAAAGTAAAACGTTCGAAAGGATTATATTTTTTTGTACAAAATTACCACACAAAAGTGTAATATGTGGCCAACTCACACATAAGCAATCTTTCAAAAGTGGCCGATTAGGTACATCTCTGGTCTACCTACACTGCTGCTCGAGCTCTAAAAAGCGAATAATATATGTATCTACCACGTGCCCCAGATTCATAAGAGTTGAGCAGACGTGATGCCGTGACATGAAAGGTGAGTACCTACTAAAATCTTCGCCTAATCAGACACGCGGATGTGCCTACGTGTGCAACGCAGTAATGCCTAAGTAGTGAATAAAGTGCGCTTATTATTATAACATTATTATGTACTAGCTGTTGCCCGCGACTTCGTCCGCGTATAATATGTTATCGTCTAAATGTTTGTTGAAGGAATGAATTTAAAAAAAACATTGAAATTAATTTTGTGCCTAGTTTTTTAGAAAACAATCTAAATCCGAAATTACAAATCTCTTACTTTCAAAATGTCTTGCTCTCTATACAAACTAAGAACCCTCTCTGAACCCTCATAGTAAACAGTCTGAAACTGTAGTTACAAATTTCTTACTTTAAAAATGTCTTGCTCTCTATACAAAGTTCGAACCCCCTTTTAACCTTCTTAGGCGATGAATTAAAAAAACGCTGAAATAAGTTTTGTAGTATTTTAGCAAACAGTCTAAAACCGAAGTTACAAATCCCTTACTTTAAAAATAGCTTGCTCTCCATACAAACTTTAAACACCCTTATAATCCCCTTTAGGGGATATATTTCAATAAATGCTAAAATAAGTTTTGTAGTCTAAACAGGCTAAGATCGAAGTGACGAATATCATACTTTAAAATTTTCTTGCTCTCCATACAAACTTTGAACGCTTTTCAGGGAAAAATTAAAAATAAAATACTCGGTTTTTTTATTGTAATAGGTAAGTATTTTTTCTACAAACTACCAAGTCTCTAGCTAAAAAAAAGTGTTTCCCATACGAACCTTGCACCCCTTTTTAACCCCTTAAGGGGTGAAATTTTCCAAAACGCTGGTAGTAGGTATTTTTTTGTATTTTAATAAGTAGGTACTTAATCTTTCTACACAGTTTTAAGTTTCTACCTAAAAAAAGTTTTCCTATACAAACATTGCACCTCTTTATCCCCCTCTTAGCGGGTGGAAATTTTCAAACCACTGAAAGTAATTTACCTATATATTTGTATTCTAATAAATAATCTTTCTACACAATTTCAAGTCTCTAGCTCAAAAAAAAAAGTTTCCTCGATACAAATTTTCACCCTTTTTAATCACCCTTAGGGGTGGAATTTTCCAAAACGCTGAAAGTTTTATTGTAATAAGTAATCTTTCAACAAAGATTTGTCGCTTGCTAAAAAAAAATATTTTATACACCCCTAAGGGGTGGACTTATCTAAAACGCTGAAAGTATTCTATTTTATTTTATTATGTAATCTTTTAAAAAGGTTTGAGATTCTAGCTCAAAAAAATCCCCTTTACCAACATTGTACCCCATTTTCATACCATTTTCCAAAACGCTGTTTTTTTTATTTGTATTGTAATAAGTAATCTTTCTACAAACTTTTAAGCTTCTATCTCAAAAAGAAGTTTCGCTCATACAAACTTTGCAACCCTTTTTAACCCCCTAAGAGGCTGAATTTTCTAAAACGCTGACAGTACTTTATTTGTATTCTAATAAGTAAGCTTTCTACAACGTATTGAGTTTCTTGCTAAAATATTAAAGTTTCCCCCATACAAAATTTGCACCCCTATTTGACCCCTTTAGGGGTAGAATTTCCAAAAATCCCTTCTTATCTACGTATCTACTTCTTGCCTACGTTGTAAAAGGTAGTTCTGGTGTAAATTTCAACTCTCTAGCCCCAGTAGTTTCTGCTGTGCATTGATGAGTGAGTGGGTGAGTCAGTCAGGACATAGGCATTTATATGTAGGTATAGATAGATAGAAGATGACGGAAATCCCATTCAAATATCTCAAAACCGTTTTAATGTCGCTTGTTAGAGTGAGAAAACGATCGGGGACTTTGACGTCAAGATCCTCGAGCGTCATAGTAAAAAACAATCGTTTCAGGTGCGTTTTGTGGAAAAGGGACAGATCATCAAATTTTGGAACTTAGTGATTACCTATACATATAACCTCTTCCGTTGATTTCTCTATCGCACTAACTATACTCGAGTGACAGGGATGCAGTTATACGAACTTCGAGTTTCGGTTTTCGTGGTAGCGCCGCAGGCACTTTGGCAGAATGCGCAAAGAGCAATGGCATATTGCCATTAAAAAAAAAACAAATTCGTGTTAATTATATTGTTCAAATTTGTTGAAGAATTTAATTGAAATCACGCCATAATGCGACATTTGCGCATATAAGTTCTCATATCACAATCGAATAATTTTTTATGGTTTAACTTTTGGCATGTGTATCGTAAAGATCTATCGTAGACTGGATTTAAATTATTAATAAGTGAAAGGCAAAGCAATTCCGCCATTTTGACGAAAATTTGACGTTTCTTATAGCTGACAGTTGGAGCAGCGTTTGATTTCAATAAAAATAAATGAAAAATTAAATGAAGTCGTATATTTCGGAAAATTAATTAATTGTCGCAGTCGGATAAAAACTATCCTAAGTTGCAGCTAGAATAATAATGTACCTATATAAAATGTTTCATATTTTTCCGTTCATGGGATGCTGAGAACATTCGTACCACACAAAGCTTAGTTTCAAACTGGCTGATTCTTTTTTTAATTTAGAGATTTATTATAAGTGGAGATATTATAAGTGGAGATAAAAACGTGTACATTAGATTTAACTACCCTTTCACTGTAAAAAGGCACCTTGACTATGTTTGCACAGCACACGGTGACGTCTATACTAGTAGTTGATTATTTTTGTTATATCTTCAAATACAACTACCAAATTAATTAATTGGAGTTATTATATTTCTTTGAATGACAATCGGTACCAGAACAATGTTATTATGTTCAGTCACCAAGCAACGGAGGTGCCACAGACAATACTACATAAAAGACTTCAAGTTCTCACAATTTTAATTTTGTAAGTATACCTATACCTACAGCACTTGCCACAATCGTAAAACAGCCAATACAATCTTTTTTCAGGCTCGTTAGGGACGTTCTCCCGGACATGTTATTTCATTGCATTATTAATGTTGTATTTTGGTTACTTGTTAGATACCCCTAGGAAGTTAGTACAAAATAGTTCCTTGACTGCCTACCTATGTTATGTGTACAATTTTCGGACTTAATAACGCTCACCATCTGCGCAGGAATCTGCAAAGTGTATTAATATGTTCATAAATCAAAAGCGTAACCTACGAATACGCGCTAAATTTTTCGAATCATAATCTTTTCTTGAATCTGGCTTAGCAATGTAATGATAGTTTTTGTACTCGACGATTAAAATATGTGTATTAAGATTTAGAGAATACTGCAACGTCACTCTTTTCATAGTTGTAGTCCATGTTACTGTCGAAACAATCGAAATAACTTCTTTTCGATACGCTCCAGACAACTAAAATAAATTCGACCAATCACGTGGCTGCTTTACTGAACTGTAATGAATTGGACCAATAGAATCGCTTTGATGTCGTACGCTCGTTGATGTCTTTTAAGATATCAACAAGCGTACGAGCGATGAGCTGCACTTCGTTTCAACAGTATTATTCGTTTCAATAGTATTCGAGTTTGTTTAATTAGTTCAGTTGACTCGTAGAAAATTAATTTTAATGAACTCGTACAAAAAGTATTGTTCACAATAGTGTTATAATCAAGCTTTTTAATCTCGTACCTTACTTAGGCCACTCAGCAAGCTTCGTGGCCTAAACACGGTACTCGACTAAAAAGCTCTCTATTATAACACGATTGTGAAAAATACTATTACACATTTGAAAAAAAATTAATAGCATGTACAATATTAAGTCTAGTCAGTAAATGGGTCATTGTCAGTCACAATCTTTCCGGTGGTCAATAGTTAAGGGCTTACGTTTACATATAATATGTTTTTTATCACATAGAATTATAGAAGGGGCAACGCCGTTTATACGGATTCAGAGTACAACCAAAAATTAGGCTTTATAGCCCTTAACTTTGGCAATGTCCACCAAAGAGACGCGAACCTAAATCTGACAATGACCCAAATTAGTGTCAAGTACTGAAGAGGCTGACAAGACCAAATTTGTTGAAATTGATAATATTTAAGCAGTTGTTTAAGAAAAACTATTTGTTCTAGCACATCAAAAAAAAAATATAAGTTAATATTCATCATATTTCCAAGACCGTAGCCGGACTCGAAACATAATTGGATGAATTCGGCTCGATAGAAAATAATTGCAAAGATTGGTCTTAAAATCATCTTAAACGGTTCTACGACTTCTACGTCCTTATTTTTTTGACGTATGGGTCTGCAATTTAAAACATGAAGTCCACATATTCATACCTAAACCGCTGACGAGCCATATTTCACAAATAATCCACACTTTTTTTTATTTAAATTTTTATTCATTGTTTTCGTCTAAAACCTGGCCGCCCAAATAACACTCGCTCTCGTTTACTCCGATACAAATAGACAGTGTGCGCGTTTTTGGTGTTGACAGCGCCTTAAGGCGACGTGAGCTCCAAAAACGGATTTTTAAAAAATCGTAGCTCTTGTTTGGATTATAATACGGCTGCCTTAAATTTAATTAGCAATCTTGAGGCCTAGTTCGAGGGACAACAGCTATTCGAAACCTGAGTTTTTGACTTTCGCTCGATGGAAAAAAATCACAAACATAGGCCTAAAATACACTTAAAAAAATCGTAACAAATTATGTACAACAGCTAAACATATAACAATTGGTTTTAAAAATCAGCATTGTCATGTTTGAGGGAAATCAGCTATTACTTTTTTATTTATTAAAACGCACAAAGAAATAAATTTAAAAAACATGATATCCGCGCTTCCAAACACGCACTTCCATCTCGCTCACGGTTATGCTCAGTGAGAGGGAGAGAAGAACACGAACCTACGTCCCCTTAACGCACCTAAAAGTCAAGCTCAGACGACCGGTTAGCCTAGTGGGCAGTGGCGCTGCCTATGAAGCTGAAGGTCCTGGGTTCGAGTCCCGGTAAGGGCAAATATTTGTGTGATGACTGATGAGCATGAAATATTTGTTTCTGAGTCTTGGATGTTTTTAGGGTTCCGTACTCAAAGAGTAAAACGGGACCCTATAGGGAACATTACTGCAATGTTCTGCCGCCAGAGTGCAGCACTAACACAATTAGTAAACAGTTTTTTTGACAACTTTGACAAGTCCTTCAAAGCTCTGGATCAAATAGTGAAGAAAATATTTCAATGAATAAAATGCATCAGTGCCGCGTAATTATAAATAAATAAATAAATAAATATTATGGGACAATCTTACACAAATCAACCTAGGCCCACGGTAAGCTCAGTAAGGCTTGTGTTGTGGGTACTAGGCGATGATATAAATAATAGATAAATACATATAGATACTTATATACATATATAACATCCATAACTCAGGAACAAATATTCGTGATAAACACACAAATAAATGCCCTGACCGGGATTCGAACCCGGGACCTCCAGCTTCGTAGGCAGAGTCACTACCCACTGGGCTACGGAGGCCGTTTAATTAATGACATTGTACGTCATGGCGGTTTGTTGGTGCCGGTTAATGTACGGCCCGATAATACGCGTCCATCTATCGTTATCTCTCTCTTTTTGTATAAGTTAAAAAGAGACATAGATATAGAGGATGCCAATTATTGGGCCGTACATTAACCGGCACCGGTTTGTTTACGGGTTGTGTTAGTGTCGCCCCCTATGCAGAGCTTTGCGTAATGTTCCCTATTACTAAGACTTCGCTGTCCGTCTGTCTGTGACCAGGCTGTATCTCAAACCGTGATAGCTAGAGAGTTGAAATACTCACAGATTATGTATTTCTCTTGCTGCTATAACAACAAATACTAAAAACTAAATAAAATATTTTTTTAAGGGGGCTTCCTTACAACAAACGTGATTTTTTTGCCGTTTTTATAGATAATGGTACGGAACCCTTCGTGCGCGAGTCCAACTCGCACTTGGCTGTTTTTTATGTATTTATTTAAGTATTTATATCTATTACCTAAATATATCGTCGTCTAGTACCTACCCATAACACACGCCTTATTGAGCTTATTATGTCTAGTTCGATTTGTGTAAGATTGTCCCTTAATATTTATATCATAAAGAAAATAAAACAAAATAATTTTAATCATTTAATCCAATTAAAATGGCACAAGTCAAACAAGATCAAAATAAGACGAACCAAAACATTAACTCAAAATTAAACTGATTCTACATGACAATATAAATAAAAAAGAAAAATAATAATAATTAAAATGTCCCTAATGTAATTTCCTATAATTGCAAAACTTGTCCACGCTGTAAAATGGATTTTCCATTAAAAAGTGTTTTAATCTCTGTACATATTTAACATACCTACAGCTCATAAGAAGGAGCCTCCTTGATTACTGGGCTCAGTTCATTTGTTGTAAAAATTCTTCTCTTTTGCTGTTGTAAAACGCAAGTTATCTATAAATTATAAGACGCTACCGTATTTTCGTGTCTCTAACTGTAACTACCTAATATATTTGCCCTCATAAAACTCAACCAGTTCGTCTTACCTGTGTCAATTTACAAACATATGAAATAGTAGTTTATGTGACTGTACATAATGAAGGGCATTAAGCTCGAGTGTGGGTTTATGAAATGAGCCGAAGGTGAGTTTCATAATAACATCACACGAGTGTTTTAATGCCTAATTATGTACAGTTACATACACTACTTTATCTATCCACATAGCATAAGCCTCCATGATGCATTCAGGAGCCGCTAATTATGACCGGCATCGCGGCGTTGTTTTCTGGCAGCTGTCATAGTTGGGTCATTGTCAGATTTAGGTTCGCGTCTCTTCGGTGGACATTGCCAAAGTTAAGGGCTATAAAGCCTAATTTTTGGTTGATCTCTGAATCCGCATAAACGGCGTTGCCCCTTCTATAATTCTATGCGATAAAAACATATTATATGTTAGTGTAAGCCCTTAACTATTGACCACCGGAAAGATGATTTTTGTTTTTGTGTCTGACAATGACCCAGTTTATTTTTTTAATTCAGAGACAAACTAGAGTTGGATCCAACTAATCTAACTCTCATATCGTTCGATATCTTACTTTCGTGCGACATTTGTCAAATTTGTATTCAAATTGACAGTTCATTTCGAACTAAACGTCATCTCGATAGATATTAGAATAGAGGTTAAATCAAATTCTTTGTTTTTCAAATACGTTCGAAATTTGAATGAAATAATATTATCGAAATCTATGTTATTATTTAGCAATAATAACATTTTCACAGATAAGAAAGTTGTTCTAACAAAACTGTCTTTTTTATTGTGGTCATAATATGCGGTTCTTGAACGCATCATGGAGGGTTTATGATATTTGGATAGATAAATGATGTAAAAGCTAAGCTGTTTTCATGCAAATCTATTTATTATTAAAACTATAACTAAGAACTTGATGGAGAATGTAGGTGTATAAGTATGTATTGATCGCATTTACATACTAAAACGACTAGGTACGCTCGCTTCAATCGGAGTACAGCTTTTAAAAGTAGCGTGGCAATTTATCTGGCAGATAATCTTAAACAAACAGAAGTCGTCGTTAACCTGATGCTGCGCGTCGTTCCGGACCAAAAACTGACAGCATGTGGCAATTCTACTTTCACTCTCAGACTAAATGACCGCACTTACCCTATTGGTTAACACTACATATCTTACTCGCTTCAATCGATCAAGTAATAATGTGGCCTGTTACGTGTGTTTCTAGTTATGTTGTTTTTTGTTACCTCAACATTGACATTATTATTTTAGAACTATTAAATATACTCGTAATTTTTTTGCCAAAAATAATTCCGGCGGCCATGGCCACCAGCACCGTACAGAGCCAGATATATATATCGTATGTGAAATGGAATCGCCGCCAATTACCAGTAAGTTATGTTGGTCATGCAAAATAAGAGTTAATTAAACATTACTCAAAAACATTGAAAATAACCATCAATTACACACTCGATTATCTCTATAATTCCATTTGTCTTCCTCTTAATGTTACCTCTTTGAATCTGCTAGGGTACGTACAGCCACCGGCATAAATATATGATGAAACAAAGGCCGCAAAAATATCTGATGACAACTTTATTCCTAGAGCCGTAAGAGCGTGTCAGATATTTTTGCGGCCTTTGATTCATCATAATATTTATGCCGGTGACTGTACATAACTAGCTGTTTGTACCTAATCAATGGATAAATTTACATTTTATTGATTGTCTTATCTATGCCTCCAAAAAGTAATGTTATTTACAGAGGTTCAATTACCATTGCCAATTACGATCTCCTCGGACTCCCCTTCACACATAAAATAGCGCGCATTACATTACCGTCTCGTCTATAAACATCTTATTTTATTTTAGCCGCAGACATGCAATAATATGGAATTTCTCTCCTCTCTGGCCGAGCTCAGGCTGAGTCGATAAGTAATGTGATTCTGTTTCTCAACATAACATTACTACACAAAGTTACCGCTCACGTAACTGGACGTATTGGATGAATGCAAAGTCAGCTTACCGCGTATTATCTATGTGTTTTAAGTCATGAGAATCATATGAAATTGTGTTGGTACTTATCCAATACTAAGTATTGAATACAATCAGTTTAGTAAATTCAGTCAAACTGACGAAGGACTCTAAATTCTTAATATTTAGGTAGCATATGATCATCCATCATTCATGTTAGGCAGATCTGATAAGGGACATTAAACAAAAAAGTGTTCTGCATCAGGAATGGAAGTCGACTCAGGACAAGGGCGTCTACAAAATGTACGCTAAACTGAGGACAAAGATTAAGGAGAGTCTGAATTCTGCTTATGATAGCTAAGTGGGGCATATCCAAGGCAGTGTTAGAGATGCTTTCTGGCAGTATGTAGAAAGCCTCAAGATAAATGGTGGTTTTGCATCTCGGGTAACCTTTAAGGAAAATCAATTTGTCGGCGGAGAAGTGGCTGGCGCTTTTGCCAACATTTTTTCAGAGATTTTTCTGCCTAAATTCTTCCTCTTGACCCAAACGTGTTAGGGAAAGCCTGCCAGAAACCTATCGCCACCGGCATTGATATTAAATCAACAACGTTGGCGGAGGTTAAAGCTTTGACCCTCCTTGTAAGCGAAAATGGCTGGACAGTCGTTGGGGGTTTAGTGGGTAGTCTGGGCCTTCTGCCCTGGAGTCCCACACACCCGTCCGGTCCCCCTCCGACTGGGCGGACGGTGCATCAACGCATTCCCCCAACGTAATAAAAAAAAAAAAAAAAAAATTAAAAAGGGATATCACGTCACACACAAGGCTAACTCCTCTGTTGGTCCTGACAATCTGCCAGCTTATATTGATAAAGGATGTGTGAAAAACATCCGTTACCGTTATATTTAACTTAGCGGTAACCTCTGGGTCGTATCCTCAGCGCTGGAAGTTGTCGAGAGTAAGACCAATCCCGAAAGCGGGTGACACTTCCAACGTTGGGAACTACAGACCTATAGCCGTTCTTCCTACCCTGGCTAAGCCTCCGCCCATTTTTGTGTGACGCACAGCATGGTTTTCGGCCTAACCGCTCGGTCAACACAAATTTGTTGATTCTTGCTGACAACGTTGCAGAGCATCTTGATAGAGGTATCCAGATCGATGATGTCTATTTCGATTTAACGAAGGCGTTCGATCGCGTGGATAATGACGTGTTGCTTGACAGCATTGGTTTCTCTCATAAGTTGCTGACTTTTTTCACCGATTATCTGCGCGATCGGCAGCAGTTCGTCCGACATAGATGCTTTGTCTCGACCCCATATCACACCCGATCTGTATGGTGTCAGTCAGGGCTCCATGAGGACCCCTGCTTTTCGCAATCATGATTAACGATCTCAAATCGGTTCTTCGGGCGGCTCAGTGCCTGTTGTAAGCTGACGACTTGAAGTTAGTATACGGGAGCAAAAAGCCGATTGTGAGACGTTACAAAAGAACATCGACTCGTTGTTTCGGTGGAGTTTGGAGAACAAACTGCTTTTTAATCTAGCCAAGTGTTGCATCTGCAGATTTAGCCGCTCTTGCATTGCTATACATGCAAAATATAAGCTAGGGTCAGACCCTGTCAATCGTGTCTTCTCCGTTAAGGACCTGGGCGTAGTTATCGATACGCAGCTCACTTTTCATGAGCACATTTCTTCTCTAGCTACGAGCTGCTATCGAAGACTGGGATTTGTAATCCGGAACCTGTGCCATTTCAAAGCAATCAAGATGGTGTACAACGCCTTAGTAAGAAGTAAGCTGGAGTCTTCGTTGATCGTATGGTATCCCTACGAATCGACTTATGTCTTACTTCTAGAAAAGATCCAAAAGGCGTTGTTATGGTTTCTGTATTAAAAAAAATACGGATACTATTCGTATTTGTACCCAACTAAATTTCTTCTGGAGCGAGAAAATCCTACACTTGCGCTTGCGCGGTCGCCCACGGCGGCGGTGGGCTGACGACATCGCCCAAATAGCCGGACCGGCATGGACCCGCAAAGCCAAGGACAGGGTAAACTGGAAGGAACTGGAGGAGGCCTTTGCCCAAAAATGGGTACCTCACTTGTAAAAAAAAAATATATTTAACATTATCAACTTTATTTAATGTGAGAAATTGAGCCTTAAAAAAACAAAAAATCTTCTGGGTTCTCTCGGGTACAACTCCCTGGAGGTCAGGCGTAATCATCATTTAATGATCACAGCATGTCGTGCCTTGCGTGGTGAGTCGAACTGTCCCGAACTAGTGGAGCGTCTCGTCCAGCTGTCTGTCCCGGATGCCCCTCGGAAAGCCCCGCTAGCCCGATAGCGCCGCTGCTCCGCGCCATCTCGCAGCTCAATGCGCTCCTGGCATCAACACCGGAGTGAGACTTGGTTGCGTGGCGATGGGCGGATGTGGACGATGGATGCTAACTAGGTGCTCAACAGTACCAATATACCATGTTGGAAATGAAATGTCATCATAGTGAAATTATTGTTTAGTCTAAGTTACTCTAAGTTTCGTGACGCATTGGTTTTTAGGGTCCCGGAGCCAAAATGGCAAAAACTGAACCCTTATAGTTTCGTCATGCCGTCTGTTCGTATGTCACAGGCATTTTACTCAAAAACGATAAGGGGTATTTGAATAAAATTTGGAGGATAGGTGTGTTTTGTTAGCCGCTAGTGCCGCTACATAGTTCTGTAATGAGATGATTAAACAATGTTTCTGTTATGGGTATTCATGTAACTGAAAGCAAAACAAATATATCAGTGTAAGTCGACGTGTGGCACGGCACATCAATCGACGCCTTTCAAAATAAATATAAGGTTTCTTAGCATTTTTCGGAGATACTCGCCCGTAAGTCACAAAAATTGTGTGCCACCATCTAATTTTTAAACGTTGTGATAAAAAAAATTAATAGATCGTGGACATAGTGCTCATCAAATTCTTTCACCGATTTTTTTTTAAGAAGATTCAATGATTTTTGAGAAAACTGCCTTCCCTAAAGAAAAGGACGTAAGTACCATAAGATATTTTGTGAAGATACGAACTTTTTAATAGGCACGGACACGTACTTGGCCGCTTTTTTGACTGTAATGCCATGCAAACGTGATAAAATAAATAAGTAAATAAATAAATGTTCAATGGCATACAGAAGATTTATTGAAGCTGAAAAGGACTACCTATATTGATAGGTCTTGTTCGAAAATCAACGCAATTACCCCCCCCCCCCCCTGGTCAAAACAGAAAGTTTCCAAACAAAGTAATTAGTCCAAACAAACTTGACGCTTACCGCTTACCTAACATCAAACTAAGTTTTTATTCCACTTAGGTCTAAGGAGAATACCTAGCTCGATTGTATTGTTTTATTTTTAACCGACTTCAAAAAAGGAGGAGGTTCTATGTTCCACTGTATGCTTTTTAGGGTTCCGTAGCCAAATGGCAAAAAACGGAACCCTTATAGATTCGTCATGTCTTTCTGTCTGTCCGTCCGTATGTCACAGCCATTTTTTTCCGAAACCATAAGAGCTATACTGTTGAAACTTGGTATGTAGATGTATTGTGAACCGCATTAAGATTTTTACACAAAAATCGAAAAAAAACATTAAGTTTTAGGGGTCCCCCCATACACAAAACTGAAACTCAAAAAATTTTTTTTCATCAAACCTATACGTGTGGGGTATCATTGGATAGGTCTTCAAAAATGATATTAAGGTTTATCAGATCATTTTTTTCTAAACTGAATAGTTTGCGCGAGAGACACTTCCAAAGTGGTAAAATGTGTGTCCCCCCCCCCCCCTGTAACTTCTAAAATAAGAGAATGATAAAACTCAAAAAAATATATGATGTACATTACCATGCAAACTTCCACCGAAAATCGGTTTGAACGAGATCTGGTAAGTAGTTTTTTTTAATACGTCATAAATCGTAAACTGCAATTTATTTAACGGAACCCTTCATGTGAGAGTCCGACTCGCACTTGGCCGCTTTTTTAAATGTATTTTCGCCGATTTTTCCGTCAACTGTAGACCGATTTCACTATCTGCTCGTATGGGGGGTCTGCTGGAGTCCCTGAACCTGGTAATCTCGTCATACCTATACCTACGTCTCAATGCGGTTCCTCGCCTTTTCTTCCTGCTGATCTCCGGCCAAAAGAATGTTATCCCCTACAAACGAACTTACCTAACTACAATCTCACAGACTTTTCTTCTTTAAAATATGAGATTAATCTTTTTCCATCTTAATTTTGTTTATTTATTTTATTTAAATTTTCCTATAAATAATACATAGGTCCTAGGATACAATTTTTCTCCCAACATTCTGATTACATACATAAGCAATAGTCATAAATCCACATATTTAATTACCTACTTACTTAATTAATTGGTGAGTACCTAAAGAGCGTTGTGTAACGAAAAGGCAGGCAGTAACTCAAATCGGTGCTTGTCAGCCGAACAGCAATTTCCTCCGCGTCAGCCGCTGACCAAAGATCAAACGCGCGATAACCGAACGGTTCCATCAGAATCGAAATATCTACGGTTGGGTTGACGGCTAAGCTAAACGAAATTATGAAATAACCAATCACTTGGCTCAACATTTATGATACCGCCGGGATTTTCTCAAAATTTATGTTTCAGAAATGATATTAAACATGATGGTTAAACTGGCCAAGTGCGAGTCGGACTCGAGCACGAAGGTTTCCGTACCATAATAAAAAAAACATTTTATTCTGTTTTTAGTATTTGTTGTTATAGCGGCAACAGAAATACATCATCTGTGAAAATTTCAACTGGAACTATCACGGTATCAGCGAGATACAGCCTGGTGACAGACGGACAGCGGAGTCTTAGTAATAAGGTCCCGTTTTAATCTTTGAGTAAAACCGGCCAAGTGCGAGTCGGACTCGCGCACGAAGGGTTCCGTACCATTATCTATAAAAAACTATTTTATTCTGTATTTTTAGTATTTGTTGTTATAGCGGCAACAGAAATACATCAATCAGTGAAAATTTCAGCTGGAACTATCACGGTATCAGTGAGATACAGCCTGGTGACAGACAGATGGACAGCGGAGTCTTAGTAATAGGGTCCCGTTTTACTCTTTGAGTACGGAACCCTAAAAAGCGACAAGTAAAAAAATGGGCAAGGTGGTTAGATTCCTATTAAAAAATCCATCATACGGTCTTTTTTCAGCACCATGGTTAATTTTTTGGTACCTTTATACGTCATTGTCCAATTCTGTTACGAAACTATAGCGTCTTGTGTGTTTTCTTGTAATGACCGCCCTGCTGATCAATACTTGTTGATATTTCATATGAATATTATTCAATATTAAACGTTGTATCGGGCAACACTCGAACGCGAACATGTTACGTGATGTTCGATTATTTTTTATGTTTAACACTCAACAGGTTTGCGTGTAGAAGTTCGCAAAATCGTCTGCCAGCTTTGGCACGATCGCATTATGCGCTAACAAAGCTAGTACAACCCAACATGGTCTCAGTTGGGTCGATTTCTTTCAGATTCCAATTGTATTAAATTTTTTCCGTGTTTTTTTCTCTCGTTCTGCGCACGATAACAGTGTACTGCACGCAGCGCAGTAAGTGTGCGTGAAGTGAGAAATGCACTGTAATGCTATTGAGATGAGAAGTGATGAAATGCTATTGAGATGATATACTCGTACCTCCAAATTTAAACGCCTGCAACCCGAGACACGTGACGGTCGAGCGCCGCTTAAACAACTTTAAATGGAATTCTCGCTCTTTGTTTGTTTAGTTAACGAAGATAATCTGTTGCTCAGCCAAGACTAAACTTAAATTTTGTATATGTACGTACTTAACTTACCTACTTCAAGGAAGTTAGTTTTAAAGTAGGTAAAACCCTAAAGTACCCAGTATTTCAAACAAACACGCAAGGCTAGAGAAAAAAACTACATAGTATTGAGATCGGGAAAAATAAGCTTTTTTATTTAAATATTATTTGAAAATCGACTTGCTAGATTTGATTAAGAGTTAATATTAAGGCAAGTGAAATATATAGTCATACTGAAACGACAGTGTCAAGATTGACTTATAATCTGATGGGAAACATGATTGCAATTTTTTCTGATGCTGGATTTAAGCCAAACATACAAACGAGCGTTCTTGCAGATGTGGTTGATTGGCGAAAAAACTTGATCTAAATCTTGATCTAAAATAACCTACTACTTACTATCGGCTTTTCAGTCTTACAAAATACACACCAACAGCAGTACCTATCATTTTTTTTATAAATGTACCTACGACATCATAGTTATTACTAAGGCACACGTCACAAAGCCTCAGCGTAATAATGAAAACACATAAATCTTTATCTTCCTCATCTTTTACATACATAGTGGTTAGAAATCACGAAATAATTTTGTTGGAACTAAAACATTAAAGGCCTCCACACACCGGACGCGGGCCCGCGTTCGATGTGTGTTTGAAGTGTTGTTTCAATGTTTTACAACTTGCGCGGGCCCGCGCCCGCGACCGGTGTGTGGAGGCCTTTACAGTTGTAAATCAAAACATTGAAGGTTGTTCTGTTATTATTATTAGTTAGGTTTTCGAAGCTCTTTGATGTATGGCTCAAGGTGACCACTCTCTAGTCACTCTGCCAGTGAATCACGGCTTTACCTCCCTATTAGGTACTTAATAGTATTTTAAGCAACTGTTGTATAAGAAGGGTCTTAAAAGGCGAGTGGCGTGGGTTGCGATGCGAGCCTTGGCGAGCATCGCAATTAAATGCGCCACGAGCGTTTTTAGACCAGTTATACACCGTTGCATACAATACTTTTTCTACGACAAATTTTAAATAAATAGCAGACTACAGAATTAAACTTTTCAGGCAGCAAGTTTTCTATTCGTACTTTTGCTACTCACGCAATTTCTTCAGGAGTGCAGTTATTAATTTATTCGACCATTTTAAAAGGAACGGACACTTTTGTCTTCACAAACACGAATAAAATCTTAATAGTTTAGGACTAATAGTTTATCATCTTTCGTCTTTTCATTTTGAACTGTATTTTGGTGGGAAATCGGAAATGTGACAGCTCTTGCTTATGGTTTGTTTTGTTTTTAATTTGTTTGCACTTGCCATCCGAACTAAACCAAATCCGGACCCGCCCCGAATTCGAACTGTTTATTTTTATAAATAATACCAAGAATTTATAAAACATGTAATTTAACACACAATAGATGATGATTTATTATTATTGTAGTAAATAATTTATAATATACAAATGTTAAATCGTAAATAAATACTTTTATTTCGAAATATTTGTTTATGAAGTTGGCACCACTGCAATATAGCGGCCGATTAAAAAAAAAGTTAAACAGTGCTTTTATGAAAAATTTATGAACCAAAAAAGTACGCTAAACAGTGCGTTTTTGGGCCATAGAGCATAGAGTTTTGCGACGACTTATTAGTGGTGTCATTGTATTTGAGCTACAGCCTATATAAATGACAGATAACGGTACAGGAGTAGAAAAAAGTTAAAATGCTTCAGGCAGCACATAATAAAACTACTTCTAAATGATATTGTGGTCAACAAATGGTAGTCTTATAGTTACTTAACGAGTTAAAAATAATAATAATACTACAGTCTATAACTATTGGGAGAGCAAAGTAAGCTTACTTATCTTCATTTTTTATTGCGGTTAGATGGTAGATTTAACCATGACAGACTAATTGAAAAAAAATGGATGATGCAGTGAACGCATTGGTCTCCGTAGACTTCAAAAGAATTTAAGAGCCTTAACCTCGATGGAACAAGATGGCCGGTTGCGTTATTCCACTTCCATCTCAATGTTACGCTGGAGAGCCTCTTCAAGCCTCGCACTACATCCGATGAACTTGAATGTTATGATTGATTGTTACTTATTGACGTATTGATTTATCATCAGTCTTGATCAATTCATTCAAAAATACTACGTAGTAACACGAGTCTTTAGACATCAACATTTAAAAACGCTAAGTGGCACATTAATTACGTGGGTGTTACTAGCAGTCATTTAATAATTAAATACAATAATTTTGAGGACTCTTTGGTCATTTTTGAATCGAGTATTTAAGAATTAGGGGCTCTATTCTGAAACGCGTTCCTGATGTAAGTATTGAGGTTTAATTTGGATAAGAAAAACACATAGAGAGTATTTTTTTGTAAAATTAGAAATTATTATTATGTCTTTCCCGCTCACGGGACAATGATGTCCCGGACCTTTGGGAGGCGTGCGTGGGGCTAGGTAGGGTCATTTCGCCGGTTGGCGACCACCTAATTTCTTGTGCTGGTAAGCGACCACTTAGCTGACTTGGTGAACTGAAAGCATATTTTCTAGTTTTTTTTGTAAATTCCTATTCCATAACTACAAACAATAAGGCATACGGCTGACTGTTTCAATAGGCTCTGTAGAATTGGTGTTATCTTCAATTGAAAAAACCATGTTCTTCAAGTGGTCGCTAACCGAAGGTGGTCGCGTAACCGGCGAAATTACCCTACCTACAAAGTACCAACTGAGTCAACACGTAGAGGCCCTTTTTGACAATTTAATGAAATGCAAGGAGTACACCGAGCGGATGCTGTCCCTGCCCGTGTCATGGGACGCATATTATTATTATGTTTTTTCCATATCTCGGGGCCATGGGGTCCCGGACTTTTGGAAGGCATGCGTGGGGCCGAAGCCCAGAGGCCCTTTAAAACAAAAATAATCTAAAGCGCTATACACATTTATTTATTTTTCTTTCCTCTTAGGCTAGGTTTGTACAATAATCATATAAAAAGTAAAATTTATAAAACTATACATACAAAACATAAAATCATTATAAAAACCTAACCTAGGGTGCCGCCGGCAGCGTGGCGGGGCCTAAGCTACCGGTGGTCAGAGCATAGTAAAAGGAAAGAGGGCAGTAGCGTAGGCTATCTCCGGCCCAATCCGCGATATAATAGGGAACATTACGCAAAACTCTTCGTAGGTGGCGACACTAGCAGCGTTGACATTGTATCTCGTTCCCACTTGCGGTATTGTCTATGCAATCATCCTTGTCACTCATTTGACAATCAATTGTGCATGTGTGTGTGAATCCCTATATTCCTATACTGGTTTACTATTAGTGGTAGTGCTGCCTCTGGCGGCAGAATATTGCAGTAATGTTCCCTATTGCCTACCGTACTTGCCTGTCTCAGGGTTGTCACTTTTAGCAAAATTTTAATTCAGTGCCCAGAAATTGGCAAGGGCCGGGAAGTTGTATTTTTTACTTGTATTGTCTGGGTTCAGGGATTTTGAAGTCGGTTTTACCAAAACCTTTCATGATGAAAGAAAGAGCGACAGGCGATACCTATGTGGTTGCGGGGCCAGCAGATGGGCGGCGCGGGGCGGTGACGAGCACGAGTACAGTAGACGGCAAACTTCGTGCGCAAATGACCTTGCCTGCGCAAAGGCGAATTGTACGTGCAAGCTGCCCCCCCACTTCCCCTCATTTGCGCACGAAGTTTGCCGTCTACTGTAACCGTAGTTTACTGATAGTACCTACTGTCAACCAATTCATTAGTTTAAATAAAGCGCGGCCCTTGCCAAAGATAACACATCTCTGTATAACTAATTCAGTGATTCAATAAAGTTCAACAATGGTTTTCCTAACAAATACAGAAATGTAATGTCCCGATAGTCGTTCGCCGAAACGACTATCGGGACGATGATCGTCGAATCAACATCCCACATGGCGGTTACCTCGTGAGCCAGGTCTAAGTACTTGCTGGCTTTGTCCTTCTCGGCCTTCACGAGGTTCTCGTCATGGGGTATGGTGATGTCGACGAGCACCGCCTGGCGTTTCGATCGATCTGTCAGCACGATATCAGGTCTATTGGCAAGAATAGTTCTGTCCGCGATGACAGATCGATCCCAATAGAGCGTGGCACGACCATTTTCGAGAACTGGCGCAGGTGTGTACTCATAGTAAGGCACTTCAGAGACCACAAGACCGTATAACAGAGCAGGATACACATTATTATTATAGTTTATTTCTCGAAAGGACACATAAAATGGTTACATAACAAATGCACTGCCAAACTGCATGACAGTTTGTTGGCAGTTCGTGTTGCTCTTGCTTGGTACATACTTGTGTCGCTACTTACTACTAATTACTGCTGTATTATTTAATGCTAGGCGTGCACTTTCACATTAAATATCGAATTCTACTGTTTACAATTATATAAGTACTTAAATTAATGAAAACAGGTACAGGTACAGTAATTTAGATTACGTCATACCTGGCCATAAAGTAGGAATTACCGCACGCTATGCGTGCAGCAAACCCCACTTCCTGGCCAGATAGAGACGTAAAATGTTGTACTCACCACGGGCGGTAATAAAGAAAGCCTCAGAGCGCATATTTATCGCCCTTGCCTTCGGCTCGGGCGTCAAATACCTGCGATCTGAGACATTCTTTGTTTAACCGCCCTAGGTAAATAATGTACTATTAAAATACAATAAAACAATTGCACCATTATAATATACGAGTAATATTATGTTTCATAGGCAATGAACTCGTCATAGCTAATAAAATGATTGCTCGATAAGCCACCGCTTTAATCGGAATTTAAAGCTGCTTAAGCTTGGGGCATCAATTACATTTTTAGGTAACTTATTGTATACAGTGGGACATCAAAACTCACACATCTCATGGGTAAAACTTCCGTTTACTATGCAGGCGTAGGGCCATAGAGTTTCACTTGCATCTTGGATCCATTTAATAATCGGTTATCTCTTCAAAAATATGTAAAATAACTTCGTCACTCAAAAATTATTGGGAGTTATGTTATTTTTGTAAAAAATAATTTACATTCCTATACTAAATATAATTATTGAATTTACGAAAACTGTTTTATTACCAAATGTATTGCATTTCAAAATAAATACATAAATGTATAAGAGAATGTAATTATTATTATTCTGTGGTTCCGTAGAGATGAGTAATTCCATTTTAAAGAAAGACGTGTCATTTTGGGCAAACGTTCCTAATTAAACAATGTCTATTGCACAATTTTAGCCTCTTCATAGACGGACATAATCATAGCAATAAGTCTATTTCGTTAAATACTCGTATGTCAGTTATGTTGTTTTTGTAAACAGCCCTTCAATTATCCAAGCCGATTGGTTTAAATTCCATGCAATATCGAAAGGAACGTGTCATAGCGATGAAGTGGACTGGGTGCACTCGATACACAGCCATGTAACCGGCTCGGGTGATCGAACACGGATTGTATTCATTCCTTTCACTTACTGTCTTCTTTTTAATTATATGATCCCTGCAAATAACGGGTCACTCGTATGATTTTTACAAAGAAAATTTCGGTCAAATCTCATAAGTCATCAACTCATCATTTGACCAACATCCCAAAGTCCAATCGAGTCGAAATTGTGTACACTTTTTAAAGTCGAGTGACACTGCTATATTACGGTACCATAAAGCTGGTCTGATGATGGAGACGGAATGCGGCCGCAGGAACTCGTCAATTACGTTACAAGATAAAGCCGCCGTGTGTAGGCTCATCAGAACCCTCTCAATAAGTACGAGTACCTAGGTAGTTGATGTTCTTGCAATTTATAAAAGCTTCGACCTACCAAATATGTATTTTTTCTACTCCTGTACCGTTATCTGTCATTTATATAGGCTGTTGCTCAAATACAATGACACCACTAATAATAATAAAACGTCGAAAAACTCTATGCTCTATGGCCCAAAAACGCACTGTTTAGCGTACTTTTTTGGTTCATACATTTTTCATAAAAGCACTGTTTAACTTTTTTTTAAATCGGCCGCTATATTGCAGTGGTGCCAACTTCATAAACTAATATTTTGAAATAAAAGTATTTATTTACGTATTTAACATTTGTATATTATAAATTATTTATCACAATAATAATAAAAATATTTTCTATTGTGTGTTAAATTACATGTTTTATAAATTCTTGTTATTATTTATGAATATAAACAGTTCAAATTCAGTCCGGGTCCGGATTCGGTTTGGTTCGGATGGCAAGTGCAAACAAATTAAAAACAAAACAAACCATAAACAAGAAGTGTCACATTTCCGATTTCCCACTAAAATATATACAGTTCAAAATGAAAAGACGAAAGATGATAAACTATTTGTCCTAAACTATTAAGATTTTATTCGTGTTTGTGAAGACAAAAGTGTACGTTCCTTTTAAAATGGTCGAAGAAATTGATAACTGCACTCCTGAAGAAATTGCGCGAGTAGCAAAAGTACGAATAGAAAACTTTCTGCCTGAAAAGTTTAAAAAACCTCCGTTATCTGTGTCTGCTATTTATTTAAATTTTGTCGTAGAAAAAAGTATTGTATGCAACGGTGTATAACTGGTCTAAAAACGCTCGTGGCGTCTTTAATTGCGATGCTCGCCAAGGCTCGCATCGCAACCCACGCGACTTGCCTTTTAAGACCCTTCTTATACAACAGTTGCATAAAATACTATTATACAATCGTTACACAAAGAGGGACCTTAAAGTGAATTTAAGAGCTAATTGAGTAACTATTGTATTCAATACTTTTCATCTCTCCTGTTCTGAAAGTTAACTTTTCATGGGCATATAGCCTGGTGGAAAATAGCGTTTTCTCCCCTAGGGTGGCAAGTAATTTTTTTTCATTGTTACGGTCAGCCACGGAGTCGAAGATAATTGAGTTACTTCATATTATTAAAATAAGTTTCTGACAAAAATTTCATTTTTGGTACAAGCTTTTACTGCCGACTGTACTTTTCTGCATACCATCATCAAGTACCTACTCATTGAGACGATTCGAACGAGCCCAAACTTGATGGGGTTGTGTGGTTTTATTGCGGATTTCCTACGGCCACCTTCCAGCTTTAGCATCAGATTAGCTCCAAGTCATTATAATATTGCATTGTCATGCGATATACATATGTTTGCAAAATTTCAGCTCAATTGGATAACGGGAAGTGACTGAAAAATGGATTGCAAAATTTGACGGACAACTTACATACTTACATATTTACATACTTACATATTTACATACTTACATATTTACATACTTACATATTTACATACTTACATATTTACATACGAACAGTGCAAGTTAATATAAAGCTTGTAATAAAAGCTTTACATATATCGAAACTCAGCTATACATTAAGCGACGGGTTCATTACGACGATGTTGATAAAATTGTATTTTATGCAACTGTTGTATAAGAAGGATTATATTAGACCACTTATACACCGTTGCATACAATACTTTTTCTACGACAAATATTAAATAAAAAGCAGACTACAGAATACTTTTCAGGCAGAAAGTACTCTATTCGTACTTTTGCTACTCACGCAATTTCTTCAGGAGTGCAGTTAATAATTTCTTCGACCATTTTAAAAGGAACGTACACTTTTGTCTTCACAAACATGAATAAAATCTGAATAGTTTAGGACTATTAGTTTATCAGCTTTTGTCTTTTCATTTTGAACTGTATTTTGGTGGGAAATCGGAAATGTGACAGCTCTAGCTTATGGTTTGTTTTGTTTTCAATTTGTTTGCTCATCCGTTCTGCTCGTCCGGACCCGGACCGAATTCGAGCTGTTTATTTTTATAAATAATACCAAGAATTTATAAAACATGTAATTTAACACACAATAGATGATGATTTATTATTATTGTAGTAAATAATTTATAATAGACAAATGTTAAATCGTAAATAAATACTTTTATTTTGAAATATATTTGTTTATGAAGTTGGCACCACTGCAATATAGCGGCCGATTTAAAAAAAAGTTAAACAGTGCTTTTATGAAAAATGTATGAACCAAAAAAGTACGCTAAACAGTGCGGTTTTGGGCCATAGAGCATAGAGTTTTTCCACGACTTATTAGTGGTGTCATTGTATTTGAGCTACAGCCTATATAAATGACAGATAACGGTACAGGAGTAGAAAAAAATCCTTTTACTGTTGGTATTTTTCTTCCTAATTACAGAAAATCAACATTCAAAATCATTTCTGTAAATATCGGCTGCCCGCCATAATGCTATGAAACTTTTTTTTTCACGTTTCGGCATGGCCCTCTAGATTAGTAGCGTCACGGCTTACTCGATTACAATTGAGTAGGTCGTGGCAAATGGCCAGTGCAAAGAGGTTAGAGGTTGGATATAGTTTTAATTATTTTACTTAGGTACGAGTAGGTATATCTTAAATCGAATAATTAATTTATTTCATATTAAATAAATAATTATATACCTTTATTTATAGAATTATATAAATACAAGAATAAGATTAAAACTATTAGATTAGATACGTTTTTTAAACTTTTCTAAAGTTGGCAGTATGTGTATTTTAACTGATTACTCTTAATATACCTGTTTTAACAAATGTACGTGCAGTATTTTATTTTCCTCACAGTCGAAATGAAAATTAGAGTGTTTAACTCGGGTGAAATTACCTATTTCACCCTCGAACTATTGGCGCTCTCACTTTGTTCAAGCGCCAGAAATATTTCGGGTGCAATGGGTCACTTTCAACCCTTGGTTAACAATCTACTATTACATTGCACTTGGTCTGAAAGGGCGCCTTTATATGGTTCAACATAAACACGGGAACTCCTCTATGCCCGCACGGCGGGGCGGGGCGGGGCCGTGCGCGAATGGATTTCCGGCCAATACTTCCACACACGTGCGAGAATGAGATTACATGACAGTTAAAATTTCACCTTTTAATATATTTCCTTGCACGATGCATTGTAAAATGTTGTATGATACACGTGCGGATAGGTTATTCTCAACTCGTGTCGACCACTCCCTGACCGTCGTGTTTTTGTTTTTGGTTATAGTTACTCGTTGGGAATTACCTTCTTTCCGCACTTGTCTCAGTAAACAGACATCGTTAATTTTGTAGCATTTTTGGTGCAGCGTAGTGCTGTTAACGGAATTGGCATGGACAATATTAATATTTGCTTGACATTTTAAATTAAAATGTGGTTGAAATACTGGTGGCCATATAGTATTTTTCACAATCGTGTTATAATAGAGAGCTTTTTAGTCGAGTACCGTGTTTAGGCCACGAAGCTTGCTGAGTGGCCTAAGTCAGGTACGAGATTAAAAAGCTTGATTATAACACTATTGTGAACAATACTTTTTGTACGAGTTCATTAAAATTAATTTTCTACGAGTCAACTGAACTAATTAAACAAACTCGATACTGTTGAAACGAAGTGCAGCTCATCGCTCGTACGCTTGTTGATATCTTAAAAGACATCAACGAGCGTACGACATCAAAGCGATTCTATTGGTCCAATTCATTACAGTTCAGTAAAGCGGCCACGTGATTGGTCGAATTTATTTTAGTTGTCTGGAGCGTATCGAAAAGTAGTTATTTCGATTGTTTCGACGGTAACATGGACTACAACTATGAAAAGAGTGACGTTGCAGTATTCTCTATGAAATCCTGATACACATATTTTAATCGTCGAGTACAAAAAAATATTTTTGGGTTAACAATGATTAGTTTGGAGGCATGTCTTTTAATGGGATAGCAAGATGTGATCATTAATTATTTTTGGGTTAGCAATGATTTATTAAGAGAATAGCATTTTCTTTAATAGGATAGTACGATGTTATAATTTTGGTTATTATTTCACATTAAAATTGAGATAAAATTTTGGTGATCGTTTCTTATTTTCTGCAGTAGAAAAAGTGTTTTTGGCGTTATATTTAACTATATCTGGTGATCCGTTAAACATATGCCATTATATTATAGTAGCTGCCCGCGTGGTATCGCCCGCGTATTGCAAAGAACGCAAGCAAACCCGCGCGATTAAATATTGCCTAAAACCACCCAGGAAGTCCATTCTATACGCAGGTATAATATATATGTATAGATGACCGCGTTTTTGACTCGCAATTGTAGGGTAGACCGGGGGCAATGGTAACACTTTAGAAATAATGACCTATAATTTAGAATCTAAAGCTACCACGTAAAAATCGCCAGGGATATAACATTCTAGTCTAATTGGCTATCAGAATCTAAAGAATAATTTTCATTTGATCGCATCAGAATGGAGCAAATTGAGTTTTTGTTCATGAAGTCCTTGTGTTACAATTGACCCCTAGTACGGGTCAATTGTACCAGAAAAACAAAGGTAAATAAAACCCTAAATAATGTACTAATCAATCAGTATTTGTTGTTAATATCTTAAGTCGAATCAGTCTGTTACGTTACATCAGTATTAATTATAGAGCTCATATTTAGACTTGAAAAAGCTAGCATTTCAGGTGAACTAAACGTAACGTAATTTTCTCCAAGTTTTCATACATATTATGTCGACTTATTATAAAAACACTTAAGGATGCTCATAGCACACACCTTTCAAGCAATAACAACATCTCAATACAACAAAAATATCAAATTATTTAACAAATACTAATCCCATACAGTTACAACTGACCCCTGGTACAATCAACGCCATCCTTCACAATAAATTATTCTTAAATAATATTATACTACGAGGTCAGGCAACGATAAGGTATAAGGGAAATGCTTGGAACACAATTTTTGACTTCATAACTTTGTTTGGACTAGTTAGGAAATTAACATATCAAAATTCCCCGTAGCTTGAGCCGGGGGGTTTGAAGGTCCAATTTTCGGGTTTCCGCTTTTCGGTATATTGTATAATTATCGAGATATCTGGTCTTGAAAGTCTGTAATTCGTGTCTGCCATCATGCGTAAACGGTGTGCTTCACTACTAAACCGCTGGTGAGGCAGCGCTAACGGCATTCTGGTAGCGCTAGTAGATAGATGGCACTCCCCCCTTCTACGGATATTAGTATTAAGCTCCAGATGAGAATAATTGCATAGATACTTACCTACATAAATTATACTTAAATGTTCAAGTAACAACTAACACTAGATTATAAGTCTGTAACTATAACACCTAGGTATGGATTCCATCCGAAATAAAAGATTTATTACTATTATTATTTATTATTAAATCGAAAAGATCAATAGTATCACTTTCAACACACATATAGTTTACAAATCGGATCCAACTTAGCAGTCGTGTAAGAAATTAAGAACTCTGGGTCAGTTGTAGCACCGGGTCAATTGTAACGCTACAATGGACCCCGAGTGTTGTGGAACAATTGTCCTTTTTTACTTGCACTCACAAACTTCACAAATCTCGATTTCTATATCTAACTGACCCCCACACTGTGACAAATTACAAACTTTAATAACTAGAGTATCGCAAATCAGTAACTCTTTCACACTACGACTATTTCATTATAAGCACTAGTACAAAACGTAAAACGTAAATACGTACTTTGGCCCGTCGAAAAAACAAATAGTCAAAATTTTTTATTTATTTATTGTCCGCAAAAATATTTAGTTATAGGCGATGGTACTATTGACCCGTGCTACTTTTGATCCCGGTCTACCCTACCTACTGCCCCAACTTGCTGTTAGCCGCGTCGCGCGCGGCTCAGCGCCTCCCATCACACTCGCACTGTGCAAATTAGAAAGAGAAGGGTAGATTTTATCGTCTCGCGTCGCGTCACGGCGACATATATGCTAGCCGTGGCGCTCAAATCGGCGGAGATTTGCGTACGCACTGACCGTTGGGACCACACACAGCAGTAGATATTGTTTCCTTTTACGAAAACGTAGAAAAGAATGCGTTTACCGTAATATGCATATATCGTTTCATCACAGCATAGCATTGTTACAAACAGAGCGGAGAGATGTATTGCTTTAGCATAATGGAGTTCGGTGGTGGCGGCCGGGGTATATTTTATACTCGATCATCTCGCTGCCACGCCCACACATTTTATACGTATTTTACGTAGAATTATTCTCAATTCTTATATTTAAATGTCTAGCTTCTGCCCACGACTCCGTCCGCGTGGAACTTATTTATATCGTAGCTCCATACAAACTGTCACCCCCCATTTCACCCCCATAGGGTTTGATTTTCGAGATAATAACTATCCTACGTTCTTCGCCGGGACTCAAACTATCTCTATACTAAATTTAATTTAAATAGATTCAGCGGTTTAAAGGCTTGCGCAAACCGGCGGAGCGCAGCGCAGATCACCTAGCAGGATTTACTCCGCGCAGCGCACACCGACGAGGGAAAATCCCCCGCGATACCGCGAGCGCCCGCGCGCCCGCCAGCGCAGCGCCGGCGACCTGGGAACACTTCTGCGCATACCGGGGAATGCCGCGGCGGCATCTTCTCCCCGCGGCGTTGAATAGCGCCGACGATACTGCAGCGGCATCCCCTGTCATGCGCCAAAGTGCGCCGGGCCTATGAATCACCGATCATGGGATGCCGTGGGACTCCGTGGGATACCGCGGCATTGCGGTATCAAAATTCGTGTTCTCCCCCGTCGTCCGCCGAATTGCGCCAAGCCTTCCCCTCCCGAAGCCCCGCTACCCCGGCGTACTCGGGAGGCCTCGGCGCATAGCGGGGGATGCCGGCATGCCGCCGCCTACCGCCGTGGCATCCTTTAACATGCTCCTCGATGCCGCAGAGTAGAAACCCCCGTGATGCTCCGAGGTCGGTCTCAGTGCATTCAAATTTATACCTTAATGTAATTAAAATAGAAAAGAATATACATTGATAATTTTAAAGTGAACTGCGCTGCGCTCCGCCGGTTTGCGCAGGCCATAAGAGTGAAGAGGTAACAGACAGACAGACAGACACACTTTCGCATTTATAATATTACTATGGATTAGTATGGATATGGATATAGGCTTTCCTCTTTTTACTAAGGTTTTACTTTACTAAGTTGTAATGTAAATGATAATAAGGTAATAACAATAATACTCAATTGAAAACGACCATAGTCTACGGTGTACAAGACAAACGCCGCAATCATAATAATAATCATAATTCATAAGGTTTGGTTTTATAATGATTTTAGGTTTTGTATGGATACATCGTTTTAAATTTCACGTTTTATATAATATGATTATTGTAAAAGCCTTTATATTGTTCAACATAAACACGGGAAGTGGTCGTTGCCAGCACGGCGTCGCCGGGCTGGACCTGCCCGTGCGGAATGGATTTCAGGCCAAAATTCCCGCACACTATGCGGGAATGAGATTTCGTGACAATTAAAATTTCACCTTTTATGCAATTTTTTTTATTTCCTCGCATGATGCATTATAAAATGTTGTATGATACACGTGCGGATATGAAGGAGTGTTTTTGATCGACACGAGTTGGGAATTACCTACTTTCCGCACTTGTATCATAAATAACTATTATTGCGCACCATAAAGAGAAAATACTACAAACAAGAATATAAAACATTCGTTCATACGCGTTCTTATCGCTAATGAACGAGCACTTCCAGACAACAGGTAGTGCATAATTGGAAAGAGTATAATTATCCCTTTTTAGGTAAATGTGGCCGCGCCTGAAATTTTAACTTAATTTCCATTTAGTGAGTTAGAAACCTAATATAGTAAATTAAATACTAACTATATGTGAATTCTTTTTTTTGTAATTTTTTGTAATTACAAAAAAGCACTACCAAAAACTTGCTACATGTCAAAACCACATGGAAAGGAGCGTGCTAAATATAAAACTTAAAGATAGAGTTAAATTATCGGTAATTAAAGCCAAATCAAAGAGCAAAAGCATTGGTAAGATAGTGAAGCAACAAAAGTGGCGCTGGACAGGCCACATGATAAGACAAAACTTAGGTAAATGGACAAAAGAAATAGTTGAGTGGTACCCAAGAGGAAATAAAAGAAAAAGAGGAAGACCCATTCTAAGATGGTCAGATGACCTTAAAAAGATTGGTGGAGGAGTGTGGCTGCGGGACGCAAGGGATCGCGAGGCGTGGAAAGCTTTGGAGGAGGCCTATGTCGGAAGACAAGTTGAGGTTGTCGATGGAAATAGTTAGAAGTAGAAGTAAATAATAAGTTAAGTATGTAGTTTAAGTTTTCTTGAAAATTGTTAAACCTCAGCAATAAAGGCTATTTTTATTTTATTTATTTTTATATGTGAATTCATTCATAGTACCTAAATACCTTACCAAGGTATCCCAGACCGTTGAACTTTAGCACGTCGCCCTTCTGGCTCGGTGATGTCATTGAGATGTGTTTTTAGGGTTCCGTACTCAAAGAGTAAAACGGGACCCTATTAATAAGACTCCGATGTCCGTCTGTATGTCTGTCTGTCTGTCTGTCCGTCTGTCACCAGGCTGTATCTCATGAACCGTGATAGTTAGACACTTGAAATTTTCACAGATGATGTATTTCTGTTGCCGCTATAACAGCAAATACTAAAAAACTGTTTTTTTTTTACAGTCATACACAAATTGACCTAGCCCCAAACTAAGCAAAGCTTGTACTATGGGTACTAGACGAGGATAAATATACTTATAAAGATAAATAAATACTTAAATACATAGAAAACATCCATGACTCAGGAACAAATATTTGTGCTCATCACAAAAATAAATGGGATTCGAACCCGGGGCCTCCGGCTTCGTAGGCAGGGTCACTACTCACTACCAACTAGGCTACAGGGGGCTCCCATACAACAAACGTGATTATTTTGCCGTTTTTATTAGATAATGGTACAGAACCCTTTGTGCGCGAGTCCGACTCGCAATTGGCCGGTTTTCTTTTGTTTAGTGGTCTAATAATAATAAAGTGGTGGTTATCAAGGGCTAATCCTAAAGGTCACGTTAGAATAGAATAGGCATTTATTTGCAACAATGACACAATATGGACTGAAGTCAGCATACAAAAATCAGTAGTAGCTAGGTAGTTTACTGCCACAAAAGTGTTCCATCTTAGGATCTGATTTTCCGGTAGCACCGTCGGGTGATTAGCCATTTAGGCACACAAATTCCGGTGATTCGTGAACGTGGCCATAACCTCGCCAGCTAAACTACTGTAAAACCTTGGTAAACCCGCTTAAGAAGCTTCTGAACCAGGCAAAAACGCGTCTTAAGCGGGTAAGCAAGTAATGGATGAAAATTTTAGAAGTGCCTGATTATTTTTTGGTGATAGGAATAACCTTCTTTAGCACCAGAAAAAAGTTGACTGCTGACGGCGTATCTTCCATAAAACTGTGGGCTGACTATGTTAGTCTTGTTTTGGGTACAATGAACTACTTGCACGATTTTTTTAAAATTTTATAAAACACTTTCACCAACCAATTTTTTGACGGGTTTAGCGGGCTGCTGACGCGTGTTGTCCCAATATTCTGCAGACTGACTATGTCCGCATAGTTTGTTAGTTGTCTTACTATCCACAGACAAATTTTCAGATTTTATAAAACAGTTGCGACGTAGGCGTTTTTTTAACAAGTTCGGAACCAACCCCACGCCAGTTGTCCCAAAAACTGGCTGACTGACGGCAGGCTATTGATGTTCGACCTATTAATGACCTAGTTAATATTAAAATATCAGCCTTTATAAAACTGTTGCAGTTTTGGTCCCTCAGCTCTCCGGCTATTAGAAAGACACGACTCAATAAAGACTACAAATACCTACGTAACATAATTTTACATAAAATTGGCTGTGTTTTTTGATATAATTTCCTAAACCTAATTTGACGCCTGAAGAAGAAAGTGGCGGTCGCTGGAATGGCGTTCGCGCATGTTATTCGTACAGCACGGTTAGGTAAAAGGTATTCGCAGGCTGGGTTTCCGCGACTCGACGTCATTAGTGCGCCTATTTTGCGTTTAAGTTCCCTAATACTATTATTCGTGCCAACCCAGTTCCACCAGGAAGCGTACCAGGAACACAGGACACTCGTGCAGTTCGTAGCTTTTTACGTGTTTTATATAATTTAGAATTCAGAACTAGGTAGGTACGAGTATACTGTATGTGTATATAGTCACAGTCAGAATATTATTGTCCCGGATATAGGTATTATTGATTCAATTTTAATGCGTTTTTCCAGCAATATAAAACGTGTTACTTTCTTGCCAGCACAACATACAAAAATATCGTTGTTGTTGTTGTTGAGTATCTACTTGATTTCGAGCGCATCCAGTGCGGCTGGGACGGAAATGTTCGAAGGTCGACCCTTCCGCACTGAAACGAAAAAGTCTTCCAGTACAAGAAACTAGCCCGCGGGCGCTACACTGCTTCTGCATCCACACACTTTCTTGCCTATATTCGCACTGAATGTGTTTAGGCGGTTTGATGGGTCGAAATTTACGATTTAGGATTGTGATTTATGGTTCGTATCGTATGGCGACCACAACCGTCGTGTCGTGTGGCCTTTGTAATATCGATCCTTTCTCGTGAATATGTAGGCGCTTATGTAAGCTTGTAAGGGAACACAAAGTATTATAAATAAACACTACTACAATGTTGTTTTTACACTATGTTGTTATACTATTAGACGTGCAATATTTATACATTTAATTAGTTAAGGGTTCTCAAAAACGGCTCTAACGATATCGATGAGGTTTACAAAGCTGAGTCATATTTCAGGGATAAGTAATGTTCTTCTGAAAAGTATTATAAAAAACACGGAGAAAAGCTCTATCACCCAGATACAAAAACAAATATGTGTAACGTTTAGTAAGTCTATAATCATTTGTAATAAAAATTGGTACGTGAAAGACAATAACAGCTGAGCTGTTCACAAAATTTTAGAGAAAACATATTAGGAACGTGCAGTGCTGCGTGTACGCCACCACGGCCTGCCCTTGACCTTGCGCAACTAATGTTTAGGAGCCCGATGTTGCGAGTACACCTTGATTTAACGCCATGACTCAAATTCCGATTAACACATCATTCCATATGCAAATTTGGATTTTTAAGATATTGCATGGTACACATACCCGTGTAGAATATATTTTGTAGAGATCTTAATGCTAAACATTGCGTAAATATCATACAAATATGAATAAATCAAACCTGTTAAAATAAAAAATCAATTATTTATTCTGCAAATAGGCCACAAGGGCACTTTTACATGTCAATTAACGTAAAGAAAGCTTTAATTATTTTTTACATTCATTTGAAAATTATTAAGGTGCAGAAACTTTTATAGTGTTACTTGTACTAACGTTCTTGGTATAGGTATACCTAGCTGGTAATCTATGGTCCATTGTTCCAGCCTGGGGCCAAGCTATAAAAGTGGCTTTTATCCCCGATTAGCCCAGTATCAGGAGAAAGCGTTCGCCCGTTTTATTAATCCTCCCCATTGCGTAATAAAGTAGACCCATAGACAACGCGGTTCCCGGCTAAATTACGTTACGCCGAGCGCGAGATGCCGTTTTAACATTATAATAAACTCAACCACTCCAGAGAGCCGCTTTCATACGTTGCCTCGTTTGGGAATCTATGGTATTTAAACTATTAAGGCGATCCCGAAATTAATTGACTGAGATTGCACTTGTGTAGTGCATCCTTCTTTATTTACCAACTATAGCTGCCCGCTTTGCTATTGCAAAGAACGCAGGGAAACCCGCGGAATCAAAAATATAGCCTGTAACCACAGTCTATAAACCAATACAGTCAGTCGACGAAGTCGTCTAGACAGGGCAATCGTGCGGGGTGTGAGGGGCGAGGGGCGGATAGGGCTAGCCCTAGCTGCGTATACATGTAGCTTGGGGCATGACGTTGTCAAACCCGCAAAAGTCAAAGGCGTCGGTCCATTGTTACTCTTTACACTGTGCTATAACCATCCAGAAACTCCATTCTACTAATAGGTAAGTAAGAATTTTAGAAATCGGATAAGCTGTTCCGGAGATTACCCAAAACATACAAACTTACAAATCTACAATCTTTCAGACTTTTCCTTTTATACATTTTTTGTAAAGATTAGGGTACGTCATACGAATACTTATTGGATTTCTGATTAAAATGTAAAATGTTTTTAATCGTTGTTTGTTTGTTATTATTATAAATTTTAATGATAACTTACTTAATGCATAAATAAAACCGCACACCGAAGGATAGAGGCGGTACAATACTTGCTGGTAGACCAAAATGTAGTTTAAGTTATTTGATTCCTTCAGCCGAGAAAGAAGAAAGAAAAATTCTTCTTTCTTGAACATGCTTCCTATAAGTATACGACTGTCGTAATAAGTAAGAATGCGAATAACCATGCGCTGCCATTAATTATTTCCCCTGTGATTGCATTTTGACAACATAATGTGCTCTAATAATAAAACTTGGCATTACGACGGACACCATCATATCATATATATCCTATACTATTAAACGAGCAATATTTGTATATATATGTATTTGCAATCACGTTCTCGGAAACGGCTCTAACGATTTCGATTAAATTTGGAATATAGGTGGTTACGGGGGCGAGAAATCGATCTAGATAGGTCTCATGTCTGGGAAAATTAGTTTTCTCCATATTTTTACCCGAGCTGTGAGCTCGGTCGCCCAAGGACTATTAATAAAACATGTCATCCCGTCTGTGCCTCACAAAGCTTTAAATAGTACGACTAGATAAGAATACCTGCAATGGAGAGCCCAGAGCTGGCGCTTATCTCTCGCAACGAATTTCCATTGCGATTCAGAGAGGTAGTGCTGCGAGCGTAATGGGGTCCATGCCGCAGTCTGATCTCCTAGAGGTGGTGGCGGTGTTCTCTGAGGAGGTTCTCAATTCGACTGTATTTATGTATGTGTGTTTGTTACACGATATCTCGGTAATTTAAAAAAAACGAATTGAAAAAGTATTTCTTTGTTTGAAATCATATACTTCCAGATTGGTCCCGTTGTCACCAATATCCAGTTCTGATGGGATCCTGGAGAAATCGAGGGAACTCTTCAAATTGTATAGGCTAACTTGAAGCAATTTGGGTACCTACTGGGTTGAAGTCGGTTAAAACTTGGTTTTCAAAGTAAATTATTACTACTTCCCTTTTTTATGCTTTTGTTTATAGTTACGACCTATTTTTAACCGTTTTCCAAAAAAAAGTGGAGGTTCTCAATTCGGTTGTATTTTTTTAAATATTTTTATTGTTCTTGTTATATTTCTGTTATTTTTTCTAGTTTGTTTCAATAAACTTTCATGCAAAATACCTACTTCTTAACTTAATTTGGAATTATATCCAATATGGAGGCAAGTTGAGGCAACGTAAGAAGTATCCACTTATAATTTACGGTTGTATCTTCGACATAACCCGCTGCTTTTTGAACATTTTTAATACCCCGCAATTTGATAGAGTGCATTCGAGTTAAGAAAATAGTGAGTCATAACTGGTACCCAGCTTTAGCCACGCCCCTTGACCAATTAAGCCACTGTAAATTAAAAAAGCAGTATTTACATTGACCAGTTAAAATAAGGCGGTCACATCTAAGTAGGTATTGTTAATTTTAAAAATGACTACCTCAAAATATAAATGTATCAATAATTCAAAGCGGAAAATGACGAGCAATTTGTAATATGTTTTAAGGCGCTGTATGCAGCTGCGCATCGAAAAAGTGCCTTTTCCAAAACGATTATTAGTATACTTGTACTATTGCTAGAGATCCAAATTTTTGATATGTATATCTTCAGTTCATTAGCTATGTTCGTGCTTCGTAGAAACACGATTGCTTACAAAAACCTTGATAGATTTTGCCTTTCAAAACAGTGCTATTTTACCACCAAACTCGAAATATCTCAAAAGTTATTTGGAATATTGCAATGAAATTTGATGTGATAGGTAGCTTTTTGGTAGATCTATCTACCTACTTAGAATTTACAATTTAAAATACATTTGGTCATTTGTTTGAAAAACCGCGTGTCCGCGTCGTGCATGCGCGGTGGCGAGTACGATTTAGACTGATTTAGTACGCCCGTGGCCACTGCCGACGACGGACCTGTGAATGTTTACCTGGCACGCAAATACGACTTTTTGCAGCAATTATTTCGAGTTATCACGGTAAATAATAATACTTAAAGGAATAGGAAACGCTAATACATGCTGGAGAACATATCCGAAATGATAGAATAGAAAATATAAGGTATAGTTGTTATTTTCTAAGCCGTCCGTTCCGCACTAAAGAACGCCGCACTGCAGAACGGACGGCTTAGAAAATAACAACTATATGCGATATTTACTACAGTAAAGCGTTTCTACAAGCGCACCTAAAACGTATTAATAGGTAGCTGGAGCAAATTGACAAGTTGTCAATAAAAATCTAGTTTGGTGTAAATCGGATTCGGACACGAGCACATTGTTGGGGTAATGGTACCAATTATGGACTGTACGAATAATAGATTTATTTATTCATACAGAAATATATTATATGAAAAGCATGTAGGGCTATTGCGCCGGATAGCGACTACCTAGTCTAAAGTCCTAAACGAGTTGGTGAACTGAAGTATGTTGACTTACTTGCTGTTTAGTAGATTCTATTAAAAGAACCGGCCAAATGCGAGTCGGACTCGCGCACGAAGGGTTCCGTACCATTATCTATAAAAATGTTTATTTTATTCTGTTTTTAGTATTTGTTCTTATAGCGGAAACAGAAATATATCATCTGTGAAAATTTCAACTGGAACCATCACGGTATCAGTGAGATACAGCCTGGTGACAGACAGACAGAGACAGACAGACGGACAGCGGAGTCTTAGTAATAGGGTCCCGTTTTACTCTTTGAGTACGGAACCCTAAAAACGAGTGTGGAAATAGGTCCTGCCACTCCACCAGCAGGCCACGGCCCTTTCTCAATTTCGTCACATACATACGCTCGAAAAACATAAACTTCCTTCTGAGGCAGTCGGTACAAAGTACTACAGGGTGTTTCCCTATACACCTGTACAACTTAGCCAGCTGGTTGTGCACATGATACCCATCACAAAACACTAAAATTATGCCGTTTCACATCTCGCACGCACTCTGCCGCCGCTGCTTCTCTAAACAACTACCAAGAAAGCCTCCTCCGCCACGCCCCTTTAAAAATAAGCCTGCCAAAGCAAACAAATGAGACGTTATCTGAGTGAACAGACCTTTTGTCGGTATGGACTTATTGATTTGCCCATAATTTACTTACATTTAGAGATAAACAAAACAGCAGTAAAAGACTGGCTCAAGAAAGCAAGAGATAGAGAATAGTGGAAGAGTATGGAGGAGGGCTTTACTCGCGAAGAGCTCTTTGGAAACAAATAAATTTAACAAAATAAATGCATGTTAATATTAATCATAATTAATTAATTAATTTAGGTTCAATCTTATATGAAGACTCGTACAATCAATTTTTATTTCATTTTAAAACGCAACTAATAAGATATAAACAATAAACCTATCTATACTCATATTTTAATCAATATGTTAAAAAAAAACTGTGGTAACTGTGTGTGTGTGTGTGTGTGAACTATGATAACGATATTTTAATGGTTTTAATGATTTATAACATGATAACTCTTATATATTTTATACAACTTTACAACTACGTTATATTTTTTTATTTTAGTTCCTATTATTTAATTTTTAAATTGTTATCTGTTCTTTAAAAAAAAACACGTTTATCTACTGTATTTTGTTTAAGTGCTTTGAATATTTTTTGTACTGCTTATATTTTAAATAACAGAAGAACTGTTGAAATTTACTTTGTCAAGTTATGAAATGTAATGTTTTAGTCATACTTTTTTAAGGAAATAATATTAGCTAACGAATCATTCAAAAATGATGTTTAAAAATATAATAAGAATAAAATTTAATTTAAACTGTGTACTCGAAAAAATCCAACTAAAATCAGAAACCAAAAAAATATAGCATAGCAATATTTGGTTTATTTACATATATTTATTTATTTAAGCTTTGTTTATTCTATATTGTTAGTGTTAGTACATATTTACTATATTTAAAAGTTGTGTTATTATTTATTTTATAAAATTTTTTCTTTACATCCATATTTATGTCCATATAGGACCCCATTCAGGTTAAAGCCATATATCACCAGATATAAGGAGAAAAGATGGGGACTGGAAACAACAAAATAGTCAGGGCCGAAAGGCAAAAGAAGGAAAGGTAGACCACAAAGATGTTGGACCGATGACATAACTGAGGTCGCCGGGCCTAGCTGAATGCAGTTGGCTAAAGACCGAGAAAAATGGCATGCGGTGGAGGAGGCTTAAAGCCGGTTAATTTATATTTGCTTTAAAATATTCAATATAAATCAAACAAAAAAAGACAATGAATGCTTAACTTAAATCTGTCAAGTAACAAGTGTAAGACCAATCTTGTTGGCTGGCCGCGATGGACCTCGATACTCACAACAGTATCGAGGTCCATCTCGGTGTGGCCGCCAGTCGGGTAGCAGTTGGTGGTGGGCAGCACGCGCCGCGCGAGCGCAGTGACATAACACGTTTAGGTTTTTAAGAGACAAATTGAAATTGCTTTTTTTATATGATGTTTGTTCATATTACATTTTTTAATAGACAGACAGTCATGTACTAAAAACTTGCTGGTCTTAAAATAAACACCCTGTATAAAATAAATGCTCTTCTGTCTAACAGTGGTCTAACTATCCAGTTTTTGATCAGTCAGTATATATATTATGTAACATAGGTAATAATTATGGTAATAATATAATTTGCCAGGAGATAAATAGATAAACATAGCTCCCTATATTTTCTTAAGTGGGCGTTAACTGGCGCTATAATCTCACCTATAGGTAAGGTAGTGGTTAATTACTTATAAGTAACCGATTGTATTGTTAAAAAAAACTGTAACATATCATTGGAAAGTAAGTGTCCATAATTGATGTCATCATCCTACGATTCACGTAAGAATTGTAACTACTTATTTTTCCTTATTTTCTAAAATAATAGATTTAAATAAATAAATAATGGGACAATCTTACACAAATCAACCAATATTTAATATTTGAAAAATAAAACAACAATTCAAGATGAAAAACATTTGATCGTATAATCCGCAAAAACGAGCCGAATACGGATGCCAACAGAATAAGGTCGCTAGCGGAGTGCGCGGGACGCGACGCACAGCGGGCTGTCTCGCGTCTCCCGCTTCGTCTGCCTCACCCCCGCAAATACCTAAAGATCGTCTGATAAGAGCGCCTTAAGTAAAATTACCTTTTATAAATACTGTGTCATAAAAATATTTATTTAATATGAATTGTCAAATTTTTAATACCTGAGTATGAATCCGCCCTTACAATGCAATTGCACTGATGAGTCACTATTTGCTTAACGCGAACGGACTATAAGCTGGAGTATTCGATAGGTTCATCATCATCATATCAGCTGCAAGACTGACATAGCTCCCCCAAAAAGTGCCAAAATGACCGGTCCTGCGCCACCCGCATCCAGCGGACTCCCGCGACCTTTACCAGGTCATCAGTCCACCTTGTGGGGGGCCTACCCACGCCACGTGGACTCGATAGATTAGTCGGTGCATTTTTAATAAAATTTCCAAACACACGATCTCTCTCTTCCTGGCTGTGAATCCCACGTGGTGGTGGGGTGGGGTCAGCTATTTTTATATTATAGTATTATCCACTTTGCTGTCCTCGACATCGTCTTCATACACACATAATAAAATGATAAGTATGACAAAAACAAGTTTATTCCGTAGGAATTTGTACCAAACGTATGTTTAGTATCATTTTGAAACACGACCTCTGCCACGATTACAAAATCGATTCTATTAATTAACGCAGCGGCCTCAGATAATGGAAACATCTAATCACTGATGCTAATCCTGGATGCTTAATGTTTGTTTGTAATAGCGCTACGTCAGTCCAATTCATAGAAAAATACCTCAAGGTTGTGTTACATTGGGTAACTACGTAAACCTATACGTTTTGTAGTTAGCGTACTTCTTTAACCAGAGATTAGGTAGGTATTTCTTTAAAGGTTCTTTATTTGGTACCTAGACTAACCTGACGCCAACAGAGGACGTTTTCACTTTAAAATGTGGTTTTTGTTCTTCAAAATAGTGTTAATCTGTTCAGTGGGTATCAGTGGCGGAGCGCCCATACAAGCCGATTCCCACCGGCTTGCCTAAAATTTATTGCTATATAAATTACCGAACTCGTAAATCATCAAAAAACAGCCCTTCTTGTTGCTCCGGGTTGTCCAATGGAAATTCTCACGCGCCGACACTGGTGGGTATGATCGTATCGTACCTACCTACAGAGTACAGACTATTTAAGCTAAAGCTGTCGCGCATATCTGCCGCGCCGAGCTAACACGCCAATGGTCGCACGTTAGAGGTTTTGTGGACGTTAGGTAAGTACAGAGAACGAAAGTAAACATTTAAACGATTCAGGATAAATCTAAAACCATTGTCCACGCCCGTCGGACGCTCACTGGTTCGGAATACAGTAGCGTGTGTTTTTTCCGGCTATTGATTTAGCCATCCTGCAGTGGCTATGACTGCGAATAAAATAAAAAATAAAAACGTAGAATATTAGAATACACGTAAGATCACAAATCACAACTGCGACTGCTTTCATGTACTTACAATGCCGACGGTTGTTGTCAAACATACTGTGTAGATAAATATGAAAATTAAACATATAATAAGGAATCATTAGAGTGTGTAGCCAAATTCCTCATTCAAACATTAGGTACCTGGGTTTGAACTCGTATTTTTGCACATCTAAAATAATTGTAAGTATTTAAAACGACGCTGTTTCAAAGTTCAAACTTAATAAAATCAGTCATAAAATTAATTGACGTGAAAGGCCAACTGAAGTTCTAGTGGTTAATCTCCGGTAGAAATGGCGTTCTCAATAAGACGTGGTTAGTAGGGTACTCGTATTTTCATGGAAATGAGTGCGAGTCTTCGAGCCAAGACGTCTATTATTGAGCTGAATGACTATGACGAAGTGAAATTTCCTAAGGAACTCACACGCATATTCAGGTGTTGGTACGCGAGCCAGCGAAATAGTGTTCGTTGGGGTAACGAGCTGTCGGACGAATATGGCTTGGAGTGCGGGGTCAGGCAGGGGGGGCTTACCTCCCCCAAGCTCTTCAATCTGTACATGGATGCCCTTATCGGTGGGCTTAGCAGTATGCATGTTGGTTGTCACATAGACAGGGTTTGTTTTAATAACATAAGCTATGCTGATGACATGGTACTGCTGAGCCCCTCGGTTGGTGGTATGCGTGTACTGATTGAGAAATGCGAATCCTATGCTCTAAGTCACGGCCTGAAGTACAATGTGCTCAAGAGCGAGTACATGGTATTTAAGGCGGGGAACAAGTGCCCATCTCATGTCCCACCCATTCGTTTGAATGGCGAGCTACTTAATAGGGTTTATTCATTTAAATATCTTGGGCACTTGGTCACCGATGATCTGCGTGACGATGCGGATATCGAACGCGAGCGTAGGGCATTGGCCGTCAGCAGGTGTACAGCGCAAGTTAAAGTAACACTTTTTCGAGCGTACTGTACTTCGCTGTACGCCTGTAGCCTGTGGACGAGGTACACGCAGCGTGCTATTAATGCCATGCGTGTACAATATAACGACGCCTTCAGGGTATTGTTGCGGCTGCCGCGATACTGTAGCGCGTCGGGCATGTTCGCCGACGCGCATGTGGATGGATTCCACGCCACGCTGCCCAAGCGCTGCGCCGCGACTCTCCGCAGAGTGCACACCAGCCGCCACGGTATCCTGGCTGTCGTGGCAGAGAGATGGGACAGCGCCCTAATCAGGCACTGGACCTCTCAGCACTTAAGTTTAGGTACTAACATAGTTATTTAAGTTTATTGTAATACTAACATCTATGGATTATTTTGTCCGAAATAAATGCTTTTTATTTTATTTATTTATTTATTGACCGCGGCGGGACTACGGCTCCAGATACATTACCTTTGACTTGAAGCTGTTTACAGGGAAATATTATGCATATATTTGTGTACTAGCCGCGTAGAATTTTTTATCGTCTTAGAAAATGATTTCTCTCAATACAAACTTTGAACCCTCTTTTGAGGATGAATTTGGAAAAACTCTGAAATTAGTTTTGTAGTCTTTTAAGGTACAGAATAAGACCGAAGTTATAAATCTCTTACGCACACTTAAAAAATTTCTTGATCTCCATTTAAAATTGGAAACCCCCTTTTAAACCCCCTTAGGGGTTGAATTTTTCTAATCTCTGAAAGAACTTTTTTCGTATTGTAGTAAGTAATCTTACTACTAACTTTTAAGTCTCTAGCTCAAAAAAAGTGTTGCCCATACAAAGCTTGCCCCTTTCTTAACCCAAGGGGGTTAAGAAGGGGGCAAGCTTTGTAAGAACTTTTTTCGTATTGTAGTAAGTATTCTTACTACTAACTTTTAAGTCTCTAGCTCAAAAAAAGTGTTGCCCATACAAAGCTTGCCCCTTTCTTAACCCCCTTAGGGGTAGAATTTTCTAAAACTCTGAAAGTACTTTTATTTTTATTTTTAATAAGTAATCTTTTTAATAGTTTAAAGTCTAGTTCAAAAAAAAGTGTTTCTCATACAACACTGGCTCCCCTTCTTAACCCCCTTAGGGGTGAAGTTTTCTAAAACGCTGAAAGTTCTTTTTTAGTATTCTAATAATTAATCTTTTTGCAAAGTTTTAAGTCTCTAACTCAAAAAAAGTGTTGCCCATGCAAAGCTTGCTCCCCTTTTTAACCCCCTTAGGTGTGGACTTTTCTAAAACGCTTTATGTTCTTTTTGTATTTTAATAAGTAATCTTTCTACAAAGTTTCAAGTCTCTAACTCAAAAACATAAACCTTCCCTCATAAAAACTTTGCACCCCTTTTTATCCCCCTTAGGGATGGCTTTTTCCAAAACGCTGAATGTACTTTTTTGTATTTTTATAAGTGATCTTTCTACAAAGTTTCAAGTGTCTAGCTCAGAAAAAGTGTTCCCCGTACAAAACTTGCACCCATTTTTAACCCCCTTAGGGAATGATTTTAGTAAAACGCTGAATGTAGTTTTTTCATGTTCTAAAAAGTAATCTTTCTACAAAGTTTTAAGTCTCTATTTCATAAAAAGTAGTTTTTCTCATACAAACTTTGCACCCTATTTTACCCCCTTAGGGGTGAAATTTTCCAAAACGCTGGAAGAACTTTTTTGTATTCTAATGACTAATCTTTCTATAAAGTTTTAGGTCTCTAGCTCAAAAAAAAAGTTTCCCACATACAAACATTGCACCCCTATTTTACCCCCTTAGGGGTAGAATTTTCTAAAACGCTGAAAGTACTTTATTGGTATTCTAATGTAATCTTTCTACAAAGTTTTAAGTCTCTATTTCATAAAAAGTAGTTTTTCTTATACAAACTTTGCACCGTATTTTACCCCCTTAGGGGTGAAATCTTCCAAAACGCTGAAAGTACTTTCCTTTGTATTCTAATAACTAATCTTTCTACAAAGTTTTAGGTTTCTAGCTCAAAAAAAAAAGTTTCCCACATACAAACTTTGCACCCCTATTTTACCCCCTTAGGGGTGGAATTTTCCAAAACCCTAAAATTACTTTTCTTGTATTGTAATAAGAAGTCCATACACAAGGTTTCAAGTCTCTCACTTAAAATTTTACTCCATCCCCATACACACTTTCAACCCCCTTTTTACCCCCTTGAGGGTTGAATTTTCAAAAATCGCTTCTTAGTAGGTACTTACGTTATATAAACTACCTATTGTGAAAAAAACAGCTTTCTAGGTTCAATGGTTTGGGCTGGGCGTTGATTTAAGTAAGTCAGTCAGTCAGGACTTTGCCTTTTATAAATACAAGATCGCTTTCATCTAGTGTTACTAGCAAGATCGCTTTCATTTAGTATATACTAGCTACCCGCGCGGCTCCGCCGCGTATACAAAGAATCTAGGCGGAGCGACGGTATAAAATATAGCACATACTTAATCCTGTAGGGCCATTCTACATATCCCTTATATTCCCCCCGAGATCCCTTATAGGGATAAGTTCGCCTTTGTACCTACTTTACTTAATCTTACATATCATGTTTATGTTTTGTATACAATAAAGTGCTTACATACATACATATAACCTACCTACTGAACAAAGGGTTTTTAGAATAGGATGGGTATAGTTTCTGAGATTACCCCCAACATACACACTTACATTTCACAGACAGTACACCTGTTTATTATTAGTATCGGCACAGGCTATTTATAGGTAGGTACCGCTAAATAGTTTAATATCTACTAATTTATGTTTTCCAGTATTAAGTCATATCGTTTTGACAAATTACAATTACCCGAAATCGACCTATTTTACATTCAATAATAAACAATGAAATACTGAATTTTTTGATGGGATATTGAGATATGTTATAGTTTAATAACCGCCCTTGATACTTTTACGAACAAAAACACAATATTTTAAACTTTGCTCGATCATATCATGCCACGAAAAATGGGAAATGCTGATCTTATTTCGAGTTGTACATAAAGTAGGCGCAAAATTGACTCAAGTGAACAATTACAAAATATAGGCAATGATGTAAAATAGATCTTTTTACGAACACTTTCTTTAAAAATTGCATTATATTTATTTATACACAATTTATCTGGGAAACTGACCTGCGCGTCTCATTTTCGATTTCGTAGGCAGATGGCCATGTGGCCTCGAGCTGGACGGACGTCTGTAGCGATTTTTGTCATTTTGACAACTGTATATAATTCGCAAGTTTAATACCAGCAACCGGATAATAATATGTTGTTAGGGAAAAAATAAAGAATGTGATGTGGTTGGATAAGCACTGAAACTAGATTTTATGGTATTTTTACAATACGCACTAATATAAAAGTTCAAAAAACACACCATTTGAACACGATTTTTCATATTTTTCTTCTTCGATCCCTTTATTAATGTAAAAAGTTCGAATTCGTTTCTTTAGAACGTGGAAAATTTATATATTACACAGGCCACATTGTCTTATATGGCGTATAGGTGTATGTGTGTGTATTTATGATAGATTTATAGTAACATCTGACATCAATCTGACATACTTATTAGGTAGGTCTGACATTTGACATTTACACTGTTTCTATTGATTTTGCAAAGCTAATATTCTAAATAAATAATATAAAGTACAAGGAGCACCGTATCATGTACCTACCTACGAAATATGAAGATTGTACCATTTATGATGTTGTATTCGTGGTCCTACCATAATGTTTAAGCCATCCATTAAAACGCAGTGCTGCAGTGCCAACAGATGGAATCCTAATCATTAATAGAAAGACATACTTAGTTACAATATTTATAGGATCAAGCCGGGATCGTCTACAATTGAACGTTGCGCTGATCTCCCGGTAATACTTCTGCTGCTGTAGAAACTATCGATGACATAAAGCCATTATTATTGCAGCCGTCATGACGCTTCAAGATACTAAGCTAGCTACCAGCACAATTCAACTTCTTCATGTGTTTGAAACTGAAAGTCAAATGAAGAAGAACCACCTACAGTATGGCATAACCATGTGTATAGTTTGTTACCTATCATACCTGTCATAAGTCATTAACTTAAAAATAAAGCTATTTTATTTGCGAATTAGATTGGTCATTATATGATTTAATCTACTTACATAAAGGTGATTAGATGTATTAAATGAAAATAAAACAACGTAATAACTTCGTATTATTTTCGTATATTTATAATAAAACAAGGCATGTAATGGTTTCATTTTCTTTACTCTGAGGTTATGGAATTCTCAAGGACATTATAATTATATAACATATGTTGGTTATACTATACTATAGGTAAGTACTTTGGGTGGACTATATCTAATACATATGTATACTGTAATACTGTATCTATCTTATGACTTCGTATCACTGTTTGAATTTTCATAGCTTCAGGGGATTGCAGACTTGTATTTGATTTTTAGGGTTTCGTAGTCAACAAGGAACGCCTATAGTTTCGCAACTAGGTAGCATTGACTTTTCAATTGTATGTCACCCACCGAAATATATCTAATAGACCGTCAGCCCACTCCCAATACGCCTACGTCTCATGACAACACGATAAAATGCCAGGCACCTTTGACACCATCTGCCAAGTAGGTACTTCCAGCCGTTTCAGGACTGACAGACTAAGTTTTACTCTCTCTACGATTAAAGTGCTAAATGATGCCACTTGTCTCGTACTGTTGTCACATGACGTAAATATACCTACCCTAATAATTTTGACCGAAAGTGAAGGATATTTGAAATTTTCGGCCAATTTTAGCTGCGATAATCTTCTGATTCTGGCTCAGCACAACTTTCTTGACCTGTTGTGATGCATTTGATGACATACATCTCAACAATCATCAAAACAAATCAACAATCATCAAAATCGGTTCTGCCGTTCTCGAGTTATAAGCAAAGGAACTAACAACTCTTTCTTTTATTAATATAGATAAGAAGATAGAAGAAGATAACACCACAATGTTAGAGCGACTCGGATGGATAAAATGGATTGTTTGATATACTTGTTGTGCAAGCGCAACATAGTAGATTGTACAACAAGCGCATAAAACGAGCCATTTAACCCGAGACGTTTATATCCACCCGAGCCACCGGCGAGGGTGGATAGTTAAGTCGAGGGGTTAAATTGCTAATTTATGCCCGAGTTATACACACTGCTTTTCACTTCGATTGCGAGAAAATAACAAATAATTTCAAAAGTATATAAAATAATAGCCCATTCCTGTCACTTAACTTTTTAAAGTTTTTACAAGCTTTATATTAACTTGCACTGTTCGTATGTATGTAAATATGTAAGTATGTGTGTATGTAAGTTGTCCGTCAAAATATGCAATACATTTTTCAGTCATCCAATTGAGCTGAAATTTTGCAAGCATATGTATATCGCATGACAATACAATATTATGATGACTTGGAGCTGATCTGATGCTGGAGCTGGAAGGTGGCTATAGGTACTCCGCAATAAAAAGACACAACGCCATCGAGTTTGGGCTCGTTAGAATCGTCTCAATGAGTAGGTACTTGATACAGGATTGCTTTAATTACTTGTATGAACGAAATTAAATGTCCCCAAATAGCAAAATAACACATTTATTTCATCACTTATTATTCATTTGGCACAAATAATTTAACGACAAAGTAAAAACATTGAAACAAGGAATAATTTTATTTTAGTTAGTTTTTGGCATGAAGTACCAAAGCTAATAATTTGAATTTAATATATGTAGTAGGTCTATAGATGGGCAATTTATGAAATAAAAACTGTAGGTGCCGCTACACCAGATCACCAAAAAAAAAAACAAATTATAGTTTCCATTATTTTGACATATATTTGTACTAAAGTTTCAGGCAATATTTTTTTGTAGTGATGGGTTTAATTATGTAGTATAGTTTACCAAAAAATCTAATTAATCGCAAAGACCGAATTCAAGAAAAAAATTAAAAAGTGAAAAAAAACAAACCGCCATATTACGAAAACTGACAAGTGTACATGGCTCTTCTTTGGGGAACAGACCTTTGCCTACAAGGAGTATCTAAAAATGAAATTACTTGAACATTTGACAGAAAGGCAAATTTTGTATAGAAACACGGCTATAGCCTTTACTTAGACGAATTTTCCTTGACTATTAATAGTTGAACTAAAACCTTTTTATTAGTTTGATCTTGCCATTACGTCGTGTCGAGTTTGATAAATGTAATGATTAAATCTTCTTCGCTTAAAATTATTAAAACTATAGATCTGATGTGAGTAACAGGTCCTGTCAATGTCATCATTGCTATTGCATTGTATACGTTTTTTTTTTCTTTTTTAAACTCGTTTTCCAAAATTCAAAGAGGTCAATTCGCATAGTGGACGTATCTGTAGGCCATGTAGTGAAATGACATTCATTATGACGGAATGTGTCTGACACTCGGTCGATAAAGCAGATACTGATAACTTATACTGAGCAAGCAAAAACAGATCTTAAGGTGGTCAACTTTTTCATTCCCCGACTGTACATATCCAAAATAGTAATAGCATTGATAGTTAAGCACAGTCGAACACATAAGGAGCCGAACACCTAAGAACTTTGTTGCTTTTAACCAACCACTTTTTTATTGACTAACAGTAAATTTAAAACTACCAATACAATCCTTACGCTTTTATAGAAACAAAATTGTCTTACAACTATGGACCTAAACGCAGTATTTCGCGACGTAACAGCAATTTACTTGATTTTCCATACAACGATTAGTAGGTACAGTCAAGGGCACCAATATGTATACACCACAAAGTCTCAAAAATATGTACACATACCTTATATCTGCAACAATAAAGTTGTAGTATACCCTACATATTTATGAAACGTTGAGTAAATACATATTGGTGCCCTTGACTGTACAAATAGCGGATTGTGACGTCAAACTTTTGGGTCAATTAGTATGAAGCGTTTTGGGCTACCGCCAGCGAGGTCAACATTGTCTCAAAATGTTGGGTATCTATATCTATATCTATTTATGTTCTTTAATTGTAGTTGCTCCTATACAAACATATGTTCCTCTCCAAAAACTGGTTCTTTTCTAATTTACTTTAAAAACAAAGTTTTAACCGACGAAAAATCAATCATCCCCTATTTTCCTACCCTTAAGGTTGTTTTTTTTTTCCAAATGTATATGGGACCAACTATTTCCAATAAAAAAAAATATCAAAATCGAACTACTCTGTAAAAAGTTATGCGTGGTCATACATAAAAAATATATATATATATATTACGCGTCGACTTGAGAACCTCCTCCGTTTTTTTCGTTGGTTGGAAATTGGATATGTGATTCCGGAGATTACCCATTACAAACAAACTTACAGAGCTAACCATCTCACAGACTTTTCCTCTTTAAAGTATTAGTACTTATACTACTTAATAGTATACCTTAGGTCACTACGAAAGTTTTGAGATACAAAAAAGTATAAAAGTTATATTTTTTTTTTATTACAGTTTCTCAAAGTACTCTCCATTAGCTTATTTGCATCGATTTATCCGCCTAAACCATGATTTAGAGCATTTCCGGTACCTACTCTTCTTTAAATAGGTCTTCTACGGCCTACAAGTAGGCATTCCGTGCATCCTCAGGACTGTTATATCGCGTGTCACGAAGTCCGAGTTTGATTTTCGGAAATAGGAAGAAATCGCAAGGAGTTCAATCGGGGATATACGGAGGATGACACAATTCTTCAATTTCTGTTCTCTTCAAAAAATCCTTGGTGACAATGGCCTTGTGCGGCAACGCATTGTCATGATTAGTGTGCGGAGTATCGGTGGCAAATTTCACACCGAGAGTATAGGAGTCGTTTTTATGATAAACTTTTTAAGATTGAATGAATAAATTATTCATTTACCTAACGTACTTAGTATGACATTAATTAGGTACTCGTAAATTTCAAGCACTTAAAACTATTTATTTTCATAAAACGATTACAGGAACACCCAAATGTTATGTCGTAAATGTTTTGGGTTGTTTTTATAGACTAGTCCTAAAAAGACAAGTTTTTATAGACATGCTACCATGACATCGGTAGATGTAGAGCGATCATTTTCCACTCATAAATGGATATTCAATAAATTAAGAAACCGATTTACTCCGAAAAACCAGGAACAAGTGGCCATAGTCCATTCATTGTGATACGCAGTTAACTGAAGACAGTGAGGAGGACCTTGAACACTTATTTCCAGTCACCAATTGTTATGTAGTTCAATGGACTAGAGAATAATATGCAGGTATGGCAGGTATTACTTCTTAGTCTAATAATTTTATTTGAATAAAAAATGTGACTAATATTTTGTTTAAAAAAAACATATTACCATTTCACAAACCTTGGTATAGGTAATGCTCGCAAGATGATTTATAGGAAGTATTATGCAAAATTAATCATTCAATAGTTATTCGTTTAATCATAAAAATACTTAGGCGACTCCATTTCCCTCTGTGTGAAATTTGCCACCGATACTTACTCTTTTTGCACACTAGTCATGATGCAAAAAGAGCCCCCTCAAACCAGTTTTAGGTCGTTTTTGTTTTAAATTATTAAATACAGTAGGTAAACACACTTCAATATACCACTTAGCATTCACAGTTTTTTAGTCTTCTAAGGAAATTGTGGCCCCATGACCACTTGCAGAAAAAAATGTGGCCACCATTTTTTTCCTAACACTTCGCCCGCGTTGCACCTTCGTTGGAGGTTCAACACCCAAATTGTCGATTGCCATGTAGTCGGTGGACCATATTGGTAAATCCAACTCTCGTCTCCAGTAATAATGTTAAAAATTGAGCGTCCTTCTCCCTGATCAAATTTTCTGAGCATGTCTTGGCACCATGTCACACGAGCTTCTTTTTGTTCTGCAGTCAGCGAGTGAGGCACCCATCGTGAACATAATTTCCCGACTCCAAGCCGGTTGTGTAAAGTTTCATTAATAGCTGGCGATGAAATCTTCACAACCTCTTCTATTTGTTTATAAGTCACTTTTGGGTCTTCCTTAATAAATTTTGTCAATTACTTGGGCGTTGTGTGGGTTAATGTACTTGCGACAGGCTCACTCTATACAAATCGGCCGCCATGTCCGATCTCCTTATATTCATACATCTGTGGTAAATAAGTAAGTTGTCCGTCAAAATTTGCAATCCATTTTTCAGTCACTTCCCGTTATCCAATTGAGCTGAAATTTTGCAAGCATATGTATATCGCATGACAATGCAATATTATGATAACTTGGAGCTGATCTGATGCTGGAGCTGGAAGGTGGCCATAGGAACTCTGCAATAAAACGACACAACCCCATCGAGTTCGGGCTCGTTAGAATCGTCGCAATGAGTACTTGATGATGGTATGCAGAAAAGTACAGTCAGCAGTAAAAGCTTGTACCAAAAATGAAATTTTTGACAGAAACTTATTAAATATTTGATCAAATAGTTTTCTATGTTCGAATTACAAATAATTGATCTTTAAAAAAAGGTTCAATCTAGTTGCGATCTTTTTATAAATTTTGAGTAGGTATCTCAAAACTTTCCTAGTGACTATGTAGATAACCATCCAGAATGACCATTTTTAAAATTGGATAATAAGCGGTTTCGAAGGTCACCCATTATTTACATACAAACTTACATTTTACAAAGCTACAATCTCACAGACTTTTCCTCGTTATAATAGTTAGTATAGTGTTAGTATACTATATTTATTAGTACACATAAAATATAACATACTGAACTGACAGGTGAAAGGATTGACACCTTAGTTCCTGGGGAATGGCTGAGGACTTAAAATAAAAGAGGCATAGTAAGTTTTGACTTCAACCTGCCCTCTATTGGGAGCTGCGGAAATTAACGTTTTCGGACGGGCCGGCTGTGTCGTGACCTCGTGACGCAGTGAGCTCACCAGTCTCTCTTTATTTAATTCTAGTGGATTAAACTTTGCTCGACCATTCACAGATGGCTCTCGTGTTTCGGAAATTTTCTTATTAACCAAATGATGCAGTTTTTCATCAGATTTCCAACAATCAACTGTATTCTTTTAAATCTCATAATCTAGTATATTTTTCGATTTTGGGAACTATTTTTGTAGGTATAAAATTATATGAATTCTTATCAGACCTGCGATCGACCGAACTCTTCAAATATAGGTACCATGTATTGTATTAGCGATTAATTAGTGTTTATTATTTAACGGAGTTTATCTATCTATACATATAATAAAGCTGAAGAGGGTCGAAAGTCTGTACATGGAAGATATTCGAAAAAAAAATGGCAAGGGATACTTAAAATCGATAACAGAACACGTTCCAACAGTTTAGAATTTTTGTCTGTTTATGTGACCGCGCATCACGTGAAAATGGCTTAACCGATTAAAATGAAATTTGGTATAAAGATAGATTGAGTCCTGGGGAAGGACTTAGGGTAGTTTTTATCCTGGAAATCAACCCCTAAGAGGATGAAATAGGGGGTGGAAATTTGTATGGAGCTACTTAAACCGCTGCACCGATTTGGATGTAATTTGGTATATAATTAATTTGAGTCCCGGGGAAGGTCAAAGAATAGGTTTTATCCCGAAAATTTTCCCTTTAGGGGGTAAAATGGAGGGGTGAAAATTTGGATGTAACCCATTTTGATAAAATTCGGTTTAGAGGTAGTTTAAGTTCTGGGGAAGGACATTGGATAGTACAGCACTCAAACAAACGATATCATCCGATATCGTATCAAGGTCTGCAAAGTTTAATTTCGAATCTTGATGGTGCTTGTACTAGGTGAATTAATGTGAAAAAAACGGAAGTTATAGCCAATATGGATGTCTCTCACAACGTGCCTGCCTAGTAATATGAGCATTGGCGGAGAAGTACTATCACAAGCGGAAAAGTTTAATATCTTGGGTGCACAAAAACCACTAAGTACGACCTAGAATCGGAAATAAACGGCAAAATAGGTGCCTGCGGCTGCTGCCTACGGCAAATTGCGAGCCGAGGTTTTTCGGTTCCATGGTCTTATAGGTACTTACCACAAAAATAAGCGTGTATATGGCGGTCGTGCTGCCAAATCTCTTGTACTGCTCCGAGACATAGGTCGTCTACCGCAAGCACATCCGCACACTCGACAGATTTCACCTCAAACTCAAATGTCTCCGAGACATCATGAATATCCACGTCAGAAATACGACAGTCCTGAGGCGTGCAAATGTCGGAGGCATCGAGGTGTTCCTGATGAGGCGACAGCTGCGGTGGTGTGGACACGTGTCGCGAATGTCGGATGACAGAGTGGCGAAGTGCATTTTCTTTTCAGAACTGAAGTAAGTGTGGTGGCCTGTATCTTCGTTACAAAGATGTTCTGAAAAGACACATGAAGAGATGCAAAATAGAGCCCTCTGAGTGGGACGTGATGGCAGCACGGCGGCCCGAATAACGACTTATGAAACTGAGCGTCGAAACGAGCTCGATAAAAAGCGAGACGAGCTCAAGGCTCGCCCACCAGCAGCCATCAGTTACAACTACGTCGGTGGAGTGTTATCTTGCACCAAGTGCACTCGCACTTTTGTGAGAAAGATAGGATAAGCCACTTGAGAGCGCACCAGAGAGTAGAAGAACAACACTTTAGTAATAATACGAGTAATTGTTAATACCAAAGCCAGAATACACAGTCCCTGTGGCCGAAATCGGTCATGACAGCCGATATATCCGATAGCCGATATCGCTCGCCGCCAGACTGGATAGTGTGAACAGTGAGCAATTGAGCATGTTTTGGATACATTTACCTATATACTGGTATCCGATATCAGTACCGGATCCTACACCGATAGTTACGGATAGGTCTGAACGCGCTCTTAGACGACATTTACCAGTGAACCGTTAGGTGATCTACTTATATTCTAATTGACAGCAAACTGTATGTTTGAGATCAACTTAAGGACCCATGAGATGCCACACGATAGCTTCGCTTCCTTTCCGTTTTCTCGTGAAGTTCACGAACTTAGCAACGTCTTTGCTCTTTATTCCAGTAACTGTGCGGTTGCTATTTATAATCCAAATCTGATCTTTCTTCTGTTTCATGGCGTGGTCGACCCGTCCATCTCGCTGGGTTACGAAATATACTTCAGGCATACTAGGTGCCCTGGAATCGTTTGTTGTACTGTCGTCGAAAACCATATATACAACCAAAGGTTCGGTGTCACCGGAGCGTAGTTTGATGTGTGGAGGTGCTGTGACGACGATGATCTTGTACTTCTCCAATGAGTGGGCAACGGGGACGTTAATGAAGTACGAAAACTTTGTAAAGGAATTGTCATGTTTACAGTCTGTCACGTTAGACAACATTGATTTGGCGGGTTGGATGGTGAAAGGTTTTGCGTTCTTGCTTACCGGAAGTGACATGTTTAGCCGCTCTTGTCCAGCTCTTGTAATGCGATCGGGGATCAGCTTAAAGAAGAGAGCGCTAAATGAATCCAATGGATTGCTTCGACCAAAAAGAGATTTTCTCATATAGTTATTGACACTAGTTGGTGCGGTCTGCGTTACGATAATAACATACGCCATTGCCAGAATTAAACTTTTTACCTGAAATAAGATGTAAGTATTGAATTATATATCCAAGGTGGAAAAAAATATTAGTAACTTAAGAAAACGCAAGATTTGCTCATTGAAGTAAGCAAATTTTATTTAAAGGAGATTTTCTTTAAATATTATAATTAGGACGACGCGGTTTTCTACGGTTCACTCATACAAATAGTATTGAGGGTATGGATTATGGATTTGACACAATTATTCAATATATTCATAATGCCTGCATTTATGAATATATTTAATGGACAGAACGAATAAATTACTAAGGGCTGTTTTCCTCCTTTTTTTATTAACACACACAAAGGCACGGCTACTTACAGTTTCCATCTAGTCTACCTAATCAATAGCCTGCGTCACTTAGAGTTTGTGGGATCAATTTTTCATATCCGATCGCACTACTTTCCACTCGAAGCCACTTGAAGACTGACGGGGCAGCTCGCACTCGGCAGGTGCTTACTGAATAAACCAAAACATTCTGATCGAGGATGTTTATAATTTTCAATTAAGTGCATCGCTTGCGACAACTTTATTTTTATGTAAGTATTGAATTTGTGAAGGTTCAGCGAGCCTTGACTTTTCTAAGAAGTTTAATACCTACCTAGTGCAGCAAAACTAGTGTAAATAAAACAAACACACACTTCTGCAAACCGATACGAACGTAATTTATTTCATTTTCCAAAACCGACAGAACAGAACTCGCTTGTAAGGAACGTTGTAGGAGTAGGAACACTTAGTTTAGCCCGGGAATATTAATGGGATTTCCCCCCTTTCGTTAGTATCCTATGATAAAACCGTTAAAAAGCTAAACAGGTCAAAGTAAAACAATTACATCGTCTTACGGCTAGCTGTGACGTAAAACATTAGGAGTAGGACATATACAGAACCCTATATACAATAATAGGTAGGGGTTTCAAGCCGCCAATACGCTTGGTCGTAGACCGCGAGCGCGAAACACCACGTAGAATAGGCGCACAGGTTTTCTTTAAATAGGTGAGGAGGTTGAGTTTATGAGGAATGCGTGGAATGGATGAAGGGTGAGTGAACCAGGATTATAAAAAAAACCTAAGGCATATGACGAAAATAAATTAACGGTGGCGAGGGAAATGCCTTTTTAAATTTTGGGGAAATTGATAAGTCCGGAAAAATATTTACTGGCGGAATACGGTATCAGAGCGCGTTAGCGGGTTGTGGTCCTACGTTATAGGTGTAATGCCTGTAGATACAACGCTATGCCGAAACGCTACGCAGAAATATTAAAAAGGAAAACCTAATAAAAATTAAGGAGGGAGAAATATCACTTCTTCTGGCGTCCCACGGCGGAGATCTGCACCCGAAGTGAAGAACGCGTGCGGTGCGGCTCCTCGCACACGCACGCCGACGTGGATATTTTTCAGGTAAACGACCAGCGCACTACCCCGTCTCTGCTGTGCTCCGGCACTGGCAGTCACGAAGTCACACGCGGTGCACGACGTGGCAGAATAACTCGTGGCCCCGTTCCCGAAGACCAGAACGCTACCAGCATCTGGTCTTTTATGGAATAAATCCAATAAAACTGGCACAAATCAATAGTAAGCCTCTGGAGGCGTCCGAGAAGTAGCTGTGCATCCGGCGACTAGGGCTCAATTATAATAAATTGCCGCTGAAAAAAACACGATACAGCTCCTGTATCACGAACTGGATTAAATCACTTTGCTCGTAACTGTAAAAGGTGGGCTCCTTCTTAAACCAGGGAAAGCTTCTTCAACCAAAATACGAGCCAACACTTGGGCTTCTATATCAAGAATGACCCGTCACCAATTTGTTTACAAGATTGACAAGATTCGAGAAGAATCTTCTATGCATTTCAAATTTGAATCTTTAAAAATAATAACCGAAAAATCAGCTAGTCCCTCAACACGACGTACAGCAAAGAGATTTGATTCTGCTAAAAAATAATGAACAAGATAAAACACAGATAACGCAATAAAGCGAATGCAGGGAGTTATCACTGCACTAGTTATTAAGTTTAAAATTGTACGAGCACATTCGACATTTTAATATTAAGCTTATACCATGCACCCACAGTCTACCTACACGTAACTAAAGATTTGATAAATCGTATAACTTTGCTATTTTTAAATTAATTGCTCTAACCTGTTTCCGTAACTATGTTGCCTAACATCAATATGGATTTTCATACATACATACTCGTACATACATATTATCACGCCTGTTTCCCAGAGGGGTAGGCCGAGATCACGGATCTCCATTTGCTACGATCCTGACAAACCACTTTCGCTTCACTCACTTTCATTGTTATGAAAATTTCTCATACATGCTCGTCGGTTTAGGGTACTTTTGACCTGGCCTTTTTGTAAGATTTCTCCAATTTGATCGGAGAAAGTTTGCCTAGGTTTTCCCCTTCCAGCTTGCCCTTCCACTCTTTTTATATACACTCTCTTCGTTAGTCTTCTTTCATCCATCCTCTCTACATGCCCAAACCACCTTAATGGTATCCTGGAAAGTCCTTTTTTCGAATACGCCCGGTAGGTGTAACAAATACCAAACGGTTTTCAGATTCTAGTATTTTAGGCATATTCTGTAATTTCAGATCTCCCCACACTGATTTAGTACATACATACATTCGAATCAGATAGATAATCAAATTAGACTACTCACTAAAAAATAGCATCAGTTAGCACGAAGCTTGCAAATAACGAAGTGGTTGCTACTTATAACATAGGATATAACGAACTAAACATCCCGCATATTCGGTACAGCGCATAAAAAATGTTTGCTTTACGAGTAGGTAGGCACATCTATGTAAACACAATAGATACTTAGCTCGGTTTAGCTCGGTACCTACACGCTGTTGTAGATGTACCTATCGCAATCACAATAGTTATTTGTTATACAAGGGGGGAAAGTTGTGTTTTACCTGCGAGTGTTCATTTGAAACACGAGCTAGCGAAAGGATTCTATGATTGACCACGAGCGAAGCGAGTGGTTCAAAAATAGAATCCTGAGCGTAGCGAGTTTTTCAACACACGAGACGTAAAATAACTTTTCACCCGTGTATAACACAAATCTTTTCACCTCACTACAGCAAGGAAAATAAGAAAAATGGTTAAAAAAAAGTAAAAAAAAACAAAAAAAAAAGTAAACTAAAGTTTTAAAAAGTTAAAAAAAAAACACGTAAAAAAAAAGTTTAAAAAAAAGTAAAAAACGTTAAAAATAAAAGTTAAACAAAAATATGTCATAAAATATACCTACAAAAAACAAAAATAAACATTTAACGTTCTACGTCATAGTACTTTTAACGTGCTACGTCTACTTTCTTCACATGTGGATAAATAGTAGATTGTACAACAAGTGCATAAAACGCACCATTTTACTCGAGACGTTTATCCATCCGAGCGAGCTTGCGAGCGAGGATAGATATAAAGTCGAGTGTAAAATGGGTTTTATGGACGAGTTGTACACTCTACTTTTCACTTCGATTGCGAGGAAATGAAACAGCAACACGTAAATATAGTAAATGCTAATTTAATTAAAATTGAAAGTTACATTAGAGCAATGAGAAATATTTAAATACTATACTGATCTACTAAATTGAAAAATAAACAAATATAAAAAATAATAAATGAGACGAAATACAAATTATAAGTTTATTTCATGAAGTTTTATTGTGTACTTTGGCTGTGGGTATCTTTGCCTTGGTCTTAGAATACGAACGAAACGAAATAAAATAAAGAGGTTGTTGTATGAAGTTAAAGATGTTCGTGTGGCTGTTGCAGCGATTGCCTTGGTCTTCGACGAAGATTTTACTTTATGCTCTAGAGCATAAAAAGCGACTTTATGTCGCCTACGCACGACATAAAGACGAACTTTTAGAGCATGAGAAGTGAAAAAGCGATTTTCTCAATAGTTAACAAACAAACAAAAAGGACTTTCCGAGCTAGTGAGGTGAAAAAATTAATTTTCCAACTGTATCGTTTGTCCGAATGTTCATATCTGCAAAAAGCCAATTGTCTCGCAAACCTAAATCTTTTTAGTTTTTTTTTTATACTTATCACGTAGAACCCATTAGGTTAGGTTAGGTTTGTTTTATAATCATCCTGAAAATGTCATGGCTTCAGAGAAAACGGCTTTTAGGACAAATGAAAATTCGGACAAACAATACGAGCCAGCGAGTTGGGAAATGGAATTTTGTGATTCTGAGGGTCTAGTATAAGTTTTAACCATACAATACGTTTTCGAACGCGTTAGCGTTTAGTTTCAATTTGTATGACAACGCGTAGTTCCTAATAGTTACCACCAGAGGCGCTGTTCGCGTTGCCATACAAATTGAAACTAAACGCAAACGCGTTCGAAAACGTATTGTATGGTTAAAACTTATACTAGACCCTCTGATAGGTAACCGATGTAGACACAACATAAATGATATGTTTCCTCGGTTTGCTCGTCATCGCCAACGTGCGTAAATTGGAATAATTCGTTCGTTTATTATTAATGTTCCTAAAGCGGTAGGTGTTAAGTTCTTTTACAATGCACTTGCTCTGAAAGAGCCCCTGTATATGGTTAAACATAAACATGGGAAGTCGTCTATGCTGGCACGGTGGCGCCGGGCGGAGCCAGCCCGTGCGGGAATGGATTTCAGGCCAAAATTCCCGCACACTGTGCGAGAATGAGATTTCGTGACAATTAAAATTTCACCTTTTATGCATATTTTTTCCATGCTACGGGGCCTGGTCTAACCCACGATGATTTTTTAAATCGCTATTTTGAAAACTATGTTTAAGATGTTTGTTGACGTAGTTTTATTTTTAGTATATGTAAATTACAAGTCCGTTTACTAGAAAAGGTACATTCTGGCCATGTGATAAGAAAATATGCAAAATACCTAATACCAAAGATTATTGAGAAGTCTTTGCTAATAGCGTAAGTGCGTCTCAGAAACCAAGTTTGCGGCGGAGTCTATTTTTGTAAAAAAGGTGTTCGGTGTAAGTTAATCTTTTAAATCATGTAACACAGCCATAAGGACCCTTTTCGTTTTATACAATAGGTACATAACTACTAATGTTATAAATGCGAAAGAAACTCTGTATGTCTGTTACTGTTTCATGCTTAAACCGCTGCACGCTGAACCGATTGAGATAAAATTTGGCATAGAGATACTTTGAATTCCGGGGAAGGAAAAATAATAGTTTTTATCCCAAAATTGAAAAGGGGGAAAAAGTTTGTATGGAGTCACGATATAAGCGAGTTCCGCGCGGAGGAAGTTGCTTATTTAATAATATACTTATTTGCTCTATGCACATGTGTCAATTATTAGCCAATAAACTTTTTTTTTATATAATGATCCTAACGGTTCATATATTATGTTATGTATCACAACAAATTCGCATAAGCAGACACGGGCACGAAGTTAAACGGTCGCAAAAACCCAATAAGAGCAGAAGTAACACCGGTGCCCGCCCCGTATGGTGCAGCATCTTCTATTCTAATTTAACCAATAGGTATTATATTAGGTATATTATTTTGCAGCGTTTAACAGTTTGTTAACGCACACAAAAACATAGCGAGCGATATATCCTGTTATGAAAGTTAGTATTAATAGCATTTCTGACGTTGGACCTGTAATAAAATCAAGACTTAAGTCCTTAACTATCAGCCTCTGAAAAGACCCCTTATCTATGTTTGACCCGAGGAGATCAATGTTGACACACAATGGAAATCCCAGTAAAGCGCAGACCTCTTGCGTAATGTAGGTACCTGGTATTTACTACAGCTAACTATACTCCCACTAAACGACAAACTTGCAACTAACAAACAAGCAGGCGGACAACAAAATTATCAAGAAATAGGTACCTAATATTGTAATTAAACACTCGCATTCACAATGAAAGGTTTAAAGAAAAACAACAAATTACTATGTACATTAATAATTTATTGATTAATACCATCGTTAATTTATTACGTAACAAATATCCAAAATTTAACAAACTAACTAATTATTTTTATGGATTAGATGGATATTTCGCCAGCTTTTCGATACCGAACTCGCATAAATTACAGTTCACTGAGTAACATGTATTAAGTCAACCTGTGGGCCGAAAGCGTAACTAACAATATAAATAGATGCTGTTGAGACATGGCGAATGATTAAGCTTTAGCTTAAGGTTGTTTTAACACATGAACAGTGCATCATAGATATTATACTGAAATTAATTACTTATCTACCCTGGCCATTTACTTGCCCTGGCAGAAGTCCAAAGGTGCTGCTCTGTGGCGCTTGCACTTGCACTAAACCACTATTCACTGGCTGCGCAACACTTCTTGGCTCTTTGTACTTCACAAAGAACACTTCGGGCTTGGAAGTCAGGGGTTGAATGGGCTGCACTTCGGGTTTCTTCACCAAAACGTATATAAGGGTCTTGCTCTCTGCAGCCGCTTGCTGGTTGACCAGCTGCTGAAGTCGGGCCGCACTCGCAGATATTTGCGACGGCAACTTGATGAAAATTATATTGTACGTTTTCTTGGGAGCCGGTTGCGTCACAGGCGCTGCGGCAGCAGTGTCATCCGGTGGTGGCAGGTGGAAGTAGATATGCTTCGTGATGACCGGCTGTTGGGGCTGATTGAAGCTGGGATTACGGGTAGGACTCGCTTCTACATTTTGCTGAGCATTCTGTGCTCCAGCCAAGTTGCCGCTACCGACATTCGGTCTATTGTAATTCTCAGTTTGATAGGTTTTTTGAACACTATGATATCCTTGGTTATTATACTGAAATGCTTGTTGAGTTTCTTGATTTTTATAAACGTCGCCGGTGACCGGCTGGTGATATACCGGGGATGGAAGAAACCCATTTTGTAACTCATGTGCGTGGTTGTAGTATGGTTGTTGAATATTAGACCTCAGATTGGACGTAAACTGGAGCGGTGTAGAAGGCATCCGGTAGTCGTAACCGGTATATACATTTTGAGCTAATGCTGCAGGTGCAACCTGGAAGAAAATAAAAAATAGGTATCATATTAATTTCTCATATGATATGAGGTAATCAATTGTTAAAAGTATCACCCATGTTTTTTCGATTAATTTTCCAATTAAGTATAGGTATATCCCGCAGCGCAAAGTTCAACTCCCTTTCCACCCACAATTAGATGTTTCACTGAGAAACGACTGGTATACAGGGATATTAAGGTGGTTCGATTGCCATACAAAACGTTATTTGACATTCGCAGGCTAGCGGCGTGATATTTTAAGAAACTTATGTAACAAACTTTCATCAATTGGCCTCCCATTTGCGCCAAATTCCCCCTTTTCTAGAATAAACTTGGATAAACTAGATTAATTTGAGAAATTGGTTTGGGACGTGATATTTTGGGAAAACTATTTTTCTCAAATTAATCTAGTTTATACAAGTTTATTCTAGAAAAGGGGGAATTTGGCGCAAATGGGAAGCCAATTGATGAAAGTTTGTTATATAAGTTTCTTAAAATATCACGCCGTTAGCCTGCGAATGTCAAATAACGCTTTGTATGGCAATCGAACCACCTTAACATAATTTCAACTCGTGCACTGTCACATAGGAAAGTATAGCCGCACTTATAGTGATCGTTAAAACAATTATGATTGAAAAATGAAACACATATTATTTGAAAAACTAACCAAAACAAAAATTATAGTGGATATCTTCATGGCCATAGCGTCCGTCACTAAATGATGCGCCTACCTCAGACGACAAGTGGGTATATATAAAGACTTTCTCCGTGAATTATGGTAAAATATTGTCAGGTGTTCAAAGATTTTGCATAAAGCATTAGTTTGAAACTCAAATTTACTTCCGCTGCCAATGAGGCTGCGGAATGATGATTAGGCTATGAATGTCTCGTAGGTATTTAATGTCATAATTGACTGATTCGTATTTCAATACATTTCGTTATACTTATTTTAAGCAACAAAATATAACATTGTAGCCGATTACGGGATAAGATGTAATACTAGCTCTTGGCATCTAATACTTGTGAGTAGCAGTCACGGCTGGACCAGCTCAACTTCTGATGGAACGACCTACATACATAGGTAGTTAGTCGTAGCTCGCTAGGTGGCTCGTAAAATCAATGCAGTAGCTTGACTATCTTATTTGATTCAGGAATACTTAGTATCTAACAAGTCAACCATACTATCTTAATATACGCATAACATATTATATCGTCAATTCAATTCAATTCAAATAATTTATTTGTCAAACACAGGTATCTTCCTATTTAATACTACGTCTTCTAATATACCTACTTAACAGTCTGCGTTAATACCCGATACGGCTAATCCCTACAAAATATCTGATTTGTTATTAGTTAAGACCTTACAAATAGAGTTGTATCAAATTCTTGGTTTTGAGCTCCTTGTCCTGTTACATACAATAATTTATTGCCTAATTACGCCGTTCATGTTTTGTCGTGGATATTTAAACTTTAAACAAAGCCTTTCTTGTTAAAAAAAAACCAAGTGAACGAACGCATCGAAGGAGAATACGATTGTAGCCTAATGATTATTTATCTATACTCTTCTTGTTAACCGATAACGATAACATTCATAGATTTATATACGCGGGTGTACCCGCGGGGACTTTTAGTTGTTAGATTGACGTAGGCTACCTTTGTGTAACGCGGGTGTACCCGCGGGAACTTCTAGTTGTTAGATTGACGTAGGCTACCTTTGTATAACGCGGGTGGAACCGCGGGAACTTCTAGTTGTTAGATTGACGTAGGCTACCTTTGTATAACGCGGGTGGAACCGCGGGAACTTCTAGTTGTTAGATTGACGTAGGCTACCTTTGTGTAACGCGGGTGGAACCGCGGGAACTTCTAGTTGTTAGATTGACGTAGGCTACCTTTGTATAACGCGGGTGGAACCGCGGGAACTTCTAGTTGTTAGATTGACGTAGGCTACCTTTGTATAACGCGGGTGGAACCGCGGGAACTTCTAGTTGTTAGATTGACGTAGGCTACCTTTGTATAACGCGGGTGGAACCGCGGGAACTTCTAGTTGTTAGATTGACGTAGGCTACCTTTGTATAACGCGGGTGTACCCGCGGGAACTTCTAGTTGTTAGATTGACGTAGGCTACCTTTGTATAACGCGGGTGGAACCGCGGGAACTTCTAGTTGTTAGATTGACGTAGGCTACCTTTGTATAACGCGGGTGGAACCGCGGGAACTTCTAGTTGTTAGATTGACGTAGGCTACCTTTGTATAACGCGGGTGGAACCGCGGGAACTTCTAGTTGTTAGATTGACGTAGGCTACCTTTGTATAACGCGGGTGGAACCGCGGGAACTTCTAGTTGTTAGATTGACGTAGGCTACCTTTGTATAACGCGGGTGGAACCGCGGGAACTTCTAGTTGTTAGATTGACGTAGGCTACCTTTGTGTAACGCGAGTGTACCCGCGGGAACTTTTAGTTGTTAGATTGACGTAGGCTACCTTTGTATAACGCGGGTGTACCCGCGGGAACTTTTAGTTGTTAGATTGACGTAGGCTACCTTTGTGTAACGCGGGTGTACCCGCGGGAACTTTTAGTTGTTAGATTGACGTAGGCTACCTTTGTATAACGCGGGTGTACCCGCGGGAACTTTTAGTTGTTAGATTGACGTAGGCTACCTTTGTGTAACGCGGGTGGAACCGCGGGAACTTTTAGTTGTTAGATTGACGTAGGCTACCTTTGTGTAACGCGGGTGTACCCGCGGGAACTTTTAGTTGTTAGATTGACGTAGGCTACCTTTGTATAACGCGGGTGTACCCGCGGGAACTTTTAGTTGTTAGATTGACGTAGGCTACCTTTGTGTAACGCGGGTGGAACCGCGGGAACTTTTAGTTGTTAGATTGACGTAGGCTACCTTTGTGTAACGCGGGTGGAACCGCGGGGACTTTTAGTTGTTAGATTGACGTAGGCTACCTTTGTGTAACGCGGGTGGAACCGCGGGGACTTTTAGTTGTTAGATTGACGTAGGCTACCTTTGTGTAACGCGGGTGGAACCGCGGGGACTTTTAGTTGTTAGATTGACGTAGGCTACCTTTGTGTAACGCGGGTGGAACCGCGGGAACTTTTAGTTGTTAGATTGACGTAGGCTACCTTTGTGTAACGCGGGTGGAACCGCGGGGACTTTTAGTTGTTAGATTGACGTAGGCTACCTTTGTGTAACGCGGGTGGAACCGCGGGGACTTTTAGTTGTTAGATTGACGTAGGCTACCTTTGTGTAACGCGGGTGGAACCGCGGGGACTTTTAGTTGTTAGATTGACGTAGGCTACCTTTGTGTAACGCGGGTGGAACCGCGGGGACTTTTAGTTGTTAGATTGACGTAGGCTACCTTTGTGTAACGCGGGTGGAACCGCGGGGACTTTTAGTTGTTAGATTGACGTAGGCTACCTTTGTGTAACGCGGGTGGAACCGCGGGGACTTTTAGTTGTTAGATTGACGTAGGCTACCTTTGTGTAACGCGGGTGGAACCGCGGGGACTTTTAGTTGTTAGATTGACGTAGGCTACCTTTGTGTAACGCGGGTGGAACCGCGGGGACTTTTAGTTGTTAGATTGACGTAGGCTACCTTTGTGTAACGCGGGTGGAACCGCGGGGACTTTTAATTGTTAGATTGACGTAAGCTACCCTTGGTATAAAGCGGGTGGAACCACGGGGACTTTCAGTTGTTATACTTAGGCTACCTTTGTATAACGCGGGTGAAACCGCGGGGACTTTTAGTTGTTAGATTAAAGAAAAATTGTTGATACGTGTGTAACAAGTAGACCCCCTTTTTCTAACAAACAATCAACTACAATAAGTTTCTGTCAAAAATGTCTGTTTTGGTACAAGCTTTTATTGCCGACTGTACCTTTCTATACCGACCGTCTTTATATCCAACAAGCAAACAAGGTGTGGAGGGCACCTCAATATACCGTCATCAACTACTCATTGAATCTATTCTAACGAGCCCAAACTCAACGGAGTTACGTCAGTTAAGTACTGAATTCCCATGGTCACCCTCTGTCTCCATCATCAGATCAGCTCGATGGTACCATATATCATATTGAATTGTCATCCAAACTATACCTTTACCCAAAATTTATATTCAGCTCAATCGGTTGAACATGTCTGTTTCAAAATTGAGGGGCAAGATTTCACCCGAACAAACATAGTTACATATACATTGCGAGTTAATAGAAAGCTTGTAAAAATAACTAATATTTATGTCTTTTGTTACAGTTACGGAGAAAGAAATTCGTCTTTGGTAAGTGAACATAAATATCCATTCTTAGGCATGCATCCTTGTGTCTGTAGGAAACAAAACAATAATATGTGGCGATGTCGCCGGCTTATTGTCAAATTGGACACACGAATCAAATATAGACGATGTACAAGTTTAGTACGACATAAGGAAATAACCAGGCCGCGGACATTTCGTTAAGTACACCGTAAGATGAAAGCGAACTATGGAGTCGACATGTAGGAAACAAAACAGTAATAAAATAAGTGGCGATGTCACCGACTAGTTGTCAAATTCGACACATGAATCAAATATAGACGACGTATAAGTTACTACGACATATATAAGGAAATAACCAGGCCCTGAACATTTCGTTACACTGCAAGATGAAAACGAACTATGGAGTCGACATTAACATTAAAATTCAACTCTTACTCTTAGATAGATATACCGTGAAATAAGAACTTAAGTCTAAATTCAAAGTGTTCTAATCGTAATCACGAAATAAATATCTACTATTGCGGTTTAGTAGTTTTGACACTAATGCCACTTGCGCATTTGTCGATGTGGGCTCGTTGCGGTATGACTATGAGTACGCTGTCAGTGTCAATTTTAGTCAAGTCGGTATAGATTATTTACTGAGTGCATTTAAATGAGTGCTTCCTGATTGGCGGTATGAATACGTACCCACTGCATGCGTACCGCCACAGAATAAGTAATAGTTAGTGTACCGCGCCGCGCCACGTCCGCGCAATACTGACAGTATACTGGCAAGTAAGGAAATCTGTGCGACATCAGTAAGCTCTCGGTAAATTACAAAATACGGCACACCGATTCAACCCCGCTAAATGCGACAGTGTTTTTAACACACAAAAGTTCAAAAGATACAATACAATGTATCCAAATGGAGTTTAAAGATAGTACGGTCTGCATACACCTTTGGCCACTTCTATTTAACATGGTTTAATGTTGTGTTGTTGTTTCAGGCACAAAGGTTTCCTGAAAGATTGCCCGAACGGATTGTTAACCGAGCAGGTGAGATATTTGCCTATATAATTTATTTTCGGTGTAGGGTATCCGAGAGCGCGCTCTGAAGAGACGCTTCGGGCCTTTGGCCCTCAGGTTCACTTGTGAGACACTCGGGGGCAAGGAATAGTAGCACAACCCTAAACTCCCGCAGCTCGGCCTACGGCCTTCGCCTACCACGAAGCTCACCTTCGGGCCTTTGGCCCTCAGGTTCACTTGTGAGACACTCGGGGGCAAGGAATAGTAGCACAACCCTAAACTCCCGCAGCTCGGCCTACGGCCTTCGCCTACCACGAAGCTCACCTTAGGGCCTTTGGCCCTCAGGTTCACTTGTAAGACACTCGGGGGCAAGGAATAGTAGCACAACCCTAAACTCCCGCAGCTCGGCCTTCGGCCTTCGCCTACCACGAAGCTCACCTTCGGGCCTTTGGCCCTCAGGTTCACTTGTGAGACACTCGGGGGCAAGGAATAGTAGCACAACCCTAAACTCCCGCAGCTCGGCCTTCGGCCTTCGCCTACCACGAAGCTCACCTTCGGGCCTTTGGCCCTCAGGTTCACTTGTGAGACACTCGGGGGCAAGGAATAGTAGCACAACCCTAAACTCCCGCAGCTCGGCCTTCGGCCTTCGCCTACCACGAAGCTCACCTTCGGGCCTTTGGCCCTCAGGTTCACTTGTGAGACACTCGGGGGCAAGGAATAGTAGCACAACCCTAAACTCCCGCAGCTCGGCCTTCGGCCTTCGCCTACCACGAAGCTCACCTTCGGGCCTTTGGCCCTCAGGTTCACTTGTGAGACACTCGGGGGCAAGGAATAGTAGCACAACCCTAAACTCCCGCAGCTCGGCCTTCGGCCTTCGCCTACCACGAAGCTCACCTTCGGGCCTTTGGCCCTCAGGTTCACTTGTGAGACACTCGGGGGCAAGGAATAGTAGCACAACCCTAAACTCCCGCAGCTCGGCCTTCGGCCTTCGCCTACCACGAAGCTCACCTTCGGGCCTTTGGCCCTCAGGTTCACTTGTGAGACACTCGGGGGCAAGGAATAGTAGCACAACCCTAAACTCCCGCAGCTCGGCCTTCGGCCTTCGCCTACCACGAAGCTCACCTTCGGGCCTTTGGCCCTCAGGTTCACTTGTGAGACACTCGGGGGCAAGGAATAGTAGCACAACCCTAAACTCCCGCAGCTCGGCCTTCGGCCTTCGCCTACCACGAAGCTCACCTTCGGGCCTTTGGCCCTCAGGTTCACTTGTGAGACACTCGGGGGCAAGGAATAGTAGCACAACCCTAAACTCCCGCAGCTCGGCCTACGGCCTTCGCGGACCACGAAGCTCACCTCGGGCCTTCAGCCCTCAGGTTCGCTTGTAAGACACTCGGCAAAACCTCAAGCAAAACCTTAAGCTCCCGCAGCTTGGCCTACGGCCTCGCAAATTTGTTTTGCCCATACCGTCCGCCAATTTGTATTTTTTCCATTTTTTTTTCATTTTATAATTTGCCCGCATGCCAAATCTCGGCGCACTCGGACCAATTCAAAGTTTCTGCCAAAAAAAAATGCATTTGTAATCTCCTTGGGAACCTTTATGACATTTGGTCGGGGTCGCTATTCAAAAGTCGAGCGGTTTGGCCGGAAAAAGAATCGAAAAAGTTCCCCATACAATATATTTTAAAGCTAAAAAAAATATATATATATTCAGAATCTCGAGACCTATAGGATTCCGCTAGCCAAATGTCAGCGCTCAAGGACCATTTTGAATAAAATTTAAAAAAAATCGTTTTTTTTTAATTTTTTTTAGCATCAAAAACTGCACGCTGTTCTCTATGACATTTGGTCGAGCACCCCCATCCTAGCTGTTACCGTTTAGCCAGGTAGTTGAGCAATTTTTTACCCAGAGCCAAATCCCAAGAAGTCAGATTTTTCTGGTGGTAACCTCGCCGACCTCTATACGACCCAATCAAAACCTCACCTCCACCATGACTCCTTCCCGGAGATCAATTGTGTCAAGAGAAATCAGTGGTAATGCAGCTTTATAGTCGTGTTGTGGCCAAAATATTTTTCGCCAAATTTTCCCTCCCAAAAATCTTATTGCAGTACTTAGTTTCATTTCCCAAGCGAATCTTTAGCACATTTACATATCGCATGTTATTCATTTAGTCAAATTATCATTTGGCATAATTTTACGTTGTCAAGTGTCAATAAGATAATTGTTCAGCCAAACGTTTTCCTTTGGCTAATATTATATTCGAAAGATTTTTTTCGTTTCTATAATCTACCTTAAGGAAGGTCTCAGTTAGGTATGACGTCGAGCGAGCGATGAGGAGTGTAAGGTAGAACTGCGACCATAAAGCGCGTGAGCCCGCCGAGCGAAGCGAGCGTGCCGCGATAGCGGCTGGCGAAGCGCCACCAGCAGGTCGATCACGTAACGCATTGTACGCGCGTCAGGTAGAGCTAAATGTCACCTTTTATTTATGGAAAAATGACGGTTTAATTGTCCTAACGCGCATTCGGAACGTTACGTGGTTACCCCTCTGGTGGTTAACCTTATAGATTTAGGGTTCCGTAGCCAAATGGCAAAAAACGGAACCCTTATAGATTTAGGGTTCCGTAGCCAAATCGCAAAAAACGGAACCCTTATAGATTCGTCATGTCTGTTTGTCTGTCTGTCCGTCCGTATGTCACAGCCACTTTTTTCCGAAAATATAAGAGCTATACTGTTGAAACTTGGTAAGTAGATGTATTATGTGAACCGCATTAAGATTTTCACAAAAAAATCGAAAAAAAATATTAAGTTTTAGGGGTCCCCATACTCAGAACTGAAACTCAAAAAAAAATTTTTCATCAAACCCATACGTGTGGGGTATTTATGGATAGGTCTTCAAAAATGATACTGAGGTTTTTAATATCATTTTTTTCTAAACTGATTAGTTTGCGCGAGAAACACTTCCAAAGTGGTAAAATGTGTGTCCCCCCCTCCCTGTAACTTCTAAAATAAGAGAATGATAAAACTAAAAATAATATATGATGCATGCAAACTTCCACCGAAAATTGGTTTGAACGAGATCTAGTAAGTAATTTTTTTTAATACGTCATAAATCGTAAACCGCAATTTATTTCACGGAACCCTTCATGTGCGAGTCCGACTCGCACTTGGCCGCTTTTTAGTAATACTTAGTGTAAGGCCTGAGTGGACGGTCGGAGCGGAGCGTCCGGCGGGGCGTGCAGCGGGGCGGGCGAGCGTGCATTCGCTTTTTGCAGCGTCTACCTCAGGACACCAGTATGAGTTTCATTTGTTTAACATGCACGCCGCACGCCCCGCTCCCCCGCACGCCCCGCTCCCCCGCACGCCCAACTCGAGCGTCCACTCAGGCCTTACACTTAGATTACATAAGTCTACTTAGAGGGTTTTTTTTTGTATAATCACTATGATGAGTAAGCAAAATAGATTACACTAGGTACTTACTTATACTTACACTCTTACGTTAGACTCAATGACTCTTAAAATACGTGTTGATTGTTATATTATATGAATATCTATCATAGAATGAGATCGTTATACAAATGATGTTCTATCCACTTCTTCTTCTTCTCATGTCGTTGGCTTCAGATTGTGTGGGACCAGAAGGTGGCGACGCTTATCGTTCTATCCACTGTGCATTATTATACGATGCCATGGAATATTTTGGGAAAAATATTTTTTTTATTAAAAAATATTTTTTTTTATTTTAACCTTTATTTTTGTTGTAATAAGATTAATTATATTACTATATTACATTCGTATTATTTATTCATCTATGAATGCCAAACGATACATTAAACGATAATTTGCCAAAAACAAATTGGTAACTATACTAACTGTAAAATTGCGAATTCTTTGCCATATGATAATTTGAGTCAAATAGTTTGGGAAAAGTTTTTTGCCCATACATTAGTAATCCTTTATTTTCATACAATAGTAGGTAATACTCGTACCTAAATACGAGTATTACCTACTATTGTATGAAAATAAAGGCTCCTTTTTAAAAGCTTTATATTAACTTGCACTGTTCGTATGTATGTAAATATGTAAGTATATGTACATAAGTTGTCCGTCAAAATTTGCAATCCATGTTTCAGTCACTTCCCGTAATCCAATTGAGCTGAAATTTTGCAGGCATATGTATATCGCATGACAATGCAATATTATGATGACTTGGAGCTGATCTGATGCTGGAGCTGGAAGGTGGCCATAGGTACTCCGCAATAAAACGACACAACCCCATCGAGTTTGGGCTCGTTAGAATCGTCTCAATGAGTAGTTGATGATGGTATGCAGAAAAGTACAGTCGGCAATAAAAGCTTGTACCAAAAAGGAATATTTTGACAGAAACTTATCATCGTTTTTTTTGGTGCTATAATCATAATCATAATCATAATCGTTTATTGCACCATGGTAAAATAAAAGTTCTTACAATATGTATGTGTCTCATGGACCCTGGACGGGTATAGCAAACTTAAATTATTAAATTGTTACCTACATTTGCTAGTGTGTAGGCAGAATTAGGAAAAGCTAAATTTACAAAGCAAAAACACACTATAGCTTATATAAATCTAAATTCAATTCAATATAGTATACATCATAAAATCAAAACAAAAAAAATACTTTCGCTCTTATTATTTATCACTAAAACTATCGCTACGGGTCAAATTGATTTATATGGACTAAAGATCAATCGCTCCGATTTTCATGATTTTAACACCATTTGCAGCATTTTGCTTATTTTCGAGCTGTACCGCTAGGACTAGTATAACTTTGGTCTAATCTTGTATCTAGTACGAAGATTAGACCAATCTGGTATCGTGGTCGTGCGATCTGAAAAAGGTTATAAGTAAAAAATCCTTACTTCCAAACTTATTTGCTGGCATTGGAGGTTTAGAAGACATTTGTTGGTTTGATTATCAGTTTGAACCAATTGTCAACGGTCTAAAATAACACCGAGTTTCTTAAAATTTTAATAATTTTCACATTTAGCTTTAATTATTTGAGTAAAATATTTGACGGTTGAGACAGATCGACTGCGTTCCAACTGCAACTTGAATGTAAATACGTTTTCGAACGCGTAATTTGCGTTTAGTTTCAAGTTGTATGGCAACGCAACTTCTGGTGGTAAATATTAGGAACTACTCGTTGCCATACAAATTGAAACTGAACGCAAACGCGTTCCAAAGCGTATATGTATCGATAAAACGTATATTAAAGCTACTGCTAGTAACAGTTGAAAAGCCGTTCGTCTGACTAAACCCCATTTACATAAAGTAGTACCTAGGTAACTAATCAGAATTGGTCTCGTTTCCAGGGGTTCATCAAGATCTATAAGCAGTTTTTCCCCCAAGGTGACCCGAGCAAATTTGCCTCGCTGGTGTTCCGGGTGTTCGACGAAAACAACGTAAGCGGGGTTTTATTCTTACTTCTACAATAATTAAAAACTTCTTTACATTCGCAAGTTAGCTTCAAAACATTGACTCAGGTGACTTCATTTCTTATTTCTACTTTCCACCTGTCCCTAATGAACGTAAGGGTTACACTTAAAAATAATATTTTTAGTGAATACTATTAGGTAGAGGAAAATCGCCAAGTATGGACCAGGTAGGTATAGCAGGTACTTACACCCACTTATTATGGAGTACCATATTTTAGCAACCACTATTTATTAAACAACTACAATTTAGGAAAGTTGAAAAACCCCCAACATTTTAATTTCAGAGCGGCTGAATCGATTTTGCAGAAACGTAGCTAAGAACCATCTCGATAACGCCAGCTTTCGGACAAAAAAACCGCATTCAAATCGGTCCATTCGTTTAGGAGCTATGATGCCACAGACAGACACACACACAGAAACGTTAAACTTATAACACCCCTCTTTTTGCGTCGGGGGTTAAAAAACACACCGTACCTATCACGCGAACTCAACCAGCTGGTTTAAGATTAAGATTATACAATGCATATGAGAATTTGTTAAGTTTTTTACATATAATGTCAATCTGATCTTTCCATGTCAACTTATTATCTAAACTTAATCCTAACTTAGTAAGATCTGATTCGTCAATTTGGTAGTTTTTGTATGTCACGGTGAGATTTGGTATTTTATCAATCCACATATCATTTGAATATGGCAAAAACGAGTTCCGGTTGCCCCCAGATTAATGCGACGCTTCTACGTGATGTGTCGCTATTTTTGTAGGCCTATTCGATAATAAAACTCTGCCATTAATTAATTGCATAACTGTTACCCTAAAGTTGTTTGTCAACATTGGAAAGCTGTCGAGTGAGATAGGCTTGAAGATCCATTTTAAATTCAAATTACGCACTTGGGCTATTCTTCTTTACTTTCCGTGACTTGTTCGAAAAATCGGTGGAACGCCACTAAGTAGGTATATATTTTTTTTTTCTTTATTTATTTATTAAAGGGGTTTTGTCACGCAGTGACTATGCCACCCCCATCAGCGAGATCAATATACATAATAATTTTAATATAATTTGTCTTAGAGGTAATGAAATTCGTACGTTTATTACAATACCTTAGAGTATAGTTTGCATAACATTCTGGCCTCGTCTGACAACGGCGAAGCCAGAATGCTATTACAACTACCTACATATACTACACCCTACCTATATATACTAGGTATATATAGATCATTATAAGTTATGTATTATAGCCCACGTCAAGTATTATAGTCGTAAGTAACTACTCTTAATATTTAAATTAGGACACAAACGTTTGAACTCTATTTTAGTGATGTCAATTAATGAAACTGTTTCGTATATTTTTATAAAACGCATAATAAAATTTAACAAATTTATTTTATTTTAAAATAATGACAAATTTGTTAAGTGCACTTTTGAGACTTTCTAGGAATTAAATAAGGTCGAAAAGCGGAATCGTTTGTGTCGATACAAGGTTCTCCCACGTCATAAGTAGGTACTTAAGTTTACAAAAACATTCAGTGCCAGTGGCCCTGTAGGTTCGGCATAATGTTTATGGGCTACGAGCGCAGCGCTATGAAATCGTTTGCCGTGATTGTGTCAAGGAACGCGATGTACAGGACCCCTGCAGTAAAGCTGTTATATGACCATATAGATTCACGCACGTGTAGTACGCAAACTCAGCAGCTATTCCTGAATTCCCGTAGGAAAGTTAACGGGTTAGGCGGAGAGATGAATTTACTGTAAAATTAAATCCATCGAGCACAAGATTGTATTTACCCTTGTGAGTACTATCTTGTGCTCACAAAGTTGTGTGTTCACAAAGTTGTAAGGATAAAAGCGTCCTTAATCCCTTCAAAAATTTACTATTACGCGAATATGTACCTAACTAGTTATCGTAGCCTGATATTAGACGTCACACCCAATCCGAGACACAGCTCGATAAGACAGGCAGCATGTTATGCCGCTAGCCTACTCGTCTCAGCATGGCTATCACTATAACTCTCTTTCTAAGTTTCCTAATAAGAGAGAGACGGATAGTGCGAGTAAAATCGAGAGAGCTCGCGCACCCTCTTGTGCTATGTGCACGGCTGTGCAGGGCTGTTATTCTTTACGCGCTCATGCGCCTCACCACATCCGTCACGCCTAACGAAACTAGGCCTCTAGCTACGCTTGGTTAATACGAATCGCGACGTCAAGATATACTTGTGGGTGAGCGTTGAGTTATGCATAAAACAAGTTACAGAATAGCGGGGCTGGTGATGAGTAAGGTCGCCTGAGCTTCCGAGGACGCGCTGTGGTTAAAGGGAGGGGGTTACACCGTGGTGGTAGGTATCAACACGGAACCCAACATGCTCAAAAAAAAATAGGCACCTACTAATTAGGTATAATCTATCTATTTAATTTGAACATCACAGTCCGCATTCAGATACGGATCATTCAGAAATTCTCTACAACATAACTAGTAGGTATTGTAACAATGTAATTTTAAAATAAATAAAAAAATTGATTCTAACCTATATCCTTTTCTAATGGATACAGTCGTATATAGCGATACAAAAAAGTGAGACATTAATAATGTCAAAAACATATCAGTAATTATATGACTTCAAATGTAGAATCGCCCAACTGATAGTATCGTCGCTGTAACTCGCGGGTTATGTTATGGCACAAAAACCAGTTTGCATTCAGCAATAGGCCTATCAATCTGATCATTGATAAAAACGATAAGTCACAGGTATCCATCTACATTTTTTATGCTACCGTCATGTAGGCGGATACATCTGACCTACGTATACCTTCGGGGTTTCTCGTTTAATGGAAAATACCGAACTCGCAATGTGCGCGCAGAAGAGTTCCCTCGATTCTTCATGGGTTCATCCAGGAAGCAACCGAAATCAAAGAAAGATGATTAAAATATTTGAAATCGCTGAACATACTTACATGATTGAGACCTCTTTTTAATGAAGTTACATCAATATTTAATTTTTATGGTCTTTTGATGACTCGAGTTTGCAATATTCTTACGCCCGTGTTTATACACAATGTTTTTCATCACATTTGCGAGGAAATAAATAACTACAAAAGACAGAAAAATCTAGGTTTTACAAGCGCACCAATCAAAAATTGTCGAAATTGACAACTTTACTTCCAGATCAGTGCGAGTGGAGCGCGCAGCTTCAATATTTCAACCAATCACAGACCAGTATTCTTGCAGCGCATGGCCTACTAGATTTTTTTTCAACCAATCACAGAGCAGAATACTTGTAGCGCGCGGCCATCTAGATTTGCTTAAACCAATCAGATCACACACATGCTCATTACTCCCTCGGGAGCTGTAAAATACCATTACTCCCGCAGGAACAATTTAGCCCATTGACCTTCTGTATACAGACATGGAATAACTAGCGTTTATGAGTTTATGAGCAACTGTACCCTTATTGTGAGATACAATCGTAACCTAACGTTACGTAACTAATACGAGATCGAATAAACGCGCTTCGAATAGATTTCGATCTCGCTACGGTATTCTTCGATTCGACCCGTCAAACTTGTAACTCACACTGCCGTTGGACTACGAAACCAACTGCAAAACGTTAGGCACTTTGCGTTTAGTTTTCGATGCGTAATTTAACGTTCGATTCGTACTACCAATCAGTAGTGTGAGACATTTCGAATCGAAGAATACCGTCGCGACTTTAGTTTACTATTTCACTTGCAAAATGGCCCGTGATATCGTATTATTCCGTCAAGAGTTACCGTAGATCCGATCGAAATTTATCTCAAATTAAAGAACTTATAAAAATAAGGGTTTTGAATTGACAACATATATCCGCAAAATTCGGATTGTCGCGTAGTTTGTATTTAAAAATGCAAATAAATGGCCCCCGCGCCGCCATATTGTATCGACAGTCGACACTGTCGACGTCGCGATGCGCGTATTCTGTAATGTCATAACCGACAAACATTTAAATTAAAACGATATGCTAGTGATATAAGGTTGAATATTGGAAAATCGTGAACGAACGTGAAGTCGATCGCGAATTAAGTAATGTATAAGTGACTCACGTTACAGTTTGGATTTTTAGTTCTATGAGTGACCACCAGGGGCGGTGTATAGACTTTTCATACTAAATCTTGACGATAGGCGGTAGCGTCGATAGTAGACGCGACTCACTTCAATCCCACGCTAAGGGTGCTGTTCTATAAGAAGGGTCTCAAAACGCGAGTGTCGTGGGCTCGTGGGTTGGGCAAAGACGCCACGAGGCCCACGAGCGTTTGTTGATAGTACGGCTAACGTGAGTTTCAATCGTAACCTTACGATAAGTAACTACATACGAGATCGAATAAACGCGCTTCGAATAGATTTCGATCTCGCTTCGGTATTCTTCGATTCGACCCGTCAAACTTGTAACTCACACTGCCGTTGGACTACGAAACCAACTGCAAAACGTTAGGCACTTTGCGTTTAGTTTTCGATGCGTAATTTAACGTTCGATTCGTACTACCAATCGGTAGTGTGAGACATTTCGAATCGAAGAACACCGTCGCGACTGTAGTTTACTATTTCACTTGCAAAATGGCCCGTGATATCGTATTATTCCGTCAAGAGTTACGAGAAGAACTTATAAAAATAAGGGTTTTGAATTGACAACATATATCCGCAAAATTCGGATTGTCGCGTATTTTGTATTTAAAAATGCAAATAAATGGCCCTCGCGCCGCCATATTGTATCGCCAGTCGACACTGTCGACGTCGCGATGCGCGTATTCTGTAATGTCATAACCGACAAACATTTAAATTAAAACGATAAATGCTAGTGATATAAGGTTGAATATTGGAAAATCGATTAAACTATACGAGCGAACGTGAAGTCGATCGCGAATTAAGTAATGTATAAGTGACTCACGTTACAGTTTGGATTTTTAGTTCTATGAGTGACCACCAGGGGCGGTGTATAGACTTTTCATACTAAATCTTGACGATAGGCGGTAGCGTCGATAGTAGACGCGACTCACTTTAATCCCACGCTAAGGGTGCTGTTCTATAAGAAGGGTCTCAAAACGCGAGTGTCGTGGGCTCGTGGGTTGGGCAAAGACGCCACGAGCCCACGCTAAGGGTGCAGTACCCTTACCACATGTTTGACGTGAGTCGCGTTTACTTTCATCGTGAGCGAGGATCGAGTATCACTAGTATGGAGAATAGACACACTGCCCCTGGCGGTCACTCACAGAACTAAAAATCCAAACTTTACCATGACTCACTTAGTATACGATTACTTACTCGCTATCGTTAACTCGATCGTTCGCATAGTTTAATCGATTTTTAAATATTCACCTTATATCACAAGCATTTATCGTATTAATTTAAATGCTAGTTTGTCGGTTATGACCTTATGACTAAGACATTACAGAATACGCGCATCGCGTACCTACGTTGAGAAACTCTCCAAGGCCAACTTGTTTAAAGACTTTAAAGGAATCTACACCTAAAGCTTAACGACATTAGGTATAACTTAACAGTGTGCGCCGATTCTCCACTGATTCTCTCGATTCGACACAATATGGCGGAACATGTGCCATTTATTTGCATGTTTAAATACAAAATACGCGACAATTAGAATTTTGCGGATATATGTTGTCAATTCAAAACCCTTATTTCTATATGTTCTTTAATTTGAGATAGGTGTCGATCGGATATACGGTAACTCTTGACGGAATAATACGATATCACGCGCAGAAATATAGTAAACTACACTCGCTACAGTATTCTACGATTTGAAATGTCAAATTTGAGTCACATGATACCAATTGGTCGTTCGAATCGAAAGTTTAAATTACGCATCGAAAACTAAACGCTAGCGAGTAACGTTTTGAAGTTGTTTTCGGAGTACAACGGCACCATGAGTTTTTGACAGCTAGAATTTGCGACAATCGAAATCTATTCGAAGCGCATTTATTCGCTAACGAGCAAAGTAACGTAATGTAACTTATGTAACGTGTGTTCTCGATACCCACTGCAGTGCACTGGTAATAGTGCTACACCTACAGTTATACACCGTTGCATACAAATTACAATACTTTTTTTGTGACATTTTTTTAAATAAATACCTAGCATTGTTTAGACCTTTCAGGTAGCCAGTTTTCAATTGGCTCTTTTGCTAATACTCACGCAATTTATTCAGGAGTGCAGTTAGGTATTCATTTCTTCGACCGTTTTCAAAGTAACGTACCTACACGTTTTTCACAAACACGAATAAAATCTTAATACCTACCTAGTTTAGGACTAATAGTTTATCATCTTTCGTCTTTTCATTTTGAACTGTGTTTTTGGTGGGAAATCGGAAATATGACACCTATTGTTTATGCCTTTGTGGTTTTTAAATTGTTTGCACTTGCCATCAGAACCAAACCGAATCCGGGCCCGAACCGAATTCGAACTGTTTAACACAGAATAGATGATGATTTATTAATTTTATTATTATTGCAGTAAATAATTTATAATATACAAATGTTAAGTCGTAAAGAAAAACTTTTATTTGGAAATATTTGTTTATGAAGTTGGCACTACTGCAATATAGCGGCCGATTTAAAAAAAAGTTAGATGATTTACATCTTGGTAAACAGTGCTTTTATGAAAAATGTATGAACCATAAAAGTACGCAAACCAGTGCGTTTATGGGTCATAAAGCATAGAGTTTTTCGACGACTTACTTATAATTGGTGTCATTATATTTATCTACACCCATATCATAAATCCTCTTGAATGTGTTCGGAAACCATATATAATGACCAATGAACATCAGCGTTTTATCTGTACCAGTGTTATTATAATGTATGAAAAATCATAATAACAACGATAATCGATGTTATTATGGAAATCTAGGAAGTTTTTCATGATTTAAAATTATTAAAAACCCACACTCGTATTGAATGTCCTTCATTATGTACAGTCTCATAAACTACTATTGAGGTACAGCCTATATAAATGACAGATAACGGTACAGTGGTAGAAAATAGTATTTTATGCTATCGTTAAATAATGTATGCTTTTCTAGTCGAGTACGAGACTACAATTAACTACAGCTAAAATTAAACGCAACCAATACCTAATTAAAAAAACATTTATTTCTGAATATGAATATGCAGATTTTGAATATTGTTCTTTGTAATTATAACGGGAGCATTGTGTTGCTTCAGAATTTGCGACAGATTAATTTCGTTAGGTGTATTAGTTTAAGTTGGAGTTAAAAAATCATTTTTGTTTTCTTAATCTGACGGGTGATGGTTGCTTTGCTTGAAGTGGTCAGGATATTTAGGTACAACGGGCTCTTTTCACTGCAGGCTCTTCTGCGCTTTCCAAAATGTCGAGAGGATATTTTGATGTTGATGGCGCACTTACTTCCGGCTCTACCACAAACTAAACTAAGCCATTGCATGAATGTATATTTTTTTCAACTCGTTTGGTAACAAACTTTCGGTTACCTACACTTTTGGCTATATTGCAATTTTCTTGAGGAGAACTAGATTTAAAAAACGGAATCTTCATCAGCATCACTCATTTTCAATATTTTATTGTTGACAGACAGTACAAACACCGCGAACACCAAAACAAAACACAAACACAAATTCGATTGAATAACAATATACATTAAGCCTGCACCACACTGGCGCGGCCTGCGGTTGCGGACCATAGTAAATTTGACAGCTAATGACAAGTTTTCTATTGACCGCCGCGACCAGGCCGCGCCAGTCTTTGAGAGGCCTTATAGACAAAATATAGGAAGACTAGCTGTTGCCCGCGACTTCGTCCGCGTAGAATTTGTTATCGCCTTAGAAAAAATATTGCTAGCAAAATTCTACCATCTTAAGGGATCCGAGAGAAAAACTATTCTATATCCTACCAAGGGTCTCAAATTATCTCTACGTCAAATTTCATCAAAATCCGTTTAAGAGTGCGGTGAGTTCACCAATACGTTTCTGCTTAAATTGTTGTTTTTTAAAGTAATGTATAAGTCATGTATAATGTATAAGCATAATTTTGTTTTTTGATGTCTTCTTAACTACAATACTGTAAGTTTTTGTCTAAATTCATTCAGTAGTTTTACACACGTTTGAAAGCAAAATGAGCTTATACCAAGAAACGTAGAACTTTCCATCTTTATCCCCAGTCCCCATTTAACGGTTTTAGAGAATAAATCATTTTGATTAGCCAAAATAAACTTCTTTAATTAAAAAATGATCCGCAGTCTTGATCTTACATTACCTTCTTTTATGACCGAAGTTATAGTATGTGACCGAGGAATTCCCTTACTTCTAAAATTACTTGTTCCCCTTTCATACTTCCAACCACTTTTGACCTCCTTAAGGAATGAATGCTGAGTGGAAAACAACACGGAGAGTGTAGTTACCGATTGCTGTCGCTCCCGTATCGGCCTTACAAACCATGTACGAAAGTGCCGCACCTCTAATATGGACGCTGTTTAAATCATCTTTTCATAGATGTGTAAGGCCAATGATGAGTGTTTAAAGGCATAACCAAAAAAAAACCAAAACCTGAAATGTGACCATTAAAAACTAAATGCACATAAGCGAATTTAATGATGCGATTACTATTTTGGTCTACAGGCTAGTAGTATTGTTTGAAGAGTGATTCAATATATTCTGGTTCTCTATATTTCTCAAGAAGCTATATAAAGTAAGAATAGGTAAATAAAGTATTGATTTTTCATGTGCTGATAGACAACTCGCTAAATATAGGAACACATAAAGTTTGGAACACAATTAATAAGAGACAGCACTAAGAAAATATTGTTGACAGTCAACCATAGGGCAAAAGGGGGTGCAAGTTCGTTTTAAAAAAGGGACGTAGTCACTGGGCAGAAGACAGGAAATAAAAAAAAACTGATCACCTTAGCGTAACACTTCTTTATAAACAACATTAGCGGTGTTTCCTTTGGGGGCTAAGATGACCAGACTATTGGCAGAACTCACCCTAGAACATGCGACGTAAAATTGACCGTGAGAGAAACAGTCCTCTCTTAAATCAATGCCTGCCAATTTCAGTGATTGTCCTTGGGATTTATTAATAGTCATTGCGAAGCATAACTTAAGAGGGAACTGTATTCTTTTGAACTCGAACGGGTAGTCAGATGGGATTAAGGGTATTCTAGGAATATAAACTACTTCACTTCGAGCGCAACCTGTAATTACTGTAGCTTCGACAACGTTTTTATGGAGAGCTTTTATTTGTAGTCTAGTTCCATTACATAATTTAGGCGGTCTAAGATTCCTAACTAACATAATAGGTGCTCCAACTTTAAGATTAAGTATGTGAGGTGGAAGGCTAGAAGGGTTTAAACTGTTTAAAAACTCTACGGGATAGTGTACGGCGTCATCACTTTGTAGTACGGAATCGAATGATTTGTATTGAACGATCTCAGCATCAAAAGCGTTTAGTAATAACTGATTAATAGCGGCAGCATTGTCATTTTTCGGGGTTAGGATAGCACGTTCGCACAACCATTCTATGGATTTATCATGTATATTTTGTATGTCCGGATATATTGTAGCAGTTAGTTCAGGTAATAGTGTAACTATTGTACATAAATTTGGCGGAAGCGTAATTTTACCATCAAGTGATGGGTAACTTCCATTACCTATTTTGAGTAACATATCGGCGAAAACTCCAGCAGATTCATCGCCTCTTAAATGAACTCGCATATTTGTGTGTAGTGAGATTTTGTCTAGTAGTGGCCATAAATATGATGACTTCAAGCAAGCTTTCACTTCATCTGCTCGAGTACCCCTTGGAATAACGGGCAATGTCTGTCGAAAATCTCCAGCTAATAGTACAGTCACTCCACCCATTAAACAACTGCTTCCTCTTATATCTTTTAACGTCCGATTTAGGGCCTCAAACCCTCCCTTATGGGCCATTGTGCATTCATCCCAAATAATAAGCTTACACTCTTTTAAAACTTGTGCTATATTGCTTTGTTTGGAGATGTTACACGTTGGTGTCTCATGTTGCATTAAGTTTATGGGCAGTTTGAAAGTGGAGTGAGCCGTTTTGCCGCCTTCCAGTAATGTTGCAGCAATACCTGAAGTGGCTACGGCTAAGGCAATACCACAATCTTTTCGTATTTTTGCCAATAAAAGATTGATGAGGAATGTTTTACCGGTTCCCCCAGGAGCATCAAGAAAAAATATTTGACCAGTGCATTTTTCAATACTTTCTAATATTTTGTCATAAATGTGGGACTGTTCATCGTTTAACATAATTTCGTTATTGGTCACCACTTGTGCTAAAATGTTAGTGTCGTAGCTGATCTCGCGTAGGTAGTCCCTATTAAGTAAGACTCGTTCATTGGTTAATGGTGGAGGCAGGCCATAATGTTGTAGACAATTACCTCCCAATGATAGCACCGTATTTTCAAGACAAATTAAGGCTTTATTATACACTTCATTTAAAATAAGGGATCCTCCATCCTCTAACTCTGCTTCTATTTGCCGCCGTATATCTTCTGAAAGACTGTCTTTGTATTTTTCCCAAAGACTTAAGGCATTAGACAACTGACAAAAAATGAGCATCACTGCAAACAATTCCCGTAACCTAATCGCAGAGTGACAAAGAGCTGCTTCTTCCAATGTGGCGTCCCAGTGGCTTTCATCTTCTAATAATCCTAAGGCTTTACATGCTGCCTGGAATGTAGATTGCACAACACCGTTTACAGTTTTTAACTGTAAGAAAGATGTAGGACCTCGGACCTCGTGAAGTAAAAGTCGAAGGTAATAACACTCGGTGTTATTAGGGTGAATAGTATATACCCTACCCAAGGCATGATCTTTCTTGACTCCAGGCCAACCATGAACGTCATTTCCGCGTTTTCTCCTTTCAAACTGGTTGATCTTCCAAACGTAATAAGATGGAATTTCGACATAAAGGAGGGTTTTAGCAAAATTGTCTATTCGGCATAACTCAAAAAATGCTAAAAGTGTAGTTTTGGGCGGGTTCCTTATGACATTTGTTAGGTTTTCTGAACTATTTTGATTAAAATAAATGCGCTGGCCATTTTCTAAATGCACAGCGAGGTGAAATACTGTGGGAAACCTCTCATGAATAGGGAACCCCAGAATTCTCCACACGGCCTCGGCACTACTAATGTATCGGCCGCTTTCATACAGTTTGGTTTCATCTCTCTCACTTTCAAAACCAAATGTAGCCTGATCGCTGCCTTTAGTTACATATTTACATACATATTTAATTGATTTTATGGAATTACAGCACTCTACGTTAATGTGACCTTTGAATATCCGCAAAAGTACTGGGTTATATGGTACAACCCAGCGGTTATCTAGAGTCACACCTTTAATATTAACTGTGAAACCTCCATCTTCGGGTGCTCTACGCCGATACTTTGGATACCCGTCTTCTCCCGTTTGTGTTTCTCGAAGTAGAGGTCGAGGATACTTTTTTGTGCAGTTAGCTCCTTTCATACATGGTGAGTTGTGATTTAAGTTACCGCAAGGTCCATGAATCATATTTGCCTTAATGATTTCATAAAGAAGCGGATCTTGGTCAGGATCTGGTATTTCCGCCTTGATGACACTGTCAATTTGATCTGGAGTGATACGTTGTTGGAGCCACAATAATAAATGTATGTGTGGTAAACCGCGTTTTTGCCACTCGACGGAATATATATAGCACCGTATTTTTCCAAACAACTCCCCCTTTATTAGTAATGCTATCAATGACTTCACTTTTAAGTTAAATACTCTAGCTATGATATCTTGACGGTCATGGGGTTTTTGACCAGGGAGTAATGCATCTGTAATATCTGTCCAGTGGGAGTTACACGTAAATGTAATAAAAAGATCAGGACGACCATAATGGCGGACGTATGTCATGGCATCCTGAGTTTTTTCATGCATATATCGCGGTGACCCAGTAAATGATGATGGGAGCACTACCATCTGACCGAGCTCAGCGACGTCGGTGTCCTGTCGCCCAATGGCATCTCTTAGATGTATATAATTATCCACTCTTAGTTGCGCCTGGTTATTTCTTATGAAACTTAACCTCTCTGTTTCAATTTTTGCGTACATATCCACCAAGTATTGACTAAACAGAGCTCTACAGTACAATAAATGGTTATCTTCCGAGTATCTCCGCATGATGCGGTACGCATAAAAGTCCATTGCAGAAACTGTTTTTTGAAGAGGCAGTTTTGTTTTCGGATCCACCTGCGAGATATCAATAGAGTAACCATCCTCGCCCCGACAAAACAGTAGCGGATACTGTAAGGCATCATACGAACGATGCACTTCGCTTATTCGTTGTAGTTTGTTATCGTGACTTTGGATTACAATATCGCGTTTCTCAAATTGTTGCCCCACTATAACTAAAGCTACTTCGCTGGCTGCAGGTGCATTATAACGACCTGTATGTTCCCCGGCTGGTTTTTTGTCAGCGTGAATTACAACTGAAAAGTTTTCACAATTGGGAGGTACTTTCTCAAGAGTGTTCTTTAAATCTTTTATGTAAGGATTGATCAGGTGCAACATTGCTTGCAGTTGTTTTACCAGGCCTTGCTTTACGTCAGGGAGGTTACTACACCGTATGCGTGCCTCATTTTCATCCTCTCCAACAAAATAAATCTGTAGAAATTGAGGATTTTGATGAGGCGGAGGGTGCAGACTTCCAATGAGGTGGTAGACCTGACCCTGAATTTTAAAGGTGGGCATAAACCCATCTTCCTTAATTTGCTTCGCTCCAAAGGAAGTCATTTGGAAGCAGCTGTTGTATTTTCTAATTCGATCCATGAAATGGGCGTGATCAGGGTGTAAATCCATTATAAGACTAAACAATGGTTCTGGAAGTGGTTCGAAATTAGGAAGATGGACCTTACCACTACTACAGCACATACCGAATGTTTCCCCTTTCCACTTTAGCGCATTACAATGTATGCACTTCAAAATCATTGTTCCTAAAGCCACCATGGTGTCATGTTCGTAATCGATATTGCTATCATAACTCATACCCGAGTTCTTTTTTGTTTTCCATGCGTGCATTCTTCTTTCGACTCGTATTCCTGGGTTTCGGGACTCGAATCTCGCAGTTGATGCTCTGTGCACCTCAGGATTATTTACTTGATATTGAGCTGCTGCTGCCCTGTGAACCTCAGGATTATTTACTTGATATTGAGCTGCTGCTGCCCTGTGAACCTCGGGATTATTTTGAGTGTACTTTCTTGCTGCATCCCTCAGTTGCTTCTTTCTTATAACACCGGTGCACCTAATTCTTCGTTTTTTCGACCGTTGAGACGATGAAGGTTGACTTTGGGCAATAGGGTGATTAGGTAAATCAGGCACTGTAAGTGTAGTGCTAAATTCATCAGGTTGAGTAAATGTTGGTGAATCAGTTTTTTCCCAATTTACTTCTGACAGCGAATGCAATTGAGTGATCGATCTTTCTGGGTTAAAACTGGGTGATGATAAAGTCGTTGTGGATGTTTCAAGACAGTGGTTGGTATTAGGGTCGGTATATGTTGGTGAAATATGATTTTGTTCGGCACATGGCAGATAAACGTCAAAATGTCCGCTTGATAAATTGCTCGTGAAGCGAAGCCGGCCGATAGGATGACCTTCTTGACCAGTACTTGCATATAGCTCACCATTCCGATAGACTTCGAAAACATGATCGTAAATTTGTGCAGCAGCAAACAACTCGCTTAAACCACCGTACGTATGAGGGCGAATCATTTCGATATAATAAACGTCAGCGCTTGAGTAATTATCTCCATTTTCGTCATGAGTCATTACGGAAAATTCGTCCCAATTTCGTACGACGTGCTCTACAATTTCTTCGCGGATCTCTCTAGCCATCACCTGAGTGTCGTACAACAGGTAAGCGAGTCCGCGAAACAGACAGGCACCATCCCCTACAATGGAAATAATGGTGTGTGGCATCATTACACCACGCACGTTTATTAATTCAATGGTAGTCATGATTGAAATTTATTTTAAAAACTTAATTTCGACAACGACTTTTAGCACACAAATTTAAAGTATCAAGAGACAACTGATCGTTAAACTATTCAAGTTGAAAGCTTTATTCTGAACTATTATTATAATTATCTAGGTTACTTTATTTATACGCTCAGTTTCAGAAATTAGAACCTAGACCTTTATTCGACCACCCACAATTCAATAAAACCTCAATTATATTTAACCAAACGCGACGGTTGATTCGATGAGCGAATCCTTAATTAAATTCGAGCACCCGCTACGACCACGACCAATCCACAACTCAACGTCAACCAATGTAACCAAACGACAACAACAACCAAACGAATTACAACGAAAGACAATTAGCTACATTAGCCCACATTCACAAACTATATTACTTCATCAACCCAGGAAAAATCTTAACAGCGCGAAGTAAAATTTGATCCAAGCACATCCGTACGCCATCTATTAGGCTATACTGTTACTAAACCAAGTATTCTAGAGGGAGAAGAGTAAATATACGGGCAAGGGAAAATATATTTCAGTAGAATATTTTTTCGTTTATCAAATGTTCATCAAATTATTTTAACGCATGTACCTAATACTAAAAACTGCAATTGAAAAAAAAAACTAATATTAGTTCCTACAACTTACGCCATCTATTGACGACGAACCTTATTACGATCTGTTAAACGTTGAAGTGTTATTATTTCGTTCAGCTATTTAGCAGATAACATACAAAATATAAGAATATCACGTTATGTCATTTATCAAATGTAAACCAAGTTTTAAAACATGTAGGTGAGACAAAAGAAAAATGAATTGTTAAAAAAATAAGATTACATTGGTACTACTAACGCCATCTATTGCGGACAGCTTTACTACTGTGTTTCTTTCCTTAGAGGGCTTAGAGCAATATGTATGTACATCAAATGATGTCATAAGAATATGAGATATGTTTTGTCATTTATCAAAAGTAAACCAATTTATTTTAAAACATGTACGTGAGCCAAAAAAATAATTGAAAACAAATACTGGTACTACTAACGCCATCTATCGACAAATAGCTTTACTACTGGTTTTTAACTTTGAACTTGTTTTTTGTTTTGTTTTTATTTAGCAGATCTAAATCAAATAATAACATAAGCTATTATTCTTTGTCATTTATCAAATGAACACAAAATAACGTGAAAATAGGTACTTAAGTAAGAATTAAGAATATAACTTGAAAAAACCATTCAATCCGTACACTAACGCCACCTGTTGATAACCCTACTACTATTCGTAAAGCATTTGAATTTTATTATTATGTTCTGTTATGCAGATGTACCTACATCAAATGATACCAACCTTTTTAAAATGAGGCCAAGACATGAATTTAAGCCTTTGCCACACTGGACGCGTTCTGCGGTCTGCGGTCAGGTCTCCCATACAAAATTGTAGGGAAGACCTGACCGCAGACCGCAGACCGCAGAACGCGTCCAGTGTGGCAAATGCCTTAAGGAATAATTAAATTCATTTGCTACACTAACGCCATCTGCTGACGAATAGCGAAACGTATAATCAACCCTTATTTTGTAGGGGTAGAATTTTCTAAATCGCTGTTTTTATTTTTATTTTAAGATAAGTAATCTGTACAAAGTTTCAAGTTTCTAGCTCAAAAGGAAAAGTTTCCCTCATACAAACTTTGCACCCCTATTTAACCCCCTTAGGGGTGGAATTTTCTAAAACGCAGAAAGTACTTTTTATGTATTCTCATAAGTAATCTTTCTACAAAGTTTCAAGTTTCTAGCTCAAAAAATAATGTTCACTCCATACTAACTTTGCACCCCTATTTAACCCCCTTAGGGGTGGAATTTCGAAAAATCCCGTCTTATCCCTTGCCTACGTCATAAAAGGAAGTTCTGGTGTAAATTTCAAGTTTCTAGTCCCAGTAGTTTCGGCTGTGCGTTGATGAGTCAGTCAGTCAGGACTTCTTCTTTTATATATATAGATTAAAAAAGATAAATTTGGCCGTCCACAAACAATTTCAACCAATTGCGAGTAACTAGCGTGTTTAAGTAGACGTAATGTTTGACAACTTATGGTTCGGAAATACAGCTACGTGGAGACACTTTTATTTTGAAAAAATACCGCATTTTGTTTTTGAATTACATTTTAGTTCTGTATACAGTTATACCTACCTATCCGCACGTGTATCATACAACATTTTGCAATGCATCATTCAAGGATATAAAAAAATATACATAAAAGGTGACATTTTATTTGTCATGGAATCTCATTCTCGCACGTGTGTGGGAATGTTGGCCTGAAATCCATCCCCCACGGGCTGTCCCCGCCCGGCACCGCCATTAGACGGTTCCCGTGTTTATGATGAACCATATAAAGGCGCACTTTCAGAGCAAGTGCAGTGTAAAATATTTTTTTCCTACTCCTGTACCGTTATCTGTCATTTATATAGGCTGTAGCTCAAATACAATGACACCACTAATAAGTCGTCAAAAAACTCTATGTTCTATGGCCCAAAAACGCACTGTTTAGCGTATTTTTTTGGTTCATACATTTTTCATAAAAGCACTGTTTAACTTTTTTTAAATCGGCCGCTATATTGCAGTGGTGCCAACTTCATATAGAAATATTTCGAAATAAAAGTATTTATTTACGATATAACATTTGTATATTATATATTATTTACAACAATAATAATAAATCATCATCTATTGTGTGTTAAATTACATGTTTTATAAACTATTGGTATTATTTATAAAAATAAACAGTTCGCATTCGGTCCGGGTCCGGATTGGGTTTGGTTCGGATGGCAAGTGCAAACAAATTAAAAACAAAACAAACCATAAGCAAGAGGTGTTACATTTCCGATTTCCCACCTAAATTCAGTTCAAAATGAAAAGACGAAAGATGATAAACTATTAGTCCTAAACTATTAGGATTTGATTCGTGTTTGTGAAAATGGTCGAAGAAATTAATAACTGCACTCCTGAAGAAATTGCGTGAGTAGCAAAAGTACGAATAGAAAACTTGCTGCCTGAAAAGTTTTACTATTCTGTAGTCTGCTATTTATTTAAAATTTGTCGTAGAAAAAGTATGGTATGCAACGGTGTATAACTGGTCTAAAAACGCTCGTGGCGTCTTTAATTGCTTCTTATACAACAGTTACATAAAATAATATTACAGTACACATGGTACTACTTTTCCGCACGTGTGCGGAAAAGAGCACTTTCCGTGCATATGTCGAAACTTTAAAGAGCCATATGTACTGTAAAACGTTGTACGAAACAGTCATGTGCGAATAGGTAATTCGCAACTCGTTTCGATTTAAAACACTCCCTTCGGTCGTGTTTCAATTTATCACCATTCGTTGCGAATTTCCTATTTTCTGCACTTGTATCGTAAATAACTATTTCTTCATAATGCAAAAATAAGTTTTTTCGGGAACGAGATTTCCCTGATACCGGAGTTTATTAAAATTTGTATATTTGTTGCAGGACGGATCCATTGAGTTTGAGGAGTTTATAAGAGCATTGTCAGTGACGTCACGTGGGAATCTAGACGAAAAATTACATTGTAAGTGACATTCTCCTTCTGCGACCTACTGGATTATTTACACTTAATCATAAAAAAAAAAGAATTATTTTGCGCTTTAAAGTTAGATAATCAATCTGCTGCTGTGATAATCAATCCGTGTATTTTATGTTGGGATGATCGGTTTGGTTTCATGTATCATTCTGATTTAAAATTCACAATTTAAAATGGGAACACCCCTACGACATGCCGGGGCCATGACATGAAATCAGGTTCAACTTGGGTTCAACCATAAGTCAGCGATGCGAAAATAAGCCGATATCGATTCCGCCAACATTTGTTATGTTATGAGTGGACAAATGAAACGCCGCATAGTTAGACCGTAGTAATTATCTTAAATATTGAATATGGCTAATTCTAAACAAAGAAGACATGCTTCCATTTTCTATTCTTGACATTTTCGCATTTATATGTAGTTTGACCCGTGTAAAATAGATCTTGAATGTACTTAAGGTTATTTTATGTACAAGGATTACTCAATGGTTCCACCACAGATGTATGAATATAAGGAGATCGGACATGCCGGCCGATTTGTATTGAGTACGCCAAGTACATTAACCCACACAAATCCCAAGTAATTGACAAGACAAAGCACGCACACATCTAAAACACACACACTTGTATACCTAAGCTCTTATTGGACAATACACGCGCATTATATCAGGCATTTTCGGAAGAAACATAATATTCTCTGCGATCAGCACGCGTGCACAGTAATAATAATAATAATAGGGCAGCTTGTGGCGAGCTGTTGGGGAGTAACGACCCCACGGACCCGAGTGCTCCCGAGAGTCGGTCAGGGCCTCCGTCTCCGGCGTGTCTTCGTCGGTCGGAGTGGAACCCTAAGGGGGACCGCAGGACTCTCAGCTCTGGCTTGCCTTCATTGGCCGTCCAGAGAGGAGTCGTCAGAGCTATATGCTCCAGGGGTGGAAGTGTTAAAGGGCATAACGCCGCGAGTAACTTCGGAGAAAGCGCAGCACCACCTCTCGACACCCCTGAGCCGCTCACCCGGTGTTGCCCCTGGCCGTCTTTACGACGGCATTTTTGGGGGCCCATCTAATGAGCGGCTAGTCACCGCCTGCCTCGATAACCTTGTGGATAACATTGTTATGGCAGGTGTCCGGACCACTTTGTAATAACCCAATTTTATTGTCCACCCAAATGTCATCGCCATAGACCCAATTCTCTTTTCCATTTTCCTACAATAGCTCCAACGCCTGCTGGGACCAGTTCACGGGTATCTACCGATGTACCCGTGAATGGGTTCTAGCAGGTGTACTACATGACATTAAATTTCGTCTCCAAAGGGCCTCTACGTGTTGGATCTATATCCCCACGCACGCCTTCCAAATGACCGGGGTTCGCCCCGTGAATTTAAATCGGAGATACATAATAATAATAATGCTCTGAGGGAAACCCTGTGCAGCTTTCGTCAGATATATGTTAACACTTTTGTTCACTACTCCTTCCTTTGTAACATAGCAAAACTGTATTAAATGTTGGATGTCGACAATCAAATTACTAAAATCCCAATAACTCCCTCCGTAGCCCAGTGGGTAGTGACTCTGCCTACGAAGCTGGAGGTCCCGGGTTCGAATCCCGGTCAGGGCATTTATTTGTGTGTTTGTCACGAATATTTGTTCCTGAGTTATGGATGTTATATATGTGTATAAGTATCTATCTATATGTATTTATCTATTATATATATCATCGCCTAGTACCCACAACACAAGCCTTATTGAGCTTTCCGTGGGCCTAGGTTGATTTGTGGAAGATTGTCCCGTAATATTTATTTATTTTATTTATTATTTATTAACTGAACATTGTCATATCGCTGTGGAATTAATTTCATTTGAATGTGTTTCATTTGTACATATGTTTTGTGTGTTTGGTAAGTAGTGTAGTAGTAGATAGGTACTAGTGTTAGACCCGGTTCCCACTATGTCGTCTGTCGGGACGATTTTTTACGGCCTTATACAGATTGGTGTCCGACAAGTGTGAACAGCTTCATATAAAATGTTGTGCCACTACGACACACGATAAAAAATCGTCCCGACAAACGACATAGTGGGAACCGGGTCTTAGGCTGCGCCACAGGGTGGTCACGACGAACAAATGAGCTAGTTCCGGTAAGTATGTGTGCGCGCCTTGTCGGTGCACACGTCAATGTGTGCGTGAATGGCGTAGGGTTGGCACATTCGCTGTAGATGTTCAAGTCACTAGACGGCGTTATAAAAACACGTGTTCACACGGCTGAATATTATTAAACACATATAAATTGACAAATACACTGTATTAACAAATACTAAAAAGAAAGCTTAACTAAGTTTGTATGGAGAACCGAGCTTGCCGGGGACTCTTAAACAAGAAAAACATATTCCCAGATTATACTATGTAATATTCTTTTCCTGTACGTCACGCGACTAGTATATAAAAAAACGGCATACAAAACTGTGACGATCTGGATTCTGGAATGGAATATTTGGGACACTTTTTTTCTTGTATGGGGATCGTCAGTAGGAATTAACGATTCTGAACGTATTAAATACTTACCCTTTTTTGAAAAACGCACATATATCATAATCCATATTGTATCATATTCCGATTTGCGTATCTACCGAAACAAGTCCGTGCGTGAGCCCTGCCCCGCCTGCACCGCAGCGGCACACACCAAGAAAATCGAAACTCGCAATATCTCCCTCTCTGTCGCTTGAACATGTTCAACATATACAAACAAACGATTGAAGCCTGCGTATGTCTAATTAATTAAAACTTGAATCCTACTTAAACCTAATTCGTCCGGCTAAATCTAATAGTGGTTTTAGGTAGATTAGGATGTGTTCCGTGTGTTAGTTTGTTTACTTATTTTAAGTACAGGTTTTTAATTAAATTAATAATTACAGTAATTTAAATCCTATTTAAACCTAACTCGTCCGGCTCAATCTAATAGTAGTCTTAGTTAGATTACCATGTGCTCTTTTTGTTTCTAAATTTTGTTTAAAGTACAGCTTTTTATTTAAATGAATAATGACAGAAATAATTTGTGCGAGTAAAGTAAAAGCATGGAACCAAATTCATTTTCTTCGGATCATTATTAGATTGTACCTATTATACTAATTGAATTAACACCTACCTAAGTTTTGAAAAACGTACTTACCTATTTGCATCGGATGGGAACTGTGCGTGGATAAGCACCCAAACAGTGCACAATATTTTACCCATCGCCGGAATGGGTGGACAGTGGATGCAATCGGGTGACAAAAGCATAAGATGGATAAGACTTTTATTAAATTTTGAGCAATATTTATCTGTACATTTTTATTAAAAATATATCAGAAATTATCTTATTATATCCTCCATAGAACAAAATGTGATTATTAAGAGTTAACTGGCCACTTGTATTATGTGTTTATATCTATTACGTCTTAGACTTGTCAATTACATTGACGTTTTCACTTGCGAGTTTATGCGTTTCCTTTAATATTTATATTAAAAATAACTATGGAAAAGTACTCTTCTTTAAACCAATTGTAGTCATATCCATATTAAGTATATCGCTTGACATGACTTTGACGTATATTGCATCCACTGTCCGCCCTTTAGTTATTAGGTAGGTACTCTCTTATTTATGCGCAAACGTGCACACGGCAGAGCGGTGAGCGTCGCACTGGGCTACCCGGCATCGCGCCCGGGAAATAACGCCCATCGGTGAGGTAGCCGACTTCGGTGGGAGGCGGTTCGTGTCCGTTCTGTATGTAATACTATTATACTATTCTGTGGCTGCGCTCTATAGATATCTACGCTAGCGGGCAGCGGGGCCAGTGTCGGCAGTTTATATGTATATTTTATCAAGTTCAATCGTTCATCGTCCGCTTGTCGCCTCTATGCCCGCTGGCGTCCACAGAGACTCAGTATGTAGTGCCATACCGATTACGATACTTACTGGTCGATTAGATCACCAGGAAGTGAATTGGTTCCGAGTCCAACAACTTAAACCTAACAAATAAACCTAAATATTGGGGATTATAAATATCCGGGAACTGCAAAAGACCGTAGCCGTTCTAGTCAATAAAGTGAGTGCACTCGAAGCAAAAATAACTGAGCAAAACGGAATTATTCAAGAACAAAGTAAAGGTAATATCCAACCAAATTTAGAAGATACAAGTGAAAGGTCAAAGTCTACCCGCAAACCTGCTGTATCCGCTTCTACGGCCCCGGCTGCGCTGCAGCGCCCTGTGCGTCAAGCGCGTCTAAACGCGGCCGCCGCTATACAAAACAAATCCAGCGCTGCAGCTAAGCGTCGCACCGATGGCGTGTGCGAATCGCCTATTACAGAGCAGTGTACAACCCCCGAGTCCAGCCAATCTATGACAAGCACGCCATCCAGCGTAGCACCGAAATCTATGATAGAAGCCCCAACAACTGAAGGCGCACCTCAACAGAACCATGATGATAATGTCTCGGCTGAGGACAGTAATCCTAATCACTGGCAAACTCCTCGATCTCACAAAAAACGTCGGCAACACAGGCGAAATGTTGTGAAAGGCTCCGGGTGCTCCGATAATGAACTGCAAACCGTCGAGCGAATCAAAAAAATCCACGCGTGTTTTTTCAAAGCGGGCACCACAACAGAGGCAATAGAAAAGCACATGCAAAGTAAGCTACACGCACAGCCGCACCACGCATACAACGTCGAAAAGCTCACACTGAAACATTCACATTACGCATCATTTGGTATAACGCTGCCTGATAGCGCATTCGATTTCTTTATGAAACCGGACAACTGGCCGGTAGGCACTGAGATTAGCAAATGGTTTCGGCCCAGCGGCGGGCGAGCGAGGCGCTCGTCAAACCAGTCGGCGGCCGGTACCCCCCGCTCGAACCCGAGCTACAGCGCCGCGGCCCTCCCCGCGGCCGCCCCTGCCCCCGCGACCGATTACAACTAAGCGATCCGTGCAGACAGATGATTCATCAACAACACTGGTTATTTGTCAGCAAAATATGCAGTCACTAAACTCCAAGACCAAGCAGTTAGAAGTACTGCTAGAAAATGAATTAAAATGCGATATTTTAGCACTGACGGAGCATTGGCTGACAAGTAATCAACTAGAAAGTATACATATAAATAACTACACACTTATTTCTAAGTTTTGTCGTGGCTCGCGTGAACACGGTGGTGCATGCATATATGTAAAAAACTCTCTAAAAGCCGTTGAAATTAATGCATTAACCGAGCTGTCGGTAGAAAGAATTTGTGAAATTGCAGCAGTAGAGATTTTAGATTTCAATCTTTTATTTGTTTGTATATATCGAACAAACCTAATCAAGGCTAAATTTTTTCTAGATATATTAGACCGATTGCTCAACAAGATCAATGAATTAAGTTATGATTGTATTATAGTCGGCGATACCAACATAGACTGCTTGACTATGACTGCCGACCACAAGTTTTTGCTCGACACTCTCTCTTCTCACAACTTCAAAAATAAAGTTAACTTTCCAACACGAGTAACTAAAACAACATCTACTTCTCTTGACCACCTATATTCAAATCGAGCTGACGACTTATCCATTACCATATCTGCGGTGACGACAAATATCAGCGACCATTATGGTGTCCGAGCTGTGGTCGAGTGCGAGCGAAGAACTGCACCGCCCCCGCGCACCCGCCGCGTCCGTGACTACACGGCCGCCTCCAAGGGCGCGTACGCGCGAGCCGTTGACAGCGTCGACTGGAAGGAGTTGTGCGAGAAAAAAACAACAGCTGATGACCTTGCTAACGCTATCATTAATGTACTGGTAAATAAAATAGACATTTGCTTCCCATTTAAAACTAAACCAAACGCTTCCAAACGTAATACATGGATAACAGATGAAATTTACAATTTAAAATGGTTATTGTTCGATCTTATAAAACTACAAGACAAATTTCCACATTGTAATGGACTGGAACAAAAAATAACTGAATTTAAAGACAAATACAACCGACTCACACGAAAAGTCAAAACCGATTTCTATGTTGCAAAAATACAAAATAGCGAGAACAAAATAAAAACGATGTGGGATATAATAAATATGGAAACGAGCAAAAAGAAGATCTCCGTCGACTACACGGATATTATTAAAAAACCGGATGGGACCGACTTTCCTAATAAACTCGCATTAGTCAATAGCCTAAACGAGCAGTTCGTGTCCGCTGCAGCGCGGTGCGGAGCCCCGCCCGTGCAGCTCGCGTGCGCTAGTGCGGCGCTCACACAAGCGTACACCGTTTCCGACTGCTCCTTGCGTTTCAAATACTTCACACCAACAGAAGTGCAAAAAATTATCCTGCAATGTGTTGCAAATAAACCCACTCAAGACCTATACGGGATTTCGACAGAAATCATACGACTGTCATCAGTTTCACTTGCTCCGCCACTGGCCATGCTTTATAACAAATGTATTAAGACTGGGAAGTATCCTAAACCCCTTAAAGAAGTTAAAGTCAGTCCCTTGTATAAAGGAAAGGGGAAGCAAGATGATCTAAGCTGCTATCGTCCTATATGCATTATACCAGCCGTAGCAAAGGTCTTTGAGAACGGGCTAACAACACGTTTGTCTCAGTATCTGCTGAATAAGAGCATCATCTCCGAACGTCAGTATGCGTACAGGCCAGGACGGTCAACTACAATGGTGGCACGAGAGGTAGTGCGCCTGATCCGTGAAAGCAAGCTCGAGGCAGCCGTTCTCTTCTGTGATCTCTCAAAAGCCTTCGACGTAGTTGATCATTCCCTGCTAAGCTCTAAGCTGTACCATTATGGCATTCGGGGACCTTCTCAATCTCTCATGTCAGATTTCTTGCACGAGAGGATTCAGCACGTAGTGGGACAAAGAGGCAGTCTGATCTCCTGCGGACTACCAACGGAAATAGGTGTCCCACAGGGATCTTCGCTCTCTAACTTAGCTTTTTCCCTCCTACTTAATGACTTGCCAGGTGCAATTAGTGGAGGCGAGGTATTTATGTACGCGGACGACGTTGCGGTTACTGTAACTGCCCCGAATATTGATCTTCTGGAGTCGGAACTTAACTGCGTCACCAAACAACTGTCGAGCTGGTTCAAACAAAATGGCTTAATCCTTAACCTAACGAAAACCCACTTCATGCAGTTCGACCTATCCGGGCGCAAACGCCGTCCACTGCATGTGAGCCTCGATAGCAGCAGCATCGAACAAGTTAAAAGTACATCCTTCCTAGGCTTCCACATAGATCAAACTTTAACATGGGAGAATCATATTGACTCCCTATGCGGTAAAATGGGAAGAGCTTCTTTCGCCATTGGTAGACTAGCTACTACCCTCCCACTGCATGCTGTTCGCGACTGTTACTTTGCCAGCATACAGTCTCTTATACAGTACGGGCTCGAGCTGTGGGGACGCGCGGCTGACTGGCAGCGTGTTTTCCGGCTGCAAAAACGAGCTGTGAGAGCGATGGCGCGAGTGCCATGGCATGAGTCGGCTAAACAATATTTCATCGACTTAGGCATTCTTACCTTGCCAAGCCTATTAATACTGCAAATAGCCGTCTACACCAGGGAGAACCTGGACAAATATCCTAGACGGGGGGATGGAAGCGATCGCGTCACGCGTTATAGTCACAAACTGGCACCGGTGCCTCGAATGCTGGTCAAAATGGCTAAAACCATACACGTAATGGGTCCTTCTGTATATAATAGATTGCCAATAAGCATAATAGACGCCCCTAGTCCGGTCAGTTTCAAAAATAAACTTAAGGCATGGCTTGTTGAGCAGTCGTTCTATAGTATTGAAGAGTTTTTAAATTCAGAATAGTATAAATAATAGCCAACTATGCTAATAACCTAAGCTTATTTTAATACTATAGGTATATATTTTACTATTATGTTGACATGTAATTTTTTATTACCAATAAATTATGAGTATGAGTATGAGTATGAGTATGAGTATTGCTGTTTCCAGGGGCATTCCGTCTGTACGACGTCGACAACGACGGATACATCACGCGGGACGAAATGTACAACATAGTGGACGCCATCTACCAGATGGTGGTAAGTTCTTAATTATTTAATTGCATCAGCAATAAGGCTATATTACTTACTTATACAAAACTTCAATTATGACATAATAACACATTTTGAAGACACGAGCGGCTCATTTTCTGAAAGTCAAATAACCGGCCTCTGAAAGTAAATTCACCGGAAAAGTACACCCTTTGGCCAGAACTCCCTCCTTCATAATAGTAGTTTATCCAATCGTTATACAATGGATGCTTTTTAAGTCGAGTACCACGTTTAGGCCACGAAGCTTGCTGAGTGGCCTAATTAAGGTACGAGACTTAAAAAGCTAATTATATAACTATTGTATACAATACTTTTTCTACGAGTCAACGGAAATAATAATTTATTAAACAAACTTGGTATCTATTGAAAATCGCCCTGATGAAATGAAGCGCAGCAGCTTAGTAATTTTGCGCGTTGATGTCTTCACAGTTATCTTATACAGCTCCTGGATTCATAAGATGACTGCTGGCGGTTATCTTATGAAACCACACGAGCTCCGTGACGAGCTCGTGGAGCTCCAGGATTAAAAAGTATGTGATCTTAGTTTCGTGTACGAAATCTTAATTCAAAGATTAAAGTCGACGAGTAGAAAAAGGTCGTTAAGCTTATCAGTTGGCACTCTCACCACAAATGAATTGAAATTCATTTTGTGGCGCGACTCCAACCGCTCGCTCGCCCCTAAGGGTGAAGTTGGTTTTCAAAGAGCATTGTAATATGCAAGTACTCGACGATTTGTTCGGCTTTCGTCAAGTACCGATTCGTATAATGCTTTTTTATTTGAAAGTAGGTATATTATGTACCTACTTCCATGTTGGACCCATTGTTATCCAAACTTAATTTGGATGATGGGAACCATGAGGAATTGAGGGAACTCCTAAAACATATTTATAAGGCATGTATGTATTTAGTAATTTTTGTATTTCCTATTTGTGTATTTACTTTACACCCGGAAATCATAAATTTGGTGACGTGGAACTGATGATTAAGACCACAGATGACTTATGGAGCTCGTACTTAAAACTGTAAAAGTTCGTCACAGTTCTGATATGATTCCGTTGAAATAGCAACTACTCGTACCTAATGAAATGCCAAATGTCAAGTGTGCCAAATCGACGGAACTCGTCAAATATTATCGGCCCGCATACAGTGATTTGGTTTTCGTCTGTAATAAATAATCAACGTATTTACTCTCGGAAAGCCGTTCATGTGGCAAAGTGGAAAGTAAATGTGAAAATGTACATGTGGCTTGGCGGAGTATTGAATTGAAACCGGTTAAAACTTTGTTTTTAAAGTAAACTAATATCACTTTTTAGGGTTCCGTAGTCAAAGAGTAAAACGGGACCCTATTACCCGTCCGTTTGTCTGTCACCAGGCTGTATCTCAAGAACCGTGATAGCTAGAGAGTTGAAATTTTCACAGATTATGTATTTCTGTTGCCGCTATAACAACAAATACTAAAAACAAAATAAAATCTTTTTTAAGGGTGGCTCCCATACAACAAACGTGATTTTTTGCCGTTTTTATAGATAATGGTACGGAACCCTTCGTGCGCGAGTCCAACTGGCACTTGGCTGGTTTTTTCATCTTTGTCTCGTCATATAGATACTGGATAAATATCAAAGTAGTTCACCAAATGGCTTTTATATTTTATTTTGTAGTTTTTATAAAAAGTTCGGACGTGAACCCAAAAACGTCCGTCCGAAAACCATGTTCCGCTGAAGAAATCAATTTTTATATTAACTTTAGTAGGTACTCGTCTAACCAGTGTAACTAGTCCGAGCAATGACGCGTAGCTGCAGTGTCCAAGAGGCAGCCTGATGGCTCACGGTATTTGAGCTCCCGAAATATGGCTAACCCCCCCCCTCAAATACCACGAGCCATTCCGGTTGCCTCTTGGACAATAAAGCTACGCTTTAAATAAACCAAGGTTATTACTTATTACTCTGTCAAACCATTTAGAATCGGCTTTCGAATTTCAAAAAGTAATCTTAATTGGTAGAAGAAGGACGATATTGTAAGAAATAGTGAAGAGTGCGTTCGTTAACAGGGTCAGACGCCTCAGCCGGAGGACGAGAACACGCCGCAGAAGCGCGTGGACAAGATCTTCGACCAGATGGACAAGAACCACGACGACCGGCTCACGCTGGAGGAGTTCCGCGAGGGCAGCAAGGCGGACCCGCGCATCGTGCAGGCGCTGTCGCTGGGCGGTGATTAATCCACGGTCATCCTCTCGCCGGACTTCACATTTACTTAGAGCTCTAACAACGTCTAACGACGCAATGCCGCCGTGTCAATGGGTTGGCCATCATATCCCTCTCACCGTTATGTTCCACCTGTCTCAAAACCCGATAGATAAGTTAGTATCAAGAATTGTATTAACGCTTCAGAAAAAAATATGACTTCAATAGAAAACTTGTTAAACATAAAACCCAAAACATATGGCGGATGTTCATTAGAAATAGTACTTATTTGCCAATATGAACAAAGGGCAAAACGCGAGGTGTTATTTTGAAGTAAATTTTAGTTTGAAGTGTGATCTCGATAAATTATTAACTTAAAAACGTGTTCTGCTCAACATAGGTATTTAAAAAACTACAAAAAGTGTATGGTACAGTGAGCAGAATAAGGACAGCATTGTAATGTATAAAAAATAATAATCTGTGAGATTAATATTTTGATATGATTTATTAGTGGAGAAGGTTTGTAGTTTGGTGTTAGGGCAACCGTGTCCGAGCGGTCGCAGCTTACGTCGCGGCGGGGCTCCCCGTTGCCTGCGCCTTTGGAACCTAGTTAGTGCTGATGCTAGCCAACCACTCTTAACATTCTTTACCTGTTTTCATTATAATCTTCGCGTAATAGGGAACATTACGCAAAACTCTTCGTAGGTGGCGACACTTAGCAGCGTTGACATTGTATCTCGTTCCCACTTGCTTGTCACTCATTTGACAATCAATTGTGCATGTGTGTGAATCCCTATATTCCTATACTGGTTTACTATTAGTGGTAGTGCTGCCTCTGGCGGCAGAACATTGCAGTAATGTTCCCTATTCTGGACGGGTAAAGTATCTACTTCCCTTTCGTTTTAAACACGTGTTTACATTGTTTCGAGTGTAAATTTTAGTATAGAGTTTCGAATGCGATAATCAATCCAATGTAAACATGTCGTAAGAATATTCAATGAGAAAATCAAAATAAAAATATAAAAATTCCCTTGAAATCCAATTCGTGTTGGCAAATTACAAGCTCGTATATAGTAAATGTTGATTTACCTTATTTAACTCAGACTCGCCTGCACTGGCAGCAAAGTAGTAGGTAATTTGAAATAATTTGATAATTATTAATTAGTGTCGAAATAGCGCATTACTATTACTACGCAATACGCATACCTACACATACTTACCTAATCTGATTTGACCACACCCGCTTTATCCGTGCGAGAGCGATGAAATAAGGCTTACAGACTAAGACTAAGTCAACATTGTTGTTATACCTACTAGAAAATACATAACTTCGATCTTATAGTAGATATTATTTGTGCTGTAGTATCTATGGCTACATGTGACCCTGTCATGATTGTCAACAATAGAAGCGATGTACCTGGTAAGACTGTAGAGCAAGGGTATGGGTGCCTCGCTCCGGTCACTTTGGACACGACCCGTAATAGACTGTCGTTCTCTATACAACTAGTAGATCTGTTTCAATACCTGAACATCCATTTCGTATTTTAAAGATCTCGATACAAAAGTTACAAATTTACTGTTATTGTTGATCAATAATTGTTAGGTTTTTAAGAGTTGCGCCCCATTAACGCCGCGTTTACGCACCCTCGTTATGTCACGCGTCACGCCTGTGCGTAAACACGGCCTAACGTTACATTTGCATTATGAAAGAATGTAAAAATTTTGGCACATATATTACGCGTTTTTGGGTTTTTACAGCCCCCATGATATATTAAAGTTAATCGAAAGATTAAGTAAATAACGAGTGGCGAGGCCACATTTAGACATCATTTTTTAACAGTTTTTTGCAGGTGTACAATTTTGGAACAGTACCTACATGAAAGAATAATGACGTGTAAGATTTATAAATTTATGATATGTAATTTAAATTTAAGACGTGAGTGTTGGTTAAGAAGAAAATGTTAAAAAATCGCAAAGCAATTCGTTAGTGATAATGGCATGGTACTTACCATCCGCGTATGAAAGCGTAGAGTAATGTATAAGGTAGAGAGAGAGAGTAACGAAGTGAGACGAGCCCTGTGCCTTTACTGGTCGCAGCATTCGGCAGATGCTACTATTCCACATAGGTACCGCTGGTGTGTCTTCGCTAACAACACTAAGATAGCAAGTCAGCGTTCGGCAGATGCTACTATTCCACATAGGTACCGCTGGTGTGTCTTCGCTAACAACACTAAGATAGCAAGTCAGCGTTCGGCAGATGCTACTATTCCACATAGATACCGCTGGTGTGTCTTCGCTAACAACACTAAGATAGCAAGTCAGCGTTCGGCAGATGCTACTATTCCACATAGGTACCACTGGTGTGTCTTCGCTAACAACACTAAGATAGCAAATCAGCGTTCGGCAGATGCTACTATTCCACATAGGTACCACTGGTGTGTCTTCGCTAACAACACTAAGATAGCAAGTCAGCGTTCGGCAGATGCTACTATTCCACATAGGTACCGCTGGTGTGTCTTCGCTAACAACACTAAGATAGCAAGTCAGCGAAGCGCGCGTGCGTTTACATACCATTATATAGATTTCAACCAAAGGTAATCACACCCCTTGCTAATGGAAGGAAAGACATCGCGCTGAACGATAAAAATTCGAGACCTTTTTCCAAAGATGACATACCCGACCATCTTAACTCGCATTTTTTGAGTGTTATAGGGATGAACGAGCAACTATAGCTATGCAATACCTGATGACTGCCCACTTACAATTACAAACTACTGATGTCCCGACTGTGGAACTACCCGGCGTCTCACGGGCCGACCTCGATCGCATCCTTAAATCTCTATTAAAAAGCCGAAACACTTTTGATATTTATGACACATCTGTCGATATACTTTTGTCAATTTGGCCATTGATATCGGAAATACTGGTTGTCCTAATAAACGAGATGTTCGCAGCTGGTTTCTACCCTGACATACTGAAATGCACAAGAGTGTGCCCGGTATACAAAACGGGAGACAAAACTTCAGTTGATAATTATAGACCGATATCAATTGTGCCCAACATATCAAAAATTATTGAATCTTTTCTATCGCAACATCTCATGAACCACCTTGAAACAGACCTACTGACTGACAGACAATTTGCATACAGGAAAAACAAATCCACTACAATAGCAGCATATAATACAATCGACAGTATTACCACTGGTATTGATGCTAAATACAAAATAGCTGGCATATTCTGCGACTTTCGACGTCATAAGTCATAATCTACAAGGAAGCAGTAATGAACTAATAAAAATCGTTCTTAGAAAACCGAACACAAACAGTTCAAATACCATCCGGAGGTAAAAAGGTGAGTTCGGGGCCTGGCAGTGTGACTATCGGGATTCCACAAGGTTCTGCGTTGGGGAATACCTTGTTTCTTACATTTATAAATGACCTACCATCTGCCAAAACGGACGGTCAAATTACGCTGTTTGCCGATGACACGACAGTAGTAGTGAATGCACGTTTGTATGTACATACGAAGAACTGAATGACAACATTAAAACTGTATACTTGCAACTTAAGAACTGGTTCTCGGCAAATGGCCTAATTCTTAATGCAAACAAATCTAGTGGCATGCTCTTTTCTGGAAGGTGCGTTCCGAACGCAACTGTGAGCATCCAGTGATTCCAGTGTCCCATACAGATGGGTAACTCTTGTAAGTTTTTAGGTTTCACGCTGGACACCACATTGAGCTGGAGGCAACACGTCGACTCGCTGTGTGATGGGCTTGCCAGGGCGGGCAGTGTTTGCACTGCGTAAACTTAAGCCGTTGGTTTCCTGTGATGCGCTGAGGCAGGCTTACTTTTCACTTTTCCACTCGCTTATGACTTATGGTGCAATCCTGTGGGGTAACTCGACTGATGCTTGAAGGGTAATGTGAATACAAAAACGGGCGCTCCGAACTATGCTAGGTCTAAACCAGAGGCAGTCCTGCAAGGAGTTATTTGTTCAGCACCGGATTATGACTCACTATTCGCATTAGCTTTTCGAGGGCATCATGTTTACGCGGAGACACCTATCACAGTTTGACCGCGTGGAGGTGAGGGGTATGTGCCTTCGTAGCACGGGAAGACTTCGGACGGTGCCGCGTCGCACGGTACTACACGAAAAAAACGCGAGGGTTTATAGGCCCTACGTACCATGAGCGCCTACCCGCCGAAATAAAAAGATTAACATGCGAGAAACGTTTAAGCGTAAACTGAAGAATCTTTTATTAAATGAGTCATTTTACTCAGTCAATGAATATACTGAAATTGTACAATAGACTATTTTCAATTATAACGAATTTTAATTATTTTTATCTATCCAAATATCATAAACCCTCCATGATGCGTTCAAGAACCGCACATTATGACCACCATACAAATAGACTGTTTTGTTAGAACAAATTTCTTATCTGTGAAAATGTTATTATTGCTAAATAATAACATCGATTTCGATAATATTATTTCATTCAAATTTCGAACATCTCTGAAATTAAAGAAATTTGATTTCACCTCTATTCTAATAGCAGTCGAAATGACGTTTAGTTCGAAATGAATTGTCAATTTGCATACAAATTTGACAAATGTCGCACGTAAGTAAGATATCGAACGATATGATAGTTGAGACTCCAGTTTGTCTCTGAATCAAGAAAAAACTATGACAGCTGCCAGAAAACAACGCCGCGATGCCGGTCATAATATGTGGCTCCTGAATGCATAATGGAGGCACTCCAGACTCGTAGTCACACCATTTTGTCACACCAGTGTGACTATTAGTAATTTACTTTCCTCGTGGTCACACTGTTTGGTTGACCATTAGTAAGTTACGAAAACATGAGACTGGTGGTCACACTACTAGTGCGGGAAATTTAATGTGCAAATGATCAAGCATATTTTATAACTTATATTGATTAGTCGGCAATCATTAATCAGTTTGGCATTCTGTTAAAATAAAATAAAACACGTATGTACTTAAGAAATTGTAATTTAATCTAATAATGAACTGAACTCGTTAAGATTTTCGATTATCCAATCTATCTCAATATCTCCAAAAAGTGACCGACACTTATTTCATTATGTAGAAGTTGCATCTGAGCAGAAAGAATAATTTGGTCTTTTTCCTTTTCTAGCTTTCTTCGTTCACTTGGTTCCCCTTTACTTAAGTTTGCAATTTTAATGTTTGTAATAGTTATATCATCGTGTATAACTTTTAACAATTTATTGATAGTGACATAATTTTTGTTTATACTTTTATTTATTATAGAATTGTAACTTTCTGCCACATTGTTTGTTCTATGTCGCTCATTGCTGACACTCCACTCCCTTATACAGGTGTCATTTTTAAGCCAGGTATTCGTCATGTAAGCCATAAAGGCGTTAATTTTCTTGTTATCAAAATCATTGCATTGCGACTGTATATAACGCCAACCCTCTCTTATTCGGCTCTCGGGTAAAAGTGGAAGAGCAGTGCACAGACCTACGATGCGGCGGTAAAGCTTTTTTTTTATGCCTATAGACTTTGCTTTCCTCCATAAACTGTTAGTAAAATGGTAATAGCACTTTTTGATTTCAAGACCAGGAAAAAACAATTTGAGTGCATTTGAAGTTGCTGACTCGAAGTCTTGGTGGAACTTAACAGGTTTCCATTCCGGAAACAGAGACTGCAAAATGTCAAACAGAGCCGAATACGACTTTTCTTTTTTGTCACTCATCAGGGCGAAAACAAGCGGTACGACATTAATTGTTCCTGAGGAACTTCCCAAATCACCGTGAATAATAAATAATTGATAAAATGGTTTGGGTGCACTTTTAAATGTACCGTCGCCAAAATATTCCTTTACTACACCAAGTAGCTGTTTTGCTTCTTCTGAACAAAACACCAACATTCGATTGTTCTCGTAACGGTAGTCAGCCACCATAAAGTTTTTATATAGTGCTGGAACCTCAACCTCGCTGAGCTCTTTAAAAACGGTTTTATTCATTTCCAATTTACGTTTCCTAGCAGAATACAAGCCGCCCTTAACATTGCGAAACGACGGTAGTTTGGTGACAAAATGTATGCCTTGGTCATATAAATGTTTTACATGCTTTTTGTAAATAACAGGCATGGAATCTGCTGAAGTACCGGCCTCCTCCTTCATATCAACTATCGCTATTGCTAAATCGTTTTTGATTTGATCGGGCTCACACTCACCGCTATGGTTTACCTGTTTTATAGTTTGGCCATCCTAAAGCAAAAGACAATACATTATTAGACCGATAAGACAAAATCCATAAAGTAATCCATACTAATATTATAAAGCGAAAATAACTTTAAGTCTGTCTGTTGCATTTTCACGCCTAAACCTCTGAACTGATTTAGGTTTGGAGATATTTTGAGCCCAGAGGATGAAGATTGGATAGTTTTTATCCCAGAAATGATTCCTTAATGGGGATAATAAATAAGATAGGACAAGAAATAGTAAAACTTATTATATAAATATATATCTAACTTTAAATTTAAGTATGTTTGAGCTCCAATCCAAGTTATCTAACAGATATAATTATCATTAAAGTCTACTTACTTTGACAGTGATAGACCCCACACATTTTGATTTTCGGCGCCGGCTACAAAACCATATTACACTATCATTTGCATACACTTTTTGTTTGTAATATTGGTGTCCATGGCTTAAAAGCACTTCACCACCTTTTCTTTTAATTATTTTAAAATCATTAGTACTCATTTTAAGTATGATTACGCATAAAATACTATTACTGATACGCAGAAAATTCAAGTATGATATTGTAAACCACCGGACAAACAATTGAATAGACACATGTCAAATAAAGGATTTCGACTTACCATGAAGTATTTACGAGTATTTACAGCCTTTTACATATATCGCCTATTTTATCTAGTGCTTCACAACACTCAATAATTATGATTTTATTAGTAAAGTGCGATCTTGTTTAAAGTGGTATGACCACGAGGAAAGTAAATTACTAATAGTCACACTGGTGTGACAAAATGGTGTGACTACGAGTCTGGAGTGAATGGAGGCTTATGATATGTGGATAGATAAAGTAGTGTATGTAACTGTACACAATTAGCCATTAAGACACTCGTGTGATGTTATTCGGCCTTCGGCTCGTTTCATAAACCCACACTCGTGTTTAATGCCATTCATTATGTACAGTCACATAAACTACTATTGTATTTGTTACCTACTCATTACTATAAAGATTTTGACAGTGTTTTATATTAAATTTATTATATTATTTGATAGGGACTCTCTGTATCCTATTTTAATTATTTAAGTAATCTTGTAAATTATTGACATCGTTTATATTTCTCTTGACATTGTAATTATACACAGGAATTGTACAATGAAATGAATAAACTAAACTAAACTAAATTAATTGTTTAGCAGGGCCACAAATAGTGGAACTTTTTGAGCGCGTTGTTGACAGTCGGTACTTTGTTTAGTTTATTTACACATATGGTTGGGCTATATGGTTATGGAGTAGAGCCTGATGGAGTGGACTTGTCGCAAAGCATGACTAAGTATAATAAGACAGAATAGCCTTTACCCATTCAAACTTAACTAGGCTTTCCGTGGAATTCGCGAAGAATAAAGTGCGTGATACCTTTAAATAGATACTGATAATAAATAATCTTGCCTGTTCGAATATCGCGAACTGGTAAAGTTATAATGGGTTCGCATTCACCCACTCCCTAGTCGAGTATAAACAAACAAACAGACAAATAAGTGCATATTAGACATGTAAATACCTTCTTTGTTCATTAAAGTTAATACTTATTAATGTGTTAGAGTCGTAGTATGAAGTAGATCGTGTATCTAATTGCCGTTCAACTAGCACATCACAGCACGGGCCTGGCTCGCGCGGCGCGCCGCTCGCCGCGCCGCCGTCGCGGGTCCATGGAGCACTCACTGTTCTAACATCTTTGCCAAATTTAGTCTATGTACAAATAACTATTTGAATACTTACTTGTTAACATCTCCCCATCCTTTTCGGCGAATCCTGAATAAATATTTTTTGGAGGTCTTTTGGATATTTCCGTTAGCGACTCTCACTGTAACCTCGTATCGATGTAAGTAACTTAAGGTAATCTTACTCATCTGCAGCTTTATACGATAACAGTGTTATCTTTCGCTTGTAAACTCTCTTATGATATTTATACTAAATAAACATGCTAATTCTAAGCCTTAAGATTGGGTGATAGCAGTGGCCTGGTATCGAATTGTTACGGGCTATGAGCATTGAACGTGCCATCGCGGCGGCCAGAGGGCTCGCGAACGACGCTGAACACCTTGACTACAGATTATTTGGAAATTGTGCGGCAGGAAGTGACAGCAACCTTGCTTATTAATCGTACGAAGTGTTTGCATTATTATTCTAAACAACGAAAAAGATAAAAAAACAAAAAGCATTGTGGCATTTACTGATTCTTATGAAACTTTCATCTTCTTGATGTTAGGTTTTTCACTCAATTAAGTAATTTACTGGTTTCTTCAAGCATAAACCAAAAAGTAAAAACCATTTTAGGTAGAAGAAGAAGAAGTGGAGGAAATCAGCTGAGAGCATGCACTTTTGAGTACCTAGATCGAAATATTTACTCTTTCATAGATGTGCCTACCCTGACAGGATATCGAATATACCCGAAGAAAGCTTTCTCTTTTTCTAACCATTCCTGACGGACTAGGCCCAGTAGACATCTTAGGAAATAATAATTTACGTAAAGATGTCACACGACTCGCACGGCTAATTATAAACCTCAATCTGTGTGTATGGCCCATAAAAATTCTCCTACCGGCCACTGCACCTACGAACCCGTCTAGAATAAACCTTTTCATCTAGGTATATATTTCGTTCTCCGTTTGTTCGGAGTTTTCCAAATACTTAAACTTGTTTGTATTTGCTTCGGACTGTGAGTCAATTTATGTCATTCGACAATTTTTATAGGCGTAAAGAAGTTAACGAACTAGAGTAGGAAAATTGTTGCGGGCTGTGCATTTCGAATAGGATAAAGTAGCCTACCTAATAGTCTACCTACCACATAAATGTTACCAGTGATCTATCTACTATACCCTGTAGGTATAGGTCGGTGAAGCAACACCGGTATTTCTCGTGCTCACGCCAAGCTTGCTTGCTTCCATTACTTTTATTTTATTTTGTTCTTCGTTTACATATTTTCTCTATTTAGATAATCTCCTTTAAGAGTAACTTATTATGAAAGAGATTAAATTATTTACTAACCACTATTTGAATGTCTAGATAATTGTTGTTGACCTCATCTCACCTCACGAAGCCATCTAGGTATACATAGTTACATATAGCCTAAGACTACCTACCTAATTAAAAGCTTAATTATTTGACATGGAGATTGAGATGTCGGCTGGGCCTTATTTTTGATCGGTTAGTTTTAAACGATTTTATGATTCACGGATTCAATGTGTTTCATGGTCTCAACTTTTTGGGCACGATCCAACCCCGAGAGTTGTGCCATTGCTTGTGTAGGGGCACGCACGACGCTGCATTAAATATTAGTAAGATAAGAAATAAGTGTCAACTAATCAGAATCAAATATTTCATTAGGTCACCTATACTTTGCAGGACACAGAATAATCCTGTCCTGTAATTAAAAAAAAACGGAACTCTCCTCTGAACTAAATTCGTATCTCAATACGTAGGTAAGTATAATACCTAGTAAGTCTATAGTGGGATCAGTGTAACGTTAATTTATAACTTTTGTAAACCATGCAAATATTGTATGGAAACCCTACCTTTGAGACCATACCTATGACACTAATTGAAGTATCATGTAGATGCTTACAAATTAGCGAGTGCCTACAATTAACTTAGGTATATTTCTAGAGCCGTGAAAAATAAGTTTGTAGCATTGTAAGTTTGTACGTAGATGTCAATTAAAATACTACTCATCTGAGTTTAAAAAATAATCTTGGGTTTTATTGTAGGTACCTACGTGATATTTTCTCAAAAAAACTAACTAACCGCGCGGCTTTGCCCTTGTTAATACAAATTGTTAATTCTTTGTAATCAAAGAATGCAAGCGCTTTGCTTGCGTTCTTGTAATAGGCGCGGGATAAAATAATTATCGCCTTTATGTTCAATGTTCCATTCTATATACTGGTGAATTAATGTTTAAACTCGTAGTTTTGCCTTACGTACCTAAGTTAAGTGCGTAAGGTCAGGTGAAATATGAGGAACACTTATGGGATATTGGCCTTAAGGGATCCGTTTCTCTTATTCTGCCAAAATATCCCTCTGTTACCCTTAACACGTTCCCTGTCCGGGTGCCCCCAAATGCTGGGTCATGCACCTGCTTTTCGGGAGGCCGTACTTCCACAAAGGATTTACAGCTTCGAATGGAAGCACACTTGGGCGTGTGACATTTTGTGTGGGGACAGTGATAACCCACCTGACCTTACCTATATGTAACCTTAGTATTTAATTACTTACATTACAAATAAGTTAGGTCCATACAATATGAGTTCGTTGCACACTTATAGGTACCTACCTACTCTTATCATTTAAGCATAATTCAATACTTGCTTCCCTCCGTGAATAAATTTGTTCTCTCTAAATTGTTCAGTATCCATCCACATTCCAACGTAGGTAGTTATGTACTTGAAGTTTTGAATATGTATTAGGCAAGGGCTTAAGCCTTCTCTTTTCCAGGCAGAGGCATTATATCGACCACGTAGGTACTGCTTGGCAAACATATATCTTAATGTCAATGAATAAGACTGACATTCGATTGTCATTTTCCAACTGCCGGCCTGGAAAAGGGTTAAGATAAGAGGCAAGCTCAGTCATGTGGTTTTATTTAAGTTTGGAAATTATTTGAAAATCGGATGCTTATTAATACGTATCGCGGCTGTCTTAGGGATCAAGATTCGCCGCGATACGAATACTATTCTACCGATTAATAAATGTGAATACTATTAAAATGGCTTTTATTTTGATATACAGGGTGGGCCCTGTACCTGGAGCAAAAAATTAAACGGTAGATTATTAAGCTTGTTAACAATTATTTCCAAGTGATGGTTTAAAACAAAATAAATATATCTTTTTTTTTTTTAATCTTTAAAATAAGTTTACTTGTATTTTTTCACTCTTCTGGACAGAAACAATGTTTACGATCAGTATGTAAAATAGGTACCATCAACGGAATCATGTAAACCGCATTTTATCAGATTTAGCATACTTCCACTACCTTGCCTCTATAGAGTGTGGCCTGTAATAAGAGCAAAAAATTAAACGGTAGATTATTAAGCTTGTGAACAATTATTTCCACGTGGTTTTATTTGCAAAAAAATATTTTTAAAGAAACACTTTTTTAGTAACTTTTTATTTTAAAAACACTAAAAAAAAGTAATAAAAATTAAAAAACCACAAAACTATCTGTTGAACACAAAAATGCAAAAATTATTATGACTCATTACATGATGTTACCTCAAAATCTCCATTGACTGCCGTGATATGATCTCGTGGTGCCAAGATACATTACTTGGAGGTCATAACTTTAGATCAAAATTTCTCCGAAACCAAAAATTTTTAAAGTGAATGATACACAAGGGGTTACTGCAAATGCTCTAAGGAAGCGTCCGAAGATATGCTCTAAAGAAGGCCCACCCTGTATATTTAATATGCGGTGCTAGCCATGCCGAATAGGCACCCTACGCCTACACTATTTAGGTGTTCTGGCACCTAGTTTTTGCGAGATTGTTGGCCTACTTTCAGAATACAATATTCAACTTCATTTAATTAGGATTGATCGTGCCCACAATTGGAGGGATCCTAACATTAGGTACCTATTGGCTATGATTTTAAACAATACAATTCTGCATTTTGTTTCTGCATTATTGTGTAGCGAAGTAGGTATTTGTAGTGGAATAGGTACAGTCAAGGTCACTAATAGGTATATATCCAAAGTTGCAAAAATATGTATACAACAACCTTACTTTCCGTAGTAATAATGTCTGTTTACATATTTCTGTAAGTTTGTGGTGTACACATATTGGTGACCTTGACTGTACAATCGGCCTCGACCTATGTCCAGCAGTGGACGTCTTTCGGATGATATGATGAGGTACCTGTCTACAATCGACTTCAAAGATATGTACCTATACATTTGTAGCCGTATTGCATAATTATATTGCAATGCTATTTAAGGTGTAAAAGCGTAAACATGTCTTTTATGCCGACTGTGGACAGGTACTGCTCTCATGTTCTCGCGTCTTATAATAAGGAATTGATGCCTACTATTAAAGTACCTACCTTTATTGCATTAGGCAATGTTTCCACATTGTGGAAGTATCTACTTCTACCAACCTGAGTAGCTATCTATTCATGACATTTATTCATAAACATTAACACATCAATAATCGTTGTTATAATAGTACCTAATGAATAGTTTAATTTATGAATTAAATCATTCTCATCCCCGACAGAACTCTGTGGATAGGTGTATTTTAATAATAGATCCATCTTGTTTGTGCATCGGCAGAATTCATTGTCACCCCAAACGAGCAATTCTTTTAAAAATATTGTAAGTATATTTTTATTGCTTAGGTAACAATGAGTTGCTGTTATGTTCGGTGCAAAGCACTAAATAGATATTTTCTAAAAAAACCTACCTTATATGTAACTATCTTTACGTGTATATAAATAGTAATTATCTTCTTAATTATTACTCGCCTACTATTACTAGATTAATACGGAAATATTCACTTTTAATATCAATGATTGGTAAATAAATAAACCATATTAAAATCGTGTTTGTTATTTAATTTTTACTCCCTAGTAGGTAGGGTCGTTTCGCCGGTTAGCGACCACTTAGCCGAGTTGCTCACTTTAGATTAGTAAATGTATACCTATTCAATGTACACACATAATAGATGGTATTCGTATAGGTTCTGAATATAGTCAAGTTTTGAAACCTACAATAAAATATAGCACTTTCATCCATAGATTAGGAAAAAATATGGAAAAGGTTTCAAAATAGCGAATTCGCTGGATAGCGACCGCTTTAGTCGGTTTGCGACCACCTGGTAGCTAGTTGGCGACCACTCTTGCAAATAGTGTTTAAGTAGTTAATAAAACGATGCATCATCATCATCATCATATCAGTCGAAAGACGTCCATTGCTGGACATAGGCCTCCCCCAAAGAGTGCCATAATGACCGGTTCTGCGCCACCCGCATCCATCGGATTCCTGCGATCGTTACCAGGCCATCAGTCAACTTGTGGGGGGCCTACCCACGCCGCGCCTTCCGGTACGTGGTCGCCACTCGAGAACCTTTCCGCCTCAACGGCCATCGGATCTACGTGCAATGTGCCCCGCCCACTGCCACTTAACTTTAGCGGCTTAGGGCTATATCGATTACCTTGGTTATGCTGCGGATAGCCTCATTTCTGATGCGATCACGCAGAGAAACTCCGAGCATAGCCCTCTCTCCATTGCCCTTTGGGTGACTTTGAGCCTTCTTATGATGCTTCTTATGATTTCTGAAGCGACCACGTTTCGGTGCCACACGTGATCACTGGCAACACGCACTGGTCAAAGACTCTCGTCTTCAGACACTGCGGAATATTAGACGAAAAGATGTGCCATAGCGTAGCTTCCCGAACGCTGCCCAGCCGAGTCGGATTCGACGATTGACCTCTTTCTCAAAGTTGGACCTACCTGACCTGACTGCCCTTATACTACTACAAATTGTTACTCTTCTAAATCTACTTTACATTGCTTGTCAATGCAAAATAGAATCGAAAACGGCGCGCCATCTCGCTCACACCATAGTGCTATTATATATATTGCTATTACAGTCACACATGTCGTTCATAGTAGGTATCTAAATGCCACCATTTTACAAGCTTTTATGTAACTTTTAGATTAAATTCTACTTACCTACACTAGCTTCTGCCCACGACTCCGTCCGTGTGTCTCGTTTATATCGTAGCTCCATACAAAATTTCAACCCCTATTTCAGCCTCTTAGGGGATTATTTCGGGGATAAAAACTATCCTACGTCTTTTCCCGAGACTCAAACTATCTCCATACCAAATTTCATCAAAATCGGTCCATCGGTTTAAGCGTGAAGAGGTAACAGACAGACAGACACACTTTCGCATTTGTAATATAACCATATCATATAATCATATGAATTATTCATTTTATAATTATATATTATTATTATATTACATATACCTACTATAGACATAGCATGGATTGGCGCGGCTTAAATACCTACCGACACAATTGGCTTGCCAAGCTAAATATCACGGGTGCCGCAAGAATCCATAAGGAAAGAAAAAGAAAAACGATGTGGTCGCTATCCGACTTCTTTGGTAATATTTTTTTTGGGTACGCGACCACCCCATTTTATTTAAATCTATTTTTATAATATGCCGAATTTCAACGAAATTATTACAATAGCTAAATCATTTAAGCAATCAAGTAACTAATTTCAGCATAATAATAAAATTAAGTGACGTAACTAAAGTTTTCGCGCCAACTGTCGCGTTATTTTTTTTACAGATTCACTGCACGTCAACACTTTTCGGAAGCAATGTGTAAAATGTGTGAATTGAGGTTATTTTTTCTTGCTTTGGATTAAGCTTTGGGTTTTAAAGTGTATTTATTCTTATTCTGACACTATTCAAGAATAGTTAATAACTAATTAGTTTTCTGTTGGGTTTGTAGAAATGTTAATATCTTTAATTGAAGCAGCCTAGTCCGTCAAGTGGTCGCCAACCGAAGGTGGTCGCGTTACCGGCGAAACGACCCTACTTTTATAATCAAAATGAAATAGATTACAACTATACTCAAGTTTTTTGCCATTCTCTACAATTTTCTTTACATGTGATTTGAAAGATTCTACAAAACGTTCTGCTAGCCCGTTTGTGGCTGGGTAGTATGGTGGGGTGAATGTCTGTTTAATTCCTACTATTTTACAAAAACCCTTAAATTCCCCACTAGTCCAAGTAGGCCCATTATCCGTAACTAAGTGTAATAAATAAAATAAAATAAAAATAAAATAAAAATACTTTATTTCAGACCTAGTGATCCATAGTGTGTTAGTAACATGTGACTTAATACTAAATTGGTTAGTAACAGCAAGTAAGTATAAAAATATTCTTAAACTAGCTGTTGCCCGCGACTTCGTCCGCGTAGAACTTATACTTAGAAAATATAATACAAACAAACTTCTACTTACCATCTTAAGGGATGATTTCCGAGGCAAAAACTATTCTATATCCTTCGAAGGGTCTCAAATTATCTCTATACCAAATTTCATCTCGGTACATGGATTTTATCCAAACTTTCACCCCCTATTTCATACCCTTAGGGAATGATTTTCGGGATAAAAACTATCTAATGTCATTCTTCGGGACTCAAACGACCTTTATACCAAATTTCATCTAAACGGGATTCATCCAAATTTTCACCCCCATTTCACCTTAGGGAGTGATTTCCGGAATTAAAACTATCCTATGTCCTTTCCCAGGACTCAAGCTATCTCTTTACCAAATTGTATTAAAATGGGTTCCATCCGAATTTTTACCCCTAATTTCACCCCCTTAGGGGATGATTTCTGGGGTAAAAACTATCCCATGTCCTTTCCCAGGACTTAACCTATATCTACACCAAATTTCATCAAAATAGATTACATCCAAATTCCCCCCCCCCTTTTTACCCCCTTAGGGGATGATTTCCGGGATAAAACCTATTATATGTCCTTCCCCGGGACTCAAACTATGTATATACCAAATTTCATCTAAATCGGTGCAGCGGTTTAAGTAGCTCCATACAAATTTCCACCCCCAATTTCAGCCCCTCAGATATAAAAACTACCCTTTATCCTTCCCCGGGGCTCAAACTATCTGTGTACCAAATTTCATCTAAATCGGTTCAGCGGTTTAGGCGTGAAGAGGTAACAGACAGACAGACACACTTTAGCATTTATAATATTAATATAGAAGTATGGATTATTAGTATGGATAGTATGGGTTCTTTCCGCTTGTCTTCCAAATAGAGGTGTAGCTGTAGACTCACTTCAAAAGAAAGAAGAAACGAAAAACTCATTCAAATATCTCAAAAAATTACGAAGCTACAACCGTTTTAATGTCGCTTGTTAGAGTGAGAAAACAATCAGGGACCGTGACGTCACGATCCTCGAGCGTCATAGTAAAAAACAATCGTTTCATTATAAAGGTGCGTTTTGCGGAAAAGAGACGCAACAAACCCCCTCTTAAAACTTTATAAACTTATAACTTAGTGATTACCTATACGAGTATAGCCTCTTGCGTTGTTTTTTTTTCGAGATAATACAACATTATGATTATTTTGTTTAGTGTCTACATCCCTATTTTCGATAAGATAAGATAAAATAAGATTTCTTTATTGTCAGAACTGTGTACATTTAGTTGTTTTGGGTAAAATAAAGTCCAACAGCTTGCCCATTTCGGACGTACAATATTAAACTTAAAGCTAGTCAAATATACCTACTAAAACAATAACAACAATTTTAACCATATTCACACATAAAATATTAATTTAGATCTATCCGACATCCGTATTTTCTTTTAAACCACGAACTTCGGAATTCGAAAATATTCGGGTATATCTATCTCTATCGCACTAACAAATGACAGGAATGCAGATATACGAACTTTGAGTTTCGGTTTTTCGTGGTTTGGCTGAATACGCAAAGAGCGCGCGCGCGTGCCATTCAAAAAAACCAAGTTTATATTGTTAGAATTTGTTGTTATATTTGTACAAATTACGCCTTAATTCGACATTTGCGCATATCAAAATCGATTAATTTTATATTTGCTTTTGGTACCTATGTGTCTCGTCAATGTATATCGTAGACGGGATTAAAATTATTAATAGGCGAAAGAAAGGCAAAGAAATTCCGCCATTTTGTCCGTAGTATTTCTTATTAGTCTGTGATTTTGACGTTTCTTTTAGCTGACAGATGTGGCGGCGATATACTTTAAGAATAATAAATGAAAAATTAAATGAAGTCGTATATTACGGAAAATAAATTAATTGTCGCAGTCGGATAAAAACTATCCTAAGTTGCAGCTGGAATAATAATGTACCTATTTAAAATGTTTCATATTTTTCCGTCCATGGGATGCTGAGAACATTCGTACCACAGAAAGCTTAGTTTCAAACTGGCTGATTCTTTTTTTAATTTAGAGATTTATTATAAGTGGAGATTATAAGTGGAGATAATAAATTGGGCAACGCCCTTAATCTGTCCAATCCAATAAGATAGGATTGGACAGTCAAACCTCCACGATATTGCCTTTAGGATGCTGTTGGCGCTTGCTCTCACCCTGTCTAATAGCGATGCTATCTTTTTGCGCATGTTCGCCTGAAACCCGTCTACACGGGCTTCGGCGAACATGCCCGAGGCACTTCACCTCCTCGGCAGCCCCAGCAACATTCTAAATGCATTATTGTATTGCACGCGCAGGGGGCTATAGGCTCGCTTTGTATACCTAACCCACAGGCTGCTCGAGTAAAAAGATTGTGTATACGCTTTAAAAAGCGTTAGGGTCATTTCGCCGGTTACGCGACCACCTTCGGTTAGCGACCACCTGAAGAACATGTTTTTTTCAATTGAAGATAACATCAATTCTACAACGCCTATTGAAACAGTTAGCCGTATGCATTATTGGTTGTAGTTATGGAATAGGAATTTACTAAAAAACGAGAAAATATGCTTTCAGTTCACCAACTCAGCTAAGTGGTCGCTAACCGGCACATGAAATTAGGTGGTCGCTAACCAGCGAAATGACCCTATCTTTACTTCGTATGAACATCGAGCAAACCTGCGAGCAAGCATATTACTACGAACCGCTAACGCCCTGCGCTCTCTCTCAATATCCATATCATCTTTCAGGTCGCTCGTGATAATATGTCCCAGGTACTTGACCTTATCCACGACCAACAGCTGACTACCGCTTAGCCAGATAGGTGGTACATTATAGGGCTTAATTTTCCCTGCCGTAAAAATCATGACCTCACTTTTAGTGGGATTGTACACAAGCCCATGTGCCCATGTAATGGATACCCATAGCGAATAAAAATACTTTTAAATATGTCAATTGTCTTATGTGAAGTTATGTTACCTAGTCATTACAAATACTTCTGGCCATTTAGAATAAGCGTCTACTATCACTAGAAACATTTTTGAATATAATGGGCCCAAAAAATCAGCATGCACTCTGTGCCAGACTGTGGGAGGCTGAGGCCATACTGTTAATTTAACCATTTCTGGATTTTTATGATTTTGTAAACAGTAAATAAAATTTTTTGTTATATTTTCTATTTCCTGATCCATACCAGGCCACCAAAAATATGATCTTGATATTTCTTTCATACGTGTTACACCGAAATGACTGGCATGTAACTCACACATTACATTATCTCCACTTATCTCCACTTATAATAAATCTCTAAATTAAAAAAAGAATCAGCCAGTTTGAAACTAAGCTTTGTGTGGTACGAATGTTCTCAGCATCCCATGAACGGAAAAATATGAAACATTTTATATAGGTACATTATTATTCTAGCTGCAACTTAGGATAGTTTTTATCCGACTGCGACAATTAATTAATTTTCCGAAATATACGAATTTATTTTTATTGAAATCAAACGCTGCTCCAAATGGCAGCTATAAGAAACGTCAAATTTTCGTCAAAATGGCGGAATTGCTTTGCCTTTCACTTATTAATAATTTAAATCCAGTCTACGATAGACCTTTACGATACACATGCCAAAAATTAAACCATAAAAAAATATTCGATTGTGATATGAGAACTTATATGCGCCAATGTCGCATTATGGCGTGATTTGAATAAATGTATCAACAAATTTGAACAATATAATTAACATGAATTTGTTTTTTTTTAATGGCAATATGCCATTGCTCTTTGCGCATTCTGCCAAAGTGCCTGCGGCGCTACCACGAAAACCGAAACTCGAAGTTCGTATAACTGCATCCCTGTGACTCGAGTATAGTTAGTGCGATAGAGATAGAGATACCCGAATATTTTCGAATTCCGAAGTTCGTGGTTATAGCTCAGGAATCGAAACTACACCCCGTAAGCCGCGTCCGCTGCGCCATGTTTTCGTGGTTTTTAAACGTCAAACATGTTATGCCAATCAATACAAAACCCTATTTGTTTGCCGAACTTGCACGGCTATCACAAGACAGCTGCGACATACTCTCGAGCTCTCTCGCACTATCCGTCTCTTTCCAAGTGGTCTAATTAGAGAGACGGATAGTGCGAGAGAGCTCGAGAGTATGTCGCGGCTGTCTTGTGATACCCGTGCTGACGGAAAACATGTTAGATGTTTAAAAACATGGAAAACATTGGTGCAACGGACCCGGCTGTAGGTAGACACTAAATAAAATAATCATAATGTATTTTCTCGAAAAAAGGATAATAGAGAAAAAATCAACGGAAGAGGTTATATGTATAGGTAATCACTAAGTTCCAAAATTGTATGTTCTGTCCCTTTTCCACAAAACGCACCTTCATATGAAACGATTGTTTTTTACTATGACACTCGAGGATCTTGACGTCACAGTCCGCGATCGTTTTCTCACTCTAACAAGCGACATTAAAACGGTTTTGAGATATTTGAATGGGATTTTCGTCATCTTCTATCTATCTATACCTACATATAAATGCCTATGTCCTGACTGACTCACCCACTCACTCATCAATGCACAGCCGAAACTAGGGGCTAGAGAGTTGAAATTTACACCAGAACTACGTTTTACAACGTAGGCAACGGATAAGAAGGGGTTTTTGGAAATTCGGGTAGAATTCCTAAAGGGGTCAAATAGGGGTGCAAATTTCGTATGGGGGAAACTTTAATATTTTAGCAAGAAACTCAATACGTTGTAGAAAGCTTACTTATTAGAATACAAATAAAGTACTGTCAGCGTTTTGAAAAATTCAGCCTCTTAGGGGGTTAAAAAAGGTTTGCAAAGTTTGTATAAGCGAAACTTCTTTTTGAGATAGAAGCTTAAAAGTTTGTAGAAAGATTACTTATTACAATACAAATAAAAAAAACAGCGTTTTGGAAAATGGTATGAAATGGGGTACAATGTTGGTAAAGGGGATTTTTTGAGCTAGAATCTCAAACCTTTTTAAAAAGATTACATAATAAAATAAAATAAATTACTTTCAGCGTTTTAGAAAATTCCACCCCTTAGGGGTGTATAAAATATTTTGTTTTAGCAAGCGACAAATCTTTGTTGAAAGATTACTTATTACAATAAAACTTTCAGCGTTTTGGAAAATTCCACCTCTAATGTGGTGATTAAAACGGGTGAAAATTTGTATCGAGGAAACTTTTTTTTTGAGCTAGAGTTTTGAAATTGTGTAGAAAGATTATTTATTAGAATACAAATACATAGGTAAATTACTTTCAGTGGTCTGAAAATTTCCACCCGCTAAGAGGGTAAAGAGGTGCAATGTTTGTATAGGAAAACTTTTTTTAGGCAGAAACTTAAAACTCTGTAGAAAGATTAAGTACCTACTTATTAAAATACAAAAAAAATACCTACTGCCAGCGTTTTGGAAAATTTTACCCCTTAAGGGGTTAAAAAGGGGTGCAAGGTTCGTATGGGAAACACTTTTTTTTAGCTAGAGACTTGATAGTTTGTAGAAAAAATACTTACCTATTACAATAAAAAAACCAAGTGTTTTATTTTTAATTTTTCCCTGAAAAGCGTTCAAAGTTTGTATGGAGAGCAAGAAAATTTTAAAGTATGGTATTTGTAACTTCGATCTTAGCCTGTTTAGACTACAAAACTTAATTTAGCATTTTTTTTAATATATCCCCTAAAGGGGATTATAAGGGTGTTCAAAGTTTGTATGGAGAGCAAGCTATTTTTAAAGTAAGGGATTTGTAACTTCGGTTTTAGACTGTTTGCTAAAATACTACAAAACTTATTTCAGCTTTTTTTTAATTCATCGCCTAAGAAGATTAAAAGGGGGTTTGAACTTTGTATAGAGAGCAAGACATTTTTAAAGTAAAAAATTTGTAACTACGGTTTCAGACTGTTTACTATGAGGGTTCAGAGAGGGTTCTTAGTTTGTATAGAGAGCAAGACATTTTGAAAGTAAGAGATTTGTAATTTCGGATTTAGATTGTTTTCTAAAAGACTAGGTACAAAATTAATTCCAATGTTTTTTTTTTAATTCATTCCTTCAACAAACATTTAGACGATAACATGTTATACGCGGACGAAGTCGCGGGCAACAGCTAGTCTCTAATATTTATTGGTATTATAACTCTATACCCCCATAACAGACATTCTTTTTCCACACTGATCTCATTTTTTCTTCTAAAATATGGCTCATAATCTTCTCCCAACACATTCTTAACCGGCCAGCCATCTCTACAATATCTTAAAATGTTACACTAAATTTTATCTTTCCTAGATTCCCTTTGAACTATTTGCCAATCTAATGTGTGGAGGTCTGATGTATTTATATAATTTTTCTACTCCTGAACCGTTATCTGTCATTTATATAGGCTGTAGCTCAAATACAATGACACCACTAATAAGTCGTCGAAAAACTCTATGCTCTATGGCCCAAAAACGCACTGTTTAGCGTACTTTTTTGGTTCATACATTTTTCATAAAAGCACTGTTTAACTTTTTTTTAAATCAGCCGCTATATTGCAGTGGTGCCAACTTCATAAACAAATATTTCGAAATAAAAGTATTTATTTACGATTAAACATTTGTATATTATAAATTATTTACTACAATAATAATAAATCATCATCTATTGTGTGTTAAATTACGTGTTTTATAAATTATTGGTATTATTTATGAAAATAAACAGTTCGAATTCGGTCCGGGTCCGGATTCTGTTTGGTTCGGATGGCAAGTGCAAACAAATTAAAAACAAAACAAACCATAAGCAAGAGGTGTCACATTTCCAATTTCCCACCAAAATACAGTTCAAAATGAAAGGACGAAAGATGATAAACTATTAAGATTTTATTCGTGTTTGTGAAGACAAAAGTGTACGTTCCTTTTAAAATGGTCGAAGAAATTAATAACTCCACCTACTGAAGTAGGTAGTAAAAGTACGTATAGAAAACTTGCCGCCTGAAAAGTTTAACTATTCTGTAGTCTGCTATTTATTTTAAAATTGTCGTAGAAAAAGTATTGTATGCAACTGTGTATAACTGGTCTAAAAACACTCGTGGCGTCTTTAATTGCGACCCACGCCACTCGCGTTTTAAGACCCTTCTTATAGAACAGTTGCATAACATACTATTATTGAATTACATTCATAACTTTTATCAATTATTTCTGCATTTTTTACTTTATTTTGACATTCGGTTGCTACACGTGATAAATAATCTGCTGGATTATTTTTTGACTTTATGTGTTGTATTTCATAATTAAATCCAGTTAAGAAAATTGACCAATACTGTAGCCGCCTTGCTGCCATTTTTGGTATGCCATATTTTGGTCCTAAAATTTTTGTCAGTGCTTCATTATCTGTTTGTAAAATGAACTTGTGCCCAAACAAAAACTCATAAAATTTGTTTACTCCAAACACAATAGCATAAGCCTCTTTTTCTAAGATTGGGTACTTTAACTGAGTATCATTTAATTTCTTGCTCGCAAATGTGACTGGTTTTATAATGTTGTCACTATCTTTTATAGATAATAAGTACAGCCGCTACCCCACTGTCTGATGAATCACAAGTAAGGACTATTGTTTGACGAACTGAATATTTGGGCGAATATTAAGCGTTTTTAAAGCGTTTATTTTTCGTCATTGTCATCGCCAGCAAATACTAATTAAAAGAGACGAATATCAGAGTCTACTTTTGATGAAGACGTAAGCCAATACCGATGCCGAGTCTTTTTTGATTAAAGTTTACGCGGTAGGCTGAGAACTTTACGGTTTCGCTCTGGCCCATTTATGTACCATGTAAGAGAGTCGATATTGCTCATACTGGCAGATAGTTATCTACCTACAAAAATACGAGTATACCTACCTATATCTAGTACCTAGGCCACTAAGACATAAATAAATCGAAGCCCACGTTGTATGATAGGTGAGTTCATTGGTCATGCCCTAAGAACTTTACGGTTTCGCTCTATGAAAACACAACAATATATCGATATCAGCCATATTTTTACACCAAAAAATAAGTTGTGTAATTTGACTAAATATTCATTGATAATCCACCAAAATTTAATACCCATACGGTAAAAAATAATGAAAAGTAATCTTCAAAAATTCCGTAAAAATCAGGCGAAAATGGTATAAACTTTCTTTACTTTATAATTGACTACGTCTATATACGTTATTTGGGATACGCGCATAATCCACTTATTTTTGTTAATGAATAAACCTTTCTATAGGCCAGATGAAAATCAATATTATCTCAAGGTCGTAATAGTATTTTATGCAACTGTTGTATAAGAAGGGTCTTAAAAGGCGAGTGGCGTGGGTTGCGATACTTGCGATGCGAGCCTTGGCGAGCATCGCAATAAAAGACGCCACGAGCGTTTTTAGACCAGTTATACACCGTTGCATACAATACTTTTTCTACGACAAATTTTAAATAAATAGCAGACAACAGAATAGTTAAACTTTTCAGGCCCCGTAGCATGGATGGCGATAAGTGACAGGATAGAGCATCCGTCCCTGGCTGACAACGTTCGATAGAACGAGACGACGCGCTTATCCTATCACTTATCGCGTGATAACGCCATCCATGCTACGGGGCCAGGCCGCAAGTTTTCTATTCGTACTTTTGCTACTCACGCAATTTCTTCAGGAGTGCAGTTATTAATTACTTCGACCATTTTAAAAGGAACGTACACTTTTGTCTTCACAAACACGAATAAAATCTTAATAGTTTAGGACTAATAGTTTATCATCTTTTGTCTTTTCATTTTGAACTGTATTTTGGTGGGAAATCGGAAATGTAAGAGCTCTTGCTTATGGTTTGTTTTGTTTTTAATTTGTTTGGACTTGCCAATTCGAACTGTTTATTTTTATAAATAATACCAAAAAATTATTAGAACATGTAACTTAACACACAATAGATGATGATTAATTATTATTGTAGTAAATAATGTATAATATACAAATGTTAAATCGTAAATAAATACTTTTATTTCGAAATATTTGTTTATGAAGTTGGCACCACTGCAATATGGCGGCCGATTTAAAAAAAGTTAAACAGTGCTTTTATGAAAAATGTATGAACCAAAAAAGTACGCTAAACAGTGCGTTTTTGGGCCATAGAGCATAGAGTTTTTCGACGACTTATTAGTGGTATCATTGTATTTGAGCTACAGCCTATTTAAATGACAGATAACGGTACAGGAGTAGAAAATAGTAGATTGTACAACAAGTGCATAAAACGCACCATTTTACTCGAGACGTTTATCCATCCGAGCGAGCTTGCGAGCGAGGATAGATATAAAGTCGAGTGTAAAATGGGTTTTATGGACGAGTTGTACACTCTACTTTTCACTTCGATTGCGAGGAAATGAAACAGCAACACGTAAATATAGTAAATGCTAATTTAATTGTTGTTGTTATGGCTTAAATACTATACTGATCTACTAAATTGAAAAATAAACAAATATAAAAAATAATAAATGAGACGAAATACAAATTATAAGTTTATTTCATGAAGTTTTATTGTGTACTTTGGCTGTTGGTATCTTTGCCTTGGTCTTAGAATACGAACGAAACGAAATAAAATAAAGAGGTTGTTGTATGAAGTTAAAGATGTTCGTGTGGCTGTTGCAGCGATTGCCTTGGTCTTCGACGAAGATTTTACTTTATGCTCTAGAGCATAAAAAGCGACTTTATGTCGCCTACGCACGACATAAAGACGAACTTTTAGAGCATGAGAAGTGAAATAGTACATTATGATACAAGTGTGCTATGTTGGTCATTACACTCGAGTCGGTTTTTAAGCCTGAGCCGAAGGCGAAGGCTTAATGGAGACGAGAAGTGTAATGACCAATGCTCACGTGTTTCATACGACGTTTTTCAACACATTTGCGAGGAAAAAAAATAAATAAATAAAAAATGAAAATGTTAAAAGTTATGTAATGAAAAGGCACTAGTGCGATAATGTAATGTAAAAGTCACGGCATGGGTAATATTCTGCATTATTTTGCTAATATTTAAAAAGATATGTAATGAAAAGGCACTAGTGCGATAATGTAATGTAAAAGGCACGGCATGGGTAATATTCTGCATTATCAGTGTAAATACGCTGTAATAAGACCTACTTTACGAGCAGGTGTGTTGAAAAATATTTAATCTATCTTATTATTACGCGACCCCGATTTTTGTACATGTCATCAGATCTACAGTTATGGTCCGATTTAGATAAATGGTATATCATTCGATTCGTCTCATGCTGCAGATTTGCAATAAGGTCTTCGATTTTTTATTTTTTATCGATAAGGTAGGTGCTAAAATTTTAATTTAAAAAAGCTACTGTGCGCTGACCACCTGACTTTGGCTGCGTGACATCACGTGACGTAACTCCTGGTTTGACTTGAGATGACAATGTAAATAAACATACAATAATTTAACTCAAACCTGCAGTAAGTTCGTCAGCATGAGAAATTATAAATGTTGAGTCGGCCACATATGGATACAACACTAAGAAAATTAAGAAAATAGGTAATAATCGATCTCAATATTTCCAAAAACTTACAGACGTATTGTGATTAATCTTTTATTGACATGGAGACGTCAGTATTATTTGCCATGTATTTTTTTTACTTCAAAAATTGGGAGAAGAATGAGGTTTAATTAAATCCATTAATTGTCATGGACCCCATAGACGGCTCTTTAAACCTTACTTAGCACAATGCCGTAAGCACCGATAGGCTCGCCTAATTTCCAGTAGGTATACCTATAAAGATGAAGTTTCGGATGCCGGGGACTCCCATTGGCGACTTTGTTGACCTGACTAGAATACCATCCAAAAATTTGAGTCTAAGACGGACCCACCTGGCAGCAGCCGAAACGATTTATTAGTAATTGACATAGAAGTATGTCGTCACAGTTTGTTGCTATTTGTACTGATCGTTGTATGAAAAATCAAGTACCTAAATTGCTGTTTCGGTCGATGCTATGTATGCTTATATCTTTAAAACTACTCAACGGATTTTGATGCGGTTTTTTTTAATAGATAGAGTGATTCAAGAGGAAGGTTGATATGTACAATACATATAAACCCGTGCGAAGCCGGGGCGGGTCGCTAGTTCACTATAATTCATTAAATGTCGTACTTTAATAATTTTTTAAAGAGAGGGAGAGAATTATATTAGTATCGACTTACTTACGAATTCATTGTAGCTATAGTTTTATTTAAATCCAATACTTGTCAAATAATCCGATGGTTTTATAAAATTACTATAATTTAAGCCTCGGACTCTCTTTTTCCAGGCCGTTATATGTACTTACCTCCGAGCCTCTAAGTATTTCATAAAATGTTCACCTGAAGATGATGGCACCCCCACTGTCTGTTTTGGTATTTCTGAGTAGAATCGTCTCAATGAGTAGTTGATGATGGTATGCGGAAAAGCACCTAGGTACAGTCGGCAATAAAAGCATGTACGAAAAATTCTTTTTTTGACAGAAACTTATTATTTGTTAAAATCCGGCCTTAGATGTCAAAGCAGTTTATAAATATACGAATAGGTCCGTGGTTTTTTTACCGAATTAGTACCTACTTGAAAAAAATGGTACCTCAATAGTTTCGAGAGTACAATTATTTTAATTTGTTGTTACTGGTGAGATGCTCTCCCTCCAGCAACCCCGAATTGAAATAGAAGGCAATTCACGTATAAACTTACTTTAAAGGCTAAAAAGAGTCGCATAAAAAATGTACTCTCGTTTTTACCGTTCAATGAGGTAGCTAGGCTAGTTAAATTTACCCAATTTGCGCCAGAAAGCGAGCGCCTGCGTGATACCGGCAATACGGAAAACACGTGTTTTCCATATTTTGCTATTATTTTTCATCAGGCGCTTAGAATTGATGATTTGTCAGTGGAAAATACCACTTCCTGGCCAGAGAGATACGTAACATTTTGTACTCACCACGGGCGGTAATAACGAAAGCCTCCGATTGCATATTTATCGCCCTTGCCTTCGGCTCGGACGTCAAATACCTGCGATGCGAGACATTCTTTGTTTTACCGCCCTAGGTAAGTAATATACTAGTATGTCGATGGTGAAATAGGAAAAGCACCATAATCTCAAGGACACTATAGGTACCGTAGGTATCTATATGTTTTCGCTAGGATGCACCGTATAGAAGCTACGAGTGGGAAACCAATAAAAATCCCAAAATTTCGAGGATTTGTGGCTGCCAAAAGTTGTCCCAAGATATCTCGTGTAACCACTTTTGATATTTGCTCGGTTGTATCGATGTAAACGATATTTAAAAAAAATCTTCTACACCACCTTTTGCAACAAAAATATACTCTACGGACTGGCCTAATTAGTGCAAAGCATTCGTCGTCGATATTCCTAGCTCAATACCGGGCACATCGTAAAAATCCGGCAGATCACGAAATTCCTAGGTAAGTATATCGTGATTCGTGAAACGCCGCCATTTCATGATACGCCGCCAATTTATGATTTGGCTAAAAGTTGACCAGGCATATCATGATGTGCCTGATAAAAAATACGGCAGATCGATTAGAGCAACGCATTCGTCGATATTCCTAGCTCTATACCGGGCACATCGTAAAAATCCGGCAGATCACGAAATTCCTAGGTAAGTATATCGTGATTCGTGAAACGCCGCCATTTCATGATACGCCGCCAATTTATGATTTGGCTAAAAGTTGACCAGGCATATCATGATGTGCCTGATAAAAAATACGGCAGATCGATTAGAGCAACGCATTCGTCGATATTCCTAGCTCTATACCGGGCACATCGTAAAAATCCGGCAGATCACGAAATTCCTAGGTAAGTATATCGTGATTCGTGAAACGCCGCCATTTCATGATACGCCGCCAATTTATGATTTGGCTAAAAGTTGACCAGGCATATCATGATGTGCCTGATAAAAAATACGGCAGATCGATTAGAGCAACGCATTCGTCGATATTCCTAGCTCTATAGGTACCGGGCACCTCGTAAAAATACGGCAGATCACGAAATTCCTAGGTATAAAGTATATACCTAAAGTAAAAGTTTTTCACAACAGGGACTTAGTGGCAAAACCACTCGGATCGCGGATAGGTTAGAAGACGAAAGCGGGAGCTTTGATCCCGCTTTCGTTTTCGAGGTTATTTTTTTTATAAAAGAGCGGAAAAACTTGTTTGCAAACCTTACTTACCTACGTTTAACAGCGAGTATTGGACGATATGGCAGCGTTTCATGATATGCCTAGGAATTCCATGATCTGCCTAAATGTCACTGGTGGGTGTTACTTAGCCACTTTAGCCAGACCATGAAATGACGGCCTTTCATGACGTGCCTAGGTATTTCATGATCTGCCTAAACGTCAGTAGACAAATCGTTAAACGTTAAGTTTTTAACGATATGGCGGATGTCATTTAGCCAAACCATGAAATGGCGGCGTTTATATGCCTAGGAACTTCGTGATCTGCCGGATTTTACGATCGGCCGCCGACATTATACTCGAGGGATGAAAAAGTTCGTCACTTTTCGACTTTATTTTAGTGATGTTAAGTGACGAACCTTTTCATTCCGCGACTGTACTAACTTTCGTTTCGGCGGAAAAGAGACAGAGCATATAATTAAGTCATTAGAATGGGAATGGAGGTGGCAATTTTTCTATATAAATAGTGAATGAACGTCAAAGTTTCTGTGAATGACAGCTAACAGGGGGCCGATTTTTGACTTTCGAGCGCTCGAAAATTAAATAAAAATAAATACGATTGTATCGTCTAAATTGCAGGGACTTACATTCTTCCGATATAATAAAATACGAGTGGTGAATACCACTCGTTTTTAAATTTTCTATCGCGCTCGAAAGTCAAAAATCGGTCCCCTGATTCGACTTTTAGTTACGACCTTTAGTTTTGGACGTGGCGTGGTACAGCGTTCTAAATTTCAAATATTGTACCTACCAACGAATAAAGCGTACCTATGGAAAATTTTGCATGCATTATTATTAGTCCCTGGGCGACCTTGCTCCGCTCGGATGAAAATGGAGAAAATACGGAGAAAACAAATTTTCCCGGGCATGAGACCTATCTAGATCGATTTATCGCCCCCGTAACCACCAATATTTCAAATGTCATCGAAATCGTTAGAGCCGTTTCCGAGAACGTGATTGCAAATATATATATAATAATAAAAATAATAGGGCAGGGCAGCTTGTGGCGAGCTGTTGGGGAGTAACGACCCCACGGACCCGAGTGCTCCCGAGAGTCGGTCAGGGCCTCCGTCTCCGGCGTGTCTTCGTCGGTCGGAGTGGAACCCCAAGGGGGCCCGTAGGACTCTCAGCTCTGGCTTGCCTTCATTGGCCGTCCAGAGAGGAGTCGTAAGAGCTATATGCTCCAGGGGTGGAAGTGTTAAAGGGCATAACGCCGCGAGTAACTTCGGAGAAAGCGCAGCACCACCTCTCGACACCCCTGAGCCGCTCACCCAGTGTTGCTCCTGGCCGTCTGTACGACGACGCTTTCAGGGGCCCATCTAGCGAGTGGCTAGTCACCGCCTGCCTCGATAGCATCTCACAATGTTATGGCAGGTGTCCGGAACTCTTGCAATAGCTCATTCATTTGTCCATCCAAATTTCATCCATAGCCCGTTACTCTTTCCTCTTAACCTACAATAGCCCCAACGCCTGTTGGAACCGGTTCACGGGTATCTACCGATGTACCCGTGAATGGGTTCTAGCAGGTGTATTACATCACATTAAACTTCGTCTCCAAAGGGCCTCTACGTGTTGGATCTATATCCCCACGCACGCCTTCCAAAGGACCGGGCTTTGTCCCGTGAATTTAAACAGGAAAATAATAATAATAATAAATTAGTTCTTTATTTAGGTATTAACCCATTACAATTAGATTATAAAAATTAGAAGTCAAAGTCAATTCAAATAAAATAAATTAAAAAATTTAAATTAATTTACAATATAAATTAGTTAAATTACAAAAAGAGTGTCGTTGACACCTTACTCGTAAGGTAGCATGTCGTGCATACTACCTTAACAATACTGTTTGTCGATTCGCTCACTCTCCTGATAAAGGACCAGTGCCTATTACGCAGCATAATAGCGTAGAAGTCGTCCACTCTGTTCACGGCGAACATACCAGACGCGCTACACCGCCACGGCAGCCGTAACATCACACGAAACGCGTTGTTGTACTGTACTCTGAGTCTGTTGAACGACCGCTTCGTGTAATGGTACCACAAGTGACTAGTGTAGAACGCCTGGCAATAGGCCCCAAACAGAGTAATTTTGACTTGGTCAGAGCAGTGAGCGAACCGACGTGCCAACATATTGCTTCGCATAGCAATGGCCCGTCGTTGTCTCTCGAGATCGTCGTCGTCTTTAAGTTTGTCCGTCAGTATATGTCCGAGATACTTAAAACTATTAACATTTTTTAATTCAGTCCCATTCAATCTAACGGGCGGCACTACATCAGCAGGTCCCTTGCCGTACTTAAATACCATTATCTCGGACTTTTTTACATTATACTTAAGACCGTGCAGTGCAGCATAACGCTCGCATATGGATATCAGCATCCTCAGACCCGTGATAGAAAGGCTCAGCAGAACCATGTCGTCAGCGTAACTAAGATTATTGGCGCATACGCCAGATACGTCACACCCGACTGCGGCCCTGCTGAGCTCCTCTATCAGTTCATTCTAACGCTGAACGAAAGTATTACTGTAATATCTTGTATCTCAGCAACAATCTACAAAAAACAATGTGGCAAATTGTCAACGATTACACTGGACGTAAAACTGCTATGAATCATTGCAGCCTAACTAGTCTAAAAGATAACAGCGGACTGCATTATGCATCTCTAAACCGGCTGGCGAATGATGTAAACAATTTTTTCCTCTCCGCCGCCGCGACGACGCAGGCCCCTACCGCCGACCCAATAATAGCTAATGAGCTACTAACTCACTCGATAAACCCCAGTCATGTGTCTATATTTCTAAATAAATTTACAGAATCAGAAATATTCAAAATTATTACACAAGACATAGTTTGCAAAAATACATGTGATATTTACAATACTTCCACAAAATTATTGAAAGTCGCACTACCTATGTTATTATCCCAACTAGTACAAATTTTTAATTATTTACTAAAAGTTGGTTTGTATCCACCTATTCTTAAAAATATAAAGGTGGTACCTATATACAAAGGTAAAGGACCCAAGGATCAGCTTTCTAGCTACAGGCCTATCAGTATAATCCCGGCTATTGCAAAGGTGTTTGAAAATGGGCTATCAAGGAGACTATCACTGTTCTTAGAAAACTCTGCACTCTTAAGTGATAAACAGTACGCTTATAGAAAACATAGATCCTGCGTTAAAGTCGTTCGCGAAGTCGTCCAAAAAATCATGGCGGCCAAAGAGCGCGCGACACAAGTTGCCATACTGCTATGCGATATGACGCGAGCATTCGACCTATGCGATCATAATGTTCTAGCGCAGAAACTTGAACATACTGGCATACGCGGCCCAGCGTTAAAATTAATGCTAGAATTTTTGGCCGGTCGTCAACAAGCCGTGACACTGAGCAACGGCAAAGTGCAATCCAACTACGGCGGCGTCGACATAGGCGTACCGCAAGGTTCTTCACTCGCTAATCTGTGCTTCCTTATCCAGGTCAATGACCTGCCTACAGCCGTAGATGGAGATATGTATATATTTGCTGATGACGCGTGTGATATAATAACAGCTGATACCGCCCAACAGTTGGAAGTCTCTTTGAAATCCGACATTTACAAACTACTGAATTGGTTCCGCGCAAATGGCCTAGTTTTAAACTTGTCAAAGACTCAGATTCTGCACATTAATCTAGGCGGACGACCTCCAGATCCACTAAATATAAGCATCCTCGGTAATTTGTTGCCACAATTAAGACATACCAAGTTCCTCGGTATAACATTAGACTCTGGACTCAGATGGGATGCACACATAGACAGTTTATGTGGTAGGCTGTCTAGCGCATGCTTCGCTCTAAGCAGATTGGCACACGTTTTACCCAAAAAACAACTCAGATCATGCTACTATTCACTATTCCACTCAGTTATGAACTATGGTCTCGAATTGTGGGGTACGGCCGCAGAGTGGCAACGTGTATTCATACTACAAAAGCGTGCCGTACGTATCATCTCATTTGTCCGTCCACGCACTTCAGCTCAAAATCTCTTTAGAGAAAACAATATACTCACCCTGCCCTCGCAGTACATATATGACGTCGCTAAATTCGTCAAAGAAAACATTGACACGTTTCCCCGCAGAAAGATAACTCGCACAAGACAGGGGTCCCAGAACCAGCTCCTCACACAAACCACTCGACTGACCAAGTCAAGTAAAATCATCTCTCACGTGGGGCCAAAAGTATTTAACAAACTACCAGTAAATGTAAAATGCGCGGGTAGTAACTCAACTTTTTTAAGAAAATTAAAATCGTGGCTTCTCACGCACTCTTTTTATGACATTAAAGATTTTTATGAGTTACCAGAATAAGAATGTTATATGTTAACACACTTAGTATATAAATTTAATTTAAACTAATACAATGACATGTAATATTAATAATATTATAAATAAAAGACTTATGACTTATGACTTATGACTCATGTAAAGATGGGCTGAGAAAGCTGTGGGTTAGACAGGGTGGGCTGACATCGTCATTACTGTTTGCTGTTTGCCAATTCAATTTATATGTGTCCGAATTGCTGCTTCCCCATTTAACGCTATTCGTTTGGTTCCCATACCAGAACCCCAACAGACTGGTTATTTTTCTCGGCACACCGGCCTTTGACACCTTTATATATAGGTATATATACAAATATTGCTCGTTTAATAATATAGGATTATGAAAGACAGATATGATTATGAAAGACAGATAACAGAATATGTACTAAATATAAAGGTAGAAAGGTGATCCGATCGGGAAATTCTGTAAGGTTTAGGCTCGATAGAGTCGTCTCGATGTCTGTTGAGATGACTTTGTAATAAAAACTTGTCTAAGTGAATAGGTACGTAGGTAATGTAGGTATTTCGAAAGGTATAGGCAAAGTAAAAACTTGTAAACATGAGAGGGAGATAATAAATATGACTGTTGGATAAGCTTTAATTTTAGATCAGTAAAAACTAATTTATGCTGGACACTGTCTTAGGAACTCTGAGTCAAAATAAAGGACAGTGACGGTGATGTCGTCGCGGAACATGCGGCTAACGTCGGGCGCGAGGCTCAGCAGGTGCGCCAGTCGCGCGTGGTCCACACCGTACTCCGTGCCGCCGATCGCGTGCCGGATCAGGTGGGTCGCCGCGTTCCTGTCCTTCGGCTTACTCTTCAGACTTTGTTTCCTATGCAGCAGCAGCTCATTGATATCCCCCAGCTGTATATTCTTGCGCGGCAACTTGAGTGGGTTAAAGAACACTTTCCCCTTCATGTGCTCGCCGACTAGCTTCACCGCTTGTAACGGAGTCATCATGTCCCATAATCCATCAGAAGCTATGATCAAGAACTTATCTTTAGGCGTTAGCCTGTGGTAATATATGTCAGGCAACGCTGTCAAATAAGGAGGGGTGTGGTAGTAGGCCGGAATCGCCCTCTCCCCATACGTAGGGACTGCTAAAGCGGTGAGGGTTTCGACAGGCCACTTGTACCTGTAATCCCCCATGCTGCGGAGGGGAGCCAGCTCTCCGAGCAGTCTATCTCTCCGGATCACAGTTTTCTTTTCGCTTTCTGGATGTTCGCTCCATATCCTTTTTAGTTCGTCAAAATTTTCGGAATTGTGTTCTTTTGTAATCTTGTTAGCTACCCATTCGTCATCCGCCGTCTTGGTTCCTATCACAGCGTTACAGTCTCCGACATTGGCCACGTGCAGGTGCGGGCCATCTATGTGTGATATACAAGTAACAGCTCCTGATAAAGCTACCGATAAAGTTTTAGGATTAATTTTTCCAGTTTTTTCATATGGTTCTACTGCTTCTCTTGATAGATCACTATCTAATTTCATTATTGCCTTTTCTAACGCAGTGCCAACATTAATAATACTACTTTTAGGTGCTTTAGCAAGTTCATTTAAGTAATCTTTAAAATTATTCTCATACGTCAGCTTGAGATCTGGTACAATTTCAACCTGCAAAAACATCAAGTAAAAGTGTGTACAGCGTGTGTGTGTGTAAGTGTCTACCAGTTACATTTATGTAAAATTTTAATAATATAAATCTACAGGGTACAGGGTTTCGACCTATTCCTTGAAAGGGGTTATACTAGAGCTAATTTGCAACAATTTATGTCCTGTCAACCAGGGGTCAAAACACGATTTTTTTTGAATTTTTCGAGTTTTTAGTTTGTTTGAAAAAAAATCACCTTGCAGCCTTAAAGTGCTGATTGTGACAAAAATGTTTTTTTACCATCCAAATGGAAGTACTTTTGTCACAATCACCAGCTTAAGGCTGCAAGGAGAAATATTTTCATACAAACTAAAAACTAGAATATCTCGGAAACCAGCGAGTTTCGACCCCTGGTTGACTGGACATAAATTGTTGCAAATTAGCTCTAGTATAAACCCCTTTCAAGGAATAGGTCGAATTACCAGTCACCCTGTATATAAGATAATAGACGTATCTATGTGAGTACACTTACTCTGTCATTGTATGTTTCCATCAAACTATCCTGGGGTTGGTCATTGATGCATTTAGTTAACAGGTCATTGGGAAGGAGTGCAGCTGCGATATAATTAAACAGTCGCTTGGAGATGACTTGCGCGCAGGCAGGGCCGCCGTGTCCATCGAACACTCCCATTAGTAACCCTGAAAACACAATTAACTACATTCGCAATACTACTAACTCTGAATATACAACAATTGGTTAAGCTACCCTGCTCCTTCCTCACAAACTACCAAAGACAAACAGTATAAAACCAAGTTTTTATGTATTTATTGTACAGTGAGCCGCAGAGAACCATGACCCCCCAGCATACAAGTTTTGGTCCAGTTCTCTGCAGCTCACTGTACTTACTGAGAAATATATTGAACAAATTAATTTGCGAGTACTTAACTCACAAGGCAATTACACCATGCACCTAAAGAACACAACAGACTAACAATTCATGAATAAAACTATAGGAACTTAGATCAACTCCATAAAATTGAAAAAAATTATATAATTTAGTACAAAAATATAATCTTTCCATGGAAACCATCCCTTAGGAAGAGCTGAATAAGATTAATATAAGTTTGAGCAAAACAATTTTTTTATTAAGTCAGTGTATGTAAAATAAGTTTCTGTCAAAAAAATAATTTTTGGTACAAGCTTTTACTGCCGACTGTACTTTTCTGCATACCATCATCAAGTACTCATTGAGACGATTCTAACGAGCCCAAACTCGATGGGGTTGCGTCGTTTTATTGCAGAGTTCCTATGGCCACCTTCCAGCTCCAGCATCAGATCAGCTCCAAGTCATCATAATGTTGCATTGTCATGCGATATACATATGCTTGCAAAATTTCAGCTTAATTGGATAACGGGAAGTGATTGAAAAATGGATTGCAAATTTTGACGGACAACTTACATATTTACATACATACGAACAGTGCAAGTTAATATAAAGCTTGTAAAAAGAGCTCCAGCTGTCATACATTTTATACGGCGCCTCAAGCTCTTTTATCTCTATTCTCTCTCTCTCTCTCTCTCTCTCTATCTCTCTCTCTCTCTCTCTCTCTCTCTCTCTCTCTCTCTCTCTATCACCCATTATAAATCTAACACCCATGTACATATCGTCGGGTGACAAGCAAAACTCACTCTTAAGTAACAAATACCTACTTATATCAAAGGTCGTATCTCGATATCGACTACGTACCAAGATACGAGGTTTTGAAGAGCAGTGACAGTTTTGGTAGTGACTTTTGCTTGTCACCCGACGAATTATGGTACCAATAGAATAAATAAAAAATAAATATTTGAGGACAATCTCACAAAATGTATAGCCCTAAACTAAGCCAAGCATGTTATATGCCTGGATGACAATATTTTCAAATAGGTACTCATGCTCATCACAGAAATATTTCTCCTTGACTGGATTCAAAACGCAGGACCATACACTTTGCAGATTTTTGATTTTGATACATCTGTAAGCATACATTCAATTGGAGTTAATGAGACCCACCTGGTATCATCTTGCATTCTGCCTCACTTCTTGTATCTTCTATTGGAGTATTTGATGCCAGCTGATTGGAGTCATAAGATTTGATGGATCCAGTGGTAAATTCTTTACTAAACTCGTTTTTTCTTAATATTACTGTTACCTAAAATAAATAAATGAATTTGGGTGAAGTTTGGAATCCACACTTTGCCGATCTGACTTTTTGCATATTGGCACTATTTAATTCATCAGTGCAAAACAATTAAGGTACCTACCATAAAACTTTTTGTAAAAATTTGCTCAATGTATGGTGCCAGGGCCAGTCCATAGGCCAGTTTCTTATTTTGTCATACAATACAACAATAAAATACTCTTTATTGCACACCTCACACAAACAAAGCAGTTACAAAGAGAAACAATATAATAACATGTAGGTAGGGGCATCGCTGAAGATCAAACTCTTCCAGACAACCTAATAAAAATACTCTTTATTGCACACCTCACACAAACAAAGCAGTTACAAAGAGAAACAATATAATAACATGTAGGTAGGGGCATCGCTGAAGATCAAACTCTTCCAGACAACCTAATAAAAATACTCTTTATTGCACACCTCACACAAACAAAGCAGTTACAAAGAGAAACAATACAATAACATGTAGGTAGGGGCATCGCTGAAGATCAAACTCTTCCAGACAACCTAATAAAAATACTCTTTATTGCACACCTCACACAAACAAAGCAGTTACAAAGAGAAACAATACAATAACATGTAGGTAGGGGCATCGCTGAAGATCAAACTCTTCCAGACAACCTAATAAAAATACTCTTTATTGCACACCTCACACAAACAAAGCAGTTACAAAGAGAAACAATATAATAACATGTAGGTAGGGGCATCGCTGAAGATCAAACTCTTCCAGACAACCTAATAAAAATACTCTTTATTGCACACCTCACACAAACAAAGCAGTTACAAAGAGAAACAATACAATAACATGTAGGTAGGGGCATCGCTGAAGATCAAACTCTTCCAGACAACCTAATAAAAATACTCTTTATTGCACACCTCACACAAACAAAGCAGTTACAAAGAGAAACAATACAATAACATGTAGGTAGGGGCATCGCTGAAGATCAAACTCTTCCAGACAACCTAATAAAAATACTCTTTATTGCACACCTCACACAAACAAAGCAGTTACAAAGAGAAACAATATAATAACATGTAGGTAGGGGCATCGCTGAAGATCAAACTCTTCCAGACAACCTAATAAAAATACTCTTTATTGCACACCTCACACAAACAAAGCAGTTACAAAGAGAAACAATATAATAACACGTAAGTAGGGGCATCGCTGAAGAGCAAACTCTTCCAGACAACCTATGGGTATTGGAGAAAGAGATAAAACTAGAGTATGCAGTAGTAAGGTGGTGCAGAGATTATAATAAACCAAAATATTCTTAATAGGTCAGTTTATTTCTTAGCGATTTCTTAGTAGAAATAAAATGCTTTCTTACTTTGCCGGGTTTTGAGTAGTTAGGTAAATTTCCTATTTCTTTAGATTTTTTGTAGATTTGTTATTTATTTTTGTCTATTTTGAAGTAGGTCAGATTCTTTTGTTGGATTCATCAACTTCTTTGTCAATTAATTTCTCTTTCATTCGTGCATGTATTATAGGCATCAGAGTATTTTTAGCACAGTTAGACTAAAGGGAGCTATGGAGTTGTTGTAAGCATTAAAATTTAATTTATACTCATACTCATTAATTTAATTCATGAAATAAATAAGAACTATAAAAAAATCATTGATGAACATACCTGTGCTAACTCGGGGCACCTATACTAAAGTGATGTAGCAAAATATTTTATCGACAAACAAATATATCGATTAAACTGTCAACATCTAAATGTTATTCCACATAAATACATATTATTTATAATCTCTTTATTTTAAAATAAAAAACAATAAACAAATTAAAACGTGCATTTATTTGTTTATTTTAAAATAATTTTCATAGTATACAATTTATATGTTTTCCCTATTCGTCGGTAATACAGATTGCTGTCTAGATGAAAATATCCACTTTAAATTAATATACACTCGCGGTCAATGAATACGGGTCGGTAAAATACTGTCATATTTCCTAAAAAAGTGCAGGGATGTACAGTTTTTTTAATCTTGTCAAGATCTTTATTTAATTTTACATGTAATCTGCAAAAATAACAGTAGCAAAAGAAAGTTACCAGGTTTAAATTGGACTCGTAAAAAGCCATGAAAAAAAACAACGTTAACAGAGCGATATATCGCAAAAATCGTCATTTTTGTACGTTGATATTTTTATAATAGGATCCCGGAAATTGCTAATATAGTTGGGTATTAAAAAGAATACTATACTACGTTAATAACTAGTGTTAAATATAAAAAAAAACCTATTGCGGTTATTTAATTTAGGGTGACCCGTATTCATTAACCGCGAGTGTACGTTCTCTTAACGTCCACAGTGGTCAATGCGGCATTTAATCTTATCTTAAAATATGTCTATTGACTTTTGAGTCAAAATTAAATAGATATGATATGTGTTCAGATATGATATCAAAGCTTTTTATAGTAATCGAGAAATTTCAATGAGCACATGTGTTAATATGTATCGACATTATTTTTATCGATATCAAATCCCTAAAAAGTGCTGCGAGTTAGCACAGGTATGTTGATGAATAACAAATAATGTGAAGGCTCCGCGGAAAGAACATGTCTAGTCACTTTTTTTAAAATGAGATTTTAATGTCACGCAATAGTTCATAACGAGTGCAACATTTTAACATCAAAATCTTATTTTGAAAAAAAAAGTGACTAGACAAGACATGTTCTTTCCGTGGACCCTGCATATTATTTGTTATTCGTCAATGAAGATAATGATTTTTTTTATTTATTTTATGAATTAGATTAATGAGGATGAGTATGAGTATAAATTTAATTTTAATGCTAACAACGACTCCATAGCTCACTTACCACGCTAAAAATACTCAGATACCTGATTATATATATAGAAGTGAATAAACATATATAAAATCTACTTACTACCTATGACTCTGACAAAATAAAATTCAGACCTAATCTGAAAAAGACAAAAATAAAATATTAACCTACTTAGAATCAAATGAAATAAGAAACTCATCTACTCAGATTCCAGCAAATAAAGAAAGCAACATACTGAGAAACCGCCAAAAAAGGAACAGGGGACCGATTTTTGACTTTCGAGCGCTCGAAAATTAAATAAAAGTAAATACGATTCTAGTGTCAAAATTGCTGGCACTTACTTTTTACCGATTGAATTAAATACGAGTGGTGGATACTACTCGTTTACCTGTTGTCTCCCGGTGACGCGAATTCACGGCATCGTCCCGTCAATGGAATTTATATCAATTTAAATTAGAACAGAGTTGCATTTGTTTTGCATCATTCGATTTTAGAAAAAGAACAAAGTCTACTCTAGTTCGTATTTTGATTTGATTCAAATTTAATTGCCTATTTTCCTGGTATGGCGGGATACCTCAGGTTAAATTTTCTATGTCTAATATTAAAATAGAATTCCATAATTTATGACCGTTTTCGAGTGAAAGAGTTGAGCGCTCGAAACTACTACACATCCAACGAAATAAGAAAGCAACCTGCCCAAAGGTTTCATGCTTGTGTCAATGAACCTTGCATATATTTGGGAATCTGTGTTTTTTTCACTTGTATTATTTGTGATACCAACAGAGTAAATTAGCCAAGATGGGACTATCTGATAGTTTATACTGTAGAATGTGTGGCGAGGAGGACGAGACTATGGAACACTTATTGTGTGAATCTCATGCCCTGGCCAGACAAAGAATGAACTACTTTGGTAACAATTACCCGCAACCAAAGGAATTCAAGGTGCTCCCGGCGAACTGCATCATCCGCTTTGTGGAAATGATGGAGCAAGCCTGGGAGCAGGTATAAAGGAGAGGGCAAATGCACAAAAGATCCCACTGGGTCGAAGTGCATCCGAAAGGGCCCTCACCTAGATAAGATAAGATAAGATACCAACAGAGTAGAGTCTGTGAGCTATTAGAATAGGATTTATAATATATATACTATATACAGTCATGGCCAGATAATTAAGAACATGATTTTTTTCCCCATACAGTTGCATACAAATATGACTTTTAAAATTTGATGATAATTTATATTGTTTGATTAATTTTGTTTCTGATTATAAGGATGTAACCATGTTTAAACAGTATTTAATATAATGCAAAAGAGCTTCTGTAAAATTTACTTAAAAAAATACAGGCGATCAAATCAACACTTTTTATAAGTTCAAACATTGTTCCTAATTACTATGCTATGAACTCGTAAAAACTATCCATTTGACCGGATGGTATTTTTTTAAGTACAACTTTTACAGAACTTTTATATAAACTAAATAAAATCTTATTTATACACAGATACCTCCATATACTCAGAAATAAAATGGCCAAATATATTTTAAATCATCATTAAATTTGAAAATTCATATTTGTATGCAACTGTATGGGGAAAAAAATCATGTTCTTAATTATCTGGCCATGACTGTGTATTATAAACTGGGAATAAAGCTAGGAGGATGGTAATGTGTAACAGCAAGCAAGAGAGAAATATGATCCCAAATCCTATTTTAAATGCTCATGGGCTGTATATAAGATGTAACTACAATATGAATAGTTGCAGTAATCTGTCTCCTGTTATTATCAGTAGAATTTAGATATATCCAAAAAATTGCACACTATATCATAACCAAGGTAATATAATTGTAATGGTATTATTTATTTGTGTGATCAACGCCATTTTATTTTAATTTAACTTACAGCCCTGATGATAGGTACTTCAAGTTTGGGAGAATGTTATGATACCGAACAGGTAGCAGTGGGCACCATCAGCATACCAATGTAATGGAAGAAGGAACAACGTTAAGTGGGCTTACCTCTTGTGGCGAAGGCAAGACAGTCATTCCATCCTTCTGGACCTTTCCTTCTCCTGGCGGAGAGTGTAAGTTCCGAGCGTGACCTAGTGAGTTGCCAAGCAGAAGACGACGACATTCTAATGTGTAACTCCTACACCGGCTACTAATAATTTCTTGTCTTAATAACCTATTTAATCGTTGACAAGTCCTTAGAGTTATATTAACATGCAAGGTGTTCATATTATATTTTTCTGTAGGGGTTAACCGGGCATGTTACGCAATCACTTTTTTGATATTTATATATTGAGAAACAGCTGACTGACAATTTGATTTGTTGAAAGTTTTCCAACCAATGGAGACCACCAAGGATATTAACCTATTTCAAAAGTATACTACTCCACTACCTATGATAAAATAAATAATAGATAGTTTTTTTTTTCTTTTCTGACGTACTTGTGCTGCCAGCAATAATAAACTCTTTAGTTTTAAGGGTTAGTGTATACTAATTTACCACATACTGATCAATGCATGTTTAACAGATGTTGGGTCACTGGAGGACTGCCGGCCGGAGGATTGTAGGTACTTGAAGATAAACTCTGTTATAACCGTAGAACTGGAATAATTTATTTACAAAATAGGCCTAACTATACACAAGAAAAAACATAATCCGCAACATTTACAATATTAGAGCGAGACGGATGCGCGAGAGCAGGAGGGAGATAGGTGGCGTGATCTTGCGCTCGGCTCGCTCACCTATAAATAGTCTGAGAACACATCGCTGCTCTGCTGCTCCGTGCTCGAAGATCGAAGACGAGAAGCCTCGACAATGAAGACCTTGAAGATGATTGGGTGCTGCATTGCCGGCGTCTTCGCAATTACAAAATGTCCTTCTCAGGACAACCAGAAACTGCTCTTGTCAGAGCAATCAGCCGTTCTTATCAGAACAGTTATTTTCCGACGTCAATCTATTTGTCTCCGTTTCTGGTGGGACACACGTCAATCATCTCTCTATACCTACACATGTAATAGAAAATCTTATATATTAAATACAACTTAAAGATCAGCAATGGCACATAAATATTCATACATAATTCATAAATTAGGAATAAAAAAAGAAAAAGCCGTCAGTAAATGGCGCATCCAAAGAGAGTATAATCACTATAGAAGTATAGACGTAGCCAAGACTTAGCTAAATAAAACTTGGACAGTGGTTCAGATGATGTTTTTTTATGACTTTATCCTTAATACTGAGATCACACAATATGATAATGCATTTGAAAATTTAAAAAGTACTAAGTTCACACAAATAATATGAAATGCATAATTTATTTAAACGATATAGACAATATCTAAGGTAGTGTACACGTGCGTTATAAGCCAATGGTGTAGATATATAAAAAAGTGTGCAAAAATGAAGCAAGACCTGTAAAAAAATAAAGAATAGTTAAATAACTTCAATCAATCAAATAATTTATTTGCAGAAAAAGCGTAGTTTACATATCTTAGAGTAAATACATTATTGTTTCACCTTTTCCAGCTGTTTCAAACAGCATGCAAATATGTACATCTATATCATAACATTTTTGTAACTATTGTAAGAGTCTTAAAATAATAGGTGTCGATAGAATTTGATTTGTAGAAATTATTTAAGTTATTGCTGTGTTAAATCGTAATACGAGTGAGGTGTATGTAGTCTAATCAACCATCCGTGTCACCGGAGGGTGGCTGAAAGACTAGTTGGCTTCATTATTAAACAAATATATGACGTTCTATTTTCGGCTTGTCTGCTACTGACACGGTTGGTGGACGGATTATACAATAAAAGTCATACAAAATAAATATATATTAAATCAAAGTAATTAACATACAAATATATTAATTATTCAGTAATATTAAATGTATACAATATGTCTAAAACATGATTATTTTAGAATTGTATAAAACCTGCAATACTTAGTATGACTTGGCGCCATTTTTGACGTTTTAAGATAAGAGGGTGAAATTAAAGAAGTGACAGAACGGATCTTTGAAAAAACATTGTACGCAAAGCGTTGAGAGTAATAAAGCTTTATTTATAATATCAACAGAAGTATTTCATTGAAGATTTTTATAGTTCAGAAGAGGGGACGCAACGTGCCGAATAAAGAAAAACCTGCTTGCCATCTACGCAAATTATTTCGTTGGGTAAACTGCCGTGCAATACTTAAACAACAAAGTCCATGGGCATGAAGACAATGCGAATTGAAGTGGAGAAAAGGGCCACGGAACAGTGGTACAGGATGAAATTATGTAAATAATGGAGAGGAAGCTGTGTGGACAAGAGACACGCGCTGATACAAGAGGAGGCGCTATCGAAGCTACAGACGCTGATAGTGATGATATGATATAAAATGATGTGATATAAAATATACGTAGATATGTTATATTATAAGCGCTCCAAAAGTGGCACACTAAAACCTGGTTCAGTTTCGTGTCGTCACGGAAACATTTAAACGTGACTCAGCTGTCAGATTTAGTGCGAAAACATGCCGCTGTGTGCTGCGACTTTGCACAAATCATATCAAAAAGGCCAGTAAAAGCCAAGGATTATTCCTTCATTTTCAACATTGACCTCATAAGGAGGCTGAGATAGGGTCGTTTCGCCGGTAACGCGACCACCTTCAGTTGGCGACCACTTGACGGACTAGGCTGCTTCAATTAAAGATATTAACATTTCTACAAACCCAACAGAAAACTAATTAGTTATTAAGTATTCTTGAATAGTGTCAGAATAAGAATAAATACACTTTAAAACCCAAAGCTTAATCCAAAGCAAGAAAAAATAACCTCAATTCACACATTTCACACATTGCTTCCGAAAAGTGTTGACATGCAGTGAATCTGTAAAAAAAATAACGCGACAGTTGGCGCGAAAACTTTAGTTACGTCACTTAATTTTATTTTTATGCTGAAATTAGTTAGTTGATTGCTTAAATGATTTAGCTATTGTAATAATTTCGTTGAAATTCGGCATATTATAAAAATAGATTTAAATAAAATGGGGTGGTCGCGTACCCAAAAAAATTATTACCAAAGAAGTCGGATAGCGACCACATCGTTTTTCTTTTTCTTTCCTTATGGATTCTTGCGGCACCCGCGATATTTAGCTTGGCAAGCCAATTGTGTCGGTAGGTATTTAAGCCGCGCCAATCCATGCTATGTCTATAGTAGGTATATGTAATATAATAATAATATATAATTATAAAATGAATAATTCATATGATTATATGATATGGTTATATTACAAATGCGAAAGTGTGTCTTGTCTGTTACCTCTTCACGCTTAAACCGATGGACCGATTTTGATGAAATTTGGTATGGAGATAGTTTGAGTCCCGGGACTTTTCCCGGATTTTTTTTTCTACGTCTTTACGTAGGATAGTTTTTATCCCCGAAATAATCCCCTAAAAGGCTGAAATAGGGGTTGAAATTTTGTATGGAGCTACGATATAAACGAGACACACGGACGGAGTCGTGGGCAGAAGCTAGTGTAGGTAAGTAGAATTGAATCTAAAAGTTACATAAAAGCTTGTAAAATGGTGGCATTTAGATACCTACTATGAACGACATGTGTGACTGTAATAGCAATATATATAATAGCACTATGGTGTTAGCGAGATGTCGCGCCGTTTTCGATTCTATTTTGCATTGACAAGAAATGTAAGTAGATTTAGAAGAGTAACAATTTGTAGTAGTATAAGGGCAGTCAGGTCAGGTAGGTCCAACTTTGAGAAAGAGGTCAATCGTCGAATCCGACTCGGCTGGGCAGCGTTCGGGAAGCTACGCTATGGCACATCTTTTCGTCTAATATTCCGCAGTGTCTGAAGACGAGAGTCTTTGACCAGTGCGTGTTGCCAGTGATCACGTGTGGCACCGAAACGTGGTCGCTTCAGAAATCATAAGAAGCATCATAAGAAGGCTCAAAGTCACCCAAAGGGCAATGGAGAGAGGGCTATGCTCGGAGTTTCTCTGCGTGATCGCATCAGAAATGAGGCTATCCGCAGCATAACCAAGGTAATCGATATAGCCCTAAGCCGCTAAAGTTAAGTGGCAGTGGGCGGGGCACATTGCACGTAGAACCGATGGCCGTTGAGGCGGAAAGGTTCTCGAGTGGCGACCACGTACCGGAAGGCGCGGCGTGGGTAGGCCCCCCACAAGTTGACTGATGGCCTGGTAACGATCGCAGGAATCCGATGGATGCGGGTGGCGCAGAACCGGTCATTATGGCACTCTTTGGGGGAGGCCTTTGTCCAGCAATGGACGTCTTTCGACTGATATGATGATGATGATGATGCATCGTTTTATTAACTACTTAAACACTATTTGCATGAGTGGTCGCCAACTAGCTAACAGGTGGTCGCAAACCGACTAAAGCGGTCGCTATCCAGCGAATTCGCTATTTTGAAACCTTTTCCATATTTTTTCCTAATCTATGGATGAAAGTGCTATATTTTATTGTAGGTTTCAAAACTTGACTATACTCAGAACCTATACGAATACCATCTATTATGTGTATACATTGAATAGGTATACATTTACTAATCTAAAGTGAGCAACTCGGCTAAGTGGTCGCTAACCGGCGAAACGACCCTATTCGACAAAAAAAAATGGATCAAGAAGAGAATCAACAAAGCTAGCGGGAGCGGGTATAGTTATATATACCCAAACTGTGTGAAAGATTATTTATCGTATTGGGGAGGTATGCCAGGGTTTTCAAGTGGAAGTGTGCGCAATAATGAGGTGCGCACAGATTATAAAGGAGACGACGCAGCAGACTGGAAGAGTAGTGATATATACGGACAGTCAGGCTCCATTGAAGGCCTAGGAAAAGCAACGGTAACATCCGTGGAAGAGTTTGATGTGGTAATGCCTGCCGGGACAGTAACTTGAGGCTCCAACCTAAAGGAATTGGGCTGAATGAACAGGACAAACGATCGACAGCATGCCTGTTTCCGGCCAGGTGTCTGGTAGTGGCTTTCGGGCTGTCAAAGCCCTTATATCACTGCGACCATCGCATCACAACATCATCAAAGTCCAAAGACAACCATGGTAAAGTCCTTGACTTTGAAAGGTAAAGTACTAAGGAGATTTATATGAAGGTGAGTTTTTGAGTTATTTGATTTGCACCTTAGAATTATTATAAATGTATTAATATAATATAATTCTGAAAAAGATATTTTTGTTTCAAATGAAATTAAAAACATTAATTGTTGGTTCTGACTAAAGTTGTTATGCTACCATTATTTGGGTATGTATGGAGTAAACAGAGATGTACAAAATGGTTCACGAAAAGTATTTAAATACAAAATAAATAAATACTTTTCATTTTCGACTTACTATTTGAAGTGCAACATACAAAATAGTTTTGATTTTGGTATTTCAAATACTAAATGGAAAATAGGTATTTTAAAAATACTTTTAAAAAAAATAATAGTAAACGCTTTTATGCAAAATTAAAATTTTCTTTCTTATCCAAGGATTTTAAAAATATAAATAACTAGGTAATTGCTCAAGTGAGTTATCATCTTTCTCTTGTGCAGTCGCAAAATCATATACCATATACCTACCCCCATACGAAAAACTACTTTCCTCTGGTGCAGAGCTGGGTAAACATTTCTTATATTTGAGGAACACTTTACATGATGACTAGAATACCTTCTATGCAATTAATCAATTTGGTAGGTTTGCTAGTCTGTTACTGTTTCAAACAAAGTTCAAGATTATAGTTGCGCAATAAAAGGGGTGTTATAAGTTTGACGTGTCTGTCTGTCTGTGTGTCTGTCTGTGGCATCATAGCTCCTAAACAAATGGTCATTTCATGGTCATATTTGCCATACATTTTATTTTATGTTACATAACTAACATCTAAATCAATCGCATCTTTAGTTTATTGATTTGCAACTTGACTGGTAATGTTGGCAATGTTTAGCGGTAAAGTGTTTTGTATTCTGCAAATGGAAAATGGGTCTGAAAAAGTATTTCAAATAAAATACAAAATGCATTTTTGAAAAAGGTATATAAATACAAAATAGAAAATAGGTATTTTGTATTTCCACTTTAAATACAAGTATTTAAAATAAGTCACATCTCAAATGTATACTACGTAGGTAATACGAAGACATCGAATACGTAGTGAGTCGTTGTGATGTTCTTTGTTGTTGTTGTTATTTAATAATAAATAGTAATTATAGTTCTACTACGTGATGCGCGATAAATATTCTCTTTGAATTATTTACTTGGTGTAGTTAAACATTAAAAAAATAAAATCAGCAATGATATATATGACAATGTTGATGCCTTATGTAAGTATGACCCTCGTTGATAAATTGGACGTTGATTTCAGAGTCAGACGAGATGACTAAGCGTGATCGCCACCTGCCTTAGCGCTCAAGATCAAGGCGACCAACACGACACGAGTGGTCGAGGTCGCCGAGGTTGGAGCGGAGGCAGTTGGACCGAAGTCAGCGGTCGCGATGGTGATGGCGGTCGCGAGCAGAGCGCAGCCGTAGCGAGTCAACGCCGTCGCAGCGCAGTCTGGCGATTGGCGGAGCTGGCGAGGAGCCGGCGTGACCGATTGCGGAGCTGGCGAGGAGCCGGCGTGACCGATTGCGGAGCTGGCGAGGAGCCGGCGTGAGCGAGCAAGGCCGAAGCGGAGCGGAGAGGTTGCAGTAGAATCGAGCTGGAGCAGGCTGTCGCCATCTGGGCGGCTTCGTATAAGCGGAACATTAAGATCAACAAGGCGATATTCGTCTTAACTACAGAAACGGTATTCAAGTAGTTTGTCTTTGTAGGATCGAGCATGTATGTATGTATGTATGATATGCTCGATCATGCTCAAATTCATGCACCAAGTAATCTGATTTTGAGATCTTATTTATGTTCCTGTGGTAACTATCACGGACAAATTGGAGAATTAACACATCCTCAAGGCATTAGAGACATTCGAAACGAAGTTAGTTCACTGAACTAGCATGCAATAAAATCATAAATACGTCTAATCTAACCGTACATCTCTGCACCGAATTCAGTGTAAATAATGTAAGTCCAGTTCCAGTATAACTTACTATTTTTTACTATTATTATCCCAAATTATGACTATGTTAGTAACCTCTTACAAATCTTCACTGAGTCTGAGCCAAACGCAAAGTGTCAAAACATATTTAGGTACCCGACTCAAGTAAAATTAAACAATGTAACCTACAGAAATTTACCATTGGCTTAGTTAACAAACTGCACATTATGATCTCCCAAATCCATGGATGTTTAGATCAGAGGACTGTTTTGCATTCATGGGAACTCAAAGAAAAAAAAAACAATTGAAGTCTAAATGGGTCCAAAAGAACAAATGGATGGAAATGAGACATGACAATATAAATCTTAATCAGTATCTCTTTAATCGTTGTGTTGCTTGTCGCGTAGAGGAGCTAGTAGCTCTGAGGCATTGTATGTTCTTACTTCTAGGATGTAATATAGTTTAAACAGTACAGATATATAAGAGTGACCGAATTTATCCAAATACCTACGATAGGCTATGGTTAGGTGACTAAGTAAGTGGCATAATAAGATGTAAAATATTGAATAGAATTTACATTTAATAGTGAGAATAATAAAACATGAAAAAAAAAACAGTGTAGGTAAGTCAGTACATGTTGATTATCCATGAATTCATGATCTATGAGAATATATTATAGTGTTAATTATTTGAGCAGAGTAGATTTCTGTTATAGATATTATTTGCCATGTTCAAGCGGTGAATACTTAGTTAGACACGACCTTCTGGAGAAGTGTGCGGTGTAGTCACTCATAGTATTTTGAAACAACCGTCTAGAGACGTGTGCTATAGTGACCTAGTGAGTTGTAGTATTTGGATCTGTCTGGAGACGTCTGTGTGTAGTGACTTGTAGTATTTTGACACGGCCGTCTGGAGACGAGCACGTGTATATGTATATTATATTGAGGCACGGCCGTCTGGAGACGAGTACGTGTATATGTATATTATATTGAGGCACGGCCGTCTGGAGACGAGTACGTGTATATGTATATTATTATGAGGCACGGCCGTCTGGAGACGAGTACGTGTATATGTATATTATTATGAGGCACGGCCGTCTGGAGACGAGTACGTGTATATGTATATTATTATGAGGCACGGCCGTCTGGAGACGAGTACGTGTATATGTATATTATTATGAGGCACGGCCGTCTGGAGACGAGTACGTGTATATGTATATTATATTGAGGCACGGCCGTCTGGAGACGAGTACGTGTATATGTATATTATATTGAGGCACGGCCGTCTGGAGACGAGTACGTGTATATGTATATTATATTGAGGCACGGCCGTCTGGAGACGAGTACGTGTATATGTATATTATATTGAGGCACGGCCGTCTGGAGACGAGTACGTGTATATGTATATTATTATGAGGCACGGCCGTCTGGAGACGAGTACGTGTATATGTATATTATATTGAGGCACGGCCGTCTGGAGACGAGTACGTGTATATGTATATTATATTGAGGCACGGCCGTCTGGAGACGAGTACGTGTATATGTATATTATTATGAGGCACGGCCGTCTGGAGACGAGTACGTGTATATGTATATTATTATGAGGCACGGCCGTCTGGAGACGAGTACGTGTATATGTATATTATATTATGAGGTACGGCTGTCTGGAGACGAGTACGTGTACTCGTATATGTTTATTATGAGGCACGGCCGTCTGGAGACGTGTACGTTTATATACATATATATATATATATATATATATATATATATATATATATATATATAGATCTAATATATGTTATTATGGTTAAGATTATGATTATGAAAATTTAAAACCAGGACCAGGCTGCAGGAGAACGTCGCGTGTGCTGATTTCTGGCTGAAAGGTGTCGTGTTTCGGCAGTTCCAGGGAAATCTACCGAATTCTACACCGGAGTTGAAGACGCAACGGAGCCACGCTGTTACGTCACCTGCTATAATTTTATGAATATAATTGTATAGTATGCTAGGCCGTCAGTTAATTTTACACGCATTTTTTATAAAGTTAGTATTAATAGCACTTAACACATTTTACACTCGATTTGAGCCACGCTTTGATGGCTTTAGATTTTTTTTATCATCACGATATCATCTTACTGCGAATAGCGATACTACCTTAGGAAAAATAAGTAATTACACAATCATGGCACAGTACTTTGTTATGGCAATATTATTTTTACGAAATGGTATCCCTAAATTGCCACATATTGTCAGAAATTGGATACGACCAATCAGAAGTGATAATTGTATGATTTGTAGAGCCCAGAACTCTCACATTAATGATTTTAATTAGGTACCTATAAGTATATATACATATATTGTTTTTATTAAAATGTTACCTAATAACTATGCATCTCCTAAAGCAGTGTTTTTCAACATGTGGGTCGCGACCCCAATGCGGTCGCGGCTGCTCGGATTCTTACTCTATGGGGGTCGCGCCATGAAAAAGGTTGAAAAACACTGTCCTCAAGTATAATTTAACTATCTCACGAGGACGTGAGATTGTATCAGGATGGACGAACTGTAAGAGTCTTAAAATAATAGGTGTCGATAGAATTTGATTTGTAGAAATTATTTAAGTTATTGCTGTGTTAAATCGTAATACGAGTGAGGTGTATGTAGTCTAATCAACCATCCGTGTCACCGGAGGGTGGCTGAAAGACTAGTTGGCTTCATTATTAAACAAATATATGACGTTCTATTTTCGGCTTGTCTGCTACTGACACGGTTGGTGGACGGATTATACAATAAAAGTCATACAAAATAAATATATATTAAATCAAAGTAATTAACATACAAATATATTAATTATTCAGTAATATTAAATGTATACAATATGTCTAAAACATGATTATTTTAGAATTGTATAAAACCTGCAATACTTAGTATGACTTGGCGCCATTTTTGACGTTTTAAGATAAGAGGGTGAAATTAAAGAAGTGACAGAACGGATCTTTGAAAAAACATTGTACGCAAAGCGTTGAGAGTAATAAAGCTTTATTTATAATATCAACAGAAGTATTTCATTGAAGATTTTTATACTATGGTGGCCCTAAAATAATTCAATAACATTTGCAACAAATAATTATAATATTTAAGTATTTAACAGTTATTTAATTATGCCCACATTTTAAATTGTAACAATACTTACTTATATTATTCATTGTTATCATGACAAACATAAAATAAAATTTGTACAGACTAATAACTACCTACATACGAGTATACATCATATTACATTTAGTGGTTCAGATATTCGTTGATGCTATAAAAGCACTGATTTAGGAGCCAAGTTCTAAGAGTTTGTTTAAACTTATTGCCCTCAAGTTCCTTTATTTCGACCGGCAACTTATTGTAAATCATGATGCTCATGTTATTGGCATTTCTTCGCCATTTTTTCGTGGTTTTTAAACGTCAAAAATGTTTTGCCAATCAAAACAATACCCTATTTGTTTGCCGAAACTGACGGAAAACATGTTAGATGTTTGCAAACACCGAAAACACGGCGCAACGGACCCGGCTGTACAGCGTGGTTGGAACAACAGATCTTTATACTGCGTCCTTGGATTATTATAAAACATATCGGAACGCTTTATGAAATATTTTTGGAAAGTCTTGGAAAAACAGCAAATTTTCAATATCTACATGCATGCTAAGGGCATATAATATGTTAAGTTGTTTAAATAGGGGTTTACAACTACTGCCTATTCTAGCATTTGTTATTGCACGAACACATTTCTTTAGTAGTTTGAAAACCCTTTCAACTTCTACTGAATTACCCCATAGGATGAGGACATTAAAGGTTATAATAAAAGAAAAAAAAATCGACATTCCTCATATCGAATAATACCCTAAAAACTTTTTTACTCTAGTTTACAAGATTAAATATTTTACCATGACACATTCTAACTACAAAAAGCTAACAGTTTGCCAATATCGACTACACTCGGCGTCAAAAGTATCGCACCTTTCCTAAAATTCGTTTCAAGCGATTATTACTCCTAAGATACTTACTGTACACTGTCGATATTAGTATAATTTTAAGGGTAATAAAACCCCCTAGGCTTTAGCTTTCAAATGATACTAATATCGACAGGGTACAGTAAATATCTTACGAGTAATAATTGCTTGAAACGAATTTTAGGAAAGGTGCGATACTTTTGACGCCGAGTGTATAAAGTGGATAATGAAATTAAAGATAAAAAATGTAAACAAATGTGTTGCCACTGCAATAAAATCAGTCCCAAGAAGTGGAAACTAAAAATTCGTTAAATACGCGAGATAAAAAATAATGCGACTAATTTATACGTAAAACAATGCCTGGAAAATATTCGTAAATATTTAAATAAGCAAAATGAAAACGTAATTATTTTATATTCATAAATATGTGCAGTTTATATTTACGCCACTGGCAATTGTTAGGAATTGTAAACCTTTGGTTCGTAATTTAATTAATATACCTGGATATTCCTATTCCTTATTCTTAATGTTCGAAGAAGGTTTAAAATTGGTGACGCCTCAAAGATGGAGTGATGGTGTGGCTCATGTAATAAAAGGAGAGGATAACTTGTGCCAACTTGACCACCTAATAGACAATGTAACAGAGACATTAATAATAAATGTAACTGAGGACGATTCGACATCTTCCTCAGAAAGCGAGAGTGGAAGTGAATAAATAAAAATTTAAAAATCTAGTGTTATTTTTCATTGTGTTTTCCTGTCCTAATAAGACATATAATATGGCACGTCTTGCTTCCATCGCTTGGTGTGGTTCTAGTGGCTGCAGGCAATAGGCTTTTGCTGTATATCGTACCCGGACTATCGTCACCTACTAAGTACCTATTCATACCAACCTACGACATTAAAATGATCACAGTAAAATATAAGATTGTTTTAAAAGTAGTGACGATATATTTATTAGTTAAAACCAAAACCTGGTTGATTGCCCCTGAGACGTCACTTCGACGTTGACAGTTCTTTGTTTACATTTTTTATCTTTAATTTCATTATCCACTTTAGGTATTACCAACGGTACAACATTGACATCACAAATTATATTATTGACATCAAATTGACATTGTCTCTACCTTCCAACGTACACAAGTTTTTTTTATAGGGAATGCCATTAAATTAAAGGAAGATTAAAGGATAATATTAGAAAAAAATATAGGTAGTATATTATTCTAAGTACCTATTAATGTTAAAGATAATATCGCAGATTCATACAATCTGTTCATAATGTTTTAAGAACTAGTTATTATTTTTGGCAAATAATGAAACAACAAAAGAGATACATTAGCTTATGGGGTTAACAATTTGTGAACCACCAAGTTGTCATTCCAATCTGTAGGAATAGGGAACATTACTGTAATGTTCTGCCGCCAGAGGCACTACCACTAATAGTAAAACAGTAAAGGAATATAGTCACAAATTGGTATCCCAGAGGTTCAACTAGAAGCAGAGGTAGACAGTATTGCAGATGGGAAGATGAAATAAAAATAACAGCGTGACCTTTTTGGAGAAGAGTCACTATGGACAGAGCTCAGTGGAGAGAGTTGGAGGAGGCCTTTGCCAAGAGGCAAACTGAGATAAGAGACATTTTATAAGTTAATAGACATTAGTAAAGTGAAGTGAATAACACATTTACGAAATAGTGATTAGTACTACTGATTAGTTTTAAGTGTTCATTAGAGTAAAATCGCAAATAAGAAAATTGTATTGCTCCGGATACGTAATAGTTGTTATTCTATGTATATGTACTCTTCTTAGTAATAAAGGCTATTTTATTTTATTTTATTTATTAAAGGAATACCTATAGGGATTCACACACACATGCACAATTGATTGTCAAATGAGTGACAAGGATGCTTGCATAGACAATACCGCAAGTGGGAACGAGATACAATGTCAACGTTGCTAGTGTCGCCACCTACGAAGAGTTTTGCGTAATGTTCCCTATAGACCAGTTACAAATTATTTTTGTAGCAGACGTTAAAGACACAAGCTTAGCTAGCATGATCGCGTTTACGTTGGATGTATAGCATTCGTTCTTCACTAGCAGGGGGGCTAGCACAGTAGGCTTTATGTCGCGTTTTACGTGACGTTTCAGTACATTTTCGCCGACATAAAACCTAGTGTGCTAGCTAGGCAGAAGCAGGCCTATAAGTGCAAAAGCGGTGAATGCTTAATGTCGGATATAGGACATAGTTTAACACACATTGGTACGACAAATTGGCTGCCAGGCGGCAACATCCTTAGAATTGTTATGCTGTTATGCATTACTATACATCTTGCTAAAGTTGCCTTATATTAAATCTACAGTTTTATATTGTTTTCTGAATGTAAGTGATATCTGCTTTGTAGGTAGGTACTTTAGTTTGTGCGGCGCAGGAGATACACCTCATAGAGGGACGACCGCTTCAATGTCACGGCAGCTCTCCGAGATCGTCACCAGACAGACGTTGCTCTCCAGCAGCGCATCCATAAGGTTCAAGGAGTGGCTGTCAGTGAGTGGACCGCAAGAAGGAGACTCAAGAAAGCCAACCTGTTACCTGACTCCAAGAAGACCTTCGACGAAGCTTAAGTTGCTGCCGTAACACTGTACAACACGACGGCTATTTCTTTCTTCGGCGGAATCAGGGCCATTAAGCAACGGACGAGTGCAGGATGTGTTTAAATGGCTGTACAGAAGAAGAAGAATCTAGGAGACCAAAAAACGTTTTGTTCAATGCTGCTTCAGTCACAGAGTTGCTTATGGCAGAGGTTCCTTTATGTTTTGGGGCAGCATTTCGTACGACACACGGCCTGACCTGATTTTTGTGGTTTGACCAAGGGCGTAGGGTGGGTTTTCACCGCCCAGGGCCGACGGGAAACTCACCGCCCCCATGCAATGAAATATATTTTCGTTGTGTTCGTTATCCGGCGCCCCCTTTCGTCCCCCCCCCCCCCCCTACATCGCTACGCCACTGCTGCTGCCAGATATACCACTGACATCGTAACAACCTGGAGGAGCAAGTTGCCCCTTACGCTCGCATTTCTGATGAGAAGTTCATGTTGATGCTCCTTTTCATCCTGCAAGGGCAACTGGAGCCTATCTTTGCGAGGTGGGAATCGACACCATGGACTGGCCAGCGATGATCCCGGATTACAACCCCATAAAGCACATGCAGGACTGCCTAAAAAGGAGGGTTCACGAGCGGAGCATCGGCGCTACCACGAACTTCGAATCTCGAAATTCGTATATGTCCGTCTCTCTCGCTCGAGTACCATAAACTATAAGTGCGACAGAGACGGAGATATACGAAGTTCGAGATTCGAAGTTCGTGGTAGCGCCGCTGTCCCGTCCAATATTGCGGAGTTGAAGGAAACTTTGCAGGAGTGCAACGCCATCCCTCAATGGCACATAAGAAAATTGATTTAAAACCGTTCAAATTATTTTATAAGGGCTGTGAGATGTGGCAGCACCAGCTACTAATTTATTGAAATAAATTCAATTCTTATAAACTACTTTCAGAATACCGAGTTTTTTTCCGTTTTTGGATTCAAAATTGCACATTATTCATGGATAAAAAACTATGACTATTATTTGAAATGCAATGTTTACAGGTAAAACGATTGAGACTTTTATTTTCTTCCAATACAATTCAATGAACGACATTGTTATATTAATAATGACTTAAAGGCAGGTTTAGAATTGAGATTAATTGTAATTTTTTTTTTTTACTTTTAAGGCACATTGGCTATAAAACCAGTTAGTCACTTTACGTCAAATATGTGGTAAACTGCATTCACGCACACTACGCATGCGCATGTCGGATTCGTCATTCATCGTTCGCTGTGGCCGACATCGCGAAACCGTCATTTTCCAAAATCAGTTAATTTTGCCAACGAATTACTGCATTACTAATTATAGAAAATGCCAAACCAGGTGTTAACTATAGAGCCACAAAATGAGCTCAAATTTAAAGGTGAGTGATTTATCTTTCGTGACGCGTAAGCATCAAACAGTCGCATTAAAACTTGGGCATCATACATAGATCGGGAACTAGCTGCTGACAAATGGAGTGTCTATTTCCAGATATCGGCGTATTGTCAGGGTGCGGTTTTTCTGTTTTCCTTCATTAAATATAGTAATAACTTTTTATTTCGCTTTGGTTCAGCTAAATCGAGGGGACAAATTTTAGATAAGGACAGCCAATAATCCGCGATATATAGTAGGACAGTCATTGCCTGTTCCGGGCACGGACGTATTATCTGCCATATGAATAGCTAGTTTTGGCACTATGAATGCTTATTAGTGAACTAGTGAAGATGCACTCCAATTGCTATGAATTGGAAATGGACCTGTTTTCTCTGAACTCGTGTTGAAATCACTAGTGATAATAAACAGTGATGTGTAACGTGAAATGCAAAGCTGTCAAAATTCCTATGATATCACCATTTCCCGTCTCAATTAGTACCTACTTTGTTTTAAATGGTAAAGTTGGTTACTAGTAGTTTCTCCAAGTACCAAAATAATACCTTGACCTCCATATGATAGATCGAAATCTGGGAGTTTTTCATAAAAAACCACCTAATTACAGTCTGAGCCTTAATAATAACAAGTCTTAAAGACAATATTTTGAAGTCTGGTACAATACTATTGTTTTAGTTAAAACAGCCCAAAATCATTATTGTTATAAATGTATTCCTGTGGTTGCCTATGTATCATGCATGATATAATCTTGCATTTACAAATAAACAAGTGCACAAGATGTTTGGGTGTTAAGAAATGGCTGTAGTGGTACGGTTTTCTTAAATTTCCTTGCTATAATATTTTTCAGTTGGACACCACACACACACACTGACTATAATAGTTTTTATCCGCATCTAGTTTTAATGAGAATATGTAAAGTATTTTTTATATTGATTAGACTACACAACAACACGTAGAAATGTCAAACGTAAAAATGATGTGACCAGCCTATTATGAACAGTGAGGCCACATTATTAAAGTTTTGAGTTAAATACATTGTCACTCACTTGTGCAAATGTTAAAAAGATTACAGTGACTGCATGCATTGCTATACTGTTTTTACATATTCAATGCTTGTCTCGTGTGGTGAGCAGCAAAAGTAGCTATGCGGGCAAGTTGCTCATCATGATCAATACACGGTCTGATTCCCATAATAATAATGATGAGTACTACTCATTTAGCCTCGTCTCACATGCTGCTACATCTGCTGCTGACTGGACAGTTATAAGATACGACGAAATGGCTGCTAATACAGGTGTCACAACCCAATCGAATTGGTCTGGGCTCAGGTGAAGGGGTATGCTCTTAAACTGTATGAAACCTCGTTGAATACCTATATCTAACATGGGTAAATACCCACTAAAACTTTTCGGTATATTGACACATGAGAGATCATTTTAGTCTATCTAATTAAAAAATAGACCTTGGATGTGAGAATCTGGTTATATGGCATACTCTCATCTCTGTGGCCAAGATCCATGTAAAAATAATCCTGTAGCAAATGTATCATTGACTAACAGTTATTTTTGTGATAATAACATGATTTTAGTATTGAAAATTGTACTTAAAAACAGAAGTTGTATTAAGGACTCCAAAGGTTATAAACCCATTTTTTGATACACAATCATCAAGTCATCATTTTAACAGTTATTTGATATGTATATATTTTTTTAAATGTACATATTATATACATGACAATGATATGAATTGCTTCACTTCTATGAGTCACTGATGAACAGGTTCTTCAAGAGAGTTTCAAAATGTTATGTATTTTATACACCATATGTACCATATGAACAGTGATGCAGTGGTTGTAGGCGCTGTTTCTCGTTGGAATCCAAGTAATTAAAAGTAGGCTTGTTCAGTAGAGAAGATTATTATATTTTATGCCCAAAAACACGTTAAATTACATGGTTGGTTTATTAGAGAATATGTGGTTAATAGTATATGGATCGGTCGAAAGTAGTAGTGTAGTGTAGAGTATAACAGACGGCTGCGTGTCATCCTTCCTAATTTGGCTTCTCGATTAACCATGTGCGACTTTGATACGTAGTTATAACTTATTTCTATGTAATTTGGAACTTGACTGGTTCATGTGGCGCTCGTCGCACAATGGATTTGAAGGGTAAAAGTAACATATAACATTTTATTAATAAGCTTTTACTATATTGCAGTTGCCTCCTGCCCTCAAAATTATAATCATTATTATTGATTTTTTCAGTTGACTTTTCAGGGCTCTTTGAGCAGGGCTACACTACGTACATGCGGCTGATAAACCCGACCACCGATACAGTTTTGTTCAAGATAAAGACCACCGCACCTAAGAAGTACTGCGTGCGCCCCAACTCGGGCGTGCTCGAGCCCAACTCCAAGGTGGACATAGCCAGTGAGTGCTCACACCAATCTCGTCCGCTTAGACTCGTTTGCTATTCGATTTCCATAGGCATAGTATGATAGTATTCATCGACACTACTAAATAAAGTTCCACCCCCACTTTGCACCCTCCCGGCATGAATGTCACCGGTTCATGCGTGAAAAGGTAACCGACAAGAGTTACTGCATTTATGACGACCTCTGTAGCCTAGTTGGTAGTGACCCTGCCACGAAGCCGGAGGTCTTAGGTTTGAATCCTGGTAAGGGCATTTATTTGTGTGATGAGCACGAATATTTGTTCCTGAGTCATGGATGTTTTCTATGTATTTTAAGTATATATTTATCTATATAAGTATGTATATCATCGTCTAGTACCCATAGTACAAGCTTTGCTTAGGTTGGGACTAGGTCGGCTTGTGTAAGATTGTCCCCCAATATTTATCTATTACATATATAAAATTGGACCTTTACTTATAGAGTGACAGACAACGCACAGCCTAAACCGCTAAAGATACAAGCGTGAAATTTGAAACATATTCTTCAAGTGACGTAGAGGCGCACTAAGGAATGATTTTTTGAAATTCAACCCCTAAGGGGGTGAAATTGGGGATAAAGCGTTGTATGCAAATCCGTTATTTCTTAAGGTAGATCTATGAAATTCGAGACTTGGCTTTTCTGTCAGAAATAAAAATAGGTTTCCTTTGAGCATTTTCGGATATTCGTGCTTTAAAGGAGTGAAATGGAGGGTGAAAGTTTGTATGAAAGTTTCGTTATTTTTGTAGGTAGATGAAATTTGAGATTTGGCTTTTCGGTTACAAATAAAATAATTTACTTTGAAAACAAAGTTTTAACCGACGAAAAATCAATCATCCTCTATTTTCCTACCCTTATAGGGTTGGTTTTTTTTTTCCAAATTTACATGGGACTAACTTCGGGGTATACCCTTTCCAATAAAAAAAGAATTATCAAAATCGAACTGCTCTGTAAAAAGTTATGCGTGGTCATACATAAAAAAAAATATATATATATATATATATACGCGTCGACTTGAGAACCTCCTTCCTCAAGTCAGATTTTAGATGAGGTAAAATACTATAATTTAAACCTTTTTGTGTTGATTAATAAATAATAATGTAGGTATTGTTTAAGTCGGCTGAAGTAAAGAAGGAACATAATGACACAACTATGGTTTTTTCATAGAGGGAATCCTAAAAATCTGTGTTTGTTGTTCCCTAATGATTTTATATTAATACCCTGAGAACTTTACGGTTTCGCTCTATGAAAACACAACAATATATTGATATCAGCCATATTTTTACACCAAAAAATAGGTTTGGTAATTTGACTACATTTTCATTAATAATGCACCTAAATTTAATACGGTAAAAAATAATGAAAAGTAATCTTCATAAATTCCGTAAAAATCAGGCGAAAATGGTATAAACTTTCTTTACTTTATAATTGACTACGTCTATATACGTTCTTTGGGATACGCGCATAATCCACTTATTTTTGTTAATGAATAAACCTTTCTATAGGCCAGATGAAATTCAATATTATCTCAAGGTCGTAAATATTTAATTAAAATGCCGTTATTTCCTGATTCATATATTTTTGTATTCAGGTAGTAAGTTTCCAAATTTGTGTAGGTACTCAAACATTTTTTCATTATAAAATTACTGATAGCATTTTTGCTTGCGGGTATAATTTTTTTTCCTAACTTCCGGTCCACAGAATTATTCATTTCAATACTAAAAGTTGTTTAAAATAACATATAAAAGCCGTATAAAAAATAATTAGCCTGATATTGAATTATTTCCAAAAAACCCGTAATTTTCTCAGGGTATAATTGAAAGAGCAATGTAGGTTTAGATTATTCATTCCAGTTAACATGGTGTTATTTTTTTTCCAGTCACTCCACAGCCAGTGTTTGTTGATCCTAATGATAAACACAAACACAAGTTTATGGTTCAAAGCGTTATTGCGCCTGAGGGCAAAACCAACATAGATCAAGTGGTAAGTCAAATCAGTACGACCCACTTTTATCAAAAAAAAATCAAGAGATCTTATAATTTGACTTCGTTTTACAGTGGAAGGAAACCAGCCCTGATCAGCTTATGGACTACAAGCTAAAATGTGTATTTGAAACGCCACGCGGGACTAATCTCAACGTAAGTCAACCTGGTTTATATCTGCCTAGAGCTATTAAGCATGATCGCGTTTACTTGGGACGTAAAGCGTTCGTACCATACTAGGAAGCAGTGGCGGCGCGTAAAAATTTTCACTGGACAACCCGGAGCCAAATAAAAGGGCTGTTTTTTGATGATTTACGAGTTTGGTAATATATAGCATGACATTTTAGGGAAGCCGGTGGGAATTGTCAGTGTATGGGCGCTCCGCCACTGCTAGGAAGTATGTTAGTGTGGGAGGGACGTGCGTGCGACATACAGTCCATCACAAACGCCATCATGCCAGCTAGTCTGGTGACATGTAATGTGGTATGAAAATGAAAAATGTTTTTATTTCATACGTTTTGTTCATTTACAAAGGTCCTTTGGGGCTACCTAGTAAGTAAATAAATACTTGTGTCAGGTAGTCCCGCTCTTCCATCGGTACAAGTTGCTATATAATATATGAAATAATTTACTTAATTTAAATATTAGTTTTTTTTTTTTTTTTATTACTTTTTAGTTTATTACTACAAACTATTGTAGTGTGTAGATTCGACCAAACAGGAACAGAGTCTATTCCAGAACTAGTCCATACAATTTTGACGGCGATTAGTCATCCTTATTCCGGTTTAGTCGTATCTTAATTTTCTAAACTAAATAAGTTACAAAGTTTTGTATGTGTGTTCGTGTGCGTGTGTGTGTGTTTGTGTGTGTGTGTGTGTGTTTACATTAAGAGGTATAATCTGATGTTTGACACTTGACCGGCGTGCTCGCAGGACGCCGGCGACGTCGCGGCGCAGAACGAAGTCTCCAAGAAACGAGTCGCGGTTGCAGATGACGCGAAGGCTCCATCAAAGGTAGAGTCTAGCTAATTAAAGATGAGCCTAGAAAAGAGTGGATAATAAAATATAATAAAAACCAGCTTGTTGCAACACTTTGTATAACTCGCTCAAACATCATTGGTCTTAAGACATGAAGAATGTCTCTCTAAATCTCACTTTCCTAGTATTATTTCTTAGATTATTGGAGTGACAGGCAAAACCCTAATTTTTAATATTACCTCAAATTGTAACCAGAGGTAGGGCTCTGAACCGATATTGCAAGTTTTTTTTTCTTAAATACTAACTTTTTTTTCCTTATAAAATAATTCAGCATGTCACAAGTCACGCGCTTCTTCTATGTGTCAAATGAGTGTAAGCATTACATTGCTGCTCGATAAATTTTCATAAATTAATTACGCTATGGTAGTTAAGATTAACTTACAATTTTCTTACCATATCGTTTCATAGTACTAAAAGCTACGTATGGTTAAAATTTGAGGTAATATTAAACATACGGACTGTATAAGTAGGATGGCATCCATTATTCCAACTTTGACTATCGTGTGTAAATATCGTGGCGAAAGCAATACAATTTGCCAAGATACTTAATTCAGGCGCTGCGATATTATTTCTTACAAATAGTTTTCTCGTAAGTACAAATAGTATTTTTGTTTTAAATTAGTGTACATTTCTCGTACATTTTTTTGATGCGAGTTTGAATTCCGTACGATACCATGTTACCGCTATAATAGATAGCGCCCGCCAGGAAGTATGCTTCCTAGCGGTGGCAGATTGATCATTGTTTTCTTGTAAGTACGTGTAGTACATTTTTTTTATTAGCGTACAATTTCGTACATTTTTCGTACATTGTTTTGATGTAGGTTTGAATTCCGTACGATACCATGTCACCGCTAGAAAGTATGACACCGTATTAACCCATTCGTTGCCGAGGCGCAAATATTCCATATACCTAGTTAGACCGCGTCAACGGCAACCAATGTTTTAAGTAAGTATCAAGACTCGGACATCATACTAATCCAAGACGTTTGACACATTGACAATGACTTTACATTCCTGTTGCCATATAGAAAGTTTTAAATAAATCTCAGGCTCATCTTTCATTAACCAGACTCTAGTGCTCATATTTTTGACCAATGATTCCCTTTCCAGGGGTTGTCTATATTTGCTTTATAAGGAAACCGATTTTGCATGCACCATGCTTAGATATCGGAATTTCATAATGTTGGTGTGTTATATAGTGTTTGTGAGCTTTTTAATGTTTTATTTGCCCTTTCTTCCTTTCACTTCATTTGTAACGTAAGTAAAATGAAAAGCACACATTTGACCTTGTGGACGACGATTGTGTGTACTCATTACTTGCCATTATTGATCACGTTCGTTAACCATTTCATTATTTGTGTTACTGATATCGGAGGGAGAAGATAATATACATTGGAGAATCGGAGCGACTCCCAAGCTTGGCATTTTTAAAATTGTATTACAGGACGCCGTAGAAGGCCTTAATCAAAACGAGGCTAAGATCAAGGATGGTGACCACACATCTGGACCTTTAAGTGCAAACCCGGTTTCTACGGTACCATTATTTTCTATTTATTTCTTATCGTTAAGAAATTTTTATTACCGTTTGCATACACAGACATACTACTACCTATTCTTATTATTTAGGACAGCAAACGGCAGTTACAAATTTAAGTAATTGTCTATGTCCATTCATTCGTCAGCGTCATTTACTTTACATTAGGCGCGACTAAGTCCCAGTTGTTCCATGTAGCTATACCTAACTAAAAACAAAAAATGCATTATTTACAGAAAAAGCCTAAAGATGTTTAAACACTGTACACGATAAAATCCGGGCACACCTGATCTAGTATATTTTTCTACCAACTGCTTATTAAGAAACAACACTTTTTTAAATAATCCATAGATATAATATTTTAAAATAAAAATACAATCATATCAGAATGTACGAGCAAGTATGAGTTTTTGTGTTATACATTCCAACACACATATAATTTTTTGTGCAACATTATTTGCCAATGGTCGTTCACTTTTTACTACAATACCATTATCGTTCTACTTGGGGTAGCCAGCAAGACTGTCCACTTCAAGCACTGAAAGTATTTTTTGTATGGAAGGCAATTATTTGACAAATATCAGCCAAAAAGAAAATGGTCTAAAGTGGTAAATAGTCACTGGGGGAAGTGGGGGACAACTATTACTTGCGTCCGCAGGAGCTACCTACCACAACCCTGCACGTGTCCCCTGGGTGGTACTAAAAAGTGACAAACTCAAAGGCCAAATAATGTATGCCATACGATTAAATAAGTGGTAAATATCTCCTAACTGCCCCAAACAGAAGTTAATGAAAAACATCTATATTATTATTACGCGAGCCCGATTTTTGTACATGCCATCAGATCTACAGTTATGGTCCGATTTTGATAAATTATATGTCATTCGATTCATCTCATGCTGCAGATTTGCAATAAGGTCTTCGTTTTTAGGGTTCCGTAGCCAAATGGCAAAAAACGGAACCCTTATAGATTCGTCATGTCTGTCCGTCTGTCTGTCTGTCCGTCCGTATGTCACAGCCACTTTTTTCCGAAACTATAAGAGCTATACTGTTGAAACTTGGTAAGTAGATGTATTTTGTAAACCGCATTAAGATTTTCACACAAAAATGGAAAAAAAACATTAAGTTTTAGGGGTCCCCATACTCAGAACTGAAACTCAAAAATTTTTTTTTCATCAATATCTATGGATAGGTCTTCAAAAATGATATTGAGGTTTCTAACATCATTTTTTTTCAAACTGAATAGTTTGCGCGAGAGACACTTCCAAAGTGGTAAAATGTGTGTGTCCCCCCCCTGTAACTTCTAAAATAAGAAAATGATAAAACTAAAAAAAATATATGATGTACATTACTATGTAAACTTCCACCGAAAATTGGTTTGAACGAGATCTAATAAGTAGTTTTTTTTTTAATACGTCATAAATCGTAAACCGCAATTTATTTCACGGAACCCTTCATGTGCGAGTCCGACTCGCACTTGGCCGCTTTTTTTAATTTTTAATCGGTAAGGTACTGAAATATAAATTTAAAGAAACTACTGTGCGCTGACCACGTGACTTTGGCTGCGTGACATCACGTGACGTCAATCCTGTTTTGACTTGAGATGACAATGTAAAATTAAAAACATGAATTGAACTCAAACCTGCAGTAAGTTCTTCAGCATAAGAAATTATAAATGTTGAGTCGGCCACATATGGATACAACACTTAGAAATTAACAAAATTGATAAAAAAATATCTTTTTTCAATGTTTATAAGAACTGACAGACGTATTGTGTCAACTGTGGATTAATTTTTTTATTGACATGGAGACGTCAGTATTATTTGCCACGTATTTTTTACTTCAAAAAAACTTATATACAAACGTATTTTCCCATATTCGAGATGTTGGGAGAAGAATGAGGTTTAATTAAATCCGTTAATAGGGAACATTACTGCAATGTTCTGCCGCCAGAGTGCAGCACTATCCCAATTAGTAAACAGTTTTTTTGACAACTTTGACAAGTCCTTCAAAGCTCTGGATCAAATAGGGAAGAGAATATTTCAATAAATAAAATGCATCAGTGCTGCGTAATTGGATGCAAGAATGAAGGGCATCATTCATTTCCGAAGGAAACGATGATACGAAAACTATGGAAAGCGGCAATACGTCGTAAAGTAAAAAAAAGCCCTCATCCACCTTTAAATGGCTATAGGATGCCGTTTTAATATCACAGAACAGGTATTTTAGTTTAACGCGTTTTCATCAATTATTTGTTATTGTTTGTTAGGTTAATAAATATGACATTGTACATCATGGCGGTTTGTTTACGGGTTGTGTTAGTGTCGCCCCCTACGCAGAGCTTTGCGTAATGTTCCCTATTGTCATGGACCCCATAGACCATAGACGGCTTTTTTTAACCTATGCTAAGTTTACACTATGCCACTTCCACTGCTATTCACGCTGCCCTGCTTCCTGCCGTAATACTTCTGTGAAGGGCAGTAAGCGTTTACATTGCCACTCCATACTTCTTTTGTGTTGGGCCTCGGGCAGTGGAGGACGACAGACGTCAGCTAAATTTAGATTATTGTGGAATGGAGGACGCCTTACTCATATCTTCTGCGCTTTGCCTCCTGAGTTTGTCTAACTATTTTAATGTTATAAAAAGTATTCGACGGCGAAAACGCCGTCGTCGTACCTGGAGATGGTAGACGCTGAAAATCTATCGCAACAGAACACTGATAACAACATCTATCACTGATATCAACTACACAAACGTTGATAACGCGGTGACGGTTGACGACGGAATGAGTGTGACGACAGTATGTAAACACTCACTCGCGCTGCCGCTGCCAGTCCTTTGACTTCCGCCACAAAAACCGCCAAAATACGGAGCGTAGGGCAGTGGCAGCGGCATGAGAAGTGGGTAGGCGCGAGTGGGTGTTTACATACTCGCGCTGCCCACGTCTCACCCCACTTTCCTGCTCACCACTTTGACTTCCGCCACAAAAACCGCCAAAATAGGGAGCGTAGGGCAGTGGCAGCGGCATGAGAAGTGGGTGTTTACATACTCGCGCTGCCCACGTCTCACCCCACTTCCCTGCTCACTTCGGCATAGTGTAAACGTAGCATTACTTAGCACAATGCCGTAGGCGCCAATAGGCTCGCCTAATTTCCAGTACCTACCTACCTACAAAGATGTAGAAAACGAAACTCGATTACAAAATTTTCTTTTCGGATGCTGGGTACTCCCATTGGCGACTTTGTTGACCTGACTAGAATACCATCCAAATTATTTCAAGTTCAGATAATTATATTTTGATTACAAGTAGGTTATATAAATTGTAATTTGTGAAACTGATATGTCTTAAATGCTGAGAAACCTAAATTACCATTAACGGTCCCCGATTCAATATTCTTTGACCTGTTGCGATACTAATAATAAACAGGTGTAATGTCTGTGAAATTTAAGTTCGTATGTTGGGGGTAATCTCAAAAACTATACCCATCCTATTCTAAAAACATTTCTTCAGTATATATATAGAACTAGCGACCGGCTTCGCACGGGTTTATATGTATAATACATGCAAGTATACATATAAACCATCCTCTTGAATCACTCTATTTAAAAAAAACCGCGTCAATGTTCGTTGCGTAGTTTTAAAGATGTAAGCATACATAGGGACAGACAGACAGCGGGAAGTGACTTTGTTTTATACTATGTCGTGATGGACCTGCATGATTAAGAGCGTAGTCGGTCTGCGACAAAATTGAGAAATAGGTATTTGTACAAACTATTGCCGTCGCGTTGCGCCCAAGCGACCGCGTGCGATGCGCGATAGGGACAACCGCAGCTCAGACCGATTTTCACTACAAAATCTTGACAAGATCGATGCTTTGTATTCCCCTGTTTTTTCCGCCAAACCTGCGCCGATTCAATTATGTTTGGTGTTGAAATTTAGAGGAAGAGTAGATCTATGTTTCTTTTATTTTGTTTTAACGTAAAAACTTTTCATATTTGTCAGGTAGTCATCTGAATATGACAGTAAAAATGGGGCATTTTTTAGGTTTTCGAAAATTCGTATCTGTTTTGGTAATTATTTTTTGGGAAAAGGTAAATGACAGGGGCATACATACAGTACACCTAGATTTTATAAAAAAAACGAGTCCTCTAGAGGGATAAACCAGGAAGGAAATAGGGGAATACGTTTGTATGGAAAAATGCTGCTAGGATACCCTCTTAAGTATGTGCTATATTTTTATACCTTCGCTCCGCCTAGGTTCTTTAAACACGCGGCGGAGCCGCGCGGGTAGCTAGTGTTAGTTATTGTGAAAAGACAATTTAATAAAGCATAGAATAGCTCTTCGAACACTTACAAAAACCTAATATATCAATAATTTAGAGGCAGAAACCTACCAACGACTGTCAGAATTTGCTGGTAAAAAAACAATAAGTATGTTGGAATATATAACGGAAAACCTCACACATGCTCAAATATTTTAATATGATTGTACTTTTATTTTATAGTGTTACATCTATGGATTATTGAAAAAGAGTGATATTTCTTAATAATCAGTTGGTAGGAAAATATACTAGATCAGGTGCGCCCGGATTTTATCGTGTACAGCCTTTATGTTTGACTGTCTCTAAAAGAATGTTTCTCGTGTTGTTCATTTCTCTCGGCCATGACAGGATACTGGTGGTGGCACTCAGTGTGGCGCAGAAGCTGTCCGCTAAAAATCCTCATGGACTGCAGTATTGCGGCAGGTCGTGGTCATAAGTAGCATGTGGGTTCAGTACAGAGTACATTGGACTTGTAATTGTACTGAACACACATGCCACTTATGACCCGTCCACACGCCTCACGTTGTACAACGATACAGTGGTACAATCGAAAGTTGCAACTTGCGTTGTACAACGGCTGATCGTGCATGCTATCTATATATCTGGCGGTCGATGGCAAGAGAGTGCTTTCGACGTTGATGATATTTGGAAACAAACTAACCTTCCTCAGCTCCCCTTAAATCATTAACACTTAAATTGTGTGATCATACTTACTTCCCAATGAGTATCCTTGTTTATACTATTAGGTACTAAGTTTCAGTCCCATGGAACAAGTAGGAAGTATGCATTGAATTATCGTAGATGCACTCTGTTGCCGCCCAAGTTTGTGGTGTTTGACAATGATGGTGCCCACTTGCCCAGCCGCTGTCCTGTAAGCACTGGCTACTTCTGATATGTCATAGAGGACCGTTCATATTGTAGCTCTAGTTTTTCGAACGCGTTTGCGTTTAGATTCAATTTGTATGTCAACGCGAACGTTCCTAATAGTTACCAACAGAGGCGCTATTCGCGTTGCCATAAAAATAGAAACTTAAAGAAAACGCGTTTGAAAACATATATGTATCGATAAAACTTATACTAGAGCTACTGGTAACTGGATGCACGATAAATAGGTCTACAGCGGCGCCGTCCATAGATTTGAATCTCGTATTTTCGATTCGATTGCATTCTTATCATTTCATTTTTATACATATAAGATCCAAAGTGGAGGCTAACCATTCATAACGATAAACAGCACATCTCAATTACATCACACAACATTCTTTTCTCAAAAATGGCCCGCGAAGTGAACATTACTCGCTACATATTGGAAGGTAAAGTGTATAGTTTAGGGTCAGATCAAAATTAAAAAGTAATAGTACATCACTATAGAGGCCGGTAAACGAAGGGCTGCAGGCCAAGTAGATATAGATAGGGATACGCTACCGGCAACCCCGTTTCTCGCCGAGATTTGTATAGTGCTTTTCTCAAACTTGCAATGAAATAAAAAGTAGTCAATTTGTTTTTCACTTCTCATGCTCGCAAAGTTCGCCTTTGTGCCAGGGATGTATGCTGCATAATATGCCACTTTTATGCTCTAGTGCACAAAGTAAAATTGTTTTAAAGACTAAGATAATCGGGCCTTATGCCTTGGCCACGACTGGTCGTAAGCGACCTGCGGCAGCGTTTTATCTGCTCACTGCGCGGTCGAGACGCGCAACGCACTGGTTAGTTGCGATCACGCGCAATGAATTAGAAAAACCGGTCAAGTACGAGTCTGACTCGCGCACCGAGGGTTCCGTACAAACTTTCATACACCATACCCGTCATGAAACGTCTCAGGTTAAATGGCTCGTTTTATGCGCTTGTTGTACAATCTACTATTATTCGTAGGTTAAAGCGGGCAATTACACTTCGTCGTTCACCTAATGCGGTCGCCGAATTCATTTTAAACTACGTAGGCCAAAAAACGTCATCTTTACACTAGTCTGTCCGCCAATGTCAGTTTGTTGACAGCTGTCGATCGCCGAATGCGGCCGACTAACGTGTTCTTTACACTTTTGCGGTCGCCGAATGCAGCATGCCGCGAACGACGAAGTGTAATTGCCGCTTAACACAACTAAATAATGCGTTTCTGACAGCTGTCATATCATAACCTATAATGGTGTCCCACATTTCTTACTAACTATTATTCCGCTTATTCGCTAAATCGATGGCTTTTATTAGAACGTTTCAAAATAATTACGAACTATTGAGAAATCCGGCCAACTAGAATAGAAAACTTTTTTTAATTTACGCTCCTAACTTTTATTTAAGTAAACCTGCTTGTAGTAACGTTTTACCCAGTGACATTAACATTAGTCCTAATGTATTTTTTTGGTCATTGAATGTCAAGGCGTTGTCACAAACTCACAATTTGACGTTTATAAACAAAAGACGTTTGCTTTGCAGGCCTAGGTGTGTAGGGTTGTATGAAATTCCTTTACATATCCGGACCTAATTTGAAGTAAGTCCTATCAACATTTCATTGCAAGTTTGAGAAAAAAACATTGCAGGCCGCCTGGAATGTTACACATACATTCCTTTATTTGTCGAGTATCAATCTTTTTAAAAAGTAGAAACTGGCATAAAAAAGGCAGCACAGGTCGTATTCAGCCAATTCTACTCGTACTCGTAAAAAACAATAAAAAAATAATGAAAATGATAGATAAATAATCCGTATTTTACTGTTGTAAACGCGATGTTTTTGTAATGTGTCTAAAATAGTTTTCGGTTGAAAAATTCAATTGCGATTCAATAAAAAAAAAAAAACGGCGGGAAATTATCAAATTATTCGTATTTTCACGTTGGGATCCGATATTTAAAGTTTATTTATTGCCCCATTTTTGAGAAAAGCACTATATTAGCCTCAGCTGGAATGGAAATTGCAGGCTTCGTATTATAATTAAACTGACTCGCAAGCTCGTCCGTTTAAACAAATAGTCCGCCTGCAATTGCCTCCTTCACGGCCACGTCAATAATGTACCTACTATTAAATAAACGACAGCAGTTTTCATTCATTTTCATTGTTTTTAAGGCGCCGTACGTAGGTTCATGGTCTTCTCTCCCTCTCACTGAGCATAATTGTGAGGAGATGGAAGTGCGTGTTCGGAAGCGCGAATATCATGTTTTTTTTAATTAATTTTTTTGTGCGTTTAAATAAACAAAAAAGTAATCAGTTAATCACTAAGTTCCCTCAAACATGATATTGCCGATTTTTGGAACCAATTTTAATATGTTTAGCTTTTGTGCATAATTTGTTACGAATGTTTTAAGTGTATTTTAGACCTATGTTCGTGATTTTTTTCTATAGAGCGAAAATTGCTTAATCATGTTTCGAATACTATATCGGTTGAAGCCGAGATTTTGTATTATTTAACGTAAGTAGCGTTTAAATCTAGAACATAAGTTTCCCTTTTTTGTAGATATTTTGTTGCCCTGCCCTTACGGGGCGGTATGTTCGCCTGGCGACAAGCCCTTTTTCATCAATAAATAAAAAAAAAATGTTTCGAATCACTGATTGCGCTGCAGAAAAGCCTCAAGATAACTATTCGTATTTTTAAAAAAACCATACTATTATAAACAGACGCATTATATTGTTTCAAAAAATGTTTCGCTTAACTTCGCTGAACATACGGCGCCTTAACATTGTGACACTTAAACATTCATTGCTTTCTTATAAACTATGTGTTAACAACGTTTTTCCTGATACGACTGACATCCATTGCAACATTCTTGTAGATAAAAAAACAGCCCTCAGCGCCTTGTCTTGTGAGTTTCGTCTGCAAAATGCACAATTTACTCAATTGTTCGCACATTGACAACTGCTTTTTTTATGAATTCTTCGGCCGTTACCGGTAGAATCAAACAGAATTCTTCGCATTATCACTTCGATAATCCTAAACCGCATGTATTTTAATTTTGTTTGCATTGTAATGCTCGTCATACTTGTTTTTGGTGTGTTAAAAAAAAGATATTTTCTTTTATTTAGTTTTTAAATTTCAGACTCTGTCTTTCCCCAAATCTGAGAATGCAGAAAGCGACTTGCAAAAAGCGACGTCAGAGGTGATTCTCTTGAGAGAGGAAGAGAGCAAGCTTAGACATGAAAATCTTCAGTTAAAAGTGAGTTTCGCGTGCCCCCTTTTATTTTTAGGTTTGTAATATAGTTCCTATTTATTTAAACTTTGGTTAACTATATCAACAGCTTTGCAATTGCAATAGTTTATGCGGAAGACAAATGCTGCATTGCGAACCGATTTTTACTAAACCACCTGTTTTAACCTGTGTGTCTTATCAGTGAGTACTTTCGAATGTGATGGTGTGAACCTATGAAATACCACGTTTGTCTGCAAGCCGCATATGGCAGCTCAAAGTATCTCCTAGCTGTTAGTATATATAGTGCAAGTGATGGTTTTATTTATTTGTGAGCTCCGCTGTTATGCTTTAGTCTAAGTACCAGAACGACACGCGCATAATTATAATCATAAAAAGTACTTCGTGCCTACGATCATGTACAAAAAGTGCGTAAACAGTCGAGTCCAATTCTATTTGCTTACAACTTTGAATGTTGTTTTAGAACGGATGAATATGTGTGTCTCATATGTCTATCTACAGTTTAGTGTGTAATCTATTGGCCGTATTCATAAACATTCAACAAACCTACTGATGTGCCGACGGAAAGTTTCCTATGTTGCGAAATGTTTCTGCAATTTAACATAGGAAAATTTCAGAAATTTTCCTCATTTTTGTATGGGAATTGAAACTTTCCATTTTCAACATGGAAATTTACGAACTGAGAAGCATAAAACTGTAACTCTTATACATAGTGTAAAAGAGTTACATTTTTATGCTTCTCAGTACGTAAATTTCCTTAATTTCTTGTGAAAATTTCTAGAAATTTCCGAGACTTTTCCAACCTTTTGGAAACTCCGCAATTTGCACATCACTAAACAAACCTATCTTAGCTAAAATGCCGTTAAAATTCGTTTTGTCTTTTTCTGTCACTTTGACATTTGCGTTCGTAAGAAAGCTACAAAACACATTTTAATATCGGATAAATTTTAGTCTATATATGCTAATATGTATTTCAATTTCAATTTATTTATTGCATTATCACATTACAAAATATAGATGGTAGGTAGTTTTATTGGAATACTTACATAGTTACGACCGAGTCGACGACCCCTGTAGCCTAGTTGGTAGTGACCCTGCCTACGAAGCCGGAGGTCCCGGGTTCGAATCCCGGTAAGGGCATTTATCTGTGTGATGAGCACGAATATTTGTTCCTGAGTCATGGATGTTTTCTATGTATTTAAGTATTTATTTATCTATATAAGTATGTATATCGTCGTCTAGTTCCCATAGTACAGTCGCCATCACATACATCGGAGCAAACAAGCACGTCACAAACATCGGAACACACCTCTATTTTCAAGGCATTAGGGTGCATGTGCCGATGTTTTTGAACACCTATAGTGTACCTATGTATGTGATGGCGACTGTACAAGCTTTGCTTAGTTTGGGACTAGGTCGATTTGTGTAAGATTGTCTCCAAATATTGATATTGAAATATTGTTACCCATTGTTGCCCTTTGTTGCGGTTAAGTTCATGCGAAATGGTAAATAAACATATACCTGTAACCCGAATTCTTAAACATTATTCCGTTGTGGGTATACATAGGTACTGGTAAAGTTAGCGTGTTTTTTATCACTTGCACACTTTTAGGGGCTAAGTCTGTGGATCGTATGTATAACTTTTACTATGGGACCAACCACTAACTCGAAAAAAATTACTGTTTCATACATTTTGGCTGCAGAGCTCTCGAAGCTTCCTATGGAACAGCCGAACAGCCGATACCTACAAGATATACCCACAAAAATAAGCCAAGAGTTCAAAAAGTAGGTCTTAAAACTGTCCATTCTCGTGGAAATAAGAAGTGTCAGAATGAATGGGCTTTGAATAATTGTTTCGTACAGTCGCCATCACATGCATAGGTACACTATAGGTGTTCAAAAATATCGGCACATGCACCCTAATACTTTGAAAATAGAGGTGTGTTCCGATGTTTGTGACGTGCTTGTTTGCTCCGATGTATGTGATGGCGACTGTAAACTTAGCCAAGCCTGAGTTGAATTTCAGTGACAAGTAGAAGGGGCTGCCTAGTCTGCCTACACGAACGGAGTGCTCAAATTGATCTGCACAAGGTCTTATTTGCTGAACTTAGTCTTGCTTCATTTTGAGGACGATTTCGGAGGTACCGTAAGGTCGGGGTACTTTGACCCTACGAGGCTAGTTTGCCCACCCATTTAAACGCACATTAAACCTCGTAGGGTCAAGTTCCCTGACCTTCCTTGATTTAGAAATTACATGCATCGTAAGATCAGGGTACTTGACCCTACGAGATATAATAAAGTGCGTTTAAATGGGTGGGCAAAGTAACCTCGTAGGGTCAAAGTACCCCGACCTTACGGTACTTCTGCTTCTCACTACGCAGATGTTATATTCAGTATAGGTGAAACTTAAGTAAAGCCCCTCGTGAATGTAGTTTTGAACTGATTGAATGTTTACACCCACGTGGCATAATATACTTACTACCTACGGCGGTTACTGCCTGCGGTATTTGACAACTATTTTTTGTTTTCATTAACCCGAAAACAGAAATGGCACCGTTAATCAAAAAGTTAAGTTCGTTAATCGTTAATCCGTTAAATAAAAAGTTAACTTCGTTAAACGTTAAAACGTTACTTTTTAAAATATTTAACGGAAGTTAAAGTTAATCGTTAACTCAAAATCGTAAATATACGCAATACTGTAATTACTTAAATGAGGCCACGGATTTTCGTCCGGGGAGTTGGATTCCAACTCTGCCAACTCCATGGCTCATGAATTTTTGTTCACAGTTTTTCACGTCCACTACTGTAACACCGCCACAAACAAGAACTTACATGAACGAGATTCTAAAACGTATCAAATAAAATACGTCACTTCACTCACTGTTTATGTTATCACTACCGGCAAAATGTTAAAAATACGCCGAAGACAACGCATGTGAAAGCTGTTTAATTTCCGTTCCTGTTTGGCATACGATGTCCAAGAGTATGGACAAGATGCATGTCTGATATACTATCATCTTCGTATTAACAGTAAGGTGTCTATTATCCCATACTATTGTACTGAGCTTCCCGAACATCGTGGAGGCCTTGCCAATGCGGATGTTGATCTCTACATCTAGTCAAAGATTATTCGTCACGCTAGAACCGAGGTAACAGAAATTGTCCACAACTTCCAGAGGCGAATCATCCAACGAAATTGTCGGGGACTGATCTACGACTTGTGCCATTACGACCGCCTTTTTAGCATTTATTGACATCGAAAATAACTTACATGCCGCATCAAATTTATCGATCATACCTTGAAGCTCCTCCGGCGACGTCGCGGCGAAAGCGGCGTCATCGGCGAAAAGCAAACTGTCGACGTATAAATCTTCGCGATATTTTTTTGGATTTCAACAGTGTGATGTTGAACCGTTTACCATCAGGCCTAGTGTGAAGATGTATGCCATGAGTGGTATCGCCGAAGGCAACTTTCAAGAGAACTGAGAAAAATATACCGAACAAGGTAGCTGCCAACACACAACCCTGCCTTACTCCTCTGCGCATTTCGAAAGGGTCTGAAGTATCACCATTATAGACAACAGAGCCTTTCATGTCTTGATGAAAAAGTTTGATAAGGCTTAAAAGTTTAGGAGGGCAACCAATACCTTGCAGTACCGTGTACAGTCCCTCTCTGCTAACTGTATCAAGTGCCTTATTTAAATCAACAAAAGCTACCAGTAGGGGAGATTTTTGCTCTCTGCATTTCTCTTGGCGTTGACGAAGGGTGAAAATCATGTCAGTGGTAGAGCGTTGAGCACGAAAACCGCACTGTGCCTCTGGATAGACACGATCTGCTAGTTTCTGTAGCTTGGCCAGGATGATACGGCCAAGCAGTTTTCCAGCAATGCTCAGGAGAGAGATGCCGCGGTATGAGTTACAGTTGCCGCGGTCACCCTTCCCTTTATATAGTGTGATGATGTTCGCATCGCGCATATCCTGAGGGATATATTCCTCGTTCCAGCACTTGACGAAGAAATTGCAAAGGAATGGAGCTACGCACTGTAATTTGATGACCTCAGCAAGGATGCTGTCAGTACCTGGGCTCTTCCCAACCTTTAGTTTCTGAACAGCGGTATGGATGTTGTCAAGATCATTCCACACTGGCAATTTGGGGATGGACTCAATTGCTTCTGGCTGTATTCCTATAGGCTGAGAATAAAGCTGCGTATAGTGTTCTACCCAGCGATTGAGTTGACGAGCTGAGTCAACTATCACAGTATCCATCTCATTTAGAAGAGCTGTTTTTGATGGAGAAGGGCCGAGAGCCTTCTTTATGCCTGAGTACACACCGGCAAAATTGCCTGAAGCTGCGCTGGCTTGGATGCTTTTACAAACATCAAGAAAATAGGCATTTGCATAATAGCGCGTACTCCGTTGAAGATTAGATTTTGCTTCAGTAAATTTTTCCCGTGTCTTGTCGCTGGGGCTGAGGCGATGATGCAGTGCTGCCTCTCTTTTTGCATCAAGACGTGGTTGGAGGTGCTCAATGTTTAGCTGAAACCAGTCAAACTTAGCTGGTTTTACATAACCAAAAGCCTCTGCTGCCGTATCTGTAAGGAGGTACTTTAATTTCGTCCACTCCTGACTGGCGCTCATGTGTAAATACCAGGAAGCTGTTTGTTCTTGGACTAGTTTATTATAAGAATCCACTATTTCGATGCTTTTTGATGTTGGAGCCCTTAGTTTTTTGCATCCAGTGTTACGGGCAGAATGAATCTTTTGGCAGTGAAAGCGGCTGTGGTAAATTGGTAATAACAAGTGAGTGGTCGGTATCACAGTCTGCGCTATGGAATGTACGTGTGTGGAGTATGTCGCGAAGATCTTTTTTCCTCGTTAGAATGACGTCTAACTGGTGCCAGTGGCTCGATCGAGGATGTTTCCAGGAAACTGCGCATTAATTTGCCCTTGAAGTAGGTGTTTGTGACACAGAGCAAATTTGAGAGCAGAATTCTAGCAGGCGCTGTCCATTCTCGTTTATATTACCAACACCATGACTGCCCATGCACTCCGGCCAAGATGTTTGTGATTGACCTACTCGAGCATTGAAGTCCCCCAAAATTAAAAGCCGGTCTCCATTCCGAACTGTACGTACTGTTTCGCTTAGTTGCTCGTAGAACTGGTCTTTTGATTCCTGAGACGAAGTCAAAGTCGGGGCGTAAGCAGGGATTAAAGTAATACAGCCAAAGCTAGTATTAGTTCGACAAACCATAATACGTTCCGTCACACCTATTGGAGATTCTATGGCATGCAATAAGTTATTCCGGATCGCAAAACCCACTCCGTGTTGTCGAGGCTCAGAAGTATCCTTTCCCTTCCAGTAAAACGTGTAATTAGATTCACGTAGGGACCCTTCATCTGGCAGTCTTGTCTCTTGTAAAGCAGCTATAATCACATTTAGCCTCAACAATTCTTCATCAATAACAGCCGTTTTACGAAGGTGTTGGTCGTAATCTAAGCTTCCATCGGTGTTCGGAAAGCCTGTCCTCATCGTTCGGACATTCCATGTCCCAATTCGCATGGATTGGTGATGATGAAATTTGTTGTTGGTTTTCTTTGTTTTCTTATTTGCAGGTGAGATTGTTAACGGCACCGACTTTCTAGCAATGCTAGTGTTCCTACCACCCATTAGGAACAAGTCAGCACCGAGACGGACAAGTACCTAACTGACCGGGGGCTGCCCGGCTTAGAGCGGGCGATAACTTGTCAATGGGCCTACAATGGACCCTCCCACTGTCGAGAGTGACCCCTGGCGTCCGCACTAACGCCTATCTGTTTGGACTTAGAACCGGTAACTGCCACTCTCCGTGTTGTTTTCCACTCAGCAGGCTGAAGTGGGTGAAGTGACCTCTCCACGGACGCTGCATCGCCTGGGACGCGAATAATATAACGCGGGCATGCCCAAAACCCACATCACACTCTCGACCTTACCGACTGAGTCCACAGGAATGACAAAGTCAATACGTGTGTAGTCGGTTCGGTTGCAGGTGCATGGTGGCACCGAGCCGGGTTTGAACATCTCGTGGAAGGATCGAGTTACAAACGAGAGGGTGCTCAGCATCGCGCGTTTACCCAGTATTGCAGCAGTTTTAAAACAAAGACGTCTGCGCTGGCTCGGGCACGTGCAAAGGATGGAGCCCTCTCGTTTGCCACGTAAAACTCTCCTGAGTGAAGTAGCTTACGCTAAGCGACCGGTGGGCGGTGGGGCGCCCTGTTACGTTTTAAGGACAGCGCAAAACGTGACATGCTGTCCTTCAAGATCGACCCCACGGACTGGGAAAATAAATCGCAGGACCGAGACCAATGGAGGAAGTCACTTACTGAAGGCGTGACAGTACATGATATCACCTGGTTTGACCTGTTGTCCCACAAACGAGCATTAAGACACCAGCGCGCTGCTGTGCCTCCAACAGCGATGTGTATGACATTTACATGTCATATATGCGGGCGTCACTGTCGCTCTCGTATCGGCCTGAAAAGCCACGTACGCAAGTGCCGCAGTTTAATGGACGCTGCTTAAATCATCTTTTATAGATGCTACAGGCCATTGATGATGACCGGCAAAAATAAAACACTGCGTCATCGACTCATCGCATCGTTGTATATAAATAAATAAATATTTGCGGACAATCTTACACAAATCGACCCAGTCCCAAACTAAGCAAAGCTTGTACTATGGGTACTAGACGACGATATAGATACTTATATAGAGAAATATATACTTAAATACATAGAAAACATCCATGACTCAGGAACAAATATTCATGCTCATCACACAAATAAATGCCCTTACCGGGATTCGAACCCAGGACCTCTTGCTTCGTAGGCAGGGTCACTACCAACTAGGCTAAAGCGGTCGTCTATTTAAGTTGTTATATTTGTCTCGCTTGCACCCGTGTATCTTATATGGCAACTGCTCAGGTTGCCGCCATCGACTCTGTCATACTCTCGTAATAACAAAATTAATACGGCACACGGGCCAAGCAATATTAGACTCTTAGTCAGTAGTACAAGCGCGCGACGATTCGCACTATGTAAAGTTGCACTGCCTACAAAGAAACCTAACGCAAACTAAAGACTGTATCGAAAAGTATAAGGACAACTTTAACTGGCCGCTATTCTTGTTTTATTTGTTTTTAAAATATGTACGTCGCTTTATTTCATCGATGGTATTGAACTCAATTCCTTAATTATCTTTTTCGGATTACTTTTAATTTCAAAAATGAGAGGCCTAACACCCGATCAACGAAAACGAATTGTGGACAAATTCATACGAGAAAAGGGTATGTCCATGAGAAAGATCGCAGAACTCGAGAAGGTGAGTCGCTCAGCGCTTTACAATGCCATTAAAAAGTACGGGGAAGACTACTCTTTTAATGACAAGCTGAAAAGTGGTCGAAGAACTGGCTCACATAATTGCAATATCGAATCTAAAATATTGCGAACAATCCAATCTCGCCCAGTGCTTCGATAAGAGATGTGGCTAAAAAGTGCAGAATTTCTGTAGGAATGGTGCAGAGCGCCAAGAAGCGTAACGACTTGGTAACTTATCGAAAGCAAAGGAAGCCTAAACGAACTCCAAAACAGGCTGCAAATGTTAAACTTCATCTTCGAAAGTTAAACGACACGGTTTTAACCAAAAATGAACATTGCAAAATTCAAGACGACGAATCCTACGTCAAACTGGATTACTTATTCTGTTCTACATGACCCCCAGTACTATACTGTTCGCAAAGGAGAACACCTGAGTGAGAACCAAACGTCAATTTATGGCGAAAAATTTGGGTCTAGAGCAATGGTGTGGCAGGCCATATCTGAATGCGGCATGAAATCGACGGCGTTTATCACTACTTCCACGATAACTACCGATCTTTACATCAAGGAGTGTTTGCAAAAAAGGGTTTTGCCGCTGATTCGACGCCACAGGGGCTCTACTTTATTTTGGCCCAATTTGGCTAGGTTCCACTATGCTGCCCGCACCAGACAGTGGATGGAAGCCCACGGCGTGCAATATGATGATAAGAATATGAATCCGCCAAATTACCTTGAGGTACGTCCCATCGAGAAATATTGGGCAATCATGAAGAGTACACTTCGGCAACGCTTCTCGGCAGGGGATTCCGTAAACAGATTTAAAAAAGACTGGCTGAAAGCATCGAAACGGTCACCGTAATCGTTGTCCGGAATCTGATGAGAATGTCCTTAGTCAAATGCGAAAAGTCGCCCGAAAGCAAACATAATAGGTACATTAGTTAACAGTAAAACGTTTTAAAATGTATTTTAAACATAAGCCAACAACATACGTATGTAAAATAATAAATATGTAAAAAGTCATTAAATATTTCACTTGTCCTTATACTTTTCGATACAGTCTTTAGTCGGAACGTGATCGGCCTTGGTGTGAGTAAATACTGCACTTGGTCGGCACCGAGTGTCGCCGAGGCTGTAGTATGAAATTTTGCTCCAAACAACTGTCTACACGGTCGGTGCGGACCAAGGTCGCTCTGTCGGAGGGACGTGTTGGCGACCGTCTAGCTAGGGCTTTAGGTATTAACGATTAACGGACTTAAGGAAAGTTTACGGAATTTAAAAAGTCCGTTACAGGTTTTTAAAGTTAACTTAAAAGTTAATCCGTTACTTGAAAAGTTAACTTCGTTAATTAACGGATTAACGGACTTCTGCCCAGCTATGCCCGAAAATAATCGGAAAATATCAAGGTTCAACTTTTTTTTGTTATTTAAAGATTTAGAAACAATAGATACATCACAATCATCACATATCGTACTACCCTTATGTATAATGATCAAAAAGTGGTTGCTGCTTGACCATAGAAGATTGCGGGCTGATCAGATCGCTAGTCTGCATTGCCCTACAAACTTTTTCAACACATTTGCTCGTAACGTGCCGCTTTTGGGCTCATAATCCTGGGTATTAAACACGCGTGTTTAATAACATTACGACACTCGTGTAGTTATGTTTATATCCCGATTAAGACACGTTGGCACCTTGCAGCAAGGTGTATGTATGGACTTGGCGCATTCTTAAATTGACCGGGTTATACAGGTTTGTTTTTAATTCTCGGCAAATGGATTCTTACTCGACTAAACGAATTAAATCCTTCTTGTGGATTAATTAATTATTTCTTGTTGGATATGATATAGAAACGTTTCATTTTGTAAAACTATTTACTTTTGATAAAATTTTACATGAATTTATATTAAATAAGAAAATATTTATTTTATTTTGTATTGGCTGTTTAGAGATTTCATCTAAGCCTCGCTGCGGGCGATCTGCGCGAACTTCACGAAAAAAAATAGTTGCGCGCCATTATAGGTAATTTCACAAATATTTGTAAACATTGATGATGCGTGTTTGGTTATTGTTAAAAATGTTGCCTCGTAGTGAATAGAAAAGTGATAAATAGAATTGACGCCACTGTACATTCTTGGAGATGTACAAATATGTGAGTAAAAACCTGTTGTCATCAATAACTAAAGGAAACAGCTTAGGAGCCTGTAACATGTTTATTTTATGAAAAGGATTTTTTCCTCGCAAATGTGTTGAAAAACGTCGTATGACGCACCTGCGGTTCGCGTGACAATAGAGCCGAGGATGTAATTATCAAAGCTCACGCATGTCATACGACGTTTTTCAACACATTTGCGAGGAAAAAATCCTTTTCATAAAATAAACATGTTACAGGCTCCTAAGCTGTTTCCTTTAGTTATTGATGACAACAGGTTTTTACTCACATATTTGTACATCTCCAAGAATGTACAGTGGCGTCAATTCTATTTATCACTTTTCTATTCACTACGAGGCAACATTTTTAACAATAACCAAACACGCATCATCAATGTTTACAAATATTTGTGAAATTACCTATAATGGCGCGCAACTATTTTTTTTCGTGAAGTTCGCGCAGATCGCCCGCAGACATACCTCACTTGTATCATAATGTACTATAAACTAACAGAACTTTTGTGATTTATCATGAAAAGTTACCGATTTGAATATCTTTCAAATAACGTAGGTATTATACTGTATGCGTCATTTTTGATCAGTTTATGTCTATTTATTTAGCACTCTGTAGCCTCGAAAGCGCTTTACGCCCCCACGATACGCCACGGGTACGTTACCTAAACGCAGTTGGCTTTTTACAAGCTTTCTATTAACTTGCAATGTATGTACCTAACTCCTAACTATGTAAGTAAGTACCTATGTGACTATGTTTGTTCGGGTGGAATCTTGCAACTCAATTTTGAAGCAGATATCTTCAACCGATTGAGCTGAATTTTTGGTAAAGGCATAGTTTGGATGACTATTCAATATTATAGTACCATCGAGCTGATCTGATGATGGAGACAGAGGGTGACCATGGGAATTCAGTACTTAAGCGACGTAACCCCGTTGAGTTTGGGCTCGTTATAATCGTTTCAATGAGTAGTTGATGACGGTATACAGAAAAGTACAGTCAACAATAACAGCTTGCACAGTCAAGGGTACCAATATGTATACACACCACAAAGTCCCAAAAATATGTACCTACACATACCTTATTTCTGCAACAATAAGGTTGTAGTATACATATTTATGAAACTTTGAGTGAATACCTACATATTGGTGACCTTGACTGTACCAAAATTAAAATTTTCGTATTTAATACGACTAACTGAAAAAAAAACAATTAACGTTAGATTAATAATTCCTCTTCTTTTTTTATGATATTATTATATATATATTGTATTATTTAACGTAATAAACTATTAGTCATACTTAAATCCACAAAAAAAAAAACTGTTACAAAAAAAAAATTTACGTTAGATTCTGATCTCCTTGTCATTTTACCTGTTTTGTTCTTCTATATTTTGACCCGTCTGGCTCATTGTCGATACCTGATGCATCAAGGCCCAATTACATTATACCCGAGAGTTCGTTAAATTCGAAAAATCATACAATGACAACAAGTTAGCTGTCATGAGCATGACTCTCTCGGCTGCTCGAAATTAAAAACTAGTAAGTCCATTTTTGACGAAAATCTGCTTTTTGACCCAATTGATTTCTCGCATTGAAATGCGTAAGCTAATTTTTTTAAATATTTTTTTTCGTTACTTACAGTTTTTCAGTTATTTAACAAAAACGATTTCAAGTAACTCAAATGAGTAAACAAATCTGAGCTAAATCCAAGTATCTCAGCTACAACCAGGATAAAATCAAGCAAATCAAATATTGGTACTTGCTTTTACCTTGGTTTAACTAGATACTTGTTTTTATCTTTGCCCGATTATAAAACTGGAGTAGAAAACCTATGAGTTGCTTGGATTTAATTTCGTTTGACCCACGATTTACTTGTTTTTAGCTCAGTAACTAACATATTTGCTTTCAGTTTTATTAATGAATTAAATTAATATGAATACTTGTTATAAATAAGTGACCTTAATCCTGTCTCCTGTTTTTACAAGCTTTATATTAACTTGCACTGTTCGTATAAATAAATAAATAAAATATTATGGGACAATCTTACACAAATCAACCTAGGCCCACGGTAAGCTCAGTAAGGCTTGTGTTGTGGGTACTAGGCGATGATATATATAATAGATAAATACATATAGATACTTATATACATATATAACATCCATAACTCAGGAACAAATATTCGTGATAAACACACAAATAAATGCCCTGACCGGGATTCGAACCCGGGACCTCCAGCTTCGTAGGCAGAGTCACTACCCACTGGGCTACGGAGGCCGTTAAATGTATGTAAATATGTAAGTTCTCCGTCAAAATTTGCAATCCATTTTTCAGTCACTTCCCGTTATCCAATAGGGAATGGATAAAAATTCTAGAAACGCCTGATTATTTTTTGGTGATTTGAATAACCTTCCTTAGCACCAGAAAAAAGTAGCAGACTTTTCAGATGCGTCAATTATTTTTGAAAAATATAAACAGTATATGATATCTTTATGTAATATGAGACGGATCAAAGAAATTGTCTCATTCGCCGTCCTAACCACAAAACGTAAGTGAGGAAACTGTTTATATTTTTCAAAAATAATTGACGCATCTGAAAAGTCTGCTACTTTTTTTTGGTGCTAAGGAAGGTTATTCAAATCACCAAAAAAAAAATCAGGCGTTTCTAGAATTTTTATCCATTCCCTATTGGATAACGGGAAGTGACTGAAAAATGGATTGCAGATTTTGACAGACAACTTACATATTTACATACATACGAACAGTGCAAGTTAATATAAAGCTTGTAAAAACAGGAGACAGGATTAAGGTCACTTATTTATAACAAGTATTCATATTAATTTAATTCATTAATAAACCTGAAAGCAAATATGTTAGTTACTGAGCTAAAAACAAGCTAGAAACTGTTTTACGAGGTTTTTTATAAACATTGTTCGGTTTCGGTGCATTCATTTATACATCACTTAGGACTTTTATTTTATTATTTTGCGATGCCCTGTTGCTGTGCTTTTTTAGTAATGCCAGCAGTTGATTCCTCGGCCTGCATCTGAAAATATTTTGTAATTAAGGTTAAAATCATGTATAATTAATTACCAGACTCATAACAAATAAATTAAAGAATAATCATTGATATTATGTCAATAAATTCGTTTAAAAAGTGACTGGACAGATTTTAAAACTATAAAAATCAAATGGATATTGATTTGCACGCACCATGTATAAGCTGCCTGTGTAATTAAAATAATCAGTATTTTTAAAGTCATATTTCATGCTAGTTCTCACTCAATTCGACTTACTTAACGTACCTAATTATTTGCACTGATAAACAAATAAGCCTGTATAGTTATCGATAGATACAATACATCTCTAGTACACAATAAAAATGGGAATAAATTATCTAATTTAGCTTATTTATAACCCGCTGCACCCAAATATATCTAAAAATGGCTAAATAAATGCTTACCGGTTTCGTCCAAGATAAATTTCGCCATAAACATCATTTTTTCGAGATTTTCGACTAGCGCGATTTCTACAAATTTCACATGTAATAAACCGTCTTTTCGGTGGCATTGTCACAAAGTATTATACACCAAACAGTGTTCAATCACCTTTCACTACTTTCAATTACAAATTAGGAAAAAATTTATTAGAAATGAGCAAAAATAAACAAACAAGAAACATAAGACGCAATGTCAAGCAAAACAACATGGCTGACGAGGTATGACCACAGATTAGTTGTACAGAAGGAGTATGTTGGCTATTGTTTGCCATGCAAAGTCCATATAAAAGTTTTTTTGTTCCTAGTTGCGTTAGACTGGTATAGTTTTGGAGTAAACAGCCTTTAAACTTAAAAAACGTTTTTTAGCTCTCCTGTAAAATTTGCTAAAACCTAGTTACTTGTTTTTAATTTGGAGCAGCCGCGCTGTACTATAATATTACAGCCACTGAGATCTTAATAGTACATTGTTTAACGAGGGGCGTAAGAGTAATATTGCAAACGAGAGTCTATCAGAAGCCCGACGCCGGAGGCGGAGGGCTTTTGATGACTCGAGTTTGCAATATTCTTACGCCCGTGTTATAACGTATGCGGAGTGAAATTTTCACAAAGTTAAATGTCGTATTAAATAAAAAAAACATGGTTTTTTTATAAATATTAATGTTTTTTAATAGTGTATTTCACGACGTTCAATGCTAAAAAAAGTTTACTCCAATGCGAAATGATTTACGGCAGTTTTGTGGTACTTTGTCCATCGCTGTCGAAAATACAGATATAAGCATTTTTTTAGGTGCAATTTTATCCTTCTTAAGAAAACTTTTTTAGGATACTTCGTATGCTCGACATATTTCACGTCGTCGTCCGTTGGACTACTTATTGGTGTTCTCAAAATAAAAGTTACCTTGCCACGAATTTCCATTTTAAGTGACTTATGATTCGTCACCCATAAATCCCATAACGCAAAAACCGCTAGTTTTTACATGTTTTGACCAAATGACGTAGCCACATTTTCCGAGTAAGTTTATAATTTTCGGAGACGGCGGGCTTAACTTTTCTTGAACGATTGAAGATGCCCATGTCTTTAAGACATGTTTTTACAGTTTTGCTGTCATATTTGATTTTCCTCTGAGCTCTCTGTAAGATTTTGCGACTCGGCCGGCCGTATTTTTCTTTAATCGAGCCCCCTCAGAAAACTGGCTAAAGCTGGAATGTTTCCCTGAACCAGTCCTTCTAGTAGTACTTTTTCTCAAAGAAAAGGACACAAAAATAATATAAACAGCTTCGGCTCTCACCCATTTGCACAAAATGTTTCACTATCTCCAGTTTCGGCCGTAGGGAATGTGTACTGTGGAAATTACAAATAGTTTCGCGACGTCGTTCTTCTCGATTTGCCATAATTTCAAGAGAAAAAATCCAATGTCCATGAAACTTACCAGATTGATTGACAGTTATGTAGTCTTTAAATTAACCGTAAGATGCAATTGCTGTCTTGATTTTTTTAAACATTGTACATATTTAAAACTTTGTGCAAATTTCATTCCGCATACGTTACACAATGTTTTTCATCACATTTGCGAGGAAAAAAACTACAAAAGACATAAAAATCTAAGTTTCATACAACCGCACCAATCAAAAATTAACGAAATTGACAACTTCACATACAGATTTGCGAGTGGAGGGCGAGGGGGCGGGGCATGGCGCCCTACGGCCTGCTTGATTTCTTTCAACCAATCACAGAGAAGAATTCTTGTGACGCGCGGCCAACTAGATTTGCCAACCAATTTGTTGGATTTGTTTTTAACCAATCAGATCACACACAAGCTCATAACTCCCTCGGGAGTTATAAATCCATAACTCCCGCGGGAAGTAAATCTACTATAGCTGCTCTATAAACTTGCCTATAATACACCCTTTACGAGCAAGTGTGATGAAAAGTTATCTTCGGGTTCGGGTGAAATGTCGAGTGAGTGAAATGTAAGAGTAAACGACAGAAAAGTACAGCCAGGCAGGGGCAATAAATAGTATACTTATATAAATATCTGTAGGTACACGCTTTTATGACATTGACAATAGAGTCCTGTACAGATATTTATGTCCTTATTTATGGTGCGTATATGACTACCCCAGACTGTACTATCCCGAAGATTGTTTCAAGTGCTCACCGGACTGTATATTATTTATCTGGGCTTGAGTCACTGTCTGCTACCTTTCTGGCATATGCGATTGTAAAATATTATAAAGCGTTTGCGTTCATGATAACAAAATTAGGTATTTACATTTGCGTTTTTCTGCCAGTTTTGGTTTCCCGATATTTATTTCATTTCTGTAAATGAATAAGTACAGCGAATATTCTTTAAGAGTATAATTTTCTAAGAATCTAATGATGGGCTCCAAGTGATATCGACAGAACTTCTTAAATATTATAAGGACTTTATAGTCGGAACTCTGTTAACATTATTCCTATGTAGTTAATTTGAGTAGGTTTTGACGCTTTATTGGTCTCTATTCTGCCTACTGACTGCTTCCTAAGTTGTTATCCAATAAGGGCTTAGCAAAGCGAAATATTATGAATATTATGATTATGAACGAATGTTACAAAGAGGGCTACCGCGAGTGAATTCGCCGCTAGAGTTGCTAGTGTAGCGGGAGGTCTCCGAAGTGTCAAATGCAACTGTTTGGGTGGGCTAAGCGGATTCATTTCTAAATTTAGAATTTTGTTGTGAATATTTTGCTATACTTGAGATTAATTTTGGAGTTATGGGTCAATTAATGTTAGTACTAAAAGCGGATCTAAGAAAGAGGTGCAAAATTAAATCAGAGGTAGGTAATAAGTATTACTGTTAAAAATTATTTATTTACTCTTTTAAGTAGTAATGATTTAAATGTAAATTTAGTGTGTACGGACGTACCGTGATAAGTTGATAACAAACTTTACGTCATACCTGGCCATAAAGTAGGAATTACCGCACGCTATGCGTGCGGAAAACCCCACTTCCTGGCCAGATAGAGACGTAAAATGTTGTACTCACCACGGGCGGTAATAAAGAAAGCCTCAGAGCGCATATTTATCGCCCTTGCCTTCGGCTCGGGCGTCAAATACCTGCGATCTGAGACATTCTTTGTTTAACCGCCCTAGGTAAGTAATGTACTATTACGTCATACCTGACCATAAAGTAGGAAAACCCCACTTCCTGGCCAGATAGAGACGTAAAATTTTGTACTCACCACGGGCGGTAATAAAGAAAGCCTCAGAGCGCATGTTTATCGCCCTTGCCTTCGGCTCGGGCGTCAAATACCTGCGATCTGAGACATTCTTTGTTTAACCGCCCTAGGTAAGTAATGTACTATTATACTTGTGGACCTTACTCGCCAGTGGCGCCACTTGGTGGCCGCAAAGACGGTAGCCCTCATTGTGACGAGGAGTAATAAATAGCGAGGTACCTAATATTAGAGTGTGATTTTTGTTTGTCTGGCAGGAAGAGCTGCTGCGCCTGCGCATGGCGGGCGGCGAGGCGCGCGGCGCGGCGCGGCGCCACTCGTACGGGCCCGAGAAGCAGACGCAGGCGGCTATGATGCCGTGGCTCGCCACCGCCGTCGCCATGGCCCTGCTGGGCATCATCATCGGCAAGTTCCTCATGTGAACGGTGTCGTTGCCGCCGCGGTGACCGGACGCCTCACACTCCTCCCAACGCCTCCTCCTCGCACAAGGCAGCTTCACCTTCCTTTAAAGCCCCTCTGGCCCAGCTTCACTTCCGACGCGCTGTGGGCCCGCGCCGTGACACTATAAACTGTCCCTTTGTTGAACAGCCGGCACGGCCCATCTGCTATTTCCCGGATCTTCATTTCTAGACCTCCTTTATACTGTTACGTTCATTATTAGTTTGATATTTGGGACTAACTTAAGCATTTGCTACCAAAATCATGTAAAGTAATCATTTTTGTAAATCAACCGTATAGTAAGTGTTTGTAAAAAGATTGAATTAGTAGCTTCTCTTTACGTGTACTCGTGTCACAATTGTTTGAGATAAAGATATCTAAAAGTAAAGACTTGAATATTCAGAATTGATATATCGTGGATGAGTGTGACATCGCCGCTGTACATTTAGGACTCGTATTACATTGAAGCATTATTAAAACCTAGAGATAACTATACTGTACACTCTCGAGTAATTCCGCTTTCATATTCGAATAGTTCATAAATATGTAGAGGTTTTATAGCATTCATGGTATAATGTATAAAGTAGGGCAAATGTAATGAATTAATTACTTATTCGCCAATGAGCAGACACTAAATAATTGTCTAAGGGATTTTTCGAGGATCGCTTGATATGTAAAATATTGAACGTTATTAGGCCTTATTCATAAAAAACGCCCTTACAAATATTTGGAATATGCCCATTGTCATTAATTAAAAAGATTGATTCATAAACCCTAGATTAATCAGCTCCGCTAATCAATCGGCTGATATTTGTCAGATTCGGATTGCGCAAGTTTTAATACCAAATACATATGATAAAAAGCTTAACATTTTAATTAAATTCCCAATGGGCGTCCTTTAACACAATACGAACACAGGACAAAAAGCCAAATGAAAATCAATTCGATTTCTCCTTAATGATAACCTACGTTATCCATATAGATTTAAAGTAGTGTCGTTAAATTAGCGAGTCATTAATAAAGGTTTATGTATCATGGTAACTGACGAGCCTATAGGAAGGCTAACTTTTTATGAATAAGGCCGGTAAGATGTGTTATTCGTAATCCTAACGATATTGATAACAATAACGTATTGAGTAAATATACCTACGCCGCACTTGTGAATTTGTGAAAAATACTGAATGGGCTTTAATAACCAGCGTTATTGTGAAACAAATTACAGTATGACAAAGGCTCCAAATACAGATAAATTTATATTCATTCCTTGTTTTCACTAAAGTTTTGCCCATGATGTATTTTGATTAATTTGCCCGCTCCACTTACATTCTATTTGCATTATTTTATTTTAAATATAAAACTGCTGAGTTTATAAGTAAGAAAATGTACGTTGCACTTGATCTGATACTGATGCGCAAAACAGAGCTAATACACTGTGATTCATATTTTTCTTTCCGTTAACTTCAGGGGAACGTGTGGTTGTTTGGTAAATTTACTCCCTTACCTGAATTTCAATAAAATTTCCGATACATGAAAAAACACACTATATATTCATTCATATTTTCGTATCGATCTTTATGTTTAATTAAAATTTGTTATAATTATACAATTAAATGTGTCACGGCTTCTAGACCAGCTCTGTACGATATATTTTTTAAATAAGTATATTCGCTTTAATTTAAAAAAAATATTACAAAAGTCATGTATTGGGATATTTCGTTTTGAATGAGGCATTCTTCCGAAGAAAAACGACCTGGGATCGCATTGATTAAATAAATTTATATTTAATCTATATAAATGAAAATAACCACGTAAGTCCCCAGCCCCGCCATTCTGTAACTTGTTTCAAACTCAACTCAAAGCTTACCCACAAATATATCTTGACGCCGCGATTCGCAGTAACTAAGAGTATGTCGAGGTCTAGTTTCGTTAGGCGTGACGGGTGGGGTGAGGCGTAAATAATAACAGCCCTGGACGCTCGACACAAGTCTGCTCCTCATACTATCGTTGTTTGGGTCTCATTTTTAAACGGCGTGCTGAAATAACATGAAACTTATGGAGCCGTCATATACGAGTCGGAAACTTGTTTCTCTTGATGGGAATTATAACAGTAAAAAATAGAAAATAAGTTTACTATGAAAAAAATCTTGTATTTTTATTAAATAATGTCTTGCTTCAGAGAGGTTCCGACTGTATATACAAAGGTTAAAACTAGAACCAAACTACGTTTGTATAGAGAGTCGGCGTCCTAAGAACTCTTAATATACCGCGACCTGCCTCAAAGTCAACGGAAATAGAAGAAATGGTGTGCAGTCAATGTCAACAACAAGCAATTTGCTGGACCATCGTAGAATTTTGGATTATTATCAGCGTTCCTAATTTAGTCTACCTTGATCTGTCATTGCTAATATGACAGGGTTTACGATGGTTCAACAATTTAAGCCGGCGGTAATAGTAAAGTCAGATAACCATTTTAAAGGCCGACAGTAAAAAAAACACGAAACTAAACTCCATCTCACTCTTACCTTGTATAGTTAAAATACGTATATTGACAGGAAGTATGTGGTCAATATAACGCCTGTGCCTGAGAGACGGTTACATTTGGATTGCAGTCAGTCTTATGGTCATTGGCGCCAAATGTGACCGATGCGACCCGCCCTTATTTTCATTACGTCATAGACGTTGAACTTGTGTTTTGTGTACCTAATATGTTATATTTAGTAATTCGAGTAGATATATTTCTAGTTTTGTCGAGATGTTATTACGAGGATTAGGCGTTAATTTTGGTTTGATTTATATCGTACGCGTTACAATATTTTCCTTTCTATTTGGCATTTCCTTGTTATTGATAACGTTTCGACTGAGGCTTTATGGCAAAGAGGAAGGATCAGCACTTGTCACTGAGAAAATAAATAAATGTTTCGCCAGATCGGTACAGTCTGAAAAGTATTTAGCTGCCCAATCTGTATAGGAACTTGTATGCAGGAGTGTGCATCTAACTATTTTGCTGACTGTACCAACGTAGACTATAATTTGACGTGATGTCGAAAAGACGCCTAGATTTTTTTTTGTTTTAACTTGATACTAGTTTAACATGTTAATGTGACATGGATCAGGTAATACAACCCTATCAGAAATGCAACTATATGACAGTAAATATAGTTCTTGATGTGAGTGGCCTGTGTAATTAGGTAACAATACCGGCCCTTCGAGGAGATACTCAATTAAAGGGTTGATTGCTTCATTAAGGTCGCACAACATTGGTCTAATTGTTCCAGTCATCGATTATTATCAAGTAAATTTGTTGTAGGTACCTTCCCAAACGCAAAAAAGGGCAAGCAGATTTATATCGATTATGATTTTGACTACGCGGAGTCCCGCAGTATTTTCTTATTTCCTCTAGTGGTTACTTTAAAATTTACAACGAATTTTATGTAACACAGTATTAAACTACGACGTATTCATATCGCACCTCGTATTTGACAGAACAGTAAGTTACGTCGCAAAATACCACTGAACAGTTGCCTTGAAATCGGTGGACAGAGTCCCCGTCTGTCGAAGCACGCCGGGGGAGGAAACAGCCTGTGAGGATTCTTACTTGCTTCAAAAAGCTATTAGACTTAAAAACAACCGGTCAGTATCCGGGCTTTTCGTTAATTTTAATATGTTATTTATTTACAGTCATGATTTGGAATCGTGGTTTATGGGTAATATTTAAATGACTGGCAGCTGGCGGGATACCTGCCAGTAGGTATGGTAACTGATGATTCTCTTACCATATACCACGGTAGAAAAGGTCATTTGGTATCGCCTAGGTTACTAAATTTGTAATACCACGTGATTATTACCTAATCATATTTCATAGCGCTTTGTTGTAGATTCGTGTCAGTATATTTAGGAAGATTTCTCTCTTGTTTACAAGCTGCATTTGTATTTTTAGTTATCTGGCGTAAATTATTTATTAGACATTGTTTGGGTTTTTACTCTGACAGATTGAAACTTTTTTAAAGCTTTTGTATACATACCTAATTAAAAATAGATGTGACATTGCAAAAATATAATGTATATGAAGAGCAGCGCTTTTATTAAAAAAGACAAGAAATACCATTCATTGAAATAGGTTAAATGAAACTTGTTGTCACTTGTTCCTGTTTGAAGGAATTGTGTAAACAACACGTCGGAGCTGTGTGGTGACAGACACGATCACCAGCAGTAGTCATGCAGGACGTAATCGGCTTGTTAAACGTTTTAATCTTTTGGTGTAAGTGATTGTGTTATTACTTAATAATATGTAATGTAGTGTAATTACCGATTGCATAACTGTTAACATCTAGACGGGTGAACAGTCGAGCCCGCGGGCCCCCACAGACAGCCGACCGGCGTTCAGCCGTCCACTCTTGTTTTGTACTCCGTGCTAGTGGCAATGCTCGATGCAGGACTTGGCCGCAAATGTACGCTCGGACATTTTACTCGGCACTCTGTTTGTGACCCATTACTTGATTTTATGTCTGATTTAATACTATTATTCTACCCATTTTACTGTATTCGACTGTTAGAGCTACGCCTCCTATTATTTCAAGAGATGATTAATTCATTGGGACAAGGTTATTTTAATGTCATTTGTTTTTTTTTTATTTAACGGAGACTATAGTTTTATTGAAATATCCGTATGGTATTGTTGTTATACTATTATGCTATATTGTATCGTTTTCTGAAATTAAATACTTAATTTACGGTATTTGTTATTTTTAATTACACGCATTTTATTTCTTGCTTCGTTTCAACTAAATATCATCGCATGTTAACCCTTTTCCAGGCCGGCAATTGAAAAATGACAATCAAATGTCAGTCTTATTCATTGACATTAAGATACACGTTTGACAGTCTGTATGTGGTCGATATAGCGCCTCTGCCTGGAAAAGGGTTAATTAATGTACTGTTGTGTGGTTGTTTTCTTTCTGCTATATTGTATGGATATTATTTGATCACTATTTTCTCACTTTCATTTGAAACAAAAAACGTCCAATGGGCTTGTGACCTTAAATTTGTTTACGTCATACCTGGCCATAAAGTAGGAATTACCGCACGCTATGCGTGCGGAAAACCCCACTTCCTGGCCAGATAGAGACGTAAAATTTTGTACTCACCACGGGCGGTAATAAAGAAAGCCTCAGAGCGCATATTTATCGCCCTTGCCTTCGGGTCGGGCGTCAAATACCTGCGATCTGAGACATTCTTTGTTTAACCGCCCTAGGTAAGTAATGTACTATTACGATGCCATTCGAACCAGTTTTTGTAGATGAACAAATGTTTGTATGGAAGCAACTACATTTAAAGGACATTAATACCCAAAAAATCGAGTTAAAGACGGACCTCGCTGACAGCAGCCGAAACGCTTCATACTGATTGGCTTTAAAGTATGACGTCACACCGTGCAATTTGTACTAACCGTTGCATGGAAAATGAAGTAAATTGCTGTTTCGGTCGCGAAATACTGCGTTTAGGTCCATAGTTGTCATACAAATTTGTTTCTATTAAAGCGAAAGGATTCTATTGGTACCTTTAAATTTACTCTTGGACAATGAATAAAAAAACTTTTTTCTAAACTTTCAAGGTTCATATCTTTTTATGATTTGAATTATATTTTGTAATTTATACTTTCTTACAATCATTTGATGGTTTACTATCCATTTAGCAACACGACGACGTTATCAATTTTAACACCACGCAACAAGCCTATATATTATCAAGCTATAGACATTTCTGCGGTGTGTGAGCGAAATGGTCATTACATTGAGCTCTGACGTCACACAAACATCCCGCACCGCGCAGGTATCTCAGGAATGCCTATGGTATTTTGGTAAAAATTAGGTACGTAACATTTCAAAATATTATGTGATGAATAAGGTACCTAAATCTAAAACCATTTCGGTAAATATGTAATGGTGGGTTTACACCGAATAAACGAACGAACATTCTTGCGCTTAGAGTTGATTTTCTACTAAGAAAAGGTAGACTTGTTAGTTCGCTAAGTGTAAACCGGGCTTTACCTGAACGTAATAAATAACGTAACATTTTCGTTTATTTTTTTGTACTTATCGATTTTAACAACCTTGTGTGACGTCATTACTGCGTCTGTAAAAAAATAGTGTGCACAGGTGCCACCCATAATATGTAGGTATCTATGTATGGTATGATCATAGTAATCGTTGGGTGCCACAAAGGCACACCGTACTTACGTCGTCATTTCATTTGCTTAGTAGAACCTTATGAAATTAACTGAAATTTCAAGTACCTACTTTGACACTAGTTCTCTAGTTCAAGTACTACTAGTAACTGAATAAAAATATTTAAAACTAGCTGTTGCCCGCGACTTCGTCCGCGTAGAACTTTTTATCGTCTTAGAAAATGATTTCTCTCAATACAAAATTTGAACCCTCTTTTAGGGGATAATTAAAAAAAAAGTTGATGTTCATTTTCTAGTTTGTGAACAAACAGTCTAAAACCAAAGTTAAAAATCTCATACTTTAAAAATGCCTTGAAATACTCAAACTTTGAACCAATTTTAACACTCTTAGGGGATGAATTTGGAAAAACTCTGAAATCAGTTTTGTAGTCTTTTAACGTACAGAATAAGACCGAAGTTAAAAATCTCTTACTCACACTTTAAAATTTTATTGCTCGCCATTTAAAATTTGAACCCCCTTTTAAACCCCCTTAGAGGTTGAATTTTTCTAATCGCTGAAAGAACTTTTTTCGTAAACTTTTAAGTCTCTAGCTCAAAAAAAGTGTTGCCCATACAAAGCTTTCTTAACCCCCTTAGGGGTGGAATTTTCTAAAACTCTGAAAGTACTTTATTATTAATTTTAATAAGTAACATTTTGAATAGTTTTAAGTCTAGTAAAAAAAAAAGTTTTTCCCACACAACACTGGCTACCCTTCTTAAGGATCTTAAGGATCCCCTTAGGGATGGAGTTTTCTAAAACGCTGAAAGTTCTTTTTTAGTATTCTAATAAGCAATCTTTTTGCAAAGTTTTAAGTCTAACTCAAAAAAAAGTGTTGCCCATGCAAAGCTTGCTCTCCTTTTTAACCCTATTAGGGGTGGAATTTTCTAAAACGATTTGTGTTCTTTTTTTGTATTTTAATAAGTAATCTTTCTACAAAGTTTCAAGTCTCTAACTCAAAAACATAAACTTTCCCTGATAAAAACTTTGCACCCCTTTTTATCCCCCTTAGGGATAGATTTTTTCAAAACGCTGAAAGTCTTTTTTTTGTATTTTTATAAGTAATCTTTCTACAAAGTTTTAAGTGTCTAGCTCAGAAAAAGTGTTCCCCATACAAACCTTGCACCCTTTTTTAACCCCCTTAGGGAATGATTTTTGTAAAACGCCGAATGTAGTATTTTTCATGTTCTAATAAGTAATTTTTCGTCAAAATTTTAAGTCTCTATTAAAAAAAAATATGTTTTTCCCATACAAACTTTGCACCCTATTTTACACCCTTAGGGGTGAAATTTTCCAAAACGCTGAAAGTACTATCTTTCTACAAAGTTTTAGGACTCTAGCTAAAAAAAATAGTTTCCCACACACAAACTTTGCACCCCTATTTTAGCCCCCTATTTTTAGGGGTAGAATTTTCTAAAACGCTGAAAGTACTTAATTTGTATTCTGATGTTTAAAAAAAATATTGTTTCCCCCATACAAAATTTGTACTCCTATTTTACCCCCTTAGATTTTTTTGAAACACTGAATCTAGGTACTTTATTTGTATTCTAATGAATAATTTCTCTACAAAGTTTTAAGTCTCTATTTAAAAAAAAGTAGTTTTTCCCATACAAACTTTGCACTCTATTTTACCCCTTTAGGGGTAGAATTTTCTAAAACCCTGAAAGTTCTTTATTTGTATTCTAATGACTGATCTTTCTACAAAGTTTTAAGTCTCTATTTAAAAAAAAAATGTTTCCCCCATACAAACCTTGCACCCCTATTTTACCCCCGTAGGGGTGGAATTTTCCAAAACGCTGAAAGTGTTTCATTTGTATTCTAATAACTAATTTTTCTACAAAGTTTAAGTCTATAGCTCAAAAAAAAAAATTATGAAGCTACATCCGTTTTAATGTCGCTTGTTAGAGTGAGAAAACGATGAGGGACTGTGACGTCAATATACTCGAGCGTCATAGTAAAAAACAATCGTTTCATATGAAGGTGCGTTTTGCGGAAAAGGGACAGAACATACCCCCTCTTAAAACTTTGGACTCTTATAACTTAATCATTACCTATATAACCTCTTGCTTTGTTTTTTTCTCCATTTGACTATATTTATTTTAAATTCTTTTTCGAGAAAATACATTATGATTATTTACCATATTTTCGATTCCTGAGCTATAACCACGAACTTCGGAATTCGAAAATATTCGGGTATCTCTATCTCTATCACACTAACCATACTCGAGTGACAGGGATGCAAATATATGAACATTGAGTATCGGTTTTCATGGTAGCGCCGCAGGTACTTTGGCTGAATGCGCCGAGCCATGTCATTGTCATTCAAAAAAAACAAATTCGTGTTAATTATATTGTTCAAATTTGTTGATTTCATTTATTGAAATTACGACATAAAACGACATTTGCGCATATAAGTTCTCATATCAGAATCGAATATTTTTTTATGGTTTATATTTTAGCATTTGTCTCGTAAAGGTCTATCGTAGACGGGATTTAAATTATTAATAAGTGAAAGGCAAAGCAATTCCGCCATTTTGACGAAAATTTGACGGTTCTTATAGCTGACAGTTGGAGCAGCGTTTGATTTCAATAAAAATAAATGAAAAATTAAATGAAGTCGTATATTTCGGAAAATTAATTAACTGTCGCAGTCGGATAAAAACTATCCTAAGTTGCAGCTAGAATAATAATGTACCTATATAAAATGTTTCATATTTTTCCGTTCATGGGATGCTGAGAACATTCGAACCGCGCAAAGCTTAGTTTCAAACTGGCTGATTCTTTTTTTAATTTAGAGATTTATTATAAGTGGAGATGATCCTCCTTATGCTGCTAAATTAACCCTTTGACAGCCACAGTCGGCTATGGCCGACGACTTAAAGTCGTGCCCCTGACGCCAGAGCCAGAAAATAAAGATAAAATAATACCAAACATTATAAAAGAGTTCTAGAATTGGTTTTTGGGCGGTCGTCGTTTGCCGACGGTGGCGTCTGTGGCACGGCGAGTCACTTCGTTAGCTGGCGGTGAAAGGGTTAAGAACTGGTCTTAAAATGGCTGATGGCTTACCATAACCATCCTACCCTAATTTGGGCGGGTAATGGTTTATTGGCCACAACTTCATACTAAATCAGTTGAGGCAAATAAAAAAACCGGCCAAGTGCGAGTTGGACTCGCGCACGAAGGGTTCCGTACCATTATCTATAAAAACGGCAAAATAATCACGTTTGTTGTATGGGAGCATCAAACACACATCGAACGCGGGCCCGCGTTCGATGTGTGTTAGAAGTGTAGGTTTAATGTTTTACAACTTGCGCGGGCCCGCGCCCGATCCGCGCCCGCGACCGGTGTGTTTAGGCCTTTAACGGACTTGCTACACGTCGCATCATAAATGCTCCCTACACAATGGACCATCATAACGCAGGACAGCGGCGCTACCACGAAAATCTAAATTCGTATACATGCATCCCTGTCACTCGAGTATTTAAGTGCGATAGAGATGGATTGGAGATACCCGAACTTCGAAGTTCGTGGTCATAGTACAGGGACGCGGTTATGCGGTGGAACGAGATGGGAATGTCTTTCTCCCTTTACTTAACAAGTTCGGAACCACCCCCACGCCAGTTGTCCCAAAAACTGGCTGACTGACGGCAGGCTATTGATTTTCGAGCTATTTATGACCTAATATTAAAATATCAGCCTTTATAAAACTGTTGCAGTTTTGGTCCCTCAGCTCTCAGTCTATTAATGTATGTGCCTAGTAAGGATTGCGTAGGTACCTATATGCGTAAAATTGGTTTGCAAGATTGGTGCCTAAAACCGAAAACTAGTTCTTCAAATAAAACATTGAAATATTAACACATCTGCCTTTATTGAAATAAGTAGATAAATTATAATTACATAACTATGCACACTACTACAATATTTAACCAACAGTAGGTATTTGATTAGACTTTAAGAGTGTTAATTTATGCTCCGAGCCTCCTGTTGGGCAGGTACAGTGGAGTTCATAAATTTAAGTATGTACATGTACGAGTATGTTCCCAAAGGTTCAAAGTTATCTGAGCAACCTTATGCCCTTTACAATAAAGTCTTGTTCACATATTTATTTAATTTTCCGTGTACCTTAGACATAGCTATTTTTTTTTCCGTTATACCTAGGTAGGTACAAAATTACCTATAATCCGCCGTTATCGGAGAAATAAAGCATTCGTTCTTCTCGCACTTACATACCTACTAGCTAATACTAGTAATAAGGGACCAATGCTTCATGTTCGACATAAAAGCGATCTTAGGTACTAGGTAGCTAGGCTAGCCACGAGACGCAACATTTTGTACTCACTACGGGCGCTAATAAAAAAAAGCCTCAGATCGCATATTTATTGTCCTTGATATCGGCTCGGGCGTCATAAATACCTGCGATCTGAGACGTTCTTTGTTTTACAGCGCTAGGTGAGTAATGTACAGCCAACCAATTTGATTCCTAGGCCACCGTAGAACCCTGTCATTTTAACTGATACATAGCGACGCAATATTAATCCTAGTAACCCGTATTGACATAGCATTTTCAACGGCAAGGTTCTATGATGGCCTAGGAACTAGGAATCAAATTGGTTGACCGTAAGTAGGGTCATCTGTCCAACATTGAAACTTAAGGGCAAAGTGAAACACCTCAATATCTCCGAAACCATATGTAGCTAGATAGTCCAGTAAGTATAGCACGTTAGGCGTACTGAGGAAACCCTCGTACACACTGTGTTTTTGGACGCGACGCGTGGAAGAGAAGGTTTAGGAATTAGGTTAGATTTGACTTGGCTAGTTTTTATCATAATTAAAAAATATATATGTTGAATAACTTTATAAAATGACTGATGTAATGAAAACTGGCCAAGTCAAATCGAACCTACTTTACTATACTACTTTAAATAACAGCAATTGTTATAGGTATCCAATAAAGCAAAGACATAGAGTTTATAACTTGTTCATAATGTTATTTTGTTCCTATAAATACATATGTGTCGCTTAAATTCAAAATCGGATAAATCCATTCGACCCTATCAGCAAATATCTACCTTATCACCTTTTCTTAATAGCAAAATCGCATGATTTGACAGATGGATTTACCCGGGTTTGAAATTAAGCGACTCATATTTGGATTTTGCATAGAACTTGGCACTCATTTAGATCTCCATTCTTTTTGCGGCGAAGCCCACAGCCAAGCATAATTTTTGTATTGAACTTGGCTCTCCTTTTTTACATTTATGTTTTTGGTGGGATAAGTTTTACTCAAACTACTTTAACATTTTCTCTTTACTCAAACATGCTCGGACAGCATCGTATTTTGTTTAGAACGCGAACACACGAAGTGCCTAATTTTCATCCACCCAAATTTAAAACTTTCCCTGCCATGGACTATAATAAATAAAATAAAAATTCATAATAGCTACCTATAACTGTAGGTATAGTCTGACACATAAAACGACATGCAAGTTTACAGTCGCCCTCAACAAGACGCTCGGAGCATATTAGATAGAAATCATTTTGTTCCTACCAATTTAACTACAATATAACCGGTTGATAATGAAAACAGTTAGGGTATGGGAAGAATGTTTCAGTCGTAGAGTACCTATAATATATAGAATTCATCAAATAATGTAACCAATTTTTTTATATATTTAACATCAATTTTAATTTGATCTACAATAATGTCAACTAACAATACACGCGTGTGCCGGGGTAACACGTCCAATTGGAATTTAAACTCATTTCCGATCTTAATAGGGGATCAAATTCTCGATTATCGGACGGACAAGAATGTAAGCTGCTACAATTAGGCCAACTCATGTTCGTAATATTAACATACCTATATTCACACGGCGATTGCTTCGGTTTAGACGTAGCAAAAACCCGCAAAAACAACCTATAATACGCACATAAGTAGTTGAAATTATTTGTTATGATTTATGATTATGAACATGTCGTGCAATTACAGTGATGGTAAGTTTGCGTCCATTTCAAAAAATGTCTACCATACACACTCAGCGCGGCGCGCGCGCCGGCTCGTGCAGTTGGCGTCCAGAATCTGCCTGCGTCACAATAACAGTGTCCGATAAAATACAATCACACTTTGTTACACAATATATAAGTTTGTTATCAACAAATTATGCCCAGCATAAAAAGTAATAATTATTTTTTACAGCTAGAACTAGTAAAATGGGAAAAATTGGTTCAAAGTTCTTAGGGCAGATTTACATGAATTCAGTACAAAAAACGATACACTTCTCATAACGCCCGACCTTTATTCGCACCATTCCAGGTTAATCGCTACAATTACTAATACATATATTATATTACAAGAGCACAGGTAGCAAAAGTTACGATATTTTATAGCGAAAATATTCTCTAATTGTATAAACTCAAACCATTCTTATCGTAGGCAGCCACACATTCAATTGTCTAGGTCAGACAGCCACGGTTAGAAGGAGAGAGTACCTATGCAGAAATCGGGATCCATTGATATATATCTACCTATACACATATGGAGTAAATAGTGAATAGTGGCTGTGAGCTGCCAAACAAGCAGATTTCTTGTGCCGCGATTATATTGTGGCTACAAAATTATGGCTATCGTATCTTAGTCTAATAAAAAAATATATACTAAAGAAACATGGCCTAATTTTATATCTTACAGTTATAACTATAACAATGGCTGATGCAGACCAGAAATAAAATACATCGAATACTGTGCATCACTGAGATCATTCCGAAAACTAACCTAGTTAACATTTATTTTTATAAATTAATATACATCTCATACGGATGGCTGGTACAGTCGCCATCACATACATAGGTACACTATAGGTGTTCAAAAATATCGGCACATGTACCCTAATGCCTTGAAAATAGAGGTGTGTTCCGATGTTTGTGACGTGCTTGTTTGCTCCGATTTATGTGATGGCGACTGTACTAATAATTTAGCGTACTAAATGGGTTTGAAATCTCTCATCCGTATTTGCAATACAAGTATATCATCCTCCTAGCGTTATTAGCTTACAAGTATATAGGTATGTTTATTGATTTATCATAATTATCATAAAATATTATACACGTTTAAATATTATTACTTACTTAGAAATAGGAATAAATAATTTTCTTATTTGCACATCACTGAGTCCAGGCCATAAACATAGGTATAGGAAATATAACACAGTACACGCGATGCCAGCGACACGAGTACATGTTCAGACCAGAAAATCTAAATAAGTTGTCCACATGTCCCATGCCTTCCTCTTAAATCTAGAGGCGCTGCTGCTTAACACTATAGTAAATGCTTAAATATTATAAGTATACACACATTGAGATTCTATTAATATACAAAATTCATATTCAACATTTATTTTGCACTGAAATTATACAAGCTTCGCAAATAGTTAAAACATTTGTAACTAAGAAATTACATTTTAAAATATTTTCCGTAATAAATAGGCAACCTGTCTAGCCATATGTTATACCTACACGTAGCTCCTTCACTTTACATTATAAACTTACTTGTGCCCTTTGCCGTTTTGACTCATTTGCACGTTTTAGCTTCGAGACATTTTCCGCTCCTTGTGCCGTAATCACTACCAGAGGCGTTGCTAGCTCATGTAGCGCCCTCTAGCAACGCACACCCAGGACACACCCTGCACCATAGGTAAAGCCGCCCCTGTTCACTACTGCGATACCAGCCACGCTATTATCCAAGGTATGTAAAAAAAAAAAAGTTTACAATCTATCGCCACGTTTAGGCAATCAATAGGCATGATGCCTCATGTTAAAATTGATAACGCAGCGTTGCTAAATGGATAGTAAACCATCAAATTATTGTAATAAAATATAAATTATAAAATATAATTAAAATGATAAAAAATGATGACCTTGAAAGTAAACGGATATCCGGATCTTTCGGATAATACGGATCCACAAGGTTTTTTTTGTTATAAAGTAGGAATTGTAAGGCCAAACTAAGAAAAACAGCTATAAGACCGTATACTGTAAGGTTTTAAATAGGTAGGCATTTTCGAGGTCATAAGAGGTATAAAATTTTATTATGTTTCAACTTTTTACTTACAACAGTTACAACTACAAACTAACTGGCAAAGTTAGTGTTTCATCACTGTAAGCTGTAATAACTATAACCAGGTCGAAGTTAATTCCGTACCTAGTGCTCGTTCATACATTACAATGAGCTCCATGTACGGAGCTAGTTAATTCAATAGGGTTATAACATCAAGTAGAAGGAGAAATTGACATGATGACCCGCGGCCTTGCCGAGCCAACACGGGAATCGTGAAAATTAAGGGAACAGGTGTTGGTCTAGCAGAGGACATTCCATTAGGCCAAAATATGTCTAGATATAGCATAAATAATTTACTTTAAAAACAAAGTTTTAACCGACTTCAATTCAGTACTCCGCCAAGCCACATGAACATTGCCACATTTATTTTGCAATTTACCACATGAACTGATTTCCGAGAGCAAATGCGTTGATTATTAGAGAAAAAAACCAAATCACTGTATGTGAGCCGATAATATTTGAGGACTTCCGTCGATTCCTCAAGGATCTCAGAATTACACTTGGCACTTCATTGTTTGCTATTTCAACGCAATCATATCAGAATCTGTGACGTACTTTTATAGTTTGAAGTAGGTACATCATTGAGAAGTTCCACAAGCCATTTGTGGTCTTCATCATCACTTCCACCATCACCAAAATGATGATTTCCGGGTGTAAATACACGAGTTATAATAGAAAATACCGAAATCACTACACGCATGCCTAATATATTTGAGGAGTTCCCTCAATTCCTCATAGTTCCCATCATCCAACTGGGGTTTTGAAAACAATGGGACCAATCTAGAAGCATATACTTTCAATTAAAAAAAGAATTGTACAAATCGGTTCATAAATGACGGAGTTCTGTGTAACAAACATAAAAAAAAAAACATCCGAATTGAGAACCTCCTCCTTTTTTTTGAAGTCGGTTAAAAAGTGGTATATCTTATTTTACATGATCATATTATAAGTCAAGAACATCATAACAAATATTTAAAAAATAATTACAATTATAAAACGTAGGTATTGTTGCTGCATTTACTTTTTACTTCCCGTGTCAAATATACTTCTTAAATATTTCTTTAGGTACATCTAAACTAACCCTCTTATTCATAAAACGTAAACTGCGTCTGCTTGATAAAATGTTCTTATTCCCTTTTTTTACGAACACAAATGTCAATGTGACGGATAAGAACCAACGAATTTTAGCGCTTCGAATTTTAGTTAAAATAGGTTTGTAGAATGTTTATTAATACGGCCGTAGGTCTTTAATATTTAGGTAGGCATAGTATAGGTAATATTGGATTTATTTTAATTGACAACATTTCATTTTTCTGACTCCTTAATTTTGTTTAGGCATTTAATAGTATTTGAAAAGTTAGTAGACACGTATTTTTTATTTTCATTTAATTTTAAGTTAAACCCCCTAAATTTGGTAGTTTTAAACTACCACGTTCGAAAAGGGCCTAAGTACGTTTATAGGATGAATAAAATTAGCACTGTGGTCTATTTATTGAATTAAAAAGTATGCTGCTGTATCTGTGACAGGAACATTTGACATTTTGAGTTTTGACTGTTCCTTGCTGACGGTTTTCGTTTAAAATAGAATCTTGCAAATCATTAATCGCAAATAAACGTGTTTTGGAGAGTAACGAGAAAACGAAAATGTATCGTCAAAATCCATTGATTTCGTGTTTTGTGCTAAGTTGCAGGCACACGGCACTGATGTCGCTTGAAATCCAATGTTCCGAAAGGTTTACTATACATATGTGAAGATAACCCAAACTGATAATAGCATTTTAGATCATTAATCTTCAAACTCGTTGGCTGAAAAACACTGAACTGTTTAATCATCATCATATCAGCCGAAAGACGTCCACTGCTGGACATATTGAACTGTTTAATACAATAAAATTGTGAATATTCTTTTAAGCGTTGTTTAATTTTTTCTAGGCCCTACATGACAATAAATGTGTTTTATTTTATAAGTATTTATATCTACCTAGTCACGTCAAGTCCACTTTGTTCCGACTTTTGCCTCCTGCTTGCTCTGGACCAGCCTTTATTTTAATCATAATATATGTAACTAGCAAGTACTAGAGGCCCTAGCACACTAGGTTTTATCATCACGTTTTACGGCGAAAATGTACTGAAACGTCACGTAAAACGTGACATAAAACCTAGTGTGCTAGGGCCTTAGATCAAGGTATAAACAGTAAAAGTTAATCCTTTCGACGCATTTCACAACAAGCAAAGATGACAAAAACGGCACCGTGGGCACGATAACCTTTAGGCGCTCTTGCCGTTAAAAAGGTTAATAGCGTAAAATAATAATGCATGTATTACACCTGATGCTGGACAGCGTTTTATTTTACAGTATTTAATTGTATTACAATATCACCTACAGTATTGTTGCACTACTAGATATTTTGTCAAAAATAAGCAGGTATATGTCTTCCAACACATCTCTGACTTCCAGTGATAATTTCTGCTCTGCATACCTTTGAAGTGCTTCAGTGAGTTAATATATCTTGAGCTAAGACAAATTTATCTTTTAAAACAGCCTCAGACAACTTAAGCCGAGTCCAATAACACCGTATTGATGTGACTGGTGAGTTAGCTTCCACACATAAACTGCATTAACATTATTCTATCCACCGTTGGCAGATTGCAAGAATTACCTATAACGTAGCCATCGGTGACTTACATTATTAATTATTTTCAAAGTTTTATCAAAATGCTTAATATTACCGTCACTGACTTAACTTGACAAGAATTAGTCAAATAACTGTCACACTGTCAATGTCACACCCAAAGAGAATATAACCACTACACCAATAGTTGTTTATTACAGGGCACATTAAACAAAGCCATGGAATTTCCGCATTCAGCCTTTAAATGGCTTTTTCAAAGTAATTTCCACTTTTCTCAAGAACTAGCGAAGATAAAAATCTGTAATTTTTTTTAATTACCAAGCTATCCCAAATCTCTAAATGGTTTTTAGTTTGAGCCGCTATGAAAAAGTGAAATGTTGTTAATTACTAAGTGCCCACAGTAGATTAGTGCGTTTAAACCAACGCCAACTTTCGCCATCAAACTGCGGCAGTTTTACTATAGTTTGTAGTACGTCGATTTTATTTTGTGACCAACATATAAAAAATAAAAAAATTGGTCTGGGATGATGAAGTGGCGAATAAAAACAGAGATTGAGAATGATTTACATTATACTTTCAGCGTGGACTCGGCAAATACTCCATTTTGTAACCGTATTTTCGGTTTTCATGGTTGTATTTTAAGGATCCGTAATATCCGAAAAATCCGGATCTAGGAGATTGTCAGATCCGGATCCGAAATTTCGCGGATATCCGGATCTTTCGGATATCCGGATATCCGGATTGCAAACCCTAGGTTCAGCTCTTTGTCCTCTCGCTGTCGGTGGTCAACTGTCGTGTTCGTCCGCTGTTTTTCTGTTCCTTTTGTCTTAAAAGTCCGTCATTCCAAACTAGTCTGTCAAGTTGTCGGCCAGTCTTAGTCATGTCTGTCTGTCTGTACGGATGTTAAACGCCCCGACATTCCCACATCCAGTATTGGAAGTCCACCAATACTCAAAGCGGAGGGGCGCCCACTTCCGTAGCTGTCAGTAGGTCATGCCATGTCGGGCTATGCCATGTCAGGCTCAAGTCAAGTCGAGTCAAGTCAAGCTTAGTCGAGTCAAGTCAAGTCGAGCTCGAGCAAAAAAAAAAAAAACGTACGCCACAAATGATGGTAAGGGGGAACACTCAACCAATTCCCCCACAGGTGGGTCCGGTGAGCTGGACAACTGCTGGCAGAGTCGCGGATGTGTGCGAGAGAGTTCCCGTGACTCCGCCACAGGCAGTGGGAAGAACTCCCCAGGGTTTTTAGCCGGTACGAATGCGGCATATCCACCGCGCCTCCCCAAAGCGCGATGGAATCTATGATGATTTTCCCTGGAATAAAAAAAAAAAAAGTCGAGTCGAGCTGGGGCGCTATGTTGGGTAACCTCCTCGAGTGTCTGGACTCTATCGATTCCTCTTGATTCGGTTGATCCGCAGGAATGGGTAGTGTCTTGGCCGGTGCGCCCTGGAGACAACGGCAAGTGATAACTTAGTGAACCCTAAGTTATCGCTTGCTGGTGCTACCAATAACCCGACACGGGGGGACGGGGGGTTCCGCCCAGGGAATCGCAAGATTCTCCAGGTGCGGCTTGAGGGAGAGGCCATTGCCGTTTGCCTCTATAATAAATAACGGACCCGTAACCCTGACAAATCCTCTGCTATCAGAAGATTCATGTTAGGCGCGGGGGCTACAACTGTCAGGCCGGGGCCGAGTTGTGGCTGCGAGGGAGAAAACCTATATAAAAAGTTACAAGGGGACCTGAGAGGGTGAATCCGAGGTCTATCACCCTCTCCCGGCGTAGAGGTCCTTTGGTCGGGTCGGGAAGCGTGTGGTGTCGCCCTGCACGCTTACGACAAGAGGGGGGGCTTTTGCCTCAGTAGTGAGGGCAGCTGCGGCTGTTGCCGAGGGGCGTCGTGGTGAAATGTTCGCGATCCCATGACGCCCCTACTACACGGCAGAGAGGGCATACCTTCGTGGTTTTAGACGGTAGTCCGGGGGGTTCCCGGGAGCCCGTCATACCCATCCTAGTTCCTCGGCTAGGTGGAATGCGTAAAGGCATTTCCCCAAGTAAAAAAAAAAAAAAAAGTCGAGTCGAGCTGAGTCAGGTCAAGCTGTCCGGGCCGGTTTTATGTCTAGTCGGCACAGCTTCGTCACAGGTCGTTGGTAGAGCCCTTGTTTGGTCCGGACATCTGCCACCCTGACTTGTCCGTACCGGCCTGGGTACGTCTTTCTGATTTTTCCTAGCGGCCACAAGTTGCGAGGCGAATGGTTGTCAGCAATTACGACGACGTCACCTTCGGCGAGGGGGGCAGTGGTCTGGTACCATTTTTCCCGTCTTGTCAAGGTTGGCAAATACTCAGTCACCCAACGCCTCCAGATTAAGTCGGCTAGTCTCTGCGACTCACGCCATGATCGTCGCAGCAGGTCCCCGTCAGTATAAGTTCCGAATGTCGTAGTCATGCCAGCCCGGTCCGTCATTGGGAGTAGGAAGTCGTTGGGCGTAAGGGGCAGGTCGTCAGTATGGTCGAGTGGGACGTACGTCAGTGGTCTTCCGTTCACTATGGCTTCCGCCTCAGTCAATACCGTAGCAAGTGTGTCCTCTCTTGTTTTGAGGCTGGCTTTTAGCGCCGTTTTCACGGCCCTTACCATACGCTCCCAGCACCCTCCCATGTGTGGTGACGCAGGAGGAATGAAAGACCATTCAATCCGTCTCGTGCTGCCGTACCTAATTAATTCGTCCCTGTCGATGGCCCGCACGGCTTGCACCAGCTCACGATCGGCGCCTCTAAAGGTCGTTGCGTTGTCGCTCCGAATTGTCTTCGGGCATCCTCTTCGGGCAATGAATCGTCTGAGCGCCATAAGCCCTTACGGTCAGACACGTGAAGAGAGCTCCATATCGCTTCTCCTGGCGTCGTCCTATCTTCACGGTTATCGGGCCGAAGTGCCGGCGTGACCCTCACGGCTGGTAGTTGACCCATTAGTGGAGGACATGGCTTGGCGCGGTTGTTCTTGCAGACTTGGCAGTCATTCCAAGCAGCTTTTACCGCGTTTCTGCCGTCAATAATCCAGAATCTGCATCGTAGGTTCAAGTGGGTTTCCTCTCTGTTCACGTGGGCTTGGTCCTGGTGCTGCTGGCTCACTAACAGTCGTGTGTATCTATCCTTAGGATGGAGGATGATCGGATGTTTCGCCTCATCCGTCAGGTCCACGGCAGCCTCAGTTCTTCCACGAGCTCGTAGGAGACCATCAGAGTCAAGGTATGGAGTCAACTGGCGAAGTCGGCTACCATTACCCACCGTGTAGGTCCAACTCAGGAGGGCGATGTCTTCGGCGAAACATCTTTGCTGAGACTCGGCGGCGCACAGTCGTTCGGCAGCCTCGATCTCATGTGAAGTCAGTTTACCCGTGCACTGTGAACCCAGTCGCTTTAGTTTAACGTTAGTTACGTACCTCCGAAGCCAAGCTACCGTACGTACGTATCGCCAGTATTTGGAAAACCGGTTGATCTCAGGTAGCGCCAGTTTGGTCTGGACGGTAACCTGGCACACAAGTTTCACCTCGACGTCGTCTGGGTCCACTGGTGTTTCGGAGTTTGTTCTGGGCCAGGATTCTTCAGGCTGTCTTAGGAAGTCGGGCCCGCTCAGCCATCTGGTTTTGCTGATAGCGTCAGTGTCTCGCGTTGCGTCATCGGCTGGGTTGAGGTCTGTCGGAACCCACCTCCAGTCGAGGACGTCTGTCAGGTCCGTTATTTCCGAGACACGGTGTGCAACGAAGGGTTTGAAACGCCCTGTGTCTGAACTGACCCAGGCGAGGACGGTCTTTGAATCGGTCCAAAGGGTTGTCGCCATGGGTATGTCGAGGGTGACGTGCTCCCTCAAAACCCGGGAGAGACGAGCGCCCATGACAGCAGCCTGGAGTTCCAGCCGTGGGATGCTCATAGACTTGATTGGGGCTACACGGCCACGAGCCATAACAAAGGCCAAGTGCCATCCGTCGTGCAGGGGCAGGCGAAGGTATGCAACAGTCGAAAACGCACGTGAGCTGGCATTGCAAAACACGTGGAGCTGTACATTTTCTCCTTTAAGGCAGCTTCCAGTCATCAGCCACCGCGGGATCTGTGTGTCTTTCGCTTGCTCCAGCTCGTTTAGCCAAATCTTCCATCTGGCGTAGTGGCTAGTACCGATCTCATCATCCCATCCAATGTCATCTCTCCAAATGTCTTGAAGGATTAGTCTTGCTTTGATGGTCGTCGTCAAAAGAAAGCCCAGGGGATCGAAAACGCTCATGATAAGCCGCAGGACTTCTCGTTTGCACGGGCGTTTAGCTCCAGACTGAAGTCTTTCGTCTACTATATGGAACCTCATACTGAAAACGAAGTTGTCCGCTTCCGGGTCCCAATTGACGCCTAGAACTCGTTCCAGCTGTCTGTCTTCACAGTCTGTAAGGAACTTCACCCCTCCAGGAGCAAGCTTGTCTTCTGGCAGGTGTCGCAGAAGTTCCCGGGAGTTTGACATAAAATTCCGCATATTGAAGGCGTCGGTGACGTCTTTGACAGTTTTGATCGCTTCCTCAATGTTGCCAATGGAGTGGATGAAGTCGTCGACGTAGTGGTGGTCGATTATGGCTTTGACAGCATTCGGGTGCGTATTCTCGAAACGGTGGGCGTTTCGGTTCTTTATATACTGCGCCGAGGCCGGTGAACAGACAGCCCCGAATGTCATGACATTCATGACGTATTCTCCGTCCACCCATAAGAGTCGCTGAGCTTGTCAGTCCTCTTCCCTTATGAGTACTCTGTGGAACATTTTCTGAATGTCTCCGACTACTGCCACCTTGTGACAGCGGAAGGCAAGCAGCACTCCAGGAAGCGACGTCAGGAAGTCGGAGCCGCACAAAAGGTGGTCGTTCAGTGACTTGTCTGACGACTTAGCGGCGCAGTCATTTAGACGTTTTCTCTAAAATATCTAAGGCTCTTAAGTCATTCTTAGAGCGGGGTACGTCGGGATGAGGTTTGGTACCAAATCCTTCAGTGGAAAATGAGCGCCTTACGGCGTCATTTAGCTCGTCACTGGCGCATAAATGCAAGACAGAGATGTCATCATTGGGCACGAAATTTGAGACTTTCCCGTGCACTATGTATCCCAGACGTGTAGAGGAGACATAAAGCGAATCCTTGCATTTATGCCCTGTGTAAAGCTGTCGTGTAACAATAAGGTCGATGTTGTCTTGTCCTATAAGAAGTAATGGTCGTCGTTCGTTTAGGTCGTCAGTCGTCCCTAAGTCGTCCAAAAAATGTTTTATTAACGTATTATTACAGCCTAGCCTACCTAAATCATGCCTATATATTGGCAGAGCTAAATTTGGAATAGTATTTACAGAGACATTATATGAGACGTCAGTCTTGATCCCGCGGATGCGAAGGTCGACTCGCTGTGACCCGCTGGCTGTCGTTTGCATGCCGGAGACTCCCTTGATGCGTAGGTCCGATGCAGCCCCGGAGGCTCCGATTCGGCGCGCGAGGTCCTCGTCGATCAGGCTGACAGTTGCTCCCTCGTCGCACAGGGCCAGCACGTGCTCCGACCCCAGCGGCCCACTGACCATCACTCCTGCGACCTTCAGCAGTACTTCGCCGGTCGGTCTGTTGTCGGTGTGAGTGACGACAGCGGTGGCTGTGGAGGGTTCCGGGTCGGGTTTCTTCGGCTCGGCGTGCAACAAGGAGTGGTGAAGTCTGTCACAGCACTCGCATTTCTTTTTATTTCTGCACTGCGACATCTGGTGGCGTGGAGAAAGGCAGGAGAAGCACAGCTTCTTCGTCGTCACGTACTCCCAGCGGGCGTCGATTGTGAGTGTGCGAAAGTCTGGACAGTCCTGTATAATGTGATTGTTCTCGCACATCACGCATTTGCTTGCAGTAGACTTACTGTTGTTATGATGGTTTACTGTGAGCACGTTTGAAATCTGTCGGCTTTGTGCGGGCTTATACGGTCGTGGTGCGGCGGCTTGCGACTCCGTCCAGCGGCTGGGTTTTTCATTGGGCATCGTAATGGGTGCGATTTGCGTGGATGCATTGGCTGTCTTCATCAGCCAGTCCGACAGGGTTTGCAGCGTCACCTGACGACCGTAGTTGTGGTCGTATATGTAAAAACTCCATTGGTACTGGAGTATTGACGGTAATTTAGAAATAATTTCTAGAATTAGTGTCGTATTTGTCAAATGGCCCGTTTCGTCTGTCAATGTCATGGCAGCTACGATATTTTGTATAGAGGTCGCGTACTCTATGAGGCTATTTATGTCGTCATGACGAATGTTGTTGATTGAACGAATTTTACACAGCATAATTTCGATGAGATGGTCTTGTCGTCCGAAAAGTAATTTGAGCGTAGAGATGATTTTATCTAGGCCGGTTGCACTAACTAGGAGTGCGGAAACGGACTCCCGAGCCTTGCCTTTGAGGCACTTCATAAGCCGGGCGACATTTTCTTCTTCCGAGTAGCGACAAAGTTCAGTTGTTGTCTTGAACTGGCTGTAGAATAGCGGCCACTCCAGGACGTCACCGGAGAAGGCGGGCAAATCTTTCACCGTCTGCCTGGCCAGGAGCGCTTGACGGTGCGCGGCTGCTGCGCAGAGACCATGGCGAGGGCGCGCGGCTACCTGGTGAGTATAGCGGCGAGGGTGTACGGCTGCCGCGTGCGTAGATCGGCAAGGGCGCGTGGCTACCGCCTGCGAGTGGCGGCGAGGGCCTGCTTGGCCCGGCGCGTGGTTCGGCCGCCGCGGTGGTCGTGTCGGCGATTGGCTGGCCGGGCGTATCGGCCTCGGCCAGTTTTGTCCCACTTCGCGTTTCCATGGGGCTGGTTCAGTAGTTGTTTGAAGTACCAAATTGTACGGTCTGTCTGCACAATCAATGCAATATCTTCGTATTTTCGGTTCAGCTCTTTGTCCTCTCGCTGTCGGTGGTCAACTGTCGTGTTAGTCCGCTGTTTTTCTGTTCCTTTTGTCTAAATTTAAAAGTCCGTCATTCCAAACTAGTCTGTCAAGTTGTCGGCCAGTCTTAGTCATGTCTGTCTGTCTGTACGGAGGTTAAACGCCCCGACAGACACCTATGGACCTAAACACAGTATTTCGCGAGAATCGCGAGCGAAACCGATATACAAATAACAGGTGTGACGTCATACCTGTGTGTCAATTAGTATAAAGCGTTTATGGCTGCCGCCAGCAAGGTCAATCTTTGTCTCAATTTTATGGGTATTTATGTACTTTAACCCTTTTCCAGGCCGGCAATTGAAAAATGACAATCAAATGTCAGTCTTTTTTATTGACATTAAGATACATCTTTGACAGTCTGTATGTGGTCTATATAACGCCTCTGCCTGTGTTGGATTTCGTATGTTGGTCTTTCCGACTTTAATCTGTTGTCGTGTCTATACTCGCGATTCCTATACCTACATCATCCCTTTCCAACATGCGCACTGATATATCGCGCCGTCTTTGTCATATACACGACGTGTGCGCTACGCTTGCCCCACCTGGCGAGAGTAAAGTTGTTGAATTCTCACCCCGCGTGCGTGTAACATCCTCCGCTGATAAAAGACATTAAATCTTATTAAATCCGCCGCAAATCTCTGTACATCGTTTGAAAACTATATATGCTGTCAGCTCAGCATTAAAAGGTGTTCGACTGTTCGTGAAGTGAAGGTGTTTTTGGACAATTTGGGATTGCGCTGCGCGCCCCACACGAGCACATGGTGTGCCACGAGACGCTAGCGTGAAGGAGGAGTTCACCCAAGTCACAAGTAAGTGCGCATGGCTCCTATAACCTTCTGTTAGCTGATTCATCCACCTGTTCCAATTTCCAAAGGCAGCTGACTTTCCAGCACAATTTCGCATCAAGTAGCTACGACAATAGACCACACGGTTGGATACCTACATACAGTCCACTAACGCGCTAATCTCTGAAAAGGGAAACTAGAAAGCGCACCGCAAATTAAAACACCCTTGGAGGGCGTGCTATCTACATGAATTCAATTCTGTACGCCCCAAGTTTTGGTCCTTCGAACCGGATTTTTATTCCCGCAAATCGTGTTTACTTATATTTTATTTGTGTGGGCTAAGTTTTATAGTCACACTCAACGCGCAACATCATGCCACCGAAAAAAGACCCTAAAGACGAGGCGGCTAGGGACCCCGTCCAAAATGAACTAGTTATTTTAGAAGCTAAGCGCAGTGCCTTCTTCGCCCGCTTACAAACCATATACAAATTGTCGGTTAAGGCGTACGAAGACGAAATTCAACGTAAAACGTTCTTAAATAGCGTATCAAATCTAGACCAATTGCGATCAGATTTTGAGCGTGTTTTAGACTCGTACAATGAATGCGTTTTACGATTAACGCCTGATGCAACCGCTAATTATCAGTCCTGGATCGCGTTTGAGGATATGTATTGTCAAATCAAACGCATTCAGTCTGAAATCGAAAGTTCGCCAGAGTCTCAGCGGCCTTTGCAATCCGCTCTAAAGCAAAATCTCCCGCCTATGCAGCTAATGGAATTTAATGGCGACCTTCGTAATTGGCCATTATTCTATGAACAATTTAAAAGTGTGATTCATAACAACTCACGCTTAACAGATAGCGAACGCATTCAGTTTCTAGTAGGTAAACTGACTGATAAGGCTAGGTCGGTATGCGCGGGGCTGCCAGCCACAGGGGAAAACTATCCCATAATTTGGCAAGCGCTCGTTGATAAATATGAAGACAAACGCGCCATGGCAGCCGGCTATATTAATCAGCTGTTAGGCTTTAAACCCATAGCGAATGGGTCCGCTTCTAATTTGGAGTATTTTCTATGTAATTTCGACGCCTCCGTTAAGGCGTTTAAAGCGCTTAAATTACAAGATTTAGCAGATTTTTTGTTCTTGCATATCGCATTACAAAAACTAGATCCCGAATCGATAAAATTATTTGAGATGTTTTATCGCAAGGAAACGTGTCCTTCGTACAAAAATCTTATTGATTTCGTCAAAGAACAATCCAGGGTTGCATCGCATTCGACAACAAAACAAACATTTTCACAATCACAACCGAGATCTAATAACAATAAAAATATACCGCTACCAAAAAACAATTCGACGAAAACATTCGTTAATACGCAAACGCCCGCGATTGATTCTTGTTTGTTGTGTAAAACTAATAAACACGAACACTTATATCAGTGTGCCGCTTTTACAAAAATGTCCCCGTACGAAAGATTTAATTTTGTAAAAACTAATTCCGTGTGTAACAATTGCCTTAGTTATAAACACAAATTTTCCGCTTGTATGTCACACAGAACGTGTAGTATATGTAATGCACAGCACCACACGTTATTACATTTTAATCCGCCGCATAAACAAACTTATTTACCTAACTCGCATCAAACCAGTACCAACACTTTTGTTGACAAGGCGAATTCCACACCGCCATACAGCAGTAGAAACGGGGTGGCAAGCAATTTGCAGTCTTATCACCCGGCCGATAGGGTCGATAATGGTTTGAGGCATGACTCAACGTTGAATCATTTGTCGGCTCGGAGTGCAAATGATGATGATAACTTGAGAACGCTTATGCATAAAACAACCTTATTAGGGACCGCAAAAATTCGACTTTATGACGCAAGCGGTAAGGTTCATTATGCAAGGATTCTGGTCGATCCTGGAAGCCAATCTGATTATATAACGCTCGAGTGTTGTAATCGATTAGCGCTACCGATTTCGAACCAGAATCGTTTTGCCAGGGTTCAAGGTATTGGGGGTTCGTCCCAAAACATACTTGGGATGTCAATAGTGCAATTTAGTTCCCGATTCGACAGTAATGGCGATAACTCTTACACTATTCAGCCTCTGGTGGTGGAATCCATTACGTCACACTTGCCTGACTCGCCTATCGACATATCTTTGTTTGATTGTTTTAAGAATATACCTTTGGCCGATGATTGTTTTAATGAGCCCGGGCCCATTGATATGCTTATAGGAGCAAATTTATTCTGTGACATCTTACTTTCTGACAAAGTCCGAAGTGCCGGCTTGCCTTCGGCTTTGGAAACCACCCTGGGTTACGTCATAATGGGGGACGTCACTGTGACGTCACCTCCGCGCGCGACTCGTGCTCTCTGTGCGTTTACGCACGAACCGCTTAACCAAACTTTAGAAAAGTTTTGGAACTTGGAGGAAGTACCCTCAAAGAAATTTCTACGTCCCGATGACAAGGGATGTGAACAAATATTTACCGCAACGAAGACGCGTCACGATAATGGTTCTTACGCAGTCGATCTTCCCTTCAAGCAAACGCCAGATAATCTGGGCAATTCTTTTGTAACCGCTAAAAGAAGATTTTCGATGCTCGAAAATAATTTCTTAAAATACCCGCAACTCCGCGACAAACATGATGACGTCATTCGGAATTACCTGGATAAGGGGATTATTTCTTTGGTTCCGCCCGAAGAGTCCTCTACGCCAGGGTTTTGTATACCTCACCACCCGGTCATCCGGAACGACAAATCCGCGACAAAAATCCGCCAAGTTCTGGACGGTAGCTGCAAATCAGACAGTGGACTGTCATTAAACGACATCCTACATACTGGCTGTAATTTGCAAGCAGACATTTTTCACATTCTTTTGAATGTTCGCATATTCCGCGTTGCCTTTTTCGCTGACGTCCGCCAAATGTACTTATGCATAGAAGTACATCCGCACCACCGCTCTTTTCAACGATTTTTGTATCGCTTTTCGCCTGAAGTACCTTTGGAGATGTATCATTTCAACCGGGTCTGCATTGGACTCCGGTCTTCGCCATTCCTCGCGCTTCGCACGCTCCGCCAGCTCGCTAGTGACGAACGCGAGAGATTCCCGCACGCTGCCGCCGTTCTCGGAGGGGACGTTTACATGGATGATCTAGCTTCCTCTGCTTCTTCATCCGAGGAAGCAGTTGCGATAGCGAATCAACTAATCAGTCTCTTCGAGGCTGGCGGGTTTGATCTGGTCAAATGGACTAACAACTCTCCGCAGTTGCTAGAGCACATTCACATATCTCACCGCCAGTCGGAAGACGTCTCCTTCGGTGACGGCGACACTTTGAAGATTCTTGGTCTTCGATGGCTTCCCGCTTCGGATGAATTTGTCTTTGACGTTTCTCCTCCGCAACTCAGTGGCACGAAGCGTCCTATTCTTTCAGCTAATGCTCATTTATATGACGTGCTAGGGCTCGTCGGCCCTGTCATACTTTATTCCAAGCTTCTTATAAAGGAACTATGGCTCTTAGGGACAGATTGGGATGATTTGAGGCCACCGCCGCACATATCGCATTTATGGGAGCAGTTCGTCGGTGAGCTTCCACTGATTTCAGCTCTTGAATTTCCGCGTCAATTCGGTGTCGAGTTTGACGATGTTTTGTCGCAGCGTCATCCAATTGCGGATACGTTTGCATTTTCTGACTCTGAAGTTGTCTTATGTTGGGTGCACTCTTCACCTCACAGATTCTCAACTTTTGTAGCGAATCGCATTGCTCAGTATCAAAATAATTTTGCAGCTTCTAAAGCTTACCTAAACGAGCTTCACACGTTTCTTCAGTCTGATCCGTATTATACGCATTTCAAGGACGAACTTGCAAAAAGTCGAATTACTTGGCGTATGAGCCCCCCAAACGCGCCTCATTTTGGAGGCATTTGGGAAGGTAACATTAAATGCTTTAAAACCCATCTTCATCGTGTTATAGGCAATCAAATCTTGACATACGAAGAATTACTTACCGTGCTTACTCAGATCGAAGCGATTCTTAATAGCCGCCCTCTTTATATACTAAGTTCTGACCCGTCAGAACCCACCGCGCTAACGCCAGCACATTTCATGTCAACCTCGCCGTTGCCGCGTTTGCCCGCCGCCGACTTAAGCCAGGAGCGACCGAATCTATTAACTCGTTTTTCAATGCTAGACTCGCTTGTCCAATCATTCTGGAAACGGTTCCGAGTTGAGTATCTTCACAACTTACAAAGCAGAGAGAAATGGAATACTCCAGACAAACCGATAGCAGTGGGAACAATAGTTTTAATAAACGTTGCTAACGCGCCACCCTTGCAGTGGCCGCTCGGAATAATAACTCGGGTATTCCCTGGGCGAGACGGTGTTGTCCGCGTTGCTGAAGTGCGGACCCGCAACGGTACGCTCGAGCGACCGATCGTTCGGCTGTGCCCGCTGCCTACGCAGTAGGGTTGCCACCACATACATATCTATGTATATATATTTTTTAAGTTATCATAAATAGTTATTATTTTAGTATAATTACCTAATTATAGGTAAATTGTACACTTCGCTTATCTTTAGTTATATGGTGCGATATTATCTTTTTCTATGTACATCCATATGTACATAATTATTATTTTTCTCTTTGAAGGGAACCCTTCAAGCCGGGGGAGATGTTGGATTTCGTATGTTGGTCTTTCCGACTTTAATCTGTTGTCGTGTCTATACTCGCGATTCCTATACCTACATCATCCCTTTCCAACATGCGCACTGATATATCGCGCCGTCTTTGTCATATACACGACGTGTGCGCTACGCTTGCCCCACCTGGCGAGAGTAAAGTTGTTGAATTCTCACCCCGCGTGCGTGTAACATCCTCCGCTGATAAAAGACATTAAATCTTATTAAATCCGCCGCAAATCTCTGTACATCGTTTGAAAACTATATATGCTGTCAGCTCAGCATTAAAAGGTGTTCGACTGTTCGTGAAGTGAAGGTGTTTTTGGACAATTTGGGATTGCGCTGCGCGCCCCACACGAGCACATGGTGTGCCACGAGACGCTAGCGTGAAGGAGGAGTTCACCCAAGTCACAAGTAAGTGCGCATGGCTCCTATAACCTTCTGTTAGCTGATTCATCCACCTGTTCCAATTTCCAAAGGCAGCTGACTTTCCAGCACAATTTCGCATCAAGTAGCTACGACAATAGACCACACGGTTGGATACCTACATACAGTCCACTAACGCGCTAATCTCTGAAAAGGGAAACTAGAAAGCGCACCGCAAATTAAAACACCCTTGGAGGGCGTGCTATCTACATGAATTCAATTCTGTACGCCCCAGCCTGGAAAAGGGTTAATTGTAGTTGCTCCCATACAAACATTTGTTCCTCTCCAAAATCTGGAACAAATGGCATCGTAAAAAAATCTTAGTTATCATGCCTATTACATCCATTGGTCGATCTGTCGATCTATTCCCAAAGCATGTTGTTCCCGACCGTGAGCTTCCTAGCATAATTAGACTTCTATATTAGTCTCAATTGTGTGTAATCAGAGGTCAACTATTATACCTACTATCGGTCCCCCACGCCACGTCAGCGTTAGGTGAGCTTTGCTTTGTACGACTAATGCGCCGGGCAAAAGGACCAGTATAAGGGTGGATATCTATCAGAGATGTGCACAAATGTGTTTTCTCCTCACTGCCTCGAAAAGGCGTCTTTTTTCCACAAACCAAAACCAGTGAGCAAAATCGCATTTTATCCTTTAGTGGGAAAGTAATTTGACTTTGGAGCGTGTTTAACTAACTGTGTTTTTAAGTACCTTAAAATTCCTTATGTTATGACACATTTGTTTTTTTATGTTATTTAGTGATGATGATGGAATGAGTACAAATAAAGACTTATTTTTTATGAGCTGTTGTTTTGCATGTTGCACTTTCCTCACTACAGTGAGCTGAAAAGTTTTGCGTTACACACGGGTGCAAATGTATTTAAATTCTCGTGTGTTGAAACACTCGCTATCGCAAAATACAACTTTGCACCCTTGTATAACAAATCACGTTTGTTGTATGGGAGCGCCCTTCAATATTTATTTTATTCTGTTTTAGTACTTGTTGTTATAGCGGCAACAGAAATACACCATCTGTGAAAATTTCAACTGTCTAACTAATACGGTTCATGAGATACAGCCTGGTGACCGACGAACAGACAGACATACGGACGGACAGCGGAGTCTTAGTAATAGGGTCTCGTTTTACCCTTTGGGTACGGAACCCTAAAAAACTCAACGATAAAAATACTTTACGTCATACCTGGCCATAAAGTAGGAATTACCGCACGCTACGCGTGCGGAAAACCCCACTTCCTGGCCAGATAGAGACGTAAAATGTTGTACTCACCACGGGCGGTAATAAAGAAAGCCTCAGAGCGCATATTTATCGCCCTTGCCTTCGGCTCGGGCGTCAAATACCTGCGATCTGAGACATTCTTTGTTTAACCGCCCTAGGTAAGTAATGTACTATTGTATCTTGCCTCTCTATTTTATTATGTATATTGCCGATCAAAAAAATGTATTTTCTACACAGGTACTCGTATTTGTTACTTTCGTTCCAGACGTCGATTCACGAAAGCTGGTATGAATGGAGGAAGGAGACGTCATGTGTATTTTTTTTACAGTGAACGAAACTAAGAAAAAATATCTACCACACGAGTAAACGCTTTTTCTCGGGGCCGTTAAACATAAATCTTTGCTTAGCACTTCAAAATAGCGAGTCTATTTTACTAAGATAGAAAAATAAACAAGATTTACTATGTACAATACTATTTATCATACAATTAGGTCGAATGAAAAACATATAAGTGAGGTTATGTGGGGGTCCAAAACCTCACCAAATATTACCAAGGGGGGAGGGGGTTTTAAAAAGTAGCCGGAAAAACCTCGCGTGATTTGTACACAAGCCCTTGTGTTTGTTCGACGAAGAAACTATAAGTGTAAGGCCTGAGTGGACGCTCGAGTCGGGCGTGCGGGGGAGCGGGGCGTGCGGCGTGCATGTTAATCAAATGAAACTCATACTGGTGTCCTGAGTAGACGCTGCACAAAGCGAATGCACGCTCGCCCGCCCCGCCGAACGCTCCGCTCCGAGCGTCCACTCAGGCCTTACACTAAGAAGGAAAGTGTGCATCCTTCAGCGCTTTAATTCGTGGGAGTGTGGAACTCTCGGTGCTCTCGGAGACTAATCCTCAACTATCGACATGTGGTTGTTCGTGTTCGGATGATCACTCTTGCGTCTGTGTGTGAGTCGGCATACTGGTTACTGGACTCAGACAGTATTGCTAAGATTTTTTCTTAATAAAGCGTGGTGAAAGTTTGTACGGAACCCTCGCCTCTAGCGCGAGACAGACTCGCACTTGACCGGTTTTTTACTTTTATTCATGGCTCTAAAAGTCAAAATATTGACGCGATTTCGCGTCAGCGGCATTACGATTAATAAATCTCGTGACGCAAATTCGTGCCTTTGGCAATAATTGGGTTACATTCCCGGTGCCCCTCACAGTTCGGATACAATTGAAAATGTGCAGGATATGCCTGGGCCAAAAAATGTTTGAACTTTGAATACCTACACGAATAGATAACGAATGATGCGAGAATACTTACTCTTTAGCACATGCCATGTTTTTTTTTCAATTCGAGCTCATTATTATGTTCAGATAAATTCGACAGGCACGGCATCTTTAATCCGGGTACGTAACATCGCGTATTAAGCCTTAAAAGCACCTTCACGCTCCTTCTTCTAGTAGTCACGTTTAAGAACGTGAGATCAATAGCTATAAGGATTAGGAAAGTGCCGGAAAGCATGCAAATTGTGTAATCGGGCCAGCCGGACGTACACCTAAAATTATTTTCTTAGACGTGAACTTATCTTTAAGACTCATCAGGTTCAAATAGACATACCCCCTTATTCATAAAACTTAACGAGCTGTTAGCTAAATTGTCTAGATCCCTTTCTCACAAACTCAAGTGTGACATGAGGGTCATTCTAAGTTAAGAGGTACTTTCGGCGGCCAGAGTAGTAAATCACGTAACGTTCCGAACGCGCGTTAGGACAATTTAACTGTCATTTTTCCATATAAAAAGTGACATTTAGCCACTTAAATTTATTACAGAAACAATTAGCTAACAAGAAAAATTACTCTCCCCTGGTCTGTCCCCCAACCGACTTTATTTGTAAAAAAGTAATTATGAATGTATTAAAATTCAATAGTTACTATAATATCGTTAATTTTATAAAGAAAGATAACTAAGTAACAGTATCATACAAGTAAAATTGCTTATATTCCAATTTTTCATAATAAATATAAACGCCGAAATTTGTCCTCCGTGTTTCGTGTCTCGTCCCCTGGCTTTCGTTTTCGTTTTAAAATCCGTTTTGCTTTGTTAGTTTGTGGAAGTTGTGATCGATCTTTGTACACAGTGTGTGACGTGAAGTTAGCAGCAAGCGCCATAAGCCAACTGGGCAGATTGCGTACGAGAAACACTTTACGGCTATTTTGGGTTTCTATCGGTAATGTTTCTCCCCTGGCGTATTTCCCCTGAATCTTTTGATACTTCTTGACCAGGGGAGATATAATTGTACTTGTTTTCATTATTACTTGGTCCGTTTTCTCTGAACTGTTGCTTGGCATTCTGTCTATCTTATCTTTACAATATAATATGACGTTTTTTACAGAAAAATGACCGGCACCGATATTAAAGCTTTCACCGCAGATGACGCAGACATATCAGAAAAAGCAGCAAAACTAGGTTCAATTGGAGGTATAAAGGCTTTTTCAGGCACACTCAAGGTTCACCAATTTACCAGTTGCGTATTTATACCCAATTGCCTGACATTGAAAAGATTGAGCTGCTCCTGTGACTCTCGAGTTATGTCGTCGTTTTCAATTGAAGAAACATTTAATTTTATAAAAAAAGTTGAAAATTCATAATGAGTCTGATTATAAATAATTTATAATTAAAGTAGGAATTTATGAATATGGTTGATTCTTAAAAATAACCTGGTTTTTGCTGTGCTGGTTTGTGTCTGTCCCTTCCCTGTTCATAAAGTATCGTCCCCTGTGTACCTTGTGTCTCCCCTGTACTCAGAATTTCCCCTGGTCACTTATATAACGAGATAAAACTAACAAATCTATCGGCGACTTTGTAAATGTTGTCAAATTAGGAGTTTCATAAAAAATGTCAAAATATAAAATAAATGCCGCGCGCCATTTCATACAACGAATTACCTTTTAACTGAGAACCCATAAGGGTAAAAAATATTAACTAAAATTGGTTTCATGGACGTTTACGTTTTCTGAGCTTTAACCCATTCAATGCCCATGACCTAAATATGAGTCATGCCTCTACGAGCGATTTCCGCACAGCACACGCTACTGTCTGCTTGGCCTGGAATGAGTTTGTAATAACAAACGATTTTTTAAATTGATGATTCGAGAATATAATTTTCTATCTGCATTGATTTTCTAATAAAAATTATTCAAAAAATTGTCATACGATTCAATCAGGACTTTTTTTCGAAACATCAGTGGGTTGCAGCTTCCAACGCCACGCCTTTATTCAACTGATGATGGACAGTGAACATAATAGAAAGTCTACTTTAAGAGATAATTAGCTTACTGGTCTACATCAATGTTGGTAGTAATGTCTCCGAAGGTGGGCTCATCCTTCAGGAAGGTCCCGGAGCGCTGCATGACCGGTATCTCTGTGGCTTGCTCGTGGAGCTCGTGGCGGCTCGTGTGCTTGGCGGACGCGCGGGTGCTCCTAGTGTTGGGTTTCATTTGTTTCTCTTTAGGCGTCTTTATGACCATCTTCGCCGAACTTGATTTAGTCGCCATCATGAGGGAACCAGGTACTTTCCTTTCGACTGGTGCTTTGCGCTGCGCGTTCGCCAGTTGTGTACTGGCTCCTACGGACTTGGTTGGCTGATTTATTCGCTTTTGTTCAATGTTATTACTGATCTGAGTTTGTTTTGTCGCTGGCTGAGATTTAACGCTTTGATTAAGGTACACGGGTATTTTAGTTTTCATCCTATTTCCCAAAGGGGTTTGAATCTTCGTGGACTGGACCGCTGTAACAAAGTATTCGAATATTGTTTACTGAAGAAGCTTAATTTATAAGTGTGTAAGGGTGGGGGGAGGGGAGGGGTGTGGGGAACGATGAGATCGTATGGGAAAGTAAAATAATTACGTTGTAGCGTCAATTTTGGACACTTAATTGATTTTCCGTGGAAGAGATTGATAATTTTTTTGTACATACAATTACCGAATGCGGCATTTTCGCACTAGAAATTTACGCAACAAAACGACTTACGAGTTATTTGCAGATTTATCACAATCCCAGTTATAGAAGTGGGATTATTTGAAAAGTCAAGTTATTGGATTCAATAATGTCTCGTTAAGTTTTATTTCTCTACTATACTGAGCTGTTTGGATTGCACGTCTTATCTGAGATGATGAGATTACTTACGTTATGCTCTCTGACAGGACCACCTTAGTTTTCGTGAATTCCAATATATGGAAAAAAATCTATACTATATCTTTAAAATTCTATATACAATAAAAATAACTATATCAACAGTTTCACTGTAAATCAATATGATTTACAGTGAAACTTTAGGACCACTTTAGTTGTGAATTCCAATATAGGGCCAGGGAGCATGACGTGGTTTGATTACTTACATTCAACGGAGCCTTTAGAGGTATATTTCCTCTTAGTGTAGGTGGCGTATTTGTTGCTGTTGTGGGACTCGCTGAGGGAGTCGGTGGAAGGCTCGGCGGTGCGCGGGCGCGAGGCACTCGCCAGGCTGTCCTGCGAGAGCGCGGCCTCGCGAGACCTGCCGCGCGAGGCCCGCACATTCCGAGCATGGATAGGACTAGAGTTCCTTGAAGACTCACTCGAAGATATCATCTTGTTCACCAGCTTTTTCGCCGCGGGCGATTTCTTCTCGCTCTCTTTGTATACTCGCGGCTCCAAATACCTCGGTTTTGTATTCTCAAATAATTGAGCGGGCCGTCCTTTACCCATACGATCCTGTGACAGATTCGTTTTAGCCATGTTATATTTGGCGCGCTCTTCCTGCGCTTTCGTCGTCCTGATTCTTGGGGCCATAATTTTCAGGGGCTTGCGCAGGTCGCCGTTGCTCTTTAGTGTGTCGGCGGAGCCGAGGTGCACTGAGGGCTTTGGCGCGTACGGTACGAACGACTCGCGCACCTGGTCTATGTCGAGACTGCGTGTGTTGATAGCGGGAGCCTTGGGCCGGGCGTGGTAGGCGCTGCGACTCTTGCGGTCGTGGAGTGGCGAGGCGGCAGGGACAGCTTGGGGGCCGTACATAATGCAGCCTAGTTCGCGAAGGCGCTTTCTGAGGTCAGGCGGTAGTTCCTTGAAGGCCTGGGTGAGGACGGCGCGGGGCGCAGCGCGTACGAGTGCGCCCTCGCACTGGAGGCGCCAGCTGGCAGCGTGCGTGAGGAGCAGGTCGGTGGACGGTGGTTGGTGAGGCGCGATGAGATCAGGGCGGGCGCGCTGCCCGTCCGGGGGGAGAGCGGAGAGGAGAGCGTAGGCGCGGGCGGCTTCATCGGAGGGCGCCCACTCGATGGCAGCGGCGAGGCAGTCGTGGAGCGCTTGGGCGGCGGCAGGCGCGGACGCAGGCGCGGCAGCGCGCACGCCACGCAGCACGGCCACGAGGCGCGGCGCCGCGAAGTGCGCAGCCGCGTTCACCAGCCGCCGGCACATGCGCGCCACGCACTCCGCCCACCGGCTGTTTTGCAGGGACTCCACTGCAAAATAATAACAATATAAATTAAATAGTAATATATACTAATATTATAAAGGGCTTGTGCACAAATCACGCGAGGTTTTTTTGGCTACTTTTTGACCCCTTGGTGATATTTGGTGGTATTTGGTGAGGTTTTTGGTGATATATGGTGAGGTTTTTGGCTACCCCCCCCCACATAACCTCACTTATATTTTTTTCATTCGACCAAATTGTAAGATAAATAGTATTGTACATAGTAAATCTTGTTTATTTTTCTATCTTAGTGAAATAGACTCGACATTTTGAAGTGCTAAGTAAAGATTTATGTTTAACGACCTTGAGAAAAAGTATTTACTCGTGTGGTAGATATTTTTCTTAGTTTCGTTCACTGTAAAAAATACAGGTGAGGTCTCCTTATACCCCCCCCCCCCCCCCTCCCCCTCTCCCCCAACGTGATCTGTCGTGATTTTTTCGTGATGATGCTGGTCATTTCCTACGGTTTTCATTTTAGAGCACTACACTAATGATATGTGCATAGATGAAAGGCTTCTAATATGCAGTTGTTTTAAACAAGCGTTAATCTACATCTTAATCAGTTTTCAACGGGGAGACAGCTGCCGGCGCCATATTTAACGTGCAACCAGTACCAAGAGCGAAACATAATTCCTTTCTCCAGGCAGTCGATTGGGTTCAGTTACCACGGGCATGTTACTTACACATCGTAGAATATTATATCCCGTTGATATAAAAGGAGTTTTTGAGAAATGCGGGCCAAGCTGCGGACACCAGGTATATATGAATTATAGAGAACATGGAATTGCATTTGTAGTGGTACTGTAGTAATGTGCAAATTGCGGATAGTTTCCAAAAAGTGGGAGTAGTTCTCGGAAATTTCTAGAAATTTTCACAAGAAATTAAGGAAATTTACGTATTGAGAAGCATAAAAATTTAACTCTTATACACTATATATAAGAGTTACAGTTTTATGCTTCTCAGTTCGTAAATTTCCATGTTCCAAATGGAAAGTTTCAATTCCCATACAAAAAATTGGAAAATTTCGGAAATTTTCCTATGTTAAATTGCAGAAACATTTCGCAACATAAGAAACTTTCCGTCGGCACATCAGTAAGTGGTAGTATGAGAAAATAGAAAATTCAAATATAGAATGCCTGTAAACATAGAATACTACTACATATGCAATTCCATGCTCTCGTTAATTTATCTATAATGTTTGTGAGATTGAGGTTGTAGGTTTGTAAGGTAGGGGGTATTCTCGTACTAATCATCCGATTATAAAAAAATGCTTTCACCACAGTGCAGTGTAGAATGGAGCTTGTTTATAAACATAGGTTATATTTTATCCCACGGCTTTGCCAGCGCTCTTTGCAATACTCAGCTAATAGTCAGTAAAATTGTACTCACCCGTGATAGCGCATCCATACACGGTGTCGACCAGATTATCGGTGGTCAAGTTGATTATATGCTGCTGGTAGCACTTGTCTAGCAGCTCCTTGGGCAGCGTGGCGAACGCCTTGGTCGGCCACACCTTGGAGAAGTACTTGGTGATCCACTTGAGGCACTTGCGGTACAGGTCGTCGAGACTGTACACAGATGACAGCGGGAAACATTCGAGCACTCCGGCGGTGCACACCGCGCAAGGCTGCAGGATAAATCACATGTTAACATCGCGAAAGTAATGCAATGCCACATTGACACAGCGCTTCAATCGACTGTTGCCATATACAACTCCTGTGTACGCGTGTTTTTTGGACCTGTCGAAGGCATTCGATCTTGTATCATACGATATGCTATGGTCAAAGATGCGCAACGAAACCAGCACACCTATCTTAAAGAAGTCATTAATTTATTTCAATATTGGTACAGTGGCGGAATGAAAAGGTTGATCAGTTTTCAAATCAAATCTTTTACGCGTTGCAAGACGATCAGATGAGAGTGATGTATTGAAAATTATGTTCAATTGTTTGACAACAAAGTTCAAATTTACTAAGACGAATTTTCCTTGACTATTAATAGTTGAACTAAAACCTTTTTATTAGTTTGATTGATCTTGCCATTACGTTGTGTCAACTTTGATAATCTAATGATTAAATATTCTTCGCTTAAAACTATTAAAACTATAAATGTGAGTAACAGGTCCTGTCAATGTCATCAATTCATCATTGCTATTTCTTGTATACGATTCTTTTTCATCTTTTAACTCGTTTTCCAAAATTCAAAGAGGTGTAGTGAAATGACATTCATTATGACGGAATGTGTCTGACACTCGGTCGATAAAGCAGATACTAATAACTTATACTGAGCAAGCAAAAACAGATCTTAAGGTGATCAACCTTTTCATTCCCCGACTGTACAATAACCAAACCAACGCAGTTAGATGGGCTGGCTCTAATACAATGGAGTATGGGTTGAGGGGAAAGCCTCGTATTTTAACCTATACATCAATGGGCTGGAGGGGCTCAGTAGTGCCGGCGTCGGCTGTTCCATAGATGGGAAATTTGTTAATAATATCAGTTACGCCGACGACATGGTGCTATTGTGCCCATCCGTAAGGGCTCTCGAGACCTTATTGAGCATATGCGAGGGGTACGCAGTGGCTCATGGGCTGAGGTACAATGCCACAAAAAGTGAATTTCTTGTTTTCAAGGCAGGAAGCAAAAAACCTAAAGCTGTCCCCTTGAAAAGAGTCACTGGATTCAAGTACCTTGGTCACTACTGGGTTACCGAGGACCTCTCCGATGACTTGGACATGGAGCGCGAGCGACGGGCTCTGGCGATGAGAGCTAATATGTTGGTCCGTAGGTTTGCTCGGTGCTCACGTGACGTTAAAATTACGCTTTTCAAAGCTTACTGTCAGAGCTTTTACACCTGTGGCCTATGGACCACATATGCTCAAAAAACATTGAATAGTCTGCGTGTCCAGTACAATAATGCTTTTAGGATGCTGGTGCAGCGCTTCTGGTATGTTTGCAGAGGCTAACACGGATGGCTTTAAAACAATATTGAGGAAACGTGTTTTCTCTTTGATGAGCAGAGTGCGAGCCAGTACCAACAGCCTTCTGAGTGTTGTGCTGGACAAGTTCGACTGCCCTGTGGTGAGGCACTGGAACTCCATTCACATGGGTGATAGGCCTAAAATATTTGACATTAAATAACCTGCTGAACCGATTTTCACAATTTTTGATTTATTGTATTTGTCTTCACTCCGAATAGCAGAATAATTAATAATAAATGCAAAATGTAAAGGTTTTTTTTTTTCATACATTTTGTATGGCGGTACGAAGTACGCGGGGTCAGCTAGTAAATAATAAATTGTTCATGAATGTTTAATTTTTTTAGCTATAAACAAATTGATATTCGCAGAAATATTATTATTATGTATTATTTTTTACGTTGACATTGCTACATTCCATTTCTTGTTTGTTTTTAATGTATAATTTGTACTAACCTCTAGTTTGTAAGTCTGTGCATTGTAATTACCTAAGCACTAACATTTATATGGACCCTGAGTCTGAAATAAATAAATAAATTAAATATAGCGCACAACTTGAATTGTATAGGGTCTGTCTCGTGTTATATTTTTTCTACTAATCGTGAACTTAAAACAGGTCACTTCAATGTGGATTTGTATTAAAAGCGGAAAACTGCTTTAGTGAGTTGGGTACGGGTCACGGTACGCAGGTTATTTCTATTTCATTTCGTGTTCAGCAACTCATAATTTGTCATAATAATAAATAAATAAATTAAATATAGCGCACAACTTGAATTGTATAGGGTCTGTCTCGTGTTATATTTTTTCTACTAATCGTGAACTTAAAACAGGTCACTTCAATGTGGATTTGTATTAAAAGCGGAAAACTGCTTTAGTGAGTTGGGTACGGGTCACGGTACGCAGGTTATTTCTATTTCATTTCGTGTTCAGCAACTCATAATTTGTCATATTGCTTCACATTGCAATACAAAAGGTTCAATCGCTCAGCACGAGTATCGCAAGATTGGCGAGCCTTTTATCGCGTCTTGTGTTAGCCATGCAGTGTGCTTGTGTTAGTCTTTTCGGCATACAAGGAGATGGAAACTCACCCTGTGGAAGTGGTGGCAGTACTTGGCTTTGAGGGTGAACATAATGGCCTCCTTGAGCCCGTCGAGCCCGAGCATGTCGGCGAGCGTGGCTAGTTCAACGATGCTGATGGCGTCCGGGATCGTCGACACGCCAGAGTAGATGTGGCACAGCGCAAAGTGCACCACGTTAAATGAAAACCTGCAAATGTGCTGAAACTTTAGCAAAACAAGTGAAACCCACGACGATGCGACGCGTTTGGCGCTTGCGATGAACAGACGGAGCTGCGTAGGCATAGGCATAAACCGTACGCGCTGTTTTTCCCGCCCATGCAACGCAGACGCAATTGGGTATTTGACAACAGTGAAAATAAATTGTTTTTTTCTTTAGCAACAGATAAACATTACGAAAATACTCGGAAAATATCATGCCTTCATTTATGTTTGCTATTTTAAGATTCTTTAATTCATAAAAACTAACTAAATGGACGGTGTTTGATCGTTGTTTGACGTCACAACATGGTCATCCCTACAAATTCCATACTAACGAAGCGTTTTTGACGTATCATAAAAAAAGCTGATTTGACTTTTGTCAAATACCGTATTCGTGGCAAGGTGACTTAAAACACACACACAAGTTATAAGTTCCTGCGTCAGTGAAGTCTGTTACGTCTATTTAGTAATTTTCAACATTAACACTTATCATTATCAACTAGTCTTTCTTACATAATACGAACTTACGGTGGCAAAACTATCACATTTCCCGCGCTCTCTACCCAGCCTCCACTCAATATCCTGGCGAAGTACTGGCATCTGAAACGTCACAAGTCATTAGTTTCACCTTCATCTTGAGTATGGATATATACTTATACTGGTATATCTATCGTGTATTTTCCCTTACCGCCTTCCTTACTAGCTTAAGAACTGCGATGCACTATGTAAAACTTCCTCTAATATACATATTGCAATGTTTAAATGATTGTTATATTTACTCAAATCTAAATGTTTAGTGCATTTAGGGTGCTTGAGAAAACGACCTGATTTAACATTTATATTAATTAATAAACATACCTACCGTTGAGAGTTTGACACTGTTGAACACTTTTCCTTTTTTCTGATATTGGCTACTACTATTATATTACCTGGATGATAAAATACACTTGTGTGCCTTGATCCGTCTTCCGGAAACTTCTACTATAACATCAGGGGTGATTTCTTCAAGAAACATTCGCAAGAGATCTTGGCCCAGTCTCGACTGACAGAAACCTATTAGACTCGACGTCTGGCTGGTAGTTTCTTCTGTTGTGCTGTTTTCTAAAAATGAATAAATCAACAAAAACAGAATCTTAGACTGATCAAACTCGGAACGTAATGACACTTGTTTTGATAGAGCCTACAAGCTGGTGGAGACTAACAAAGGCTCAGGCAGTAAGTAAAGTTGTTTAGATCCTTCTGACTTACCAACGACAGACCGGCACATGCTGCTCTGCACGCTGCTAAGCTCCGATACATCCGAGACGGGCTCGTCCGTGTCGCGGCTAGAGACAGGGCGCCCGCGTCCCTTGCTCGACAGCGACCCCGGCATGCTCTTGCTGAACTCGTTTTTCAAGTGCGGAAAAAGCCTATTCAGACTCAATGCGTTCTCTGAATGGAATGAACTTATAACGTCTATCGGCCGTGACAAACTTCCGCTTTGATTCCCCCAATTGTTATCAGGAATAGACCTAGTCATTCTGACGTTCGATGTCGTCTCTTCGTACACGGTTTTGATAAATGGCGCATCACTTTTAGGGGCTGGTTTGTCTAAATCTGACAATTTCACGAATAGATCTCCGGACTGATCGGGCCCCGGTTCCTCGTGGATGACCACGTCACGTTGGAATGAGGACTTATCTACACCAGAAACTCGAGGTGGCCTTTCCTTTTTTAAAGGCTCAGTGATGATACTGTTGTTGGTTTCTGTAGTCCCAGTCTTTGTTTCAGTCCCTGGGCAGCGAATAATCTCTGATATACTGATATTTAAGTCATTACAAAGTGATTCATAGTTTTCGAAAGTGCCGGGGCTGTTAGATTCTTTGTTGTTTGGAGCGGGTGATACGGAGTTATCAGCCGAACTCTTGATAGCCTTACTTACAACAGATTTAGGCTTTGCTTCCGTACACGAATTCTTTTTTGAATTTAAAGAGCAAGAGAGTCTGGCTGGCATCTCTTTTAAAGTCGATTTTTCTCCTAGGTCGATGTACATAGAAAATATATTCTTCTTTTCACTAGAATTCTCAATATCTTGGTCATTTTTCGGTGGGAGAGGGTCAGGTAAACTCGACAAGTCTATATAGAACTTGTGGCTTGATTTCTCACTGCTGTCGGAATCTATTGAACTTCTGCTTTTGTTTATGTTGTCGTTAATACTGCTACTACATTCATTTTTCAATGATTCACACGCCCTATCGCCTGGTTTCTTTGCAGTGAACTGAGAATTGGACGTGCCTTTGGCATTGTCCGTTTTTCGACTCATTGACATGTCCACAACCCACGACGAAGCAAATGAGGAGGGTTTTGGAGACTTTCTATGATTATCTTCTTCTACTGGGGGTATATAAGCTCCAGACACTATCGGAATATTTTCTATCCTTCTCCTAGGCACAGGGCTATCAGAATGGCTAATAGATAGCGGCAAATAATCACCTATAGATGCTCCTCCTGAAACTATAGGAGATGATTCATTGAATTTTTGAAGTTTTTTTATGTTTCCTAAGCTCTCATACCCAGACGTCGATGAGTCTATTCTACTTTCCTCAGAATTGTACTGCTTCACTGTGCAGACGTTTAAAGACATAATAGAATTATGTGGTGTGCTGGTGACAAATATAGTACTGGACAGGGAAGTATTTTTATCTTGAGACTGTTGAGAAGTGTCCTGTTGTCCTGCTGTCGCGGCAGTGTTATTTTCTTTAACAGTCAACGCCGGCTCGTCATTCACGCACAAGGAATCTTCAGTTATAGGAGTCATTTCAAAAATTGTAGGAGATAAGTCCTTATGTGCTGAATCTGGGTCTTTATTATCTGGTTGTTCCAAGGAATCTTCATTATCGTTGCTTTCAGACCAATCATTTGGACTCATGTCATGTTTAGCTGTAGAGCATGGAACTGGTTGACTCGGTGTAGGCAGAATATGTGAGTTTTTGATTTTTGCAGTTTCTATTGGATTGAATTGTATATTGATTGTGTCATCTTCTTCGTCAGCCAAACTAGCAGCATCAATAAAGCAAGATGTGGTCTTGAAAGGAGATTTTTGAACTAAACTGGGGCACAAATCCTCTGAAATAATACAATTAGTTTATTATTCTTCTTTTATAATTTGCAATAAAAACAATAATGTTTAATAAAACTTTAATAAAATCATTATCCTGGAATCTTCATCAGGCAAGTGCAAATCAAGCCAGTATTATCCTCGTTAATATTGTACATAAATTAAAGGATGGATGAGAATGACTTGGAAATCTGACTTGACTTGATGATGGCATTCACAAAAATTTATAAATATAGGCAATAACGCAGTACGAGTAGGTATTGATTAGATAATTGTTGGACAGTCGCCATCACATACATAGGTACACTATAGGTGTTCAAAAATATCGGCACATGCACCCTAATGCCTTGAAAATAGAGGTGTGTTCCGATGTTTGTGACGTGCTTGTTTGCTCCGATGTATGTGATGGCGACTGGACAAAGATGGGTTTTAGAGAAGTATGACGTTTAGATTAAAAAAATATAGGTACCTTTCACATCGTCACAAAATGCATGCTGGCGTTCTTTCTTTATGAACCTTTCACAAAGTTCTCTTTCGGCTAACTTCGGTGGGAACACTGATTCCCACGAGCCAGTCTCTGAAGATAGAGATGACGACTCCATTATGAATATCTCTTCGTTCTGCCTTTGTTTTTCTTCTTTGGAAGATTTGCAGAACCCCGAATCTTTGTGTTTGTTCGGTTGGTTCACCTTCTGTCCGTTAGTCTCAGCGTGGGAGTGTCCGCCCGTGGATGCCTCATTACCCACACTCACGGTTCTTAGTTTGTTACTCGGATGGCTTTCAATGGGACTGGATGTGGAGTAATGCGTGTCATCTACTGTTAAATCATGCAATGTGCTCTCTGTTAGAGATAAATCAGTTAACGTAACGTCTTTGTGACTGCTAAGGCTCTCCATAAGTCCGGTGTTTTCCAACCCAGAGTCTGACGAAGTGAATATGTTGTCCATTTTGGTGATATTATCGGAAACATTTAATAGTGGGACGCAGGCGTAGGAGCTGGCACCGGGGGAGAAAGTGTAGGCGGCCGACAGGTAGTCGGACGAGGAGCTCGGCTCGTCGTTGATGAGGCTGTCCGGGGAGTAAGCGGGCTCTGCGCCCTTGTCGCCGCCCGCCTCGCTGCACTCTGGTTGACTGTTCAAGCTTACGCTTATAACGCTTTTCTTCAGTATATCACTACTTTTTACGATCTCAGAGCCGATGTTATCTTTAAAATGGCATTTAAATAAAATATCACAACTATTGGAATGTTTGACTATTTTGGAGCTATGACTAGAACTAAGAGATAGCGATGTGGGCTTGCTACACTGTGAAGATTTAGCTTTCTTTAAATCATCAGATTGTGTTTTTATAATAGAGTGAAATGCGTTCGATAGTACATCCTGTTCTATTAGTTCTTTTTCTAATAAGTTGCCATCGATCGGTACCAAAGCGTAGTACTCTTTTGTTAATTCTGTGCTTGGACTAGAGCTTATACTTTTCTCGCCCTTTTCAACATAAGGACTTAAGCACTTGGGAGTTAAAAATACTTCTGCCTCCTCAGGGTCTTCTTTATTTTTACAATGATTACTTGGAACTACTTTTATAACTTTAAATGTTTCGTTCAGATACGCCAGTATTTCTTTCTCTTGATTTCTGATATTGCATTCAGTGTACACATCGCTGAAAAAAAAACACTTGTTTGTTACGTATATATTTTACATAAAATCTAAATGTAGGTAGGTACAGTAACTAATTCCAGTGTATAAATAAGAAGCAAAAAATCCTTCGGGTACGATGAAATCGCAAGTAATCCTATTGACGCAATTCAAATATAATAATATTTATTAACTTTACTTGTAAGTAAAGTAAATGTGCTCCACATTACCCCAATATAGTGAAAAACGTAGGTAAGCTCTTAAAAACAACAATAAGTATGTCGACATCAGCATTTTTTTAACATCAACAATTTGGTAAGTAAATAAAAAAATATATTCACTTTTTTAATTTTTCAACGCATGGCTCTAACGTACGTGTAATACCTACGTGGTAATTTAATTTAATTGATCACGAAAGTAACGAAATGTGGTATAATTGCTTAAACCCGAGTTTGAGTGTAGAAAATAGTATAAAAGTAATTACCGTACAGCCTTTGAAATAAATTGTACAAAAAATGCATATAGCTTTAGATCATGCTTTGATTTATCAAAATGAAAATATCACCGCGTTATTAGGTAGGTATGTTACCAAATGTTTATTGCAATATATTTGTATTGTTTCTTCACACTGTTTGAGAAAAGCACTATATTCACCTTGGCGGAAACCAGGATTGCCTGACTTGTCGGCAGGCCTCGCCCTGCCAACCACCTTATCAGACAAACCCTTACTTTCCGCGCCTCGGCAATAAAACGATACCTATACGATACAAGTTCGGGAGTAATTCCCAACAAGTGACGCTGGCGGTGATCAAAAACAATAGCGCTAAAAGGGAGTGCTATTGACTGACACGAGTCAGGAACTACGTTTCCGCACATGTATTGTACAAAGTTTTATAATCAATAAGTAAGAAAACAAGAATTATTTAGTAAGACTAGTTAAACTAGTTTGGATAAAAACTAACATGGCGGACTTTCAATGAGACGGCTGGGACCGGGCCACATCAGCACTTTTTAATGGATATAATTTACTTTAAAAACAAAGTTTAAACCAACTTCAATTTAGTACTTCGTCAAGCCACATAGGTACATGTAAATTTCCACATTTCCTTTCCAATTTACCACATGAACTGCTCTCCGAGAGCAAATGCGTTGATTATTACAGATAAACCCCAAGTCGCTATGTGTGGGCTGATAATAGTTCCGTCGATTCCTCAAGGATCTCAGAATTAACACTTCATTAGTTGCTACTTCAACGGAATCATGTCAGAATCTTTGACGTACTTAACATCTTTGAGGAGTTCCATAAGTCATCTGTGGTCTTCATCATCAATTCCACTTCACCAAAATTGCGATTTCCGAGGGTAACTACACTAGTTAAAATAGAAAATACCGAAATTACTACACGGGTGCCTTTTAAAATTTGAGGAATGCCCTCAATGTCCCTGGGATCCCATCATCAGCTCCTGACTTGGTGACAATGGGACCACTTTAGGTACTCCTACTACTATTTCGATTAAACAAAGAATTTTGGAAATCGGTCCACAATTGACGGAGAAAACGATGAACATAAATAAAAAAATACATACAGTGGAACAACCTCCTGCTTTTTTGAAGTTGGTTAAAAACGTGTAGTAGTTAATATACTTCAGTTGTTTGACTCACCTGACAAAGGAGTAAATTTCATCGAAGGTACTTCGGCCAATATTTACATGCAATATGGTTTGAAGCTTATGGTAAAATTCGTTCGTGCGTGCTTTAAGTATACAAGAGTGAGTTAAGATTTTTAGTTTACCACAGACCACCTCAAGATCGGAATATATAGACTCATCAAATATTCTGTAACAAGGTAGCGGGAAAAAAAGTAAGCAAACAGTCATGTTAGTGCAATGTAGCGTTGCTATTATTATGTCATCAGTAGTTATCGTAAACCTTCCAATAGGTAGACTTAAATAGTAACATAATAGTACATTGTTTAATGACTCGAGTTTGCAATATTCTTACGCCCGTGTTATACACAATGTTTTTCATCACATTTGCGAGGAAATAAATAACTACAAAAGACAGAAAAATATTATACAAGCGCACCAATCAAATGTTGACGAAATTGACAACTTTACTTCCAGATCAGTGCGAGTGGGGGTGTAGTTTCAATATTTCAACCAATCACAGAGCATGGAGCATGTGGTTCTTGCAGGGTATGGCCTGCTCGATTATCAATCACAGAGCCAGAATTCTTGTCGTACGCGGCCGTCAAGATTTGCTTAACCAATCAGATCACACACAAGCTCATTACTCCCTCGGGACCATTATTTCCCGCGGGAACAATTTAGGCCATTGTCCTTCCGTATACAGGCATAGAATAACACCATTTATGAGCAAGTGTGACGAAAATATATTTTCCCCTATTTTTCTTTTTCTAAAACTGCATAGGAGTTGACCTAATAAATTAATTTTAATAATAGATGCGAAAACAAAACTCTTACTTTTGTACTCATAGTCCCAAAGTGCACACATAGTGAGACATTACAGTCGCCATCACATACATCGGAGCAAACAAGCACGTCACAAACATCGGAACACACCTCTATTTTTGAACACCTATAGTGTACCGATGTATGTGATGGCGACTGTACAAAGATTCGCAGAAATATGACAGTTTTATAATGATACTAGCGACCCACCCCGGCTTCGCACGGGTTTATATGTATTAATACATGCATGTATTATACATAAAAACCTTCCTCTTGAATCACTCTATTTATTTAAAAAAACGCATCAAAATCCGTTGCGTAGTTTAAAAGATCTAAGCATACATAGGGACAGACAGACAGCGGGAAGCGACTTTGTTTTATACTATGTAGTGAAAGTGATATGTAGGTACCTACATAATATTATAAAGACAATAAAACGGGTACTGAAACTGCCACCAGTGTACAGTCAGCAGCAGAAGTAGCTAAGCGGGCCGGGTCTTCAAAATTACCTGCACACGACTTTATTCTTAAGAAATTAAGGGCGTGTGTAGGTCATTTTGAACACCTGGCCCGCTTAGCTACTTCTGCTGCTGACTGTACATTCGAATATTAGATACAGTTTCATTTCATGTAGAATGATCAGCACCTGAACCCCAAGCGTTCAACGCGTAAGCACCGAGGCTTAATAAATAATGTACGTACCTAGCTATGTCTTCCTCCAATTGCCTCTGGAGATGAATCTCCAACAGCGACGCTTCATCCGAGGCTGAGGGCTCGGCTGCCGACACCGGCTTAACCCTCGTGCGAGTCCCCGGCATCAAGCATCTCTTACACCTGTAGGCGTAAACATTAAGCCGATCATAATGAGCCTAGGATTCCAAGTGGATATGTCACCGTTAGATTGTGAAAACCGTCAGTTTATAATCTTACCCGTTATATTGTAAACTGACGGAATATTGTGAACTCCCAAAATAATTCATAATTTTACGTATTCAATTTCGTTAGTTTATAAACTAACAATGTCATATCGTCAAATTGTGAACTGAATCAAATTTGCCTGATGCGGAACGCAACCTGTGCGCTGTTTGGTTGAGCGAATTTATTCCACTTGCATCAGTTTCCACTTACGTCTGAACATGATTGTTTTTTCTGTTATTCAGACATTTTATTCCATTTATTTCGGCATCCAGCAGTGTCGACGGAGCCCCGCGCAGCGGGGCTCCTATATCTGGGCGATTTGCCCTTCGGGCAAATGAAGATACCTAACTAACCTAACCTACCTAGTCTTTGTGTACGTTCCGTAGCACGCCTATTTGATCTCAGTTCACAATTTGACGATTCGACATTGATAGTTTATAAACTAACGAAAAATAATGCGTTAAATTGTGAACGGTTTTGACAGTTCACAATTTTTCGTCAGTTTATAATATCGCGAGTTAGATTATAAAATGACGGTGTTCACAATCTAACGGTGACAGATACACACTAAGGCACTTGTCCCACCGCCGGCGAGTAGCGAGTACCGTCATAGTAATTATTACTCGCGCGAGTAAAAGCGAGTAAGAATTACTATGAGAGTACTCGCTACTCGCCGGCGGTGGGACAAGTGCCTAAAGGGGGTGATCCATTTGCGAGCTGGCGAGCCAACGGTATAAATCGTTAGCTCGTTGGCTCGCCGACTCTCGTAGTGACTAGTGATCCATTGGCAAACAAAACAGTCGACTCTCAGTCATTTCAAGCATGCACAAAGAGCCACCGAGCTTATTTGCCGGTTTTTAAGAACGCGGACTTTTGGCGGTTTAGATCTTTGACTCGCGGGATCGTTGGCGTGCTGGCAGTTTTACTCGCAAATGGATCATCCCCTTAACGTAAATAACATCACAAAACATTAACTTGCTCCTCAAAACACAATTATAATAATCACTAGCTGTTGCCCGCGACTTCCGCGTAGAACTTGTTATCGTCTTAGAAAAGTGATTGCTATTCAATTATTTTACGCGCAAGCTTAATTTTCGCTGTCCCAAACAATTTTCTATTTACTATATTAGGGGATGATTTCAGAGATAAAAACCGTCCTACATATTATATCCTTGCAAAGGTCTCAAATTATCTCTATGCCAAATTTTATCTAAATCCGTTCTGGGTTTTAATTGCTAAATCTAAAGTTAAATGCCCTTTTTTACAAATATCGTTATTTTGTGTATCATCAAAAGACTACTAAAGTTGTTTTTGTTTCATAATGAATATAAGGGAAATATAATTGTTTTATGTCTAAGTAATAAGCTACATTAATGGTTTTTTTTGCATAAATCCGTTTAGTAGTTACACTCACGTTAGTTCGGGCTACCTGTTTGTATAGTTTTGAAAGCATAATTATCTTATACCAAAAGACGTAGAACTTTCCATCTCCATCCCCAGTCTACATTTAACGGTGTTAGTCGCAGTTCTAACTTCATCGAACCTACTTTTCTGCTAGCAGTTGGATTATGTATTTTAATATGGAACCATTTTACGAAGTTTCAAGTCCCTAGCTCGAAAAAAACATCACTCTCCATAAAAAAAAAACTGCCCATTTTTGGCCCCCTTAGAGTATGAATTTTCAAATTATTCTGAGATTGTTTTCATAGAACCATTTTACGAAGTTTCAAGTCTCTATCTTAAAAAAGAAATAAATTCCCATACAATATTTCAACCCTTTATATCACCCTCTGAAGAAATTATATCTAAAAAAACACCACGCTATGTCGTATACTGAGGTCCTAACTACAATATTGGAAAGTTTCATCAAAACTTAACGGTTTTGTAGTTTTTGCTAAAATTGGGTACAGTGATTGCCACTGACTATATATATACTGGTTTTCATCGTCGCCACTTGACAACAAAGATGGCGCTGTTACGGTGACGCGACTTTGTACAATTGGTAATTACAATTGGGAATGGATGAAAATTTTAGAAGTGCCTGCTTATTTTTTTGGTGATAAGAATAACCTTCCTTAGCACCATAAAAACGTTTCAGACTATTCAGCTGCGTCAATTATATTTGAAAAATATAAACAGTTTCCTCACTTACGTTTTGGGTTTAGGACGGCGAATAAGACACTTTGCTTTAAGGACCGTATCGGAAAGAAAGTAGACAACTTCAAAATGGTATTATTTTTATTCTGTGTGAAAACTGATAATGAAACAAAAAGAAACTGAAAAATAAGGTCTTTATAAAGAACTGTTTTGAATGAATTCGTCGTATTTTATATATTTTGCCTGCAACCTAATTTTCTTTTTGATGTGTCTCATTCAATTCTGGACGATCACTTTTGACACATTTGATGATGCCCTGTTCCACTTTTTTTTAAAGTTTTCAACTGAGGTGGCAGCTTTGACGTTTTATTAGAGGTGTCGTTTCATGATAGACCAATATCGCTCAATTGGGTGAACTTCTGGGCAATTGGGAGGAATCATCTCCTTATCCACTACTTCTACCTTATCGGCTTTATACCATTCCTTCGTTGTATTAGAGTAATGACAAGAAGCCAAGTATGGCCAAAATAAAGTGCTACTCCTGTGCTTCTTTATTAGTGGTAGTAATCTTTTCTGTAAGCACTCGTCACTGTATACCGTAGCGTTCAAAGTCCTTGTAGTAAAGAAGTATTGCGATCGCATACCGCATTGAAAAATCGCTTGCCACACTAATACTTTTTTGCCGAATTTCTCGATGTTGATGGCCTTGTTTTCGAGTAACCTTCTATAAGCCGGCACCGTAATAAATTGAGGTCCTGGTAAGGCTTTAAAGTCCAATTTGCAATAGGTCTCGTCAACCATTATAGGTAATGCACTGATTTTTCTTGGTCAATATACGGTCGTATAATTTCCTTGCCAGTTTTCTGACAGCTATTGTTTGATTTTCATCTCGTTTCGGTTGTTTTAGTTTTTTATAGGTTTTTAGGTTGCATCTTAGTTTGATTCTTTGTATCATAGCCGAAGAAGTTTTGGCTCTTTTTGCCGCATCTCGAATTGAAAGGGCGGATTTTGTTTAAACATTCTTACGACTTTATTTTCTCATGCCAAGTCGGTTGTCCCCGGTTTTCTTCCAGATTTAGGAAAATCTTGGAGAGTACAGAAGTCACCAAATTTATTTATTATCTTGTGCACGCCCGCGGGACTCAACTCATACTTTTTAACCAGTTTTCTAATCGTCATAACTTTTATTTTGCACCAATCGTCCAAAATATTTTTACGAACGTGTAAGCTAATTCGCCCCATGTTGACAGTTTGACAAAAGTAGTAATTGCTTTTTGTTGCAATTAAAAGAAAAGGATATAGTTCGTTATTAAAAAAAATATATGCAGATTTTATGTACGTACCTACCAGTTTTTAGAGATGCCTAAAGTTATCTAATTTCTTTCCGATACGGTCCTTATCCGACTCATATTACAAAAAAATATCTTTAAAATCCGTGGTAAACTGACACTGGCAATGATATTGACAGCTGCAGCAGCTATATTTGTCATTGCCAGAAACAGATATTTAAAAAAAAAATGTAATATGAGACGGATCAAGGAAAGTGTCTTATTCGCCGTCCTAACCCCAAAACGCAAATGAAGAAACTGTTTGTATTTTTCAAAAATAATTGACGGAGCTGAAAAGTCTGCAACTTTTTTATGGTGCTAAGGAAGGTTATTCCTATCACCAAAAAATAATCAGGCACTTCTAAAATTATCATCCATTCCCCATTGCAAATTAATGATTCCGGTTCGTTACAATCAAACTTTTTTAAAAGTAACCTAAAGTCCATCAAACTTTTTTATAAGTTTCATATGGTCTGACGGAGTATATAGATGAAGACAAACATCTGAAAAATTACCTACTACGGCTAGCGCTATTGAAGTTTTTAATATCCGTTGCATAAATACAATTTCCTTCAGCATCTTCTTACGAGGGCTGATTCAGATTCAGATTCAGAACTTTATTGATAAAATGTCATATTTTACAGGTCAATATCATGCATGTCAAATACATTTTAAAATTTCTTATTGTCTTAGATGTTATATACCTATCATTATTGAACAATATAGCTGCACTGAAAGTATCGGGAATCTAATACTTACGAACTTATTTTTGACACACATTATACCTTTTTATAATCTCTGAAGTTTTATCATAATAACACACTGGCCACATAGAGAAAAAAACAATATACAGGTGGTATTCAGAATTTTAACGTGGCCGAGTATCCCTCACGAACGACGCGCGTGAAGTTCGACCAAAATCGGCAGTTACGCAAGAAAACGTTCACCTTGTGCGTCAGCTGATAAAAGAAGACAGGCATGTGACATATCGGGAAATTCAGGAGTCTTTGGGGATTGGAATGAGTCAGATACAAATTATTTTACAGGAAGAATAAGGCGTGCGAAAGTTGTTTTTTGTACTCGACCATTAAAATATGTTTATTTTCATAGGGAATACTGCAACGTCACTCTTTTCATCGTTGAATAGTCTGTTACTTCCGAAACAACCGAAATAACTATTTCGATACGCTCTAGACAACCGAAAAAAATTTGAAAATAAAATCTAAAATAAATTCGACCAATCACGTGGCTGCTTTTTAAATAAATAAATAAATATTTGCGGACAATCTTACACAAATCGACCTAGTCCCAAACTAAGCAAAGCTTTACCGAACTGTAATGAATTGTACCAATAGAATCGCTTCGATTATTGAGTTTACTCGTTGATGTCGTACGCTCGTTAATTTCTTTTAAGATATCAACGAGCGTACGAGCGATAGGCTGCACTTCGTTTCAACAGTATCGAGTTTGTTTAATTAGTTCAGTTGACTCGTAGAAAATTAATTTTTCACTTCTCATGCTCTAAAAGTTCGTCTTTATGTCGTGCGTAGGCGACATAAAGTCGCTTTTTATGCTCTAGAGCATAAAGTAAAATCTTCGTCGAAGACCAAGGCAATCGCTGCAACAGCCACACGAACATCTTTAACTTCATACAACAACCTCTTTATTTTATTTCGTTTCGTTCGTATTCTAAGACCAAGGCAAAGATACCAACAGCCAAAGTACACAATAAAACTTCATATTTACGTGTTGCTGTTTCATTTCCTCGCAATCGAAGTGAAAAGTAGAGTGTACAACTCGTCCATAAAACCCATTTTACACTCGACTTTATATCTATCCTCGCTCGCAAGCTCGCTCGGATGGATAAACGTCTCGAGTAAAATGGTGCGTTTTATGCACTTGTTGTACAATCTACTATTAATGAACTCGTACAAAAAGTATTGTTCACAATAGTGTTATAATCAAGCTTTTTAATCTCGTACCTTACTTAGGCCACTTAGCAAGCTTCGTGGCCTAAACACGGTACTCGACTAAAAATCTCTCTATTATAACACGATTGTGAAAAATACTATTCCCGATGGATCCCTCGCTTATTGTTTGACGAGCAGAAAACGACTCGTGTCAATTGGTGCCGCAAAACATTGAATAAATTCAACGGAGGAAGCTCAAATGCAGTTTTTTGTGTCGTATCAGGTGACGAGTCGTGGATATACGCATATGAGCCTGAAACTAAAAAAACAATCTCGAGTATGGGTTTACGAAGACGAGCTCAAGCCAACAAAAGTTATTCGTTCTCGCAGCACGGCCAGGAAGGATGGTGGCTACGTTTGTCTCCAAATCGGGTCACGTGGCTACTATTCCTCTTGAAGATCGTAGAACGGTCAATGCCGATTGGTATACAAGTATTTGTTTTCCGAGTGTCTTTGCTGAACTTAGGAAAAAAAACCCTAGTCGCCGCATCATCCTTCATCACGACAATGTCAGCCCTCACACCGCTCGGAAAACTAATGAGTATCTGGAAGGTGAAAAAGTCGAACTACTGGACCATCCTCCAGACAGCCTCGACCTAAGTCCCAACGACTTTTCCCATTCCCCAAAATCAAGGATAAGTTGCGTGGTCAGCGGTTTCAGACACCGGCAGAAGCAGTGGAGGCTTTTAAAATGGCCATTTTGTCGACCCCTAATTCAGCGTTCAATAAGTGTTTTAACGACTGGTTTGAACGCATGGAAAAGTGCATAATAGTACATTGTGATACAAGTGAGCAAAAATAAGTTACACCGAGAATAAGCTTTGTGTGGGCATAGTTCTGCAGTCAGTCAATGTGAACCGGGTCTTTAATTTAGTTCAAACGTTAAGCTTTATTGCTACAATAGTTATTTGTGTCACAAGGGAGCAAAATAGTATATTTACGGTGAGGGCGGTGTATTAATCATGAACGTAGCGAGGGATTCTAACGTAGGATCCTGAGCGTAGTGAGGGATTCAAGTGTTAACGCCCAAGACGAAGATAATTTTGCTCCTGAGTGACACATGCAACTTTTCACACCGACTATGAGGAAAAACAAAAAAAAAAAAAACATTTTTTTCTAATTAAAAAAAGGAAAAAAAAAACAAAAAGTTAAAAAATTTAAAAATATGTTCGTTTTTAATCGATTAGGTACGATGAAATTACAATCGATTGCTTTATTAGGATCTGTGTTCAATTGGCACATTGCGTAAATGCTACATGCCAATGAATGAATTAAAAAGTAGCTTGAACATAAAAGTAGCATTTTGCTCACTCTCGTCGGGGACCAAAACTTCCTTTTCTGAATGGAAGGTGTGAAATAGTATTTTTCACAATCGTGTTATAATAGAGAGCTTTTTAGTCGAGTACCGTGTTTAGGCCACGAAGCTTGCTGAGTGGCCTAAGTAAGGTACGAGATTAAAAAGCTTGATTATAACACTATTGTGAACAATACTTTTTGTACGAGTTCATTAAAATTAATTTTCTACGAGTCAACTGAACTAATTAAACAAACTCGATACTGTTGAAACGAAGTGCAGCTCATCGCTCGTACGCTTGTTGATATCTTAAAAGACATCAACGAGCGTACGACATCAAAGCGATTCTATTGGTCCAATTCATTACATTTCAGTAAAGCAGCCACGTGATTGGTCGAATTTATTTTAGTTGTCTGGAGCGTATCGAAAAGTAGTTATTTCGATTGTTTCGACAGTAACATGGACTACAACTATGAAAAGAGTGACGTAGCAGTATTCTCTATGAAATCTTAATACACATATTTTAATCGTCGAGTACAAAAAATATATTTATGTACTCGTCGATTAAAATCTGTGTATTAAGATTTCATAGAGAATACTGCAAACGTCACTCTTTTCATAGTTGTAGTCCATGTTACTGTCGAAACAATCGAAATAACTGTTTCGATACGCTCCACAGACAACCGAAAAAGTTTTGTAAATAGAACTAAAATAAATTCGACCAATCACGTGGCTACTTTACCGAACTGTAATGAATTGGACCAATAGAATCGCTTTGATTATTGAGTTTACTCGTTGATGTCGTACGCTCGTTCATGTCTTTTAAAATATCAACGAGCGTACGAGCGATAGGCTGCACTTCATTTCAACAGTATCGAGTTTGTTTAATTAGTTCAGTTGACTCGTAGAAAATTAATTTTAATGAACTCGTACAAAAAGTATTGTTCACAATAGTGTTATACTCAAGCTTTGCGATTGTGAAAAATACTATTATTGATACTTGCTTGCTGCGACTTAAGTTGGCAACTATATCCATATCCATACTTCCATACTAATATTATAAATGCGAAAGTGTGTCTGTCTGTTTGTCTGTCTGTCTGATACCTCTTCACGCCTAAACCACTCAACCGATTTAGATGAAATTTGGTATAGAGATAGTTTGAGTACCGGGGAAGGACATAGGATAATTTTTATTTCCCCTAAAGGGGAAATTGAGGGTGAAAGTTTGTATTGACCTACGATATAAACGAGCTTCCGAGATCTTTTCGTCAATCATAGAATGTAAATTAAATTATATTTTATGTAATTATCCGAATAAATAATAAAGAACGACTCCTTTTTTTTTCATTTTCCCAAACTTTTTTGGAGATTATTACGCTTGGTCACAGGGGCGGAAGGGGGGTTCTAAAATTATTCTTCTTGATATTTTATTTTTCACTTGTAATCTATTATCTATAAATAAAAGAAGAAGTCCTGACTGTCTGACTCATCAACGCACAGCCGAAACTATTACTGGTAATGTTAGAGAGTTGATTATTGCACAGTAGTTTACTTTTATAACGTGGGCTAAGGTTAAGAAAGGATTTTTCGATATTCCACCCTCAAAGGGGTTAAATAGGCTGCAAAGTTTGTAGGTAGGAAACTCTTTTTTTTAAGCTAGTCTTAAAACTTTGTAGAAAGATTACTAATAAGCCAGTCCGTAGAGGTTTAAAGCACCCCGGGGTACGTTTCAAGTGGTGGTGTAGAAGATTTTTTTTAAATATTGCTGACATCGATACAACGGATCAAATATCAAAAATGGTTACACAAGATATCTTGGGACAACTTTTAGCAGCCACAAATCCTCGAAATTTTGCGACTTTTTTTGGTTTCTCACTCGTAGCTTCTATACGGTGCATCCTAGCGAAAAGCTATTTACTAGGAAGTTAAAGAACATAAAATTATGCGTCTAATGAGTACCAATCCATAACCATTCGGTTCAGCGACATAGTAGAAAACCATGGTCGCCACGCCGGTAGTGTGGGGGAGGCCCTTAGAATACAAATAAAGTGCTTTCAGCGTTTTGGAAAGTTCCGCCTTTAAGGGGGTTACAAAGGGGTGCAAAGTTTGTATGGGGGAAACTTTTTTTTTGCTAGAGACTTCAAACTTTGTAGAAAGATTACTTATTAAAATACAAATAAAGTACTTAAAGCGTTTTAGAAAATTAGTTAGGTTAGAAAGGGGTGAAAGGTTTGTATGGGGAACACTTTTTTTTGAGCTAGATACTTGAAACTTTGTAAAAAGATTAGGTACTTATTAGAACACAAACACAGAACTTTTATCGTTTTAGAAAACTCCACCCCTAACGTTAATGAGGGGTGCAAGGTTTGCATGAGGAACACTCTTTTTTTGCTAGTGACTTGAAACTTTGTAGAAAGATTACTTATAAGAATACAAAAAAAGCGGCCAAGTGCGAGTCGGACTCGCCCATGAAGGGTTCCGTAAAATAAATTGCGGTTTACGATTTATGACGTATTAAAAAAAACTGCTTACTAGATCTCGTTCAAACCAATTTTCGGTGGAAGTTTGCATGGTAATGTACATCATATATTTTTTAAAGTTTTATAATTCACTTATTTTAGAAGTTACAGGGGGGGGGGGGGGGGGGGCACACATTTTACCACTTTGGAAATGTCTCTCGCGCAAACTATTCAGTTTAGAATAAAATTATATAAGAAACCTCAATATAATTTTTAAAGACCTATCCATAGATATGGGCTTGATTAAAAAATCTTTTTGAGTTTCAGTTCTAAGTATGGGGAACCCCCAAAATTTATTGTTTTTTTTTCTATTTTCGTTTGAAAATCTTAATGCGGTTCACAAAATGCATCTACTTACCGAGAGAACTTGAGTTTGAGACTGTTTGTTTAAAAAAGAAGAAACTGAATTTCAACGTTTTTAGAATTTATCCCCTTAAAAGAGGTTTCCAAATTTGCATGTTGAGCAATAATTTTTCTAAGATGATAAAAAGGTCTTCTAAATGGGGGGGGGGGGGGGGGTATTGGCATATACTACGGGTGGTCACGTATTATGGGTACGTTCACTATAACATACACAACTTGCCATAGAATGGGTTGTTTGATTTGTAGGGGTGACTTATACAGGGTGTTTGGTACATCGTTTGCCAAATTAAAATGGGGGATAGAAGGGGTCATTTGCTTCCTCCTACGGCTCCTAAAAAAAATCTTAGGCCCACGGATTTTTTTATGATACAATACTCAGAAAGTGGTAGCAAGTCATTGTATTTTTCTCTAGTTGTTCAAATTAATACTTTAGTATTTCATTAGCAGTTGTAACAAAAGGGTGAGTGGTCAGGTATTAATGTAATGTATTAATTTGGTATGCTAATCATGCCTCCGCAATGTCGGGCCGCGAATGACATCATAACATAACATAAGGCAGAAGCAGCCACATTGATATCACGCCTATTCATACGCACGACGGTCTGCTCACGACAATAAAATGAATTATGCATTTCATCATACGACTGATGAAAAGACATACCTAAGTTAAATGCATTTATAGGATTCTGTACTTCAAAGTACAAATGGAATCCATACAAGTCTCGTTGTGTACAGTCACAAGAATTAATACCGGCCATTACAAAGCCGGCGCCAGTATCTGACACGTCCTAACGGCTCTAGATATAGAGTAGTGTTTGTGGCAGGTATTAATGATGGTTATTGTCGACCTTCTCTTCTTTCCATATTACTAATCTATATATAATAAAATTAATAAAAGACCTGATTCGTAACGGATTTACCAAATTCAAAATGCTGGCAGGTGCCAGTTTCATGACTGCTAGGTATCTATAGCATAGGTTTTTTGTTTATACGAGTAGCATTGACATTTCTAATAATATAACACTTTAAACTCTGGCGCTTTGTACACATATTTAAATACTGTTTTTTCCGGGTCTAACGCGATATTTATTTACCTTTATTTCTGACGTTTCGACACGGGTTGCACCGGTCAAGTCGTCCGGTAACTGTCGTCCCAGCAAGTTGACAACAGAAATAAAGGTAAATAACAAATACTTGGGTAATAAAAATAAATAATAAATAAATAAATATTTGCGGACAATCTTACACAAATCAACCTAGTCCCAAACTAAGCAAAGCTTCTACTATGGGTACTAATGTCACCAAATTATCTAGGCATCGTTTTTTATGTGTGAAAGTTGACAAAACGAAAAAATAAATAATGAACGTGAACGCCGTGAGCGGATAGTCGCCAAATGGATGGAAAATACACAGCGTCCTAACCATAATCATCGCAAAAGATTTAAAGATCCCAAGAAGAACCGTTGATACGGTCCTAAAACGATACTTGAAGACCTTGTCTACCGCTCAGAAGCCTCGAACCGTGGAACATGGTGGTGCTCGTGATCCTGGGCTAGATAGGAAAATCATTAAGACGATTTGCAAAAACCGCAGCATGTCGGAGCGTGTATTATGTTATATTAAGGCGAGTCTAGGAAATGTATGTAAAGATATCTCTATGTTCTCCCTCAGAAAAAAATTTGAAAAAAATACATGTTGTAGTTTATTAGTGGGTGTACTATTGGTGAAAAAACTAGAGCGGTCTCTAACCTTTAAGTAATTAAAAAAAAATTAAAAAAGTTTAGTCAGCTTTTATTATTTTTTTGCTATGACATAATGAAAATATTATTATGTCATACAATTATCTTGACTCAATGTACAACATATGTGAATAATACTAAAATAGGTTAACTAGAAAAAAAGTTATCAAAGAACAATGATTTTTCGTTTTTTTTTTTTTTTACAAATACTATAATGTTTAGGGTGCTCAAATTTTGCACAATAATTACTGGTGTAGAGCCACACCAAACCATAAAAATTACAAGCCCAAATTCGTCGGGGGCAGAATCACTTAGCTTATCCTGGCACGCCCTTGGCAACGCATACGTTAGAAACCGAAAAAGTGACATCCCCGTTTTATTACAAATTACTGTAGTTCAGATCATTACAAATGTGAGACTAATACTCCCGCGTTTCTAATATGCGTAGTTTTTGAGAAATACATTTTTGAAAATCTTGTTTCTGACACCTAAGAATTACGAAAAACATTTATATATTGCAAATTATTAATTAAACTTATCTGTTGTTTAAAGTGTTGGATAAACTCTTCAAAGACATACATTTAGAGGCAATTACGACCTCTCTAGGTACATTTGTTACAAAGATATATATTAATGATTTTATTGATTTTGGTTTTTATTTTTTTTCTTCCATGTTCCGCCGTAGTAGGACGCGATATTTGTATGACAGCTTTAATAATATGTCTTCTATCTACCCTATTTTTTACAAGACCTAATTCCATGGAACATTCAAGTAATCACTTAAACTCTATATATCCGGTTTATCCGGCCACTAGGGTTGACACTTCGGTATTTTAAATTTTATACGCCGTTTTTTCGGGAATCCTATTATTTATGTTTTTCTTGGATCGCCAAGGATTAAAAAAGAATTATTGAGAGAAAACTTCGATATTTGCTTTTGATGTTCGCAAAACATGTAAGAGTTATGTATTGAGTTTTTTTTATTTAATACAGAAGAAAGAGCTATTTGTCTGGTTTTTTTCAATAAACTGTAATTTCACTGATTACTGTTTTGTTTTATGAGTATCGTATTTGCTTTTTAAAATAATATATTATGCAGGGGTGATCACGTAACGTTTCGAACGCGCGTTAGGACAATGCAACTGTCATTTTTCCATATAAAAACTGGCAGTTAAATTTACCTAACGTACAGTCAGCATCAATAGTAGCTACGTAATTGAAAACGTCAAAAGCTCTTATTCACTTTTAATAAAGACTTTTGACGTCTTCGTTTGCGTAGCTACTTTTGATGCTGACTGTACGTACATACAATGCGTTTCGTGATCAACCTGCTTGGTCAGAAACTTGTTTTATTCGTTTCGCCAAGAGCTGAAACTTGCACAAATAATTATTGCTTAGTGTTTTGTAAATTACTTGTCATTTAAAAAAAGTAAGTAATAATCACGAATTACGTACTGATTTTGCTTTTTAAAATTTTAATGTATGATACCCGGTCAGAAACTTGTTTTATTAATTTCGCCAAGAACTAAAACTCGCACAAATTTTCGATGAAACGCTACATGTGACTTAAGAAGGAGTGTGCTAAATGGGGCAGAGAGCCTGGAAGTAGAAGAAGACATTCAATGACTTATCATGCTTCTTGTGTTGATTTGTCTTGTCATGGTGCTTGAGCGTAAGTATAATTAATGAAATAGCTAATCTAAATTACTGTTGCCGCCGTAGACGTGTATGCAGTTTTTGGACCCTAAGCCGCGGCAATAGGATAAGAAACGGTATGCACGTCTCCAGCGTGCTCCCAAGTGCTTCACAGCATATCACGTCATAATGTCGCATTTTGTGTAGGCAATCGCCGTGTGCGCTTTATTTTTATAAGCTTGTTATCCTATGTATAAACTAAATATTAATTGAGTGAATGCAGTGGCAGTTAAACCCTGCTGGGTTTTGTCCGCTGTCTGGCCATGTATTGTAAAAGAATTATATATATAAATAAATTAAAAAAAAAAAAAAAAAAAAAAAGTGCGTACAGATTTTTCGACTGTACAAAGAGCAAACTACAAAAATGTACAGGCACATAATCTTATTACATATTAGGTCCTTACCTATGAAATTGGCGGTTTTTTCACAGATATTATTTTGTACGTAATTTATTCATTTCTATTGCAACTTCCAAATTATTTTTTAATTTCATTATTAGACTGTAACAAAGGTTTTAAATACAAAAAATAGGTTTGAATTTTTTATTTAGTGTTTCAAATTAAAGCTTGAAAACCGCCCTTTTCATGTGCTGCCGGTTAAAGTGTTTCAATTACGTATAGTTTTATGATGCGAACTATTTTTAAGGAATGAAGATATGTGTTAAGTAGCTTAAAAGTTTTCTATATTCCTACCAAAATTTAGTTTGCTTTGAATTTGACATTGCTGAATAATCCGCAAAATTCAATGTATGAAAATCACAGTTTTCATAAAATTCTCCATACACACCGCCAATTTCATAGGTAAGGACCTAATATGTACTACATACCATATACTTTGTTACAAATAATCACTTAATAAAACACTAGGTAATTGAGATGGGCAATATAACCAAATTCTCAATATCGAATAAATAATTACTGTATCTTAAAAAAACTAATTATTTAATATGTGTAGGTTCCTAATAATGTTTTCTTTCACCACCTATAAGAGTGCTATACCGTGTATAATATGTTAATTTTATATCCAGGAAATCCGGATACTGGTAGTGGCAGCCCTGACCGAAATTTTTAATTGACTGTAGATTAAATGTTCCATGGAATTAGGACTTGTAAAAAGTAGGCTAGATAGAAGACATAATAATGAAGCTGTCATACAAATATCGCGACCTACTACGGTGGAACATATAAGAAAAAAAATAAAAACCAAAATGTATAAAATCATTAATATATTTGTAACAAATGTACCTAGAGAGGTCGTAATTGCCTCTAAATGTATATCTTTGAAGGGATTATCCAACATTGTGAAGAACAGAAAAGTTTATTAAATAATTTGCAATATATAAATGTTTTTCGTAATATCCGGGTGTCAGAAACAAGATTTTCAAAAAATTATTTCTCATTAACTACGCGTATTAGACACGCGGGAGTTTTAGTCTCACATTAAATATGATCTAAACTACAGTAATTTGTAATAAAACGGGGATGTCACTTTTTCGGCTTCTATAAAACACTGTTCGGATGTTTATTGTTCCGCCTAGAAACTTGATGATTTTCAGATACGAGATATGTTACAACTGGCACAATAGGGGCGTAGACTCAAAATGTATTATTACTTCAAAAGAAAGCAGGCAAAAAAATATGCCTAATGACGAAAATCCCATTCGAATATCTCAAAAAATTACGAAGCTGCAACCGTATCAATGTTGCCTTTTAGAGAGAGAAACACTCCGGGATCGTGACGTCACGATCGTCTAGCGTCATAGTAAATGACAATCGTTTCATATGAAGGTGCGGTTTGCAGAAAAGGGACAGAACATACCCCTTCTTAAAACCTTGGACGCTTATAACTTTGAGATTATTTCATTTCTTGCGTTGCTTTTTTCTCAATTTGACTACATTTTAATCCTTTTTCGAGAAAATGCAACATTATTGATTATTTTATTTAGTGTCTACACCTCTATTAAAAAGAATATTTACATCAACGAATGCTTGAAAAAACGGCTACTACCGTTCATTCGAAAACACAATAATTCGGCCTTATTTTGGCTAGGATCTGGCTACAGCCCACTATGCGAAAGAACCCTTAACTTCCTTAAACAAAATAATATGCAGATCGTACCTAAAGCACTGAATCCGCCGAATATTCCACAGTAGAAAGATATTGGGCTCAGGTCAAAGGAATCTTGCGTAAGACAGGTAAGACTGCCAGCAACCAGCACAATTTCCTCAGGAAGTGGAACTCAGCTTGCAAGAAAGTTGCTAATGACACTGTCGCACAGCTGATGGAGGGCATTCGACAAAAATTGCGGCAAGAGTGCGAGAAAAAGTAGAAATCTTAATAATAGGCGTAAGATGATAATTTTACACAGTTTTTTTAAATAAAATAATAAAATTTTGACAAATAAACCACTTGGCTAACAGTTATAGCTTTTTTAATTTGGCAAATCCGTGACTGACCTGACTTACTCACTCACTTAAATCAACGCTCAGCCCAAACCGTTGAACCTAGAAAGCTGATCTTTTCACAATAGGTAGTTTATATAACGTTCATACCCACTAAGAAGAGATTTTTGAAAATTTCATCTTTAAGGGGGTAAAAAGGGGGGTTGAAAGTTTTAAGTAGTAAAATTTTAAGTGAGAGACTTGAAACTTTGATTATTGACTCCTTAGTACATTCCTTGGTACAAGAAAAGTAATTTTAGGGTTTTGGAAAAACCCACCCCTAAGCGGGTTAAATAGGGGTGCAAAGTTTGTATGGGGAAACTCTTTTTTTGAGCTACAAAATTAAAACTTTATAAAAAAATTCCTTATCAAAATTAAAAAAAAATGCCTTTTCGCGTTTTGGTAATACACACCCTTATAAGGGAGTTAATTTTTTTTTTACAGTGGTGAAAGTTTGTATGGACCTACGATATAAACGAGTTTCATGCGGACGGAGTCGCGAGCAGAAGCTAGTAGTCTATATACGTAGGTATACTGGTATGTATGTAAAGTAAAACGAACTAGTAAACAAACATTTGACATGTGGTTAGCTGGTGTACGGCCCCCTTCTTACTCATTAGACACCGTATATAGCCTATGGACACTTACGATTCCGGAATAATCACAAACGCGTTGCTGACCCTTTATTGTTTTGAGGAACCATTGTGTTGATAGCTAGAGACAAACGTGGGTCCCTCACTCTCAACACAACACATCCTCGGGAGCTCTGGCGACTCACTACCAGGAAAAAAACTACACATACCTACAGAGCAAGTAGTGGCATTATTATGACTGTGGTTTTCTGTAAGTTGACAGTACTATCCCAGATGAGATGCTCAAAATTCCTGCTCTTAATGATTATGATGTCTTCCTTATCACAGTCTTGGAGGAGAAGTGGGGCGTAACACGCACCTAATACCATCATCGCTAGGTTTCTGATATGTTCGAGGCTTAGCGACTGGTGAAAAACAATATAAAATCACTATGAACTATGATCACTGACACAACTGCCATTAGCACAACAAGCATACTATTTTCATTAAGGATTGGTGTGTAAAATTGTACCGATATTGCTGTTATTTGCATCAAGCCTTGATTAAATATGTTATTGATGATTGATTAAACTGTATTATGAATGGCAATTCATGGCAATCAGCTCCGCACATCCCCATCTGAACATCAATTCAAGCATTATAAGAGCAAATACATGGTTCACTACTGGAAAAACTTAAACATGCTGCTTATTTGCCATTTAAGGAATACACTATTACGAGAAAAGATAAAACAACATAACAAAGTTTGAAATCAAGAGATTGAAATAAACATACAATACATTGAGAATTTCATATTGCAATTAAGTCACATAACAGGAAGTAGGCTCAGTAGCAGAATTATGTTCATAGTCCAATTGTGATAGGTACTTATTTGATCAGTGCCTTAAGTCCACCATTAGGATAAGAAAGCTACACCTGAGCTAACGATAAGTATGTTTCTCAAATACACATTGATTGACAAAGATCTTGGACAAGTGCAATACCACCCTAACACATAGCTTTGTAGTTAGCTGGAACAATTTGTATAAAGACATATCTTAGGAACATTTTACTCTGAAAAAAAACAAGTCTTGGGAACTTTTGGCAGTCTACTAACAAAAGGGAATTTAAAAGGTTACATAGTCTGCTGACAATAGGTAACCTCTGAAATGTATGCAGTTAGACCAGTAGAGTATAGATAACTGTTACAATAACACATTTGCAGTGAAAAGGAGCACAACTGAAAGTAAGTAAACACAATGATATTTGAGACCAAATAAATATTTTGTGTTAAGTTCGGACCCAGTAACAAACATTTAATTCTTACAAGGTTAAACACACATAGACAGCACACTATAGATTGTTTTCATCGTTAAATCTTTCGAAAGTCTAAAACGATAGCTGTGCTACTTGATTCACTTCATTATTTAACAAATTCGCAAAGATATTCATGCCAGTTTCATTTTGTTCTACTTAAGATTTACTAGTGCCAAACACGTCGCCTTTACGGACTGAAATTGTACTTGGTACTTACCGCTAAGATTCCAATAAGTTACAAAATTATCAGTTGAAGATTCTTTATTTAATATTCACACGAGATAATAAACAATCGGCTTTTAAGACACTCGATCGATAGTTTTACAATGCCGTCGTGACATTATAGATAGACTATAGAGTAACATATAATACAGAGAGAGAGAGAGAGACTTTAAAACAGAGACAGCCATTAAAGTTTAGTGATAATGAAAAAAATGCTTTTTATTTGTAAATTATAGTCAAAATAATACATTAAAAAAATACATTATGTCAATAAAAAGAACGATCGAATAAATACAATTGTAATCAATGTAGGTATTCAACATGCCGTCGCAGTTATTACGTGTAAATGAATATTTCATATGCCCTTTCATACGTACCCATAAAATATTTAAATGGCACACGAGCAAATTTACAAAAATAAATCATTAGACCGGTGTTTCAATATAGCGTGTGTGTAAATGCGTGAAACGAAACGTTCCAATTAGTATTGATTTTAAATATTTTTTTCTCGCGCCCTGTCGCTTTGCTTCTACCACCCGACCGTCTATGACAGATCGTTATTCGAAATGTAGAGTTTTCGTGAAAACCTTGTAATTTTTGATGCCTTATAATCGATGAAGTCTTCGTAAGACCATCGTAATAATAACTATAATTCTAAGTCATTATTTATTTCACTAAAAAGTCAAAAATATTAAATGTGCTCAGGTGTATTCAGTAATATTATTATGTAAACGAGATCTTCAGAATGTACTTGTATAATGTTAATATTTGTCTGAATTGACTTTTAGCAATATCTCTAACACACGTGTAATATTGGGAGTTACGCCTTTTACATTTTTTTCATACTATTTTTACAATAAATATACTTTCCATAATTATGTAAATATGGACACACCATCTGAGAACTGGGATCCAGGTAATTTATTTTATTACTTTAATTTTTCTATTATAAATCCTATAAATTATATTCAAATTGTTGTATTATATATTTTTTGCAAATACACATATATTATGATTGTGTACAAGTGAAACTAACAACATTATTATTTGTTTTGAAGCCCTTACTCGTCTATTAAGTTCACTGAAAGAGGTACAAGCAGGCGGGGAAGATGTGGCCTTCTTGAGTGAGCTTTTGCAGTCGAAGCAGCTTCATGCGTTAGTTCAAGTTCACAACAAGATCGCAGCAAAAGGCAAAGATGACAAATTCTTCCCGCTGCTCTCAAATGCTATGCAAGTCACACTCGAAGTTTTGGATTTGCTGGGCAATGTGGTGTCAGTCTCCAAGGAATACCAGGAGCTGCTGAGTCTGTTACAGAAACCACACTTTCAGGTAATATTAAACAGTACAATATTGGGTTATTTTAATAAGTTAAACTTGTTACATGTGAAGTTTGTGTGTTCTTTGTATACAGGCGATTCTTTGCACACATGATGCTGTGGCGCAAAAGGACTACTACCCTCACCTGCCTGATGTGCCATCAGATGCTGATGAAGAAGAGGAGACTGTAAAAATTGTGCAGCTGGTGAAGAGTGATGAACCACTGGTACATTTCTTGTCATTCTAAAATAATATTGCATTATGATAGGGTCTGTATGAATGCAGCAAAGTAATAAGTTCATTATTAAAGCTGTGGATAAATTGGTAGAATTCTAACCCTACCAGTCTAGCTAGAGTTCACACAGTTGGCTCTGACCATATCATACAATTTAGTAAAACTATTATTCTACATTAGTTCAATCCTCAGGGATCACGGATTGCCAGTAGGATAACTGAACAGTACTTACAGTGAATAAATACTTTGTATTTTTTAAGATTTCACATAATGATTTAATGATCTTGAAGCATTCAATCCCCCCTCAATCGATCCCACCAGCGACTGGACGGTACATGTTTATTCCACTAGAATTGCCCAAGCCGACAGACATTCGCATAATATCTCACCTGTGGGATCTCTGAAAACAAATATGTCCCTTCCCCATTTAAGCATTATAATATACTTAACAGTTGCATCTTGAAGTGTCTAAGAATTGGGAAGCAAATGCAATTGGATATTGAATGATATAGCAACTAGCCTAAAGTCCTTTTACTCTACTATTTATCAACTACTTTCATAGTCAACAACTGGAACCAATGTCTTAATGTGCTTTCCTAAGCATGGATTTGCTATTTTAAAATACTAAATAATAAACCGCGCCTACGTAGCTGAACTTGAATGATTATTTAGCTGTACGAGTATATTATAGGGATCTAATTGACCACTAGACCAGTGGACTATAAAGACTGACAATGTGAACAGGATTTTTGAACCTTTGCAAAATTTTGAAATGGTAGCTTAGTAGCAGTGAACTATTTTTATAGGTATGTATACTCAGCGTCAAATACTTTGTAGTCAAATAGTTCGGTACACCATATATTTAGTATGGCGTACCGAACAATTTGGCCGCTTTGACTACCACAGAGTATTTGACGCTGAGTGTACATAAAAAAATACCTTTTCAACACATTTGCTCGTAACGTAAGAGGCACGTTACGAGCAAATGTGTTGAAAAGGTATTGTGCCGCTTTTAGGCTCATAATCCTGGGTATTAAACACGCGTGTTTTATAACATTACGGCACTCGTGTGTTATGTTTATATCCCGATTAAGACACGTTGGCACCTTGCAGCAAGGTGTATGTATGGACTCGGCGCATTCTTAAATTGACCGGGTTATACAGGTTTTTTTTTAATTCTCGGCAAATGGATTCTTACTCAACTAAACAAATTAAATCTTTCTAATGAATTAATTGATTATTTCTTCTTGAATATGATATAAAAACGTTTCATTTAGTAAAACTATTAAGTTTTGATAACATTTTACATGAATTTATATTGAAAACTAAAATATTTATTTTATTTTGTATTCGCTGTTTAGAGATTTCATCTAAGCCTCGCTTGAACACCTGCGCACGCACTGCGCGAAATTCACGAAAAAAAATAGTTGCGCGCCATTATAGGTAATTGCACAAATATTTGTAAACATTGTTGAAGAGTGTTTGCAGGTTATTATTATAAATGTTGACTCGTGGTGAATACAAAAGTGATAAATAGAATTGACGCCACTGGAAATTCTTGGAGATGTACAATTATGTGAGTAAAAACCTGTTGTCATCAATACCTAAAGGAAATAGCTTAGGAGCATGTAACATGTTCATTTTATGACAAGGATTATTTACTCGCAAATGTGTCGAAAAACGTCGTATGAAACGCGTGAGCTTTGATAATTACATCCTCGGCTCTCTTATCATGCTCACCTGCGGTTCCCGTGATAATTCCGCCTATGATGTAATGATCAACATAGCTCACTTGTATCACAATGTACTATTAAATGATTGGTTAAAAAAACACGGTAACCAGCCTATAGTGCTTACGTTAGCAATCTATTTTATGTATTTACATATACAGAAGTAACAAACGTTTTCGAAATCTTGTCTGTTCATTCCGTCCGTATCAGTTCATTTTCATTAGGATGCTCACTGTTTGTAAAATTAATAATTAACTAATAAAGAGACAGAAATTTCATTTAGAAATAGCAGCTATGTTTAAGAATTCATTTTACTTACTGATCCAAGGCCGATTTAAAATTTATTAATTGCTAACAATCCTTGCACTAGAAGGTTTTTGGATAAATTATTTATGATAAGTTGAATAGTGGTTGATACAATATGTTGTGGATAGGTAGGTAGTAGTTAGTAGGGTAAAGATTGAAGAGAAATGTTTTCTATCACAAGGGTGGAGCCCTGAGTGCCGAGCCAATCGTGGTAAGTTCATTCCAATACTTAGCTGCTATTTATTTGGATGCTTTCAGTTCACTGTACCTACCTTTTCCTGGCTTGTGGACTCTACGTTCACACACTTTTTTGTTTGTCTGTTCGTTGTCCTCATACAACCCCTTGCTCTCCACATGTCATGTCTACATTTTCGATACTTATTTATTACTCTTATTAGCTGCTATCTCTAGATGTTTATGTAAGTTATATTGTTGAGCGTATTTGAGATTTAGGTATGTAAGTTTAGTCGTACCTACCTATCCCAAAGCTATTTCCCCCGTTTTAACTTCGTCACAGCGTTTGGAAGAAAAAATACTTTGTTTAGATTTATATTATTAATTTATATGAGTTAAGATAGGATCCGGTTTAGGTGCAGTAACGTAAAATCTGTCAGTAGAGGTGGACACGCAGTGGGACCAGCACGCTTCCACTTCGTGTCCAGCTCTGCTGACAGGTTAAGTACCCAGTGAGAGGACAAGAAATCTCAAACCACTTTCCTCCCACTGCGTGTGTCCAGCTCTGCTGACAAAATCATCCAAACTTGCACACTTGGGTGCCCTGATAGCTGAACAATTAAAAATTAATACGCGGCATTAAGTAGGCCCGTTTCCATTTCGAAATGAATGCCCTGTAAGTGATCACTCTTTTTGATTCAGCTTTCGGTAACCTAAATCTTATCTTTGTGGCGCAAAACGTAGTGTACCTACGTCCGAAGTGGCTTGCGCAGAATATAAGTAACATAGATTAACATAAGTATGTTGTCTGCTACAAATCTTGGAGCGATCAAGAAGTCGGCGTGACACCAAATTTATGCCGAATAGATGCATAATCCTGAAATTCCTAATATCCTTCGTACTCTTAGGCGAGATTCAAGCCATAGTAACAGTTGGTGAAGATATTGTCACGATTACTTGCATATGTGTAGGGTGCGACGATCAAGACAGATGAGGAGACCGGGAAGATCGTGATAGCACGCGTGATGCACGGCGGCGCGGCGGACCGCTCAGGGCTCATCCACGCCGGCGACGAGGTCATCGAGGTCAACGGGATCACCGTTGAGAACAAGACGCCTGCGGACGTCCTTGCCATTCTGGTAATGATCACATCATCGCACACACGTGCGACATCCTTCGGTACGCTCAGTACGAATGTCTTGGCTTGGACGATAGAGGTGCGGCACAGGCATCCAGGGAGTTGTGATTTAAATATGGGTATGATTTTATCAATTACCTAATAATTTTTTTTGTTAATAAATGATTTTGTATTTAAAAAAAAATGCATTTTCAGTGACCTAATAGATAATATCTGTTCCTATAATAGTAGATCTGTCACCTAAATTGAATCTCCAAATAATATTAAAAGGCTTACCTAAATATCAATTAAGAAAGATGAGAGTGGACTGTATAATGGACGTGAGCTGATGAAAACACGTATTTAAAAGGTCATCACCATCATCCTAGCGTTATTCCCGGTTGTGCCCTAAAGGAGTTCGGGGTCCGCTTTGACACCTAATCCCAAGATTTGGCATAGGCACTAGTTTTACGAAGTTTCTGGCGGGAGCCCGGGCGGAGGGCGGGAGACTGAGTCCCAGAAACGAAAGCGGGGCCCAGTCAACTTCTTGGCAGTCATTGTTATATGAAAACGCAATTAATTTAAATAATATGTATGTTGAAAATATTTATGTCATAAAGTAAAGGAAAATATTTAAGTCAAACTGATTGGTCAATTTATAGCATTGTCGAACTGCAGTCTGCGAGGTATGTTCTTGCGGACTGCGAGCCGCGCGCCAGCCTGGTCACGCGAGCAAGCGCGCGGTCAGGCTGATTGGTCAATTTATAGCATTGAAGAACTGCAGACTGCGAGGTATGTTCTTGCGGACTGCGAGCCGCGCGCCAGCCTGGTCACGCGAGCAAGCGCGCGGTCAAGCTGATTGGTCAATTTATAGCATTGACGAACTGCAGTCTGCGAGGTATGTTCTTGCGGACTGCGTGCCGCGCGCCAGTCTGGTCACGCGAGCAAGCGCGCGGTCAGGCTGATTGGTCAATTTATAGCATTGAAGAACTGCAGACTGCGAGGTATGTTCTTGCGGACTGCGAGCCGCGCGCCAGCCTGGTCACGCGAGCAAGCGCGCGGTCAAGCTGATTGGTCAATTTATAGCATTGACGAACTGCAGTCTGCGAGGTATGTTCTTGCGGACTGCGTGCCGCGCGCCAGCGTGGTCACGCGAGCAAGCGCGCGGTCAAGCTGATTGGTCAATTTATAGCATTGACGAACTGCAGTCTGCGAGGTATGTTCTTGCGGACTGCGTGCCGCGCGCCAGCCTGGTCACGCGAGCAAGCGCGCGGTCAAGCTGATTGGTCAATTTATAGCATTGACGAACTGCAGTCTGCGAGGTATGTTCTTGCGGACTGCGTGCCGCGCGCCAGCGTGGTCACGCGAGCAAGCGCGCGGTCAAGCTGATTGGTCAATTTATAGCATTGACGAACTGCAGTCTGCGAGGTATGTTCTTGCGGACTGCGTGCCGCGCGCCAGCGTGGTCACGCGAGCAAGCGCGCGGTCAAGCTGATTGGTCAATTTATAGCATTGACGAACTGCAGTCTGCGAGGTATGTTCTTGCGGACTGCGTGCCGCGCGCCAGCCTGGTCACGCGAGCAAGCGCGCGGTCAGGCTGATTGGTCAATTTATAGCATTGACGAACTGCAGTCTGGTCGAACACATCTCAAGGTCAGATACATCTCAAAAACCGTGATAGCTAGAGAGTTGAAATTTTCACAGATTATGTATTTCTAATGCCGCTTTAACAACAAATACTAAAACCAAAATAAAATATTTGTCTAAGGGGCCTCATACAACAATAGTATTTTTCACAATCGTGTTATAATAGAGAGCTTTTTAGTCGAGTACCGTGTTTAGGCCACGAAGCTTGCTGAGTGGCCTAAGTAAGGTACGAGATTAAAAAGCTTGATTATAACACTATTGTGAACAATACTTTTTGTACGAGTTCATTAAAATTAGTTTTCTACGAGTCAACTGTACTAATTAAACAAACTCGATACTGTTGAAACGAAGTGCAGCTCATCGCTCGTACGCTTGTTGATATCTTAAAAGAAATCAACGAGCGTACGACATCAAAGCGATTCTATTGGTCCAATTCATTACAGTTCAGTAAAGCAGCCACGTGATTGGTCGAATTTATTTTAGTTGTCTGGAGCGTATCGAAAAGTAGTTATTTCGATTGTTTCGACAGTAACATGGACTACAACTATGAAAAGAGTGACGTTGCAGTATTCTCTATGAAATCTTAATACACATATTTTAATCGTCGAGTACAAAAACGTAATTTTTTTAGCTGTTTTTATAGATAATGGTACGGAACCCTTCGTGTGCGAGTCCAACTCGCACTTGGCCGGTTTTTTAAATTAAATTAAGGAACTGATCTATTTATTAGGAGACAGATCTATTACTTTGATGAAGGGCTTGTGCACAAATCACGCGAGGTTTTTTCGGCTACTTTTGGACCCTCCCCCCTCCCCCTTGGTGATATTTGGTGAGGTTCTTGGGTACCCCCTCCCCCTCCACGTAACCTCACGTATATTAATTTTCATTCCACCTAATTGTAAGATAAATAGTATTGTATATAGTAAATCTTGTTTATTTTTCTATCTTATGAAGTCAAGTCAAGAGCGAGCGGGCGGCGCACACAATTTCGTAAAATAGACTCGCTATTTTGAAGTGCTAATTAAAGATTTATGTTTAACGAAACCGAGAAAAAGTATCTACTCGTGTGGAGAAAAATACACGTGAGGTCACCTTATACCCCCCCAACGTGATCTGTCGTGATTTTATCCTGACCCCCCCCTGATTAGATTTATAAGGTGACAGATTTGCTATTTTAGGTACAAATGTATTATTGCTGCTCGTGACTTACTTTTTAGAGGCCAGACCTTATATTCAGGCTATATAAAAAAGTGATCAAACTATCATTTAAGATACATATTTACATTAATCCGATGATTTATACTAAGAGACAGTTTTGATTAAAATGATGACTAATATATTTCTTGGGGATAGATTTTATAATTAGGGTATTGCAGATTAATGACACGTCTAAACTTAGGTGATAGAAAATTTTGTTTCCTTTAAGGCTTGACATGTCAAATTTTGGTAAAAATTAGTTGTTTAGTAACCAGTTTATACATTATAACGTAACACTTTTCGTGTCGGAAAATATATGTCATAATCTGCAAGATATGAGAAGTAATATAGTTTTCGTAGAAATCCATTTTAACATAAGAAAGTAGAGAAAAAAAAATCTAAAGTCAACCCTATTTTACTGCTCCATTTTTTATCAGAAAGAGATGAAATTTTGTAATCTTCTTCATAAAGTAATGAACAATAACTTTATTTTCTTACTTACCTACTAAAATTTCTTCTTGTTTTCTGAAATATTCCAAAAACATGATATCCGCGCTTTCGAACACGCACTTCCATCTCGCTCACGCGTATGCTCAGTGAGAGGGAGAGAAGACCATGAACGTGCGGAGCCTTAAATATAGGCGTTTGAGAACGAATCCGTACACAGCGTATACCGACCGTAGCTTTACATACCGCACCTGTAATTCAAGACTGCTTACTTACCGTACCACTAGCACATTCTGAACATTAGTATTCCTATCTTTGTCCAATTATTATATAAAACGCGTTTATTTTGTTTTTCAGCAAAGCTCGGAAGGCACGATAACTTTCAAACTGGTGCCATCATTTGGCAAAGGCGGTTCGCGCGAAAGTAAAGTAAGAGTCCGGGCTCTATTCAATTACAGTTCTGCCGAAGATCCGTATATTCCATGTAAAGAAGCGGGACTCAACTTTAAGAAAGGTGACGTTTTGCACATTGTATCACAGGACGACGCGTATTGGTGAGTTGGAGGCGTACTAAATGAATCGTGTCATGTTGTAGTGGAGTATTTGGTCTTGACTTGTTCTCGTTTTAGGTGGCAGGCACGTCGGGAGGGGGAGCGAGTTATGAGAGCTGGCCTAATACCATCGAGGGCCTTGCAGGAAGGTCGGATCATCCATGAAAGGCAAACAGATCCGCAGACAATGGAAGGTACGTGGTTATATATGTATTATTTATACATATAAGGCAAAGCTTACATTAGTCATGACGCCGACGACTTGTTTAATGTACCTGCATTGCGATTTTCAAGTTAATAGCATCTTGTACACCTTAGACCATTGTAAAGCACCGACTCACTACATCGGAGCGGATACTCGGATTGCGGATATGTTTTACGTCATACCTGGCCATAAAATAGGAATTACCACTTCCTGGCCAGGTAGAGACGAACATTTTTGTACTCACCACGGGCGGTAATAAAGAAAGCCTCAGGGCGCATATTCATCGCCCTTGCCTTCGTCTCGGGCGTCAAATACCTGCGATCTGAGACATTCTTTGTTTAACCGCCCTAGGTAAGTAATGTCATACTTTTTGATGCATAAACGCACCGTCAATCTATTGTGAGTTTCGGCGCAGTCGTTCTTTCAGAATGCTATAATCCAAAAGGAAACAAAAAGAACAGAACCTATAGAAAACGTCTTCCATCTTTTTCGGGAGTTTGGCTGCTTCGGCGAACATTGATTTAGTTTTCATCAGTCATGTCATTGCAATTTTTCATAAAGAGTTGAGACCGTGTTGGTGCTCATTAACTCATATAATCGAGCATGTAGCGTCCCACTGTTGGGTAAAAGCCTGTTCTATAATCCAATTCTCCATATTGTTCAGTATTCAAAAATAGTGTATAGAGCTCAACTTTTAGAATATTCTCAGGAATTATTAACGAGTTTGGTAACCATTTGTTTCGTTCTCTGGGAAAGCTCAGTGCACCTTGCACTAAGGAAAAGGGACCTGAGTGCACCTTGCACAGTTAGTTAGGGACCGGGATCGGCCCTTTTTTTAGAATTATGCTAGCGTAAGAAATGAATAGGATGTTTCTAAGTTACTCGCTAGTCGAGTGTTACGAATGGTTGATCAGACTGTATTGTTATGTCGGGCAGACAAGCCGGCGCTATGCAGCCCCACGGGCGGTGCCACAGAATGCGAGCCGCAGACTCCCTGCTCCCCGTCGCCGACGGCTACCGCGCTCCTCCCCTGCAAGTCCATGCCAAAAGTCAAGAAGGTCATATATGACATAACGGAGAACGACGACTTCGACCGCGAAGTGATACCGACCTACGAGGAGGTGGCGCGACTGTACCCCCGGCCGGGACTGGTGCGGCCAATAGTGCTGGTCGGGGCGCCTGGTGTCGGCCGCAACGAGCTGCGCCGCCGCCTCATAGCTACTGACCCGGACAAGTTCGTCACTCCTGTGCCCTGTGAGTTACACACTATAGGGCGGGTTGCATCTAACGCATTTTACAGACCAAACGCGTTCATATGGGAATGAGAGATACCAACGAATAGTCTTTCGTTATTCCCATACATTTTATTACTTATCTATTGGCGTTAGCGCTTGTCGATTGTAACATTGTCTAGGGCACCAGTTACCGCTAACCTCTGGTATGTCAACGAGGCGTGAGGGCATTACTCTCAATCTGTCATGGCGATCGCGAGTATTACGAGTTAAAAACCGTTTATTTGCACGATATAAAGTTGAAATTAGGTAAAAACTTACGAAGGTTACTTGGTCACAGATCTGTGACAGGACAGATATAGAGGGTATCACAGATATGTGACAAGACATACCACAGGTTAAATATGGCGCCGGCAGCCAGCTGCCCCAATATTATAGGGTTCTATGTTGCACTTTTATCAACATGAAATTTGAACTTTGTCATGGTCACACTAGGTCTAAATTGATGTACCCCGATGTACGCAGAACCCTATAATATTGGGGCAGCGAGCTGTCATGCCATAGAGAACTGTCGAACTTCCTATACAGTCGAATTTTAACGAAACTTACGATTCGATTACCGACCGTTGGAAACAACCCTACCCTAATATTAAGCTTCTGGCTTGTTGTCTCCGCGTAGAAATAGCACACAAAATTGGAGTCTAAGTAGAGTCAGCATCGTAAACATGTATACACTTATGGTGTTTCTAGTAATTTATCTCTAATCGATAAGGTCCTAGAACCACCAAAAATGTATACATGTTTAATTCACACGAAGCTAAGAGTATCTATTTCGTATTGTGATTGTGAACTACAGTTTTTCATTTGTTTTTGGTTCATGCAATATAGCTTTGGTAACTCTGTGAGACCTATCACGAGTTATCTGAAATTTCAAGCAATTTACTTGTTTTTCCTTACTTACAACTGACTCCAACGTTGTGTGGAGGGTTCCCGGGTACCCGGGAGATTTTCCTCCCGTCCTCCGGAGTTCCCAGGTTTCTTTGAGTAATAAACAAATTTTAATTTTATTTAAAAAAAAATATTTTCTTACTTATTTGTTCTAAATGTTGAATACAATTGTGAGATATTGTTATGGTTGGAATATGCTGGTCGATGCTGCGATATTAATATATAAGATAAACAAAAAAAAAAAAATATATCAATATCAGAGTTTTGCTGGATTATTTTATGATAAAGTTGTTGGACTTGAAATTGGGTGCGTTTCTGGTACAGTAGTTGGAGGGATATTGCATTGTGGTTCTGTTTGAGGCGAAAAAGTTGGTGAAATATCTTCCGTTTCTGGTATAAATGTTGCTGTTTTTAGGGTTCCGGACCAATAAGGTAAAAACGGAACCCTTATGGTGCGACTCCGTCCGTCTGCCTGTCTGTCACAAAGTTAAATATCTCAGGAACTACTCATGCTATCAATTTGAAATTTGGTACAGTTGTAAACAAAGCTAATCCACGTGTATGGAAAATAAAATTTTAAAGGTATCTATATTATTATTACGCGAGGCCGATTTTTGTACATGCCATTAGATCTACAGTTATGGTCCGATTTTGATAAATGATCGTGATACGTGAAAACGATACCGTGAAATGGGGTTAATTTGATCAATTTCAGAATTAAAACGTCTGTAGGTACCTCCCTAAACGTTAATCCAAAAAAATAAGGAAAAAAATGCAAGTATCGGTTTTTGGGACTCTATCGATTGCACTGACAAAAAAAAAGATTATTAATGTATCTCTTGGAAAAAAATTATTAAGTCTGTGATCAACTTTATACTCACATCGGGGTTACTTTAAAACCCCCCTTATTTTTAACGGATTATGATAGTGACAGCAATAAGGAAAAAAACCGGCCAAGTGCGAGTCGGACTCGCGCACGAAGGGTTCCGTACCATTATCTATAAAAAAAACTATTTTATTCTGTGTTTTTAGTATTTGTTGTTATAGCGGCAACAGAAATACATCATCTGTGAAAATTTCAGCTGGAACTATCACGATATCAGTGAGATACAGCCTGGTGACAGACAGACGGACGGACGGACAGCGGAGACACACATAGAGAGAAGATTGCAATAAAGATATTATTTCGTAATATATTTTATTTTGAATTTTCGCTTAAGTGACTCCCATCCCATTACCCCATTTTACCGTACTATTTTACGTGTATGCACTTCACTACTTCTGATGGACTAGTGTAAAATGAACTCCGCGTGACCAAAGGTTATCTATACACACGGCCAGTGTCGGTCTCTCAGAACTTGGCGGACACGCTGCCGGATGTTTACTTAGATCATATATTATAAAATAAGTTAATGTTCATTTTTAAAATGCCAAATTTTTTTTCTTTTTTTTTTTTTTTTCTAATCCAAATCTTGCGATCAGCCCTGTTGGCTATAAGCAGATTCGTTGACGCTGATTTTCGAGGCGGGTAATACCCCCAGCGGGGTACATCCCATTTATCCATGTAGTCAGTCTATAAGCTGACTAATGGTCAAAGATGTCTCTCCTCTTTTTAAGCCGACGAGTGATTTCTGGGATTGTTAGTTGCCCCGCAAGTTGGTTTGGATGCTTTTGTAGTCTTGCTTTGTATTTGTCACCATAGAAAGCAATTTCTTGTTTGACGGTTGGCATATCGAGAATTTCGTGAAGCTCTGTTGTTTTGAGGAACCAAGGTGCATTCGATATCTGTCTCAGTATATTGTTCTGCATTCTTTGTAATATAGTTATGTTTGTTGCGCAGGCAGCGCCCCACAGTTGTATGCCATATGTCCAAATCGGTTTTATCATGGTTTTGTAGATGAGAAGTTTATTGTCCATTGCGAGCTTTGAATTTCTGCCCATCAGCCAATAAAGACCTTTGTACTTTAAATTAATCTCATCTCTTTTAGTCTTAATATGTTTCTGCCAGGTGAGCCTCCGGTCCAGGTGCATGCCTAAGTACTTTACGGTGTCTTGGTGTGGCAGTTGTACGCCATTCAGGGTGACAGGAGCACAGTCTTCCTTGCGGAGTGTGAATGTAATGTGTGTTGATTTGTTCACGCTAACAGCAATTCTCCACTTGGCTAGCCACTTCTCCACTTCATTGAGGCTGCTTTGTAGCATTTGTGATGCTTTAACTGGGCATTTATTCGAGGCCAGTAGAGCAGTATCGTCAGCAAAGGTGGCAATCGTCGTATCTGGGTTCTGTGGCAGGTCAGATGTGAACAGCGTGTACAGGACAGGTCCAAGTACGGAGCCTTGTGGCACTCCTGCGGTTATTTCGTGAAACCCTGATGTTGAATCGCTTTCTCTTACTTGGAATATTCTGTTAGATATGTACGACTTCAAGATTCCGTAGAATGTGTGGGGTAATAAGGACTTTATTTTGCATAATAGTCCTTTGTGCCATACTCTGTCGAAGGCTTGCTGTATGTCGAGAAATGCCGATGAACAGTATTCTTTCATCTCGAATGATTTTCTAATTTTCCTGCACACTCTGTGGACCTGTTCTATGGTAGAATGTTCTCTCCGAAAGCCAAACTGGTGGTCTGGGACAACGGATTTTTCTCTTAAGGCACTGTTGAGTCTATATAGCAGACACTTTTCAAAGAGTTTCGACATGATGGGCAGCAAGCTAATCGGTCTATATGAAGTTACTTCGTGCGGAGACTTACCATGTTTATGGATCATTATTACCAGGGAAACTTTCCATAAATCTGGAAAGTATCCTACCCTCAGAATAGCGTTAAAGAGTATGGTTAAGTACACGATAGCCTTACTTGGTAATTTTTCTAGGACTTTTTTGTCGACGAGGTCGAATCCCGGTGCCTTGTTATTATCCATCGATTTGATGTTTCTAACAACCTCGCTGGGCGTCACTAGTTTTAGAGGACGGTCGAGCTGGAGGTCTTGGTTGAGGATTGAGTCAATGTCCCATTCGTCTGCGGTAGATACAGCGTTGTTCGGCTTAAATACTTGGCTCAGATGTTTGGCGAATTCTTCCGCCTTACTTTGTTCGGATCTAGCCCATCCTCCATCCTGCATCCGTAGTGGTGGCTTGTGGTGTAATGGTTTGTCGAAGTTTTTGCATGCTTTCCATAGTGAGTAGTTCGTCACTTTGGTTGCTGTAAGGTCCTCCAGATAAGTTTGCAGGGCTGTATCATTGGCTTCTGTTATAAGGGTCTTTAATTCTTTAACAGCTCTGTTGAATGCTGCCTTGTCACTTGGATGTCTACTTGTATGCCACGCTTGTGCCAAATGCCAAATTAAAAAAAAGTCTGTTTGACATATAGCACAACAGTTTTAAAGTACTTAACCTTGGCAATAAATATTTCAATTACTACTAAAAAGTTTGCAAGTAACTACATAAATTAACAATAAATCATAACCCGAACAGAACAAACATAGCTAAAAACCATCTCGACAGACATATATATATATATATATATATATATATAAATACACATAGACATAATTATGTGTTTAAAACCGCACTCAAATCGGTTCACCCGTTTGGGACCTACGATGCCACAAAGAATACACTTAAGTCATAGAAAAATCATCATTTCATACTTACAAGCTACTTATAAAAACGATTTAAACTTTCTACAGACACATCTAGACCGGCAAAGCCAAGTGAAGAAAACGGTAAAGAGTACATGTTCGTGACGCGAGAGAGTATGGAGCAAGACATCGCGGAGGGCAAGTTCATCGAGCACGGCGAGTACAAAGGCAACCTCTACGGCACCACGGCGGAGAGCGTTGAGACCATCATCAACTCAGGTACAGCATATTAGTAACAAAACGGCAAAGAGTACATGTTCGTGACGCGAGAGAGTATGGAGCAAGACATCGCGGAGGGCAAGTTCATCGAGCACGGCGAGTACAAAGGCAACCTCTACGGCACCACGGCGGAGAGCGTTGAGACCATCATCAACTCAGGTACAGCATATTAGTAACAAAACGGCAAAGAGTACATGTTCGTGACGCGAGAGAGTATGGAGCAAGACATCGCGGAGGGCAAGTTCATCGAGCACGGCGAGTACAAAGGCAACCTCTACGGCACCACGGCGGAGAGCGTTGAGACCATCATCAACTCAGGTACAGCATAGTAACAAAACGGCAAAGATTTCGATGACATTTCATTGAGGTTAGCAATTTACTCTCACCATATTGCACATTGTGATGTGGAACGTCAGATGTACTACTATAGTACATTATTGCCGTGGCCGGGAAGGAGGCAATTGCAGGCTGAGTATTTTGTTTAAACGGACGAGCTTGCGAGTCCGTTTAATTATAATACGAAGCCTGCAATTGCCATTCTGGCTGAGGCTAATATAGTGATTTTCTCAAAAATGGGGGAATAAAAAAGACTAAATTGAAATAAAGCGTTATTATTAAATACAAATTGAGGATACTGCAAATTACATAAAATTAAACGTCATATATTTTTTTTTAACAGAATTGCAAGTGTATTTGCCACCGAAAAACGCAATCTTTTTATGACACATATAAAAATGTCGCGTTTGCAACAGAAAAATACGACTTGATTTGGCTGAATACGACCTGTGCCGTCTTATATATGCCAGTTTCTACTTTTTAAAAAGTTTGGTACTCGACAAATAAAGGAATTCATATGTAACATTCCAGGCGGCCTGCAATGTTTTTTATTTTTTAATTTTGATCTGGCCTTAAACTATACACTTTACCTTCTCATATGTAGCGTGTTATGTTCACTTTGCGGGCCATTTTTGAGAAAAATTATTATAAAAGACTAGATATTTTCTCGGAAAGCATATTGTGGTTAATAGAAGTTGGTTTTTTATCGTCATAAATAATTTATCAAAAAGTAATTCGCTACAGGTCGCGTGTGCGTGCTAAGTCCGCACTGGCAAGCCCTGAAGATGCTGCGCACGGCGCGGCTGCGACCCTACATCGTGTTCGTGCGGCCACCGCCGTTCGACCGGCTCGCTGCCACGCGCGCCGCACACCACGCACGATCCACCTTCGACAAGGAGAGCTCCAGAGCGTTTACGGTATACTGCTAACTTTTTTACTTATTGAATAGGCTACGCAGAGCGGTCGCGTCCCCGCTGACCGGCCGGCAGACGGAGAATTGTACCTACGGCGCATGCTACAGGCGCATAACTGCTCAACACCAGAGTGTGGCCTTAGCATTTAGGTAAACAAAGTAACATGTCAAATTCTTTGTGACATCCTACCAAGGGTTAATGTGGCTTGGCCTAGCATATACTCGTAGGTATGTTAAAGGTCATCTCATTACGTCTTTACTATATATTAATATACAGGGTGTTTGGCAGATGGATGGACATACATATTTATATACTTGTGATAGATGGGGCCATATGCAACGGTTGTGCACAAAAAAAATCACTTGGAACCAAAGATTTTTTTTAAAGAATATTTTATTTTTATTTTTCTAAAACTCCGCAACATTTTTATTTTATTTTTATCTAGACTGATACCAGAATTTAACAAATTTAATTATTTAGTGCACATGGTAGCTAAAAAAAAGTTCAGTCTCGAACCACAAAAGGTGGTAAAAAATAACGTCGCCGTAGAGCAAAAAGTCACCAAATCGTACATTGGTCATTTTTGAGTTATGAGGGTATAAAGAAAATAATAATTAAATATTTTTTACTGAAATTACCTTAAGATAAAATTGTGGTTTTATATAAGTTTATTCATTGGAAACTACTATTCTTTGGGCTCAAAATGGATTTATATTATTCACCCTAACGATTTAGGAGCTATAGGCGATAATTAATTTTTGCCCTTAAATATTACACCTAAATTATGACTTAGTGATTTTTTTAACGAAGTTAATGATTATTTGCCCACATTTTATTGCGTCTAGATTTAACTAAGTAAAGTTAGTTGAATTATGACTGCTATGATAAAGTGAAAATACGTGTTAGTTAAAAACTACTTACTATAATATTTTTTTGGATTCTGCTTAATATTTAAGGATCAAATTAAATTCTGCCAACACTTTATTAAAATGAAATTAACAACAAATCAAATTAAAATGGACTAAAAATCAAATAAAGTTAACCTACAAATCAAATTAAAAGGAACTTCAAAACAACAAAACTTCAGAGATAAAACAAATTAAAATTATCATCAGAAAATCCGTAAAAATTAACACGGTCTTAGTAAAATAGTGTTCTTTATGCATCACAGTCACTCTTCGACCTCTTCGTCTGTTTCTGTGACATCAGGCTCACACAATCTGTCAATAACTGTCTTATTGGTCGGCAGACTTTGTTACCATGAATGAAGATCTTGAGTAATAACTCCTTTAGTACATAATTATAAGAGATCTATTTTTCGCCTCAGATATAGGCAATGCCTGTGGATATGCCTTTGCAATGGGATAGGCTTTTATCTTATTGATCCAGTCCTCGGCGTCGTCATGGTTGTCTGGTTCATCAGATACAAGCCCCTTGAGCCTCTTTGTGCGTCTCAGCGACTTTGGCGGGCCACCGTAAATCTGTTGGACATTAAATTCAGAGTAGGGGCCCTCTTGGCTGTAGCGAAATTTGACGACATCAGGACGCTGTTTCACGATTGTGAAATAGTATTTTCTTACATCTTCGCAATTGAAAGATGTCTGTCAAGGTTACTGCCTTTAAGAAGTTTTCCTGCAGTAATGAGATTCCATGCGAGGAAAGGAGTTGATGTGTTCGATTACTTTTCGTTCAGGGATCATATCAGTTTTATTATTATCTCCTCTACAAAGCCCGGTCATTTGGAAGGCGTACGTGGGGATATAGATCCAACACGTAGAGGCCCTTTGGAGACGAAGTTTAATGTGATGTTAATACACCTGCTAGAACCCATTCACGGGTACATCAGTAGGTACCCGTGAACCGGTCCCAACAGGCGTTGGGGCTATTGTGGGTGAAATGGGTAAAGAACTGGGTGATGAGATTTGGGTGGGCAATACAATTGGGCTATTGCGTAGAGGTCCTGACACCTGCCATAACAATGTAATTTATAATAATGGTGACTAGCCACTCACTTTTAAGATGGGCCCCTGAAAGTGCCGTAGAAAAGACGGCCAGGAGCAACACCGGGTGAGCGGCTCAGGGGTGTCGAGAGGTGGTGCTGCACTTTCTCCGAAGTTACTCGCGGCGTTATGCCCTTTAACACTTCCACCCCTGTAGCATATAGCTCTGACGACTCCTCTCTGGACGGCCAATGAAGGCAAGCCAGAGCTGAGAATCCTGCGGGCCCCCTTGGGGTTCCACTCCGACCGACGAAGACACGTCGGAGACGGAGGCCCTGACCGACTCTCGGGAGCACTCGGGTCCGTGGGGTCGTTACTCCTCAACAGCTCGCCACAAGCTGCCCTGCGGGCTTATTATTATTATTATTGTTTATTTATTTCAGGCCAGGAGCCCATCAAAATGTTAGTACAGTACAATTACTTATCATAAAACTATGTTACTATGAATTATTACATTAGAATTTATGTTATGCATTAAATTATATTCAATAAAATTGAATTAAATTTATATATATATGCCAAGCATTATCTGCTTCCACTTATTATAAATGAAGCAGTCAAATTTATTTGACAACATTGTCAGGATGCTGTTGCTGCTGCTCCGAGCGCGACATAGCAGGGAGGCCACTTTCTTGCGGATGATTGCGTGGAACACATCCGTATCTCCTCCGCAAACATTCCCGACGCGTTACAAAAGCGGGGCAGCTGCATCAACATCCTAAAAACGTTGTTGTATTAAACTCGCAGCGCACTGACAGCCTTACGAGTATATTTCACCCACAGACTGCTCGCATAAAACGATTGGCATTAGGCTTTGAAAAGTGCCACCTTAACTGGTTTCGAGCACCCAGCAAATCTGCGAGCAATCATGTTCCCCCTAACTTATTGATCGGTTCATGAGATCCCCGATGAGATGCACAATGTCTTGAGAAAAAAGTTCTTACACATTCGATGTCTGTTTTCGTTCTTCTTAAAATAGTATCCAATCGCTACAGATCTGTGTTTGTGATCTGGTATTTGGGCTATATGGGTTTTTACGGGCACAGACATCATGTTATACAGCAAAAACTGTTTTTGAGCAATGAAATCTATAATACTTCAATGCGATTTGCAAATTTTCAGTCTGTCTTCTTCGGAAAAGTTATCTGTGCAACAAAACTTGGTACGAGTACACGCAATTATTATGTAGCAAATAGTAACTACACGTATCACTTGACTGTCAGCCCATGCGCAACGACTGGCTGGTCGACGCGGCGGCGGGAGTCGCAGCGGTCGGTATCGGTGCGGGGGCCTGCGGCACTGGGCGAAAAGTCACTAACTTGCGAGCGAATTTCAATCAAATCACGTCGCGTACACTACAGTCTTTATTGTAAAATTAATTAAATATGATTAGTTATTGTATTGTATATTTTTTTGTAGGGTAAAACTCATTAAAACTGTTTAATTTATTATCGCTTTGGTTAAATTATGTACATTGCTTATAGTAATTATGTACTATGAATAAATAGTTATTTGTTATACAAGGGTGCAAAGTTGTATTTTAACCGCGAGTGTGGAATTGAAACACGAGCTAGCGAATGGATTCTAGGGTTGAACCACGAGCTAGCGAATGGATTCTATGGTTGAACCACGAGCGAAGCGAGTGGTTCAAAAATAGAATCCTGAGCGAAGCGAGTGGTTCAAAAATAGAATCCTGAGCGTAGCGAGTGTTGCAACACACGAGACGTCAAAATAACTTGCACCCGTGTGTAACACAAATCTTTTCACCTCACTAACGCGAGGAAAAAAAACAAAAAAGTAAAGTAACGAAAAAATTAAAAAAAAATATATTAAAAAGGGGGAAAAAACATTAAAAATGAGAAAAAAAAAATAAAAACATGAAAAAAGAAACAAAATATTACAAAATTAAAAAACATTTAATAAAGAGGAAAAGAGAAAAAACATTGAGAAACAAAAAAAATAACATTAAAATAAAGAAAAACTTTTAAAAAAGGCAAAAATAATTTCAAAAAACATTAAAAAAGACTGATAAAAGAAAAACGAAGCAATATAATAGAGACAAAAACATATAAAAAAGAAAAAAGTTACAAAAAACATAACATTAAGAAAAAAAAGACAAAAAAACAAAAAAAAACATGTAAAAAGGAAAAAGTTACAAAAAACATTATATTAAGAGAAAAAACGTAAAAAAAGACAAAAAAACAAAAATTATACGTATAAAAAGACCAAAAAAACATTAAAAAGAGAAAAAAATACAGAAAAACATTCAAAAAGAAACAAAACATTTAAAAAGAGAAACAACATTTTTAAAAAGGAGAAAAAGAAAAAAGATTTATAAAACAAAAAAACATTTAAAAAAGAAAAAAAGAATTAAAAACATTTAAAAAAAGAATAAAACATTCAAAAAAAGGTACCTAAATAAAATAAATCTGATGGGTGAAAAATGTCCTGTCTGGACTGGCCTTTACATGTTATTATGTTTAAGAAAGTAACTAATAACACGTTCGGATTTTAAATATTCTTTGCACTCTTGTGGATAAAATGCAGTTTTGCTATCTGTTTTTAAAGGATAAAAATGAGCTTTCCGAGCTAGTGAGGTGAAAAAATAACTAAATAGAGTTAGTTAATTTTCGCTTTCACACTTTTGACATACCAGGTATTCAAAAAGTAACTAAGTAAAGTAAGTGACTTTTTGAATGAGGTTCTTCGTGGTTAAATAGTTCAGTAATACCTAGGGAAAAAATAACCAAAATGACTTAGGTACGCTCATAAATAAGTAATAAGAAGTTTAAAAGTGTATAACGGGATTAGGTATTTTTCGACTAAAATATTGAATCCGAAGTGAGTTTTTAGTTAATTCTTTAACTTTGTAAAATTGAAACTATGAACGCTATTGCTACCGTAATAAGACTGAAATTTGGAGAAAAAAAAAGCGATTTTGATGACATATAAAAGTCAATTTTGGCCATTTTGTGATTTGGTGACTTTTCGCTCTACGGCGACGATAATTTTAAAAGTCAAATTTACCTTGCTTTAAAAAAAACTAAAAACGATAGGCTGCTTCTAATTTTCCAAAACGATCTTCAGTTTATGCCCTTGCGATCGGTATGCAACAATCGCAATTTGTTTAAAGCTAAGTTTTTATGAGTGACAAAGGAGAAAGAAAACACAGAAGTTGATCATTAATTTGGTCATTTATTTACAAAAATTGCTCAAATTGATGTCCCTCATTAGTTATGCACGCTCGGCATCGATTTCTTATTTCTACTGTTGTTACTCGTAGCAGCATCTTTGCTCTCATGACATCGAATGTAGCGTTTATCCGATTTATTAAATCTTCACGATTTTCCACTTCGGTTATAATAGTAGTTTATGTGACTGTACATAATGCCTAATTATGTACAGTTACATACACTGCTTTATCTATCCATATATCATAAGCCTCCATGATGCATTCAGGAGCCGCATATTAAGACCGGCATCGCGGCGTTGTTTTCTGGCAGCTGTCATAGTTTTTTTTGAATTCAGAGAAACTAGAGTCAGCTCTAACTATCATATCGTTCGATATCTTACTTTACGTGTGACATTTGTCAAATTTGTATGCAACTTGAAAATTTATTTCGAACTAAACGTCATCTCGGCTGATATTAGAATAGAGGTCAAATCAAATTCCTTTGTTTTTCAGAGAGGTTCGAAATTTTAATGAAATAATAATATCGAAATCGATGTTATTATTTAGCAATAATAACATTTTCACAGATAAGAAATTTGTTCTAACAAAACAGTCTGTTTTTATGGTGGTCATAATGTGCGGTTCTTGAACGCATCATGGAGGGTTTATGATATTCGGATAGATAAAATAAATAATAGGTACGTTACGAACACCAAATCCTCAACCCTTCCCCAAACTTAAAAATCGATGTGAGTAAGGTCGAAGTGGAAGACGACGTGCCTGTCTTCTTGGAAGACTTCTTCTGTTAATTGTGGTAGGTCATTTTGTAAAAAATCCAGATAATGAATAGGGCCCAATTAACATGTTTCCAGTTACACCAGCCCAAACGTTCACGCTGTATCTTCGTTGAAATCCTCTGGGTCTTTTTACGCGTGGATCTTGATTTTTGTCTGTCCACTGGTGCAACTTGTGGTAATTAAAAATTCCTTCTTTATCGAATTTAGATTCATCCGACCTTAGATACTTCTCAAAAAGTTGACGTCGTCCACATCTGCGTGAAGCAAATGACGGCAAAATTGAAGTCGTCTACCATAATCATGTCCTGCTAGTGCTGAAACAATCAAATTACCTTCACTTTGGTTTTTTTTTTCAAGACTAGTCATCGCAGTAAGTAGTTTAGGTTATTTTTCTCATTATACAAAAAAATTAAATGTGTTTAAATGAAAAAAAATAATGTAAAATTTTATTTTTATTGAATTTAGACTTAACGATCAAGCCAAAAAGCAAAAGGAGACAACAGTGAAAAACGGAAAGGAACAAGAGGTTAATTAAGTCGGAGATACCTCTGAACTTAATCTCAGTTTAAAATAAATACCTTGGACAAGAGTGTAGTGAAAGGGGTGTTGTTTATTAGCTCGGGTTTTCCGCCTATCGTCTCGCTCGTTTGGTCCAACATGTGGTTTGCTAAAGTCCCGATTCGTCAATACGTTTTCGTCAAAGGTGCTTTTGGGCAAAGGTGAGCTTTGCCAAAGACGCGATTCGTCAAAATACGCTTTTTGCCAAACGCTCGTTTGGTCCAAGGTGTGAATTTGCAAAAGTTGCGATTTGTTAAATAATGCTTTCGATAATGTATGGTACAGTTTTCGCCTTATTACAATGAAATAAGGTGCAAAAGTGTTAACATATTATTGGCGTCGACTGACCTACTTTAGTGATTTTTGACGACCACTTCGAACGTCTTCGCCTAGGGGGCCAGCAGAATGAAGCTCCCTGAAGGCCTTTCAAAGGGGTAGTTAGAAATTAGCTCAAATTTTATTATTATAAAAAAATAGCGTCCCAATCAATGAGGCAACTAATTTATTCTTATCAATTTTATTATCTGAAAATATTTTTATTACTACATTACCTACGTGGTTTATAATAATATGTCCGCAAGTGCCTTGGAAATAGGAGCTTCATGTCTTCTGTCAAAATTCAGTAAATTATCTAAAGCCTCTGCTATTTCTTCCCAATTTTGCCCCGGGCGAAGATGGTAGCTACACGCTTGTGTTCCCGGAGAAATATATATACTACTCAAAAGAAAATACATATTTCTGTTTTTGAGTAAATTTTTAGATGTAAACTAATTAATAAGTGACTAATTAATGATGTCCGGCCTCCTTCAGTATCCAACCTCTTTAATGCTGGTGTTTAAGTCTTACAGCTGGCCAGAAATTGAAGCAAATAAAAAAAACGAGTTTCAGGTCAAATTCCTTTCAGATGGAATCACAATTTTATTCTGTTAAAAAACTATTTCTGTCCATCTTTTGCTTCTTTTAACATCTTTTGTTAATAATGCCACGTCAACGAAGGCATATGGATACCATTACTGCCACCAAAACCGTTACATTGATTGCTGAAGGTCATTCACAGCGGTCTGTAGCTTTTTCGTTGGGTTTCTCTCGCCGAGCCATCCAAAATGTGTGGGATCGTTTCCAAGAGACTGGCAGTGTTGCAAGAAGGCCTGGATCGGGCAGGGTGCGAGCGACTACGGCACAAGAGGATCGCTACATCCGATTGAGTGCCCGTCGAGAGCGCTCTGTGACGGCACGTAAGTTACAAAATCGCCTACGGTTGACAACGGGGACTCGTGTTAGTGACCAAACGATACGTAATCGACTGCATGAAGACCAGCGAAGGTCCAGACGCCGAGTAGTACGAATTCCTTTATATATCTAGGGTTCAACGTGGAAATCGTTTAAGTTTTTGCCGCGAACATTCAGATTGGAGCATGAATCAATGGGGTATGGTGCTCTTCACAGATGAGTGTAAAGTGAAGCTTTGTAGTGATGATCGGCGGATTAGAGTATGGAGACGACAGGGTGAGAGATTTTCCGATGTCTGCATCAAGATAATTGACCGCTTTGGAGGTCCTAGTGTGATGGTTTGGGCTGGGATTAGCTTACAAGGCAAAACTAAGCTGGTTTTCTTAAATCAAGGCACAGTAACTGCACAATGGTACATCGATGAAGTCATCAGGCCTCATGTGATTCCATTCTCACAGAGAGTGGGGCCAGGGTTCTGGTTAATGCATGACAATGCCCGCCCACACACAGCTCGGGCCACTCAGACTGTACTGGATGACTCCCATATTCGTGTCCTACCATGCCCAGCGTATAGTCCGGATTTAAATCCAATAGAACATATGTGGGACCAATTAAAACGAAGGGTTATGGAGCATGAGCAAGAGGTTCACAACCAGCAACAGCTTATGGATGCTCTGAAACGTGTGTGGGAAGAGATACCTGATGAAAACATCAGAAACTTAATCGAGAGTATGCATTCAAGGCTCCAGGAGTGTAAAAACAGGAGAGGAGGACACACCCGTTACTAAACCATTAAAAAAAACAGCTTGTGTCAGTTTTTGTTTTGTTTTGCAAAGAGTTTCTGTTTAGTTTTTGCTGTTGACAATGGACTAATTTCATGTTAATTGAAATAAGTGAAACAATTGACTACACAACTAAATAGTTATTAGCATAAGTTAAAACAAAAGCCTTGTTACATGTTATTTTAATAAATATACATTACTGTTTACTATATTTTTCACGTAGCAATCAAAATACTTAGTGGCCCCTATTTTCTTTTGAGTAGATACATTTAAATTCGTAAACAGTATCGCCCTTAGTTTATCGGGTATTGGTATTGGTGACATGGGGCAACAACCAAATATGCACATGTTGTGGCTTTCAGGCCTTCTAGTTAGCCCTGAAAAGTCGCATCTAAATAGGGGTGTAGACTCAAAATTTATTATTACTTCAAAAGAAAGAAGGCAAAAAATTATGCCTGATGACGAAAATCCCATTCAAATATCTCAAAAAATTACGAAGCTACAACCGTTTTAATCTAGAAAGAGAAAACGCTAGGGGATCGTGACATCACGATCCTCTAGCGTCATAATAAATGACAATCGTTTCATATGAAGGTGCGTTTTGCGGAAAAGGGGCAAAACATACCCCCTCTTAAAACTTTGGATACTTATAACTTTGTGATTATTTAACTTCTTGCGTGTTTTTTTCTCCATTTGACTACATTTTTAATACTTTTTCGAGAAAATGCAACATTATTGATTTTTTTATTTTGTGTCTAAGTACACCCCTATTTACACCGGCATTGTCTTCACATTGTTGCGTTGATTCACGTTCGCCATTAGTTTCGAAATAAGACATATTATTCATAATATTCACACCAACTTTCGACGTTGACAACTATTGTAATCTTATTATTCGAATTTTACTACTACTATTATATATTTACGTCATTAAATTCAACTAGTACCAGTAAATGTACCTTAATAGTTTTGTAATACGAGATAGAGGATGTATGCTTACACGATCCATACTGGTCTGGGCTATCAGTTACTTACCCATCTGCCAAAAACCTTGCACAATGTGCAAGGACATTTAGGTCACCGTATTTAATGACCACTGTCTTTGTTAAAAGTAAGGTTATATAATAACATTAATAACATATCAACCATTAAGTAAATGCAATAATGGCTTCATCGAGTAAGCCCGTTGAACTGGAGTTCATACAAAGCAAAATAGATAAACCTATGCTTATACGAGGTAGCTTCAAGTATCATTTGATTTTGACATATGATAACGGCAAATCAATTCTGAGATGTGCTAAACGAGGTCAGTTGGGTTACATTGTGTGATAAACGTGAACACTGAAAATATATTTTGTCTAACCCTTTCTTAATAGCTGACTTCATTGCTTCTTGATTGACCTCAAACGACCTTTTTATATGTATAAAAGGGGACTTTTTTATGTACGTTCGTACTCGGCGAATAAATCAACCAAACTTACGCGGGGAAGGTAGTACCTATACCCCAGGCCCATACCTACTAGGTACATTCGTACAGAACGAATTTATCCCGAACTAACGCGGGGTATATTCAAACAGTACGAATTTATCCCGTTCATACCTGTACGAATTAACCTAAACTATAAAATTCAATAAATTTATTCAAAATAAAAATAATGGCTCAAGTTATCACGAAATAAATGTATAAATAAAAACTAGGTATCGGTTCTTAAACTATTTACAGTAACATACTCGCACAGTTTGAAGAAATTACACGTAGGAGAAGACCAATCCTAAAGATGGATCCAACAATTACTTACGCGGAGCAAAAATACCTTTCATCCAACCGGCCACAGCGATGCCAGCACGGCTATCACAAGACGGTCGCGACATACTCTCGAGCTCTCTCGCACTATCAGTCTCTTTCTAAGTGGTCTAATAAGAGAGAGATGGTTAGCGCGAGAAAGCTCGAGAGTATGTCGCGGCCGTCTTGTGATACCCGTGCAGCGGCCGCGCATCCGCGAGATATCAAAATTGCACGAATGATCCACACGTTTCCCTATTGCCTATTGCCGGCGGCGTATGAGAAATTAAAAATACTAAGTGCTGATTCGTAATTCACTTATATCCAATCATAAAAGGGGTCATATATAATTATTGCAGGAAGAAGAATTGACGGATATAATACGTTCATCCAACCGCATCAACTTCCTGTACGGCTACATGTTCGACGAGGAGATCGTGAACGAGGAGCTCGCCGGCGCGCTGGCGCAGCTGCTGAAGGCCGCCTGGCGCGTGCAGTCTGAGCCGCTCTGGGTGCCCGCCTCCTGGGTTCAGTAGACTACACCTCCACACCACCATCACAACATTGCTTTCGGACTTCTACATTTCTTATCAACGGGGCCCCCCCTTAAGAGTTTGTTTCGTTTGACATGCGACCGGAAGATAATTAGTAAGTAATTAATTTTCCATCTGACTCAATTGACAAAATTGTATGTTTATATATATTTTTAAATGTACCCACTCGATATGTGATTCAATAATTTGATTACTTGATTCAAAAACTAGAGTGGTGAATAAATTACTGCTAGCTGGGCGTTAGCGCGGCGCGTGGCTGACGTCCAAATGTATGCCTTAAGGGCAGGCTACTGCAATCATGGGTCGGGAATGTACGAGAATTATATAGAAAACGATGTTACACAACCTTGAAAAAAATCACACAGCTAGCCAATGAACGTTACTTTATCTTGAAGCATTCGAATTTAAGATAATGCTCATGGATAAATGTAAAAAGAAATCAGAAAAACACTAAAAACGTGTAAATCGCACTCCCGTATTGTAACAACTGAGTCGTTCAAGAATTATTAAATGAATTTTTGTACTCGACGATTAAAATATGTGTATTAAGATTTCATAGAGAATACTGCAACGTCACTCTTTTCATAGTTGTAGTCCATGTTACTGTCGAAACAATCGAAATAACTACTTTTCGATACGCTCCAGACAACTAAAATAAATTCGACCAATCACGTGGCTGCTTTACTGAACTGTAATGAATTGGACCAATAGAATCGCTTTGATGTCGTACGCTCGTTGATGTCTTTTAAGATATCAACAAGCGTACGAGCGATGAGTTTCAACAGTATCGAGTTTGTTTAATTAGTTCAGTTGACTCGTAGAAAATTAATTTTAATGAACTCGTACAAAAAGTATTGTTCACAATAGTGTTATAATCAAGCTTTTTAATCTCGTACCTTACTTAGGGCACTCAGCAAGCTTCGTGGCCTAAACACGGTACTCGACTAAAAGGCTCTCTATTATAACACGATTGTGAAATAGTAGATTGTACAACAAGTGCATAAAACGCACCATTTTACTCGAGACGTTTATCCATCCGAGCGAGCTTGCGAGCGAGGATAGATATAAAGTCGAGTGTAAAATGGGTTTTATGGACGAGTTGTACACTCTACTTTTCACTTCGATTGCGAGGAAATGAAACAGCAACACGTAAATATAGTAAATGAGACGAAATACAAATTATAAGTTTATTTCATGAAGTTTTATTGTGTACTTTGGCTGTTGGTATCTTTGCCTTGGTCTTAGAATACGAACGAAACGAAATAAAATAAAGAGGTTGTTGTATGAAGTTAAAGATGTTCGTGTGGCTGTTGCAGCGATTGCCTTGGTCTTCGACGAAGATTTTACTTTATGCTCTAGAGCATAAAAAGCGACTTTATGTCGCCTACGCACGACATAAAGACGAACTTTTAGAGCATGAGAAGTGAAAAATACTATTTACTGCTACATTAGGGCACGCATGTGTCGAGCCGCGCTCACGCCCCGCCAGCATCGCGCTCATTCTTGACGCTAGCAGAGCCTTTAATGTAAAAAATCCTTGATCTGTATGTAAAATATTTTAGAATAGGTACTTAATCTATATGTATATGTATATAAAACAAAGTCGTGTTAACGTGTCTGAACAGATTTTTATGATTTTTGATTTGTTGGATTCCGAATAGCAACTATGTAGGTAATAATACCTACATTGAAAATTTTAAGTGATTTTTTAAATTTTTCATAATTCCTGTATGGTGGTACGAAGTTCTTGGTTTTTTTTTCTTAGGTCCTTCGGGGGGGTCACTGGGAGTGTAAATTCAAAAAGTAGACTGAATCAGGCTCCGGTGTATATTCGAAAAACGGTTTTTCTTGATAACTAGGCCATTTTTGATTTTACAGTAAAACCGTGAGGACCTACGAAGACCCCCCCTTCCCCCCGAGGAGGGACCTACGAAGAATCCAAGAACTGATTATTCACGGGTAGGGTAGGTTTTTTGGATATAATGACTGGACTATTATTGTTGCTGTACACTTGGCTAGTTGCTTAGCTCACAATGAAAATGCTTATGTGAAAAAGATAGCTCAGATAGTCACCGTGTACGTTGTTTACGAACATTTCATTGTATTTACTGTCCATTAGTCCAGTTACCCCCGGGTTTATAAAGATCCGTTACCGACATGATAATATAAAAAAAATCTTTACTAATATTTTATCCGACATTGGGTCTAAAGCATAGGTAATTTCCACCAAACGGCTCGCATCGGATAGGAACGGATGCGGCGACAGCCGATCGCTTTCCACCAAACGGCTCGCATTGCATCAGTTCGGAAAGGATACGAACGGATGCGGCGACAGCCGATTTCTTTCCACCAAACGGCTCGCATTGCATCAGTTACGAAAGGATACTAACGGATGCGGCGATAGTCGATCGCGTCCGGCGGGATATCGACGCATACGATCGGCTCCGTACCGTGGCTTGCGAACGTTTCCGTTTCAATACTCGTGTTGAAGGGTTCTAGTTTTTGAAACTGGTTGAATTAGACGCAAGTAGTATTGTTGGCTAAATTGCATAAGAAGAAGAAACCAATCATATAACACAGAAGAAACAAACATTGTAAGGTTGGCGAACTCCATACACTTCATAATGATTTGAAATTGGATATAGAAAGATTCAAAGATTATTACAGAGTGGACTATGAAAAGTTTAAAAATTTAGTAAATCTCCGTCCTGAACAAATTTTTTTTGGTATTTTTTATGTATTATGATTGGACAGTAACCAACCTCCTGAACAGGCAGGGTTCCGACCTGGGCTTTCTACTACAGATCACTTACAGATACAACGAATATAACATCCCCCTTTATTTAGCCTTCGTAGATTACAGCAAAGCTTTTGATAGTATTACCCACTCATCAATATTTAACGCACTACAAGATCAGGGCATAGAACCCACCTATATTCACCTCATCCGCAATATATACGCCTCAAGCACCGCTTGTATGAAGTTACAGTCTCCCGGACCGTCGTTCCATATAAAGAAGGGCGTCAAGCAAGGTGACCCGCTATCACCCAATTTGGGTTTTACCAGTACCCTTGAACAAGTGTTCAGAAGGCTGGCGGCTGGGTGGAGAAATAAGGGCAAACGAAGATCTGTTCTTAGGAACCATGTCATCGATTTTAGTAACAAGAAAAAATACATACTTACCTACATACATAAAAAAAAACTTGTACTCAGACCACCATTTTTTCAATAAGTACAACATTTTGTTTCGAAAACTTACTAAAATAAATTAAAGTATATGAAAACAATGCATTTTATTCATCTTCGTATGTCTTATAGTTTCAAACTTTCCCATACTGACCGATTTAAATGAGACACCCTGTATACATGATTTAATAACGATTATTAAATTCGTTCCGATCCGATGCGATGCGAGCCGTTTGGTGGAAATTATGCTTTACGCATCTTTATAAAAGCGGGCCTCAATCAAATATACTTACTGCTGTAAGATGTTAATTTGTTCCCCCTGTTTTGGCATAGTTTTTTTAGTAGAATTTGCGCATAAACTGTTTTGGCAGAATCGAGATTCGCATAGTGTTGAGTAAATGAAGTGTGATTTTGAAGGTGAATAGGTTGAGATAGTGCTGATCCTTTCCCATCATGGGTCCAACAAAAATGATGAGTAAATGAAGTGTATAGGGTCCCCTCATGGGCTCCCAAATATGAATGAAATAAGGAGGTGGTAAGTACTATCCCGTCATGGGTTACCAACAAAATGATGCTCCAAAATATGAATGATAAGGTGGGGTTGTAGAGGGGGTGCTGTCTTAGCCTGAAGTGCTCCCCTCTTGGTGCCACTAATAATGAACACGATGAAGATGAATACTTGACCATGTAAGGCTCCGTCCCGGACACCTCACCTCCTGACCGCCGTCGCAGCAGCTCCGCCCCTGGAACCGCCCGTCGTCAGCCAGTCCCCTACCCAGCCGTCCTGGCTGGGGTCTATGAAGGTTTGGGCCACCACCGAGTGAACACGCTGCTTCCCATCACCGCGTCACTCGGAATGAAGATTGAATGAAACCATATTGATTTACCACTTGATGTATTATTGCACACACTTGATACTACATGATAATACTATGAAAATACACGACTTGACCCTAGTCTTAATTAAAGAGGCTTTCCTAACCTCAAACCATGCGGCTACATGTCGGTCCCGATTTGCAATGAACGAGATTACATGATAATACTATGAAAATACGCGACTTGACCCTAGTCTGGGCCTTCAGCCCTGAAAAGGCTTTCCTAACCTTAAACCATGCGGCTACATGTCTTGACCGGTTTGCAATGAACGAGTCATCTTGAAACTCTAAAGATACAGTTGTCTCTCTGCCGAGCGGGGCGGTGCTAGTGTCGCCCTCTAGTATTGAATGAGACGTACTAGAATCGACCTTTGACAGCAGAGTGATCTTGATTTATGATTATTTAATAACCAATTTTAGATTTTACCAAAACCTGTCCGATTTGCTTGAACACATAGTTCGATTTAGCCAAATTTCAATAGTTTATTATTTGTGCATAATTTTGATGCTCCAAATCATGTCCACGCATAAAATATATTGAGCATATTTTTTTTTGTCGAGCACTTCTCGCAAAAGTATACTTATATTGGCATAACATTATTATATATTTTGCCAATTATTTTAACCTAACCTAACCGCCAGCGTGTCGACGTCACCCCGCTTCGATTTCCGCTCTGAGGGACACAAGCTTACCCTAACCTAACCTACTAATAATAGGTACCATTGTTACGATTATTTGTTGTTGTTTTAATGCGGGGGGCTTTGCCCCCGATCCCCCTTGTGGGGGGCTTCGCCCCCCGTCACCCTTGTTTCTAGCTGCCCTTACCTAATCTACTATATCATCATATATATCAAATCATATATATTGTTGTTATATCTCGTGAGACGCACCCCGTTTTAAGTAGGTATGCTTAGTAAGTATCGGACAATCGATAATATGCCGAATAAAAGTATGCTAAACAAAATTATGCGTAAATATAATCGGCCATAACAATAGTATGCAAATTTAAATTCGGACTAACACATTTTCGAAATATTAGAAATTCTATTAAGTAAGGTTTCTGTCGCATTAAACATTCGGCGAAAAGCGAATAAGCCAAGTCTGTTATGCGAAAAACGTTTCGGACAATCAAAGTTATGCCAAATAGAGGGAACCCATGTTAATTATATCGAATATTATTGTTATTATTTCGGATAAAAATGTTCCGCATCAACACAAGACTTGCTTATATTTTCACGAACTTATCGGTCTGCTCCTATTTTTTTGTAATAAGTATATTATTTAACGGAACAGGGAATTTGATATATTATTTCTGTGTGCATATCAGTGGCGGCGCGTGAGATTTTTCACTGGACAACCCGGAGGAAAAATAGAGGCTGTTTTTGATGATTTCCGAGTTTGGTAAAACATAGCAAGAAATTTTAGGCAAGCCGGTGGGAATCGGCTTGTATGGGCGCTCCGCCACTGGTGAATATAGTTGTGGATGTATTAAAAATGGTTTTCCTTGGCCCTGTGCCTTTCGTCAGTTTCAGTGTGCATGCAAGTTTGTAATTGTTTAATTCTACAATACTTAAATATTATCTAGAGTACCTACTAGGCCAGTCATTCTACATTTAAAACGCAAAGCGCGATGTAAAGCTGCGTTTTTGCTATGTTACGAGTAAGTATTTGGACCCCTTAGGGGAGAGTGAAATTACGTTTTGCAAGCAAAAAAAAAGTGGTGCTATCTGCTTAACACGTGAAAAACTGCAAAATTTTCGGACTTTTTTCTGATTTTGCAGTTTAATTCAAAAACTATGGGCTTTTGACATTAGTTGCTACTATCATTTAGAAAGTATATTAAATTATAAACAATTAAATCCAACCCACAGCTCCATAATGTTTAATAGTTTTGAGATAAAATGATTGAAAAATTTCATGGTTTTCAGAAAGGTTAAAATTGTGAGCAATTAAGTTTTAGCACATTTAAGTATCTTTCATGTAAGCAAACCAGGGTTTCCTTTTATGTAAGCAATAATACAAGTTTTAAAATATGAGCCTCACCCAACATGAAATTTCCAAGGCATTATGTGAAATAAAAGGATAAAAAGTTGTTCAAGTCTATGGACATTTATCGACACACGTTCACACAAAACAATTATACTGTCCAAAAAAAACCCTTGATCATCTTTTTGAGACAACTCTTCTTTAGATAACATTTGTCGGATTCGTCTATTTCATTTGCAGGGACATTTTGGCATGACTTGCCACGACAGAAATGACAGAGAACAGAGCACTTTAGCCCTGTTTTCTGGCACGTGCAACCCTCGTCCAGTGCACCCTCTGCAGCACTTGAAAGAAATGAATTTTAAGAGGGCTTGAGGAGCTGGGTCTTTTGTAGCAGTCACGGGTAGCAGTCGCTGTCGGTTACTGTTCCAGCCCCACTTGGTTGGTTCTTTCTCTACCCCCGACCACTCTTGAACCTGCGAGCCAATTGAACCTTGGCATTGGCAGCCGCACGAAGATTTCGTAACGGCGAGTGTAAGGTGTGCTGGTGAGTCCTCCTCCATATAGAGCCACAAGAATTTTATTTCTAGCAGCGGCTATTTCTTTGTGAGAGGCATCAGGCTGTAGGAAAATGGTAACCACCACAACCAGCCGCGGATGTTTCTGGACACGTAACATTTCCATCATTCCATGCCCGAAAAGGGCAGAGGTAGTGTTACAACCAGAGAAGGCGTGCACAAATAATACAAATCCAGGAGGTAAAGTTAAATCTCAGTGATTGAAAGATGTAGAGGAAAACTGCAGAGAGACTGCAAAACTGAGAAAAGTCCGTAAAGTTTGCAGTTTTTCACGTATTACGCAGGTAGCACAACTTTTTTGCTTGCAAAATGTAGTTTCACCATCCCCCAAGGGGTCCAATTAACATACCAAAAAGGCAGCTATACTTACATTTTTTTGATGTAAGATTTTACTGGCCTATATCTATTTCAAATTAATTCGCGTTCTACGTTTGTTATGATACTAATTAGGTACATAAACCTGCATAGATTTGGTCCGCAAATACAGTACACTATCACAAAGATATGATCATGTTACATCAGACATTTGATTCAACTCTTCGTAAGTTATTTAAGATCTGAAAACGTCATAACTTTTAATAGGTACCTACCCTTTTATAAACCCTTTTTGAACTTATAAATAGGTTTAGGTGTCGACGTCTTAAATATGATTATATTATTCTTTACTATACCAAAGTTGTCATGTTACCATTGTGACCTGAATAGTTATAAGTTTAATGTGTATAGTGTGTATCTAAAATTTACACAATTGATCGAAGCCGAAACATTAATCAAAGACAATACAAAACTAAGTCAATAGGCTGCAATAGGCTTGTTGCGTGTGTTAAAATTGATAACTTCGTGTTGCTAAATGGATAGTAAACCATCACATTTTTGTAATAAAGTATAAATTACAAAATATAATTCAAATCATAAAAAGATATGAACCTTGAAAGTTTAGAAAAAAAAGTTTTTTTATTTATTGTCCAGGAGTAAGTTTAAAGGTACCAATAGAATCCTTACGCTTTTATAGAAACAAATTTGTAAGACAACTATGGACCTAAACGCAGTATTTCGCGGCCGAAACAGCAATTTACTTCATTTTCCATGCAACGGTTAGTACAAATCACACGGTGTGACGTCATACTTTAAAGCCAATCAGTATGAAGCGTTTCGGCTGCTGTCAGCGAGGTCCGTCTTTAACTCAATTTTTTGGGTATTAATGTCCTTTAAATGTAGTTGCTTCCATACCAACATTTGTTCATCTACAAAAACTGGTTCGAATGGCATCGTAAACAAATTTAAGGTCACAAGCCCATTGTAACCGTTTCATATTTGCTTGCGACGTGTACTGCGTAGACCATAACAAATTGATGTCTATAATTATGGTTTTGTGCCTGGTTCCCAGGGCACGGGTGACGAAGAATATCCCTTTACGGTAGTGAGCACACCCCTCCTTAAACACCTCTGTGTAGTGTTGGTACAAAATGATAATTCTTATGATTAATAAATAGTTTTCATGAGTTAATTTTATTGGTTTTGTACTTTTTGGGTTATCTGGTACGGTCAGCCTCACAAGGGGCTTAACATCTTTGTACCGTGTCGCATTAAACGTCATGTTGAACTGCCATATGAGGTTGTCAAACGAGTGAAAACGACAAGGTACTTAGGTGTTCAGCAACTTATGAGGCCGACTCTTTGCTAGCAAAGCCTTATTGTCATTCGTTATTTTACCTGATAACGAAATACGTAGGTTTTCTCAATACGAGTACGACGACATATTCCCAATTTTTTGTCCCTGGTTGTAATTTTTTCATTCGTATAATTTACCAGTCTTCATTATTTTCTTTAGCTTATTTTCTGTATCGATTTTACGTATAGCGATTATTCAATTCGCATATTTTACCAATCTTTTATCCTGACAATACCTTAGTTTTCTTTCGATAATATTCTAATATTTATTTTTTTTGTTCTGTTAATTTTTTTGTCACACATTTTAATCATTTTAGAGAAGCTATATATTGACATACTTTATTTCGACGTTAAATTATTAACTTTAAATAACCAGTGGCTCTGTGAACTGTAGACCTACTAACCCCATGGTACCGCCATTTTGAAAAAAATCCAAATACGGAATCGACATAAAAAACCTGTATAATTATCGTACCTGCTCACAAAATTTCACGAAAAACGGTTGAGAAATGCGACCTATAGAGGAGAAAAGCTGGACAAACGAAAGCATAGATATTTCGTTCAAACTTTTCAAATTGTGTCTACGGCTTGACTCATTGATTTAATATATACAAGATACACAATCCCGTATACTTATTATACAAAAGACTGAAGAGTATAACCTGCCTCTCTGCTTAGCGTTCGTGGACTACGAGAAAGCCTTCGATTTGGTCGAAACCTGGGCATTGCAGTCTCTCCAGCGGTGCCAAGTTGACTACCGCTATATCGAAGTTTTGAAGTGTTTTTACGAGAACGCCACTATGTCAGTCCGACTCCAGGACTAGAGCTCGAAACCTATTCCGCTGCAGCGGGGAGTCAGGCAAGGAGATGTTATTTCTCCAAAACTGTTCACCGCTGCACTGGAGGATGTTTTCAAGACTCTGGACTGGAGAAGGCTAGGCATCAACATAAACGGCGAGTACATCACTCACCTTCGGTTTGCTGACGATATAGTAGTCTTGGCTGAGACCATGGAGGACTTAAGTACGATGCTCGATGACCTCAGTAAAGCTTCCGAGCGAGTTGGTCTAAGAATGAACATGGATAAGATGAATACTCCCATTACAATCGGACACTTTACGCTCGAAGTTGTAAACGATTATGTATACCTAGGACAGACTGTCCAGTTAGGTAGGTCCAGACGCCATCACATACATAGGTACACTATAGGATTTCAAAAATATCGGCACATGCACCCTAATGCCTTGAAAATACAGGTGTGTTCCGATGTTTGTGACGTGCTTGTTTGCTCCGATGTATGTGATGGCGACTGTCCAACTTCGAGAAAGAGATCAATCGTCGAATCTGACTCGGCTGGGCAGCGTTCGGGAAGCTACGGCACATCTTGTCGTCCAATATTCCGCAGTGTCTCAAGACGAGAGTCTTTGACCAGTGTGTGTTGCCAGTGATGACATATGGCACTGAAACGTGGTCGCTTACAATGGGCCTCATAAGAAGGCTCAAAGTCACCATAAGGGCAATGGAGAGGGCTATGTTGGTAGTTTCTCTGCGTGATCGCATCAGAAATGAGGCTATCCGCAGCAGAACCAAGGTAACCGATATAGCCCTCCGAATCGCTATACTTAAGTGGCAGTGGGCGGGGCACATTGCACGTAGAACTGATGGCCGTTGGCGCGGAAAAGTTCTCGAGTAGCGACCACGTACCGGAAGGCGCGGCGTTGGTAGGCCCAGGGTGGCGCAGGATCGGTCACTTTGGAACTCTTTGGGAGAGGCATATGTCCAGCAGTGGACGTCTTTCGGCTGATATGATGATGACACAATCCCGTACAAAAATTTTGTAATAAACTGTCCCAAATTATATTGATAGCTGTATTCAGATACATGCTAACATCGCTATTTTTTACCTTAAACATTCATGCAAAAAAACCTCAATATACTTGCTGTCAAGTGTCAAATTTGCAAACTAACGTTTCAAAAAAATTTTTTTTTTTGTGAAATCGCCGCCATTATCATAATATTTACGACAAAAGTGAACATAGAACGAATGGAGTCGCATTTCTCATTTTTATATTGTATTAATTTTAATGTTGTATAAATGCTGTAATTGTATAACACAACTTAAGCTATAGGCCAAGAAAATTATAATTCTTCCAAGAATTAATTCCCATAAAGCTGGAAATAGTTTTAATACCTTCATTTGGTCCTAAATGCATGTAATCCGAGTTTGCAGGAGGTGTGCTAAACTTTTGGGAGCCCAATAACCACGAAATTTTTGCTCTTTTTTCAGTTATTTGCATATAGCAGTATATACATAACGGTACGTCGGATGGAAAATGTATTCGAGACAATATTAAAGAGGGTCAAATTCTGCGTCGAATGAATATCTAAAACTTCAAATTTGATTCAGTGGCATGGTCGAAATCAAAGGTCTAATAAGATAATGAACTGGGAAAAGGGGTCTAGCAGGCTAAGCTAGTGAGAGTGGCCCCCGACGAGGGATTTGATGATTCTTTTAGGGGGTGTACTGACAGATCCTAAGAACACTCCATGCTTAATACCAGTCCACGATCTTCTTTTGTTTTCGAGTAATTTAGGATAATATAAAAAAATCAGGTTATCATTTAAAGTGTCATAACATAATAGGTAAACTGTTCAAGATAAAGTAACCAAAAAAAATGCTCATGAATAAAAATAGAATAGGCTATAAAGTGCATATATTCAATCAACACCATGTCCTTAAACATCCTTAAAAAAAAAGACTTTTAATTTTGTTTTATAATTTTTTGACACCTTTTGCACAGGTACACCTACAAGAAAAATATCGTGACAAGGCACTAATGCCCACTACATATAAATATAAAAACATTTTCAAAAATCTTCGTGAGTTATGTCAAAAAAAATACAATCGTCGAACAAGTAGATACTAGCATATAATTAAAGTACCAGTGTATTGAAAAAACTAGTTTTTTGCCTATACCGGTGTCATTTTCTAGTTGGACTTTTATTCAAAATCTGACTGGAATTGGGTAACTATTTTCAAGGAAAAGGAAAGTGAAATTCCGGTATGGGAAGCGAAAAGCGGAAGGTATTTTTGTAAGTCGGAGTATGCACTCTTACGTCTTGCTTGTGAGAGAGTGCGGGGGGTGTGTGTCCGCGTGGACTCGCCCTTGGGGCCTTCGGCCCTCGGGCTCGCGTAGAGAGCGAGCTCTGTAGGGACGCTTCGGGCCTTCGTCCCTCAAGTTTGCTTAAATACACTCGGGGGTAGGGTTTCCAAGAGCGCGCTCTGGAGGGACGCTTCGGGCCTTCGGCCCTACGCAGAGCTCGGCCTTCGGCCTTCGTGGACCTTGAACCTCAGGTTCGCTTGTAAAACACTCGGGGGTAGTGAGTGTCCGCGTAGGCTCGCCCTTCGGACCTTCGGCCCTCGGGCTCGCGTAGACAGCGCGTTCTGATGGGACGCTTCGGGCCTATGAGCAGCGCTTCGGTTTTGTGTATTTCTAGTGCTTGTCTTATGCTGCTAAAGTTCGTTCTGTCGAAAGCGCCCTTATTTTCTGCATTGATTTTTATAATATGTATTTATTCATATTTTATCTTTGTGGCAATATACAACTTTGTTATAATTAAAAATGTTTTTCATTCTTACTACTTCGAATCTCTACTCAGGGTGTGAATATTTATATACTTATTGTATTTTTTTGACATAACTCACGAAGATTTTTTTTTTTTTATATATTTATACGTAGTAGGCATTAGTGGCTTGTCACGATATTTTTCTTGTAGGTGTGTACCTGTGCAAAAAGTGTCAAAAAATAATAAAACAAAATTAAAAGTAGATTTTTTTAAGGAAGTTTTAGGACATGGTGTTGATTGAATATATGCACTTTATAGCCTATTCTATTTTTATTAATGAGCATTTTGTTTGGTTACTCTATCTTGAACAGTTTACCTATTATGTTATGACACTTTAAATGATAACCAGATTTTTTTATATTATCCTAAATTACTCGAAAACAAAAGAAGATCGTGGACTGTTATTAAGCATGGAGTGTTCTTAGGACCTGCCAGTACACCCACTGAAAGAATCACCAAATCCCTCGTCGGGGGCCACTCTCACTAGCTTAGCCTGCTAGACCCCTTTTCCCAGTTCCTTACATTATTAGACCTTTGATTTCGACCATACCACTGAGTCAAATTTGAAGTTTTAGATATTCATTCGACGCAGAATTTGACCCTCTTTAATATTGTCTCGAATACATTTTCCATCCGACGTACCGTTTTTGTGCTATATGGAAATAATTTCCTAAAATTTCCAGCTTTATGGGAATTCATTCCTCAAAACGTCTTTTTTGGATCTAATTTTCTTGGCCTACTATATAAACTATAATAATAATAAACAGCTAAATGAAAAGCAAGCTTTAAAAACCCGTCCCGTCGATTGTTGTTATTCCAATTTTAACAGCTTAGAAACCATAAACAGAAAGGGCTCACTTTAACACAGATACTTTTATTTGATGATTGTAAAATCAATAGTGTAGCTTGTACGATTAAAAAAACCGCAAATCGATCTACAGTTTAGCCATTTGGCACACGCATACTAGAGGTCAAAACAAAATTTTTGACCCGCAGTTCCTAAAAAAAAATCTCTTACACGTCTGCAATTTTAGAAAATAAAATCGACACATACGTTTCGTACTGTATAGGTAAATTTAAAAAAGGTTGGCAATATATAAAATGGGGATATTCCCGCATATGCCGGTTTTGACCACAGATGTATGAATATAAGGAGATCGGACATGGCGGCCGATTTGTATAGAGTGAGCCTGCCGCAAGTACATTAACCCACACAACGCCCAAGTAATTGACAAGACAAAGCACGCACACATCTAAAACACACACTCTTGTATACCCACACGCTTATTTGACAATAAACGCGCATCATATCAGGCGTTTTGGGAAAAAAACGTAATATTCTCTGCGAACAGCACGCGTGCACAGTATGGCAGTGTATGCCCATTGAGCATACAGCTGCGACACGGCCGCCGGCGGCTTGTCCTCTCTCTAGTATTCATACCTGACGGCTTTTTCCCATTTGAGAGTTGAGGAATTACACATTTTTAACAACCTGTAGTTTCACAACAAGTAACGATAATGTAAAATGGATCAAACTACCAATAAGCCTGATTAACGAATAATAAGTATAATAAACATACAAGGTGGGCCAAAAGAAGTCATCCGATGTTGTATGGCTAGCCAATACAACATCGGATGACTTCTTTTGGCCCACCTTGTACTTACTAAGCCGTAATCCACATTTTCTGATCGCAATTTCAAAAAAAGGAGCAATGCTCCGAACTCGTGTTTCGACTTTGGGGCTCAACGAAACTTTCAAATTTTATTGCATGTGCTGCCTACAGAGCGCCATCTGTTTTTGACTGTTGGTAGCAAATACAGTCGCTGCTTAATCGATCGAGTCGGCTAGTGCGTATTGTGGTTAGAATTGCCGCAAAAGCCGTTGCACGGAAATACCCCGCAGACGGAATTGGCCGCACTGACCTCACCACTATCTTGGCATTGGTTGATCTCTAAGAAAAGTTTAGTAGTAGTTGCTTTAAAAAAAACCCCCCACCATCTTAAGTCCGTCATCATAATTTATGCAAAACGATCGTTATGATTAAAATTATAATCAACAATATTATTGCTTGATAAATATACGACATTAACAACTATTACTAAAAATAGTTATAAATATCAATATTATGTTATGACTAAATAAATGTATGCCATTCTACATTATGGTTAAACCAATTATGACAGGGAACAATAGGGAAGATGCAGCTTTAATATTTACTATTATTTTGTGATCAAAATGTTGAAAAAACAACATACTTAAATGCTACTGAAACGGTTTTACTTTAGTTTATACTAATTTCAAACAATAATCACGATTTGAAGTAATGTGAAACGGAACGTGTTTTTATCCACCGATTAGCGACTGGTGACGTCACTCCTGTTATGACAACTAATTAAAGGATATAATTGTAAAGGGACAGATTGTTTAATTTAAAAAAAAATAAGAATTTTGAATAGAAATTGAAGTAGGCTTTAATAAAGCAGACTTTAGAAACCTTCCAAAAGTTAGTATCGACATGGTCGTTAATTATGGCGAGTGACAAACACGAGTAACGTCACAGGAACTGAAAATCCGTTTAGGCGCGAAAGTTTAAATTGTCAGTTTGTACCATACATTTTTGACTATGTATATATTAATAAATATATGAATTATTTTTTTATACACTTGTGGTCTATTTATTGTTCTTTTGTGGACTATTATTCTACATGCAATTGTTTTAAATGAAAGCAAAAATGAAAATATTGCATCTTGCCTATTATGCCATAAAACAATTTATGCCAAAAAAAATGAGAATCAACTTTATGCGTAAAGTGTTATGACAATCGATATTATGACAATAGTTGTTATGCAACCCTCCGGGGTATGTTGGGCCAAATGTCAGAATGTCCAAGATCTCAAAATGACAACGAAATAATGCCCAATTGTTAAAATGCCCAGTTTTCATAATGTCAAGCTACCAAAACAACAAATTGTTAAAAAGTCGGATTGTCATAATGTCCAATATCAAAACACCCAATTACCTACCTATTCTACTCTCAAGGCAGGTCGGTGTAGGTACGACGAGCGAAGCGAGGAGGAGTGTTAGGAAGAACTGCGACCCTACAGCGCGCGAGCCGAGCGAGCGAAGCGAGCGTGCCGCGGCAGCGGCCAGAACCAACGGCGGTACATATTAGATAATCTTTATAACATCTGGATATTATGACTCCTTGGCCATGCAGAGACTTGTACATATTGACTAATGGTCTTTATAACATCTAGATATTAAGACTTTTTGGACATTCAGATACTTGTACATATTGACTAACGGTTTTTATAACATCCGGACATTATGACACCTTGGACATTCTGACACCTGGCCCAACATACCCCGGAGGGACTAAATAGCTCTATATTATAACACGATTGTGAAAAATACTATTTTGATATACCTAACTTAGCGATTTTAAAAACGCACCGGATCTCGCCGCACCACAGTGCGCGCATTAGGCTGAAACTTCATGTCGAAGAATTTGATTATATTGAGTGCAGTAGGATATCAATACTTGTTGCGAATAGAATACATTATTAATTATGTTAAAGGGAATACACAATTAGTGGTAGACCCAATGAAAGACATTGTTCACAAGTCTTATATAAACAATGAGATTAAGGTACCATATGTAAATAGATATGTTTAAATATAGAATTAGATTCAAAATATACATTTATGACTTATATATATCTTTGTATGCTTCTAAAGCATTCCATGTGAATAGGAACACAGTAAACAAATGTATGCTCATAGATTATATCCTAGCCGAATTCGATTCAATGTCTGTACTAACGTAAAAATATACATACAAAATACAACAAAAAAGTCACTCCACTTAAAAATTGTTAGATAAAAATGTACATTTAATAGTGTTGGGCTGTTCCTTGATTGCTTAACCAACCTTTTGTATCTGTCAGTAATAAATTATTTGCAGCAAAGCAAAACGATTAGTGAGGCCTAAGTAATCGATGTGTAAAAACTTTGGATGTTCCATCAATTGTGAAATAATCGAAAGGTTAATAATAGTAAAAGTAGAATAAGCCATGATTTAGAGTCAAAATGTCATTATGAAATTTAATAGTACATTGTTTAACAAGGGGCGTATGAGGAATATTGCAAACGAGAGTCTATCAGGCGTTTGATGACTCGAGTTTGCAATATTCTTACGCCCGTGTTATACACAATGTTTTTCATCACATTTGCGAGGAAATAAATAACTACAAAAGACATAAAAATCTAAGTTTCATACAACCGCACCAATCAAAAATTAACGAAATTGACAACTTCACATACAGATTTGCGAGTGGAGGGCGAGGGGGCGGGGCGTGGCGCCCCACGGCCTGCTAGATTTTTTTCAACCAATCACAGAGAAGAATTCTTGTGACGCGCGGCCAACTAGATTTGCCAACCAATTTGTTTGATTTGCTTTTAACCAATCAGATCACACACAAGCTCATTACTTCCCATGGGCCATTATTTCCCGCGGGAACAATTTAGGCCATTGTCTTTCTGTATACAGGCAAGGAATAACACCATTTATGAGCAAGTGTGATGAAAATTTTATTAAGAGCCTGCTCGCAGTCGTCTTGTCTTTAGTTTCACGCTTCAGGAGTTAGACTTGACCATTCCCTCCGAACTCCTCTAACAGTGCTCAACGTTATTATTCAAGAGTTGAGGACTAATTCCTCAACCGACTTCGTAGCTTTAGAGAGAGCATTCAGCTTCACAAAAGCGGTTGCCTATAGGTATGGTAAAGCAAAATATGATCGGTGTTACACTATCCACAGACTCTGTAAATAATGATGTATTTACTACGTACGTATTTTCTTTCACGCAAATCTTACTATGTTCAACAAGTGAAACATGTCATAAATACGATTTTACATACCTACTTACTAATAACGTGGATAAGTAAAGGATACACCTATTCAAGATGTAATAGACGTAAAATATTATCCATGTACAGTATTATTATGGCCTTGAAATTTTTCAAACTTGCTCCTCTAGGAACATAATTAAAAATGTGTATTAACATTAACAAATCACAAATAAGTATCACGCTGTTTAATAAAATGTTTGGAAATTTATTGAATTTTATTGAAAATACCTAGTAACAACTTTCGGCTATAAAATGGGAGATAATACGGAGAAAACGAATTTTCTCGGACATGAAACCTATCTAGATCGATTTCTCGCACCCGTAACCACCTATATTCCAAATTTCATCGAAATCGTTAGAGCCGTTTCCGAGAACGTGATTGCAAATAAAGCGACCCTACCATGCAGCATCGTCTCAAACGATTGGACGATGGATTAAGCAAGCTATGGAGGAAAGCGGAGTTGACGTGGCTATATTCCGCCCTCATAGCACGCGACACGCAGCCATATCGTCAGCTAATCTTGCCGGTGTGTCTGTTGATGTTATAAGAAAATCTGCTGGTTGGTCTCATGAATCCGCAGTGTTTGCAATTTTTTTATAATAGGCCGATTGTAAATTACAATAATTTCACTGAATCTGTCTTCAGAGGATGATATGATACCTACTAATATTGGTAATTTTATGATCGAATTATAAAGATGTAACATTTCTGGTTTACACTTCGAAATAAATAAATATGGTATTTGATTAATCGTTATTTTACTGTTATTTACAACATTAATACCTAATCTCCAAACATCTACATGGTAAACAATTAAATCTCGAGACGAAGCCGGGATAATTAGATGATCAAACGAACGTACGTGAAGTGAAGTTCGATCTTAATTATCCCGGCTTCGTCGAAGAGATTTAAGGTCCCAACCCTCCCGTTCTGGGTAATGATATCTATTACCAAATGCCCAAAATCGCTATTAATGTTGGACATAGGAGCTCTAAAAATAATGACGGGATCTGCCAGCGACTGAGTGAACTGCAAGCTGTTGTTAGGGGGGGAAACTGGTTTCTTTTGTCTTTCTTTCTCTAACGCTGAATAACTATAGTGCGAGTGGGTTAGCGCGTAGCAGGGCTACTACTACATGGTAAACAATTAAATCTCTTCGACGAAGCCGGGATAATTAAGATCGAACTTCACTTCAGGTAAGTTCGTTTGATCATCTAATAATACTTCTTAGAGTTCAATTTAAGTAGGTACGTGGCCGCGACCACGTTGTTCTATTATTATATCCTCGAAATTGAGAATATTTTCTCTGGGCTGGTTGGCCATTTTTATAACGTTATTTCACCAAATAATGTCAAAACTTATTACCAAGACTAGTTGTCAGTGTTTTTAAGTGGCCAGTGAATAACGATAAAGTAAATAGTTTTCACTAGTATATAGATAAGGGTAAAAAGAGATCTTGCTGTTTAGTTGTAAATGTCCATGGAACAAATAAAAAAATAAAAATCCCATATATTCTATAGAACAAGATGCAATACTGCCATATCATTTTGTTCCACGGCGTAACGGTTCTATAGAACAAATGATAATTTGAAAGCCTAAATGTTCTATGGAATAATTAGGAAATTAATATATTATTTTGTTCTATGACGTCACTGTCCCATAGAACAAATGGGAAGCACTCAGACTCCGCTGTCCGTTTGTCTGTATGTCTGTATGTCCGTCTGTCACCAGGCTGTATCGCATGAGCCGTAGTCAGACAGTTGAAATTTTCACAGATGATGTATGTGCCTCTAACAGGGCCGGCACATTGACGCTGGCAAGAGAGCGGCCCGCACTCTTTTGGCACGAAAGTCCGTGATGTCCCAGCGCGTCGACCTCACTGCCGCAGGGACACGTGTGTGGAGCACATACCCGGACTCCAAGCCGCAGACAGGTAGCTACGCGCAGGGTGTGGGGTTCTATAAAGGTCCCGGTGTGCACCGACGGGAACGCGTGTAACCAGGAGCCGGCTTCTCTGGTCCCCACAGCCAAGATTCTGGCGCGATCGGTACCTGTACTTTGATCTAGGAGAGAGTCGTATGTTATTTTTGACAATATGTCGTCCCATGCCCTTTGTGATTTTACATTTTGGGGGGGGGATCCTTACCCGGGCAGGCAATCGACCAGGCGTGTTTGGCCTCCGTCAAGCCGGCAGTCTCATAGTTTACAGGGAAAGCCCTTAAGATTTTACCTATAAGATTTGCCGAGCTGTGAACGGAAGACAAAAAAGCCGGTACAGAAACACTGGAAATTTTACGTAACCCTAACCCACCGTAACGAATGGGTAGGGATGCTTGGGTCCAAGAATTTTCACTGAGGTGCAGGTTTAAAATAGATTCCAAATTGTCTTTCAATAAGTCGTCCAGGGGTGTTAATAAATTAAGAAAATTATTGAATGGGCAGCAGCGAAATTCATAAGTTAATTTTGGGACAAATAGACAAAACCTTAAAATAGTCATTGCAAAATGAGGACTTAATTAGCGAAAACTACTTTCGTACTTTTGAAATTCGGAAATGGAATTTGAAATTAAACCCGAAAAGGATTCATCAAAAATAGGAGATCCTAGGAGCAGTGATGGCCCGTTCTCGAAAATTCCCGAGAACAGAGAAATTGATCGAGAACGTTCTCGGAAACGTTCTCTCAATCGGAAATTATCGAGAAAGTATCAGAAATTTAACAGTTTTTTCTATTATTTTTCTTTTAGTGGGTTTTAGGGGCCTTTATTAGGCACTGATTAAAAGATTATTAATATTCGAATACCGTATCACTGAAATTCTCACTCTTCCCGGGAATTTCTCGAGAACGTTCTCGGAAATATTCTCTCAAGATCGGTGTCATGGTAACTTTGCTGTAGATTTTTTGCTTGTAAGGATAAAATAAAACGTAATCAGTATGTAACTACATTTTTTATTGTAAATATTTATCATTTATTAACTCTACATATTTAAAAAAAAGTATAGTTTAGAATTTTAAAAATAAAAAGTTATTTTGAGACCACTTTTCACTTCAACTGGGGATAATTTACAGTTTGAAACGATGTGTTTGGCAAACCATGTAACGTTTTTGAAGTATTATACCGCATCACATAACATGCACATATATACTTTTCTCAAACATGCTCGGAAATGTATGCGTTAATGTCACGAAATGAAGACATGAAGTTCCTTGTTTATGGCTGCCTACATTACTTCTTGGCCTAGGCCAAGAAGTAATGTATGAAAACCCTAACTAAAAACATTATTGGCCGCTCCTCTAACTTTTTAAATTTGCTTACTGATATTAAACAGACAAAGGAAAAAATACATACTGCCAACCACCAATACTTTTTTTTAATTGTTTTAGTTTTTTAATTTTTTTTTGTTATTTTTCGTTTATTTTTTATTGTTGTTTATCGTTTTTAATGATTTAAAAAAAAATCTTTTCTTTTCTTGATGTTTGTCTATTTTTTAATGTTAAAATTTTTGTAGGGTCTTTTATGTTATTTTAAAGTTTTTTTTTATCTATTTTTCCTTTTTGTTTTACTTTTTTTAATGTTTTTTGTTTTTTTTGTCGTTTATTTTAATTTTTTCAAGTTTTCCTTTTTGTTTTACTTTTTTTAATATTTTTTTTTTCCTTTCTTTTTGTTTTTTTTTTATGTTTTTTGTTTGTTTTTTTTCTTTTTTTTTTGTTTTTTTAACGTTTTTCTTTTTTTTCTTTTTTGTTTTTTTAATGTTTTTTGTTTCTTTTTCTTTTTTTTTGTCCTTTTTTTTTGTTTTTTTTCCTTTTTTTTTTGTTTTTTGTAATTTTTTTGGGCGTTTTTTTTGTTTTTTTAGTTGTTTTTTTTTGTTTTTTTAGTTGTTTTTTTAAATATTTTTTTCCTTTTTGTTTTACGCTTTTGTAATGTTTTTTTAATATTATTCTTTTTTAATGTTTTTTTTTTCTTTTTTAGATTTTTTTATCTAGAATCTTTCTCACTTTAGTGAGGTGAAAAGGATTCTATTTTTAAACCACTCACATTCGCTAGCTCGTGTTTCAATTCCACACTCGCGGTTAAATTATAACTGCACCCTTGTATAACAAATAACTATTTATTATTTCCTCACATCGTTTGAGAAAAGCACTATACAAGCCTCGGCCGGAACAGGGATTGCTGGACTCGTTGTATCCGGCCTCGTCTACGACTCGGCCGTCTAGCCCAAACTCGTCCATCAATCCCTTACTTCACGGCCTTTGCAGTAATGTACTATTACACGATCGTTTTTATTCACGGTTCTGATATACCTAGTTTAAACTTTATTTTTTGGCTTCATTTTTACTTTCTGTCTGATAAATTGTTAGAGCCTATGCTCTACATAAAGAATAGTCTTTAACTGCTTAAACAGATACTGATACATCGTAGTCAATCCAGGTACTTACCTGCTTCCCCCCCACCATGTAAATAAATGACCTTTATCGTATACGATACACGATTTATTGTCTACTATGTACTTAGACCGACCTACTCGAAAAATATCACGCTAAGCGTAAGCACAGCACATTGAATGTATGCGTAAAGCAAGAGCGCTCTCGATTGATGAAGTCTACGCTCCGTCCAGCATCAATCCAAATTCAAAACTCCGAGAGCTTCCAGCTGGAACTTCAAAACCGTTCCAATTGCCTAGGCGGCGATGTGGACTGACTGAAAGACGGGTTTGTGGAAGCTGTTCGTGCCACTGGGTCTAAGTTCTTCAAGGCCCAACGGACCAACAGAACTAAAAGGCTCTCTAGCTCTACTGAGAAGCTCATGAAGGAAAGGAATGAAATGATTCTACAGTCTTCGGCCGATGCGACCTTGTACCGGCAGCTCAATAAACAGATCTCCAAGTCCCTTACCCGCGATCTGCGCCAATTCAATACAAATCGTATTGAAGATGCTATCCAGCGTAATAAGGGCTCTAAAGTGTTCTCGAGAGATCTGTCTATTGGGCAGAGCCAGCTCGCCAAGTTGATGACTGAAGATGGTAAAATAGTTTCTTTTAAACCTGAGATTCTGGGTGAGATAGAGCGCTTTTACGGACAGCTACACTTGTCAACTCGCAGACCCGAAGTTAGTCTGGCGGAAGACCCTTAGAACTAGACTAACCTGACACTACACCGACGACATCCCGGACATCAGCCTTACGAGATTGTAATGGCTCTCAAACAGCTACAGAACAACAAGGCTCCCGGTGAGGACGGAATAACAGCCGAACTCCTGAAGGCGGGTGGAAAACCGGTCGTTACGGCCCTTCAGAAGTCGTTCGATTCCGTCTTACTGGAAGGGAGAACGCCAAAGGCATGGAACAGAGGGGTGGTGGTGCTGTTCTTCAAAAAGGGTGACAACACCCTGCTGACGAACTACCGACCCATCTCACTTCTGAGCCATGTCTATAAGCTGTTTTCGAGAGTGAATACAAATCGTCTCGTACGCAGATGACCTCCAGCCTCCCGAACAAGCCGGTTTCCGAAGAGGCTTTAGTACCGTAGACCACATCCACACGCTCCGCCAGGTTATACAGAAGACTGAGGAGTATAACCTGCCTCTCTGCTTAGCTATCGTGGACTACGAGAAAGCCTTTGATTCGGTCGAAACCTGCTGCTGCTGCTGCTGCTACTGGGCTGTATTACAGTATCTCCAGTGGTGCCAAGTTGACTACCGCTATATCGAAGTACTGAGGTGTTTGTACGAGAACGCCACTATGTCAGTCAGGCAAGGAGATGTTATTTCTCCAAAACTGTTCACCTCTACACTGGAGGATGTTTTCAAGACACTGGACTGGAGAAGGCTAGGCATCAACATCAACGGCGGCTTCGGTTTGCGGGCGATACAGTAGTCTTGGCTGAGACCATGGAGGACTTCAGTACGATGCTCGATGACCTCAGTAAAGCTTCCGAGCGAGTTGGTCTAAGAATGAACATGGATAAGACGAAGATCATGTCAAATGCCCATGTAGTACCAACTCCCATTACAATCGGACTCTTTACGCTCGAAGTTGTAGACGATTGTGTATACCTAGGACAGACTGTCCAGTTAGGTAGGTCCAACTCCGAAAACGAGGTTAATCGTCGAATCCGACTCGGCTGGGCAGCGTTCGGGAAGCTACGGATAGTGTGTGTTGCCAGTGATGACATATGGCACTGAAACGTGGTCGCTTACTACGGGCCTCATAAGAAGGCTCAAAGTAACCCAAAGGGCAATGGAGAGGGCAATTTTGGGAGTTTCTCTGCGTGATCGCATCAGAAATGCGGCTATCCGCAGTAGAACCAAGGTAAGCGATATAGCCTTTCGAATCGCTAAACTTAAGTGGCAGTGGGCGGAGCACAGTGTACGTAGAACCAATGGTCGTTGGGGCGGAAAGGTTCTCAAGTGGCAACCACGTACCGGAAGGCGCGGCGTGGGTAGGCCCAGGTATGCAGGCGTTAAGACAAAATATTTCGATGTTACACGTAGTTAACTGTTAATTTCAGATTTCCGGAAAATAAACTTCGACAAAAATGGAATAATTTAAATGTTTTCAAATTGCGTATTTTTTTTTTATTATTTTATCTCACAAAAACTTAAACGCTAGTCTTACAAAATATGTTCCGCCAAACTGAGGACAGTTTGTTGGCGGATAATACGCTCGTTACCACTGTTATTTTTATCCGAACTACTTACATTAACCCTAATAAACTAAACCAGGAAAAAGCGTTCCTACAAATAACTACATTATTTATTTAAGTAAGTAAGTATACCTCGGTTACGCAACACGTCATGCCTTGCGCTACTTAGCCCTATCATATCTATTCTTTAATATCAGGCTTTTCTTTTCTCATTGTTTATATTAGTGATACTCGATGACTTTTAATGTGTTTATCGTTGCCATTATAACTTACTTTAGGAACAAAAAGTTTTAACCGACTTCAATTCAATACTTCACCAAGGCACAGGAACATTTCCTTTCCACGATACCACATGAACTGCTTTCTGAAAGCAAATCCCCCACAAGGTGGACTGATGACCTGGTAAAGGTCGCGGGAGTCCGCTGGATGCGGGCGGCACAGGACCGGTCACTTTGACACTCTTTGCGGGAGGCCTATGTCCAGCAGTGGGCGTCTTTCGGCTGATATGATGAAGCGTGAATACATTGATGTCTAACCCTTTAAATAAAAAATAAAGAAGTTAGCATACAATGCAATTGCCGAAATTTTCGTGAATTTTGCACCGCAGATACAGACCTTTTAGATTTTAAAACTCATTTGTTATCTCCACTTATAATAAATCTCTAAATTAAAAAAAGAATCAGCCAGTTTGAAACTAAGTTTTGTGTGGTACGAATGTTCTCAGCATCCCATGAACGGAAAAATATGAAACATTTTATATAGGTACATTATTATTCTAGCTGCAACTTAGGATAGTTTTTATCCGACTGCGACAATTAATTAATTTTCCGATATATACGACTTCATTTAATTTTTCATTTATTTTTATTGAAATCAAACGCTGCTCCAACTGTCAGCTATAAGAAACGTCAAATTTTCGTCAAAATGGCGGAATTGCTTTGCCTTTCACTTATTAATAATTTAAATCCCGTCTACGATAGACCTTTACGAGACAAATGCTAAAATATAAACCATAAAAAAATATTCGATTCTGATATGAGAACTTATATGCGCAAATGTCGTTTTATGTCGTAATTTCAATAAATGAAATCAACAAATTTGGACGATATAATTAACACGAATTTGTTTTTTTTGAATGGCAATGGCACGCGCTCGGCGCATTCAGCCAAAGTACCTGCGGCGCTACCACGAAAACCGATACTCAATGTTCATATATTTGCATCCCTGTCACTCGAGTATGATTAGTGCGATAGAGATACCCGAATATTTCGTGGTTATAGCTCAGGAATCGAAAATATGGTAAATAATCATAATGTATTTTCTCGAAAAAGAATTTAAAATAAATATAGTCAAATGGAGAAAAAAACAAAGCAAGAGGTTATATAGGTAATGACTAAGTTATAAGAGTCCAAAGTTTTAAGAGGGGGTATGTTCTGTCCCTTTTCCGCAAAACGCACCTTCATATGAAACGATTGTTTTTTACTATGACGCTCGAGGATATTGACGTCACAGTCCCTCATCGTTTTCTCACTCTAACAAGCGACATTAAAACGGATGTAGCTTCATAATTTTTTGAGATATTTGAATGGGAGTTTAATTATCTTCTATCTATTTATACATAATAAATGCCTATGTCCTGACTGACTTATTCACTCAATCACTCACTCACTCACTCATCAACGCACAGCCGAAACTACTAATCTTAGAGAGTTGATTTTTGCACAGTATGTTGCTTTTATAACGTGGGCTAGGGATAAAAAGGGATTTTTGAAAATTCTACCCCTAAGGGGGTAAAATAGGGGTGCAAAGTTTGTATGGGAGAACCTTTTTTTTTTGAGCTATAGACTTAAACTTTGTAGAAAAATTAGTTATTAGAATACAAATGAAACACTTTCAGCGTTTTGGAAAATTCCACGGGGTACGGGGGTAAAATAGGGTGCAAAGTTTGTATGGGAAAAACATATTTTTTTTTAATAGAGACTTAAAATTTTGTCGAAAAATTACTTATTAGAACATGAAAAATACTACATTCGGCGTTTTACTAAAATCATTCCCTAAGGGGGTTAAAAAAGGGTGCAAGGTTTGTATGGGGAACACTTTTTCTGAGCTAGACACTTAAAACTTTGTAGAAAGATTACTTATAAAAATACAAAAAAAAAGACTTTCAGCGTTTTGAAAAAATCTATCCCTAAGGGGGATAAAAAGGGGTGCAAAGTTTTTATCAGGGAAAGTTTATGTTTTTGAGTTAGAGACTTGAAACTTTGTAGAAAGATTACTTATTAAAATACAAAAAAAGAACACAAATCGTTTTAGAAAATTCCACCCCTAATAGGGTTAAAAAGGAGAGCAAGCTTTGCATGGGCAACACTTTTTTTGAGTTAGACTTAAAACTTTGCAAAATGATTACTTATTAGAATACTAAAAAAGAACTTTCAGCGTTTTAGAAAACTCCATCCCTAAGGGGATCCTTAAGATCCTTAAGAAGGGTAGCCAGTGTTGTGTGGGAAAAACTTTTATTTTTACTAGACTTAAAACTATTCGAAATGTTACTTATTAAAATTAATAATAAAGTACTTTCAGAGTTTTAGAAAATTCCACCCCTAAGGGGGTTAAGAAAGCTTTGTATGGGCAACACTTTTTTTGAGCTAGAGACTTAAAAGTTTACGAAAAAAGTTCTTTCAGCGATTAGAAAAATTCAACCTCTAAGGGGGTTTAAAAGGGGGTTCAAATTTTAAATGGCGAGCAATAAAATTTTAAAGTGTGAGTAAGAGATTTTTAACTTCGGTCTTATTCTGTACGTTAAAAGACTACAAAACTGATTTCAGAGTTTTTCCAAATTCATCCCCTAAGAGTGTTAAAATCTGTTCAAAGTTTGAGTATTTCAAGGCATTTTTAAAGTATGAGATTTTTAACTTTGGTTTTAGACTGTTTGTTCACAAACTAGAAAATGAACATATACGTTTTTTTTTTAATTATCCCCTAAAAGAGGGTTCAAATTTTGTATTGAGAGAAATCATTTTCTAAGACGATAAAAAGTTCTACGCGGACGAAGTCGCGGGCAACAGCTAGTTATTATATAAGTAAGTATAATCGTAATAACCTACAAAACAGATCTTCTTTTAAAACATCTAATTTTTTCCGCGGAGAAACGTTCTCGAGAACGATTGAAATTTCCCGGAAATTTCTCTGGAAAGGAATTCTCGAGAATGAGAACGTTCTCGCTGGCCCATCACTACCTACGAGGCACAGATATTTTTTGTCTACTAATTTTATATTCGGAGTAAGGGTATCAAATTTTTGTTTAATATCGAAACAATTTACAGAAGAGTTCTGAATAAAAAGTTCGCATTTGGAATAGTTGAGTTCTAAGCCGATAGACTGGAATTTAGATTTTATGGTCGAAAGATCTGAAAGTACGGACTCCAGATCGTCTCCTAGGGTTCCATCGTCAAGGTACCATACGATGAATTTCGATTTTAAATTTTGAATAATAGCCGATAGCCGATAAAAATAGCCGGCCCGAGAGGATCACCTTGCTGGCAGCCTAAGTACTTCCGACGATATAACAGTATTGCGGTAGATCAATTTCGTGGGTTCAGCGTAACAATGGAGTAGGTAGTTGTATATTTCCGGTACATTAGTTTTAATTTATGTCAGCAAGGTATCCCTGTTAACCGAGTTAAAAGCATTTTTAACGTCAATTTTGACCAGGACGTCGCAGGGGCCGTTGGAAAGGAAAGTGCGTAAGGCATGGACGGCTGCCTCACACCCTCCTTTTATGCCGAAGCCGAGCTGGACAGGTTCAAACAGGGGTTGTAATTTGGATACTATGTATCTAACTGCAATTTTGGAGGCGAGGCGTCTAAGTGTTGAACCGACGGCGATTGGTCTTACCCCTCCGTCCTTTTTGGTGAGGGCGATTAGGTTTGCTCCATACAGGATCGGTACTATATCGGGATTTGTGTTGCCTGTATACATACAATTAATTAATTTAGTGATGGAACAAACTAGTCGCTCGCCTGCATCGCCTACAGAATGAGACGTTAAATCTTTCAAATGTTGGGGTGAAAGTCCGTCCAGGCCCGCCGCGGAACCGGTTTTGAATGATAGAATCGCTTCAAGGACGTCTCTATTTTTAATTTCAAGGCAAGCCTGGTTTGTTAGTGGGGGGTCCAAAAAGTAAGGGTTAGAAGGACCTGGGGGATGTTTAGTCTGTAAGGCCGAAAGGGTGTCTGGAGTGTCCGGGGATAAAACGTCGTTAGAGAAAAGAAGGCGCGCGGCACCTTTCAGGCCACCATCTTGGCCTCTATGTTTTTTTGGCGATTGAAAGTCGAGGTGATGTTTTTCTTAAGTTGGGGAAACCCTTGATAACCCAGAATTAGTATTGCGATACAGCGGGGAAATGCTGCCAGCATCTTCGGCACCATGCCGCGGGGAGACCCGTTATTTTAGTTATAAAATAGGTTTTCTACATTCTTTTGTTTTTTATTTTATTTAGTTTAGGTTTTAGTATTTTGTCTTTTAATAAATAAATTTTAGTTATATTTAATTGTAACTAGTTTTTTGCCTGCGGCGCGGCGCGCGAGCGCGCCGCGGTACCGAGGTTTACTTTTGACTTGTTTATTCAAAATCTGCCTGTATTTTTTTGGTTTTTGAATAACCAAGGAAAAGGAAAGTGAAATTCCGCTATGGTAAGGGAAAAGCGGAGGGTATTTTTTGTCAGAGAGATCGCGCACTCTTATCTTGCTTGTGACGGGAAGGTGCGGGGGGTGTGTGTCCGCGTGGGCTCGCCCTTCGGGCCTTCGGCCCTCGGGCTCGCGTAGAGAGCGAGCTCTGAAGGGACGCTTCGGGCCTTCGGCCCTACGCGGAGCTCGGCCTTCGGCCTTCGCGTACCTGGAAGCTCACCTTCGGGCCTTCGGCCCTCAGGTTCGCTTAAAGACACTTGGGGGGCGTAGGGTTTCCGCAAGCGCGCTCTGAAGGGACGCTTCGGGCCTTCGGCCCTACGCGGAGCTCGGCCTTCGGCCTTCGCTTGCCACGAAGCTCACCTTCGGGCCTTCGGCCCTCAGGTTCGCTTTTAAGACACTCGGGGGTTAGTGAGTGGTAGCACAACCTTAAACTCCCGCAGCTCGGCCTACGGCCTCGCAGGACGCTTCGGGCCTTCGGCCCTACGCGTAGCTCGGCCTTTGGCCTTCGCGGCGCTCGGCCTTCGGCCTTCGCCTACCGGGAAGCTCACCTTCGGGCCTTCGGCCCTCAGGTTCGCTTTTAAGACACTCGGGGGTAGTAAGTGTCCGCGTAGGCTCGCCCTTCGGGCCTCCGGCCCTCGGGCTCGCGTAGGAAGCGAGCTCTGAAGGGACGCTTCGGGCCTTCGGCCCTACGCGGAGCTCGGCCTTCGGCCTTCGCGTACCTGGAAGCTCACCTTCGGGCCTTCGGCCCTCAGGTTCGCTTAAAGACACTTGGGGGGCGTAGGGTTTCCGCAAGCGCGCTCTGAAGGGACGCTTCGGGCCTTCGGCCCTACGCGGAGCTCGGCCTTCGGCCTTCGCCTGCTACGAAGCTCACCTTCGGGCCTTCGGCCCTCAGGTTCGCTTTTAACACACTCGGGGGTTAGTGAGTGGTAGCACAACCTTAAACTCCCGCAGCTCGGCCTACGGCCTCGCAGGACGCTTCGGGCCTTCGGCCCTACGCGGAGCTCGGCCTTTGGCCTTCGCGGCGCTCGGCCTTCGGCCTTCGCCTACCGGGAAGCTCACCTTCGGGCCTTCGGCCCTCAGGTTCGCTTTTAAGACACTCGGGGGTAGTAAGTGTCCGCGTAGGCTCGCCCTTCGGGTCTCCGGCCCTCGGGCTCGCGTAGTAAGCGCGCTCTGAAGGGACGCTTCGGGCCTTCGGCCCTACGCGGAGCTCGGCCTTCGGCCTTCGCGTACCTGGAAGCTCACCTTCGGGCATTCGGCCCTCAGGTTCGCTTAAAGACACTTGGGGGGCGTAGGGTTTCCGCAAGCGCGCTCTGAAGGGACGCTTCGGGCCTTCGGCCCTACGCGGAGCTCGGCCTTCGGCCTTCACCTGCTACGAAGCTCACCTTCGGGCCTTCGGCCCTCAGGTTCGCTTTTAACACACTCGGGGGTTAGTGAGTGGTAGCACAACCTTAAACTCCCGCAGCTCGGCCTACGGCCTCGCAGGACGCTTCGGGCCTTCGGCCCTACGCGGAGCTCGGCCTTTGGCCTTCGCGGCGCTCGGCCTTCGGCCTTCGCCTACCGGGAAGCTCACCTTCGGGCCTTCGGCCCTCAGGTTCGCTTTTAAGACACTCGGGGGTAGTAAGTGTCCGCGTAGGCTCGCCCTTCGGGCCTCCGGCCCTCGGGCTCGCGTAGTAAGCGAGCTCTGGAGGGACGCTTCGGGCCTTCGGCCCTACGCGGAGCTCGGCCTTCGGCCTTCGCGTACCTGGAAGCTCACCTTCGGGCCTTCGGCCCTCAGGTTCGCTTAAAGACACTTGGGGGGCGTAGGGTTTCCGCAAGCGCGCTCTGAAGGGACGCTTCGGGCCTTCGGCCCTACGCGGAGCTCGGCCTTCGGCCTTCGCCTGCCACGAAGCTCACGCTTTTAACACACTCGGGGGTTAGTGAGTGGTAGCACAACCTTAAACTCCCGCAGCTCGGCCTACAGCCTCGCAGGACGCTTCGGGCCTTCGGCCCTACGCGGAGCTCGTCCTTCGGCCTTCGCGTCGCTCGGCCTTTGGCCTTCGCCTACGACGAAAGACACTCGGGGGCATAGCCGCACAGTCCTATGCTCCCGCAGCTCGGCCTACGGCCTCGCTGGACGCTTCGGCCCTTCGGCCCTACGCGGAGCTCGGCCTTCGGCCTTCGCGTGCCTCGAAGCTCACCTTCGGGCCTTCGGCCCTCAGGTTCGCTTGTAAGACACTCGGGGCAAGGAATAGTAGCCAAGCCTTAAGCTCCCGCAGCTCGGCCTACGGCCTCGCAAATTTGTTTTGCCCATACCGTCCGCCATTTTGGATTTTTTCCAATTTTTTTTTCTTTTTACAACTCTTGGGCCCCTCAAGTCCCCGCATGCCAAATCTCGGCGCGCTGTGACCAATTTGAAATTTCAAAAAAAAAAAGTTTTTTTTTTCGGCAAAAAAAAAATGCAGTTGTACTCCCCTTGGAAACTTTTATGACATTTGGTCGAGACCGCTATTCAAAAGTCGAGCGGTTTGGCCGGAAAAAAAATCGAAAAAATTCCCCATACAAATTTTTTTTTAGAGCTAAAAAAAAAAAAAAAATGTTTTCAGAATCGAGAGCCATATAGGATTCCGCTAGCCAAATTTCAGCGCTCTACAAGCATTTTGAAAAAAAATTAAAAAAAAACTTCGTTTTTTTTTAATTTTTTTTCCGTTATCAAAAACTGCACGCGGTTCTCTATGACATTTGGTCGAGCACTCATAGCCTAGCTGTAACCGTTTAGCCAGGCTGTAGTGCAACTTTTTTCCAGGAGCCAAATCTCCAAATGTCAGATTTTTCTGGGGGTCACATTGATGACAGTTACACTTTTCCCATACAAGTCAAAGCTCCATTTATACTCCTTCATGGAGAACAATCATGTCAGTGAGAAATGAGTGGGGCTGGAGCTTTATAGTATATTAATATAGGTAAATTCAAATCTCCACTTATAATAAATCTCTAAATTAAAAAAAGAATCAGCCAGTTTGAAACTAAGCTTTGCGCGGTTCGAATGTTCTCAGCATCCCATGAACGGAAAAATATGAAACATTTTATATAGGTACATTATTATTCTAGCTGCAACTTAGGATAGTTTTTATCCGACTGCGACAGTTAATTAATTTTCCGAAATATACGACTTCATTTAATTTTTCATTTATTTTTATTGAAATCAAACGCTGCTCCAACTGTCAGCTATAAGAACCGTCAAATTTTCGTCAAAATGGCGGAATTGCTTTGCCTTTCACTTATTAATAATTTAAATCCCGTCTACGATAGACCTTTACGAGACAAATGCTAAAATATAAACCATAAAAAAATATTCGATTCTGATATGAGAACTTATATGCGCAAATGTCGTTTTATGTCGTAATTTCAATAAATGAAATCAACAAATTTGAACAATATAATTAACACGAATTTGTTTTTTTTTAATGACAATGGCACGCGCTCGGCGCATTCAGCCAAAGTACCTGCGGCGCTACCACGAAAACCGATACTCAATGTTCATATATTTGCATCCCTGTCACTCGAGTATGGTTAGTGCGATAGAGATAGAGATACCCGAATATTTTCGAATTCCGAAGTTCGTGGTTATAGCTCAGGAATCGAAAATATGGTAAATAATCATAATGTTTTTTCTCGAAAAAGAATTTAAAATAAATATAGTCAAATGGAGAAAAAAACAAAGCAAGAGATTATATAGGTAATGATTAAGTTATAAGAGTCCAAAGTTTTAAGAGGGGGTATGTTCTGTCCCTTTTCCGCAAAACGCACCTTCATATGAAACGATTGTTTTTTACTATGACGCTCGAGTATATTGACGTCACAGTCCCTCATCGTTTTCTCACTCTAACAAGCGACATTAAAACGGATGTAGCTTCATAATTTTTTGAGATATTTGAATGGGAGTTTCATTATCTTCTATCTATTTATACATAATAAATGCCTATGTCCTGACTGACTTATTCACTCACTCACTCACTCACTCACTCATCAACGCACAGCCGAAACTACTAATCTTAAAGAGTTGATTTTTGCACAGTATGTTGCTTTTATAACGTGGGCTAGGGATAAAAAGGGATTTTTGAAAATTCTACCCCTAAGGGGGTAAAATGGGGGTGCAAAGTTTGTATGGGAGAACCTTTTTTTTTTGAGCTATAGACTTAAACTTTGTAGAAAAATTAGTTATTAGAATACAAATGAAACACTTTCAGCGTTTTGGAAAATTCCACCCCTACGGGGGTAAAATAGGGGTGCAAGGTTTGTATGGGGGAAACATTTTTTTTTAAATAGAGACTTAAAACTTTGTAGAAAGATCAGTCATTAGAATACAAATAAAGAACTTTCAGGGTTTTAGAAAATTCTACCCCTAAAGGGGTAAAATAGAGTGCAAAGTTTGTATGGGAAAAACTACTTTTTTTTAAATAGAGACTTAAAACTTTGTAGAGAAATTATTCATTAGAATACAAATAAAGTACCTAGATTCAGTGTTTTAAAAAAATCTACCCCTAAGGGGGTAAAATAGGGGTGCAAATTTTGTATGGGGGAAACAATATTTTTTTTAAATAGAGACTTAAAACTTTGTAGAAAGATTAGTCATCAGAATACAAATTAAGTACTTTCAGCGTTTTAGAAAATTCTACCCCTAAAAATAGGGGGCTAAAATAGGGGTGCAAAGTTTGTATGTGGGAAACTATTTTTTTTAGCTAGAGTCCTAAAACTTTGTAGAAAGATTATTTAAATACAAAGAAAGTACTTTCAGCGTTTTGGAAAATTTCACCCTTAAGGGGGGTAAAATAGGGTGCAAAGTTTGTATAGGAAAAAAATATTTTTTTTTAATAGAGACTTAAAATTTTGACGAAAAATTACTTATTAGAACATGAAAAATACTACATTCGGCGTTTTACAAAAATCATTCCCTAAGGGGGTTAAAAAAGGGTGCAGGGTTTGTATGGGGAACACTTTTTCTGAGCTAGACACTTAAAACTTTGTAGAAAGATTACTTATAAAAATACAAAAAAAAGACTTTCAGCGTTTTGAAAAAATCTATCCCTAAGGGGGATAAAAAGGGGTGCAAAGTTTTTATCAGGGAAAGTTTATGTTTTTGAGTTAGAGACTTGAAACTTTGTAGAAAGATTACCTATTAAAATACAAAAAAAGAACACAAATCGTTTTAGAAAATTCCACCCCTAATAGGGTTAAAAAGGAGAGCAAGCTTTGCATGGGCAACACTTTTTTTTGAGTTAGACTTAAAACTTTGCAAAAAGATTACTTATTAGAATACTAAAAAAGAACTTTCAGCGTTTTAGAAAACTCCATCCCTAAGGGGATCCTGAAGATCCTTAAGAAGGGTAGCCAGTGTTGTGTGGGAAAAACTTTTTTTTTTACTAGACTTAAAACTATTCAAAATGTTACTTATTAAAATTAATAATAAAGTACTTTCAGAGTTTTAGAAAATTCCACCCCTAAGGGGGTTAAGAAAGCTTTGTATGGGCAACACTTTTTTTGAGCTAGAGACTTAAAAGTTTACGAAAAAAGTTCTTTCAGCGATTAGAAAAATTCAACCTCTAAGGGGGTTTAAAAGGGGGTTCAAATTTTAAATGGCGAGCAATAAAATTTTAAAGTGTGAGTAAGAGATTTTTAACTTCGGTCTTATTCTGTACGTTAAAAGACTACAAAACTGATTTCAGAGTTTTTCCAAATTCATCCCCTAAGAGTGTTAAAATTGGTTCAAAGTTTGAGTATTTCAAGGCATTTTTAAAGTATGAGATTTTTAACTTTGGTTTTAGACTGTTTGTTCACAAACTAGAAAATGAACATCAACTTTTTTTTTAATTATCCCCTAAAAGAGGGTTCAAATTTTGTATTGAGAGAAATCATTTTCTAAGACGATAAAAAGTTCTACGCGGACGAAGTCGCGGGCAACAGCTAGTTTTATATATGTACCTATATGATGTAACATCTTTATTCAAATAAAATATCATCTGTTGTTCTTTGTATTGGAGTTTCTAGTTAATTTGACAGCTAATGACAAGTTTACTATTGACCACCGCGGCCAGGCCGTGCCAGTGTGATGCGGTCTTAAGGGGACGTAGGTTCGTGGTCTTCTCTCCCTCTCACTGAGCATAAGCGTGAGCGAGATGGAAGTGCGTGTTTGGAAGCACGGATATCATGTTTTTTATTTTTTATTTTTTGTGCGTTTTAATAAATAAAAAAGTGATAGCTGATTTCTCTCAAACATAACATTGCCGATTTTTAGAACTAATATTAATATGTTTAACTGTTGTGCATAATTTGTTATGATTTTTTTAAGTGTATTTTAGACCTATGTTCGTGATTTTTTTCTATCGAGCGAAAGTCAAAACTCAGGATCTGAATAGCTGATTTCCCTCGAAAAAGGCCTCAAGATTGCTAATTAAATTTAAGGCAGCCGTATTATAATCCAAACAAGAGCTACGATTTTTTAAAAATCAGTTTTTGGAGCTCACGTCGCCTTAAGCCTGAATCACACTGTCAGTTAAGTCAAGTTTAGTATTGACGGCCACCGCAGACTGCGCCAGTGTGTTTCAGGCTTAGTCTGTGAATTTTTCAAATGAATTGTTACTTTGACATAAATGTCTTATTTTGGACACAAGCTACAAATGTTCAAAACCAGTATTATTCTCATCGCTCTTATATCAAATATTTTGACTGACGAAGACGATGGTGTGATGGAAAACGATAATAAACTCATATTAAAACCTGCAGAGTTGGCCGATCTCGTGTTAAAAGAACGAATAAAAACTGAACTAAAAAAAGCAGCATCATTCAAGAAGCATAATAAACATAAACAGCACGATCATACAGTTTCAGTGTTAAGTGCTGACGACAGTGACATTCCATTTCCATACCTTAAAATAGGTAGACACTTTCTTAGATATATGATAACATTGATATCCTTTCGTAGAGCGGTACTAACCTGGGATTACGATCGCGGACACATTCGTCACTTTCCAACTATCTCCTAAAAACGTATTTGTATATATTCAGTGCACTTTCATCAGCAGTGACGAATCAGTACCCAAATTAAATTTAAGTTGGTTTTTAACACTACTGAGTAGGTACCTACTGACCAAAACGAACTAATAATAAATAACGTATGCGGAATGAAATTTGCACAAGTTTTAAATATGTACAATGTTTAAAAAAATCGAGACAGCAATTGCATCTTACGGTTAATTTAAAGACTACATATCTGATTGATTATCTGGTAAGTTTAATGGATATTGGATTTTTTGAAGAGAAGAACGACGTCGCGAAACTATTTGTAATTTCTACAGTACACATTCCCTACGGCCGAAACTGAAGATAGTGAAACATTTTGTGCAAATGGGTGAGAGCCGAAGCTCTGTTTATATTATTTTTGTGTCCTTTTCTTTGAGAAAAAGTACTACTAGAAGGACTGGTTCAGGGAAACATTCCAGCTTTAGCCAGTTTTCTGAGGGGGCTCGATTAAAGAAAAATACGGCCGGCCGAGTCGCAAAATCTTACAGAGAGCTCAGAGGAAAATCAAATATGACAGCAAAACTGTAAAAACATGTCTTAAAGACATGGGCATCTTCAATCGTTCAAGAAAAGTTAAGCCCGCCGTCTCCGAAAATTATAAACTTACTCGGAAAATGTGGCTACGTCATTTGGTCAAAACATGTAAAAACTAGCGGTTTTTGCGTTATGGGATTTATGGGTGACGAATCATAAGTCACTTAAAATGGAAATTCGTGGCAAGGTAACTTTTATTTTGAGAACATCAATGGTCCAACGGACGACAACGTGAAATATGTCGAGCATACGAAGTTTCCTAAAAAAGTTTTCTTAAGAAGGATAAAATTGCACCTAAAAAAAATGCTTATATCTGTATTTTCGACAGCGATGGACAAAGTACCACAAAACTGCCGTAAATCATTTCGCATTGGAGTAAACTTTTTTTAGCATTGAACGTCGTGTAATTAAAATACACTATTAAAAACATTAATATTTATAAAAATAACCATGTGTTTTTTTATATAATACGACATTGAACTTTGTGCAAATTTCACTCCGCATACGTTAAATCTAGGTACATTTTCGTCAGCAGTAAAAGACTGTAATTTTGTAAAGTAAAGGTGGTCTTTGTTACATATTCGTTATTAGTTTTAGTTAACACGACGGCATCATTTGTAAGTACTAAATAAAATACATATAATACAATTTAGTCAAGTATTTATAACATTACTAGCTGTTGCCCGCGACTTCGTCCGCGTAGAACTTAATACTTAGAAAATATAATGCAAACAAACTTCTACCATCTTAAGATTCTTAAGGGATGATTTCCGAGGCAAAAACTATTCTATATCCTTTGAAGGGTCTCAAATTATCTCTATAACAAATTTCATCTAGGTACATGGATTTTATCCAAACTTTCACCCCCTATTTCATACCCTTAGGGAATGATTTTCGGGATGAAAACTATCTAATGTCATTCTTCGGGACTCAAACGACCTTTATACCAAATTTTATCTAAACGGGATTCATCCAAATTTTCACCCCCCATTTCACCCCCTTAGGGAGTGATTTCCGGAATTACAACTATCCTATGTCCTTTCCCAGGACTCAAGCTATATCTATACCAAATTGTATTAAAATGGGTTCCATCCGAATTTTCACCCCTAATTTCACCCCCTTAGGGGATGATTTCTGGGGTAAAAACTATCCCATGTCCTTTCCCAGGACTTAACCTATATCTACACCAAATTTCATCAAAATAGATTACATCCAAATTTTCACCCCCCCCCCCCCCCTTCCACCCCCTTAGGGGATGATTTCCGGGATTAAACCTATTATATGTCCTTCCCCGGGACTCAAACTATTTATATACCAAATTTCATTTAAATCGGTGCAGCGGTTTAAGTAGTTCCATACAAATTTCCACCCCCAATTTCAGCCCCTCAGATATAAAAACTACCCTTTGTCCTTCCCCGGGGCTCATTTCATCTAAATCGGTTCAGCGGTTTAGGCGTGAAGAGGTAACAGACAGACACACTTTCGCATTTATAATATTAGTATGGAAGTATGGATTATTAGTATGGATAGTATGGATTATTTCCGCTTGTCTTCCAAATAGAGGTGTAGCTGTAGACTCACTTCAAAAGAAAGAAGAAACAAAAAACTCATTCAAATATCTCAAAAAATTACGAAGCTACAACCGTTTTAATGTCGCTTAATAGAGTGAGAAAACGATCAGGGACCGTGACGTCACGATCCTCGAGCGTCATAGTAAAAAACAATCGTTTCATTATAAAGGTGCGTTTTGCGGAAAAGAGACGCAACAAACCCCCTCTTAAAACTTTATACGCTTATAACTTAGTGATTACCTATATAGCCTCTTGCGTTGTTTTTTTTTCGAGATAATACAACATTATGATTAAGTCATCCCTATTTTCGATAAGATAAGATAAAATAAGATTTCTTTATTGTCAGAACTGTGTACATTTAGTTGTTTTGGGTAAAATAAAGTCCAACAGCTTGCCCATTTCGGACGTACAATATTAAACTTAAAGCTAGTCAGATATACTAAAACAATAACAACAATAGTATTTCCAAATAATTTTAACCATATTCACACATAAAATATTAATTTAGATCTATCCGACATCCGTATTTTCTTTTAAACCACGAACTTCGGAATTCGAAAATGTTCGGGTATCTCTATCTCTATCGCACTAACAAATGACAGGAATGCAGAGGGCCTACCGCGAAAGGCATTCGAAGTTTCCCCTCTCTGTCATACTTACAAGTTCGTACATAAGTGCGACAGAGAGGGAAAACTTCGAATGCCGTTCGCGGTAGGCCCTCAGATATACGAACTTCGAGTTTCAGTTTTCGTGGTTTGGCTGAATACGCAAAGAGCGCGCGCGCGTGCCATTCAAAAAAACCAAGTTTATATTGTTCGAATTTGTTGTAACATTTGTACAAATTACGCCTTAATTCGACATTTGCGCATATAAGTTCGCATATCAAAATCGATTAATTTTATATTTGCTTTTGGTACCTTTGTGTCTCGTCAATGTATATCGTAGACGGGATTAAAATTATTAATAGGCGAAAGAAAGGCAAAGCAATTCCGCCATTTTGTCCGTAGTATTTCTTATTACTGTGATTTTGACGTTTCTTTTAGCTGACAGATGTGGCGGCGATATACTTTAAGAACAATAAATGAAAAATTAAATGAAGTCATATATTACGGAAAATAAATTAATTGTCGCAGTCGGATAAAAACTATCCTAAGTTGCAGCTGGAATAATAATGTACCTATATAAAATGTTTCATATTTTTCCGTCCATGGGATGCTGAGAACATTCGTACCTTAGAAAGCTTAGTTTCAAACTGGCTGATTCTTTTTTTAATTTAGAGATTTATTATAAGTGGAGATTACTTGTGTTACTTGTAAAACATCACTCATTGCATGCATTATTTCTAACATATTATTAATTAAATTTATCATGTCGTTTATATGGGTGATATTGAAATCGTTGAGATTATCGTCGGCTTCGGCTATCTTGGTCCAATTTTGTTCTACTCACTGGTGTGGGTAAGTTTTGGTGCCCGGTGAAACATATATCTGGTGTTTAACGAGAATTTTACCTTCGAGTGGGCTAGAAATCAGTTTTGGTTCGTACCAGCCCCCCTATTCTGTAACTTGTTTTAAGCTCACCTCAACGCTCACCCACAATTATACCTTGACACCGCGATGCGTAGTAATTAAGCGTAGGTAGAGGTCTAGTTTCGTATTGGGTGACCGTTGGGGTGAGCCGCATTAACGCGTATCGAATAACAGCCCAGCATCCATCAAAAATGCATGTTGCACTTTCCTCGCTACAGTGAGGTGAAAAGTTTTGTGATACACACAGGTGCAAATGTATTTTACTTCTCGTGTGTTAAAACACTCGCTCCGCTCAGGATTCTATTTTAGAACCACTCGCTTCGCTCGTGGTTCAACTATAGCATCCTTTCGCTTGCTCGTGTTTCAATTCCACACTCGCGGGTAAAATACAACTTTGCACCCTTGTATATTGCACCAATAACCATTTTTTTTTCCGTCAATTGTGGACCGATTTCCAAAATTCATTTTTTATTCGAATGAGTACAGGTACTCCTGACGAGGTGGTCCCATTGTCACCAAGTCAGGATCTGATGATGGAATCCCAGGAAATTTGAGGGCATCCCTCAAATTTTATAGGCACGCGTGTAGTGATTTCGGTATTTTCTATTTAAGTAAACTCGTGTATTTACCCTCGGAAATCGTAATTTTGGTGACCACACTTATGGAACTCCTCAATGATGTAAAGTACGTCAAAGATTCTGACATGATTCCAACTAATGAAGTGTTAATTCTGAGATCCTTGAGGAATCGACGGAACTCCTCAAATATTATCAGCCCACATATAGCGAATAATCAATGCATTTTCTCTCAGAAAGCAGTTCATGTGGTAAATTAGAAAGCAAATGTGGAAATTTTCATGTAACATGTGGCTTGGCGAAGTACTGAATTGAAGTCGGTTTAAACTTTGTTTTAAAATTAAATTATAATAGACCACCTTTATTAGAATACTAGCTGTTGCCCGCGACTTCATCCGCGTAGAACTTAATACTTAGAAAATATAATGCAAACAAACTTCTACCATCTTAAGGGATGATTTCCGAGGCAAAAACTATTCTATATCCTTTGAAGGGTCTCAAATTATCTCTTTACCAAATTTCATCTAGGTACATGGATTTTATCCAAACTCTCACCCCCTATTTCATACCCTTACGGAATGATTTTCGGGATAAAAACTATCTAATGTCATTCTTCGGGACTCAAACGACCTTTATACCAAATTTCATCTAAACGGGATTCATCCAAATTTTCACCCCCCATTTCACCCCCTTAGGGAGTGATTTCCGGAATCACAACTATCCTATGTCCTTTCCCAGGACTCAAGCTATCTCTATACCAAATTGTATTAAAATGGGTTCCATCCGAATTTTCACCCCTAATTTCATCCCCTTAGGGGATGATTTCTGGGGTAAAAACTATCCCATGTCCTTTCCCAGGACTTAACCTATATCTACACCAAATTTCATCAAAATAGATTACATCCAAATTTTCACAATTAGAGGTGTAGCTGTAGACACACTTCAAAAGAAAGAAGAAACGAAAAACTCATTCAAATATCTCAAAAAATTACGAAGCTACAACCGTTTTAATGTCGCTTGTTAGAGTGAGAAAACGATCAGGGACCGTGACGTCACGATCCTCGAGCGTCATAGTAAAAAACAATCGTTTCATTATAAAGGTGCGTTTTGCGGAAAAGAGACGCAACAAACCCCCTCTTCAAACTTTATACACTTATAACTTAGTGATTACCTATATGTATAGCCTCTTGCGTTGTTTTTTTTTCGAGATAATACAACATTATGATTATTTTGTTTAGTGTCTACATCCCTATTTTCGATAAGATAAGATAAAATAAGATTTCTTTATTGTCAGAACTGTGTACATTTAGTTGTTTTGGGTAAAATAAAGTCCAACAGCTTGCCCATTTCGGACGTACAATATTAAACATAAAGCTAGTCAAATATACTAAAACAATAACAACAATAGTATTTCCAAATAATTTTAACCATATTCACACATAAAATATTAATTTAGATCTATGCGACATCCGTATTTTCTTTTAAACCACGAACTTCGGAATTCGAAAATATTCGGGTATCTCTATCTCTATCGCACTAACAAATGACAGGAATGCAGAGGGCCTACCGCGAAAGGCATTCGAAGTTTCCCCTCTCTGTCATACTTACAAGTTCGTACATAAGTGCGACAGAGAGGGAAAACTTCGAATGCCGTTCGCGGTAGGCCCTCAGATATACGAACTTCGAGTTTCAGTTTTCGTGGTTTGGCTGAATACGCAACGAGCGCGCGCGCGCGTGCCATTCAAAAAAACCAAGTTTATATTGTTCGAATTTGTTGTTACATTTGTACAAATAACGCCTTAATTCGACATTTGCGCATATAAGTTCGCATATCAAAATCGATTAATTTTATATTTGCTTTTGGTACCTATGTGTCTCGTCAATGTATATCGTAGACGGGATTAAAATTATTAATAGGCGAAAGAAAGGCAAAGCAATTCCGCCATTTTGTCCGTAGTATTTCTTATTAGGTACTGTGATTTTGACGTTTCTTTTAGCTGACAGATGTGGCGGCGATATACTTTAAGAATAATAAATGAAAAATTCAAGTCGGATAAAAACTATCCTAAGTTGCAGCTGGAATAATAATGTACCTATATAAAATGTTTCATATTTTTCCGTCCATGGGATGCTGAGAACATTCGTACCACAGAAAGCTTAGTTTCAAACTGGCTGATTCTTTTTTTAATTTAGAGATTTATTATAAGTGGAGATTATTATAAGTGGAGATGGAGATAAAATGACGGTCTTGTACTGCTGACGAAAATGTACGTATATAGATTTATTAACAGACTTCAAAAAAGAGGAGGTGTATGTATTTTTTTTTATGTATTTTCGCCGATTTCTCCGTCAATTGTGGACCGATGTCCAAAATACTGTTTTTTTTAGTTCGTTTTGGTCAGTACAGTACAGTAGTGTCAAAAACAAACTGATATTTAATTTGGGTACAGATTCGTCACTACCGACAAAATTGTACTGAGTAACTATGCGTCCTAGCGACATGATTACTCTGTACACAATGAAAGCTGACTAAATTTGCTACAAGTTTTATTCCGTCAAGTTTTTCGATATCTTGCATCGTTTTCGGGATATCTGCTCTTGAAAGTCTGTAGTTTTAGAAAACAAAAACTACCTTCTTCGTCTTTGACGGCTATTCCTCATCAACATCAAGCACGAAAGTAGCAGAGCATCAAAGGCGCTATCTATCAGCAAGTTGACCTCCATTTGTAGCAATCAGCTTCATTTTGTATAGAATAGTCATGTCGCTAGGACGTTTAGTTTCCGAGATATAAGCGAAAACCGGGACCTTGAAATCGATCCAATTTTTTTCTTTGTTTGGAAGCATAAAGACGACCGCTTTTGCCTAGTTGGTAGTGACCCTGCCTACGAAACAAGAGGTCCTGGGTTCGAATCCCGGTAAGGGCATTTATTTGTGTGATGAGCACGAATATTTGTTCCTGAGTCATGGATGTTTTCTATGTATTTAAGTATGTATTTCTCTATATAAGTATCTATATCGTCGTCTAGTACCCATAGTACAAGCTTTGCTTAGTTTGACAAGGTTGATTTGTGTTAAGATTGTCCGAAAATATTTATTATATTTATATTTATCTAGACACGCGGCAGCGTGTCAAGCCAAGTTTTTATATACTTCCAGATTGGTCCCGTTGTCACCAAAATCCAGTTCTGATGATGGGATCCTGGAGAAATCGAGGGAACTCTTCAAAATTTATAGGCAAACTTGAAGCAATTTGGCTACTGATTTTAAGTCGGATAAAACTATGTTTTGAAAAGTAAATTATGTTACCGAAGTCTATGAGCACCTTTACGTAGCGCCTACAAACAGAGGGCCCACTGGGCGGCTTCCTGTCGGTCACAGTGTTTTCTCAAAGACGTGTAGCGTTGTTTGCTCAGAAATTATTTAATTATTTCAGAAGAAAGCGAGGATGATGCTGAGACGTTGAAGAATCGCAAAGTATGGAGCCGGTGGAGCAAGTGGGGCGTGTGCTCTGTGAGCTGCGGCTCGGGGTTCATGGCGCGGCGGCGCGCGTGCGCGGCCGGGCTGTGCGCCCGCGGCGAGCGGGAGGAGCAGCGCCGCCCGTGCCGGCGTACACCCTGCCCCACGCACACTAACGAACCAGAATAAATATCATTTGTACCCAAAACAGATTCCAATTTTATACTTCGCCATGCCACATGACATTTCCACCTATCCTTCCCACTTCACCACATGCTTTCCGATATAGCAAATGCGATGGTTACTATACAGCTAACTGCCAAGTCCAAAACACAACACAAAATGCATGCATGTTGTATATATGTGCCGATGATATATGAGGTGCGTCGATTCCTTACTTACCGTAGGTAGGGTCGTTTCGCCGGTTAGCGACCACTTAGCCGAGTTGCTCACTTTAGATTAGTAAATGTATACCTATTCAATGTACACACATAATAGATGGTATTCGTATAGGTTCTGAGTATAGTCAAGTTTTGAAACCTACAATAAAATATAGCACTTTCATCCATAGATTAGGAAAAAATATGGAAAAGGTTTCAAAATAGCGAATTCGCTGGATAGCGACCGCTTTAGTCGGTTTGCGACCACCTGTTAGCTAGTTGGCGACCACTCTTGCAAAAAGTGTTTAGGTAGTTAATAAAACGATGCATCATCATCATCATCATATCAGTCGAAAGACGTCCATTGCTGGACATAGGCCTCCCCCAAAGAGTGCCATAATGACCGGTTCTGCGCCACCCGCATCCATTGGATTCCTGCGATCGTTACCAGGCCATCAGTCAACTTGTGGGGGGCCTACCCACGCCGCGCCTTCCGGTACGTGGTCGCCACTCGAGAACCTTTCCGCCTCAACGGCCATCGGTTCTACGTTCAATGTGCCCTGCCCACTGCCACTTAACTTTAGCGGCTTAGGGCTATATCGATTACCTTGGTTATGCTGCGGATAGCCTCATTTCTGATGCGATCACGCAGAGAAACTGCGAGCATAGCCCTCTCTCAATTGCCCTTTGGGTGACTTTGAGCCTTCTTATGATACTTCTTATGATTTCTGAAGCGACCACGTTTCGGTGCCACACGTGATCACTGGCAACACGCACTGGTCAAAGACTCTCGTCTTCAGACACTGCGGAATATTAGACGAAAAGATGTGCCATAGCGTAGCTTCCCGAACGCTGCCCAGCCGAGTCGGATTCGACGATTGACCTCTTTCTCAAAGTTGGACCTACCTGACCTGACTGCCCTTATACTACTACAAATTGTTACTCTTCTAAATCTACTTTACATTGCTTGTCAATGCAAAATAGAATCGAAAACGGCGCGCCATCTCGCTCACACCATAGTGCTATTATATATATTGCTATTACAGTCACACATGTCGTTCATAGTAGGTATCTAAATGCCACCATTTTACAAGCTTTTATGTAACTTTTAGATGAAATTCTACTTACCTACACTAGCTTCAACCCACGACTCCGTCCGTGTGTCTCGTTTATATCGTAGCTCCATACAAAATTTCAACCCCTATTTCAGCCTCTTAGGGGATTATTTCGGGGATAAAAACTATCCTACGTCTTTTCCCGGGACTCAAACTATCTCCATACCAAATTTTATCAAAATCGGTCCATCGGTTTAAGCGTGAAGAGGTAACAGACAGACAGACACACTTTCGCATTTGTAATATAACCATATCATATAATCATATTAATTACTAGCTTTTGCCCGCGACTTCGTCCGCGCGGAACTCGTTTATATCGTAACTTTCTCCCCCCTTTTCACCCCCTTAGGTGATGAATTTCCAGATAAAAACTATCTTTAGTAAGGACTCTTTGGGAAGGCCCCGGAATTCAAAGTATTTCTATACCAAATTTCATCTCAATCGGTTCAGCGGTTTAAGCATGAAAAGGTAACAGACAGACAGAGTTACTTTCGCATTTGTAATATTAGTATGGATTGTATGAAGGAAAGGGTATAGATGCATGTAGGCTTTTTTCAGTATTATTTTGCATATTTTCATATCACACGGCCGTAAGTACCTTTTCTACTGAACCGTAGGATTAAATTAACTGACGTTTTCAAAATAGCCATAACAAAACGTCTTTTTTACCCCGTTTTAGAAAACATCTTCAAAACTAAGGCCGCCATAAGGTACCTTTACCTTTGGAACGTCACATACATATATTTACTTATGTAATGTTCATATTCCCCAGGACTCCCCATTACCGCTTTACCGTAAATGGGTTCAATCCAAATTTTCACCCCCTATTTCACCTCCTTAGAGGATGATTTTCGGGATAAAAACTATCCGTTGTCATTCTCCAGGACTCAAACTATCTCTATACCGAATTTCATCTAAATGGGCTACATCCAAATTTTCACCCCCATTTCACCCCCTTAGGGGATGATTTCTGGAATAGAAACTATTATATGTCCTTTTCCAGGACTCAAACTATCTTTCAACCAAATTTTATCAAAGTGTGTCACAAACAAATTTCCACCCCCAATTACACCCCCTTAGGGGATGATTTTCGGGATAAAAACTATCCTATGTCCTTCCTTAACTATCGTTATACCGTAAGTGGGTTCAATCCAAATGTTCATCCACCATTTCTCACCCCCTTAGGGGATGATTTCCTCCTTTTATGTGTTCCGGAATAAAAAATATTCTATGTTCTTTCCTAGGACTCTACCTCTCTCTATACAAATTTCATCTAAATGGGTTCTAACCAAATCTTCAACCCTCATTTCACCACCTCAGGAAATGATTTTTCGGGATAAAAACTATGCATTGTCCTTCCCTAGGACTCCTTCTATCTATTTACCAAATTTCATCTAAATGGGTTTTATCCAAATTTTCACCCCCTATTTTATCCCTGAGGGGATGACTTTCGGGATTAAAACAATCCGTTGTCATACTCCGGGACTCAAACTATCTTTATACCAAATTTCATCAAAATGGGTCACAACCAAATTTTCGCCCCCAATTACACCCCCTTATGGGATGATTTTCAGGAGTAAACTATCCTATGTCTTTCCCTAAGACTCCAACTCGCTATACCGTAAATGGGTTCCATCAAAATTTTCATACCCCATTTCACCCCCTCAGGAGATGATTTCTGGACTAAAATTATTTTATGTCCTTCCCCAGGACTCTGAACTATCTCCATACCAAATTTCATCTAAATCGGTTCTATCCAAATTTTCACCCCTCATTTCACCCCCTCAGGAGATGATTTAGGATAAAAACTATGCATTGTCCTTCCCTGGGACTCCTTTTATCTCTATACCAAATTTTTACTAAATGGGATTTATCCACATTTACATCCCTATTTCATCCCCTTAGGGGATGATTTTCAGGATTCAAAGTATCCGTTGTCATTTTCCGGGACTCAAACTATATCTATACCAAATTTGATCTAAACGGAGTCCATCCAAAATTTCACCCCCCATTTCACCCCCTCAGGGAAAGATTTCCGGAATAAAAACTATCCAATGTCCTTCCCCATAACTTAAACTACCTCTAAACCAAATTTCATCAAAATGGGTTACATACAATTTTTCACCCCCCCATTTTACCCCCTAAAGGGAAGATTTTCGGGATAAAACCTATCCTTTAACCTTCTCCGGGACTCAAACTAATTATATACGAAATTTCATCCAAATCGGTGCAGCGGTTTAAGTAGCTCCATACAAATTTCCACCGCCCATTTCATCCCCTTAGGGGTTGATTTCCAGGATAAAAACTACCCTAAGTCCTTCCCCAAGACTCAAACTATCTCTATACCAAATTTCATTTTAATCGGTTCAGCCGTTTTCACGTGATGCGCGGTCACATAAACAGACAAACAGATAAACAGATAAACAGACAAACAGACAAAAATTCTAAAAACTGTTGGAACGTGTTCTGTTATCGATTCTAAGTATCCCTAGCCAATTTTTTTTCGAATATCTTCCATGTACAGACTTTCGATCCTCTTCAGCTTTATTATATGTATAGATTCATTTTATAATTATATATTATTATTATATTACATATACCTACTATAGACATAGCATGGATTGGCGCGGCTTAAATACCTACCGACACAATTGGCTTGCCAAGCTAAATATTGCGGGTGCCGCAAGAATCCATAAGGAAAGAAAAAGAAAAACGATGTGGTCGCTATCCGACTTCTTTGGTAATGATTTTTTTGGGTACGCGACCACCCCATTTTATTTAAATCTATTTTTATAATATGCCGAATTTCAACGAAATTATTACAATAGCTAAATCATTTTAAGCAATCAAGTAACTAATTTCAGCATAATAATAAAATTAAGTGACGTAACTAAAGTTTTCGCGCCAACTGTCGCGTTATTTTTTTTACAGATTCACTGCACGTCAACACTTTTCGGAAGCAATGTGTGAAATGTGTGAATTGAGGTAATTTTTTCTTGCTTTGGATTAAGCTTTGGGTTTTAAAGTGTATTTATTCTTATTCTGACACTATTCAAGAATATTTAATAACTAATTAGTTTTCTGTTGGGTTTGTAGAAATGTTAATATCTTTAATTGAAGCAGCCTAGTCCGTCAAGTGGTCGCCAACCGAAGGTGGTCGCGTTACCGGCGAAACGACCCTACCTACTCATTTTCAGTTCCACTCCAAAATTTGTATTTTGACGACCATTAGTTGATATGTCAACGAAGTTTCATCGGAATCGGTCAAGTGCCTACATGATTGAGGATTTTCATTTGTCATCCGAGGTCATCATCACTTCACCAAAATTGTGGTTTCCGTGAACAAATACACGTTTAACGACAGTTTGAGGAGTTCCCTCGATTCCTCCAGTTTTTATGTGGCCACATTTATATACCACCCTGAAGGTATGTGCTTTCCAACAAAAAAGGATTATCAAAATCGGACAACATGGTAAAGAATTATCGCTGAACATATATATAAAAATGCGGCCAAGTGCGAGTCGGACTCGCGCACGAAGGGTTCCGTACCATTATCAATAAAAATATTTGATTAAATCTGTTTTTAGTATTTGTTGTTATAGCGGCAACAGAAATACATCATCTGTGAAAATTTCAACTGTAACTATCACGGTATCAGTGAGATACAGCCTGGTGACAGACAGACAGACAGACAAACAGACAGACGGACAGCGGAGTCTTAGTAATATGGTCCCGTTTTACTCTTTGAGTACGGAACCCTAAAAAAGAAATATGTAGACGAACTGGCTCCTTAATTATTTTAATTTGACTTGGAAGAGCACTTACCCAGTCAAATTAACATAAGTTCCGAACTTTTGGAACTTACGGAGTTATACGTCCCTTTGCCTTAAAAAATACTAGACCTGGGGTAGGGTCGGTCTAAAATAAACAATCGACATTAGATACGGTTATATTTATCTATTTAATTCAGTAATGGATGCCGAACACGATTAGATCGAAGTTACCTACAAAAGACGTTCTTTTTTTCTGATTAAAACTGAATGAAGGCCTCCACACACCGGTCGCGTGCGCGGGCGCGACCGGTGTGTGGAGGCCTTAAGGAGTTACGTTTTAATTAAAAATCATTGTCATCCTAACGGTAGTATAAATCTATGAAACTTCACTTTCAACCCTGAAAAATTCGTTTCATAAACCAATCTAAAAACCATTGTGTCCAATTAATAAATGAAGAGTAATACCTAAACTGTCAATTATCACATGCATCACAAGTACGTAAATACGAGTACACACGAACGAATTAGGTGAGGTGATTGAAAATTAATTAGTATTTAAGCAATGTTATCCGAAAACCGTATGTGCGTTTCACCAGCAGGTCGATCACGTAACGCATTGTACGCGCGTCAGGTAGGTCTAAATGTAACTTTTTATATGAAAAATTTACAGTTAAATTGTACCGACGCGCGTTCGGAACGTTACGTGATGAGATCAATAGTTTTAGAAAGACTAGGTAAACTTTGTCAAGAAACCACATCTGGCCGGATGAGGGTTGACGCAATGCCATGTACCCAGATTAAAATTGGTTGGTCAATCATAGCTAGCTTTGCTTAAATCCTATCCAATGATTGAAATGCAAATCATAATCAAGGGGTAACACCCCCGAAAGGCGTTTCGGGGCGTACCCGTGTTCTCCGCCTGTTGTCATCCGTGATCCGGCCCCTAGGCACCCTGTATTAACAAATACCTAACTCACATAGATTTGTACATGTAGGGTCACTGCGCCGGTTATGCGACCAGCTTCATTTAGCGACAGCCTGAAAGACAACGTTTCTTCAATTAAAGATATCTAATAATATTTCTCTAAACAGAGCCGCATGCAATTAATATTTGAATAGTCACGTAGTGCGAAATTTGGTGTTCGCTAACCGGCGAAATGAGGGTTGGTGAGGAAATACTAAGTGATCTTTTGATTGCTTGATATTAAGGCCTTTTAGTGCATGTTGTTAGGGGAAAATACTTCACTTTCGGATACCGGCGCCATATTTTAGTATGTTGTTAGGCATGTCCCCTGGATTCCAAAACTGCCAAGAGACAATCTCTAAGGAGTCGATCTCCCTTGTAATGACGTCATCAAAAACGCCGCGGTTGCGCTTGAAAAAGTGTATATTACACCCAAACCATGCAACGTACATACACATGGGGGGTACCAAATGAAAGCTGAATAAATTTTCAATAGTTCATTGTAAGATTATATTTCAATATATACCCTAGTTTTAGTACTAAAAAAGTATAAAAAATCTAAGGACTTTCAGACTTTGCGGCAAAACTAGAAAAGATACACGATTGTAATGTAAATGTAAGTATAACACAAATGATATCTAGTATTTCAGCTTAACATTTTAGTCTTTTATTTTAAGACAAGAGCAGAATTCGGAAAATTGTGCTCAAAAAACCAACTACGCAAGGCGAGTTTTCCCTACAAGATTAATTTTATCGAAATTACAATTTTCAAGAAACCGGCACAAACTTCTATATAGTATGTTGTTAGACAAGTTATTATGTGCACCGCAAAACTGCAGAGAGACAGTCCCAAAAGTGTCTAGTTCATCAGTAATGACATAATCTTCATTGCCGTGGAGGCTTTTAGAAAAGTGGGATTTTTACCTGAACCATGTTATATATTAAACGTGTGTTATATCATGTAAAAGCTTAACAAATATGCTATAATAAATGACTGCTCCATTTTTTATCAGAAAAAGATGAAATTTTATAACCTTCTTCAAAAAGTATTGAACCATAACTTTATTTTCTTACTTACATAAATTTCTTAAAAAATATCCCCGTTTTCTGAAATATTACAAAAACATGATATCCGCGCTTTCGAACACGCACGCTTCTTTTTTCTCAGTGAGAGGGAAAGAAGACCATGAACGTGCGGCGCCTTATTTGCCAGGGGACCGATTTTTGACTTTCGAGCGCTCGACTCTTTCACTCGAAAACTTACCCTGAGAAAATTACGGTTTTTTTGGAAATAATTCAATATCAGGCTAATTATTTGTATACGACTTTTATATGTTATTTTAAACAACTTTTACTATTGAAATCAAAAATTCTATGGACCGGAAGTTAGGAAAAAAAATGAAACCGCAAGCAAAAATGCTATCAGTATTTTTTATAATGAAAACATGTTTGAGTACACAAATTTGGAGACTTACTACCTGAATCCAAAAATATATGCATCAGGAAATAACGGCATTTTAATTAAATATTTTACGACCTTGAGATAATATTGAATTTCATCTGGCCTATAGAAAGGTTTATTCATTAACAAAAATAAGTGGATTATGCGCGTATCCCAAAGAACGTATATAGACGTAGTCAATTATAAAGTAAAGAAAGTTTATACCATTTTCGCCTGATTTTTACGGAATTTATGAAGATTACTTTTCATTATTTTTTACCGTATCGGTATTTAATTTAGGTGGATTATTAATGAATATTTAGTCCAAATACCCAACCTATTTTTTGGTGTAAAAATATGGCTGATATCGATATATTGTTGTGTTTTCATAGAGCGAAACCGTAAAGTTCTCCAAAACTGATGAAATACTGTTTTAAAATAGCGATAGAAAGTTGAAAAAATTCAATTTTATCGGTAGAAAGTCAGTGCCTGCAATTTTGACACGAGATTCTTATTTACTTTTATTTAATTTGCGAACGCTCAAAAGTCAAAAATTGGACCGCAGACAGAGGCGCTTTAAATTCAAAATATTGCTAGAATAATGTTATTTTACCACTAAATGAAATCGGTTTACGCAAATAAAATTTTAAATCATGGAATCGGTGAGCAAGGTAGGCAACGTCATATTTTATAGCCAACTTTTATTGTTAAGGCAGATTGGTAGAACAAAGAAATATTTCAGTTATGATTTACATGTTTATTGGTCTTGTTTCTTATTTAATCCTATTGTCCGAACAAAAAATACCCGACGATGCCGCTCCTAATAATGAAGTTATCGTGAACTCAGACGATGATGATTTAAACCAAGCTTTTCTTCTAATAGACATGCTGAAATCAGGTGTGAAGTGTAATGATAAGTTTAATACAACAATAATTAATCAAATTATTTATTACAATGTTCTTTTCTAGAGTACCTGAAGCTATTGCGAGATAATCCGGGACTGGCCGCGAACGGCACCGCGGTCGTCGAGCAGTCCACCTGCGCCGCAACTACTGGCCTGGAATATCAAACGTCTAGTTTAACGCGAAAAGAAAGCACACGAACTTTGGTTTCAAGTAAATACACTCGACATATAAACTGGCGATATGGAGCTTCTAATTTATATCATTTATATCTAGGACTGCCGTCGTTAACCACCTGCAATTAATCTAATATAAAGCGTTCTTTAAACAGTATCCCATAAGGAGTACAAAGAACCGGCGTCTACTACGGGCGAGTCAGCGCCGTCCATTGCATCTCCGCCGTGGGACTCAAAAGTTGGTCACGCGGTGCCCTTGTATCCGTGGCGGTCGTGGCCACACACTGGCACTGCGAGTACGCATGGCTTCCCAACAACGCAATCTTACAATATGCCCCGGCCGTCGCGACAACGGCCTTTAAATCGGCGATTAGGAGGACATTGGAGGCGGTTTTTTCCTGATTATTATTTCTACAGTTAGTTGGTTGAATCAATAATATTTTTTTTAATATGGATTTAAGATTCAATTTTGGCCCAATACTTATCTTGCCATCAACGATCATACTGCTAGTATATTGTATCTAGAGTAATCAGTATCTTTTCATCACACTTGCTCGTAAAGGGTGTATTATAGGCAAGTTTATAGAGCAGCCAAAGGGAGTTATGAGCTTGTGTGTGATCTGATTGGTTAAAAACAAATCAAACAAATTGGTTGGCAAATCTAGTTGGCCGCGCGTCACAAGAATTCTTCTCTGTGATTGGTTGAAAAAAATCCACCAGGCCATGGGGCGCCACGCCCCCTCGCCCTCCTCAAATACGTAAGTTGTCAATTTCGACAATTTTTGAGTGGTGCGGTTGTACGAAACTTAGATTTTCTGCCTTTTGTAGTTATTTATTTCCTCGCAAATGTGATGAAAAACATTGTATCACGGGCAGTAAGGGAATTAATGCACAATGTACTATTATTGCTTTCATAGGTAAATACTTACAAGATGGTACATTACATATGTTCAGCTATGAAACCCTGTAGGGCACTACAATATTAACTAAAACTAAATTTTATTAATTTGCAACAGCTTACGAGTAAGTTATCTCTTAATTCTTAAACATATACAAAAAAGTGAGCATGCAAAATATATTATACAAAGTATTACAAAAAAATACAATAATACTTTCAAAAAATTCCTGCAGTGAGTAAAAACAGTTTTAATTAGATATTTGTTGACTTTTTTTTAAATAATGTATTGTTCTCTTCGTCCCTTATAATCTTTGGAATTATAATATAATTTTTGTACACCTTGATACACATTACGTGGGGACTAGAGGCGCGCATTTTTAATTTAGATTCTGGAATTGGAATCTTATCTCTAGGACGTAGGTTTGAGGTAGCCGGTCTCTGTTGGTCTAGAAATAATGTGTTATGCTTTGTTAAAAACTTACATAGCTCTAGTATATATGTGTCATGATATTGAGTTTAGGAAGATGTGGTCTGCAACTATCTGAATGGTATATATTGACTAAGATCCTTATACATTTCTTTTGCAACACAAAGAGATCGTTCACATTTGTACTGTTGCCCCACATGATAATTCCATACCGTAGCCGGGAATGCGCAAATACGTGATAGGCACTTAGAGCTGTATTGAGATTGGTACTTATGTATTTTAATTTCCATTAGGGCATAGGTAAAGCTTGATAGTTTTGGATGTGGGATTTCCAGTTCATGTTTGTATCAATTTGGAGTCCAAGAAGATTCGTTGAGTCGATGCATTCTAATGTTTGATTAATGCAGGTAAAATTTGTATTTAAGTTGTTTTTTTGGTGTGGTTTATACTGCATAATGTATGTTTGTTGATGTGTCATACCTACTAACCGTAAACTTTTTCAGATGTACATCCTCGCCGATTCTATCAAGACCCACGACGTAAGTTCGTCAACACATTGCACAATTGTCTCCCATAAAACATCTACGTTGAAACTTCCCATTGGCGTTGTATTCTACGATACAAGCTGTGTCCTTTCATGTTTGTTACTTACGTACCTACTTACTCGTATCTGCCCAAATGTCAATTAAATAGGTAAAATCAATAACCTAATATTTTATGCTCATAAATGTTGTTATGATACTTATGATGAAAAGTCAATATCGTCGGGTATAGTGCAATGCCGCGTAACTTATTAGCACTGGTAAATACTGCGTATCTATACACAACACCCATAGGACAAATCCGCGTAAATAGCACTGGTAAATACTGCGTACAGGTAAATAAGACGAAAGTGATGGTATTTGAAAAAGATGAAATTATGACAGACTGCGAAATAGTGATTGGTGAAGAAAGACTGGAACAAGTAAAAGAGTTTGTGTATTTGGGGAAACTATTTACTGGAGACGGAAAGCATGCGAAATATATTGAAAGGAGAGTGAATGCAGGGAATCGAGTGAATGGGGCACTGAATGCCTTTATGGGCAGCCAGAAAATATCGCAAAACTTATGTATGGTAGCGAAAGTTGGGTGTGGCAGAAAAGACATCAAAGTCGAGTGAATGCAGTAGAAATGAGAGCGTTGAGAAGTATGTGTGGAGTGAAATTGAGTGATAGAGTCAGAAACAGTGTGATAAGAGATAAGTGTGGAATGGATGGAGATATAGTCACGAACATTGAGAAGGGTATGTTAAGGTGGTTTGGGCATGTAGAGAGGATGGATGAAAGAAGATTAACGAAGAGAGTGTAAATAAAAAGAGTGGAAGGGCAAGTTGGAAGGGGAAGACCTAGGCGAACTTTCTCCGATCAAATTGGAGAAATCTTACAAAAAGGCCAGGTCAAAAGTACCCTAAACCGACGATCATGTATGAGAAATGTTATGAAAGTGAGTGAAGCGAAAGTGGTTTGTCGGGATCGTAGCAAATGGAGATCCGTGATCTCTGCCTACCCCTCTGGGAAAGAAGCGTGATTATATGAATGTATGTATGTATGTAGGTAAATACTTCTAATGAGAGAAGTTGAAAAGAGGCGTCCGCTTGTAAGTATTACAAGTTACAAGCTTTTGAGAAATGGGCCCCAGATGTAGTGAATAATCATTTCCCATCGTATTTTCTCGGAAATGTCCGTATTTGTCATGCTACATCAGTCAACCTCAGTACTTTTTGTACCGTGACCGACTGAAATAGCAAGACACGTTCGTACGATTCCGTGAAAAAACGATGGGAAACCATTATGCACTACATCTGTATCTACATTTTTACAGGAGAAGCTTAAAACGTTGTATCTCTATTATTTTGAAAGATACATTTTCTTTTTCTGCATGAGAAATATTGAATCACGAGTTCTACAAGATAGTGTTTTAGTTTGGTATATTCGAGTCAGGATTTTACGTTGGCGGGAAATCTTAATTTGGCTACATTTGTTAGTTACGTGGTTGTAACCAATGCGGGTTGCGCGGATTTGCCCTATGGCTATTGTTTAGATACGCACTATAAATAGCTAGCCAGTGCTAGTTACGCGGTATTGCACTATCCCCGACGATATGTAAGTCGCAAGTTTTATACTTATTCGAATTATTGTCTTAGAATGCGTAAACAGTTGGTGTGATTCATTGCTTGGTTAACTACCTACCAGTGGCGGATCGCCCATACAAGCCGATTCCCACCGGCTTCCCTAAAATTTCATGCTATATATTACCAAACTCGTAAATAATCAAAAAACAGCCCTTTTATTTGGCTCCGGGTTGTCCAGTGAAAATTCTTACGCGCCGCCACTGCTACCTACTTACTATTTTTACCAGCTCTAAAGAAGCGGCAGACAACACTGGCTTCTGCAAACACTACTATTGCGGTTCACACAACGGCCATATTCCCTGAAGGCCATCGAAGAATTACTAAGACTTCTAAGTCTGTGCCTTCCACGCCGACATCCAGTAAGGCCAGGACATTTTCCACTACGAATCCTGTACGCACCACTAAGCATCGTCCAATATCAACAACGACGCAAAGAACTACTAAGAGGCGTAAGAAACTACCCTACCTATTTGACTTCTTCCTTTCATCTCCTTCCGCATCTCCCGCCTTGTCGCGTAGGTAGGTACTATAGAGGTATTTTTTAACAATGACTTAGTCGGGCCCCGAAGGGGAAATATACACATAATCATACGTCGGACTATAGGGGGCAGTTTGAGGGCTAGGTAAGGTTTACAAAAAAATCTTAACTTACGAGTATTATAATATACCTATAGGTACAAATGTACCATGAATGTAAATTAAATCAAATATAACACAGACTATTCAATCTTATTTTTATTTAAAATTTAAAGGATATAAAAAATAAACACTTAACTAACGTACAGCCTTAGAGCCGTGTTCATAGAACTTGACATTGGCCAGTTAACTCATTTGTGTTTTGTTCCTTTCTCACAGCTGCAATTGTCTGAGTGACGGATAAAGCCAAACGAACTTTTTCGCCATTTTGACTTATGTGTAGTCCAAGTACGTTTATAAATAATGCAGTTAGTTGCTATGATATTTGGAATTTCACATTATAAATACTAGGTACCAAATACTAAGTACAAATACTCGAAAGTGAATTGATTGATTTGCGAACCTTACCTATCATTCTGATATGCCACGAAAATGCCCGCTGGAGTCCGACGTTTGCGCATAATTAAAGAGAACCTGACCGTGTATTATACAGGTACGACGCTAGGCGCACGTCGTGTCGTGCGAAATTACGTATGTGCGAGCATCAGCGATTCAGCGGGCATTAAGCATGGATGCCATTTATCATAAGACATCCGTCACGTTCTGTCTAGGAGACTAGGAGTAGGAATGACTTTTCATAATTAGTGTTATAATTTTTATTTGTTTCATGTGTATTATTTTTAAACGAATATTTTCCTTTTATTACAGATACATTTCATAAAAAGACTTCAAAGCAATTCAAGGCTACATCAGTTACACTTACAACATCAAACAGAAATCCGCTAGAAGTGGAAGTGGCTTCGGAGCTTTTAAAAGAGTTCAAGCAGATAAATATTACCTTGAAGGCCAAACCGCGCAAGATAAGTGCAGACAGCGCGAGTATATACTGAATAAGTCGAAGGAAAGGTTTCCAGTCACCTATAATTATATCCGACGCGGCAAAGGGCGCATACATAAGCATATGACATGCTCTGTTAACAATAGGGAACATTACTGCCATGTTCTGCCGCCAGAGGCAGCACTACCACTAATAGTAAATCAGTATAGAAATATAGGGATTCACACACACATGCACAATTGATTGTCAAATGAGTGACAAGAATGCTTGCATAGACAATACCGCAAGTGGGAACGAGATACAATGTCAACGCTGCTAGTGTCGCCACCTACGAAGAGTTTTGCGTAATGTTCCCTATTGTGGCAGATTTTTTACTCTACATCAAAAAAACGGTGATTATACGATTTTGTAAATTTTAAATATTGGTAAAGGAAGTTTCTAAGAGTTTTAATAAAATATATCTACTTAAACAGTGCTTTTACTGGGTAGTGAAAGTCTACTCTGGGTAATAAAACCAATTCTTTGAAGAGATTGTTACAACATATTTTTATGATGTCCTCGGCCGCGGTTAATTTTATAAAAAACTCTTAATTATCCATAATTGCCATTTGTACTAATTTCATAATTTTTGAGTGCCATAACATAATACTCAAGTGTCATAGATTCATAATGCTTAACATCCCTAATATTACATACCATAAGAACACTTTCCATAATATTTACTTTCTATAATGTTCATAATCCCTGATATTTTATGACATCAATAATTTGCCATAATTACGGAAAAAGCAGATTTGAACAGTCTTCAAATTAACTAATGCCTAAGCACTGATTGGTTCGTTAGGTTTCTTGCGGCCCTCCATCGGCCCTCACAGCAGAAATAAAGCGCAAAGCGGGGCTTTGTCGACTAGCAGGCGGGTCGAAGTGGCTTTATATTTTTACAAATGCGTACACTTTGGTATTAGGTTCGTAAGGTTTCTCGTGACCCTCGTCGGAGCAGAAATTAGAAGCCACGCGGTCGCCGGTAGGAGGATTGAGGTAGATTTGTACTGGTAAAAGGAATTGAAGGGGTTCTTGACACGGAATATATAATTTGATTTATCATGCATATTCTCTGTGTACGACGACGAGCGAAGCGAGGAGCAATTTTAGGTAGAACTGCGACCCTATAGCGCGCGAGGCGAGCGAGCGAAGCCAGCATGCCGCGGCAGCGGCCGGCGAAGCGCCATAACCGAAAATTTTAAATAACGACGCTATACTTTCAGTAGTTAGATTTAATGTCTCTCACAGGTATAGATTGGTTACGGAAATTTAGGTTAGGTTAGAAGAACTGCGACACCAAAAGAACCTAACGGCTCGGAGAAATGTAATTCAGTGAGCGGAAGCTCACTTTTTTTGAGAAAATGTTTTAAGGCAAATCTATAATCTGTCAAGTAAAAGTTATTGCAGTAAAAGTTATGGAAAATAAAACGTTATGGAATATAATATTATGGCAAATGATCATTAGGTATGGGATATTCGTTATGTAATCCTATACTGTTAAACGAGCAATATTTGTGTATATATATATAAAATCTATAAACATATATAAATATATTTGCAATCCCGTTCTCGGAAACGGCTCTAACGATTTCGATGAAATTTTGAATAAGTATATGGTTTACGGGGGCGAGAAATCGATCTAGCTAGGTCTCATGTCTGGGAAAATTAGTTTTTACCGTATTTTCACTCGAGCGGAGCTCGGGCGCCCAGCAGGGACTATTTATGGCAAATGAAATTCGGGCATATGACATTATAGCATATGAAATTCGGGTAAACGATAAGAACCACAAAAAAGGCATAGCGGTAGGAATCCGCGTCTCATGCCTTCATCGATATCGAGAGCTGTCAGGTCGGTAGGCGTTCCATCCGTGCTTGACCGACCAACCAGGTCTTACGAACACTGCCGGCAAGCGGCCAGACAACCTGACTTTGGCACCGGTAGGTAGCTACAGATTTATGTGTTGTAAGTTACGTAGGTAGCAACTTTTATTACTTGTCGGTTTCATTTGTTTCTTAACCGTTTCCGTTACATTCCTGCGCATAAAATTCAACCAAGTTATTATAGACTAGTTTTACTTATTTCAGTGTTAGGCGTACACTATAAAATCAGAAATGTTTTAGTTATGATGTATATATTTTTTACTGGACTTATACTTTGTTTAGTGACGGGTCCCCGACCAGGGCTACTCTACGATGCGCTCAACGCAGTTCCCGAGTCGGACGATGACAAATTAAATCAAGCTCTGATTTTAGTCGATATCCTGAAATTAGGTAAACACCTGCCGCTTGAAGATCTAAACTGCCTATTGATATTCAAAGACTACCGATAACTTCGCAGAGTACCTTAAATTGCTGCGTGAACGCTCGGAGTCAGCTACGACAGCCGCCGGCATGGTTGAGCAACCAACCTGCGCGCCGACCACCGCTCACAGCGTCCCAACAGAAACATCCAGCTCGCCGCGAGAACAAAACAACCAAACCCTAGTCGCGCGTAAGTGTAACGAGAATAAAAATAAAGAATGAATGATATGATATTGTTTTATACATGTCTAAGCTAGTTTTTCAGATCATTCCGTATTTTCCACAGAACCTTATACGGAATGGGCTCGGATACGTCCGCGCGGTCCAGGTCCGGTGTACCCGTGGGGATGGCCGGTGCCTGGAACTACTGTTCTCTCCCGTCGATTCTACGACATGATGCCCCAGCCAGCACAACTCCAGTATTCGAATCTGTATTCATTACCACGCCGTAAGAATATTTTCACTTCTTATGCTCGTAAAGTTCATGTTTGTTATGTATGTGTAGTGTTTTAAGGAGTGCATAAAGTAAAACTTAATAGTAATATTGGTCGGTAGTTGCCGGGGTCTGCCTTATTTCCAGTTTTGTGTATAGGGGTGACTGCCGCAGCTACTTTCCATCCCTTAGGGAATGTACCCGTTGACAGACTTAGGTTGTATATAAAGGCAAGTGGTGTAAGAATGTGACACTTTACAGCCTTTACACATCTGTTGGTAATGCCGTTAAGACCAGGGGCACTATTAAGTTTTAGGCTGTTTATAATGGACTCGACTTCTGTTTCGTCAGTGTGCAGAAAAAACATGGATTGCGAGGGACCTTCAAGTTCGACTTTAGTTACGGAGTGCTCCTGTTAGCTGTCATAACATAAGTATATCGTTAGCAAGACGCTTACCTATCCCAGAGAAATAATCATTACACACATTCAGGGAAGCAGTTGTCCTTAATTTGTATAAGCGCCTGGAAACCTTGTTTAGGTTTTCTTGTGTAAGATATGTCTTTGATAGTAGGTATTCCAGAGATTTTTTGTGCTGGTTTTATTTTTTTTCTAGTTCCATGGAGTCGTGTTCGTGTTTGAGTTTTTTCAGTAAATTATTATAAAAATTCTTGTAGCGAGTGTATGTTTGTTTTAAAATGTCATCATTTGGAAAAAGTCGGCTTCTAGCGAGTAGGCGATCCTTGTGCTTGGAACATCTTATGAGACCGGGTGTCATCCAAGGCTTAATGGTGAATTTGGAGCGACTGATTGAAACCTGCACTGTGTTTTTATTAATCGCCTCTAGAACTACACCTCCGAGGACCACTACTGCATCATCCACTGTATTGGTGATGGTGACACAGTTCCAGTCAACTTTACTTAGTTCCGTGTTAACAGATGCAAAGTCTATTTGTTTATCTTTGGATGTTTTATTTTGCTTTGTGTTTATAGCAGCAACGCAACAACTATGTCATAGTCTGTAATGTAATGTCTGAGCGGCAGATTATCGATTCTACTTCAAACCTAGATGACACAAGTATAAAATCTAGGCAGGATTCGCCTCTAGTGGGTTTATTAACCGTTTGTTTTAAAAGTATTTCTGCAATTAATGAAAGATAATTGGCACCTACAGAGGAATTACTAACAGTTGTTGATGTTGATATCACCCGCGATTATATTAACTGGTGCTCCCTTAAGAGCCTGTACAGTAGGAGCCAGGCTGGTGCTGAAGACTGACGTGTCCGTGAAAGAGGGTGATATGTAGACACCAAGAAGTCCAAAATGGTTTTTAACAATCACCTGCAATAGACTGAGAGCTGAGGGACCAAAACTGCAACAGTTTTATTAAGGCTGGTATTTTAATATTAGGTCATTAATAGCTCGAATATCAATAGCCTGCCGTCAGTCAGCCAGTTTTTGGGACAACTGGCGTGGGGGTGGTTCCGAACTTGTTAAAAAAACGCCTACGTCGCAACTGTTTTATAAAATCTGAAAATTTGTCTGTGGATAGTAAGACAACTAACAAACTATGCGGACATAGTCAGTCTGCAGAATATTGGGACAACACGCGTCAGCAGCCCGCTAAACCCGTCAAAAAAATTGGTTGGTGAAAGTGTTTTATAAAATTTTAAAAAATTCGTGCAAGTAGTTCATAGTACCCAAAACAAGACTAACATAGTCAGCCCAAAGTTTTATGGACATACGCCGTCAGCAGTCAATAGAACGGCGCGCCGAACGCTTAATTTATACAGCGTGACTGGTAATTCGACCTATTCCATGAAAGGGGTTATACAAGAGCTAATTTGCAACAATTTATGTCCTGTCAACCAGGGGTCGAAACTCGCTGGTTTCCGAGATATTCGAGTTTTTAGTTTGTATAAAAAAAATTCTCCTTGCAGCCTTAAGCTGGTGATTGTGACAAAAGTACTTCCATTTGGATGGTAAAAAAACATTTTTGTCACAATCAGCACTTTAAGGCTGCAAGGCGATTTTTGTTGGGTTGCGTGCCAAAAAGTTATAAAAGAAACCCTTATGGTTCGGTGCAACTCTGTCTGTCCGTCTGTCACAGCGCTAATTCTCAGGAACTACTTATATTGTATAAAAATTTACCGATATTAACTAAAACTTCAACGTCTAGTTGGTTAAGTAGGGTATTGTATGAAAGGGCTTGAGTTGCACATTCTGCAACGATTTTTCGTTTTTTACTGTGTACCTATAAATTTGTTTAACAAAGGAAAATGTTGTAAAAAATACCATTCCTCTATTGTCTCAGAAGTTTACCAAGCGAAAATATTGAAATTAAATCATATGATTAAGATAAATATAAATATTAGAAAAATATATCTAGGTTATTTATTTGACATCTCCATTTATAAAAAATCTTTGAATTAAAAAAATAATCAGCCAGTATGAAAATAAGCTTTGTTCTGTCACGAATGATCTCAGCAGTCGACATAGGATTGTTTTTATCCGACTGCGACAGTTAATACATTTTTCGAAACATTTGACCTCATTGAATATTTACCTTTAATTTATTTTTCTTGAGGGAAATCGCCGTCATGCCTGTCAGCTTTCAGTGACGTCAAAATGGCGGAATGGGGAACTTGCATGGGCCTTTAATTTCGAATAAATTGCACTCAATCGATGCGTAGAGATATCATACAAAAGAAAAAAAAACGATTGTATTAGATTTATTACACGTTAAAATGACGAAAACATTTTTTTTCTTATTTCGATAATATAACATAACAGTTACACAGAATATTGAATTAGAAATGATAATTTGTATGAGAATTATAGACTTAAACGCAAATTTTGTGCAGATAATTGCAAATTAATGACTTACGCCATAGTAAACGCGCCGAGAATATAAGTTGTGACGTCATAGCATAAGCCCGTTTAATATGGAGTGTTTTCGGTGGGTGCCGGTACAGTTGATACTAGTATTCCTCTGGATCATACTTTTTATTTTCGTAATAAAATAAAAAGATGCAAGGTCTTTTACGTACCTATATTCATAATTTCGATCCGGTCTACGACATACCTTCACGAAACGCATACCAAATGATAAAGCATAAAAAAGAATCGATTCTGATATGAGAAGTTATATCAGAGTATTTTTTTAAGGTTCAATTACTAATTATTCATTAGACAGTTAACGTTACTCACATTAGTTTGTATTTTGTTTTGCAGGACCAGGACCTTATCGACGAAACTTCCCCGAGTACTCATACTATTATGGTTTGTTGTTATGGTTGTTTGTTGTTATCCTAGCCTAGATAGATATATAAGAATACACGTAGACCTACCTACGAGGTAACGATAGAAATAGACGAGAAGAAGTGAAGATCTCATCAAGATTACTGTTACTGTTAGAGGGTTCAAATCCAAACTGAAAAGACACTTAATGGCTCAACAAGGTATTGTTGCCTGAGGGTAGGATATCCATAACACCATTATTAGTTCCAATTCCTAAAATTATTAGCCCCAATTTAGTTAACCGCTAAATAATAAAATTATATGTATAATATAGATACTTTTATCGTTGTAACATGTATATATATTTATAATTATATTTTATATTAATAACATTATTGAATCATCCGACACTAGTCGCACAGTACGCTGTCCCGCACACCCCGCTGGCTTCACAAAAAACCAGCGCCGTTGATCACGCTAGCCGTGCCAACTGCATTGCTGAGTGGAGGCCATTTCAGGTTCACATTCCGATCTACGTCTTCGATGTATTTGTTAATGTATTTTGTCTTGTGTTACCTGAATAAATATCATTCATTCATTCATTCATCTCAATGTTCACCGATAGCACAGGAGCGTGGGGTAGATGCGTCACATTGTACCTACAGTGTCGGCATAATGCACATGTTTACCTAGTTACCTACATTGAATGGTATTTTTTTCTACATTTTCCTTTGTAAATCAAAATTTTACCACTATAGAAAAAAAACTGTTTTAGAATGTGCAATTCCAGCCCTTTCATAGGATATCCTACTTGGCATTCTAACTACATTTTTAATTTTGGCCCACCCCCCCCCCCCCCCTCTTGTCCGTCAATTTTCATAGAAATCAAAAATAAATGTTAAAATTTTTCAGTTTCCATACACGTGGATTAGTTTTGTTTACAACTATTCCAAAGCACAAATTGATAGCAATAGTAGTTTCTGAGATATTTAACTTTGTGATAGACAGACAGACGGACGGAGTCGCACCATAAGGGCTCCGTTTTTACCTTTTTGGTCCGCAACCCTAAAAATTATCATTAATAACAGGCAGACCGCTGCAGATAACAAAAGTTGTATCTCAGTCATAAACGTGGTAATTTTACTGTACACAATTTTATGAAAAACCTCGTAATAATAAATTGGGAGCGTAATTTTTTTCGACAATTTTTAAGTGTAGTGCCTTAGCCTGGTATTAATGATCGTTTTTGTTTTTGTTTCGTGTCGATAGGCGGTGTAGTTTAAGAGCAGGAACGTTTTTTTCAGAACAGAAATTGCGAAATAAAAAACTAAATATTCAAATTAGCTAAAAGATTTTTTCTTACATTTTTTGCGTCGATAAATTAGGCGTAATTTCTCCCATTTTGCTATGTGCACATTATAAAGACTCGCACTGTATATTATAACTGTTCCGCCTGCAGTTGAGTCGTGGCCCGTGGGTCGATTTGGGACTTTCAAAATAAAAGAAATCTACTAACTTAATAATGCTATTAACTAGGCCGTAAAATGCCAAATTGTCACGTGGAGCCCTCACAAACCCTGCTTTCCAGCCTGGGGATGAGGATGACGTAAAGTTTTAGACACACCAAAGGTAACGGTAAGGGTAAAAAAGCCTCAGATCGCATAGGTATCTATCTATCTATCTTTTCAGCCCGTATCCACCCACTGTTGAGTATAGGCCTCTTCTTTATTACGCCACTCTCCCCGATCCTGTGCTAATCTCATCCACTGTTTGCTTCCTGTTCGGCAGATATCATCGGTCCATCGGGCTGGTGGTCTGCCCGCTGACCGTTTCGATGACCTTGGCCACCATTCAGTAACCTGTTTTGTCCATTCCCATCGTTTCTCCTCGCCAGGTGTCCCGCCCAGCCCCACTTGTCTATCTACTACCTACTAATACTATATATCTGAGAAATTGTTCATTTGTTTGCCCTGGGTACTGTTGTTTTTTTTAGGACCCTACAGAAGAAGTGAATATTATGACGAAAATCCAAACCAGACTACAAGAGGTGGGAACAATATGTATATTTACAATTATGTCTATCTATTCTCTTCTCTGTACGTCGATTCCAATGCGAATGTTACTAAGAAACTAAAATTAAATATTTTTTTAATCCTAGAATATATTCTAGGATTAAAAAATATTTAATTTTATTTGGTTTTCATTTCAGGACATTACAGAAGAAAAGAATATGATGAAAATCTTATAGAAGCGGCTAGTGGTGGGTATAATCTGTATAATTTACATAATACATATGTAATGTCTTAACGAAACAAAATATTTTATTAAATATTTTTGTTTCGTGTAAATTTAACGTCGTAGTTAACTATCACGATCAAATTTTAAACGATATGATATATAATCTAAAGATAACAAATAGAATGGAAAAATAAACCATCATCGTCTGAAGCCTAAGACAGGACTCGAACCTGTGCCCTCTGTATTGCCGGTTCAGTACATATGTGTAGTTATACAGTCAGCTGCGTTCATATCTAACTAGGTACTTAGCGTCAAATACTCTGTAGCAGTCAAAGTGGCCAAATATGTAGTTCGGTACACCATACTAAATATATGGTGTACCGAACTATTTGACTACTTTGGTCGCTACAAAGTATTTGACGCTGAGGTACCATCGCTTAGTTATTATCAATCTGGCACAGACGGTATGCCAAGACAAGAAATGGTACACCTGCAAGCCCGTAGGCCATGGTTGCCATTCTATCACTTATCGCTGTCGAGTGTTTATATGCCTATACGGACAAAATCGTGAACTTAGTGGAATTTAAGGATTGCCTAAGCCTGGTGAGTGCTACTATTATTAATGAGGATGTCCGAATGGCGTACATACTAGGAGACTTTAATGCTCATCCGAACGAATTATTTTACAATGAATTGATTGATTTTTAACAAGATCAAAACTGGACTTGTGCTGACATACATATTTTAGGGTTAAAATCAGATCTCTGATCGACCAGCACGTTTTTTAGCGGAATAGCAAAGGAATATTGTTCTCGTAATATATCATGGACTTCCGCAAAGTAACGCCTGATTCAATAAAGTATACAGTTTTATCAGCGAGGCTAACGGGTCTAAGCGTTAGTTGGATCATATTTATCAGCGAGGCTAACGTGTCTAAGCGTTAGCTGGATCATATTTATCAGCGAGGCTAACGGGTCTAAGCGTTAGCTGGATCATATTTATCAGCGAGGCTAACGGGTCTAAGCGTTGGCTGGATCATATTTTGACAACAGAAATTGCAACAAAAACAATTGTAAATATTAGTTTCAAACATGATGTGATGTGGTCCGACCATTATCCTCTAGCGTTAAATGTGATTTTGGTTGTATTGGCTCTGAGCTATTGTGTGAAATCAAGCCTGATACAAACAAGATTATTTAGGGAGATTATTAATAAAATTTGTCATGAGCGACTTGGACGAATTGATTTATGACTTTAGATCTTGTTGTGACAATTGTTGTTGACTGTGGCCACAAAAAACTTATAGATAAATTGTATGTTTAGATACAATTAATTCTACCTAAAAAAAATATACCACATAATATCTGGTTCTAAAACAAGATTGCCGCCACTTATGTGTTTGAAATTCTGTATTTATGTTCTTTGAACCTCAAACTTACAGGAAACATCAGTGCCATACAAATCGTTCAAAATACGCATAACTCTAACAATTTTGAAAGCATATTGTACGTTTTCGCCGCCTCCCACAGGTATGGCATTATAATAATGTTCACATTGTATTATATTCTTCCCAAAAATCCAAAGGCCATACTGGTACAAATCGTTAAAAAAAATAAAAAACGCGTGCGAGTCGGACTCGCACATGAAGGGTTCCGTCACATAAATTGCTTTTTACGATATATGACGTATTAAAAAAAAACTACTTCCTAGATCTCGTTCAAACCAATTTTCGTTGGAAGTTTGCATGGTAATGTACATCATATATTTTTTTCAGTTTTATCATTTTCTTATTTTAGAAGTTACAGGGGGGGGGCGCACATTTTACCACTTTGGAAGTGTCTCTCGCGCAAACTATTCAGTTTAGAAAAAAAATATGTTAGAAACCTCGATATCATTTTTGAAGACCTATCCATAGATACCTGGGTTTGATGAAAAAAAAAAATTTGACTTTCAGTTCTAAGTATGGGGAACCCCAAAAAATTCTTGTTTTTTTTCTTTTTTTGTGTAAAAATCTTAATGCGGTTTACAGAATACATCTACTTACCAAGTTTCAACAGTATTGCTCTTATAGTTTCGGAAAAAAGTGGCTGTGACATACGGACGGACAGACAGACAGACATGACGAATCTATAAGGGTGCCGTTTTTTGCCATTTGGCTACGGAACCCTAAAAACATAAATCCTTTGGTGGCCACTTAGAACCGTTGGAAAAGTATGGCATGGTGATTTTCGTGAATGGCTACTCAACTTGGATTAGCTGTGAAAAAAATAGTCTGGTACAAATGGTTGTTTTTTAATTAATGTGTTTTCATCGGTATGGCGGGCTCTAAGCCACACCGGAGAAGTATGGCATTACGCTACCGCCTACCTCTTTTTTCATCGATTATCGGAAAATACAAGAATTTTTGTGTAACAAATCGTTTGACTTTCGTAATTTATCCGACACGACACGTTCGATTAACGCCCACGCGTTTGGGCCGCCGATACCAGCGCTATGACCATCATTTTCCTTTTCTTCAATATGAAGGGTCGCCATACTTGGTACAAATGCCTTAATGTGTCAGCATCTCCCGGTCTATTTAGGTAATTCCACAAATATTTGTAAACATTGTTACTTAAGGGGGTTCGATTGCCATACAAAGCGTTATTTGACAATCGCAGGCTAACGGCGTGATATTTTAAGACACTTATGTAACAAACTTTCATAAATTGGCTTCCCATTTGCGCCAAATTCCTCCTTTCGTAGAATAAACTTGTATAAACTAGATTAATTTGAGAAAAATCGTTTTCCCAAAATATCACGTCCCAAACCAATTTCTCAAATTAATCTAGTTTATACAAGTTTGTTCTAGGAAAGGGGGAATTTGGCGCAAATGGGAAGCCAATTGGTGAAAGTTTGTTACATAAGTTTCTTAAAATATCACGCCGTTAGCCTACGAATGTCAAATAACGTTTTGTATGGCAATCGAACCACCTTAATGCGTGTTTGGTTATTACCAAAATTGTTGACTCGTGGTGAATAGAAAACTGATAAATAGAATTGACGCAACTGGGCATTCTTGGCGATGTAGGTACAATGTGTTAGTAAAAACCGTTGCCATCAATAACTAAACAAAATAACTTGGAATCCTATAAAATTGTCATCTTATGATAAGGAGTTTTACCTCGCAAATGTTTTGAAAAACGTCGTATGAAATGCGTGAGCTTTGATAATTACATCCTCGGCTCTCTTATCACGGTTACCTGCGGCTCGCGTGAACAATCCCGCCGCTGATGTAATTATCAACGTAGCTCACTTGTATCACAATGTATGTACTATTAGGATCAAAAGTTGTCGCTCTTCTCGTAATGGTTTAAATATCATACTATTTCAACAGATAGTCCTGAAAGAATAGTTACAACAAAAACTGCCGCAGCAACTCTACGGAAACATTCAAAAAAGAATACAAATGCGCGTCCAGATCCCGATACTACTCGTCGCCGTTATACACAATCGCGGAGAATTTACAAACGTAAGTCAACATATATTGATTGATTTTTACTTCAGTGTGGTGCCATGTATGTCTAAATGCAAAGGCACTAGTTTTTACGGGTAGGACTGCCATTGACTGCCGTTAAGTCAGTCTGATTATCTGACCTTCCAAATGGGAAACTATGCTATCGAATTAGACTTAGTCAAGTTGGCGGGCAACTTACCTAAAACAACAACAATAAAAGTATGAAACACTACACATACATATGTATAAGTGTCTATGTTATGTTATGATGTTTTTTTTTTAATCTTCGATTGACGACTGTCTCTGTGCGATGCGTTAGCAAACGCATATGCACGAACGAAGACATAGCCCACAGGTTCTGCATAAGGCATAAGATACATTATTACATATATACTGGCCACTAATGCGCCATTGCTTAGCAATAATCAGACGAAGCATATTTCACTGCCCAAACAATCTTGAATTTCTTGTGCAAGCAACGGTCCCTCGGTTCTGTAGTGAACTTTATAGGACTGCTACAATAAATCGTTACCGGTCGAACTAACGATACCTACCTACCTTCAACAGGCAAAAAACATGCTAGCAGTGTGAAGTATGATGATTGCTCTCCTCAATGTAGGCCTGATATCACGCGTTTATGCCTGATAGCACTATTTTTATCCGGTTATTTGTACATATTATACATTATAGCGCTTGCTAGCTTTAGGTAGGGACACACTTGTCCCACGTACGCAACGTATGCAATGCATTATGAAATCTGGACCCTGATATTTGTATGCTTAGAAACATACTTGTCATACGCAATGCTACCCCACGCGTCCCATGCAACGTTCGACCTGTCGCGCCAGATCGGCGTGGGAACGTGGAGGGGAATCACACGCTTTCCCACGCGTACGATCAGTGTGTTTCTAGATCTTACGTTCCTAGCGCGTCAGACACGTTGGCGTTGCGTACGTGGGACAAGTGTGTTCCTAGCTTACAACAGCGTCTGATGTCAATACACGTCGTATACGTGGGACAAGTGTGCACACAATCTCTCCCACGTTGCATTGCATACGTTGCGTACGTGGGACAAGTGTGTCCCTACCTTTTACATGAGCACCTTCGAGTGAGGAGGGTAGTTTCGCATTGGGCACAACAATGGACGCGCGTCGGCGAGCACTTCAATATAGGTACCTACACGGGAAAAATAATGGTACACATACTCGTGGAAGTATGTAATGTAGTTCTACCGGTAGAGTAATCATCGTCCGACATTGGTTGAGAATGGTTAAATTCCAAGAAGTATTATTTTAAATTAAATAGCCTGCAATTGGTACTAGTTAGGGTTCCGTACCAAAACGGTAAAAAAGGAACCCTTATAGTGCGACTCTGTCCGTCTGTCACAGCGTTAATTATCACAGGAATAACTGAAGCTATCGATTTTAAATTTGGAACAACTGTCAATAAGGTTAAGACACGTGTATGGAAAATAAAAAAAATAAATATACATTTTTATTTTCTGTGTAAATGATGAATATGAGGGGGGTTAAAAATTCAAAGTCTAGTTAATAGATCAAGTGGGGTGTCATATGAAAGGGCTTATTAAATATTTGTATATATGTATATATATGTATGTATGTAGGTATATATATATATATTTGCAATCACGTTCTCGGAAACGGTTCTAACAATTTCGATGAAATTTGGAATATAGGTGGTTACGGGGGCGAGAAATCGATCTAGATAGGCTTTTGCCCGCTTTACTTAACCGATATACATGTGGTTTTCATTTTCACGAACGTTTAGCTGTTTACTTATTTAAATATATCAATTTATGTGTACAGTTGCCGGCAAACATCTTGAGCTGCCCTTTTGATTCAAATTGTTTGCTGGGACCTATATCAATTACATATACAGGTTGGGCCCTGTAACAGGAGCAAATATTCAAAAGGACGCTTCCTTAGAGCATTTGCAGTATCCCATTGTAACTCATTCATTTAAAAAAAAATTGCTTTCGTAGAAATTTTGATCTATGACCTTCAAGTAATGTATCTTGGCACCACGAGATCATAGCACGGCAGTCAATGCAGATTTTGAGGTAACATCATGTAATAACATCACCCAGGAAATAACATCACCCACTTAGGAAACTGTTATCAGTAATCAGTATTTTTATTGCTTTCATAGGTAAATAAAGGATGGTACATTATATTTAGGTTAAGCTATGAAACCCTGTAGGGCACTACAATATTAACTAAAACTAAAATTTATTAATTTGCAACAGCTCATTAATAAATGTTCATAAACTTAATAATCTACAGTTTAATTGTTTGCTCCTGTTACAGGGCCCACCCTGTGTAGTATGTACAAAATGCATGCGAAGCATGGAACGAATTGCTACATTTACTTAAATTAGACGAATGGATGAAATTCATCAAATCATCAACTCAAACTTGTGGCCCGGACATTACTATTATGAGTTAATTTGGTTGTAAAACCATTAACGTTTTTACCTACCTATAAGTCTATACACGTCTTCTGCGTAAAAAACACAATGAATACCAATATGATTAATTTGTAATATTTTTTTCTTTGTATAAGAATTATTTTGTCAATAACGTAGGAAACGTATCTATGAACTTTTCCATCCGACGATCTAACCACAATTTCATTTCCTTCAAACAATCAACCAATTAGGTTGTTCGGTAATATTTACATCGTATTACTATGTCTTGTCATTAGGCATACAAATATTTCAGGTCAAGACGAAGCATGCTTCGAATTTATTACTAATACTACCCTTAAGATATACATTTAAAAAATCTATCGTATTCTACACATTCTACACCAAACGATAAAAAAAATATATCCATATTAACGCTTTTAGGGGATGCAGGATAGTTTCAGAAATCGACGTAGGTACTCAGCATGTTTGACTTGACTATACAGGGTGACTGGTAATTCGACCTATTCCTTGAAAGGGGTTATACTCGTACTAGAGCTAATTTGCTACAATTTATGTCCAGTCAACCAGGGGTCAAAACACGATTTTTAGGGTTCCGTAGCCAAATGGCAAAAAACGGAACCCTTATAGATTCGTCATGTCTGTCCGTCTGTCTGGCTGTATGTCCGTCCGTATGTCACAGCCACTTTTTTCCAAAACTATAAGAGCTATACTGTTGAAACTTGGTAAGTAGATGTATGCTGTAAACCGCATTAAGATTTTCACACAAAAATATTTAAAAAAAAAATTTTGGGGTTCCCCATACTAAGAACTGAAACTCAAAATTTTTTTTTCATCAAACCCATACGTGTGGGGTATCTATGGATAGGTCTTTAAAAATGATATTGAGGTTTCTAACATCATTTTTTTCTAAACTGAATAGTTTGCGCGAGAGACACTTCCAAAGTGGTAAAATGTGTGTCCCCCCCCTGTAACTTCTAAAATAAGAGAATGACAAACTTTCAACGAAAATTGGTTTGAACGAGATCTAGTAAGTAGTTTTTTTTTAATACGTCATAAATCGTAAAAAGCAATTTATTTAACGGAACCCTTCATGTGCGAGTCCGACTCGCACTTGGCCGCTTTTTTTTTAATTTTTCGAGTTTTTAGTTTGTTTGAAAAAAAATCGCCTTGCAGCCTTAAAGTGCTGATTGTGACAAAAATGTTTTTTTACCATCCAAATGGAAGTACTTTTGTCACAATCACCAGCTTAAGGCTGCAAGGAGATTTTTTTTCATACAAACTAAAAACTCGAATATCTCGGAAACCAGCGATTTTCGACCCCTGGTTGACTGGACATAAATTGTTGCAAATTAACTCTAGTATAACCCCTTTCAAGGAATAGGTCGAATTACCAGTCACCGTGTATATAAAAGGAACCTGTGCGCTAAGTTTCAACTCTCATATTATGTTTTGCATATGGCCTTTCCACCCCCTAGCGAATGAATTTTGATGAAAATGCTGTGTCAATTACCTGGTTTATAAATAAATAACGTATATACGAACTTTCAAATACCTAAGTTTTTAAATGAACGTCTTCAGGGTACAACTCTTATTTCACCCCTTTTAGAGGGCACGTTTAAAAAAATATTTTTCTGGATAGATCTACATATCATATAATTTACTTAAAAAAATAATTTTAAACCGACTTCAATTCAGTTGGTACTTTGCCAAGCCACATAGGTACCTACATGAAAATTTCGACATTTCCTTTACAATTTACTACATGAACTGCTCTCCGAGAGCAAATGCGTTGATTATTACAGAAAAAACCCAAGTCAGAGAACCCGAGTCAAATATTATCAGCCCACAGCTATCTGTGGGCTGATAATATTTGAGGAGTTCCGTTGATTCCTCAAGGATCTATGAATTAACACTTCATTAGTTGCTACTTCAACGGAATCGTGTCAGAATCTTTGGCGTACATTACATATTTGAGGAGGTCCATAAGTCATCTGTGGTCTTCATCATCAGTTCCACTTCACCAACATTGCGATTTCCGAGGGTTGCAAAAGCAAATAAAGACTAATAAGAATGCCTGACTTGGCTCTACGAAATATCTCACCACTTTTTACTGTGGAAGAGTTTCGAGACTTGGCCTATTTTTTACATGGAATGTTTTTATGGGACCTTATTTATTTTTGGGAATGTTATTTTACCAACCGCAAATAACGTTTGTATAATTTTGCAGGAAGGAACTGCAAAAGTAACTTTGTAATCGCATGTATTTGTATAGGATTACAAACTTACTTATGTAGTTTGTATATCTCTGAAACGTGACTGAAGTTGCAATATTTTTAGGTTTTTTTATGAATTAATAGGCTAAAAACTAATTACGTTTGAAATTTGGAGCTTGTGGGTCTGCTAGAAGTGACTTAGAATTATGTTGATCATCAGTATAATAAGTGAGTGACAAAATTAACGAACTTTGACGTACAATAGTTCTTAAACTAAAAGTTCAAATTAAATGTTATTGACACTATATGTAAGCCATAGTATGCCCTACATGGTACTGAAAATTCAGGGTTCTAGCTTTAGCCAGCACAAAATTACAGGATGTTGAAAATGGCCTGAATGGCTTCGAGAAAAGGATGGTACGGCCGTGCCTCTTTGTTTTGTTCGAATTGGCAGCACTGCCGTGCCCCCGATGAAAAATTAAATAAAGTCGTATGTTTCGGAAAATTATTAAATTGTCGCAGTCTGATAAAAACTATCCTATGTGACAGCTAGAATAATAATGTACCTATATAAAATGTTTCATATTTCTCCGTTCATGGGATGCTGAGAACATTCGTGACAGCGCAAAGCTTAGTTTCAAACTGGCTGACTCTTTTTTTTATTTAGACATTTATTATAAGTGGAGATAAGTGGAGATGATTAAGAGTAACATAAATAATACAGGAAAAATAAAACGATACCTCTATCAAGCGTATTTTTTTTATGTATCAAAAATCATTTCTTTACTAAGTTTCTAATTTTATTAATTTTGTATGAAATTTTATGTCTTCAAATTCCTATGAGATTATCTTTAAAGTCCCTTCTTTCAAATAAAAAATAATAATCGAAATCGGTACGCGTGATAAAAAAAATATCGCTGATAAACAAACATACTATTAATACTTTATACTATGCAAGTTATTACTGTTATTAGTACCAAAATGCAGATTGCGTTGTAGAACCGGTAACTTCTACTATGAGCTGTTAAGATTGTTCATGAATGAATGGGGTCTTGAAGTGACGGGTATGGTGTATGAACATTTGTACGGAACCCTCGGTGGGCGAGTCAGACTCGTACTTGACTGGTTGTTTTTTTTTCAGATAATTTTCGCAGATCTGACGATGCCAACCAGAAACAGAAGCCTGCGAATGAAACTAAAAATATATCTAATGCAACAAAAATCATACCAACTGCGAAAAATTATAGTGCAACCGTAAAAGGGGCAGGTCCAGCCGGGAACGGCACAACTACTACCGCGATTATTTCTAGTTCAAGTCGGAAAATACCCAAAACTAAAGTCACAGCTCATGCATCTCCGGAAGTATGGCCAGCGTTCCGGTTTAAAACGACCTTAAGGATATTTTTGGAAAATAGCACACCGTTGCCGATACCCTTTCCAGATAACAATGCATTTTGCTTCACAAATCCCAATAATGCGCTCTGTCGATCTCCCTAGCCACAACGTCATAGCCAGGGAGCGAAACTTTGGTGCCGATGACAGACGTATGACGTCAAGCTACATACAGAGTGTTTCTATTAGGGCTTGCGATCGTGTCCGGGTTTCGTGTAATCGTGTCGGGTACCCTGATCGTGTTACACGAACGCGGTTTTCAGCGACCGGTCCGAACGGATCCTGACGTGATATGATCTATTTGCTTAGACTTAGTTTGCTTGTAAAACCTCCTTCCTTTGCCATGTCACTGTCATTCAAGATTTCTGCGTGCATGTCAAATAATGTACAATTTTATGTTTATTAAACCTGAATACTACAGGTTTTCTCATTATTTCAAATCCGTGTAATGATAATTATTACTAGATGATAATTATTCATTTTAAATTCAAACATTTAAGGTAGAAGTACTAGTGCTCGATGCAGTACTAGTACTCGTCATCCATACTAATTGCGATAAATAAGATAAGATTACCGTTACTTTCATCGCAACTAGATTTATCTTATTTATCGCAATTGAAAGTGTTAAATATATTAAGCATGTAACATAACGCAATGCATGACAGTGACAGCTGCATGTCAATATATTTATGTTCTATCCGTTTCCGCTCAATCTAGTTGGTCTATCTCTGTATCTTCCGTAGTAATGTTTGTAGCGAGTGTACTTCGATATTTAATTATAGTCTACCTAAGAAATCAGACAGTGTAAATGGTCGCTTTATTGTGTGAATAAATGCTGCTGTCTTACAGTATAAAGATTGCAGTTTATTTTCACCCCGAGGCCTCACAACGTACGCACCGCCTAACAGCGGGGAGCACGTTTTGGACGATCCAACACCGGACCTTCAATAGGTCATTTGGCCCAGTTATACGTGTTGAGATAAAGAAGAAAACGAAGTAATTCTCGCAGACAATCACTCGAGCTTGACTAGGACCAAGAAGGGATGTCGGACAATGGCGCCGCTTCTTGCTAATAATGGAAATTTTATTACGAACGTGCCGCAAACGTCCTCGGCATCCTGTGTGAATGCAGTAGAAAAATTGGAAGGTGCGTCTAGTTTCTATTCGTGGAAATTTGCGATGAAAATGACGCTGGTACTTGAAAACCTATGGGACTGCGTGACCGGTGCGGTTACGGACGCTGCGCGTGATCAACGCGCGCTGGCGCGTATTGCACTTAGTCTTCGGCCCAACCTTTATCAATATATTGACTATATTGTCAATTGCTGCAGCGTCGGCCTGGACGAAGCTTTACGACATATTTGAAGACAAGGGGCTGTACAAAACAATCCTGTTGTTGAGACACTTAATTTAAATAATTGTGTATAAGTGCCGCAATTGTCGTGTAATTTAATATCAGTTAGTAAATTACTAGAGTCAAATATGCGAGTGGCATTCAATTCGGGAGGTTGTTTTATATATTCTATATATGATAAAAATAATAGCTTGATCTGTTGTGCTAGCATTGTTAGCAGTCTTTACAAAGTAAATGGATCATGCAAAGGAATGTGCAAACAGGAGCACTCTTTGTTCCTGCAACATAGGCAGGTCTCACCGAGTGCCGCAGTTGCTGCTCAGAGGCCAGCTATACAGCTATGGCATCAGCGCTTGGGTTACCTTAGCTCCGGAGGTATGTACACCCTTAGAAATAGAATAGCAAGTGGTTGTATGTTTCAGGATGGCGAAACACTTCAAAAGTGTGTACCATGTCTCGAGGGGAAGTTGGCTTCTGTTCCATATCCCAAGGAGACGGACAGCGTGCAACCAGAGCCCTGGAACTTGTACACTCCGATGTGGCCGGTCCCTTGCCAGTGAGCAGCTGGGGAGGCGCAAACTTTGCAGTGAGCTTCACAGATGACTACTTCATAAGGTGCAATGTATGTTGCAACATTCTCGCCTCGGTCAATGCTTTTGGGGAGAAGCGCTAATGGTAGATAATTATTTGAAAAATAGTTTTCCCACTGCTGCATTGAATGGGCAGATACCAGATGAGGTCTGGACCGGGTCTAAGCTGGACCTTAGTCACCTCAGGGTTTTTAGTTGCAAGTTATTCCAAGTAGTAGTTCATAAGAAGCTGGATGCTAAGTGCAAGCCGTATATTTTTGTGGGCTATTCTGAGACCACAAAGGGCTATAGACTGGCAGATCTCTTAGACCCTAGGAGTCATTTTATCTTGTGATGTAAAATTTATTGAAAATGATTTTTTTAAACCTGGACATTCAAATAATATTGTGTGATGAAAATAATAAAAATGTATTTTTATACAGTAATGCATCAATAATAATTTGAATGTAGATAATAATAATTTAACAAATGGATTGACTAATCATGTTTTGAGTGATGACAATAACAGTTCTGTTTTGACAGATGAATGGAACACCGACAGCGACCAGGGGTCCTCCGATGAGTCGTCTGCAGGTGCAGCGGGCGCTGAGCCTGTGACGTCACTGTGCGAGGCGTCATCTAGAGGGGAAGGTTTAGCAGCGGCTTCCGGGCCCGTACGTAGTACTAGGGCAGTGCCGCCAAAACGGTATGACGATAATGATTTGTCTATGTTTGCTCAAAATGTATTTGTGAATGAGCCACAGTCATATGACGAGGCCATGGCCAGTCCTCGTCGTGACGATTGGCTGAAATCTATGAAACGTGAGTACAATTCTTTGCTGGAAAATAATGTATGGAAATTGGTGGATAGGCCAAAGAATCACAATGTTGTTAAATGTAAGTGTGTTTTAAAGCTAAGTGTGATTCTTCAGGCAATTTTCAGCAGTATAAAGCTCGTTTGGTCGCGAGGGGGTTCACGCGAAAGCATGGTGTCGACTATACCGATACTTTCTCCCCAGTTGTACGTCAGTCTACTATGAGACTGCTATTTGATTTAGCTAATGAATATGATCTCAATATAATATGATCTCATATTGATGTAAATACGGCGTTTTTAAATGGTGAACTGAACGAGACCATTTACATGGAACAACCACAGGGTTTTCATGATCAGAATAATAAAGAGAAAGTGTGTCTTTTGCAAATAGAAAGTGGTATTGTAAGGGTCACGATTTATTAACCAAAAATAAATTTTAAGCAAAGTAAATGCGTACTGTGTGTTTACTATTTCAAGTCTGATAAGGAGTTCTTGATAATTTCACTCTATGTAGATGATTTTTATATTCTGTATAAAAGGGATAGCTCTAAAATTAAAACTTTGGTATCTTTGTTAGAGCTGGAATTCAGTATTAAAAATCTAGGTTTCGACTCCTATGCAGTCAGGGTTAAAGTTGTGTAATTCGGATGATCCCTTGAATGACGAGACGTATAACTACAGGCAACTGTTGCGTTGTTTAAATTATCTCAGTGCCTGTAGCTGACCTGACATTGCATTTGCTTGTAGCCAGCTAGGCCAGTATAATAGTTGTTTTGGTCTGAGCCATTGGTTAGCTGCTAAGAGAATATTGCCACAGTATAAAGAACTACAACCAGTAGGCAAGCTTCATTCATCTACGAATTTACGCACGCGCTTAGCGTAACCGCTCAAGAGTCAGGGTTGGTATGGGTCATGTATGGGTTGGTACCTATTCACTCAGATCTTTAAATAGAAATATATAAGTTTAGAAAAGGCGGCCATTTTTTTTCGTTTTCATAATCGTTATTGGTTCCGAGGGGCTTTTTAATAAGAATCCAATATTGGATTTTCAAAAAGTGGCCGCCATCTTGAAATTCATGAAAAACAGTCCGATTTGGTTCAAAATCGATATCTGAGGGTCCGCGGGGCCTTTTAATATGAATCCAAGCTTGGATTGTAAAAAAGTGGCCACCATCTTGAAATTCTTGAACAACAGTCCGATTTGGTTCAAATTCGATATCTGAGAGTCCGCGGGGCCTCTTAATATGAATCCGAGCTTGGATTGTAAAAAAGTGGCCGCCATCTTCATTTTGAACATAATCGGACTGTTTTTCAAGAATTTCAAGATGGCGGCCTCTTTTTTACTATCCAAGCTCGGATTCATATTAAGAGGCCCCGCGGACCCTCAGATATCGATTTTGAACCAAATCGGACTGTTTTTCAAGAATTTCAAGATGGCGGCCACTTTTTTACAATCCAAGCTCGGATTCATATTAAAAGGCCCCGTGGACCCTCAGATATCGAATTTGAACCAAATCGGACTGTTTTTTAAGAATTTCAAGATGGCGGCCACTTTTTTACTATCCAAGCTCGGATTCATATTAAGAGGCCCCGCGGATCCTCAGATATCGATTCTGAACCAAATCGGACTGTTTTTCAAGAATTCAGTGCGGCAATTCAATTTGAACGAAATGAGACTGTATTTAAAGAACTTCGACTTATACTAAAAGACCTCGGGCCCTCAGATATCAATTTGGATCACAATTTAAGTGACATCATAAAAAAAAACACCTAAACCTTACCGATATTTAAAGTCTGTTTTATAAAAAGTCAAACTTGGCACCCCTTCAAAATAGTTAGCGCAAACTCAATGAGTTTGCGCTAAACTTCCTCGTCTCCCGCTTCCCCGCGTTCCTCCCCTCTCGTAAACCCGCTTGGCCCTAAGCTTGCAGACTGTATGTAGTTAGACTGACTATGGTTTACTATTCGTAAAAAGTAATCAACTGAATTTATGTGCCTATACCGATGCAGACTTTGCCAATGATCGTAGGTCTTATACAGGGTTTGCAATGAAGTTAGGTGATAACATTGTAAATTGGGAGTCGAGAAAACAGAAATGTATTACGCACAATCAAGCTGTGAAAGTGAATATATAGGTGATGTATACAAAATTTGTGTTTTATAACCGATTTTCTGTCTGAAATATTTTTACTAAATTGAAATTGTATTGTTGTGTATAACGATAATCAAAGTGCGCACAGGTTGTTAGAGAACAGAGAATACTGTCATAAGCGCACTAAAAATATTAGGTACCGCTTTGTTAAGGATTTAGTACAAATTAATTTTGTTAATGTACAGTATCAGAATACTGAATTAATGTTTGCAGATGTATTAACATTAGCCAAGCTGTTAAGTAAATGTAAACATGTTAAATTCATCGATGAACTCTGTGTCGGAAGGTAGAGTTAAGTGTAGTGTTTCTATGTAACTAGTTATACTTAACTGCTGTTATGTTATATACTTAAGGGGAAGTGTTCAATATATTAAGCATGTAACATAACGCAATGCATGACAGTGACAGCTGCATGTCAATATATTTATGTTCTATCCGTTTCCGCTCAATCTAGTCGGTCTATCTCTGTATAACCTCTTCCGTAGTAATGTTTGTAGCGAGTGTCCTTCGATATTTAATTATAGTCTACCTAAGAAATCAGACAGTGTAAATGGTCGCTTTATTGTGTGAATAAATGCTGCTGTCTTACAGTATAAAGATTGCAGTTTATTTTCACCCCGAGGCCTCTCAACGTACGCACCGCCTAACAGCGGGGAGCACGTATTGGACGATCCAACACCGGACCTTCAATAGAAAGTATAGATGACGAGTACTAGTACTGCGTCGAGCACTAGTATTCTCTACTACGTGTGCGCCGCGCCGCCGCCGCCAACCGCGTCGAGCACTTGTACCTTAGATGTTTGAATTTAAAATGAATAATTATCATCTAGTAATAATTATCATTACACGGATCCGTTCGGACCGGTCGCTTAAAACCGCGTTCGTGTAACACAATCAGGGTACCCGACACGATTACACGAAACCCGGACCCGATCGCGCAAGCCCTAATAGAAACACTCTGTATGTAGCTTGACGTCATACGTCTGTCATCGGCACCAAAGTTTCGCTCCCTGGCTCATAGCTTATATAACAGAACGGTTACGACAAGAAGGCGCGCCAGCTGTCTCGCTGCGAGCTGTTAAAATGCCCTTTACCAAGCGAAGGGATATATTCCTTCCACATCTTGTATCGGTTACCGCAGTCATGTTTTAACTCTAAACCTCCTACAAAATATTTTGTTAATCCCTGAAAATTGTATTTTATGATCTTCATTCACAAAAATGTATGTGTTGTGTGTGCAAAATGCCTCTAAATCGCGTAATATATATTTGGCAGCCGTTTAAAAACAATTGAACCTTGAACTCTAATTTCAGTAAACTACGGAGAAGTTCGAACACATTCCTTAATTTTTATGTAACTTTATAACAGTACTATTACTATTATTTAACCCTTTTCCAGGATGAGGCGTTATATCGACCACATACAGACTGTCAAACATGTATCTTAATATCAATGAATAAGACTGACATTTGATTGTCATTTTTCAATTGCCGGCCTGGAAAAGCGTTAAACGATATGATACAGAGAACGAATATAATGGAAAAATAATAATAATAAATATATGTTTCTTTAAAGAAGTACTTACTATTACTCTATATATTGTCTTACAACAGTAGTACCTACTCGTATTACTCTAGTAAAGCAGAATCATTATGTATATACATACCTAAACTTATTGTTATAATATTATATCCTACCTATAATAATAATAAAGTAGTTACATAGTATAAAACAAAGTCGCTTCCCTGTCTGTCTGTCCCTATGTATGCTTTCATCTTTAACCCTTTGAACGCCATGATTCACGTACTGAAGTGTCTCTGACACGCCAACCTTTTTTCCATAAGAGAGTGACTATGAACCTTATATGAAAGACTGGAGGTTGCTTTGACAGCGGACGTCATAACCGCTATATTATTTCTTGGCGTGGTGGGCACGACGACACACGACCACTTTATAGGGTCTTGGCGTTCAAATCGTTAAAACTACACGCAACGGATTTGATGCGGTTTTTTAACAGATAGAGTGATTCAAGTGAGTGAGTGGTTTATATATATATATATATAAACCTTTCTCATAAGGTTTATACGCGGGGGCAGCTTGTGGCGAGCTGACGGTGAGTGGCTACACCGCGGACCCCTAATCTCCAGAGGGCCCATTTGATCTGGCCCTCGCCTCTGTGCTTGCCTTAACCGGAGTGGAGTCGCAAGAGCGGAACCTATGCTCCAGGTTGGAAGTGTAAAATGTCATAACGCCGGTGGCCCTTGAACGGAACACCGGGATCTGGCGCACCGCAGACTCACCTCTCGACAACCTCACAGCCACTCAGACGTGTGCGTGCGACTGTTTTGTGGGGCCCACTTGGCGAGTTGGCGAGTCACCGCCTGCCTTTTTAAAATTTTGAGACTGATTGTCACGGCAGGTGTCCGCTAGTCTCCCCCATGTTCCAGTCCTCCCACCATTCAACCCAATAACCCATGACCTTAGTTTCCACCGCAGTCACAGTGCTGCACTGCAATAGTCTTTGCACCTGGCAGGGACCATCACCGGTTGTATGCGGTCGGAGATGGTACCCGCTGTGTTTCCTCGCTTTAGATTATTTTTGTTTTAAAGGGCCTTTATGCTGTTGGCTTCGGCCCCACGCATGCTTTTTAAAAGTCCGGGACCCCATGGTCCCAAGATATAGAAAAAACATACAAATAATAATAATAATAACATATGACATGCACGTATTATACATATAAACCTTTCTCTTGAATCACTCTATCTGTTAAAAAAAACCGCATCAAATCCGTTGCGTATAGTTTTAAACCTTTGAACGCCAAGAACCTATAAAGTGGTCGTGTGTCGTCGTGCCCACCACGCCAAGAAATCATATAGCGGTTATGACGTCCGCTGTCAAAACAACCTTCAGTCTTTCATATAAGGTTCATAGTCATTCTCTTATGGAAAAAAGGTTGGCGTGTCAGTGACACTAGTACGTGAATCATGGCGTTCAAAGGGTTAAAGATCTAAGCATACATAGGGACAGACAGGCAGGGAAGCGACTTTGTTTTATACTATGTAGTGATGTACTTTACTCGTATTATTATATATTATAGAAAGAAAGATAGGTACATTTATTCACTAACACACAGGACACACATAATATATTAAACAAAAAAAATACAGTAAAAAACATTTAACAAGTGTGTCTCTGCGGCAGTGAACCGGACACTGGCTCAGCATTATGCTGAGGTGTCAGTCAGACACCTACAGCGCTGATTTTCAGCCAGCACCGTTGGTGACTCACGGAAACGTCATACAATTATAATTACATAACTATATCATTGTGAAAGGCGAGAGAGAAATAAACATAAATACATAGTGAGATAGTACATGTACGCACTACCTACATGCAGCTTCAATAAAATAAAATAATATATATAACACAAGTAAATTTTGCTATTAAACTAAAAAAAAAACTATTCTACTAATTATAGGTAGGATATAATATTATAACAATATGTTTAGGTATGCACATAATGATTCTGCTAAACTAGAGTAATATTACTGATAGATAGAGTAATAGTAAGTACTTCTTTAACGAAACAAATATTTATTATTATTATTTTTCCATTATATTCGTTATCTGTATCATATCGTTTAAATAATAGTAATAGTACTGTTATAATAGTATTTTATGCAACTGTTGTATAAGAAGGGTCTTAAAAGGCGAGTGGCGTGGGTTTTTAGACCAGTTATACACCGTTGCATACAATACTTTTTCTACGACGATTTTTAAATAAATAGCAGACTACAGTATAGTTAAACTTTTCAGGCAGCAAGTTTTCTATTCGTACTTTTGCTACTCACGCAATTTCTTCAGGAGTGCAGTTATTAATTTCTTCAACCATTTTATAAGGAACGTACACCTTTGTCTTCACAAACACGAATAAAATCTTAATAGTTTAGTACTAATAGTTTATCATCTTTCGTCTTTTCACTTTGAACTGTATTTTGGTGGGAAATCGGAAATGTGACAGCTCTTGCTTATGGTTTGTTTTATTTTTAATTTGTTTGCACTTGCCATCCGAACCAAACAGAATCCGGACGCGGGCCGAATTCGAACTGTTTATTTTTATGAATAATACCAAGAATTTATAAAACATGTAATTTAACACACAATATAGATGATGATTTATTATTATTGTAGTAAATAATTATAATATACAAATGTTAAATCGTAAATAAATACTTTTATTTCGAAATATTTGTTTATGAAGTTGGCACCACTGCAATATCGCGGCCGATTTAAAAAAAAGTCAAACAGTGCTTTTATGAAAAATGTATGAACCAAAAAAGTACGCTAAACAGTGCGTTTTTGGGCCATAGAGCATAGAGTTTTTCGAAGACTTATTAGTGGTGTCATTGTATTTGAGCTACAGCCTATATAAATGATAGATAACGGTCGGTACAGGAGTAACTAGCTTCCGCCCGCGACGTCATCTGCGTGGACTTTCCTATATTTTAATCTAGGCTATAAACTACCTCCGTCCAAATTGGTTGAGCCTTTTAAGCGTGATTGAGTAACAAACATCCAAACCTTCGCATTTATAATATACTAGGATAGGATTGGGTATAATTACGGTTGTGTAATGGAAAAAAGGCCAGTATTACATGATTCGTGATTGATAATTAGCTACTACTTAATTGAAATCATCCTACCTACATGCGGCGTGAAGTTAAACGGCACCTAGAGTCCATGTCTCTTCCATACAATTTTTTAATCCCTCATAACGTAGGGTAGTGGCGCCGAAAGATGGGCACACCCCTAAAGATGAACGATTAATACAAAAATAATAAAAATAAAATAGTTGTAATAAACCGCACGCGTACCTAAATATAGGATATTTTTCCTAAATGGCACCTCCCTGGCATCCCCATTTTCGCTTTCGGGATTTCTGAGTATGTGAAAAAATTGTAGCAAAATTCTACCGAATTAGTATTTATCTACTTGTAAGTAGATCAATAGTTTCGAGAGTACAATTAAAAACTAGAGTACAATTTTTTTTGGGCCTTATTTTATCCAAAAAACTTCAATTCTACGCGAAATTCCTTCTTTTTAAGTTTGGGGTTGCTGGAGAGATGCTCCCCAGCAACCCCAATTTAAAATCATTGTACTCTCGAAACTATTGAGCTACAATTTTTTTCAAGTAGATAACTACTAATTCGGTACAATTTTGGTACAATTTTTTCACATATTCAGAAATCCCGAAATCGAACGTGGGGTAGCCAGGGAGCATGACATCATCATTTATATATTTTACGTCATACCTGGCCATAAAGTAGGAATTACCGCACGCATAGCGTGCGGTAAACCCCACTTCCTGGCCAGATAGAGACGTAAAATTTTGTACTCACCACGGGCGGTAATAAAGAAAGCCTCAGAGCGCATATTTATCGCCCTTGCCTTCGGCTCGGGCGTCAAATACCTGCGATCTGAGACATTCTTTGTTTAACCGCCCTAGGTAAGTAATGTACTATTATACGCTCGGGGCGTTACGCCACGCGTGCGACTGTGAGCGGTCGTCGTTGCCACGTCCCGGCTTCGCGCCAAAAACACCATTTGTACGAATAGGTAATATAATAAGTACAGCTAGTCTAACTTTGTCTCATAAAATAAAGTTTTTTAATAATAAACTGTTGTTTTATTGTTGGGTACTAGTGGTTATATTCTCTTTGCATTATATTATGCAAAACCACGGATGCTTTAAGAGGAAATACGGGCTAGCGCGCGGTCCATACAAAAATTTAATTCCCAGTCGCCGTAGCGTAGTCCTCTATTTCCTACGCCAAATGCAGCGTGGAAATCCAATACGAACAAACCTTTAAATGGTGGTTAGTACAGGACCTAAGAAGCGTATTAAGATAAGTCCCTGGGCGACCGAGCTCCGCTCGGATGAAAATGGTGAAAATACGGAGAAAACGGATTTTCCCGGACATGAGACTATCTAGATCGATTTTTCGCCCCCGTAAGCTCCTGTATTCCAAATTTCATCGAAATCGTTAGAGCCGTTTCCGAGAACGTGATTGCAAATATATATACATAAATATATATATACAAATATTGCTCGTTTAATAGTATAGGATTAGGGTTCCGTACCAAAAAGGTAAAAAAAAAAATTGTTATAGCGGCAACAGAAATACATAAGGCCAGGCTGGTGTACTACAGTTACTTCCACATGTTATGTCCTACGGAATCCTGTTGTGGGGAAAAGCGGCTGATATCCAGACCATCTTCGTGCTACAGAAACGAGCTGTACGTATCTACGAACTAAATTCTCTCAGGGACAAATTTAAGGAGGCAAATATTCTTACTGTAGCATGCCAATACATTCTTGAGAATATTATGTATGTGCGGAAAAACCTTCAGGACTTCAAACTCAACAGTGATATCCACGACTACAACACCAGAAGTAAACACAAGTTCGCAGTGCAGTACAGTCGTCTTCGCAAGGTTAGCACGTCGTTCGTGGGGAACTGTATACGTTTTTACAATAAAATACCTACCGAAATTGTTAATTTGCCGTTAAGTAAATTTAAGTCTCATATAAAAAAATATTTGCTAAGCAAGGCGTATTATAATGTCAACTATTTCATAAACGACAAAAATGCCTTTAAGCCAGTAGCAGTCAAATTCTATTAGAATTAATATACCTTCGAGTATGATTGTCTTGGCGTATTACCTTTGTAATTATTATAAGTACCGGAAATAGCTGTTCCGTTTTATGTAACATGAGAGCACGTAATGCTTTTTCTCGCCGAACAAGTCGCTTTAATCTTTGCTATTATCAATGTCCAGTGTGGCTTGAATATTTCATGCTCGCTTAAAGGGCTTTGCTTACGGTGGCGTCGTTGATCGGGTCGCCACCTTCCCTAACATATGGTTGAGGGAGGCTGAGATATGCGTCATACTCGTGATCGGGTGCTGTTTGTGGAGTCCGGTCTGTTCATGCTTGCAAGGGCATAGTAACTACCTAAATACTAGTGTTATTATCATTATTTTGACGAGAGACATCATTCTGTTCTTGACACGTTTTATTGTTATTGACCCTGTACATCTCTGACAATATTACATTAATGATCCTTTTTTTCTGTTTTAACGCTTAGAGACAGTATACATCTCTATAAGAACATTAGAATAATTATTAATTGTATTTGGATGCTCAGAGACATTATACATCTCTGGGGTACTAAATTAATATCATAAACTTATTGTTTATTCTGATACAGACCTTATATCGAATGTATTTGATAATATTTTACAATTTTGGATTTTTTTAGTTTTCATTTAGTGACATTTAGTTTGTTAACCATTTAGGTACCTACTAATTGGTTAAAATCTGCAATTATAAATGATTATTGTGTAAGATTATTAATATTATATTGTAGAATACCATTTGACATGTAAAAGTGCCCTTGTGGCCTATTTGCAGAATAAATAATTGATTTTGATTTTGATAATCTGTGAAAATTTCAACTCTCTAGCTATCACGGACGGACGGGCGGACGAAAGGACGGACAGCGAAGTCTTAGTAATAGGGTCCCGTTTTATTCTTTGAGTACGGAACCCTAAAAAGGAACCCTTATGGACTCTGTCCTTCTGTCCGTCTGTCACAACGTTAAATATCTCATGAACTACTTAAGCTATCAATTCGAAATTTGGAACAACTGTTAAGAGGGTTAAGACACTTGTATGGAAAATGAAAAATTTCAATATACATTTCTATTTTCTGTGTAAATGACGAATATGAGGGGGGTTAAAAAATTTAAGTCTAGTAAATAGATCAAGTTGGGTGTCGTATGAAAGGGCTTGATTTGCAATTTCTAAAACCGTTTTTATTTTTTATTCTACAGTGGTTAAATTTTGATTTATTAAGGAAAATGTAGAAAAAAATCTACTGTTTAATTTAAAATTTAAATCTTAAATTACCTTCCTGTGACTTCTGTTAACGTAAAAAGGTCATTTAGCAATTTAAAATTGATTTCGAATCGTCGTGAACGACTGACAGCCAAATTTTAGTCATTTATTCACTACTAGCTGTTGCCCGCGACTTCTTCCGCGTAGAACTTTTTATCGTCTTAGAAAATGATTTCTCTCAATACAAAATTTGAACCCTCTTTTAGGGGATAATTAAAAAAAAAGTTGATGTTCATTTTCTAGTTTGTGAACAAACAGTCTAAAACCAAAGTTAAAAATCTCATACTTTAAAAATGCCTTGAAATACTCAAACTTTGAACCAATTTTAACACTCTTAGGGGATGAATTTGGAAAAACTCTGAAATCAGTTTTGTAGTCTTATTCAACACACCTGCTCGTAAAGTAGGTCTTATTACAGCGTATTTACACTGATAATGCAGAATATTACCCATGCCGTGCCTTTTACATTACATTATCGCACTAGTGCCTTTTCATTACATATCTTTTTAAATATTAGCAAAATAATGCAGAATATTACCCATGCCGTGACTTTTACATTACATTATCGCACTAGTGCCTTTTCATTACATATCTTTTAACATTTTCATTTTTTATTTTATTTTTTTTTTCCTCGCAAATGTGTTGAAAAACGTCGTATGAAACACGTGAGCATTGGTCATTACACTTCTCGTCTCCATTAAGCCTTCGCCTTCGGCTCAGGCTTAAAAACCGACTCGAGTGTAATGACCAACTTAGCACACTTGTATCATAATGTACTATTAACGTACAGAATAAGACCGAAGTTAAAAATCTCTTACTCACACTTTAAAATTTTATTGCTCGCCATTTAAAATTTGAACCCCCTTTTAAACCCCCTTAGAGGTTGAATTTTTCTAATCGCTGAAAGAACTTTTTTCGTAAACTTTTAAGTCTCTAGCTCAAAAAAAGTGTTGCCCATACAAAGCTTTCTTAACCCTTAACTTAGGGGTGGAATTTTCTAAAACTCTGAAAGTACTTTATTATTAATTTTAATGAGTAACATTTTGAATAGTTTTAAGTCTAGTAAAAAAAAAGTTTTTCCCACACAACACTGGCTACCCTTCTTAAGGATCTTAAGGATCCCCTTAGGGATGGAGTTTTCTAAAACGCTGAAAGTTCTTTTTTAGTATTCTAATAAGTAATCTTTTTGCAAAGTTTTAAGTCTAACTCAAAAAAAAGTGTTGCCCATGCAAAGCTTGCTCTCCTTTTTAACCCTATTAGGGGTGGAATTTTCTAAAACGATTTGTGTTCTTTTTTTGTATTTTAATAAGTAATCTTTCTACAAAGTTTCAAGTCTCTAACTCAAAAACATAAACTTTCCCTGATAAAAACTTTGCACCCCTTTTTATCCCCCTTAGGGATAGATTTTTTCAAAACGCTGAAAGTCTTTTTTTTGTATTTTTATAAGTAATCTTTCTACAAAGTTTTAAGTGTCTAGCTCAGAAAAAGTGTTCCCCATACAAACCTTGCACCCTTTTTTAACCCCCTTAGGGAATGATTTTTGTAAAACGCCGAATGTAGTATTTTTTATATTCGAATAAGAAATTTTTCGTAAAAATTTTAAGTCTCTATTAAAAAAAATATGTTTTTCCCATACAAACTTTGCACCCTATTTTACCCCCTTAGGGGTGAAATTTTCCAAAACGCTGAAAGTACTTTCTTTGTATTTAAATAATCTTTCTACAAAGTTTTAGGACTCTAGCTAAAAAAAATAGTTTCCCACATACAAACTTTGCACCCCTATTTTAGCCCCCTATTTTTACGGGTAGAATTTTCTAAAACGCTGAAAGTACTTAATTTGTATTCTGATGACTAATCTTTCTACAAAGTTTTAAGTCTCTATTTAAAAAAAAAATTGTTTCCCCCATACAAAATTTGCACCCCTATTTTACCCCCTTAGGGGTAGATTTTTTTAAAACACTGAATCTAGGTACTTTATTTGTATTCTAATGAATAATTTCTCTACAAAGTTTTAAGTCTCTATTTAAAAAAAAGTAGTTTTTCCCATACAAACTTTGCACTCTATTTTACCCCTTTAGGGGTAGAATTTTCTAAAACCCTGAAAGTTCTTTATTTGTATTCTAATGACTGATCTTTCTACAAAGTTTTAAGTCTCTATTTAAAAAAAAAAATGTTTCCCCCATACAAAACTTGCACCCCTATTTTACCCCCGTAGGGGTGGAATTTTCCAAAACGCTGAAAGTGTTTCATTTGTATTCTAATAACTAATTTTTCTACAAAGTTTAAGTCTATAGCTCAAAAAAAAAAACGTTCTCCCATACAAACTTTGCACCCCTATTTTACCCCCTTAGGGGTACAATTTTCAAAAATCCCTTTTTATCCCTAGCCCACGTTATAAAAGCAACATACTGTGCAAAAATCAACTCTCTAAGATTAGTAGTTTCGGCTGTGCGTTGATGAGTGAGTGAGTGAGTGATTGAGTGAATAAGTCAGTCAGGACATAGGCATTTATTATGTATAAATAGATAGAAGATAATGAAACTCCCATTCAAATATCTCAAAAAATTATGAAGCTACATCCGTTTTAATGTCGCTTGTTAGAGTGAGAAAACGATGAGGGACTGTGACGTCAATATACTCGAGCGTCATAGTAAAAAACAATCGTTTCATATGAAGGTGCGTTTTGCGGAAAAGGGACAGAACATACCCCCTCTTAAAACTTTGGACTCTTATAACTTAATCATTACCTATATAACCTCTTGCTTTGTTTTTTTCTCCATTTGACTATATTTATTTTAAATTCTTTTTCGAGAAAATACATTATGATTATTTACCATATTTTCGATTCCTGATACCACGAACTTCGGAATTCGAAAATATTCGGGTATCTCTATCTCTATCGCACTAACCATACTCGAGTGACAGGGATGCAAATATATGAACATTGAGTATCGGTTTTCGTGGTAGCGCCGCAGGTACTTTGGCTGAATGCGCCGAGAGCGTGCCATTGTCATTCAAAAAAAACAAATTCGTGTTAATTATATTGTTCAAATTTGTTGATTTCATTTATTGAAATTACGACATAAAACGACATTTGCGCATATAAGTTCTCATATCAGAATCGAATATTTTTTTATGGTTTATATTTTAGCATTTGTCTCGTAAAGGTCTATCGTAGACGGGATTTAAATTATTAATAAGTGAAAGGTAAAGCAATTCCGCCATTTTGACGAAAATTTGACGGTTCTTATAGCTGACAGTTGGAGCAGCGTTTGATTTCAATAAAAATAAATGAAAAATTAAATGAAGTCGTATATTTCGGAAAATTAATTAACTGTCGCAGTCGGATAAAAACTATCCTAAGTTGCAGCTAGAATAATAATGTACCTATATAAAATGTTTCATATTTTTCCGTTCATGGGATGCTGAGAACATTCGAACCGCGCAAAGCTTAGTTTCAAACTGGCTGATTCTTTTTTTAATTTAGAGATTTATTATAAGTGGAGATGGAGATAATTTGGATAAGTTGTTATAAATATGTATATAAATCTCTTGTGAAATATATAATGTTTAAAATACTTGCGTAATTTGTTTTTTTTTTGTCAACCATACTTTGCCACCAATACAGCACGCTGATAACGATCTTTACTTCTTACTACTTAGACCTAAACCTCTATTCCTGGTTGCCACTACCTTGATGGCCACCACTGGTGGCAATACGGGTTTTTGTTCCTGATTGCCACCCAGCGGTGGCAATGAGGATTTCCTCTATTCTTGATTGCCACCACCTCGATCGCCATCGCTGGCGGCAATAATACGGAAGTTTTTTCATAATTGTGACCCAATGGTGGTAATATGCAATATTATATAATAATAATGAATGCCCTCTGCTACCAAGTAGCCTACCTACTTGATAGCAAAGAGTCTTTATTTTATGGAGCAGATATTAAATATACTTTTTGGGATAGGATCATGGGGTCTAATTAGCAACTCGTCTATGGGGTAACTCGTCTACGTCGCATTTGGTCCAAATATTTGCTGGTCTAAAAAGCAACTGGTCTACAACTTTTTTGGAGTAGCAAGTGGCCTAAGTAGCCAGTCGTCTATCCTACCTATTTTACTCTAAGGCAGGTCGGTGTAGGTACGGCGACGAGCGAAGCGAGGAGGAGTGTTAGGAAGAACTGCGACCCCACAGCGCGCGAGCCGAGCGAGCGAAGCGAGCGTGCCGCGGGAGCGGCCGGCGAAGCGCCAGAACCGACTTTTTTGCTAATTACTCCAGTTGCTAAAGTCAAGTTGGACTAAGTAGTAACTGGACTAATTAGCAATTTTGTTCGTATAAAGTCGGTTTTGGCGCTTCGCCGGCCGCTGCCGCGGCACGCTCGCTTCGCTCGCTCGGCTCGCGCGCTGTAGGGTCGCAGTTCTTCCTAACACTCCTCCTCGCTTCGCTCGTTCGTCGTACCTACACCGACCTGCATTAGAGTAAAATAGGTAGATAGGCGACTGGCTACTTAGGCGAGTTGCTACTTAGACCAGTTGCTACTCCAAATTTAGTTGTGGATATGAACCCCACTTTTATTTCATGTTATAAGTAAAACGAGTAGTTTCACTGAATAAATTATTATTATAGAGTTTTTATTTATAGAGTTTATTTTTAGAGTGATACTTCAATCAAAAATTGTTTGTTGACCATGACACTAACGCGTGGCGTGGCGTATGTGAAGTCTGCCAATAGGTTTTGGGCATACGAGGTGAACCGATGCCTAACGCTCTCAGTATTGCCTCTTCCCCTGATGTAGGACATGTCAGACCCACCATACCCCTAGCCATACCCCTGAGGGTAGGGTGGGACTGAACCATACCACCGTTAGTAGTGCTGGGATTTGATGCAAAAATAGAAAAATAAATAGGTACCTAACAGATACAAATATTTATTTTATTAAACTGAAAAGAACGAAAGCCGTTCTGGCAAAACCTGTTAGATAGGTTAGGTACGTGAGGTATCTTCAGATGCCCGAAGGGCAAACAGACCAGAAATAGGAGCCCCGCTCCGCGGGCCATAGGGCTGCCATAGCCATGTCACGCACTGAAAAATTGATTCATAATCATAACCGTGCGTTCTGCTCTACATTCAACTTCAAACTGAGCGGCATCGAAGATCATCGACCACCAGCTAGCCGCCGCCTCGCTTTAAGCGCGCTGTCGCCCAGCCGTAAGGTGCAGCCGCGCGGACACCTCGGTGGTGCTGAGCCGTTGTTTCCGTTACGTGCTTGTATGATTGACGCCTGGTTTACGGCGAGCCGATGAGGTGAGGCGGCGCCGGTCCGGTGGCGAGCGGTTACGCGGGCGACAACCTTAAGAGGCTGACAAGACCAAATTTGTTAAAATTGATAATATTTAGTCAGTTGTTTAAGAAAAACTATTTGTTCTAGCACATCAAAAAAAAATATGTTAATATTAATCATATTTCCAAGACCGTAGACGGACTCGAAACATAATTGGACGAAATCGGCTCGATAGAAAATAATTGCAAAGATTGGTCTTAAAATCATCTTAAACGGTTCTATGTCCTTATTTTTTTGACGTATGGGTCTGCAATTCAAAACATGAAGTCCACATATTCATACCTAAACCGTAGACGAGCCATATTTCACAAAAAATCCACTTTTTTATTATTATTTTTATTCATTATTTTCGGCTAAAACCTGGCCGCTCAAGTAACACTCGCTCTCGTTTACTCCGATACAAATAGATAGTGTGCGCGTTTTTGGTGATGACAGCGCCTTAAGATTATCATTAAGAACAATCATATAAAACTTATTTATAAGTATTTATACTTTGTCACATGGGCTCAGGGACTGCATAACCGAAAAATACCGGTATTCTATTTTTACGTTATGACGTCATATCGGTGGTCAAATGGCGGTTTCGGTAGCAGAACCTTTATATTCCGCTATCGCTTATTCTTTATTTTTTCCGGTACCGTAACCGCTTTTTATAGGTAACCGATATATCGACTTTGGCCTGGCGTTGTTGCCAAACCGCCGGCAGCCGCACAGATGTTTTGTCTTTATGTCTTTAACCCTTTGAACGCCAAGAACCTATACAGTGGTCGTATGTCGTCGTGCCCACCACGCCAATAACCCTTATAGCGGTTATGACGTACGCTGTCAAAACAACCTTCAGCCTCTCATATAAGGTTCATATAGTCACTTTATGGAAAAAAGGTTGGCGTGTCAGTGACACTAGTACGTGAATAATGGCGTTCAAAGGGTTAAATGTTTAGTAATAGCCAATGCTTCTTCTGTCAATATTTGTAGTGCCAGCTCGCTTATTATTTTTTTCGGTTACCTTTATAATACCGTTATTTCAAAACGGTTACGGTACCGTTATGTTCGTGCGGCGCGCATAACCTTTACGACATAACGGTACCGTAATGGAATAGCGGTTTCATACCTGTATAACCGTAACCGAAATAAGTCCCTGAATGGGATGCTATTTAGGTAACACCAGTGTACGTAATATTTGGAAAAACAAAACCTGAAAGCATATAGTGCACAGCACTACGGTGGTATGGTTCAAAGACTACAATATACATACTGAGATAGACAGGCAACTCGACCAAATTGAGAAGGCATTTAATGCTTGCTTATACAGGCGCCATCTCTTCTGCGGTAGTTACAACTTTTCTTTGAATGTACAAAACATACAAAAAGTGCGTCGGTCGTAGGGATCGAACCCCGGATCATCGACTCCAATTACCACCGTCTGTACCCCTAGGCTTGATGCCTTGTGACAATACGGCGAATTTTGAAATACCTTGACAGCCTAGCCTAGCAATCGCTAGAGCTTCAGAGAGTTCGCCAGCTATCAAGAAGGTGGCACTGTTTTCAATAAGAAACTGGATTTGCATTAAGTTTTAAGTTCGCATAGCATGGTATGGTTCAGTCCCACCCTACCCCCAGGGGTATGGCTAGGGGTATGGTGGGTCTGACATGAAGTAGGCTGTGATGATAGCACTGTTCCACTGACGACAATCAGGAAGTATATTTTCCTCATTGACACCAGTGGCGGCGATAGGGAAATATATTCCTCATTGCCACCGCTGGGCGGCAATCAGGAACAAAAATCCGTATTGCCACCAGGGGTGGCCATCAAGGCAGTGGCAACCAGGAATAGAGGGACCTAAATCTCAAGTTCCTCTAACACAAAACCAGCCGTAGTTGGCCCATGAGAAAAGAGGGGTGTATGGTGTATGGTGTCGAGGATAGCAAAAATAAAACGTTGAAAATTTCATTACTTTTATTACGATAAGAAACCTAATTTTGACAATTTTCTGTTACTATGTTTAAAATAGCAATCTTATCTATATTGAATTTTCGTTTTAAAAAGTCAGTTCCCAAAAACATGCACAAAGATAATTATCATATTCATTTAGTAATATTGAGGTAGTTATTAGTTTCAGAACTTATACCAATTAAAAATGGTCCTAAAATAACAATAATCAAAGAAAATTTTGGTGAAATGTGTGTTAAAACTTAAGTTTGAACGTTTACAACTGATAAAATCTATGTATATTGGACCTTAATATGTTTATGTTAGAAGCAACAATAACAGCTCCTCTATCTAAATAGGGCGGCCGAGGCGCGGGCGCCCGGCTGGCCGCCCATTCCAGCTATGTACGTACATTCACATACATACAAACACTATTAGCTATAGACTCGATGGAACATCAATATATAGTAAGACTGCAGGGAGTGTAACATGCAAACAGATTGAGTGCTCCACATCCCCACCAACTTGAAGTTACAACAAATACAGTAAATAATACGTTAACTAAAATAGGTACCAAAAATGCAATGTGTGTTCGACTTCCTTCTAACGTTCATAATAAAATTGGAGCATTCCATTCACAGATTTTATTTATAAAATACAATCATGCACATTAATAAAATTGCTAATTCTGTCGATCACACACCAAATGGTTAAAACAGTGGTTACACAAACATGAGAAAGAAATATGTAAATAACAGTAGAACCATCAAACAAGAAATGACTTGGTATATCAATAGCGAGAATGACAAATGTGTGTAAAGTAATGGGTGCGCCGGCGCGTGCGGCAGGGGTGTAGTTCAGTCTCGGGCCGCGCGCCGCGCGCCGCCGCCTCTCGAACAACTTAACACTACTTCACAACGATACAATTAATCAACTAAAACTATTTCTGCAGCCTAACACATTCATTACAAATAAATCATAATGTACCCTCGTTTTACATTTGGAAGGAATAAACAACATGCCTGTATATGTACACTCCTCTTCGTGTGGGTGAAAGTAACCGTACACTTCAGTGGATAGCGACGCGTCCCTACGGCGACGGGCAGCTCGCCCCGCACATGTCCTGCCCCGCTCGCCGCGCGACACATGACCAACCGATTACTTTTGTCCAGTATAGTTACAATACATGAATATGAAAAAATACTTCTGTATTTATTATTATGATGATGATGTCAAATGTTACACCAACATGAACATTTCGTTAATTCAACAAATAATTAACAGCAACATTAAAAATGCATACTATTTCCCTACAATGGGATGTGTTACATTGAAGTATACAATAAACTGCTAACACCATGACTAATAAATGTGCATTTTGAATTTTGTAGTCAATTTAGATTACAAATCCTTATAGGGCGATTTAGGTCACCGATAAACATTTATTATTTTACAAGACGGGATAATGAACGTATCCAAACTTTTGCCGAGCAGAAGTTTGCACGACATCGCACAAAAACACAAAGGACCAACCTTACTACGGACAAAGCAAATGGTCAGTGATCTATCTTTGGCCCTAAAACAGGTAGGTGGGCATCTTCTTGACTCGTCTCAATCTTTTTTCCTCAAAATACCATCAGATGAAAAAATAATGAGACTAGCAAAGATTATACCTAGATATTCATTCTAAAAAACATGTCAGCACCGTTAACAACTCTGATGTCATGTATTGGAATGTATAATTAATGCTGTCATTTTCCTCAGAATAAATACCCGAAAAGGAACTTCGTGACTTTTTAGTGTGCCGGAATCCAAGCACAGAAAAATGCAGTCAGTCGATGAGTTGGCGATATTCGGTTATTTGTTAACCTTATGCGACGCGCGGTCTCGCTCTCCTCGCGCACCGAATATGTCCTTCCGCATCGACGTGACCTTGTGAGTCGGTCTAGGCGCATAAGCGTCAATTGATGATTATAATGTACAACAGCGCGCAAATAGCTTGTCTAATAAAGGTACTTTTGTTTAAACACAACGTGTTTACAGAGATTTTAAAGTAATCGAACATTTCCAGATGCTCGCTACTGCGCTGACCTCCGCGGAATGCGTCCGGTTCGTACATTACAAGCTACTGCCGATCCGGTCGGCAGAGCTGCCTATTGTTAACTGGGCTAAGTCCTGATGTTACTAGCGTGCCAACAAGCACTATTTTGTATTGATTTGTCAGTCTTTCGCTATTTCCTAGACTGTAATTTCTATCAAATGAATTGATAACATTTAAGTAGCTATAGCTATATATGCTATGTAGTCCAAGGTTCACATAATGTCAGTTGCGATGCGTTTACTCTCCGGTTTGATCGCGGAGCTCGAGGTGTTCTGTGTTCCCTGATTATAAGTCAGGAACTAACAGTAAAGTTGACGACCGTACATAAGTATTTCAAACGGAAGCGAATAAATTACATACCATAGCACTAGAGGGAACCGCGCCCGAGCCGAGCCCCGCGCGACGCGCGGTCGCGAGCCGGGCGCAGTTCCCTGCAGACAATATTAGGTACAAGGGTGTGTTTTATTATTACATGTCTGATGTGTAAGTATAATGTTACGCCCTTTTAACGTTTCAGCATAACTTTACATTTGACCCATCTACGCTGTTAACTAACATAAGAAGTGGGACCGGTGTCGGCTGCCGTGCCCGGCGGCGCGGAACGAGTGTGCAGCCAGTACATATGTCGAACTATGAACTAGACAATAAAAGTACACACTTGCGGAAAACACCATCAACCCTTAATAATACTGGAACGCTATAAGGACCCATGCCAAATGTGAGATTATTATCAATAATATGTGGAAGCATTACAAATTCTTTGTAGCAAAATTAATTATCTCCAATAGGATATTTAATGTACTGACACCGCGGTCTCATTACGTTAGAAGAGGAACCTTTCAGCAACAGTGCCTTTTGTGTATATTTAGGCAAAATGAATTGAAAATTATTTTAATGCATTTGGGATATTACATCAAGTCGAGAAAATGAAAGCAATCTAAATGAAATTAAGAATGTTAACATTCTTTTTGCCAAAACTTCCATATATTATTATCACAATTATAAATATAAATATCTTAGCTTTTCATTAATTTTGATATTATTCACTTAATCTTAATATCTCATAGTTAAAATATCTCACTTGGCACAATAGTAACACAAATCGTACATTTCAATAATAAAACATATCACGATAGATTCAAACAATACGCTTCCACTGGCACCATTAAACGCTACGGTGTCTTCTAAATTTTAAAAATCTTTTTTACCACAGTTTCATACAAGAAAACATCATAAAGCTAACAAAGACAAAATTACAAAGAAAACGATCAACAAATCACTTACAAATTAAAACTCGTACGTTTATTTCTTACTTCCCAACAATTACTATTATATCAAAAATATTTATATCCATCATAGGTGGATTTATCATCACCGTGGCAGTTAGTCGGGGCGGCGGGCTGGGCGGGCCGCCCCGCGCGTCTAGTCTAGTCAAGGCTGGCGCGGCCGCCGGCCCGAGCGCGGCCGAGCCGCCCCGCGCGTAGTCAAGGCTGGCGCCGCCGCCGGTCCGAGCGCGGCCGGGCCGCCCCGCGCGTAGTCAAGGCTGGCGCCGCCGCCGGCCCGAGCCGCCCCGCGCGTAGTGAAGGCTTGCGCCGCCGTCGGCCCGAGCGCGGCCGGGCCGCCCCGCGCGTAGTGAAGGCTGGCGCCGCCGACGGCCCGTGCGCGGCCGGCAGCCTTTCTTTGGATTACTTTCCTTACTTCACACCCAACGCACACTTTCTTTGTATAGTCATTGTACAACATTCTTATCAGCATGCATTCAGAAATTCAAACTCTGTACCGTTTTAATTCATTACAATATACTCGCAAAAGCATCTGTCTGTTCATTCATTGAGCCTCCTCGGTAAAGCCATATCATGTTTATATCCGTTTCTAGTCGGTTTGTATCCCACACACCCTTTAAATAATATTAACAGTGTAGTGATTTTAACAGATTAATCTATTACTTTATAACAAAACAAAATATTTACTTCTCGTTTGTATAATAATGGAGTGATAATATAGCTATTGTCAACAACATGTGTATATGTATAGAGAACATAATCATTAACTATTGCGGTATATGACAACTCTTTTATAATGTATGTAGCAGGTTAACATGGTATGAAAACTATAACAATAAACTATATGCGCGGCATTAGATTCATATACTTAAGTGGCACTATATCGTTAAGAAAATAGTGTATATGAATAGTATATATTCAAATATTAATCATCATCAACATATATAATCCCGGGGTAAAAATATGGATTTATCAATAGTTATTAATTACAATTCACTACAATAATATCAACAACAACATTTGGACACAATATGTTGCCAACACAACAGCCTGCCTGCGCAACAGTCGGACAACTCTTGTAGAACCTAAAAATCTGTAACTTCATCATAGTTACTTATGCGAATATGTCTAACTACGACGTACTGTTAGGGCTACCACGTCATATCATACACAGGAAACGAGGTGAACGCGAAAACTCGACGGCGAGGCAACCCTAGGAGCCAGGTGGGCAAAGGTCGGCCACTGCTGAAGGTGGAGCGAGGGTTCGAGGCGGTGAGGCGGTGAGGGTGAGATGGTGGTGTGGGCGCGCGGGTGGGTGACGGCTTACTGCGGCGCGGGCGGCGGCGGAGCGGCGCGGCGGTGGCGGCCCGGCGCGCTCGCCTGAGCCACCATCGCGCGGATGCGGCGCTGCGCAGACTGCGGACAAACAACCACGCCAACCTTATTTACACGTTCATTAATCACTTACACTTATTTTACCACTAGAGAGCGACCATTACATTCTCAGCAGGTAATTCAATATTTTTTGTATGAATTTTCTCATACCGACATATATTTGAACGCATCTCGGAAGCATGTGCTTATTTGCTACACACTCTAATTAATCTTTAATTCGCTGCCGCTTGGCGACTTCAACCTTATCAACTCGGCATTGCTTCAATCCGAAATTCCGTACTAAGAAACGGCCGTTGGAATTTACAACGAAGTTTCAGATGCGTTATCGATAAGGTGCCTTAAGGTATGACACTCGAGTGCTGATTCTGCTGCTCTCTCTTATAACTTATTCACATATGATAATGTAAGTCGAGGTACTTATTTTTGCCTGACAGTAAATGCATAAGTATCTGTCGTTTTGACGTCCCAATAATCGTATTTAACATACGAATAGAAGATTTATAGGTACCGATTATTCGCGGTAGCTACAGTCATGGCCAGATAATTAAGAACATGATTTTTTTCCCCATACAGTTGCATACAAATATGACTTTTCAAATTTAATGATGTACACAGTGTCCAATAAGTTCGCATAAAGTTTCAAACTCTCATTAAAACAAAGTGTTAATAACAATTGCAATAAAAACTATATTTCATGAAAGATATTCTTATATACACAATTCACAAATAATGTTTTGGGATAACTCCGCCTTTTACCTTCATCACCAGCTTTAAACGTTTTTCGAATCCGTCGCACGCGGCACGCACTGCCTCCATCGGCATTTTGTCCCAAATTTGTACGATTACTTTTCTTAAATGCTCCAAATTCTTTATTTTGTAGTTATTAAGTTTCGAGAGCATATATGAACATACAAAAAAGTCTAGTACATTTAAATCCGAAGAACGCCATTCATTTTTTGGCAAGAAATCCGTTAAATTGGCCTGACACCACGCTTGAACTGCCTGTGCCGTGTGGGATGATCTCCGTCTTGTTGGAAACAATAGGTACTTAATCGTTTCCTTACAACATTTTTAAGTTTGGAGCAATATTTTTTTCCAAAACTTCTGTTTTATAGTAATCAGCATTGATTTTTACCCCTTTGTCGATAAATACCAAAGGAAGTTTACCCCTTTTACGAACTGCTCCCCAAACCTTCACTACTCTACTAAGTACTCTGTAATCTTGGCACATTCCTCTGATTATCTGGAATATTTTGGATGTTATTGCTCTAATACGAAGAGTTTTTCGTCCGAAAAAACGAATTCATCCCCCGCGTGCCAGGAAAATAGGGTCGTTTCGCCGGTTAGCGACCACTTAGCCGAGTTGCTCACTTTAGATTAGTAAATGTATACCTATTCAATGTACACACATAATAGATGGTATTCGTATAGGTTCTGAGTATAGTCAAGTTTTGAAACCTACAATAAAATATAGCACTTTCATCCATAGATTAGGAAAAAATATGGAAAAGGTTTCAAAATAGCGAATTCGCTGGATAGCGACCGCTTTAGTCGGTTTGCGACCACCTGTTAGCTAGTTGGCGACCACTCTTGCAAATAGTGTTTAAGTAGTTAATAAAACGATGCATCATCATCATCATCATATCAGTCGAAAGACGTCCATTGCTGGACAAAGGCCTCCCCCAAAGAGTGCCATAATGACCGGTTCTGCGCCACCCGCATCCATCGGATTCCTTCGATCGTTACCAGGCCATCAGTCAACTTGTGGGGGGCCTACCCACGCCGCGCCTTCCGGTACGTGGTCGCCACTCGAGAACCTTTCCGCCTCAACGGCCATCGGTTCTACGTGCAATGTGCCCCGCCCACTGCCACTTAACTTTAGCGGCTTAGGGCTATATCGATTACCTTGGTTATGCTGCGGATAGCCTCATTTCTGATGCGGTCACGCAGAGAAACTCCGAGCATAGCCCTCTCTCCATTGCCCTTTGGGTGACTTTGAGCCTTCTTATGATGCTTCTTATGATTTCTGAAGCGACCACGTTTCGGTGCCACACGTGATCACTGGCAACACGCACTGGTCAAAGACTCTCGTCTTCAGACACTGCGGAATATTAGACGAAAAGATGTGCCATAGCGTAGCTTCCCGAACGCTGCCCAGCCGAGTCGGATTCGACGATTGACCTCTTTCTCAAAGTTGGACTACCTGACCTGACTGCCCTTATACTACTACAAATTGTTACTCTTCTAAATCTACTTTACATTTCTTGTCAATGCAAAATAGAATCGAAAACGGCGCGCCATCTCGCTCACACCATAGTGCTATTATATATATTGCTATTACAGTCACACATGTCGTTATCTAAATGCCACCATTTTACAAGCTTTGATGTAACTTTTAGATTAAATTCTACTTACCTACACTAGCTTCTGCCCACGACTCCGTCCGTGTGTCTCGTTTATATCGTAGCTCCATACAAAATTTCAACCCCTATTTCAGCCTCATAGGGGATTATTTCGGGGATAAAAACTATCCTACGTCTTTTCCCGGGACTCAAAGTATTTCCATACCAAATTTCATCAAAATCGGTCCATCGGTTTAAGCGTGAAGAGGTAACAGACAAGACACACTTTCGCATTTGTAATATAACCATATCATATAATCATATGAATTATTTATTTTATAATTATATATTATTATTATATTACATATACCTACTATAGACATAGCATGGATTGGCGCGGCTTAAATACCTACCGACACAATTGGCTTGCCAAGCTAAATATCGCGGGTGCCGCAAGAATCCATAAGGAAAGAAAAAGAAAAACGATGTGGTCGCTATCCGACTTCTTTGGTAATATTTTTTTTGGGTACGCGACCACCCCATTTTATTTAAATCTATTTTTATAATATGCCGAATTTCAACGAAATTATTACAATAGCTAAATCATTTAAGCAATCAACTAACTAATTTCAGCATAATAATAAAATTAAGTGACGTAACTAAAGTTTTCGCGCCAACTGTCGCGTTATTTTTTTTACAGATTCACTGCACGTCAACACTTTTCGGAAGCAATGTGTGAAATGTGTGAATTGAGGTTATTTTTTCTTGCTTTGGATTAAGCTTTGGGTTTTAAAGTGTATTTATTCTTATTCTGACACTATTCAAGAATAGTTAATAACTAATTAGTTTTCTGTTGGGTTTGTAGAAGTGTTAATATCTTTAATTGAAGCAGCCTAGTCCGTCAAGTGGTCGCCAACCGAAGGTGGTCGCGTTACCGGCGAAACGACCCTATAGAGTTTGATCGACCTAATCTTTTTTTCGTTATAGCTTCGGAAATGCCGTGAACTTTTCTTTTCTTGTAAGCGTGACACCCGAGGTCTGCTCTCAAAATATTGTGTACTGATCTTCTTGGAATATTTAAGTCTGCAGCTAATTTTCGGATCGAACGGTGTTTTTTCCGGCGGAGACGCTCTCTCACGAGTTTCACGACCCTATCCGTTCTTGCTGAACGCGGGCGACCAGGTCTCTTGAGGTCTTCTAATGTGGAGGTCTCCTTGTATCTTCTAATTGTAGTATAAGCTAGGTTACGCTTAATTCCAAAAGGTTTCAACGCCGCAAAAATTGCACTCACGCTATCGCCCTTAACAAATTTTGAGATAATAGGTTCCCGGAATTGCTTCATCATGGATTTAAAGTTAACGACGCTAGATAAATATTTTTTAAATATTGTTATTTGTTCATGACAATATAAAATTCAAATTATAATGACAAAAATGTCTGAAAGTTGTCTATTTTTTTCAAACCAGTGCTAGAAAAAGTGTATTCGAAGTTATTGGACACGGTGTATATGGAGGTATCTGTGTATAAATAAGATTTAATTTAGATTATATAAAAGTTCAGTAAAAGTTGTGCTTAAAAAAATACGGATGGTCAAATGGACAGTTTTTACGAGTTCATACTGTAATTAGGAACAATGTATGAACTAATTACAGTAAAAAAGTGTTGATTTGATCGCCTGCATTTTTTAAAGTCTAAATTTTACAGAAGTTCTTTTGCACTATATTAAATACTGTTTAAACACTGTTACATCCGTATAACCAGAAACAAAATTAATCAAACACATTATAAATTCATATTTGTATGCAACTGTGTATGGGAAAAAAAATCATGTTCTTAATTATCTGGTCATGACTGTATATCTCAAAAAAAACTTAAATTAGGGAACGGCTATTAACAGTTCCACGTAAACCGAATGATATACGGTCGACAAAACACGACAAAGATGTTAAACTTTTACTACTTATTCCATTGTAATCAGGCGAAATTATTTTTATTAAATAACTAAAACTACGAGTATGTCGTCGTCCAGCCGACCACTGACGCATTAAATTAAAAATTAAAATTAAAATTAATATTACGGGACAATCTTACACAAATCAACCTAGGCCCACGGTAAGCTCATAAGGCTTGTGTTGTGGGTACTAGGCGACGATATATATAATAGATAAATACATATATATACTTATATACATATGTAACATCCATAACTCAGGAACAAATATTCGTGATAGACACACAAATAAATGCCCTGACCGGGATTCGAACCCGGGACCTCCAGCTTCGTAGGCAGAGTCACTACCAACTGGGCTACGGAGGCCGTTAACTGGCATTATAAGTATTATGTAAGTATTTTTTTTATATTACTCATGAGCATCGTCTGTATTGTCCTTAAACAATTGTCTTACTTGTTTTAGTTTATTTTTTATTATATGTGGCGTCATCGATGAAAAGGGACCTTGTTGTCGTTGGCGCTTACGCCATTATTAATCTTTTCGCCGCCAAGACAAAATACCAATACGAGAGAACAAACACAAACCTTATATGACAGACTAAAGGTTGCTTTGACAGCGGCCTTCATAACGCCTATAGGGGTTCTTGACAGCGGCCTTCATAACGCCTTTAGGGGTTCTTGACAGCGGCCTTAATAACGCCTTTAGGGGTTCTTGACAGCGGCCTTCATAACGCCTTTAGGAGTTCTTGGCGCTGCATGCACGACGACATACAACACCTTTAGGTGTTCTTGATGTTTAAAGGGTTAACGACGCGCTAATACAAATGCGATCATTCACGGCCTAATAATGGCATTAGCGTCAAAGACAATAAGGTCCCTTTCCTTTACTCTGAGCAATCTATTCGAGCTCGTTCGAGAAGGTACAGTCGCCATCACTTACATCGGAGCAAACAAGCACGTCACAAACATCGGAACACACCTCTATTTTCAAGGCATTAGGGTGCATGTGCCGATATTTTTGAACACCTATAGTGTACCTATGTATGTGATGGCGACTGTACCTACAATGCTAGCTAAATAACACTAGGATTTAATTTGACCACACCCGCTACTTGTCAATTTTAGAATTTCCGGCTACCGAGTAATATATTTCATGTCTATTAATTCACTTCACATTGTTCTAAACATAAAAAGGTCCAAAGTTACAAAAATATACAGAAACCAGCAACATTAATGATGTGAAATAGGCGAGCAATGCGAGACAAGGTGGCGTTTGGACAGCTCGCATAGTAGGTACAGGTAAATTAGACATTTTTTGTAATAGGCCTGCCAACGGACATGTAAATAAATAAATAACCACCCAAGGGGTAATAAAGCACGATGTAGGTAGGTAATTACAAATAACGACACGGATAAGAACGATGTAAAAGGTTACGTCACATGTAGTCACAAAAGTCCACTCCCACGTTAACAATAAAATTAAGGCTGAACACAAAATTAAACAATATAAACATATATATACATATTTTATTGTAAATCACTGTATTTCATTGATAACATTCGCAAAGTGTTTTAAAAGTCAATACAATACTGAAGTAACACTCACCTATCTAGTAGCCAAAAGCCATTTATCTCTAAAGTCATGGCCATAATGCAGAGCCATTTCATTGGCTGACTCTGAAGTATCGAGCACACTCCTTTACGTGGCTCATCCGGCTTCAATTGGTTGCTACAAAATGTAAAGACCTTAGTATGCCATACGCCAAGTTAATTAATTAAACGAGTTCGCATTGCGTTTTAATATATAACCTCTATATACTTATCTTAAAACACTTCAGACAAAATCTTCAACACGGGCATCTTCTTAAAATACTTGTAATATATAAATATACTCATTAAAACGTGGACTTTGTGACTACATGTGTTACTTGACATGCAAGTATCACACTGCGCTAATTAGTAATAGATAATTTCGCAGTGCAATATTAGTTCACTCTTATATACTAAAATCAAACATATTCTATATATAAGGACGATTTAGCGTATTAACTTTAGCAAGTTAATCAGCGACGAGCAATGCGCTCTAAATAATCAACATCTTAAGCGAGGCGTATTGCTAAATAAATAAGAGTTATTATGTCTAATATTAACAGGTTAATTATTAAACCGTACTTAAAATTAGGATATGTTTGATATCAATATTGGGTGGCATCACCCGTAAGAATTGTGACCGAACAACAAAATTGGCGAGGTGGTAAGGTGAGATATTTAGAGTAATAGTGTCGGCAGGTGTGTGTACCTGGACGCTGTAGAAGGGGCCGACGATGTGCACGGTGGTGTCGTGGTCCTGCGGCGGCTGGCCTTGCTGCTGCGGCTGCTCGGGCAGCTTGATGAGCGAGCCGGTGACGCGCTGCAGCTCGCGCACGTTCTGCCCGCCCTTGCCGATGATGCGTCCCACCTGCGACGACGCCACCACGATCTCCACCGTCAACCGCACGTCGTCAGAGCCCGACATGAAACCCTCCTCCCGCATCTTCTCGAAGATCAGGTATTGAGCCTGGAACGCAACAAACGCCATTTTATACTTCTACATACAACCAACTCCTTCACCTACTTTTTATACATACATTTTATTAAATGGTATTGTTACCACCAGGGCCCGTACTTATCATGCCGTTTACGCAAAAATGACGTCACGCTGCATAGAGTTTGATTGCAATTGTATGTATAAAAACAAAACAAAAAGTTTAATTTACGTTTCACGTATCAAGTAGGTACCTATTCATTATTCCACGTGTGAATAGATTACTTTTGAAGTAATTTGTACATGATTAAAATGATTGACGACTAATGATTAATAATTACACTAAAACTATTTATGATCATCCTATATGCAGCGTGACGTCAAATTGATGTCATCGGCATGAAAAGTACGCCCCCTGGTTATCAATATATAACGTATTATTTATGATATACTGTACAAAAAAAATAGTGGCGTATATCGTATCTGAAGGAGTGGGACTTGATATTTTGTGTCAAAAACTAAACAAACTATACCAGCTGATGAAAAGGCGCAGTTAAAGGATTAAAGAGGTATTTCCCGTTGGATATATGGATACTACGTATCATTTAATGATTAATATGTACTGTATCTGTACTACAGATCCATAAGTCACGTCAAATAGGTATTGAAGTAGAACTGTGTCACTTAGTAATATTGAAAAATTCAAAAAAAAAGCTTAATGAAGTTACTTTCAAAATTGCTTTTTTGAGGTTAGAAATGAGGATATTACGTATTATTTGTGGTATATTGTATTTAAATAAAATCAGCCATATCGTGTCTGGAGGAGCCCAAACTTGGTATGTTTCCAAAATTTATATTGTGTTAATAGGGAACATTACTGCAATGTTCTGCCGCCGGAGGCAGCACTACCACTAATAGTAAACCAGTATAGGAATATAGGGATTCACACACACATGCACAATTGATTGTCAAATGAGTGACAAGGATGCTTGCATAGACAATACCGGAAGTGGGAACGAGACACAATGTCAATGCTGCTTGTGTCGCCACCTACAAAGAGTTTTGCGTAATCTTCCCTATTAAAAAAAACCGGCCAAGTGCGAGTCGGACTAGTTTTTTTATAAACTATTTTATTCTGTGTTTTTAGTATTTGTTGTTATAGCGGCAACAGAAATACATCATCTGTGAAAATTTCAACTGAAACTATCACGGTATCAGTGAGATACAGCCTGGTGACAGACAGACGGACGGACAGCGCAGTCTTAGTAATAGGGTCCCGTTTTACTCTTTGAGTACGGAACCCTAAAAATAGCTGAAATATAATGATGTGGTATATTTTCAGAATTGCCTCAAAATGACCTTTCAGTAGATACCACAAACGAGGTGTTTAAAAAAACATTTTTTCCATACAAAAAATAAAATGTCTAGGCACTTTGAGGGATCCTAAGGGAAATTTTTTTAGGAACTGCGGGTCAAAAAAATTGTTTTGACCTCTAGTATGCGTGTGCCAAATGGCTAAACTGTAGATCGATTTGCGGTTTTTTTTATCGTACGACTTACACTAATATGTTCACACTCTTGAACGTCATGCCTATATAAGGCAAAAAAATATACATCATTTTGAGGGCGGCTGTACATATTGAGTTGGTTTGTGCCCTGTGGTTACAGTTGGTGCGGTGCCGCAGTCAGCGGGGCTAGCGATGCTAGCACAACTGAGGCCGCAATACCCTTTCTAATTAAATTAGCACAGTGCGAGTGAGACAGGGGCCGCAATGATTGCCAGACAAGCAGACTCACCTTCCACTGGGCCTCGGGACTTCCGACGATGGTGACCTTGCGTTCGGGTTGCGCGTTGTTCTGGCTCTCGCCCTGCTTGGTGTCCTGTTCCAGCGGAGCGATCTTCACCGACGCGTTGCTGAACCGGATGATGTTGCGGATGTGGGAGCCCTTGGTACCGATTATGGCACCCACCGCGTTGTTCGGGATGTACAAATAGGTGGTCTCCTGTTCCGCCAATATATCATTCAATAATTATAAGGTATTTCGATAAGGCACAATACGTTCCTAATAATTAGGAAACAAACCTTAAAAAAGACGTTTTAAAAACGTATAGGTACAGAATACAGATTTTTTTTTTAGGTAAAAGTACATTTTACAAGTCATCATTTTTAAATACAATCACGAATTATATGATTATTTCGGCTAAGTATTTAGGAATATTTCTTTGACATTGTTAAAACACGTCAGATCGTCGCACAGTAACCGAATCTTCTCCGTAACGGCACCGCTTTGCTTCAAGTTGCTGAGGGAACTCATTTACTTATGCGAGGCGAACCGAAATCCGTCAAGAATACTTAAAAGTTTGGCTCAGGATGAAAAGGTACCAAAAAAGCGTCGATTTGATGAGTACGAGTGAAAATGACAACCGTTGTCGAGATGTTACCTGCGAATCACCAGCCCCCTGCTGGGCGCCGCCCTGGCCAGCCATGGGCGCGTAAATGGGCGGCGGGAAGGGTGGCGTAGCGCCGCAGAACCCGCCGCGGCCGGTCGACATCATCGCCATAGGGTGCAGGCCAGGGAACATTATGCTTTGCGGCGCCAGCACCTGACAGAACAAAACATTTATCAATTGCCCAATCTGACTAAAGTGAACCAAAACTTCAAGAAAAACCAACTGTGGCATGCATCCTCAGAACGCATCATAAGAATCTGAAGTTAATTACGAGTTGCACACCAAGGATTTTTAATTGGCCGCCTTATTCGACAGACATAGAAACGGCTGGTCAGACTATAAATTCAACGTTTATTAATTATCAATTATTACCTGCAAATCATTTTCATAACTCTGGCGCAACTTAGCTGAAATTTGTGACTCCGCCTTAGCCATGTTTTCAATGGTTCCCTTCACAGTGATGATACGTTCAAGATTGAAACTGTTGATGTCATTGATAGAGGACACTGTGATCTTTGTGTCGGTTTCCTGCATGATTCTCTTGATTGTAGTGCCACCTTTGCCTATGATGCGCCCAATTAAATTATTATGCGCTAGGATTTTCAGCGAAATTTCCCTGTAAAGTATTTAAGACAAGTTAATATTTTACATACAGCAATATTTCAAAGTTAGTTACGTAATTGCGTATGACTACCATCAGCTTACCCTTTGTTTGTATTATTGGCCTCCTGCTGCATAACCTCGAGTATTCTCTTGCAAGCATTAGTGCAGTTTTCAGGGTTGCCATAGATAGTGATAGCCTTCTCGAGCGAGCCGACGTTGTCCTTGCGGTGCACGTCGACGCGCGCGCGGCTCTGCTGCGTGATGAGGCGGATGGTGCTGCCCTGCCGGCCGATGATGGCGCCGACCATGTCGCTCTGCACGAGCAGCCGCAGCGGGAAGTCCGTGGGGCGCGAGCCGCCACCGCTGGCGCCGCCGCCGCCGCGGCCGCCACCCGGCCGCCCGCGCCGTCCGCCGCGCGCATTCGGCTCCGCCGCCTCCACCTTCATGCGACTACCCTCCAGCTCATAGCCGTTTAGACCATTGATGGCCCTGAAACAATACATTCAACCGTAAATACTTGCTAGGTGAATACTACATGCACACCAAATTCTGAACAGCATTACAGTGCAGTTGCCCCTCGGCCATAAAATGGCTGCAACAATGGAGCAGTATCCAGATTTATGCACATGATAATGAATTGAGGGGATGTTTACAAAAACAATATAACTGACATATTTTATGAAATCGAGTTGCAAGCAATTGTGCAATATACACCCTTTTGCCCAAAATTACCCGTCTATCTTTAAAATGGAATTACTCAGCTCTACGGAACTTCTAGTACAATAATAATTACATTCTCTTATACATTTATGTATTTAATTTAAATGCAATACATTTGGTAATAAAACACTTTTCGTAAATTCAATAATTATTTTTACTATAGGAATATAAACAATTTTTGCACAAAAAAAACATAGATTTCAATAATTTTACAAAAACAGCATAAGTGACGAAGTTATTTTACATATTTTGAAGGGATATCCGATTATTAATCGGATCCATGATGCAAGTCTAAATCTATGGCCATACGCCTGCATATTAAATTGAAGGTATTGTTTAAAGAAATAATATTTTAGGAGAAATTACGTTTTTTTCGCTTCCTGTAAAATCAATTCCAATGTAGTTATTTTGTTTATGTAAACATCCCCTCAATTGGCCCCATCATATCGTCTCGCCTCGTCGCATAAAAAGAAAAACACAACCTTATGGATAATTTGATAACAAAAAACTAATATAGTGTTTGAAACATCGTAGTCCCCAAGCAGACTTGATAAGCATAATTTTCCAACCACCGTTATATAAGTAAAGTAGTTTCGCAACCTACTATAGGAAGAAAACAGTATTTTTTTCTATCTAGCACGTAATTATTAATGTTTACATTGCCCAAGTCCCAATTAACTAGTTTACGTTCTTCTATATATCGCTGACAATGCTACATGCCCTCAGAGAGAAAGAGAGAGATGCTACTACACCTCCTAGTTCAAAGGATTGATCCCGCCGGCAGAGTAGACAATAAAATAGGCATTAAAGAGGAAGATCGTCTCGCTTGTCTACTCAGTAGGTCGGAACAACTCTTTATGAAAGACGCACGACAGCAGCATTTCGTAGGAACATTGATCACTCCAGATTTGCCGATACACTACGCTACGAGAATCCATGCAAGAAATCCAAAATATGCGTTCAACCGCATGCGTTCCTTCCAAGCCGAGACCGAAACCAATAAGGGGCATAAACAAATTACCGAATTAATGTGCAATGAATATTGTGAAGCTTTGTTGTGACACTATTGGTTAGTATTCATTTATATGAAATTCCTAATCGTTGCGAGCTCTCGCACTGCAGTGAGCAGCAGTATCGTCGGCAGAATGCGATGCGATACAGGACTGCGCTGCGTATACATATACCTTACTAATCTTGTTAGTCATAGTTTAGAAACCGTGACTTTCATAGCACATTTTAACAACGAAATATTAACAAATACAGTAAAACGTAATGACAAACAACTTGACAGAGGCAACTTATCTAATTGACATATCCGTCCATCGCGACAGCCCTTCGGATTACAGTAGTTTTTTTTTTAATTCAGCAGCCACAAAGAGCAGTATGAAAATAGCGGTCGATGTGTACAATCATGCAACATCCAAGTAGAGGATGAAAAGGAAGGGATAAAAAACGCAGAAAAAGCGAAGCATTATGGTTGAAGAGCGGAAATCCCAAGTAGCATCAAGCGGTCATACTCACTGTTGCGCTTGTTCCGAGGTCTCGAATGTGATGAACACCGCCTGGGTGGTGGCATCGCGCGAGTTGGCTTTGTCGCAGTGTTGCACGTTGCCGTACTGCGAGAGCAGCGCGTCGATGTTGTCGAAACGGACATGCAGCGGTAGCCCACTGATGAGTACCTTGGATGATCGGCTGCGAGAAGCGATATAACCACCAATGTAGACTCATTAAGTACAATACAATCAACAAGACAATCTCTCTGTGACCATTCTTTTTTACTATAAATCTTTCAATAAAGTCTGAGCAAGCATCATGACAGCTAATTATGACAACATTGATATATATAATCAGAAAGGTGTTGCTTTTTCGTATATTGTATAGTGTTGTATGATGCTGATGAATGCCATGAAGTAGGATAATTAACTGATGCGCGTATCAGAAAGGTGTTGCTTTTTCGTATATTGCATAATATTGGTGATGAATGCTATGAAGTAGGTATGCCAGCATTTGAAAAGAACAGGAAACAAAATAACATTCTACACTAATCGATTTCAATACTTGGGATTATAAAATATAAAGGCAGGTAGTTGTAGTTACATTAAATTTCCTCTGTGTAAGTTTTTTAGCGATGAAGTGATGTGATGACTACTATATTTATTATCATTTGAAATATTTGTTACGAATTTATAGGAATATCCATAATTATTGTGGATAGCATTTGATATATTTGTCACGTAATTTGCATCCGTCAGCCCCCCATCATTTATTATGTTATAAATTTAAGACAAAAATGGAAGACATTATTTAGCAACTATTGACGTACTTTAGAGAACAAAATAAAAAAAAGGAGACTAGAAATAATTTAAACAACTTCACGAATCCCAAATGAGACGAGTACAAAAGGAACTGAAAACAAATGTGACCAAAAAAGACAGCGACGTACGTACTACTTGTTATACCTAAATATTCATGGTTACGACAAAAAAAAGTAAAGGCCTCTTATATGTAGCTGGTAGAGTTTGCAAAAAACGCATACCTATAATAGATCTCTTGACACTGTGCACTGTCAATAGGGAACATTACGCAAAGCTCTGCGTAGGGGGCGACACTAACACAACCCGTAAACAAACCGCCATGACGTACAATGTTATATTTATTAACCTAACAAACAATAACAAATAATTGATGAAAACGCGTTAAGGTGGTTCGATTGCCATACAAAACGTTATTTGACATTCGTAGGCTAACGGCGTGATATTTTAAGAAACTTATGTTCTTCCCATTTGCGCCAAATTCCCACTTTCCTAGAATAAACTTGTGAAGATAGATTAATTTGAGAAATCGGTTTGGGACGTGATATTTTGGGAAAACTATTTTTCTCAAATTAATCTAGTTTATACAAGTTTATTCTACGAAAGGAGGAATTTGGCGCAAATGGGAAGCCAATTTATGAAAGTTTGTTACATAAGTGTCTTAAAATATCACGCCGTTAGCCCGCGAATGTCAAATAACGCTTTGTATGGCAATCGAACCACCTTAAACTACAATAGTTTTATTATCCTTCGTGTGTAAAATACCAGTACCCTTATTGTGAGATAACAATCGTAACCTAACGTTACGTAACTAATACGAGATCGAATAAACGCGCTTCGAATAGATTTCGATCTCGCTACGGTATTCTTCGATTCGACCCGTCAAACTTGTAACTCACAATGCCGTTGTCCTACGAAACCAACTGCAAAACGTTAGGCTCTAGCGTTTAGTTTTCGATGCGTAATTTAACGTTCGATTCGTACTACCAATCGGTAGTGTGAGACCCAAATTTGACATTTCGTATCGAAGAATACCGTAGCGACTGTAGTTTACTATTTCACTTGCAAAATGGCCCGTGATATCGTATTATTCCGTCAAGAGTTACCGTAGATCCGAACGAAATTTATCTCAAATTAAAGAACTTATAAAAATAAGGGTTTTGATTTGACAACATATATCCGCAAAATTCGGATTGTCGCGTAGTTTGTATTTAAAAATGCAAATAAATGGCCCCCGCGCCGCCATATTGTATCGAGAGTCGACACTGTCGACGTCGCGATGCGCGTATTCTGTAATGTCATAACCGACAAACATTTAAATTAAAACGATATGCTAGTGATATAAGGTTGAATATTGGAAAATCGTGAACGAACGTGAAGTCGATCGCGAATTAAGTAATGTATAAGTGACTCACGTTACAGTTTGGATGTTTAGTTCTATGAGTGACCACCAGGGGCGGTGTATAGACTTTTCATACTAAATCTTGACGATAGGCGGTAGCGTCGATAGTAGACGCGACTCACTTCAATCCCACGCTAAGGGTGCTGTTCTATAAGAAGGGTCTCAAAACGCGAGTGTCGTGGGCTCGTGGGTTGGGCAAAGACGCCACGAGGCCCACGAGCGTTTGTTGATAGTACGGCTAACGTGAGTTTCAATCGTAACCTTACGATAAGTAACTACATACGAGATCGAATAAACGCGCTTCGAATAGATTTCGATCTCGCTTCGGTATTCTTCGATTCGACCCGTCAAACTTGTAACTCACACTGCCGTTGGACTACGAAACCAACTGCAAAACATTAGGCACTTTGCGTTTAGGTTTCGATGCGTAATTTAACGTTCGATTCGTACTACCAATCGGTAGTGTGAGACATTTCGAATCGAAGAATACCGTCGCGACTGTAGTTTACTATTTCACTTGCAAAATGGCCCGTGATATCGTATTACTCCGTCAAGAGTTACGAGAAGAACTTATAAAAATAAGGGTTTTGAATTGACAACATATATCCGCAAAATTCGGATTGTCGCGTATTTTGTATTTAAAAATGCAAATAAATGGCCCTCGCGCCGCCATATTGTATCGCCAGTCGACACTGTCGACGTCGCGATGCGCGTATTCTGTAATGTCATAACCGACAAACATTTAAATGAAAACGATAAATGCTAGTGATATAAGGTTGAATATTGGAAAATCGTGAACGAACGTGAAGTCGATGGCGAATTAAGTAATGTATAATTGCTTCACGTTACAGTTTGGACTTTTAGTTCTATGAGTGACCACAAGGGGCGGTGTATAGACTTTTCATACTAAATCTTGACGATAGGCGCTAGCGCCTGTAGTAAACGCAACTCACGTCAATCCCACGCTAAAAGTACTGTACTGTGATATTAAAATGGCATCCTATAGCCATTCAAAGGTGGATTATTACGCGGCACTGATGCATTTTATTTATTGAAATATTCTCTTCCCTTTTTGATCCAGAGCTTTGAAGGACTTGTCAAAGTTGTCAAAAAAACTGTTTACTAATTTACCCTGGCGGCAGAACATAGCAGTAATGTTCCCTATTATTTATGCAAAAAATAATTTTATAACATTATAATTAGACTCGTTAGCTTACTACCTACCGAGTAAATTCGAACATCTGTACATGCAAGAGAGCCTGTTTTCTTTTTCACTACACTAGCTCGTAAAGGATGTCTAACACGTGCTATTTTCATTCCATTCAAAAATGTAATACCTAGAAACTACATATTTATGTTGGACAAATAAATCTTTGATTCTTTCATTGTCCGGAAAGGGAGTCGGCGCAGCAAAGGTGCAGGTTGCTCCCTTGCATCCCACAGCAGGCTGCGGCTTTTTGACCAGAGAACCAGCGTGAGACCATCCGGTCTTGCCATCGGTACGATTTAATCCTTGGGGCTCCAACATACAGGGTGGGGCAAAAGATATGCATCGGTTTTGGCGGGGCAGTGGTCGGGCTGCGGGAGAGGTAGGTCTCGTTGTGTTCGTGCGAGCGCGCCATTTTAGTACCGCAACATGGTTTGGACGGCGGAGCATCTTGGGTTTGCCGTTCGCGAGTTTTTTAGAAAATGGCCATACCCACCCACTCAAATGTGCCGGACAGTTGTTGAAAATTTCAGAAATCGCCTTCATCAGCGATTAAAAAAAAAATTGTTCTATTATTTATTTCTTTTACCGACCCAGTTTCATCCATGTTTGGAGCGCCACTTCTATTTAACGTAGGGCTTGTTTTATCGGCGGTGCCGAGAGAGCGGTGACTAAAATAAAAGAGGCTTAATTAAATTAGCCTACCCAGTGGCTCCGAGCTTCCTGTGCCGTGCCCGTATGCCGCCGACGAGCATCGCTCAGGCCAGTCAGGCCTGCCTATTCACTTTCTTACTAAACAAAACTCTATGAGACAAATTTAATTGGAATCTGTTTTGTATTTGCCGCGCGCTCGTCTACACGCGCAAAAAGTGAATCTGGGTAAATCAACTTTTTCTTGTTGTTATTCTGTCCCGGTAAGCCAAGAGACAACAGTAACAGACTTTCTTAGAAAAAGTACTACAAACTGGACTCCTATCATGCTAAGGAGATGCGCCACCATGGAATAGGTTTACCAATATGAAAAAAACAGGTGTTTAGTGGATTTAAATACCATAAAATAATAGTTTTAAATGGTGACCCAGGAGACGTAACCATGGCAACGAACAACAAGAAATAGTTGATTGACCCATCTGCGTGATAATGCGATCAAAACTGAAAAAAATATTTGTATTGTTTGAATGTGAATTAGATAAAATAAACGTGAATAAATGTGAATTAGAATAGGGAACATTACTGCAATGTTTTGCCGCCAGATTGCAGCACTAGCACAAACCGTAAACCAGTAGAGGAAGGTAGGGACTCACACACACATGCACAATTGATTGTCAATTGAGTGACAAGGATGCATGCATAGACAATTCCGCAAGTGGGAACGAGTTACAATGCCAACTCTGCTAGTGTCGCCCCCTACGCGGAGTTTTGCGTAATGTTCCCTAGTGACGTGGGAGACAATCATATTCTTGATTGGTTGTTTGTTAAGAGTGCTCTTCAAAAAAGCGCTCGCTCAGAATTCGGTATTTTGACACGCGTAGTGCGTTTGTGTGTGTAAATACTACTACCACCCACACAAACGTACCTAACCCCCACATGCACAGCGAGATCGCACCAGCCGCGGGTGCCGTCCCTTTCTAGCTATATGTAAGTGCGATCGGGATAGAACTAACCGCGGAGCTTGCCGAAGCAAATAGCTGTATAGCGCACCGTTGGAATTAACTCCGTGACCGATATTGATACTTGCACTAAAAAGTGGTAAGTATTACTTCGCTAACATGATGTTCTAGAACATCATGTTAGCGAAGTTAGATAACTTGAATAAAGTAAGTATTTGATTTTTGAGCACAAGTTTTCTATTTGTATTAAAATACTATGATATGACAAAGTATATTTAGTTTCGTTTTTTTAGTATAAAATAAACTAACGAGTTTTAAAGTTGTCAGTAATAAGAATAATAATTTGTTTTACGGATATTAATAGTTTGCATGTTATCTGAGTCTTATTTATATATAGTAATGTAATGAAATTATACCAGTAGACCCACTACTAGGAAATTACTGGGTACTTACGTATTCATTTCTTGAAGAAATTTTTTTTTGTTATGGACAGTAAAAAAAAACTGCCCTTCATAGAAATTGCTATGTCCGTTTCTTGCCAAAGGAACTGAAAATTATAAATTATACAAACACAGCTTTTTATCTAGAATGCAATTAATTAATGCGTGATTTTATTCAAAAGCCTAAAACCTCAGATGATAAAAAGGAATAGATATGAAACGGGGGCTTGGCGCGTGTCGGTGCGACATGGCCAAATGGGCATGTCACTGCCCACCGCATGTTAGTCGCAATTTGCCGTGAATCTGAAATGTTATTCCACGTTTACTCAAAATGCCGAATTGTAGCGTGGTTACATGCAAAAATAGGAATGAAACTAAAACCTACATGAATGGTGGAGTCACGCACCACATGTGAGTATTAGTATTTTCACTTAAGTCAGTAAAAACTAATATTTTAATAAATAAACGCAACGCCGCATCATTTCTCGGGATCGAACTAACATATCGAACGAAAAAGCATATTTTTGTTCTATGCGTTGTACATTGATCGTTCAATACAGTAAACCACGGCGCAATGTATTAAACCACTATGGATACGGACGATGCTTGAATTTTTTAGTGGTACGGCCGCTGCTTGGCGTCGCAAACTAGAGCGGTGCCAAAGTGCAGTTACAATTTACGCGTAATCGATAAAATAGAAGTACGATATCATACTAGTTATTTTATTTCGACTACTTTCGCTATTTTATTTTATTTAATTACTTGTTTTGGTTGGGTGCCTATCTTAAAGGTAACTAATAAGATTAAAAGGCACAAAATGTTCACGGTACCTACTAATAAGATTTTCACTATGTTGCAGTATGAACGGTAAATAGACAAATTAACATTGTATATACTAGTATATAATTTAGTTGCAAATGGCTTCAGAACAACTTAAAATGTGATATTATTACCAATAATTTTTTTTAAATGAGTATTTTTTACTTTCATTTCAAATGTGATAATTGAAGAAGAAATCTCGGTTTCTTATTACAGTTTTCCAAAGAATCCGAGTAGGTACTAAAAAAATGGATAGATGCTACTGGCAGAGGTCCTAACTGGTTTCCTGTACAGAGAAGAGTTAATGTGTTCGTAACATTTTCAAGAAAAATGTTTCTAACCACTTAATAAGAGCCGTACACTTTTCGAATATTTGACACCTCGCTTGCTTGAAACCTAGGTGTAAAATGTATGGTAACACATCTTCGCACATCTTTGGTGGATACTCGCCCTTAGCTTTAAATCTCGTAATATGAGTAATGGACATATTATTTCGCGCCAAAATGCGAGTCGGATCGGCCTGGTACCTACAGGTCAAAAATATCGATGTGACCAGAGTTTTAAATGTATGTGAACACGAACTTATAAAAAGCCGTTTATGTTACTCTGTAGGTATTCGTCAATATTTTTTACTTTTGCGATTTATGATAAGTTAACAACACGTGTTATTTAAACTTGTAGCTAGAAGTTTAAATACCACCACATAAACTTACCATGCTGTTGAAGTTGTTACCCATCAATATCATAACATAATATTAATTTTAATATCAATGTCGATAAAACATAATTTTAACGTTTGTCGCCCCCCTAGTGTAGTGCGTTTAAGCTAATCACAGCCCTTGTTTGCATGTTGCCGTAGACTCACTGGCAACGCCCGAGTCTTTGTTTTTACACGGTTCAATGTGTGTGCCTGTGGGCGCTGCGGTGGGAGAAAACTGGGGACATCGGTTTTGGTTGAAATTAAGCAGTACGGCACTTTCTTCTCCCTTTTTTTATGTTCTGAGCCTAAAACCTATGTCACTTATTAGGATTCCGTACTCAAAGAGTAAAACGGGACCCTATTACTAAGACTCCGCTGTCCGTCTGTCTGTCTGAATGTCTGTCTGTCCTTCTGTCACCAGGCTGTATTTCATGAACCGTGATAGATAGAGATTTTCATAGATGATGTATTTCTGTTGTCGCTATTTATAACAAAAAATACTAAAAAACAGAATACATCTTTTTATTTTTATTTTAGTTTTTATTTGTTTCTTTTTCTTTTACAATCTTACACAAATCGACCTTGCCCCAAACTAAGCAAAGCTTGTACTATGGGTACTAGATGACGATAAACATACTTATATAGATAAATAAATACTTAAATACATAGAAAACATCCATGACTCAGGAACAAATATTTGTGGTCATCACACAAATAAATGCCCTTACCGGGATTCGAACCCGGGACCTCCAGCTTCGTAGGCAGAGTCACTTTCAAGTTACTAACTAGGCTACAGGGGGCTCCTATACAACAAACGTGATTTTAGATATAGATATTTTGCCGTTTTTAGATATAGATAATGGTACGGAACCCTTCGTGCGCGAGTCCGACTCGCACTTGGCCGGTTTTTTTTACATTTATCTCGAAATAAAGAGTGATACTCGGAAATGTCGAAGGGAAGGTCAATCGTCGAATCCGACTCGGCTGGGCAGCATTCGGGAAGCTACGGCACATCTTTTCGTCCAATATTCCGCAGTGTCTCAAGACGAGAGTCTTTGACCAGTGTGTGTTGCCAGTGATGACATATGGCACGGAAACGTGGTCGCTTACTATAGGCCTCATAAGAAGGCTCAAAGTCACTCAAAGGGCAATGGAGAGGGCTATGCTGGGAGTTTCTCTGCGCGATCGCATCAGAAATGAGGCTATCCGCAGCAGAACCAAGGTAACCGATATATCCCTCCGAATTGCTAAACTTAAGTGGCAGTGGGCGGGGCACATTGCACGTAGAACCGATGGCCGTTGGGGTGGAAAGGTTCTTGAGGGCAACCACGTACCGGAAGGCGCAGCGTGGGTAGGCCCCCCGCAAGGTGGACTGATGACCTGGTAAAGGTCGCGGGAGTCCGCTGGATGAGGGTGGCGCAGGACCGGCCATTGTGGCACTCTTTGGGGAAGGCCTATGTCCAGCAGTGGACGTCTTTCGGCTGATATGATGATGATGATGATGATGACTCGGAAAAGTAATAAAACCACGTAAAAATCTCCCTTTCCAGTGTAAACCCCCGGTGTGTGTTATTATTATATATAAACGAAAATAATAACTAAATGCAAGGTAGGATCGTGCTGTACTTAACAAACGCCATATAAGCTTGTTTTTTAAAAAGTTTTTTATTCATCTTGTTATTTTCAATAACCCTGCATATTATGTCGCTGGTTCGTGGGTACTTGTACAGACAAATCACACAAACCCAAACAAGATAGGTCTATCTATTTTAGTTTAGGAGTTCCCATGACCACCTTCCATCATCAGATCCTGGAAATCATCCATCACCAAAGTGTTTACCAAGACAAAACAGATGAGCCCAAACTAGATGGGTTTATCTAGTTTAGTTTAGGAGTTCCATGACCACCTTCCAGCTCCATCATCAGACTCTGGAAATCATCCAGCATCCAAGTCTTGCCGTGCCATGACCAAATAAATGAGCCAAAATTCGATGGCTTTATCTTGTTGAGTTTAGGAGTTGCTATGGCCACCTTCCGACTCCATCATCAGACCAGCTCTATGATATTATGGCATTGTCACCGAAGATACGCAATTGTACCTAATTTGAAGATTTCGCCCAAACTAACATACATACATACATACTAACTAATCATAATGGCCGTTGGGGCGGGGAGGTTCTCGAGAGGCGACTACGTACCGGAAACTGCAGCGGACCCTCCACAAGGTGGACTGATAGTAACAAGTAAATAAATTAAATCTATCAAGTATCACGATCACTCGTACAATAATAATTGACTATAGAACGCGTAGTTTAGACAAAAGGATCCAACCCACAAGATATCACCATTGAAATGTATGACTTTTGTTTTAGGTAGAAGGTTCAATTTTAAATGTTACATATCCTGTGGGTTTGAGCCTTTTCGCTACACTACGTCATATCTGATAGCTATGCAATTCATAACTTGTCTCGATTTGCCTCACGAATGTATCCCCAGTATAGTTTGACCCCGAGGTTTGTAACAACTATGCCTAGTCGGAGATCAAAATAATATTATTTTATCTGAAGAGTGGCCGGTTAGCTTCGTGAATAGCCACAAATAAACAGAGTACACGTCTGTCTCGGAGGGCTATTCAGCCGGTACTGAGATATATTCCCGCGCGACGGTAAATTTATACTAGTTTTGAATAATTATTTATAAATATAAATGTTGACTAAATTTATATTTTTTGGACTGGATCTTGTTGGAACAAGCATGAACTTTAATGTTGTGTAAGATTCAATACACAAATAATTCAACAATAATGAGAAAATCCTCGAGTTTTCAGTAAGATTTTGTTGACAAATATGGTGTAATTGAGAACAGTTTACATATATATACGTGCAGAATAAGGAAAATTCGAGGCGGCTAGTAGCAATGGCAACATATTACGCTAGTAAAAATAGAATAAAACAAGTAGGTTCTCATATAACATCATGGAATATTAGGGGCTCAAACTTATGACTCTGCGCTCTCTTCAGAAAACTACTGTCGGTAATCGGGTATTTTCGGTTAAAGTATTCAGTTCTTCGTAAATTGTAGGCGGCTAGGACCAATATGAGGAGTTTACCTATGCAAATAAGTAATCGGGATCTAAAAAAAGCTCTCCGTTTCTTAGAATTACAACGTCAAAAATCCGTCATTCTCGCTTATTCCTGACCAAAAAACGAGCGCCCTCTTAATATTAATAATTAGAAATAGGTATTTAGAATTTAAGGTTTGGACGGTTTTATGGACGCTCGAATCGAATAATTTCATCTTCTCTTCTTTGATTCTGACAGAACGCTTATAATTTCATTTCAATTGTAATTTCGTTTAAATTTTGTTCATTTGTAGTCTTAAATATACTAATTACAGGGAAAAATAATTAGGATGATTGTGCACAAATCATAAAGATACAATTTCAGTGACATAAAAAAATGTAATTAGTACGACTGTGAATATATTTTTATTGAAAATTGCCTTTTGTCACCTATATATACCCTCGTGACCTATATAGGTCACGAGGGTACTTTTCTACATCATATTACTTTGTCTACATATGTAGACCTAAATATTTGAATTTGAAATAGAAATGGCACCGGAAAGCATCAATATGCAAGCAGCTCGCCACAAAATGGCGGAGCGGAGATGACATCATCGCATGCATATGCCCTCACGTCGTACGTCACTCGCTACGCAAGAGCCGGGCAAGCACCCCGCGCCATCCCCACCACCGCGCCTCATTCACAACTCTCATTGTGCCGCGCTGTGGGAGCCGCCGCTGCAACGAATATCCCTCCCCTGCCCCCGCACCGAACTATATTAGTATTCGTAAGGTACGCTTCCATGCTCTAGTGCAGACCTATGGTTGTCAGATGACTGGGATTCTCATTATCCAGGCCAGCAAAATAAATTGTTTGTTACAATGTTCTTTGCAAAACTAATATAAATTGCAAGTTCATCTCAGTTTCCTGTTGCCCGGATAGAATGAGCGCGATGTGTCTCTATTTATTATTGAAAATGTTGCGAATTGTGGGACTCGTCCTAGTCTTTTTTACACGGGCTACTACCCTATTCAAAGCCCAAACCTATAATACGGTGCAAAGCTGGATCAATTTTTACACGGGCTACTTCCCTATTCCAAGTCTAAACCTACACGGTGCAAAGCTAGATCAAATGCGAAGGAAAGTCCTACGTTTTCAGCAGTAAATAAACCGTAATATAGCTAACCGATTTGACAGCTTTATCAATCTGCCATAATAATAATCCTCTATAGCGGGGCTCCTATTTCTGATCTGTTTGCCCTTCTGGCAACTGAAGATACCTAACGAACCTAACCTACCTAGCTATGAGTGGTCATTTTGCGTTCTAGACCGTTGGCGATGTAGACTAAAAGCGATATAGGCAAAATATTACATTTTGTTTTCTAGCCCATCCGCGAATAACCCATTCGATGGAATCTAATTATGGTCCTTGGTGTAGTATGGACGTACGGATCTTGCGAAAGTGTGTGTGCTTGCCTCTGTAAAATTATTATATATATATATTTTCTATCTATATATATGTTTTTCTAATTGGCTTTTTATGACTATGACTACTTATTATCGTTACTAGCGACTCTGAGCTGTACTTAGATCACGCGAGTCCGCCCTTAGGCACTGGTCCCACCGCGAGCGAGTAAGCTATGAGCTATCGGCTATTTTCTAGCTTAAGAAACGAACGAAAGATAATCGTTTTCGTGTAAATAAAAGAGAGAGTTATATATTTATAGTTTATAGCTGGTTGTTTACACCGCCGGCGATGAACTATAAATTTATTTACACTTGAGCTATTATCTTTTGTTCGTTTCTTGGGCGAGTAATAATCGCCGATAGTCTGTAGCCTTATATGCGAAACCGTTCAGAAAATTTCACGAAAATCGGGTGAGAAATGCGACCTGTAGAGAAGAACGGACATAACATCCGCCGTACAGACAAACGAAAGCATTTTTGCCAAAGGTGAATCAAAGAACTTCGCTCGCTTGTTCCATTATATTGTATCCTGTTTTAGTAACTGTTGGATTTCCGTTTTTTTTAAATCTATAGATATTGTCAAAGAGGTAAAAGTCAAGTCGTTTTTCGTGAGGTGTTGTAATCTCCGGAAGTACAGTTAAGGTCACCCATATGTATACACCTCAAAGTTACAGAAATATGTATACAGACCTTATTACTACGGAATTAGGTTGTTGTATACATATTTTTGCAACTTTGGGTATATACATATTGGTGTCCGTGACTGTACCTACTCGTCGGATTTCAATAAAATCAATATATAATATAACCCATGTCTCCATGCGATTCTATGCGAGCAAGCCGCGCGGGCTCCTAGTATCTGAAGAAATAAAACGAATGCGATGATACCGGCATTCCGTCCAGTCTAAATAAGACCGTCTACCTATTTACAAAAAAATGTGTCTTCGTCCCTAAATATAAATATACTACCTACAAGTAACAAGCATTATGTAACCAGCGGTCAGACTTAACTGGTCGACCGTCGGCAAGACGTTGTCTATACGAATCGTGACGTCTAGATATATTTGTGAGCGCGGTGCGGTTAGGTTAAAACAAGTTAGCGGGAATAATGTTAAAAATTATAATGTTAATTATTATTGGTAATACCCTGAGAACTTTACGGTTTCGCTCTATGAAAACACAACAATATATCGATATCAGCCATATTTTTACACAAAAAAATAGGTTGGGTAATTTGACTAAATATGTATTAATAATCCACCTAAATTTAATACCGATACGGTAAAAAAATATGAAAAGTAATCTTCATAAATTCCGTAAAAATCAGGCAAAAATGGTATAAACTTTCTTTACTTTATAATTGACTATGTCTATATACGTTCTATGGGATACGCGCATAATCCACTTATTTTTGTTAATGAATAAACCTTTCTATAGGCCAGATGAAATTCAATATTATCTCAAGGTCATAAAATATTTAATAAAATGCCGTTATTTCCTGATGCATATATTTTTGGATTCAGGTAGTAAGTCTCCAAATTTGTGTACTCAAACATGTTTTCATTATAAAAATACTGATAGCATTTTTGCTTGCGGGTTAAATTTTTTTTCTTACTTCCGGTCCATAGAATTATTGACTTCAATAGTAAAAGTTGTTTAAAATAACATATAAAAGCCGTATACAAATAATTAGCCTGATATTGAATTATTTCCAAAAAAACCGTAATTTTCTCAGGGTATAAGGCCAAGTAAAAATTGTAACCGCGCCGCCAAATTTCCTTAGCAATCAATGCCACCTGTTTTTGAGCATTCGTTGCCTGACCTAACATGCAATTAGTAAAATAACAACAAGTCACAAGACATTGCCGATGCGCGAGTTCCACAGATGTAACAAAGGTCACGATCCGGTTCATGGCGTTCATAGCAGGGACTGATTTCGGTTACGGTTATACCGGTATGAAACCGGTATTCCATTACGGTACCGTTATGTCGTAAAGGTTATGCGCGCCGCGCGAGCATAACAGTATCGTAACCGTTTTGAAATAACGGTTAGCGGTACCAGTTTAAAACGATCCCGTAACCTTTATAATACCGGTATTATAAAGGTTATCGAGAAAAGTAAGCGAACTGGCACTCTACAGAGGAAGCATTGGCTACTAAACATTTAAAGACTAAAAGACAAAGCAGCAGAGCCTTTGCCGGCGGTTTGGCAACAACTCCAGGCCAAAGTCGATATATCGGTACCTTTAAATAGCGGTTACGGTACCAGAAAAAAAAAAGGTACCTTTATATTTCGGTAGCGAAATATAAAGGTTCCGCTACCGAAACCGATATGACGTCATACCTACCGTTAAAATAGAATACCGGTATTTTTCGGTTATGCAGTCCCTGGTTCATAGGTATCACATTGTGATAATAAATAAAATATAACTAACCAAGTCGACGATATGTTTGACGCGATTTTATTTTTTATGGGGTGGTCGTCAAAACTGGGTGAGTCCCCCCTCCATACAGGATAGATTTATTTCTAGTCACTGTGGTACAGCATACCAGTTGACGCCTTAAAGATTTCAATCATTTTTGTTACACCCGTATAGTTCCATCCACGATTCCTTGACACGATGGCCGGCATGGCATAGGGGCATATTTAAGTTAAAACAACATTAAGAACGCGCCTTTAAGAGGGTATCCTAGCAGCATTTTTCCATACAAACGTATTCCCCTATTTCCTTCCTGGTTGATCCCTCTAGAGGACTCGTTTTTTTTTATAAAATCTAGGTGCACTGTATGTATGCCCCTGTCATTTACTTTTTCCCAAAAAATAATTACCAAAACAGATACGAATTTTCGAAAATTTAAAAAATGCCCCATTTTTACTGTCATATTCAGATGACTACCAGACAAATATGAAAAGTTTTTACGTTAAAACAAAATAATAGGAACATAGATCTACTCTTCCTCCAAATTTCAACACCAAACATAATTGAATCGGCGCAGGTTTGGCGGAGAAAACAGGGGAATACAAAGCATCGATCTTGTCAAGATTTTGTAGTGAAAATCGGTCTGAGCTGCGGTTGTCCCTATTGCGCATCGCACGCGGTCGCTTGGGCGCAACGCAACGGCAATAGTTTGTACAAATACCTATTTCTCAATTTTGTCGCAGACCGACTACGCTCTTAAGTGAATGTAAAACATACCTATGTATTATTAAAAGCGTTAGTTATTATACATATTCGCCATTAATGTAGAATTTTCAAGATCAACGTCGTTGGTCGTCAAGTCGTTGGTAGTTCAGGCAACGTATCTTATAGTAGCAAGTAGGAACCATCTATGAATGGAGCTAACATTTTAGACCTGTTGATTCAAACACTGAATACTTCAGTTACGATGCCGTTAATACATTGGTCCTAATTAATGAATAGCAACTGCAGCGATTTCAGATAAAATCCACTACATTTCAGTTTATTCCATTTGGGTCGCTTAACTTCAAACTCAGATAAATCCACTCTAACCACTTCAGAGATAATTTAAAAAAGGGTGATTAAAAAGGCAGTTTTTTTTTATTATGGCTAAAGCTTTAAATTGAACCATCCTGTTCGGCAAATTCAGCATTAAAACCATCCATTCTTTACAAAAAATCAAATTTAGATTGGATTTACCTTCATTTGATATAATCGATTGTAATTTATCTATCTTTGAAAAAACTCAGTGTGGATTTGTATAATTTTGATTTAACAGACCTGAATTTATCTAGATTTAAAAAAAATACGATTAGAAATTGTCAGCCATGTTGAACAAACTTCTTTCGCTGATTGGCTTGGATGGACTTACCTACATTTGAAAAAAACTGTCATATGGATTTATCTGATTTTGATAAAATATTATGATTTTAAATGTATTTTTCTCAAAAACCAGACAAAATTATACTAAACCGATTAAATTATAACAAAACTAGTTTTTTACCCTTTTATTTCATACCAAAATCTTACAAAATGACAGAATTGGATTTACCCGAGTTTGAAGTTAAGCAACTCTTTTATTATATTGAATATTTTTGGGATTTCACTAACCATTTCGGATTGAACCTGACAGTGCTTCGAGGCGTATTATGATTGTTATTCTGTTTTAGTTTATTGCAACCAAACCACAGTAGGGGCATTCCACGAGCTGTGCCGTACAAACGCGCGTGTATCTCTGTCATTAGAGTTATCTTTGCAATTCTAATTATAATTCTGACCATAATGTGACTCTATTGTTGCAGAAAAAGAAACTCTAAACTTACCAATCTTCTGAAAATTCGTGTTTGCACGGGACAACGGTGGACTTTTCCGTGGAATGCTCCAGTATCATACCATAAGCCATTTATTACACAGCAAATAACAGATGGGTACATAAATACCACTACTGAGATGAATACAGGTTGCACGGTTAGAAGGTCCTGCTATCTAAAACAACCGTTTTATCAATAGCCGGTCGGCCGGATTATGCGAATGAATCACGAACGAAGCGGGCGTCGCGCCGGCGCCGGCAGGCGGTGCACGGTGCGAGCCGCCGCCATTTTACTTTACCAATACGAACCACGTGCTCATGTGCATTTAATTAAACTCTTTCACAATTCATAAACAATCTATTCATCACATGTACACACACTTCACACTACAACATGAAAACAACACAAGTTGGCAGCTAAGAGAACAATCGCTGTCTATCAGAGAAGTTGCATTAGCGTAGCCATACCTGCGGTTTCTCGCCATTCTGTACGCCATGAGCCGGTTGTGAAACAGCACGCGCTCGAAGTGAAAGATCACAATTTCAACAGGTCAAACTAATAAACAAGGACAATGATTAAAGGTCCTTTTCGGAAAAGTGAACTATTGTATGAATCAGGATCGTGATTGTAGTTGAACATTAAATGTAATCGGCGTCAGTGATGGATTGAGTAAATTCGCAGGAAACCTGTATCGCGAGTGCGAATGTTGCCGTGTGACTGAGTGGTGCGGTGCGGCGCGGGGCAGCGCGCCTGGCTCGACCGGGCTTGCTTGCAATGCTAAACGACCGCCCGCCACCCGCTACCCACCCGCACTCACTGATAAAAAATAACAAACCATTCACTCAATTCTGTATTACCTACTTACTACACTATCAACGTTTTGTTACAGACGACACAGATGTACCGAACTCAAAATCAAATCAAATTTACTAGTTAGGTAATGAATAATACTCAACTCAGGGGTACTAGTAGTAATATACGCACCATAAATAAGGACATAAATATCTATGCAGGACTATATTGTCAATGTCATAGATGCGTGTACAGATATTTATGTACGTAAATATATTATTACCCCTGACTGTACCATGGCGTATTCTTATTGCCAATCCAACCGTGTACTAAAAATGTCTGCCAGTTCATTCACATGAATATTAGGTACACCAAGACCAGCCGAAAATTTGCTCTCAATTCGATGTCAACAGCGAGGAATAAAGTACCTAATTACCTATACCTACAGGGGCTATAGATGATAGGTATTCGCTTTAAATAGAAATAAAAAAAAATACCTAGTCGGTCCTTAAGTTCTATCACCAGGTTATTGATAGATAAAACTCAGCAATAAACTTTTTCATATTCGTATTATACATGATTAAAAAGCTTATTTTATCCGAATCAAATTGCAATACAAAACATTTTGAACAATTTTCGCAATATGTCAAAACAACCTTGTCACTTGATTTAATCGTGAACCCAAAAAACAGTGTTCCAGATGACCGACAAGGTTTTTTTTATTTATTCTGAAACCTCGATTTTAGACCATGCTTAGCAACTAGCATTTGATTTTCTGTTAGCTTTCAATTCCAATTGCTCCCATCGAGAACTTACTTACTTTTTACGTTTTCAAGAAAACTCGTAAATTTGATCTTGTGGGCAACAAGTAAACTACGTAAAATGTGAATATGAAAATTAGTTTTACCCAGACTTACTTATCTTATACTTCCAAATGAAGGAGGGAGAGTTGAAGGAGGTGTTTTGACTGAAATCTCACGTCAGTTTGAAAGGTTTTAAGAATCATGGGAAAAAATACAGTGAATCACGTCCGTGTTTTTGATTGGCTAAAAAAGTGCAAAATCTCTGAAGAAACTAGCATTTGTGTAATATGGCGTTAAGCATTTAAATCCAATAATCGTTTTAATTTATCAGTATTTAATGAGCTATCAAACCATATATAGCATTAAATAAAAACATTCTTGGTATCATTTACTATGCGGCAAAACATTTGTGACAGAACTTAAGGACCGAATAGGTACATTTCTAAACTTTGGTTAAATAGCAGAGCAATATCAAAGGTGTTTGTATTTAAAATTTGCTTTACTAGGATTTTCTAAACGTGTACTCTTCATAATATAAGGAAAAGTCATGTCTGGTTAAAACGCACTAAATCAATAACATATTGTTTTTTGCATAAATTAAATTCAGCATTGCAGATCGATGGCGGCCCATGACGTCACAGACCATGCACAATTTGTAAACCGAAGAGGGCATTGTACGCGTTAGCGCATTGCATACGCCCGCCCGACACTGGTGCTCAACTTGGTTGGTTCTCGTCACGACTGAAATCATCAAAATATTGAGACGCTTAGGTTACCTCCCGTAAACATGTTAGCTGCAAAAAAAACATCTCCGGAGATCGTTTTATACTACTCGTTTTTTTTAATATATAATCATAATATTGATCGTCTTATTATTTTATATTATGTTTATTTAAACCAGGCAACAAGGGGCCATACATATGGGATGCAACGATATGTCTATTACGATACCGATACGAATGACGAATGCATCGTAATAGCCAATACGATAACGAATACATTACGATTTTTGTATTTCCATCTAATAAAATAAGTCAATTGAGTAAAATCAACATTTATTTAAATTTTAGACAATTTTCCACCTAAATGTCATAATCAAAATCAATGTCTTTCAAATTCTCATTAGGAAAACATATTTTTTTTAAATTATCAGGTTTTAGTCTATTTGGTACAGTCGCCATCACATACATCAGAGAAAACAAGCACGTCATAAACATCGGAACCACCTCTATCACTCTAACACACCACTGACGTGGATTACGAAGAAGAAATTTCATCTGTTTCTAATATACTCGTAATTATAATTTCATACGTACTTCACGTAATTTTTTATTCAAGATTTATTTTATTTGGTGACGTTTTTCTTCTACTACACAATTATCGATATCGATAAAATAATGTTTCAACCACTGGCTAGATGACGATAGTGTTTTGTTTTGCCGTGAAAAATCCGGGCTCTGGTTATTATTATTGTTGTTGTTTATATAGCTTAAGTTGTGTAATACTATTACAGCATTTTTATAACATATCATGAGAAATGCGACTTCATTCGTCCGATGTTTACTTTTGTCGTAAAATTATGATAATAGTGATTTAACTAAAAAGTTTTAAATATTTTGATACGTTAGTTTGCAAATTTGACACTTGACATCTAGTATATTGAGATTATTTTTGCATGGATGTTTGAGGTAAAAAGTAGCGATTGAAGCATGTATAATCTGAATACAGTTGTCAATATCATTTGGGACAGTTTATAACAACATTTTGTGCGGGATTGTGTATCTTGTATACAGGATGACTGGTAATTCGACCTATTCCTTGAAGGGGTTATACTAGAGCTAATTTGCAACAATTTATGTCCAGTCAACCAGGGCTCAAAACTCGCTGGTTTCCGAGATATTCGAGTGTTTAGTTTGTATGAAAAAAATTTTCCTTGCAGCCTTAAGCTGGTGATTGTGACAAAAGTACTTCCATTTGGATGGTAAAAAAACATTTTTGTCACAATCAGCACTTTAAGGCTGCAAGGCGATTTTTTTTCAAACAAACTAAACACTGTAAAAATTAAAAAAAAATCGTGTTTTGACATCTAGTATATTGAGATTATTTTTGCATGGATGTTTGAGGTAAAAAATAGCGATGTTAGCATGTATAATCTGAATACAGCTGTCAATATCATTTGGGACAGTTTAAAACAACATTTTGTGCGGGATTGTGTATCTTGTATATATTAAATCCACAGAACAAATAAATACTATAGAAACGGTAGTGGGCGGGTTGTGCGTAGCCGAGGTTATGAGTGAACACTCATAAGACTGTCAAACGCAGTCAAAACGCAAATCAGTTGTCAGTTGACCGTTGGTGACGATTGTTAACGATCAAAAATAAAAGCATGCCGTTTTGTGCAATTTTTTCCTTCCGACAGGCAAGCCAGGACCCAAAGGTTCCTTCGGGAGCGATTTCCTATCACCGGTAAGAACTGAAATAACTGTTTTTGTATTCGTCGATTAAAATCTGTGTATTAAGATTTCATAGAGAATACTGCAACGTCACTATTTTCATAGTTGTAGTCCATGTTACTGTCGAAACAATCGAAATAACTGTTTCGATACGCTCCAGACAACCGAAAAAAATTTGAAAACAGAACTAAAATAAATTCGACCAATCACGTGGCTGCTTTACCGAACTGTAATGAATTGGACCAATAGAATCGCTTTGATTATTGAGTTTACTCGTTGATGTCGTACGCTCGTTGATGTCTTTTAAGATATCAACGAGCGTACGAGCGGTAGGCTGCACTTCGTTTCAACAGTATCGAGTTTGTTTAATTAGTTCAGTTGACTCGTAGAAAATTAATTTTAATGAACTCGTACAAAAAGTATTGTTCACAATAGTGTTATAATCAAGCTTTTTAATCTCGTACCTTACTTAGGCCACTCAGCATAAACACGGTACTTGACTAAAAAGCTCTCTATTATAAAACGATTGTGAAAAATACTATTTCTGAGTAAATACGCTATCGATTATGACATTCGCCATTACTCCGTTGGTAAGATAGAAGCGATAAGCATGCTTGATATTGCTTGCTAGCCAAAGCCGCAGATAAAGGAACTACCGTAATGTCACAGCAATGTATCGCGTTTTTCGTGTTTCTCATTTTAACAAGGCGATTGCCAGTATGACTAGAGTGGTACCATGCCTAGTGTATGTACGTACTTATCAATACTAATCATCATCATCATCATATCAGTCAAAAATTATGTAATAATATAAATATTAATCGTGTATTTCTTAAAAGGTTACATAATAAACGTACTGCCAAACTGCATGCAAGTTTGTTGGCTGTGCTGCTCTTGTGATACATATTTGTGTTTCTGTTTTTGTCGAAGCCAGTGTTCAGTAGGTAATACCACAGAATAAATAATAGTACTACGTACAGAAGGTTTTCTGAACAAATTCCCTGTTTAGGTACGCCGACCGTGCCTAAATGTGGCCATCCCTTTCTATCGCATGCAACGCGCTGCGACCCGTGCGAGCGTCCCGTACCAACGCGCGGCAGCTACTTACTAATGGGCCGCCAATTTGGCGGCCGCCGGCATGTGTACTTGTAGCGGCGCGACGGAATCACAGAGTGAACCGCCCCTGCTGCTGGGCACATGCACCCTCTGATGGACTGACTGGAAGGTTTTTTTTGGTAGGTATGGTAAATTGCCTTTTCATCTCTCCTGCTCTGAAAGTTGATTTTTCATGGGCATATATATATAGCCGGGTGGAAAATAGCTTTTTCTCCCCTAGGGTGGAAAGTATTTTTTTTTTATTGTTACGGTCAGCCACGGAGTCGAAGATAATAGAGTTACGTCAAATCATTAAAATAAAAACTTTTTACAAATCGACACTCAGCTATAGGTACCTGCATTAACGAGTTGTTTAAAATTACGATTATAGGTTGATATTAAATTATTTTTCCTCACAGTCGAAATGAAAAGTAGAGTGTTTAACTCGGGTGAAATTACCCATTTTACCCTCGAACAATTGGCGCTCTCACTTCGTTCGAGCGCCAGAAATATCTCGGGTTAGATGGGTCACTTTCAACCCTTGGTTAAGGGGGTTCGATTGCCATACAAAGCGTTATTTGACATTCGCAGGCTAACGGCGTGATATTTTAAGAAACTAATGTATCAGACTTTTATCAATTGGCTTCCCATTTGCGCCAAATTCCCCCTTTCCTAGAATAAACTTGTATAAACTAGATTAATTTGAGAAAACTAGTTTTCCCAAAATATCACGTGACAAACCAATTTCTCAAATTAATCTAGTTTATACAAGTTTATTCTAGGAAAGGTGGAATTTGGCGCAAATGGGAAGCCAATTTATGAATGTTTGTTACATAAGTTTCTTAAAATATCACGCCATTGGCCTGCGAATGTCAAAAAACGTTTTGTATGGCAATCGAACCACCTTAACAATCTACTATTTTATTACTGGGTTTGTTGATTGGTTCCAAAAGTAAACCGGTTGAAGTATTTTGTTAATCGCACCTGCATACATAATTGGTCAGAGTTGTTCTTTTTTCCCTAATAAAAGTATAATTCGGACGTGAAATGAAAATGAATGGTTACTTACTTACTACGCTGGCTCAGTGACCCGAAATGGATCTTGGCCTCCGAGTCCTCCGACATAGTACTTGCGTAGTTTTAAAGATCTAAGCGTCTTTGTGTTATACTATGTAGTGATGTATGTTTGTATTGGCAGGTCACACCTGGACTATATCGTGGTCACATTCACCCTGTCAAAGACACGCCACTGTGCTCTGTCCTGGGTAGCTTGCCGCCAATCATGATTAGCAAACATCGGGGTTTTCGGAGCGGGAACGTTTGACATTAGCCAAAGAGTAGGTATTTACTTAAAAACAGATCGTACCCTAGTAGGTTTCTACCGAATGAATAATTGATTAAAAAATAAATAAAGATTAATCATACATATAGGTACATATTTTATATTGGTCATTCATTATCAACCTCTTCAGTTAAGTCTATTCATTTATAAGAAAATGCTTCATAGATATCGAGCGTCAAGATTGACATTGTATTAGACACCTTTGTCAACCGTTACCCTTGCTTGTCTAGTAGATAAACTTATATGCAATTGTATTTTAAAAAACTGTAAATAATCAGTCAACACAAATATGCCTCCGAGAAAAAAAACTCGTTACGAGTTTATGCGTTCGTGGATAGAAAATAATCCAGAGATAGAGGTTCGAGATTCTTTATTATTTTGCACCAAGTGCAATGTGAGCTTCGCTCAAACGAAATCTAGTGTAACGCGACATGTCGCATCTAATAAACATACAGGTATGAAATATGATTTCAATAGTGAGCTCTTGAAATTTGTTGTGGGCTGTAATATACCATGGACGCAGGTAAACAATCCGATATTTAAAGATTTTATCGAAAATTGTGTTACCGGTAAATTTGGAAAAACTGCAAACGTTCCTTCGGAATTTCAACTGCGACGGGAATATTTAAATAAAGCTTACGATGAAAAAATGAATTAAATACGGAGCGAGCTAAAAAATGAATATATATATGTGAGTGTTGACGAAACCACGGATGATTATGGTCGTCAAATAGCTAACGTAATAGTGGGAGCATTACGTGATGATCACATTGGCACTCAACACTTGATATCTAGTAAACGGTTAGACAGCACGAACAATGTATCAATATCCAATACGGTCACAAGTGCTCTTGATGAATTATGGGGTGCTAACCATAATAATCACAATAAAGTACTTTTACTTTTAACTGACGGTGTGGGCTACATGCTAAAGGCTGGAAGAAATTTAAATTGTATTTTTTCCAATCTTTTGCACGTCACATGTTTGGCTCATGGTTTAAATAGAGTGGCTGAACTAGTAAGAAAACTTTATCCAGATGTGAATGATTTAATCGCAAATGTTAAGAAGACATTTTTGAAATCTCCTAAAATAATACAAAAGTTTAAAGAAATGCTCCCCGGAGTGCCTTTACCACCTCGACCAACAATTATTCGATAGCACACTAAAAATTATAAATGAGTTGGTACAAGGCAAAGAAATAGAACTTCAATCTCAAACTTCTCGTGCATCAATTGATTCCTACAAAAAATTTAAATATGCACCTATTACAACTGTCGACGTGGAAAGATCATTTAGCTCCTTGAAATGGATATTTACAGCAAGACGCCGTAGATTAACTGTCCCAAATATAGAAAAAATATTAATAGTTTATTCTGAAAATCGTGTCAACTATTCAATTTACAGCAGGTAATTAATTAAAGTTATTTTTATTGTTACCTTATAAGTTATAAGACTTTTACGGAAATTAAAATAAAACTTTGTCACAGATTGTATACAACTCACAGAGAGGTAGTTATTCATTAGGCATAATAAGATATTTTCTTAGACTAACATATCTGTTTATCTCTACTCTTTCTCAAATCATTCCCGCTCCGAAAACCCCGACGTCTGATGATTAGGCAGTTTGAAGTTCTTTCTGGACTTCGTCTATCCAGCGATACCTTGGTCGGCCGACTGGACGTCGACCATTTGGGCGCCCCAGGTCCCAGGTACACTCTTTTGGCGGCACGATCCCCTCACGTTCTCTCTACGTGGCCGAGCCAGCGCAACCGAGCAGAGCTCTCCCCGATGATGTTTGAAATATTGTTCATATTTATGGAGTTTTATAAAAACGGAGAGTAGTGCGAAATGTTTTCAATGAACTAGGTATACGAGGGCGACACTGAAAGTCTTTAGAACTGGCCACTTGTAATAAATATAATAAAAAAATAAGTTCAAAATTTGAAAATGGAACTCTTTCTTAATATTTTTGTGTACGAATTCCACTCGATTGTCATTTGTTTTACGATTTGGCGGCAAATTGAAAATTGTGTGTACTACGTGAGCATGAATTTAACGCGAGAAAATTTTCGAGCAATGATTTTTTACGACTTTCGATGTAATTTAAGTCAACAAGAAAGTTATGATAGACTTCGATTGGCCTTTCACGATGAAGCCCCATCTCGTGCTACTATTTACAACTGGTTTAATGAATTTAAACGTGGCCGCACTGATCTCACTGATGATCTGCGTGAGGGCCGGCCTTCTACGGCGACTACTGAAGATAACATCAGTGTTGTGCGGCGTATGATAGAGACTGACAAAAGAGTAACCTATCAGCAGATTCGTACAAGCTTAGCCATTGGTATGAGTCAAGTCCACAAAATCCTCCATGAACATTTAGCGGTGAGGAAGCTTTGTGCCCGGTGGATACCTCATAATTTGACAGAAGCCCAAAAAGTCCGTCGTGTTGATTGGTGCCGTGAAATGGGTCAAAGATTCAACGGAGGTGACTCAAATGCTGTGTTCGACGTAGTTACGGGTGACGAAAGCTGGATTTACTGTTATGATAAAAGACAGTCTGCTGAGTGGGTGTTTCCTTCCGAGGAGTTGCCTACTAAAGTGAAGAGAGGTCGAAGTGTGGGAAAAAAGATGGTGGCCTCGTTCTTCGGAAGGACTGGTCATTACGCAACAATTATTTTAGAGGATCAAAAAACAGTTACTGCGAAGTGGTACACTAACAATTGTTTACCACTTGTCTTGGAAAAAGTTCGAGAAAAACGGCCTCGCAGTAGGATCCTGCTTCACCACGACAACGCCTCATCGCACACCGCCAAGCAAACGATCGACTATTTGGCGACGGCAAACGTGGAATTACTGGGTCACCCACCTTATAGCCCCGACCTTGCACCTTGTGATTTTTATTTATTCCCAAAAATTAAAGAAAAACTTCGAGGAAAACGTTTTATGGACGCCGACGAAGCAGTGGCTGCGTTTCAAAAGGCCGTCGAAGAGACCCCTAAGGACGAGTGGGCAAAGTGCTTTTCTCAGTGGTTCTATCGAATGCAGCGATGTATTGATGTGAAGGGAGGCTATTTTGAAAAGATATAATAAAAGTAATAAGTTGCTTGATTGCTCAGTTTTTGATTTTCTAAGAACTTTCAGTTTGACCCTCGTATAGTGACATTAAAATCTCACGATCACCTGAAATATTGTTCATATTTATGGAGTTTTATAAAAACGGAGAGTAGTGCGAAATGTTTTCAATGAACTAGGTATATAGTGACATTAAAATCTCACGATCACCTGATGGGCCTCGTTGATATCTATTATACGCGTCACCTATACCAAATCTCTATTCCCGAAAGTGGAGAACGCCAATGTCGGCATTGATGGCGATGAACCTATAATGCGGATTATTATTATTTTTCAATGAAAACAGTAGGTACAGCAGCACCAGGTGGGTTCAAAACAAATGTAAAGAACTGGTTATAGGTGGACGCATTCCAAAATATTTGTAATAACGATTCGATATGCGCGTGTGTGATTCGCAGTCTTTATCGAGTGCATTGTGCTAAAGATCAAATAAAGCCGCCAGCGAGTACCGACCAACCCGTAGAATGCTTTCTAGTGCATGTTGTTAGGGGAAAATACTTCACTTTCGGATACCGGCACCATATGTTAGTGTGTTGTTAGGTATGTCCCTTGGGTTCCAAAACTGCCGATAAACGACGATAAACATACTTATATAGATAAATAAATACTTAAATACATAGAAAACATCCACATCCACATGATGATTTTAGGGATTTGATCTTCAGATAAGTAGGTATATCGTTGTATTATAAATATTTAATTCCCGGCAACTTAGCAAACGGCAGATGAGCCATACATCTAATTAACAGAATTCAGTGTACGAGTATATGCTATAAAGCGAGAAACAAAGAAAAGTTGGTTGGCAGGCACGTGCGGCGCGGCGCGGCGCGGCCACCTGCCGGCAGGTGCGGCGGCAGCCGCGCGCCGCCACACAACCTATAGCTACAGTCTGCCATCCAACCGCGTCCGTACCAGACCAGACGAGCTCGAAACATACTCATCCTTAGACTGACTAACGACAGTTCAACCCACAACATAAAATTACACGGCAACACGTTATTGACCATGTTGCCACGTCATTTTGGATAAGAGATCTAGCTCCTATTGGACGGAAGCCATAATCTACATTTTGCACGGAGCCACGCCTACCTGCCAAAATCTAAGCCCCTTTTTTCATAAAACTCCTTAATCTCTGTTCGCTAAAGTAAATTATACCTTTGTTTTGGTTATTTTATTGTAGTCAAGCACGTGCGTAATTCGTAGATACCAATTGAAAATATATGACACACTGGCAACCGTTTTTCATGGATTGCATCTGACCGGCTTTTCGGAGAGCATTTCTACTAAGTGTTTGTAGAAAAAATACAATATTTTTCTACTCCTGTACCGTTATCTGTCATTCATATAGGCTGTAGCTCAAATACAAGGACACCACTAATAAGTCGTCGCAAAACTATGCTCTATGGCCCAAAAACGCACTGTTTAGCGTACTTTTTTGGTTCATACATTTTTCATAAAAGCACTGTTAAACTTTTTTTTATATCGGCCGCTAATGCCACTATATCGCAGTGGTGCCAACTTCATAAACAAATATTTCGAAATAATAGTAGTTTATGCAATCGTTATATAATGGATGCTTTTTAAGTCGAGTACCACGTTTAGGCCACGAAGCTTGCTGAGTGGCCTAATTAAGGTGGTTCGATTGCAGATTGCTAACGGCGTGATATTTTAAGAAACTTATGTAACAAACTTTCATAAATTGGCTTCCCATTTGCGCCAAATTCCCCCTTTCCTAGAATAAACTAGTATAAACTAGATTAATTTGAGAAAAATAGTTTTCCCAAAATATCACGTCCCAATCCAATTTCTCAAATAAATTTAGTTAATACAAGTTTATTCTAGGAAAGGGGGAATGTGGCGCAAATGGGAAGCGAATTGATGAAAGTTTGTTACATAAGTTTCTTAAAATATCACGCCGTTGGCCTGCGCATGTCAAATAACGTTTAGTATGGCAATCGAACCACCTTAACGTACGAGACTTAAAAAGCTAATTATATAACTATTGTATACAATACTTTTTCTACGAGTCAACGGAAATAATAATTTATTAAACAAACTTGGTATCTATTGAAAATCGCCCTGCTGAAATGAAGCGCAGCAGCTTAGTAATTTTGCGCGTTGATGTCTTCACAGTTATCTTATACAGTTCCTGGATTCATAACATGACTGCTGGCGGTTATCTTATGAAACCATACGAGCTCCGTCACCAGCTGGTAGAGCTCCAGGATTAAAAAGTATGTGATCTTAGTTTCGTGTACGAAATCATAATTCAAAGATTAAAGTCGACTAGTAGAAAAAAGTATTTATTTACGATTTAACATTTGTATATTATAAATTATTTACTACAATAATAATAAATCATCATCTACTGTGTGTTAAATTACATGTTTTATAAATGATTGGTATTATTTATAAAAATAAACAGTTCGAATTCGGTCCGGGTCCGGATTCGGTTTGGTACAGATGGCAAGTGCAAACAAATTAAAAAAACAAACAAACCATAAGCAAGAGGTGTCACATTTCCGATTTCCCACCAAAATAAAGTTCAAAATGAAAAGACGAAAGATGATAAACTCTATTAAGATTTTATTCGTGTTTGTGAAGACAAAAGTGTGCGTTCCTATTAACATGGTCGACGAAATTAATAACTGCACTCCTGAAGAGAACTTGCTGCCTGAAAAGTTTAACTATTCTGTAGTCTGCTATTTGTTTAAAATTTGTCGTAGAAAAAAATGCTCGTGGCGTCTTTAATTGCGATGCTCGCCAAGGCTCGCATCGCAACCCACGCCACTCGCCTTTTAAGACCCTTCTTATACAAGTTGCAGAGAAAAGTCGACGCTAAAAATATGTTTACAGTTTTCGCCTTATTACAATGAAATAAGGTGCAAAAATGTAAACATATTTTGGCGTCGACTGTACAGGAAAAATTGCATATTTTGGACACAAAATATGGACATCAATGAAACTTCGTTTATTACTTTATTTTGGCACTAGAATCGAGGATCTGCCGCCCTGCCGAATCCTACCAAAATTTAGGGGTCCTACCCACATGTCACATTCACATGTTGCTGTCGAAGGTCGGTTAAGATAATATTTTTCCTTAAGCATCAAAGGCCTCTCAAAATTACTGAGAGCAACCAGGATAACCCTCGTATCTAGACCTCGTTATCTTGTCTCACTGTCATTGCTTATCCGTAGAGCGTGAATTATTTTTTTATCGACCGTCTTGATATCGATGTTTATAATTATAATGCAAAAATGCGATTGAATTTTCGCCTTTTAAATCTTTACTCAATCTCAATGAAAACTTCTTGATGAAAAATAAGTAGATAACCTCATTGGTGAAGCGATATAAATGATTTACCTATTTGCAACTGCAACGACGAAAAGTAACTCATCATTTCCAGTACATCGGGATCTTCAATATCGTAAGTGGTATGACAAATGTTTTGGAGATTCCTTTGTTGAACGCTGATATATCTAGATGGATATATTAATTGCAGCCATTTTTGAATTACCAGTACCAGCAGCCTTTAAAAATCATTTGTTTTTAAAACTGTGTGGGGCTGGTCAGTGCGCGCTTCGCATGTATATTGCAGCAGGATTTTCAGTTGCCGCCCAATGTGAAACTTGTGATGTGTGTCGTTAGTAAAGTTACATTGACGATGAGTTAGTTAGTTGAGTTATATACAGTGTATTGTAACTATTGTGGAAAAACTATGATAAACAGTCTTTTATTTCTCGCACACACCCGAGACTTTCATTTCTTATTTTTATTTCATATATATTTATTTATACCCGATAGTACCTAGTGACTCCTTATCGGTTGACTAATTATCAGTGACATATAACTCTAAGTACACTATCGATATTTAGATAGTCGATAAAAAAATCATTCACACTCTACGGAAAAGCAATGACAGTGCGACAAGATACCGAGGTCTACTCATGATCATCGGACACTACCAGAGAAACCATAAAAAACATGGTTAGTTATTATTTCACTAAAACTTATTGTGTTTAGGCGTTACCGGTAAAACCTAACAATTACAAATTTTTGAACGACCTGAACGAAGTTTAACTGTAATTTACTCCACAATATTTATTTATTTATTGATTCAGTTCACCTAGGATAACACCGTCAAGATGTATTTATTTAAAGTAGGCCAGATGGCTAAGTCGTAAACAAAAGGCAAAGTAATTAACAATCCGCAATACATTTAGAGTCAACAAAGAGATATAAGTGTTTATTTTTTATAAAATCAGGGAGAATGCAAGTGTTCGATACTTTATTACCTTTCGTCAATGAATAGCCACACATGCATGGTATTTATCCCGTAATTTCCAACTCGATACACAAAGATAAAGTAAAACATTTATGTAACCCTTAATGTAGGGTCGTTTCGCCGGTTAGCGACCACTTAGCCGAATTGCTCACTTTAGATTAGTAAATATATACCTATTCAATGTACACACATAATAGATGGTATTCGTATAGGCTCTGAGTATAGTCAAGTTTTGAAATCTACAATAAAGTATAGCACTTTCATCCATAGATTAGGAAAAAATATGGAAAAGGTTTCAAAATAGCGAATTCGCTAGATAGCGACCGCTTTAGTCAGTTTGCGACCACCTGTTAGCTAGTTGGCGACCACTCTTGCAAATAGTGTTTAAGTAGTTAATAAAACGATGCATCATCATCATCATATCAGTCGAATGACGTCCACTGCTGGACATAGGCCTCCCCCAAAGAGTGCCATAATGACCGGTTCTGCGCCACCCGCATCCATCGGATTCCTGCGATCTTTACCAGGCCATTAGTCAACTTGTGGGGGGCCTAGCCACGCCGCGCCTTCCGGTACGTGGTCGCGACTCGAGGACCTTTCCGCCTCAACGGCCATCGGTTCTTAGTGCAATGTGTCCCGCCCACTGCCACGTAACTTTAGTGGCTCAGGGTTATAACGGTTACTTTGGTTCTGCTGCGGATAGCCTCATTTCTGATGCGATCACGCAGAGAAACTCCCAGCATAGCCCTCTCCATTGCCCTTTGGGTGACTTTGAGCACTTTTCAGTGCCATACGTCATCACTGGCAACACGCACTGGTCAGAGACTCTCGTCTTGAGACACTGCGGAGTATTGGACCAAAAGATGTGCCATAGCATAACGTAGCTTCCCGAACGCTGCCCAGCCGAGTCGGATTCGACGATTGACCTCTTTCTCAAAGTTCCTAACTGCCCTTATACCACTACAAATTGTTACTCTTCTAAGTCTACTTTACATTGCTGTGTCAATGAAGAATAGAATCGAAAACGATCGATTTCGAGGATAAAAACTATCATATGTCTTTTCCCGGGAGTCAAACTATCTCCATACCAAATATCATCAAAATCGGTCCATCGGTTTAAGCGTGAAAAGGTAACAGACAGACAGACATACACACTTTGGCATTTATAATATAAGCATATCATATAATCATATAAATTATTTATTATGTAATATATTATATTATATACTACTCAAAAGAAAATAATGGCCACTTACATATTTCTGTTTTTGAGTAAATTTTTAGATGTAAACTAATTAATAAGGACTAATTAATGATGTCCAGCCTCCTTCAGTATCCAACCTCTTTAAGGCGCTGTCAACACCAAAAACTCGCACACTGTCTATTTGTATCGGAGTAAGCGAGAGCGAGTGTTACTTGAGCGGCCAGGTTTTAGACGAAAATAATGAATAAATATTGAAATAAAAAAAAGTGTAGATTATTTGTGAAATATGGCTCGTCTACGGTTTAGGTATGAATATGTGGACTTCGTGTTTTTAATTGCAGACCCATACGTCAAAAAAATAAGGACATAGAACCGTTTAAGATGATTTTAAGACCAATCTTTGCAATTATTTTCTATCGAGCCGATTTCATCCAATTATGTTTCGAGTCCGTCTACGGTCTTGGAAATATGATGAATATTAACTTATATTTTTTTTGATGTGCTAGAACAAATAGTTTTTCTTATACAACTGCTCAAATAATATCAATTTCAACAAATTTGGTCTTGTCAGCCTCTTAATGCTGGTGTTTAATTCTTACAGCTGGCCAGAAATTTAAGCAAATAAAAAAACGAGTTTCAGGTCAAATTCCTTTCAGATGGAATCACAATTTTATTCTGTTAAAAAACTATTTCTGTCCATCTTTTGCTTCTTTTAACATCTTTTGTTAATAATGCCACGTCAACGAAGGCATATGGATACCATTACTGCCACCAGAGCCGTTACATTGATTGCTGAAGGTCATTCACAGCGGTCTGTAGCTTTTTCGTTGGGTTTCTCTCGCCGAGCCATCCAAAATGTGTGGGATCGGTTCCAAGAGACTGGCAGTGTTGCAAGAAGGCCTGGATCGGGCAGGGTGCGAGCGACTACGGCACAAGAGGATCGCTACATCCGATTGAGTGCCCGTCGAGAGCGCTCTGTGACGGCACGTAAGTTACAAAATCGCCTACGATTGACAACGGGGACTCGTGTTAGTGACCAAACGATACGTAATCGACTGCATGAAGACCAGCAAAGGTCCAGACGCCGAGTAGTACGAATTCCTTTATCTAGGGTTCAACGTGGAAATCGTTTAAGTTTTTGCCGCGAACATTCAGATTGGAGCATGAATCAATGGGGTATGGTGCTCTTCACAGATGAGTGTAAAGTGAAGCTTTGTAGTGATGATCGGCGGATTAGAGTATGGAGACGACAGGGTGAGAGATTTTCCGATGTCTGCATCAAGACAATTGACCGCTTTGGAGGTCCTAGTGTGATGGTTTGGGCTGGGATTAGCTTACAAGGCAAAACTGAGCTGGTTTTCTTAAATCAAGGCACAGTAACTGCACAAAGGTACATCGATGAAGTCATCAGGCCTCATGTGATTCCATTCTCACAGAGAGTGGGGCCAGGGTTCTGGTTAATGCATGACAATGCCTGCCCACACACAGCTCGGGCCACTCAGACTGTACTGGATGACTCCCATATTCGTGTCCTACCATGGCCAGCGTATAGTCCGGATTTAAATCCAATAGAGCATATGTGGGACTAATTAAAACGAAGGGTAAAGCCTTGGTCAGACACACGGCGCGACGCAGCGCCGCGGTCGCGCCGCGTGATGCCGACGCGATGCCTGTTCAAACAGGGCGCGCGCGGATCGCGCCTGCCTCGCGCTCTCAACACGCCCTCATCGCGCGCGCGAACGCGGCGCGACCGCGGCGCGATGCGGGCGTGATGCGCGGCGCGATGCGGGCGTGATTCGCGCCCGGATACAGGATACCGGAAACATTAATTTTTCTATATCCATACCTAATCACAAAATAACTAATAATTATGCTACGCTCGCACTACGCACAGCGCGCTGCCTAACGTCCGACTGATGTGTGTGACCCAGCGCGGCGCAGCGTGCCGCCGCGTCCGCGCCGCGCGAACGCAAGGGGCCGCGCGGCGCGGGGCGCGACAGAAGCGGGGCGCGATGCCGGCGGGACGCAGTCTGTTTGACGTCGCTAACCAGTTAGCATGTGTCGCGGTCGCACCGCGCGACCGCGGCGCTGCGTCGCGCCGTGTGTCTGACCAAGGCTTTAGGGAGCATGAGCAAGAGGTTCACAACCAGCAACAGCTTATGGATGCTCTGAAACGTGCGTGGGAAGAGATACCTGATGAAAACATCAGAAACTTAATCGAGAGTAGGTATGCATTCAAGGCTCCAGTACCCTTATTGTGAGATAACAATCGTAACCTAACGTTACGTAACTAATACGAGATCGAATAAACGCGCTTCGAATAGATTTCGATCTCGCTACGGTATTCTTCGATTCGACCCGTCAAACTTGTAACTCACAATGCCGTTGTCCTACGAAACCAACTGCAAAACGTTAGGCTCTAGCGTTTAGTTTTCGATGCGTAATTTAACGTTCGATTCGTACTACCAATCGGTAGTGTGAGACCCAAATTTGACATTTCGTATCGAAGAATACCGTAGCGACTGTAGTTTACTATAATATTTCACTTGCAAAATGGCCCGTGATATCGTATTATTCCGCCAAGAGTTACCGTAGATCCGATCGAAATTTAACTCAAATTAAAGAACTTATAAAAATAAGGGTTTTGAATTGACAACATATATCCGCAAAATTCGGATTGTCGCGTATTTTGTATTTAAAAATGCAAATAAATGGCCCCCGCGCCGCCATATTGTATCGACAGTGGACACTGTCGACGTCGCGATGCGCGTATTCTGTAATGTCATAACCGACAAACATTTAAATTAAAACGATAAATGCTAGTGATATAAGGTTGAATATTGGAAAATCGTGAACGAACGTGAAGTCGATGGCGAATTAAGTAATGTATAAGTGCCTCACGTTACAGTTTGGATTTTTAGTTCTATGAGTGACCACCAGGGGCGGTGTATAGACTTTTCATACTAAATCTTGACGATAGGCGCTAGCGCCTGTAGTAAACGCAACTCACGTCAATCCCACGCTAAAAGTACAGTACTTTTAGCGTGGGATTGGATATATGTTGTCAATTCAAAACCCTTATTTTTATAAGTTCTTTAATTTGAGATAAATTTCGATCGGATCTACGGTAACTCTTGACGGAATAATACGATATCACGGGCCATTTTGCAAGTGAAATAGTAAACTACAGTCGCTACGGTATTCTTCGATACGAAATGTCAAATTTGGGTCTCACACTACCGATTGGTAGTACGAATCGAACGTTAAATTACGCATCGAAAACTAAACGCTAGAGCCTAACGTTTTGCAGTTGGTTTCGTAGGACAACGGCATTGTGAGTTACAAGTTTGACGGGTCGAATCGAAGAATACCGTAGCGAGATCGAAATCTATTCGAAGCGCGTTTATTCGATCTCGTATTAGTTACGTAACGTTAGGTTACGATTGTTATCTCACAATAAGGGTACTGGAGTGTGAAAACAGGAGAGGAGGACACACCCGTTACTAAACCATTAAAAAAAACAGCTGGTGTCAGTTTTTGTTTTGTTTTGCAAAGAGTTTCTGTTTAGTTTTTGCCGTTGACAATGGACTAATTTCATGTTAAATAATGTGAAACAATTGACTACACGATTAAATGGTTATTAGCATAAGTTAAAACAAAAGCCTTGTTACAGGTTATTTTAATAAATATACATTATTGTTTACTATATTTTTCACGTAGCAATCAAAATACTTAGTGGCCCCTATTTTCTTTTGAGTAGTAGGTATATATACTATGGACATAGCATGGATTGGCGCGGCTTATAAATGCCGAATTTATTGGCTGGCGAAGCTAAATATCGCGGGTGCCGCAAGAATCCATAAGGAAAGAAAAAGAAAAACGATGTGGTCGCTATCCGACTTCTTTGGTAATTATTTATTTGGTAACGCGACCACCCCATTTAATTTAAATCTATTTTTATAATAATATGCCGAATCTCGACGAAATTATTACAACAGCTAAATCATTCACCTAATTATGAAACTCTGCACCTAATTATGAAACTGCGATAAGTATGAATTATTAGAAACTTTAAATAACAAAAATATTTAAGCAATCAAGTAACTATAGTCTGGACGTTTAGGTATTTAAAAAAATGTAAACAAAAAACACCACGTGACTTGGTCATTCAACCAATCATAGCAACTTTTTGTATCTATGGTATTATCTTATTGGCTGAAAGACCAAGTCACGTGGTGTTTTTTGTTTACATTTTTTTTAAATACCTAAACGTCCAGACTATAATTTCAGCATAATAATAAAATGACGAAATTCAAGTTTTCGCGCCAACTGTCGCGTTATTTTTTTTTTCTACTCCTGTACATTTATATACTGTAATTTATATAGGATGTAGCTCAAATACAATGACACCACTAATAAGTCGTCGAAAAACTATGCTCTATGGCCCAAAAACGCACTGTTTAGCGTACTTTTTTGGTTCATACTTCATAAAAGCACTGTTTAACTTTTTTTTTAATCGGCCGATATATTGCAGTGGTGCCAACTTCATAAACAAATATTTCGAAATAAAAGTATTTATTTACGATTTAACATTTGTATATTATAAATTATTAACTACAATAATAATAAAAATCATCTATTGTGTGTTAAATTACATGTTTAATCAATTCTTGGTATTATATATAAAAATAAACAGTTTGAATTCGACCCGTGTCCGGATTCGGTTTGGTTCGGATGGCAAGTGCAAACAAATTAAAAACAAAATAAAACAATAAGCAAGAGCCGTCACATTTCCGATTTTCCACCAAAATACAGTTCAAAATGAAAAGACGAAAGATGATAAACTATTAGTCCTAAACTATTAAGATTTTATTCGCGTTTGTGAAGACAAAAGTGTACGTTCCTTTTAAAATGGTCGAAGAAATGAATAACTGCACTCCTGAAGAAATTGCGCGAGTAGCAAAAGTACGAATAGAAAACTTGCTGCCTGAAAATTAACTATTCTGTAGTCTGCTATTTATTTAAAATTTGTCGTAGAAAAAGTATTGTATGCAACGGTGTATAACTGGTCTAAAAACGCTCGTGGCGTCTTTAATTGCGATGCTCGCCAAGGCTCGTATCGCAACCCACGCTACTCGCGTTTTAAGACCCTTCTTAAGCTTTCGGTTTTAAATTGTATTTATTCTTATTCTGATACTATTCAAGAATAGTTAATAACTTATTCTTTTTCTGTTGGGTTTGTAGAAATGTTAATTCTTTAATTGAAGCAGCCTAGTCCGTCAAGTGGCCGCTAACCGAAGGTGGTCGCCTTACCGGCTAAACGACCCTATTTATATTTATAAACATAATTGTTGATTTAAATTAAGTTTTAAAAAGCTTGGTTTAAAAATAGTCCGAGTCTAAGTTCAAGGAAAAATATTATTTTAAGCTTCAGCATTAAGGTTCAAAATCACGACAGCCTCTCATTACTAAAAATGTAAAATGAGTGCAGATTCATGCAGAGCAGTTAAGTACCTACCCATACCGCTGAATGACGCGATGGTTGCGTCCAGCAAGTATTAAAATGCAAAATAATAACCCACAGATTACTGTATCACATGAGAAATCACAACTCTATATAGCGTCTCGCGAATGGGTAATGTTTTAAAATGACGCTACATACATCGCTTCTTCAGCAGTGAAAGAGTTAACGCTACCTTCAAATGTATACTTTGGCCTACTTGCCGTTCGACATGCGTTCCGCGAAGTACAATTTGAGTTAAAAATAAAACATTTGTTTGTAATAACATATATTTGATGTAACGTTTTACATTTTTGAATTTTTGTTACGTGTATTATGCGGATAACAGTGATAACAACGTGTTTTAACTAAGGCCTTACGACTGCCTTTTATATTTTTATTAGGTAACTACATGCTAACATAATGACAAAATATAACTATGATAATATACCAACCTCAGGTCTTGGCTATCATCTTGTTCAAATATTTGGTCATGGTCCTCTTGTGACAGATTAAGCTCGCTGAACTGCTGCTCCACGGAATTCGACATTTCACTTATATTCGAGACACAATTACTTCGATAAATACGTTATACTTGGAATGATGTTGATACTTGTATAAAAAAAAAACACTGTCTGACTGATCACGTCTTGTATAAATTCCTGGGTTTAGAGCGGGATCCGGAGCGAAATGGAATCGCTAGGCCAGGCACCGGGCCGAGCGAGAATCCAGGCCGCGATATTGCAGCGTCGGGAGATACTTCCGGGGTACGCCGGCCGGTGTGTACATACACGTGGTTGCTTCTTACTATTCAACGTTCTGTTTATTTTTATATTACATAATACGTATGGTCCGAAGTAAGCAAGGTACCGATTGGAATGGAACGGCGCGGAATGCGACCGGCGACCGGTGACGGCGGAGTGATCGGCGAACAGCGGCGTCGCTTCGCGAGCGCGCGCGGCCTCGCTCGGAGGAGAAGGGATGAGGCGAGCACGTGTGCGCCGCCGTGTGTAGGGCACAGTATGCCAGCTAGGTATCAAGCAAGATCACTTCTCAACTGAGCTGCCTGGCTAGCTGATGTGGTACTTCACCTGGCGTGTGTGACTAAACGAACGACGCCGACTCGATTCTCTGTGCATCCATTTCGTGCGGATTTTGTTTGAGAATGCGCGCGCTGGGCGTGGTTCTGCTCGGGGCCCGAGGGGAGAGCGAGCGCGGTACAACTTAGTGAGGCGCGTGTATCGATTAACTTGTATCGAGTTTATTGAACAGGTGATCTTATTAATTTTATTATCAACATATTTATAAGATCTACTACATTCGAAGACGAGTTTGATGCGTAATTAATTTATAATAAAATTATCGTGAAAATTTGGATTAAAAAAAATTAATCAATCAATCTTCAATAGGTAAGAAAATGTATGCTGACTGTTAGCATATATAATAAGGGACAGTAGGAAGGCATTTTCTTGGTAACTGGCCAAATACAAACAGTTACCTAAAATCCTCAAATCAATCGACTTCAGCCACGTCATGTCAGGGTTATATACCTATCCTTATATTTATATCACAAACTTAAATCTCACGTGGTGTATCGCATATTTAGTCTCCGATGAATACAAGGGGAAAACGTTTAAGTAACATGGTTATCTGTGTGTGGCTTGTCTGTCGAGATGGTTAGTAGTGTCGGCAGTGTTTTCTAGTTCATCTATCCAAATATCATAAACCCTCCATGATGCGTTCAAGATCCGCACATTATGACCACCATAAAAACAGAATGTTTTGTTAGAACAAATTTCTTATCTGTGAAAATGTTATTATTGCTAAATAATAACATCGATTTCGATGCTATTATAACATTCAAATTTCGAACCCCTCTGAAATACAAAGCAATTTGATTTGAAATATCAGTCGAGATGACGTTTAGTTCGAAATGAATTGTCAATTTGCATACAAATTTGACAAATGTCGCACGTAAGTAAGATATCGAACGATATGACAGTTGGCGCCGACTCTAGTTTGTCTCTGAATTAAAAAAAATCCTATGACAGCTGCCAGAAAACAACGCCGCGATGCCGGTCATAATATGCGGCTCCTGGATGCATCAAGGAGGCTTATGATAAGTGGATAGATAAAGTAGTGTATGTAACTGTACATAATTAGGCATTAACACACTCGTGTGATGTTATTATGAAACTCGCCTGCGGCTCGTTTCATAAACCCACACTTGTGTTTAATTCCCTTCATTATGTACAGTCACATAATAGTAGTTTATGTGACTGTACATAATGCCTAATTATGTACCTACAGTTACATACACTACTTTATCTATCCACATATCATAAGCCTCCATGATGCATTCAGGAGCCGCTAATTATGACCGGCATCGCGGCGTTGTTTTCTGGCAGCTGTCATAGTTTATATTTTTAATTCAGAGACAAACTAGAGTCGGATCCAACTAATCCAGCTCTCATATCGTTCGATATCTTACTTTCGTGCGACATTTGTCAAATTTGTATGCAACTTGACAATTAATTTCGAACTAAACGTCATCTCGACTGATATTAGAATAAAGGTCAAATCAAATTTCTTTGTTTTCAGAGATGTTCGAAATTTAAATGAAATAATATCATCGAAATCGATGTTATTATTTAGCAATAATAACATTTTCACAGATAAGAAATTTGTTCTAACAAAACAGTCTGTTTTTATGGTGGTCATAATGTGCGGTTCTTGAACGCATCATGGAGGGTTTATGATATTTGGATAGATAAACTACTATTACGGCATTACCTAAGCTATAGTTATAGTAATAATCTAGCTGTTTAACTACCTTAACGCACTTAATCACATTACGTGTGCTGAATGAGAGGGGGTCATCAAATTTGCTCTAGAGTCTAGACGTTTTATATACAATCGCTTTTAGATTACCGGAGACGAGCAGTCCACCTTTGCATGCATTGCCGTCATGATACGTTTGTCGCATGACATTATTTTTCATATCAAAGTCCGTTAAAGATTTAGATTTGTTTTTATGAGACATATCTTATCGACATTAGTGAAGCGTGTTCTAATCACTAAAAGCAATAGCAGTTCGTGAAGTATATTTGTTACTGGGTCCGTGCCACGGCGCCCCGCGCCCATGCGTTTTCTACAGCGTTCGGCCGGGGCCCGCGGAGGGCGGTCGCCCGACGCCGCCTACTTCGTCTGGTACAGGCGTCATCCGCCTCGTGTCCCGCTTCACCTTAACATTAAGTAGTCGAGACGTCGATCCAACGAGAGAAAACGCCCTTCAAACAAACAGCTAGGCTAGACCACCCTTGCTCCTATACCTAACTGTGCCTCATAATGCTTACCAATACTTATTTATTTAAATGGAATCCCTAAATTATACTAGAAGATTGTAAGGGCTAGTTTACGAGTTAGGTATACCTAGATTGTAAACGGTGTGCAAGTTATTAGCGGTCGTGGCTCTTGTGGCTGATCGGGCGGCGCGGCGCGGCGACCGCGAGCCCGCGACACGACAGACGTGCGCTCTGTCGCGGCCGGGCGCAGCAGTAAGTACCGCACATGCACGTACGCTGCGCCAGGCGCGGACTCTATAATCGCAGGCAGTAAACCCCGCTCATTCCAATACTAATTACTCTGTAGGCACCTCTCTAGGTACATAACATTTCTATCTTTGAATCATTAGCTACGACAGCTTTTATGTCGTTAAGTATCGTTATTTTGATGCGATTAGTATATATCCATCCCTTCCTTTCCCATTTTAGAGATTACGACAGCTTTTCTGTCATTATCATTATTTTGATGAGATGGGTCTGGGTATACATTACATTACATCCCTTCCTTTCCCATCAATCCCATCATAGTAGGTTACATTATTATGTAATCGGTCACTAAAACTGATATGAACGATTCATAGCAGTTTTAGTGACCGTAATCGTTGATGTTAAAAAGTTACAAATGTCTCATTTTATGTAAGTAGTTTTCGTGTAATAAATAACGTAGGTACAGTCAAGGAACTTAATTCCCTACCCATTTCTTTAAAATGTCGTTAGACATTCGCAATGCAATAAGGTCGAAATTTCTATTTTTAATAGTATTGAAATGTCAATACGTATTATTTGTCACTTCACATTACAGATAACCTTTTTGCGAAAAGTTCACATTAGCTTTTTTTCTACATTTGTCATGTGTCAGTGTCAATCGAGACAATTGTAAAATAAATTTCACGTTATTCATTTGAAAAATAAAATGCTTTCCGCTAACCGCAAACTATTAAGAGCTCAAATAGTGGAGTTACACCAGGAAAGAATAAGAATTCATGAGATAACACGTTCAAAAGTTCAGTTCACCACAGTTCACCATGTCAACGTAGTTAATCTGTTGCCTAGTTACTAACAAAACACAATACATGCGATATGTCAATGTAACGCCGCCGTGCTCTAGCTAGCTCTTATGGTGACGGTTTGCTATACGATATTGAACCTTAGGTGGGTTGGAAATTAAATTCCTTGACTGTACCTACCTAGTAAATTCCAAGCCCCATTTACCATTGCGCAATTAATTAATTGATTTAGATTTTATTCTTAGCTTCTTTCTTGCGTTCCACATGTTATGTTGAATAGGTATTAACTGTATTAACCATAAAAATATTAGTGAAATCAGTAAAGAAGACATTTGACAATAGTCCGGCTAGCTAGGGCGGCTAGTTCTTAGTGTGCACTGCACTGCACACGAGATGGCTCGCGTCGCGAGTCGCGCCGCGCGAGACAATACGATAAGTTCAATGTTGGTAAGGCATACATGTAAATATGCGCATGTGGTTATACGTTTTTTCATAGTTAACTTTGGTGTGATCTCACTACGTAAATTATTCAAACTAGGTTAAAGGTAACCCAACTAGCACACAAGCGCTATAAGAAGGTGCACAGTAGCTGTATAAGGGAGTTTCATAACGGCCTCGGCTCCATCAGTAGTCGCATAGTAGGGTAATTTCGCCGGTTAGCGACCACCTAATTTTATGTGCCGGTTAGCGACCACTTAGCTGAGTTGGTGAACTGAAAGCATATTTTCTCGTTTTGTTAGTTGATTCCTATTCCATAACTACAAACAATAATGCATACGGCTACCTGTTTCAATAGGCTCTGTAGAATTGATGTTATCTTCAATTGAAAAAACCCATGTTCTTCAGGTGGTCGCGTAACCGGCGAAATGACCCTAGTGCTATAAGAGGATATAGAGCTCTTATAGCGCTAAAAGGGCCCGTTATGCAGCCTATACTCATACTCGTTTTCATTTAATAGCGCTACAATTGGTCTACAGTGGTCGTAAAGGTGTTCTTAGGCTCTACAGAGATGGTACAAAAGCGATGGTTAGCGCCATGAGATCTATAAGAAGCTATTGTAGCGCCATTATATCGCCTTCGCCTTATTTCGGCGCTCTTGTATCGTTATATTAAATACCAAAGCTGTAAATTAATAATATAGTAGTGTTACTGTGGCGTAAACTAAATATACACAATCGTACAGTGACTGGTGGTGAGGATACAAAAATGGATTATCAAAATAAGTAAAAAGCTAAGCCTAACATTGCTTTATTTCTTTGTGTACGTGAAATATCAGTGCGAGTACCAGTTTGCTGTCAATATATATGTATGTTATCGTCAAAATTCTCACGCGCCCTCAAATTTCAGTAACTTAAATAAGACTTTAAAGGATATAAATAATTAAATTAGGGTCACGGGTAAGAAATAGTGACTTCAATTACGCCAAAAGTTACGAATTATGCATAAATACGATTCTCAAAATATTGTAATAACCTAAAAAAATACGTTTACCGAATACTGTAATGGCGTCTCGATCAAGCAGCTCTCAGAGTTGGTTACATCTGTTCTACAGGCTTGGGCCGTACAAAGGCGATAGTGTTTGCTGTTGTGGACTTCTAGATTATAAAGTTGTGGTATAGGAGTGCTATATTCAACTGTTTTGGTCGCACACCAGCATGTACCTTTCATTATACAGTTTAACATCACAATTCCGCTGTATTAATCTCTAATATAGCGTTTAGAGTTATGTCCGTCCGTTGTAGATGTATAGTTACAAGAGCGCTAGTAAATTCTATTAAAATACTTAAGGTGCTATAACACTATTCTGCAGCCCCCTACAGCTGTATAAAAGGTTTCGTATCATTCCTTATACAACTATTTACCGTACAATAGCCATATAATTCTCACATATAGCGCTCAAGGCGCTATTCTTAAGCTACACAAATCTATTATAGATTAGTAATACAACAGCCGTAAAAAAATCCATTAAAGAACTTAAGGCTCTACAAAATGCCTTCTTACGCCTTTAAGCGCTATGAAAGCTACGTATAACTCCTTTTAAACACCTTTACCTACTGTATTACTCTTTTACATCTCACGGTTGTACAAGCGCCTCCATCTACTCATTGTACTTCTTATGGCTGCCTAGCGATGCTATTGCATGCTCTTGTATCACTATAAGTAACTTTTTTTGCTACTACACTGCTACTGTACCACCTAGCTGTTAAAGGGTTTTAAAATATGCTACTGTTCATCTTAAGGAAATTAAATATGCTACTGTACATCTTAAGGAAAATTGTACAGCGCTTGAACGACTCCTATGCAACTCCCAGGCTGTACAAAGCCTGTACAAGCAGCTTGTGTGCTAGTTGGGAAGGATATACGACGACACTCGACACAAATATCGACACTAGTGTCGATTGCGTCCACACGGTGAGCAACTTTTTGGTGTATTGGCTGTCTACACGAATCGCGACATGCTACACTGACTGCAATTCAGAGTGGTACATTCCATCGCTCTGAATCGACGTGGCGATAAACGCGAAACGAGGGGTGTTATAAGTTTCACGTGTCTGTGTGTCTGTGTCTGGCTGTGGCATCGTAGCTCATAAACGAATGGACCGATTTTAACGCTGATTTTTTGTCCAAAAGCTGACGTGATCGAGGTAGTTCTTAGCTACGTTTCAACAAAATCGGTTCACCCGGTTTTGAGATATTCTTTGAAATTAAAATATCGGGGGTTTTTTAACTGTTCTAAGTTGTTAATAATTACTATTCTTGCAACCTATAACTGTCATTCAGCACTAATTGAAAATAGACAACTCAAAATTATTGATCGAATCTGAATAATGTCAATTTGAAAATCCTGGACATGAAAAATACGTCCTAAACTAAAATTGACATACTTCATATACATACATGTGATACATTTATGTCGAAATAAATACATCCGTATGGAATTACGTGCACTCCAAAAATATGACCAATCGGAAATATATCAATTTTGTGTTAAGGTGGTTCGATTGCCATACAAAGCGTTATTTTACATTCGCAGGCTAACGGCGTGATATTTTATAAAGCTTATGTAACAAACTTTCATCAATTGGCTTCCCATTTGCGCCAAATTTCCCCTTTCCTAGAATAAACTTGTATAAACTAGATTAATTTGAGAAAAATAGTTTTCCCAAAATATCACGTCCCAAACCATTTTCTCAAATTAATCTAGTTTATACAAGTTTATTCTAGGAAAGGGGGAATTTGGCGCAAATGGGAAGACAATTTATGAAAGTTTGTTACATAAGTTTGTTAAAATATCACGCCGTTAGCCTGCGAAAGTCAAATAACGTTTTCTATGGCAATCGAACCACCTTAAGCTGGATTCAGTTTGAACGAAGAATAAAAATTGGTCATAAAAAAATATGGACACAATTGAGTTTTAACCAAATTCACTTTTGGTGGTACTTAGGTTTTACTTTTACTTACCTAGTCCAATTTCAAAATGGTAATTTCGTGTTGAGGATTTTCCATTTGTGCCGAATGACAGTAAATAGATCAAGCTAAAGTATACAGCCATCCTTCATTTAATACCAAGTGTTTGTAGCATTTCCAGGCGATCTTGAGATTAAATTGAAAGTGCCAAGTATTGAATGAGTGCCAATATTAGGCAGACCTTAGATGCAACATAATGAAGATGAAAAGTAGTGAAATAACGCGAGGTAAAATATGAAAGTCTCCATACCGCGGTGGGTATTAGCCCTTCGAATGCGGATGACAAAATTAAGTACTTAATCAAAAGATGACCTTAAGCTTTTTTTAAAACTAGGTATAGATACAAAAGGGCTGGTCCGTGCCTAAGCATAAATTGGGTTAAATCTTGACAATGACCGACGGCGGCGTAGGCGGGAAACGCCATAGTCGCCTGACAGCTCGCGCGACATAACGCTTGTGCCTAAACGCGGCCTAAAAGCGTGGTAACCCTAAAGCCGACGAGCTTTCTGCGCTGAGCCCAGTAATATCAACGCTTTGCAATTTGCATCACAATAGGCGCGACAAACTATCCTGCCCCCCTATTCCGTAACTTGTTTTAAGGTCACCTCAACGCTCACCCACAATTATACCTTGACACCGCGATGCGTAGTAATTAAGCGTAGGTAGAGGTCTAGGTTCGTAACGGGTGACGGGCGGGGTGAACCGCATTAACGCGTAGCGAATAACAGCCCTGCACTCGCGTGATTCGGTTACATTTGACGCTAAGAAAATAACACGACCAAGATTTAGTTCAAGGTGACCGAGTTTTTGCATGTTGCCCCTCGTTTTATTTTATTTCATAATGTTTTTTTATTACGTATGTTTTAACGAAAAATAACTATCCTCATTTAGCTAACAGGTGGATGTTATATAATTTTTATAAATTATAATTTATTGTATTATTTTAGCATAATTCGTTAGTTTTTGTAGCAACATTTGAGCTAAGTATGCCTCATCGTTGGTGAGCGTTGTATTGTGAATGTAAGCCATTCACACAGTTTACAGACGGACTCGCCAGGCGAGTCGGCCGATATCTAACAATGAGTTGTTAATTGTTACCAATAATTGTAGTTAATTGTTATCGTTCAAAACATTATTTTAATGGGCTCAACTGATGAAAACTTTATCCTCTTCGGAAATCAAAATTGAACGTAATTAGAAACAATACATAGGTGTATGTAAATGCGCGCACGCAGTTTGAGATTAAAAGAGCGCGTTTCATCACACGTTACAGGCCAGTAAACTTGTCATCTTATAGATGGAGAACTGTAACTTCCCAGATTTTAAAGTACGTAGGTAACGTACCTACGATTACCAACGGTATGAAACAACCGGCACTAATTTTAGGACAAATACGAATAGCCTAATAACGCCAGTGGTGTAGCATGGATACCCACATACCTAGTGGCAGTGACGCACGTTGATAGGCGACCGTGACCGACGCGCCGAGGCCGCGCCGGAAAATCTACTCGTTGGTCACTGACACGTTACGCAACCTCGCCTCTACCGAGTACCACACCAATGTCACGCCTATTCATACATTTCGGACGTTTCGCGATTACTACTTACCCGGTTAAATAAAACCCAAGTCAACGCTTATCGCATTCGATGTAGATATTCATTGTTAAACCCCGACGCATAAAGAGGGGTGTTATATTTTAATCATAACGATGTGTCTAGGTTATAAGGAGAAATGATGATGTTACGGCCATGAAAAACTTCGATTTGTGCTTCAGAATTGAACAACATAATTACGTACAAGACAGTACTGCCATTTACTCCGTCATGAACACTAATACACCGTGTTTTTTTTTATATCCGTTAACTTTAAGGGAAGAATCCTCAGGTTAAATGGAACTAATTTCTCTAAGAAACTAGTGTCTTAACTCTTACTATTTTTCAGATATTCAATAAATCAATTTAATGACCGAATCAGTGTGAAGGGTCCTTTATTTCATTTACGTTTTAATTTTCGTTAAACGAAAAAGGGAATTATTGGGATTTGAACCTGGGACTCCTCACTCCATAAGCAAACTATTTACCACTGAGCCATGTGTTGACAAGTGCTGTCGTAGGTGAAAATTAACTTTGTGTTAATTGAGATTAAGTGTTAGAGCCTTCCCACACTGTAATATTGATTTAGTTTGTATGAAAAATGAAATTTTTTTTTTTATCGAATTTTACAAAAAGCAACATACCAGGTAGCTTCTGTTAATGAACCGAACATCGTGTCGAAATTAACGGAAATCAAAAAATACACTGTGTATAAATACATACAAAATAACTTTGCAGAAAAGTCTACACTGTATACTCTAATCCCCATAACAGTACGGCACAGCCGAGCCGTGCTGTTTTGTCGCCACAACGATACGCTTATAGACGGAGAGCTGAGGGACCAAAACTGCAACAGTTTTATAAAGGCTGATATTTTAATATTAGGTCATAAATAGGTCGAATATCAATAGCCTGCCGTCAGTCAGCGAGTTTTTGGGATAACTGGCGCGGAGGTTGATCCGAACTTGTTAAAGAAACACCTACGTCGCAACTGTTTTATAAAACCTGGAACTGGTCTGTGGATAGTAAGACAACTGACAAACTATGGGGACATAGTCAGTCTGCAGAAAATTGGAACAGTACGCGTCAGCAGCCCGCTAAACCCGTCAAAAAATTCGTTGGTGATAAAAGTGTTTTATAAAATCTAAAAAATTCCGTGCAAGTAGTTCATTTCATAGCACCCAAAACAAGACTAACATAGTCAGCCCAAAGTTTTATGGAACAAGAGCCCTCAGCAGTCAATGTCGGCGCGCCGTTTTATTGACTGCTGACGGCGTATGTTGCATACAACTTTGGGCTGACTATGTTAGTCTTGTTTTGGGTGCTATGAACTAAACCTCAGAGCATAGAATACTAGAGAGAGGACAAGCCGCCGGCGGCCGTGTCGCAGCTGTATGCTCAATGGGCATACACTGCCATACTGTGCACGCGTGCTGCGAGCAGAGAATATTACGTTTTTTCCCAAAATGCCTGATATGATGCGCGTTTATTGTCAAATAAGCGTGTAGGTATACAAGTGTGTGTGTTTTAGATGTGTGCGTGCTTTGTCTTGTCAATTACTTGGGCGTTGTGTGGGTTAATGTACTTGCGGCAGGCTCACTCTATACAAATCGGCCGCCATGTCCGATCTCCTTATATTCATACATCTGTGAACTAAACGTTAAATATATACCACCAGACTGATATCTCAAAGTATGCGAAATTATAACCCACGCCACTCGCCTTTTTTGACCTCTCTTATACAACTGTTGCATAAAATACTATTTTAGACACTAGACATCTGCAGTAAACACAAAAGAAACGGCTGAAATAACGAGAGGCAACACCGTACCTGGGATTTTTGTGTAGTGATTCATGTCATGTAGGTACCTATTTTATTTCGGAAAGCGAATCGACCTTTTCTACCTGTATTCCGTCTCGGAGAAGTACATTCAAATTCTCCAATAAGTATCTACAACCTTTCAACATATATCTACACATGGGTTTTATGTTAGTGACAATAGGCTGTGTAGGTATTATATGTATATATTTGAAAGGATGTATTGTATAGCAGTGGCGGAGCGCCCATATACAAGCCAATTCTTAGCCTATAACTCTTTTATGACTTTTTTGTTCCGGGTTGCCCATCGTAAATTTTCACGCGCCGCCACTGCTGTATAGATATATTCGAGAACCCGACTAGTAGGTAGGGCAAACCTTTGCTAATCTGTGATATGAAGTTATTCGGTGATAGCTACTTTAAATTTTCAGTAGGTGGCGGCACGGTCATTCAACTTACTTACATGCAGCAAGTATCCGAACGCATCCGTCAAAATAAAAAAAAAAAACTAAAAAAAAACTCAAAAACCTAACTATCACCGATTAGCCAAGGTTTGCCCTTTAATAACATAATACATTAAAAATATATAAAACACCCCCGCCGCGAGTGTCACGACACATAAATTACTAAAAAAATAGATTCGATTAAAAAACCGCACTCACTCGGGTCATCTGTTTGGAAGCTACAATGCCACATACAGTGTATCTATACTCTACATGTGTATCTATATTCTATATACACATGTAAAACTTAAAAAAACCGACGTTAGCGTCGGGGATTAATAAAACAAAGTTACTTACCAGACAGAAAGGGTCCGAATGTGTACAGAGAACTGTACAGCCTATACAGCAGGGTTTCTTAAAGTGGGGTCCATGGACCCCTTAGGGGTCCGTGGTATGATTGCTAGGGGTCCACGGCCATTTCGTTCACTCGTAACTTTTTTTTTTAATCTCCAGTAATTCGCGCTATATGTGTTTTTTTTCAACATTTTCTTCGACAGGGGTCCCGCAGTACTTTTGAAATTTTTAAAGTGGTCCTTGCCTAACAAAAGTTTAAGAACCACTGCTATACAGGTAAATTTACTATTAAATCCTAGAGTCTATGCAATCCTAGGGTAATTTAAGCTTGGAAGGTCTATTTCTTTGCAGTCTGGGAAAAACGATTTGATATTCCCAAGTCTTTAATTAATTATCAGCAGAAGAGAGAAACTACGACATGACACTAACTATAACTAGGTATGATATGTCGACCCATGTAGTCTAGTATCTAGTTATAGTGTTATCAGAGAAGCGTAAGGTAATGTTGCCCACAAAGGTGTGTATAGTCATCATCATCATATCAGCCGAAACACGTCCACTGCTGGACATAGGCCTCCCCCAAAGAGTGCCAAAATGACCGGTCCTGCGCCGCCAAGGTGTACAGTACTAATCATTAAATCATTATCATCATCATCCTAGCGTTTATTCCCCGTTGTGCCCTAAAGGAGGCCGGGGTCCGCTTTGACACTTAATCCCAAGATTTGGCATAGGCACTAGTTTTACGAAAGCGACTGCCATCTGACCTTCCAACCCAGAGGGAAAACTAGACCTTATTGGGATTAGACCGGTTTCCTCAATCACTGTTAAATCTCCCCAATGTGTTCCAAACCCACGGCCCATCTTCACATCAACATCGAAACGATGTCGAAGATATTTCTTACATTTAAAATAAGATTAACACACAACTCGCTGGGTCGACAGCACTGGACATGGTAAGAACCCTTTTTCAATTATGTAATGAGATTCGCAATCTTCAGCACAAAAAAACTACTGAATGTACCTACAACTTCTAACTTTGATTCTAACGCGGCAGCTGCCGGCCGGTTATCAGACAACCCCTCTAATACCCAAAATACACATTACAACATTATTCGAAGGTCCCATTGTACCGGTACACCAGCTGCTAGGGTCTTGGGATTCAAGCTCGAATTGAGGTCTAAACGGACCCACCCTGCCTCGGTGCCACTAATGTTATTGAGGTAATCTCATGCTCCTTGACGTGCCACATCCCTTTAGGCATGTTACAATAGTGTTAGACTGGTCGTTAAAACCGCTTTTATTATATAGGCGCGCGAATGGTACCTACTATCTTCTTTTATTTGTCAGTTAGCTTTTAGGAATTCATCTTTGTTCACTATTGGCCAAAGAAGGATTCTATCTCGCCCTTGATTAGGACAGTAGGGTAACGGTGAATTATACTAACCTTGAACACGACTAAAAAAGTAATAACAAAAGTACGAGGTCGCTGCGAACGTTAGAAGGCATCCGCTCACATTTGCTACGGCGACCCTCCAAAACGCGAATTAATTGGCGATCAGGTTTAAAGCATCATATATTTTTTATAATGGCGATGGCGGTTTTATTATAATCAGGCGACGGATTAGTTCCTATTATTCGAAAAGTAAACTCTGCACCACGGGCACGGGCAGACGAACGATTTTCGGATGAAGAAATGGTTTCGCTTGATGAATTAGTTTGAAAGGTATATATTGTTACTGCAATTTTTATATTTTCCGGATTATGCGTGTGTTGCTTTTGCGACTAAGATTAAATAATTATGGTTGTGATGGTTACTGGTTAATATTACCATACATATCTACACTATCTACATAAAGGGACCCTTAAATACCGAGCCGTATAATACAGTAGCGTCTCAAAGAGCATAATAATGCAACCCCTTCGAAACCTGGCTAATCCCAACAAGGTTAACGGGTTTTGTCAACTGTTAGCTCTTCGTTGGTCGGATTGAAGAAAACTTAGCGGGGCGTGCGGCCGAGCTTAATCGAGTAAGTACCTATACTTACGTATTGGTGAAAAACTGAAGCAATGCCCCTCTTGTCACATGACCTGTTCCAATAGGCTTTACGTGTTTAAACATTATAACGTAAACAAAACAAAGGCTATAGCCGTGTTTCTATAAAAAAATTGCCTTTCTGTCAAATGTTCTAGTATTGCCTGAAACTTTAGTACAAATATATGTCAAAATAATGGAAACTATAATTTGTTTTGTTTTGGTGTTCTGGTGTAGCGGCACCTACAGTTTTTATTTCATAAATTGCCCATCTATAGACCTACTACATATATTAAATTCAAATTATTATCTTTGATACTTCATGCCAAAAACTAAGTCTATACAAATATTCACCCCTATTTATCCCCCCCTTAGGGGTAGAATTTTACAAAACGCTGAAAGTCTTTTATTTGTATTGTAATAAGTAATCTTTCAACAAAGTTTTAAGTCTAGCTAAAAAAAATGTTTCCTCCATACAAATGTTGCACCCCCTTTTAACCCCTTAGGGGTGGAATTTTCTAAAACGCTGAAAGTACTTTTTTGCATTTCAATAAGTTATCTTTCTACAAACTTTTAAGCTTCTATCTCAAAAAGGAGTTTCCCTCATACTTTACCTATACTTTATCTTTGCAACCCTTTTTAACCCTCTTAGGGGTAGAATTGACAAAAACGCTGAAAACAGTTTATTTGGATTCTAATAAGTAATCTTTCTACAAAGTTTTAAGTCTCTTGCTAAAAAAAATATATTTCCCCTATACAAATTTGCACCCCTTTTTAACCCCTTTAGGGGCAGAATTTTCCAAAACGCTGAATGTTCTTTATTTGTATTGTAATAAGTAATCTTGCAACAAAGTTTTAAGATTCTAGCTCAAAAAATTAAGTTTCCTCCATACAAACTTTGCAACCCTATTTAACCCCTTTAGGGGTGGAATTCCCGAAAATCTTTTCTTATCCGTTGCTTACGTTGTAAAAGGTAGTTCTGGTGTAAATTTCAACTCTCTAGCCCCAGTAGTTTCGGCTGTGAGTTGATGAGTGAGTGAGTGAATGAGTCAGTCAGGACATAGCCATTTATATGTAGGTATAGATTAACTGATCAATCATTGAAAACATTTGAATACTAAGGATACGTTTATTCATTATTGTTACTATGGTGCTTAGTTTACATATATTAGGGGGTATGACAATATTTAAATGTAAATTCTAAGGGGTTGACTACATTGACAATATTTTATTGAAAGGGTTCAACATCGAGATACAGATACGGAGATGAAAAACTGGTTCCGCGCCCAACCTTAACCTTTATAAGTGAGTTATAATTATCTCAGTTGGAATTGGAACTAATAGTGTTATAGAGGTGTTAAGAAATAGTACATTACTTACTTAGGGCGGTTAAACAAAGAATGTCTCAGATCGCAGGTATTTGACGCCCGAGCCGAAGGCAAGGGCGATAAATATGCGCTCTGAGGCTTTCTTTATTACCGCCCGTGGTAAGTACAAAATTTTACGTCTCTATCTGGCCAGGAAGTGGGGTTTTCCGCACGCATAGCGTGCGGTAATTCCTACTTTATGGCCAGATATGACGTAAAAATATTAACTCCAAAAGTGTTACTAGAGCTTTATTAAACGCACTCAAGCAGGTTTTAGAGTTATATATGAGCGTGTTACTCAAAGCAATTATACTTAAGATGTTAAAGCTTCAACACCTTACCTACAAGAGTGCTCGTTAACTTTTATTGCTTTTTAGTTGTTGCCGTGGAGTGTCTTATAAAGCTTAAGGTGTTATATCTACTATAAGGTGCAGGCAGAGGCTTTATAAGAGAGTTGGTCAAGAGTATAGTTAAAATTTTGATTAATTTTGAAGTCATTATTGCGAGCAATGTCGCAAATTTGTCCGATCTCTGGTTATAATAACACCGTTATGAAGGCAAAGCACATCATACTGTGGCTATACAGAATGGTGATAGTACCAATGATAAGCTACGGTGCCATTGTATGGTGGCCCCGCACCCAAACCACGAGTGCAATTACCAAAATTCAGAAAACACAAAGACTAGCATGTGTCGCTGCTACAGGTTGCATGAGAACAACCCCAACAGCAGCACTAGAAGTCATGCTAGGGCTACTACCTCTACAAATGCACATACAAAAAGAGGCGGCTGCGACGGCAATACGCCTAAAAAGCCTCAACCTATGGACGAAACTAGACATACCCCACACAAAGATCCACAACAAACTGATCACAAGCCTACCTATGATGGAAGCTTCAATCGACAAAATACCAAAAACTGCAGTCTTTGGGAAAGACTACGAAATATTACTGACAGAAGACTCCAAAGAGGGGTTAAACCAAACAGACCTCAGAATCTTTACAGATGGTTCAAAAATAAATACGGGAACAGGATGTGGTGTGTTCTCAGAGGATTTAAACATACACATATCCAAACCACTGGGTGTACAAAACACGGTATTCCAGGCTGAATGCGTAGGGATACTTGAAGCCTGCAATGCCATAAAGAGACGACAAGTCGAAAACACAAACATACGGATACTCTCAGACAGTAAATCGGTACTACAAGCACTGAGCAGTGATAACATCACATCTAGCTTGATATACGAATGTCACCTAAACCTCACAGAGGTGTGCGCAGATAAAAACAAAGTTACAATACAATGGATCAAGGGGCACAGTGGCTCAAGAGGAAACGATGCAGCGGATGAACTGGCCAGGAAAGGCTCAGAAACAACGGCATACGGACCGGAGCCAATCTTGCCCCTGCCACAAAGCTACATATACCATCAACTGGACCAACACACCAAAGACCTACACCAAAGATACTGGGAGGAGATAGACACATGCAGACAGACCAAAGAGATTCTGTCGAAACGCGACCACAAACTCACAACCACACTACTAAGGACACATAGAAACCAACTGCGCAAGATAGTGGGTATAATAACAGGACACAACACCTTGAACAAACACCTCTATAACTTAGGTATCACAGACAGCCCCATGTGCAGAGCGTGCATGGAGGCAGAAGAAACGACTAAACATATACTACTGGACTGCAAGGAGGTAGAAGTATACAGAATTAAGCACCTAGGTTCTCCAAACACACTACGGGACGCAGTCAGCAACACCAAGGCACTCACCAACTTTTTAGACGAGCTGGGGTGGTTAGAGTAGCGCCACACCGCCGTTTCACGCAAAATAGGCACAATGGATGTCGACTTGCGGAAAACGCCCAGTATAACTAACTAACTAACTAAGGCAAAGCCTGCCCAATATTCTTGACTAAAGGTGTTGTAACTCAATCAGCGTTATAGAAGACTTAGCTGACGCCTAAAGCGTTAGTGTAAGTTCGCCATTGTTTTGGTGAACTCTAACCTACAAATTGATTAGGTTATTCCATATTTGACAGCAAAATACTTCATTATTTATGTTACTCTTGCCATTCTATGGATGCCACTTAATTTAACATGCCACTGGCCAAGAAACAAGAATAGAAAAGGAACTTTAGGTGTCTATTTTATTCTTTATAAAAGAAATCTTTAATAAATCGTGGGCACGTTATAATTGAGAAGGAAAACATGGTATACATTTACCGTAAAATCACAAGGGCGGATTGTTTACACTTAATAACACAAACCACTTTCATTTAGTGATTGGAATTTATGTCGGTAAGTACCTAATATCAAATACTAATCCGAGTTACTAACATTTGATCTGACATTTGGTGTAACACATCTTTATATCGTCGGGTGACAAGCAAAACTCACTAAAGTAACAAATACCTACCTACTTAAATCAAAGGTCGTATCTCGATATCGACTACGTCCCGAGATACGAGATTTTGAATAGCAGTGACAGTTTTGGTAGTGACTTTTGCTTGTCACCCGACGATATAACCCCGATTTAGCTTTGGCAATCAAGTCTGTCTACTGTTAGTAATACGATTTGCGGGAACTCCGACCAAAATGAACCTAATTACCTACCGAGCACGGCAAGCCTGCACCCTTAGCGTGGGATTGAAGTGAGTCGCGTTTACTAACGACGCTACCGCCTATCGTCAAGATTTAGTATGACAAGTCTATACACCGCCCCTGGTCACTCATAGAACTAAAAATCCAAACTGTAACGGGAGTCACTTTTCGTTCGTATAGTTTAATCGATTTTGTCAATATTCAACCTTATATCACTAGCATTTATCGTTTTAATTTAAATGTTTGACGTCGACAGTGTCAACTGTCGATACAATATGGCGGCGCGTGGGCCATTTATTTGCATTTTTTAATACAAAATACGCGACAATCCGAATATTGCGGATATATGTTGTCAATTTAAAACCCTTATTTTTATAAGTTCTTTAATTTGAGATAAATTTCGATCGGATCTACGGTACGATATCACGGGCCATTTTGCAAGTGAAATAGTAAACTACAGTCGCGACAGTATTCTTCGATTCGAAATGTCTCGCACTACCTACCCATTGGTAGTACGAATCGAACGTTAAATTACGCATCGAAAACTAAACGCAAAGTGCCTAACGTTTTGCAGTTGGTTTCGTAGTATAACGGCAGTGTGAGTTACAAGTTTGACGGGTCGAATCGAAGAATACCGAAGCGAGATCGAAATCTATTCGAAGCGCGTTTATTCGATCTCGTATGTATATAGTTACTTATCATAAGGTTACGATTGAAACTCACATTAGCCGTACTGATGGTTCTTATAGCCAGAGTTACACGCCAGCGGTTGCTTAGAAAGTTATACTTAGGGCTCCGTAAATTTGAGGGTCTCGCTATTTTGTCTAAATAGAGCAAAGCAACATATATTATTACTAAAGGGCGGACGATGGATGCAATGTAGTGAAGAAATCATAAGATGGATAAGACTTTTATTAAATTTCGAGTAAAATTTATGTATAAACATATATATATAGGTATGCAGTTTTTGTTATACATATATCAGTCAGTAGATTTAGAGAGGGCATTTTCCGTATATACTCGTAAGTGGATAGTGAACCATAAAATGAATGGACTTAAAATATGTACCTAATATAGAAAAAAATATGATTATTTACTAGCCCGATGCAGAAGAGTTCGTCCAGTAATTAACAACTATAACATTTATTTTGAAATTTATTACATGCTTAAATCAAGCCACTTAAGTAATAGGAACAAAATTAGTCATGTTTAATGTAGTTTTTTTCATTGTTAAATAGAAACCCTAAAAGGTTTTTATAGTAGAAAAAAGGGCACTTAAAAACTATTGTCCAATTCAAATTGTGGTCTCCAACTGCACTTCTTGACTCATGGGCTCGAAGCAGAACCGTCAGCATATACATAGCTTTGCCGTGTCGCTTTCTCTAGTAATGGCCCTTTTTGGCCTGTTGAATTCGTTACCGAAACAGTTTGAAAAAAAAACCGCAAAATTTCTTCTGCTCGTAAAAGTGGTGTCTTTATATTTAAATTGTGTTAATGGGTCAATCAACTATTTCTTGTTGCTTGTTGCCATGGTTACGTCTCCTGGGTCACCCTTTAAAACTATGATTTTATGGGGTTTAAATCCACTAAACACGTGTTTTTGTCATATTGGTAAACCCATTCCATGGTGGCGCATATCCTTAGCATGATAGAAGTCCAGTTTATAGTATTTTTTCTAAGAAAGTCTGTTACTGTTGTCTCTTGGCTTACCGGGACAGAATAACAACAAGAAAAAGTTGATTGACTAATGTGGAATTTGTTCATAAATAATGGAACTATGATACAACTAGTATTAAATGGTATTGAATTTTTATCGATAACATTATTTCCTTACAAATGGGAGAACCTACAAAACTGCTCTGACTAGACGAAAACATATGCGTTAGGGCTAGTACTAAATACAACAATAAAATTACATAACTGTTTTGCAATTATGTTCTCTTTTTTAAACCAATTGTAGTCATATCCATATTACGTACAGTTATAGCCAGATAATTAAGAACACGTTTTTTTTTCCATAAAGTTGCATACAAATATGACTTAAAATTTAATGATGATTTAAAATATGTTGGGCGAATTTTATTTCTGAGTATATGGAGGTACCTATCTGTGTATAAATAAGATTTAATTTAGTTTATATAAAAGTTCTGTAAACGTTGTGCTTAAAAAAATACGGATGGTCAAATGGACAGTCTTTACGAGTTCATACTGTAATTAGGAACAATGTATGAACTTATAAAAAGTGTTGACTTGATCGCCTGTATTTTTTAAAGTCTAAATTTTACAGAAGCTCGAATCTTTTGCACTATATTAAATACTCTTTAAACACGGTTACATCCGTATAATCAGAAACAAAATTAATCAAACACATTATAAATTATCATCAAATTTGAAAAGTCATATTTGTATGCAACTGTAGGTATGGGGAAAAAATCATGTTCTTAATTATCTGGCCATGACTGTATATCGTTTGACATGATTTTGACAATTTGCATCCGTCGTCCGCCCATTAATTATTACTAGGTATTATTAGGTGTGCACCTAACAGTTTTCAAAATCACGTTATCTAGTATAGATTGAAATGACTACAGCTACTAGGTACATCGTGAACCACTTGTTGCGCTTGGAGGTGCGGGTATAGTTGTGGGCTAGGAAAACGATATACTTGTCTACTTACTTTAGTTCGGTGTGATATATTACTTTAATTTCAATGACGTGAAATGCGCTTTTTTAAGTAAGTATTCTTAGATTGTTCTAGCAAATATTTAAGCGAACGCCCTCAGCTAGATTTTCCCGGTACCCTGCAAGGCAACGTTCAATCAGCCAATGGCTGCGCCGGCCACACCCCTCGCCCGAGCACTGCACAATTGCACATGCACCCCCCACCCCGTAATGTCGTCGCACCCTTACCAACAAATATACTAGCAAACAAAATAGCTGACAGCACATACTCATTCAATATTCGGTATAACAACTACTATATTTTCTTTCATAATGAAAATACTGGCTCATGATGTTGAAATTTTTAGAACTATTTACTCAAAATGTGACTTTCAAGTATAAACATCTTGCATTCATAAAGCAAACCTTTTCTTATAATAATTGTTTTTTATAAGTATATATTGGCACTTTAAACTTTTATTTAAATAATAGACTGAGAGCTGAGGGACCAAATCTGCAACAGTTTTATAAAGGCTGATATTTTAATATTAGGTTATAAATAGCTCGAATATCAAGCCGCCGTCAGTCAGCCAGTTTTTGGGACTACCTATCACTTTTAATCTGTCACAGCACCATTACCAGTTTTATCAACAATACTTTATTTCACAAGTACCTACAACATGAAGAACCTACTCGACATATTTTAATAAAATGTTATCTACGTAACAATGGTTTCCCCTGCTACATCCCTTTTTTTAATTTTGCAAATTGCATATAAAAATGTAGCGCCAGGGAATAATGCAATACAAATTGTATTATACAATAGCCAATCGGGTTATATTTCAACAGTGTTTTTTAGTTTGTTTAAATTGCTCAAATTGGGTCGTTTTCCGTTTAATTCTTATTCCGTCCCTCATTATCATTATTTATTCGTCTTGTTCGATAGCATGATATCGTTTTAATCAATGTGGTGGAAGGAAAACATAAGTGCCCGCGAAACGACCCCCGACCTACTGGAACTCCGTTTCCTGTCTATTTAAAGTTAGTAGTTATTAAATTTGTTAGTAGTCAAATCATCAAAGGAAAAATAGGCCAAAATTCGGCAGAATAGCTTTTGGAGATGAGAGCTAGGGTTGCCAGATTTTTTTGGTCAAATATAGTGTATAGTGGGTTAAAGGTCTTAAAAATAAAGTACACACCAAAAAAATAAAGCATTTGTTTATTTGTAGTAGAAAATATGATTTTTTACAGAAATTTATGTATTTGGAATTTATGATAAAAATATAGTATTTTAGCGTACTTTATGTGCTTTGTATACCTATTATAAAGTATGTCTGGCAACCCTAACAAGTCGCGCATTTGCATGGACCTCTCTCTATTCCCCGTTTGTTCACAGAGCTGTGCAGAACCATTGCAAATGCCCAACAATTGCTCACAGCAAAAATATGGCAATTTATAATTTTGACTTCCTAATCTTCCTATTATGCACAGTTGTAATGAATCCAGAGATTTAATTTTATAGTAGCCATTCGGACCTGGCTAATACTATTGTGCGGGCTGGTTATATTTAATTGTCAAATCAAATAGGTACATATTATATACCAATATACTTCATTTTGCGTTAGTAGTAGAATAAATTAGGGTCTCGTTTTTCGGGTCAGGAAGGGCTAGGGACGAAAACGATATTTGGATAAGGATCATGGAAAATTGTGAAACGAACGTGAAAAACCATTCAGTAAGTGTATTCGTTTTACAGAACAGGAACAATGTGTATATATTCTTGTTTTTACTGCTTTCGTAAACATGCATTCTGTTTCTGTTGTGAGCAGATAATTCATGTGCAAGATCTGGGCTGGCCAGAGAAAAATAATCTATGGCGTTACCGAGTGTAAAGTGATCCCTTGCAAATTTTACCTACCACAAACAGGGTTACATTTATAATTTTAACTATCCAGGAAACTTTCCATTCAAGTCAGTTTTTAAGCTAGACTTCCGAGTAGAGCGGATCCGGCGTCACTAACGCAGCGACAGTAACGCGGCGATAGTAATATGCAATACGGAAACGTATGAACTAAAGGTTCACTTCCGACCTGCGCGGCTCTATCGCAACGGCCGCAGAATCAGAGCAGCAGCAGTCTAACGCAGAAATGGCTTCCGAGCAGCGCGACTCCGGCGTTAGTCAGTTGTTATTCCATGCCTCGGCAGTGCAGTTGTGTTCAATGAACTGATTCATCAAAAATATATTTTTCACTTCTCATGCTCTAAAAGTTCGTCTTTATGTCGTGCGTAGGCGACATAAAGTCGCTTTTTATGCTCTAGAGCATAAAGTAAAATCTTCGTCGAAGACCAAGGCAATCGCTGCAACAGCCACACGAACATCTTTAACTTCATACAACAACCTCTTTATTTTATTTCGTTTCGTTCGTATTCTAAGACCAAGGCAAAGATACCAACAGCCAAAGTACACAATAAAACTTCATGAAATAAACTTATAATTTGTATTTCGTCTCATTTATTATTTTTTATATTTGTTTATTTTTCAATTTAGTAGATCAGTATAGTATTTAAGCCATAACAACAACAATTAAATTAGCATTTACTATATTTACGTGTTGCTGTTTCATTTCCTCGCAATCGAAGTGAAAAGTAGAGTGTACAACTCGTCCATAAAACCCATTTTACACTCGACTTTATATCTATCCTCGCTCGCAAGCTCGCTCGGATGGATAAACGTCTCGAGTAAAATGGTGCGTTTTATGCACTTGTTGTACAATCTACTATTTCAACTCACCGGCTCGAAAAGGCTTGTTTGTCGCTCAAAATCTGCGCGCAAAAGTTCATTATATCCGCTAGCGTGTAAAGAGTTTTTGAATTTCGAACGTGGTGCTCTATCGCGAGATCCAACTTTTTTCTATAGGAATGAGAGGTCATTATCCTGCGTTCAGAAACGTATGGTGTTATGCTAATATTTCAATAGTATTATTTTGATAAAATTAAATAAATAATACTTATTCTTTCTTCATTACATATGAAATATTAATAATTAGACTGACCTATAAAGATACAATACAAATAAATAACTTTTTAATACAGTTGCTCAAAAAGTGGTACTTTTTGTAGCTGCAAATCGTGCGCAAAGTTGTATTTTGAGCACTAGTGCTTTTTACTTTTTCACGTGTATCGAAGAACGACGTTTTTTAATACAGTTGCGAAAAAATAAGAAAAACAACATGTAAGGAATTTGAAACTTCTATATTATTAATTCTGTAACATCATTGTAAAACAGTTAAAGAATAATGAAGTTGTTAAATATTTTTTTTTTTAATACTGTTCTTACTTGTTGTTTTTCTTATTTTTTCGCAACTGTATTAAAAAACGTCGTTCGATACACGTGCGAAAATATCATTCTTCACTCGTCCCGAGTCTTACCACTCGCCTACGGCTCGTGGCAAGATATCTCTGCACTCGTGAAGTAATGACATATGTACTTTCCGCACTAGCATCGAAATGTACTATTAAAATGTAGTTTTACATTTCAAAATTTTACGCTACGTGCAAATTTGGAACGCACCGTTTAAAAAGTTTATTTATGAAAAAACTCGTATACCTACATTTCATACATTTCATTTTGTTTTGTTTTGTTCTAAATCCACAGTAATATCAAAATAATGGACGTTATTTATAGATTTTAGCGCAGAAGATATACATAAAATGAATTTGAATGCCTGCTTAGTTATCGGAAAAAGTAAAATATGCGTATTTGAGCCTTAGTTTACCCGTGAGTACCTACCCAAAAATACTTTTGACTTTTTTAATGTAAGCGTGGAGTCTATTTCAAGATGCGAAAATATTTGTTACATTTAATAATTATTAAATGCTTTGATTTTGATGAGATGTAAACAAACGTTTATTGAAAATGAGTACCTATAAGGTCCAAATTACTTTCATTACATTTACAATTTTCCTAGCGGTGGTGAGTTGAAAAGTTGTGTGTTTCGCTCGGCAGCAAAGTTGTTTGACGTCTCTTGCCTTGAAAGCCTCGCTATGCTCAAGATTGTACTTTCTGACAATCCTTCGCTAGCTCGGCTTTCAATACAAGCACTTCCGCCAAACAACAACTTTGCAGCCATGCATAACAAATAACTATTTTGTATATTTTATTTTTTAATCGTTTACAATAAAAAAAAAGTTTTTGATTAATCGGTTTATTCTGATGAACACAACAACTGCACCACCGAGGCATGGAATAACAACTGACGCCGGAGTTGCGCTGCTCGGAAGCCGTTTCTGCGTTAGAGCCGCTGCGGCACTGACGCAGCACTAACTAACTATAGGGTCGGGATGTCGGCCCCATCGTCCACCGGTTTTCTGGTGCAATCTGTCAACGAAAGGCAGCTTGTGGCGGGCTGTTAGGGAGTAGGGACCGTACGTACTTGAGTGCTCCTGGGGGAGCCGACCGGTTGGATGGTTGTCAGACCCCACCTCTGGCTTGCCTTAACCGTCCTTCCAGAGTGGAGTCGCAAGAGCGGGTAGATGTGGACATCTAATAAAGTGGCGAGTGGGCTATATGTTTCAAGTCCAGTGCTACCTTTATACTTTATGAAACTTTGGGTGAAATATTGGTGCCCTTGACTGCACTCCTTGCATTTCATTAATTTGTCAAAAGGGCCTCTTCGTGTTGACTCAGTTGGTACATTGTATAGGTACAGTCGACGCTAAATAAAAATAAAAGGCTATTGTTATATTTGTTTTTGCTTACCACTGTGTTACGTCCCTTCGGCATTGCTTTAATATTGTTTTTCGTTTTGTTCAGTACCCTGTTGTTATTATGTATTTGTTGTAATGTGTTCACTTCGTTATTGTTTATTGGTCATAGTTGTGTGTAGTAATGATCACTTTTTAAATTGTAATCGGTTTTCAACCTTGCATGGTACGTGTTTTTTCAGTTATAAGTAAAACGTATTAATTATACTTAGCATATTGTAGATTATTCAAACATTATTGTTGACTACATGTTTAATTGAAAAGAATGACGTCTGGTTAGTTAGTTAGTTATAAGTGAAGTGGCAGCCTCAGGGGTCTTTGCCAAAGACAGAATGACGCCTGTCTGCCACCTGCCACTCCTGTCACTGTCAGTGTCAATGGCGCTAGTGTGCTGTTACAGATCACGCAGTCCAGTGATATGGCTCTGCGTTCATAAATCACTGGACAAAATTATTATATTTTATGTTCTATTTTTAATTTCGTTAATTGTCCCTTTAGTTTTTATCATTATTTTGTTTTTTTTGTTTGTTATCTACCGTGAACTCACTCGACGGTTCTATCGGAAGACCAGCGCTGGCAGCAATGCCAGCATTATGCTGAGATAGAACCGTTTCGTGACAAACGCTGTGTGTTGTTTGTCTCGAATAAATGTTTCTTTCTTTCTTTCTTTCAAAAATATGTTTACGCTTTTGCACCTAATGCCATTGTAATAAGGCGAAAACTGTAAACATATTTATGGCGTCGACTGTACCTGGCACCACGTACGCCCCCCAAACGGTCCGGGACACCATTAATTATTCCGTGAGCGGGAAAGAATACAAGTAAACGATTATACACCGTGAAATTTTAGTGGTTGTTTTCCTGCAACGAAATGATTTTGCTATCGATATAAAGTCGATGTGTAATCTTTTTAGGGTTCCGTAGCCAAATGGCAAAAAACGGAACCCTTATAGATTCGTCATGTCCGTCCGTCTGTCTGTCCGTCCGTATGTCACAGACACTTTTTTCCGAAACTATAAGAGCTATACTGTTGAAACTTGGTAAGTAGATGTATTCTGTGAACCGCATTAAGATTTTCACACAAAAATCGAAAAAAAACATTAAGTTTTAGGGGTCCCCATACTCAGAACTGAAACTCAAAAAAAAAAATTTCATCAAACCCATACGTGTGGGGTATCTATTGAGGTTTCTAACATCATTTTTTTCTGAACTGAATAGTTTGCGCGAGAGACACTTCCAAAGTGGTAAAATGTGTGTCCCCCCCCTGTAACTTCTAAAATAAGAGAATGATAAAACTAAAAAAAATATATGATGTACATTACCATGTAAACTTCCACCGAAAATTGGTTTGAACGAGATCTAATAAGTAGTTTTTTTTTAATACGTCATAAATCGTAAACCGTAATTTATTTCACGGAACCCTTCATGTGCGAGTCCGACTCGCACTTGGCCGCTTTTTTTTATAATGTTAAGAAATGCCCGATTTATAAATGTGTCGAACGAAACTCGAAAGTGACCTAACACCAGTAGTACCTACCTTGAAGTTTTAGTGCGTTACTATTGTTTTTCGCTTATTCGAGTTTAGGTTATTTTTTGTAATTTATTTTAGGAAAAAAGTTTATTTACAAGTTTGTCTATCATAATTCGAATGTACTACCGATAGCAAATCGCCCTGCCACGGGAAAACAACCACTAAAATTTCACGGTGTATACAATTTAATAGTTTCGGGCAAGGCTGTCGATTTATAAAGTATGATTGTATCAGTCTTATTATACCATACCTAATTACGTAATTACCTACTTACACTCGGTAATTCGCTATTAAGGTACGAGTACGTAGGTACGAGAGCGAGGAAAATGAAGGTTTGGCACATGTCAACTCTATTTCAATGACATTAAGGTCCAAAAGTGTTATAACTGTATAAATAGAAGAATCCTATTACTTAGAAATCATCTTGCGTTGAAGGTGTGCTATTTAGAAAACTTGAGCTTTATCTATGCCTAAATAATAGGGGTGTAGGTAGACAAAAAATTTATTATTACTTTAAAAGAAAAAAGGCAAAAAATATGCCTAATGACGAAAATCCCATTCGAATATCTCAAAAAATTACGAAGCTACAACCGTTTTAATGTTGCTTGTTAGAGAGAGAAAACGCACCGGGATCGTGACGTCACGATCGTCTAGCGTCATAGTAAATGTCAATCGTTTCATATGAAAGTGCGTTTTGCGAAAAAGGGACAGAAGATACCCCCTCTTAAAACTTTGGACGTTTATAACTTTGTGATTATTTAACCTCTTGCGTTGCTTTTTTCTCCATTTGACTACATTTTTAATCCTTTTTCGAGAAACTCTGCACCCCTATTAACGTAATGGATGAGTAGTACTGGCAGTTTAGGTACCTACTTTGACTAAGTGTAGCTTTACATTTTCGTCAACAGCAAGCAAATAATGACCTCTTACTTCAATGCCGACACATGGTATCCACCAAAAGCCCAGCGAAATCAATTTAATACTATTTAGCCCTGACCCCGCCTTGTAAGTATTTCTAGAATATTTTGTTGTAAACTTTATCGTAATGGAAGAAAATGTATTTTAAATTATGCACGTTGTCACTCATGGAGATGCAGACTTAAGTACGTAGAAAACCCTCACATGGGTCAGCATTAAGAAATACTAGATTGTAAGATTTGTAAAGAACTGGCAAGCCGTGAAGCACGAGTAAAGCTCGCCTCGACACAAGAGGGAAGTGTTCATAGTGATGGCACCGGGGAACTCCAACCGGCAAGAGACAGTTGCGTGAGCGCAGGGCCGGCTTCGCTCCGCCGACCAACTCCCACGAGTCAACGAACGCGCAAAGGAAATAAGACGTCTAGACCACTCCTCAATTAATCGTAACATTGGTCACAATGCGGTACATAGTGCAACAATCTACACATGTACCTACATCCAACAGTATCTAATTAATAACCTAAACAACGTCGTCGAACCATGTCCCCTTGCTTTCCGACGCGTATTGATAATTTTCTAATCCATTAAAGATTTAGCAAACGCCAACAAAAGAACAAGTATTATGTTACAAAAGTTGCGAGTGCATTAGTGGAACACCCATGCTGTCACCAGATCCGTGAGCCACCTCACACGAATACGACACGTTTGTGTTGTGACTACGGCACAATTCCAATACGTCGCCTTCCAGAGCATTTGCAGCAAATTGGATGCGATCAAAACGGGTTCGGCTGCAAACGGCGGGTTAATAATATGCTTTACAAATTGACTATTCAATTCATATAGTTAGTCGGCTCGTGGTCAAGCGCGTTTAATGGACGCGGAGAAGATCGAGTGGCATTGTGCGGAAGTCTTATAATTCACGTAGAATAAAGGGCGCGCCGGGCCGGGAGATGCACCGAGGAGAAAGTGCACTTTCAAAAGTCAGCGGGAGGGGTTGGAGCGACGCGCGCGTGCGCGGCGCGAGCCGAGGACGCGCTTCCTGCGCCTGCACCTGCACTCCGCTCGCAGAGAACCTCTTCCACCTCACTACAACCAGTGGCAACCATGTTTCAACTTTATTAGTTTTAGTTACACGTCCGTGTTTGGGTCCCCACCTTTAGATCCCCAATTAGAAAAAAATAGTTTCGAACTATATCATGTGACATATCAAATATAGATTTACCTATAGATTGCAGGAAAAACTATAAAAGTCTATGGTAACAAGTAACACCGTAGTACGAATATGTATAGGTAACTGAATGGCCGAATGATTTAAATAAAAAAAAAACCGGTCAAGTACGAGTCTGACTCGCGCACCGAGGGTTCCGTACAAACTTTCATACACCATACCTGTCATGTCAGGACCCCATTCATTCTTGAACAATCTTAAACAGCTCATAGAAGAAGTTACCGTTGCAAAGCGCCTTCTGCATTTTGGTAATAACAACTTACAACCTAGTATGTTTGTTTATCAGCGATAGCTTTTTATCACGCGTACCGATTTCGATTATTTATTTTTTATTTGAAAGAAGGGACTTTAACGATAATCTGATAGGAATTTAAAGGTATAAAATTTCATACAAAGTAAGTAAATTACAAATTTAATTAAGAAATTAATTTTGATCAATAAAAAAAAAGCTAGATAGAGATATCGTTTTGTGTTTCCTGTATTATTTATGTTACTCTTAATCATATGTAATCATTTCAGAATTTTCGATTCGTAAACTTCGGAGATAAGGGGGGGGGAATGGTATTTCTTTCTACATTTTCTTTAATAAATCAAAATTTAACCACTGTAGAAAAAGTTCCTGAGATATTTAACGTTGTGACAGACGGACGGACGGACAGACGGACAGAGTCGCGCACCCATAAGGGTTCCTTTTTTACCTTTTTGGTACGGGGAACCCTAAAAAGCATAGCAACGGTAAATGAAAGAGTTAAGAAATAAATTATACCTTTTTTTAAATATTTTATTATTTACTTCAGTCATACATATCTTCGCGGTAAATACATAATAGTAGTTTATGCTACTGATACATAATGAGAGGCCTTAAAATACGAGTGTGGTTTTATGAAACGAGCGTCAGCGAGTTTCATAATAGGATCACACGAGTGTTTTAAGGCCTAATTATGTACAGTTGCATACACTACTTTATCTAAACACATATCATAAGTACTCTAAGATGGGTTCAGAAGCCGTAGGAAAATTACCTGCATTTCTACGAGTGCTACCTGTAAATTATCTTTGCAAAAAAAAAACAAAAAATGACCAAAAAAAAAAAATATAAAAAAATTAAAAAGTGAAAAAAGTAAATAACGCAAACAAAGAAAAAAAAGTAAAAAAAAGTGCAAAGAGGAATAGAAGTGAAAAAAAGTTAGAAAAAGTAAAAAAAAACAAAAAATAAAAAAAAGTTAGGAAAAGTTTAAAAAAAAGTGAAAAAAGTGCAAAAAAAGTTAAAAAAATAATAAAAAGGTGCAAAAAAGTTAGTGGAAAAAAAGTAAAAAAGTTAGAAAGGTAAAAAAAAGTGAAAAAGGTAAAAAAAGTTAAAAAAAGGAAAAAAGTAAAAACAACAAAAAAAAAGTAAAAAAAAATTGTTAAAAAAGTAAAATTAAAAAACATAATAAATTGACGTTTTGTATCGATAACTGTTTTAATATCTATAGATACTAGAATAGAGAGCCATTCGAGTTTTGACAGCTGTTCCAAATTTAAACTCCTAAAGATATCAAAATCTGTACTGTAATATAACATTACAGTACAGATTTTACCTACTACCACAGACAAGAAAGTTGTCATAGTAAAATTGGTTTTAATAATGCTGGGGGCCGATTTTTGAATCTCACCAAGTGACCAATTCTCACCGATGTGAGTGATTTCCGAAAGTTCGTATTTTTGAAACTCATCGGTGACTTACATTTGTCATACCTATGATATCGATTTACGAGTGCCCCTACCCACTCGTAATTGAAATCACCATGCGATTGTTTTTGACAGTTGACGTATGTGACATCTGCCATAAGTGCCAAAGTATGTTTTTCGGCAGAATTAGCAGCGGGGCTTATTGAAAATATAAAAAATTACAAGCCTGGAGGAGTACATTATGATGACGATGACGGACACGGACAGCGACGAAGACGACGACGTTCCTCACCGTCAACATAATCCAGCTGCGGTAGGCGTCGCAGAAATAATTCATCACGAGCAAGCATTTGCGATGTCTAATGCGAAAAAAAAATATTATCGGCTTACGAAACCGTTGGTGCGGGCTCTAATTGAAGAGTTACGACCGTTGATTCCGGCTCCTAACCGAGCTAGTGACTTGATGGTAGAAATTAATAAACTAATTAGAATGTCTGTATTTTGAATTTTAAATCATATGTAAGCTGGCAATGTCTAGGTCAATGTATATAATATGAGCGTATATTTATTAAAAATGTGATTTATAATAATGTAGTGTTTCTATATTTTATCAGGAGACAGTGGATATGCATTAAGGCCGTCTATAAAAGAAAGAATGTACACAATTATTTATAAAAAGCTTACAATTATCAAGTAAAACAATATCCAAGTTATTAGTTAATACACATTTTTACATATATAATTCGTTTACATGACACTGGCAGATACGCTACGTTTTACGTTTGACCAATTTGATAAATCTATTTTATGTTATAGTATGAGAATATAAAAACCGGTATCAAGGACAACACTATAACATCTGCGTAAAAAGGAGCGTAACGGGAAGATTGTCTCTGATTGACATTGTAAAATTTCTGCATGTTGGTAAACAGCGTGTGACTTTCAAAAATACGGCTTTTGGAAAATGGTGATATAAAAGTCATCGGTGATAATTTTAGTCACCAGTGACTTTGATATCACCAGTGAGATTCAAAAATCGGCCCCCTGTACCGTTATCTGTCATTTATATAGGCTGTAGCTCAAATACAATGACACCACTAATAAGTCGTCGAAAAACTCTATGCTCTAATGACCAAAAACGCACGGTTTAGCGTACTTTTTTGGTTCATACATTTTTCATAAAAGCACTGTTTAACTTTTTTTTTAATCGGCCGCTATATTGCAGTGGTGCCAACTTCATAAACAAATATTTCGAAATAAAAGTATTTATTTACGATTTAACATTTGTATATTATAAATAATTTACTACAATAATAATAAATCATCATCTATTGTGTGTTAAATTACATGCTCTATAAATTATTAGTATTATTTATAAAAATAAACATTTCGAATTCGGTCCGGGTCCGGATTCGGTTTGGTTCGGATGGCAAGTGCAAACAAATTAAGAACAAAACAAACCATAAGCAAGAGGTGTCACATTTCCAATTTCTTACCAAAATACAGTTCAAAATGAAAGGACGAAAGATGATAAACTATTAGTCCTAAATTATTAAGATTTTATTCGTGTTTGTGAAGAAAAAAGTGTACGTTCCTTTTAAAATGGTCGAAGTCATTAATAACTGCACTCCTGAAGAAATTGCGTGAGTAGCAAAAGTACGAATAGAAAACTTGCTCTCCTGACTTATCTACACACTGCACTGGTACTTTAATTATATGGTAGTTTCTACTTGTTCGACGATTGTTTTTTCTTGACATGACGCACGAAGATTTTTGAAGATATTTTTATATGTGTATGTAGTGGGCATTGGGTGGCTTGTTAAGATATTTTTTTTGTAGGTGTACCTCCGCGAAAAGTGTCATAAAAAATTAAAACAAAAATAAAAGTAGTTTTTTTTAAGGAAGTTTAAGGACGTGATGTTGGTTGAATAAATGCATTTGGTAGCCAATTCTATTTTTATTCATGATGATTTTGTTTGGTTACTCTATCATGAACAGTTTACCTAATATGACACTTTAAATGGCACCCTGTATTTTTTATATTATCCTAAATTACTCGAAAACAAAAGAAGATCGAGGACTGATATTAAACATGGAGTGTTCTTAGGACCTGCCAGTACACCACCAGAAATAATCACCACATCCCTCGTCGGGGGCCACTCTCCTTAGCTTAGCCTGCTAGACCCTTTAACGAACTTAAAAAATGCATCAGATATCGTATACCTACTAGTAAGCTGTAATAATTCTGATATTTAATATGCAAATTAAAGTAACATTTCCAAAACGTACTTTTTGGACTGATTTTGATTTTCTGAACCAACTAAGATGAAGCTTCTAGTACAGACATAGTACAGAATATATAGTTCATAATTATATTCATATAAATATATAACACCTTTAAACTTTTGTCTATAGGTATTTTTAAAATGTCTATTTGATTTTAGGATATTCTAGATGTCACGTAGTGTCGCTATGCTAGCTGTGAAATGAGAGTCTTATTTGGTAACCAGTTGTAAACAGACAATTTTTTCCTTTTCGGCAACTGGTTGCGAAACTCCACTGTCATCTACGCTAGTTTTGGTTCAGGAATAGATTTTCTTTTTTGGCAACTAGTTGCGTAACAAGATGATTAATTCCTTTTTGACAACTGGTTGCGAAACTTGGTTGCCAAAACGGCCGGAGGGGACTCGAGACTGCATTCCATACAGTACTCGTATGCACTAATAAAGTTAGCAAATGACTACAAAAAACAAATAGTAAGTACGGTTAACTGACGAATCAGTGAACACTGAACGGCATAGGCTGTAGGGGATATCAGAGAACAGGATATGTTCAATTTGCTTTGTTGGTGTCATCGCTATATATGACACACAAGAGGAAAGTTGTTGCTAGCCACCAGAGATGGGCAAAATGTAATCGAATACGAATAACGAATAAGAATAAATAGAGAGGGTAACCTATCGCTATCACTAAATTACATTTCCAACTGCATCGTTTGTCCGAATTTTCATTTCAGCAAAAAGCAGATTATTTCGAAAACCCAAAAGCTTTTAAAAAATATATTATACCTATCGCGTAGAACGAGCAGGCGTTCTATGACCATAAGGAATTGTTTTGTCCTAGTGTTGTTCATTAAAAAATAATACAAAATAATGTAAATGTACCCTATACATACATTACAATTAATTAAAATATTGACTGACATGTAACATTGAGAAACAATCCTCGTAGTGTAATTTTGTATATTAATGTAAATGAACCTTTGACATGTAATTTATATTACCAATAAATTGATTATGATTATGATCTCCTGTTTAAATTCACGGGACAAAGCCCGGTCCTTTGGAAGGCGTGCGTGGGGATATAGATCCAACACGTAGAGGCCCTTTGGAGACGAAGTTTAATGTGATGTAATACACCTGCTAGAACCCATTCACGGGTACATCGGTAGATACCCGTGAACCGGTTCCAACAGGCGTTGGGGCTATTGTGGGTTATATGGATAGAGAACGGGTTCTATGGTGACGAGATTTGGGTGGATTATGAAACTGGGCTATTGCAATATTATTATGAACCCATTAGGTTAGGTTAGTTTTATAATTATCCTGAAAATATCATGGCTTCAGAGAAAACGGCTTTTAGGACAAATGAAAATTCGGCCAAATTAAATTTTGTGATTCAGATAGGTACCCATCTGAACCTGACGAGAAGTATTATCATTCTTTCTTATACCTTTCTCTGTCTAATTGACTTCCTGAGCTATAATATCTGAACCTTAAATTTAGCGTGCTAAGCGCATCCGCACTATTTCGCATGGTAATCCATACTATACTATCCATACTTCCATACTAATATTATAAATACGAAAGTGTGTCTGAAATGAAAACGCGGCCTACCTCTTCACGCCTAAACCGGTGAACCGAGTTAGATGAAATTTGGTATAGAGATAGTCCCGGGGAAGGACATAGGATAGGTTTGATCCCGGAAATCTTCCCCTAAGGGGGTAAATGGGGGGGGTGAAAATTTTGTATGAAACCTATTTTAATGAAATTTGGTTCTGAGATCGTTTAGAGCCTGGGAAAGGACATAGGATAGTTTTTATCTTGGAAATCATCCCCTAAGGGAGTGAATTGGGAGATGAAAATTTGGATGGAACCCGTTTGGGGATGAAATAGGGGGTGATTTTTTTTTATAAAACCCAGGGAAGGACAACGTATAGATTTTATCCCGAAAATCATCTCCAGAGGGGGAGAAATTAGGGGTGAAAATTTGGATGTACATTTATATACAATTTGGTATAGAGATAGAGTGCTGGGGTTGTTCCGGAAATCATCCCCTGATCGGATGAAATGCGGGGTGAAAATATGGATGAAACGATTTAAATTAAATTTGGTTAAGAGATAGTTTGAGTTCATCCCCTAAGGTGGTGAAATGAGGGTGAAAATTTGGATAGAACCAATTAACGGTATAGCGAGAATTGGAGTCCTTGGGAAGGACAGGAAATTGCGGGTTAAAATGTGGATATAACCCATTTAGATGAAATTTGGTTAAGAGATAGTTAGGGTCCTGGAAAAGGACGCAGGATAGTTTTATCCCACAAATCATTCCCTAAGGGGGGTGAAATAGGGGTTGACATTTGGATTGAACCCATTTACGGTATAGCGATAGTTGGAGTCCTGGGGAAGGACAAAGGTTAGTCATCAATTCATCATCATAATCATATCAGCCGAAAGACGTCCACTGCTGGACAAAGGCCTCCCCCAAAGAGTGCCACAATGGTTTATAAATTTTACAAGAAAAACGTAAAAATGTGAAAATTTTGGTATGAGATTCTTAATAACATTTGTATAGTGACAAAAACTATCAAACAAAAAATAGAATAATAAAGCGCAATTCATACAAATTCAAAAAATATACACTTTTTATACTGTCCTAATGCAAAACCATAGTGAAAATAAAATTAAATGATCGAAGCGCGGCTAGTTGGACTCGCGCTAGGCGGCGTTGATCTTACAAAATGGTCGAGTACGACTACGAGTATCTGCTTGTGCTTATATGCTTTAAACTTTGTTAAACTTTATGATGCCAAATAAAATACATTCTTAACATTTTTATAAAACAATTTAATGTCCGCAGTTTCCAGCACACAGACATACTTCTGTGCACTTCTATTTTCTTTTAATGCAGTTGCAACGATTTTTGCAACCTTTCTTGCATCTGCAACGAGTGAGTTCCAGGCACACACTTGCGACATCTGGTAAATCTGACCAAAAAGGAGTCCATTCACTGTTTTCCATTCTCCAGCGCCAAGAAGAAGGAATCGGAAGCTGTTGGAGAGGCACCAAGGCTTGTCCCCAGACATGGACTCCTTGATATATTGCCCCAAGCGTGTGCTGGCAAAGAGCGGCTTCCGTTGGAGGGATGTTTTCTATAGCTGACTGTCCCTCTTCATAAATATATATTTTCTGCATTCGTTGCCTATTGTGCAAGGGCTTGAGTGAAAAATAAAATTTTGGAGTCATTATCACGTCATTCGCTACAAAATAGATTGTAACTATTTTATATAGCTATTACGGCAGGAAGCAGGGCAGCGTGAACGGCAGTGAAAGTGGCATAGTGTAAACGGCAGTGGAAGTGGCATAGTGTAAACGGCAGTGGAAGTGGCATAGTGTAAACGTAGCATTAGATAAAACACGTAAGTATGTTCAGTCAGCATCAGAAGCAGCTAAGCGGGCCGGGTGTTCAAAATGATCTGCACACGACTTTATTCTTAAGAAGTTAAGAGCGTGTGTAGGTCATTTTGAACACCCAGCCCGCTTAGCTGCTTCTGATGCTGACTGTACCCATAAGCATCAAGAGCGTAACTACGTTTGTATGGAGAATTGAGCTTACTGCGAAGTATTGAAAACAACAAATAATTAATTAGTATAATAAGTTTATATTGGATTGTATAATTGACTTCCAAGACTGTGTTATAGATGTCTGAGGACTGGAGCCTGGTGACCCGACATACAGGTTTCCCCTAGTTCGGGCACCAGTCTCCGCCGCACAAGTAATGTGACTACTTATAATAACCATAATGTTAATCTGTGTAAACTGTGTACTTTGTGGTGGAGTTAAATAAATACTTTTTATTATTTATTATTATTATAATTTACCTACTCTACTGCAAATTGTAAAGGATAACGCTCAGTTTGCTTCATATTTTAAGAGCAATGTTTTTATATGCGTACGTACGATTGGTCCCGTATAGTCCGTACCCACCGTGGAATGCTCCATTTACGAGTACACTTATCTACTACTTGTCTGTGTCAGTTTAATCCGCTGTACATTGCTGGCAATTGAAATTTTGTTAGAAAATTTATGAAGTCAGATTTTTAGTTAATTGAATTGAGGTCATTATTAAGTTGAAGATTTACCCTACTTTAAAAAAAGCCCACTTGCCGGTAACGCACTGTATTAAATTGTATGGTGATTACCATGGACATAGGATACTCTGGACAGGCTATGGTAATAATAATACCACGAGCGAGCGTGACAGTGCTATACCAAACGCAATAAGTGTGACAGAACGAAATATATCATTCGTTGTCCTTGTCATAGTTCCACTTTTTTTTGTTGGGCACAACGCGCTATAGGTTCAGCGAAGTGATGCGAACATAGTTTTTGAAACAATATAATGCGTCTGTTTATAATAATATGGTTTCAAAAAAATACGAATAGTAATCTTGAGGCTTTTCTGCAGGGAAATCAGTGATTCAAAACACGATTAAGCAATTTTCGCTAAATAGAAAAAAATCACAACATAGGTCTAAAACATATTAAAATTCACTTAAAACATTCGTAGCAAATTATGCACAATAGCTAAACATATTAATATTGGTTCTAAAAATCGGCAATATCATGTTTGAGGGAACTAAGTGATTTTTTTTTTAAATTAAAAAACATGATATCCGCGCTTCAAAACACGCACTTCCATCTCGCTCACGCTTATGCTCAGCGAGAGGGAGAGAAGACCATGAACCTATAGCGCCTTAAGGTGAAGCAGCTTCAGAAAAGTTCCAAAATGGGCTTGGAAATTCCTACTTCATTACGCGAAAACTACATAAAATGTAACGGTTTCTTATTTAAATGCTATTTGAAGATATTTGCTACAATTATATAATGCCCAACACACGATTTAATTAATTTGCCTCGATGAATTAGGCTCGCAAAGTTAGCTCTGATTGCGCGTTTTTCGGTAGGTCGAGTTGACTAAAAACCAGAACCATTTTTTTGCTAGTCAATGTTCAGTATTTATTTTTGTATCCTTTTATTCCTTATTATATATTTGACAACGTAGTAGGCTAATTTTATTTTTAATTAACGTAAATTAGTAACATTAAGCACATAAATATAAAATCTCGCTCAAAACGGATGCGCGTAAGTCATTCGTTTGAATTTTAGTAGGCAGATGGCCAAGGGGCCTCGGGCTGGACGGACGTCTGTCGCGATTTTTTGCATTTTGACAACTGTAAAATTCGCTAGTTTAATACCAGCTGTTAGAAAATAATACGTTTTCAGGGAGAATTAATAGGGTGTCATGTGGGTGGATAGACGTTTAAAATAGATTTTCGGTCATTTTTACAATTTGTTCTAATTTAAAACACAAAAGTTCGTTCACAAACCCTACGATTACAACCCGATTTTTCATATTTCTCATCTAAAGATCCCGTTATTAATGAAAGAAGTTCGAATACGTTTCTTTAGAATGTGGAATATTTTTTTATCACACGGGTCACATTGTCTAGTACGGTTTATGTGCGATACATCTCGCTGCCCCAATATTATAGGGTTCTATGTTACATTGTCGGGGTACTTCAATTTAGACCTAGTGTCACTCTGACATACTTCAAATTTCAAGTTGATAAAAGTGCAACATAGAACCCTATAATATTGGGGCAGCGATCTGTCATATAGAAAGATTTGACATTTGGCATTTACGCTGTCTTAGGACTTAGATATATCGTTTTCAATAAAATAATAATATATTAAATACAATGAAAATCGTATAGTGTACAAACTATAACGATTATGATAGTATATTGTGATCCGCTGTAATAATGACGCCATCCAGTTAAATCCCCTGCAGTTCCAACCAATTGAATGTGGAAAGACATTGTCAGAATATTTATACCTACTCGGAATCTGCAAGCATGATGTAATTTTTGTTTATTGTGGTCAAATCAAGACGGATTATTGTCACCCAATTGGATACAGTTCTTCAAGATACCTCCTAACTACACTTCAACTCCAAGTTTTGAACACATTCACTGCCCAGAATATCTACGCACTACAAGGAGCGATGCCTACGGCGTAGGCGCCCGCTAAGCGGGTTCATGGCAGACCTGAGTGAGAGTTTGAAAGTCAAGTGAGGAAGAAGAAGTAGTAAATAATTATAATAATTAATATGCCTAAACAGTAAAGTATTCCATTGCATAATATATAGTTTTGCATAATTTTGTTGCCTAACATATTTTTTTACCTACAAATAATGAAGTAGGATAATTTCATTGTATGATGTTATTTACATTGAATGATATACTTTTTAGTCTTGTGGTATAAAACATTTCTACTAATGAAGAATTTGTTTCATTTTCTTTACCTACTCTGAGGCTAAGGAATTCACTAGAACAGACATATTTAGATTAAGTATGCTGATTTTGTAATCTGCTTGCGTCTTGGTCAAGTGCGAGTCGGACTTGTGCACGAGGGTTCCGTACCATACTCGCAAGATTTCAAGCTAATTAGCATGTCTAGTTTAACGTAGATGGGACACACGGAGCGTTATTATGAATCGATTGACACCTTATTAATCGGTTCCGTATCTTAAACGCTATGGTGGAATTGGTATGCCTATCCGGAATAGCACGTTCCCCCGCTGCCGCTCGCTGCTTAGCCAGAAACTCATGGCCAGGCCTTTAAAGCTTTATGGGAAGGATATAATGATGTGACGGATCTTGCCAATGAGAATACAATTAGGTAGCTAAAATCGACTTCCGAGCTATGTTTACAATTTGGCACCTTATACCTTTGTGATAAGGCGAAAAAGAAAAATATTCTATATATCATCATCATTATCATATCAGCCGAAAGACGTCCACTGCTGGACATATGCCTCCCCAAAAAGAGTGCCAAAATGACCGGTCCTGCGCCACCCATTCTATATATAGTAGTATAGAATATATAATTTTTTCGCCTTACCAGCTAAGTCTCATATCTGGGAAATTCTTTTTCTCTATTTTCACCCAAGCAGAGCTCAGGTTTATATGTATGTATGTGATACATACATATATAGTATAAAATGGCATATCATTTGTAATCCTATGCGTACAAAAGAAATATGAGTAAATAAAATACATTACTTACAAGCAGGAATCGAAATCGAGGGGCCATCCAGGAAGTACGGCAGTCAGTACAATTATCAAAGAATTATTATTAGTACAATTTTTTTATACCATGTATTTTGCAAACAAACACACGGTTTGCGAGATATCGAAGCCTATGGACGCTTGCTACTAAAGAGGATTCACACATTGGAGGATGCTTAGGGTTCATTTGAGTTAACTCACAGATATTCACTAGTTTACGATATAATATTGCTTACCTATATTATTCTTTGTAGATATAGGTCAGTAGAAATCGACACAAAATAGGCTTAAATCGCAAGGGCATGGTTTTTCGGTATATTGAACCGATATATAGTTAGGATAGTGTGAACACGAAATTTTGGTTTAAAAGTCATAAACTATGCTACTTTGACCATCAAGCTGTAGTACACTTTAAAAGATAAATAAATTTAAAACAATTTGAGTTAAGCCACAGGTCTATAAACTCAAGCGATGGCCCTTCAAAGATAGTCTATTTTCCCGAAGATTGTCAATTTTAAGTCATGGTCCCGTCCGGATCAAAATATTGGCAAAATCCCTCGTCCAATGAGAAAAATTGTTGGATATAAAGTTTTGTTGATATGTAATTTTCTTTTATACAAACCTTTTATAAATTCTGTTAGACTACACGCACAATCTTGAAAATACGAAAAAAAGGTAAAAATAGCTTTTTTGAAGAATTGAGTGCAAAAGGCCTTCGAGTACCAAGTATCAATGGAAAAAAGCAATAAATAATCATCATCATATCAGCCGAAAGACGTCAACTGCTGCACAAAGGCCTCCCTCAAAGATTGCCACAATGACCGGTTCTGCGCCACCCGCATCCAGCGGACTCCCGCGACCTTCACCAGGTCATCAGTCCGGTCCCCACCCGAGAACCTTTCTGCCCCAACGGCCATCGGTTCGACGTGATTTAGGTTTAGATTTATTTCTTTCGAGATAAAAATTACAATATAGGTCCTTATCACGATCGTCAATAATAAGTAATAAAAATAAAATAATATTCAAAATGTTAATACACAAAGTGGAAATTGTATCTCCAATTAAGGATTGTCATTTAACAACTAATAGACACTTACTATTGAACAGAAATAAACAATGTCAATTTATGCATTAGGTACCTAAATTTAAAATTTGAATATTCTACATAAATGTTACACAACAAATAATATCAAATATGCAATGTGGCGGCGCCAATACCTACACATTACTATTAATTTTACTCATTTACTTTATTTATTTTTAATATACCACCACACATTTTTGAACGCATCCTATTACACACCATACCTGGCAACTTTCCTTCACCCCCACCCCAAACCACAGTGCACTAAAAATACCCATCGCGCGCGCGCTAACGCTCAATCAAAAACTATTGAAAAAACTCAAAAATCCTACAAGTGTGCATACAAAAACCACAAGTGATTACCGAAGTACAAGTGTTGACTGTGAAATAACAAAATTCTTTATTGTATGCTGAAACACGAACGCAATACTGGATTGCCGGCTGGCGCCGATTAAAAGGTTTGTCCCGCCGCACCACAATGTGCCCCGCCCTCTGCCTTTTAAAAGCAATACGGAGGGCTATAAATCATGTAAAAACGATAATTACTTTTTAATTTACAGACTTCTTTTGGTTTGGTTCAGCTAGAAGCTTTTCTTCAGGTTCTTCCACGCTTTCTTCCTCAGGTTCTTTCAGTTTTTTGAGTTCGTGTTGTGCCTGGGCTTTCTCAAGATCGTTCTCGTCATCGCCTATCGAAATCAAAGCGATGATTTCGAATAATTTTCCTGAGAAAATTAAGCATAGAACTGAGCATTTGAGCTTAGCTCTCTGCTAGTTGGTGGCAAATGTGCATGCAAAGCCCTTTGAATACCTATACATTTGTCAGTACACCAAATGTCTCATTATTTGATAATCAATTTTTACCTATTTTAGTGTTTTCGAGATTGTGATTGAATTATTAGTCTCACAGACCTCTCTGTGTTTTAATGAAAGCAAATTAAATTGAGTATAACTTTATTAATAATATTTTTTCTCATAGCGCGAGGGATTTATGATTATGTTTTAGTCCAGACAAATCGACGAAGTTCGGAAAAAATATATCATTTTCGAAGGGCAATAGCTTCGTCCCCTTAGAGCTTACAGATCTGCAGTTTAATTCAAATAAAATTTTTGGAATAGGGAACTTGCATTTTTTTATTTTATTGCGAAAATCAAATGTATAATTTAGCATTAAAACAACTGTAGCACTAAAACTTTCTTATGATTTATTTTTCTGATTTTATATGCATTTGAAATCTGCACGCGCCAGCACCCCCCGAAAATGCTCTATATTAAACTGGCTTATGCTATGACGTCACAACATATATTCTCGGCGCGTTTACTATGGAGTAAGTCATTAATTTGCAATTATCTCCACAACATTTGCGTTTGAGTCTATACTTGTCATACAAAATATCATTTTCTGTGCCAATTCAATATTCTGTGTAACTGTTATGTTATTTTATCGAAACAATAATAATTTTTTTTCGTCATTTTAACGTGAGATAAAACTAATACAATCGTTTTTTTTTCTTCTGTATGATATTTCTACGTATATCCGCATCAATGGAGTGTCATTTATTCAAAATTGAAGTCCCATGCAAGTTCCCCATTTTAATCAACTTTAAAATTCAGGCGTAAATGTAAAAAAAAGTCCTAAAATTTCGCAGTTTTACGCGTGTCGCGCAACTGGCACAAGCTTTTCGAAGTCGCAAATTTGTGTCTACACTACCCTAACTGATCCATAAAACAAAACCAAATAAGTTACTGACAAAATTAACCTACATACAAACAGGTGAAGTTAATATAAAGCTTGTAAAAACCAGAACTACATCGTGCTTTGCGATTTTAATGTCGAATTCTATAGTCCTAACAACGCATCGCTTTGAACCAGGTTCATTGGATGTGGTACTGGAGAGCACCGAAAGTTTTTATGATGATGAATATACAAATGACTTCCACATAGCACTAACAAATTACTATAATTATGTTATTAGTGTCTACCCTTTGATGTAGGTATCACCATCACCTGCGACTACATTACTCACTTTCGGTTTGCTGACGACACTACTTACCGTACATCACAATCATAGAGGCACCAGGGGGTGTCAGTGACAGTGATTAAAGAGTACTAAATACGTATTAATATATGTAGGTACGAGTTTATTAGGTCTATTTAGTATAATTATATTCTAGCCTGATATTGGTTTACGGGTATACCTAATACATTGGTGTTACACTTTCATAATAACACTTACAACAGCAGCAGAAACCGAATGTATAATTATGTTTTAGGACGGTTTTTTATACTTAGTATTATTTGTAGTACCTACTTTTTTGCATTCTCACACTATAAAACTAAGGAGCAAAATAAGGATTACCTAATATAGATACCTACCCAGTAACGTACAAATAGGTACGTACCAACAAGGCTCGATCATTCTGACTGACGTGATCGCTTAATGGCCCCTCTATTTTGATGAGTTGAGACTTGAGAATTAAACTGAATTTTCAAATTTAATTATCCATCCAGGCTCAAGCCCCCCAAAAAGCCAGTTCGATCTGAGTCCTTACCATAATGTTACCCCTTTTGTCAAGCAATGTTAATAAATTTTCGCTTGCTTATTTTCATGAAATTTTGCACCTTAGCGAAGACCGAATAGAGTTGCTACGACATTGCCAATCTAAAGACTAATCTATTGACTTATCAATAGTACATATTTCATATACCAAAATGTACCTAAGAAACATACGCAGAATCATCGCAGAATAAGGAAATGTCAACAAGTCTGACATTTTTCAATAAGATGTTTTGACAATTTCACTTTCTGTATGGAGGTTGGTGACTGATTTACATGTATAATATCACGAAAGCAAAAAAATACCGAGGTCAGTGACCTGTCACAGTAAAGTGAGATAGTGTGCGTGAAATGTAGCGGTGTGTGTTTCTGGGGAGAATTACGATAATGTTGCGCCGCCTAGTAGGTTTTTAGTGTCGCGTATGTAGCTTCACCCGAGATGCCTCACCTTAAGTATGAAGTTGTGCCCAACAAACTATTACCCGTCCAAATTAAGTAGGTTGTTTATGGTAAGCCATCAGCCATTTTAAGACCATTTTTTAATTTAGCTGCGCATAGGAGCCCTTTTGTCCCTCGTTGTGGCATCACGTATAGCCTGTCCAGAGCTATGTCCATGGGTGATTACTGATGAGATGCAGTTTTACTATAGTCCGACTTCTTCATTCAGTCCTCGCCTGCACGGCGCGCGGCTGCAGGGATATGACGATAACGGGGGCGGGCGTCGTGCAGGAGGCATAGCCCGCCCTCTTTATCGTCATACCCCTGCCTGCCAGATACCCCGCATTGTCGCTTTGCCCCCCGCATTTATGCCAATGTAACCGCTTCCGCGTTTAGCTAATACGGATCCATTTATTTTATTTCAAATAAGCTCTAATAATTAAAAAAACGTTACCAACTTCTTGTGGAAAAAGGTGGTAAATTCAAACAAAACATCGAAAAAATGACACGGCCGAATATACTACAGGATCGTCGAAAATAATAACTTGCATTTGCGCGCAACAAAACAGGTGAAATGTCCGCGTTTTCATAAAGAAATCCGCGATTTTAAAACGGAGCTTCCGCCTTTTGTAATTCTGCGGACTGAGTTAAGCTGTCGGACTCGGACTATAGTAGGACACAAGGCAAATCGTTTTTTTAAGCATGGTTTAAGGTTAATGTAGCAACTACTAGTACTTAATAACATCCACCGCCTGGTGATGATTTGATTTGTCACAGTCAAGCACTGTGGAGCGGTGGCGTGGCGCAGACCTTATCTATCGGTAAACAGTCCGTAGGCGTTTTTACAGCGGTATCGGTAACCGCGAAACGAAAACGAACTTCGTTCATGTATCACCCTCTCTGTCGCTCGAACTCGCAAGTGCGACAGAGACGGAGATACGCGAACGTAGTTCGTTTTCGTTTCGCGGTATCCCCTCAGTACGATGCTCTAAACTAAAATATAAGTAGTTAAACATAGTAAGGGTAAGCAGCACCCCCAATTTTATAATTAGATCTACGTTACCAAGTCCTTACCTAAACATCACATTTACGGAAAAGAATGTTTTATAGGTACCTACGTAATCGTAAAAACTTAAGGGGCTCACATCTCCCAATGACCTTCGATCTGTTACCGTCCGTTTTTTCGTGTTTTTTTAGCTTACCGTATTAACAACAACGTTAACCGAAATAGTATCCCATATTTACTTCAAAACTCGTAGTTTTTGAGATATGTGGCACTTTGGCAGTTTTAGGCCAAAAACCAGTTTTTTTGGACGTAACTTTAGTAACAATTAGTTAAAAATAAAAAACCCTCTTGAGTTAATAGAAATGTCAAAAAGGAACAGTTACATGTAAATTTCATATATAAAAGTGCATAAACAACATGCTAATATCGAAAACAGAGCTTTTGTGGACCATGTTTGAATAAATCATACAAAAATAAATATACCTACATTTTTTTCCAAAAAAACTCTCTTGCAAAAGTAGATAAGTAAAGTATTGAAGAACCGATTAACGTTTGTGGCATAAATATATCTCTTGTAATGACGGAGGAATATCTCAAAACTCATCAAAACTAGTCAAAAAGCGCATGGAGCCCCTTCAGATAGACCCCTTAAATTGTGAAGTGTACACGTTCCATATTTAAAATGTGTAACTAGTGTGTAACATATCGAACCATTTACATTCTCATTAGTTACTACTAGGTACTAGATAAGAAGTTTTATGTATTCTGTCCACTTATAATTTAATTGTCATGTCAAGAATAAACATGAATAAATGGCAACTTGTCCTAATTTATAGGGTACCTAGGTAATGCGATTTTGTAAACTGTACATAATAACTATAGAAGAAGTCAAAGATATTCATGTAAACATTTTTCGCCTTATTACAAACATATCTATGACTGCGACTAACGTCCACCGTAGAAGCAAGAGCGGCCTTACCGTTTTTACCTATAGGTATACGTACCTACCTACTTACTGGCCATTGCGAAAAATAGCTAAACTTTCCAAAGATTTTGATGTCAGCTGTGCCATTCTATTCTACTTATAGCTTTACTAAATAAAAACAAACTAAATGCGGTTCCAGGTACCCACAGTAGGCGACCGCTTTATACCTATGTGTATCTAGAAAAAGTAATTAATTTTAAAATGTATTATTATAACTATAATTGTATTATTGAGTGTACCTAAAATTGTATTAATTGTATTTGCATGTACTTGTACGAATAGCAAATAAATCATCTGAATCTGAATCTGAATACGCCTACCAATGATAAAATTGATAATACACACTTATCTTTACTCTATATCGATTTTATTTAGGCATCAGGCACTTTTTTGCTTTTACTACCGTTTACTATCTTCGTATATCTATCCGACCTATACTTGAATGTACCTACATAATACTCTTAGGTACATTTTGAATATCTTACCAGTAAATCTGTAACCTAGCCGGAACTAACCTATAAATTTAACTACACCTAGGCGGCAACCCAAAGGTCGGATAGAACAAATTGGTTTAATGTGGGTATTTCTCGATAAGATAATGTTTGTTATATTGGAAATAAGTATTACATACTTACAGTCGAGAGTGAAGGAATACGTACATAAATATCTGTACACGCCTTTATGACATTGACAATAGTCCTGTACAGATATGTATGCCCTTATTTATGTACGTATTCGTTCACCGTCGACAGTACAAGTAGGTAATGCTAATGAGTTGACACTTACCTATCGTCGTACGTTGGGGAAGCTTCCCCGGAAGCACCTTGAGACAAATCGCCGTCCATTTCGTCTTGGTCAATCAGATTGAAGGGTTGTAAACAATACGGGAAAGCAAGGCGCTCGCGGTAAAAACCGGTGCGCGTGGTGCGGCCACTACGCGGGGTTACGGAGTGCGGTGAAGCTGAAGAGCGAGCGAACCGCTGTGCGCTTTCCGCAGTACTCCGCCGATACGAGGGGCACTACGAGGACTGTGCCCGCGCCGAACGAGCGCGGAGTGAACGAACTGCGGGGCGGCGGGGGCGGCGGGCCGGGCGGCGAGGCGCTGGCGCCAGGGTTGTCACACATGCCGCCATTCTGACCAACGACTCGGTGAGGTAAAGGATACACGTACCGACGTAAAACATGTCGCTATGAGTTACTGAAATCACTCACTCATGTTACTTACCTGTTGAGATTCAATTACTTATCCTTTTAATGAGCAAGTCTGTAGTACCTATAGACCTAAGGTACATTCTCCCGTCTCGTGTTTAGTATCGAACTAGTATTCTTATGCTATCAGTCAATATGTATCCTTAATAGAATAATATAACAGGCAGCAAAATAATAAAAAAGAATACCTAGGTACAGTCGCCATCACATACATCGGAGCAAACAAGCAACTCACAAACATCGGAACACAACTCTATTTTCCAGGCATTAAAGTGCATGTTCTGATATTTTTGAACAACATGTAGTGTACCGATGTATGTGATGGCGACTGTACTCAAGTGTAAATGCTACACGAATACATGGAATGGCTGGAATTGGAAAAACCGAAATAGCATCCAGATTAATAAAACATGGTACACATACAACAACACAAAAAAGGTTACGGCGTATCTTTACTTTATATATCTATGCCTTTCACTAGATACCACACACGATAGGTTTCTGAATGACTTGGAGATTGGATTGGACTCCTAAGAGATTTTTTTTTAGGAACTGTGGGTCCCGTGTGTTACCGCTCTTAGGCGAGACCAAATTAGGCGTTTAAAGCTTTGCAAGGAAAAAGTAGCCGTGTGTTACCGCTCTTAGGCGAGACCAAATTTAGATGAAATCTCTAAACAGCCAATACAAAATAAAATAAATATTTTCTTATTCAATATAAATTCATGTAAAATGTTATCAAAAGTAAATAGTTTTACTAAATGAAACTTTTCTATATCATATCCAACAAGAAATAATCAATTAATCCACAAGAAGGATTTAATTTGTTTAGTCGAGTAAGAATCCATTTGCCGAGAATTAAAAACAAACCTGTATAACCCGGTCAATTTAAGAATGCGCCGAGTCCATACATACACCTTGCTGCAAGGTGCCAACGTGTCTTAATCGGGATATAAACATAATACACGAGTGTCGATGTCGTAATGTTATAAAACACGCTTGTTTAATACCCAGGATTATGAGCCTAAAAGCGGCACAATAAGAGTCACGTTACGAGCAAATGTGCTGAAAAACTATATTATACATGTACCTACTAAAAATTATTTCACCTGTGAATAGAATGTTCTTTCTGACTGTCGACGGTAAAGATATGATTTAAGGATATGACTTCGGAATCCTGCGTAGCCAGCCCAACACAATCAAAACTGAATTTGTACATGTCAACACTACTGCAAAACGCTTCTAATTGGTAAAAACTTTTAATTCCATTACGATTTCAACAGTTGTAATATTTAGGACGAAAAGTGACTCAAAACTGCATTACTTGCGGTCTAATTTACAATGCCAAAAAAAAGTCACGTAAGTCTATTCTTTATATCGAAAGGGGTTTTTAAATATGGAAATTATATGAGAATAGTATTGATACCTGCTCTCCTTCTTGCATTAGAGCATAACTAAACGTGTGAGAGCGTGACGTACTTTTGATGGAAATTGACATTTACTTTTTGCTTGCAAAATTGAGGCCCTGTTCAAATGATGTTGACGTTTGCTTATGTCCAAAACCAAAGGTCTTATCTTACTATGACACTCTATGGTGATACACCTATTTGGAAATTTAGAATACAAAATAGAGGTTTGACTAAAATCATAATTATCGATATTTTATATTCTTGGTATATATCGTTTATATAGTACTAGTTTCCACCTGCGACTTCGGGACCCGAGATAAAAAAACTATCCTATATTTTAATCCAGGCTATAAATTATCTTCGTGCAAAACTTCATCCAAATCGGTTCAGGCGTTTGAGCGTGATTGAGTAACAAACATCCAGAGGCGCTAGTATAAGTTTTATCGATACAATACGTTTTCGAACGCGTTTACGTTTAGTAACAAACTGTATGGTAACGCGAACAGCGCCTCTGGTGGTAACTATTAGGAACTACGCGTTGCCATACAAATTGAAACTAAACGCAAACGCGTTCTAAAACGTATATGTATCGATAAAACTTGTACTAGAGCTACAGACATCCAAACATCCAAACTTTCACATTTATAATAGTATAGGATAGGAATAGGATAGGATATTTATATAGTTAAATCAATTTTAAATGCCCTTATTTCATAGAGTAAGAGCGTTTGCGTACTGCGGCCGATCCGAACCTGATAAATATCAGTCAGACTCAGATGTAGCAGTATAGTGCTGTTTTTGAGAAATTACATCCGAATAAATTGGGTAAGTAGGTATTAACGAAATTTTGATCTTGTCCGCGACCTCATACACGCAGTTCGCAAACGCTCTAAATGGAGATGGTGCTGAAAGCAACTGTCAGATAAATCGTATAGCTCACGAAAACATGCTTACACTTTTTTATTAAAATACGTACAAGTATTATAGTATTTTTCACAATCGTGTTATAATAGAGAGCTTTTTAGTCGAGTACCGTGTTTAGGCCACGAAGCTTGCTGAGTGGCCTAAGTAAGGTACGAGATTAAAAAGCTTGATTATAACACTATTGTGAACAATACTTTTTGTACGAGTTCATTAAAATTAATTTTCTACGAGTCAACTGAACTAATTAAACAAACTCGATACTGTTGAAACGAAGTGCAGCTCATCGCTCGTACGCTTGTTGATATCTTAAAAGACATCAACGAGCGTACGACATCAAAGCGATTCTATTGGTCCAATTCATTACAGTTCAGTAAAGCAGCCACGTGATTGGTCGAATTTATTTTAGTTGTCTGGAGCGTATCGAAAAGTAGTTATTTCGATTGTTTCGACAGTTACATGGACTACAACTATGAGAAGAGTGACGTTGCAGTATTCTCTATGAAATCTTAATACACATATTTTAATCGTCGAGTACAAAAAAGTAATTTTAATATTTACAAGGATACTCACAGAGTAGGTATGACATATCATATAATAATAAAATTGCACATTTTAATTCCTTGATGTACCGTGTCATTTGTTTCAATAACAAATATCATTTATTTGACATAATTATAGTATTTTATGCAACTGATGTATAAGAAGGGTCTTAAAACGGGAGTGGCGTGGGTTGCGATGCGAGCCTTGGCGAGCATCGCAATTACAGACGCCACGAGCGTTTTTAGACCAGTTATACACCGTTGCATACAATACTTTTTCTACGACACATTTTAAATAAATAGCAGACTACAGAATAGTTTAACTTTTCAGGCAGCAAGTTTTCTATTCGTACTTTTGCTACTCACGCAATTTCTTCAGGAGTGCAGTTATTAATGTCTTCGACCATTTTAAAAGGAACGTACACTTTTTTCTTCACAAACTCGAATAAAATCTTAATAATTTACGACTAATAGTTTATCAATATCATCTTTCGTCTTTTCATTTTGAACTGTATTTTGGTGGGAAATCGGAAATGTGACAGCTCTTGCTTATGGTTTGTTTTGTTTTTAATTTGTTTGCACTTGCCATCCGAATCCGGACCCGGACCGAATTCGAAATGTTTATTTTTATAAATAATACCAAGAATTTATAAAACATGTAATTTAACACACAATAGATGATGATTTATTATTATTCTAGTAAATTATTTATAATATACAAATGTTAAATCGTAAATAAATACTTTTATTTCGAAATATTTGTTTATGAAGTTGGCATCACTGCAATATAGCGGCCGATTTAAAAAAAAGTTAAACAGTGCTTTTATGAAAAATGTATGAACCAAAAAAGTACGCTAAACAGTGCGTTTTTGGTCCATAGAGCATAGAGTTTTTCGACGACTTAGTAGTGTCATTATATTTGAGCTACAGCCTATATAAATGACAGATAACGGTACAGGAGTAGAAACAAATCATATCGTGCTTCAGAGACACCAGAGAAACACGCTAACATCAGAGAAAATATTTTTGACAAATAACTATTTCTTGTCTTTAGTGGGTCTACTAGTTTTTAACATATAACCAAATAGATGTAATAGCTCTACTGGGTTTATTATGTAACCATTTAATGTGTCCTTTTAAGAAATTATCGATTTAATATTTATATAGAGGTGGCAAAATATTGGCAAAATAAAGTAGCTATAGGTAGTTTAAATTATTTTTTACAAATCCATACAAGCTGTCAGTTCATGAAATGAGACTGACTAATAGTTTATTGCGTTAAATAATACAATATTAGCTCATACAATATCATAAAAAAAGAAGAGGAATCTAGTGTTCTATGGTGGGTATTCCGCAGCCGTCTTCGCATCCAAATCTTCCTATTCTTCTTTACAAATACAAATACAAAATAGATTATTTGACTTTTTAAATTTATTATTGGATATATTTACACGAAGAAGAAGAATATTTATATTATTAGATAATTTTTGTCTTTGTAAATTTTAAATTAGTGAGTTTATCGATAAGTACATACACTAAGCATGATACCACTCTAGTCATACTGACAATCGCCCCGTTAAAATGTCGAACGCGAATAACGCGATACATTGCTGTGACATTACGGTAGTCCCTAATCTGCGGCTTTGGCTAGAAAGCAATGCAAAGCAATGGCGAATTTCATAATAGATTGCGTATTTATTCAAAAAACTGTTATTTTAGTACTTACCGGTGATAGAAAATCGCTCCCGGAGGAACTTGGCTTGCCTGTCGGCACGAATAAATTGCAGAACGCGGCATGTTTCTATTTTTAATACGGCAAAAATCGTCACCCACGGTCAACAGACAACTGATTTGCGTTTTGACTGCGTTTGACAGTGTTATGAGTGTTCACTCATAACATCGGCTACACGCACCCCGCCCACTACCGTTTCTATAGTATTTACTTGTTCCGTGTGTATACCTAATAACACTTAGCATAATTTCATTAAACATAATGACCAGTTTTCATAATATTCCAATGCATAAAACAAATATCATAATTTTGTATGAAATTATGATACTTATTCGTTTTTATGCTGTGTAAACGTTATAGCAAAAGTTGTTATGTTATATGATTTTTATATAATTTGAGCATTATGCTTAGGTACTAAAGTTATGAAGTTATGATAATAGTTTTTTTCTACTCCTGTACCGTTATCTGTCATTTATATAGGCTGTAGCTCAAATACAATGACACCACTAATAAGTCATCGCAAAACTCTATGCTCTATGGCCCAAAAACGCACTGTTTAGCGTACTTTTTTGGTTCATACATTTTTCATAAAAGCACTGTTTAACTTTTTTTTAAATCGGCCGCTAATGCCGCTATATTACAGTGGTGCCAACTTCATAAACAAATATTTCGAAATAAAAGTATTTATTTACGATTTAACATTTGTATATTATAAATTATTTACTACAATAATAATAAATCATCATCTATTGTGTGTTAAATTGCATGTTTTATAAATTCTTGGTATTATTTATAAAAATAAACAGTTCGTGTTCGGTCCGGGTCCGGATTCGGTTTGGTTCGGATGGCAAGTGCAAACAAATTAAAAAAAAACAAACCATAAGCAAGAGCTGTCACATTTCCGATTTCCCACCAAAATACAGTTCAAAATGAAAAGACGAAAGATGATAAACTATTAATCCTAAACTATTAAGATTTTATTCGTGTTCGTGAAGACAAAAGTGTGCGTTCCTTTTAACATGGTCGAAGTAATTAATAACTGCACTCCTGAAGAAATTGCGTGAGTAGCAAAAGTACGAATAGAAAACTTGCTGCCTGAAAAGTTTAACTATTATGTAGTCTGCTATTTATTTAAAATTTGTCGTAGAAAAAGTATTGTATGCAACGGTGTATAACTGGTCTAAAAACGCTCGTGGCGTCTTTAATTGCGATGCTCGCCAAGGCTCGCATCGCAACCCACGCCACTCGCCTTTTAGGACCCTTCTTATACAACAGTTGCATAAAATACTATTATGGTAATCGTTGATTTTGTGTTTCGAACGTATGCTACATAAAATTATACAATAGTTTTTATATGACGATTGAACCGCTCCCCTAAAATACACTTAAAACATTCGTAACAAACTATGCACAAAAGCTAAACATATTAAAATTGGTTATAAAAATCGGCAATATCATGTTTGAGGAAACTTAGTGAATACTTTTTTATTTATTTTAATGCACAAAATATATATATTATTTATTTCTGGTTTAAAGGAACATCTCCGACTTTCGTAAATACATGTTTTACAAGGCGTTCAATACGGTTGTAACAGTATATAAAGCACGTATGAAGACACGCTAGTTCTAAGGGGCCTGGTAAAGGGTTAATACTTAACACAAATTTAAATAAAAACATATAAAATCACTAATACGAAATCGGTTTTAATAGAAACTTATGCTTTTAATTTTGGACTATAGTTGGGGTAGTGGACTATACTAGTTGTGTAGTTTTACGGTATCGGTTATTGGTGCCATCACGTTAATTAGAAATTTAAAACTTGCATTAAAAGTAGCTGAGCAGGTATTGCTCTCCCTAATTTGCGTTAAACGGAATCCCATGTTTTGTGAAACGATTCGTTATTCCATGTGAAACGTTCATATTTTGACCGCTTGGCCAATGAAACTAGCTAGAGAAAGTGAAACTTTATAATGATAAGTAGTTGAAGTAAGAACTTTTAAGAATCACTCGAGCGAGGGACTTGGGCTATAATATCGTAATGGTAGCATACTGCATTTTAATCTTTTGAAATAAAAAAAACCGGTCAAGTACGAGTCTGACTCGCGCACCGAGGGTTCCGTACAAACTTTCATACACCATAACTGTCATGTCAGGATCCCATTCATTCTTGAACAATCTTAAACAGCTCATAGAAGAGAAGAAGTTACCGTTGCAAAGCGCCTTCTGCATTTTGGCACTAACAACTTACAACCTAGTATGTTTGTTTATCAGCGATAGCTTTTTATCACGCCTACCGATTTCGATTATTAATTTTTTATTTGAAAGAAGGGACTTTAACGATAATCTGATAGGAATTTGAAGATATAAAATATCATACAAAAGTACAAATTAAATAAGTAAATTACAAATTTAATAAAAAAAAATATTTTTGATAAATAAAAAAAAAAAGCTAGATAGAGATATCGTTTTATTTTTCATGTATTATTTACGAGTATGTTACTCTTAATCATATGTAATTATTTCAGAATTTTCGCTTCGTAAACTTCGGAATATTTTCCTTAATAAATCAAAATTTAACCACTGCAGAAAAAAAATAAAAATGGTTTTAGAAAGTGCAATTCAAGCCCTTTCATATGTTACCCCACTTGATCTATTTACTAGACTTTGATTTTTTAACCCCCCTCATATTCGTCATTTAAACAAAAAATAAAAATGTATATACATTTTATTTTCCATACACGTGTCTTATAACCCTTTGAGGTGGCTCAGAATGATCTAAACTTGCTCAATATTCCCTCATGATAAAGACGTGTGTAGATATTTTGAACACTACCTACGTGTAGATATTTTAAAAACTTTAGTTCTGCTGCTGACTGTATGCTGCTGTGTATAAAAAAATATAACTGGCAGAGCATAGTTGCGACACTAACGACGCTTGGGACCGTTGTTACAGTGTCGCAACTATGGTCTGCCTTGGGTCCCAAGCGTCATTACAGTGTCGCAACTTTGGTCTGCCTTGGGTCCCAAGCGACGTTACAGTTTCGCAACTATGGTCTGCCTTGGGTCCCAAGCGTCGTTACAGTGTCGCAACTATGGTCTGCCTTGGGTCCCAAGCGTCGTTAGTGTCGCAACTATGGTCTGCCTTGGGTCCCAAGCGTCGTTACAGTGTCGCAACTATGGTCTGCCTTGGGTCCCAAGCGTCGTTACAGTGTCGCAACTATGGTCTGCCTTGGGTCCCAAGCGTCGTTACAGTGTCGCAACTATGGTCTGCCTTGGGTCCCAAGTGTCGTTACTGTTTCGCAACTTTGGTCTGCCTTGGGTCCCAAGCGTCGTTACAGTGTCGCAACTATGGTCTGCCTTGGGTCCCAAGCGTCGTTACTGTATCGCAACTATGTCTGCCTTGGGTCCAAAGCGTCGTTACTGTGTCGCAACTATGGTCTGCCTTGGGTCCCAAGAGTCGTTACAGTGTCGCAACTATGGTCTGCCTTGGGTCCCAAGCGTCGTTACAGTGTAGCAACTATGGTCTGCCTTGGGTCCCAAGAGTCGTTACAGTGTCGCAACTATGGTCTGCCTTGGGTCCCAAGCGTCGTTACAGTGTCGCAACTATGGTCTGCCTTGGGTCCCAAGCGTCGTTACAGTGTCGCAACTATGGTCTGCCTTGGGTCCCAAGAGTCGTTACAGTGTCGCGACTATGGTCTGCCTTGGGTCCCAAGAGTCGTTACAGCGTCGCGACTATGGTCTGCCTTTGTTCCCAAGCATCGTTACAGTGTCGCAACTATGGTCTGCCTTGGGTCCCAAGCGTCGTTACAGTGTCGCAACTATGGTCTGCCTTGGGTCCCAAGAGTCGTAACAGTGTCGCGACTATGGTCTGCCTTGGGTCCCAAGAGTCGTTACAGCGTCGCGACTATGGTCTGCCTTTGTTCCCAAGCGTCGTTACAGTGTCCTAACTATGGTCTGCCTTGGGTCCCAAGCGTCGTTACAGTGTCGCAACTATGGTCTGCCTTGGCTCTCAAGCGTCGTTACAGTGTCGCAACTATGGTCTGCCTTGGGAAAGAAAATGTTAATGGCCTAATGGATATTGCGTGAAGAGAAAAAATGCAAAAGGTGCGGCGGTATTGGACATCGATCGGTACTGAATGCTGCCGGCGCTTCCCTTTTGATCCTGTTGAGCTTATCGGGATACGCTTGCCTACAACAGCATTGCTCATACGATGGATAACGACCCACTAGTGGGAAGCGGCAAATTTTGGATGCGACCTAAATATTTGTAACAGTCTGTCATTCATATACGTACTTAACTTACGCCCTGTTCATATACGTACTTAACTTACGCCCTGTTTATATACGTACTTAAGAGTTCGCAGTAAGCTCGATTCTCCATACAAACGTAGTTACGCTCTCATTTTAAAACTACGTGTTGGATTGTAACGATACTTTGCATATACAATGACATGAGGTACATCTAAGGCTGAAATTAGTTTATATGGCTTCAGATACCATAGGGAAAAAAATACAGCGAATTTAAATTTTTCATACAAAACTTGTTTTTGCTGCATTTCATTTGTTTTATAAAGTGGAGCCATATAAACTAATTTCAGCCTTAGATGTACCTCATGTCATTGTATATGCAAAGTTTCGTTACAATCCAACACGTAGTTTTAAAATGAGAGCGTAACTCCGTTTGTATGGGAAGGTGTAATTCGGCCTAGCTTACTGCGGCCTCTTAACTTACGCCCTGTTCATATACGTACTTAACTTACGCCCTGTTCATATACGTACTTAACTTACGCCCTGCACGGGTATCACAAGACGGCCGCGACATACTCTCGAGCTTTCTCGCGCTATCCATCTCTCTCTTATTAGACCACTTAGAAAGAGACTGATAGCGCGAGAGAGCTCGAGAGTATGTCGCGGCCGTCTTGTGATAGCCGTGCTGTTCATATACGTACTTAACTTTTTTCTCATGTGCCCCGAATTTACAAACCTTGGTAAGCTTAGCTTAGCTTAGTAGCTTGGTTAGTTTAGCCAGCTCTTGGAACCACCGGCAGCTACAATTATACTATTTAAGAGTGCTGTGGCCATCACTAGTAGGTACAAAATATTTGTTGCGCTGCAGTAACGCCGGACACTAAGTGCCTAAGTGCGGAACTGGCGATGTAGATATTCAGACGGCATTCCGCGGTTGCGAAGGGTAACACGTTTGTTTACAGCTCATGTATGATTTACCTGCATGATATTAATATGTACCTGCAGGTAAATGTAGTTTTATGACATGAGAGGTTAGGGCGGTGGCGGGGGCCGCCGGGCCGGCTCAATGACGGCGCCGCGCCTGCGCGCGGGCTATCGATCGCGCGGCCACGTGGGCGCGCCCGTGCCGTAGACCGCGGGCGCGCCCGGCCGCCGCGAGCCACGTGCGCCGCTCCCGTCCCGCTATCAGCCATCTCCCAACTCACCCCATGTGAGTACATAACCCCAGATCACTACTGGCCCGGCCCTTATCAACACCTATGCTTCGCGTAGCCCTAACATGTACAGAAACCACCATTAATAAAAAAATATAGTAGGTGGTATGGTAACCAGGGGACTAAGCTTCACAAATCATACATTAGTAAGTCTCCTTGTATCAAGATCTCGTTCAATGTTTTTGCGTGCATAAATAGCTTCATAGGATCAGATCAATATACGCGCTTTCTTATCGATGTCCTACGAAACAAAGTAAACATCCCCTTCGAGTTAAAACACCAACTCGAAACTGGAAGCATATGCTTACCATTCCTACAAAGCCACATAGTGCATCTTGAACGGAGATGTTTTATGGAGATTGGCGATCACGAGTAAGGATAAGGGCATGAATACGCAGCAACCCCTTATCTACTGCTCAAAGAGCGCCGGCGCCGCTACGCTTACCGGTGGAGCCCTAACAATGAGACCCGTAGCGCTTACGTGTAGAACGAGGGTTCTTAGAAACCCACCAACCCCAATTAGCTCTGAGTAAACGATCATGTCATGGCGCAACAATACAAAATAAGTAAGTAGTCAACTAGCTACTACAACGCCTCGCTACTGAGTTGCAGCATGCCAAGCGTGCACTTCGGGCAAACGATAAAGACAAACACCTGTATAGTATACCTATGCGTGTTTTCTTGACCTGTCTAAGGCCTTTGATTTGGTGTCATATAATATACTATGGCAACAACTGTATGATGATACAACACTACCGACCCACTGAATTGATATTGGTAGAAATGTTTAGATTTTGGTACTGTCATCAAGACAATGTTGTGAGATGGGCTGATTCTGTATCAGAAGCATACAGGTTGGAGTGCGGGGTGAGACACGGGGGGGCTCTCTCATCACCCAATCTCTTCAGCTTGTATGTTGACCGGCTGATTGGTGAGCTCAGCAATGCTATAGTCGGATGCTCAGGAGGCGGTTTTATCAATAATATAACCTATGCAGACGACATGGTGTTGCTGGGCCCGACAATCGGTGCCATACAGGATCTGATTCAAAAATGTAAGCGGTACGCGAGGACTCTTGGCCTTAGGTACAATACCTCGACGAGTGAGTTACTGGTATTCAAGGCGGGTGCAAAGTGTTATCCACATCTTCCCCAAGTCAAGCTTAATGGCACGCCTCTAAAGGTAGTTGGCGAGTTTAAATACCTGGGTAACGCGTGACTTCTTGACAACAAGGATATTGAGAGGTAGCGTAGGGCGCGGGCGGTTAGAATTAATATGTTGATCCGTAGGTTTGCTCGGAGTACTAAAAACGTAAAAATCACTCTGTTTAATACGCCAAGCAAATTAGATCCAAAAAAAGCGTTTCGAGGAATTAATTCCAATAAAGCTGGAAATCGTTATAATACATTAATTTGGTCCTAAATGCATGTAATCCGAGTTTGCACCATCCCAGGAGGTCTGCTAAACTTTTGGGAGCCTAATAACCGCGAAATTTTTGCTCTTTGTTCAGTTCTTTGCATGTAGCACAAAAACGGTACGTCCGACGGAAAATGTATTCCATTCAATATTAAAGAGGGTCAAATTCTGCGTCGAATGAATATCTAAAACTTCAAATTTAGTTCAGTGGTATAGTCGAAATCAAAGGTCTAATAAGGTAAGGAACTGGGGAAAGGGGTCTAGCAGGCTAAGCTAGTGAGAGTGGCCCCCGACGTGGTATTTGACACTTTTTGCATAGGTACACCTACAAGAAAAATATCGTGACAAGCTGACAAGCCACTAATGCCCACTACATTTAGATATAAAAATATTTTCAAAAATCTGCGTGTTATGATTTATGATGGCAAAAAAAATGCAATCGTCGAACATGTAGTGGAAATTAGTGGATGTCAAAAGTGTCAAAAAATAATAAAAAATTAAAAGTAGATTTTTTTAAAGGAAGTTTAAGGACATGGTGTTGATTAAATATATGCACTTTATAGCCTATTCTATTTGTATTCATTAGGATTTTGTTTGGTTACTCTATCTTGAACAGTTTACCTATTATGACACTTTAAATGACAATCTGTTTTTTTTTATATTACTCGAAAACAAAAGAAGATCGTGGACTGTTATTAAGCATGGAGTGTTCTTAGGCTCCATCTACTTGAGGTCGGTTACAACTACTTGGGGTCGGCTCCATTTATAAGAGGTCGGCTCCATCTACTTGAGGTCAGCTACATCTACTTGGGGTCGGCTCCATTTATTTCACGCAGATAAACTCCCAACATAGCCACCTTCATTGCCCTTTGGGGTCTTCTATTGAGGCCCATAATGAGCAACTACATTTCAGGACACACACTGGTCAAACCGAGCCGACATGCTGGAACTGGACAGACTAGTTCGTCTACAACTCTGAGCGTAAAGCGTCCAATTGTAATGGGAGTTGGCACTACATTGGCTTTTGACATGATCTTCGTCTTATCCATGTTCATCTTTAGACCGACTCGCTTAGAAGCTTCACTGAGGTCATCGAGCATCGTACTAAAGTCCTTCACGGTCTAAGCCAAGACTACTAAATTGTCATAAATCCGAAGGTGAGAGATGTACTCGTCGTTGATGTCTGCATTCTCCAGTCCAGAGTCTTGAAATAATCCTCCAGTGCAGCGGTGAACAGTTTTGGGGAAAAAACATCTCCTTGACTGACTCCCCGCTGCAGCAGAATAGGTTTCGCGTTCGCATCCTGGAGTCGGACTGACACAGTGGCGTTTTCGTACAAACGCCACTGTGTCAGCCGACTTTAAGTAGATGGAGCCGACCCCAAGTAGTTGTAGTCGACCTCAAGTAAATGGAGCCGACCTCAAGTAGATGGAGCCGACCCCAAGTAGATGTAGCCGACTTCAAGTAGACGTAGCCGACTTCAAGTAGATGGAGCCGACCCCAAGTAGATGTAGCTGACTTCAAGTAGATTGAGCCGACTTCAAGTAGATTGGGCCGACTTCAAGTAGATGGAGCCGACCCCAAGTTGTTGTAACCGACTTCAAGTAGATGGAGCCGACCTCAAATTAATGAAGCCGACCCCAAGTATATGTAGCTGACCTCAAGTAGATGAAGCCGACCCCAAGTAGATGTAGCCGAACGCCGGTACGTGCGGCCTCGCAGATACCGGTCGGTCGGTATGGTTATGTTATGACTATACTGCCGTGATTCTTAAAAAGGAAGTCAAAAATTTAAATTATATAAAATTGTATAAAAAAGACTGCCTTTTAAAAAGCACGGCAGTGTATTGCGATAGTCTTATTAAATAAAACATTATTAGTTCAGTTTAAGCAATAAAGAAACCATATTTTCAATAATTGAAACAAGCAATTTTTTTTTATAAATGTGGTCGGACTGCAAAAACTGCCAGGCTAAGGTGAGGCCGACCAAGACATACGTCAACAGGTTTAATTTAGCTATTATAATCCGTTTTTTTCAATCCATTTTTCGATGACGTAAAATGCAGCTGTCACGTGGTACCACAAATTCGGTCGGACACAGGAACCTGCCAACACTGGATTTGGCCGACCACTTTTTTTTACTGTCCTCAAAGACAGCTATCCTACCATACAAGTTTCATTCTATTTTTCGATGACGTTTTTTTCGATGAATTTTTGTACTACTTGTTTGCCAGTTGCGCAAAATTTGCCAAGTTAAGCCGCGGCCGACCAAGAGCAGTTGAAGTGACTAAAAGTCAGCTACCCCTAAAGAGTAGGCATTTTCTATTTTTTTATCACGTAGGGTTTCATGCAGTCGGCCACCGGACTATTACAGCGCCTTCCTTATACGCGTCCAGTTTAACAACGCTTTCAGGATGCTGTTGGGGCTGCCCATCAAACATTGCAGCGCGTCAGGAATGTTCGCGGAGGCGATATTGCGAAAACGTGTCACATGTCACATCTCTGCAGAGACGTATCGGCCTTAGCCCCAACAGCCTCCTGGAGACAGTGGCAGAAAGGAACGATGGCCCATTTCTGTATCACTGGAATAAATTGCATGTGATGTGATATCCTTGTAGCCAGGCATGCCTTTTAGTCATATTAGTTAATGTTCAAAGTAAGTGGATAAGTGTAGTGTGTGTGTATTGAGCGTAAAGTGTATTAACAATATATTTAAGTTATTTATTGTAATTAACCAAATATGGATTTATTCCGAAATAAAATGTTGATTGATTAATTGATTGATAAATCGGCATCGATACTACTTTTGGCATGTCCGATCAAAAATGAATGTTAAATGGGTAGTACTTACCTGAAACATTCAGCAACAACTTATTCAGTTGCCTTGTAAATTGTAGACTTGGTGTGTAGTTCTGCTGGATATCGCCACGCTTGACAGAGGCGTGTCTGCGCCCGTGTGCAACGCACACCCTGCACTATACTTAGGTAAAACCGCCCCTGACGCTTGAATTAGGAACAACACAAACACTTACCTCCAGCCGCCGGGTTGGCAGTCGTTGATGGTATCTTTCAATTGTGTGGCACTTGAGCTCTGCAGGTTCAGGACGTTTACGCTAAAACAAATAAATAATGCCATATTACTGGACAATATTATAAAATCAAATAGCCCAACTCAAATAGACAAACGCATTCTTTTTTGTTGGTTTTGCCACATAATATAGTACATTTCTCGTCCCGAGTTTTACTACTCGCCTACGGCTCGTGGCAAGATATCTCGGCACTCGTGAAGTAATGACATACTTTCCGCACGTGTATCGAACGACGTTTTTTAATACAGTTGCGAAAAAATAAGAAAAACAACAAGTAAGAACTGTATTTAAAAAAATATATCTTTTGAACAACTTCATAATTTTTCAACTGTACTTAATAATATAGGGGCACAACCGGGAATAACGCTAGGAGGAGGATGATGACTTAATAATATAAAAGTTTCAAATTCCTTATTTGTTGTTTTTCTTATTTTTTCGCAACTGTATTAAAAAACGTCGTCGTTCGATACACGTGGAAAAGTAAAAAGCACTAGTGCGCAAAATACAACTTTCCACACGATATGCAGCTATAAAAAGTAGCACTTTTTGAGCAACTGTATTAAAATAGTACATTACTTACCTAGGGCGGTTAAACAAAGAATGTCTCAGATCGCAGGTATTTGACGCCCGAGCCGAAGACAAGGGCGATAAATATGCGCTCTGAGGCTTTCTTTATTACCGCCCGTGGTAAGTACAACATTTTACGTCTCTATCTGGCCAGGGGGGGGGGGGGGGAATTCCTACTTTATGGCCAGGTATGACGTAAAATAATAAGTAGTACTACGTACAGAAGGTTATCTGTACACAAATCTCTTGTTTGGATATGCCGAACGAGCCTAAACGTGCCCATCCCTTTCTATCGCATGCAACGCGCTGCAATAGAACGCTTGAGTGCCGTAACATCCCTAACATCCGTCATCCCTGGCGCCGGTAGGCCTTCTAGCGGCGCGACCAAATCCTGGAGTGAAGCCCTGGTTGTGCTGGATTTGACATAGTGATATTTTTGAAATGCGTAGTTAAAATGTCTCTAACATAACGCATTAATAGTAACGCCATGGCACCAATAATCGACGCGGAACACTAATCGACACTTTTTCTTTAAACATTGAAAATGAAGGCAACTTCACAATTTGTTTTTTAATACAGTTGCTCAAAAAGTGGTACTTTTTGTGGCTGCGTAGCGTGCGAGAAGCTCAATTTCTCGAACTAGTGCTTTTTACTTCCTTACCAATAAAGTTATTTTATTTATTTATTTATTTTTATTTACTTTTTAGTTCCAAACTATACTTTCGAAACGCAGTAATTTTATATTAGATTTTTTACTTGGAAATTATGAAATTAAAAACGCTTACGAATACCTACTAGGAGTATTTATTTAAAGTATTCATTAATATATAAATGACGAAAAAATATTAAGAATTTGCATTTTATAGCCTACTCTGTCTTAGGTATCTATGTTTGAAATATTTACTTTCCTAAAAATCGTCGTCGTCAACTGCCAAGTGTCAATTTAGTTTCTCAACTCGAGGCCGATGGCGCTGATTCCAATAGTATGTTGTCACTGTCAGTGTCGTTTGTAAAGTATGGGTTCGTTCAAAAATAACTTCGAAGCAAGCATATTTTATCGCAATGATATATTAATTTATTATTTTTTCGCAATTGTATTAAAAAACGTCGTTTACAACACGTGTGAAATGTCTTTTACCACTCGTTATTTTTTCAGCTCGTGGCAAGATACCTCGGTACTAGTGGTAAAAAGACATTCTTTTCACACTAGTTGTAAAATGTACTATTTTATGTGGCAGTACTGAACCATATACAGCGTCTATCCTACTTTCATTCAGTACAATATTATTCAGATCAGTCGTTTTGTTTAAGGTGGTTCGATTGCCATACAAAGCGTTATTTGACATTCGCAGGCTAACGGCGTGATATTTTAAGAAACTTATGTAACAAACTTTCATCAATTGGCTTCCCATTTGCGCCAAATTCCCCCTTTCCTAGAATAAACTTGTATAAACTAGATTAATTTGAGAAAAATAGTTTTCCCAAAATATCACGTGACAAACCAATTTCTCAAATTAATCTAGTTTATACAAGTTTATTCTAGGAAAGGGGGAATTTGGCGCAAATGGGAAGCCAATTTATGAAAGTTTGTTACATAAGTTTCTTAAAATTTCACGCCGTTAGCCTACGAATGTCAAATAACGTTTTGTATGGCAATCGAACCACCTTAAAGATGGAATCGTTAAAAGATTGAAGTAACAATATATTTTGCCGATAATTTAATTACCTACTATAAAAGGTATTTGAATTTTACCTTAAGAGAAAAGACCACTGGTAATTTTTCCATACAAACGTTCTCGACCGTTTCCTCCGCGGTTTTTGATCGTAGATTAATGATGTTTTTGAAATAAGCTCAATATCAATAATATCTGTTGTGTCGGTATATTTTTATTTTTTTGTTTTATTTTAATAAGTCCAGGTTACTTCAAAGAAACCTTAAAACGGCCCAATTATATAGTCCGCAAACATATGACTATTACACTAATCTGTTACCAATAAGCGCCAAAATCAAAACAGCCCGACATTTAGCATTTCATTCTTATTCATTTCCCAACAAAACATTATATATGTTATAAGTGCAACAAAAGTTGGACACTAAAACCTAGTTAACTGCCACGGCTTGCCATAGTTTCGCGTCGTCAATGGAAAAGAATGCTTGTCAGAATTTGGTGGCCATTTTTAAACACGGAATTTCGTATAGACAACATATTACCTACATCATTTTTAGGGTTCCGCACTCAAAGAGTAAAACGGGACCCTATTACTGAGACTTCGCTGTCCGTCCGTCTGTCTGTCACCAGGCAGTATCTCAAGAACCGTGATAGTTAGAGAGTTGAAATTTTCACAGATTATGTATTTCTGCTGCCGCTATAACAACAAATACTAAAAACAATTTTTTTTTTTAAAGTGGGGCTCCCATACAACAAACGTGATTTTTTTGCCGTTTTTATAAATAATGGCACGGAACCCTTCGTGCGCGAGTCCATCTCGCACTTGGCCGGTTTTTATATGGTTGTTTTTCTACAACAGGACGGTCAGATTCTCTCGTATTGCGTGGATATATATCTCTTGCAGTTTTAAATAAATTACTATGCTTTCTTACAAATTTGGAGACTTCATAAATATGCAAACACGGGAGCGGTAGGTATAGATGAATTATCGAGAACATGGAATTGCATTTGTTTTGTAGTGGTTGTACCGTTTGCAACAAAAGGAGAATATGCACAACGTAAATAATATTCACAATTTGAAACTGACATTATTTTGGCATTTACTTCTTCAATATACAGGGTGTTTGGTCCATCGTTTGCCAAATTAAAACGTCAGGTAGTTTGGGTCATTTGCTATCACTTCCAGCATTCAAAAAAATTTTGTAGGCACGGGTTTTTTTATATTTAAAATAAAAATAAAAAATCAAAGGATTTATTAATTAAAGGATAGAATTAATTTTTTTTTTAAATATAAAAAAAACCCGTGGCCATAATTTTTTTTTGAATGCTGGAACTGGCTACCTGACGTTTTAATTTGGCAAACGATGGACCAAACACCCTGTACAACAAACCTCTTTTTATGCTGATAGTACGAGAAAATAGAAAATTCAAATATAGAATGCCTGTAAACATACAATACTACTACATATGCAATTCCATGCTCTCGTTAATTTATCTATACTTAGTACACCTTACCAATATTGAGATTAGCATATGTGTTGGATCTTTTTTTAAATAAATACAGCAGTTAGTATTGAAGTCCGGACGGACTATTATTTAACTTATAATAAGGTAAAAAAAAAAATACTTTAACTCGATGGGATTCGAACTCGAGACCCGTAATTCAGAAAGCTAACGATTATTTATCACGCCACGGCGTGAGGTACATTACTACTCGAAATTAAACTACTTATTTGTGGCTGGTAAGTTTGACAATGTGTCGTGAAAGACATCATTTAATTGCCAACAGTGGTCCGTCACAATCGCGGATAAATTTTATAACATTGTATTCTAAATTTAAATGGAATTCCTGTGTGCGCCTCCGTCAGCGCAACAGAAATATTTATTGGGAATTCTTGAATCTGAAAAAAGGCTCAGCTCATGTACGCTCTTAAGTATTTTATGGATTGCTACTAGAGATTTCATAAATATTTTTGCCCATTCCAATGTTTCAATCCATCTATCAATCTATGTCTCTTCAGTTAATAATTATTAATTAACAACTTGGAAAAGTTGAAAAGCCCCAACGTTTTCATTTCAAATTTCAATATCTGCGTAAACTGAAACGTAGCTAAAACCATCTCGATCACGTTAGCTTTCGGACAAAAAAACCCGCATTAAAATCGGTCCATTGGTTAACACTTTTCCAGGCAGAGGCGTCATATCGACCACATACCTACTGCTTATCAAACATATGAAGGGTCCACGGAAACTACATGTCTAGTCACTTTTAAAAAAAAATGAGATTTTAATGTCAAAATGTTGAGCTCGGTCTGAACTATTACGTGACATCAAAATCTCATTTTGAAAAAAAAAGTGAAGAGACATGTTTTTTCCGTGGACCCTTCATATATATTTTCACCTCACTAGCTCGGAAAGGCCTTTTTGTATGTTTGTTAACTATTGAGAAAATCGCTTTTTATCCACATGTGAAGAAAGTAGACGTAGAACGTTAAAAGTACTAGAACGTTAAATGTTTATATTTGTTTTTGTAGGTATATTTTATGACATATTTTTGTTTAACTTTTATTTTTAACTCTTTTTACTCTTTTTTAAACTTTTTTTTTACGTTTTTTATTTTTTTTTAACTTTTTTTTTATTTTTTTTTTTATTTTTTTTTAAACTTTTTTAACTTTATTTGAATTTTTTTACCCTTTTTCTTATTTTCCTTGCTGTAGTGAGGTGAAAAGATTTGTGTTATACACGGGTGAAAAGTTATTTTACGTCTCGTGTGTTGAAACACTCGCTACGCTCAGGATTCTATTTTTGAACCACTCGCTTCGCTCGTGGTCAATCATAGAATCCTTTCGCAAGCTCGTGTTTCAAATGAACACTCGCAGGTAAAATACAACTTTCCCCCCTTGTATAACAAATAACTATTGCACCTCACTATAGTCCCCCGCGGCATAGTATAAATAAAGACGGCAAAGTATGTTATCTTCCTACAAACGCACCGCGCGCGGCTTGTATGTGTGCGCTATACTATCTATACGTTGCCGCACGCAGCACGCACACTCAAACAAAATCTCGACCCGTTTCTCAGTGCGAAACAATCGAAATTTTGTTTGAGTGTGCGTGCGGCGACGTATAGATAGTATAGCGCACACATACAAGCCGCGCGCGGTGCGTTTATAGGAAGACTTTGCCGTCTTTATTTATACTATGCCCGCGGCTATGAAGTCAATCCTGAGACATGCCTCTAGGGTTGAATATGTAATTTTTTCGTATGGTTGACATTGTCATTATTCAGAAACTTCATAGTTGCGCAATACGTCAGGATTAGTGATGTGCAAATTGCGGAAAGTTTCCAAAAAGCTGGAAAAGTTCTCGGAAATTTCTAGAAATTTTCACAAGAAATTAAGGAAATTTACGTACTGAGAAGCATAAAAATGTAACTCTTTTACACTATGTATAAGAGTTACAGTTTTATGCTTCTCAGTTCGTAAATTTCCACGTTGGAAATGGAAAGGTTCAATTCCCATACAAAAATGAAGAAAATTACCGAAATTTTCCTATGTTAAATTGCAGGAACATTTCGCAACATAGGAAACTTTCCGTCGGCACATCAGTAGTCAGGATTTACTTTATAGCCGCGGGGGACTAAAGCTCGGAAAGGCCTTTTTGTATGTTTGATATCTATTGAGAAAATCGCTTTTTATCCACATGTGAAGAAAGTAGACGTAGCACGTTAAAAGTACAATGACGTAGAACGTTAAATGTTTATTTTCCTGACATATTTTATGCGACATATTATTATTAAAATTATTTTTTTCTTAAATTTTTTTTTAAATTTTTTTTAAAATTGTATTTTTAATTTCTATTACTTTTTTTCTTATTTTCCTCGCTGTAGTGAGGTGAAAAGATTTGTGTTATACACGGGTGAAAATTTATTTTACGTCTCGTGTGTTGAAACACTCGCAGGTAAAATACAACTTTCCCCCCTTGTATAATAAATAAAATAAATAAATAAATATTTGCGGACAATCTTACACAAATCAACCTAGTCCCAAACTAAGCAAAGCTTGTACTATGGGTACTAGACGACGATATAGATACTTATATAGAGAAATAAATACTTAAATACATAGAAAACATCCATGACTCAGGAACAAATATTCGTGCTCATCACACAAATAAATGCCCATACCGGGATTCGAACCCAGGACCTCTTGCTTCGTAGGCAGGGTCACTACCAACTAGGCTAAAGCGGTCGTCAACATATATATTTGTTGTATTTCAAATTGTATAACAAATAACTATAATATAACACTTTAAACTCTCGCGCTTTGTACACATATTTAAATACTGTTTTTTCCGGTACGGTAGCCTAGTGGTTCAGGCATGCGGCTGTCAAGCGGCGGTCGTGGGTTCGAATCCCGGCTCGTACCAATGAGTTTTTCGGAACTTATGTACGGAATATTTACCGTTAGCTTTTCGGTGAAGGAAAACATCGTGAGGAAACCGGTCGAATCTCAATAAGGTCTAGTTTTCCCTCTGGGTTGGAAGGTCAGATGGCAGTCGCTTTCGTAAAACTAGCGCCTATGCCAAATCTTGGGATTAGGTGTCAAAGCGGACCCCGGACTCCTTTAGGGCACAACCGGGAATAACGCTATTGATTGTATGTATGTATCGCGTTAGACTCGGAAAAAACAGTATTTAAATATAACTATATCTTAATGTCAATGAATAAGACTGACATCCGATAGTCATTTTGCAACTGCGGGCCTGGAAAGGGGTTAAGGAGCTACGATGCCACAGACATACACACAGACACATGACACGTCAAACTTATATAACACCCCTCTTTTTGCGTCGGGGGTTATATTAAAAAAATATGTTATAGGTGTATTTATTGGTGCATCACGTTAAAGCATAGTTCTGATTCTGTCTGCAACCCTGTTAATTATATGGACATGTACATATTATAACTGAAGGGCTTGTATCAATAAAGATAATAATGAAAATAAAAATAAAAACTATCTTCTACAATCAACTTAGATACGTGGACCAGAGGGAAAATTCTAAGCCAAGATTGGAAAAGTCCAGAAGTTTCTCAACTACGAAACCATTGTTTCTGAATTCACAATGGATTGTTAAAATGTATATTATCAGGTAAACACGAGCGGTCGCCTTCTCGGGAAATTGATTTACAACAGTGTAAACCGCACTATCGTCTTTTCTCGACTTGGCGTTGATCAATAGTAGTATGTGACTGTACGTAATGAAGGGCACTAAACACGAATGTGGGTTTATGAAGGGAGCGTGAGTGAGTTTCATAATAGGATCACACGAGTGTTTTAATGCCTAAGTATGTACAGTTACATACACTACTTCATCTACCCACATATTATAAATCCTCAATGATGTGTTCGGAAACCATTAGAATAACTGCTATTGCACCGGCATGGCCGACTAGATTTCAAATCATATCGATGCTATTATGATTTTTCATACATTATAATAACACTGGCACAGATAAAACGCTGATGTTACGTTACAGCGGCAATACCACTAACTTCGAATCTCGAACTTCGTATATCTCCGTCTCTATCGCTCGAGTACCATAAATTATAAGTGCGAAAGAGACGGAGATATACAAAGTTCGAGATTCGAAGTTCGTGGTTATAGCTCAGGTTTAGACGTACGCACCACGCCGGCGTCGCCGCATCGCGCCGTTGTCGACTCGCGCCACGGCGCGCCGAAACGCGAGCGACTGAAGTCCGAACTGACAAATCATTCGATTCTTCGCTTAATTTAGCACTGGTGTTTCATTTGGAATTCAAAGATCAATTCAATTCTTTGTCTGACGAAGAGACGCTAATAATGCTATAATTGAAAAATAAAATGTTAGCAAAATTAGACAGACGATCCCCAATTACTGATAAAATTGTAATTGCGTCACTGTTGGACCCTCGGTTCATGGGCTTAAGTCAGATTGATTCATATCTCGAAGGAAACAGGCCGATTTTTCATGTGCATCCATCCACAACATCCACATTCGAGGTAGCTCCTACTGATTTTGCTACTTCCTCAAAATCCTCAAAGGAATCTCGTGTGTCAAAGTTATCAAGACAACACAGCATGAAGCCGATCAAGAGTGCTGGAAGTACTTGGCAGCGGCTAATGCTACTGAAGTTGTAGACGATGACATTCTTACGTACTGGCGGGATAAGAAAAAAACTATTCCTTTTTTAAGCGAAGCCGCAATTCCTGCCACCAACACGCCAAGCGAGCGCGTTTTTTCAGTAGCGGGACTATTATTATTCTGGTAATGGCTTCCAGGCTGTCAAAGCCCTTGTATCACTGCGACCATCGCTGATCTATTGTGATCGCCACTTACTACAACTCTTGGTCAAGTCCTGCAAACTAAAAAAAAACCAGCCAAGTGCGAGTTGGACTCGCGCACGAAGGGTTCCGTACCATTATCTATAAAAAAACTATTTTATTCTGTGTTTTTAGTATTTGTTGTTATAGCGGCAACAGAAATACATCATCTGTGAAAATTTCAGCTGTAACTATCACGGTATCAGTGAAATACAGCTTGGTGACAGACAGACGGACGGACGGACAGCGAAGTCAGTAATAGGGTCCCGTTTTACTCTTTGAGTACGGAACCCTAAAAATGCAGGATTTTGTTGACCTCAAGAAATTTGATCTCCGGCCCGGACCGGAGGAGATCAAACGGCTTTTTGCTAAAGGCTCTGATAAGCGCCTTGGAATGTTTCAGTCCTGGGATAGCTCCCCAGGCTTGAATAGTTTTGTAGAAACAATAGGCTTTTAGAGTGAGCTTCGTCAGACTTTTGGGGATGCCACAGAACGGCTCTGGACCGCAGTGTGTCTCCTTCGCCTCCGCTCGCGCAAGCTCATCGGCCTTCTCGTTTCCCTCGATACCTGCATGCCCTGGGACCTAACGTAATATTACCTTGTTCCTGGCGCCCAGGTCATTCAATATTTCCCGGCAGTTTTCGACCAGCCTCGACGTTGTGGCATTAGAGCCGTTAGAGGTTTGAGCCAAGAGAGCAGCCTGGCTAACTGGCGGGACTAACTGTCACTGCAAAAAGTTCGAGACTGAGCCCATTACGCGTAAATCGTAGTCTCAGTATTGTTTAAATGCAGTTTTTTGCACAAGAAGTCCAACTTACTTATGCCGTTTTTTTCTTTATTCATCCTCTTTCATCATTCATCATCAGTGATCGGATCTAGGATGCAATTTGGAGTGAACGACATCAAACGTTATGATTATCGTGGATGTGTCTCGGATTTCCCGGGAGTTTGGGAAATAGGCTATTGTAATTAAAAAAAATACGTCATTTAATATTTGCACTTTTAAAGAACACTAGAATTGTCTAATAATGGGTATTTATAACTGTAATTATTATTATTTGTCGATATGTTGAGAATGTGATAAGCAGGGCTCGATTTGAATGACAATGTCAGTCAAGACATTATATACTGCTCATTTCAAGTGGCCATTTAATTTAATAAAAGAGGTTGATAAGTGGTAATTGCTTACGAATATACTATTAGAAGGCATTTTATGTGCGTTGCAGTGCAACGTCATCGGCACTAAACTTACGAGCCCTGCTGATAAGATCAACAAAATGGTGATACTAATAACTAATAAAAATTATTACTTTTACTTGTATACCCTGGTAAACATACAAAAATAATAAAAATATATAAAAGATAAGACATACAAGTTACGTTCAGTTATTCTATTCTATGCAGTAAGTGTAAACATTTTTGGTTGTTTTTACATTTTCTGTAAATTTTATTTACCTTTTTGTAAAGGTAGGTAACAAAAAAAGTCGCGGGATTGTAAGTCATATCCATCTTAATATTACGGACTTAAACCCCGGGAAATTGCATCCTAGATCCGATCACTGTTCATCATCAAGCCAAATCGGCCAGGTAATGAGCTGGGCTAGGTAGGTACTAGTTAGATAGGTATTTAGGTAAGCACTTTAATTTCAATAAAAATATTTTTTGTCCCATAGGAATTGCAAAAGCTATACGGCAGCGGCATAGGCGGAGCTCTAATTTAATACATTAATGTTTTTTTGCTTAAAAAGTTTGTATGGTCAAGCCGGCGTGGTGCCGCCGCGCCGACCTAAAATAGTCGGCGCGCCGCCGCCGGTAAATTTTTCCTCGGCGCGCGCACGTCTAGTCAGGTTGCAATAATGGTGGTCATTATATATGGTTTCCGAACACATTATAGAGGATTTATGGCATGGGTTTAAAAAACTAAAACAACAGCACCGCTGATGCTGCAAGCTACTTAAGTTCGATTTTGACCATGAATTAGGAAAGGCACTCACCTTTTTTTATTTGCAACTGAGGGCTCAACGATCAACGGAAGACCGCAGTAAGAATAACCTGAAATATCAAACATTATTTGAAAAAATACTCTTAAAATAAAAAAAAAAGATAACTACAGAACTTTACCCAAAATATTCACTCGAATGAAAAATAATTTTGATGATGGGCTCCTATAATTGTATGCACGAAATCATTGAGTAAACCTACCTAGTCGGGACCCCTTAATATTATATTAGGGTTCATGGGATTACTTGTTCATCATTTCGATGCCATAATACAGGAAGAAATATAGCAAAAACTTCTTTTCTAGATAAGAAAAACATAAAAAAAGAGAAGTACCTCATTTATCGACTTCCGATGTTCCGATATTCATATTATATCGATACATTATATAACACAAAAAACTACGGTAGCCTAGTGGGTCAGGCATGCGGCTGCTAAGCGGCGGTCGTGGGTTCGAATCCCGGCTCGTACAGTCGCCATCACATACATAGGTACACTATTAGTCCAGTACGCGAACACTGTAAATGGTCGTCAAACTAACATAATTCACAAGTCAGATTTTTTTGTTATCAGCTAGAGTACATTAAATACTAACAGCGAAAAATATTTTTAAAGATTTTCTAACGTAGATTAACTTATAATTTATTTTTTTGTTAGGAACACGTGTAAAATTTCAAAAAGATTATACAAGTCATTGTTTTCTCCAATAATGCAACGCATTTGATTATTCAAAATCTGACCTATCGTTTTCTAATAATTTTGTTAATAGATTACGTCAGCAAAACCGGATACGATTTAAAAAAATATAAATCTCCAAAAAAAATATTTAAGTGACTAGTGGAAGGCTTTCAAAATTAATTTCATTCATATAAATTTAACCTATTGATGAATATATTATTAATTCAAACTGTCGTTATCTTTGATAGTTTTTTACACAATTCAGTTACCAAAACTCACTTGAATAATCTTTTAGAGGAAATATTTTTATTTATTCGTTTTGGATTATACTGGCGTTATCCATTGACAAAAGTTTTAGTAAATTATAGGAAAGGTTGTAACAGTTAAATGCGACACTCTATTGAAGAAAAATACCACTTGTATTATCTTTCCCTGGATTTACAAGGGTCAATAAGAAAATGCTGTGTCATACCTAAATCCACGTTAGAATTCACTTTCTCTTTTTACTACTAGTAGTGCTCATTATATTCTAAATATTAACAAAAAATCGCGCTCTTGTGAATTATCGAAGGTGCATTCTGTTTACGTACCGGACTATATAGGTGTTCAAAAATATCGGCACATGCACCCTAATGCCTTAAAAATAGAGGTATGCTCCGATGTATGCGATGGCGACTGTACCATTGAGTTTTTCGGAACTTATGTACGGATTATTTACCGTTAGCTTTTCGGTGAAGGAAAACATCGTGAGGAAACCGGTCTAGGTCTAGTTTTCCCTCTGGGTTGGAAGGTCAGACGGCAGTCGCTTTCGTAAAACTAGTGCCTATGCCAAATCTTGGGATTAGGTGTCAAAGCGGACCCCGGGCTCCTTTAGGGGCACAACCGGGAATAACGCTAGGAGGATGATGATGACATTATATAACACAACATTTAATAAGATTGAATGTAGAGGTAAACATTTTGTTTTATTTCAATGAGTAATAATCACGAAAACCTCATAAGATATTAGTAAGTATAATTCCTATTTAAAATTTTACCAAAAAGTTGGTATCCAAAGGTTATCTCGAAGAGATCGCTCTTTAGCGATAAGACCGCCTGTTGTTTACCTCTACTTTCAATCTTATATAATATGTTGTGTATAATGTATCGATATAATATGAATGTCGGAAGTCGATAAATGAGAAGTCCCTATGACAGCTCGAAAGTGCTACGAGAATTCAGACCTCTGAATATAAGTATCAAATCTCACGAACATGCCTCTTAGCACAGGCATGCAGCTATCATGTATACCTACTTACAAAGAGGTAGGTACCAGCGCAGATGGGTCAATCTACTAATTTTAGTTGTTATTCTGTCCCGTTGGCCAGAAGACCATGACAGTTTCTTCGAAATAATTTTAAAATATGGACTTTAAATCTAATTAAACCCAAAAAATAGCAGCTTTTTGGACTTAGATTTTTTTTTTCTATTTGTTTAATTATCTTTTATGATCTTAAAAAATGCGTAAAAGTAAGTTATGTTTTATTCTTTAAACTTTTTCCCTCAGATCAATATTTACCGAGATTATAAATTTCACATCACACACACCTCATTTTATTAATGTATCATATAGCTAACCTTAGAATAATAACGCCTAGAAACGCAGTTCACGCGCAACGGTGAGGCCACCTAAACTCGGCCATAAATGGCCCAGTACGGGTCTTCGTGGTATTTTTCTTTTTATAAAAGAGCGGACAAAAACTTTTTTAAAGAAAAGTTTTTCAAGTAAAATATGCTTATTTTGACGTGTTCTGTACCTAACAATCATTCAAAATAGGTGTTATTATGAAACCACTTTGCCAAAAAAATTACCAAGTCCTGAAGTTAGAAAATTTTGGAACGCTCTTCGGCCATTTTTAACGTTAGAGAAAAGTTGTAAAAGATGCTTATTTTGACGTGTTCTATACGCAACAATCAGTTAAAATAGGTATTATAATGACACCACTTTGGCAAAAAAAATTAAGTGCTGAAATGTCCCTGGTTGCTCCACCCAATAATGAACTTTGAAACGCTCTAGTTCGTAAACGGTCAAGTATAACAAAAAAAAAAAACCAATAAAATATGTTTATTTTGATGTACCTATTCTTTTAAGTTTTTATCAAAAAACTAGTAAAAATGAAAAGCAGACGTTCTCAAAAAAAATCATAATCACCCAGATGGGTCATTGTCAGTCACAAAAACAAAAATCATCTTTCCGGTGGTCAATAGTTAAGGGCTTTACGCTCACATATAATATGTTTTTATCACATAGAATTATAGAAGGGGCAACGACGTTTATGCGGATTCAGAGTTCAACCAAAAATTAGGCTTTATAGCCCTTAACTTTGGCAATGTCCACCGAAAAGACGCGAACCTAAATCTGACAATGACCCAGATACTATGTAAAGCTTCAAGTTATTGAATAAATCATTTTCATTTTTCACTTACCATGGAGTTTATCAATAGCGCGGTCTGCAGCAGACTGATCAGGGAAATCAACAAATGCATAGCCACCTCTCTTGACAGAGATTTCGGCGACGGTCAGGTTGTGTTCGGCGAAGAGCTGCCTGACAGCCGCATCGTCTGCTTCCACAGGTAAGTTACCTATGTACAGTTTGTTCATCGCCGAAACGTTCTTTAGCTGATCACTCATTAGGATAGTTATTTGTGAAATCTTGGATGTAAAGCACTATTTTCCGTCAGAGCATTTGACGAATCCAGCAGGCCTGTTGAATTTCTTTTGTCTTTCTGACCGACTGTCCTTGTCACATGCTCAAATTTCGAACTTCGATTTGATTGAAGTCTGTCTAGGTGGCCATGATGACCTTACTATTTACAATCAAGGAGGTTAACACCCTAGTTTGGCAAAATATTATGGTTTGGAGAAAGTAACGACATATCATTTTGATTCAGGGACGTAAATTCTATACAATTAAGCACGGAATAAGTACTTAAATTAAGCACAGTCAAGGGCATAAATAAGTATATGTACGTTCCCAGAGCTTCAAATATTCATCGATTAGTCATAAATATCCAAGCGACGATTCGATCAGAAATATGTATATATGTATCGTGTCATTATTATCTGCACACTGATACGTTCATAAATATCTGTACAATGAAGGACAATTATATGTAGACAAACACGAAGCCATAAATATATGTGCACATGTTTGTCATATACTTGTGAACAAAGCAGAGGTCGATATTATATATACACTTAAATATCATATACATGTGAACAAATCAGAAGTCAAAAATATCCAGACACGCCAGCGCGTGAAAATTTTCACTGGACAACCCGGAGCAAAAAAAGAGCTGATTTTTGATGATTTACGAGTTTGGTAATTCTAGCAAGAAATTTTAGACAAGCCGGTGGGAATCGGCTTGTATGGGCGCTCCGCCACTGCTAGACACATTTTTGTAAATCATAAATGCCGATGTCCTGACTTATTCACTAACTGACTCATCAACGCACAGCCGAAACTACTAACCTTAGAGAGTTGATTTTTGCACAGTAGGTTCCTTTTGTAACGTGGGCTAGGGATAAGAAGGGATTTCTGAAAATTCCGCCCCTAAGGGGGTAAAATAGGGGTGCAAAGTTTGTATGGGAGAACCTTTTTTTTTGAGCTAGAGACTTAAAACTTTGTAGAAAAAATATTTATTAGATTACAAATAAAGTACTTTCAGCGTTTTGGAAAATTCTACCTCTAAGGGGGTAAAATAGGGGTGCAAAGTTTGTATGGGAAAAACTTTTTTTTTGAGATAGAGACCTACAACTTTGCAGAAAGATTAGTTATTTAAATATAAAGAAAATACTTTCAGCGTTTGGGAAAATTTCACCCCTAAGGGGTTACCCCCTTAAGGGTGCAAAGTTTGTAAATGTTTTTTTTTTTTTAAATAGAGACTTAATTTTTTTTATATACATAGCTAAGTCATTAGAATACGAATAAAGAACTTTCAGCGTTTTAGAAAATGCTACCCCTAAGGGGGTAAAATAGGGGTGCAAAATTTGTATTTGAGAAACTTTTTTTTTTGAGCTAGAGACCTAAAACTTTGTAGAAAGATTATTTATTAAAATAGAAAGAAAGTACTTTCAGCGTTTTGGATAACTTCACCCCTAAGGGGGGTAAAATAGGGTGCAAAGTTTGAATGCGAAAAACTATTTTTTTTGAAATAGAGACTTAAAATTTTGTAGAAAAATTAGTCATTAGAATACAAATAAAGCACTTTCAGTGTTTTAGAAAATTCTACCCCTAAGAGGGTAAAATAGGGGTGCAAAGTTTGTATATGGGAAACAATATTTTTTTAAAATAGATACTTAAAACTTTGTAGAAAGATTATTCATGGGAATACAAATAAAGTACTTTCAGTGTTTTAGAAAACTCTACGCCAAAGGGGGTAAAATAGGGGTGCAAAGTTTGTATGTGGGATACTTTTTTTTTCAGCTAGAGACTTAAACTTTGTAGAAATATTAGTTATTAGAATACAAAGAAAGTACTTTTAGCGTTTTGGAAAATTTCACCCCTACGGGGGTAAAATAGGGTGCAAAGATTATATGGGAAAAACTACTTTTTTTGAAATAGAGACTTAAAACTTTGTAGAAATATTACTTATTAGAACATGAAAAAAACGGATACGTATATAAATAAGGACATACATACTTATCTGTACAGGACTCTTATTGTCAGTGTCATAAAGGCGTGTACAGATATTTATGTCCTTATTTATGTACGTATGTTACTACCCCAGGCTGTATGTAATGTATGTTAATGTAATGTAGTAAATGTATTTTACTACCTCAGTACATGTGTCTGAAAGTCAAGCCCGTGCCATATCTAAAATTATTCGTGTTAACCATTGAGATAAGTAACTGAATGTAGTACCATCGCCAACACAGTTACCTAACTGACCGTGTAATAAGGGTCACGAATGGTCAGTTAACTGTGTTGGCGTTTATACACACATAATTATTTATATATTAAGTATCCTATCCTTCACATAAAACCTATTTATTACGAGGTATTATGTCAGCACTTGTACATATTAAAATTGTACATGTAATACTGGCCAATTATGTACTAAGTAGATTAAAATAATTCATTCGAATGCCAAGTTTCAAATTCATATCCGGCAATGTTGTTTTCTGTGTAAGAATCTATATATTTTCTCAATTATTATAAGTCGTAAAACCATAACGTATTAAGGGTCGTAGGTTAACTATGGCAATGTATAGGGCATCGGACCATATAAAACAACGGATAATATACATGTGGGAAGATTGAATCCCTCGCAGTTCTTTAAACTTAGTTTAGGTTAACCTAACCTACTTTTCTGCTAGCAGTTGTATTATGTGTTTGACTAATTAATGGCTTAATTAGTACATGACCGAAGAATTCCCTTACTTCAAAAATTACTTGTTCCCCATACATAGGTACTTCCAAACCAAAAAGGGTCCTTAAGGAGTGTTTTTTTTAAAACGCTTTAGTTTATTTCTAGTTTTTGACCGAAGTTATAGTTTCCTTTCTTTAAAATTATCTTGATCCCCGTACAAACTTCCAACTCCTTTTAGTCCCCCCCCCCCTCTCCTTATGGAATCAATTTCAAAAACGCGGAATTTAGTTTGCTAGTCTTCAAACAAACAGTCTAAAATCAAAGTTCCAAATCTCTAAATTGCTCTCTTTACAAACTTTGAACCCCTTTTTAATTCTCTCGAGGGATGAATTTCAAAAAAAGCTGAAATCCGTTTTCTAATCTTTAAACAAACAGTCTAAAACCGAAGGTAATTATCTCTTACTTTACATTCTTGCTTGGAACTGTCTTGACACAAACTTCGAACCCCCTTTTAACTCTCTTAGGGGATGAATTAAAAAAAATACGCTGAAATAAGTTTTGTAGTTTTTTTAGCAACACCTAACACCGATGTTACAAATTTCTTACATTAATTTTTTTTGCTCTCCATAGAAACTTTGAACCCCTTTTTAACCCCTAACGGAATGAATCACAAAAACGCTGAAATCGGTTTCAATTTTTTTTATCAAACCGTCTATGACCGGAGTTAAATATCAGCCCCTTTAAAAATATCTTGCTCTCGATATAAACTTTAAGCACCATTTTAACTTGATGGATGAATTTCAAAAACACCCTGAAATTAGATTTCTAATCTTTAAACAAACATCTTAAAACCGAAGTGACACTTTACTAAAAACATGTCTTGCTCTCCATACAAGCTTTTAAACCCCCTAATTACCCCTTTAGGGGATGAATTTCAACAAACGCTAAAGGCACTTTTTTGTATTTAAATAAGCAATCTTTCTACAAGCTTTCAAGTCTCTAACTCAAAAAGAAAGTTTCCCTCATACAAAAATTGCACCCCTTTTTAACCCCCTTAGGAATGGTCTTTTCCAAAATGCTGAAAGTAGTTTTTTTGTATACAATAGGTATCCTTTCTACAAAGTTTCCATGCTAGCAAAAAAAATCCCTTTATACAAACGTTGCACCCCCTTTTAGCCCCCCTTAGGGGCAGAATTTTCCAAAACGCTGAATCTACTTTATTTGTGTTCTAATAAGTAATCTATATCTATAATCTTTCTACAAACTTTCAAGTCTCTAACTCAAAAAGAAAGTTTCCCTCATACAAACATTGCACCCCTTTTTAACCCCCTTAGGAATGGTATTTTCCAAAATGTTGGAAGTAGTCATTTTTGTATTTACTAGGTAATCTTTCTACAAAGTTTCAAGTCTCTAGCAAAAAAAAAACGCTTTATAGTATAAATATGTTCAGCATTCCGCCCCTAAGGTGCTAAGGTGGTTTAAAAGGGGTGCAAAATTTGTTTACAGTTTATACAAACTTTGCACCCCTTTTAAACCACCTTAGCACCTTAGGGGCGGAATGCTGAACATAATTGATTTGTGTTCTAATAAGTAATCTTTCTACAAAGTTTCAAGTCTCTAGCCAAAATTAAATGTTCCTTCCATACAAACGTTGCACCCCCTTTTAACCCCTTTAGGGGATGAATTTCAACAACCGCTGAAAGTTTTATTTTATTTAAATAAGCAATCTTTCTACAAAGTTTCAAGTCTCTAACTCAAAATAAAAGTTCCCCCACGCAAACTTTGCTCCCCTTTTTAACCCCTTAGTCCACTTTCACAACCGTTTTTCACAACTAGTTAAGAAAACCCACTTTTTATTCCTTCTTTCATAACTGGTTATGAAAAAGTAAACAGAAGTGTTTTTTTCTAAACTGACATTCATATTATGCTGCCGAATCACGAGGTTGTGAGCGGTTATACTCTAAGGCAGGTCGGTGCCGTCGTCGTGTTAGGAAGAACTGCCACCCTACAGCGCGCGCGCCGAGCGAGCGAAGCGAGCGTGCCGCGGTAGCGGCCGGCGAAGCGCCAGAACCGACTTTATACGACAAGTACAACCGTCACAACCTCGTGATTCGGCAGCATAATATGAATGTCAGTTTAGAAAAAACACTTGTTTACCTTTTCATAACCAGTTCTGAAAGAAGGAATAAAAAGTGTTTATTATTAACTAGTTGTGAAGGTGGACTAAATGTTTTTAACCCCCTTAGGGGCGTAATTTTCCATAACGCTGAAAGTGCTTTATTTTTATTCTAATAAGTAATCTTTCTACAAAGTTTCCAGACTCAAGCAAACAAAAAATCCCTCTATTCAATTAACTTTATAAAAAAAATCATATAGTTTAATTTTACGAATTTCAGGTTCAAGTCATAATCAAAGACGGCGAGTCAAACCATTTTGTAATTTTTCCTACTGGGGAGGAATCCACAAAGCTCCATTTATAATAAAGACCAGTATAAATTGCACTACCGATTACTTACCTAAGGTAAGTGTACCAAATTCCGTAAGTGAACATAATTCCGTTAAAATTGCGTGTAAAACCGTAAAAAACAAAATAAATATTTTATCAATCTATTTATTCAAATCTTCAAATAATATAGTTTACACATGTGGGTAAAATTGCTTAAAATAATTTATAACTATTTTATTCTATGGTTTTAAAAACGAATTCACGGGATTATGTTTACTCACGGAATATGGTACACTTACCTTAGTATATGTGCTACAACTCTAGGGACCAAATTACATTAGGGACTAGCTGTCAATCAATTCAATGGCGCCTTATGAATATAGGGCTTAGAAACGCAACGTTAGGCCCATCTGGCAATTTCGACTTATTATCAATTCTGTCAAATTCTCATTAGATAATGTGAGACGGCGCTATCCAATGACAGCTGTTACTACTGTTTTCAAGAAGCGTCAAATAGCTTTGTTCAAATTACGACCGTATATGTCAGACCTAATAAAGTTCATTTAAACAGAATGTTGAGATATTTTTACTGACAATTCGTATCAGATGTTTTTGCAATCAATATGTGTTTCGATAGTTATGCTTTTTTAGTCTGAGATTTTATGAAGTATCGGTTATTTACATTCAGTCTGATCCGATATTTATGATGTTACAGGCAAATGATTAGTATGCGGGCTGTAAATTATCACATATTTTTACCGGCGATGTTTCGTCATACATAATTAGATACGACTTCAATTGATGATCGATCAGATATTTTTGCAGCGCTGCCCATAGTAATATATGTATGCTGGTGACTGTATATATCCGTTCACCCTTGACCGTGTATAGATATTTTTGACTTCGGATTTGTTCACATGTATATGATATTTAAGTGTGTATATAATATCGACCTCTGCTTTGTTCACAAGTATATCGTCGGGTGACAAGCAAAACTCACTAAGTAATAAATAGTTACCTACTTAACTCAAAGGTCGTATCTCGATATCGACTACGTACCAAGATACGAGGTTTTGAAGAGCAGTGACAGTTTTGGTAGTGACTTTCGTCCGTCGGGTGACAAGCAAAACTCAGTAAGTAACAAATACCTACTTAAATCAAAGGTTGTCTCGATATCGACTATGTATCGAGATACGAGGTTCTGAAGAGCAGTGACAGTTTTGATAGTGACTTTTGCTTGTCACCCGACGATATGACAAACATGTGCACCTATATTTATGGCTGCGGGTTTGTATACATATAATTGTCTTCCATTGTACAGATATTTATGAACGTATCAGCGTACAGATGTTTATGACTCGATACATGTATACATATTTCTGATTGAATTGTCGCATGGATATTTATGACTAATCGATAGTACCTACCTACATATATATTTGAAGCTCTGGGAACGTACATATATTTATGCCCTTGACTGTACTTAATTTAAGTAATTCGTGTTCTCACTGCTGAGGTGAAAAGTTGTATGTGTTACTCGAGAGCAAAGTATTTGCGTCTCGTGCTTTTGACTCCCTCGCTGCGCTCAAGATTCTAACTTTGAATCTTTCGCTTCCTTGGAACCAAAATCAGCACTCGCAGCAAAAAAGAACTTTGCTCTCTTGTTGCACAAATAACTATTCCGAGTCTTGGATGTTTTCTATGTATTTAAGTATTTATATACATTAAATATATCGTCGTCTAGTATCCATAACACAATCCTTATTGAGCTTACTATAATAAATATTATGACACAATTTTTACACAAATCAAAGTAAAAATTGTGTCATAACATAATATTTGTTTATTTACTGTAGATGGGAGACCTCTTAACCACTTTTATCCCTACCGGTTCACGGTTGGCCTAGTAAAAATGTCGTAAATAAGCAGATTATCGAATTTTGTAAAAATTTCCTCAAACGGGTAGGCTATCCCTGCACCACCGGGAGCACTGCAGAGCTCGAATCGTTGTTATGTAGTTAGGTATTTATTACCTACATAATCCGAGTTTATCGCGTAGGGATACTTTTCCTCAATTCTTAACTAGAACCCGCAAGCAAGAGTTAACTTGAGACCTCGTTCATATGACGTTAGTATACGCGCTTGAGTCTCAAGTTAACTCTTGCGGGATATAAATCATCATCATGGTTCATTGGAACATTATCTCTTATTATCACATTACCTAATTTTATTGTTCTCCTTGTATACAAGCCTGTATGTGTTGTATGTAACCTATAGGTTACGACGCGTTCAGTTGGGTTTTAGTGGTTTTTAGGGTCCCGTATAAGCGAGTAACATGCATGAGGGACCTATTCTTTTTTTGTCTATCGCATCTATTGTCTTCATAGGAACGCATTACTTATCGTCAATATTTAACCCCCTTGATAAACGTCGGTTTCGGAACTTGAATAAAGCTCGCGTGACTTTGAAATATCTATATATGGATCATTTTGTATTATTACTAGATACCTATGATCCGAATCTGTGCGAGTCGGACTTCCACCACGCGAACCACACGGATCATATCTAACGGATTTCTCCTGGGTAAAAGGGTACATTAAAAATTGGTACGTTACCGCTATAGTAAACACTCTGGGTCGTGTTTTGGGCGTTCGGGTGGCTCACCACCTATACCTACCTGTACCGATTTCCAGCATTTATAAACCAACCTGCTGTGGGGTGAGGGGTGGTAATACAAAGGAGGTAACTAATAATCACAGGAACATTAGTTGAAAAATAAAACAAATGTTGGCTTATAAATTAATATACTTATCTAATACATTTTCTTCACAAAATATTATTATTTTAACATTACAAAAATAGTCATTTATACGTTGCATAAAGACGTTATCTATTCGATTAACCCAACCGATAAATTAGTCAAATAGAAGTTTTAGTAAAGCATGACGCTATTCAGTACCTATTTAATTTGTTAAAAAACTTTATCTTGGTGTAACTGCACTAACAACGTGGCTGAAATCAAAATCGGGTCTAGTTTTATTTGAAGTGGTAACTACGAGGTGTTTTTGATACTCAACAAAAACCATAAACAGTATAAATATAAACACAACAAAAAAACTTTTATAACACATCCAAGGTATAAAACACAAGTACTTTTATAATACATATAACATTCCATAACGAACTGTAAATAAATAAACGTATAGTAATTCGTAAAAAACACACACCTAGACACCCGAATCAACACATTTAATTAATAAAAAAAGATAATTTGACTCTTACATGCTAAAGGAAATGTGTGAATATAAAATGTATTATTTCTTATTCCTATATCACATAAGCAAGCAGTTAACTCAACAAGTAATGAGTCATGCAGTAACAATAGACGCAATTATAAATATGGAGAGTACAAGTTCAAACGACGTTTTTGAATTGCGAAGTAATAGCGCATCACGCGTATACGCTGCCGGGCTTGGCACAGGCTTTCTCCCAAGGGCGGCAGGGAATAGGCTATGCAGATAACATTTTAGTAACTCAGTAAGTAATTTTTTAGACACTATCGGATCTTTGTAAAACCGGGGGTTATAAGTAGAACTAAGATATTCCCTCTATACATTACACGGCCACGCCACGTCCTGGAGAAACCTTTTATAATTAAAATGTATAGTCCCTGTTCAACAATTTGGTGTTCAATTATAATTATATTTGGTTGTGAGTGCAGAATATGGTACTAGCCTCAAGATCATGATTTTTATTACTTATATATTTTCAGTGGTTATTAATTAAATACCAAGCCAGCTATGCTCAAACCAAATTACACGATTTAATGAAGACTGATGGCTTACTGCACACTGAACCATTTATTATGATATTGATTGGAATTTGTACTATTGATTTCATTAATGCTATTAGTTGATTCATTAAACTATAATTTGTGTAAGAATTCACCTCGGTTATTCCCTATCTATTCATATAAGAAAATCTTCATTGCCTTAGTTAATTGGAAAATAATTGATTCGAATGGAATGTCGTAACACAAAGTGCCGCTCGATTCAATGGGTTTTTCCCACCTGTTACCACCAAATTGTTACCAGTGGTAACAGCTGGGATTTTTTTCCCCATCTTTTATCAGTGGGAACTACTGGGATTGTTTTTGCCAGTGGTAACTACTGCAGAGTACTTTAGTGGTAAAAGATAGGAAAAAAATACCAAATGGTAACAAATTGGTGGTAACAGGAGGAAATAACCCGATTCAATTGCGAGAGGCTTCCGGAACTATCATCAGGTTAGTTTTACATGATTACATCAAACAAGATTTAACTACAATCATAATATAATATCCCTTCAGATTTCGTGGTCTTAAGTCATTTTAAATACAGTTTTCAACTAGTAGTCCACGCACCTGACTGACCTTGTATGAAAAATATACAAATTTAGAAATAATTTACAGATTTTTACTATGTAATGGAAATATTATCAATTAGTTACCTAGCGACAAAATCCAACAAAATTTCAGATACCAAAAAATGATAACTTAAGTAACTAGCTTCTGAAAAGTCAGAAAACATATTAATAAATAGTTTAATCTTTATTTTGGTTAATTTAAATTAGCTCTATTATTCAATAAATAATACAAATAATTAACGTTAAAAACGAAGTTTAAACCGACTTCAATTCAGTACTTCGCCAAGCTACATAGGCACATGAAAATTTCCTTTCCAATTTAGCACATGAACTGCTCTATTACAGAAAAAACCCAAGTCGCTATGTGCTGATAATATTTGAGGAGTTCCGTCGATTCCTCAAGGATCTCGGAATTAACACTTCATTAGTTGCTACTTCAACGGAATCATGTCAGAATCTTTGACGTACTTTACATCTTTTGAAAAATATAAACAGTTTCCTCACTCACGTTTTGGGTTTAGGACGGCGAATGAGACAATTTCTTTGACCAGTCTCATATTACAAAAAAATATCTTAAAAATCCGTGGTAAACTGACACTGGCAATGATATTGACAGCTGCAGCAGCTATATTTGTCATTGCCAGGGTCAGATATTTAAAATACTTTTTGGAATTTGAGACGGATCAAGGAAAGTGTCTCATTCGCCGTCCTAAACCCAAAACGTAAGTGAGGAAACCGTTTATATTTTTCAAAAATAATTGATGCAGCTGTAATGGCTGCAACTTTTTTCTGGTGCTAAGGAAGGTTATTCCTAACACCAAAAAAATAATCAGGGACTTCTAAAATTTTCATCCATTCCCCAATGACGGAGAATTCGGCAAACATACATTAAAAAAAATACATGACAGTGGATTTTTTTTTGAAGTCGGTTATAAATACAATAGGGAACATTACTGCAATGTTCTGCCGCCAGAGTGCAGCACTATCACAATTAGTAAACAGTTTTTTTGACAACTTTGACAAGTCCTTCAAAGCTCTGGGTCAAATAGGGAAGAGAATATTTCAATAAATAAAATGCATCAGTGCTGCGTAATTAGATGCAAGAATGAAGGGCATCATTTATTTCCGAAGGAAACGATGATACGAAAACTATGGGAAGCGGCAAGACGTCGTAAAGCAAAAAAAAGCCCTCATCCACCTTTACATGGCTATAGGATGCCATTTCAATATCACAGTACAGGTATTTTACACACGAATAATATTAAAACTATTGTAGTTTAATGCGTTTTCATCAATTATTTGCTATTGTTTGTTAGGTTAATAAATATGACATTGTACGTCATGGCGGTTTGTTTACGGTTTGTGTTAGTGTCGCCCCCTACGCAGAGCTTTGCGTAATGTTCCCTATTCATGCTTCATTTAAATCTGTATGATAAAATTAAAACGGATGAATTAAGATATTATTTACTTCCAGATTCGGTTTTGTTTTTCTGTTCATTTTCCTTTATCATAATCATCCTCGAATGCATGCGGAATTGAAGCCTCGATTCTAGTGAATAACCAGAATACTTTTTCCTGCAAACAATAGAAATTACTTTTATTGCAGGACGACAAGCTTGGCAGTCTGTCAGTCTTGTGTTTCACATTATTAGCACCATCAACCCTTTGTTCACGTTATAGAAACAATTAAGTACTCTCCAAATTGTAATGTATTGATGTCAGATATGAATAACACAAACGGCACGTATAGCATAAGCATACCTGGTGTCTGCGAGTATTTGAGTGGCGCGGTCGTCGACGCCCAGGTAGTGGTAGCACAGGGCGCTCTCCGCCATCGCGTACGGCAACAGGAATGTGTCCTCCTTGATGTCGCCCTTCAACCTGGACATAATGTATTAAGTGTCATTCGTTTGATACCAGTAGCGCCAATATTTAATAATAATGTGGTGTGGTAATGGGTAGTCAGTGTTTCTCGCTTTCGCATTCGCCTGATTAAAAAAAAAACTTTCATCAGTATATGGTACTGGCTTTCTGGATATTTTGTGTGACGTCGGCGTAGTAAATACCCATCTACTCCTGAATGACAGCCGTCAACGGACTACCAGCTGCGATCGGTTGTCGGCCCCTAACGCACCCATCTACTACTTATGTCGCAGGTTTCTAGCAACTGTAATAAAACTCACTGCATGACGGAGTCCAGCGAGTCCAGGGCAAGCTGGGGGAGGCCCATGGCGGCGAGGCAGCACCCGTGCAGGTACCACAGCAGCGCGCGGTTGTCGGCCTCGTAGATACCCATCCACGTCTTAGAGCCGGTATCCAGCTGGTCGCGGGTCGTCTCTATCAACTGGAAAGAATTCTACAGATAAGATCTGGAGTTCTCAACTTGGCTCCCTTAAAGAGCTTAGAGAGTTGGCAACATTGTCGAGTTGCTAATAAATAATCTAAAAAAACAAACGATTTCAATTTAACCGGAAAGTAACCCATTAGTTTCATATTATTACCCTATAGTCGTTGATTACATCGAGTTTTGTACGTTGGTGAAACAATTTAAATGCAATTCGCAGCATATTTATTTATTTAATCTTTAATGCACAAAAGAAGAACTTATAGTACAAAAGGCGAACTTAATGCTATTAAGCATTCTCTACCAGTCAAACTTAGGGCAAAGCAGATAAATTGTGGGCGGTGCAACTTTATACACGAAGTCTATTTAATACAAAATGCTATAAAATAGTTTACGTCATACCTGGCCATAAAGTAGGAATTACCGCACGCTACGCGTGCGTAAAACCCCACTTCCTGGCCAGATAGAGACGTAAAATTTTGTACTCACCACGGGCGGTAATAAAGAAAGCCTCAGAGCGCATATTTATCGCCCTTGCCTTCGGCTCGGGCGTCAAATACCTGCGATCTGAGACATTCTTTGTTTAACCGCCCTAGGTAAGTAATGTACTATTTCAACACATTTGCTCGTAACGTGCCTCTTATTGTGCCGCTTTTGGGCTCATAATCCTGGGTATTAAACACGCGTGTTTAATAACATTACGACACTCGTGTAGTTAAGTTTATATCCCGATTAAGACACGTTGGCACCTTGCAGCAAGGTGTATGTATGGACTCGGCGCATTCTTAAATTGACCGGGTTATACAGGTTTGTTTTTAATTCTCGGCAAATGGATTCTTACTCGACTAAACAAATTAAATCCTTCTTGTGGATTAATTGATTATTTCTTGTTAAATATGATATAGAAACGTTTCATTTAGTAAAACTACTTTTGATAACATTTTACATGAATTTATATTGAACTAGCTGTTGCCCGCGACTTCGTCCGCGTAGAACTTTTTATCGTCTTAGAAAATGATTTCTCTCAATACAAAATTTGAACCCTCTTTTAGGGGATAATTTAAAAAAAAGTTGATGTTCATTTTCTAGTTTGTGAACAAACAGTCTAAAACCAAAGTTAAAAATCTCATACTTTAAAAATGCCTTGAAATACTCAAATTTTGAACCAATTTTAACACTCTTAGGGGATGAATTTGAAAAAACTCTGAAATCAGTTTTGTAGTCTTTTAATGTACAGAATAAGACCGAAGTTAAAAATCTCTTACTCACACTTTAAAATTTTATTGCTCGCCATTTAAAATTTGAACCCCCTTTTAAACCCCCTTAGAGGTTGAATTTTTCTAATCGCTGAAAGAACTTTTTTCGTAAACTTTTAAGTCTCTAGCTCAAAAAAAGTGTTGTCCATACAAAGCTTTCTTAACCCCCTTAGGGGTGGAATTTTCTAAAACTCTGAAAGTACTTTATTATTAATTTTAATAAGTAACATTTTGAATAGTTTTAAGTCTAGTAAAAAAAAAAGTTTTTCCCACACAACACTGGCTACCCTTCTTAAGGATCTTAAGGATCCCCTTAGGGATGGAGTTTTCTAAAACGCTGAAAGTTCTTTTTTAGTATTCTAATAAGTAATCTTTTTGCAAAGTTTTAAGTCTAACTCAAAAAAGTGTTGCCTATGCAAAGCTTGCTCTCCTTTTTAACCCTATTAGGGGTGGAATTTTCTAAAACGATTTGTGTTCTTTTTTTGTATTTTAATAAGTAATCTTTCTACAAAGTTTCAAGTCTCTAACTCAAAAACATAAACTTTCCCTGATAAAAACTTTGCACCCCTTTTTATCCCCCTTAGGGATAGATTTTTTCAAAACGCTGAAAGTCTTTTTTTTTGTATTTTTATAAGTAATCTTTCTACAAAGTTTTAAGTGTCTAGCTCAGAAAAAGTGTTCCCCATACAAACCTTGCACCCTTTTTTAACCCCCTTAGGGAATGATTTTTGTAAAACGCCGAATGTAGTATTTTTCATGTTCTAATAAGTAATTTTTCGTCAAAATTTTAAGTCTCTATTTAAAAAAAATATGTTTTTCCCATACAAACTTTGCACCCTATTTTACCCCCTTAGGGGTGAAATTTTCCAAAACGCTGAAAGTACTTTCTTTGTATTTAAATAATCTTTCTACAAAGTTTTAGGACTCTAGCTAAAAAAAATAGTTTCCCACATACAAACTTTGCACCCCTATTTTAGCCCCCTATTTATAGGGGTAGAATTTTCTAAAACGCTGAAAGTACTTAATTTGTATTCTGATGACTAATATTTCTACAAAGTTTTAAGTCTCTATTTAAAAAAATATTGTTTCCCCCATACAAAATTTGCACCCCTATTTTACCCCCATAGGGGTAGATTTTTTTAAAACACTGAATCTAGGTACTTTATTTGTATTCTAATGAATAATTTCTCTACAAAGTTTTAAGTCTCTATTTAAAAAAAAGTAGTTTTTCCCATACAAACTTTGCACTCTATTTTACCCCTTTAGGGGTAGAATTTTCTAAAACCCTGAAAGTTCTTTATTTGTATTCTAATGACTGATCTTTCTACAAAGTTTTAAGTCTCTATTTAAAAAAAAAATGTTTCCCCCATACAAACCTTGCACCCCTATTTTACCCCCGTAGGGGTGGAATTTTCCAAAACGCTGAAAGTGTTTCATTTGTATTCTAATAACTAATTTTTCTACCAAGTTTAAGTCTATAGCTCAAAAAAAAAGGTTCTTCCATACAAACTTTGCACCCCCATTTTACCCCCTTAGGGGTAGAATTTTCAAAAATCCCTTTTTATCCCTAGCCCACGTTATAAAAGCAACATACTGTGCAAAAATCAACTCTCTAAGATTAGTAGTTTCGGCTGTGCGTTGATGAGTGAGTGAGTGAGTGATTGAGTGAAAAAGTCAGTCAGGACATAGGCATTTATTATGTATAAATAGATAGAAGATAATGAAACTCCCATTCAAATATCTCAAAAAATTATGAAGCTACATCCGTTTTAATGTCGCTTGTTAGAGTGAGAAAATGATGAGGGACTGTGACGTCAATATACTCGAGCGTCATAGTAAAAAACAATCGTTTCATATGAAGGTGCGTTTTGCGGAAAAGGGACAGAACATACCCCCTCTTAAAACTTTGGACTCTTATAACTTAATCATTACCTATATAACCTCTTGCTTTGTTTTTTTCTCCATTTGACTATATTTATTTTAAATTCTTTTTCGAGAAAATACATTATGATTATTTACCATATTTTCGATTCCTGAGCTATAACCACGAACTTCGGAATTCGAAAATATTCGGGTATCTCTATCTCTATTGCACTAACCATACTCGAGTGACAGGGATGCAAATATATGAACATTGAGTATCGGTTTTCGTGGTAGCGCCGCAGGTACTTTGGCTGAATGCGCCGAGCGCGTGCCATTGTCATTCAAAAAAAACAAATTCGTGTTAATTATATTGTTCAAATTTATTGATTTCATTTATTGAAATTACGACATAAAACGACATTTGCGCATATAAGTTCGCATATCAGAATCGAATATTTTTTTATGGTTTATATTTTAGCATTTGTCTCGTAAAGGTCTATCGTAGACGGGATTTAAATTATTAATAAGTGAAAGGCAAAGCAATTCCGCCATTTTGACGAAAATTTGACGGTTCTTATAGCTGACAGTTGGAGCAGCGTTTGATTTCAATAAAAATAAATGAAAAATTAAATGAAGTCGTATATTTCGGAAAATTAATTAACTGTCGCAGTCGGATAAAAACTATCCTAAGTTGCAGCTAGAATAATAATGTACCTATATAAAATGTTTCATATTTTTCCGTTCATGGGATGCTGAGAACATTCGAACCGCGCAAAGCTTAGTTTCAAACTGGCTGATTCTTTTTTTAATTTAGAGATTTATTATAAGTGGAGATAAGAAAATATTTATTTTATTTTGTATTGGCTGTTGAGAGATTTCATTTAAGCCTCGCTACGGGCGCACTGCGCGAACTTCACGAAAAAAAATAGTTGCGCGCCATTATAGGTAATTTCACAAATATTTGTAAACATTGATGATGCGTGTTTGGTTATTGTTAAAAATGTTGACTAGTAGTGAATAGAAAAGTGATAAATAGAATTGATGCCACTGTACATTCTTGCAGATGTACAAATATGTGAGTAAAAACCTGTTGTAATCAATAACTAAAGGAAACAACTTAGGAGCCTGTAACATGTTCATTTTATGAAAAGGATTTTTTCCTCGCAAATGTGTTGAAAAACGTCGTATGACACGCGTGAGCTTTTAATTACATCCTCGGCTCTATTATCACGCTCACCTGCGGTTCGCGTGACAATTCCGCCTCTGATGTGATGATCAACATACCTCACTTGTATCATAATGTACTATTAAAATAATACATACCAAAACATACTTACACACATATAAATATATACATACGATTTTGATTCTAGTATCACTACTACTTTAAACTCTACTCAAATGCAACAAGGCTTTTTACGTGGCATCAAGGTGATATTAGCCGGTTCCCTTGAATGAATGTTCGCTCATGTTACGATCGTTCAAAAAGCTTATACCCGTATCTAGAAGATAGCGTCCCGGACTATCAGTTGAAGCCAGGTTCATTCACCTTTGCGTATTGTTCTATCTCTTTCTAGCTTTGTGATGTGTTGCTGTGCTGTAACTTGAAACAAATAAACGCGACATTTTTAATTTTTTATAGAGACATGCTCGACGTTATTACAGTTATATTTAAATTTGTTATATTATATTAGGGAACATTACTGCAATGTTCTGCCGCCAGAGGCAGCACTACCACTAATAGTATAACAGTATAGGAATATAGGGATTCACACACGCATGCACAATTGATTGTCAAATGAGTGACAAGGATGCTTGCATAGACAATACCGCAAGTGAGAACGAGATACAATGTCAACGCTGCTAGTGTCGCCACCTACGAAGAGTTTTGCGTAATGTTCCCTATTACGCAAAATTTTATGTAAAAGAAAAATACATTTAAATTTCAGTAATCCTAGCTACAGATGTAGTGCATAATGGTTTCCCATCGTTTTTTCACGGAAACGTACGAACGTGTCTTGCTATTTCAGTCGGTCACGGTACAAAAAGTACTGAGGTTGACTGATGTAGCATGACAAATACGAATATTCCCGAGAAAATACGATGGGAAATGATTATTCACTACACATTCACTACATCTGTAGTTAGGATGATGAAATGAGAATAATTCTCATATATGATCATTTTTATTATTATTTGTTTGAGGGCCTTAATGTGCCGCTTCGACCAGCAAGTGATCTATTGTGGCAGCCCTTTCTTTAGAGTTCACCGTTAAGTCCCGTTGCCTCCAAGAAATTCCAGATTCTTTGGGCGGTGATATGTTGTACCTCTCGTGGGTGCACTATGTGCCGCCCTAGGTAGGTACTTCTTTTATGCATGAGCGGTCCGCAGGAGCAGAGAATGTGCATTGCAGTCTCCTCTGTCTCCTGGCAGAACCTGCAGGTTGCGTCCTGCTTTCATACCCATTTGAAACAGGGTTTGTTCAATTTGCAATGTCCTGTCAGGATTCTTGTCACTGCGCAGGTTTTGTGCCTTTTGAATTGTAATAACTCCTTAGACAGCTTACTATTGAACCCTTCGATCAGGGCTTTAGCTTCTTTTTGTCCTTTGGTGAACTTTTCCACAGCTTGATTCCCTCTGATTTTTCCGCGTTGTTTAGCAGAGAATATGCTTTCCGTTTTGTGATGCCACAGAACGGTTCCGGGCCGACCAGGACCGTGTCTGCGCCCTGCCTTGCAAGTTCATCTGCCCTTTCGTTTCCTACAATGTCGGAATGCCCTGGTACCCACCATCTAAGTATGACTTTGTTGGAGTTCGCCAGGGTGTTTAGATTATTTTTACAACTCTGGACTAGTTTAGAGTAGGTCTCTAGTGATTCTAGTGCCAGTGGCTGTCCGAGTTGATGTAGATGTGTTGGTTCCTTAGGTTTCTTTCAAGATTGATCTCCACGCATTTATTTATTGCGAAGAGTTCAGCCTGAACGATTGAGGCCTCCTTCCCCATGCTGACGCTAGCTTTGAGCTTTGGCCTGTCACCGTAGATACCGCATCCAACATCATCACCTTTTTAGGTATACCAAATGTGGCTTCCCTCCTTGAAGTCCATTTGGTCGTTTGTCCATTTGTCTCTCGGAGGTATTTCCACTGTATACAGTCTGGTGAATTTGCATTCCACGTATGTGTCGTCAGTGGGCATGCTTAGGTTTTTGTTATCAAAAACAAGGACCTCAAGTTTGCTTAGCGCTTGAGAGCGCCATTTTGGCCTTGTTACTCGTAGTGTGCATATCCAGTAGATGCACTGCTTCGCCTCCTTTTGCACTTGCAGGTGGAGTGGCGTTATATCGAGCAGTGCATCCAATGCTGCCCCCGGTGTTGAGCATAAAGCTCCTGTTGCTGTTAAGCAAGCTGTACGCTGAAGGCTGCTTAACTTTGTGATGGCTGTCTTTTGGTGGACCTTGTTACACCAGACTGCAGAGGCGTATGTGATCCACATAGCAATTTCAATATATGAGTATCAAGTAGGTACCTTAAAATTCCTAAGTTATTCCTAATGTATGCACAATCATGGACACCCTAAAGAAAGAGATAGAAGAATACGTGATGTCATTCAATGTCATTTTTTCTTGCTTCAAACTTTTATACTAGCGACTGTGGCAAACAAGCCTATGGCCTCGCATCGCATATGGACGATTGCTACACCAGAAGGAACAAGCGCGCTGCCGACCCTGTATTCATTTGAGGATTCGTTGTGTTCACAGCTAGAGACATATGCAAGTCCGAAACTCACAACGCGGTGTGTTGTGAGTTTCGGACTTGCATATGTCTCTAACCCTCGGGAGCCCTTCACCGCCAGGAACACAACTCCAAACCCACAAAGCAAGAGTGGTGTCGATCTGGACGAATTGTCTGATATCACCTTTACGATGAACTTCTCCATCGGGAGCGACTTGCCGCGATACACTGCTTGTACTAGTAGTATGTTAGTATGTATGTTTACTTCACATGGTGATTACGTCAGAGGAGCGCAAATCTTTCTACAGATTAAGAACTCTTGGACTGTGGAGCGATAGCAAGCCGAAGACTAAGCACACAAACATGGAGACTGACGGTTTCTTAGACAGAATAACAAGCATGGGATGCGACATAATGCTACCCAAATATGTATTCCGTAGGGAACTGCACAACAACAGTTCCATCCAGGGCTGAGTGGGCAGAAGGTCTAGAACCACCAAGGTTTGGTATCGAAGATCTTGGCCAAGATGGGACTAGCGGAAAGTTTAGACTGTAGAATGTGTGGCGAGGAGGACGAAACTATGGAACACTTATTGTGTGAATGTCAGACAAAGAATGAATTACTTCGGTAACGGCTATCCGCAACCAAAGGAATTCAAGGTGCTCCCGGTGAACTGCATCATCCCTTTTGTGGAAATGATGGAGCGAGCTTGGGAGCTGGCATAAAGGAGAGTGCAAATGCACAAAAGATTCCACTTCTTCGAAGTGCATCCGAAAGGGACCTCATCTAGATACGATAAGATAAGATGTATGTTTTACGAGTGGACCCACCTTGAGCACGTGTTGCGCAGCGCTCTCGTGTCGCGCGAGCACCGGGAACATGTTCCACAGGCACAGCAGCTCGAGCGCCGGTAACACCAGACGGCCGCCCTGAGCGCTGTAGCGCGCGCACCGACGGATCATGAACTTCTCCATCGGGAGCGACTTGCCCGCTATGCGCTGCTTGTAGTATGACGCGTTCCTGGAACAGGGATTACAGGGCTGTTCATTTCAACCCTACGTATGTCGCACAGCTGCCGTTTGAAGTATGTTTTGGAATAAAGACATGGATAAAAAAAGGAACAGTTTATCAAATATTACCTCATAAGATCCTTGCACTGCTGTCTCTCCGCCATGTTGAGTTCGTCTCCCAGCTGTAGCAGCAGCGCCGCCTTGGTGTATGTGTAGATGGTGCGCGACCACGAGCTCTCCTCCATTAGCTTGTTGGCGTAAAAAGCCGCTTGCCGCCAATCCATTTTTAACCTATATTAAAATATGGTTAGCAGTAGCACACAGTTGATCCCGCTGAGTTTGGATTTGGAGGGGAAGGACGCAGATGTTTAGGAACTTTAAACTCATAGCTGATATGGCCGACATGGATCCGCTAAGGGTCGACTTCATAAATATGTGTACATTCCCAAAGGTTCAAAACTATCTGACCAACATTATGGCCTTAACAACAGTTGTGTTCACATACTTTGTCCGGGCACATATTTTCGAAGTCGACTGTACACTCACCAGCAGTAGTAGCTAAGCGCGCCGGGTGTTCACGCTCTTAATTTCTTAAGAATAAAGTCGTGTGCACTGTGCAGGTAATTTTGAACACCCGGCCCGCTTAGCTACTTCTGCTGCTGACTGTACGTCGACCGTACTTAACTTATGCTGGCACTCCACTTGGCGGTGTTTGCCCAAATATTCGTGTTGCATCTTTTTCCTTCTAACGGCAAATGAAAGAGAGGCAATGACGCAACGCGAACACGCGCCCATCAGGCTAAGATAGGTTGCGGCCTAAAGGTAGATCTTGGGGTATATCCGCGAAAACTTGTACATTTGAGTTTTTTGCTTGACCCATTTTTGTTTATTCACGAAAATAAAATATAAAAATACAATTAAGTTTAACAATTAAAATATACACAAAGACTTACAGCTTAAAAAAAAATGTACATATTTACAAATTTCCTATAAAGTAATCCCCCAGGTCGGCGCTCTGCGGTAGGGTGCCCATAAGGCTGGCTACGTTTCCTCGCTGAATGGCGATGCTAATTCTTTGACCGAGGAACAAGCCAGCCCTATGGTCAGCAGTGTGCTCGAAAAGACGTTTTTAGGACCCGGTATAGATCTAGGGCGTCTGTCTTTTGTTTTAATTTAGCGATATGGGTTTTGGACAACAATCAAGTCTGTGGGATATAGTATGGAATAGAATACATCTACTATTTTACGTAATTTCATGAATTTTGAGCTCTCTTACATTTTTATATATTTTTATTTATTTTCTCATTGACACTTACTTTCACTCCCATACTAAAATTATTAAGTAGTCCAACAATAGAATAATAATATACGTAGAAACCACGTTAAAATAAGAGCTTGGTAACAGCTAAGTATCTTATTCACTTGCGTAAATCTATAGTTGGCCTAAGAGGGAATGAGACCACAATCCCTATTCAGTTTCACATTTTCGTAGGTTGTCACTAGAATGAACTCGGGAAATGTCAAACGGATCTCTTTTAACCCAGCAAAATGAAACATGTCATCATTCTGTTTGGAAGTAGGTGTCATCACGTCCCAACTTGACTTGGTTGTATCATAGTACTTCCAAAACATCGCGGCTCCTGTGTGTGAAATAGTATTTTTTGTACTCGACGATTAAAATATGTGTATTAAGATTTCATAGAGAATACTGCAACGTCACTCTTTTCATAGTTGTAGTCAATGTTACTGTCGAAATAACTATACTTTTCGATACGCTCCAGCCAACTAAAATAAATTCGACCAATCACGTGGCTGCTTTACTGAACTGTAATGAATTGGACCAATAGAATCGCTTTGATGTCGTACGCTCGTTGATGTCTTTTAAGATATCAACAAGCGTACGAGCGATGAGCTGCACTTCGTTTCAACAGTATCGAGTTTGTTTAATTAGTTCAGTTGACTCGTAGAAAATTAATTTTAATGAACTCGTACAAAAAGTATTGTTCACAATAGTGTTATAATCAAGCTTTTTAATCTCGTACCTTACTTAGGCCACGAAGCTTGCTGACTAAAAAGCTCTCTATTATAACACGATTGTGAAAAATACTTTTTCACAATCGTGTTATAATAGAGAGCTTTTTAGTCGAGTACCGTGTTTAGGCCACGAAGCTTGCTGAGTGGCCTAAGTAAGGTACGAGATTAAAAAGCTTGATTATAACACTATTGTGAACAATACTTTTTGTACGAGTTCATTAAAATTAATTTTCTACGAGTCAACTGAACTAATTAAAAAAACTTTTAGGGTTCCGTAGCCAAATGGCAAAAAACGGAACCCTTATAGATTCGTCATGTCTGTCCGTCTGTCTGTCTGTCTGTCCGTCCGTATGTCACAGCCACTTTTTTCCGAAACTATAAGAGCTATACTGTTGAAACTTGGTAAGTAGATGTATTCTGTGAACTGCATTAAGATTTTCACACATAAATCTAAAAAAAACATTAAGTTTTAAGGGTCCCCATACTCAGAACTGAAACTCAAAAATCAGGTTTACAAATGCTGAAAGTCAAAATCGATATAAGGAGCGGATGAGACTAAAAAATCTGGAAAAATTAGCGCTATTAAATATTTATATATTTAATAGCGCTAATTTTTACTCCATTTCTTGGTACTTGTATACATAAATCTATGTCATGAACTAAGCTTTATAATTGTCATGCACGTTATATTCAGTCATGTACGTAATATGTGTTATGATGTCATGAATATAACGGTACAATTTTTCGCGGACATACCCCTTGCCTTCGCTTCACATCATGCTCCAATCGAAATATGCGATTGGCTGATTTCTTTCTGGAACATACCTATCCCTCTATGGATTTCTACATAGAACATTTTTAAGTACACAGCAACCAAGTGTTGGAATAATATACCTCCACCTCTCAAAAATATTAATTGTCTGAGCAGTTTTAAATTAAAATTAAAACGACACCTCCTCCAGATACAAAAAACTCTACCCTTGGGCGGTCGAGTCTTGGCCTCGTATCTTTGATGCTTACTATATACGTGTCATTTCAAATTGTTTATTATTTTATTTCATATTTTTTATATACTTGCTTACTTAACATACATATTTATACAAGTACAACCTAACCACAGTCATTACATCATTTAAAATATTTAAAACAACATTACTCACATCCAATAAGATATTCATTCCCTTCCGACAATATTAATTAGAATTAAAACTTATTATATGTAAGGGTCTGACTGAAAATCAACGTTGCAGTGTAGGTACTCAGTAGGTACTCACTGCAACCAACAGTATGCTGAGTCTAGCCCCTTTTTGGCATCACAAAATGTAAATGCCTCGTACGATATTGTTTGAGTGTGTTTTTCTATTCCTAAGTCTAATTTGTACACTGTTCCTTTTGTATAAAATGTGATGTTGAATAAAGTTTTTCTATGTCTATCTCTAACATATGAATAGCTTAGCAGATCATGTGTTGCTATAGACACGCTGCGTTGACGTGGCAGGCATGTGACTTCAAACCTTCAATACTTCAATATCACGTTCTATGAAAACTTGCGTTCACTCACCCATTGACCCACATAATCTCCCAATAGCAGACGTGCCGGAACTGCAGCCACATGTCCTGGCTGTCGATGGCCAAGTTGTACGTGACTATGGAAGGGTTGAACATGCCCCGCATCAACTCGAGGCGCCCTTTGAACAGCAGGAACCAGACACCGTCAGGGTATACCTGAAAACAGACAGCGTAATCATAACGTCTATAAAATAGTACCTAGGTACATTGTGATACTAAGTCAGCTATGTTGATCACTATAAATTTCACATCCGTGTTTTCCATTACTAAATTAATAAAACCAGATGAAATAGGAGTCAAATAATTATTAAAAAAAAACAAAGTACCATTAAATGACTTGGCAGTATGAAGTACCTGAGTCTAATATCACGTGTCGAAAATTAAACATAATACAATAACTTTAAAAAGTTAAGTGACGGGAATGAGCTATTATTTTATTTTATTTTGAATTTATTTGTTATTTTCTCGCAATCGAAGTGTAAAGCAGTGTGTATAACTCGGGTATAAATTAGCCATTTTACCCCTCGCCGGTGGATATAAACGTCTCAGGTTAAATGGCTCGTTTTATGAGCTTGTTGTACAATCTACTATTTCATAAAATGAAAATGTTACAGGCTCCTAAGTTATTTTCTTTAGTTATTGATGACAACAGGTTTTTACTCACATAATTGTACATCGCCAAGAATTTCCAGTGGCGTCAATTCTATTATCACTTTTCTATTCACCACGAGTCAATATTTTTAATAATAACCAAACACGCATCAACAATGTTTACAAATATTTGTGAAATTACCTATAATGGCGGGCAACTATTTTTTTTCGTAAAGTTCGCGCAGTGCGCGCGCAGGCGTTAAAGAGAGGCTTAGATGAAATCTCTAAAAATATTTATTTTATTTTGTATTGGCACAAAATAAAATAAATATTTTCCTATTCAATATAAATTCATGTAAAATGTTATCAAAAGTAAATAATTTTACTAAACGAAACGTTTCTATATCATATCCAAGAAGAAATAATCAATTAATTCACAAGAAGGATTTAATTTGTTTAGTCGACTAAGAATCCATTTGCCGAGAATTAAAAAAAACCCTGTACAACCCGGTCAATTTACGAATGCGCCGTGTCCATACATATAATAACACCTTGTTGCAAGGTGCCAACGTGTCTTAATCGGGATATAATATAATCATAAACACGAGTGCCGTAATGTTATAAAACACGCGTGTTTAATACCCAGGATTATGAGCCTAAAAGCGGCACAATAAATGGCACATTACGAGCAAATGTGTTGAAAAAATTATAACGCCTTCATAACCTTTCCACCGCCAATCAAGATATCCAAAAGAGACTCTGTCACGCCAACATTGCTGTTATAAAAGAGCAAATAAATGGCAGCGAAGTCTTATCATCTATAACTCGTAGCAGTTTCTGCGGATAAAGAGTCCAACCAAAAGCTATTTATTATAGGCTTTGTAGCCCTTAACTTTGACAATGTTTACAGGAAAGACGCGAACCTAAATCTGTGTATGACCCACAATTACATAACACGATGCATTTTGAATAGGAAACATTACGCAAAACTCTTCGTAGGTGGCGACACTAGCAGCGTTGACATTGTATCTCATTCCCACTTGCGGTATTGTCTATGAAAGCAGCCTTGTCACTCATTTGACAATCAATTCTGCATGTGTGTGTGAATCCCTATATTCCTATAGTGGTTTACTATTAGTGGTAGTGCTGCCTCTGGCGGCAGAACATTGCAGTAATGTTCCCTATTGCAAACAGACAGTCGTCTGATTTCTACAGTTTTATTTGAAGTAAAGATCGTCCGTGGCGTACTTCTCAAACACAAGAAAGTTCGTGAAAAATTATTGGAATTATATAGCACACTGCACCCTCATGCATTTTATTCATGCATCATTGAGGCTGTTATTTCTCAAGCTTACCATTGATAACCAAGATTAGCTTTGACCTTGCTCATAGAATAACTACCTCTGCCGTCAACGGTTAACAACCCACGTTTGACAAATTCATTTGATCGTATTGGACGAATATGTCTTATGAGATCACACATGTGATCCTATTGTACGATATATCCAGCACGATCACCTGCGTGATTTTAGTGGACATAATTATATCCAGTAAAGAAACCCCAGAAAGTAATATTACTTTACAAGTGATTCTAGTGGACGAACTTATCCAGTAAGACCACCCAGGTGATCGTGCTGGACCATATGTCTATCAAGATCCCCCGGATGATTATAGTAGGCAGAATTATATCCAGTAGGATACGCCAGAAAGTGATATTACTCTTTCTGGGATATAATTTTGTCAACTAAAATCACCCAGGCGATCGTGCTGGATATGGCGTACAATAGGATCACCTGGGTGATCTCATAAGACATATTCGTAAAATACGATCACCTGGGTGATCTCATAAGACATATTCGTAGAATACGATCACCTGGGTGATCTCATAAGACTTATTCGTAGAATACGATCACCTGGGTGATCTCATAAGACATATTCGTAGAATACGATCACCTGGGTGATCGAGTCTGATGATCTTAAAGGATACCGCGATTATCTCTACGTAAACGTACGAAAGCAAATAAGGACTGGGCTCTGACATGTAGTTTTTTGTGGGTTGGGCTCATTCCACCTAATTTCCATAACGCCTAATACACTAATTACACTAAAGTTCAAATTTCCGTAGGTTCATAATACCTACATATCCAATTGTCTTAATTGCTACAATGAACAAATTTCATAATAACTTTGAACTAAAACGTCTCATGATCATAATACCTAAATATTAAAATGTACATTTATTTCAAATACCGAATCACAGAATACGACAAATTTTTAAAAGAACCTAAGCTGAAAACTCCAGAACATCAAAATGTCATAGTTTCAAAATGCCTAAATTTTTGCAGTCTATGGAGTTTGCAGTCTACAGTAACAAGTTGTTTAAAATTATTTTTGAAATGTAGGTATTCTGGTACTTGGTTGTTTTGAACATAGTATGTTTTGCGACTATAGTATATTGAAGTTTGCCCATTATGAAACTTAGATATTGTAAAATCTAGCCATATTGCGAACAAGGTGTTATGAAAAAAAAAGTTAGGTGTTCTGTAATTTAGGTATTTTGACACTAAGGCCTTTTGAGATCTCGGACTATTGAAAAAGTGGCAAAATGAAATTTAGATGGAATGAGCCCAACCCTTTTTTGTTTGCGTTTTCGACAGGATTTACTCTTACAGAGGCTCTAGTATTAGTTTTCAACCCCCGACGGAAAAAGAGGGATGTAAGTTTCACGTGTCTGTGTGTGTGTGTGTCTGCCTGTCGCATCGTAGCTCCTAAACGAATGGACCGATTTGAATGCGGTTTTTTTAATCCGAAAGCTGACGTGATCGAGATGGTTCTTAGCTATGTTTCAACAAAATCGGTTGCGCCGTTTTGGAGATATTGAAATTTGAAATGAAAATGTCGCGGGTTTTTCAAATTTCCTAAGTTGTAGTTATAAATATCGATACAATACGTTTTCGAACGCGTTTGCGTTTAGTTTCAATTTGTATGGCAACGCGAACAGCACCTCTGGTGGTAACTAGTAGGAACTACGAGTTGCCATACAAATTGAAACTTTAGTCCCCCGGCTATGAAGTCAATCCTGAGACATGCCTCTAGGGTTGAATATGTATTTTTTTCCTATGGTTGACATTGTCATTATTCAGACACTTCATAGTTGGGCAATGTGTCAGGATTGACTTCGGGGGACTGTAAACGCAAACGCGTCCGAAAACGTATATGTATCGATAAAAGGTATACTATACTAGAGCTAGAGGACGTACCTTGAGTTCCTTGTCGAGTATCTCCTGGCAGACGTCGAGGTCGCCCTTCGCGCCGATGAAGTGGCAGATGACGAGGTGGTACGCCAGCAGCGTCAGCTCGCAGAGCACCGCGCGCAGCCCCGGGGACCGCGTCCCGGCCACGAGCTCGCTCAGACCGTAGCTCTGCACCATACAAGAGTACCACATTGATAGGGGTCTACACTCAACATTTATTAGTCATCATCATCATCATATCAGCCGAAAGACGTCCACTGCTGGACATAGGCCTCCCCCAAAGAGTGCCACAATGGCCGGTCCTGCGCCACCCGCATCCAGCGGACATTGCACGTAGAACCGATGGCCGTTGGGGCGGAAAGGTTGTCGAGTGGCGACCACGTACCGGAAGGCGCGGCGTGGGTAGGCCCCCCACAAGGTGTACTGATGACCTGGTAAAGGTCGAGGGAGTCCGCTGGATTTATTATTACTAGTACTAGAAAACAGAGAATGCACGTAATTGGTCAGCGATAAGGACGATGCACAGGCACAAGGTAGGTTTACATGCCTGTCAAAATTTAGTCAACGTCTGTCGCTCGTACGGTGCGGACGCTTTCAAGTGCTTATATTTGGTTACAAATTTTTACCTGGCTCGTTTATTGGACTGTTTTTACTTTAAATTACATAATTATGATTTATAGATGAATAAACATGACATGACAATGTCATGTTATCTATAAGTTAATTATTTGAGGTGCCTCTAACTACAAACAAAAATCACGAGAAATATTACGAATATTCCAAGTATGTCAAATAATAATTGCAGTAAATTAATGTCAGCAGGTTCCTTAATAAATATAATTGTAGCATATCATTAATCCCGGCTCCGATTATAGAATTCCTCTATGGAATAATAACGCTTCCTCAACAAGAAAGGCTTTACTTTGTTTTTAAATATGTTGCTGTTGGAGATTGACTTTAGCTCAAGAGGTAACTTATTAAACACTAGCTGTTGCCCGCGACTTCGTCCGCGTAGAACTTTTTATCGTCTTAGAAAATGATTTCTCTCAATACAAAATTTGAACCCTCTTTTAGGGGATAATTAAAAAAAAAGTTGATGTTCATTTTCTAGTTTGTGAACAAACAGTCTAAAAACAAAGTGAAAAATCTCATACTTTAAAAATGCCTTGAAATACTCAAACTTTGAACCAATTTTAACACTCTTAGGGGATTAATTTGGAAAAACTCTGAAATCAGTTTTGCAGTCTTTTATTATTATTTATTTATTAATCACACACAAGTTTACAGTTTATAACCAAAACACTTATGAGGTAGGTACACATTCATAGGAGGTAGCATCACTATAAAAAATACAACAATTTAGGTAGGAACAATTCAAAAAGAAGCAATCATAAAAATAAACTAAATATACCTAAATTACCTAATCAATCAAAGATTGAGCTGAGCAAGCATTGTACAGACTCGTGAAACTAGGAAAGTATGGCTAAAACTTTTCTACAAAATACGCCAATACTGTCGGCAAATATATCAATGTCGTCGGTTTCCTGCATGATCTTGTTTAGGATGGTTCGCGCTCTAGCAGTGGGAGCGTTCGCTCCGCGCCTGGTGCGCACGCCGTAAAAATCTCTTACTCACACTTTAAAATTTTATTGCTCGCCATTTAAAATTTGAACCCCCTTTTAAACCCCCTTAGAGGTTGAATTTTTCTAATCGCTGAAAGAACTTTTTTCGTAAACTTTTAAGTCTCTAGCTCAAAAAAAGTGTTGCCCATACAAAGCTTTCTTAACCCCCTTAGGGGTGGAATTTTCTAAAACTCTGAAAGTACTTTATTATTAATTTTAATAAGTAACATTTTGAATAGTTTTAAGTCTAGTAAAAAAAAAAGTTTTTCCCACACAACACTGGCTACCCTTCTTAAGGATTTAAGGTTTTCTACTTAAGGTTACTCTTACTTAAGGTTTTCTAAAACGCTGAAAGTTCTTTTTTAGTATTCTAATAAGTAATCTTTTTGCAAAGTTTTAAGTCTAACTCAAAAAAAAGTGTTGCCCATGCAAAGCTTGCTCTCCTTTTTAACCCTATTAGGGGTGGAATTTTCTAAAACGATTTGTGTTCTTTTTTTGATTTTTAATAAGTAATCTTTCTACAAAGTTTCAAGTCTCTAACTCAAAAACATAAACTTTGCCTGATAAAAACTTTGCACCCCTTTTTATCCCCCTTAGGGATAGATTTTTTCAAAAAGCTGAAAGTCTTTTTTTTTGTATTTTTATAAGTAATCTTTCTACAAAGTTTTAAGTGTCTAGCTCAGAAAAAGTGTTCCCCATACAAACCTTGCACCCTTTTTTAACCCCCTTAGGGAATGATTTTTGTAAAACGCCGAATGTAGTATTTTTCATGTTCTAATAAGTAATTTTTCGTCAAAATTATAAGTCTCTATAAAAAAAAATGTGTTAAAAAATATGTTTTTCCCATACAAACTTTGCACCCTATTTTACCCCCTTAGGGGTGAAATTTTCCAAAACGCTGAAAGTACTTTCTTTGTATTTAAATAATCTTTCTACAAAGTTTTAGGACTCTAGCTAAAAAAAATAGTTTCCCACATACAAACTTTGCACCCCTATTTTAGCCCCCTATTTTTAGGGGTAGAATTTTCTAAAACGCTGAAAGTACTTAATTTGTATTCTGATGACTAATCTTTCTACAAAGTTTTAAGTCTCTATTTAAAAAAAATATTGTTACCCCCATACAAAATTTGCATCCCTATTTTACCCCCTTAGGGGTAGATTTTTTTAAAACACTGAATCTAGGTACTTTATTTGTATTCTAATGAATAATTTTTCTACAAAGTTTTAAGTCTCTATTTAAAAAAAAGTAGTTTTTCCCATACAAACATTGCACTCTATTTTACCCCTTTAGGGGTAGAATTTTCTAAAACCCTGAAAGTTCTTTATTTGTATTCTAATGACTGATCTTTCTACAAAGTTTTAAGGCTCTATTTAAAAAAAAAATGTTTCCCCCATACAAACCTTGCACCCCTATTTTACCCCCGTAGGGGTGGAATTTTCCAAAACGCTGAAAGTGTTTCATTTGTATTCTAATAACTAATTTTTCTACAAAGTTTAAGTCTATAGCTCAAAAAAAAAGGTTCTCCCATACAAACTTTGCACCCCCATTTTACCCCCTTAGGGGTAGAATTTTCAAAAATCCCTTTTTATCCCTAGCCCACGTTATAAAAGCAACATACTGTGCAAAAATCAATTCTCTAAGATTAGTAGTTTCGGCTGTGCGTTGATGAGTGAGTGAGTGAGTGATTGAGTGAATAAGTCAGTCAGGACATAGGCATTTATTATGTATAAATAGATAGAAGATAATGAAACTCCCATTCAAATATCTCAAAAAATTATGAAGCTACATCCGTTTTAATGTCGCTTGTTAGAGTGAGAAAACGATGAGTGACTGTGACGTCAATATACTCGAGCGTCATAGTAAAAAACAATCGTTTCATATGAAGGTGCGTTTTGCGGAAAAGGGACAGAACATACCCCCTCTTAAAACTTTGGACTCTTATAACTTAATCATTACCTATATAACCTCTTGCTTTGTTTTTTTCTCCATTTGACTATATTTATTTTAAATTCTTTTTCGAGCAAATACATTATGATTATTTACCATATTTTCGATTCCTGAGCTATAAACACGAACTTCGGAATTCGAAAATATTCGGGTATCTCTATCTCTATCGCACTAACCATACTCGAGTGACAGGGATGCAAATATATGAACATTGAGTATCGGTTTTCGTGGTAGCGCCGCAGGTACTTTGGCTGAATGCGCCGAGCGCGTGCCATTGTCATTCAAAAAAAACAAATTCGTGTTAATTATATTGTTCAAATTTGTTGATTTCATTTATTGAAATTACGACATAAAACGAAATTTGCGCATATAAGTTCTCATATCAGAATCGAATATTTTTTTATGGTTTATATTTTAGCATTTGTCTCGTAAAGGTCTATCGTAGACGGGATTTAAATTATTAATAAGTGAAAGGCAAAGCAATTCCGCCATTTTGACGAAAATTTGACGGTTCTTATAGCTGACAGTTGGAGCAGCGTTTGATTTCAATAAAAATAAATGAAAAATTAAATGAAGTCGTATATTTCGGAAAATTAATTAACTGTCGCAGTCGGATAAAAACTATCCTAAGTTGCAGCTAGAATAATAATGTACCTATATAAAATGTTTCATATTTTTCCGTTCATGGGATGCTGAGAACATTCGAACCGCGCAAAGCTTAGTTTCAAACTGGCTGATTCTTTTTTTAATTTAGAGATTTATTATAAGTGGAGATGACTATTTTCTGATATCCCGCAGAGTGCTAAGCAGTATTGAGTCTAGCATTTCCAGGATGAGGCAGGTCCATTCGTCTTGTTGCGAGTCGCCTGTCTCTTTGTTCAGCCTTCTAGAGAAGGCATAGTAATGACGTAGACGTCATTACTATGCTTTATTGAATCTGTAAGTACCACAAAAATATATTTGACTAGCTACCTTATTTCCTGAGAAGCCGACAAACTCCAGCAAGCTGATGATCTTGGGCGGTAGCAGAGAAATCATGACGTTGAACGTGGCGGTGCCGAGGCGGACGCCACTGTGGAAGTGTATCCGCGACGTCTCGCTCTCCCACTGTTTGCGCTCGAGGATTTTTGCGCAGTCTCTGTATAATTACAAGTTCATTATTTGTAGTAAAATAAAGAAGTATTTCCTGCGCTGTATAGAGCACAAAAATCATTCTAGAAAAATGAATGCAAATAGGTGACTAAAAATGTGAGCATATAAACCCAAACCAACGACAAGGTTTTGTGTAATGTCAGTTTCTGTCAAGATTAAATAATGGTTTGACAATTTGTTGTATTGAAACGTACTGTACCTTGTACACAAGTGTAAGCTTGGAATAATAAAGGCTTTTTTATATATAATTTATAATATAATTTGTAAATACTTGGTAGGTACGTCTATTATCTACTTTTGGTGGGCAATTTGGAGTCAAAACCCCTTCGGTGAGCATAACGGAAGGCACGGCGTTGGTAGGCCTCCCACAAGGTGGACTGATGACCTGGTAAAGGTCGCGGGAGTCCGCTGGATGCGGGTGGCGCAGGACCGGTCACTTTGGAACTCTTTGGGTGAGGCCTATGTCCAGCAGTGGTCGTCTTTCGGCTGATATGATGATGATGAGCATAACCTTGATTCATATTCATATATTTTATTGGTAAAAGTATAACTTTTTTTTTTAAATATAAATTTATAACAATGCCAAGTATACGGTTCAAGTGCCATCGCATTTGGTGATTTTGCGAAACAGCTGCGCGAACGCACTACTTCATTCCTAGGGATGTACAAAATGCCGTTTGTAGTTGTAGCATTAGCAATGAGTGACAAAAGCGTATCATCATAGCGACAAAAACGCATGCAAATAAAGAAAGTGTGCGTGCTGCCACTCCACCGCGTTTGTATCGCTCTAAAACTCTGAAACATTTGACCACAAGTACGAGTACCTATATGTATTTATTCTCACTGTATTTTTAGGGTTCCGTACTCAAAGAGTAAAACGGGACCCTATTACTAAGACTCCGCTGTCCGTCCGTCCGTCTGTCTGTCACCAGGCTGTATCTCACTGATACCGTGTTAGTTCCAGCTGAAATTTTCACAGATGATGTATTTCTGTTGCCGCTATAACAACAAATACTAAAAACACAGAATAAAATAGGTTTTTATAGATAATGGTACGGAACCCTTCGTGCGCGAGTCCGACTCGCACTTGGCCGGTTTTTTTATTTAATTATATTATAACTGAATTTGAATCGAATATAATACCAGCAGTTTAACTAAAAAGAAACACTTTGTATATTACTGTGTATCAGTTGCGGCACACTTGGATCTCAAGAGGATAATGATCAATTGATAAGATAAGCAATAAAATAAATCTACGCTCTGTTCGATGTTAAATGTTAGTCGAATGGACACTTAGGGCGAGTATCCAACTGAGTTGTGCGAGGTTGCGAGGCGGCGAGCGAGACAAAAATGCACCAATAGGAAGCAATGCGTGAGGGCCAATAGGTACATTTATAAATAAATATATTTCTATCCAGTTGGGCTAGTTGCCCAATTTTGGGTTTAAGTAACAATATAGGTATCACAGAATTACTTAGAGCAATCAGGATAACCATCACATCCACATCTCGAGAAACACCGCTCTCTCTATTTTCAACAAAAACCTTCATATTTCGCAAAATCTTGATCCTATAAGTATGGGTTTGGTCTCATTCGATTCAGCGCAAAAAAATACGTAGAAAATGACGCTTTACAAGCCTAGTTGTGTGCATTCCCCCCCAGGCCTTAAAAACGTTATAAAAATAGCGATATTATAACGCTATAATTCCGTTATTTGCCGAGATTTGTATAGAAATTATAAACATATCGTTATTTATAACGTTATAATATCAATATTTTCATAACGTTTTAAAGGCCTGTCCCCCCCCTGCCCAAACCCCCCGATGGGGGTAGGGCCCTTAAGTTTTTGTCGGACTTGACAGATCCTCATTTCTAGTGCCAGGATAAAATTATAAACAACGTTTAATTGATGTACAGTCAGCGTTAAATACTCTGGAGCAGTCAAAGTGGCCAAATAGTTCGGTACACCATACTAAATATATGGTGTACCGAACTATTTGACCATTTTGGTTGCTATAAAGTATTTGACGCTGACTGTACATACTATGCCTCCAAAATATGCAACTCAGATTGTAATTAATCACTGAACCAGTAAGTATCACACTTTAATGTATTCATCCATTAGGCGTCGTTTATGGACGAGTGACGCGATGCGCAGCGAGGAACCTCGCACAAAGATCAACATTATGTCCTGGTACGCGAGCGTTCATGTATATTATGCGTGGGCTAAGAGAAAACGATGCCTTGGAATCCTTACTTATAGCAATTGTAGCAGTTCTTGACTTTGATGGTGCCCTTGATGAGGCCAGTGAGATCCTCTCCCTCCATGATGGTCATCATGGCCTGCAGCAGCAACGCCTCCGCGTAGCATAGCTCGGCGTGTGCCTCTAGGTCCGTGTACGTGCTAAAATTCGGCTGTTGAATTAATTTACTATGTATCAATTATGAATTACTACTTAATTGGTAAATATAATCATTTGTAGCAGTCAATAATATTATATTATTGACTGTTACAAATGCAAAATCGATAATTTGTAGATAAATTAGCTGAAAACTTGAAAGCAATTTGTTCAGACTTAACACTAGAACGAATTAGATACTATTTAATCTTATTTTCATCATATTCAATCTAAGACCGCGTTTACGTCACAGACACGACGATCCGCAATAATCCGCATTATGGCCGGCGGCGGCGCAGGTATCGTGCACCCGGGTAAACGTATCAACGCGTGTGCGGAAACGCGGCCTAAAATTGGCAAAACAACACACGCCTCTGTAACATAAAACGACTGTAGGAAATTGTACCTGGGGAATTACTTCTGCAATGATTAACAAATCGTATATATTGGGGTATTCCCCGAATACGTTGCTTACCTATGCTATGGTAGCTACCTTAATAAAACGTATTACAAGTATAATATCTGTTAATTAAAAAATAAATATATATTATACTAGACGACGATATACATACTTATATAGATAAATAAATACTTAAATACATAGAAACACCCATGACTCGGGAACAAATATTCATGCTCATCCTCATCACACAAATAAATGCCCTTACCGGGATTCGAACACGGGACCTCCGGCTTCGTAGGCAGGGTCACTACCAACTAGGCTACAGAGTTCGTCAAAATTTATAAGCATAAGTCGGCTCCCTGGCATGTTCAGGAGCAGGTATTGCAAGAAAAGCGTTACGCAAGCGATATTTTTGTGATGACAATCATACACAAAATGAATTAGCCCTATAGTGCTAAGCTCTTCAGCAGGCTTGTTATGTGCACCATCGCCAACACAGTTAACTGACCAACCTTGCACTTTATGAGCATTGTAATAAGGTTCAATATAAATGCAGGATGGTCAGTTAACTGTGTTGGCGTTTGTACTAGGCGACGATATCCTATCATATACTATTAAACGAGCAATATTTGTATATATATATATTGTCGGATCTGCGCTTCGGCATTGACTGAGATTTTAACAAGGCCTTGAACGGACCGGTTGACATTAGCTGTCATATAAGGCGGGAATCACTGGAATGTCACTTTTTGTCATTCATTCTTGAGACTTGCATTGTTTTAGCGTTGCTCTTATTGAAATATTGTTATTTTGTTGTAAATTTGTAGAAAAAGCGATTATAATTGTTACTTGTGATTTTTGTGACTTTTATTCCTAAAATCAGAAGTGAGAAACGTAATTAATTTGCCCAAGACGCATTAATACCTACGGCGTGCTTAGCTAACTTGTTGTGTTTTAAGATGAAGTATTCGCTTAAAATATGTAACTCTCGGTTACAATATGTCTAAGAGCAACGTTCAGACAATCTGATTAGATCCCATTGTCTAGCAAAGCAAGGGATCGGAATTGTTGTAATTGATCGCCGCGCACACGCCGGTGTCGTGAAAATGGCCGCCTGCTGGCTCAAATTCTGATTGAAAGGCAAAAACAATACGACTAGCCTATTCAAACATCTACGTGGCGTTAAAAAAAAAAAGATGACAAATACTCTACTACAATCGGTGTGGTTACGTATCGGGAGTGTTATAAATAATTGGTTGAGTCAACAGTTCCAGCAAGTGAATCAGTCAACCTCATTTCCTGGGCTGCGGATGCTCCTGACTTGGCACAGTGACAAAGCAAGTGGTGATACCATGGCAAGTAGTCACACAGGTCAGACTCATGTTGAAAGATGAGTGCTGCCTACGGATCTATGAGGTACTGTACTAAACAAACTTTTAAATCAATACAAGTATCATGCATTGATTTGTGTTTTGAGAGGCAATGTCCTGCTGTCTTATAGGATTTAGTAAAGTCCTAGTGTGGGATAGTGAGATTTAGCATTTGTAGACCTTCAAAATATAAACTTGCCATCATATCTTAGTGAGATAGCATTGCAATTGAGATGAGAATTGCAACGGTGCCTACAAACTCATGTAAATGCCTAGAGTAGCCCTAGTATTTACATACTTGCTCAGGCATCATCATGTGAGTCATTGATTTCAGTTTCAAAGCATTACGTTTTTAAAGTGCAGTGGAAGTATTAAAATAAAATGAGCGGTTAAGTTAACAGTTAGTGACTGTATTTTTGCCACTTTCAATTTACATGAGCTTTGAGTTGTGTGAGTGACTTCAGTGGTTATTATTTTTAACATGTTTTGAGGATGATTCTTTCAATCAAATTTGTAAGTTGAATATCACTCCGATGACACAACAGCAGGAAGCTTCAGGGATGGTAGCATACAACTTCAAATGTTTCCTAACTAAATACTATGTGTTGAAAGTTTGGCATCGATTGAGGAAAATATGAAAAGAGTAGGTAAATGAAATGACAGTTATCTACTTGTGGTATGAGTAACACAAAAGTTGTGGTATGAATGAAGTCTGTGAAGCTCATTCTACTTAGATGGTAAACTTTCTGCACTGTATTCAGTTTTAAATTACAGCGAGAGACAACGGTGCATGGTTGGGTGTCAGGCTTTACTCTAGTTGTAGTAGCCTATGGACATATGTTGTAACATTATTTCTTTAGTAGGTACCTGCAAAAGTTGTCAGTAGTTCAGTGGCACATATTAAGTTGTGATTAGTACATGGAATGTTTTGATGACATATTAGTGCAACTCCATTCTAAAGTTAGGTGGCGTCATGAGTGTTGTGATGTGTTTGATGAGAAACTGACAACAACCCTAGGTATCAAGTTTGAATTTCATGGGACAAATGAGAAGTCAGTAATGTCACGTATGACCGCTAGATTTTCAGGTCATGTATTGCACCGGGTTTGACACATGGATGAAAGACTTCTGTCGTATACTTTTATCTAGGAGTGTTATGTGTGTACAAGCTTTCATCTAATCAATTTGCAATGTTTGTTAGCTTGTATGCATGTAGGTATGTATGTAGTTATGTATGTTGACTTGTTTGGGTCAAGTCTTGCAGGTCAAGTTTAGCCAACTTTTTGAAGTCATATTGGTTTGAAGTTGAAATTATGAAATGGTCAAACATTTGAGCTTTTCAGCTGACAATGCAATGTTATGATGCCGTCGGGCTGGTCTGATGAGGGAGACAGAGGCTACTCATAACAGCTCTTTGATTACACATAGGTAGTCACACATTGTGCTCAGTGATTAGATGATGGATGTGCAAGGAAAGGTACAGTCGGCAAAAATAAGTTAAGGTTTTGATAAATTGATTTCACATTTGTGCTGTTCATATGAAGGTGGAGTGATGGCCTGCTAAGGGTCGCGGGCACTCTTTGGGGGAGGCCTATGTCCAGCAGTGGACGTCTTTTGGCTAGTATGATGATGATGATTGTAGAAGTTGCAGATTTAACTTGTTCCAAGTTTACAGAAAGTTTAGTCCGTCGGACCTATGTTTCACAAATCAATTTAAAAGGTGGTGTCAGTAATTTTTATTATTGTGCAAATGCAGTGCATAGGGTTTTATTTCAAGAGGTCTTGGTGTTTAAGGACAACGAGTATTTAAAGTATTGGGAAAAGGGTTAAATGCCTACCACATACATTTATTTAACCTGGCGTTTGCTCATTGGTATATTTTTGTGTCACTCATGCATGAATGTTACTTGCATAGGCACAGTTGATTTAGAGATAACCTATGTTGTGTTATTTAATGATTGAACCATAGATAGGAGACAAGAAAGCCCTGTTGATTTTTATTATTGGTCATGAAATGTAACATGGAGAATTATCAAGTGAATTGTAAATCCTAGTCAGCCTTGAATGACGGGCTGGTTAAATAGTTCTTCTTCTTGGTCATATCCTTATGTCAGATGGACGTGACGTCTATGGGCGACTCTTTCGGCGGTTGAATAGTTACCTGTAATGTTTAGGTACAAGAGCTACTTATATATGAAGGAGTATGAAGGGGGTGTACTACTTTAACTCTTTGAATGCGATGACGTTGTAAGTCGGTCGTACCTATCAGTGTTGGTAGCTACAGGCACAGAATAAGTAATAGTCTACAGGTATTGCCTGGGTAGGTACTATTAGTAAGCAAGTGAGCTACCCCATATCCAAGCAAGGTTTTGCTTTGCTCAATTGAAGCAAGGACTGAATGTGGCTATTATTTGTAGCAAGGCTGTCAAAGGTTACTTGATCTATTTGATGGATTTTAGACGACTCTGCTAGATGTAGATCATGCCAGATTTTATTTTGACTTGATGATTTAGGTAGTTGAATTTATTTATGTGCATGACAGTGGAGGAAGTGTTTGCTCAGCAGTGGGGCAGTATGGGCTAAAATTACTTAAGTAATGGGTCAGTGAAGGCCGATCGGGTCTAAACATAAGATGACAGATACAGAGTTTTTATGATGATTATGGTGGTACTCTTTGCTGTATGGGAATTGTTTTCCAAGGAGTAGCGACGTTAGTCCAGTAGATAACGACACTTAGTAATGGTGGTGTTCGTAAGAGCAATTGTACTTGGTAATTAGATTTTATTGTGTTTGCAGTGGTTGTTTACTGTAAGAAGAGGACCCGATTAACTGCGGTTGATATGCGGTTCTTATCGAGTACTGCTGGTGCTGCTACTGCGGTACGGCGAAGAGGACAGTAGTGCCTGGAGTCATGCGCTGCTTTCCTGGAGGCTATTGAACCGCGGTTGATGAGCCGATCCTGCTGTCCGGTGCTGTTGATAGAATGGCGATGCCTGGAGGCATGCACAACTTTCCTGGACGCTCTAGACTGTGGTTGATGAGCGAGTTCTTATATCTGAGGATGTGCAGAGGAGAGTTGTTGGAGTCATGCGCTACTTTCATTGTTGTTCATGAGAGTTGTGATTCTGTTTATCATAATCCCACTCCGTACCCTCTAGTCAGAACGAATGTTCATTTGCAGACCCTCCTAGTCTTTATTTGGCCAATTAATTTACCTCCCGTACCCTAACCTACTGCTACTTACTGACTGACCTACTCGTAGGTATATGATAAAACGAATTACAATAAGGCATTAATGATAGTAGACGTGTGTGCAGGTTGACAAGCAACCCCGCACTGCTTTTGTTAACATTTTAGTTTGAGCAGGTTGACATGCTACTGTCGACGTTTTAAGTACTTTGCTGAAGCAGGTTGACATGCTAGTGGGACGCCTCTAGCCTCTGTTAACGTCATACATGGTGCGGGTTAACAAGCGCTTCGGATGCCTTGTTAAAGACATGTATGCAGAAGGGTAATTTCGTAACTTTTCGAGCGAGCGTTGGGACGGAGCGACTGTCATTTTCCTGTGTATGAGAATGACATTTGATCTAACTGTCGTGCGTGCAGGGTTACGTAGTTTACCAGCAGGTTAACAAGTGGGTGAGATCCTTGTTAACATCGGAGGAGGAGACTTTGTGTTCTCAGCTTCCTGGGTGATGAAGGGAAACGTTTCCAATCTCAAACAGTACACATGCATGTGCAGCCAAGTAGGCAATCCTACTCTGGCTGATGAAGAGACGTCTCAGTGAAGGTTTTTGAAAACATGATGAATGATTACTGGTTTCGAATGATGAATGATTTCTGGTTTCGAATGATGAATGATTTCTGGTTTCCAATGATGAATGATTTCTGGTTTCGAATGATGAATGATTTCTGGTTTCCAATGATGAATGATTTCTGGTTTAGAATTATGAATGAGATGATGGTTAAGTAATGTTGGATGAAAGACATATGCACGAATGAGTTGTGTCATTGCAATAGTGATGTTGAACATTACTTTCAAGGTATGAATTGCCTGTCTGTTGAATAATAAGAATGTCAGAATGAAGATTGAAAAGGAAGGAATGTCAAACAAAGTGTGAGTATGGAGACTAAGGTCATTATGTTTCAGATGACGAGTCCTTGGTCCCTGATGCTGGTTCTCCAGAATCCAGCGAGCTAGAAACATCAGGAGCTGAGTCACGAGTTGCCGACTCCGTGCAGCGGCTGCTGCGGGTGTTGGTGATGAAGAGCGGAAGATGCAGTCGAGGACGATGCACTGTCAGGAGAGGCCGTGTCGGATCTGCGCTTCGGCATTGACTGAGATTTTAACAAGGCCTTGAACGGACCGGTTGACATTAGCTGTCATATAAGGCGGGAATCACTGGAATGTCACTTTTTGTCATTCATTCTTGAGACTTGCATTGTTTTAGCGTTGCTCTTATTGAAATATTGTTATTTTGTTGTAAATTTGTAGAAAAAGCGATTATAATTGTTACTTGTGATTTTTGTGACTTTTATTCCTAAAAATATATATATATATTTGCAATCACGTTCTCGGAAACGGCTCTAACGATTTCGATGAAATTTGGAATACGGGAGTTTACGGGGGCGAGAAATCGATCTAGATAGGTCTCATGTCCGGAAAAATTCGTTTTGTCCGTATTTTCTCCATTTTCATCTGGATGTGGGTGGCAAAGGACCGGTCACTTTGGAACTCTTTGGGGGAGGCCTATATCCATCAGTGGATGTATTTCGGCTGATATGATGATGAAGATGAAATACCTATCTTAGACAACATCCAAGACTCAGAAACGAATAATCATGCGCAGCACACAAATATTTACCGGGATTGGAACCTAGGCTCAGGTTCCGCAGCACTAGGCTAAACCGGTCGTCAAAACAAAGTATTGGTGATGTTTACCTTTCTAATTATAGTGCCAATGCTCTCCATCAGCGAGAAGTTCCTCTTGTGCTGGCTGCAGATGGAGATGCACACCTTGAGCGCAGCCAGCGCGCGGCTGATCTGCCCTTGGTCGAACGTCAGCATGGCGGGGATGAACTCGAAGATGGACATGCCGAGGCTGTGGTACAGGGACGAGCGGCACCTGACAACAGTGGACACTATCACTAGCTAGCCCTCATCTACAGGGTGTAAGGATAATAAGGTCAATTAACGCACCGAAAACGGAAACTATCGTTTTGGACCGTTACCGGCAATTAGCATTTGGTGTTTTTTTTACAGAACCTCAAAAAAAAGTGACCCCCAACTCAAAATGGCTTGGGGGTCAACGGCCGGATATCGTTTAGGGTGATATTCCGTTTGTCCAAGATCTTTGTCCAGTCGCCATCAGATACATAGGTACACTATAGGTGTTCAAAAATATCGGCACATGCACCCTAATGCCTTGAAAATAGAGGTGTGTTCCGATGTTTGTGACGTGCTTGTTTGCTCCGATGTATGTGATGGCGACTGTCCACCAATGTGCATTGCGTCTCACATTTTTTTAAGCAAAATATGACACGCAAATACACATTGGACAAAGATCTTAGACAAGTCGAATACCACCCTTACACATCGGATGATAATTGGAATAACTAAATTAGAGTAAGATAAGTTTTGAGCGCCAAATAGCGTAATCCTGGCAACTAAGCGAATTTCGCGAGCGATTGGAAACGAATTACGAGAATTACGGTAACGTTGCGCCGCCAGCGGATTTTTTGTGTCGCGTATGTACTATAATATTCGAATTAGAAAGCCTTAAGAGATAGTGAATTTTGGACTGGTAACGGAATACTCCGGTAATCGCGGTAAAAGTTTCCATAGCAACTCTATCAAATTACTACCCGAGCGTGACTTATGCTTTGGAAGGTACGTTAAGCGTCTGAACCCGGTTGTTATGTTATAATATAAATATTTAAATAAATATTAGGGGACAATCTTACCTACACAAAATCGAGCTAGCCATGCACATGGTACGAGTAAGCTCAATGAGGTTTCCTTTAGTAGTGGTTTTGATGGGTATTCAAGTTAAACCTTATTCAGGTAGTTAGTTTCTAGGTTTGTCCGAATTTCATAATTCCGAAAAACCACTTAAGGATTTTTTGATTTTTCATGATTTAAATAATATTTACTAACATAACCTATTTATATATTCCATTAAATCATCTGCGTCCAAATTTTCGTATAAGTAGCGGAAATTGGCGTTCGAATATTTGAAATTTCGGATTAGGTAATGATGGTTTCGGATTCGGACAAATGACACTTCGGAATTTTTCTTTGTTCCCGTCAGCATATATCTCGGTCTGATAAAGAGGTATAATTAACAACTTAGAAAAGTTGAAAAGCCGCCGACATTTTCATTCCAAAGTTCAATATCTCAATACCGGCTGAACAGATTAAAAAGAAATAAACAGTTTAAATTTTTATTTTTATTTTTTTTTAAGATTTTGTTGAAACGTAAGAACCATCGCGATCACGTCAGCTATCGGCAAAAAAACCCGCATTCAAATCGGTCCATTCATTTAGGATATACGATGCCACAGACAGACACAGATACACAGACACGTCAAACTTATAACACCCCTCTTGCGTCGGTTGTTAACAAATAAAATGGTATTGAGATGTCAGCTGTCATAGGAATCAAGATTCACCAAGATACGTATAGTCTTTGTAACTCCCCAAGTTACGTAATACGAATACCTACACCCAAAACAATCGATATTGCTCTATCTACGAAGCACATACTAATTCATATTTCACTGCTAAAGAACAACAAACTCGGCAGCTGCACTGTTCCTTCTGAACCTCGCAGCGCACACTGGAACTCTATCAGCGACATCAATACGAATACATATATGTACCAGTGTGTAACCGCCATACGATAAATAATAACTGCTAAAGGTAGTTAGTTGTGAATATTTAAGTGGTGTCAACTGAAATACGAGACAAGAGAGGGTTGAGCAAAATATCGACGGCACTTTGTCGACCTCACATCTTACATTGCTGTACACTGTAAAAACAATCTTACTCAGTTTGAAGTAGAGTTAAAGTTCCATCTCTAAGGCGGAGATACGAGATTGAATATTAATTTATTCAGCAAAGACATCGTCCCTAAGCTCGAAGGGCAACGTGCTCTCTTCAAAACGATTCGACAAAATTAGTTAAATTTAAGCTGAAAGTTATTCACATACAGCCTAATTCCTTACTTAGCATAGTTGTAACAATATTCATGAACACTTTAAACTCTCGCGCTTTGTACCTACACATATTTAAGTACTGTTTTTTCCGGGTCTAACGCGATATTTATTTACCTTTATTTCTGACGTTTCGACACGGGTTGCACCGGGTTTGTTGGATAAATATCGCGTTAGACCCGGAAAAAACAGTATTTAAATATTCATGAAATATCTTTGTTATCCCTTCGGCAGGCAAAATCCGGAAGCCGAACCCAACGCCAAGTGGCGGCGAACCTTTGAGTGGCGGCGCCGCAGATTGAATTTCAGAAGAAATGGCACGGCCATTTTGGAAAACATACCGTCAAGTGACAGGCCCCTCACGGGTGGTCATCGCGAATTTTCCGCACGTTAGAAAAATTCCCATTTCTCAAAAAAACCTATAGGTAACCTACTGTATATAAACCAAGTATCGTTGAACTTATAGCAATAAATTCCATTCCATTTATGTGAATTTTGGTAGTCTTGATCAAATCTCAGAGGAACATTTTTTTTTCCACTTTCGTGAATGGATCATCAAACCAAAATTGGACGTACGGAATCCAACTGTGGTCAACAGCAAGCAAATCCAACACAATGCGTGTACAAAGAGCTCAAAATAACATCGTCAGGGTTATATCGTCAGCACCCTGGTACGCTCGCAACTCGGAAATCCACGAGTACCTGGAAGTACCAACTGTCACTGAAGAAGCGAAACGATACTCGGCCAAGTACAAGGACAGACTTACAGCCCATCCTAGTCCCTTGTCTGCCAAACTATTGGAGCCTAATCCAATTAAGAGACTCAAGAGAGCCAACGTGCTACCTGAATTAGACGAGAGCTAGGACATTGGTCTTATCTCTCCAAACATCTACCACCTAGTACCCATCTGCTTATAGTCTTGCGACTGATCGCAGATATAAATAAAGGAAAAAAAAAAACTTTCGTGAATAAAAATAACTATGATTACGAAATAAAACGATCAATTGTAAAAAACACAGATGTAATGATAAAATAAAACTATATATCTACACTTATAATAGTAGTTTATGTGACTGTACATAATGAAGGGCATTAAATACGAGTGTGGGTTTATATACAAAGGTAAAAATACGAGCCGAAGGCGAGTTTCATAATAATATCACACGAGAATCTTAATGCCTTATTATGTATAGTTACATACACTACTTTATCTATTCACATATCATAAGCCTCCATGATGGCAGCTGTCATAGTTGTTTTTTTAATTCAGAGCCAAACTAGAGTTGGATCCAAATATCATATCGTTCGATATCTTACTTACGTGCGACATTCGTCAAATTTGTATGCAAATTGACAATTCATTTCCAACTAAACGTCATCTCGACTGATATTAGAATAGAGGTTAAATCAAATTTCTTTGTTTTTGAGACGTTCGAAATTTGAATGAAATTATATTATCGAAATCGATGTTATTATTTAGCAATAATAACATTTACACAGATAAGAAATTAGTTCTAACAAAACAGTCTATTTTTATGGTGGTCATAATGTGCGGTTCTTGAACGCATCATTTATTTATTTATTTATTTATTTATTGAACCATAAAAATGTGCAACATGACAGTATTAACCAAAACGTTACAGCGATTCAACTTAACCTAAATTACTAAACAAAATCAAGTACCTACTAACTAGAAACTAAAACTAAAAACAATCCATGCGTCTCTCTAACACCCTCTTACATTCAGTCATCAGTCGCGACATCCCTGTTACAAACACATCACACTGCGGTGATGCTGCGAGCACGGAGTTGAGGAGAGCAGTCGCGCGAGGTATGGGCGAGTTTCGATACAGGTTCGTCCGCGAGGTCGCAATCGCCAAGAGAGGCACTCCAAGGCGCTTGTTCCGATAATCGTTCGGCACATTGAATTTGAGCATCTTTTCCACCAGATTAATGCTGTCAATTTTACTTGTTATGACATTTAAAATGAAACTGAGTAAACTTAGGTTTCGTCGCATTTCTAAGGAATCATACCCCAGGTGACCCTGTAGAAAGCGTGTGGGGTATAAGAATGGATAGAAGAATTGTTTCTTTTTATAGAGATGTCTTAAAAATCTTTTTTGGACTTGTTCCAACATGAGAGTGTATTTGCTTTCATGTGGACTCCAGACTACTGTGTCAAGGATGCTTCTTACTAGTGCCGTGTAAAGGACGCGCGTTGCTGCAATAGAGAGCGGGGCAGCGTTACGCAGCACAAATCCCAGCCTCTGGTATGCGGATTTTGTGACATTTCGAACATGAGTCCGAAATGTGAGACTAGTGTCGAAGGTGACTCCGAGATCACGGACCTCGTTAACACGAACCATCGTCTCTCCGGCTATGCGATAGTCGTAGTGGACGGGCGACGGAGAGCGCGAAAACGTCATGATCTCGCATTTACCTTTGTTAAAAAGTAATTGGTTTTCTTCACTCCACCTGTTCACCGCATCGATGTCCCTTTGTAAGGCTTGGTTGTCCAGTATGGACCTGATGGGCATGACGAGTTTTACATCGTCGGCGAACAGAAGAGGAGTGGCGTTGTCAACTACCTCAGGGAGATCGTTAATAAGGGCTAAGAAGAGAAAGGGTCCTAAATTAGATCCCTGACTGATACCGGAACGTGTATTGTATGGTTTGGATAGGTATGGCCCATACTTTACAAACTGTTTCCTGTCCTTGAGGTAGTTGGCGAACAGATTTAAAAGGCGTGGAACGAATCCCAATTTACCAAGTTTTTGCATCATGGAGGGTTTATGATATTTGGATAGATAAACCTTTTAATTTCCCCTTACAGAACAAAAAGTTTACACTGCGAGGTTTTCAAAAACGTCGGTCGGCGCGTAACTGAAATGAAACAGGTAGGTCGGAAAGATGTCGCAATTTCTAACGAACTTTGTATAAGCGCGGCAATTCGACCGTTAGTGAATGCCATCCTTGTTTATTGTAGAATGTATCTTACAAGTGTGAGCAAGCAAGGCATAGGTTTATCGGTTTAATTTCTCGCGCAAAATAAGACATCAAATAGGGTCCGGGAGGCGGTCGCTGCCACCCAAACACTTGTTAAGTCAGGACCGTTTCCCGGATCGCTGCCACTTGGCGTAGGGTTCGGCATCCGGTTCCTGCCAAAATGTCTGTGCCACACGTCAATCCATGCAACCAATGGCGCTGCCTGCCGAAGGGTTAAGCCATATTCTTACAGAGGTACATTATTTTAAATTACCTAATATGTGCCTCACGTGAGCCTAGACAAATCAACTATACCAAAATACCTGACAAATGATATGGTACGGGAAATCCGACCAAAATAAATGTTCATTAAGTATAAAAAACAACGGACGGTATCAGTTTTTTAACCGACTTCAAAAAGGAGGAGGTTGTATGTTCCACTGTATGTATGTTTTTATGTGTGTTCGCCGAAGAATTTTGAAAATCGATTTCCAAAATTCGTTTTTTATTCGAAATAGTATACTCCCGAAGTGGTCCCATTGTCACCAATTTATATGATGATGGGATACCAGGGAAATTGAGGGCAACCCTCAAATTTTATAGGCAATTATGTAGTGATTTTCTATTATTACTCGTGTAATCACAATTTTGGTTAAGTGGAACTGATGATGAAAACCACAGATGACTTATGGAACTCCTCAAAGATGTAATGTATGATCGCCAATTTCTCCGTCAATTGTGGACCGATTTCCTAATTTTTTTTTTAAAAGAGTATACTCCTGAGGTGGTCCCATTGTCACCAAGTCAGGATCTGATGATGGGTTGAGGGCAACCCTCAAGTTTTATAGGCACGAATGTAGTGATTTCAGCATTTTCTATTATGACTCGTGTATTTTATGTACCCTCGGAAATCGTAATTTTGGTGAAGTGGAACTGATGATGAAGACCACAGATGACTTATGGAACTCCTCAAAGATGTAAAGTACGTCAAAGATTCTGACATGATTCCGTTGAAGTAGCATCAAATGAAGAGTTAATTCTGAGATCCTTGAGGAATCGACGGAGCTCTCAAATATATCAGCCCGCATATAGCATTTGGGTTTTTTCTGTAATAATCAACGCAATTGCTCTCGGAAAGCAGTTCATGTGGTAAATGGAAAGGAAATGTGGAAATTTTCATGTACCTACCATGTGGCTTGGCGAAGTACCTACTGAATTGAAGTCTGTTTAAACTTTGTTTTTAAAGTAAATTATCTTATTTATGACTATAACAGCATGAGTAGGAGTAACAAACTTTGTTTATTTATGTTTTTTTTTAACAAAGTAAAGGTAGCTAAAAAACGCCAATGCAAGGCATTTAATCTTCTGGCGCATAGGTTTCAGAAGCAGATTGGCCGCCTTCTGCTAGCTCTGGTGCCGGCTCCGATAGTGTTGGCGCTGTGGATCCCGGCACACTCGCCGCCGGGGTGTCCTGGGCAGGCTCTGCAGGTGGAGCCTCGGCATGTGGTTCCGTCGCGACCGGTGTCGAGGGCGTTGCCTCAAACTTGGGAGCTTCAGACTCAGGCGCAGCGGGCGCTGGCACAGCCACAGTCGGGGCAGCAGCGGGCGCCGCAATCGCCGCTTTATCCGTTGCACCTTTTTTATCCTTCTTCTGTTTCCCCTTGAGCGGTAAGTACAGTTTGTACTCCTGGGGCAGCTCTTCCTCACTATACAGGCGGTCGCTGAAATAGATCCTGCGCAACCAGGTGTTGGCATGCACTTGGACGCGGTTCAATAAACTGCGTCCCGTACGCTCTCTTTGGCTGACAGCCCCATCGGCATGCTCGTACAAAAGGACTTGATTTTTGAAGTCGATTGGAAATTATACTCGTATATTCAGCAACGTCGTCGTCGCATATTGTTGTCGTCGAGCACGGTTATTTCAAAAGAGAAATACCGTTTCAGATTTTTCATTTATGGACGAGGAAAGGGAGTTTTATTCCCAAAACTTGGTTGTTCTTTGGACATGAGATAAAAGTGCTCGCAACATTGGTGCTTAAGCCGGGCCGACCGTGTAGACAGTTGTTTGCAGTAAAATTTCATACTACAGCGGTCGGTGCCGACCAAGGTCGCTCGGTCGGAGGGGCGTGTTGGCGACCGTCTAGCAGGCTTTACTATTTCGAGGACGATGGAATTGACTTCGTTGTCGGTGAACCGTTTTATATGCCCACTCTGAACCTTACTGTCCCATATCGCCAAAAGATTTGATCCGCAGCTTTAAAATATGGATATTAATCCGCTTTGATGTGTTTTTAAATATTTTAACTCCCTAAAATAAGATAAAATTAGTCGTCAAAAATATAAGCCGCAAGATTTAACTTGAGAACACGTTCGTATGATTTAGAACACGTCCGTCAGATTCCACTTTCGTCAGATCACTTATTTTTTTCCATATAGGTACATCAGATTTTTTAAACTGGTGACGAAACAGCCATTCTCGTGATTCCTCATCCGTCAGATTAGGTAGGTTAGGTTCGTCAAAACTGTAAAATACCAGGAGACAATTAATTAATAGGAGGTTCTGGTTATGGAATAAAAAGTCAAGGTTCTCCTATTAATGTATGGTCTCCTATTTCTGGTCAGTTTGCCCTTCGGGCATCTGAAGATATCTAACGAACCGAACCTACCTAGTGTTGGAAGAAGTCAATCGTTTTCCACATCAGTCATTCCTGACGAAACTAAACTGAAATTATAAAAAAACTGCTTCTGACGAAAGTGGAAACTGACGGACGTGTTCTAATGTGTTCTAAAGGGTTCGTACGACGCTCCTTTAGTGATTATTTATTACTAGCTTTTGCCCGCGACTTCGTCCGCGTAGAATTCGTTTCACTACACAAATTGTTGTTATTGTACCCCCTCTAGAGATTATTTTCTTTTTCACGCTATTTATAATTAAAACTAAAAAAATTACTTTGCTTACCTAGAATATTGTCAGACAATAAAGCACCTGAGCGAAAAGCTTACAAAAGTACTGAAACTAAAAAAATAAGTTGGCCGCTTCGCCGCTGCTACTTATTCCAATATACTTCTATAAACTATATTGTATGATTTATTTCGTTCTGCTAAAACATGTAGATTTTTAGATTTAGACACACGTGAGCAAGCTACATACAACTGCCCGTGGGAAAAACATGGCGTGCCTAAATGTAATCCCGCTACTTTTAAGGTTTGACCCTGCGATTTGTTAATTGTCATTCAAAACGCTACTTTTAAAGGGAACTGTAGTCGTTTAAAGTTAAATGGCAAGTTATTAGGTATAATTGGAATACGGGGTACCTATGAGTAGATCTTCTCCTTTCGCTTCACCAGTTAAGATTGTGCCCTTTACTATGTATTTTCCCAATTCAGTGACCCGTAATCTTGTTCCATTGCACAATTTTCGTGCATCTAAGTTGCGCATTAACATTAGAAAGAAAGAAAGAAAAAAAGAAAGAAAACATTTATTCGTGGACAAAACAATGGGTGTAAAAAACAAAACACAGAACGTCAAAATAGCAGGGTCCACGAAAAGGCCCCGACTTAGCATGGTGCTAACCTAGAAGGCCCTTTTAATTCGAGATTGTGGGAAGGTACCCCGGATAGCTCCGGAGAGTTTAAGAACTCAACCGGGTAACTGGTGCTGTCGTCGGATGTCACTACTGTATCTATGGAGTTGTACACTGTTGTTTCGGTTGATATTTTTTCCAAGATTTTTTTATTTATTTCTGATACAATCTAATTTTTTGGTGCCAGTATGGTTCTTTCACACAACCAATTTTCATCCAGAATATTTTGTTGCAGATTCGGAAAAACATGAGCAATAAGCTCGTCTTCCGAATCCACAACATGACAAAATTGGTTGGTGAATAGAATCATACCTTCATCATCAGTTTTTAACCGACCGTCACCTATCTCGAGCAATTTTTGAGCATACGCACCCGACTCTACATCATCAAACAGCTGGACTCGCATGTTTGTCGTGAGATGGAACTTTTCCACCTTGGTCCACACGCGTGATGCTTTCAGACATGCGTTTATTTCGTCTTGAGACAGGTCTCGCCATCTAGTGATCAGTAGCTGACTTATACAAATATGTCGCCTTCTAGTAAACAGTACATTTTTATTTTAAAAACACTGATATGGTAATTATAAAAATCATTAAAAGATAATGTAACCTTCAGAAACTACTTGCCTATATGCAGTCTAATAGCGATGAACACTTCGCAACAATCACCAAAGTTAAGCAACGTCGAGTGAGGTCAATATTTGGATGGGTGACTGTTTTTTTTTTCATACAAATTCTCTAACGCCATTTGACCCCCTTAGGGAATGAATTTTCAAAAACGCAGAAATTAGTTTTCTAATATTTTGATATAAAATCAATTTACGAAGTTTCAAGTTTCTATTAAAAAAAAATTAAGTCCCATACAATCTTTGGTTCCTTATTCCACCATCTGAAGTAATTATATCTAAAAAACGGCCCGATATGTTCTACTCTGAGGTATAAACAACAATATTGGAAAGTTTCAATAAAATCGGTTCGCATATTTTTGTTTAATCTGTCCTCAAAGCCACTGGATACATTAGCGAAGAATCTTTGTCGCCACTGGATACCAGAAGATGGCGCTGGTGATGTGTTTTTAAATCGGTCATTCTCGAACTCTGTCTACGGATACCTAAACTCCATCAAACTCTTTATTTACGTTCTCATATGGTTTGGCAGAATTTAAACGCATAGAAAAATCGGAAGAATTACCTACTACGGCTAGAATATGCCTGGAAATGTGTGACGCGCTGCATCGCAGTATTGAAGTGTTTAACGTTAGTTGTATTTAAATAAAATTTCCGTCGATGTTATTTTATTATGTATCTTTGACCACAAGGATTTCCATATAGATACTATTTCACATTTATAATATTAGTGTGATAAATTCTTTGGTATGACGTTAGTACGCGCTCGAGTCTCAATAGAGGTAACCAAAGAGTACTATGAATTATTGCGGGTTTTATATAAGCTTTGCTTGTGACACTTGATTAGCAAATTTGGCATGCAAGCCAGCCATCCGTTGTATCAAAAATTGCTTATTATAGGTTTGTGACCTCATTGTTAACGAAACATTATTTAATGTATACACAGATGCAGAAACAAACATTCATATAATAGAAATGTTTTATTGAGTTACTAAAATTATAGATAAAGATAATACAGACATTGGTTAACTAAAGTTCAAATTAACATAACTTTCTACTACATTTCGTGAATAAATTATAAATCTTGAGCAACCACTACATTTAACAACAACATAATAATCCATACCTTAGAAATAATAATAATAATGTGCTAACAGCAACAATGTTATGAAGTACTACACAAATTAGGCCACTATATTATATTTTATACTAGTTGTGCCAACGTGGCTCCGCGCGCTCCGGATACGGTCTGTGCCCCTTCCCCAGGGAGTGGATAAAAATATGAAGTATCTTCTTTATTTTTATACTTCATTATCATTAGATATTCATATTAACTAAATGTAACACGTCAGACTTAATCTGCTGGTTGCTGTGCTGCTTCCTCCGCTACTGGTTCTACTTCGTCCCCTGCATCACCAACAGGCGTTGCCTCGCCTTCTCCTTCGCCTATCCCAGGGGTGGTCTCGCCTTGAACATCGCCTTTCTCAGAAGGGGCTTCGCTGACCAGAGCAACATGCGTGTCTTCATCAGCCGTAGGACCCGCTTCGACTTGAGGAGCCGGCTCAGGAACGCCTCCCGGAACTGGTTCAGGAACGCCTCCCGGAACTGGTTCAGGAACGCCTGCCGGGACCGGCGGAGGAACTTGCAAAATACTGGCCCGAGATACTGTTTTTATCAGAGTTTGAGAAGTAACCACCGGTTTGGAAGGCTCCTTAATGACATTCGTTTTACTTCCACCCACTGGAGCCTTCTTCTCTTTGCCTTTACTAGGCAAGGGAAGAAAAACCCTATATTCCGCAGGTAAATCTTCTTCGGCTGTCAATTTCTCAGCGAAATAAATTCGTCTCAGGCGTATATTGGCGTTCACTTTAATCTTTTGCACTTCAACAAACGTCTTGTTGTATGCACGCCGGGTGAATTCGGATAGATTGAATTGGATCTGGTTCCAACCATCAGCAAGTCCAATAGGCATAGCTGTAGACATGGGCAAGATTTGTGTGGTGCTCTGAAAGTTGGACACCCGAAATCTGCGCCTGGTTCCAGTGTCATCCATAATGGTCACCTCAAACGTAAAATATTTCTTCAGATTCTTAACTATCATAACCATGAACGGCATAGAGATTCCAAGAACCCTATTCTTGGTAGGACATTGTATGTACGCCGTACTCACGTTATATCCCCGTATATCAAGTACCATGGACTTAAGATCTGGGTCTAAAAGCCTAGAAACATGACCGTTCTCCATATGGACTTCCCATATTTCCAAAGGTTTCGAACCGACGCTGTAGAATACCGTAAGGAACCCACGTTGATACGAATTCCGAAACATTTCGAACTAGAAGCGAATTCTCGTTTTACATTTTCATGCAGCTTCTAGTGACATTTTCCGTCTGTCAACTGGAAGAAGTAATCATTGAAATAAACTCTTTAACCAAAAAGGTTGCAAATCTCGTAAAATACTTTAAGGTCTGCCGTACAAGTCAGGAATTGACTCAGATTTTTTAACACAATATGGAGAGTTCGGACGCGCCTAGCAATATAAATAATATTCACCTATTTATAGTCTCTTTGGCGCCTAGTACGCAAAGAGCTAGTACGTATTGTCTCATTCGAGCGCTGCTGACGGTTTTGTGTCGCAATTAGATTTAGGATCCTTACTAGCTAAATGCGATTAGATTACACCTTCCTGAATCAACTTCCTAACTCATTCAGGTGGCTAAATTCAGGAAACTGTAATACAATATCCGCTTTAGTCCCAGATAAATATAGGAGCGGGCAGGTATACAAGTGACACACTACGTAACTGTTAACGAACTACCATTAATATCATAAACGCGGTGGTCGCAGCCACCATACGTATAATACCTATAATAGGTATAGTCGGCCCATGACAATGATGAGCATACTTAGAACCTTATCGCACTATTGTAGTTTGACGCGTTTTAATCAATTATTTGTTAGGTTAATAAATATGACATTGTACGTCATGGCGGTTTGTTTACAGGTTGTGTTAGTGTCGCCCCCTACGCAGAGCTTTGGATAATGTTCCCTATTACAAGCAATTTCGTTGACACTGAAATGTCATATACCTACATTTGAAACCTCCTTCGACTCCCTAAGTATTAAAACTTCTACAAATGCCAATGATACATGTCATCGGTGACATTAAATTACCAAAATGATGAGTCTGTCAAGAGCTAAAATTATCAAAGAAATTGAAAGAAATGTTAATATTTATTTAAACATTAAGATGCCTGCCATAATATCTGAAGTGGAGTATTGAAATTGCGACTCAGTATCAAGAGGGCAACTGTATTTCCAAACTTAATGATATTATTCTGAGTCTTCCAGGTTGTTTCTTGTATGTTGTCCATATGTTGTCTTAGTTTACAACGGTATCCATGTTATTATATTCGAACAGTATACTGACGATTCATTATTCCCAGCGTAATACCGTGACTAAAGAACTGTGAATGAGTAAGAAGATATGCTGTCGAAGGAATAATTCGTAGCCAACGTAATAGTCTAATAATCGTTGGCGGACAAGTCTTCTGTGGAGTATGAATGAAGAAAACCGATTTTCCTACAACAAACATAGATGGTCATCTAAGGACTCGTCCTCGAGTGATAAGAAATTATTTGCTATCACTGGTTTGCACTACAGATTCTTCAATAACGCAAAATTTTATATTTTACTTTGTAATAAAGAAAATTCCTGGATAAATCTCGGTTTTATTTCATCAGATCACGAATGACAATGATTTAGATGACATGATGGGCCACCACGCAAGAAAACTAATTTAGTCTAAGATAAGTCCTCATTATAATTTATTTGGATTTTTAATCAATAATCGAGCTCAGATTAAGGTTTAATCTACGGTCATAAAATTAGACTTTGGTGGATTTTCATTAATAAAGCAGTAGGTAAAGTTTGTAAGTTTGTATTCTTTTACATATATTTAATCTCCGAAACTGATAATCTGATTTCGTAAAACAATGCACGAACATTTAGTATTGCATAAATATGTGTTTCACCTTTTTCTAACACCAAACATACCAAATACTAAATTTCAATAAAAATACACAAAAACACCGTCGTTGTATGAGATTAGAACCTGAGACCTCAATATTAGAAAGCAAGCAATTACTGACAACACCACGAGGACTCATACCTTGATATTCGAAATTAATCTTCTCATTTGTGTCTTGTAAGTTTGACATTGTGTCGTGAAACATCTATTCCTAATTTAGTTAACTGCAATCTCAGTCTGTCAACATCGCAGAACATAGACAGAGATATGCAATGACAAGTCTACACTCTTTTGCATGAATGTCATAACAATGGGTTCTAAATTTAAATGATTGACATCTAATCATCACGCGCGTCACTCTCCCTTAAGTGTCCTAAAGTGCTCAACATTTTCATGGGCTGACTGTACATGCATGCATACATACATTACAATCCCTCCCCCATAGTTCCTTAGCCTAATTAACTAAAAGTATTGCTGTGGTGAATGAATGCCATAACATAAAGAAGCAACGACGATAACTGACATAACCGTCAATCATATGTAACCATGTATTTGCTGAATAAAGCCTAGTTATTTCGGGCACTGTCTACTTACTATCTCAATTTATTCAGCAAATTAAGTATGGATAAATATTTACGTCCCGAGCGGTTCGACGCGAATCCATTGTCAAAAACCGACAATACGAGTACAATAACGTGGTCTCATTGGAAAAATACCTTTCAAAGTTTTCTGGCTTCGATAGAGCCGTCTGACAAAAAGTGCAGCAATGAAATGAAATACCAATTGCTGGTCAATCATCTATCACCAAACGTGTACTGCTACATACAAGACGTGAAAATTTACGACGACGCCATTACAAAACTTGACACCATCTTCGTTAAACCGGCCAACGAAGTTTATTCTCGATTTAGACTGGCCAAAAGGAAACATGAATCTGGCGAAAACATAGACAGATACGTTCAAGAACTAAAATTAATAGCTTAAGACTGTGCCTTCAAATCGGTGTGCGCCGAATTAAATGAAAGTGAGTAGGTATGTCAGAGATGCATTTATAGCCGGCCTATCTTCGGCCGCCATACGGCAGAGGCTTTTAGAAAATACCTCTATGAACCTAGACGATGCCCATCGACAGGCGCGCTCACTTGAAACGGCGAATCAAGTTAACAACGAATACTTTGAACAACCGGCTACCAGCACGTTCGTTAATGCAACCGCTGCACCTAAACCAGCTTTGCAGTACGACACCTGCTACATCTGTGGATCAAAAAGACATTTGCGCCGAGCATGCCCGGCTTTCAACGCCACCTGTTTAACATGCGGCAATAAGGTTCATTTTGCGAAGGTATGTGTAATGTTCTTATATCACCTATTTTACTGTTTATGTTTACTGGTTTACACCGGCTCGCCCACACACACGCATGCGTCTTACTGTCAAAACCTCCGGGCATAGACTAGCTCCCGCCAAAACTCTGCACGTCATGTGTGCCCGAGACGGTAGTGTGTATTAGGTATTATTTAGCTACATACACTACAGTATGCAAAATCAAATCTCAACAACAAAACGCCTCTGTAGCCGGCTGCAATGAAACATAAGATTTTGTTCCAGATGCCCCACCCGCTTCACTATCATGTCTCAGCGCGGCCACCAACGATCTTAGTAAAGCAACCATCGCTATCACCATTAATAGCAATATCAGTGCTAAAGCTCTCATCGACACGGGCAGCTTCGCAAGTTTCATTAACAGTCGGCTCGTCGAGAAACACAAATTAAACAAGATTGCTTGTAAACAACACGTTACTATGGCAGCCACACACATGGTCTTCGCTGTAGATGGCTTTTGTGTGTTAAATATTGATATATTGGGAAAAAGCATCGAGGCTAAATTTTTAGTAGGTACTGCAGGGGCTATGCGCTAACGTCATAATTGGACATGACATTTTGCAGAAACATAATGCACTCGAAATGCACTTTGGCGGACCACTCGCGCCATTAAAACTCTATTCTCTACCACGAACGAATATTGAGCCCGTCCGTCTCTTCCCGAACCTTGTGCCCGACTGCAAACCAGTAGCCATCAAGTCAAGAAAGCACTCACCAGATGATGCTGCTAGCATCAGCGCAAAGGTCAAGAAACTCCTGGACGTCAACATTATCGAACCGAGCCAATCTTCATGGCGAGCTCAGGTTCTAGTGACGTCAACCGAGAACCACAAGAAAAAAATGTGTATTGATTATTCACTCACAATTAACAAGTACACTCAACTGGATGCATATCCCTTACCCAGTATTGAACACATCGTCACCAAGGTATCCAAGTAAGAGTATTTAGAAAGATCGATTTACAGAGTGCCTATCATCAGATACCAATACTGGAATATGAAAAACCCTACACGGCATTTGAAGCTGATGGCAACTTATATCAGTTCTGTTTTATTTGTACATTTATGTACATTTTATGTGCATTTTTATTTTCTGTGTATACGGCAAATATGAGGGGGGTTAAAAATTCAAAGTCTTTAGTTAATAGACCAAGAGGGGAAAGGAATCGAGTTGCGCTTTCTAAAACCGTTTCTCTTTTCTACAGTGGTTAAATTTTGATTTATTAAGGATAATGTTTAAAAAAGTCAAACAACATCACGACCGTGTGTTAAGAGGGCGCTCGTTTTTTGGTCAGGAATAAGCGAGAATGACGGATTTTTGACGTTGTAATTCTAAGAAACGGAAAGCTTTTTCTAGATCCTGATTACTTATTTGCATAGGTAAACTCCTCATATTGGTCCTAGCCGCCTCTAATTTACGAAGAATAGAATACTTTAACCGAAAATACCCGATTACCGACAGTAGTTTTCTGAAGAGAGCGCAGAGTCATAAGTTTGAGCCCCTAATAATCCATGATGTTATATGAGAACCTACTTGTTTTATTCTATTTTCACTAGCGTAATATGTTGCCATTGCGCCTAGCCGCCTCGAATTTTCCTTATTCTGCACGTATATATATGTAAACTGTTCTCAATTACACCATATTTGTCAACAAAATCTTACTGAAAACTCAAGGATTTTCTCATTATTGTTGAATTATTTGTGTATTGAATCTTACACAACATTAAAGTTCATGCTTGTACCAACAAGATCCAGTCCAAAAAATATAACTTTAGTCAAAATTTATATTTATAAATAATTATTCAAAACTAGTATAAATTTACCGTCGCGCGGGAATATATCTCAGTACCGGCTGAATAGCCCTCTGAGACAGACGTGTAATGTGTTTATTTGTGGCTATTCACGAAGCTAACCGGCCACTCTTCAGATAAAATAATATTATTTTGATCTCCGACTAGGCATAGTTGTTACCAACCTCGGGGTCAAACTATACTGGGGATACATTCGTGAGGCTAATCGAGACAAGTTATGAATTGCATAGCTGCCAGAATGACGTAGTGTAGCGAAAAGGCTCAAACCCACAGTATACGTAACATTTAAAATTGAACCTTCTTCCTATAACAAAAGTCATACATTTAAATGGTGATGTCTTATGGGTTGGATCCTTTTGTCTAAACTACGCGTTCTATAGTCAATTATTATTGTACGAGTGATCGTGATACTTGATAGATTTAATTTATTTACTTGTTACTATCAGTCCACCTTGTGGAGGGTCCGCTGCAGTTTCCGGTACGTAGTCGCCTCTCGAGAACCTCCCCGCCCCAACGGCCATTATGATTAGTTAGTATGTATGTATGTATGTTAGTTTGGGCGAAATCTTCAAATTAGGTACAATTGCGTATCTTCGGTGACAATGCCATAATATCATAGAGCTGGTCTGATGATGGAGTCGGAAGGTGGCCATAGCAACTCCTAAACTCAACAAGATAAAGCCATCAAATTTGGGCTCATTTATTTGGTCATGGCACGGCAAGACTTTGATGCTGGATGATTTCCAGAGTCTGATGATGGAGCTGGAAGGTGGTCATGGAACTCCTAAACTAAACTAGATAAACCCATCTAGTTTAGGCTCATCTGTTTTGTCTTGGTAAACACTTTGGTGAAGGATGATTTCCAGGATCTGATGATGGAAGGTGGTCATGGGAACTCCTAAAGTAAAATAGATAGACCTATCTTGTTTGGGTTTGTGTGATTTGTCTGTACAAGTACCCACGAACCAGCGACATAATATGCAGGGTTATTGAAAATAATAAGATGAATAAAAAACTTTTTAAAAAACAAGCTTATATGGCGTTTGTTAAGTACAGCACGATCCTACCTTGCATTTAGTTATTATTTTCGTTTATATATAATAATAACACACACCGGGGGTTTACACTGGAAAGGGAGATTTTTACGTGGTTTTATTACATTTCCGAGTCATCATCATCATCATCATCATATCAGCCGAAAGACGTCCACTGCTGGACATAGGCCTCCCCCAAAGAGTGCCACAATGGCCGTGCCTGCGCCACCCGCATCCAGCGGACTCCCGCGACCTTTACCAGGTCATCAGTCCACCTTGCGGGGAGCCTACCCACGCTGCGCCTTCCGGTACGTGGTTGCCACTCAAGAACCTTTCCGCCCCAACGGCCATCGGTTCTACGTGCAATGTGCCCCGCCCACTGCCACTTAAGTTTAGCAATTCGGAGGGATAGACATAGACATAGACATAGACATCCTTTATTGGTAATAAGGTATTACAAGTCATTGTTTACAATAAAAATAGAACATTCATTTGTAAATTAAATTAACAAGATTATTAGTTTATTATATTATATATTATTATTACATTTTTTATATTCTAAAAATTCGTTAATAGTATAGAAACATTGCTTAATAAGCCATTTTTTTAATTTAGGTTTAAAGGTCGGAAGACTGTTATATCGGTGATATATCGGTTACCTTGGTTCTGCTGCGGATAGCCTCATTTCTGATGCGATCGCGCAGAGAAACTCCCAGCATAGCCCTCTCCATTGCCCTTTGAGTGACTTTGAGCCTTCTTATGAGGCCTATAGTAAGCGACCACGTTTCCGTGCCATATGTCATCACTGGCAACACACACTGGTCAAAGACTCTCGTCTTGAGACACTGCGGAATATTGGACGAAAAGATGTGCCGTAGCTTCCCGAATGCTGCCCAGCCGAGTCGGATTCGACGATTGACCTTCCCTTCGACATTTCCGAGTATCACTCTTTATTTCGAAATAAATGTTAAAAAAACCGGCCAAGTGCGAGTCGGACTCGCGCACGAAGGGTTTCGTACCATTATCTATATCTAAAAACGGCAAAATATCTATATCTAAAATCACGTTTGTTGTATAGGAGCCCCCTGTAGCCTAGTTAGTAACTTGGTAGTGACTCTGCCTACGAAGCTGGAGGTCCCGGGTTCGAATCCCGGTAAGGGCATTTATTTGTGTGATGACCACAAATATTTGTTCCTGAGTCATGGATGTTTTCTATGTATTTAAGTATTTATATATCTATATAAGTATGTTTCTCGTCGTCTAGTACCCATAGTACAAGCTTTGCTTAGTTTGGGGCAAGGTCGATTTGTGTAAGATTGTAAAAGAAAAAGAAACAAATAAAAACTAAAATAAAAATAAAAAGATGTATTCTGTTTTTAAGTATTTTTTGTTATAAATAGCGACAACAGAAATACATCATCTGTGAAAATCTCTATCTATCACGGTTTATGAGATACAGCCTGGTGACAGAAGGACAGACAGACATTCAGACAGACAGACGGACAGCGGAGTCTTAGTAATAGGGTCCCGTTTTACTCTTTGAGTACGGAATCCTAATAAGTGACATAGGTTTTAGGCTCTGAGCCTAAAACCTATGTCACTTAACCTGAATAAAAAAGGGAGAAGTGCCGTACTGCTTAATTTCAACCAAAACCGATGTCCCCAGTTTTCTCCCACCGCAGCGCCCACAGGCACACACATTGAACCGTTTAAAAACAAAGACTCGGGCGTTGCCAGTGAGTCTACGGCAACATGTAAACAAGGGCTGTGATTGGCTTAAACGCACTACACTAGGGGGGCGACAAACGTTAAAATTATGTTTTATCGACATTGATATTAAAATTAATATTATGTTATGATATTGATGGGTGACAACTTCAACAACATGGTAAGTTTATGTGGTGGTATTTAAACTTCTAGCTACAAGTATAAATAACACGTGTTGTTAACTTACCATAAATCGCAAAAGTAAAAAATATTGACGAATACCTACAGAGTAACATAAACGGCTTTTTATAAGTTCGTGTTCACATACATTTAAACTCTGGTCACATCGATATTTTTGATCTGTAGGTACCAGGCCGATCCGACTCGCATTTTGGCGCGAAATAATATGTCCATTACTCATATTACGAGATTTAAGGCTAAGGGCGAGTATCCACCAAAGATGTGCGAAGATGTGTTACCATACATTTTACACCTAGGTTTCAAGCAAGCGAGGTGTCAAATATTCGAAAAGTGTACGGCTCTTATTAAGTGGTTGGAAACATTTTTCTTGAAAATGTTACGAACACATTAACTCTTCTCTGTACAGGAAACCAGTTAGGACCTCTGCCAGTAGCATCTATCCATTTTTTTAGTACCTACTCGGATTCTTTGGAAAACTGTAATAAGAAACCGAGATTTCTTCTTCAATTATCACATTTCAAATGAAAGTAAAAAATACTCATTTAAAATAAATTATTGGTAATAATATCACATTTTAAGTTGTTCTGAAGCCATTTGCAACTAAATTATATACTTGTATATGCAATTTTAATATGTCTATTTACCGTTCATACTGCAACTTAGTGAAAATCTTATTAGTAGGTACCGTAAACATTTTGTGCCTTTTAATCTTATTAGTATGTTATTAGTTACCTTTAAGATAGGCACCCAACCAAAACAAGTAATTAAATAAAATAAAACAGCGAAAGTAGTCGAAATAAAATAACTAGTATGATATCGTACTTCTATTTTATCGATTACAAAAACAAACAAAACAAACAAACAACAAACAACGTTTATTAAAGTAATACGTGTACATATTTATGCTTACATTTTAATATTAGTACAAGAAGGTAACTAAGTATGAGCCAAGTAAGCTTCAACTGATCCCCGTACTAGTGTGAACTGTATAACGGTGGATCAGGATTCACTTTCCTTAACTATTAATACCCATAAAAACATATATATTTAAATGGTAGCAAACTTGTTAAATGTGGGTACATTTACAAAAGATTGGTGAACAATAGCCTAGCAACGACTCCTAAGCGAGCGCTGTGACGAGTCGAGAAGTAAACAAGTAGTATATTTAAAAACTTAACATAATTTTACACTGTAATAACGTATCGGGGTTTAAATAATGTTGTACAACCGTAGTAATATAGTTTATATATGGATGCGTGTGTGTGAGTATGCGTGTGTATGTATGCGCGTGTGTGTGTGTATATGTGTGTGATGCGCGTGTGTGTGTATGTTTATGTATGTGCGTGTGTGTGTTACACCATGTGTTTAAGTAGTTGTTCAGTATTTTCATAACTCAAGTTCTGTATGTACTGTTCCACCGTTTTTTTGCAGGAATGCAGATTAAGTGACCGTAGGTGAATTTGTTTGCTTAGTTTGCTGTATAACGTTGGGCCAAGTACACTTATGAATTTTTTTGAAAACGTAGTTTTGTGAGTCGGAATATAATATACCAGATCATTTCTTCTCTTGGTCGCAGGGTAATTAGGAATGCATTTGTGTTGTCTTAGTAATAATAACTTAATAAATAGTTGCCTAACCGTGAGTACCATGGTTTCACGGTAAAGTAAGTGTGTAGGAAATCTAAATTTATTGAATGTCATAACCTTAAGTACCGACCTTTGAGCTCTCTCTAGTGTAATCATCAATGTTTTAGAGGCACCTCCCCAGGCTGTGATACAATAGGAAGTTACCGACTGACATAGTGCATAGTACATTGATAATAACAGTTTTTTGTCGCATACGTGTCTGAGTTTTTTGAAGACATATATCAATTTTCTTACTTTTGACGTTAGATTTAAAATGTGTTCGCGCCAACAGAGATTTTTATCAAGTAGGACACCTAGGTACCTAATAGAAGCAGTTTCGGCTATATATGGACACGTGCATACATTATCACTCTGGCAGTTATGCAATTTAATTGATATGTTTCTATGCAGTGTCTGTGGGGTATTCCTCAAGCAAAATGCCATAAATTTAGTTTTTGCCAAATTTAGCGTAAGGAGATTGCTGGAAAGCCACGCATTTATGTGATTAAATTCAGTTTGTGCTTGATTAGCGACCTCCTCCCATGAATCCCCGTAAGACAATAAAACAGTGTCATCAGCAAAAGCTATAATATCGGCGTGTGAGTTAGTTATGCGACACAGATCATCAATATAAATAAGAAACAGGGTAGGCCCTAAGACACTACCCTGAGGCACACCATACTCAACTTCACTCTCCGTACTATACAAATCGCCAACTCTTACTGATTGTTTCCTTTTATTTAAGTAGCTAGTGAAAAGTTGTAACGGTAGGCCACGTATACCTATGCTTTCCATCTTGGTAATTAGTATAGGGACAGAGACTGTATCGAACGCTTTTTTAAGGTCCAGGAAAATACCCAGTACTTTTTTATTCCGATCCAATTTATCAACAATATAATTAGTTACATGTAGAACTGCATCTTCCGTACATTTACGTTCTCTAAAGCCATATTGATTACTGCTTATAAGATTGTATTTTTCAAGGTATACCTTTAATCTTTTGTTAATAATTTTTTCAAATACTTTGGCTATGTTCGGTAATAAGGATATTGGTCTGTAATTTGAGATACAGTCTCTGTCTCCAGCTTTAAAAATAGGAATTATGACTGCTCTTTTAAGTGCATCAGGAAATACTCCAGTTTGGAAGCTCGTGTTACATATGATAGATATGGGCAATGCTAGTGTATCAGCAGCTAGTTTCAAAAAGGCTGAAGATATACCATCCCAACTAGTAGTATAGCTATTTTTTAGTTTATGTATAGTATGTTTGACTTCTAGCTCATCAGTTTCTAGTAATATCATAGAGTGCACAGGTGTTGCGATTGGTGCATTGTTTTTGATAATGTGATTTCCTGATGAGTTAGATTTATTTATGATCTCGCTAGCCAAGTCACTTCCAACACCTGTAAAGTACTCATTGGCATAATTTGCAGATTCTTGTGGAGACGATTTTATTGTAATCACATCATTTTGGGTATCCGTATTGGACTTAAGATTGCATACGTTTTTAATCAGAGCCCATTGTTTTCTGAGATTATTTCTGTGTTCGTTTATTTGGGACGCATGATAAGCTCGTTTGAGTTTTTTAAGGATATTATTACATGTATTGCGATATCTTTTGTATGTAATGGTGAGTATTACATTACTAGTGTCTTTTCTTAGCTTTTGGTGTAGATTATCTCGGTTTCTCATACATCTAATTAGACCGGGGGTGATCCATGGCTTGATATTTTGTTTTCTACGTGACCTTTTTATATAACGTGTGTGCTTTTCCATAGATTTGACGACTAGATGTATGAATAGATTTGTTATATAATTGGCATCTAATGCCGCCAAAATACTGATCCAGTCCATCTGTTTTAGTTCGGAGATCACTGCATGATAGTCAGTTTTTCTGTACGTACGTGATTGGCTTGCCTTATGTTTGGGAATCTTTGTAAAAGATACAATTACTGGAGAATGATCCGTAGTGGATGTATCACATACTATTGTGATATTAGGGAGAATGGTCTTTATCATGCAATGATCAAGGCAATTGTTGCCCCTGGTAGGAAGTGTATGTGATGGTAGAAGTCCATGAGAAGCTAACATGTCAAGATAGTCTGACGATCTGGTATCCAAGGCATCATTTTTTATGTTTATATTCACATCACCTAGCATAATAATGTTTGTATACTGTTCCAGATTAGATAAAACTGCATCTAATGATGTAATAAAGTTGTCTGTATTTCTAAACGAAGGCGGCCTGTATATTGAAACAAACGCATATTCCTTACCGATCGTTGATACAAGGCAATTTGACTCCTGACATTCTAATGGTTCGATAGTTTTTATATGAAGACCATCCTTGCAGAATATAACTATACCGTCATTTTGGTTGATGTAACGTGTTGTGTATACAGAATTATATCCAGGTAATGTCGGTATAGATACATCCTCGTGAAGCCAGCATTCAGTTAGTATAATAATGTCAAAATCCACATCAAATCTATTACGCGTAAATTGTAACTGCACTTTGGCACCGCTCTAGTTTGCGACGCCAAGCAGCGGCCGTACCACTAAAAAATTCAAGCATCGTCCATATCCATAGTGGTTAAATACATTGCGCCGTGGTTTACTGTATTGAACGTTCAATGTACAACGCATAGAACAAAAATATGCTTTTTCGTTCGATGTGTTAGTTCGATCCCGAGAAATGATGCGGCGTTGCGTTTATTTATTAAAATATTAGTTTTTACTGACTTAAGTGAAAATACTAATACTCACATGTGGTGCGTGACTCGACCATTCATGTAGGTTTTAGTTTCATTCCTATTTTTGCATGTAACCACGCTACAATTCGGCATTTTGAGTAAACGTGGAAAAACATTTCAGATTCACGGCAAATTGCGACTAACATGCGGTGGGCAGTGACATGCCCATTTGGCCATGTCGCACCGACACGCGCCAAGCCCCCGTTTCATATCTATTCCTTTTTATCATCTGAGGTTTTAGGCTTTTGAATAAAATCACGCATTAATTAATTGTATTCTAGATAAAAAGCTGTGTTTGTATAATTTATAATTTTCAGTTCCTTTGGTAAGAAACGGACATAGCAATTTCTATGAAGGACATTTTTTTTTTACTGTCCATAAAAAAAAAAATTCTTCAAGAAATGAATACATAAGTACCCAGTAATTTCCTAGTAGTGGGTCTACTGGTATAATTTCATTACATTACTATATATAAATAAGACTCAGATAACATGCAAACTATTAATATCCGTAAAACAAATTATTATTCTTATTACTGACAACTTTAAAACTCGTTAGTTTATTTTATACTAAAAAAACGAAACTAAATATACTTTGTCATATCATAGTATTTTAATACAAATAGAAAACTTGTGCTCAAAAATCAAATACTTACTTTATTCAACTTATCTAACTTCGCTAACATGATGTTCTAGAACATCATGTTAGCGAAGTAATACTTACCACTTTTTAGTGCAAGTATCAATATCGGTCACGGAGTGAATTCCAACGGTGCGCTATACAGCTATTTGCATCGGCAAGCTCCGCGGTTAGTTCTATCCCGATCGCACTTACATATAGCTAGAAAGGGACGGCACCCGCGGCTGGTGGGATCTCGCTGTGCATGTGGGGGTTAGGTACGTTTGTGTGGGTGGTAGTAGTATTTACACACACAAACGCACTACGCGTGTCAAAATACCGAATTCTGAGCGAGCGCTTTTTTGAAGAGCACTCTTAAAAAATATCGCTGATAAACAAACATATTTATTACTATTAGGTGGCAAGTTACGAGTACCAAAATGCAGATGGCTTGAATGAACTTCAGTGACGTGTATGGTGTATGAACGTTTGCACGATACCCTCGGTGCGCGAGTCAGACACGCACTTGACCGGTTTTTTTGACTTGCTATTATACATGTATATACACCTATAGTACATTGTTGTCGAGGCTAGAAAGTACGAGTCCAGCTATTGCACTTTCGGCCTAGGCTTAGCATAGTGCTTTTCACGTCTACTGTGAGGAAATTGCAAATAATCATAATTTTAAATCAAAATTAAGTTCCTAATTGAAGATCATAATACTAATCAAAAAACAAAAGAAGCGCGGCACCGCTCGCCGGTGCGGCGGCGCCGCTCCTCCCGCTCGACACCCTGTGATTGGTCGAAGAGCTGTTCAAACTGAACAACCACTATTACAATGACCAACCACTCAAAAATAATCGACCAATAGCAGAGTAGAAAGTAAAAAAGGCCGCTAAACACTACATTTTACTTTGCAAATCTACATTGTTTGACTGTTTTTGAATTGTCGGGCAGCTACCGACCTATATCTTTGGGCACAGTGATTGGTAAGGTGTTCGAGCGGCTGTTGCAACCTATGATACAGGAAAACTGTAAAATAGATGACGCGCAGTTTGGTTTTCGTCCTGGACTCTCAACAGATTCAGCCATACTGAGTCTGAAGCACACGGTTAACTATTACACTAACCGTGAAACATCAGTGTACGCATGTTTTCTTGATCTCAGTAAGGCTTTTGACCTAGTGAACTACGGGCTACTATGGAATAAGCTCAGCAACACTGCAGTTCCTACAGAAGTAGTCAATCTGTTGAGATTCTGGTACGAAAATCAAACGAACTATGTGAAATGGGGTGACACGACGTCTAACAAGTACAGGTTAGAATGCGGTGTACGCCAGGGGGGAATTACCTCTCCGGACCTTTTCAACCTTTATATGAATGATTTGATTGAGGGGCTGAGAAGCACTAAGATCGGATGCCACATAGGTGGCGTTTGCGTCAATAGCCTAAGCTATGCGGATGATATGGTGCTCCTCAGCCCTTCAGCCGAGGGGCTAAGGCGGTTGCTTCATTTCTGTGAGAAATATGCATTTTCTCACGGAATGAAGTATAATGCTACAAAAACAGAAGTCCTCGTATTTAAGGCTGGAAAGGGACCGGAGAGAGTACTAGACGTATTTTTGAATGGGCTGCCTGTTCGTAGGGTGCAGCAGTTTAAATACCTCGGACACGTTCTTACTGAGAACCTGAAGGACGACAAAGATATAGAGAGGGAAAGGAGGGCTCTTTCGGCGAGGTGCAACATGCTTGCGCGCAAGTTTGGCAGATGTTCTGATGAGGTCAAGGTGACGCTCTTTAGAGCATATTGCCAGAACTTCTACACTGGACAGCTCTGGACCAACTTCACCAGGAAAGCAATTAACACAAGGGTTCAGTACAACGATGCCTTCAGAATCCTAATGAAGTTGCCAAGATGGTGTAGTGCGTCAAGTATGTTTGCTGAAGCTCGTATCCCTGATTTATTTGCCGTCATCAGGACACGGGTTGCGTCGTTTTGGAGCAGGTTGCGTGCCTCTAAGAACTCGATTCTTGCCATGATTGGTGAAGACTTAAATAGTCCAATTAGTAGGTTTTGGCTGTCTCTGCACCGGGATGCGAACCGTAAATAGTTTTAGTTTATATGATTCCAATTTTTACTGTTTCTCTTTTTACATTTTATCTATACTGTACTTTTATTTTTAAATCATACTTCTTCCTTCTGTAACTTTTATTTTTACACTTTTAATTATATTTTTACATGTAGTAGGATGAGGATGATATGGGTTTTTTGCCTGAAATAAATGTCATTTATTTATTTATTTATTGTACTACTAAGAACTACTTTCTACTCTCATTTCAATCCATCTTTGGCCATATTTCCGAGCAGTGGCGTGAAAAACATTTTTTTTGTCATTTCATTACAGAACTATGTAGCGGCTTACAAAATACACCTATCCTCCAAATAGGGAATATGCATCTTTTTATTTTATTATGTAATATAAAGAGTAGGTATAATCCAGCATTTAAACAACCGTAGCATTATAACTTTCTTATGCATTTAATGCATTTGAAATCTGCGCGTGATGGCATCACCGAAAGCGCTCTATATTAAACGGGCTTATGCTATGACGTCACAACTCATATTCTCGACGCGAAGTTTACTATGGAGTAAGTCTTTAATTTGCAATTATCTCCATAAAATTTGCGTTCAAGTCTATACTTGTCGTACAAAATATCATTTCTAATTCAATACTAACTGTTATGTAATTTTATCGAAAAAATAAAAAATAAATTCGTCATTTTAATGTGTGCTAAAAGGAAACCTACTTACAATCGTTTTTAGGGTTCCGTACTCAAACAGTAAAAGGGGACCCTATTACTAAGACTTCGCTGTCCTTAACTTCGTTTTCAACCATGGTTTTCTACTATGTCACTGAACCAAATTGTTAAGTTTTAAAGAAAACATAAAATTTGACGTGTACCTGAGCACCTCATTAGTCGTAAAATGTTATGTTCTTTAATTTGTTAGATAGTAACTTTTCGCTAGGATGCACCGTATAGAATTTACGAGCGAGATACCAAAAAAGTCCCAAAATGTCGAGGATTTGTAGCTGCCAAAAGTTGTCCCGAGATATGCAATTACAGTCAAGGGCACCAATGTGTATACAACACAGTCTCAAAAATATGTACACAGACCTTATTTCTGCAACAAGAAGGTTGTAGTACCTATACATATTTATGAAACTTTGAGTGACTTTGAACTCCTACTGACTGGCGTATTAGGTTGGAGGTGCAAAGGTGTAAACATATATGTTGACGTCGCTCGTACACTTTAATAAGACGTTTACGAGTCTAACTATAAAACTTAGAAAAGTTAAAAAAAACCCTGACTGACAGGTTTAAACACGTGTTGACGTCGATCGTACACTCTAATACGACGTTTATAACTATAAAACTTAGAAAAGTTAAAAAAAACCCTGACTGACAGGTTTAAACACGTGTTGACGTCGATCGTACACTCTAATACGACGTTTATAACTATAAAATTTAGAAAAGTTGAAACAACCCCGACATTTTCATTTCAAAGTTCAATATCTCATAATTTACTTTCAAAACAAAGTTTTAACCGACTTCAATTCAGTACTCCGCCAAGCCACATTAACATTTCCACATTATTTTTCCAATTTACCACATGAACTGATTTTCGAGAACAAAAGCGTTGATTTTTAGACCAATAAACCAAATCGCTGTACGTGGGCCGATAATATTTGAGGACTTCCGTCGATTCCTCATGGATCTCAGAATTACCTTTGGCACTTCATTGTTTGCTATTTCAACGGAATAATATCAGAATCTGTGACGTACTTATATAGTTTGAAGTACATCATTGAGAAGTTCCACAAGCCATCTGTGGTCTTCATCATCACTTCCACTTCACCAAATTTATGATTTCCGGGTGTAAATATACACAAGTTAAAATTGTACGAATCGGTTCATAAATGACGGAGTTCTGAGGTAACAAACATTAAAAATAAAAAAAAATAAAAAAATACATCCGAATTGAGAACCTCCTCCTTTTTTTGAAGTCGGTTAAAAAACGGCTGAACCGATTTTGTTGAAACGTAGCTAAAACCCATCTCGATCACGTCACTTTCGGACAAAAAAACCTCATTTAAATCGGCCAATTCATTTAGGAGCTACGATGCCACAGACAGACACACAAACACGTCAAACTTATAACACCACTCTTTTTGCGTGGGGGGGGGGGGGTTAAAAATGGGTTCATTCAAAACTTCAAATTACGCACATTTTTAAAGAACACATTTTAAACGTACTCGTGACGTTTTTTCTAAGGTCATGGGGTCTCCCATTATATTGTCTAAAACCCGAATAGGTACATGACTACACGTGTCAATAGAAAATATGCAAAAGATAATTAAGCCGCCAGATAACAAAAACACAAACGACCTACCCACACAGTGTTACCTCTAAAGGGGCCCCCGCATACTACTATGTATTTATAAGTTTTATAAGCAACTTAATTATAGCTACTTAAGAGCTTGAATGGCAGTTTGAAGGCGCCAAGGCGATTGACTAGCGGACTTGAATTGTCCTCTCATGACAGTCACGATCTTTTTGGGACTAGGTTGATTTGTGTAAGATTGTCCGCAAATATTTATTATTATTTATTATTTATTTCCGGTCAGCCATGTGAATCGAAGTCCGTCGTACCAGTTCTGTCCAGTCAGCGCCATAAAGATAGTAGCAGGCTTAGAATAATAACGCATATAGAAGGATAGTTTCATACGGCCGACGCGCCAAGCGTGAGGCATAAAATGGATTCATGTAGTTGTGATCAACTCGTATTCACACGCGCCAATACGCACACAAACGCACCAATTTTGTTCTACCGATCGGCGTACTGGGCCATTTATGGCCGAGTTTTAGTGGCCTCACCGTTGCGCGTGAACTGCGTTTCTAGGCGTTATTATTCTAAGGTAGCAGGCAAGATAGCCAAATACATCGCAACACTTCTTTAACTCTTCATTTTTGTAACATCAAGGATGTGTTACAATATATTTGTCAATTTTGGCAGCTTTCTATCTATATGATACTAACGGTACACGAAACTGAAGAACTGAACCTGGCACCGTCTTGTGTCAAGTTATCAAATTTTTGCCGTTTGTTTTGTATAATGTTGTTTAGAGAAGTATGGCGCTGGCTGGCCGTTTTGGGGCCGGCTTATAAGGATCGGCAAACGAACTAATATAATGGTTGTGGCCAAATTTAGTAGCTAATCAGGACCTGCGATTCTCAATCGAAACTTGTTATTAAGGTCAGAATAGGGGTGTAGACTCATGTTAATTGATAACGTACTTTTGCTAAATGGATAGTAAACCATCAAATTACATATTGTAACAAAGAACAAATTAAAAAATATACCTAATTAGTAATTACATTCATAAGATATAAACCTTGAAAGTTTTGAAAATATATGCATTTTTTTAATGTCCAAGAGTAAATTTAAAGTTACCTATAGAATCCTGACGCTTTTATAGAAACAAAATTGTATACACACTATGGACCAGCATTTCGCAGTCTAAACGCAGTATTTCGAGACCGAAACAGCAATTTACTTGATTTTCCATACAACGATTAGTACGAATACCGGATTGTGACGTCATGCTTATAAGCCAAATAGTATGAAGCGTTTTAGGCTGCCGCCAGCGAGGTCAATCTTTGTCTCAAAATTTTGGGTATTTATGTTCTTTTATTGTAGATGCTCCCATACAAATATTTGTGCTCTCCAAAAACTGGTTAAGTATATGGAATCTTAAAAAAATCTTAGTCTACACCCCTATTACATTGACCAATGGAATAAACGTAGAGTTCAATTTTCAATCAAATATTATTTATTTAGTTGTAACGGGTAAGTAACGATATTGGAGCGACTAAACACAAACAACCTGTTTCGCCCATTTATATTTATGTTTGGGGTCTTACATAAAATTCGTTTTATAAGTAGTTATATAAACACAACAGGCAACAGTTTCTCATAAATTATAGTTGACAAGCATTTAAACACGTAACACGTCATTCGTTTATCAAATGTGGTTAACTTGACTCAAGATGACGCACTTGAGTATTATGAACCAGTATTATATCGGTGGAGCATTCAAAACAAATTAGGTCGATCAACGAAGACTCAAAATTGGCAAATAAAAACAAAAAATCGTGTAGTCTGGATTAATATTTTTTACTAGCTGTTGCCCGCGACTTCGTCCGCGTAGAACTTGTTACCGCCTTAGAAAAAATATTGCAAACCAACGTCTACCATCTTAAGGGATGATTTCCGAGGCAAAAACTATTCTATATCCTTCGAAGGGTCTCAAATTAGCTTTATACCAAATTTCATCTAGGTACCTACATGGGTTTTATCCAAACTTTCACCCTCTATTTCATCCCCTTAGGGAATGATTTTAGGAATAAAAACTATCTAATGTCATTCTTCGGAACTCAAACTACCTTTATTCAAAAATCTCCTCGAGCCTCACCATCGACGAACCTTACAAACGCAGGCCCAGAATTGTAATAGTCGGTGTACCGTCAGCCCTACAAGAACAAGAAGTTTATAAGTGCATTTATGAACAGAATCTAGCCGATAAACTGCAGGACTTATCTAGGGAAAAATTCTTGACCTACATTAGATTGAGTCATAAGTCGGGCAAGAAAGATGCTGAGACCTGTAATTACGTCATAGAAGTGCCAGCCCTTATACGCAAAGCGCTCATATCCCAAAATAGAGTTTTTGTTAATTGGTCTTCGTGCCCAGTGAGACTTCACGATCGTCACCAGGTGCTTCAAATGCCAGCAGTTTGGTCACGCCGCCAAGACGTGCAAGCAATCTGACCTCACGTGTGGACATTGCAGTGACGCAGGGCATTCAGATAAGGAGTGCCCAAAGAAAGGAGATCCGCCCAAATGTGCAACATGCAGATTCTACAAAAAGCCGAACGAACATAAAACGGGTGACCTTGAATGTCCTGCTAGAAAAATGGCCGAGCAACGTTACATAAACTCGATTGATTACGAAGGGGTCTAATTTAAGGACTTCTGTTTTGACTCATTTTATATGTACTTATAGATTTACTTATTTCACCTATTTTAATCACTAATTCGTCATATTTTAACGTCGTTCTAGTAAACACGTAGGCCGCAGCGCAACCAATTATTCGTAAAAAAATATGTATTGCACTCAATCACTTAAACTTGCTTGACCTACTTAGTCTAACGCAATTGCAGATGCTGACACTGTAATTATGTATACCTAACGTAATTTTAATAGACGATTTTGATATGTATATACTTAATTTGTTTAATTTAAATAGATATAAGTTACTATGTTTCTAAATGTACGATGGGTTGAAGTTGCACCACGTCCGTAGGAATTACCCATCGCTACCCTACACGTGACCCCTGGGCGGTGCTAAAAGTGCAACAACCTGGCAACCGTACCGTCTTTTCAAAGATCTCACGGTTCTAATACAATGATTTGCCATACGATAAATAAATAAATGTACGATAATATTATATACCATTCTTTTGCACAAATTGCACTAATTAGTTTGTGTTTATTATCTTTGTCTGAGACACAGGATCATCCATTCAGACGCATGTAATATCTAATGTATGTACTATGTATTAATACGCAAGCACTTTGTTAAATTTAGCAGTAAGGTTTTTCAATACATTATTCTATTCTATTCTTATTCTATTCTTATACCAAATTTCATCTAAACGGGATCCATCCAAATTTTCACCCCCCATTTCACCCCCTTAGGGAGTGATTTCCGTAATTAAAACTATCCTTTGTCCTTTCCCATGACTCAAACTATCTCTATACCAAATTGTATTAAAATGGGTTCCATCCGAATTTTCACCCCTAATTTCACCCCCTTAGGGGACTTAACCTATACACCAAATTTCATCAAAATAGATTACATCCAATTTTCACCCCCCCCCCCCTTTCACCTCCTTAGGGGATGATTTCCGGGATCAAACCTATTATATGTCTCCCCGGGACTCAAACTATTTATATAACAAATTTCATCTAAATCGGTGCAGCGGTTTAAGTAGCTCCATACAAATTTCCACCCCCAATTTCAGCCCCTCAGATATAAAAACTACCCTATGTCCTTTCTCGGGGCTCAAACTATCTGTATACCAAATTTCATCTAAATCGGTTCAGCGGTTTAGGCGTGAAGAGGTAACAGACAGACACACTTTCGCATTTATAATATTAGTATGGAAGTATGGATAGTATGGATTCTTTCCGCTTGTCTTCCAAATAAAGGTGTAGCTGTAGACTCACTTCAAAAGAAAGAAGAAACGAAAAACTAATTCAAATATCTCAAAAAATTACGAAGCTACAACCGTTTTAATGTCGCTTGTTAGAGTGAGAAAACGATCAGGGACCGTGACGTCACGATCCTCGAGCGTCATAGTAAAAAACAATCGTTTCATTATAAAGGTGCGTTTTGCGGAAAAGAGACAAAACAAACCCCCTCTTAAAACTTTGGACACTTATAACTTAGTGATTATCTTACCTATATTGCGTTGCGTTGCTATTTGCGTTGTTTTTTTTTTTTTAAAAATACAACATTAGGATTATTTTATTTAGTGTCTACATGCCTATTTTCAATAAGATAAGATAAAATAAGATTTCCTTATTGTCAGAACTGTGTACATGTAGTTGTTTTGGGTAAAATAAAGTCCAACATCTCGCCCATTTCGGACGTACAATACTAAACTTAAAGCTAGTCAAATATACTAAAACAATAACAACAATAGTATTTCCAAATAATTTTAACCATATTTACACATAAAATCTTAATTTAGATCTATACGACATCCGTATTTTCTTTTAAACCACGAACTTCGGAATTCGAAAATATTCGTGTATCTCTATCTCTATCGCACTAACAAGTGACAGGAATGCAGATATACGAACTTCGAGTTTCGGTTTTCGTGGTTTGGCTGAATACGCAAAGAGCGCGCGCGCGTGCCATTCAAAAAAACCAAGTTTATATTGTTCGAATTTGTTGATACATTTGATGAAATTACGCCATAATACGACATTTGCGCATATAAGTTCGCATATCAAATCGATTAATTTTATATTTGCTTTTGGTACCTATGTGTCTCGTCAAGGTATTCAAAAACTAAGCGTCATAGGAAAAAAAAGTCTAAAACGTAATGAAGCTTATTAAACTTCTTACAAGACGATATATTATTTGTATTTATATGACAACTACAAAAGGAAATGCAAGGGATATATAAACGTGATACAAACTGAAAACACGGAGCAGTTTCTCTCGCTTCCAGGGGATCAAGACCGGTGCTATCTTTCTCGACGTGGCGGTAGCCTTCGATAAGGTCTGGCATAACGGGCTGGTATACAAGTTATACCTGCTCGGTATACCGGACAGACTCGTACTCACCATACGAGATTATCTCACGGATCGAAGCTTTCGCTACCGACTAGACGGAACGTACTCGATCCCACATCTCATGGGCCGCAGTCCCGCAAGGCTCTGTGAACTCTCCCACTATTTAATCGTTGTTCACAAACGACATTCCCAGGCACCCTAAGGTGCAACTGGGGTTGTAAGCGGACGACACCACGCTCTTTACGACCCATTGTATGTATGTGTGTTCGTCCAATCATGTCATGACATATGCAAGTGTAGTAAATATTTGATCACGTGCATATGTCAGCGCTCAAACCGCTTCAGGTCATTCAGAATCGTTTTCTCCGTAGGGCGGTGGTACCAATCGAACGTCAGCCTGCACCACGACTTGGGGATTAGCACCATGTACGGTTTCTTGCTGCACTCTTTTCAGCTAGGGTAGGTTTTAGCCAACCAGCAATCCCAGTAGTTTATCACCACTCACCCCTCAGATTCAGTTTATACCGTTCAACCAATCTCACTGGAGCGCAAACTCCCAGAGTATTCCAGTGTTTACCCATTCCCGCGTGGTCGTGCCGGAGGTTTCCCTTGGATTTTCCTCAAGCTACCCTCCAACCACGCAATTCGACCGCTATATTGGGTTCGTCCTATCATAGCAACAGTCAGGTTCCAAAAAAAAATTGCTTTTAGTGAAAGCACAAAAAGGGCCCTTTTCACAAAAATAAAAAAAAAATCACTATTAAATAACCTTTTCCTTTATATCTACATAAAAGGGACAATAAAAAATATCTCCCTTACTAATGAAACTTAATTTAATCAGCTTTATTTTTTATGTAAGGTTCTCTATTCTAAAACACATGGTTTTTGAGAGAATCACAAAAAACCAAAAAATGGGACCTATCTGCTCCCCCCCCCCGTTTTAATATGTTAAACCTGGGTATCACCCACAGAACTGTCTTTTCTGTTCCGTGGTATCACCCCTACCATTTGAAATAATAACCCAGACTACACAATTTATTGTTTTTATTTTTTCTTCGTTTTTCGACCTAAAATGCTCAGTAATGATCTTTGGCCGTATCCATAATCCCATACACGCCAAATATACACTAACCGTCAAGGACCTGGGTGTCAATATTCGATTCACGGCTCACCTTTCATGGTCACATAAAAGCGTTAGCGGCGAACTGTTTCAGAAGGTTGGGGTTCGTGATCAGGAATGCGCGTGATTTCGACTGTCCTAAGGCTATACAACTCATATTCACCGCCCTAGTAAGAAGCAAACTTGAGACAGCATGTATAATTTGGAATCCGCATGAAGCTTCTTACACCTTGCTACTGGAAAAAATTCAAAAAGCCTTCGTACGGTTTCTACATAAAAAAATATGGATATTATCCATTTTTATATCCCACAAAATTTATATAGGGCGTATTAGGTTTTAATTCACTTGAGGTGAAGCGTAACTGTGTGTGTTACTAACGAGCACTTGCAAAATCTTGCGAGAATTTTCAGACTGCCCAGAGCTGGTGGGTCAGGTGGTGCGTCTGCTAGTTCCCTCACTGCCGAAGTTCAATTTTCGCCCGCGTAACCAACCGACTTCTGCTAGCTGCTCCAGAGGCGCGCACCGTAGCGCGCAAAAACTCTCCGTTTGTCAGAGCTCTACACTGCCTCAATGCGCTTCTTGCATCAGCACCGGCTGTGGACGTCTTTGGAAGTAGTTGGGGAATGGTGTATCGTGAATGCTTAAGGTACTGTGAGGTGATGGATAGATGTAATTCTTCTGTCATATATCAAAAAGTATATATCTAATTTGTAATTCACAGTGACTTAGTTTTTAACTGTTATGCTGTGTAATTATTTTACATAAATAAATTTGTTTAATGTAAATGTTTAGTGCGCAAATTGCCAGCTTGTTTAATGTCTACTGAAATTATCATGAACTGCGTTGGCCGTTAGTCCCACTCCCACGTCACCACGTTCATATACACGAAATGAGAATTTCTAAAAAAGATTGTTCAAATTAAGTTAGTAGGTATTTGATGTAAGATGATCGAGATGAAGAAGATGATTAAGGCAATCTTAAATTTTTCCTATTTTGTTACCATTTTTTGAGTTAGCCTGAGAATCATGAAAGTGCAAGAAAAAGAATTTGGTAACAAAATACTGTTTACATTATTATTTGGATTACAATAGTAGTTAGTTTTACAATAATTAGATCAAAATCTCATTCAATCGTTCTTTAACACTGATAACAGCTATCTATCTATAGTTAACTATAATTATTATAATTAAACAGTAAGCAGAAACAGTATCAGTTAGTCTACTTTGAACATTGAACACATACATTCTAAAAGATCTTCAAGGTAATCTGGAGGATATTTGAACTCTGTACACTGATTTGAAGAATGTTATCGATTTGGTTGGTGTTTACTTGGTACTTATATGTGTTATTGGTATCATTTATCAATGATCCTAATCCCTCTGAGAAAATAAACACAAAACATTTATCACGGTGGGCACATTTATCGTTTGGTAAACGAAAATAAACAGCGTTCTCTATCACTTTTTTAGTTCCTATTGTTTTTCGTGAACATATTTTACAACATTTACACCTGCTTCCAGACATTATTACAAGAAACGACATAAGTAATAGTTAGAAAATGTGTAGTTGTAAATATATGACATACGTCATTGATCAATGTCAATTAATTATTTCATAATGAACGAAAGAGGATGTTATACCTACTACAGACTGATTTGCCAGTACTACTCTATTGATATGATATGTTATAGTAAACATACGTTCGTAAATGTTTTTTTTTTGACATGACGCACCATGATTTTTAAATGTTTTTTAACGTATACGTAGTTGACAATTGTGGCTTATTAAGTATTTTTTTTGATTGTTCTCCGCGAGAAGTGGCAAAAAAATAAAGCGTAATAATAAACAATATTTTTTTCATCCAAGTTAAAGAATATGAATGTCTGTAAAAATATGCATTATAAACCCCATTTTATGCTCCTTAATTTTGAATTTATTTGGTTACTCTCGCTTGCTTGGTTTGGCTAAAATAACAGTTTAAAAATTACCTTGGTTTTTTGACATTTTCGTGAATAAGTCTGAAATAAAAGAAGATCGAAGGCTGATATTACGCATACACTGTTCTTAGGTTCTGCCACTACTGCACCTTAAATTACAAACAAAACTTTTGTTAGCTTATCCTGCTAGACCCTTTATAAAAGTTTATTTCTAATGACATTATAACACGATGTTGGTAAACAAGCTGACGGTCTGCCTAATGCTAAGCGGACACCAAAGCCTATGGCACTCAAAGTTGCCTGCCCATTTTATATGTATACAACAACCTTACTTCCGTAGTAATAAGGTCTGTAACACTGTATACATATTTCTGTAACTTTGTGGTGTACACATATTGGTGACCTTGACTGTACAAGCTTTGCTTAGTTTGGGACTAGGTCGATTTGTGTAAGATTGTCTCCAAATATTTATTTATTTTATTTCCATTTTTATTCCTCCTATTACTTGCGAGACAAAATATAACTACCCGCTAAACTTCACACCGCCCATGTTAAATTGTACTTACCTACCTAGACAGGATACATGCAATTATTGCACTAAAATGTTGGATTTTATCTATTGCCGTGGTAATAATTACCCCCAGATAAGGAATATATTAAACGAAGGAGTTTCTGACGAAAAATAGCATTCTCTCTCTCTCTCGTGTATTGTTAGGACAGGTTGTACTTACCAAGGTTTCATTATATTAGAGGCTCCCACTAGATCGTTGTTGAAAAATTTTCTCATCGCAACCTCACACTCCTCAAAGGCCGTTTGTAAATCCATTGTATACCTGCAATAGTTATTTAAAGATTTTGGTTATGTCTATGAGTTAAACTATGGATGGATTGGATGTTTGTTACTCAACCAAGCAATAACAAAAACCCCCGACATTTTAATTTCATAGTTGAATATCTCAAAAACGGCTGAACCAATTTTGTTGAAATGTAGCTACATCTCGATCGCGTCATCTTTCAGCCAAAAAAAAAACGCATTAAAGTCGGTCCATTCGTTTAGGAGCTACGATGCCATAGACATACACACAGATACACAGTCACATATATAGGTACGTCAAACTTATAACACCCCTCTTTTTGCGTCGGGAGTTAAAAACGGATTAAATAATACTTATCCCGCAACACTCGACCCAAATTTAAAACGAACGTTATTATTGTAGTTCACGCAGTGATAACACTGATAACTCATGTACCCATTTTAATTATAATTAATAACTTACAAGTTGAACACACACTACACTCACAAATGACAAGCAGAAACATTGTTATGATCCATATCATAGCCGTTATACACCGAATCATATTTAAAAACGATAAATAACTTGAACTGTTCGTCTGTTTCCGGCAATAAGTAATATCCTGAGAACTTTTTGCTCTATGAAAACACAACAATATATCGATATCAGCCATATTTTTACACCAATAAATAGGCTGGGTAATTTGACAAAATATTCATTAATAATCCACCTAAATTTAATACCGATACGGTAAAAAATTATGAAAAGTAATCTTCATAAATTCCGTAAAAATCAGGCGAAAATGGTATAAACTTTCTTTACTTTATAATTGACTACGCCTATATGTATACGTTGGGATACGCGCATAATCCACTTATTTTTGTTAATGAATAAACCTTTCTATAGGCCAGATAAAATTCAATATTATCTCAAGGTCGTAAAGTTATTTCCTGATGCATATATTTTTGGATTCAGGTAGTAAGTCTCAAAATTTGTGTACTCAAACATGTTTTCATTATAAAAATACTGATAGCATTTTTGCTTGCGAGTTAAATTTTTTCCTAACTTCCGTCCCATAGAATTATTGATTTCAATAGTAAAAGTTGTTTAAAATAACATATAAAAGCCGTATACAAATAATTAGCATGATATTAAATTATTTCCAATAAAACCGTAATTTTCTCAGGGCACAACGGGACATGAAACAGCTGATTGTATACCGATTGGCGACTGACATCCTTACTCTTTGCAACTGACGCACTGACAGTGACGGATAGTCGGATACGTTCCGATACACTCATGTGAAAATTTTGTGTTACCCTCACCTGCACAAAGTAAAGTCGAATAATCAACTCGATTAGGGCAGCAGCCGCAGCAGGGGTAGCCGAAGCTGCTAAGGTGGGCAAATATAGTGGTCTCGGCGCCGAATACAATTTCGTGCCTTTTGGCGTCGAGACCCTTGGTCCGTGGGGCCCTGGAGGCCCCACGGACCAAGGGTCTGAAATTGTTTGAATGGCCTTCAAACAATTTCACGAGACATTCACTCTCTTTTACAAACTATATTTCCCTATTACTAAGATAAAAACTGTTATTAAGACTACATCTGTATGGTTTACACGAGGTATCAAGCAATCCGTAAAAACAAAGAGGCGTTTGCGGTTTAACTACTGTACGAAATGCAAAAACCATACTGGTTATATACACAGTAAGGTCAAATATAATAATTACTCTAAGATTTTAAGACGATGCATCCACCACGCACAAAAAATCATGAACGTTAGTTATGTGAGTAGATCTAAAAACATAAGTAAGGCAACATGGGACGTCATCAACGATGCAGCGGTGGAGCTCTGACTGCCAACCGGATCCGTGTATGGTCCCGTGGGATATGTAATGCATGTCAACAGTGTCATACAAGCCGATTCCCACCGGTTTGGCTAAACTTTATTTTTAGGCAAGCCTATAAGTAGTTATATACTTGTGGACGACGCGTGGCGCCGACGTGGTCGATGTGCGACAGGCCTGGGTTTGACCTTCGCGACCTCACAGTCACCTAACAAGGGGCGTTTAAAAACCGCGGCGGGCGAACCGCGCGTTTCAACCGCGGCGGGTGAACCGCGGCGGTTGAACCGCTCAGCGTGTTTTTAAACGGCCGTAACGCGCTCTGATAGCGCAGGTGCTCTAGGGGAGCACTAATCCCGCAGACTGAGCTGCACTGTTGAAGGATGGGGTGTGGGTGACGATAAAATAATACTTGGCGAAAAATAAATGAAACGGTATAATAAAATAATGAGACACAAACTACTGATTAAACTTTCCCTATCACAATTTCCTACTTCCTATCACAATTTCCCTACTTCTTCCTTTCTTCTTCTTCCTGGGAGCTCCCACTGGTGGGGCTGAGCGAACACAATTTTATCCGGCGATTATAGCCTCTTTTATACCCCTAAGGCATTAAAAGTGGTGGGGATATAATTTTGAAGACCTCGCCCACTTTTACTATGGAAAAGCTAGTTTTTACGTTTTCCTGGTTTTCAGGGAAACCTTAAGGGTTTTTACATATTTTCCTTCAAAAGAACTATTTCTGAGCTATACATTACAATATCTACTAGTTTTCCTGCTTTTCCCGTTTAAATTGGGAAAGTCGATATTTACGTAAAATTATCAACTTTGGTAACATGAAATGGCTTTGCCAGGCCCTAGTGGCTTTAATTAACATTAATTATCAAAAGTGATTATACATACGTAAGGGCATTTACCTTACCTTCCTAACGATACCTCAATTGCTTTCGTACCTTATCTGGTTACGAAGATATGGCCGGGTGAGACCGTCAATTTTCACATTTATATTAACGTGGTAGCATAAGTTTGACTTTGCTCCCGTCTTTTAAGCCAATCAGAGAAATCAACCTGAACCTTGACCATTCTTGCACCATAATATGCAATAAAACTCTATGCATACGTAGTGTACATTTTTATTTCACATTTTATGTAACTCTAGTTACCGATGTCCCTTGTTGACGGACTAGATCGGGATATAGTCTCAAGTTGGTTTCTTTACAAATAATTTGGCTGTCTCTCCCTCAATTATCAGGGGTTCTCCCTCTATCGATCTTTATGAAATAATTACTGGAGGTACCTGGTACCTTTATCTTTACTTTAAGCTATTTTCTTTGTCTGTACCTATTGTACTTAGGTCCTAAATAAATCACGCGCTTCTTATATGAGCCGTTTGCTTTAGGAGCTTAATCTGGGCACAATTGCCGTCCTTATGTGAAGGAATTATAGTTACACGTCCTTTCCCTTCGTGACCCGTAGGCCTTATCGTTCACATACTATACAACACCCTTTCTCTTCGTGACCCCGTAGGTCCTACATTTCACAAACTACATTCTGTCGCCCACAATACTCTTAGCTCTTTCGTAATTTTTGTGTTCCGGGTTGGCCATCGAAAGTTTTCACGCGCCGCAACATTATATTCAATTTTTGCATGCCATTCGCTGGTGAAATGTGTGTTTCTCTGTGATATATGTATACCATATTCTGTACCACGTTTTACGCAAAATAAATTACTTTTGCTTTACTTTACTTACTTTACGCGGACTAAGGCGCGGGAAAATTTTAGTAAAATATACTATCATTAGGTATACGTATTAGGAAAAATACTGGATGCTTACTCAAGTTGTTCTTCGGCGGCATCTTGGAAATCGTCCTGCAGAAAACAAATAGTATTGACATTACACCTATGTAGTTCGCAACAAAACATTTATCTTCGTCATCGTCAGCTTGGCCTTTTGAGAGTGAAAAGGAAAAGTCTTGGCCCACACTAAGAAACTAACTCGAAGTTACCAATACTCGTAATTACATAAATGTGTGACTAGACGAATCTATTAAATTATTTACACCATTTTTTTAAAACCAGTCCTCAGCGTCGGTCGTATATTTATTAATTAGCTCAGGCCGATGACATTAGATATATGTACATATCGCGAGTTAATACACCTGTAGCTCTAGTATAAGTTTTATCGATACAATACGTTTTCGAACGAGTTTGCGTTTAGTTTCAATTTGTATAGCAACGCGTAGTTCCTAATAGTCACCACCAGAGGCGCTGTTCGCGTTGCCATATAAATTGAAACTAAACGCAAACGCGTTCTAAAACGTACTGTATCGATAAAACTTATACTAGAGCCTCTGGTTAAGATTAGTTCTGGACGAATACAGGCTGATAAGGATGATCTTCTATTGGTTAGGTTTGGTAACCAGCGAATTTAACATCGTAATACTCTAATAGTAGTCTAGATAGTATCAGCAGGCTGAACAAGGACGCATACCTTATTCATACCTATTCAATGGGCGTTTTAAAAAAAAAAGTATACAAAACATTTTTTTTTCAGAATTGTTTTTTTTTTTTTTGACTCTGAATTTTTGATATTATCGAAAAAGTGTCCTAAATATTCCATTCCAGATCGTCACATTTTTGTATGCAGTCTTATTTTAACCGACTTCAAAAAAGGAGGAGGTTATAATGTTCCACTGTATGTATATATATTTTTTATGTGTTTTCGCCGATTTTTCCGTCAATTGCGGACAGATTTCCAAAATTATTTTTTTATTCGAAAGAGTATACTTCCGAGGAGGTCCCATTGTCACCAAGTCAGGATCTGATGGTGGGATCCAAGGGAAATTGAGGGCAACCCTCTAATTTCTCTAATTTCGGTATTTTCTAGTATAATTCGGAAATCGCAATTTTAGTGAAGTGGAACTGATGATCAAGATCACAGATGACTTATGGAACTCCTCAAAGATGTAAAGTTCGTCGAAGATTCTAAAGTAAATTATTATTTATATGGACGTGACGCACTGGAAGAAAAAACTTAAGTACATTGTAAAATCTGGGACACTATTTTTCTTGTATCGATAGTATCAACGATTCTGAGTAAGAGAGACAAAAAATCGAATTTTGAAAAAAATTAAATATTGAAGATACTTTTTTTTTAAACGCTCATTCATACGATCCTTGTGAACCTACTAGTTGGTAAAGGTAAATTGCGCTAAAGGAAGCAATCTCTATCTGATGCGTAACAATAAATTGGTTTCCTTTCCATGTAAAAATCCTGGTCCCAAACTTGGTATTTTCTCAGATTTCACTTATAGTATTAGCTTATTACCTACACTTTCTCGACACAATATGTATATAGAGAGGGTGGATGGATGAAAGAGGATTGACAATGAGAGTAACGGAAGTTTTATAGTTTTCCCTCTACTTCTAAGTCCGTCGCACCGAAAAAGCGGTGGAAACAAGTGTGATACTTTACCTCATCGAAGTCTTCAGTGGCCAGAGGCGGCGGACCGGCCTCCCGATATTCGGCGCGGTGCAGCATCGGTGACGCTAGTGACGGTACACTTTCCTGTTTAAGCGCCATCTGTGAACAACATAGTTGCTTTTAGGGTTCAGTACCAAAAAGGTAAAAAAGGGACCCTTGACTCTGTCCGTCTGTCACAACGTTAAATATCTCAGGAACTACTTACTCGTATGCTATCAATTTGACAGGGGATAGCCGGGTAAGCATGGCGAAACTGCCCTTTGCGAAAATAGTATACTATTTATACATTGTGATACAAGTGAGCTATGTTGATCATTACATCAGAGGCGGAATTGTCACGCGAACCGCAGGTGAGCGTGATAATAGAGCCGAGGATGTAATTATCAATACTCACGCGTGTCATACGACGTTTTTCAACACATTTGCAAGGAAAAATTCCTTTTCATAAAATGAAAATGTTACAGGCTCCTAACTTGTTTCCTTTAGTTATTGATGACAACAGGTTTTTACTCGCATAGATTTGTACATCTCCAAGAATGTACATCAGTGGCGTCAATTCTATTTATCACTTTTCTATTCACCACGAGTCAACATTTTTAATAATAACTGCTGTTAATAAATGATGATGATGCTCGGAAATGTTCGCAAACATATACGAACGATAATTTAAAAAGTTAATAGTACATTGTTTAACAAGGGGCGTATAAGGAATATTGCAAACGAGAGTCTATCAGAAGCCCGACGCCGCAAGACTCACTTTTGATGAATACGTACGAGCCAATACCGGTGCTGAGTCTTTTTTGGTTTAAGCTTCCGCGGTATGTTTTACCTCTGCTGAAATAATCTTGAGCCGACAATGACTTTAGAACCGAGCGGTTCAAACGCTCGGAGATTGGCCCTTATACTAGAGCTAATTTGCAACAATTTATGTCCAGTCAACCAGGGGTCAAAACACGATTTTTTTAATTTTTCGAGTTTTTAGTTTGTTTGAAAAAAAATCGCCTTGCAGCCTTAAAGTGCTGATTGTGACCAAAATGTTTTTTTACCATCCAAATGGAAGTACTTTTGTCACAATCACCAGCTTAAGGCTGCAAGGAGATTTTTTTTCATACAAACTAAAAACTAGAATATCTCGGAAACCAGCGAGTTTCGACCCCTGGTTGACTGGACATAAATTGTTGCAAATTAGCTCTAGTATAGGTCTTCAAGGAATAGGTCGAATTACCAGTCACCCTGTATATTATTAGTCGGCGTATTTTCTAAAACAAAACCAACTTTACTTCTGAATAGTTTATACCCCAGGTTAGTATTAGGGTGAGATGGGGGAATGGCGGTCAGCGGGTGATGCCGGTCAGGACAAAATCTAAAACTTCCACAAACATTTCGCTATCGCTACTATCGCTGCTGCAGCCATCTAGTACACGACCGAGTACACTAACATACCAAGCAGCGCCATTTCGTATCGCGTGCAATGAGTTTGACAGCTGTTTAAACGTTAGGACGTATTTTCTTATAAAACAATTGAAAGTTCGATGAAAGGTAAGCAGGTGAAGCATCTTCAGAAAAGTACCACAAGGGGGTAGAATAAGGCTTGGAAATTCCTACTTAATTACGCGAAAACTACATAAAATGTAACGGTTTCTTATTTAAATGTTATTTGAAGATATTTTCTACAATTTTATAATGCCCAAAACACGATTTGATTAATTTGCCTCGATGGATTAGGCTCGCAAAGTTAGCTCTGATCGCGCGTTTTTCGGTAGGTCGAGTTGACTAAAAACCAGAACCATTTTTTTGCTAGTCAATGTTCAGTATTTATTTTTGTATCCTTTTATTCCTTATTATATATGTGACAACGTTGTAGGCTCATTTTATTTTTAATTAACGTAAATTAGTAACATTAAGCACATAAATATAAAATCTCGCTCAAAACGGACGCGCGTAAGTCATTCGTTTGAATTTTAGTAGGCAGATGGCCAAGCGGCCTCGGGCTGGACGGACGTCTGTCGCGATTTTTTGCATTTTGACAACTGTAAAATTCGCTAGTTTAATACCAGCTGTTAGAAAATAATACGTTTTCAGGGAGAATTAATAGGGTGTCATGTGGGTGGATAAACGTTTAAAATAGATTTTCGGTCATTTTTACAATTTGTTCTAATTTAAAACACAAAAGTTCGTTCACAAACCCTACCATTACAACCCGATTTTTCATATTTCTCATCTTAAGAGCCCGTTATTAATGAAAGAAGTTCGAATACGTTTCTTTAGTATGTGGAATATTTTTTTATCACACAGGTCACATTGTCTAGTACGGTGTATGTCGTAACATCTCGCTGCCCCAATATTATAGGGTCCTATGTTACATTGTCGGGGTACTTCAATTTAGACCTAGTGTTACTCTGACAAACTTCAAATTTCAAGTTGATAAAAGTGCAACATAGAACCCTATAATATTGGGGCAGCGATATGTCATATAGGAACATTTGACATTTGGCATTTACGCTGTCTTAAGGACTTAGATATATCGTTTTCAATAAAATCATAATATATTAAATACAATGAAAATCTTATAGTGTACGAACTATAACGATTATGATAGTATATTGTGATCCGCTGTAATAATGACGCCATCCAGTTAACTCCCCTGCAGTTCGAACCAATTGAATGTGGAAAGACATTCTCAGAATATGTTTAATATCTACTCGGAATCTGCAAGCATGATGTAATTTGTGTTTATTGTGGTCAAATCAAGACGGATTATTGTCACCCAATTGGATACAGTTCTTCAAGATACCTCCTAACTACACTTCAACTCCAAGTTTTTAACACATTCACTGCCCAGAATCTCTACGCACTACGCTCCTTGCCGACGATGCCTACGGCGTATATAGGCGCCCGCTAAGCGGGTTCATGGCATACCTGAAGGAGAGTTTGAAAGTCAAGTGAAGAAGAAGAAGTATTAAATAATTGTAATAATTAATATACCTAAACAGTAAAGTATTCCATTGCATATATAGACACTTTTTATTCTTGTGGTAGAAAACATATTCCTACTAATGAAGAATTTGTTTCATTTTCTTTACCTACTCTGAGGCTAAGGAATTAACTAAAACAGACATTATTTAGATTAAGTATGCTGACTTTGTAATCTGCTTGCGTCTTGGTCAAGTGCGAGTCGGACTTCTGCACGAGGGTTCCGTACCATACTTTCAAGCTAATTACTCGTAGCATGTCTAGTTTAACGTAGATGGGTCACACGGAGCGTAATTATGAATCGATTGAAACCTTATTAATCGGTTCCGTATCTTAAACGCTATGGTGGAATTGGGATGCCTATCCGGAATAGCACGTTGCCGCCGCCGCTCGCTTCTTAGCCTTAAGCTTTAAATGGAAGGATATAATGATGTGACGGAACTTGCCAATGAGAATACAATTAGGTAGCTAAAATCGACTTCCGAACTATGTTTACAATTTGGCACCTTATTCCTTTGTGATAAGGCGAAAAACAGAAAAACTTTATATCATCATCATAATCATATCAGCCGAAAGACGTCCACTGCTGGACATATGCCTCCCCCAAAGAGTGCCAAAATGACCGATCCTGCGCCACCCATTCTATATATAGTTCTGTATATAGTAGTATAGAATATATAATTTTTTCGCCTTACCAGCTAAGTCTCATATCAGGGAAATTATTTTTCTCTATTTTCACCCAAGCAGAGCTCGGCCACTCAGGTATATATGTATGTATGTATGTGATACATACATTTATAGTATAAAATGGCATATAATTTGTAATCCTATGCGTATAAAAGAAATATGAGTAAATAAAATACATTACTTACAAGCAGGACTCGCAATCGAGGGGCCATCCAGGAAGCACGGCAGTCAGTACAATTAGTACAATTACCATAGAATTATTATTAGTAGCATTTTTTTATATCATGTATTTTGCAAACAAACACACGGTTTCGGAAGCCTATGGACGCTTGCTACTAAAGAGGATTCACCACCGTGCATTGCCAACTCTTTATTGATTTGAAGATTTGGAGAATGCTTAGGGTTCATTTGAATTAACTCACAGATATTCACGAGTTTACGATATAATATTGCTTACCTATACTCGTGTTATTCTTTGTAGATTAGGTAAGTAGAAATCGACACAAAATAGGCTTAAATCGCAAGGCATGGGTTTTCGGTATATTGAACCGATATATAGTTAGGATAGTGTGAACACGAAATTTTGGTTTAAAAGTCATAAACTATGCTACTTTGACCATCAAGATGTAGTACTCTTTAAAAGATAAATAAATTTACCACAATTTGAGTTAAGCCACAGGTCTATAAACTCAAGCGATGGCCCTTCAAAGATGGTCTATTTTCCCGAAAATTGTCAATTTTAAGTCATGGTCCCGTCCGGATCAAAATATTGGCAAAATCCCTCGTCCAATGATAAAAATTGTTGGATATAAAGTTTTGTTGATATGTAATTTTCTTTCATACAAACCATCTATAAATTCTGTAACACTACACGCACAATCTTGAAAATACGAAAAAAAGGTAAAAATGGCTTTTTTGAAGAATTGAGTGCAAAAGGCCTTTGAGTACCTACCTTTAGTTTGTGTGAAAGTAGCCAAGTACCAATGGAAAAGGCAATAAATAATCATCATCATAATCAGCCGAAAGACGTCAACTGCTGTACACAGGCCTCCCTCCAAGATTGCCACAATGACCGGTTCTGCGCCACCCGCATCCAGCGGACTCCCGCGACCTTCACCAGGTGATCAGTCCGGTCCCCACTCGAGAACCTTTGTGCCCCAACGGCCATCGGTTCTACGTGATTTAGGTTTAGATTTATTTATTTCGAGATAAAAATTACAATATAGGTCTTTATCACGATCGTCAATAATAAGTATTAAAAATAAAATAATATTCATAATTTTAATACACAAAGTGGAAATTGTATCTCCAATAAAGGATTGTTATTTAACAACTAATAGACACTTACTATTAAACAGAAATAAACAATGTCAATTTATGCATTAGGTACCTAAATTTAAAAGTTGAATATACAATATAAATGTTACACAAGAAATAATATCAAATGTGCAATGTGCCCCGCCCTATGCCACTTAAAAGCAATACTATCAATCATGTAAAAACGATAGTAAATTATTTTGGTTTGGTTCAGCTAGAACCTTTTCTTCAGGTTCTTCCACGCTTTCTTCCTCAGGTTCTTCAGTTTTTTGAGTTCGTGTTGTGCCTGGGTTTTCTCAAGATCGTTTTCATCATCGCCTATCGAAATCAAAGCGGTGATTTCGAATAATTTTCCTGAGCAAATTAAGCATAGAACTGAGCATTTGAGCTTAGCTCTCTGGTGGTTGGTGGCAAATGTGCATACAAAGCCCTTTGAATACCTATACATTTGTCAGTATAGTAACACCAAATGTCTCATTATTTGATAATCAATTTTTACCTATTTTAGTGTTTTCGAGATTGTGATTGAATAATTAGTCTCACAGACCTATCTGTGCTTTAATGAAAGCAAATTAAATTGAGTATAACTTTATTACTAATATTTTTTCTCATAGCGCGAGGGATTTATGATATGTTTTGGTCCAGACGGGAGAATTTAAAATCGACGAAGTTCGGAAAAAATATATTATTTTCGAAAGGCAATAGCTTCGTCCCTTTAGAGCTTACAGATTTGCAGTTTAGTTCAAATTGTAGGAATAGGGAACTTGCATCTTTTTTTTTTATTGCGAAAATCAAATGTATAATTTAGCATTAAAACAACTGTAGCACTAATACTTTCTTATGATTTATTTTTCCGATGTTATATGCATTTGAAATCTGCACGCGCCGGCACCCCCCGAAAACGCTCTATATTAAACTGGCTTATGCTATGACGTCACAACATATATTCTCGGCGCGTTTACTATGGAGTAAGTCATTAATTTGCAATTATCTCCACAACATTTGCGTTTAAGTCTATACTTGATATACAAAATATCATTTTCTGTGCCAATTCAATATTCTGTGTAACTGTTATGTTATTTTATCAAAACAATAATAATTTTTTTTTTCGTCATTTTAACGTGAGATAAAACTAATACAATCGTTTTTTTTTTCTTCTGTATGATATTTCTACGTATATCCGCATCGATTGAGTGCAATTTATTCAAAATTGAAGTCCCATGCAAGTTCCCCATTTTAATCAACTTTAAAATTCAGGCGTAAATGTAAAAAAAGTCCTAAAATTTCGCAGTTTTACGCGCGTTAACTGATCCATAAAACAAAACCAAATAAGTTACTGCCAACATTTTAATTTTTGGTACAAGCTTTTATTGCTTACGGTACTTTTCTGTGTATTGTATTGAGACGATTCTAAGGAGCTTAAACTCAACGTGGTTACGTCGGTTAAATACTGAATTCCCATGGCCACCTTCTGTCTCCATCATCAGATCAGCTCGATGGTACCATAATATTTAATTGTTATCCAAACTATACTAATACCCAAAATTTCAGCTCAATCGGATAACGGCAAGTGACTGAAAAATGGATTGCAAATTTTGACGGACAACTTACATAGATACTTACATACCTACATACAACCAGGTCAAGTTAATATTAAGCTTGTAAAAACCAGAACTACATCGTGCTTTGCGTTTTTAATGTCGAATTCTACAGTCCTAACAACGCGTCGCTTTGAACCAGGTTCATTGGATGTGGTACTGGGGAGCACCGAAGAGTTTTTATGATCTTCATGAATATATAAATGACTTCCACTTAGCACTAACAAATTACTATAATTATGTGATTAGTGTATACCCTTTGATGTAGGTATCACCATCACCTGCGACTACATTACTCACTTTCGGTTTGCTGACGACACTACTTACCATACATCACAATCATAGAGGCATCAGGGGGTGTCAGTGACAGTGATTAAAGAGTACTTAATACGTAGGTATTAATATATGTAGGTACGAGTTTATTAGGTCTATTTAGTATAATTATATTCTGGCCTGATATTGGTTTACGGGTATACCTAATACATTCGTGTTACACTTTCATAATAACACTTACAACAGCAGCAGAAACCGAATGTATAATTATGTTTTAGGACGGTATTTTATACTTAGTATCTGCATATTATTTGTAGTACCTACTTTTTTGCATTCCCACACTATAAAACTAAGGAGCAAAATAAGGATTACCTAATATATATACCTACCCAGTAACGTACAAATAGGTACGTACCAACAAGGCTCGATCATTCTGACTGACGTGATCGCTTAATGGCCCCTCTATTGTGATGAGTTGAGACTTGAGAATTAAATTGAATTTTCAAATTTAATTGTCCATCCAGGCTCAAGCCCCCCAAAAAGCCAGCTCGATCTGAGTCCTTAAGGGGACGTAGGTTCGTGGTCTTCTCTCCCTCTCACTGAGCATAAGCGTGAGCGAGATGGAAGTGCGTGTTTGGAAGCGCGGATATCATGTTTTTTAATTTTAATTATTTGTGCGTTTCAATAAATAAAAAAGTAATAGCTGATTTCCCTCAAACATGACATTGTCGATTTTTAGAACCAATTTTAATATGTTTAGCTGTTGTGGATAATTTGTTATGATTTTTTTAAGTGTATTTTAGACCTATGTTCGTGATTTTTTTCTATCGAGCGAAAGTCAAAAACTCAGGATTCGAATAGCTGATTTCCCTCGAAAAAAGCCTCAAGATTGCTAATTAAATTTAAGGCAGCCGTATTATAATCCAAACAAGAGCTACGAATTTTTAAAAATCAGTTTTTGGAGCTCACGTCGCCTTAACATAACGTGGGTTACGTTATGTTAAGGCGACGTGAGCTTGTCAAGCAATGATCATAAATTTTCGCTTGCTTATTTTCATGAAATTTTGCACCTTAGCGAAGACCGAATAGAGTTGCTATGACATTGCCAATCTAAAGACTGATCTATTGACTTATCAATAGTATATATAAGTCGCTTAACTTCAAACTCGGGTAAATCCATTCGACCCTAACAGCAAATATCTACCTTATCACCTTTGCTTAATAGCAAAATCGCATGATTTGACAGATGGATTAACCCGGGTTTGAAATTAAGCGACTCATATTTCATTTACCAAAATGTACCTAAGAAACATACGCAGAATCATCGCAGAATAAGAAAATGTCAACAAGTCTGACATTTTTCAATAAGATGTTTTGACAATTTAACTTTCTGTAATGAGGTTGGTGACTGATTTAAATTTATAATATCACGAAAGAAAAAAAATACCGAGGTCAGTGACCTGTCACAGTAAAGTGAGATAGTGTGCGTGAAATGTAGCGGTGTGTGTTTCTGGGGAGAATTACGATAATGTTGCGCCGCCTAGTAGGTTTTTCGTGTCGCGTATGTAGCTTCACCCGAGATGCCTCACCTTAAAGTGATTTACACCAATCAATATCTTTCTAAATGTCAATAATTACACATGCATTAGTGTATCCCATGTGCTTGTTGGATTTTATGAAAATTAATTAATACGTTTTTAATGATCAACCAAAGGATACATTTTCGTATTTTGGGGTTATGGCAATCATTCTAAGGGGGTAATACCGGTCTATAACGAAGTATGGTATAGATGTCGAAGTTATGGGCGGACTGGGCGGTGGACTCATGAAGAGGGCAGTGGTGCTGATTCCCCTGCGACCTATTTATGCGATTATTGTGAGAGCAAACGGAAAGTTCTTAGGCATCTTGATCTGTAATTTTCAAAGTTAAAATATAAATAATTAATAATATGTTTGGTTTGTTATAAAAAAGAATGTCTTATTTAATTTTGGTTAAAATATAAAAAAATAAAAAATATGTAAATATGTGGTAAAAATGTTTTTATGACCGCCATTTTTTATTTAATTATTTAAAAAAAACAATCCCGTAATATATTGATAATAAGTATCATAGATATCTTAAGTCCACTAAATAAGCTAGTTAAAAGCGGCCAAGTGCGAGTTGGACTCTCCCATGGAGGGTTCCGTAAAATAAATTGCGGTTTACGATTTATGACAATTATGACGTGTTAAAAAAAACTACTTACTTGATCTCGTTCAAACCAATTTTCGGTGGAAGTTTGCATGGTACATCATATTTTTTTTAGAAGTGACAGGGGGGGGGGGGGGGATTTACCACTTTGGAAGTGTCTCTCGCGCAAAATATTCAGTTAAGAAAAAAAATTATATTAGAAACCTCAATATCCTTTTTGAAGACCTATCCATAGATACCCCACACTATGGGTATGATGAACAAAATTTTTTAGAGTTTCAGTTCTAAGTAAGGGGAACCCCCAAAAATTTTTTTTTCTATTTTTGTGTGAAACTCTTAATGCCGTTCACAGAATATATCTACTGACCAAGTTTCAACAGTACAGTTCTTATAGTTTCAGAAAAAAGTGACTGTGACATACGGATACGGACGGACAGACAGACGACATGATGAATCCATAGCGGTTCCGTTTTTTGCCATTTGGCTACGGAACCCTAAAAAGTAAGTTACTTTTACCGTAAGTCCTTGGGTTAAAATAAAAAATCGATTACTGCTTAAGTGACCGCCATTCCCCCCATCTTACCCGACGAATAATACCTACGGCAAGATCGATATAGGTACCTACACCTCGCTGATATACGAATATCCAAGTGCTCCGTAATGAACTAATGACGTCACTGCACCAGGTAGGAGCTATTCTTCCCATGTTAATAGACACCGTATATACGAAATTGAAGGGGTTTTTTAATTATCTGGTTATTACGCTTGTTTGAGAGATATTTTGTAAATTTTTTTTTCTGAGAACATGATGGCCGATAAACCAATATTTTTTAAATACCCGGGGAACTTTTTAACAGCTTGCTGGGTGTTGTAACATTCATTTTGCTGACTTTTTGCTTTGTAGTTTCTAAGAATTACATGTAAAGTGCTCATCTAATCATTAAGCTACTTTTGCTAACGAGGTTAATGGGTCAGTCGCGTCGGAAGCGGACATAATCGCGTTCCTTAATAGAATTTATAACTTACGTGGCTTACTATATTCTAGAACATATAGTCAAGAGTTAAGGTATAATTAAGAAACGTTAACTTTGTCAGTTTTGTCACGAAAATTAGCCGTATAAATGTATGGCTATTTTCGTGACAAAACTGACAATGTTAACGTTTCATAATTTTACCTTAAGGATTTTTGAGTTGATGTTGCTCTGTCATATCATAACAATATAATATATTTATGGCACAAACGTTAATCGGTGCTTCAATCATTTATGTACATTTGCACGAGAGTTTAAAAAAATTTTTTTTTTTTGAATTATTCAAACATGGTCCAGAAAAGCTCTGTTTTCGATATTAGTATATTTAGTATGTTGTTTATTAAATAGTGTCTGACCGAAACATGTTTTTCTGCCGAAACCGAAACCGAAGGTTCGGCTTTGGCTCTAGTTTCGGCCGAAACCGAAACCGAACCTTTTGTAGACTTGTTAAAATCGTTGAAAAAATGAATAAAACCGCTTTTATACACATATTAACAATGCAACACCTTAAACTCGTGATTGTATAAAATAAAACAAGGGTTACTACAAGTTACCATAATGCCGGGAACAAGCACACAAAGCGTCACTTCACTGTGCCGGTGGCCGGCGAGCGGCGTGCTACGCCATATTAGCCGAACGCGACCCGAAATACCGTTTCGTAAGTTTCGGCCCGGCCGAAAGGTTCGGCCGTTTTTTGGCCGAAACATGATTTTTTGGCCGAAACTGGCCGAAACATGATTTTTTGGCCGAAACTGGCTGAAACCGAACCTTCGGTCGGACACTATTGTTTATGCACTTTAATATATGAAATTTACATGTAACTGTTCCCTATTGACGTGTCTAACAACAGTACTTAACAACCCAGGAGAGATTTTTATTTTTAACTAGTTTTCACAAAAGAAGCGTCCACGGTGGCAAACAAGCGTACGCCCTGCCTGATAATAAGCAGACACGTAGATTATGGTCACTTGCTCCTCCTCTAAAAAAAAATGAATTTTTACCTCGCCAACACCACCAGTTGACTGCTCCAATTAAGGTAAATGTATTTATATTTTAGTAACACGGTGAAAAGCATACTCATCAAAATCACATCAGTGTACGGTTAGAAAGTGTTTACGCAATACATTGTAATTGTGCATCGTATACTACAGTTACGCTACATTTTAAAAGAGAAAATGTATATCATATATATAAGCATCCATTTGCGACACTACTAGGCTTAATTTCTTATCTTACTATTGTTTCCTATAGTAGAAGTGTACATTAAAATGCCTAAATAACAAAAACGGAATCCTTATAGTTTCGTCATGTCGGTATGTCCGTCTGTCACAGGCATTTTACTCAAAAACTATAAGGTGTAGGTATTTAAATGAATGCTGGTGTATAAATAGGTGTATTTTGTTTGCCGCTACATAGTGGGATTTTTTATTAAGTGAATACATTCGGAGATATTTAATCGATACTAAACTAACAACAATTGTGTGCCAAGTGCGAGTCGGACTCGCACACGAAGGGTTCCGTACCATTATCTATAAAAACGGCAAAAAATCACGTTTGTTGTATGGAGCCTCCTGTAGCCTAGTTGGGAGTGACCCTGCCTACCCACGCACGGGAGCTCCGGCTTCGAATCCTGGTAAGGGCATTTATTTGTGTGATGAGCACAAATATTGGTTCCTGAGTCTTGATTGTTTTCTTATGTATTTAAGTATTTATTTATCTATACATATAAGTATGTTTATCGTCGTCTAGTACCCATACTACAAGCTTTGCTTAGTTTGGGACTAAGCCGATTTGTGTAAGATTGTAAAAGAAAAAAAATATATATAAAAAAAAATATTTATTGTTTATTAGTATTTGCTGTTATAGCGGCAACAGAAATACATCATCTGTGAAAATTTCAACTGTCTAACTATCACGCTTGTTGACATACAGCCTGGTGACAGACGGACAGACAGACAGACAGACAGACAGCGGAGTCTTAGTAATAGGGTCCCGTTTTACTCTTTTGAGTACGGAACCCTACATTCTGCTTGGCTACCCGAGCAGTATGTAGATATAGACAATAGTCGATATTTGCACGTTTCGGTGAGATTGTTAGTAACTCTTTTCCTTGAAGTAATCATCATTAAATATGATGATGATGATCAATGGCCTCCGCATTCCTGTCGGATAATTGTTGCAAAGTTTATTGGTGACGTGACGCTGGATAGTGACGCCTGCTCTGTGTCTGCGGCACGACATTTCTAGCCGCATATGTCCCATGGTAATTTAGCATCAGGAAGTGAGGTATTGTAAGCTGAACGAAGCCTTTTTAACCGACTTCAGAAAAAGGAGGAGGTTCTCAATTCGTCGGAATATTTGTACGTATGTATGTTTTTATTCAAAAACGCCAGAATCGATTTGAAAATTCTTATCCTTCCCTGGTGATCCCATGGTCAACAGGGAAGGATCTGATGATGGGAGCCTGGAGAAATTCATTTATTCATTCATTTATTCACAATAATACAATGCAAGCTTACAGTTAACACCAAATCGCTTACACGCTAAAATAAACAAAAAAGATAAACATGCACAAGTAAAAATGTCAACAATCATAATTATAATGTCATTCCATTAATTAAGTGCCAATTCAAAAATATCCTAGCAATGTGGCACAAGTATGTCAAACGATCAGCGAACATGTCAGCGTCTTCGTGCTGAGTGAGCATTAGATGCAGCCATATCAAAGCACGTGCGGTAGGCGCGTGGCTCGCGTAGCGCGTGCGAGCGGACGGCCGCTGCAGCAGGCGCGGCCGGCGGCGCGGCGCCACCGCCCCGTCCGCGTCACTGGGTATCCGCGTTGGAACTATCAACCCGATCTGAGCCAACACCTCTGCACTATCCACTCGGTGATGGACAACTGATAGATAGTGGACTAGCAGCAATAACCTTCTTCTCAGTGCCAGCGTATCTAGTCCGACCATGCCCGAGACAAAGATGGAGGGATAGAGGTACGGGTAGTAACCGTAAGCTTTTTTATACAGCCAGCGAGCAAATTTGCGCTGTAACTTCTCAATCATGAGAGAATATTTGCTCTCGTACGGATCCCAAACAACAGCACCATATTCCAACTTGCTCCTTACAAATGCGCCAAAGAGAATCTTAGCCACTCCGAAATGAAATTGTTTTGCAATCCTCATCACAAATCCCAAGGTCCTGCTAGCCTGCTTACAAATACTAGTTACGTGCTTATGGAAGTCAAACTTATCATCTAATAGCAAACCCAGGTCGCGAATTTCACTAACTCTTTCCAGAGTATTGTCAGCTAAATGGTACTCGGTTTGGAGTGGGGAGCGCTTGCGTGAAAAAGTGATCACCTTACATTTATTGACGTTAAAAGGCAACCCATTTAAAATACTCCACTCAGCTGCCGCGTCAATGTCAGCCTGTAACGCTGCACTGTCTGCCGTACTACCTATGCCTCGGAACAGTTTCAGATCATCCGCAAAAAGCAAACTCTCGGCGGTGCGAGTCACATCAGGCAAGTCGTTAATCATCAGGAGAAACAGCGTAGGCCCTAGAGTACTGCCCTGACTCACTCCTGATAGCGTGGAGTAATGGTTTGACTCATAACCACCCACTCTGACATACTGCTGGCGGTCAGACATGTAACTAGCGAAAAAATTTAGAAGTTTTGGCGTGAAGCCCGCTAATGCTAGTTTTTCCAGCAAGATGTCGTTGTCGACCAGGTCAAATGCTTTCCTGAAGTCGAAATATGCAGCATCGACCTGGCGGCCCGCATCCATCTCCTTACATACGTAGTCAGCGAGGGCAACGAGGTTTGTAGTGGTCGATCGGGATTTTCGAAAGCCGTGCTGACTGGGGTGCAACCGGTCAGCTACCTGCAGACTGATGCAGCGGTTAACGATCATCTCAAAGACTTTTCCAAACACAGGAAGAACTGCAATCGGCCTAAAAGAAGTGATATCAGTATCAGGCCTGCCCTTAGGAACCGGCGTCACTCTCGATGCTTTCCAACAATTTGGATAAATGGACTGGTTAATTGAGAGGTTAAAAACGTGTAACAAAGGACTCATTAAGACAGAGGCACAATCTTTAGCCAAAAATACAGGGATGCCATCCGGACCTCCAGCCGAACGTGGTTTAAGATTCTGAATCGCCTTCTTAAAGTCAACCTCAGAAACAAAGGGGATGGACACTGACCTAGAGTCACCCGAGGAGTACGCTGCGCGTGCCGCGACTGCAGGGTCTAGACGCGGTTTGACCTGTTGGAACACCGAGCTGAAGTACCTAGCGAAGGCATCAGCTGCGCACTGTCCACTAACTGTCTCCCCATCAAGATGGAAAAATTCATCACAGTGCTGTCGGTCTCTTTTTTTGTCCTTAACGTATTCCCAGAATTTTGCAGGGCAGTCAACAATACAATTTTGTACATTATTTATATACTGATTATACGCTTTATCAATTAGGTTTTTAACATGCGCTCTGTAGTATTTGAACATATTCCTATTGAAATCGTTCCCATCACGCTTGAATTTCTTCAAGTGGAAGTATTTGAGTTTAATGTTCCGAATAATATCTCCTGTGTACCATTTTGGGTATACGTACTTGGAATGAATACTAGAGCGCTTTCTAAGGGGAACATACTGGCTGACGCACGAATAAAGTTTAGCGTATAGTATTTCAGTAGCACAGTCAACATCCTTGGTCGCCAGGAGATCGTCCCAATCAATGGCAGAGAGAGCCAAATAGAGTGATTCATAGTCAGCTTTACGCCAGTCCCAGTCGGGGTGCGAAGCAGCGCGCGGGCGCGGCGCCGCCGACGGCAGCGGAGGTAGGCCACGCGGTAACAATGCCAACACCGTAAGCGGCGGGTGGTACGCATCCATCGGAACCAACATTTCATTAGTGCCATTGGACACAGAATAGTATTTTTCACAATCGTGTTATAATAGAGAGCTTTTTAGTCGAGTACCGTGTTTAGGCCACGAAGCTTGCTGAGTGGCCTAAGTAAGGTACGAGATTAAAAAGCTTGGTTATAACACTATTGTGAACAATACTTTTTGTACGAGTTCATTAAAATTAATTTTCTACGAGTCAACTGAACTAATTAAACAAACTCGATACTGTTGAAACGAAGTGCAGCTCATCGCTCGTACGCTTGTTGATATCTTAAAAGACATCAACGAGCGTACGACATCAAAGCGATTCTATTGGTCCAATTTATTACAGTTCAGTAAAGCAGCCACGTGATTGGTCGAATTTATTTTAGTTGTCTGGAGCGTATCGAAAAGTAGTTATTTCGATTGTTTCGACAGTAACATGGACTACAACTATGAAAAGAGTGACGTTGCAGTATTCTCTATGAAATCTTAATACACATATTTTAATCGTCGAGTACAAAAAGGTTTTTTCCATCCAGGTCACTCAGCACGAGGTCCAACATGCCGCCATGATCGTTTACAATACTATTATACTGAGTCAGTTTACAAAAATTACAAAAAATATCAAAGTCAGTTTTTAAATTATTACAACACGAATTAAGATTAAAATCACCAAATAAAATAAAATGTAAGTCAGGATACCATACTGCATTTTCAATACATGATAGGACGCTCATGTACTGTATTCTATTATAACTAGGCGGTAAATATACGACACAACATAAAAATTTCAAATTCTTGTAAGTAATAATTGCAAATAACAGCTCCTTGTCAGGTGTAAGCCCATCAATATCATGGAGAATACGCATAGAATAGTGGTCGCGTGCGGCCAGCAGCACCCCGCCCCAGCCGGCGTCGCCCAAGCGGTCTCGGCGCGCCACGCGCCACCCGCTGGGGAAGAGCTCACCGTCGCACACGGAACTTGTCAAGAAATCGAGGGAACTCCTTAAATTTTATACTTAAAGCGATCTGGGTACTGATTTGAAGTCGGTTAAAACTTTGTTTTTAAAGTAAATTATTTGTTTCAGATGCTCAAGCCAAGTTATAGGTACATCCTTGAAGTAATACTGCAGTGTGCCTTAACTCTAAAGGCTCGCAGAATCAGTTTGTTCAGCATGCTTAATATGTAGGTAGATGAAAATAGCAAGATATCTCACCTTTGACTGGTGTTCGTTTTTCTGGTTATTGTATCATGCCCTTTCTGGAACAAAACAAAAAATTATATACAGGGTATCCCGGAAGCGTCATGTGAGAATGAGTCTCTCTATTCCACCTTTGCATGAATGTCATAAAGACGAGCTCACAAGTCGGAGGGTCAATCAACTTTTTCTTGTCCCTCAGTTTTTTTCTTCATTGTCAGTTAACACAACATGTGTATTTGAGTATAAGTTCTTATAGCCAGATAAACAATCTATTTGAATACATATTTTGCATCACGCAAAAAAAAGTATTCTAGCAGAAAACATGGGTGTCCAGGGGACAAACCACTATTTTCAAGATTTTTCGTCCGCTGGGCAACCGGTGAAAATGAGGGCAAATGACTATTTTTTACGTCACGTAGGTTAGCACCATGCTGAGTCGGGGCCTTTTCGTGGACCCTGCTATTTTTACGTTCTTTGTTTTGTTTTTTACACCCATTGTTTTGTCCACGAATAAATGTTTTCTTTCTTTCTTTCTTTCACGCTATAATTAACTGAGTAAGGAATGCAACAACAATTAACAACAGCAGACATCGTATTTTCTTGTAATTTCCTTTTAAACAGTAAATAGTAGGAACGGGGAGGCCACTAAAAACTTGATTCACCCAACAGCAGGATTCAAAGGGGATATATACCTACTTACATGTATTTAAGTTCTAATTACCTAGTATTTTCGGTTGCTACCGCCTGGTTTTTTCAATAATGAAATACTTAGGCTTCGAAAATATGTCCACGGACAAAGTGATCAAAAACATGTTAGCAAGACTTTATTATTAAGGGCATAAGGTTGGTCTTATATTGTTAAACCTTAGTTAGTATTAACGTGCATTGCATATATTTATGAACTCGACTGTACACGTTTTTAGTTAATGTGTAATTGAGCAACACGGGAATAGGCTGCAGTTTATTATCAATAACTTGTATTTTGTGCCACGTTATCAATATAAACCGTCAGAATATTTTAATTATTACCACACAAAATTCATTGTCCGGGTCATTCGGAAATCGTTTCGGCTTTTTGGTAAATTACTATATCGACTTTACGGCCTTGGCCTGCCATACGAAGAAATGTAACTAATCAGCCCGCTTTAGGCGGTGGTATTTATATATTTTTTTAATCTCTGTGCACAATATTATTTATTCGTTATTCTATTCTTTATAAAATCAGCATTGTTCTTAGTTAGCGCGATCCAGTCGTGTAAATAATTATTATGCTGAGCTGAAGGTACATATTTACTGGAGAATAAACGACAAAAATTGCATTGCATTATTAATGTAACCGTTGAGCAAAACGCTTACCCAAAACAAGCCACATGAGAATCAGTTTACCTACAGGCATATACGCACAACATGCGAATCTCACAGCTAAATACGTACGTTTTAAAGTCGCCCCAGTTTACGACTAGCTTATTAAACTCTAACATTTTCTGTTAGAGTTTGATAACTTTTCTTATCTCTCTCCTAATTATTGCTTCTAGTGATTAAAACCTCTAGGTATATATAACATCAAAGTTGAAGCTGGATCATGTAGCCTAGATGCTCTTGATCTTGGGTCAAAAGAGTTACTGTACGGTGTTAATTGCTAATACGAGTACGTCATGTCATGCTACATAATTACAGGTTATAAAATAGCACGGTGTCAAGTCATTGTCTGCAGTTGGTAAAGAGCTGAATATTTCTTAAAATATTACTAGTAAGAGCATCTTATAAAATTATGATTTATATTTTTAATTTTTTCAGAATACAATGAAAACTTCGTTACATAGTAGTGAATAAGACGGCACTTAGAAGTACCTAGTTACTTTGACTACATTGCTGTAATTACACTAACTACTCTATAAGAGACGAACAATTGTATATTTTGAAGCTATCTTTTGAATCATAGAATTGAGGCAGTGGAAATGTAATGAAGGAACCTATTGGAAATGTACTTTATTTACACCATCTGATGAAGCCATCAATGGCCTTTACGTTTTCACTCCTTCTATTCGAAAAACAGCCTTTTCTAGCCCGTTTATAGGGAGCAAAACTTGTTTTTGATCCCTATGCATATCTTTTTTTCAATTTATCTTTTTTGCCCTAAGGAGCAAAATTTAATGTTGCTCCCTGCACGCTAGTCATAGACCACACAGAGAAAAAAGCATTAAGAACATTATTTAAAAAAATCTGCGGGTCTGAGTGAGGCCAGAGACAATATGTTATTTCAGTAGCGTGTTTAAGGAGACACTTTTATTGAGTGTTTTTTATATACCGCGCTGTTTTGTTCTTGGAGCGTTTAGGGTCTCATAGATATATTGTTTTCCTTGAACGCTTTTGAATATTAATATGCTTAATAAATACATTTAAAGATACCTACTACTTTCTAATAGCTACGTGTTATTTAAAACAATGTTTATTTGATAGGTATAATATGATTAATTACTAATAAATATAAATATATTAAGTATAAAAAGTTTAAGACCATGGAACAAAAAGCCGTAACAAAAAGTCCGTACCTACATATTTTTTATTAAAAAAAACCGTCGTGACTAATGACTAGCACGTAAAAGCATATCCTATACTAATATTTTCAATTTAAGACGATGAATTCATCCAGTTCAACTGAAAATTATACGTTAACACCGAATTTTTTTTAAATGGATGCAACGTCAAAAAAACGTCAATAACAAAGCCATATTCTTTTTAAATACCTACTTATATTAAAACACCTTGTTCTTAGGTAAAAATTATCGTGTTTTTAATTATCATGGAAGGAGTGAAAAGAAAAGTGTATTACGCTCGCTACGCTCGGGATTCTATTCTGGAATCCTTCCCTTCGTTCTGGATTCAATCAGTCACCCTGGTTACAATATATAATTTTGCTCCCTAGTAATACAATCTACTATTATTACAGCAGTGTGTGTATACAAGCAGTGTCAAGAAAGGAGACAACATCTTCCATGGCTGTGTAAGCCAATACAAGAGCGGCATACTCGACCACAAGCTTGGCAGGTGTACCACGTTGATGCCGCTTGGCTCGTTTTACTGCGAGTGTTTTAAACCACGCTTCATGAACTTTACCACCCTCGAACACCAGTTTGCGCCATTTGTCCCTGTCCACGGCAAGGTCCTCCCACTTGTGAACCGGGATGTAGAATGCGTGCATATCTCGCTTGGCACAAGTCCTTACACGCTTACATGTGTATTTATCGCTGTTTAGACGTTCAGAATTGATCAAATGACGATATGGAATAAAATAACAGCTATCTGGGTCACAGTGCAGAAATTATTGCCTACTGTCAACCGACTACGTTTGAGTGTTATTTATTTATGCAACTAAGAAATATAAATAATCCTAGAGAGTGGAATTAAATCAGAAGTCTTATTTATACTATTATAAAATATAATAGTATAAAATAAAAATCGCTCACAACGCATTCAGGATTTCCCTAATTCCTTAAAAACAGGTAATTTCACCTCATTTAATGAATGATTATGTTAATGAGAAATTAACTTAATGTAATTTTGTTTCATTATAGTTTTCCTGATATCGTAATTTCCAAGAATCATTGTTATGCAGAAATATATCGAATAATATATTCGACTCTGAGGCAAACTGTTATGTAGTCGAATGTTAATATCAAAAAAATGGGAAATTTCCGCTCAAAATAACGTTTCCAAGATGCAACGATAATTCATAAGACAGGAAGTTCTCGAGAGCATAAACGTTTTCGTCGTCTGCCAGCAACGCTTTGGAAAAAAATTGGTTTTGTTTTATAGGTAGGTACACACATGGTTACAGTCATGGTTAACGGACACTCGGGCAGCAAATAGACATACGACAGCGGAAAGAGGATGGCGGAAGTTGGTTATTTGCACGTAATCGCTCTCTGCTAAAGGAAAACTGCACATCAAGCAAAAATAATTGAGCCACGTTCCTTGGGCACACAAGTAGTCACTAGTCGTGTCCGTCCTCCACCAATGTTAAAAAGAATATTTACAAATCACTTAATACATGAGAATTAAAGTATAACATTAAACTAACAAAAAGGACCGCCCCGGATCGTTGGTGGCCCAAAAGGCATGACACTGGCAGCGTTGCCACGCTGGATGGCCAACGAAATCTGTTGAGCCAGGAACGATCCGGAACGAGGATCGCAGCCCCTATCCCTAAGCCTGCGACCCAAACTCCGCATGAAGTCTTTGGCCTCCGTACCCCACGGTCCCGCAGTCTCCACCGCCACTGGCACAAAGTCGTACATTGGCTCCAAGGCAGAGTACTTGGCATGTTTCATCCGAGCCGCCGACTCGGCGGCCGACGCCGCGGATCTGATGGTGTGGCTCAAATGGGACGGGGCAAACGTGCTTACGCATGTAGCGACCCACAAGAGGCACCGCCCTTTCTACCATGGAACCAACGTTAGACCATCTGGTATTTTCCCATCTGTGCGGCACAACCCCGGAGGCTCCAGGACACAAGGCACGTTGGCCGAAACCAAAGCCCGACGAATCAAATCATTTATGACGTGGTGCCTCGGAAAACGCCCCGCACACCTCTGACAGCTCAAACCATGGTGCCCGTTTTCCTCAACCACCACCCCACAAATGCAACGGTGCATCTCACAGACCTTACACCCACCAATTGACAATTGTCACCTAACTTACTGACGATTCGTCGTACGGTCAGCCTCACACGGGGCTTAACATTAACACCTTTGTCGCCTTCAACGTCATGTAAAACTGACAAGACTGACATGGTACTTATTTGTTCAGCAACTTATGAGCTTGAATGTTCCTTCTTGCGTCCACTAGTAACGTCGGTGTATATCGTGTGACGATGATCTAGTCATACAAGTCCGCAATATTCTTTTCAACACACCTGCTCGTAAAGTAGGTCTTATTACAGCGTATTTACACTGATAATGCAGAATATTACCCATGCCGTGCCTTTTACATTACATTATCGCACTAGTGCCTTTTCATTACATATCTTTTTAAATATTAGCAAAATAATGCAGAATATTACCCATGCCGTGACTTTTACATTACATTATCGCACTAGTGCCTTTTCATTACATATCTTTTAACATTTTAATTTTTTTTTTCCTCGCAAATGTGTTGAAAAACGTCGTATGAAACACGTGAGCATTGGTCATTACACTTCTCGTCTCCATTAAGCCTTCGCCTTCGGCTCAGGCTTAAAAACCGACTCGTGTGTAATGACCAACTTAGCACACTTGTATCATAATGTACTATAATTTCTTTTAACTAACGCCGTTTTTTTTATAATGAGATCATTGCAACATATGTAAGAAGGTTGCACGTACTTATTTATTCCATGTTTTTCTATTTAACTGTACATGTACAGTCAGCAGTAAAAGTAGCTACGTGGGGGAATTTCTGAAGATGATAGGATTTGCACAAGCTCTTATTTCGTAATCTACTTGCGTATCTAGCGTGTAATTTTAATATTACTTACCTCAAATTATTACCAGACGTAGGTGTTAGGGATATGAACAGATTGTGCAAGAAAAGGACTTTCTGCCCCACCTGTTAATAAAATGTACAGAGACGTTATTAAGTAAGCATTCTTAATTAAATAAATATTATGGGACACAATCTTACACAAATCAACCTAGGCCCACGGTAAGCTCAGTAAGGCTTGTGTTGTGGGTACTAGGCGATGATATATATAATAGATAAATACATATGGATACTTATATACATATATATAACATCCATAACTCAGGAACAAATATTCGTGATAAACACACAAATAAATGCCCTGACCGGGATTCGAACCCGGGACATCCAGCTTCGTAGGCAGAGTCACTACCCACTGGGCTACGGAGGCCGTTAAATTAATTCAACTTAGATTTTCGGGATAGCTTTAGGATTTATTAAAGCTGGGGTTTATTATATACTGATAAAAGTAATTAAAGCATTTCCGATTTACAATGAATGGTGACATTCTTAACCTACCCATTTTTTTTTCCTTATAAAATAATTCAGCACGCAATGTGCCGATTTACTTAAAAAAATCTTTCTGCTGTGTATAGAATGGACTTTCTGAATGGACGTGGGCTATAGTTTATCGCGCGGGGTTGCCTGTGTTCTTTGCAATACGCGGGCGAAGCCGCGCGGGCAGCTTGTTTATAATAAAGACGTACCTGTATATTTACATCATTTTTACCTCGCTACGCGTAGCTACTTATTCTGCTGCTGACTGTACATATCACGCACGCGACAAAACAGAAAAAATACCAGCTCGTGCCACAAGCGTAAATTATGATATGAATGTAGGCAACCTACGACTGAGATCAGTCTTTATTTGATACTACCGACCTTACTTACACCTTTGTGCAAAGTGAAGGAGAGGCACATTCCGTGTGCTCTCGGAACAGCATTCTTATTTTTAATACAGTTGCTCAAAAAGTGCTACTTTACGTAGCTGTTTAGCGTGCGGAAAGTTGGTTTTCGCGAACTAGTGCTTTTTACTTTTTCACATATATCGAACGACGTTTTTTAATACAGATGCGAAAAAATAAGAAAAACAACAAGTAGGTACCTAAGGAATTCAAAACTTTTATATTATTAATTCTGTAACATCATTGTATGTAATACAGTTGAAAAATAATGAAGTTGATCAAAAATCATTTTTTTATACAGTTCTTTTACTTGTTGTTTTTCTTATTTTTTCGCAACTGTATTAAAAAACGTCGTTCGATACACGTGCTTTCCGCACTAACATCGAAATGTACTATTATGATATAAGTGCGGAAAGTAGGTAATTCCAAACGAGTGGCGATGACCAAAAACACGACCGTCAGGGAGTGTTTTCTTTTAAATCGACACGTGTGTCATTTGTCATACAACATTTTTCAATAAAATTCATCATGCGAAGAAATTTAATATAATAGAATATATTTAAAAAGGGCATTGGGTTAAAAGTGTTGTAATTTTTTTAGGTGAACGGCCACTCGTAAATGATCTTGATTATGAATACATATTATGATAGATCTATTCATCACAAACATATTTATTCTAAAATGTAATACTCTAAAATGCATCGGAGCCGGGGTATTTGCAATACATATTTATATTTGCCGTTATATGGTAGGATGGGGAGGTTACCAAGAAAATCATGCACCCCCGGCAGTTTTCTTGGACATTATAATACATACAAACAATAGTTGTGAAATAAAACAATAAATGTATATCTGTACATTGATAAACCGGCCTCGATCTCGGCTCCAATATTGTTAAACGCGACTAATTTTATATATCTATGCGTATTAAGAAGTCCTCCAAAGGCTCCAAGCCATTATAAAAAAAACATCCTAGGCGCTGCAAAAAAAACATACAAGTTTACCCAATGCCCTTTCATTCCCGCAGGCGTGCGGGAATATTCGCCTGAAATCCATTCCCGCACGGAATTCTATTTTGGATACCTCGTGACTTCTCGATGATATCAGAACAAATCCGAACATCTACATTAGATACGTCTAATAATTTTTTCTACAGCTTAATGCATATAATAGAAAAAAAACAGTGGCCAGGGAGTACATTTTAGACATTCAATTAGGTCCTATTTCGTCAACCAGTTTAGACGTCGTTATAAGACTGAGTTTATTTTCCGTCCTTCAAAATGAGTTTAATGACCAGGATACCTGGGAACATATTTATTTATATACCACGTCACTGATAAACAAGCGCCTGATCGTAAGCGGTAACCGTAGCCTATGGACGATTGCAAGAGGGGCCCCATACTGCAGTTCCTCGGGAAAACCGCGGCAGGGAGCTCATTCCACAACCAGAGCGTTCGAGAGAGGAACTTTCTCAGAAACGTTCGAGGATGAATGCACTGCCGATATCGAGCGGTGAGGTGACCTCGGTACCTACTTTGTTATCGCTAGGTATCCTAGTCATTTAACTATCGACATGTTCCATATTAGGCAAGCTATATAATTGAACTTCGCAGTGCAGAGGCAATGACCATCTTAAGTTTATTTATGCAGTGCAAAAATAAAATGTATGTATGTAGTACATACATACATTTTATGTACTACTATGTACATATGTACATACATTACTATGTACATATGTACATACATTACTATGTACATAAATTACTATGTACATATGTTTTCTAAATTAGTAAAGAGATAGACAGAATAAGAAGCTAAAACCTATGAACCTATACGAGTGTCACTTAAGGCCTCCACACACCGGTCGCGGGCGCGGGTCGGGCGCGCGTCGGGCGCGGGCCCGCGCAAGTTGTAAAACATTGAAACTACACTTCAAACACACATCGAACGCGGGCCCGCTGCGCCCGACGCGCGCTCGATCCGCGCCCGCGACCGGTGTGTGGAGGCCTTTATAGTCTGGAAAAACTCGTTTCGCGTGTGAATAGACTCAGCCGTGTAGGTATAGTATGTACGTTAACGTCATAATTATGGTTGTTTACGACTTGCCCGCCGTCCATAAAAGAGGCCTAATTCTCACATCTTAATAGAGAACAGACTCAATGTAAATAGAGCCTTAGGCGATTTGGTTTTTTTGAGCAATTTTAAGAATGTTAATTACGAAATCGAACATTAGTTTGATGCTAACCTTTGCACATGCCGTTTTAAAGTGGCGAAAATGATATAACTGAATTGTAAAAGGTATATAACACAAGCCTGATTGAGCTTACTGTGGCTTGTTCGATTTGTATAAGATTGTCCTCTAATATGTATTTATTTATATCAAGAAACACCTACATACATAGTGCGAATGACGAGATCTGGTTTCTGGCTACACAGCTTGGTTGCTCTCTGCAGTGGACCTTAAGAGAAAGTAGGCAGCACTGATGACATGAGCGCTTTCACTGCTCGGCGTACCAACACAACCTCGCATGGTGAATAAAACATTCGCACATCGCATCGCGACTTTGCGAGATGCCGGCGGCGCATTTAACAATTCATGAAACAGAAATATTGTAGATTAAATTTATTCATCGCATTTGTGGTCATAAAAAAACCTATCAATTTTACATCCTTCCTTATCCTGTTTAAGGAAAACTGATAGTGACATACCAGTCTTAATAGTCTTTTAATAAATCGCTATTCGGCAATCGTACAACCTACTCATTGAGATTTTTGGGAGAAATGTGTCTATTCCAAGTAGGTAAAATACGACCATTTAAATTAATATATTCAACATTATAATTCCCTCAGATAAAAATTTATGAGTTCGATGTAATAATCATTACATAGGGGCCACATAAATATTTCAAAATGTTTACAAACAAATGGTATAGTCCCTGGCACATTTGCAATATGATAAAATTCAGCAAGCAGTCAAAGAAATGCCTACCTTACAGATTAAACTAAAACTATTTAACGTAGAAATTTTATAAACTAATATTATGAAGTATTAAATAAAAAATCAATACTTACTCATGATCTTGTATGTAGGACAACCAAAACTAGTTTATAGAGGCGCTGAATTTCGTATACAGTCAATTTAATACGAAGATTCCTTATATTGCACTTATTCAATCGTTTTTGTAATGAATATTACTTCTGTCTTAAATAACGAAACCATCAACTCTCGCTAAACTACGAGTACACTGTGTCATTTTCGTAACATATCTCACTCCACTCAATTTTTTTTAGAAGTGATTTGATAATGATTTGAAGTATAGTGAATGAATGAATTAACGAATGAGTAGTGTTGGACGCAATAGTGGTGAATGTAACGCGAGTTGAAAGAGCGCTTCTAAGGGCGGCAATACACATCCGTTTTCATCGTTCGATTAGTGAGATCCGACTATTTGTCGTGACTTTTTTGTCAGATAGACCTGACACAGCACGCATATAGCGGCTCTATGTAATTCTTTCTAAGGCCATTTTGCAATTTGTCACAACAACCGACACAGATATAAGGCGATTACACATCTAGCAATTTTTCACAACGTGCTATAGTTGGAACGAGACAACAAAACATACCTTTTACGACTGGAAACGATGGTATTTGTCACGCATGCTCTCGGTGTGACAAATTGCATCGTTTGTAGTGTGTTATATTTAGAATCTGGGGGCATTGCAGTGCCCCCGCCAAGTCGAGGAGCAAATATTCAAAGGGACGCTTCCTTAGAGCATTTGTATTAACCCCTTGTGTCCCACTCATTTTATTTTATTTTGGATTCGGAGATATTTTGATCTAAAGTTATGACCTCCAAGTAATGTATCTTGGCACCACGAAATCATAGCACAGCAGTCAATGCGGATTTTGAGGTAACATCATGTAACGAATCATAAAAAAAAACTACAGTCACAGCTGACACAACAGCTCCATATTTTGATATTATTTTCCCCGCCTACTCCGATCACTACGCCCTTGCAATATTAATATTTGTGTAACTAGCACCCCTCTTTACATGCACGAATGTGGGCAACGACCAAGTGATCATATTATTTGGGAAAACAAGGATATAAGATTGTGTTGAGTTCTGAGATTTGTGTCAAAACAGACGCCAAGGCGCTGCCAAGCAATGACACACGCCGCACTTGCCTACTGTCACGGGAGCGCATGTGCGCAGACTCCGGCCGTCACTGCTGGCTGACTGACTGTCAACGTTCCCGATGTTTATTTACTTACATTCGTGAAATCGTGATGTTCCAGATGATCTAATTTATGTTTTTATTCTTATTTTGTGCCTATATAATATAAGTTTTCTTGTTAATCGTATTTTTAAGCCTATATATGCAAGGTATGTCACAACCAGGCGGTAATGTCACATCGTCCAGTGTACACGCTGAAATTGATGAATCAACTCAAAATGTAGTACAATGCTCTCTATGCTCCCAACCCAGGTATTTTAAAAATCAGCGCGGTCTTAGAGTACACTTGGGTAGAAAACATAAAACTCCAGATATCATGCTAAGGACCCACGCTGACCCTCCAGTTCGCTCTGCCATCCACAAACCTAACCCTTCCTGCACCACCTGATTCATCGATAATTTCTCTTACTACATCTACGGACGGGGTTCTTAGGGCTGTCATGACCTTCCAGAGTGGCTCAGCTGGTGGACTAGATGGATTAACCCCCCAACACATCAAGGATTTACTTGGTCACAGCTCAGGGGATGCTGGCGAGTCACTCCTAAAGACACTGGCAGACCTGAGTAACCGCATGCTTGCATATCAGAATCACCAGCACACTATATGGCGCAAATTTATGTGCATTATTAAAAAAAGACGGTGGTATTAGACCTATTGCCGTGGGTACAACCTATCGCCGTCTTGTGGCCGAAATTGGCTGCGCCACTGCATCCGACCCCCTAAGTCAGTGCTTTCAGCCGACCCAATTGGGTTTTGGGTGTAAAGGGGGTTGCGAGGCAGCAGTTCACGCACTTAGAACCTACATTTCAAAAACTTCCGGGAAGGTCATTCTAAAGGTTGACGTCGAAAATGCTTTGAACAGCGTCAATAGAACTGCCGTTTTGGCACAGACACGTGAAAAACTACCTCAAATCTACAACTTTATTTGGCAATGTTTTAGTGAGCCTTCTAAATTACTTTTTAGGGAAAACCATCTATCTTCGGCTGTAGGCTGCCAACAAGGTGACCCGCTTGGGCCAGCGCTCTTCAGCCTAGCGATCCATCCTATGATAACAAAGTTAAATAGAAAATTGAATGTATGTTATTTGGATGATGGCACCTTGGGAGGTGATGAGAGCGAAGTTCTGGACGACCTGCGCGTTTTGATTGAAGAATTTAGCAGTACTGGTTTAGAATTGAACTCGCTCTATCCAAATTCCGTTTCCTTGCCCCTAATATTAAAACTACAGAGAAAAGCTCACTTCACCTCCTTGGAGCACCCGTTTCAGCAGAATCCTTTTCTGATTTTGTAGACAGTATAATTCAAAATTTAAACAAAATCTCGGACCGCTTGTCCAACATAAATGCTCACGTAGCGTATACAATTATTAGATATTGTCTTTTTGTACCCAAATTTACGTACGTACAAAGGTGCAGCCATTTTTGGAGATTTCATAACCTTTTAGACAAAATTGACCAAATAATTCAAATCCTCTTAGTGACAATAATAAATATCCATTTAAACGACCGCTCATGGACCCAGGCTTCCCTTTCACTCCCCGCATATCTATTCTGTCCTCCGTACACAGCTCACTAGAACTTTCCTCCAAAATTTAAAAAACTCCGCTCCAACAACTCATAATACCCTTTATGTCTGAGGCCATAGAGGCCTGTACCACCGCTTGTCCGAGCACTGACCTGCCTAGACACCCAAGTTCTCAGCGACTGTGGGACGAGCCGCTCTATATACTGGTACGGGATAACTTGCATCAAACGGCAACCAGTCTCCTAGAGCGCGCTCGGCTCCTTACCGTTGTTGAATGGGAATCCGGACAGTGGCTCCAAGCTCTGCCTTCTCCGCAAATTGGTACACTGATGGACAACTCCACATTCCGCTTTTCCGTCGCTCTTCGCCTGGGAGTGACCTGCGTTGCCCCACATCGCTGTCGCTGTGGTGACCGAGTCGACAAGCTCGGCCACCATGGTCTATCCTGCTGCAGAAGTGCAGGTCGTGCACCTCGACATGCTAGCCTGAACGATATCATCTGTCGGGCCCTAGCCAGCACAGAAGCACCTGCCATCTTGGAGCCATCCGGTCTTGCCCGAGATGATGGCAAAAGGCCCGACGGTATGACCCTCGTGCCATGGAAGATGGGACGGCCTTTAGTATGGGACGCGACATGTGCCGACACCCTAGCGCTCTCCCATCTCCGTGGTACTGCAGCCAACTCGGCCGAGCTCCTCAAACGGCGCAAGTATGCCAACATTAACAGTGGTTGCATATTTGAGCCGTTTGGGGTTGAGACCTTAGGACCCTGGGGGAAAAGTGCCCACAGGGTCTTTAAAGAGTGCTCGAAGCGACTCGCCGAAATAACGGGTGACCGGAGGGCTGGCTCATACCTCGCACAGAGGATAAGCATTAATTTTTTTACAATATTTCATCAAAATATAGCAGGGTTTGTCAGCAAAAGAGAATTACTCGAGTTAACGCTTGATGAGTTGACAGAAAGTGATAAACGATTAAATGTACTGTGTTTTACCGAAACATTTATAAAAAAAAGGTAATGAAGGGAATTTACGCGTGAATCGATATCAGTTAGCATCGTCGTATTCTAGGTCACATCAAAAAAGAGGTGGTGTTTGTATATTTTGTGAAAATCAAATTCAAACACGAGCGATAACTCTCCTTAACGAGTTATCTGAGGATTACGTGTTCGAATGCTGTGGTATAGAGATACCGTCAATAAAATGTATCGTTGTTTGCCTATACAGAACACCAACTGCTAACACAACATATTTTCTTCAGAAATTAGAACGGCTCATAAACAACCTAAAACACAAAACTAAATATAAGGTAGTGATTGCCGGGGATTACAATATAAACTTGCTTAAGACATCAGAAAGTGCAACCGAACTCACAAGAATTAACAACATTTCATTATTTCATAGCGGCTCAAACTAAAAACCATTTAGAGATTTGGGATAGCTTGGTAATTAAAAAAAATTACAGATTTTTATCTTCGCTAGTTCTTGAGAAAAGTGGAAATTACTTTGAAAAAGCCATTTAAAGGCTGAATGTCCGCACATTCCATGGCTTTGTTTAATGTGCCCTGTAATAAACAACTATTGGTGTAGTGGTTATATTCTCTTTGGGTGTGACATTGACAGTGTGACAGTTATTTGACTAATTCTTGTCAAGTTAAGTCAGAGACGGTAATATTAAGCATTTTGATAAAACTTTGAAAATAATTAATAATGTAAGTCACCGATGGCTACGTTATAGCTTATTCTTGCAATCTGCCAACGGTGGATAGAATAATGTTAATGCAGTTTATGTGTGGAAGCTAACTCACCAGTCACATCAATACGGTGTTATTGGACTCGGCTTAAGTTGTCTGAGGCTGTTTTAAAAGATAAATTTGTCTTAGCTCAAGATATATTAACTCACTGAAGCACTTCAAAGGGTATGCAGAGCAGAAATTATCACTGGAAGTCAGAGATGTGTTGGAAGACATATACCTGCTTATTTTTGACAAAATATCTAGTAGTGCAACAATACTGTAGGTGATATTGTAATACAATTAAATACTGTAAAATAAAACGCTGTCCGGCATCAGGTGTAATACATGCATTATTATTTTACGCTATTAACCTTTTTAACGGCAAGAACGCCTAAAGGTGTTGCGGGTTATCGTGCCCACGGCGCCGTTTTTGTCATCTTTGCTTCTTGTGAAATGCGTCGAAAGCATTAACTTTTACTGTTTATACCTTGATCTAAGGCCCTAGCACACTAGGTTTTATGTCACGTTTTACGTGACGTTTCAGTACATTTTCGCCGTAAAACGTGATGATAAAACCTAGTGTGCTAGGGCCTCTAGTACTTGCTAGTTACATATATTATGATTAAAATAAAGGCTGGTCCAGAGCAAGCAGGAGGCAAAAGTCGGAACAAAGTGGACTTGACGTTACTAGGTAGATATAAATACTTATAAAATAAAACACATTTACTGTCATGTAGGGCCTGAAAAAAATTAAACAACGCTTAAAAGAATATTTACAATTTTATTGTATTACACAGTTCAATATGTCCAGCAGTGGACGTCTTTCGGCTGATATGATGATGATTAAACAGTTCAATGTTTTTCAGCCAACGAGTTTGAAGATTAACGATCTAAAATGCTATTATCAGTTTGGGTTATCTTCACATATGTATAGTAAACCTTTCGGAACATTGGATTTCAAGCGACATCAGTGCCGTGTGCCTGCAACTTAGCACAAAACACGAAATCAATGGATTTTGACGATACATTTTCGTTTTCTCGTTACTCTCCAAAACACGTTTATTTGCGATTAATGATTTGCAAGATTCTATTTTAAACGAAAACCGTCAGCAAGGAACCGTCAAAACTCAAAATGTCAAATGTTCCTGTCACAGATACAGCAGCATACTTTTTACTTTTTAATTCAATAAATAGACCACAGTGCTAATTTTATTCATCCTACAAACGTACTTAGGCCCTTTCCGAACGTGGTAGTTTAAAACTACCAAATTTAGGGGGTTTAACTTAAAATTAAATGAAAATAACAAATACGTGTCTACTAACTTTTCAAATACTATTAAATGCCTAAACAAAATTAAGGAGTCAGAAAAATGAAATGTTGTCAATTGCTGCGAACAACAATTTTAAATTACACATACTTTGTCCCACACTTAAAGAATCCTGTCTAGACCAAATTTTATCCAATGTTCCCGAAGCTGAAAGTAATATTCTTGAACTAGGCTTGTCTGACCACGAAACTGCACAATTTTTGAAATTTCCTGTTGATAACATAGGAAAGCCACTTTTATGTTTGTATCGCTATAAGAGAGATTACAGTGCAGAAAACATCAAACAATTTCACGACTGCCTTGCTAGTTTATCCTGGTCTGATGTATATGATAAAGATGACGTATCAGTGGCCTTCAAACAATTTCACGAGACGTTCAATCTCTTTTACAAACTATATTTCCCTATTATTAAGATGAAAACTGTTATTAAGACTAAATCTGTATGGTTTACACGAGGTATCAAGCAATCCGTAAAAACAAAGAGGCGTTTGCGGTTTAACTACTATACGAAATGCAAAAACCATACTGGTTATTTACACAGTAAGGTCAAATATAATAGTTACTCTAAGATTTTAAGACGATGCATCCACCAAGCACAAAAAATCATGAACGTTAATTATGTAAGTAGATCTAAAAATTTAAGTAAGGCAACATGGGACGTCATTAAAAATGTAACTAATAAGTCTAATTCAAACGATGCTAATTTACATAAACTAGTCATTAATAATAATATAGTTCTAAATCCAACTGACATTGCAAATTCTTTTAATAATTTTTACATTGATTTGACTAATTTGAATAATAATAATACATCTAAACCTGACCTTTCGCTAATCAATGCAAGTAACGCATTAACTTACTTGCCCTATTTAGGTGGTTTTCAGCTCAGTAAATGGACCTCCAACTCTTCTCAGCTCCTTGAACGGTTCCCAGATGACCAATGTGACATGCCTAAAGACTTCGACATCAGCCCAGAATCGAATTTTATAGAAGACTAGTATAATACTTTTACAGAAGTTATGGCTTCTGAAACTGTGATGGGACGAGCCCACCCCCGATGAAGTTCACACAGAATGGCAGCACATCTCACAAGACCTTCCTCAGTTCTCAAATCTCCGCTTACCTCGGCACATCTGCAAATACAAGCCCACGTGACGTGGGCCACGTCCACTTACTCACTTCACGGGTTCGCGGACGCCTCAGAAGCCGGTTATGGTGCTGTCACTTATCTGCACGAGCTCGATGCCAATGGACTTGTCAATGTGCATCTGGTCATTGCCAAGTCAAAGGTCGCTCCTATCAAGAATCGCCTCTCAATTCCCAAAATGGAACTCTCAGCTGCAGCTCTTTTATCACAGCTCATGACACGACTGTCAGGTAAATTGTCAGCTCACATTGCTATAGAACAACATACCTGTTGGTCAGATAGCACAATAGTTTTAGCATGGCTCAACACGCCCCCTCATCGACTCCAGACATTTGAAGCCAACCGAGTGGCTAAAATAACGTCTAGCCCAATCAGCTCTATGTCCCCACGAACCTCAACCCTGCAGACTGTGCAAGCAGGGAAATGTCAGCCCAATCTCTATCAACCCATGACCTCTGGTGGTCTCCCAGCTGGCTCAAAGAGCCTCCTCATACCTGGCCCCAAATGCCAACCGCTCTAGGTCATCACGCTTTACCAGGCCTTAAGCCAAAAAATGTGCCAGCTCATATAGCAGTCCCTGATCTGGATCATGATCTGCTTACCCGCTTCAGCTCTTTTGACAAGCTCGTCGGAGTGACGGCTTGTATCATGAGCTTCATTTATAATTGTAAGCACGGCCCAGATGTACGTCGCTCTGGACCGTTGACAGCCTGTGAACGGAAGGAAGCTCTGCTATTCTGGGTCCACTCTGTTCAGCCGAATGAGTTTGCAGAAGACATTCATCGTCTCCAAACTAATAAACTCTGCAGCAATCGACTCCAGCGTCTCTCCCCATTCTTGAAAGATGGGCTCTTGAGAGTCGGTGGTCGTCTCTCTCATGCGTCACTTAGGTACAACGCTCAACACCCACTCATTCTTCCCAGCTCAAGCCCGCTTGTTGACCTAATCATTGACCATTACCACAGAGTGCACTGCCATCCTGGCGCTGACACTCTACACGCAATGCTCCGCCAGCAATACTGGATACTATCCGCTCGCCGTGCGATCCGACACCGAGTGTTCAAATGTATTAGATGTTTCCGAACTCGCGCTTAACCAGCAGCCCCGTTTATGGCTGACCTTCCAGCAGATAGGGTTAACCCACAACCTGTTTTTAGCCAAGTCACGACTGACTTTGCCGGCCCATTTCTCGTTAAGTCTAAGCACGTTACGGAACGCTAAACTGTTAAAGGCGTATTTTTGCATATTTGTGTGCCTTTAAACGAAGGCAGTTCATTTGGAGGCCGTCTCCACTCTTACCGCGGAAGCTTTTCTTGCAGCGTTGCAAAGATTTGTCTCGCGTCAGGTTACACCAGTTCTAATGAGATCGGATTGCGGCACGAATTATGTAGGCGCTAGAAATCAACTCAAAGAAGTTCAAAACTTCCTCGCTAAAAATAATGATGCAATCACACACCAGCTCGCCAACCAGCAAGTAACCTGGTTGCTAAACCCCCCAAAGGGGCCTTGGTTCGGTGCCTAACATGAAATTAACGTCAAATCTACGAAACAGTTGTTCTATCGTGTAGTTGGTGTACAGCACCTTACTTTTGAGGAATTCTCCACACTCCTGACACGAATCGAGGCTGTACTCAACTCTAGACCTCTCTGCCCACTTTCATCCGACCCTTCGGATATTGAACCCTTAACCGCTGGACATTTTATTATAGGCCGTCCACTCACTGCACTGCCCGAGCCGTCCTTTGATGACAGACCGTTATCTGCTCTTAAACGCTTTCAGCTCATACAAGCTCTCTCTCAACGCTTTTGGACTCTGTGGACCAGATCTTACCTCCGTACTCACCAAAACCGCTCAAAATGGCTTTACCCTTCATCGCCTACTCAAGTTGGCAAACTCGTGCTCATCAAGGAAGAGAACTTGCCACCGCTGCAATGGAGACTGGGTTGAATTACCCGCACAATACCTGGCAAGGATGGAGTGGTCCGAGTTGTGGATCTGGACAGCGCCAGTGGACATCTGCGCAGACCTGTGCTCAAGATAGCCAGGTTGTCATTGGATTCAGCTCAGGAAGAGGCTCTACTCCGGGCCCCCCAGGATGTTCGCGCCACCCGCATGACGATAGATAACTCGTTCATCATTCATCATTCGCTCATTCACAAGCCGGCGCATCATTTCTGCACTCCTGTGTTTTCCTATCCTTAGGCTTTGGTGTCTGCCTGTGAGGTCGCTGTGGAACCACTTTAGTGGTAGTTCTGGTATGCCACAGGGTTCAAGCTTTTTCAGGAGAATGGGTATTGAAACTGTTTCGAAGGTTTTAGCCAGATCAAGAAACACTCGCACGCACCTCTTCCTATATATATAGAAAAGTCAATACATTTTAATTTCAGTAAAATATTTTTTTTATAAATCTTTGTGGTATTATAACAAAATTAAATATAATAGTAATAACGTCTAGCATTGTCTTTATTAAAATGTCACCCTCTTTTGGTTTCAAGCTTTAGCAGCACACATCACAAAGCTAGAAAGAGATGGAATAACACAATACGTCATTCAAGGTCAATTTTCCTTGCTTCATATAATGTTTATTACACCAAAAAGAAACAATCAAATCGAGTCCTAATCAGACAAAGAAAATATAAGTTTTTTCTTGAACTGAAGGCTATTTATTATACACCTTGCATTGGACTTGCATTGACTTGGAATTGGTCACAACAACCCAGATACGCAGCTATAAGAGACAGCAAGCATTCAATTCATTCATCTTGAAGGCGGTTGTTGTTACATATTGATAGGTGTATAGAAAACCTTAGATCGAGTCGAGTCGATAAAAACGACACCGACCGTGAACGAGAAACATAAAATTATCTGTGACATTTTCACTGAACGTCAGAACGTCACTAGAACTAGTAAAGTATATTGTAGTCTTTGAGTGGAGTGGATAAACATAGAAGCAAATATAATATAGAAGATAAAAGCAGTGCCGTATTGAAGAAATAAATAAAACTCTCAACGCAACGATCAATTTAGTAAACGTAATTGCGCTAGATATCTCTTTTCGACAATAGAAACAGTAAATATATTCCCTTAAGGACATACGCATGTAATATAACGCGATGCTACTATAACCGAAACAAACATGGCTTCGTCTATGAATGTTTTAAAATTAGAAAATGTTTGTCGAACGTGCTTATCTAAAGAAATAGTATTACATTCTATATTCGATGTTTACTCTGGAACAATTACATTCGATTATCTTATTAGTGCAATAACAGGTATAAAGGTAAGTTAACGAAATTGTTAAATTTAACTATCTTTTTTACTTAATAAAATGGTTTTTATATTACATTTCTCGTGCAAAGTATGAATACGATCAGCTCGCATCGTTATTATTTGTTTTGTATTTTATTATGAGAAAACAATTAAAAATTTGTACATTTTGTGCCTAATGGTGGGTGGGTAAACAAAAATATAAACAGTTTAGTATGTAATCATAATCAACCTCTCGTATCCCGTCGTCTGCCTGACGCGGATATTTTATGTCCGCCAAATTTTTGATCACTCGTGTTTGTTGCTTTCCCACCACCCCACGCGCCCCATTCTTCCCCTCAACCAATCACGGTGCACGTTTTGGCGACCTTCTGACAAACAACGGGGAAAAAATAGTAAAAAAAAAGTTGGTTGATCATTCCATTCTGCGCTGTATAGTCAGCTGCATAAAAGGAACACCCGAATATAGCTATTTCGATGCAGAGCAATAGCTGTTTGTGACATGGCTACGTTTGCTCTAATGCTGGGATGCTCTGAACACAGTGAGAGTGGAATATGTTCTTGTGATTACATATTTGAGTTGGCCGAATTGCATCAAACTAGTCCATTCAAAAAACAACTCTGCCATTTGAGGTAAGGTAAATGTACGAGTGCTCAACGCTGTACTAGTATATGGCATGGGCACTTTATGTCAAAAGCAATATGGGTTAAAGTTAAACTAAAAGGATTTTTCTTCATTCGAATTTAAGCCAAATCACTTTTGACATAGAGTGTCCATGCCATATACTAGTACAGCGTAGAGCACTCGGACGTCTACCTTAGAACATTCCAATTCCTATGACACTTTTATAAAAAGTCGGCAATATTAAATAGTTTCAACCATGCACTATTACGTAGGTGTTCTGGCAGCCACGATGATTATCAAAACTGTAGGTATCCGAAAATTTTCAGGCTTACACACATATAAATATATAACATGCCCTTCCGTCATGTTTTCAATAATGTAGTGCTCTAAAGTATATTTATTTGGTTGTGGTGTATTTTTTAGGCGCTATTCATTCATGTTTAACCCTTTACACCCGGTTTGAAACGAGTGTGAGGGTGTGTTTACATTGACCTTATTTTTTAAGTAATCAAGATATCTCAGTTGTAAAGGGTTTACAGCCCTATGTGATCCATGAACTACACATCAATCATTACTTTTTAAATTCAGATTGAACAAGGTGATGGTTTTCCATCAAATATATGCCAGAATTGCAAGGGCAAAGCCATCAGTGCATTTGATTTCAAGCAAAAGTCACATGAAGCACATGCTGCCCTGCAGACTCTGTATAACAAAGCTATCAATGTAAGTATAAAAATACCTTCATGCTTAAAATTTGTATAATTTTAGGATACTGTTGTCTAGTACGAGTACTATACCTAATTGTGGCTTTATTATTACAAAATTATGAGATAATAAGCAAAAAAATAAGAGGGTAGCCATATATTTAAATGGACTATCTGCGGGGATCTGTACACAACTCTGTATATCTACAGATTTTGATCCTGAAGCCCTAGCACACTATGTTTTATGTCGGCGTAAATGTACTGAAACGTCACGTAAAACGTGAAATAAAACGTAGTATGCTAGGGCCTCTGGTGTACGGAAATCAATGGCCAATGTTATGTTTCACACAACCAATGATGTTAAAACATATAATAAAATACTTTTTTGTGTCATACTAGCTTTGTTGACTTTGAACATATTTTACTGTTATTTTAAGCAATAATACTTAAAGCATGCCTAGAACAGATGTTTCTAAGTAAAGTCACAACACATTTGAAAATTATTGTCTGGTAACTCCAGCATCAATTCATTTTTAGTGGACATTGAGCAAATGTTTCTAAGTAAAGACACAACACATTTGAAAATTATTGTCTGGTAACTCCAGCATCAATTAATTTTTAGTGGATAGTGAGCAAGAGTGTGATATTGAAGTTGTTAATTTTAAATGGATTATTGAAATTTATGTTTTGTACACAGACAGCATCACGTGGTGTTAAAGAGGAACAACCTGCTGATGATAATGATGATTGCTTGGACATTGACTTCTCTCTTCCAGTTACACCTGAAAATTATAGTGATCTAGGTAATTACAACTTGCTACAAACCCCTACTTACTGTATGGAATGTAGTTTCAACAATGTATGTATACTGATGGGCGATGGGCGGGGCACATTGCACGTAGAACTGATGGCCGTTGGGGCGGAAAGGTTCTTGAGTGGCGAACACGTACCGGAAGGCGCGGCGTTGGTAGGCCTCCCACAAGGTGGACTGATGACATGGTAAAGGTCGCGGGAGTCCGCTGGATGCGGGTGGCACAGGACCGGTCACTTTGGAACTCTTTGGGGGAGGCCTATGTCCAGCAGTGGACAGTGTCAGTGTGGACAGCCTTTCGGCTGATATGATGATGATGTATACTGATAAAATTATATAGAGGAATTCTGAGAAGGTATTTTTTAAGTACATCTTCTTTTAAAAACCACGTTGTACGGTAGTTTGGTTTTGCTTACAATTACAAAGCGACGTTCTACGGTAGTTTGGTCAGTCGTCAATAATGCAATCAGGGTCAGAAGCTCCGCTTAAGAAGTAAGGCGTCCACCGCTGACCGCAACCCCGATGAAAGCCAATTTTTAAGTTATGGGTTATGGGGGTAAAAAGCCTCACTTAGGCTATATTTTATCCGATTGCTCTGCATGTATTTTACCAGGAAGTTTCTGAACAGAAAGGAAAATTGATGCAGTTTAATGACTTGAGAATGATCAGCTCATTAACATATTTGGCTCCTGAGGGGTTCATATATTTGTATGCATTATTAATCTACTGTAAAAATTATGTACTTTAGTGAAAATTCATATTTGTAATATTAATGATCAGATTTTCTTCTGATGTAAATGATTTTAACAAGTGGCGTTTTAGTGCAGTGGTTAAGGTCAATCATGTAACAAAAATAGTAACTTCACTGAATGGCCTTATTTAAGGTTAATTCTGTCCGTTTTGTGTAGTAAATAGTCTGGTGGTTGTGTAGTAATAATGGCTCTGACAATGCCATCTAGTTAAATCTTTATTGTGTAGGTATGATTTTTTTCTACAACTAGCAACTATAATTACTAAAACTATATCAGGTTTAAGAACATTTATTCTCAAAAGAAGGTAATTACATCTTCACCTAAAATATGAGAATTACATTTATGTACTAGCCCCGATGCAGAAGAGTTCGTCAAGTACAGCTCGATTCACGAAAGCTGGCACGAATGAATTGAAAGAGTGAATGACAATGTCTATGTGTGCATCACATAATTATTAAATATAGGTTGATGCAAAAAGTGATTATGATAATTGTGTTTCAGAGATTTTGCATTTTAAAAATAAATAAATATATAATTATAACCATGGTTCATGCACAAAGACAATGCCGTGAAACGCGAAAATGACAGTTAAATTTCGTAAGAATTTCGAATCTTTTCGCCGTCATTTTGTAGATTGCGGCGTCAGTGTGAAAACAGGATATAAATAAATAAAAAACTCTGCTGACGACGGACTCCTTGGTCTGCTCTTTTTTTAGATTTTTTACAATTTGAACAAGCCATTCATTAAAAATAAGTCAGAAAAATAAAATATACGTTTTATTTACTAATAATTACTAAAAGGATTAACATGATACTTGGTGCAGATTATAATAATATATATATTTTTTTCTTGAATAACGTAAACGAATTAGGTACTTACATGTTTACAAAATATAAGGAGCCTCCTGTATATAAGAACGTCACTCACACTGCCACTCAGTGACAAGTGACATTACTTTCGTTCAATCCATTTGTTAAAGATAGCAACTAACCAATTATCGCCTAGCAACATTGTCGGTCTAAGATTTAAGAAAAAAGTAAAATAGATTTTGTCTATGGAATGACCAGTCGAATTTGAGTCGTTTCAAAGCAGCCATAGTTATCGTATCGTTTTTGATGAGCTTGCTCTGAATTTCCCGTAAAGCAACTATTTGTCGTGTCGCAGTTGTGGATAATATAGTTTTTAATATTTTACTTGTGTGTGGAAGCAAGATCTGAGTATTCTGAGTCAATGAAGTTGAGTGCCGGGCGCGACTCTTATCGGTGAAAGCTCAAGGAAAGGTATTTCGCGGACTCGAGGTAAGTCGACGGTCCGAAGGTTGGTGGAGTATCTGCCCTGATGCTGATACCGAGTTCTGCATACTCCAATCGCAGAAAAGCCTGGTAAGTACTCAATTTGATTGACTTGAGACCCTATTCCACAAGTACATTATTTCGCCATTTTCGTACAAATTTAATCTCGTAATATACAGTCCATTAACCAAGAAACATTTGGTCTTCGAGCCGCATAATATTGTAAGGCGATCGTGGAATAATTCGTGTTTTTAACAAGATTTTGTAGTATAGATGTATTTTTTTCTCGTACATATTTGGGGGTAAGCCTACAAACGTTTGGGTTGGTTCTCTTTGGATAGAAAACGCGTTTCGTTTTGTATGTTGGTACACGTCGCGATCTGTCTAATAGAATAGAAACTAGTTTCGGAACGTTTCTAAGCTGTCAAACAGTACAAATACATAGTTTAGTTGAGGTTATAATCGGCGGTGTTGTTGTTTATCGTGAATTGTTATTGTGTTTCGTGCGAATAAAATGACTGGAGGAAACGGTGAAAACGACAGTGACGGCTATGATAGAAACCGCGTAGGTCGCGACTACGCGTTAGCAAGAATGGAGTACATTGCAAGCTCGGATTTAGCCGGGTATTCACTAGAAGATGTAAAGGAACTTGAAAAGGAATTCCACTTATTCCAGATAGATTTGTTATTGTCGCTGTCGAGCGCAGATAGGAAAAGTGAGCTAGAGATTTCATCACAATTCGAAATGACTGTGAAAGCTATAAAGGTGCGCTTAACCAATCGAACCGTAACCATAGAACAAAAACCGTCAGTATCCAGTCCTAGCGCGTGTGTGCAATTGCCTCGTATTGTGATTGCACCATTTAGTGGGAAGATGGAACAGTGGGTGTCTTTTATTCAAATATTTGATTCATTAATTCACAAGAAAGACATTCCTGCAGTTGAGACATTCCATTATTTATTGACCAATGTGCAAGGCGAGGCCTTTAACTTAATAAAAAACTATCCATTGTGTGACGAGAATTACGTTACTGCTTATAACACATTGAAGCAGCATTACGAGAGGAAAAGAGTAATTGCTTCAATGTTTTATGAAAAGTTACTTAATTGTGAGTCTGTATAATCGAAAAATTGTGTCGAATTGAATTGTGTTTCACGAACTTTTAGAGAAAATTTAGAAATTTTAGAAAAATATCAGTTACCTGATAAAAACTTCATGTTGTACCATTTGTTGTGGTCTAAGTTGGATGTTGCCACTAGAGAAGCCTTTGAGTTTCATCTTGAATCAAACATTGACATACCAGATTATGGAGTGCTAATTTCTTTCATTGAAAAGCGGAGCCAGGCCTTGGAAAATTCGGTTTTTAGGTCAAATATTGTTGTAAGCAAGCCCGCAAATAACTCGAAATCATCACTTGTTGTGCCGCCGGTCAGCCTATGCGCAATTTGTGCTGCTTCGGGTCACAGTTTGGAAAGTTGTGTTGAATTCTTGAAATTGTCTCCGATGGAGAGATTTAATATGGTAAAAGATAAGAGACTTTGTATCCTCTGTTGTCAGCCGTCTCATGGGGTAAAAAATTGTAAATCGAGTGTCATGTGTGACACATGTAATGGCAAACATCACAAATTGTTGCACTTTGATAAAAGCAGGGACTCTGAACCTGCAGTGTCAGAAGTCTCAGATGCTCCGGTGACTTTGGCCGTTCCAAACTGTAGTGCACAGGTGTTATTTTCGACAGCAATGGTGCTGATAAAAAATAAATATAATAAATTGGTGCCAATTAGAATATTGCTAGATAGTGCAAGTGCTTGTAATTTCATGACTTTGCGATGCGCTCAAAAGCTTGGATTGTCCATAAAGAACACTAGTGGGCAATCAGTGAATGGTATTGGCCAAACATCAACGGAGACTCTGGGATCTGTCGATTGTGAAATTGTCCCCACAAATAGTGAGTCTCATTGTAAATTTTCCAGCTTTCGTGAATCGACCTGTACTTTACAACTATCAACATTTATTCTGATATTTATTACATGCTTAGATCAAGCGACTAAGTAATAGGAACAATTTTAGTAATGTTTAATCTAGTTTATTTTCATTGTTAAATAAAAACAAGTAACGGTTTTGATTGTAGCAAAAAAGGCACTTAAAAACTATTGTCCAATTCAAATTTTGGTCTGCAACTGCACTTCTTGACTCATGGGCTGGAAGCAGAACCGTCAGCATAAAGCTTTGCCGTGTCGCTTTCCCTAGTAATGACTCTTTTTCGCCTGTTGAATTCGTTACCGAAATAGTTTAAAAAAAAAACGCAAAATTTCTTCTGCTCATAAAAGTGGTATCCTTATATTTTAATTGTGTTACCGTATAGTATGAAACGGTATTGGTTTTTTATCGAAAACATCTCTGACTAGACGAAAACATATGCGTCGGGGCTAGTAGTAACATAAGTATTTATAAGCTATCTATCACTAATTTAACTTAGTATACGCTGCTTAATGCACACCTAATATCGCAGAAATTAAAAATGTATGGGTAGTCGCCGATCGAAAGTAGAAACACAAAATTTCATAACAAGATCATGGCGCGCGCCCACGGGAGGGTAGATTTAGATTACGCGCCGTGCTGCGGTACGCCGGTGAGCATTTGCAGCAGGTTATGACAAACAAGTAACTTAAATATTACATGGCATTTGTAAAGTGCAAATACTTAATATATTAAGTAGAACAGGTTGACGAACATGTACATGTGGGCAAAACTCAAATAATTACAGTAAGTTATATTATAATATGTGGATACTTGTGTGTTTGAACAAGGTGATCTTGGGTTGTAAGTATATCATTGTCTTGTCACTAGCACTACATATTATAAAACAAATCTCCGGCCACTTCTATAGGTCTGTCTGTATGTATGTTTGTACTAATCTAAATAACTACTTAGCGGATTTTAATGGTTTTTAATGGCACAAAGAGGTTTGTTACAATTACTACACGAAAATAAATATATTCTGCCTCGAATATACTTACATCTGGCTAATATGTTAAATTTGTGTTTCAGCCTCAATAAAACATGAAAATGTGGGTGAGAGTAACAGTCAACAGTGTAAAAATTGCCTTCTTGTATTCGATTCTTCTGCTAAACTAAAAGAACACATGGATAAGAAATGTGTAAAAGGTGAGTTGTTGTTTTACCGACTTGTTTAAGATTGGTATTTGGTACTCCAATATTCGTGGAGTAGCTTAAATTACTTCTATTTTACAGTGGAGTTTGAAGATGAACAGGGCACGTACTGTCCCCTTTGTGGCACTTGCTTTGAGAACGCAGATAATCTTACAAAACATATGTGGACAAGTCATGCTGAACTTATGGGACCAAAGAAGAGAGGCAGACCAAAAAAGTTGCAGACCAGTGTAAGTAATACATATATCAAAACAACTTATAATTTTTTAATCTTACCTATATAATTTGTTTACATTGCTGATGAGTTTCCATATTTTTCAGACTATATTAAGTAAAATGTCAGAAAATGGCTATCACACAAAGACTGGGCCAATTAAAACAAAGAGCTGTATATTTTGTAAGGATGAATTTAAAACTAAGCAAGAATTGGGCATGCACATGATGGAACATAAAGGTAACTTTTTGTGAAATATATTAGTATATACTTGCTTCCGCCCGCGACTTCGTATGCGTACACCCGGGAAAATAACTATCCTATATTTTTATCTAGGCTATAAACTACCTTCGTGCAAAATGTCATCCAAATCAGTTTAGCCGTTTAAGCGTGATTGAGTAACAGACATCCAAAGATTAAACAATAGTAGGTCATTTGTTTAAGGTGATAGTATAAGGTGACAATACTTTATTTCCAGGCACAAAGATACCATGTTGCATGCTTTGCAAGAAAATGTACCTCAGCATCTTGAACTTTGACCAACATATCTGTTTTGACGATAGAAATATTTCAAACAAAATATTAAATGTAAGTAAACTTTAATTTATAAAAAATACAATGGCAAATCACGTCACTACATCTCTACCTTGTAATTTATTGCCTTAATGTGTATTTTAGGAACATGAAACTTCAAATTTGCAAAGCAACAATAGCAAAGCTCTTGAATATCTAACAGAAGTGGCACTGCAGGAATTGTTAGACCCAAATAGTGATATGGCGAGTATTCATATGGCATAATGTATATTGAGTTGAGATTAAAATTTGGATCTAGAAATATTGGATTTCTTACAATTTCACATCTCGTATTTTACATGATATTTATATGTTATTAAAGTATTGAACACATATCTTTGTTGTGAGTAATATATGAGTATTTTAACACAGGAGAATTTCAATGTTCTTGAAGTATGCAGCATCTGTAGCAGAGTGTTTTTATCACAAGGAGATTTGACCAGTCATAATGATGCCGAACACCCAGAACTATCACAGCGCTGCAACCTGTGTTGCAAGGTCAGTTAACAGAGGTTTTCACTTTCACCAGTGAGTCAAGGAGAGACAAATCCGAGTATTTTATACAGTCGGGAATAAAACTAATTATGCCAATTGAAGTAAGTAAGTAAGTAAATAGTAAGTAAATATTTATTTGTGATACACAGGTTACAATAGAATAAAAAGCGGCCAAGTGCGAGTCGGACTCGCACATGAAGGGTTCCGTGAAATAAATTGCGGTTTACGATTTGACGTATTAAAAAAAAACTACTTGCTAGATCTCGTTCAAACCAATTTTCGGTGGAAGTTTACATGGTAATGTACATCATATATTTTTTTTAGTTTTATCATTCTCTTATTTTAGAAGTTACAGGGGGGGGGGGGACACATTTTACCACTTTGGAAGTGTCTCTCGCGCAAACTCTTCAGTTTAGAAAAAAATGATATTAGAAACCTCAATATCATTTTTGAAAACCTATCCATAGATACCCCACACGTATGGGTTTGATGAAACAAAAATTTTTGAGTTTCAGTTCTGAGTATGGGGACCCCTAAAACTTAATGTTTTTTTCTATTTTTGTGTGAAAATCTTAATGCGGTTCACAGAATACATCTACTTACCAAATTTCAACAGTATAGCTCTTATAGTTTCGGAAAAAAGTGGCTGTGACATACGGACGGACAGACAGACGGACATGACGAATCTATAAGGGTTCCGTTTTTTGCCATTTGGCTACGGAACCCTAAAAATACAGTACGCTGTGACCTACCTAAAAGGTGTACAAATGTTGAGCCTTACAAACTAAAAACTACAACTAATACAAACATTTTTGAGCACTAAATTTACTTAAACCTTTTAAAATTACATATTTTTAAGAAGAACATTCTTATATTTTTATAACATATTTTACTTATTTAGGAAACTTCTATCTAAAAAAAACTCGTCAACGGTGTAATGGTGCATTTCTATGGTGGGAAAAGCAGTTGCTTTTCCCACCATAGAAATACATTCAATTGGCATAATCTGATTACAGCTGAGATACTCGTAGTTGAAAACCGAAGAGTATTTAAACTCGAAGATTCATATGCAAGCTTTTGTTTCAGGTATTTGCATCTGTAAAATCTGCTGCCCGTCATAGGAATATATGTAAGCAAATTGAAAGGAAACATATATGTAGTACCTGTGGCCTTAAATTTGCTTATGAAATATCACTGAACAAGCACATATTGCGTTACCATGAGGGACAGAGTGTATCAGTTAAGTTTATGGATCCTAAAACGAAGTTAGAGGAGAGGCAATATCAGTGTGACACTTGTAAAAGATGTTTTTACAGGTGAGCTGAATTCGTTATTAGCTAAATTATCTGGAGGTACAGTCAAGGTCACCAATATGTATATACCCAAAGTTGCAAAAATATGTATACAACAACCTTACTTTCGTAGTAATAAGGTGTGTATCATCATCATCATATCAGCCTAAAGACGTCCACTGCTGGACATAGGCCTCCCTCAAAGAGTGCCACAATGGCCGGAACTGCGCCACTCGCATCCAGCGGACTCCCGCGACCTTTACCAGGTCATCAGTCCACCTTGTGGGGGGGGGGGGGGGGGGGCTACCCACGCCGCGCCTTCCGGTACGTGGTCGCCACTCGAGAACCTTTCCGCCCCAACGGCCATCGGTTCTACGTGCAATGTGCCCCGCCCACTGCCACTTAAGTTGAGCAATTCGGAGGGCTATATCGGTTACCTTGGTTCTGCTGCGGATAGCCTCATTTTTGATGCGATCACGCTGAGAAACTCCCAGCATAGCCCTCTCCATTGCCAAGGTGGACTGATGACCTGGTAAAGGTCGCGGGAGTCCGCTGGATGCGGGTGGAACAGGACCGGCCATTGTGGCACTCTTTGGGGGGGGGGCTATGTCCAGCAGTGGACGTCTTTCGGCTGATATGATGATGATAATAAAGCTGACACGATGAAAAAGATAGGTACGAGTAAAGCCGTCTTGACCATAAAATGTCCATAATGCATATTATAGTATGTTTTTGATTGGTTATAAGGCCACTCGGTCGCCTTATAACCGAGCCGTTATGAGCTAACATATCATTTGATTTTTCAGAAAGGACTTACTTGCCAGGCATACCAAACAGCACATGCCCAGTGAAAAACTATTTGAATGTGAAGTATGCAAAAAGAAATTTCATAGAAGAGATAACTTGCGGTAAGTCGATAATTTGTAGTGGTTACATTTTGAAGATAAAAAGAAAAAACACACGTTTTATCCTGAGCACAATTTTTTTTCATCACATCAGCTGAGTTACTACGTCCGAACGCGCGCAACATACTGAAATGCCATGCAAAAGCGATGAGCCTAACAGAAGTTCTTTTATGTGCTATGTGATTAATGCTACTTTTTTTGTATATATGGCTTTTACTCTTTGCTGTTTTAGCAAGGTGGATTTGCCAATAGCATTTAAAAAAGTGTTGACTGTTGACATATTTACACACGAGGAGAATGTTCGGTAAAATTTTGACGGTTTTTGGGGGAAGGATCAGCCCGGAAACCTAAAACAAATAGAAATTATGGACATCACAGACAATCCTACGTGTATCATAATGTGTCTGCTGACTGCTAACTTTATATTCTACAATAATCTGTAAGAATCAGAGATATATAAGAAGGTATAAACAATTTTAGTTATCGTCACGTATTATGAGAGTTATACCTTCTTTTGCAGGCCAGTGTAAAACGAGAGAAATGTCCAGATTTGCCATTAGCCGGTACTCGCGTCCCTCTCAGTCTGCCGGACCGTTCGATCGTCTGTATGCACTATTAAAGTGTTTTTGAACATAATTGCAGTTCTCACAAGCGGGTTCACGAGATCCATCGCGACAAAAATGCTAGCAGCAACTGCCTGTGTTTGTATTGCGGCCGTAGCTTTTCCAATTCGTCGAACCTGATCGTCCACATGCGGCGGCATACTGGCGAGAAACCTTACAAATGTGATTTTTGTGGCAAAGGTAAATTCTATACAACGTGTCCCAAAACTCAACGATAAGCCGGCACCAGAGGATGGAGCTGCTTATGATTAGTCGAGAAAAAATAAGGAAAAAAATATATCTAAATAAGTAGCTCCATCCTCTGGTGCCGGCTTATCGTTGAGTTTTGGGACACGTGGTAGATATATTTTATTTTATATATTTATATATATTTTTTTCCTTATTTTTTCTCGACTAATCATAAGCAGTTCCATCCTCTGGTGCCGGCTTATCGTTGAGTTTTGGGACACGTTGTATACACCAACGGTGCTGGCTGAAAATCAGCGCTGTAGGTGTCTGACTGACACCTCAGCATAATGCTGAGCCAGTGTCCGATTCACTGCCGCAGATACACACTTGTTACATGTTTTTTACTGTTATTATTATTTTTTGTTTAATATGTGTGTGTGTTCTGTGTGTTAGTGAATAAATATTTCTTTCTTTCTTTCTTTCTTTCTATATATTCCAGATAAGATTAGAAAAATCGTGCGTTTCAAGGGAAACCATTCAGAAACGCAAATACTGTAATATTGTTATGTTTGAAAAGCACTTGCAAAGTTGCACAAGCAAAATTGTAAAAGTAGTACAATATTTCCCTTTGATATCGTAGACCTAGATAAACGAAGAAAAGTAGACGAGTTTGTCCGTTAAAATTGTAATGTTATCTGGAATGAGGTATAAGTTAATCCCAAAAAAACATTCCATGTATAAAATAGGCCAAGTCTCGGAACTCTTCCACAGTAAAAAGTGGTGAGATATTTCGTAGAGCCAAGTCAGGCATTTTTATTAATCTTTATTTGCTTTGCTAAATAAAATTCTGCAACTTGGGAATCACACAACTTTACTGCATTTACTATTTTTTGCATACATTAAACTATGTAAGTGTGACTGCCAAGTCTCAAAATTTTATTTACCACGCAAATAAAGATTAATAAGAATGCCTGACTTGGCGCTACGAAATATCTCACCACTTTTTACTGTGGAAGAGTTCCGAGACTTGGCCTATTTTTTACATGGGATGTTTTTTTGGGATCTCATTTCTTTTTGTAGGCTATTGTGTTATCAACTTTATATGGAAATGTTATTTTACCAACCGCAAATACCGTTTGTATAGTTTTGCGGGAAGCAACTGCAAAAGCAACTTTGTAATCGCATGTATTTACTTATGCTTAAGTATGCAGTTTGTATATCTCAGAATCGTGATGGAAACTGCAATATTTTTAGATTTTTTTTTTGAATGTTTAGGCTAAAAACTAATTATGTTAAAAATTTGTGGTCTGCTAGAAGTACTTGGAATTACGATGATCATAAGTGAGTCAGTGTATATGTTAGTGACAAAACTAAGGAACTTTGACGGGCAATATTTCTTAAACTAAAAGTTCGAATTAAATGTTATTTAGAATATATGTAAGTCATTTTATGCCCTATCTATATGTTACTTACTGAAAATTCAGGGTTCTGGCTTTAGCCAGCACAAAATTACAGGATGTTGAAAATGGCCTGAATGGCTTCGAGAAAAGGATGGTACGGCCGTGCCTCTTTCTTTTGCTTGACTTGGCTTGATATGTTTTTCATCAGACTTGCTCGTAAAGGCCTTCGTATTGCGCAGGTATACAGAGGTACAATAACCTTTGTTAAGCCCATGGGCGTAATGGTTTTTTTCTTAAATTGTATTCTGTCGCTCAAAACAAGGAGGTTTTAACACAAATATGATGTTTGAAAAGGTATACCTTAAGGGGCTACCCGAGGTTTTCATCGATTTTTGACTAGTTATGAATCGATACAAATACTTTTGCACTACGGATAGAATTATAAAGCAAACGGCTATCGATTTTTCAATCTTTAATCTCCATTTTTGTCTACCATATTTTGAAAGAAATGAATAGTTATTTTTTTATGATTTATTGAAACATTGTCTAAAAAAACACCTTTTTTGTTATAAGATTGCTGTAAAACATCTAACATATACGAAATCTGCATATTTGGGTTCGTCTCTGATGTCTCTATAAACGTGTGTAGGGTTTTGATTTTAAACTAATTAACACAAAAGTTATGGCCAGAAAACCGGTTTTTTGGTCTAAAATTGTTTAACTTTGATGCCAAATATCTCGAAGACAGTGATGTTTGAAGTAAATATTGGATACTATATTGCTTAAAGCTGTTGTTGTTAATATGATAAGCTACAAAACACATTAGAAAACTAAGGGATTCAGTTCGAAGGTCATTGGCGTATGGGATCCCCTTAACTCTCTTGACGTTAAAACACTTATAAAACATGTCTGACTAAATAATCTCAAGATTAAATAAAAAAAAATATCGTAATTTGGTATGACATTTTGTATTTTTATTGCGATTACTACTTAGTTTTGTTTCAAATTTATTTGTTTACTCGCAAATGTGATGAAAAACATAGTGTGCGACATGTTACCATCCGTAAGATATTTAACAAACTCGACCCCTCAAAGCCCTCTGCCGTCGGCGTCGGGCTTCTACTATTAGGAGTTGAGTATACTCTCGTTCGTAAAACATCACTTACCAACCTCGAGGCACAATGTACTATTGGTAAGCAATGAAAACGAATACCTCTGCTAATAGGCTAGTTGCGTGGTGTTAAAATTGATAACGTCGTGTTGCTAAATGGATAGTAAACCATCAAATGATTGTAATAAAGTATAAATTACAAAATATAATTCAAATCATAAAAAGATATGAACCTTGAAAGTTTAGAAAAAAAAGTTTTTTTATTTATTGTCCAAGAGTAAATTTAAAGGTACCAATAGAATCCTTACGCTTTTATAGAAACAAATTTGTACGACAACTATGGACCTAAACGCAATATTTCGCGACCGAAACAGCAATTTACTTCATTTCCATGCAACAGTTAGTACAAATTGCACGGTGTGACGTCATACTTTAAAGCCAATCAGTATGAAGCGTTTCGGCTGCTGTCAGCGTGGTCTGTCTTTAACTCGATTTTTTGGGTATTAATTTCCTTTAAATGTAGTTGCTTCCATACACACATTTGTTCATTTACAAAAACTGGTCCGAATGGCATCCTAAACAAATTTAAGGTCACAGCCCATTATAACATGTTTTGTCCCGTTCTCTCAAACAAATGTCCAAGTGTCAGAAAAATATAAAAAATAAATCTTTTCATTTTTTACGGCATTTAAAGCTCAAATAGTTTTCATGAACGTTTATAAATAAGCAGTCCTTAAGTCGCGAACACTAATAAAATAAAATATCAATGTTTTATTACAGGTTTTCCAAGGTCGTCCGATCTGCAATGCCATAGACGGTCGCATACGGGAGAGAAGCCTTGCATCTGCGTGGTTTGTGGGAAAGGTTTACCTATATTTATTACTAATTACTATGATCGCTTTTTTACAAACTTTCTATTTAACTTGCAAGGTAACTATGTTTGTTCGGGTGGAATCTTGCTACTCAATTTTGAAGCAGATATCTTCAATCGATTGAGCTGAAATTTTGGGTAAATTTGGATGACAATTCAATATTATGGTACCAACTACCATCGAGCTGATCTGATGATGGAGACAGAAGGTGGCCATGGGAATTCAGTACTTAACCGACGTAACCCCGTTGAGTTTGGGCTCGTTAGAATCGTCTCAATGAGTAGTTGATGGCGGTATACAGAAAAGTACAGTCAGCAATAAAAGCTTGTACCAAAAATTTAATTTATGACAGAAACATATTAGTGTTTTGAAATTGGTCCAACGGAACACTCATGAGATCATTCTAGTGTCCGTCAGTCACCGTCAGTTCTTTCAACCCCGACGAAAGCGAGAGGTGTTAGTTTATCATGTGTTGTGTCTTTGTGTATCTTGTATCTGTGTGTCTGTGTTCTTAGTTATATTTGCTGTGTCGGGGGTTGTAATAATAGTACATTACTTACCTAGGGCGGTAAAACAAAGAATGTCTCAGAAGGCAGGTATTTGACGCCCGAGCCGAAGGCAATGGCGATAAATATGCGATCTGAGGCTTTCTTTATTACCGCCCGTGGTGATTACAACATTTTACGTCCCTCCCTGGCCAGGAAGTTGGATATTCCGCACGCTTGTTACTTTATGGCCAGGTGTGACGTAATGGTACATTACTTACCTAGGGCGGTTAAACAAAGAATGTCTCAGATCGCAGGTATTTGACGCCCGAGGCGAAGGCAAAGGCGATAAATAAGCGCTCTGAGGCTTTCTTTATTACCGCCCGTGGTGAGTACACAATTTTACGTCTCTATCTGGCCAGGACGTGGGGTTTTCCGCACGCTAGCGTGCGGTAATTCCTACTTTATGGCCAGGTATGACGTAAAATTTATTTTATTGTAAGTTGGTGCTTGCTTTTAAAGGAAGCATTCGACTTTATCAAAGGTTCAAAGTTATTAAATTAAACTGATTCACATTGAATTTGTCAGATTCAAAACCACGTCCATACTCATACGCATTTATCCATAAAATATAAAATTTTACATGTCAAAAATAATATGAATTAATTATAACTATTAAGTTAATATGTTATATCAATTCACATCATAATTTTTGGTGTAATATTGCTCCATAAAAGTGCTAGTATTAATAACATTACTTGTGGTCTAACTTGTATCGTTGTTTCGTAAGTCTTGTTTTGGGTTTGTTTGTGATATAAGAGCGCCTAGGTACACCATTAAAAATTAATGTTAATGGTTCTCGTTGCATATTTTTGTTGATATTTTGCTCATTCAGTTCTAAATGAAATTGTTCAATATAGTAAGTAAGCTTCCTTAGAAAGTTATAAGAGCCCATATAATCTCAAAAGAAAAAAAAAAACAACTAGAATAGTGGTTGCTTATTATATTATATATTTTGTTTGTCGTTTCTAATTGTGTTCGGTGGTGATTTTTCATAGTCTTGGTCTTCGTCGTATTCATAAGAGGGTGGCTAAAAAGTTCACAATTTTTTTTTTATCACAATTTTATTTACTTTAAGCTCCTTCTAAATGTTTTCATTGTGTCAATGTCTGCCGTTCCGTTTGTTAAATCGCCAAGTGCAAAATAAAATTGTGTCATGTTTAAAAAACTTTTTTGGACGATTGTCGTTTTTTTCCAAGTCTAGGGTTCGTTGATTGATCAAGGTGACCAAAAAGATGGGACACAAAACAATAAAAGCTGTTGTTAATATTTTCTTAAGCCTTCTCTTATTGCTTAAGTAACTATGTACAAATATACTAAATAAGGGCCTTTAAAAAATGGTGTTGTTTTTGTTAATTGCATGCTGCTTATTGGTCTTCATGCCTTTATCCCCCGAGGCTGAATTGGGCCCCGGGGGCTGGTTGTAAATGTCTTCAAACGCGATGATGCTCTAAGCAAGCCTTTCCGCTCGTTTGACACACTACTTCGTTTCTTTGTCATTTGAAAAAACGTCTTTTTTGAGTCTGCTGTCTGTTGGATCGATTCCCTCTCGAAAATAACGAGTTTCATTTCGTTCGTTAATGTCACTATTATAAAAATGCATGTAAAGTTAGTAAGAGCGTTCGTTTTAAACCGCTTTTCCAACTTTGCCTGCCACATTCGTTGCTTCAATTATTCCATTAGGTAGACAGAATAAATAAATGTTTTAAAAGTCAATCCTCTTCTTTACATATGATCCAAAATTATAAAAATGCAATGCAAAAGCTTCATTAGCAACATTTCTATAAATATAAATGATAAAGATAGTTAGTACTATTAAAGTGAGTAAAGGATAATAACTTTTTGAATTTGGCACTTTCCCTGCGAATCTATCTTAAAATAATCACTTTTTATGGATATTTAGATTTAATCATAATGCTATGACTAAATCTGAATAGTTATCGACGATTTAAACCATCTTATATAACAGTTAGCTACATGAATGTGCACCAGTTTTTATGAATAATTAATTACATTCATGTAAAGCCTCATTTTAAAAAATCTTTAGGTATAAACCATAAGGATAATTATGTGAAAAGTTACAAATCAAATTTAACGAGTGTTAGGACAAATCAATCTGACGTACGTACAAAGTGTTACGCCGAAGCGAGTCGTCACACACAATATAGAAAGTTAGAAAAATATTTATTTAAATAAACAATAAGCCAATAAGTAATGCAATTAGACAATATCCGTAGTTTCACGTAACAGGCAATCAACTGTACCAATGTAATTATATGAGTTTTTTTGTGTTGTTTAGTATCGTGTTCATGACGCATTGGTTTTAGGACTGTAATGTCGTGTTAACATGTTTTTTAATAAATAAATATGGGGATGTGCGGTGGGTGAGCCGACGTTCTGGTCCAGTGTGAGCCGTACTTTGAAACTTACTCTGTACTATCCAAAGTGTTATCAATTTGTTAATTTATATCTTCACAGGATTCTCGCGTAGCAACAAATTGTCACGTCACATGCGCGTGCACACTGGACACAAACCTTACAAGTGCACATATTGTGACAAAGCATTTTCACAGAGCAACGACCTCACGCTGCACGTCCGCAGGCATACTGGGGACAAACCCTACATATGTGAAGTGTGCGGCGATAGATTTATTCAGGTAAGAATACATACCCCGGCAGTCAGTCATCAATCATAATCTATCACGATGGGACTGGACTTGACAGTTTTGTCATACACGTACCGTCATCCAATTTAATTCCCAGGCCACCCGAGAACCTTGTTTAGAGTTGCAAAGTGACCGTCACTTTCAAAATGTCCGCCCGACATTTATCAAATTGTCGATCACAATCGTCATTATATCAAGTTAAAGATACTAACGACATTTATAAATTATGGCTGCAATCAGACATATTTAATAAATAAGACATGTATGTCTGTCATATAAAATGTAATGCATGAACTCGACTAAAAACCTAAACTCATTTACAAAAGAACATCAAACCTAAAATTCTTCGTCTCCTGATTCAACTTGCATCGATGTATTATTAAATTCCAAGCTGCCAAGAAATCAAAATAGCAGTCGTCAGAGCGGTCAGAGTCTGACGATGCTGCGATTTCCATTTCGTTATTTTAAAGCAGTTATTTGCAGTTATTTTAAAGACGCCACGAGCGTTTTTAGACCAGTTATACACAGTTGCATACAATACTTTTTCTACGACAAATTTAAAATAAATAGCAGACTACAGAATAGTTAAACTTTTCAGGCGGCAAGTTTTCTATTTGTACTTTTGCTACCTACTCGCGCAATTACTTCAGTAGGTGGAGTTATTAATTTCTTCGACCATTTTAAAAGGAACGTACACTTTTGTCTTCACAAACACGAATAAAATCTTAATAGTTTAGGACTAATAGTTTATCATCTTTCGTCCTTTCATTTTGAACTGTATTTTGGTAAGAAATTGGAAATGTGACACCTCTTGCTTATGGTTTGTTTTGTTTTTAATTTGTTTGCACTTGACATCCGAACCAAACAGAATCCGGACCCGGACCGAATTCGAACTGTTTATTTTCATAAATAATACCAAGAATTTATAAAACATGTAATTTAACACACGATAGATGATGATTTATTATTATTTAGTAAATAATTTATAATATACAAATGTTTAATCGTAAATAAATACTTTTATTTCGAAATATTTGTTTAGGAAGTTGGCACCACTGCAATATAGAGGCCGATTAAAAAAAAGTTAAACAGTGCTTTTATGAAAAATGTATGAACCAAAAAAGTACGCTAAACAGTGCGTTTTTGGGCCATAGAGCATAGAGTTTTTCGACGACTTATTAGTGGTGTCATTGTATTTGAGCTACAGCCTATATAAATGACAGATAACGGTTCAGGAGTAGAAAAACATTATTAAGATAAAAATGTAAAATAAAATTGTATTCAAGTACTAAATTGTGCATGTTTATTACAAACGACAAAACTTAAAAGTTTATTAGCCCTCGTAAATCAAACATTTTACAAATTATTTAAAAACAATATATATAAACCGCTTTATTTATGCACAATTAAAATAAACGAAAATAAAAAAATACCTACTAATAATTGATGAATATTATTAGAAAAATAATATATATTATTCGACTAATATTCATCACCGACATTCATATGTTCTGCAAGTCCGATGATCCGTCGTATCGTAAAAATAATAATATTGTTCGTTTTGGAATATCACCAGTGTTATCACTATACAACTTTAACTGTCTGGGCTCACGCAATTTTTGCCTTGCTCAAAAAAGAAAAAAATCTTGTGTTTGAGAAATGAATAATACCTCGTCGCTGCTCAACTGCCAAGAATTCGTCAAAGAAATTGTTTGGATTTTCGCTAAGATTTGGGTCGTGTTTCTCTTTCTCGCCGAATAACAAACCAGATCTGTTGTCTTGGTGGTTTTAGACGGTAGTCCAGCTTCGGTTAGTCAAATATCTTAATAATAATAGCGATAACATGTATTGTAGTTTATTTTGTTGTTTTTATAATCAAATGCCGGCACCTGAAGGCTATTCTGTTTAGCCCCTGCGATTGACTGGTCGAAAATGCCTTAAGGCTCAGTTAAATATAACAATATGAATAAAACATTATTAAGATAAAAAGGTAAAATAAAATTGTACTCAAGTACTAAATTGTGCATGTTTATTACAAACGACAAAACTTGAAAGGTAGCCCTTGTAAATCAAATATTTTACTAATTATTTAAAAACAAAATATATATAAACCGCATTATTTATACACAATTAAAATAAACGAAAAGATAAAAATACCTACTAATAATTGATGAATATTAGTAGAATAATAATAAATATTATTATACCACTGGCTTGGAAACAACTCATTCACGTCGTCTGTTTTTATGTATATGTCATCATTTATTCCCAGGTTTGCCAATACTATCTTTCTTTCTAACAAGAATTTTTTTACTTTTGCTTATCCACTGGCCGGTCTTGTATCCTCCAGCCATTTTCCAGATGTCTCTCCATGTTTAATGAAAAATATGTTACTATTTTGAGGGGCCTCTGCTTTCATCTGATAATACGATGCTAGTGACTTTGCATAACTGTGGCCATGTCTGATCATTATAAACTGTTTCTTCTCAATGTCAGCAACATCCCATTGATGACTCAGTTCTTTAATATCCCATTGTGCACATAGTTCTTTAGTCGTCGATTGAGCTAGAGGCATATAGTTCAACATAACGAAGCGATAGCCTATCAGCTCGGTGAAGTTTGCCTCTTCTAACAACATGTCGTCTTCACTAATTATAGTACTAGAGGTCTTTCCACTTGAATCACTCATCGGTATCTGTATCGTGGAGCGAACCTCTTTGCTCGTGCCCGGGGTTCGATTTTCGTATGGTGTTTTTACCTTCTTTGCTTTGGCGTCCTCCTTTTCGGGCCCTAGTTCCTTAAATTTCCTTTTGGATGTCAGTACTTTTTCTTAATTGCATATATATATATATGCACAACATTATATGGGTTAACAATGCTTCTTTTTCCCTTCCACTCATTCTGTACCATTTTGGATGAGCCTTCGCAAATCGTTCTATCACTCTAAGGGGGTAGAGTTGGTTCCCGTCAATAACTTTATTGTATGAATCCATCAGTTGTTAATATAAAGGATCTGTTCATACTCTATAATATGTTCTGCAAGTCCAATGATCCATCGTATCGTAAAAATAATCGTTTTGCAATATCACCAGTGGTATCACTATACCACTTTAACTGTCTGGTCTCACGCAAGTTTTGCCTTTGCGCAAAAAAGAAAAAAAATCTTTGGTTTGAGAAATGAATAATAACCTCGTCACCGCTCAACTGCCAAGAAATCGTAAAAGAACTGGTTTGAATTTCGCTAAGGTTTGGGTCGTGTTTCTCTTTCTCGCCGAATAACAAACCAGGTCTGTTGTCTTGGTGGTTTTAGACGGTAGTCCAGTTTCGGTTAGTCAAATATCTTCATTCAAATAGCGATAAAATGTATTGTAGTTAGTTTATTTTGTTGTTTTTATAAATAGGATATATATGGATGACAGACGCTGTTTGATACCGAGTTCCTTGTCTAGCTGACTAGGTAGTAGGTACTACGAGTTTGCTTAGGGTTTGTAAGATTGGGCAGGGTGGCGGCAGGAAAGAATCCGGAAAGACGGATTTCAATGCACTCCTCGTGCGGGAACAGCAGGATTCGTCCACGCATTTAATAAGTAACAAAACATGATCCGAGTTGGATGATGAATAAAAGAGGTGCACCGTTTGTGTGGGGAAACTTTTTTGTAAGTAGAAAGATTACTTATTAAAATACAAAAAGTACTGCCAGCGTTTTGCAAAATTCCACCCCTTAAGGGGTTAAAAAGGGGTGCAAGGTTCGTATGAGAAACACTTTTTTTGAGCTAGAGACCTAATAGTTTGTAAGTATGAGATTTGTAACTTCGATCTTAGCCTGTTTGTTAAAAGACTACAAAACTCATTTCAGCGTATTTTGAAATTCATTCCCTAAAGGGAATTATAAGGGTGTTCAAAGTTTGTATGGAGAGCAAGACATTTTTAAAGTAAGGGATTTGTAACTTCGGTTTTAGACTGTTTGCTAAAAGACTACAAAACTTATATCAGGGTTTTTGTTAATTCATCGCCTAAGAAGGTTAAAAGGGGCTTCGAAGTTTGTATAGAGAGTAAGACATTTAAAAGTAAGAAATGTGTAACTACGGTTTCAGACTGTTTACTATGAGGGTTTAAATGGGGTTCTAAGTTTGTATAGAGAGCAAGAAATTTTTAAAAAAGTAAGAGATTTGTAACTTCGGTTTTAGACTGTTTACTAAAAGACTACAAAACTAATTTCAATATTTTTAAAAAAATATTCCTTAAACAAACATTTAGACGATTACATGTTCTACGCGGACGAAGTGGCGGGCAACAGCTAGTGAGAGGATATTTTGGTAAATGTTATGCCGGCATTGGCAACATTCTAGTTTGGTAATACAAAAAGAAGATTTTCGTAATTGAAGATTAACTATTTTAATGCGACGAAATTAATAAATTATACCTACTAGTGTTTTCTGGCCATCAATATATTTTTTTTATATTCTTTAAATAAGGTGAACGTAGGTGACAAATATATGAATAAAAATACGAAGGGACAGTGATTCATCATAATTATATAGCAAGTAAGCGAGGTCGTCTAAGAAAAAACCAAAGAAAAAAAATACCAATCCTATGAGTTTTTTTTTCTTGGCTAAGCTTGCCGCTTACCAGGGCTGCTTTTCAGGCTTGTGTATTCTATAAAACTAATTACCTGCCGTGTAATCTAGACTAATTATTTTACTATTACGCCTTATTCTTAGATATGGAAAACTCCTCAATAAAATCTGTGCAATTGCGTCGATGTAATTTTTTTAAAGTATTTATATTTTTCTTTAATCGTATTTTTCAGTGGAAACAAATACCACGCAGGGTAACTTTCTTTTTTAATATTTTTACTAGGTATGAATTTGTCTCCGAGTCTGTTAAAAGTCAAGTAAAAGAAGTCTAGTGACTGATCCAGTGAACGGTGGGAAAATTCCTCATCCCAATTTATAGATGCCAGCTCACTATTGATAGAGGTATAGTCGCCTTTGTTGTAAAAATACCGCACTGACGGAACCGATTGCAGAGGGTTAATAGTTTTATACTCCATTCTAACTACTATATTACGTGAAACGGCGGGGTAGCGCTATAGAAAGTTAGTGAGTGCCTTGGTGTTGTCTGGAGACAGTGGAGACCCTAGGTGCGTTTTTCTGTATACATCTACCTGCTTGCAGTCCAGTAGAATATGATTCTTTTGCCTCCATGCACACTCTGCACACGGGGCTGTCTGTGATACCTCAATTATAGATGTGCCTGTTCAAGGTGTTGTGTTCTGTTAATGTTCATACTATCTTGCGTAGTTGGTTTCTATTGACAAAATATTTTTCGTATGTCTGAATGTGTCTATCTCCTCCCAGTATGTTTGGTGTAGGTCTTTGGTGTATTGGTCCAGTTGAATATACATATTTGTAGCTTTGTGGCAGGGGTAAGATTGACTCCGGTCCGTATGCCGTTGTTTCTGAGCTGAGGTGAAACCTTCCTACCTACCTAATGAGACTCTTTTCATATTCACTTCATTAGTTGAGATCCTTTGCATGCTACTATATAAGGACCCGTAAGCTCAACTAAATAGATAACTGATAGTCACTCTTCTATCACGTATCAGTTAATACCAGATCTTGCCTTTTTCACGTTATCTTCGCTGGGGCCGATGGATGGACGGCCTTCGCGTTGTTCGTGTTAGAAAAATTGCTATCATTGGCTAATAAACTACTCTTTTTTATATGCTTTTATTTGGTTTCAGGGAACCTCATTGCACAACCACCGGCGAGCTCACGGTCACTTTACGGCGTCTTCATCTGACGCGCATCCAAATGTCCAAGGACTTACATACACGTCCATTACTCCCCACGGATAAAACCGTAGTATAGTCGCGTTCCCTAGTCGTAAATTTAAATATAGGAACTTACTTAATTTTAAATTGAAATCACCTATTTAATTTATGTATTTTTAAACAAATGTTACTATGATATAATTTTATAGTTCTCAAAGCGCACTTGTTTTATTGTACACATGTTCACATGTATCTTGCTCCGTGATGAAGAATTGACAACATTTCAAACTACACTCAGCGCCACAGAATTTAACCTAATTATAAAAAGAGTTTTTTTTTACGTTTTACAAATTTTATTTAGTAAAGATTAATCATACGTGGTGCATTGATTATTAAGGATGACTTTTCGTTGTGTATGTCCGCGGTATTTCTTTTGTTTTTCTAAAACAAGTCAAATTAGTGTCAAACCGCACAGATACGTTGGTAAGTCTTTAAGATTGAACGACTTTATGTGTATTAAATTGTTGTTTTTAGCAATTTATTGCATTACACTTTTTTTACATAAATAACGTCTCGTATCTACACGTTATTTATGTAACAAAAAGCTATCAAACATGTCATTTACACCCGCACAAGTCGCTCAAGCAGTTTTACTCGTAGAGCAAGGCCAATTCTCAGCGTCAAGTGGCTACCATCTTAAATGTAGTGCGTTCTTACGTGAAACACGCATTAAAACGATACTGAGAGACAGGTTTCTACACGTCAAGACCAGGCAGTGGCGGGGTAAGGTGCACGTCAGCCCGTGATGACCGTTTCATTGTTCTGGAAGTGCTTCGAAATCGTTTTCTCACCGCCGTTGAAATAAGACAGAGACTCCAAATTACAAGGGACGTGAATGTGAGTGAACGTACGATAAGAAGGAGAATTCAAGAATTTAACCTACGTGCTCGTAGGCCGGCCAGTTATCACGTAAAATTATCGTCCGTAAACCGACTTTATAGACAACCAATTTTTCTAAGGACCGTAGGTATCGGAAAGAAAGTAGACAACTTCAAAATGGTATTTTTTTTATTCTGTGTGAAAACGGCTTCGGACACATTGGTACAATTTCCATATTTGTACAAACGCATTAGAAGTGCAAGTTTGTACAACGTTTAATGACTACTTATCCATATTTGTACAAATTCAAAAATGTTTGTTATGGAATAAGAAAACAGTTTGATTAATAGAACATTTAATGAAATCATACAGCTTCAACATAAATAAGCGAGTTATGAACAAAAAAAAACCTCCGTTAGAACATTATGAACTTAAATAAAAACTCAATTATCTTAAACAACTTGAAGTTTAGTCACTAGCCAATATTTTATATATTTCATCAACTCCATCATTTCTGTTTATTTCATCGTTTTGTTTACTAGATTTTTTGGTTCCTCTTCACTTGTTAAAACGTCATCATCGCAAAGTAATTCTTTTTTAAAAAGAGGTAATACTCTTAGTTTGTTCAAGCATTCTAAAACACAAATTTTGTCGTTCTCTCTCTCTATGTGATGAATCGCACGTAAAATTTTAAAATCGTTACGTGTTGCTTTTTTTTTTTTTAAATTAAACCACGTAAACAAGCGAGTCCTTGAGAGGGCCAATTTCCCTATTAACGACTTTATGCCAGGCTTCCGCACTATTTGTCGTCCTATGGTGGTAACAGCTCAACATTTGCATCATTTTGGGCGTCAGCCACTGCTTCTCAAAATATTCGATGAATAATGTTATATTATTTATTTGTTTTGTGGTATCTTTAAATTTAAATAATTTTTATGAAAATAATAATGGAATGATATGTAAGTATATTATATTATATGTAAGTATATTCAATGATATGTAGTTAACCATGCTTCCGGGATATAGTGACTGGGCAAAAGAGCTAAGACTGTTGTTAAATACGTAAATTTTATCTCAGTGAGATTGTCCATGTTCAACAATTTTGCTTTTCGTGTAACTGCCTGGGTATAATGAAATAAACATCCTTTGCATTTAGCGTGGGGAAAAACTTTTTGGATTGCGTTCATCATTGCAGTTTCATAATCAATTCGAGAAGTTTTCGGGTCCCAGTTAGGAACTTTCTGCAATATTAAACTAAGCATTCTAGTATAAGTATCTTCCGATTTGTTGGATAGTAAGACATATATCAACGGAAATATGTTTGGTGAATTTTCAGTACTGTTAATATCTCCATGTATGGAATAAATTTGGTAAAACGGATTCGTGCAAGATTTGAACGTTCCGTCTCCGAAAAAATCTTCTACAGATGGAAGTAGTTCCATAGCAGCCGCAGTCATAAACACTAAAATTTTATCATCGCAGCCATCAATTATTATTAAAAAAATTGTCTGCAAAATAGGTGGGGATTTCAACTTCATTGACTGTGTTTAATTTCAATTAATTTACATTGTATTCTTTTTTTCTGCATTGGTAAAGCCCACTTTTTAGCGACTCGAACGCTGGCACTGCTGCTACAAAGTTCATTCCTTTGTCAATTAAATCTTTGAAACTTTCATTGTATATTTTCTTAACAGGAGTACATTCTGATCTTGCTCTTTTTTGGCATTTGTCGATCGCTTCCTGCACCTTATTGTCCGTTGCACTCAGTGAACAGGTGTGTTTGCCTTCTCGCAGAATACTTACTCTCTTTTCATCTAATGTCACTGATCCACTGCACATATTACGGTGAACACACCTCCAAATTGTTGTGCCAGTTTTATTTTTGCAACCAAAATAAAAACGATACCCATTTCTTAGCAACACTGGTTTGCCTTTTTCACTGTTCAAGAAAAACAGATCAGATACACAAATATCATCATCTTCAATAGATTCCATGATAGACTAAACATATAATGATTATACCTCGCTAATGTGTCTCAAGTAGGTAGCAGCTTTAATGATTCAGTTAAGATGATAAATTGATAATACAACAAATTCAAATAATTTCGTCGAGAACATTCCCGTGACAAATACAGTGACTCTACCTAGACACTTAAGACAGAATGTATTTTGTTTCTTTGAAAAGTTTAGAATAAAGAAGAATGTACTACAAAAGATTTTGTTAAAGAGTATTAGATCTCATACAAAAGTAAAAAGTAAATATTGGAAAATTGCATATTTTGTTCCCACCGTTTGGGAAGCAAATAGTATAAATCTGAAATTGTGGAATTGTACAAATGTGGAATTGTACGAATGTGGATTTGTACAAATATGGAAATTGTACCAATGTGTCCGAAGCCGTGAAAACTGATAATGAAACAAAAAAAAAACTGAAAAATAAGGACATTATAAAAAACTGTTTTGAATGAATTCGTCGTATTATATCTATATTGCCTGCAACCTAACTTTATTTTTAATATGTCTCATTAAATTCTGGACGATCACTTTTGACACATTTGATATGCCCTGTTCCACTTTTTTTTAAAGTCGTCAACTGAGGTGGCAGCTTTGACGTTTTTTTAGAGGTTTTGTAGTAGGTTCATGATAGCCCAATATCGCTCAATAGGTCGAATTTCTGGGCAATTGGGGGAATTCATACTTCTACCTTATCGGCTTTATACCATTCCTTCATTGTATTAGAGTAATGACAACAAGCCAAGTCTGGCCAAAATAAAGTGCTAGTTTCTGTAAGTACTCGTCACGGTATACCGTAGCGTTCAAAGTCTCTAGTGAAGAAGGATTGCGATCGCATACCGCATTGAAAAATCGCTTGCCACACTAATACTTTTTTGCCGAATTTCTCGATGTTGATGGCCTTATGTTTTCGAGTAACCTTCTATAAGCCGGCACCGTAATAAATTGAGGTCCTGGTAAGGCTTTAAAGTCCAATTCGCAATAGGTCTCGTCGTCCATTATAGTGCACTGATTTTTCTTGGTCTATATATTACGGTCGTATAATTTCCTGACAGTTTTCTGACAGCTATTGTTTGATTTTCATCTCGTTTTGGTTATTTTAGTTTTTTATAGGTTTTTAGGTTGCATTTTAGTTTGATTCTTTGTATCATAGCCGAAGAAGTTTTGGCTCTTTTTGCCGCATCTCGAATTGAAAGGGACGGATTTTGTTTAAACGTTCTTACGACTTTCTTTTGTAATGCCAAGGCGGTTTTCCCCGGTTTTCTTCCTGATTTAAGCAAATCTTCGAGAGTAGGTACAGAAGTCACTAAATTTATTTATTATCTTGTGCAAATTCTAATCTTCATTCCTTTTATTTAGCACCAATCGTCCAAAATATTTTTACGTATGTGTAAGATAATTCGCCCCATGTTGACAGTTTGACAAAAGTAGTAATTGCTTTTTGTTGCAATTGAAAGAAAAGGATATAGTTCAGTATTTAAAAAAAAGTTTATGCCGATTTTATGTACGTACCAGTTTTAAGAGATACCTAAAGTTGTCTACTTTTTCCGATACGGTCCTTAGTATGCTATGGTGGCAAGGAGTGATAATGATAATTGGCTAAACTAATAATTTAAACTTCTTGACTGTTCTACGTCAAATTGCTGATCAACACCTTCACGATCAACATAGTATCTTTTTGAAGAAGCAATCAAAGTCAAAAACTCCAACGATCCCGCTCAGTTCTCTAGAGGCCGGTAGTTTTTCACGCCCTCCATACGCGCCTTATGCCTCTCCGACGGAGTCGCGCCCTTCACCTTGGTTATGATGTGTGCCTCGTTTGCCAAATCGGGGACGTAGGCCGAGGCTTGCTCGTCTTCCCAGTTTTCTTCGCACTCGACGACAGGTATCGGGGGCATCTCCCACTGCGCCACCTCGTCTAAGCGCCACATGTACGTCTGCATGTCGAAGAGGAAACGGTCGGGGCACGAAGCCACGTGAAGTCTAACTCGGCGTCATTGAGAACACGTGTGGCGTTAATCAGACATGTCGTCCTGGCAGACTTTTTGACAGATTTTCGTGAGTTGGTTCTATCCTTACATACATTTTTGGCTTCATCCACCATTATTATTCTCCTGCATTCTCCTAAAAAGGACTTTGGACTAAAGTAACTAATAAACTTTTATAATGAAATAACATATTGATTGTAACCTTTGGCAATGCAATTAGAACCGGAAACATAACTGAAAATAACATTTTAGTCAAAAAAAAATCGTATCGTTAACAAAGAAAATTATACGTACGTAATTTCAAATAAGAATTATGTAAAAAAAAATTTTTGGAATTACTGCTCCTCTGTTCACGTGATTGCCAGCCACTCAGACTACTTCATAGGCCTACAGAGAGCAGTCAAAGATGGTTCCATAATAGTTAAACCACTTGCATCAATTTTGTCTTCGTCGACCCAATCGGCATCTTCAGACGATGTTTCACGCGCATTGGCAAAGAAGCTCATTAGCCCTTCTGGCAGCAAGTCGCTGTGGCCGAACTCTTAATTTCACGACGGTCTTGGGCAGTCTTGCCATGCACGTAACGACTACATTTGTTTACTATTGTGGGATGTGACATAGATACAGGTTGCAAACATTCTGTTCTTGAGGTCAGGTAAGTCGGGTTGTACTTATGGGCAAAATAAATCGTAAGGCATCTGCTTCAACCCTTCTAGAGGAGGCAACAGATCAACGGACAACCCAAAAAGAAGTGGTGAAAACTTGCATGATCCTTTGTCTAGCTGACTAGGTAGTAGGTACTACGAGTTTGCTTAGGGTTTGTAGGATTGGGCAGGGTGGCGGCAGGAAAGAATTCGGAAAGACTGATTTCAATGCACTCCTCGAGCGGGAACAGCAGGATTCGTCCACGCATTTAATAAGTAACAAAACATGATCCGAGTTGGATGATGAATAAATGTATTATTATTATTATTTAATCACTTGCAAGAAATATTCCGATTCACGGACTTAAGTGCTATACCACTCCAGATTAGGTTTTTATTTTTAGGATTGTCACGTTTTGTTGGAGCACTTCAAGGAGTTTTGCCAACGTCACATAGTTTTTGTTTATGGATGTTTTATAGAGCATGCCAGCTTTCCATAATATAATTTTTCCTGTGTCGTTCTTGGGCAACACACCATTCATTTATAATAATTTTATTTTTCATCCATGTCTTCTTTACATATGCCATAAAGATATTTAATTTTTCATCTCCTTTATTCAAACTCCGCGATGAAGGTCAAAAACTCCAACGACCCCGCTCAGTTCTCTAGAGACCGGTAGTTTTTCACGCCCTCCATACGCACCTTATGCCTCTCCGACGGAGTCGCGCCCTTCACCTTGGTTATGATGTGTGCCTTGTTTGCCAAATCGGGGACGTAGGCCGAGGCTTGCTCGTCTTCCCAGTTTTCTTCGCACTCGACGACAGGTATCGGGGGCATCTCCCACTGCGCCACCTCGTCTTCCACACGATGTACTTCTGCGTGTCGAAGAGGAAACGGTCGGGGCATGAAGCCACGTGAAGTCTGAACACACCATTCATTTATAATAATTTATTTTTATCCATGTCTTCTTTACATATACCATAAAGATATTTAATTTTTCATCTCCTTTATTCAAACTCCGCGATTGGATATATTTCCATCCATCGTCAATTTAGACAATAGGAACCAGCGGTAACACCGCATATAAACCAAGTATACGTCTGTTAAGCTTGTGTTTTATGCCCAACGACTTTGCCTTCTTCCAGATACAATTATTGAAATGGTAATAGCATTTCTTTATAACCACATCAGGTAATATTTTTTTTAAACTATTAGTTGTAGCTATTTCCAAGTCCATATGAATCCTTATTGGGTTCCACTCGTTTTAAATACGGTCTTTATTATATCAAATAAAGCAAAATACGACGCTTCTTTCTTCTCGCTCATAAAAAAATGGGACTGCTAGGATTGAATTGGGCCAGCTACCTATGTCGCCGTGTATACTGAATAATTGGTAAAACGGATCAGGAACACTCTTAAATGTTGCATCTAGGAAAAATTCCTTTATTTGGGGAAGTAAATCCGTCACTTCAGTATTGAAGAAAATCAATATTCTAGTATCCTAGTATAAATTCCCCTAATAAAGATAGTTCGCGTAAAGTTTTGGGCACTTCAACCCGTGCCCGGGGTTGGATTTTCGTATGGTGTTTTTACCTTCTTTGCTTTGGCGTCCTCCTTTTCGGGCCCTAGTTCCTTAAATTTCCTTTTGGATGTCAGTACTTTTTCTGTATTGCATATATATATGCACAACATTATATGGGTTAACAATGCTTCTTTTTCCCTTCCACTCATTCTGTACCATTTTGGATGAGCCTTCGCAAATCGTTCTATCACTCTAAGGGGGTAGAGTTGGTTCCCGTCAATAACTTTATTGTATGAATCCATCAGTTGTTAATATAAAGGATCTGTTCATACTCTATAATATGTTCTGCAAGTCCAATGATCCGTCGTATCGTAAAAATAATCGTTTTGGAATATCACCAGTGGTATCACTATACCACTTTAACTGTCTGGGCTCACGCAAAGATTTGCCTTGCGCATAAAAAAAAAAAAATCTTCGGTTTGAGAAATGAATAATAACCTCGTCACCGCTCAACTGCCAAGAAATCGTAAAAGAACTGGTTTGAATTTCGCTAATGTTTGGGTCGTGTTTCTCTTTCTCGCCGAATAACAAACCAGGTCTGTTGTCTTGGTGGTTTTAGACGGTAGTCCAGTTTCGGTTAGTCAAATATCTTCATTCAAATAGCGATAAAATGTATTGTAGTTAGTTTATTTTGTTGTTTTTGTAAATAGGATATATATGGATGACAGACGCTGTTTGATACCGAGTTCCTTGTCTAGCTGACTAGGTAGTAGGTACTACGAGTTTGCTTAGGGTTTGTAGGATTGGGCAGGGTGGTGGCAGGAAAGAATCCGGAAAGACGGATTTCAATGCACTCCTCGTGCGGGAACAGCAGGATTCGTCCACGCATTTAATAAGTAACAAAACATGATCCGAGTTGGATGATGAATAAATGAATTATTATTATTATTTAATCACTTGCAAGAAATATTGCGATTCACGGACTTAAGTGCTATACCACTCCAGATTAGGTTTTTATTTTTAGGATTGTCACGTTTTGTTGGAGCACTTCAAGGAGTTTTGCCAACGTCACATAGTTTTTGTTTATGGATAATATAATTTTTCCTGTGTCTTTCTTGGGCAACACACCATTCATTTATAATAATTTTATTTTCATCCATGTCTTCTTTACATATGCCATAAAGATATTTAATTTTTCATCTCCTTTATTCAAACTCCGCGATGAAGGTCAAAAACTCCAACGACCCCGCTCAGTTCTCTAGAGACCGGTTGTTTTTTTCACGCCCTCCATACGCACCTTATGCCTCTCCGACGGAGTCGCGCCCCTCACCTTGGTTATGATGTGTGCCTTGTTTGCCAAATCGGGGACGTAGGCCGAGGCTTGCTCGTCTTCCCAGTTTTCTTCGCACTCGACGACAGGTATCGGGGGCATCTTCCACTGCGCCACCTCGTCTTCCACACGATGTACTTCTGCGTGTCGAAGAGGAAACGGTCGGGGCACGAAGCCACGTGAAGTCTGAACACGCCATTCATTTATAATAATTTATTTTTCATCCATCTCTTCTTTACATATGCCATAAAGATATTTAATGTTTCATCTCCTTTATTCAAACTCCGCGATTGGATATATTTCCATCCATCGTCAATTTAGACAATAGGAACCAGCGGTAACACCGCATATAAACCAAGTATACGTCTGTTAAGCTTGTGTTTTATGCCCAACGACTTTGCCTTCTTCCAGATACAATTATTGAAATGGTAATAGCATCTCTTTATAACCAGGTAATATTTTTTTTATACCATTAGTTGTAGCTATTTCGAAGTCCATATGAATCCTTATTGGGTACCACTCGTTTTAAATACGGTCTTTATTATATCAAATAAAGCAAAATACGACGCTTCTTTCTTCTCGCTCATAAAAAAAATGGGACTGCTAGGATTGAATTGGGCGAGCTTCCTTTGTCGCCGTGTATACTGAATAAATGGTTAAACGGATCAGGAACACACTTAAATGTTGCATCTAGGAAAAATTCCTTTATTTGGGGAAGTAAATCCGTCACTTCAGTATTGAAGAAAATCAATATTCTAGTATCCTAGTATAAATTCCCCTAATAAAGATAGTTCGCGTAAAGTTTTGGGCACTTCAACATCGGTAAACTTTTGAAATTTGACTTTTTTCACATTTCATGCCTTTTTACGGGCAGTATTCAAGCAACTTATATGCTTCGTGTAAATTTTTGGAAGTGGTTCGGCAGATGCTTCTTGTATAATTTTTTCTACAACTAAATCCAATTCATTTCTTTTTATATTAGGATTACACTCCGTGCCCGCCGTTGATGTTTTGAGCTCGATTTGTCGAATTACTTTGTCCGTCTGTCAGAGAAAAATAATATAGGAATGTCTGTAACATCTAGAGTGAAAATGTGTGAAAATTGGGGGGGAATGGAGGCTAGTGGTAATACACTAGTTCCACTACTTAGGAGCCTGGCTTCTAGTTTTACGCGATAGTGCCTGTGTTGGTCCCAGTAACGGTAGTTTATTTTGTTGTTTTTATAATCAAATGCCGGCTATTCTGTTTAGCCCCTGCGGTCGACTGGTCGAACATGCCTTAAGGCTCAGTTAAATATAACACTATGAATAAATAGTATTTTATGCAACTGTTCTATAAGAAGGGTCTTAAAACGCGAGTGGCGTGGGTTGCGATGTGCAAGCCTTGGCGAGCATCGCAATTAAAGACGCCACGAGCGTTTTTAGACCAGTTATACACAGTTGCATACAATACTTTTTCTACGACAAATTTAAAATAAATAGCAGACTACAGAATAGTTAAACTTTTCAGGCGGCAAGTTTTCTATTCGTACCTTTGCTACCTACTCGCGCAATTACTTCAGTAGGTGGAATTATTAATTTCTTCGACTATTTTAAAAGGAACGTACACTTTTGTCTTCACAAACACGAATAAAATCTTAATAGTTTAGGACTAATAGTTTATCATCTTTCGTCCTTTCATTTTGAACTGTATTTTGGTAAGAAATTGGAAATGTGACACCTCTTGCTTATGGTTTGTTTTGTGTTTAATTTGTTTGCACTTGCCATCCGAACCAAACAGAATCCGGACCCGGACCGAATTCGAACTGTTTATTTTCATAAATAATACCAAGAATTTATAAAACATGTAATTTAACACACAATAGATGATGATTTATTATTATTTAGTAAATAATTTATAATATACAAATGTTTAATCGTAAATAAATACTTATATTTCGAAATATTTGTGTATGAAGTTGGCACCACTGCAATATAGCGGCCGATTAAAAAAAAAGTTAAACAGTGCTTTTATGAAAAATGTATGAACCAAAAAAGTACGCTAAACAGTGCGTTTGTGGGCCATAGAGCATAGAGTTTTTCGACGACTTATTAGTGGTGTCATTGTATTTGAGCTGCAGCCTTTATAAATGACAGATAACGGTTTAGGAGTAGAAAAACATTATTAAGATAAAAAGGTAAAATAAAATTGTATTCAACTACTAAATTGTGCATGTTTATTACAAACGACAAAACTTAAAAGGTAGCCCTCGTAAATCAAACATTTTACAAATTATTTAAAAACAATATATATAAACCGCTTTATTTATGCACAATTAAAATAAACATGGGGGACAAAGTTGTTCGCGTCCGTAGGAGCTACCTAACCACAACCCTACACGTGTCCCCTGGGTGGTGCTAAAGAACAACAAACGCCGAGTCGTAGGCGGCGGTTAACTAACCTACTAGGAAAGCTTAACAGCCAACCAGTGTGAAGGTAGGAAATGACCTTTACAAACAGCATCCTTGTGGTCATGTTTCGCAAGACCGGTAGCCTTGGCTTAATTGCCTGGGCTATGAGGAAGAAATCCTCTATAAAATAATAACCTTAATCCCAAGGTGCGTGCCGAGGGGATGGATGGTTGAGGGAATTCAGTCGCTAGCGCCAACCTCGATGGACCTGGTTCACATCGTTGTATTGTGCCTTCTCACAGGAATGGGCGTTACCCTGTGAGCGACCTCTATTTCGACCCTTCTCGTGGGAACAAAAATTATGAATACAGATACCCAAAAAAACCAAAAACCCCAACCCCAACTAACTCAACAAGTATTTCACCCCGGACTGTTTAACAGACCAAGATCATCATCCATGACTGACCTAGCCCAAAATACACATAAGCGCTCTGCAGACTCTCCAAAAGAAACTGTGACTGGCGTGACAGAACCATCACCACAAGACAACCAGCCTTATCCTGCTCCACCGTCATTGTAGAAAATGTCTACACCACGCCACAGTAAAAAGAGAAAAACTTGCGAGTCCTCGCCTGAGCAAGAGGGAACATCCACGCAAAATCGCTTCAGCAACCTACCGCTGGACTCAACAGACGAAACACCCATCGAACAGAATAGGAAACCCAGCAAACCACCGCCGATTGTTCTTAATGGAATACAAGATGTCAATGAGCTACGAAAACTCCTTCTTACTGTCAGCACTGAAGATAAGTTTAAACTCAAAATCATCAACAAATACACTCTTCACGTCCTCGTAGGAACCCCTGAAGAATATTAAAAGATTATTACTGTCATCAGATCAAACGGACTCATTGGCCACACATTTACGCCAAAGGACTCCAAATGCTATCGGATCGTTATAAAAAACCTACACCATACTACTCCACATGAAGCAATCAAAGAAGCAGTAGAGGAAACTAATAACAAAGTTAAAGGTGAAATTATCAACGCTCGCTACGGCCCAGATAAAACACCCACCTCGACATTTTTTGTTAACATTGAGCCTAGTGCTAACAACCCGGCAGCTAAAAAGATCGAGTATATCTACATATAATCAAAAAGTCAAGATAGAGGATCCTCGTAAATCAAAAGACATTATACAATGCCAGCGCTGCCAACAACATGGCCACTCCAAGAACAACTGCATGAGGCCATATATATGTGTCAAATGCGCTGGACCCCACAAAAGCTCTGATTGCAAAAAAGACAGAGCTACCCCTGCTACCTGTGCCTTATGTTCCTGCGATCACCCGGCCAACTACAAAGGCTGTCAAATATACAAAGATCTTCTTGCTCGAAGAAACAAGAATTCTAGTCCTAGAGTTCGACCACCTGCTCAAACTGCCCCGGCTTCAGCTGCAATGGATAACCCGATCACCAACACTTCTAAAGATAAGGGCTCTGCTGACAACTCGCAACAAAAAACATATGCTGAAGTTACCAATGACCAAAACTACCACAACAAGCTAGAGGAAATTTTAATTAAACAGAGTGAAAAAATGGATCTATTAATACAACAAATAGGCTACCTCGTGGGGCTTATCACAACCCTCGTCACAAGGCTTGCAAAATGACTTCTCTACACATAGCCACTTGGAACATTAACGGCCTTGCTCCCAACAAACACGAAGTAGAAATGTTCATAAAATCAAACAATCTTGATATCTGTCTAATATCTGAATCGCACACAACATCACGAAGCAGAATATGCATTCCAGGTTTCTCCGTATATCTAACCCCTCACCCTGATGGGGGTGCCCATGCTGGATCCGCGGTCATAATCAAGAATAGTATAAGGCATTGCCTTCTGGAGCCATATACGGCCCCCTACCTTCAAGCCACTACGATACGCGTCGAAGATCGAACTGGACCTCTTAACCTCTCCGCAGTTTACTGCCCACCACGTCACACCATAAAAGAGGGTATGTTTACCCGCTTTTTTGAATCCTTGGGCAACCGGTTCATCGCTGGTGGCGATTGGAATGCCAAACATTCTCACTGGGGCTCGAGACTAACAACCAGTAGAGGTCGCGAACTAAAAAAGAGCTGCGATGCCATCCATCTGACACCTATGTCAACAGGAGAGCCTACATAATGGCCAACGGACAGTCAGAAAAAGCCTGACCTATTAGACTTCTACATAACCAAGAGTATATGCAAGCAGAACACAATCGTCAAATCAAGTCTAGATGGTTCATCTGATCACACCCCCGTTACTCTAATGCTGAGCTCTGTGCCTATGCTCCACGAGCCCTACGCTGATCACCTGCACAACCCGCACACAGACTGGCTCTACTTCCGGGAATACCTCGAGACGAATATCAACCTCAAACTTCCACTCAAAATTAAAGAAGATGTGGATGATGCCTGCCTGTACTTCACAAATACTTTACAAGTAGCGGCTTGGGTTAGCACACCGGAGTTAAAAGGAACATCATCTGGCACCCCGATACCCCTTGCAATTAGGGAAAAAATTAAGGAGAAACGACGCATCCGGAGAATTTGGCAGCAGACTCATAGGAGCACTGACAAGACCAAACTTAACAGGGCAATCAAAGAACTGAAAGACCTCCTTGCTGACTCCGTAAACGAGTCCGTCAGGCAAAGGCTTGTAAAGATTACTCCCAACGGTCGTGGGGCTCATAACCTTTGGAAAGCGACAAAGGAAAACTTTCAGCCACAACAATGCTCCCCACCAATTAGAACTGGTCAAACTTGGGCGCGAACAGGCGAAGAAAAATGCGAGGCCTTTGCCAACCACCTTGCCAGCATATTCAAACCAAACGACACCAACGAGCCTGATGATCCGGAAATCGACAAAATCATTAAACAAGACCTTCAGCTCTGCCTACCACTGCGTCCTACCTCACCCAGAGAGGTGACTAGAGAGATTCGTAAGTTGGACTCAAAGAAAGCCCCTGGCTTTGACTTAATAACCGCAAGGTTACTAAAAGAACTCCCGAAGAAGGCCATTGTATTCCTTACCATACTCATCAATGCCACGTTAAGGACGTCTCATGTACCTGCATTGTGGAAAACATCTGAGATTATAATGATCCATAAAGCCGGTAAACCACCTAACGAACCATCGTCGTACCGCCCAATCAGCCTGACGCCAGTACTGTCCAAATTATGGGAACGGCTCCTCCTTGCGCGACTAAATCCCTGCCTAGATATGGATCAAATAATTCCTGACCACCAGTTCGGCTTTCGAAAGAAACACTCCACTATAGAGCAGGTCCATAGAGTCTACAGCACCATAAGACAAAGCCTAGAAAGCAAAAAATACTGCTCCGCTGCCTTCCTGGACGTACAGCAGGCATTCGACAGGGTCTGGCACAAGGGGCTACTCTGCAAAATCAAAAGTTATTTGCCACACTGTTTTTCCCCTTAATGGAATCATACCTTAGTGACAGGAAGTTTCGAGTGAAGCTTGGTGACGCTAGATCTTCCTTGCTTTCCTGCAGAGCAGGAGTACCCCAGGGGTCAGTTCTAGGCCCTATCCTGTACAACATCTACACTCTTGACCTACCCCAGACACCTCAGGTCTCGGTAGCCACGTTTGCTGACGATGCAGCCTTTCTCGCCTGTAGTCAAGACCCGCAAGAGGCAAGCAGCTTGTTACAGGTTCAACTTACCGCCACCAATGCTTGGCTGTCCAAATGGCGCATAAAAGCTAGTGCTCCTAAGTCACACCATATTACATTCACACTCCGGCGCGAGACTTGCCCACCCGTTAGTCTAGGCCCAACTACCCTTCCCCAGTCGACATGCGTAAAATACCTGGGCTTTCACCTTGATCGAAGGATGACATGGAAAGAGCATATCAAAAACAAGCGTGACGAAATCAACCTTCGGTTCAGGAACTTGCTCTGGCTCCAGGGAAGACAGTCTGTACTATCCTTAACCAACAAGTTGCGAATTTACTGCGGGATCATCAAACCAATCTGGACGTACGGAATCCAACTGTAGTCAACAGCAAGCAAATCCAACACAATGCGTGTACAAAGAGCTCAAAATAACATCCTCAGGGTTATATCGTCAGCACCCTGGTACGCTTGCAACTCGGAAATCCACGAGTACCTGGAAGTCCCAACTGTCACTGAAGAAGCGAAACGATACTCGGCCAAGTACAAGGACAGACTTACAGCCCATCCTAATCCCTTGTCTGCCAAATTATTGGAGCCTAATCCAATTAAGAGACTCAAGAGAGCCAACGTGCTACCAGAATTAGACGAGCTTCTTCTATAATTATAGATCTTCACTAATTATAGTACTAGAGGTCTTTCCACTTGAATCACTCATCGGTATCTGTATCGTGGAGCGAACCTCTTTGCTCGTGCCCGGGGTTGGATTTTCGTATGGTGTTTTTACCTTCTTTGCTTTGGCCTCCTTTTCGGGCCCTAGTTCCTTAAATTACCTTTTGGATGTCAGTACTTTTTCTTTATTGCATATATATATGCACAACATTATAAGGGTTAACAATGCTTCTTTTTCCCTTCCACTCATTCTGTACCATTTTGGATGAGCCTTCGCAAATCGTTCTATCACTCTAAGGGGGTAGAGTTGGTTCCCGTCAATAACTTTATTGTATGAATCCATCAGTTGTTAATATAAAGGATCTGTTCATACTCTATAATATGTTCTGCAAGTCCAATGATCCATCGTATCGTAAAAATAATCGTTTTGGAATATCACCAGTGGTATCACTATACCACTTTAACTGTCTGGGTTCACGCAAGTTTTGCCTTGCGCAAAAAAGAAATAAAATCTTCGGTTTGAGTAATGAATAAAAACCTCGTCACCGCTCAACTGCCACGAAATCGTAAAAGGACTGGTTTGAATTTCGCTAAGGTTTGGGTCGTGTTTCTCTTTCTCGCCGAATAACAAACCAGGTCTGTTGTCTTGGTGGTTTTAGTCGGTAGTCCAGCTTCGGTTAGTCAAATATCTTAATAATAATAGCGATAAAATGTATTGTAGTTTATTTTGTTGTTTTTATAATCAAATGCCGGCACCTGAAGGTTCTGTTTAGCCCCTGCGATTGACTGGTCGAAAATGCCTTAAGGCTCAGTTTAATATAACAATATGAATACAACATTATTAAGATAAAAAGGTAAAATAAAAATGTACTCAAGCACTAAATTGTGCATGTTTATTACAAACGACAAAACTTGAAAGGTAGCCCTTGTAAATCAAAAATTTTACCAATTAATTAAAAACAAAATATATATAAATCGCATTATTTATACACAATTAAAATAAACGAAAAGAAAAAAATACCTACTAGTAATTGATGAATATTAGTAGAATAATAATAAATACTATTATACCACTGGCTTGGAAACAACTCATTCACGTCGTCTGTTTTTATGTATATGTCATTTTTACCCAGGTATGCCAATACTATCTTTCTTTCTAACAAGAATTTTGTCACTTTTGCTTCTCCTCTGGCCGGTCTTGTATCCTTCAGGCATTTTCCAGATGTCTCTCCATGTTTAATGAAAAATATGTTACTATTTTGAGGGGCCTCTGCTTTCATCTGATAATACGATGCTAGTGACTTTTCATATCTGTGGCCATGTCTGATCATTATAAACTGTTTATTCTCAATGTCAGCAGCAACATCCCATTGATGACTCAGTTCTTTAATATCCCATTGTGCACATTGTTCTTTAGTCGTCGATTGAGCTAGAGGCATATAGTTCAACAAACATAACGAAGCGATAGCCTATCAGCTCGGTGAAGTTTGCCTCTTCTAACAACATGTCGTCTTCACTAATTATAGTACTAGAGGTCTTTCCACTTGAATCACTCATCGGTATCTGTATCGTGGAGCGAACCTCTTTGCTCGTGCCCGGGGTTGGATTTTCGTATGGTGTTTTTACCTTCTTTGCTTTGGCCTCCTTTTCGGGCCCTAGTTCCTTAAATTTCCTTTTGGATGTCAGTACTTTTTCTTTATTGCATATATATATGCACAACATTATAAGGGTTAACAATGCTTCTTTTTCCCTTCCACTCATTCTGTACCATTTTGGATGAGCCTTCGCAAATCGTTCTATCACTCTAAGGGGGTAGAGTTGGTTCCCGTCAATAACTTTATTGTATGAATCCATCAGTTGTTAATATAAAGGATCTGTTCATACTCTATAATATGTTCTGCAAGTCCAATGATCCATCGTATCGTAAAAATAATCGTTTTGGAATATCACCAGTGGTATCACTATACCACTTTAACTGTCTGGGTTCACGCAAGTTTTGCCTTGCGCAAAAAAGAAATAAAATCTTCGGTTTGAGTAATGAATAAAAACCTCGTCACCGCTCAACTGCCACGAAATCGTAAAAGGACTGGTTTGAATTTCGCTAAGGTTTGGGTCGTGTTTCTCTTTCTCGCCGAATAACAAACCAGGTCTGTTGTCTTGGTGGTTTTAGTCGGTAGTCCAGCTTCGGTTAGTCAAATATCTTAATAATAATAGCGATAAAATGTATTGTAGTTTATTTTGTTGTTTTTATAATCAAATGCCGGCACCTGAAGGTTCTGTTTAGCCCCTGCGATTGACTGGTCGAAAATGCCTTAAGGCTCAGTTTAATATAACAATATGAATACAACATTATTAAGATAAAAAGGTAAAATAAAAATGTACTCAAGCACTAAATTGTGCATGTTTATTACAAACGACAAAACTTGAAAGGTAGCCCTTGTAAATCAAAAATTTTACCAATTAATTAAAAACAAAATATATATAAATCGCATTATTTATACACAATTAAAATAAACGAAAAGAAAAAAATACCTACTAGTAATTGATGAATATTAGTAGAATAATAATAAATACTATTATACCACTGGCTTGGAAACAACTCATTCACGTCGTCTGTTTTTATGTATATGTCATTTTTACCCAGGTATGCCAATACTATCTTTCTTTCTAACAAGAATTTTGTCACTTTTGCTTCTCCTCTGGCCGGTCTTGTATCCTTCAGGCATTTTCCAGATGTCTCTCCATGTTTAATGAAAAATATGTTACTATTTTGAGGGGCCTCTGCTTTCATCTGATAATACGATGCTAGTGACTTTTCATATCTGTGGCCATGTCTGATCATTATAAACTGTTTATTCTCAATGTCAGCAGCAACATCCCATTGATGACTCAGTTCTTTAATATCCCATTGTGCACATTGTTCTTTAGTCGTCGATTGAGCTAGAGGCATATAGTTCAACAAACATAACGAAGCGATAGCCTATCAGCTCGGTGAAGTTTGCCTCTTCTAACAACATGTCGTCTTCACTAATTATAGTACTAGAGGTCTTTCCACTTGAATCACTCATCGGTATCTGTATCGTGGAGCGAACCTCTTTGCTCGTGCCCGGGGTTGGATTTTCGTAAGGTGTTTTTACCTTCTTTGCTTTGGCGTCCTCCTTTTCGGGCCCTAGTTCCTTAAATTTCCTTTTGGATGTCAGTACTTTTTCTTTATTGCATATATATATGCACAACATTATAAGGGTTAACAATGCTTCTTTTTCCCTTCCACTCATTCTGTACCATTTTGGATGAGCCTTCGCAAATCGTTCTATCACTCTAAGGGGGTAGAGTTGGTTCCCGTCAATAACTTTATTGTATGAATCCATCAGTTGTTAATATAAAGGATCTGTTCATACTCTATAATATGTTCTGCAAGTCCAATGATCCATCGTATCGTAAAAATAATCGTTTTGGAATATCACCAGTGGTATCACTATACCACTTTAACTGTCTGGGTTCACGCAAGTTTTGCCTTGCGCAAAAAAGAAATAAAATCTTCGGTTTGAGTAATGAATAAAAACCTCGTCACCGCTCAACTGCCACGAAATCGTAAAAGGACTGGTTTGAATTTCGCTAAGGTTTGGGTCGTGTTTCTCTTTCTCGCCGAATAACAAACCAGGTCTGTTGTCTTGGTGGTTTTAGTCGGTAGTCCAGCTTCGGTTAGTCAAATATCTTAATAATAATAGCGATAAAATGTATTGTAGTTTATTTTGTTGTTTTTATAATCAAATGCCGGCACCTGAAGGTTCTGTTTAGCCCCTGCGATTGACTGGTCGAAAATGCCTTAAGGCTCAGTTTAATATAACAATATGAATACAACATTATTAAGATAAAAAGGTAAAATAAAAATGTACTCAAGCACTAAATTGTGCATGTTTATTACAAACGACAAAACTTGAAAGGTAGCCCTTGTAAATCAAAAATTTTACCAATTAATTAAAAACAAAATATATATAAATCGCATTATTTATACACAATTAAAATAAACGAAAAGAAAAAAATACCTACTAGTAATTGATGAATATTAGTAGAATAATAATAAATACTATTATACCACTGGCTTGGAAACAACTCATTCACGTCGTCTGTTTTTATGTATATGTCATTTTTACCCAGGTATGCCAATACTATCTTTCTTTCTAACAAGAATTTTGTCACTTTTGCTTCTCCTCTGGCCGGTCTTGTATCCTTCAGGCATTTTCCAGATGTCTCTCCATGTTTAATGAAAAATATGTTACTATTTTGAGGGGCCTCTGCTTTCATCTGATAATACGATGCTAGTGACTTTTCATATCTGTGGCCATGTCTGATCATTATAAACTGTTTATTCTCAATGTCAGCAGCAACATCCCATTGATGACTCAGTTCTTTAATATCCCATTGTGCACATTGTTCTTTAGTCGTCGATTGAGCTAGAGGCATATAGTTCAACAAACATAACGAAGCGATAGCCTATCAGCTCGGTGAAGTTTGCCTCTTCTAACAACATGTCGTCTTCACTAATTATAGTACTAGAGGTCTTTCCACTTGAATCACTCATCGGTATCTGTATCGTGGAGCGAACCTCTTTGCTCGTGCCCGGGGTTGGATTTTCGTATGGTGTTTTTACCTTCTTTGCTTTGGCCTCCTTTTCGGGCCCTAGTTCCTTAAATTTCCTTTTGGATGTCAGTACTTTTTCTTTATTGCATATATATATGCACAACATTATAAGGGTTGACAATGCTTCTTTTTCCCTTCCACTCATTCTGTACCATTTTGGATGAGCCTTCGCAAATCGTTCTATCACTCTAAGGGGGTAGAGTTGGTTCCCGTCAATAACTTTATTGTATGAATCCATCAGTTGTTAATATAAAGGATCTGTTCATACTCTATAATATGTTCTGCAAGTCCAATGATCCATCGTATCGTAAAAATAATCGTTTTGGAATATCACCAGTGGTATCACTATACCACTTTAACTGTCTGGGTTCACGCAAGTTTTGCCTTGCGCAAAAAAGAAATAAAATCTTCGGTTTGAGTAATGAATAAAAACCTCGTCACCGCTCAACTGCCACGAAATCGTAAAAGGACTGGTTTGAATTTCGCTAAGGTTTGGGTCGTGTTTCTCTTTCTCGCCGAATAACAAACCAGGTCTGTTGTCTTGGTGGTTTTAGTCGGTAGTCCAGCTTCGGTTAGTCAAATATCTTAATAATAATAGCGATAAAATGTATTGTAGTTTATTTTGTTGTTTTTATAATCAAATGCCGGCACCTGAAGGTTCTGTTTAGCCCCTGCGATTGACTGGTCGAAAATGCCTTAAGGCTCAGTTTAATATAACAATATGAATACAACATTATTAAGATAAAAAGGTAAAATAAAAATGTACTCAAGCACTAAATTGTGCATGTTTATTACAAACGACAAAACTTGAAAGGTAGCCCTTGTAAATCAAAAATTTTACCAATTAATTAAAAACAAAATATATATAAATCGCATTATTTATACACAATTAAAATAAACGAAAAGAAAAAAATACCTACTAGTAATTGATGAATATTAGTAGAATAATAATAAATACTATTATACCACTGGCTTGGAAACAACTCATTCACGTCGTCTGTTTTTATGTATATGTCATTTTTACCCAGGTATGCCAATACTATCTTTCTTTCTAACAAGAATTTTGTCACTTTTGCTTCTCCTCTGGCCGGTCTTGTATCCTTCAGGCATTTTCCAGATGTCTCTCCATGTTTAATGAAAAATATGTTACTATTTTGAGGGGCCTCTGCTTTCATCTGATAATACGATGCTAGTGACTTTTCATATCTGTGGCCATGTCTGATCATTATAAACTGTTTATTCTCAATGTCAGCAGCAACATCCCATTGATGACTCAGTTCTTTAATATCCCATTGTGCACATTGTTCTTTAGTCGTCGATTGAGCTAGAGGCATATAGTTCAACAAACATAACGAAGCGATAGCCTATCAGCTCGGTGAAGTTTGCCTCTTCTAACAACATGTCGTCTTCACTAATTATAGTACTAGAGGTCTTTCCACTTGAATCACTCATCGGTATCTGTATCGTGGAGCGAACCTCTTTGCTCGTGCCCGGGGTTGGATTTTCGTAAGGTGTTTTTACCTTCTTTGCTTTGGCGTCCTCCTTTTCGGGCCCTAGTTCCTTAAATTTCCTTTTGGATGTCAGTACTTTTTCTTTATTGCATATATATATGCACAACATTATAAGGGTTAACAATGCTTCTTTTTCCCTTCCACTCATTCTGTACCATTTTGGATGAGCCTTCGCAAATCGTTCTATCACTCTAAGGGGGTAGAGTTGGTTCCCGTCAATAACTTTATTGTATGAATCCATCAGTTGTTAATATAAAGGATCTGTTCATACTCTATAATATGTTCTGCAAGTCCAATGATCCATCGTATCGTAAAAATAATCGTTTTGGAATATCACCAGTGGTATCACTATACCACTTTAACTGTCTGGGTTCACGCAAGTTTTGCCTTGCGCAAAAAAGAAATAAAATCTTCGGTTTGAGTAATGAATAAAAACCTCGTCACCGCTCAACTGCCACGAAATCGTAAAAGGACTGGTTTGAATTTCGCTAAGGTTTGGGTCGTGTTTCTCTTTCTCGCCGAATAACAAACCAGGTCTGTTGTCTTGGTGGTTTTAGTCGGTAGTCCAGCTTCGGTTAGTCAAATATCTTAATAATAATAGCGATAAAATGTATTGTAGTTTATTTTGTTGTTTTTATAATCAAATGCCGGCACCTGAAGGTTCTGTTTAGCCCCTGCGATTGACTGGTCGAAAATGCCTTAAGGCTCAGTTTAATATAACAATATGAATACAACATTATTAAGATAAAAAGGTAAAATAAAAATGTACTCAAGCACTAAATTGTGCATGTTTATTACAAACGACAAAACTTGAAAGGTAGCCCTTGTAAATCAAAAATTTTACCAATTAATTAAAAACAAAATATATATAAATCGCATTATTTATACACAATTAAAATAAACGAAAAGAAAAAAATACCTACTAGTAATTGATGAATATTAGTAGAATAATAATAAATACTATTATACCACTGGCTTGGAAACAACTCATTCACGTCGTCTGTTTTTATGTATATGTCATTTTTACCCAGGTATGCCAATACTATCTTTCTTTCTAACAAGAATTTTGTCACTTTTGCTTCTCCTCTGGCCGGTCTTGTATCCTTCAGGCATTTTCCAGATGTCTCTCCATGTTTAATGAAAAATATGTTACTATTTTGAGGGGCCTCTGCTTTCATCTGATAATACGATGCTAGTGACTTTTCATATCTGTGGCCATGTCTGATCATTATAAACTGTTTATTCTCAATGTCAGCAGCAACATCCCATTGATGACTCAGTTCTTTAATATCCCATTGTGCACATTGTTCTTTAGTCGTCGATTGAGCTAGAGGCATATAGTTCAACAAACATAACGAAGCGATAGCCTATCAGCTCGGTGAAGTTTGCCTCTTCTAACAACATGTCGTCTTCACTAATTATAGTACTAGAGGTCTTTCCACTTGAATCACTCATCGGTATCTGTATCGTGGAGCGAACCTCTTTGCTCGTGCCCGGGGTTGGATTTTCGTATGGTGTTTTTACCTTCTTTGCTTTGGCCTCCTTTTCGGGCCCTAGTTCCTTAAATTTCCTTTTGGATGTCAGTACTTTTTCTTTATTGCATATATATATGCACAACATTATAAGGGTTAACAATGCTTCTTTTTCCCTTCCACTCATTCTGTACCATTTTGGATGAGCCTTCGCAAATCGTTCTATCACTCTAAGGGGGTAGAGTTGGTTCCCGTCAATAATTTTATTGTATGAATCCATCAGTTGTTAATATAAAGGATCTGTTCATACTCTATAATATGTTCTGCAAGTCCAATGATCCATCGTATCGTAAAAATAATCGTTTTGGAATATCACCAGTGGTATCACTATACCACTTTAACTGTCTGGGTTCACGCAAGTTTTGCCTTGCGCAAAAAAGAAATAAAATCTTCGGTTTGAGTAATGAATAAAAACCTCGTCACCGCTCAACTGCCACGAAATCGTAAAAGGACTGGTTTGAATTTCGCTAAGGTTTGGGTCGTGTTTCTCTTTCTCGCCGAATAACAAACCAGGTCTGTTGTCTTGGTGGTTTTAGTCGGTAGTCCAGCTTCGGTTAGTCAAATATCTTAATAATAATAGCGATAAAATGTATTGTAGTTTATTTTGTTGTTTTTATAATCAAATGCCGGCACCTGAAGGTTCTGTTTAGCCCCTGCGATTGACTGGTCGAAAATGCCTTAAGGCTCAGTTTAATATAACAATATGAATACAACATTATTAAGATAAAAAGGTAAAATAAAAATGTACTCAAGCACTAAATTGTGCATGTTTATTACAAACGACAAAACTTGAAAGGTAGCCCTTGTAAATCAAAAATTTTACCAATTAATTAAAAACAAAATATATATAAATCGCATTATTTATACACAATTAAAATAAACGAAAAGAAAAAAATACCTACTAGTAATTGATGAATATTAGTAGAATAATAATAAATACTATTATACCACTGGCTTGGAAACAACTCATTCACGTCGTCTGTTTTTATGTATATGTCATTTTTACCCAGGTATGCCAATACTATCTTTCTTTCTAACAAGAATTTTGTCACTTTTGCTTCTCCTCTGGCCGGTCTTGTATCCTTCAGGCATTTTCCAGATGTCTCTCCATGTTTAATGAAAAATATGTTACTATTTTGAGGGGCCTCTGCTTTCATCTGATAATACGATGCTAGTGACTTTTCATATCTGTGGCCATGTCTGATCATTATAAACTGTTTATTCTCAATGTCAGCAGCAACATCCCATTGATGACTCAGTTCTTTAATATCCCATTGTGCACATTGTTCTTTAGTCGTCGATTGAGCTAGAGGCATATAGTTCAACAAACATAACGAAGCGATAGCCTATCAGCTCGGTGAAGTTTGCCTCTTCTAACAACATGTCGTCTTCACTAATTATAGTACTAGAGGTCTTTCCACTTGAATCACTCATCGGTATCTGTATCGTGGAGCGAACCTCTTTGCTCGTGCCCGGGGTTGGATTTTCGTAAGGTGTTTTTACCTTCTTTGCTTTGGCGTCCTCCTTTTCGGGCCCTAGTTCCTTAAATTTCCTTTTGGATGTCAGTACTTTTTCTTTATTGCATATATATATGCACAACATTATAAGGGTTAACAATGCTTCTTTTTCCCTTCCACTCATTCTGTACCATTTTGGATGAGCCTTCGCAAATCGTTCTATCACTCTAAGGGGGTAGAGTTGGTTCCCGTCAATAACTTTATTGTATGAATCCATCAGTTGTTAATATAAAGGATCTGTTCATACTCTATAATATGTTCTGCAAGTCCAATGATCCATCGTATCGTAAAAATAATCGTTTTGGAATATCACCAGTGGTATCACTATACCACTTTAACTGTCTGGGTTCACGCAAGTTTTGCCTTGCGCAAAAAAGAAATAAAATCTTCGGTTTGAGTAATGAATAAAAACCTCGTCACCGCTCAACTGCCACGAAATCGTAAAAGGACTGGTTTGAATTTCGCTAAGGTTTGGGTCGTGTTTCTCTTTCTCGCCGAATAACAAACCAGGTCTGTTGTCTTGGTGGTTTTAGTCGGTAGTCCAGCTTCGGTTAGTCAAATATCTTAATAATAATAGCGATAAAATGTATTGTAGTTTATTTTGTTGTTTTTATAATCAAATGCCGGCACCTGAAGGTTCTGTTTAGCCCCTGCGATTGACTGGTCGAAAATGCCTTAAGGCTCAGTTTAATATAACAATATGAATACAACATTATTAAGATAAAAAGGTAAAATAAAAATGTACTCAAGCACTAAATTGTGCATGTTTATTACAAACGACAAAACTTGAAAGGTAGCCCTTGTAAATCAAAAATTTTACCAATTAATTAAAAACAAAATATATATAAATCGCATTATTTATACACAATTAAAATAAACGAAAAGAAAAAAATACCTACTAGTAATTGATGAATATTAGTAGAATAATAATAAATACTATTATACCACTGGCTTGGAAACAACTCATTCACGTCGTCTGTTTTTATGTATATGTCATTTTTACCCAGGTATGCCAATACTATCTTTCTTTCTAACAAGAATTTTGTCACTTTTGCTTCTCCTCTGGCCGGTCTTGTATCCTTCAGGCATTTTCCAGATGTCTCTCCATGTTTAATGAAAAATATGTTACTATTTTGAGGGGCCTCTGCTTTCATCTGATAATACGATGCTAGTGACTTTTCATATCTGTGGCCATGTCTGATCATTATAAACTGTTTATTCTCAATGTCAGCAGCAACATCCCATTGATGACTCAGTTCTTTAATATCCCATTGTGCACATTGTTCTTTAGTCGTCGATTGAGCTAGAGGCATATAGTTCAACAAACATAACGAAGCGATAGCCTATCAGCTCGGTGAAGTTTGCCTCTTCTAACAACATGTCGTCTTCACTAATTATAGTACTAGAGGTCTTTCCACTTGAATCACTCATCGGTATCTGTATCGTGGAGCGAACCTCTTTGCTCGTGCCCGGGGTTGGATTTTCGTATGGTGTTTTTACCTTCTTTGCTTTGGCCTCCTTTTCGGGCCCTAGTTCCTTAAATTTCCTTTTGGATGTCAGTACTTTTTCTTTATTGCATATATATATGCACAACATTATAAGGGTTAACAATGCTTCTTTTTCCCTTCCACTCATTCTGTACCATTTTGGATGAGCCTTCGCAAATCGTTCTATCACTCTAAGGGGGTAGAGTTGGTTCCCGTCAATAACTTTATTGTATGAATCCATCAGTTGTTAATATAAAGGATCTGTTCATACTCTATAATATGTTCTGCAAGTCCAATGATCCATCGTATCGTAAAAATAATCGTTTTGGAATATCACCAGTGGTATCACTATACCACTTTAACTGTCTGGGTTCACGCAAGTTTTGCCTTGCGCAAAAAAGAAATAAAATCTTCGGTTTGAGTAATGAATAAAAACCTCGTCACCGCTCAACTGCCACGAAATCGTAAAAGGACTGGTTTGAATTTCGCTAAGGTTTGGGTCGTGTTTCTCTTTCTCGCCGAATAACAAACCAGGTCTGTTGTCTTGGTGGTTTTAGTCGGTAGTCCAGCTTCGGTTAGTCAAATATCTTAATAATAATAGCGATAAAATGTATTGTAGTTTATTTTGTTGTTTTTATAATCAAATGCCGGCACCTGAAGGTTCTGTTTAGCCCCTGCGATTGACTGGTCGAAAATGCCTTAAGGCTCAGTTTAATATAACAATATGAATACAACATTATTAAGATAAAAAGGTAAAATAAAAATGTACTCAAGCACTAAATTGTGCATGTTTATTACAAACGACAAAACTTGAAAGGTAGCCCTTGTAAATCAAAAATTTTACCAATTAATTAAAAACAAAATATATATAAATCGCATTATTTATACACAATTAAAATAAACGAAAAGAAAAAAATACCTACTAGTAATTGATGAATATTAGTAGAATAATAATAAATACTATTATACCACTGGCTTGGAAACAACTCATTCACGTCGTCTGTTTTTATGTATATGTCATTTTTACCCAGGTATGCCAATACTATCTTTCTTTCTAACAAGAATTTTGTCACTTTTGCTTCTCCTCTGGCCGGTCTTGTATCCTTCAGGCATTTTCCAGATGTCTCTCCATGTTTAATGAAAAATATGTTACTATTTTGAGGGGCCTCTGCTTTCATCTGATAATACGATGCTAGTGACTTTTCATATCTGTGGCCATGTCTGATCATTATAAACTGTTTATTCTCAATGTCAGCAGCAACATCCCATTGATGACTCAGTTCTTTAATATCCCATTGTGCACATTGTTCTTTAGTCGTCGATTGAGCTAGAGGCATATAGTTCAACAAACATAACGAAGCGATAGCCTATCAGCTCGGTGAAGTTTGCCTCTTCTAACAACATGTCGTCTTCACTAATTATAGTACTAGAGGTCTTTCCACTTGAATCACTCATCGGTATCTGTATCGTGGAGCGAACCTCTTTGCTCGTGCCCGGGGTTGGATTTTCGTATGGTGTTTTTACCTTCTTTGCTTTGGCCTCCTTTTCGGGCCCTAGTTCCTTAAATTTCCTTTTGGATGTCAGTACTTTTTCTTTATTGCATATATATATGCACAACATTATAAGGGTTAACAATGCTTCTTTTTCCCTTCCACTCATTCTGTACCATTTTGGATGAGCCTTCGCAAATCGTTCTATCACTCTAAGGGGGTAGAGTTGGTTCCCGTCAATAACTTTATTGTATGAATCCATCAGTTGTTAATATAAAGGATCTGTTCATACTCTATAATATGTTCTGCAAGTCCAATGATCCATCGTATCGTAAAAATAATCGTTTTGGAATATCACCAGTGGTATCACTATACCACTTTAACTGTCTGGGTTCACGCAAGTTTTGCCTTGCGCAAAAAAGAAATAAAATCTTCGGTTTGAGTAATGAATAAAAACCTCGTCACCGCTCAACTGCCACGAAATCGTTAAAGGACTGGTTTGAATTTCGCTAAGGTTTGGGTCGTGTTTCTCTTTCTCGCCGAATAACAAACCAGGTCTGTTGTCTTGGTGGTTTTAGTCGGTAGTCCAGCTTCGGTTAGTCAAATATCTTAATAATAATAGCGATAAAATGTATTGTAGTTTATTTTGTTGTTTTTATAATCAAATGCCGGCACCTGAAGGTTCTGTTTAGCCCCTGCGATTGACTGGTCGAAAATGCCTTAAGGCTCAGTTTAATATAACAATATGAATACAACATTATTAAGATAAAAAGGTAAAATAAAAATGTACTCAAGCACTAAATTGTGCATGTTTATTACAAACGACAAAACTTGAAAGGTAGCCCTTGTAAATCAAAAATTTTACCAATTAATTAAAAACAAAATATATATAAATCGCATTATTTATACACAATTAAAATAAACGAAAAGAAAAAAATACCTACTAGTAATTGATGAATATTAGTAGAATAATAATAAATACTATTATACCACTGGCTTGGAAACAACTCATTCACGTCGTCTGTTTTTATGTATATGTCATTTTTACCCAGGTATGCCAATACTATCTTTCTTTCTAACAAGAATTTTGTCACTTTTGCTTCTCCTCTGGCCGGTCTTGTATCCTTCAGGCATTTTCCAGATGTCTCTCCATGTTTAATGAAAAATATGTTACTATTTTGAGGGGCCTCTGCTTTCATCTGATAATACGATGCTAGTGACTTTTCATATCTGTGGCCATGTCTGATCATTATAAACTGTTTATTCTCAATGTCAGCAGCAACATCCCATTGATGACTCAGTTCTTTAATATCCCATTGTGCACATTGTTCTTTAGTCGTCGATTGAGCTAGAGGCATATAGTTCAACAAACATAACGAAGCGATAGCCTATCAGCTCGGTGAAGTTTGCCTCTTCTAACAACATGTCGTCTTCACTAATTATAGTACTAGAGGTCTTTCCACTTGAATCACTCATCGGTATCTGTATCGTGGAGCGAACCTCTTTGCTCGTGCCCGGGGTTGGATTTTCGTAAGGTGTTTTTACCTTCTTTGCTTTGGCGTCCTCCTTTTCGGGCCCTAGTTCCTTAAATTTCCTTTTGGATGTCAGTACTTTTTCTTTATTGCATATATATATGCACAACATTATAAGGGTTAACAATGCTTCTTTTTCCCTTCCACTCATTCTGTACCATTTTGGATGAGCCTTCGCAAATCGTTCTATCACTCTAAGGGGGTAGAGTTGGTTCCCGTCAATAACTTTATTGTATGAATCCATCAGTTGTTAATATAAAGGATCTGTTCATACTCTATAATATGTTCTGCAAGTCCAATGATCCATCGTATCGTAAAAATAATCGTTTTGGAATATCACCAGTGGTATCACTATACCACTTTAACTGTCTGGGTTCACGCAAGTTTTGCCTTGCGCAAAAAAGAAATAAAATCTTCGGTTTGAGTAATGAATAAAAACCTCGTCACCGCTCAACTGCCACGAAATCGTAAAAGGACTGGTTTGAATTTCGCTAAGGTTTGGGTCGTGTTTCTCTTTCTCGCCGAATAACAAACCAGGTCTGTTGTCTTGGTGGTTTTAGTCGGTAGTCCAGCTTCGGTTAGTCAAATATCTTAATAATAATAGCGATAAAATGTATTGTAGTTTATTTTGTTGTTTTTATAATCAAATGCCGGCACCTGAAGGTTCTGTTTAGCCCCTGCGATTGACTGGTCGAAAATGCCTTAAGGCTCAGTTTAATATAACAATATGAATACAACATTATTAAGATAAAAAGGTAAAATAAAAATGTACTCAAGCACTAAATTGTGCATGTTTATTACAAACGACAAAACTTGAAAGGTAGCCCTTGTAAATCAAAAATTTTACCAATTAATTAAAAACAAAATATATATAAATCGCATTATTTATACACAATTAAAATAAACGAAAAGAAAAAAATACCTACTAGTAATTGATGAATATTAGTAGAATAATAATAAATACTATTATACCACTGGCTTGGAAACAACTCATTCACGTCGTCTGTTTTTATGTATATGTCATTTTTACCCAGGTATGCCAATACTATCTTTCTTTCTAACAAGAATTTTGTCACTTTTGCTTCTCCTCTGGCCGGTCTTGTATCCTTCAGGCATTTTCCAGATGTCTCTCCATGTTTAATGAAAAATATGTTACTATTTTGAGGGGCCTCTGCTTTCATCTGATAATACGATGCTAGTGACTTTTCATATCTGTGGCCATGTCTGATCATTATAAACTGTTTATTCTCAATGTCAGCAGCAACATCCCATTGATGACTCAGTTCTTTAATATCCCATTGTGCACATTGTTCTTTAGTCGTCGATTGAGCTAGAGGCATATAGTTCAACAAACATAACGAAGCGATAGCCTATCAGCTCGGTGAAGTTTGCCTCTTCTAACAACATGTCGTCTTCACTAATTATAGTACTAGAGGTCTTTCCACTTGAATCACTCATCGGTATCTGTATCGTGGAGCGAACCTCTTTGCTCGTGCCCGGGGTTGGATTTTCGTATGGTGTTTTTACCTTCTTTGCTTTGGCCTCCTTTTCGGGCCCTAGTTCCTTAAATTTCCTTTTGGATGTCAGTACTTTTTCTTTATTGCATATATATATGCACAACATTATAAGGGTTAACAATGCTTCTTTTTCCCTTCCACTCATTCTGTACCATTTTGGATGAGCCTTCGCAAATCGTTCTATCACTCTAAGGGGGTAGAGTTGGTTCCCGTCAATAACTTTATTGTATGAATCCATCAGTTGTTAATATAAAGGATCTGTTCATACTCTATAATATGTTCTGCAAGTCCAATGATCCATCGTATCGTAAAAATAATCGTTTTGGAATATCACCAGTGGTATCACTATACCACTTTAACTGTCTGGGTTCACGCAAGTTTTGCCTTGCGCAAAAAAGAAATAAAATCTTCGGTTTGAGTAATGAATAAAAACCTCGTCACCGCTCAACTGCCACGAAATCGTAAAAGGACTGGTTTGAATTTCGCTAAGGTTTGGGTCGTGTTTCTCTTTCTCGCCGAATAACAAACCAGGTCTGTTGTCTTGGTGGTTTTAGTCGGTAGTCCAGCTTCGGTTAGTCAAATATCTTAATAATAATAGCGATAAAATGTATTGTAGTTTATTTTGTTGTTTTTATAATCAAATGCCGGCACCTGAAGGTTCTGTTTAGCCCCTGCGATTGACTGGTCGAAAATGCCTTAAGGCTCAGTTTAATATAACAATATGAATACAACATTATTAAGATAAAAAGGTAAAATAAAAATGTACTCAAGCACTAAATTGTGCATGTTTATTACAAACGACAAAACTTGAAAGGTAGCCCTTGTAAATCAAAAATTTTACCAATTAATTAAAAACAAAATATATATAAATCGCATTATTTATACACAATTAAAATAAACGAAAAGAAAAAAATACCTACTAGTAATTGATGAATATTAGTAGAATAATAATAAATACTATTATACCACTGGCTTGGAAACAACTCATTCACGTCGTCTGTTTTTATGTATATGTCATTTTTACCCAGGTATGCCAATACTATCTTTCTTTCTAACAAGAATTTTGTCACTTTTGCTTCTCCTCTGGCCGGTCTTGTATCCTTCAGGCATTTTCCAGATGTCTCTCCATGTTTAATGAAAAATATGTTACTATTTTGAGGGGCCTCTGCTTTCATCTGATAATACGATGCTAGTGACTTTTCATATCTGTGGCCATGTCTGATCATTATAAACTGTTTATTCTCAATGTCAGCAGCAACATCCCATTGATGACTCAGTTCTTTAATATCCCATTGTGCACATTGTTCTTTAGTCGTCGATTGAGCTAGAGGCATATAGTTCAACAAACATAACGAAGCGATAGCCTATCAGCTCGGTGAAGTTTGCCTCTTCTAACAACATGTCGTCTTCACTAATTATAGTACTAGAGGTCTTTCCACTTGAATCACTCATCGGTATCTGTATCGTGGAGCGAACCTCTTTGCTCGTGCCCGGGGTTGGATTTTCGTAAGGTGTTTTTACCTTCTTTGCTTTGGCGTCCTCCTTTTCGGGCCCTAGTTCCTTAAATTTCCTTTTGGATGTCAGTACTTTTTCTTTATTGCATATATATATGCACAACATTATAAGGGTTAACAATGCTTCTTTTTCCCTTCCACTCATTCTGTACCATTTTGGATGAGCCTTCGCAAATCGTTCTATCACTCTAAGGGGGTAGAGTTGGTTCCCGTCAATAACTTTATTGTATGAATCCATCAGTTGTTAATATAAAGGATCTGTTCATACTCTATAATATGTTCTGCAAGTCCAATGATCCATCGTATCGTAAAAATAATCGTTTTGGAATATCACCAGTGGTATCACTATACCACTTTAACTGTCTGGGTTCACGCAAGTTTTGCCTTGCGCAAAAAAGAAATAAAATCTTCGGTTTGAGTAATGAATAAAAACCTCGTCACCGCTCAACTGCCACGAAATCGTAAAAGGACTGGTTTGAATTTCGCTAAGGTTTGGGTCGTGTTTCTCTTTCTCGCCGAATAACAAACCAGGTCTGTTGTCTTGGTGGTTTTAGTCGGTAGTCCAGCTTCGGTTAGTCAAATATCTTAATAATAATAGCGATAAAATGTATTGTAGTTTATTTTGTTGTTTTTATAATCAAATGCCGGCACCTGAAGGTTCTGTTTAGCCCCTGCGATTGACTGGTCGAAAATGCTTTAAGGCTCAGTTTAATATAACAATATGAATACAACATTATTAAGATAAAAAGGTAAAATAAAAATGTACTCAAGCACTAAATTGTGCATGTTTATTACAAACGACAAAACTTGAAAGGTAGCCCTTGTAAATCAAAAATTTTACCAATTAATTAAAAACAAAATATATATAAATCGCATTATTTATACACAATTAAAATAAACGAAAAGAAAAAAATACCTACTAGTAATTGATGAATATTAGTAGAATAATAATAAATACTATTATACCACTGGCTTGGAAACAACTCATTCACGTCGTCTGTTTTTATGTATATGTCATTTTTACCCAGGTATGCCAATACTATCTTTCTTTCTAACAAGAATTTTGTCACTTTTGCTTCTCCTCTGGCCGGTCTTGTATCCTTCAGGCATTTTCCAGATGTCTCTCCATGTTTAATGAAAAATATGTTACTATTTTGAGGGGCCTCTGCTTTCATCTGATAATACGATGCTAGTGACTTTTCATATCTGTGGCCATGTCTGATCATTATAAACTGTTTATTCTCAATGTCAGCAGCAACATCCCATTGATGACTCAGTTCTTTAATATCCCATTGTGCACATTGTTCTTTAGTCGTCGATTGAGCTAGAGGCATATAGTTCAACAAACATAACGAAGCGATAGCCTATCAGCTCGGTGAAGTTTGCCTCTTCTAACAACATGTCGTCTTCACTAATTATAGTACTAGAGGTCTTTCCACTTGAATCACTCATCGGTATCTGTATCGTGGAGCGAACCTCTTTGCTCGTGCCCGGGGTTGGATTTTCGTATGGTGTTTTTACCTTCTTTGCTTTGGCCTCCTTTTCGGGCCCTAGTTCCTTAAATTTCCTTTTGGATGTCAGTACTTTTTCTTTATTGCATATATATATGCACAACATTATAAGGGTTAACAATGCTTCTTTTTCCCTTCCACTCATTCTGTACCATTTTGGATGAGCCTTCGCAAATCGTTCTATCACTCTAAGGGGGTAGAGTTGGTTCCCGTCAATAACTTTATTGTATGAATCCATCAGTTGTTAATATAAAGGATCTGTTCATACTCTATAATATGTTCTGCAAGTCCAATGATCCATCGTATCGTAAAAATAATCGTTTTGGAATATCACCAGTGGTATCACTATACCACTTTAACTGTCTGGGTTCACGCAAGTTTTGCCTTGCGCAAAAAAGAAATAAAATCTTCGGTTTGAGTAATGAATAAAAACCTCGTCACCGCTCAACTGCCACGAAATCGTAAAAGGACTGGTTTGAATTTCGCTAAGGTTTGGGTCGTGTTTCTCTTTCTCGCCGAATAACAAACCAGGTCTGTTGTCTTGGTGGTTTTAGTCGGTAGTCCAGCTTCGGTTAGTCAAATATCTTAATAATAATAGCGATAAAATGTATTGTAGTTTATTTTGTTGTTTTTATAATCAAATGCCGGCACCTGAAGGTTCTGTTTAGCCCCTGCGATTGACTGGTCGAAAATGCCTTAAGGCTCAGTTTAATATAACAATATGAATACAACATTATTAAGATAAAAAGGTAAAATAAAAATGTACTCAAGCACTAAATTGTGCATGTTTATTACAAACGACAAAACTTGAAAGGTAGCCCTTGTAAATCAAAAATTTTACCAATTAATTAAAAACAAAATATATATAAATCGCATTATTTATACACAATTAAAATAAACGAAAAGAAAAAAATACCTACTAGTAATTGATGAATATTAGTAGAATAATAATAAATACTATTATACCACTGGCTTGGAAACAACTCATTCACGTCGTCTGTTTTTATGTATATGTCATTTTTACCCAGGTATGCCAATACTATCTTTCTTTCTAACAAGAATTTTGTCACTTTTGCTTCTCCTCTGGCCGGTCTTGTATCCTTCAGGCATTTTCCAGATGTCTCTCCATGTTTAATGAAAAATATGTTACTATTTTGAGGGGCCTCTGCTTTCATCTGATAATACGATGCTAGTGACTTTTCATATCTGTGGCCATGTCTGATCATTATAAACTGTTTATTCTCAATGTCAGCAGCAACATCCCATTGATGACTCAGTTCTTTAATATCCCATTGTGCACATTGTTCTTTAGTCGTCGATTGAGCTAGAGGCATATAGTTCAACAAACATAACGAAGCGATAGCCTATCAGCTCGGTGAAGTTTGCCTCTTCTAACAACATGTCGTCTTCACTAATTATAGTACTAGAGGTCTTTCCACTTGAATCACTCATCGGTATCTGTATCGTGGAGCGAACCTCTTTGCTCGTGCCCGGGGTTGGATTTTCGTAAGGTGTTTTTACCTTCTTTGCTTTGGCGTCCTCCTTTTCGGGCCCTAGTTCCTTAAATTTCCTTTTGGATGTCAGTACTTTTTCTTTATTGCATATATATATGCACAACATTATAAGGGTTAACAATGCTTCTTTTTCCCTTCCACTCATTCTGTACCATTTTGGATGAGCCTTCGCAAATCGTTCTATCACTCTAAGGGGGTAGAGTTGGTTCCCGTCAATAACTTTATTGTATGAATCCATCAGTTGTTAATATAAAGGATCTGTTCATACTCTATAATATGTTCTGCAAGTCCAATGATCCATCGTATCGTAAAAATAATCGTTTTGGAATATCACCAGTGGTATCACTATACCACTTTAACTGTCTGGGTTCACGCAAGTTTTGCCTTGCGCAAAAAAGAAATAAAATCTTCGGTTTGAGTAATGAATAAAAACCTCGTCACCGCTCAACTGCCACGAAATCGTAAAAGGACTGGTTTGAATTTCGCTAAGGTTTGGGTCGTGTTTCTCTTTCTCGCCGAATAACAAACCAGGTCTGTTGTCTTGGTGGTTTTAGTCGGTAGTCCAGCTTCGGTTAGTCAAATATCTTAATAATAATAGCGATAAAATGTATTGTAGTTTATTTTGTTGTTTTTATAATCAAATGCCGGCACCTGAAGGTTCTGTTTAGCCCCTGCGATTGACTGGTCGAAAATGCTTTAAGGCTCAGTTTAATATAACAATATGAATACAACATTATTAAGATAAAAAGGTAAAATAAAAATGTACTCAAGCACTAAATTGTGCATGTTTATTACAAACGACAAAACTTGAAAGGTAGCCCTTGTAAATCAAAATTTTTACCAATTAATTAAAAACAAAATATATATAAATCGCATTATTTATACACAATTAAAATAAACGAAAAGAAAAAAATACCTACTAGTAATTGATGAATATTAGTAGAATAATAATAAATACTATTATACCACTGGCTTGGAAACAACTCATTCACGTCGTCTGTTTTTATGTATATGTCATTTTTACCCAGGTATGCCAATACTATCTTTCTTTCTAACAAGAATTTTGTCACTTTTGCTTCTCCTCTGGCCGGTCTTGTATCCTTCAGGCATTTTCCAGATGTCTCTCCATGTTTAATGAAAAATATGTTACTATTTTGAGGGGCCTCTGCTTTCATCTGATAATACGATGCTAGTGACTTTTCATATCTGTGGCCATGTCTGATCATTATAAACTGTTTATTCTCAATGTCAGCAGCAACATCCCATTGATGACTCAGTTCTTTAATATCCCATTGTGCACATTGTTCTTTAGTCGTCGATTGAGCTAGAGGCATATAGTTCAACAAACATAACGAAGCGATAGCCTATCAGCTCGGTGAAGTTTGCCTCTTCTAACAACATGTCGTCTTCACTAATTATAGTACTAGAGGTCTTTCCACTTGAATCACTCATCGGTATCTGTATCGTGGAGCGAACCTCTTTGCTCGTGCCCGGGGTTGGATTTTCGTATGGTGTTTTTACCTTCTTTGCTTTGGCCTCCTTTTCGGGCCCTAGTTCCTTAAATTTCCTTTTGGATGTCAGTACTTTTTCTTTATTGCATATATATATGCACAACATTATAAGGGTTAACAATGCTTCTTTTTCCCTTCCACTCATTCTGTACCATTTTGGATGAGCCTTCGCAAATCGTTCTATCACTCTAAGGGGGTAGAGTTGGTTCCCGTCAATAACTTTATTGTATGAATCCATCAGTTGTTAATATAAAGGATCTGTTCATACTCTATAATATGTTCTGCAAGTCCAATGATCCATCGTATCGTAAAAATAATCGTTTTGGAATATCACCAGTGGTATCACTATACCACTTTAACTGTCTGGGTTCACGCAAGTTTTGCCTTGCGCAAAAAAGAAATAAAATCTTCGGTTTGAGTAATGAATAAAAACCTCGTCACCGCTCAACTGCCACGAAATCGTAAAAGGACTGGTTTGAATTTCGCTAAGGTTTGGGTCGTGTTTCTCTTTCTCGCCGAATAACAAACCAGGTCTGTTGTCTTGGTGGTTTTAGTCGGTAGTCCAGCTTCGGTTAGTCAAATATCTTAATAATAATAGCGATAAAATGTATTGTAGTTTATTTTGTTGTTTTTATAATCAAATGCCGGCACCTGAAGGTTCTGTTTAGCCCCTGCGATTGACTGGTCGAAAATGCCTTAAGGCTCAGTTTAATATAACAATATGAATACAACATTATTAAGATAAAAAGGTAAAATAAAAATGTACTCAAGCACTAAATTGTGCATGTTTATTACAAACGACAAAACTTGAAAGGTAGCCCTTGTAAATCAAAAATTTTACCAATTAATTAAAAACAAAATATATATAAATCGCATTATTTATACACAATTAAAATAAACGAAAAGAAAAAAATACCTACTAGTAATTGATGAATATTAGTAGAATAATAATAAATACTATTATACCACTGGCTTGGAAACAACTCATTCACGTCGTCTGTTTTTATGTATATGTCATTTTTACCCAGGTATGCCAATACTATCTTTCTTTCTAACAAGAATTTTGTCACTTTTGCTTCTCCTCTGGCCGGTCTTGTATCCTTCAGGCATTTTCCAGATGTCTCTCCATGTTTAATGAAAAATATGTTACTATTTTGAGGGGCCTCTGCTTTCATCTGATAATACGATGCTAGTGACTTTTCATATCTGTGGCCATGTCTGATCATTATAAACTGTTTATTCTCAATGTCAGCAGCAACATCCCATTGATGACTCAGTTCTTTAATATCCCATTGTGCACATTGTTCTTTAGTCGTCGATTGAGCTAGAGGCATATAGTTCAACAAACATAACGAAGCGATAGCCTATCAGCTCGGTGAAGTTTGCCTCTTCTAACAACATGTCGTCTTCACTAATTATAGTACTAGAGGTCTTTCCACTTGAATCACTTATCGGTATCTGTATCGTGGAGCGAACCTCTTTGCTCGTGCCCGGGGTTGGATTTTCGTAAGGTGTTTTTACCTTCTTTGCTTTGGCGTCCTCCTTTTCGGGCCTTAGTTCCTTAAATTTCCTTTTGGATGTCAGTACTTTTTCTTTATTGCATATATATATGCACAACATTATAAGGGTTAACAATGCTTCTTTTTCCCTTCCACTCATTCTGTACCATTTTGGATGAGCCTTCGCAAATCGTTCTATCACTCTAAGGGGGTAGAGTTGGTTCCCGTCAATAACTTTATTGTATGAATCCATCAGTTGTTAATATAAAGGATCTGTTCATACTCTATAATATGTTCTGCAAGTCCAATGATCCGTCGTATCGTAAAAATAATCGTTTTGGAATATCACCAGTGGAATCACTATACCACTTTAACTGTCTGGGTTCACGCAAGTTTTGCCTTGCGCAAAAAAGAAATAAAATCTTCGGTTTGAAAAATGAATAAAAACCTCGTCACCGCTCAACTGCCACGAAATCTTAAAAGGACTGGTTTGAATTTCGCTAAGGTTTGGGTCGTGTTTCTCTTTCTCGCCGAATAACAAACCAGGTCTATTGTCTTGGTGGTTTTACACGGTAGTCCAGTTTCGGTTAGTCAAATATCTTCATTCAAATAGCGATAAAATTAATAATACCTCGTCGCTGCTCAACTGCCAAGAATTCGTCAAAATAATTGTTTGGATTTTCGCTAAGGTTTGGGTCGTGTTTCTCTTTCTCGCCGAATAACAAACCAGGTATGTTGTCTTGGTGGTTTTAGACGGTAGTCCAGCTTCGGTTTGTCAAATATCTTAATAATAATAGCGATAAAATGTATTGTAGTTTATTTTGTTGTTTTTATAATCAAATGCCGGCACCTGAAGGCTATTCTGTTTAGGCCCTGCGATTGACTGGTCGAAAATGCCTTAAGGCTCAGTTAAATATAACAATATGAATAAAACATTATTAAGATAAAAAGGTAAAATAAAATTGTACTCAAGTACTAAATTGTGCATGTTTATTACAAACGACAAAACTTGAAAGGTAGCCCTTGTAAATCAAATATTTTACCAATTAATTAAAAACAAAATATATATAAACCGCATTATTTATACACAATTAAAATAAACGAAAAGAAAAAAATACCTACTAATAATTGATGAATATTAGTAGAATAATAATAAATACTATTATACCACTGGCTTGGAAACAACTTTTTCACGTCGTCTGTTTTTATGTATATGTCATCATTTATTCCCAGGTTTGCCAATACTATCTTTCTTTCTAACAAGAATTTTGTTACTTTTGCTTCTCCACTGGCCGGTCTTGTATCCTCCAGCCATTTTCCAGATGTCTCTCCATGTTTAATAAAAAACATGTTACTATTTTGTGGGGCCTCTGCTTTCATCTGATAATACGATGCTAGTGACTTTGCATAACTGTGGCCATGTCTGATCATTATAAACTGTTTCTACTCAATTTCAGCAGCAACATCCCATTGATGACACAGTTCTTTAATATCCCATTGTGCACATAGTTCTTTAGTCGTCGATTGAGCTAGAGGCATATAGTTCAACATAACGAAGCGATAGCCTATCAGCTCGGTGAAGTTTGCCTCTTCTAACAACATGTCGTCTTCACTAATTATAGTACTAGAGGTCTTTCCACTTGAATCACTCATCGGTATCTGTATCGTGGAGCGAACCTCTTTGCTCGTGCCCGGGGTTGGATTTTCGTATGGTGTTTTTACCTTCTTTGCTTTGGCCTCCTTTTCGGGCCCTAGTTCCTTAAATTTCCTTTTGGATGTCAGTACTTTTTCTTTATTGCATATATATATGCACAACATTATAAGGGTTAACAATGCTTCTTTTTCCCTTCCACTCATTCTGTACCATTTTGGATGAGCCTTCGCAAATCGTTCTATCACTCTAAGGGGGTAGAGTTGGTTCCCGTCAATAACTTTATTGTATGAATCCATCAGTTGTTAATATAAAGGATCTGTTCATACTCTATAATATGTTCTGCAAGTCCAATGATCCGTTGTATCGTAAAAATAATCGTTTTGGAATATCACCAGTGGTATCACTATACCACTTTAACTGTCTGGGTTCACGCAAGTTTTGCCTTGCGCAAAAAAGAAATAAAATCTTCGGTTTGAGTAATGAATAAAAACCTCGTCACCGCTCAACTGCCACGAAATCGTAAAAGGACTGGTTTGAATTTCGCTAAGGTTTGGGTCGTGTTTCTCTTTCTCGCCGAATAACAAACCAGGTCTGTTGTCTTGGTGGTGTTAGACGGTAGTCCAGTTTCGGTTAGTCAAATATCTTCATTCAAATAGCGATAAAATGTATTGCAGTTAGTTTATTTTGTTAATTTTATAAATAGGATATATATGGATGACAGACGCTGTTTGATACCGAGTTCCTTGTCTAGCTGACTAGGTAGTAGGTACTACGAGTTTGCTTAGGGTTTGTAGGATTGGGCAGGGTCGCGGCAGGAAAGAATCCGGAAAGACGGATTTCAATGCACTCCTCGAGCGGGAACAGCAGGATTCGTCCACGCTTTTAATAAGTAACAAAACATGATCCGAGTTGGATGATGAATAAATGAATTATTATTATTATTTAATCACTTGCAAGAAATATTGCGATTCACGGACTTAAGTGCTATACCACTCCAGATTAGGTTTTTATTTTTAGGATTGTCACGTTTTGTTGGAGCACTTCAAGGAGTTTTGCCAACGTCACATAGTTTTTGTTTATGGATAATATAATTTTTCCTGTGTCTTTCTTGGGCAACACACCATTCATTTATAATAATTTTATTTTCATCCATGTCTTCTTTACATATGCCATAAAGATATTTAATTTTTCATCTCCTTTATTCAAACTCCGCGATGAAGGTCAAAAACTCCAACGACCCCGCTCAGTTCTCTAGAGACCGGTTGTTTTTCACGCCCTCCATACGCACCTTATGCCTCTCCGACGGAGTCGCGCCCTTCACCTTTTTTATGATGTGTGGCTTGTTTGCCAAATCGGGGACGTAGGCCGAGGCTTGCTCGTCTTCCCAGTTTTCTTCGCACTCGACGACAGGTATCGGGGGCATCTCCCACTGCGCCACCTCGTCTTCCACACGATGTACTTCTGCGTGTCGAAGAGGAAACGGTCGGGGCACGAAGCCACGTGAAGTCTGAACACGCCATTCATTTATAATAATTTATTTTTTATCCATTTCTTCTTTACATATGCCATAAAGATATTTAATGTTTCATCTCCTTTATTCAAACTCCGCGATTGGATATAATTCCATCCATCGTCAATTAAGACAATAGGAACCAGCGGTAACACCGCATATAAACCAAGTATACGTCTGTTAAGCTTGTGTTTTATGCCCAACGACTTTGCCTTCTTCCAGATACAATTACAATAACCACATCAGGTAATATTTTTTTTAAACCATTAGTTGTAGCTATTTCGAAGTCCATATGAATCCTTATTGGGTTCCACTCGTTTTAAATACGGTCTTTATTATATCAAATAAAGCAAAATACGACGCTTCTTTCTTGTCGCTCATAAAAAAATGGGACTGCTAGGATTGAATTGGGCGAGCTACCTATGTCGCCGTGTATACTGAATAATTGGTAAAACGGATCAGGAACACTCTTAAATGTTGCATCTAGGAAAAATTCCTTTATTTGGGGAAGTAAATCCGTCACTCCAGTATTGAAGGAAATCAATATTCTAGTATTCTAGTATTAATCCCCCTAATAAAGATAGTTCGCGTAAAGTTTTGGGCACTTTAACATCGGTAAACTTTTGAAATTTGACTTTTTTCACATTCCATGCCTTTTTACGGGCAGTATTCAAGCAACTTATACGCTTCGTGTAAATTTTTGGAAGTGGTTCGGCAGATGCTTCTTGTATAATTTTTTCTACAACTAAATCCAATTCATTTCTTTTTATATTTGGATTACACTCCGTGCCCGCCGTTGATGTTTTGAGCTCGATTTGTCGAATTACTTTGTCCGTCTGTCAGAGAAAAATAATATAGGGATGTCTGTAACATCTAGAGTGAAAAAGTGTGAAAATTGGGGGGGAATGGAGGCTAGTGGTAATACACTAGTTCCACTACTTAGGAGCCTGGCTTCTAGTTTTACGCGATAGTGCCTGTGTTGGTCCCAGTAACGGTAGTTTATTTTGTTGTTTTTATAATCAAATGCCGGCTATTCTGTTTAGCCCCTGCGGTCGACTGGTCGAACATGCCTTAAGGCTCAGTTAAATATAACACTATGAATAAATAGTATTTTATGCAACTGTTCTATAAGAAGGGTCTTAAAACGCGAGTGGCGTGGGTTGCGATGCGTGCCTTGGCGAGCATCGCAATTAAAGACACCACGAGCGTTTTTAGACCAGTTATACACAGTTGCATACAATACTTTTTCCACGACAAATTTAAAATAAATAGCAGACTACAGAATAGTTAAACTTTTCAGGCGGCAAGTTTTCTATTCGTACTTTTGCTACCTACTCGCGCAATTACTTCAGTAGGTGGAGTTATTAATTTCTTCGACCATTTTAAAAGGAACGTACACGTTTGTCTTCACAAACACGAATAAAATCTTAATAGTTTAGGACTAATAGTTTATCATCTTTCGTCCTTTCATTTTGAACTGTATTTTGGTAAGAAATTGGAAATGTGACACCTCTTGCTTATGGTTTGTTTTGTTTTTAATTTGTTTGCACTTGCCATCCGAACCAAACAGAATCCGGACCCGGACCGAATTCGAACTGTTTATTTTCATAAATAATACCAAGAATTTATAAAACATGTAATTTAACACACAATAGACGATGATTTATTATTATTTAGTAAATAATTTATAATAAACAAATGTTTAATCGTAAATAAATACTTTTATTTCGAAATATTTGTTTATGAAGTTAGCACCACTGCAATATAGCGGCCGATTAAAAAAAAAGTTAAACAGTGCTTTTATGAAAAATGTATGAACCAAAAAAGTACGCTAAACAGTGCGTTTTTGGGCCATAGAGTATAGAGTTTTTCGACGACTTATTAGTGGTGTCATTGTATTTGAGCTACAGCCTATATAAATGACAGATAACGGTTCAGGAGTAGAAAAACATTTTTAAGATAAAAAGGTAAAATAAAATTGTATTCAAGTACTAAATTGTGCATGTTTATTACAAACGACAAAACTTAAAAAGTAGCCCTCGTAAATCAAACATTTTACAAATAATTTAAAAACAATATATATTAACCGCTTTATTTATGCACAATTAAAATAAACGAAAATAAAAAAAATACCTACTAATAATTGATGAATATTATTAGAATAATAATATATATTATTCGACTAATATTCATCACCGACATTCAAATGTTCTGCAAGTCCGATGATCCGTCGTATCGTAAAAATAATAATATTGTTCGTTTTGGAATATCACCAGGGTTATCACTATACAACTGTAACTGTCTGGGCTCACGCAATTTTTGCCTTGCTCAAAAAAGAAAAAAGTCTTGTGTTTGAGAAATTAATAATACCTCGTCGCTGCTCAACTGCCAAGAATTCGTCAAAATAATTGTTTGGATTTTCGCTAAGGTTTGGGTCGTGTTTCTCTTTCTCGCCGAATAACAAACCAGGTATGTTGTCTTGGTGGTTTAAGACGGTAGTCCAGCTTCGGTTAGTCAAATATCTTAATAATAATAGCGATAAAATGTATTGTAGTTTATTTTGTTGTTTTTATAATCAAATGCCGGCACCTGAAGGTTATTCTGTTTAGCCCCTGCGATTGACTGGTCGAAAATGCCTTAAGGCTCAGTTAAATATAACAATATGAATAAAACATTATTAAGATAAAAAGGTAAAATAAAATTGTACTCAAGTACTAAATTGTGCATGTTTATTACAAACGACAAAACTTGAAAGGTAGCCCTTGTAAATCAAATATTTTACCAATTAATTAAAAACAAAATATATATAAACCGCATTATTTATACACAATTAAAATAAACGAAAAGAAAAAAATACCTACTAATAATTGATGAATATTAGTAGAATAATAATAAATACTATTATACCACTGGCTTGGAAACAACTTTTTCACGTCGTCTGTTTTTATGTATATGTCATCATTTATTCCCAGGTTTGCCAATACTATCTTTCTTTCTAACAAGAATTTTGTTACTTTTGCTTCTCCACTGGCCGGTCTTGTATCCTCCAGCCATTTTCCAGATGTCTCTCCATGTTTAATAAAAAACATGTTACTATTTTGTGGGGCCTCTGCTTTCATCTGATAATACGATGCTAGTGACTTTGCATAACTGTGGCCATGTCTGATCATTATAAACTGTTTCTACTCAATTTCAGCAGCAACATCCCATTGATGACACAGTTCTTTAATATCCCATTGTGCACATAGTTCTTTAGTCGTCGATTGAGCTAGAGGCATATAGTTCAACATAACGAAGCGATAGCCTATCAGCTCGGTGAAGTTTGCCTCTTCTAACAACATGTCGTCTTCACTAATTATAGTACTAGAGGTCTTTCCACTTGAATCACTCATCGGTATCTGTATCGTGGAGCGAACCTCTTCGCTCGTGCCCGGGGTTGGATTTTCGTAAGGTGTTTTTACCTTCTTTGCTTTGGCGTCCTCCTTTTCGGGCCCTAGTTCCTTAAATTTCCTTTTGGATGTCAGTACTTTTTCTTTATTGCATATATATATGCACAACATTATATGGGTTAACAATGCTTCTTTTTCCCTTCCACTCATTCTGTACCATTTTGGATGAGCCTTCGCAAATCGTTCTATCACTCTAAGGGGGTAGAGTTGGTTCCCGTCAATAACTTTATTGTATGAATCCATCAGTTGTTAATATAAAGGATCTGTTCATACTCTATAATATGTTCTGCAAGTCCAATGATCCGTCGTATCGTAAAAATAATCGTTTTGGAATATCACCAGTGGTATCACTATACCACTTTAACTGTCTGGGTTCACGCAAGTTTTGCCTTGCACAAAAAAGAAATAAAATCTTCGGTTTGAGTAATGAATAAAAACCTCGTCACCGCTCAACTGCCACGAAATCGTAAAAGGACTGGTTTGAATTTCGCTAAGGTTTGGGTCGTGTTTCTCTTTCTCGCCGAATAACAAACCAGGTCTATTGTCTTGGTGGTTTTACACGGTAGTCCAGTTTCGGTTAGTCAAATAACTTCATTCAAATAGCGATAAAATGTATTGTAGTTAGTTTATTTTGTTGTTTTTTAAATAGGATACATATAGATGACAGACGCTGTTTGATACCGAGTTCCTTGTCTAGCTGACTAGGTAGTAGGTACTACGAGTTTGCTTAGGGTTTGTAGGATTGGGCAGGGTGGCGGCAGTAAATAATCCGGAAAGACGGATTTCAATGCACTCCTCGAGCGGGAACAGCAGGATTCGTCCACGCATTTAATAAGTAACAAAACATGATCCGAGTTGGATGATGAATAAATGAATTATTATTATTATTTAATCACTTGCAAGAAATATTGCGATTCACGGACTTAAGTGCTATACCACTCCGGATTAAGTTTTTATTTTAGGATTGTCACGTTTTGTTGGAGCACTTCAAGGAGTTTTGCCAACGTCACATAGTTTTTGTTTATGGACTTGTTTAATAGAGCATGCCAGCTTTCCAAAATATAATTTTTCCTGTGTCTTTCTTGGGCAACACACCATTCATTTATAATAATTTTATTTTTCATCCATGTCTTCTTTACATATGCCATAAAGATATTTAATTTTTCATCTCCTTTATTCAAACTCCGCGATGAAGGTCAAAAACCGGTAGTTTTTCACGCCCTCCATACGCACCTTATGCCTCTCCGACGGAGTCGCGCCCTTCACCTTGGTTATGATGTGTGCCTTGTTTGCCAAATCGGGGACGTAGGCCGATGCTTGCTCGTCTTCCCAGTTTTCTTCGCACTCGACGACAGGTATCGGGGGCATCTCCCACTGCGCCACCTCGTCTTCCACACGATGTACTTCTGCGTGTCGAAGAGAAAACGGTCGGGGCACGAAGCCACGTGAAGTCTGAACACGCCATTCATTTATAATAATTTATTTATAATAAAGATATTTAATTTTTCATCTCCTTTATTTTAAGTCCGCGATTGGATATATTTCCATCCATCGTCAATTTTGACAATAGGAACCAGCGGTAACACCGCATATAAACCAAGTATACGTCTGTTGTGTAGCTTGTGTTTTATGCCCAACGACTTTGCCTTCTTCCAGATACAATTATTGAAACGGTAATAGCATCTCTTTATAACCAAATCAAGTAATATTTTTTTAAACCATTAGTTGTAGCTTTTTCGAAGTCCATTTGAATCGTTATTGGGTTCCACTCGTTTTAAATACGGTCTTTATTATATCAAATAAAGCAAAATACGACGCTTCTTTCTTCTCGCTCATTAGAGCATAAAAAAATGGGACGGCTAGGATTGAATTGGGCGAGCTACCTAAAGCTTGTCCCAGAAAAAAATGTCGCTTATAAATTAGTAAAAATTCCATATTAAATATTAAAATTCAACAAATTTTCCAATACAGGTTTTTTTGATATTCCTTTCAATATTATTATTTACACATAAAGATCAGTTTAAGATTGGTTCATCCAGAAACTTCTCAATTTTCCCTTGACCCCTGCCATCAAGTTTTGTACATCGTCATCGGTGATTAGTTTGGATGCTTCATTCCACTTCCGTTTGATGTTTTCGACTGAAGTGTCATTACTTTTAGGTTTTAAAAGCTTCTGTTTCACACGAGCCCAATATTTCTCAATGGGCCGTAGCTCCGGGCAGTTGGGAGGATTGAGGTGTTTTTCAACAAAATCGACATTATTTGCTTTGTACCACTCTATTGCTTTCTTCGTGTAGTGATACGTGGCCAAAACTGGCCAGAACAGTACAGGTGAAGTATGCCTCTTAATGAATGGCAACAATCGTTTTTTGAGGCACTCATTCAGGTACAAATCACCATTTACGGTTCCATTAGTAAAATATGGTTTACTGCGTTTGCCACGTGAACAGATCGCCTGCCACGCGAGAACTTTATTTGCAAGTTTATCCATTTTGATGACCTTATGCTCTTCACTTACTGTTTTTCTGTCGGTCCCGGTATAATAGTGGTGTCCTGAAAGTAATTTGAATTCAAGTTTGCAGTAAGTTTCGTCGTCCATAATTTTTCAATACTAATATATATAATATTTTACAATAATTTTTCTTCATCATTTTTAAATAAAGGTTTCTAGATCTGGTTTTAGACTCTTTTGACAGTTTTGCATTTCTATTGAGCACTTAAGTTTGTTAAAACGTTTTTATAGAATTATTTCTCTTCACTCGTTGCACAGTAGATTTCGAGGTTTTAAACTTTTTGCCCAAGTCTCGTACAGAGAGGGTAGGTTTTTTCTGTAAAGCTGTTATAATCTTCTTCTCGATATTCTTGTTTACAAACCCTGGTTTACGTCCACTTCCAGGCAGTCGCCGTATACCACCAGTCTCCCTGAACCGTTTTAAAACCCTTTGAACGGTTTTTGTAGACGTTTTTAGCTCCTTTGCCACTTTATCGCAGAGACGTGCGTGCCTCCATATTGAACATATTTGTACAAAAAATTTTCGTGTAACTTCTCTTGCACCGACGACATCGTTGAACATCTAGTACTACAGAGTTTTTTTTTTAATTTATACATGAATAACCATTCTAACGGAGAGTATAGTTTTCAAACCTCTTGAGATTTCATCCTGATATACCACCCCATCTAATAATGAGCTACATTTTTTTCTGGGACAAGCTTTATGTCGCCGTGTATACTGAATAATTGGTAAAACGGATCAGGAACACTCTTAAATGTTGCATCTAGGAAAAATTCCTTTATTTGGGGAAGTAAATCCGTCACTTCAGTATTGAAGAAAATCAATATTCTAGTATCCTAGTATAAATTCCCCTAATAAAGATAGTTCGCGTAAAGTTTTGGGCTCTCCAACATCGGTAAACTTTTGAAGATTGACTTTTTTCACATTCCATGCCTTTTTACGGAAATTAAAAACAAAGAAAAATTGCTTAAAAACCTATCCGATTCGGTTATGCCACTAAATCCAAAAAGTAAAAACTTTTACCTTGGCATTGGGTGATCTCAGAGAAAAGGTTACCTATTCGACGTTATATATAATAATGTAGGTAGGTAAGTACCTAAATAATAATTGTGCTTGATCGATTGACTGGTCCGTGGTCACAAGAAACTGTGTCCTGTGTTAAGATCATGAATCATATGTTAGCCCTGAAAAGGGCTTTTTCATTTTTTTTTTATTATTTATTGATGAAGACATAAGTTAAGTTTCACATATAAATAATACCCATTTTAGGCAAAACGTAGACGAGGTTTGTTTGATGTGCTTCAAACGCGCACAGGCGTATAAGTGGCGTGGCGAGAACGCGGCATCGCCGGCGTGCTGTGCTGCAGTGCAACAACAACAACGCTCGACGACGGCATTCACATTCCCACCACCGACCACCACGTCCGGCCGATCGATGTAGTAACGACGAACGAACGAACGCGCGGGCGGGGCGGCGTAGTCTTACTTCTTAGCGGATGCCTTTTTCGCAGCGGGCTTTGCTTTGGGCGCGGCCGCGGCTGCCTTCATTGGCAAAGAAGCTCATTTGCCCTTCTGGCAACAAGTCGCTGTGGCCGAACTCTTAATTTCACGACGGTCTTGGGCAGTCTTGCCATGCACGTAACGACTGCATTTGTTCACTCTTGTGGGATGTGACATAGATACAGGTTGCAAATATTCTGTTCTTGAGGTCAGATAAGTCGGGTGGTACTTATGGGCAAAATAAATCGTAAGGCATCTGATTAAACCCTTCTAGAGGAGGCAACAGATCAACGGACAACCCAAAAAGAAGTGGTGAAAACTTGCATGATCCTTTGTCTAGCTGACTAGGTAGTAGGTACTACGAGTTTGCTTAGGGTTTGTAGGATTGGGCAGGGTGGCGGCAGGAAAGAATCCGGAAAGACGGATTTCAATGCACTCCTCGAGCGGGAACAGCAGGATTCGTCCACGCATTTAATAAGTAACAAAACATGATCCGAGTTGGATGATGAATAAATGAATTATTATTATTATTTAATCACTTGCAAGAAATATTGCGATTCACGGACTTAAGTGCTAAACCACTCCGGATTAGGTTTTTATTTTTAGAATTGTCACGTTTTGTTGGAGCACTTCAAGGAGTTTTGCCAACGTCACATAGTTTTTGTTTATGGACTTGTTTAATAGAGCATGCCAGCTTTCCAAAATATAATTTTTCCTGTGTCTTTCTTGGGCAACACACCATTCATTTATAATAATTTTATTTTTCATCCATGTCTTCTTTACATATGCCATAAAGATATTTAATTTTTCATCTCCTTTATTCAAACTCCGCGATGAAGGTCAAAAACTCCAACGACCCCGCTCAGTTCTCTAGAGACCGGTAGTTTTTCACGCCCTCCATACGCACCTTATGCCTCTCCGACGGAGTCGCGCCCTTCACCTTGGTTATGATGTGTGCCTTGTTTGCCAAATCGGGGACGTAGGCCGAGGCTTGCTCGTCTTCCCAGTTTTCTTCGCACTCGACGACAGGTATCGGGGGCATCTCCCACTGCGCCACCTCGTCTTCCACACGATGTACTTCTGCGTGTCGAAGAGAAAACGGTCGGGGCACGAAGCCACGTGAAGTCTGAACACGCCATTCATTTATAATAATTTATTTTTCATCCATGTCTTCTTTACATATGCCATAAAGATATTTAATTTTTCATCTCCTTTATTTTAAGTCCGCGATTGGATATATTTCCATCCATCGTCAATTTTGACAATAGGAACCAGCGGTAACACCGCATATAAACCAAGTATACGTCTGTTAAGCTTGTGTTTTATGCCCAACGACTTTGCCTTCTTCCAGATACAATTATTGAAACGGTAATAGCATCTCTTTATAACCAAATCAAGTAATATTGCTTTTAAACCATTAGTTGTAGCTTTTTCGAAGTCCATTTGAATCGTTATTGGGTTCCACTCGTTTTAAATACGGTCTTTATTATATCAAATAAAGCAAAATACGACGCTTCTTTCTTCTCGCTCATTAGAGCATAAAAAAATGGGACGGCTAGGATTGAATTGGGCGAGCTACCTAAAGCTTGTCCCAGAAAAAAATGTCGCTTATAAATTAGTAAAAATTCCATATTAAATATTAAAATTCAACAAATTTTCCAATACAGGTTTTTTTGATATTCCTTTCAATATTATTATTTACACATAAAGATCAGTTTAAGATTGGTTCATCCAGAAACTTCTCAATTTTCCCTTGACCCCTGCCATCAAGTTTTGTACATCGTCATCGGTGATTAGTTTGGATGCTTCATTCCACTTCCGTTTGATGTTTTCGACTGAAGTGTCATTACTTTTATTTAGGTTTTAAAAGCTTCTGTTTCACACGAGCCCAATATTTCTCAATGGGCCGTAGCTCCGGGCAGTTGGGAGGATTGAGGTGTTTTTCAACAAAATCGACATTATTTGCTTTGTACCACTCTATTGCTTTCTTCGTGTAGTGTGATACGTGGCCAAAACTGGCCAGAACAGTACAGGTGAAGTATGCCTCTTAATGAATGGCAACAATCGTTTTTTGAGGCACTCATTCAGGTACAAATCACCATTTACCGTTCCATTAGTAAAATATGGTTTACTGCGTTTGCCACGTGAAAAGATCGCCTGCCACGCGAGAACTTTATTTGCAAGTTTATCCATTTTGATGACCTTATGCTCTTCACTTACTGTTTTTCTGTCGGTCCCGGAATAATAGTGGTGTCCTGAAAGTGATTTGAATTCAAGTTTGCAGTAAGTTTCGTCGTCCATAATTTTTCAATACTAATATATATAATATTTTACAATAATTTTTCTTCATCATTTTTAAATAAAGGTTTCTAGATCTGGTTTTAGACTCTTTTGACAGTTTTGCATTTCTATTGAGCACTTAAGTTTGTTAAAACGTTTTTATAGAATTATTTCTCTTCACTCGTTGCACAGTAGATTTCGAGGTTTTAAACTTTTTGCCCAAGTCTCGTACAGAGAGGGTAGGTTTTTTCTGTAAAGCTGTTATAATCTTCTTCTCGATATTCTTGTTTACAAACCCTGGTTTACGTCCACTTCCAGGCAGTCGCCGTATACCACCAGTCTCCCTGAACCGTTTTAAAACCCTTTGAACGGTTTTTGTAGACGTTTTTAGCTCCTTTGCCACTTTATCGCAGAGACGTGCGTGCCTCCATATTGAACATATTTGTACAAAAAATGTTCGTGTAACTTCTCTTGCACCGACGACATCGTTGAACATCTAGTACTACAGAGTTTTTTTTTTAATTTATACATGAATAACCATTCTAACGGAGAGTATAGTTTTCAAACCTCTTGAGATTTCATCCTGATATACCACTCCATCTAATAATGAGCGACATTTTTTTCTGGGACAAGCTTTATGTCGCCGTGTATACTGAATAATTGGTAAAACGGATCAGGAACACTCTTAAATGTTGCATCTAGGAAAAATTCCTTTATTTGGGGAAGTAAATCCGTCACTTCAGTATTGAAGAAAATCAATATTCTAGTATCCTAGTATAAATTCCCCTAATAAAGATAGTTCGCGTAAAGTTTTGGGCTCTCCAACATCGGTAAACTTTTGAAGATTGACTTTTTTCACATTCCATGCCTTTTTACGGAAATTAAAAACAAAGAAAAATTGCTTAAAAACCTATCCGATTCGGTTATGCCACTAAATCCAAAAAGTAAAAACTTTTACCTTGGCATTGGGTGATCTCAGAGAAAAGGTTACCTATTCGACGTTATATATAATAATGTAGGTAGGTAAGTACCTAAATAATAATTGTGCTTGATCGATTGACTGGTCCGTGGTCACAAGAAACTGTGTCCTGTGTTAAGATCATGAATCATATGTTAGCCCTGAAAAGGGCTTTTTCATTTTTTTTTTATTATTTATTGATGAAGACATAAGTTAAGTTTCACATATAAATAATACCCATTTTAGGCAAAACGTAGACGAGGTTTGTTTGATGTGCTTCAAACGCGCACAGGCGTATAAGTGGCGTGGCGAGAACGCGGCATCGCCGGCGTGCTGTGCTGCAGTGCAACAACAACAACGCTCGACGACGGCATTCACATTCCCACCACCGACCACCACGTCCGGCCGATCGATGTAGTAACGACGAACGAACGAACGCGCGGGCGGGGCGGCGTAGTCTTACTTCTTAGCGGATGCCTTTTTCGCAGCGGGCTTTGCTTTGGGCGCGGCCGCGGCTGCCTTCATTGGCAAAGAAGCTCATTTGCCCTTCTGGCAACAAGTCGCTGTGGCCGAACTCTTAATTTCACGACGGTCTTGGGCAGTCTTGCCATGCACGTAACGACTGCATTTGTTCACTCTTGTGGGATGTGACATAGATACAGGTTGCAAATATTCTGTTCTTGAGGTCAGATAAGTCGGGTGGTACTTATGGGCAAAATAAATCGTAAGGCATCTGATTAAACCCTTCTAGAGGAGGCAACAGATCAACGGACAACCCAAAAAGAAGTGGTGAAAACTTGCATGATCCTTTGTCTAGCTGACTAGGTAGTAGGTACTACGAGTTTGCTTAGGGTTTGTAGGATTGGGCAGGGTGGCGGCAGGAAAGAATCCGGAAAGACGGATTTCAATGCACTCCTCGAGCGGGAACAGCAGGATTCGTCCACGCATTTAATAAGTAACAAAACATGATCCGAGTTGGATGATGAATAAATGAATTATTATTATTATTTAATCACTTGCAAGAAATATTGCGATTCACGGACTTAAGTGCTAAACCACTCCGGATTAGGTTTTTATTTTTAGAATTGTCACGTTTTGTTGGAGCACTTCAAGGAGTTTTGCCAACGTCACATAGTTTTTGTTTATGGACTTGTTTAATAGAGCATGCCAGCTTTCCAAAATATAATTTTTCCTGTGTCTTTCTTGGGCAACACACCATTCATTTATAATAATTTTATTTTTCATCCATGTCTTCTTTACATATGCCATAAAGATATTTAATTTTTCATCTCCTTTATTCAAACTCCGCGATGAAGGTCAAAAACTCCAACGACCCCGCTCAGTTCTCTAGAGACCGGTAGTTTTTCACGCCCTCCATACGCACCTTATGCCTCTCCGACGGAGTCGCGCCCTTCACCTTGGTTATGATGTGTGCCTTGTTTGCCAAATCGGGGACGTAGGCCGAGGCTTGCTCGTCTTCCCAGTTTTCTTCGCACTCGACGACAGGTATCGGGGGCATCTCCCACTGCGCCACCTCGTCTTCCACACGATGTACTTCTGCGTGTCGAAGAGAAAACGGTCGGGGCACGAAGCCACGTGAAGTCTGAACACGCCATTCATTTATAATAATTTATTTTTCATCCATGTCTTCTTTACATATGCCATAAAGATATTTAATTTTTCATCTCCTTTATTTTAAGTCCGCGATTGGATATATTTCCATCCATCGTCAATTTTGACAATAGGAACCAGCGGTAACACCGCATATAAACCAAGTATACGTCTGTTAAGCTTGTGTTTTATGCCCAACGACTTTGCCTTCTTCCAGATACAATTATTGAAACGGTAATAGCATCTCTTTATAACCAAATCAAGTAATATTGCTTTTAAACCATTAGTTGTAGCTTTTTCGAAGTCCATTTGAATCGTTATTGGGTTCCACTCGTTTTAAATACGGTCTTTATTATATCAAATAAAGCAAAATACGACGCTTCTTTCTTCTCGCTCATTAGAGCATAAAAAAATGGGACGGCTAGGATTGAATTGGGCGAGCTACCTAAAGCTTGTCCCAGAAAAAAATGTCGCTTATAAATTAGTAAAAATTCCATATTAAATATTAAAATTCAACAAATTTTCCAATACAGGTTTTTTTGATATTCCTTTCAATATTATTATTTACACATAAAGATCAGTTTAAGATTGGTTCATCCAGAAACTTCTCAATTTTCCCTTGACCCCTGCCATCAAGTTTTGTACATCGTCATCGGTGATTAGTTTGGATGCTTCATTCCAGTTCCGTTTGATGTTTTCGACTGAAGTGTCATTACTTTTATTTAGGTTTTAAAAGCTTCTGTTTCACACGAGCCCAATATTTCTCAATGGGCCGTAGCTCCGGGCAGTTGGGAGGATTGAGGTGTTTTTCAACAAAATCGACATTATTTGCTTTGTACCACTCTATTGCTTTCTTCGTGTAGTGTGATACGTGGCCAAAACTGGCCAGAACAGTACAGGTGAAGTATGCCTCTTAATGAATGGCAACAATCGTTTTTTGAGGCACTCATTCAGGTACAAATCACCATTTACGGTTCCATTAGTAAAATATGGTTTACTGCGTTTGCCACGTGAACAGATCGCCTGCCACGCGAGAACTTTATTTGCAAGTTTATCCATTTTGATGACCTTATGCTCTTCACTTACTGTTTTTCTGTCGGTCCCGGAATAATAGTGGTGTCCTGAAAGTGATTTGAATTCAAGTTTGCAGTAAGTTTCGTCGTCCATAATTTTTCAATACTAATATATATAATATTTTACAATAATTTTTCTTCATCATTTTTAAATAAAGGTTTCTAGATCTGGTTTTAGACTCTTTTGACAGTTTTGCATTTCTATTGAGCACTTAAGTTTGTTAAAACGTTTTTATAGAATTATTTCTCTTCACTCGTTGCACAGTAGATTTCGAGGTTTTAAACTTTTTGCCCAAGTCTCGTACAGAGAGGGTAGGTTTTTTCTGTAAAGCTGTTATAATCTTCTTCTCGATATTCTTGTTTACAAACCCTGGTTTACGTCCACTTCCAGGCAGTCGCCGTATACCACCAGTCTCCCTGAACCGTTTTAAAACCCTTTGAACGGTTTTTGTAGACGTTTTTAGCTCCTTTGCCACTTTATCGCAGAGACGTGCGTGCCTCCATATTGAACATATTTGTACAAAAAATGTTCGTGTAACTTCTCTTGCACCGACGACATCGTTGAACATCTAGTACTACAGAGTTTTTTTTTTAATTTATACATGAATAACCATTCTAACGGAGAGTATAGTTTTCAAACCTCTTGAGATTTCATCCTGATATACCACCCCATCTAATAATGAGCTACATTTTTTTCTGGGACAAGCTTTATGTCGCCGTGTATACTGAATAATTGGTAAAACGGATCAGGAACACTCTTAAATGTTGCATCTAGGAAAAATTCCTTTATTTGGGGAAGTAAATCCGTCACTTCAGTATTGAAGAAAATCAATATTCTAGTATCCTAGTATAAATTCCCCTAATAAAGATAGTTCGCGTAAAGTTTTGGGCTCTCCAACATCGGTAAACTTTTGAAACTTGACTTTTTTCACATTCCATGCCTTTTTACGGAAATTAAAAACAAAGAAAAATTGCTTAAAAACCTATCCGATTCGGTTATGCCACTAAATCCAAAAAGTAAAAACTTTTACCTTGGCATTGGGTGATCTCAGAGAAAAGATAGTTCGCGTAAAGTTTTGGGCTCCCCAACATCGGTAAACTTTTGAAACTTGACTTTTTTCACATTCCATGCTTTTTTACGGAAATTAAAAACAAAGAAAAATTGCTTAAAAACCTATCCGATTCGGTTATGCCACTAAATCCAAAAAGTAAAAACTTTTACCTTGGCATTGGGTGATCTCAGAGAAAAGGTTACCTATTCGACGTTATATATAATAATGTAGGTAGGTAAGTACCTAAATAATAATTGTGCTTGATCGATTGACTGGTCCGTGGTCACAAGAAACTGTGTCCTGTTTTAAGATCATGAATCATATGTTAGCCCTGAAAAGGGCTTTTTCATTTTTTTTTTATTATTTATTGATGAAGACATAAGTTAAGTTTCACATATAAATAATACCCATTTTAGGCAAAACGTAGACGAGGTTTGTTTGATGTGCTTCAAACGCGCACAGGCGTATAAGTGGCGTGGCGAGAACGCGGCATCGCCGGCGTGCTGTGCTGCAGTGCAACAACAACAACGCTCGACGACGGCATTCACATTCCCACCACCGACCACCACGTCCAGCCGATCGATGTAGTAACGACGAACGAACGAACGCTCGGGCGGGGCGGCGTAGTCTTACTTCTTAGCGGATGCCTTTTTCGCAGCGGGCTTTGCTTTGGGCGCGGCCGCGGCTGCCTTCATTGGCAAAGAAGCTCATTTGCCCTTCTGGCAGCAAGTCGCTGTGGCCGAACTCTTAATTTCACGACGGTCTTGGGCAGTCTTGCCATGCATGTAACGACTGCATTTATTTGTTCACTCTTGTGGGATGTGACATAGATACAGGTTGCAAATATTCTGTTCTTGAGGTCAGATAAGTCGGGTTGTACTTATGGGCAAAATAAATCGTAAGGCATCTGATTAAACCCTTCTAGAGGAGGCAACAGATCAACGGACAACCCAAAAAGAAGTGGTGAAAACTTGCATGATCCTTTGTCTAGCTGACTAGGTAGTAGGTACTACGAGTTTGCTTAGGGTTTGTAGGATTGGGCAGGGTGGCGGCAGGAAAGAATCTGGAAAGACGGATTTCAATGCACTCCTCGAGCGGGAACAGCAGGATTCGTCCACGCATTTAATAAGTAACAAAACATGATCCGAGTTGGATGATGAATAAATGAATTATTATTATCATTTAATCACTTGCAAGAAATATTGCGATTCACGGACTTAAGTGCTAAACCACTCCGGATTAGGTTTTTATTTTTAGAATTGTCACGTTTTGTTGGAGCACTTCAAGGAGTTTTGCCAACGTCACATAGTTTTTGTTTATGGACTTGTTTAATAGAGCATGCCAGCTTTCCAAAATATAATTTTTCCTGTGTCTTTCTTGGGCAACACACCATTCATTTATAATAATTTTATTTTTCATCCATGTCTTCTTTACATATGCCATAAAGATATTTAATTTTTCATCTCCTTTATTCAAACTCCGCGATGAAGGTCAAAAACTCCAACGACCCCGCTCAGTTCTCTAGAGACCGGTAGTTTTTCACGCCCTCCATACGCACCTTATGCCTCTCCGACGGAGTCGCGCCCTTCACCTTGGTTATGATGTGTGCCTTGTTTGCCAAATCGGGGACGTAGGCCGAGGCTTGCTCGTCTTCCCAGTTTTCTTCGCACTCGACGACAGGTATCGGGGGCATCTCCCACTGCGCCATCTCGTCTTCCACACGATGTACTTCTGCGTGTCGAAGAGGAAACGGTCGGGGCACGAAGCTACGTGAAGTCTGAACACGCCATTCATTTATAATAATTTATTTTTCATCCATGTCTTCTTTACATATGCCATAAAGATATTTAATTTTTCATCTCCTTTATTCAAACTCCGCGATTGGATATATTTCCATCCATCGTCAATTTTGACAATAGGAACCAGCGGTAACACCGCGTATAAACCAAGTATACGTCTGATAAGCTTGTGTTTTATGCCCAACGACTTTGCCTTCTTCCAGATACAATTATTGAAATGGTAATAGCATCTCTTTATAACCACATCAGGTAATATTTTTTTTTAACCATTAGTTGTAGCTATTTCGAAGTCCATATGAATCCTTATTGGGTTCCACTCGTTTTAAATACGGTCTTTATTATATCAAATAAAGCAAAATACGACGCTTCTTTCTTGTCGCTCATAAAAAAATGGGACTGCTAGGATTGAATTGGGCGAGCTACCTATGTCGCCGTGTATACTGAATAATTGGTAAAACGAATCAGGAACACTCTTAAATGTTGCATCTAGGAAAAATTCCTTTATTTGGGGAAGTAAATCCGTCACTTCAGTATTGAAGGAAATCAATATTCTAGTATTCTAGTATTAATCCCCCTAATAAAGATAGTTCGCGTAAAGTTTTGGGCACTTTAACATCGGTAAACTTTTGAAATTTGACTTTTTTCACATTCCATGCCTTTTTACGGGCAGTATTCAAGCAACTTATATGCGTCGTGTAAATTTTTGGAAGTGGTTCGGCAGATGCTTCTTGTATAATTTTTTCTACAACTAAATCCAATTCATTTCTTTTTATATTAGGATTACACTCCGTGCCCGCCGTTGATGTTTTGAGCTCGATTTGTCGAATTACTTTGTCCGTCTGTCAGAGAAAAATAATATAGGGATGTCTGTAACATCTAGAGTGAAAAGGTGTGAAAATTGGGGGGGAATGGAGGCTAGTGGTAATACACTAGTTCCACTACTTAGGAGCCTGGCTTCTAGTTTTACGCGATAGTGCCTGTGTTGGTCCCAGTAACGGTAGTTTATTTTGTTGTTTTTATAATCAAATGCCGGCCACCTGAAGGCTATTCTGTTTAGCCCCTGCGGTCGACTGGTCGAACATGCCTTAAGGCTCAGTTAAATATAACACTATGAATAAATAGTATTTTATGCAACTGTTCTATAAGAAGGGTCTTAAAACGCGAGTGGCGTGGGTTGCGATGCGAGCCTTGGCGAGCATCGCAATTAAAGACGCCACGAGCGTTTTTAGACCAGTTATACACAGTTGCATACAATACTTTTTCTACGACAAATTTAAAATAAATAGCATACTACAGAATAATTAAACTTTTCAGGCGGCAAGTTTTCTATTCGTACTTTGCTACCTACTCGCGCAATTACTTCAGTAGGTGGAGTTATTAATTTCTTCGACCATTTTAAAAGGAACGTACACGTTTGTCTTCACAAACACGAATAAAATCTTAATAGTTTAGGACTAATAGTTTATCATCTTTCGTCCTTTCATTTTGAACTGTATTTTGGTAAGAAATTGGAAATGTGACACCTCTTGCTTATATTTGTTTTGTTTTTAATTTGTTTGCACTTGCCATCCGAACCAAACAGAATCCGGACCCGGACCGAATTCGAACTGTTTATTTTCATAAATAATACCAAGAATTTATAAAACATGTAATTTAACACACAATAGATGATGATTTATTATTATTTAGAAAATAATTTATAATATACAAATGTTTAATCGTAAATAAATACTTTTATTTCGAAATATTTGTTTTTGAAGTTGGCACCACTGCAATATAGCGGCCGATTAAAAAAAAAGTTAAACAGTGCTTTTATGAAAAATGTATGAACCAAAAAAGTACGCTAAACAGTGCGTTTTTGGGCCATAGAGAGTTTTTCGACGACTTATTAGTGGTGTAATTGTTTTTGAGCTACAGCCTATATAAATGACAGATAACGGTTCAGGAGTAGAAAAACATTATTAAGATAAAAAGGTCAAATAAAATTGTATTCAAGTACTAAATTGTGCATGTTTATTACAAACGACAAAACTTAAAAGGTAGCCCTCGTAAATCAAACATTTTACAAATTATTTAAACGAAAATAAAAAAATACCTACTAATAATTGATGAATATTATTAGAATAATAATATATATTATTCGACTAATATTCATCACCGACATTCAAATGTTCTGCAAGTCCGATGATCCGTCGTATCGTAAAAATAATAATATTGTTCGTTTTGGAATATCACCAGTGTTATCACTATACAACTTTAACTGTCTGGGCTCACGCAATTTTTGCCTGGCTCAAAAAAGAAAAAAATCTTGTGTTTGAGAAATTAATAATACCTCGTCGCTGCTCAACTGCCAAGAATTCGTCAAAAAATTGTTTGGATTTTCGCTAAGGTTTGGGTCGTGTTTCTCTTTCTCGCCGAATAACAAACCAGGTCTGTTGTCTTGGTGGTTTTAGACGGTAGTCCAGCTTCGGTTAGTCAAATATCTTAATAATAATAGCGATAAAATGTATTGTAGTTTATTTTGTTGTTTTTATAATCAAATGCCGGCACCTGAAGTTTATTCTGTTTAGCCCCTGCGATTGACTGGTCGAAAATGCCTTAAGGCTCAGTTAAATATAACAATATGAATAAAACATTATTAAGATAAAAAGGTAAAATAAAATTGTACTCAAGTACTAAATTGTGCATGTTTTTATTACAAACGACAAAACTTGAAAGGTAGCCCTTGTAAATCAAATATTTTACCAATTAATTAAAAATAAAATATATATAAACCGCATTATTTATACACAATTAAAATAAACGAAAAGATAAAAATACCTACTAATAATTGATGAATATTAGTAGAATAATAATAAATACTATTATACCACTGGCTTGGAAACAACTCATTCACGTCGTCTGTTTTTATGTATATGTCATCATTTATTCCCAGGTTTGCCAATACTATCTTTCTTTCTAACAATAATTTTGTTACTTTTGCTTCTCCACTGGCCGGTCTTGTATCCTCCAGCCATTTTCCAGATGTCTCTCCATGTTTAATGAAAAACATGTTACTATTTTGAGGGGCCTCTGCTTTCATCTGATAATACGATGCTAGTGACTTTGCATAACTGTGGCCATGTCTGATCATTATAAACTGTTTCTTCTCAATGTCAGTACCATCCCATTGATGACTCAGTTCTTTAATATCCCATTGTGCACATAGTTCTTTAGTCGTCGATTGAGCTAGAGGCATATAGTTCAACATAACGAAGCGATAGCCTATCAGCTCGGTGAAGTTTGCCTCTTCTAACAACATGTCGTCTTCACTAATTATAGTACTAGAGGTCTTTCCACTTGAATCACTCATCGGTATCTGTATCGTGGAGCGAACCTCTTTGCTCGTGCCCGGGGTTGGATTTTCGTATGGTGTTTTTACCTTCTTTGCTTTGGCGTCCTCCTTTTCGGGCCCTAGTTCCTTAAATTTCCTTTTGGATGTCAGTACTTTTTCTTTATTGCATATATATATGCACAACATTATATGGGTTAACAATGCTCCTTTTTCCCTTCCACTCATTCTGTACCATTTTGGATGAGCCTTCGCAAATCGTTCTATCACTCTAAGGGGGTAGAGTTGGTTCCCGTCTATAACTTTATTGTATGAATCCATCAGTTGTTAATATAAAGGATCTGTTCATACTCTATAATATGTTTTGCAAGTCCAATGATACGTCGTATCGTAAAAATAATCGTTTTGGAATATCACCAGTGGTATCACTATACCACTTTAAATGTCTGGGCTCACGCAAGTTTTGCCTTGCGCAAAAAAGAAAAAAAATCTTCGGTTTGACAAATGAATAAAAACTTCGTCACCGCTCAACTGCCAAGAAATCGTAAAAGAACTGGTTTGAATTTCGCTAAGGTTTGGGTCGTGTTTCTCTTTCTCGCCGAATAACAAACCAGGTCTGTTGTCTTGGTGGTGTTAGACGGTAGTCCAGTTTCGGTTAGTCAAATATCTTCATTCAAATAGCGATAAAATGTATTGCAGTTAGTTTATTTTGTTGTTTTTATAAATAGGATATATATGGATGACAAACGCTGTTTGATACCAAGTTCCTTGTCTAGCTGACTAGGTAGTAGGTACTACGAGTTTGCTTAGGGTTTGTAGGATTGGGCAGGGTAACGGCAGGAAAGAATCCGGAAAGACGGATTTCAATGCACTCCTCAAGCGGGAACAGCAGGATTCGTCCACGCATTTAATAAGTTACAAAACATGATCCGAGTTGGATGATGAATAAATGAATTATTATTATTATTTATCCGATTGAGTGCCCGTCGAGAGCGCTCTGTGACGGCACGTTAGTTACAAAATCGCCTACGGTTGACAACGGGGACTCGTGTTAGTGACCAAACGATACGTAATCGACTGCGTGAAGACCAGCAAAGGTCCAGACGCCGAGTAGTACGAATTCCTTTATCTAGGGTTCAACGTGGAAATCGTTTAAGTTTTTGCCGCGAACATTCAGATTGGAGCATGAATCAATGGGGTATGGTGCTCTTCACAGATGAGTGTAAAGTTAAGCTTTGTAGTGATGATCGGCGGATTAGAGTATGGAGACGACAGGGTGAGAGATTTTCCGATGTCTGCATCAAGGAAATTTACCGCTTTGGAGGTCCTAGTGTGATGGTTTGGGCTGGGATTAGCTTACAAGGCAAAACTGAGCTGGTTTTCTTAAATCAAGGCACAGTAACTGCACAACGGTACATCGATGAAGTCATCAGGCCTCATGTGATTCCATTCTCACAGAGAGTGGGTCCAGGGTTCTGGTTAATGCATGACAATGCCCGCCCACACACAGCTCGGGCCACTCAGACTGTACTGGATGACTCCCATATTCGTGTCCTACCATGGCCAGCGTATAGTCCGGATTTAAATCCAATAGAGCATATGTGGGACCAATTAAAACGAAGGGTTAGGGAGCATGAGCAAGAGGTTCACAACCAGCAACAGCTTATGGATGCTCTGAAACGTGCGTGGGAAGAAAACATCAGAAACTTAATCCTGATGAAAACATCAGAAACTTAATCGAGAGTATGCATTCAAGGCTCCAGGAGTGTGAAAACAGGAGAGGAGGACACACCCGTTACTAAACCATTAAAAAAAACAGCTTGTGTCAGTTTTTGTTTTGTTTTGCAAAGAGTTTCTTTTTAGTTTTTGCTGTTGACAATGGACTAATTTCATGTTAATTGAAATAAGTGAAACAATTGACTACACAATTAAATGGTTATTAGCATAAGTTAAAACAAAAGCCTTGTTACATGTTATTTTAATAAATATACATTACTGTTTACTATATTTTTCACGTAGCAATCAAAATACTTAGTGGCCCCTATTTTCTTTTGAGTAGTATATATTGTTTTTAAATAATTTGTAAAATGTTTGATTTACGAGGGCTACCTTTTAAGTTTTGTCGTTTGTAACGTCATGTGATGCGCGTGTATTGTCCAAAAAGAGCGTAGGTATACAAGTGTGTGTGTTTTAGATGTGTGCGTGCCTTGTCTTGTCAATTACTTCGGCTTTGTGTGGGTTAATGTACAGTCGCCATCACATACATCGGAGCAAACAAGCACGTCACAAACATCGGAACACACCTCTATTTTCAAGGCATTAGGGTGCATGTGCCGATATTTTTGAACACCTATAGTGTACCTATGTATGTGATGGCGACTGTACTTGCGATAGGCGTACTCAATACAAATCGGCGGGCATGTCCGATCTCCTTATATTCATACATCTGTGGCTGTGCCCTTATGGGATCCATTTTTAACCCCCGACGCAAAAAGAGGGGTTTTATAAGTTTAACGGGTCTCGTGTGTCTGTCTGTGTTATCGTAGCTCCTAAACGAATAGACCGATTTTAATGCGGTTTTTTTGTCCGAAAGCTGAAGTGATAGAGTTGTTTCTTCGAATAAATTGGTTCAGCCGTTTTGGAGATATTGAACTTTGAAGTTAAATGTCGAGGGTTGTATTGTTTGTATTGTAATACCTACACTCAAGAGCAAAAGTTTCGAGTCGATGAAATACCGTCATATTTCCTAAAATAGTGCAAGGTTGTATAGTTTTTTTAACCCTGTCATGATCTTTATTAAATTTTACATCGAATCTGCAGAAATAACAGTAAAAAGAAACACGTTACCAGGTTTAAATCGGACTCGTAAAAACCCATGAAAAAAACAACGTTAACGGAGCGAGATATCGCAAAAATCGTCATTTTTGGATGTTGATATTTTTTTGATAAGACCCCGGAAATTGCTAATACATTTGGGTATTACGAAGAATAGTTTATGATGTCAATAAGACTAGTGTAAAATATTTAAAAAATCCTATTGCGGTTATTTAATTTAGGGTGACCCGAAACTTTTGCTCTTGAGTGTATTATATGTGCAATAATACCCAGTTTGAGTTCAAGTGGACATTGCCAAAGTTAAGGGCTATTAAGCCCAATTTTTGTTAGGACTCTTAATCCACATAAGCGGCGATTCCTTTTATCTTGTAATTAATTACTTGGAATGAGAAACTTACCTGCTAAATTGACCCCCTAGTTACTACTCTATATAATATAAGTGGAAGGATAATGTAGCTACTTAATTATTTACCGCGGCTATGCCCGTGCTACCTTAGTCGCCCTAATAGCTAGGCCAACTGTGTAGGCGTCATATGACGTTCTGCAACACTGCCAGTCTCTTGGAACCGATCCCACACATTTTGGATGGCTCGGCGAGAGAAACCCAACGAAAAAGCTACAGACCGCTGTGAATGACCTTCAGCAATCAATTTAACGGCTCTGGTGGCAGTAATGGTATCCATATGCCTTCGTTGACGTGGCATTATTAACAAAAGATGTTAAAAGAAGCAAAAGATGGACAGAAATAGTTTTTTAACAGAATAAAATTGTGATTCCATCTGAAAGGAATTTGACCTGAAACTCGTTTTTTTATTTGCTTCTATTTCTGGCCAGCTGTAAGACTTAAACACCAGCATTAAAGAGGTTGGATACTGAAGGAGGCCGGACATCATTAATTAGTCACTTATTAATTAGTTTATACATCTAAAAATTTACTCAAAAACAGAAATATGTAAGTTGCCCTTATCTTATTATTTTCTTTTGAGTAGTATATATAAACCGCTTTATTTATGCACAATTAAAATAAACGAAAATAAAAAAATACCTACTATTGATTGATGAATATTATTAGAATAATAATATATATTATTCGACTAATATTCATCACCGACATTCAAATGTTCTGCAATCAAACGATCCGTCGTATCGTAAAAATAATAATATGTGTTATCACTATACAACTTTAACTGTCTGGGCTCACGCAATTTTTGCCTTGCTCAAAAAAGAAAAAAGTCTTGTGTTTGAGAAATGAATAATACCTCGTCGCTGCTCAACTGCCAAGAATTCGTCAAAGAAATTGTTTGGATTTTCGCTAAGGTTTGGGTCGTGTTTCTCTTTCTCGCCGAATAACAAACCAGGTCTGTTGTCTTGGTGGTTTTAGACGGTAATCCAGCTTCGGTTAGTCAAATATCTTAATAATAATAGCGATAAAATGTAGTTTATTATGTTGTTTTTATAATCAAATGCCGGCACCTGAAGGCTATTCTGTTTAGCCCCTGCGATTGACTGGTCGAAAATGCCTTAAGGCTCAGTTAAATATAACAATATGAATAAAACATTATTAAGATAAAAAGGTAAAATAAAATTGTACTCAAGTACTAAATTGTGCATGTTTATTACAAACGACAAAACTTGAAAGGTAGCCCTTGTAAATCAAATATTTTATCAATTAATTAAAAACAAAATATATATTAACCGCATTATTTATACACAATTAAAATAAACGAAAAGAAAAAAATACCTACTAATAATTGATGAATATTAGTAGAATAATAATAAATATTATTATACCACTGGCTTGGAAACAACTCATTCACGTCGTCTGTTTTTATGTATATGTCATCATTTATTCCCAGGTTTGCCAATACTATCTTTCTTTCTAACAAGAATTGTGTTACTTTTGCTTCTCCACTGGCCGTCTTGTATCCTCCAGCCATTTTCCAGATTTCTCTCCATGTTTAATGAAAAACATGTTACTATTTTGAGGGGCCTCTGCTTTCATCTGATAATACGATGCTAGTGACTTTGCATAACTGTGGCCATGTCTGATCATTATAAACTGTTTCTACTCAATTTCAGCAGCAACATCCCATTGATGACACAGTTCTTTAATATCCCATTGTGCACATAGTTGTTTAGTCGTCGATTGAGCTAGAGGCATATAGTTCAACATAACGAAGCGATAGCCTATCAGCTCGGTGAAGTTTGCCTCTTCTAACAACATGTCGTCTTCACTAATTATAGTACTAGAGGTCTTTCCACTTGAATCACTCATCGGTATCTGTATCGTGGAGCGAACCTCTTTGCTCGTGCCCGGGGTTGGATTTTCGTAAGGTGTTTTTACCTTCTTTGCTTTGGCGTCCTCCTTTTCGGGCCCTAGTTCCTTAAATTTCCTTTTGGATGTCAGTACTTTTTCTTTATTGCATATATATATGCACAACATTATATGGGTTAACAATGCTTCTTTTTCCCTTCCACTCATTCTGTACCATTTTGGATGAGCCTTCGCAAATCGTTCTATCACTCTAAGGGGGTAGAGTTGGTTCCCGTCAATAACTTTATTGTATGAATCCATCAGTTGTTAATATAAAGGATCTGTTCATACTCTATAATATGTTCTGCAAGTCCAATGATCCGTCGTATCGTAAAAATAATCGTTTTGGAATATCACCAGTGGTATCACTATACCACTTTAACTGTCTGGGCTGACGCAAGTTTTGCCTTGCGCAAAAAAGAAAAAAAATCTTCGGTTTGAGAAATGAATAATAACATCGTCACCGCTCAACTGCCAAGAAATCGTAAAAGAACTGGTTTGAATTTCGCTAAGGTTTGGGTCGTGTTTCTCTTTCTCGCCGAATAACAAACCAGGTCTGTTGTCTTGGTGGTTTTAGACGGTAGTCCAGTTTCGGTTAGTCAAATATCTTCATTCAAATAGCGATAAAATGTATTGTAGTTAGATTATTTTATTGTTTTTATCATGAATGCCGGCACCTGAAGGCTATTCTGTTTAGCCCCTGCGGTTGACTAGTCGAAAATGCCTTAAGGCTCAATTAAAATTAAATATAAATGTATGATTAAAACATTTAAAATGCATAATTCCAGCTAAAGTCCTGTATCCCAGTTTTAAATTGTGGGATACGAGACAAATTTTCCAATTTCCTGCCATCAAACTATAATTGTTCAGAATTGTTTGGCTCATTGGGATCTACTTGGTCATATTGAACATCAAAATAGCAAACTAACGGTTAGTTCTGATTTTCTAATATGTTGTTAGTCTAATAAAACACGTAAGTTGGCAGTTAACGAACGACTGATGTATTCAAAAAATAATCACACATAATTGACAGTGACAGGTAGGTTTCACATAGTTGTGAATAGATGGCGTTGGGAACTACTTTTGATATCATTTCCAACACCCCCACTATATCAAAATAAAAAATAAATTTAATATCTACTACAGATCCTCATAACTCACAATAAGTTTATTTTTGTACAACACCGATTGATTGCATAAACTTATAGTGTTTTATTTCTGGCAAACCTTTTGTTAGCAAATCAGCGGGCATGCTAGTGGTTGGCAAATATTTCGTTTCAATAATATCATTATTGATTACTTCTCTGATGAAATGATATCTCACATCAATGTGTTTTGAGCGTTTGTGAGACTGATGATTGTTTGCCATCCTCAATGCACTCTGATTGTCATTATACAATACAATTTTATTACAATCACCTGTTAGTTCACACTCTTAATTTTGTAGGTAAATTGATTCTCTACATGCTTCTGACATAGCCATATACTCAGCTTCACAACTACTTAACGCTACTGTTCTTTGTTTCTTACTTTCCCAAGATACAGCAGACCCGGATTTCACAAAACAAAACCCGGTGTATGAACGTCTGTCAAGAGCATCACTAGCCCAATCTGCATCTACATATCCAACCAATTCTGCATTGTCTTTAGAATATCTTAAACAATAGTTTTTCGTTTTCAACAAATATTTTAAGATTCTTTTAGCGTAATTCCAATGAGTATTTGTGTAACAATTATTGAATTGACTGAGGTAACTAACTGAATATGCTATATCGGGGCGTGTCAGAACGGCCAAGAAGTTTAAACTACCAATCAATTTTTGATATGGTAATTTATCATCACAAGTATCACCTTTTTCAACATTTAATTTACACTCTATAGGAGTAGCAGCTGTATTACAATCAGACATATCAAATCAAATTTCTCTAGTAATTTTTCAATGTATTGTTCCTGATCTACTGTAATTACATTTGAACTTTTGTTAATGTTAATTCTCATGCCTAAATATTGTTTAACTTGGCCCAAATTCTTAATTTTAAACTTTTGACTCAAAGACTTTATCAAAGACTCAGTTTCTGACTTTTCATTTGAAAATATGATGAAATCATCAACATATATTCCAACAATAGTTCTCTTATTGTTAACATGATTTTTAGTAAAGACACAAGGTTCTAATTTACTCTTACTGAACCCTAAACTGTACAATGTTTCCTATACTCTCTGATACCAAGCTAAAGATGACTGTTTTAAGCCATAAACAGCCTTTTTTAATTTTAGCACTTTACTTGAATCCTTAATGGGAAAACCTTCCGGCAAATGCATAAAAATGCTTTCTTTTAAGTAACCATTAAGAAAGGCTGTTGTGACATCTAAGTGAGTGATGTCCATATCTGACTGTACACTCAACGCAAACAATAGACGCAAGGTCGAATGTCTAATCACAGGTGAAAAGGTTTCCTGATAGTCCACACCGGCCTTCTGTGTAAAACCTTTAGCGACAAGTCTGGCCCGATATCTCACTTTGTTATCACAATCGAATTTCTTTCTTAACACCCATTTACACTGCACTACACTTGCATTTTCTAGAGCATCGACAATCTCCCAAACTTGATTGTCCTCGAACGACTGCAGCTCCTCTGCCATCGCCTGCAACCACATTTGTTTTTCAGGACCGCTGATAGCCTTTGCGTATGTCATTCCATCTTCTCCTATAGGTGTAGCACACATGTTGACAAAGCCGTATCTAGAAGGTTTCTTCCTTACTCTCTTTTATTTTTCTTCATAGCTGGTCTGAGGTTCTTCTGGCATACCTTCAGTCTCTTCAAGTGAGCCTTCTCCTTCTGCGGTAATATACCTTGCTTCTGCTTCCGGCTTGTCCCTTCTTTCCTGCTCCTGCAAGTTCTTGCTTTCTTCTTCCTGCAAGGTATCCTCTTCACCATCCAGGTACTCTGAATCACTTGAACTTGGCTCATCATGAGATTCTAATTTTACAGATTCCTCTACTGATTCCTCCACTGAATCTGTGTTCTCTATTGAAACGGTGACTGTCTCTTCTCTCTTCTTCTCAAATATCACTACATCCCTGCTAGTAGTAATCCGATTGCGTACTGGATCATAAATCCTGTAACCTGTGATATTATCACTGAAACCAACCAGTATATGTTTCTTCGACTTTTTGTCCCATTTCGCCCTTTTCTCTTTTGGTACATGTGCCATCACAGGACTCCCAAAAATGCGTATGTGATGCAAATTTGGTTTTTTATCAGTCCATGCTTCATATGGAGTCTTTTCAATACCTGAAGCTATTGTTCGGTTTTTCAAGTAAACCGCCGTATTGGCAGCTTCTGCCCAGAACTTCTTCTCCAAATTAGCTTCGAAAAGTAAGCATCTTGCTCTCTCCACTATCGTTCTGTGTGCTCTCTCGCTTGAACCATTCTGTTCTTGCGTATACGGATTTGTTTTCTGATGGATGATGCCTTCTTTCTTCACGAAATTCTCAAAATCATTACTGGTGTATTCAGAGCCATTATCCGATCTGAATATTTTGATTTTCTTCCCTTGAATGTTTTCCACCATTGACTTAAACTCTTTGAAATAGCTTGACACTTCACTTTTGGCTTTTAGGAAATAAATAAAGGTCATTCTGCTATAATCGTCAATGAACAGCAGAAAATATCTAGCACCTCCAATTGACTTGCACTCCATGGGGCCGCAAACATCTGAATGAATAATCTGAAGTATTTCAGTTGCCCTTGAACCTGTAGAGAATGGCAACCTTGACTGCTTCCCTTCACAACATGTCTGACAGCTTGACTTACTTGTTGTGAACAAATCTGGGTAATCGAGTCCATTCACTAATCCATCACGCTTCATTTTATTCATATCATTGCTGTTTATATGGCCTAAACGCTTGTGCCATATTTCCCCAGTCACTGTTCTTGAGGTCAATAAACAGCTCTGTGTTTGAAGGTTAACTTTGTAAACACCGTCAATTAAATCCGCTTCGGCAACTAAAACACCTGATTTGTTTCTTATTAGGCACTTATTAGGTTCGAAAACAACACTGTTTCCATTCCTTATCAATTCACTCACTGATAATAAGTTTGTTGTGAGACTTGGAATACATAACACATTCTCCACTGTTATGTTGTAGTCGTAACTAGTCGATATTTCCACATCACCGGAACATAAAACAGGTACTTTCATCTTGTTCGCGACGATTATCTCTGGTAAACTAGACGAGTACACGGGATTTTTTATCCATTCTTCATTCGGAGACATATGCCGACTTGCGCCAGAATCAATATAAAAATCAGCTTTACTGAACTCCCCACTGAGAAATACAACACTGAAAGCGTTACTGTACTTCTTGTTGTCTGATTTTTCGTTCAAAAGTGGACATTGGTTACGAAAATGGCCTGTTTCTTTGCAACAATAACATGTTATTGTTTTTCCGCTACCGCTTTTGACATTTGATGACTTTGACGTTGACGTATTCGAAGTCTGTCCGCCGCCATATTTACTAGTGCTGTTCCCTTTACCGGTTTTCTTTTTCTGCCAACTTTTTGCTACTAAAGCTGAACTACGTTCCGTTTTACTTGCGTCAACTGATTCCATATCAAGTAACTTCGTCTTGATCGAATCGGCAGTGATATTCATTCCGGAATGTTCGATAGCCATAATCATAGGTTATGCCGGATTACCGTTCTGGTAATCCGGCCAGCAACAATGAACCGACCCATTCGTCGTTAATGGCGAATCCTGTGCCGCTTAAACGTTGAGACGTGTCCACTATTTGTGTCACATAATTCGTCATAGAATCACAACTTTCTAACCGTATAGAAATTAAATGACGAAGCAAAGTAATCTTCCGCGAAAATCCTGTATCGTCGAACAAAGAACGCAACTTTGTCCACAATTCCTTCGTGGTCTTTGTTCTCTTTATGTGCACAAATAACGATGAATCGATCGTCAAAATCAACTTAGCTCGTGCTTTTACATCTGCCGCTATAGCGTCTGCAGCAGATTTTTCCGTTATTTCTTCATTTAGGTACTTATCGGCGCTTTCCAAGACCAGCAAGTTTTCCACGGCGAACGCCCATTCCTCGAAGTTCTCGAGACCTTTGAGTTTCGGAACACTTGCGAGATAGCTAGTACTCATTTTCCAGCTCGCACAACACTAAAAACTTGCAAAAAACTTGAAATTTAACTGGATTTGTAGCCCATAACCTCTAATAAAACACGTAAGTTGGCAGTTAACGAACGACTGATGTATTCAAAAAATAATCACACATAATTGACAGTGACAGGTAGGTTTCACATATTGTGAATAGATGGCGTTGGGAACTACTTTTGATATCATTTCCAACAGTTAGGACCACTACCAGTACCGTATATCCAAGTTTGCGGCTTCGAAAGACCTTTGCTTACTTTGCAGCACTCGAAACACCACAAAATATTTTTGGGCCTTTTTTGGTATTCTCAATAAAAGCTATAAAGTAGCGCTTTCCTAAAAAAACTATACATTTTTTAATCAGACTGAAATGGCTACAATTTGTGACCAGTACCAGCTCTAAGTTCAATACTTACCGAGATTTCCATAAAATTCACATATTTTCGGAAAAAGTATAATTTTAAGATTTGGTCAATATTGGCGATAACGCCGATAACACTCATTTTGCGTATTGTAGGAAATCTTTAATTCTGTAGTTAAGTCTGTAGGCCGATTACTCACAAATCCTAAAAATGTAAAACTGTCTCACTTGTATGAAACGTTTTCTCATCACCATCCCCATTTGCAACTCTTTGGTGCAAATGGGGATGGTGCGAGACAGCGGAGTGCCAGTGTGGCTGCCCAGATCAGACGGTACATCATATCATCTTTGAGTGTCCGATCACCAAATTTAGCGGGAATTCGGCTGATTTTAAGTCTCTCGACGGATGCAGTTGCTTACCTTAAATCTAATATCATAAACATTAAGGCAGATAAATATTATGCCATACGATAAATAAATAAAATAAAAAAATATTTAATTTGTCCAGTCAAAGTAGAGACGCCGTTGAGTTGTGTCGACCAGTCAAATCTATTTTTTTTGCGTAATGTCTGTGATGGAGTCCCATAGAATGGTAATAAAGTTTGATCAAGTATTCCACCAAGCCATTCGAGGCTAACTGATTTTGATATTTGTGAGTATAATTAAAATGTAAGTAACTGAAAATAAATAAACATAATATATGAGCATCATATTTTAATAATAAATTTGTTTTATTTTATACCACCATTAAAAAATCGCTAACTTTGTGTTACAAATAAATCAAATAATGTATTTTTTTCACTTTATAGGATAGTTAAATTTTCAAACAGAACCTCTGTAACTGTGCTGAAATTTCATTGTGATAAATCTTTGAAAGTAGAAACCTGTAATGTAATTATAGGTCGGCGAGATATTAGTTTTAGGAAAAAACGGGCTTCCTAACATTTTTTCGACTTTTTAAGGACTTTTTTTTTTTATAAAAGGTTCGGTTTCGGTTTCGGTTTCGGCAAAATAACATGTTTCGGTCGGTCACTAAAAAAAGCTGAAAAATAAGGACTCTATAAAAAACTGTTTTGAATGAATTCGTCGTATTATATCTATCTTGCCTGCAACTTACTTTATTTTTGATATGTCTCATTAAATTCTGGACGATCACTTTTGACACATTTGATATGCCCTGTTCCACTTTTTTTAAAAATCGTCAACTGAGGTGGCAGCTTTGACGTTTTTTTTGAGGTTTTGTAGGAGGTTCATGATAGCCCAATATCGCTCAATTTGCCGAATTTCTGGGCAATTGGGGGGATTCATCTTCTTATCCACTACTTCTACCTTATCGGCTTTATACCATTCCTTCGTTGTATTAGAGTAATGACAACAAGCCAAGTCTGGCCAAAATAAAGTGCTAGTCCTGTGCTTCTTTATTAGTGGTTGTAATATTTTCTGTAAGTACTCGTCACGGTATACCGTAGCGTTCAAAGTCTCTAGTGAAGAAGGATTGCGATCGCATACCGCATTGAAAAATCGCTTGCCACACTAATACTTTTTTGCCGAATTTCTCGATGTTGATGGCCTTATGTTTTCGAGTAACCTTCTATAAGCCGGCACCGTAATAAATTGAGGTCCTGGTAAGGCTTTAAAGTCCAATTCGCAATAGGTCTCGTCGTCCATTATAGTGCACTGATTTTTCTTGGTCTATATATTACGGTCGTATAATTTCCTTGCCAGTTTTCTGACAGCTATTGTTTGATTTTCATCTCGTTTTGGTTATTTTAGTTTTTTATAGGTTTTTAGGTTGCATCTTAGTTTAATTCTTTGTATCATAGCCGAAGAAGTTTTGGCTCTTTTTGCCGCATCTCGAATTGAAAGGGACGGATTTTGTTTAAACATTCTTACGACTTTCTTTTCTAATGCCAAGTCGGTTGTCCCCGGTTTTCTACCAGATTTAGGCAAATCTTCGAGAATACAGAAGTCACCAAATTGATTTATTATCTTGTGCACGCCCGCGGGACTCAACTCGTACTTTTTAACCAGTTTTCTAATCGTCATACCTTTTATTTTGCATCAATCGTCCAAAATATTTTCACGAACGTGTAAGCTAATTCGCCCCATGTTGACAGTTTGACAAAAGTAGTAATTGTTTTTTGTTGCAATTAAAAGACAAGGATATTGAGTTCGTTATTTAAAAAAAAGTTTATGCCGATTTTATGTACAGTCGCCATCACATACATCGGAGCAAACAAGCGCGTCACAAACATCGGAACACACCTCTATTTTCAAGGCATTAGGGTGCATGTGCCGATATTCTTGAACACGTATGTATAGTGTACCTATGTATGTGATGGCGACTGTACGTACCAGTTTTTAGAGATGCCTAAAGTTGTCTACTTTCTTTCCGATACGGTCCTTATATTCTTATTTCGTCGGCGGGCGGCACTTTATTTTTATATAGTCATCGATTTTACATGTTTTCACCAACTTTTTAGTGAAGAAAGAGGAGAAAAATGTAAAATAGTCTAACCTAACAAGATTCAATTTTATTCATATTGTTTAATATCATGTTGGTAAAGTGTACAGATACTGGTACTACAGGTAGTACGATTAGTATTAATTATATTCATATTGTGATGGCGACTGTACGTACCAGTTTTTAGAGATGCCTAAAGTTGTCTACTTTCTTTCCGATACGGTCCTTATATTCTTATTTTGTCGGCAGGCGGCACTTTATTTTTATATAGTCATCGATTTTACATGTTTTCACCAACTTTTTAGTGAAGAAAGAGGAGAAAAATGTAAAATAGTCTAACCTAACAAGATTAAATTTTATTCATATTGTTTAATATCATGTTGGTAAAGTGTACAGATACTGGTACCTACTACAGGTAGTACGATTAGTATTAATTATATTAATATTGTTTAATATCATGTATGTGAAGTATACAGGTACAGGTAGTACGTTTAGTTTGAGTGAGTAGGTGTTGTCTGCACTAAGCTAAGTAAAAGTAACAAACAAACGAAATAAAACATCAGACTTTTTAAATCAACTTTTAATTTAAAACCTTTTTACTGAAAATTATACAATTTATAATCACATTTTTTTTATTGAGTTTGAAATCGTGATCGCATAAATGACAATACGTCTAAAGTCTTATCAGATAATTAACTTGTCAGTCTGTTACAAAAATAGCTGGATTAGCTGGCGGAGGAAAAGGCTTGCTTCTACACTTCTAGGCATACATACACATTAAATAATTGTAAAAGGACTTCAGGTATAATTCGAGTCCACCTCCAGTACTATCATAGATACACATCTTGACTCTGATGATAGCTTCTAGATCTCGGTCTTCTCTTTCTCTTAAAATATTTCTGTTTGATACCGAAGCTCTGTGTATCTACTTTTCCAGTTGTTGCGTGACTGTTAACTCCTGGTCTCCGTTTCCACTCCAATTCCATCATCACTGCTTCCAGTTGCAGTTTCCTGTTGGGCCTCTTGCTGCAAACGGCGTTGCGGACGTACTTGTGCTTGCTCTTGCTTAAATTTCAGCCTGTCTAACATTTGCACAATATATGTTCTTATTACATACATCTATAATATTAAAAGTGCAAAGTTACGGAATTACGGAATAAGATATTTGAAAAACGTAATTATAAAATGCCCAAAAATCGTCCGTAATAGGGAACTTGCATCTTTTTATTTTATTACAAAAATCAAAATTATAATCTAGCATTAAAACAACTGTAGCATTAAAACTTTCTTATGATTTATTTTTCCGATGTTATATGCATTTGAAATCTGCACGCGCCGGCACCCCCCGAAAACGCTCTAAGTATATTAAACAGGCTTATGCTATGACGTCACAGCATATATTCTCGGCGCGTTTACTATGGAGTAAGTCATTAATTTGCAATTATCTCCACAAAATTTGCTTTTATGTCTATACTTGTGATACAAAATATCATTTCTAATTTAATATTCTGTGTAACTGTTATGTTGTTTTATCGACAAAATTAATATTCGTCAATTAAACGTGAGGTAAAACTAATACAATCGTTTTTTTTTCTTTCGTATGATATCTACGTATATCCGCATCGATTGAGTGCAATTTATTCGAAATTGAAGTCCCATGCAAGTTCCCCATTACGTAATTCCGTAACTTACGGAATGTAATCCCTACTTGGAACATCGCAGATCTACCCTCACACTTGCCGAAAAAAACTTACCTATAACCCGCAAGAGTTAACTTGAGACCGCGTAAAAACGTAAGGATACGAGACTGCACTATGGATGCCACGCTGTTTTGATACCGAAACACGACGAATTCGATCAAACCCTGCAATGTAATAAAACTCGCATGCGAGTTGTTGCACCATGTAAGTGGCACTATATTCGTTTTTGAAAATTCCCTCTATTTTTGTTTGCATCCCAAACGCTGATGGCAACGCAAGTGCTATTGCTGAGTACAAACTCAGGAAGAACTCTAAACATCTGATACCCAATCTCGTTTTTATGCAGACGAATCTAATCAACTTAAAATGAAACCGAAGTCAGACAAGACAGACAATGTTTGGAGACAGTGAAAAACAAAAGCATGCGAAGAATGGTACTTTATTTATGATATGATGTTATAAATACCACTTTTCACCGTAAATATTATATGCCAAAACTAATCAGCTTCATCATAATTTAAAACTTCAGGCTTCAGGAAAAAATCTTTGTTACTACCAATCTCCGCCATTAGTCATCTATTGCTTGCTGGGTTAAATCTGATTGCTTTGTGCACCGACTTAAAATGGAGGCTAGATTACACTCAGCTAAAATTAAAAATAAATTGCCATTTCAGACAATCGGTAGGTATAAATTAATAATCACAAGGCGAGCAAGGGTAGTATTTTTCTCATCCACAATTAAACAAAAAAAACATGTAGAGTCTGTGTAGTGTTGTGTTTCCGACCGCCACGAATTGGTGTTGTAGGTTATTTTCTAGCGTCGCCCCAATCCTGCAAGTGTTCACTAGGTGATTTTGATTTTGCAGAGATTTTGCGAGGGGCTCGCTGACGCAGCCTAAAAACGAGTCGCTCGGCGAGCTCGGATTGTTGAGGTTCGAACTGCGCGGTAACCAATTCCACGAGTTGGTTGAACGTTTTCTCCTAAGGAAGATCCGGCGAGCTCGAGAGACGTGCCCAACAACCTTTATTAATAACTAGCTGTTGCCCGCGACTTCGTCCGCGTAGAACTTTTTATCGTCTTAGAAAATGATTTCTCTCAATACAAAATTTTAACCCTCTTTTAGGGGATAATTAAAAAAAAAGTTGATGTTCATTTTCTAGTTTATGAACAAACAGTCTAAAACCAAAGTTAAAAATCTCATACTTTAAAAATGCCTTGAAATACTCAAACTTTGAACCAATTTTAACACTCTTAGGGGATGAATTTGGAAAAACTCTGAAATCAGTTTTGTAGTCTTTTAACGTACAGGATAAGACCGAAGTTAAAAATCTCTTACTCACACTTTAAAATTTTATTGCTCGCCATTTAAAATTTGAACCCCCTTCTCAAAAGCTCAGAAAAAGTGTTCCCCATACAAACCTTGCACCCTTTTTTAACCCCCTTAGGGAATGATTTTTGTAAAACGCCGAATGTAGTATTTTTCATGTTCTAATAAGTAATTTTTCGTCAAAATTTTAAGTCTCTATTAAAAAAAAATATGTTTTTCCCATACAAACTTTGCACCCTATTTTACCCCCTTAGGGGTGAAATTTTCCAAAACGCTGAAAGTACTTTCTTTGTATTTAAATAATCTTTCTACAAAGTTTTAGGACTCTAGCTAAAAAAAATAGTTTCCCACATACAAACTTTGCACCCCTATTTTAGCCCCATATTTTTAGGGGTAGAATTTTCTAAAACGCTGAAAGTACTTAATTTGTATTCTGATGACTAATCTTTCTACAAAGTTTTAAGTCTCTATTTAAAAAAAATATTGTTTCCCCCATACAAAATTTGCACCCCTATTTTACTCCCTTAGGGGTAGATTTTTTTAAAACACTGAATCTAGGTACTTTATTTGTATTCTATCCACAATTAAACAAAAAAAACATGTAGAGTCTGTGTAGTGTTGTGTTTCCGACCGCCACGAATTGGTGTTGTAGGTTATTTTCTAGCGTCGCCCCAATCCTGCAAGTGTTCACTAGGTGATTTTGATTTTGCAGAGATTTTGCGAGGGGCTCGCTGACGCAGCCTAAAAACGAGTCGCTCGGCGAGCTCGGATTGTTGAGGTTCGAACTGCGCGGTAACCAATTCCACGAGTTGGTTGAACGTTTTCTCCTAAGGAAGATCCGGCGAGCTCGAGAGACGTGCCCAACAACCTTTATTAATAACTAGCTGTTGCCCGCGACTTCGTCCGCGTAGAACTTTTTATCGTCTTAGAAAATGATTTCTCTCAATACAAAATTTTAACCCTCTTTTAGGGGATAATTAAAAAAAAAGTTGATGTTCATTTTCTAGTTTATGAACAAACAGTCTAAAACCAAAGTTAAAAATCTCATACTTTAAAAATGCCTTGAAATACTCAAACTTTGAACCAATTTTAACACTCTTAGGGGATGAATTTGGAAAAACTCTGAAATCAGTTTTGTAGTCTTTTAACGTACAGGATAAGACCGAAGTTAAAAATCTCTTACTCACACTTTAAAATTTTATTGCTCGCCATTTAAAATTTGAACCCCCTTCTCAAAAGCTCAGAAAAAGTGTTCCCCATACAAACCTTGCACCCTTTTTTAACCCCCTTAGGGAATGATTTTTGTAAAACGCCGAATGTAGTATTTTTCATGTTCTAATAAGTAATTTTTCGTCAAAATTTTAAGTCTCTATTAAAAAAAAATATGTTTTTCCCATACAAACTTTGCACCCTATTTTACCCCCTTAGGGGTGAAATTTTCCAAAACGCTGAAAGTACTTTCTTTGTATTTAAATAATCTTTCTACAAAGTTTTAGGACTCTAGCTAAAAAAAATAGTTTCCCACATACAAACTTTGCACCCCTATTTTAGCCCCATATTTTTAGGGGTAGAATTTTCTAAAACGCTGAAAGTACTTAATTTGTATTCTGATGACTAATCTTTCTACAAAGTTTTAAGTCTCTATTTAAAAAAAATATTGTTTCCCCCATACAAAATTTGCACCCCTATTTTACTCCCTTAGGGGTAGATTTTTTTAAAACACTGAATCTAGGTACTTTATTTGTATTCTATCCACAATTAAACAAAAAAAACATGTAGAGTCTGTGTAGTGTTGTGTTTCCGACCGCCACGAATTGGTGTTGTAGGTTATTTTCTAGCGTCGCCCCAATCCTGCAAGTGTTCACTAGGTGATTTTGATTTTGCAGAGATTTTGCGAGGGGCTCGCTGACGCAGCCTAAAAACGAGTCGCTCGGCGAGCTCGGATTGTTGAGGTTCGAACTGCGCGGTAACCAATTCCACGAGTTGGTTGAACGTTTTCTCCTAAGGAAGATCCGGCGAGCTCGAGAGACGTGCCCAACAACCTTTATTAATAACTAGCTGTTGCCCGCGACTTCGTCCGCGTAGAACTTTTTATCGTCTTAGAAAATGATTTCTCTCAATACAAAATTTTAACCCTCTTTTAGGGGATAATTAAAAAAAAAGTTGATGTTCATTTTCTAGTTTATGAACAAACAGTCTAAAACCAAAGTTAAAAATCTCATACTTTAAAAATGCCTTGAAATACTCAAACTTTGAACCAATTTTAACACTCTTAGGGGATGAATTTGGAAAAACTCTGAAATCAGTTTTGTAGTCTTTTAACGTACAGGATAAGACCGAAGTTAAAAATCTCTTACTCACACTTTAAAATTTTATTGCTCGCCATTTAAAATTTGAACCCCCTTCTCAAAAGCTCAGAAAAAGTGTTCCCCATACAAACCTTGCACCCTTTTTTAACCCCCTTAGGGAATGATTTTTGTAAAACGCCGAATGTAGTATTTTTCATGTTCTAATAAGTAATTTTTCGTCAAAATTTTAAGTCTCTATTAAAAAAAAATATGTTTTTCCCATACAAACTTTGCACCCTATTTTACCCCCTTAGGGGTGAAATTTTCCAAAACGCTGAAAGTACTTTCTTTGTATTTAAATAATCTTTCTACAAAGTTTTAGGACTCTAGCTAAAAAAAATAGTTTCCCACATACAAACTTTGCACCCCTATTTTAGCCCCATATTTTTAGGGGTAGAATTTTCTAAAACGCTGAAAGTACTTAATTTGTATTCTGATGACTAATCTTTCTACAAAGTTTTAAGTCTCTATTTAAAAAAAATATTGTTTCCCCCATACAAAATTTGCACCCCTATTTTACTCCCTTAGGGGTAGATTTTTTTAAAACACTGAATCTAGGTACTTTATTTGTATTCTAATGAATAATTTCTCTACAAAGTTTTAAGTCTCTATTTTAAAAAAAGTAGTTTTTCCCATACAAACTTTGCACTCTATTTTACCCCTTTAGGGGTAGAATTTTCTAAAACCCTGAAAGTTCTTTATTTGTATTCTAATGACTGATCTTTCTACAAAGTTTTAAGTCTCTATTTAAAAAAAAAATGTTTCCCCCATACAAACCTTGCACCCCTATTTTACCCCCGTAGGGGTGGAATTTTCCAAAACGCTGAAAGTGTTTCATTTGTATTCTAATAACTAATTTTTCTACAAAGTTTAAGTCTATAGCTCAAAAAAAAAAGGTTCTCCCATACAAACTTTGCACCCCCATTTTACCCCCTTAGGGGTAGAATTTTCCAAAATCCCATTTTATCCCTAGCCCACGTTATAAAAGCAACATACTGTGCAAAAATCAACTCTCTAAGATTAGTAGTTTCGGCTGTGCGTTGATGAGTGAGTGAGTGAGTGATTGAGTGAATAAGTCAGTCAGGACATAGGCATTTATTATGTATAAATAGATAGAAGATAATGAAACTCCCATTCAAATATCTCAAAAAAATATGAAGCTACATCCGTTTTAATGTCGCTTGTTAGAGTGAGAAAACGATGAGGGACTGTGACGTCAATATACTCGAGCGTCATAGTAAAAAACAATCGTTTCATATGAAGGTGCGTTTTGCGGAAAAGGGACAGAACATACCCCCTCTTAAAACTTTGGGCTCTTATAACTTAATCATTACCTATATAACCTCTTGCTTTGTTTTTTTCTCCATTTGACTATATTTGTTTTAAATTCTTTTTCGAGAAAATACATTATGATTATTTACCATATTTTCGATTCCTGAGCTATAACCACGAACTTCGGAATTCGAAAATATTCGGGTATCTCTATCTCTATCGCACTAACCATACTCGAGTGACAGGGATGCAAATATATGAACATTGAGTATCGGTTTTCGTGGTAGCGCCGCAGGTACTTTGGCTGAATGCGCCGAGCGCGTGCCATTGTCATTCAAAAAAAACAAATTCGTGTTAATTATATTGTTCAAATTTGTTGATTTCATTTATAGAAATTACGACATAAAACGACATTTGCGCATATAAGTTCTCATATCAGAATCGAATATTTTTTGATGGTTTATATTTTAGCATTTGTCTCGTAAAGGTCTATCGTAGACGGGATTTAAATTATTAATAAGTGAAAGGCAAAGCAATTCCGCCATTTTGACGAAAATTTGACGGTTCTTATAGCTGACAGTTGGAGCAGCGTTTGATTTCAATAAAAATAAATGAAAAATTAAATGAAGTCGTATATTTCGGAAAATTAATTAACTGTCGCAGTCGGATAAAAACTATCCTAAGTTGCAGCTAGAATAATAATGTACCTATATAAAATGTTTCATATTTTTTCCGTTCATGGGATGCTGAGAACATTCGAACCGCGCAAAGCTTAGTTTCAAACTGGCTGATTCTTTTTTTAATTTAGAGATTTATTATAAGTGGAGATGACACCTTGAGTTTAGTTCTCAGTTCGTTTCTTAAAATTGTTTGTTTCACTCGTGGGAAATACGCCGGTTACTGATTTGGTACTGCGTCAAAGGGTTCTACATATTTTAAAAGGCAAGACTGCGCCGTTTAACCGAAATAATGTTAACTCGTCGCCAGCATATCGATTGGAATACTGGCCGGTAGCTAACAGACACATTTTATTCAAAGCATTCGGAGTCGTCATATCGACGTTGAAAAAAAGTCTACTGTCATTACGCAGTTCGTCGTAGGCAAGGGAGGGGGGTTTAATGTACCGCTCCGCGCCCGCCTTTTTTCTAAAAAATCGAATCAGCCATAGTTAGCTAATAATAGGTCGTGTTTGGTATCCGATCGACCACTTACTAGGCCAAGAAAATTAGAATTCTTCGTAGAATTAATTCCCATTAAGCTGGAAATCGTTTTAATACATTCATTTGGCCCTAAATGCATATAATCCGAGTTTGCACCATCCCAGGAGGTGTGCTAAACTTTTGGGAGCCCAATAACCGCGAAATCTTTGCTCTTTTTTCAGTTATTTGCATATAGCACAAAAACGGTACGTCGGACGGAAAATGTATTCATGTCAATATTAAAGAGGGTCAAATTCTGCGTCGAATTGTAACATCCTCCCCATCTCTTAACTTAAAGCCTGCCTACTTTCAGCCTCCCTAAATACTTAAGTACTCTACATGAAAATCTGAAACCCGAAGCTCTGGAAACTTGAAGTTTTAAAGTTCTGAGAGTATCATTAATTCCTAAAGCTTTAAGTTGCTGAAATTTATATGGTAGGGTTGTAACTGAAGGGAAATAAAATAAATCAAACAAGGGATGAGTGAGCGAAAACAAATAAACAATACATTTATTCAGAAAATTTATTTTACCCGAAATTTTGACTATTTTATCTAACAAAGCCGGTGAGGACTTTATTAGACATCCGCGTTGATTCCTAGGCCAATCCTAAACAAGGGAAAACAAGGCGGACTCAACAAAAACCCTTGCTGCCAAACTTATCCTAGTACAATTTACATCTCGCATTATAAAATATAATTTAAACAATTCAAAGCATGATCGTCTAATGTCAGGACTAGGACCTAGTTGTGAAATGTAGTAACCAGAATTCTCTGAGGTGTGAGAAATGTACGAGCAACTGAGCAAGACCATGTTCAAACAAGCATTGCAATATAACTAAATAATTAACTTAAATAAATTACCTAAATTAAATGTAATAACGCCCTATAAATATCCTACTAATAAATAGTGCTAGTTGAACACAATACTAAGAACCCTACAATTTAACTTTACTAGAATAACATTCATTGAATTATGCTTATTGAACGAGAACACAAGCTTACTGGAAATATAAAGGTTTATTTACGTGAACACAAATACTAAGGGAACTGAAACAAGTTAAGAGCCTAACCTACTTATGAGATACCGTCGTTGGCTGTGTGATAAGTGATGGCTTAAATGAACAGTTTATAAGTAAATGATCAAACGGGGACGGACAAGTTTAATGCGAGCCGAAGTAGATCACTATTAAATGTTTTGAAGTGTATAAAGTATATGTACCTAGAAGTTAAAGAATGGTTAAAATAGTACGTTAGGTTAATGACGGATATAGTTGTATGTCGTAATATTATAAAATATAATATTTAATAATTCCTAAAACTAGAACGTGTTAAGTCGAGACGTCGATGATATTTTCTACAAGGCAGGAATGGAAAGGTAATATCTGGCTTCTTACCACGCCCGGGTCCCGTTTTACTCTTTGAGTACGGAACCCTAAAATAAAAATTACATTTAACTCTACTACTACTACTCAAAAATATTGTGTAATAATTACCACCATCACCTTTTGTTAATCATTAACTTGCTCGTGAGCTTGGTCGAGTGCGATTCCAGAAAAAAGATCTGTTAGTCTTATTTTCCTGATATTACATTTTTCTGATAAAACATGGAGCAGGAAAATGGTAACAAGTGAAAAAATAGGGTTGACTTTAGATATTCTGTTTTCACTATTTTCTTTTGTTAAAATGGATTTGTACGAAAAATATGTTACTTCTCATATCTTGCAGATTATGATACATATATATTTTCCGACACGAAAATTGTTACGTTATAATGTATAAACTTGATACTTTAGTATTAGTTGTTTACAACTCATTTTTACCAAAATTTGATAGGTCGGGCCTTAGGGTTGACCGCCAGATAATGCCTTGTATCAATAAGCCCAGCTTTTGTACTAAAAATTAAATTACAAAAATTTTATATTATTGACGATGATGTTTTGAGTTGAAAAGAGAATTTGAACCGTTACATTCCTTGTATCAATAAGCCCAGCTTTTGTACTAAAAATTAAATTACAAAAATTTTATATTATTGACGATGATGTTTTGAGTTGAAAAGAGAATTTGAACCGTTACACGTGTATACTTTGTAAATGATGCATCATTATTTACTAATTTCCCTGTAAATAGTATGACTTACTCGAACCTGCATAAAAATAACATGCATGTCTTTGGATTTGAAGACGCCTTGGGCGGGTAGACTTGCTTTTTTAATGGACTACTTTGATGTAATTCGGCCAACTCAAATAATCTAAAGTTTAACCTATAATTTATACGCGTACGAAGTCGCGGGTAGAAGCTAGTTATAAATAAAGGTAAGTAAATATCGCGTTAGACCCACATAAAGTAATAATTAAAGTAGCATGATGCATGTCATAACATAATGCATCAGTTTTATAGTATTTATCTGAAGGATTACGATAACGATAAAATTAAACCACGTGATGCTTCCTAAGAATGATATTAATTATTTGCTAACATGACACTGTCAAATTCATTCAGCATATAATGTAATTTCTCTAGAATACTCCGTCTTCACCGTCCTTACATAGTTTCCTCCGTATGTGCACCTGGAGACAAAGGCAATAATAAAGTTATTATCCAATTACCAAAACCTTCTCTGAATATTTCCATATTTTTTCTACTCCTGTACCGTTATCTGTCATTTATATAGGCTGTAGCTCAAATACAATGACACCACTAATAAATCGTGGAAAAATTGTATGCTCTATGGCCCAAAAACGCACTGTTTAGCGTACTTTTTGGTTCATACATTTTTCATAAAAGCACTGTTTAACTTTTTTTTAAATCGGCCGCTATATTGCAGTGGTGCCAACTTCATAAACAAATATTTCGAAATAAAAGTATTTATTTACGATTTATTCAATTCAATTCAATTCTTTATTTGTTTCGGACTAGGTAATGTCCATAAGTCATAATTCGTGATTGTAAGTATACAATCACGAATTATGACTAAGGTTAGTATTACAATTTTTTTTTTTTTTGAGACTGACTAATAGTTTATTGCGTTAAATAATACAATATTAGCTCATACAATATCATAAAAAAAGAAGAGGAATCCAGTGTTCTATGGTGGGTATTCCGCAGCCGTCTTCGCATCCAAATCTTCCTATTCTTCTTCTCGTTCCTCTAATTCTCATAGAGACTGCTCTGATGATAGATATTTGTATTTTGACTTTGATCCAGCTTATTATTTGTGAGTATGGTTTGGACCATTTTTCACATAGCTTTAGAGATGTTTTCTTTATAAAGGATTCATATTCCATTCCGACGATGCCATCACAGGAGACCACAAGGGGAGTAAATGAGGCTCTAAGATCTTCTGCAGCCAGGTCATATTTGCGATGTTTTTCGCGAGCGTGGTTTTGTGCGATTGTGGGCCATGTGAGTAAGCCATACGAAGCGGCGTCGGCATTTACGATGCGAATGTCAAAAAACGCCTTCCTCGCTGGCTCCCATACACTTTCGATTAGTAAGTCGCTTATTAACCCTGGTTGATCTAGGGTTGCGGCTCGCATTATTGGCTCAGTAGTAGCCGAACCCCATGCTAGTTCCTTATTTAATCCTATAATCCTAATGGAGTTAGATGCTCCATCCCCTAGCATAGGGTCCTGCACAATATAGGGTGTTCCAGTGCCTAGGTAATGGAGCATCCAGCCTCGCAGCCAGCGTCCTCAGGATACTGTTACCGCTGCCACACATCCGCCGCATTAGTGATGCCGTCCTGCTGCGTATTATTGCGTAAAAGTCGTAAAAGTTTCGGTTAAATAAAAACGGGAATATATACGCCTAGGGTGGCAAAAAAAAAAAAAAAAAAAAAAAAAAAAAAAAAAAAAAAAAAAAAAAAAAAGATAAAAGAAAAAATTAAATGTACTCAAACAGCAATGGAAAGGAGTATGTTGAAGATTAGGAAAATACATAAAGTGAGAAGGGAAAATATCCGACAGAAGACAAAACTCACAGACGCTCTCAAGCAGGCACTGAATTTAAAGTGGAAATGGGCTGGACATATCTCACGATATACAGACAAAAGATGGACCATAGAGAGTACACGATGGAAAGGCCCAACGGGGAAAAGAAATGTTGGTAGACCAATAAGACGGTGGGCTGATGACATTATACAAGAAGCAGGAAAAGATTGGATTGAACTAGGCAAGGACAGGGAATCATGGAAAAAGATGGAGGAGGCCTTTACCCAAAAAGGGGTCCATATTTCAATTAAAGAAAACTAACCATACTAACAATAATATAAAATAACTAACTAACAACTTACTAATACCATTTGAAATGTACCTACCTTAGAAATATGGAATAAAATGGCTTTATTATTATTATTATACGCCTAGGGTTACTTTATAAACCTTCAATACAAGCACAACTCTATTACGTGTAGTTTTTTTTGTATGAATTAATTCCACCAATTTAACCTTCAAAGTCCGGAAAACTTCTAGATTTTTTTAAAAATCTATTATACAAAATTGACCTCTGGGTATGCTTGTCGTAGGTTTGTAATGATCTACTGAGCAGAAATAATCAACAAACAGAGGATGTCACTTTTTTGGGTAAAAAAAAACACTGTGCGACGCCCCCCACCTGCACTGACTGACCGCGACATAGCACTTCAGCCGTAAACCCGCCATCTTCAGGAGATCGACGCCGATGAGACGGATAGCCGTTTTCACCGGTGACGGTCTCAGTGACAAAAGTTTTAGGGAACCGTTTGGAGCAGCGACCATTTTTCATGCACGGTGAATTTGGATTAAGGATTCCGCAAGGTCATTGAATCATATGCGATACTGTACAGTAGTGTTGTTGATAACGCTCATTTCGAGGCTTATAGACTCAAGCCTTAAATACCTCCGAGGCTTAAAGACTTGATGCTGTTTAAGAACCGTATTGGTTTATTTTACGCATATGTATGCAAAATATTGACTTTTCGTCACTTGAGTCTTTAAGCCTCGGAAGTCTTTAGGGTTCGAATCTTTAAGCCTCAAAATGAGCGTTATCCACAACACTACTGTACAGGCGAGGATCAACACTGGTAACTCAGTGCTGATGGCCAAGTCAATGTCGTTTGGCCTACTTTTCTGGTCTAGCCACAAAAGGCTGTGCGAGTGTGGTAAGCCGCGTTTTTGCAACTCAATTGAAAACATGTAGCACCTGACGCTGCCAACTTTGCCTCGTGTGAGTAGCTCTATCAGACGCTTCTGTTTAAGGTGGAAAACCCTCGAGACTATGTCGTACCTGTCCGTTGCAATTTGGCCAGGAAGGAGCTCATTTACAATTTCAGGCAACTTTTTACACGTGAACGTGATAAATAAATCAGCCCCACCGTACTTCCGCGCATAACATAAGGCGTTCTGCGTTCATCCAAGAATGAAGTGGGGAGGATTACCATTCGTCCCAAACGGTCGGATGTTTGTCCGGGGAGTTTGTTGGTCCCACCCCTGAATCCGCCCTTGTATAGCTCTCATGGTTTGTAGATTGGCAGCGGGAATGGACGGTATACCATCCACTCGCGGCAAAATTCTGGGATCTCCTCTGGAACCAAATCTGATTCGAATTTTCGACCAGGTTCTTACCCATCAGAAGCAGTATCGAGAACATAATTGCTTCTAACATGTCTCGGTTTTTATCTATTCCTTCAATGCCAGTAGAGGTCTCCATGGGCTTCAACCCTGTTGTTTCTTCGACACCCAATTTCCCTTCTGGAGTATCTAGATCAATCTTTTGGAACTTCACCACAAAGCCTTTTGTTGCTAATTCACTATTTATTTGGTTGTCTGTGAGCGACTTTTGCCCGAAAAAATATGCCATAATTTCTAAGTAAAGACAGAGGCCATCATTGCCGGAACTCGGATCTGGATTCCACAGTTCCTCCAAGATGGAAGATGCAGTGGTAGCCATATCGTCTGGCGCTATCGGTTCAGTTGATTTCCATACTCTATCCAGAGGTGTTGCCTGCAGTTTAGGAGCACTGATCCTCGACTCGGATACATTTATGGTCAAATTTGTATTATGACCATCTCTCATTGGAGTGTTTAACAAGTTGGTTGATATATTTGGGAAGCAAGTTTACAAGCTCTGGACGATCAGCCACCTTTGGATAAGAGTAAATCCGATAAAAGAAGGAGAATCGAATCTGTTATCACTGGATATGGTATAGTCAATAAATCTGTAAGAGATAGATGTTGCACAATAGATACTAGATGCCTATATAGATTGCAAGATTCAATTACACTTCCAACCAATGAGATCTTAAAAAGCGTTTTTCTACTATTTTAATTACGGATGACTTAATAGTAGATTTTTTTTTGAATACTGTTTCAATACTATTAGAAATACCTTTTTACTTGAACGTAAACCTAAAATATTAGACTAAGTAATTATGTACTGTTATTATATTTCGAGAACAAAAGTGTTAGAAATTATATACTTAATATGCAGTGGTAATCCTTAACTTGTATAAATGAGTATGTATTATGACTTAAAACTTGGATTAAAGCAGGACTGACAGTTGGGAGCGCTCGACCAATCAGAGACCTCCACGTGTTATTGCAGCTCTCTGATTGGTTGACAGTAATGGAAGGAAAAGTAACGTCATTGGAGTGGCGACCTGGTCCCATGAGGGATTTTTCGGAGTCAGTCTTGATTTAGCCAGGGAGAAGTCAAATACTATTTGTAATGTATTGTGTGTTAGTCTAATACTATTCATTAATACTGTGTCTTAATGGTAAGTTAACAAAGTGAAGGAATATCAATATAATCAGTAAGTAATTCAATCACTATGTTTGTTTTATTTAAATTTCACCTTCCGCGACTTCGTATGCACTCTCAAGTCGATGATATTTGTTCCTTAATCGAATAAAGCAGCCAATTGCGCTTACAAAAGGTTCTTCAAAGTGTCCGGTATTTATGATATGTTGATTTATTGTTTTTTTTTTACTTATTGTACTTTTACTTCATTTTGAAATATGTACCTACCTAATCAATTAAACAAAAATGTCACTGATAAATTTTGTTTTATTTCAATACATCCCTGGCGTTTACCTGAGCACCAGAGAATGGTACAAGTATTTACAAAGGCACCTGGACCGCCATTTTTCTATTAGGCCACTCGTAACTTATTGCTTAGAGACATATTCAATTGAACTTTATAAGGGGCTGTAACGACTTTTTACAAAATGGTCATTTTGGTGTTTTGCGGTTTTAGTAATCATAATCATAATAATCATAATCATATTTATTGGTAATGTCATAAATTACATGTCAATTTTACAATATGGGTACACATATTATGGAATCATACATATACAAAAGTATCTAATAAATTATTTTAATACATTGCAGAACAACTCCTTATAATTGTAGAACGCCTGCTCGACAAGCCATTTTTTAAGTTTCGTCCTAAACAACGACGGGGTTTGGGCAGCAACTATTTCTGCTGGCAGATGATTGTACACCTTGCGTGTACGTTAGGAAGTTTTTTTGACTTTTCGAGTCTGAGTGGCGGAAGGGGCAATTTTGCAGCGCGCTCGCTGCGGGTCGCGTACCTACGTGCAGTTTCGTCCTTGGCAGGAGTTTCTTCCACCTCATCTCGTGTGGTCACGGCCAGCTTTAATATTAGGAGTGAAAGCAGCGTTAAAATACCTTGGGCCTTAAAGATAGGCTTCGCAGATACTGTTTGCGGGACGCGCGCTATAGCGCGAACCGCGCGCTTCTGGATACGAAACACTCTCTCCCACTGTGGGCGAAGTAAGTGTTAACGGACCAAAATATATTACAGAATCTACGTACCTCTAGCTCTACCCACCCCTAGTCGTTCGGGAACTTTGGCACATGATGCGCCATACACATTACACCCTCTATACGTGATCAAATATACTTCACCTTCGTGTTCGACATCTTCGTGTATTATTGTTGTGTGGCAATGAGGGCCAGTGCACTGGTAAAAAACGCAGATATAAGTACTTTGAAGGGTATTCGTGGCTTTGAAGAGATCCATCGAGTCTAGCCAACAAAAGATGAGAATAGAAAATGCCAAATTAAAATAAATAATAGCTTGTTGAAATAGCGTGTTGAAACACAGTGTATAACGCGACAATAGTAGATTTTTATACAAGGGTTAAAATAAAACTACTTATATTAATGTAATAATAAAGTCCAATACCTCTTCTATAATACTATCCCTATCTTAATAATTATTTAATTGTAAGAGTAATAATATGTTCATTTTTATTTTCCAATCCTCTACTGCAGTGTTTTTCAACCAGTGGGTCGTGACCCCCGGGGGGTCGCGGTTGCTTGGGTTCTTACTCTAGGGGGGTCGCGCCATGAAAAAGGTTGAAAAACACTGCTCTACTGTATTGGTTGCGAATGATTCATGGATGAGATTTTCTGTATTTTGTGCAGACAAACCCATATTCTTCTTAGCTCGATAGGATTTAAATCACAATAGTACCTACCTACGGAGACTGTCGACTTGATCAACTTTCCTACTCTGGCTCTGCTTGTATTTTCGGACGTCACGTAAAAAAACAGCTTTTTATGGTATATTCTTGAAAGTGAATATCATTCGTTGAAAGCCACTCCATTCCCGTACGAAGCAAACACCGTCCAATAGTATTTTCGGAAGGGTTACTTTCTTAGTTTTAGTGCCCGACCGAAACATGTTTTTTTGCCGAAACCGAAGGTTCCGTTTTGATTATAGTTTCCGCCGAAACCGAAACTTTTATAAACGTGATTAAAACGTTGAATAAAATCTCAATAAACCGTTCTTTCCAGATAAAAGAATAATGAAACGTCTCTTATCTCGTTTAAAACCTGCCTAAGCTCGGCTTCATGTTATTTTGATAAATGTTGTTTTAGATCGTGCATGGTTTGTTTTTTAGGTTCATGGCTACCGAGTCAAAAGAGCTTGTCGATAGAGAGCAGACTTTACGGATAGCTTTCGTTTCGATATATCACCTGTGGTCTTCTCGAAACGTAGGTAGGTACTTCTTTTAGAAAAGTGCAGTAATACAACTACTTACATACTACGTCTGTCTCCCGTATTCATTATGAAACACGCTTGATCGTATCATAATATTAATAATGATCAGTATTATCAATACCAACACTAACCGTAAGCGTACAAAATCCCTACTCAAATTTACCTTATTTGACTTCCAAAATTTTACCGAAATTATAAAATGAAATTAAGTTACACATCATTATTAAAAGAAATGCTTTAAGTTATTCATGCACCCATCATTTTATTACGTAGGTACCTACAATCATTATTAGTTATTAGTGTTATTACATAAGTGCACGCAACTAATTGACGAATTCTAAATATTGACAGCCGTGCCGAGCACCCTCGACGTTATCTGAACGCGACCCGAAAGTGCGATGTTGTTAGTTTCGGCGCGGCCGAAACATGATTTTTAGGCTAAAACCGGCCGAAACCGAACCTTCGGTCGGACACTAAGGCTTGTTCACGAAATAAAGTAGCCATAAGAAAATGTAAATAAATCTTGTTTTTCTCACAGCACTTCAAACAAAAAACAGTCAATTATATCACTAAACATTGTAAAAAGAATGTACAATGCAATTTTTTGTAAAAACCCTAAGAGTTAACTAAACTAAGCCTAACAGTTAAGAGTAAACTGTCTGACTTTCTTTCGAACGCCTGCCATCAGCGTATTTATTGATTTTTTTGTGAACTGACGAGAGGCTGCGTTCCATATTTTTTTGAAATCAGTTTCATTGTCGGCCACTGCCCCCTTCTTGAGCAGGTATCGTTTGATATTTGCCCAATACCTTTCAATCGGGCGAAGTTCTGGGCAATTTGGTGGGTTAATGTTTTTCGCGACATAACTACTATTCTTGTTATCAAGCAAATCTAAGGTGGCTTGAGCGTAATGAGCAGAAGCTAAATCAGGCCAAAATATTGGAGGACGTGTATGTTTCCGATATAAGGGCAGAATTCGCTTTTTAATACACTCCTGTGGGTAGACATCTCCGTTTATTGTACCGATAGTGAAAAAGCTCGTACTTTTAAGCCCGCATGAGCAAATAGCTTGCCATACAAGGATTTTTTGGGCGAATTTTTCAAAAGCCACGCTCTTATGTTCTTCTGGAACGTCCTCGCCAGCTGCACACGAGTAAAACTGGGGCCCCGGTAACGTTTTCATGTCTTTTTTTACATATGTTTCGTCATCCATTAAAATGCATCGGTCGTTATTTTGAATTAAAAACTTGTCCAAATCTTTAGCTCGAGATTTCGCTCTTTCAAGCTGGGCAGCAGTCCTTTTCGGCATTTTCTGTTTCTTCCTGGTCTGTAAATTATTTCTCTTTTTGGCGTTTTGTACGTTCCCGACCGAAGTTTTTAACTTTTTGGCTACATCGCGAATAGAGGTCGATGGATTTCGACGGAAAGACGCTACTATGTCCGTGTCCAATTTTGGCTTCACGCAGCCTTTTCTGCGACCGCAACCTGGTAGATCACCTAGAGTATTAAATTCCCTAAACATTTTTATTACTTTTCGTACACCATTTTTAGATAATTGATACCGTTTTGCGAGTTGTCGCATCGCAATACCCTTTTCTGTACAGTAGGATATTATAATTAATTTACGAGTTTTTTCATTTATCCTCGGCATCTTGATTTTATCTAGTCAATGACATATATTATAAAATTTATCTTCAACTTGACAATACATGTGTCAAAATATCATGCATTGGCATAGCAAAAGCTTTCTATATAATTATGAAGGCCCAACTTTTGGTGGCTACTTTATTTCGTGAACAAGCCTTACTTAGTTTGCAATTTGCATATAAAGTATCAAAATTATAAACGACGTCATACTAACTTAAGAAATCTGGTATTACGTAAGTACGTTGCATTCGTTTTCGTATCGAAAATCACCCTTCGGTGTCAACTGAGCCCACAGGCGGCTTGGCCGCGGGCTCAGTTGAGCGCTTTAATTTTTTTGTGGATGACTCGACCCATTAATCTGCCAACTCGGCTGTGGGCTTAGTCAGCCACTAATTTACCGCTAAAGAGCCTACTCTTTTAAGGTTCTATCTGTTCCCGCTCGTCCCGTTTTTCTATACTCGTATTTGCTATTTTTTGTGAAAAGTTATTGAATTGATAGTTTTCAATTTGATTTCCACGAAACCGTTAAAGAAAATAGCGATATTTTAGCCAAATGACACGACAAATAGGTGACTTTTGACACAATGAATACCTATAAAAAACCGGCCAAGTGCGAGTTGGACTCGCGCACCGAGGGTTCCGTACAAACCTTGTATTTATTAAAAATATTTTTATTATTTTATGATGTGCCTAAAAATATGAGGTAACTAAAAATTTGCGGTTTTCGTAATTTTTACTTTATCTATAAGACGTTGCTTAGTACCAAATTGCAAGATTCTGAGTTCACGGTAAGTACACATGTATGTTTTGATTCCCTTGCGAGTTTCGAAAATTTGCGGAAATTTGCAGCATAAACGGCTGTATCTTTTGATTGCGTTGGCTTAGAAGTTTGATTTTTTCACAGCTCCAAGGGACAGTAGACTTGAGTAGCTATTTGATACAATTTTCAGCTTGATGACGCGTTCCTAAGAAAAAGGGTCTTGACAGATGGACGGACGGACGGAGATCAAAGTGATAAGGGTTCCGCTTTTTCCGTTCGAGGTGCGGAACCCTAAAAAGATTAAAATAAATATCAATCTCATCTTTCTTTGGCCAGACTCTAGAAATGAGGGCTTATATATGAAGAAAGCATTGACAATTGAGTTTATCGATAAAGAAACTCCCTACCTGTCATAAAATTATGCCCCCTGGAATTATATGTCTGCTCATCAGTCAAATTATATGTTTACGAATCGCACTGTTGTCCGCGTTAGCGACGTCCTCAAAGGTTACTTGGAATTGCGTTCTATCACAGGTCTAGTTGGAGTCGATAGCGCCTGCCCTGCTACTTTCGTGCTTGAGGTCGATGAAGAATTGCCGTCAAAGACGAAGAAGGTAGTTGTTGTTTCCCAAAATTATAGACTTTCAAGAGCAGATATGTCGAAAACCAACTTAACGCAAGTCAGGATGCGGAAGCGTATTATTAATTACTTTTTTAAAATATAAAATCTTTAAGTTGGTACTTACCGTAGACTTACAATCCTTGCCCTCACACTGTAAGAAATTACATACAAAAATGCACATTCGTAATAAAACAGATATATGTGTAACGATTTTAAAATTAGTTTAGACACGCTTGTCTTGTATTTCCCTATAAAATAAGTATGTACCTACCTGCCCATCTGGATTAATTCATTATGGATTATCGTATTTTCAAAACAAGTTTTGAAAGTCCTGAAAATTTGCCAAATGATCATTTAATCGGTGTTCATCCACGTTGCCTTCAATAGCTAAGCTAGCTACTCGTTAACTTTGACAAATAGATTGGAGACCAATCTTAAAATGAACACCCCCTACCGATAAGCGTGGTTCAATTTGTGAAAAAGAAACTAAACTTTTGTTGGTATCTTCTCTCACAAAATTCTTTCCGAAGTCTTGTAATAATAGTCTTATAATCTTTCCCCTTACACATTTAAAATGTAATATTTTACTAAAGTAATGAAAGCTTTTTGAAAGGCGTAATACGCCGCGCATCTGCTTCTTCAAACAGTTTTTGTTGTAAAATAGTTTGATTCAATAATGAAGATATATTTCGAAGTCGAGCTCTTCCGACTAAAACACCCCGTAACTTATTGCCTTCCGTAATTAAAGAATGAACAACTTACTTATTATAATTTTACGCATTGCAAATATTTTCGTTACTAGCTGCCCGAGCGTAAGAAATTAAAATCGCATGAGCAGTTTCCTCTACAGCGTGTAAGTGACAAGCTACCGAAGAAAGTCAGGATTCAAACCAATATTCGGTATTGAAAAACGGTAGATATTAATATATGCTTAGAACAAAAAATTATAATTACGAATTACACTAAAGCAACACCAGGCGGGAAAATGTCACTGACTCTGGCGCAAAAAGTGTAAACATACAACCGGTCAATACAAATAATCCACATAGTTGCATATTTGCGTTTGTAGATATTTATAGTCGCCGTCAATGGACTTTGCTAACTATGTTTTTTTTTATTGATTTATTCAGAAACAATACAAATATTGTGTTTGAATACATTAACACAAAAATTACTTAAATGTTCATAGTCATAGGTACATTAAAATTAAATTATTATACATAAAATTCGGTAAAACTATACTATTTAAACTAGATTTTTTTACATTTCATTTAACTTATTATTTGTCATGTCTTTAATTCTTATACCTTGGTATCACGCACCAAAATCTCGTCAATACTGTAGAAGCACCCTCTCAATAAAAATGCTTTCAATTTTCTATGAAATACCTTATAATTTGTGATAGTTTTTAGGTCAGGGGGCAGTTTGTTAAAAATTCTGACAGCCTGATGTTTTATGCTGTGCTGTGCTACTTTGAGCTTCGGGAAAAAACATTGTGTTACGTTTTTAGTTCGTGTTTGTAGGCGCAAATCTTGTTCTTCAATAGACTCATATTTTAAAATATTTTTGACAAAATCAGTAAGCAACACGAGTACATACAAGCAAGGAACTGTTAGAATGCCCAATTCCAGGAAGTGTTCTCTACAAAATATCCTTTGAGGAATGCGTACAATAGTACGGATGGCCCTTTTTTGCACGACCAAAGCTTTGTTAAGGTTATACTTAAAGCTATTTCCCCAGAGCCTGATACTGTACCTAAGCTTAGACTCTACTAACGCATAGTATATTACTTTAAGTTGTTCTGTAGTGAGTTCCTCCCTCAGGCTCCTCAGAGCATAACAGGCTGAAGAAATGGAATGCTAAACGGCATCCAGCTCCTCTTTCCATTTCAGGCCTGCATCAATACACCAAGAAATTTGACACTATCAACTACATCTACCATAACATTATTTATAACTACATTTAGCTGGTCTGCTTTCTTAGAATTGAGTTTAAATAACATAATTTGGGTTTTGTCAGTATTTAAACGCAATTTATTGATATTGAACCAATTTTGGAAAGCCGTTAATGCATTTGTCGTCAGCTCGACAAGCTCGAACATACTGTTTGCAGCAACAATCGCACTATTGTCATCTGCAAACACAGTTACTCGGCATCCGGGAATGGTGTTACAAATATAGTTGGCTAGGTCATTTGTAAATAGGATAAATAGAATAGGGCCCAGAATGGATCCCTGTGGGACCCCTCTCTTTACTGTAACAAAATATGATCTAACGGAACTTTCAATATTATTTTCAAGGCTTTTTAGTTCTACAAATTGCTTCCGATTACTAAGATAACTGTTCAGGAAATTATAAGATTGATCCTTAAAACCATAAAAATCTAATTTCCGCATAAGTGTTTCATGGTCTACCAGATCAAAAGCGGAGCTAAGGTCCAGAAATAGACCCGCTACTCTTTTTTTACAATGGAGGTCCGACACAACGTCGCCCACGAGGGACTCAATGGCATCTGTAGTCCCTTTTTTTCCTGAAAACCAAATTGCTTAGAATTGATAATAGCATTGTCTTTTAAATATTTCAAAATTCGGGACTTCATTAGTTTCTCGAGGATTTTCGATAGTACCGGTAGGAGCGATATTGGCCGGTAATGTGTGGAATCACTTTTTGTACCCTTCTTATAAACGGGTACTACCCTGGCTACTTTTAACTGGTCAGGAAATACGCCTCATCATCATCATCATATCAGCCGAAAGACGTCCACTGCTGGACATAGGCCTCCCCCAAAGAGTGCCAAAATGACCGGTCCTGCGCCACCCGCAAAATACGCCTGCATCGTAACATTTATTAAACCAGCAAGCAAGAGGACCCGAAAGTATATCCACGCAAGTTTTAATTATTGTTTTAGGCATTTCATCATATCCAAAAGACTTTTTACTTTTCATGGACCTAACAATATTAAATACTTCTGATGGTGAAAAGGGCTCCCAAGATATGTTTGTGAAACGTTGTTCGGTCCAGTTTTCTAGAAAATGTATTTCGGAGGACAAATTACCCGTGCTCGGAAAAGTACCGTGGTCCAATAGCGAAGAGAAAACGTCCGCAACGTCTTGACGTTACTTACGTACTTACGTACCATTTTGCCGTTTAAATTAAGAACTATATCGTTTTGCTTACTAGTGTGAATTTTATTTCTTCTTTTGTGAACAACTTCCCATATCCCTTTAGATGAGTATTTTGATTTACAGATTTGTAATTGAACAGCTGACCTTTTGGCTTGCCTAATAACCTCCCTAAAATATTCAAATATTTACCGCGATAATCTAAAACAGACACATCGCAAGATGATTTGTTTATATTACACAGGATCCGTTTCATTTTACTATCTACTTTAATACCATTTGTTATCCAATGAATTCTCAGTTTATTTTTAAGTGGAATCTTTTTCCTCCTTTTCTTAAAACTTTGCTCAAAAATAACAGTGAACTTTTTCCAAAAACTATTTATACCCATATCATACCAGTTTATACTAATTAACTTTTGTTTAAACATCAGAATTTTATTTTCAGTGAAAACTCGTCTGTCTATTATAACCAGAGGATCATTGCTTCTATGAGATTTGTCGTCTCCCTAAACAATGTATTGAAATTGACATTAAATGTCAATTTCAGTATGGCAGTTTATTTACATAGTTAGCAAAGTCCATTAACGGCGACTTTACTGTATCAATTAACAATAAAAAAAATAAAGAATAATTATCACTTAAATTCAAACAACATAACAATGATTGTTCCTTAAAAAAGGTAAACTAAAAAAGAAGAGATTTTTTCTAGACAATGCCCGACACTAATTTGCTTTCATTATATTGGGTTATCGCTCTATCAATCCGGACATTCACTGCAATATGCATATGGGCAGTTTTTTCTTCAAGTCTTGATCTGGAAACTGCATAAAATTTTGCGTCATTTCGTATAACCGACAGCAAATGAGGTAACGTTGGGTTTTTTCGCCCTACGAACCGATTTGATCGTAAATTCCACCCTTCTGCAAAGTTAGTCGTACGGTGTTGCTGGCAAATTTGGTGAAAGTTTTCGTTCTTTATGTATTGGTCAAACATATTGATGTTGAAGTCTTTTATATACTTCTTGACAGGATTTTCATGTTCCAATCCAAAGCGTTACAGAAGCTATCAACGAAATCATCAGCGGGAAGCATGTTTGGGTGACTATCGAAAAGCGATCTGTACCTACTCGTACCTACCAATTGCTCAAACTCGTGACGCTGTGACTTGATTATCATCAAATACCATTATTATATGTCGACAAAATGCTTCTTATCGTGGACAAAGAATACAACGGTCACTTGGAGATGATCTTGATGTCCTCTAATAACAAATTGATGTGGGACTAGGGCACATCATCATTCGTAGGCACTTGTATAAGATGAAAGATTCGTGTTAGTTTCTGCAGTAAAAGATAATCAATGTTTCCTCCAGTCAACACGTTCCGACATTGCTTTGGTCTCAATTTGAAAATATTGCCGATTGAGAGTTGTTTTTGTAGTGTGCCGAGTAAGACTGCCACACTAAGAAACCGTTCATATAGCGCGCCGGGCACCTTCGTACCCACTTTAGTTCATATATCTTAAAAACAACGATTTGTTAAGAAGATAATTAGATGAGATGATACTATTTTAATTTTATGTACAGAATATTACTTGGTGGTAGAATATTACTAACTACCAAAACGAAATATTCCGTAAACAATAAACAATAAAAATGCTATCCTTTGATTGTGTTTGTATTTGTGAAAACTTAGAAATCATATCTTGCATCAAGACTGAATGGAACTTGTAATCTCTGATATCAGCGAAATACTCGTATTACGAAAATTTTACTAAACCGCGATATCTAGATTAACATACGGTATCGCATTAAAATAGGATTAATTACGCTATTTGTCTCAAGACTTATCTATTCCAAGTTCGTCACTCTAATTATCATTTGGTATGTAAGAGTGACATCGTTCATCGATCCTCGCGTCATTTCTAGTTGGACGCTATAGGTATATTGCGTGGAAGAAATCATCAACTAAAGCAAAACTTTTTTCCTGAAGCTTCTAAAGTTGCACGATAGGGTCTAAATTTAGCGTTTCAGTTTTCGGTACGTTTTCGTGTTTAGCTCGTATATTAGTATACATGAACTTTTGAAAATTATAGGTCTAATATTTACTTACGGTAGAGTTACACGATCTTGCTTTGCACTGAAATTTGGTGAAGTTTGGTAAGTGATTGTGACAGAGACTATTGAACCTATTATATATAAAGATGGCTTCATTACGAGTACATACCCTTGTAAAATAAACATTATGTATTAAAATGTTAAATAATAATAAATGAACCGAAAACGTTAATCGTTTCACAATTAAATAAGAATCGGTACGATGATTACCTCAGATATGCACGACGGTCCAATACACTAGAGAAGACAGTTTGAAATTAATTTCATAAAGCTATACTTCGTTTTTTTTAGCATTAGAGAGACCTTTGCAGAACGAGATATAAGGTTTTTTATCGGGCACACTCTGCGGATCGAACAGTGAATACGAGTTAATAAATATCACGTATTTATTATAATTTTTTAGTAATACATACATTACTCAGTGTGTGAACAGATAAGAAACATAATATTAGTTAATTTATATTCTAAGATGAAAAGATAAGAATTTTAATAAATTGCGTTTGGAATTTTTCATGGAAAGGTTGTACATTAAAAAACCTAAAGAGGCAGAGTTCTCACACAATGGTCTATTTTTAAACGTCACTGTCACTATCTGTAATTCACTCATGTGGGTTTTTCATTCGAGTTCATATTGTTGTCGGTTGAGTCGGTTGTGATTTCTATTGCTGTAAGCTTACTTAAAGATTGTTGTTATCGTTTTTGTTGAATTTTGTTACTAGTTGTTGATCTAATTAGATATTTTGTTTGTTGGTGCACATTTACAATGTATGAAGCCGAGGCTGGCCCGAGTGGGCTGCAGAAGTCGCAGCCGGTTCCGGCTAATGTTTTTTCATCTCCAAAGAAGAAAAGGCAAAAGCAGAATCCTCTGACTGCCAGTGAAAAGCGGAAGCGGGTGGTGAATATTTACAAATTAATGTCAGAAATGTGCCATAGAAAGGAGTATCCCACTAAATCAGACCGTGTGAAAAAGACTGCCGAGACTGCTGGCATATCGTTGGCTACGGTATACAACATTTTAAAAGAAAATATATGCGTTCAGCTATCGGTAAATATCAAATGATATGTACTCGTATGTAGGTACATAAGTTCCGAGAAATTCAGTGGTATCGGTCGAAGTCGAAGAAGGAAGGTTTACGACCACTGCTTCTGTGTTTACCCGTTTGACAGATAATTCTAATCTTAAAAAAAACGAAGTATAATTAGCTCCACTACTTCGAGTAAAGAAATAATGAGTTATTATTGACATCTATTGTGTTATAGAACTATTGGTGACATGAAAACGCAGCACAAATTGCGATTCAATTAGAAGTTGAAAACCACGTAAAATTATTGTAAGATACACTTACACCGTGTCCAATAAGTCCGAAAACAGTACAAAAATTTAATAAAATAAATGTACGAATAGTTACTACAATATTTTTTTTTTATTATGGCAGACTTAAACAATACTAGCTTTTGCCCGCGACTGCGTCCGCGTAGATCTCGTTAATCGCCTTAGAGGATAGTTGTTATTTAAGTATTTCAGGCGTAGGCTTAATCATCGCTCCCTCATACAAAGTCCCCCCCCCACCCTTTTTAATGGAATTATTTCAGGAATAATACCAGCATATAGTGGACTTTTCGGATTGACATAGGCTATATTTTATTCCGCGGATTTACCTGGGTTCTTTGCGATACGAGGGCGAAGCCACGTGGCCGGCTAGTATGATATAAATTAATTTGATCAGATTTCAAATAATCAACCCAATAGTTAAAATAAATATCGTGTACACGAGTAAAATTAAAAAATTGCAACAATGCTGAATGAACTTTGCGGAATACCTACTTAAAAACGTAAAGTTAAATTACAATTTTTTAATTGTTACGCCCAATGTTATAATATTTTTTTGTACACGATATTTTTTATGTTACTTTGATTATGAGACGTTAATATTACCAGACCAGTGGGGAAGCTTACGCGTGAGCACGCTACGTAAAACTGGCCATGTGAAAAACAGCTTTCCCTTAAATCTACGCCCGCATATGTTAAGGTCTGGCCCTGGGACTTATTAATGGTCATAGCAAAGCATACTTTTAAGGGAAATTGTAACCTTTTGAAACTAAACGGTAGATCGCCAGATATTAATGGGATACGCGGTACAAACACGGATTTTCCTCGAGCACACCCGGTTAGAATACTGGCTTCGATTAGGTTCTTGTGTAAGACCAATAATCTTGTGCCATTACACAGTTTCGGAGGTTTCAAGTTACGAAGGAGCATTACGGGAGTACCTTTTTTTAAATAAATTTTGTGAAGCGGGAGACCAGGCGGCTTTAGGGAATTCAGAAATTCTACTGGATAATTCAAAGCGTCATCTTCATCGCATACCGTGTCTATAGAATTGTACACAAACTCTTCACCCTCAAATGATCTCAGTATAATGTCATTTATAAAATAAACTTGATCATTTCTAGGGGTCAAAATTGCTCTTTCACAAAACCATTCCACGCAATTTCCGGTCAAATGTGGGCGATAAGAGCGTCGACGGTGGACACTAACGTGCACAGATTATCTGGGACCGCAATCATATCATATGATGATGTTGTGTAACTACCGTTGCCTATTTTTAACAAAGAGTCTGAGAAGATGCCCGCAGTAACATCACCTCTCAGATGAACTCTCATATTTTTGGTGAGCTTAAGAATATGAACTGAAGACCACAAAACAGATTTTTAGACAGGCTTTTACTTCATCAGCCCGGGTACCCCTAGGTACCACAGGCAAAGTCTGTCGGAAATCTCCAGCCAACACCACCGTGACACCTCCCATAAGGTTTTTGTTGCCACGAATATCCTGCAGTGTCCTGTTTACTGCTTCAACGCCTCCCTTATGCGCCAAAGTGATCTCGTCCCAAACAATTATTTTTGTATGTTTAATTACTTCTGCAATTGGGCGGAAGAGGCATCTAGTAGCGACGCATGGAGATCACGGGAAGAGGCCTTTGCCCAGCAGTCGGACACACAATAGGCTCATAAAAAAAAAGTACTTCTGCTAGGTCACTTTGTTTAGATATACAACACGTAGGCATCTCTGCATGCGTCAGATCAAGTGGTAACCTAAAAGCAGCATGCGCAGTTCGACCACCTTCGAGGAGTGTGGCAGCTATGCCAGAAGAAGCGACAGCTTATGAATACCACGGGTGCTTCTCACTTTTGCCAAGATTAAATTAATTAAGTAAGTTTTTCCGGTGCCACCAGGAGCATCTAGAAAAAACAGTAGGCCTGCATTTCTTTCCACGCTAGTCAAAATAGTATAGCAGTAGGCTAGTTTCTGTTCTGCTGTCAAGGAATTCCTTGATCTGCAGTTTCTAGAACAATATTCTTTGCTATTCTTCAGCGGAATAGCTAAAGAATAGGTATATGGTTCTAGAAAATATGAATTAATAATAAAAAAACAAACAGACCTGCTTGAAATTAGATACAGCAAGTCTCCCATGACCTGGCCATTGGTCAAACTTAGATCATAGGAGTACTCTTGAAAAACATGTTTAAAGGTGTTATCATGACATGCCCACTCCTTTTTCAACACATCATAGACCTTCAGGCGTTTATTGTTTGCATTGAGAACAAAAACTACCATCTTCGTCAGCCCCCAGGCCGAAACTTTCCACCCCTGAATTAAATCATCAGCATCCAGCATCCTTCTGTACATCGTTGTATTATTTAGACTAGACTGGATGATATAGTCCTCTGGAAATGTAATCCAATTTTCAAAATCATTCTCAGTATATGTGTAAAAGTTTAATTCATCATGCGTTGACAGAAGTACCACTACAGTGTATGTTGGCAATCTACTTCGGCTCTCCTTAATCAAGTTCAATGTTTCATTATAAGCTCTATTGCTATAAAGCTCCTGATACATTTCTGCTAATTGTCCTAAGTCCATGGATTTTTCCAATTGAAACTCAGCCATTTCGTAAAGACACTCAGCTACTTCAGCAGCCAAACAGTTCTGGTTGTGTGAGAAACTAGATACAATCTTTGCTAAATCACTATGAGTGAGCTTTTTGATATCTAAACAACCGAGGACTATGAGCAACACATCATCACCACCTTCATTTTGCAATTCCCACATATGGCCATAATTAAATACATCCAGTTCACTTCAAGCCTCTAAATATGGGTGTGATAGATACCAGCAAAGTACTCTTATATCGGTAATGAATTCAGGTTTCATGTATTTAAACGAAAGCAAACCGTAAGTGGCGCATTGTTGTTTTAACTGATTAAATCCAAAATTATCTGCTATACTCATGATATCCATGCAGTTTTCTGGACATAATTCTTTTGAATACAGAACATGTAGAGTTTGCTTTATTAACTTAGTTATTTGTAGAAAGCATGCTGCGGATGCTACTTTTCCGATAGTGTATAAAGAATACTCTTTTAGATTGGGTAATCCCGAGTTCATGTACTCCAACATTATTCTCATAGATTCAGCATCTAAGACCTGCTTGAAGGAAAATGTAATGCTTATTACTTGCACTTTAAAATGATCATTAAGTAGGTAGTATAACATAGCAACGAAGATAATCAGGGTTTAGGTACTTACGTCAATTGAAATTTCTTGTTTACAATTTTCCGCGTGATTCCCGTTGAACATGGCACGGAAATAATCACTATGTTCGCACAACACGTCTTTATTAACTTTAAATACCTGTCTGTCGACAAGTAATGAAAATTCCGCCATATCGTATAAGTACATAAAAACAGTAGGTATTTGTTAAAAAAATAAATAAGATGAAGAATCACTTTACATCGGTATAGAGATAGATTGCGTTTGTACACGTCTGTAAGCGAGGAAAAAAAAATATTGTTTACAAAACATTCCAAAACCTGGGCGTCAAGTGCTCGTCCACCTAATGCTAAAACAGCTTCTTCCAAGACAAATAAGCACTTTTTATGAAAGTCGTCGGTAAGATGCCCAATATTGCCATCAATCTGCCGCTCGATCACCCTTTTAAAATCTTCTGATAAGTGTTCTTTGAATTTTTCCCACAAACTAAATGGATCTGAAATTTGACAAAAAACTAATATAATTGAAAACAGTTCTCGTATTAGAGAAGGTGATTCACAAAGTACTGCCTCTTCTAAGGTAGAATACCAGTGCTGGTCGTCCTCTAGCAAGTTTTGCATGTCGCCTGAAAAGTAGAATGAATTACACCTATTACTGTCTTAATAGATTCAAATGAAGTTGGCCCTCGTACTTTATGTAATAAATAACATACGGAGATAATAGTATTCTGAATTATTGGGATGTACAGTATACACTCTGCCTAATGAGTGCTCTCTTTTGACCCCTGGCTAGCCTTCGACGTCAGTACCTCTTTTCCTTCTTACAAATTGATTAATTTGCCAAAAATAGGCTGGCACATCAGGAAATATCAAGGTTTTCGCATAATCGTCTTCTTGGCAAAGTTTAAAGAAAGCTAAAAGTGTAGTTGATGATGGATTGTTAAGTATATCAGCAAGATAATGCTCATTGAAATAAATACTCTGTCCATTCTCTAAATGAACCGCTAGGGGAAAGCGCTCATGAATGGAAAATGTAAAAAATCGCCACGCAGCCTCAGCACTGATATCTTCCATTTTCATACTTTGTCACTTCGTCTTTCTGGTTTTCCAAGGCAAATGTAGCCTGGTCTGATCCCTTATTGACATATTTACTAACATATTTGATTGATTTAATAGAATTGCACATCTCGACATTGATATGAGCTTTAAATGTTCTCAAAAGAAAGGGATTATATGGAACTATCCAACGGTTGTCGAGAAGTACTTTTTTATGTCTACAGTGAATCCACCATCACCCGGGGATCGCCTTCTGTATTGTGGATATCTGCCATCTCCAGTTTGGGTTTCACTTTTTAACATTTTGGTAAATCTTTTAGTGCATTTTCCATCTTTCATACAGGGTGCAAGGGCCATGTACCATGTTAGATTTGACTAATGCGTAAAGTTTAGGATCTTTTTCTGGATCAGGTATCTCAGCGCATATAATTTTGTCAATACGATCAGCTGTAACACAATTAATAAGCCACAATAGTAGGTGAATATGTGGAAGACCTCTTTTTTGCCACTCTACAGAGTACATGAAACACCAAATATTTTACCTTTTGTAATTAAATCTATAATTTTTTTCACCTCAAGATGAAATACTCGAGCAATCAAGTCCTGGTGGTCATGAGGGCTTTGACCAGGAAGTAAGTTTTTAGTTATTTCTTCCCAGCGCGAGTTACATGTAAAGGTAATAAAAAGGTCAGGGCGACCATACTGACGCAAGTATGTCATGGCATCTTGCGTTCGCTCATGCATATATTGAGGTCCACCTATGAAAGTAGCTAGCAATACAACCACTCCGAGGTTTTGAGGTTCAGCATCCTGCTTGTTGATAGCGTCTTTGGGATGGACGTAATTTTCAGCACTTAATTTGAATTGGTGGTTATTAATAAAGTTTAGTCTTTCTGTTTCTATTTTGGCGTATTCGTCAACTAAAAATTGACTGAAAAGGGAACGAAAATAGAAAATACGCTTTTCATCTCCTTCTCGGATCATTAAACGGTAAGCGTAAAAGATTGCTGCGGAAATTGTCTTATTTAGAGGTATCATTGTAGTCGGATCTCGTTGCAGCAAATTAATCGAGTATCCATCTTCACCTCGGCAAAACAGTAGAGGGTAATCGTAAAGCGTCATACGATCTATGAATTTCGCTAATGCGACGTAAAACGCGACTGTGGCTCTCCAATACAATATATCTTTTCTGAAATTCTGGACCTACCATGACTAAAGCCACTTCCTTAGCCGTTGGAGCTTTGTAACGTCCTGCGTGCTGTCCAATTGGTTTTTTTTCAGCACTAATAACAACTTGGAAGGAATCACAAATTACCGGCTTTTTTTCAATAGTTATTTTTAAGTCTTTTATATAAGATTTAACGCCATGTAGCATTTTTTTGCAGTACTATAACCAACGTTTGTTTTATAGCTGGAAAGTTTGAACACTTTAGCTTTGCCTCCCTCTCATCTTCTCCCACAAAATAAATTTGCAAAAACTGAGCCTGCTGTTGATAAGCAGGTAATAGGCTGCCAATCAAATGGTAAACTTGTCCCTGAACCCTAAAAGTGGGCTTGAACCCACCTTTGTGTATCTGTTTAGCTCCGAATGACGTCATTTGAAAGCATTTATTGTATTGCCGGATAAGATTCATGAAATGATCATGTTCAGGATGTAGATCCATGACTCAACTGTATAACGGTTCTGGTAGTGGCTGAAATGCCTCAAGAAAAACTTTCCCGCCACTGCAACACATGCCAATCTGCTTCCTCTTTCCAGCTTCCTCTTTCCATTTCAATGCATATATTATAGTATTGTTTTAGTGGGAACTGTCGAGGAGCTAAATACATGTTTATTTGTAATCTAGCTTGTAAGAAGCTTGTAAGTAACTGTTAAGAACATTTAACTCTGTTTGTTCTCTAATAAATAAAATAAAATATATAGCGAGTTCTGTTCACTTTGCGGGCCATTTTTGAGAAATGGGAAATTTACCTATATAAATTTAAGGGATACTTATTAAACGGTAGATCGCCAGATATTAATGAATTACGCGGTACAAACACGGATTTTCCTCGAGCACACCCGGTTAGAATACTGGCTTCGATTAGGTTCTTAGTAACATCACCTCTCAGTAACATCACCTCTCAGATGATTTCTCATATTTTTGGTGAGCTTAAGAATATTAACTGGAGACCACAAAATAGATTTTTTAGACAGGCTTTTATTTTATCAGCCCGGGTACCCCTAGGTACCACAGGCAAAGTCTGTCGGAAATCTCCAGCCAACACCACCGTGACACCTCCCATAAGGTTTTTGTTGCCACGAATATCCTGCAGTGTCCTGTTTACTGCTTCAACGCCTCCCTTATGCGCCAATGTGATCTCGTCCCAAACAATTCTTTTTGTATGTTTAAGTACTTCTGCAATTGGGCGGAAGAGGCATCTAGTAGCGACGCATGGAGATCACGGGGAGAGGCCTTTGCCCAGCAGTGGGACACACAATAGGCTCATAAAAAAAAAAAGTACTTCTGCTAGGTCACTTTGTTTAGATATACAACACGTAGGCTATCTCTGCATGCGTCAGATCAAGTGGTAACCTAAAAGCAGCATGCGCAGTTCGACCGTCTTCGAGGAGTGTGGCAGCTATGCCAGAAGAAGCGACAGCTAATGCAATACCACGGGTGCTTCTCACTTTTGCCATGATTACATTAATTAAGTAAGTTTTTCCGGTGCCACCAGGAGCATCTAGAAAAAAAAGTAGGCCTGCATTTCTTTCCAAGCTAGTCAAAATAGTATAGTAGTAGGCTAGTTTCTGTTCTGTTGTCAAGGAATGCCATGATCTGCAGTTTCTAGAACAATATTCTTTGCTATTCTTCAGCGGAATAGCAAAAGAATAGGTATATGGTTCTAGAAAATATGAATTAATAATAAAAAAACAAACACACCTGCTTGAAATTAGATACAGCAAGTCTCCCATGACCTGGCCATTGATCAAACTTAGATCATAGGAGTACTCTTGAAAAACATGTTTAAAGGTGTTATCATGACATGTCCACTCCTTTTTCAACACATCATAGACCTTCAGGCGTTTATTGTTTGCATTGAGAACAAAAACTACCATCTTAGACCTTCAGGCGTTTATTGTTTGCATTGAGAACAAAAACTACCATCTTCGTCAGCCTCCAGGCCAAAATTTTCCACCCCTGAATTAAATCATCAGCACCCAGCATCCTTCTATACATCGTTGTACTATTTAGACTAGACTGGATGATATATTCCTCTGGAAATGTAATCCAATTTAAAAATCATTCTCAGTATATGTGTAAAAGTTTAATTCATCATGCGTTGACAGAAGTACCACTAGAGTGTATGTTGGCAATCTACTTCGGCTCTCCATAATCAAGTTCAATGTTTCATTATAAGCTCTATTGCTATAAAGCTCCTTATACATTTCTGCTAATTGTCCTAAATACATTGATTTTTCCAATTGAAACTCAGCCATTTCGTTAAGACACTCAGCTACTTCAGCAGCCAAACAGTTCTGGTTGTGTGAGAAACTAGATACAATCTTTGCTAAATCACTATGAGTGAGCTTTTTGATATCTAAACAACCGAGGACTATGAGCAACACATCATGACCACCTTCATTTTGCAATTCCCACATATGGCCATAATTAAATACATCCAGTTCACTTGAAGCCTCTAAATATGGGTGTGATAGATACCAGCAAAGTACTCTAATATCGGTAATGAATTCAGGTTTCATGTATTTAAACGAAAGCAAACCGTAAGTGGCGCATTGTTGTTCTAACTGATTAAATCCAAAATTATCTGCTATACTCATGATCTCCATGCAGTTTTCTGGACATAATTCTTTTGAATACAGAACATGTAGAATTTGCTTTATTAACTTAGTTATTTGTAGAAAGCATGCTGCGGATGATACTTTTCCGATAGTGTATAAAGAATACTCTTTTAGATTGGGTAATCCCGAGTTCATGTACTCCAACATTATTCTCATAGATTCAGCATCTAAGACCTGCTTGAAGGAAAATGTAATGCTTATTACTTGAACTTTAAAATGATCATTAAGTAGGTAGTATAACAAAGCAACGAAGATAATCAGGGTTTAGGTACTTACGTCAATTGAAATTTCTTGTTTACAATTTTCCGCGTGATTCCCGTTGAACATGGCACGGAAATAATCACTATGTTCGCACAACACGTCTTTATTAACTTTAAATACCTGTCTGTCGACAAGTAATGAAAATTCCGCCATATCGTATAAGTACATAAAAACAGTAGGTATTTGTTAAAAAAATAAATAAGATGAAGAATCACTTTACATCGGTATAGAGATAGATTGCGTTTGTACACGTCTGTAAGCGAGGAAAAAAAATATTGTTTACAAAACATTCCAAAACCTGGGCGTCAAGTGCTCGTCCACCTAATGCTAAAACAGCTTCTTCCAAGACAAATAAGCAAGTTTTATGAAAGTCGTCGGTAAGATGCCCAATATTGCCATCAATCTGCCGCTCGATCACCCTTTTAAAATCTTCTGATAAGTGTTCTTTGAATTTTTCCCACAAACTAAATGGATCTGAAATTTGACAAAAAACTAATATAATTGAAAACAGTTCTCGTATTAGAGAAGGTGATTCACAAAGTACTGCCTCTTCTAAGGTAGAATACCAGTGCTGGTCGTCCTCTAGCAAGTTTTGCATGTCGCCTGAAAAGTAGAATTAATTACACCTATTACTGTCTTAATAGATTCAAATGAAGTTGGCCCTCGTACTTTATGTAATAAATAACATACGGAGATAATAGTATTCTGAATTATTGGGATGTACAGTATACACTCTGCCTAATGAGTGCTCTCTTTTGACCCCTGGCTAGCCTTCGACGTCAGTACCTCTTTTCCTTCTTACAAATTGATTAATTTGCCAAAAATAGGCTGGCACATCAGGAAATATCAAGGTTTTCGCATAATCGTCTTCTTGGCAAAGTTTAAAGAAAGCTAAAAGTGTAGTTGATGATGGATTGTTAAGTATATCAGCAAGATAATGCTCATTGAAATAAATACTCTGTCCATTCTCTAAATGAACCGCTAGGGGAAAGCGCTCATGAATGGAAAATGTAAAAAATCGCCACGCAGCCTCAGCACTGATATCTTCCATTTTCATACTTTGTCACTTCGTCTTTCTGGTTTTCCAAGGCAAATGTAGCCTGGTCTGATCCCTTATTGACATATTTACTAACATATTTGATTGATTTAATAGAATTGCACATCTCGACATTGATATGAGCTTTAAATGTTCTCAAAAGAATGGGATTATATGGAACTATCCAACGGTTGTCGAGAAGTACACTTTTTTATGTCTACAGTGAATCCACCATCACCCGGGGAGCGCCTTCTGTATTGTGGATATCTGTCATCTCCAGTTTGGGTTTCACTTTTTAACATTTTGGTAAATCTTTTAGTGCATTTTCCATCTTTCATACAGGGTGCAAGGGCCATGTACCATGTTAGATTTGACTAATGCGTAAAGTTTAGGATCTTTTTCTGGATCAGGTATCTCAGCGCATATAATTTTGTCAATACGATCAGCTGTAACACAATTAATAAGCCACAATAGTAGGTGAATATGTGGAAGACCTCTTTTTTGCCACTCTACAGAGTACATGAAACACCAAATATTTTACCTTTTGTAATTAAATCTATAAATTTTTTCACCTCAAGATGAAATACTCGAGCAATCAAGTCCTGGTGGTCATGAGGGCTTTGACCAGGAAGTAAGTTTTTAGTTATTTCTTCCCAGCGCGAGTTACATGTAAAGGTAATAAAAAGGTCAGGGCGACCATACTGACGCAAGTATGTCATGGCATCTTGCGTTCGCTCATGCATATATTGAGGTCCACCTATGAAAGTAGCTAGCAATACAACCACTCCGAGGTTTTGAGGTTCAGCATCCTGCTTGTTGATAGCGTCTTTGGGATGGACGTAATTTTCAGCACGTAATTTGAATTGGTGGTTATTAATAAAGTTTAGTCTTTCTGTTTCTATTTTGGCGTATTCGTCAACTAAAAATTGACTGAAAAGGGAACGAAAACAGAAAATACGCTTTTCATCTCCTTCTCGGATCATTAAACGGTAAGCGTAAAAGATTGCTGCGGAAATTGTCTTATTTAGAGGTATCATTGTAGTCGGATCTCGTTGCAGCAAATTAATCGAGTATCCATCTTCACCTCGGCAAAACAGTAGAGGGTAATCTTAAAGCGTCATACGATCTATGAATTTCGCTAATGCGACGTAAAACGCGACTGTGGCTCTCCAATACAATATCTCTTTTCTGAAATTCTGGACCTACCATGACTAAAGCCACTTCCTTAGCCGTTGGAGCTTTGTAACGTCCTGCGTGCTGTCCAATTGGTTTTTTTTCAGCACTAATAACAACTTGGAAGGAATCACAAATTACCGGCTTTTTTTCAATAGTTATTTTTAAGTCTCTTATATAAGATTTAACGCCATGTAGCATTTTTTTGCAGTACTATAACCAACGTTTGTTTTATAGCTGGAAAGTTTGAACACTTTAGCTTTGCCTCCCTCTCATCTTCTCCCACAAAATAAATTTGCAAAAACTGAGCCTGCTGTTGATTAGCAGGTAATAGGCTGCCAATCAAATGGTAAACTTGTCCCTGAACCCTAAAAGTGGGCTTGAACCCACCTTTGTGTATCTGTTTAGCTCCGAATGACGTCATTTGAAAGCATTTATTGTATTGCCGGATAAGATTCATGAAATGATCATGTTCAGGATGTATATCCATGACTCAACTGTATAACGGTAGTAGGCTAGTTTCTGTTCTGTTGTCAAGGAATTCCATGATCTGCAGTTTCTAGAACAATATTCTTTGCTATTCTTCAGCGGAATAGCAAAAGAATAGGTATATGGTTCTAGAAAATATGAATTAATAATAAAAAAACAAACACACCTGCTTGAAATTAGATACAGCAAGTCTCCCATGACCTGGCCATTGGTCAAACTTAGATCATAGGAGTACTCTTGAAAAACATGTTTAAAGGTGTTATCATGACATGTCCACTCCTTTTTCAACACATCATAGACCTTCAGGCGTTTATTGTTTGCATTGAGAACAAAAACTACCATCTTCGTCAGCCCCCAGGCCAAAATTTTCCACCCCTGAATTAAATCATCAGCACCCAGCATCCTTCTATACATCGTTGTACTATTTAGACTAGACTGGATGATATAGTCCTCTGGAAATGTAATCCAATTTAAAAATCATTCTCAGTATATGAGTAAAAGTTTAATTCATCATGCGTTGACAGAAGTACCACTAGAGTGTATGTTGGCAATCTACTTCGGCTCTCCATAATCAAGTTCAATGTTTCATTATAAGCTCTATTGCTATAAAGCTCCTTATACATTTCTGCTAATTGTCCTAAATACATTGATTTTTCCAATTGAAACTCAGCCATTTCGTTAAGACACTCAGCTACTTCAGCAGCCAAACAGTTCTGGTTGTGTGAGAAACTAGATACAATCTTTGCTAAATCACTATGAGTGAGCTTTTTGATATCTAAACAACCGAGGACTATGAGCAACACATCATCACCACCTTCATTTTGCAATTCCCACATATGGCCATAATTAAATACATCCAGTTCACTTGAAGCCTCTAAATATGGGTGTGATAGATACCAGCAAAGTACTCTAATATCGGTAATGAATTCAGGTTTCATGTATTTAAACGAAAGCAAACCGTAAGTGGCGCATTGTTGTTCTAACTGATTAAATCCAAAATTATCTGCTATACTCATGATCTCCATGCAGTTTTCTGGACATAATTCATTTGAATACAGAACATGTAGAATTTGCTTTATTAACTTTGTTATTTGTAGAAAGCATGCTGCGGATGATACTTTTCCGATAGTGTATAAAGAATACTCTTTTAGATTGGGTAATCCCGAGTTCATGTACTCCAACATTATTCTCATAGATTCAGCATCTAAGACCTGCTTGAAGGAAAATGTAATGCTTATTACTTGAACTTTAAAATGATCATTAAGTAGGTAGTATAACAAAGCAACGAAGATAATCAGGGTTTAGGTACTTACGTCAATTGAAATTTCTTGTTTACAATTTTTCGCGTGATTCCCGTTGAACATGGCACGGAAATAATCACTATGTTCGCACAACACGTCTTTATTAACTTTAAATACCTGTCTGTCGACAAGTAATGAAAATTCCGCCATATCGTATAAGTACATAAAAACAGTAGGTATTTGTTAAAAAAATAAATAAGATGAAGAATCACTTTACATCGGTATAGAGATAGATTGCGTTTGTACACGTCTGTAAGCGAGGAAAAAAAATATTGTTTACAAAACATTCCAAAACCTGGGCGTCAAGTGCTCGTCCACCTAATGCTAAAACAGCTTCTTCCAAGACAAATAAGCAAGTTTTATGAAAGTCGTCGGTAAGATGCCCAATATTGCCATCAATCTGCCGCTCGATCACCCTTTTAAAATCTTCTGATAAGTGTTCTTTGAATTTTTCCCACAAACTAAATGGATCTGAAATTTGACAAAAAACTAATATAATTGAAAACAGTTCTCGTATTAGAGAAGGTGATTCACAAAGTACTGCCTCTTCTAAGGTAGAATACCAGTGCTGGTCGTCCTCTAGCAAGTTTTGCATGTCGCCTGAAAAGTAGAATTAATTACACCTATTACTGTCTTAATAGATTCAAATGAAGTTGGCCCTCGTACTTTATGTAATAAATAACATACGGAGATAATAGTATTCTGAATTATTGGGATGTACAGTATACACTCTGCCTAATGAGTGCTCTCTTTTGACCCCTGGCTAGCCTTCGACGTCAGTACCTCTTTTCCTTCTTACAAATTGATTAATTTGCCAAAAATAGGCTGGCACATCAGGAAATATCAAGGTTTTCGCATAATCGTCTTCTTGGCAAAGTTTAAAGAAAGCTAAAAGTGTAGTTGATGATGGATTGTTAAGTATATCAGCAAGATAATGCTCATTGAAATAAATACTCTGTCCATTCTCTAAATGAACCGCTAGGGGAAAGCGCTCATGAATGGAAAATGTAAAAAATCGCCACGCAGCCTCAGCACTGATATCTTCCATTTTCATACTTTGTCACTTCGTCTTTCTGGTTTTCCAAGGCAAATGTAGCCTGGTCTGATCCCTTATTGACATATTTACTAACATATTTGATTGATTTAATAGAATTGCACATCTCGACATTGATATGAGCTTTAAATGTTCTCAAAAGAATGGGATTATATGGAACTATCCAACGGTTGTCGAGAAGTACTTTTTTATGTCTACAGTGAATCCACCATCACCCGGGGAGCGCCTTCTGTATTGTGGATATCTGTCATCTCCAGTTTGGGTTTCACTTTTTAACATTTTGGTAAATCTTTTAGTGCATTTTCCATCTTTCATACAGGGTGCAAGGGCCATGTACCATGTTAGATTTGACTAATGCGTAAAGTTTAGGATCTTTTTCTGGATCAGGTATCTCAGCGCATATAATTTTGTCAATACGATCAGCTGTAACACAATTAATAAGCCACAATAGTAGGTGAATATGTGGAAGACCTCTTTTTTGCCACTCTACAGAGTACATGAAACACCAAATATTTTACCTTTTGTAATTAAATCTATAAATTTTTTCACCTCAAGATGAAATACTCGAGCAATCAAGTCCTGGTGGTCATGAGGGCTTTGACCAGGAAGTAAGTTTTTAGTTATTTCTTCCCAGCGCGAGTTACATGTAAAGGTAATAAAAAGGTCAGGGCGACCATACTGACGCAAGTATGTCATGGCATCTTGCGTTCGCTCATGCATATATTGAGGTCCACCTATGAGAGTAGCTAGCAATACAACCACTCCGAGGTTTTGAGGTTCAGCATCCTGCTTGTTGATAGCGTCTTTGGGATGGACGTAATTTTCAGCACGTAATTTGAATTGGTGGTTATTAATAAAGTTTAGTCTTTCTGTTTCTATTTTGGCGTATTCGTCAACTAAAAATTGACTGAAAAGGGAACGAAAACAGAAAATACGCTTTTCATCTCCTTCTCGGATCATTAAACGGTAAGCGTAAAAGATTGCTGCGGAAATTGTCTTATTTAGAGGTATCATTGTAGTCGGATCTCGTTGCAGCAAATTAATCGAGTATCCATCTTCACCTCGGCAAAACAGTAGAGGGTAATCTTAAAGCGTCATACGATCTATGAATTTCGCTAATGCGACGTAAAACGCGACTGTGGCTCTCCAATACAATATCTCTTTTCTGAAATTCTGGACCTACCATGACTAAAGCCACTTCCTTAGCCGTTGGAGCTTTGTAACGTCCTGCGTGCTGTCCAATTGGTTTTTTTTCAGCACTAATAACAACTTGGAAGGAATCACAAATTACCGGCTTTTTTTCAATAGTTATTTTTAAGTCTCTTATATAAGATTTAACGCCATGTAGCATTTTTTTGCAGTACTATAACCAACGTTTGTTTTATAGCTGGAAAGTTTGAACACTTTAGCTTTGCCTCCCTCTCATCTTCTCCCACAAAATAAATTTGCAAAAACTGAGCCTGCTGTTGATTAGCAGGTAATAGGCTGCCAATCAAATGGTAAACTTGTCCCTGAACCCTAAAAGTGGGCTTGAACCCACCTTTGTGTATCTGTTTAGCTCCGAATGACGTCATTTGAAAGCATTTATTGTATTGCCGGATAAGATTCATGAAATGATCATGTTCAGGATGTATATCCATGACTCAACTGTATAACGGTAGTAGGCTAGTTTCTGTTCTGTTGTCAAGGAATTCCATGATCTGCAGTTTCTAGAACAATAATCTTTGCTATTCTTCAGCGGAATAGCAAAAGAATAGGTATATGGTTCTAGAAAATATGAATTAATAATAAAAAAACAAACACACCTGCTTGAAATTAGATACAGCAAGTCTCCCATGACCTGGCCATTGGTCAAACTTAGATCATAGGAGTACTCTTGAAAAACATGTTTAAAGGTGTTATCATGACATGTCCACTCCTTTTTCAACACATCATAGACCTTCAGGCGTTTATTGTTTGCATTGAGAACAAAAACTACCATCTTCGTCAGCCCCCAGGCCAAAATTTTCCACCCCTGAATTAAATCATCAGCACCCAGCATCCTTCTATACATCGTTGTACTATTTAGACTAGACTGGATGATATAGTCCTCTGGAAATGTAATCCAATTTAAAAATCATTCTCAGTATATGAGTAAAAGTTTAATTCATCATGCGTTGACAGAAGTACCACTAGAGTGTATGTTGGCAATCTACTTCGGCTCTCCATAATCAAGTTCAATGTTTCATTATAAGCTCTATTGCTATAAAGCTCCTTATACATTTCTGCTAATTGTCCTAAATACATTGATTTTTCCAATTGAAACTCAGCCATTTCGTTAAGACACTCAGCTACTTCAGCAGCCAAACAGTTCTGGTTGTGTGAGAAACTAGATACAATCTTTGCTAAATCACTATGAGTGAGCTTTTTGATATCTAAACAACCGAGGACTATGAGCAACACATCATCACCACCTTCATTTTGCAATTCCCACATATGGCCATAATTAAATACATCCAGTTCACTTGAAGCCTCTAAATATGGGTGTGATAGATACCAGCAAAGTACTCTAATATCGGTAATGAATTCAGGTTTCATGTATTTAAACGAAAGCAAACCGTAAGTGGCGCATTGTTGTTCTAACTGATTAAATCCAAAATTATCTGCTATACTCATGATCTCCATGCAGTTTTCTGGACATAATTCATTTGAATACAGAACATGTAGAATTTGCTTTATTAACTTTGTTATTTGTAGAAAGCATGCTGCGGATGATACTTTTCCGATAGTGTATAAAGAATACTCTTTTAGATTGGGTAATCCCGAGTTCATGTACTCCAACATTATTCTCATAGATTCAGCATCTAAGACCTGCTTGAAGGAAAATGTAATGCTTATTACTTGAACTTTAAAATGATCATTAAGTAGGTAGTATAACAAAGCAACGAAGATAATCAGGGTTTAGGTACTTACGTCAATTGAAATTTCTTGTTTACAATTTTCCGCGTGATTCCCGTTGAACATGGCACGGAAATAATCACTATGTTCGCACAACACGTCTTTATTAACTTTAAATACCTGTCTGTCGACAAGTAATGAAAATTCCGCCATATCGTATAAGTACATAAAAACAGTAGGTATTTGTTAAAAAAATAAATAAGATGAAGAATCACTTTACATCGGTATAGAGATAGATTGCGTTTGTACACGTCTGTAAGCGAGGAAAAAAAAATATTGTTTACAAAACATTCCAAAACCTGGGCGTCAAGTGCTCGTCCACCTAATGCTAAAACAGCTTCTTCCAAGACAAATAAGCACTTTTTATGAAAGTCGTCGGTAAGATACTCAATATTGCCATCAATCTGCCGCTCGATCACCCTTTTAAAATCTTCTGATAAGTGTTCTTTGAATTTTTCCCACAAACTAAATGGATCTGAAATTTGACAAAAAACTAATATAATTGAAAACAGTTCTCGTATTAGAGAAGGTGATTCACAAAGTACTGCCTCTTCTAAGGTAGAATACCAGTGCTGGTCGTCCTCTAGCAAGTTTTGCATGTCGCCTGAAAAGTAGAATGAATTACACCTATTACTGTCTTAATAGATTCAAATGAAGTTGGCCCTCGTACTTTATGTAATAAATAACATACGGAGATAATAGTATTCTGAATTATTGGGATGTACAGTATACACTCTGCCTAATGAGTGCTCTCTTTTGACCCCTGGCTAGCCTTCGACGTCAGTACCTCTTTTCCTTCTTACAAATTGATTAATTTGCCAAAAATAGGCTGGCACATCAGGAAATATCAAGGTTTTCGCATAATCGTCTTCTTGGCAAAGTTTAAAGAAAGCTAAAAGTGTAGTTGATGATGGATTGTTAAGTATATCAGCAAGATAATGCTCATTGAAATAAATACTCTGTCCATTCTCTAAATGAACCGCTAGGGGAAAGCGCTCATGAATGGAAAATGTAAAAAATCGCCACGCAGCCTCAGCACTGATATCTTCCATTTTCATACTTTGTCACTTCGTCTTTCTGGTTTTCCAAGGCAAATGTAGCCTGGTCTGATCCCTTATTGACATATTTACTAACATATTTGATTGATTTAATAGAATTGCACATCTCGACATTGATATGAGCTTTAAATGTTCTCAAAAGAAAGGGATTATATGGAACTATCCAACGGTTGTCGAGAAGTACTTTTTTATGTCTACAGTGAATCCACCATCACCCGGGGATCGCCTTCTGTATTGTGGATATCTGTCATCTCCAGTTTGGGTTTCACTTTTTAACATTTTGGTAAATCTTTTAGTGCATTTTCCATCTTTCATACAGGGTGCAAGGGCCATGTACCATGTTAGATTTGACTAATGCGTAAAGTTTAGGATCTTTTTCTGGATCAGGTATCTCAGCGCATATAATTTTGTCAATACGATCAGCTGTAACACAATTAATAAGCCACAATAGTAGGTGAATATGTGGAAGACCTCTTTTTTGCCACTCTACAGAGTACATGAAACACCAAATATTTTACCTTTTGTAATTAAATCTATAATTTTTTTCACCTCAAGATGAAATACTCGAGCAATCAAGTCCTGGTGGTCATGAGGGCTTTGACCAGGAAGTAAGTTTTTAGTTATTTCTTCCCAGCGCGAGTTACATGTAAAGGTAATAAAAAGGTCAGGGCGACCATACTGACGCAAGTATGTCATGGCATCTTGCGTTCGCTCATGCATATATTGAGGTCCACCTATGAAAGTAGCTAGCAATACAACCACTCCGAGGTTTTGAGGTTCAGCATCCTGCTTGTTGATAGCGTCTTTGGGATGGACGTAATTTTCAGCACTTAATTTGAATTGGTGGTTATTAATAAAGTTTAGTCTTTCTGTTTCTATTTTGGCGTATTCGTCAACTAAAAATTGACTGAAAAGGGAACGAAAATAGAAAATACGCTTTTCATCTCCTTCTCGGATCATTAAACGGTAAGCGTAAAAGATTGCTGCGGAAATTGTCTTATTTAGAGGTATCATTGTAGTCGGATCTCGTTGCAGCAAATTAATCGAGTATCCATCTTCACCTCGGCAAAACAGTAGAGGGTAATCGTAAAGCGTCATACGATCTATGAATTTCGCTAATGCGACGTAAAACGCGACTGTGGCTCTCCAATACAATATCTCTTTTCTGAAATTCTGGACCTACCATGACTAAAGCCACTTCCTTAGCCGTTGGAGCTTTGTAACGTCCTGCGTGCTGTCCAATTGGTTTTTTTTCAGCACTAATAACAACTTGGAAGGAATCACAAATTACCGGCTTTTTTTCAATAGTTATTTTTAAGTCTTTTATATAAGATTTAACGCCATGTAGCATTTTTTTGCAGTACTATAACCAACGTTTGTTTTATAGCTGGAAAGTTTGAACACTTTAGCTTTGCCTCCCTCTCATCTTCTCCCACAAAATAAATTTGCAAAAACTGAGCCTGCTGTTGATTAGCAGGTAATAGGCTGCCAATCAAATGGTAAACTTGTCCCTGAACCCTAAAAGTGGGCTTGAACCCACCTTTGTGTATCTGTTTAGCTCCGAATGACGTCATTTGAAAGCATTTATTGTATTGCCGGATAAGATTCATGAAATGATCATGTTCAGGATGTAGATCCATGACTCAACTGTATAACGGTTCTGGTAGTGGCTGAAATGCCTCAAGAAAAACTTTCCCGCCACTGCAACACATGCCAATCTGCTTCCTCTTTCCAGCTTCCTCTTTCCATTTCAATGCATATATTATAGTATTGTTTTAGTGGGAACTGTCGAGGAGCTAAATACATGTTTATTTGTAATCTAGCTTGTAAGAAGCTTGTAAGTAACTGTTAAGAACATTTAACTCTGTTTGTTCTCTAATAAATAAAATAAAATATATAGCGAGTTCTGTTCACTTTGCGGGCCATTTTTGAGAAATGGGAAATTTACCTATATAAATTTAAGGGATACTTATTAAACGGTAGATCGCCAGATATTAATGAATTACGCGGTACAAACACGGATTTTCCTCGAGCACACCCGGTTAGAATACTGGCTTCGATTAGGTTCTTAGTAACATCACCTCTCAGTAACATCACCTCTCAGATGATTTCTCATATTTTTGGTGAGCTTAAGAATATTAACTGGAGACCACAAAATAGATTTTTAGACAGGCTTTTATTTTATCAGCCCGGGTACCCTTAGGTACCACAGGCAAAGTCTGTCGGAAATCTCCAGCCAACACCACCGTGACACCTCCCATAAGGTTTTTGTTGCCACGAATATCCTGCAGTGTCCTGTTTACTGCTTCAACGCCTCCCTTATGCGCCAATGTGATCTCGTCCCAAACAATTCTTTTTGTATGTTTAAGTACTTCTGCAATTGGGCGGAAGAGGCATCTAGTAGCGACGCATGGAGATCACGGGGAGAGGCCTTTGCCCAGCAGTGGGACACACAATAGGCTCATAAAAAAAAAAAGTACTTCTGCTAGGTCACTTTGTTTAGATATACAATACGTAGGCATCTCTGCATGCGTCAGATCAAGTGGTAACCTAAAAGCAGCATGCGCAGTTCGACCGCCTTCGAGGAGTGTGGCAGCTATGCCAGAAGAAGCGACAGCTAATGCAATACCACGGGTGCTTCTCACTTTTGCCATGATTACATTAATTAAGTAAGTTTTTCCGGTGCCACCAGGAGCATCTAGAAAAAAAAGTAGGCCTGCATTTCTTTCCAAGCTAGTCAAAATAGTATAGTAGTAGGCTAGTTTCTGTTCTGTTGTCAAGGAATGCCATGATCTGCAGTTTCTAGAACAATATTCTTTGCTATTCTTCAGCGGAATAGCAAAAGAATAGGTATATGGTTCTAGAAAATATGAATTAATAATAAAAAAACAAACACACCTGCTTGAAATTAGATACAGCAAGTCTCCCATGACCTGGCCATTGGTCAAACTTAGATCATAGGAGTACTCTTGAAAAACATGTTTAAAGGTGTTATCATGACATGTCCACTCCTTTTTCAACACATCATAGACCTTCAGGCGTTTATTGTTTGCATTGAGAACAAAAACTACCATCTTAGACCTTCAGGCGTTTATTGTTTGCATTGAGAACAAAAACTACCATCTTCGTCAGCCTCCAGGCCAAAATTTTCCACCCCTGAATTAAATCATCAGCACCCAGCATCCTTCTATACATCGTTGTACTATTTAGACTAGACTGGATGATATAGTCCTCTGGAAATGTAATCCAATTTAAAAATCATTCTCAGTATATGTGTAAAAGTTTAATTCATCATGCGTTGACAGAAGTACCACTAGAGTGTATGTTGGCAATCTACTTCGGCTCTCCATAATCAAGTTCAATGTTTCATTATAAGCTCTATTGCTATAAAGCTCCTTATACATTTCTGCTAATTGTCCTAAATACATTGATTTTTCCAATTGAAACTCAGCCATTTCGTTAAGACACTCAGCTACTTCAGCAGCCAAACAGTTCTGGTTGTGTGAGAAACTAGATACAATCTTTGCTAAATCACTATGAGTGAGCTTTTTGATATCTAAACAACCGAGGACTATGAGCAACACATCATGACCACCTTCATTTTGCAATTCCCACATATGGCCATAATTAAATACATCCAGTTCACTTGAAGCCTCTAAATATGGGTGTGATAGATACCAGCAAAGTACTCTAATATCGGTAATGAATTCAGGTTTCATGTATTTAAACGAAAGCAAACCGTAAGTGGCGCATTGTTGTTCTAACTGATTAAATCCAAAATTATCTGCTATACTCATGATCTCCATGCAGTTTTCTGGACATAATTCTTTTGAATACAGAACATGTAGAATTTGCTTTATTAACTTAGTTATTTGTAGAAAGCATGCTGCGGATGATACTTTTCCGATAGTGTATAAAGAATACTCTTTTAGATTGGGTAATCCCGAGTTCATGTACTCCAACATTATTCTCATAGATTCAGCATCTAAGACCTGCTTGAAGGAAAATGTAATGCTTATTACTTGAACTTTAAAATGATCATTAAGTAGGTAGTATAACAAAGCAACGAAGATAATCAGGGTTTAGGTACTTACGTCAATTGAAATTTCTTGTTTACAATTTTCCGCGTGATTCCCGTTGAACATGGCACGGAAATAATCACTATGTTCGCACAACACGTCTTTATTAACTTTAAATACCTGTCTGTCGACAAGTAATGAAAATTCCGCCATATCGTATAAGTACATAAAAACAGTAGGTATTTGTTAAAAAAATAAATAAGATGAAGAATCACTTTACATCGGTATAGAGATAGATTGCGTTTGTACACGTCTGTAAGCGAGGAAAAAAAATATTGTTTACAAAACATTCCAAAACCTGGGCGTCAAGTGCTCGTCCACCTAATGCTAAAACAGCTTCTTCCAAGACAAATAAGCAAGTTTTATGAAAGTCGTCGGTAAGATGCCCAATATTGCCATCAATCTGCCGCTCGATCACCCTTTTAAAATCTTCTGATAAGTGTTCTTTGAATTTTTCCCACAAACTAAATGGATCTGAAATTTGACAAAAAACTAATATAATTGAAAACAGTTCTCGTATTAGAGAAGGTGATTCACAAAGTACTGCCTCTTCTAAGGTAGAATACCAGTGCTGGTCGTCCTCTAGCAAGTTTTGCATGTCGCCTGAAAAGTAGAATTAATTACACCTATTACTGTCTTAATAGATTCAAATGAAGTTGGCCCTCGTACTTTATGTAATAAATAACATACGGAGATAATAGTATTCTAAATTATTGGGATGTACAGTATACACTCTGCCTAATGAGTGCTCTCTTTTGACCCCTGGCTAGCCTTCGACGTCAGTACCTCTTTTCCTTCTTACAAATTGATTAATTTGCCAAAAATAGGCTGGCACATCAGGAAATATCAAGGTTTTCGCATAATCGTCTTCTTGGCAAAGTTTAAAGAAAGCTAAAAGTGTAGTTGATGATGGATTGTTAAGTATATCAGCAAGATAATGCTCATTGAAATAAATACTCTGTCCATTCTCTAAATGAACCGCTAGGGGAAAGCGCTCATGAATGGAAAATGTAAAAAATCGCCACGCAGCCTCAGCACTGATATCTTCCATTTTCATACTTTGTCACTTCGTCTTTCTGGTTTTCCAAGGCAAATGTAGCCTGGTCTGATCCCTTATTGACATATTTACTAACATATTTGATTGATTTAATAGAATTGCACATCTCGACATTGATATGAGCTTTAAATGTTCTCAAAAGAATGGGATTATATGGAACTATCCAACGGTTGTCGAGAAGTACTTTTTTATGTCTACAGTGAATTCACCATCACCCGGGGAGCGCCTTCTGTATTGTGGATATCTGTCATCTCCAGTTTGGGTTTCACTTTTTAACATTTTGGTAAATCTTTTAGTGCATTTTCCATCTTTCATACAGGGTGCAAGGGCCATGTACCATGTTAGATTTGACTAATGCGTAAAGTTTAGGATCTTTTTCTGGATCAGGTATCTCAGCGCATATAATTTTGTCAATACGATCAGCTGTAACACAATTAATAAGCCACAATAGTAGGTGAATATGTGGAAGACCTCTTTTTTGCCACTCTACAGAGTACATGAAACACCAAATATTTTACCTTTTGTAATTAAATCTATAAATTTTTTCACCTCAAGATGAAATACTCGAGCAATCAAGTCCTGGTGGTCATGAGGGCTTTGACCAGGAAGTAAGTTTTTAGTTATTTCTTCCCAGCGCGAGTTACATGTAAAGGTAATAAAAAGGTCAGGGCGACCATACTGACGCAAGTATGTCATGGCATCTTGCGTTCGCTCATGCATATATTGAGGTCCACCTATGAAAGTAGCTAGCAATACAACCACTCCGAGGTTTTGAGGTTCAGCATCCTGCTTGTTGATAGCGTCTTTGGGATGGACGTAATTTTCAGCACGTAATTTGAATTGGTGGTTATTAATAAAGTTTAGTCTTTCTGTTTCTATTTTGGCGTATTCGTCAACTAAAAATTGACTGAAAAGGGAACGAAAACAGAAAATACGCTTTTCATCTCCTTCTCGGATCATTAAACGGTAAGCGTAAAAGATTGCTGCGGAAATTGTCTTATTTAGAGGTATCATTGTAGTCGGATCTCGTTGCAGCAAATTAATCGAGTATCCATCTTCACCTCGGCAAAACAGTAGAGGGTAATCTTAAAGCGTCATACGATCTATGAATTTCGCTAATGCGACGTAAAACGCGACTGTGGCTCTCCAATACAATATCTCTTTTCTGAAATTCTGGACCTACCATGACTAAAGCCACTTCCTTAGCCGTTGGAGCTTTGTAACGTCCTGCGTGCTGTCCAATTGGTTTTTTTTCAGCACTAATAACAACTTGGAAGGAATCACAAATTACCGGCTTTTTTTCAATGGTTATTTTTAAGTCTCTTATATAAGATTTAACGCCATGTAGCATTTTTTTGCAGTACTATAACCAACGTTTGTTTTATAGCTGGAAAGTTTGAACACTTTAGCTTTGCCTCCCTCTCATCTTCTCCCACAAAATAAATTTGCAAAAACTGAGCCTGCTGTTGATTAGCAGGTAATAGGCTGCCAATCAAATGGTAAACTTGTCCCTGAACCCTAAAAGTGGGCTTGAACCCACCTTTGTGTATCTGTTTAGCTCCGAATGACGTCATTTGAAAGCATTTATTGTATTGCCGGATAAGATTCATGAAATGATCATGTTCAGGATGTATATCCATGACTCAACTGTATAACGGTAGTAGGCTAGTTTCTGTTCTGTTGTCAAGGAATTCCATGATCTGCAGTTTCTAGAACAATATTCTTTGCTATTCTTCAGCGGAATAGCAAAAGAATAGGTATATGGTTCTAGAAAATATGAATTAATAATAAAAAAACAAACACACCTGCTTGAAATTAGATACAGCAAGTCTCCCATGACCTGGCCATTGGTCAAACTTAGATCATAGGAGTACTCTTGAAAAACATGTTTAAAGGTGTTATCATGACATGTCCACTCCTTTTTCAACACATCATAGACCTTCAGGCGTTTATTGTTTGCATTGAGAACAAAAACTACCATCTTCGTCAGCCCCCAGGCCAAAATTTTCCACCCCTGAATTAAATCATCAGCACCCAGCATCCTTCTATACATCGTTGTACTATTTAGACTAGACTGGATGATATAGTCCTCTGGAAATGTAATCCAATTTAAAAATCATTCTCAGTATATGTGTAAAAGTTTAATTCATCATGCGTTGACAGAAGTACCACTAGAGTGTATGTTGGCAATCTACTTCGGCTCTCCATAATCAAGTTCAATGTTTCATTATAAGCTCTATTGCTATAAAGCTCCTTATACATTTCTGCTAATTGTCCTAAATACATTGATTTTTCCAATTGAAACTCAGCCATTTCGTTAAGACACTCAGCTACTTCAGCAGCCAAACAGTTCTGGTTGTGTGAGAAACTAGATACAATCTTTGCTCAATCACTATGAGTGAGCTTTTTGATATCTAAACAACCGAGGACTATGAGCAACACATCATCACCACCTTCATTTTGCAATTCCCACATATGGCCATAATTAAATACATCCAGTTCACTTGAAGCCTCTAAATATGGGTGTGATAGATACCAGCAAAGTACTCTAATATCGGTAATGAATTCAGGTTTCATGTATTTAAACGAAAGCAAACCGTAAGTGGCGCATTGTTGTTCTAACTGATTAAATCCAAAATTATCTGCTATACTCATGATCTCCATGCAGTTTTCTGGACATAATTCATTTGAATACAGAACATGTAGAATTTGCTTTATTAACTTAGTTATTTGTAGAAAGCATGCTGCGGATGATACTTTTCCGATAGTGTATAAAGAATACTCTTTTAGATTGAGTAATCCCGAGTTCATGTACTCCAACATTATTCTCATAGATTCAGCATCTAAGACCTGCTTGAAGGAAAATGTAATGCTTATTACTTGAACTTTAAAATGATCATTAAGTAGGTAGTATAACAAAGCAACGAAGATAATCAGGGTTTAGGTACTTACGTCAATTGAAATTTCTTGTTTACAATTTTCCGCGTGATTCCCGTTGAACATGGCACGGAAATAATCACTATGTTCGCACAACACGTCTTTATTAACTTTAAATACCTGTCTGTCGACAAGTAATGAAAATTCCGCCATATCGTATAAGTACATAAAAACAGTAGGTATTTGTTAAAAAAATAAATAAGATGAAGAATCACTTTACATCGGTATAGAGATAGATTGCGTTTGTACACGTCTGTAAGCGAGGAAAAAAAAATATTGTTTACAAAACATTCCAAAACCTGGGCGTCAAGTGCTCGTCCACCTAATGCTAAAACAGCTTCTTCCAAGACAAATAAGCACTTTTTATGAAAGTCGTCGGTAAGATACCCAATATTGCCATCAATCTGCCGCTCGATCACCCTTTTAAAATCTTCTGATAAGTGTTCTTTGAATTTTTCCCACAAACTAAATGGATCTGAAATTTGACAAAAAACTAATATAATTGAAAACAGTTCTCGTATTAGAGAAGGTGATTCACAAAGTACTGCCTCTTCTAAGGTAGAATACCAGTGCTGGTCGTCCTCTAGCAAGTTTTGCATGTCGCCTGAAAAGTAGAATGAATTACACCTATTACTGTCTTAATAGATTCAAATGAAGTTGGCCCTCGTACTTTATGTAATAAATAACATACGGAGATAATAGTATTCTGAATTATTGGGATGTACAGTATACACTCTGCCTAATGAGTGCTCTCTTTTGACCCCTGGCTAGCCTTCGACGTCAGTACCTCTTTTCCTTCTTACAAATTGATTAATTTGCCAAAAATAGGCTGGCACATCAGGAAATATCAAGGTTTTCGCATAATCGTCTTCTTGGCAAAGTTTAAAGAAAGCTAAAAGTGTAGTTGATGATGGATTGTTAAGTATATCAGCAAGATAATGCTCATTGAAATAAATACTCTGTCCATTCTCTAAATGAACCGCTAGGGGAAAGCGCTCATGAATGGAAAATGTAAAAAATCGCCACGCAGCCTCAGCACTGATATCTTCCATTTTCATACTTTGTCACTTCGTCTTTCTGGTTTTCCAAGGCAAATGTAGCCTGGTCTGATCCCTTATTGACATATTTACTAACATATTTGATTGATTTAATAGAATTGCACATCTCGACATTGATATGAGCTTTAAATGTTCTCAAAAGAAAGGGATTATATGGAACTATCCAACGGTTGTCGAGAAGTACTTTTTTATGTCTACAGTGAATCCACCATCACCCGGGGATCGCCTTCTGTATTGTGGATATCTGTCATCTCCAGTTTGGGTTTCACTTTTTAACATTTTGGTAAATCTTTTAGTGCATTTTCCATCTTTCATACAGGGTGCAAGGGCCATGTACCATGTTAGATTTGACTAATGCGTAAAGTTTAGGATCTTTTTCTGGATCAGGTATCTCAGCGCATATAATTTTGTCAATACGATCAGCTGTAACACAATTAATAAGCCAAAATAGTAGGTGAATATGTGGAAGACCTCTTTTTTGCCACTCTACAGAGTACATGAAACACCAAATATTTTACCTTTTGTAATTAAATCTATAAATTTTTTCACCTCAAGATGAAATACTCGAGCAATCAAGTCCTGGTGGTCATGAGGGCTTTGACCAGGAAGTAAGTTTTTAGTTATTTCTTCCCAGCGCGAGTTACATGTAAAGGTAATAAAAAGGTCAGGGCGACCATACTGACGCAAGTATGTCATGGCATATTGCGTTCGCTCATGCATATATTGAGGTCCACCTATGAAAGTAGCTAGCAATACAACCACTCCGAGGTTTTGAGGTTCAGCATCCTGCTTGTTGATAGCGTCTTTGGGATGGACGTAATTTTCAGCACTTAATTTGAATTGGTGGTTATTAATAAAGTTTAGTCTTTCTGTTTCTATTTTGGCGTATTCGTCAACTAAAAATTGACTGAAAAGGGAACGAAAATAGAAAATACGCTTTTCATCTCCTTCTCGGATCATTAAACGGTAAGCGTAAAAGATTGCTGCGGAAATTGTCTTATTTAGAGGTATCATTGTAGTCGGATCTCGTTGCAGCAAATTAATCGAGTATCCATCTTCACCTCGGCAAAACAGTAGAGGGTAATCGTAAAGCGTCATACGATCTATGAATTTCGCTAATGCGACGTAAAACGCGACTGTGGCTCTCCAATACAATATCTCTTTTCTGAAATTCTGGACCTACCATGACTAAAGCCACTTCCTTAGCCGTTGGAGCTTTGTAACGTCCTGCGTGCTGTCCAATTGGTTTTTTTTCAGCACTAATAACAACTTGGAAGGAATCACAAATTACCGGCTTTTTTTCAATAGTTATTTTTAAGTCTTTTATATAAGATTTAACGCCATGTAGCATTTTTTTGCAGTACTATAACCAACGTTTGTTTTATAGCTGGAAAGTTTGAACACTTTAGCTTTGCCTCCCTCTCATCTTCTCCCACAAAATAAATTTGCAAAAACTGAGCCTGCTGTTGATTAGCAGGTAATAGGCTGCCAATCAAATGGTAAACTTGTCCCTGAACCCTAAAAGTGGGCTTGAACCCACCTTTGTGTATCTGTTTAGCTCCGAATGACGTCATTTGAAAGCATTTATTGTATTGCCGGATAAGATTCATGAAATGATCATGTTCAGGATGTAGATCCATGACTCAACTGTATAACGGTTCTGGTAGTGGCTGAAATGCCTCAAGAAAAACTTTCCCGCCACTGCAACACATGCCAATCTGCTTCCTCTTTCCAGCTTCCTCTTTCCATTTCAATGCATATATTATAGTATTGTTTTAGTGGGAACTGTCGAGGAGCTAAATACATGTTTATTTGTAATCTAGCTTGTAAGAAGCTTGTAAGTAACTGTTAAGAACATTTAACTCTGTTTGTTCTCTAATAAATAAAATAAAATATATAGCGAGTTCTGTTCACTTTGCGGGCCATTTTTGAGAAATGGGAAATTTACCTATATAAATTTAAGGGATACTTATTAAACGGTAGATCGCCAGATATTAATGAATTACGCGGTACAAACACGGATTTTCCTCGAGCACACCCGGTTAGAATACTGGCTTCGATTAGGTTCTTAGTAACATCACCTCTCAGTAACATCACCTCTCAGATGATTTCTCATATTTTTGGTGAGCTTAAGAATATTAACTGGAGACCACAAAATAGATTTTTAGACAGGCTTTTATTTTATCAGCCCGGGTACCCTTAGGTACCACAGGCAAAGTCTGTCGGAAATCTCCAGCCAACACCACCGTGACACCTCCCATAAGGTTTTTGTTGCCACGAATATCCTGCAGTGTCCTGTTTACTGCTTCAACGCCTCCCTTATGCGCCAATGTGATCTCGTCCCAAACAATTCTTTTTGTATGTTTAAGTACTTCTGCAATTGGGCGGAAGAGGCATCTAGTAGCGACGCATGGAGATCACGGGGAGAGGCCTTTGCCCAGCAGTGGGACACACAATAGGCTCATAAAAAAAAAAAGTACTTCTGCTAGGTCACTTTGTTTAGATATACAACACGTAGGCATCTCTGCATGCGTCAGATCAAGTGGTAACCTAAAAGCAGCATGCAAAGTTCGACCGCCTTCGAGGAGTGTGGCAGCTATGCCAGAAGAAGCGACAGCTAATGCAATACCACGGGTGCTTCTCACTTTTGCCATGATTACATTAATTAAGTAAGTTTTTCCGGTGCCACCAGGAGCATCTAGAAAAAAAAGTAGGCCTGCATTTCTTTCCAAGCTAGTCAAAATAGTATAGTAGTAGGCTAGTTTCTGTTCTGTTGTCAAGGAATGCCATGATCTGCAGTTTCTAGAACAATATTCTTTGCTATTCTTCAGCGGAATAGCAAAAGAATAGGTATATGGTTCTAGAAAATATGAATTAATAATAAAAAAACAAACACACCTGCTTGAAATTAGATACAGCAAGTCTCCCATGACCTGGCCATTGGTCAAACTTAGATCATAGGAGTACTCTTGAAAAACATGTTTAAAGGTGTTATCATGACATGTCCACTCCTTTTTCAACACATCATAGACCTTCAGGCGTTTATTGTTTGCATTGAGAACAAAAACTACCATCTTAGACCTTCAGGCGTTTATTGTTTGCATTGAGAACAAAAACTACCATCTTCGTCAGCCTCCAGGCCAAAATTTTCCACCCCTGAATTAAATCATCAGCACCCAGCATCCTTCTATACATCGTTGTACTATTTAGACTAGACTGGATGATATAGTCCTCTGGAAATGTAATCCAATTTAAAAATCATTCTCAGTATATGTGTAAAAGTTTAATTCATCATGCGTTGACAGAAGTACCACTAGAGTGTATGTTGGCAATCTACTTCGGCTCTCCATAATCAAGTTCAATGTTTCATTATAAGCTCTATTGCTATAAAGCTCCTTATACATTTCTGCTAATTGTCCTAAATACATTGATTTTTCCAATTGAAACTCAGCCATTTCGTTAAGACACTCAGCTACTTCAGCAGCCAAACAGTTCTGGTTGTGTGAGAAACTAGATACAATCTTTGCTAAATCACTATGAGTGAGCTTTTTGATATCTAAACAACCGAGGACTATGAGCAACACATCATGACCACCTTCATTTTGCAATTCCCACATATGGCCATAATTAAATACATCCAGTTCACTTGAAGCCTCTAAATATGGGTGTGATAGATACCAGCAAAGTACTCTAATATCGGTAATGAATTCAGGTTTCATGTATTTAAACGAAAGCAAACCGTAAGTGGCGCATTGTTGTTCTAACTGATTAAATCCAAAATTATCTGCTATACTCATGATCTCCATGCAGTTTTCTGGACATAATTCTTTTGAATACAGAACATGTAGAATTTGCTTTATTAACTTAGTTATTTGTAGAAAGCATGCTGCGGATGATACTTTTCCGATAGTGTATAAAGAATACTCTTTTAGATTGGGTAATCCCGAGTTCATGTACTCCAACATTATTCTCATAGATTCAGCATCTAAGACCTGCTTGAAGGAAAATGTAATGCTTATTACTTGAACTTTAAAATGATCATTAAGTAGGTAGTATAACAAAGCAACGAAGATAATCAGGGTTTAGGTACTTACGTCAATTGAAATTTCTTGTTTACAATTTTCCGCGTGATTCCCGTTGAACATGGCACGGAAATAATCACTATGTTCGCACAACACGTCTTTATTAACTTTAAATACCTGTCTGTCGACAAGTAATGAAAATTCCGCCATATCGTATAAGTACATAAAAACAGTAGGTATTTGTTAAAAAAATAAATAAGATGAAGAATCACTTTACATCGGTATAGAGATAGATTGCGTTTGTACACGTCTGTAAGCGAGGAAAAAAAATATTGTTTACAAAACATTCCAAAACCTGGGCGTCAAGTGCTCGTCCACCTAATGCTAAAACAGCTTCTTCCAAGACAAATAAGCAAGTTTTATGAAAGTCGTCGGTAAGATGCCCAATATTGCCATCAATCTGCCGCTCGATCACCCTTTTAAAATCTTCTGATAAGTGTTCTTTGAATTTTTCCCACAAACTAAATGGATCTGAAATTTGACAAAAAACTAATATAATTGAAAACAGTTCTCGTATTAGAGAAGGTGATTCACAAAGTACTGCCTCTTCTAAGGTAGAATACCAGTGCTGGTCGTCCTCTAGCAAGTTTTGCATGTCGCCTGAAAAGTAGAATTAATTACACCTATTACTGTCTTAATAGATTCAAATGAAGTTGGCCCTCGTACTTTATGTAATAAATAACATACGGAGATAATAGTATTCTAAATTATTGGGATGTACAGTATACACTCTGCCTAATGAGTGCTCTCTTTTGACCCCTGGCTAGCCTTCGACGTCAGTACCTCTTTTCCTTCTTACAAATTGATTAATTTGCCAAAAATAGGCTGGCACATCAGGAAATATCAAGGTTTTCGCATAATCGTCTTCTTGGCAAAGTTTAAAGAAAGCTAAAAGTGTAGTTGATGATGGATTGTTAAGTATATCAGCAAGATAATGCTCATTGAAATAAATACTCTGTCCATTCTCTAAATGAACCGCTAGGGGAAAGCGCTCATGAATGGAAAATGTAAAAAATCGCCACGCAGCCTCAGCACTACTTATATATCTTCCATTTTCATACTTTGTCACTTCGTCTTTCTGGTTTTCCAAGGCAAATGTAGCCTGGTCTGATCCCTTATTGACATATTTACTAACATATTTGATTGATTTAATAGAATTGCACATCTCGACATTGATATGAGCTTTAAATGTTCTCAAAAGAATGGGATTATATGGAACTATCCAACGGTTGTCGAGAAGTACTTTTTTATGTCTACAGTGAATCCACCATCACCCGGGGAGCGCCTTCTGTATTGTGGATATCTGTCATCTCCAGTTTGGGTTTCACTTTTTAACATTTTGGTAAATCTTTTAGTGCATTTTTCCATCTTTCATACAGGGTGCAAGGGCCATGTACCATGTTAGATTTGACTAATGCGTAAAGTTTAGGATCTTTTTCTGGATCAGGTATCTCAGCGCATATAATTTTGTCAATACGATCAGCTGTAACACAATTAATAAGCCACAATAGTAGGTGAATATGTGGAAGACCTCTTTTTTGCCACTCTACAGAGTACATGAAACACCAAATATTTTACCTTTTGTAATTAAATCTATAAATTTTTTCACCTCAAGATGAAATACTCGAGCAATCAAGTCCTGGTGGTCATGAGGGCTTTGACCAGGAAGTAAGTTTTTAGTTATTTCTTCCCAGCGCGAGTTACATGTAAAGGTAATAAAAAGGTCAGGGCGACCATACTGACGCAAGTATGTCATGGCATCTTGCGTTCGCTCATGCATATATTGAGGTCCACCTATGAAAGTAGCTAGCAATACAACCACTCCGAGGTTTTGAGGTTCAGCATCCTGCTTGTTGATAGCGTCTTTGGGATGGACGTAATTTTCAGCACGTAATTTGAATTGGTGGTTATTAATAAAGTTTAGTCTTTCTGTTTCTATTTTGGCGTATTCGTCAACTAAAAATTGACTGAAAAGGGAACGAAAACAGAAAATACGCTTTTCATCTCCTTCTCGGATCATTAAACGGTAAGCGTAAAAGATTGCTGCGGAAATTGTCTTATTTAGAGGTATCATTGTAGTCGGATCTCGTTGCAGCAAATTAATCGAGTATCCATCTTCACCTCGGCAAAACAGTAGAGGGTAATCTTAAAGCGTCATACGATCTATGAATTTCGCTAATGCGACGTAAAACGCGACTGTGGCTCTCCAATACAATATCTCTTTTCTGAAATTCTGGACCTACCATGACTAAAGCCACTTCCTTAGCCGTTGGAGCTTTGTAACGTCCTGCGTGCTGTCCAATTGGTTTTTTTTCAGCACTAATAACAACTTGGAAGGAATCACAAATTACCGGCTTTTTTTCAATGGTTATTTTTAAGTCTCTTATATAAGATTTAACGCCATGTAGCATTTTTTTGCAGTACTATAACCAACGTTTGTTTTATAGCTGGAAAGTTTGAACACTTTAGCTTTGCCTCCCTCTCATCTTCTCCCACAAAATAAATTTGCAAAAACTGAGCCTGCTGTTGATTAGCAGGTAATAGGCTGCCAATCAAATGGTAAACTTGTCCCTGAACCCTAAAAGTGGGCTTGAACCCACCTTTGTGTATCTGTTTAGCTCCGAATGACGTCATTTGAAAGCATTTATTGTATTGCCGGATAAGATTCATGAAATGATCATGTTCAGGATGTATATCCATGACTCAACTGTATAACGGTAGTAGGCTAGTTTCTGTTCTGTTGTCAAGGAATTCCATGATCTGCAGTTTCTAGAACAATATTCTTTGCTATTCTTCAGCGGAATAGCAAAAGAATAGGTATATGGTTCTAGAAAATATGAATTAATAATAAAAAAACAAACACACCTGCTTGAAATTAGATACAGCAAGTCTCCCATGACCTGGCCATTGGTCAAACTTAGATCATAGGAGTACTCTTGAAAAACATGTTTAAAGGTGTTATCATGACATGTCCACTCCTTTTTCAACACATCATAGACCTTCAGGCGTTTATTGTTTGCATTGAGAACAAAAACTACCATCTTCGTCAGCCCCCAGGCCAAAATTTTCCACCCCTGAATTAAATCATCAGCACCCAGCATCCTTCTATACATCGTTGTACTATTTAGACTAGACTGGATGATATAGTCCTCTGGAAATGTAATCCAATTTAAAAATCATTCTCAGTATATGTGTAAAAGTTTAATTCATCATGCGTTGACAGAAGTACCACTAGAGTGTATGTTGGCAATCTACTTCGGCTCTCCATAATCAAGTTCAATGTTTCATTATAAGCTCTATTGCTATAAAGCTCCTTATACATTTCTGCTAATTGTCCTAAATACATTGATTTTTCCAATTGAAACTCAGCCATTTCGTTAAGACACTCAGCTACTTCAGCAGCCAAACAGTTCTGGTTGTGTGAGAAACTAGATACAATCTTTGCTAAATCACTATGAGTGAGCTTTTTGATATCTAAACAACCGAGGACTATGAGCAACACATCATCACCACCTTCATTTTGCAATTCCCACATATGGCCATAATTAAATACATCCAGTTCACTTGAAGCCTCTAAATATGGGTGTGATAGATACCAGCAAAGTACTCTAATATCGGTAATGAATTCAGGTTTCATGTATTTAAACGAAAGCAAACCGTAAGTGGCGCATTGTTGTTCTAACTGATTAAATCCAAAATTATCTGCTATACTCATGATCTCCATGCAGTTTTCTGGACATAATTCATTTGAATACAGAACATGTAGAATTTGCTTTATTAACTTAGTTATTTGTAGAAAGCATGCTGCGGATGATACTTTTCCGATAGTGTATAAAGAATACTCTTTTAGATTGAGTAATCCCGAGTTCATGTACTCCAACATTATTCTCATAGATTCAGCATCTAAGACCTGCTTGAAGGAAAATGTAATGCTTATTACTTGAACTTTAAAATGATCATTAAGTAGGTAGTATAACAAAGCAACGAAGATAATCAGGGTTTAGGTACTTACGTCAATTGAAATTTCTTGTTTACAATTTTCCGCGTGATTCCCGTTGAACATGGCACGGAAATAATCACTATGTTCGCACAACACGTCTTTATTAACTTTAAATACCTGTCTGTCGACAAGTAATGAAAATTCCGCCATATCGTATAAGTACATAAAAACAGTAGGTATTTGTTAAAAAAAAAAATAAGATGAAGAATCACTTTACATCGGTATAGAGATAGATTGCGTTTGTACACGTCTGTAAGCGAGGAAAAAAAAATATTGTTTACAAAACATTCCAAAACCTGGGCGTCAAGTGCTCGTCCACCTAATGCTAAAACAGCTTCTTCCAAGACAAATAAGCACTTTTTATGAAAGTCGTCGGTAAGATACCCAATATTGCCATCAATCTGCCGCTCGATCACCCTTTTAAAATCTTCTGATAAGTGTTCTTTGAATTTTTCCCACAAACTAAATGGATCTGAAATTTGACAAAAAACTAATATAATTGAAAACAGTTCTCGTATTAGAGAAGGTGATTCACAAAGTACTGCCTCTTCTAAGGTAGAATACCAGTGCTGGTCGTCCTCTAGCAAGTTTTGCATGTCGCCTGAAAAGTAGAATTAATTACACCTATTACTGTCTTAATAGATTCAAATGAAGTTGGCCCTCGTACTTTATGTAATAAATAACATACGGAGATAATAGTATTCTGAATTATTGGGATGTACAGTATACACTCTGCCTAATGAGTGCTCTCTTTTGACCCCTGGCTAGCCTTCGACGTCAGTACCTCTTTTCCTTCTTACAAATTGATTAATTTGCCAAAAATAGGCTGGCACATCAGGAAATATCAAGGTTTTCGCATAATCGTCTTCTTGGCAAAGTTTAAAGAAAGCTAAAAGTGTAGTTGATGATGGATTGTTAAGTATATCAGCAAGATAATGCTCATTGAAATAAATACTCTGTCCATTCTCTAAATGAACCGCTATGGGAAAGCGCTCATGAATGGAAAATGTAAAAAATCGCCACGCAGCCTCAGCACTGATATCTTCCATTTTCATACTTTGTCACTTCGTCTTTCTGGTTTTCCAAGGCAAATGTAGCCTGGTCTGATCCCTTATTGACATATTTACTAACATATTTGATTGATTTAATAGAATTGCACATCTCGACATTGATATGAGCTTTAAATGTTCTCAAAAGAAAGGGATTATATGGAACTATCCAACGGTTGTCGAGAAGTACTTTTTTATGTCTACAGTGAATCCACCATCACCCGGGGATCGCCTTCTGTATTGTGGATATCTGTCATCTCCAGTTTGGGTTTCACTTTTTAACATTTTGGTAAATCTTTTAGTGCATTTTCCATCTTTCATACAGGGTGCAAGGGCCATGTACCATGTTAGATTTGACTAATGCGTAAAGTTTAGGATCTTTTTCTGGATCAGGTATCTCAGCGCATATAATTTTGTCAATACGATCAGCTGTAACACAATTAATAAGCCACAATAGTAGGTGAATATGTGGAAGACCTCTTTTTTGCCACTCTACAGAGTACATGAAACACCAAATATTTTACCTTTTGTAATTAAATCTATAATTTTTTTCACCTCAAGATGAAATACTCGAGCAATCAAGTCCTGGTGGTCATGAGGGCTTTGACCAGGAAGTAAGTTTTTAGTTATTTCTTCCCAGCGCGAGTTACATGTAAAGGTAATAAAAAGGTCAGGGCGACCATACTGACGCAAGTATGTCATGGCATCTTGCGTTCGCTCATGCATATATTGAGGTCCACCTATGAAAGTAGCTAGCAATACAACCACTCCGAGGTTTTGAGGTTCAGCATCCTGCTTGTTGATAGCGTCTTTGGGATGGACGTAATTTTCAGCACTTAATTTGAATTGGTGGTTATTAATAAAGTTTAGTCTTTCTGTTTCTATTTTGGCGTATTCGTCAACTAAAAATTGACTGAAAAGGGAACGAAAATAGAAAATACGCTTTTCATCTCCTTCTCGGATCATTAAACGGTAAGCGTAAAAGATTGCTGCGGAAATTGTCTTATTTAGAGGTATCATTGTAGTCGGATCTCGTTGCAGCAAATTAATCGAGTATCCATCTTCACCTCGGCAAAACAGTAGAGGGTAATCGTAAAGCGTCATACGATCTATGAATTTCGCTAATGCGACGTAAAACGCGACTGTGGCTCTCCAATACAATATCTCTTTTCTGAAATTCTGGACCTACCATGACTAAAGCCACTTCCTTAGCCGTTGGAGCTTTGTAACGTCCTGCGTGCTGTCCAATTGGTTTTTTTTCAGCACTAATAACAACTTGGAAGGAATCACAAATTACCGGCTTTTTTTCAATAGTTATTTTTAAGTCTCTTATATAAGATTTAACGCCATGTAGCATTTTTTTGCAGTACTATAACCAACGTTTGTTTTATAGCTGGAAAGTTTGAACACTTTAGCTTTGCCTCCCTCTCATCTTCTCCCACAAAATAAATTTGCAAAAACTGAGCCTGCTGTTGATTAGCAGGTAATAGGCTGCCAATCAAATGGTAAACTTGTCCCTGAACCCTAAAAGTGGGCTTGAACCCACCTTTGTGTATCTGTTTAGCTCCGAATGACGTCATTTGAAAGCATTTATTGTATTGCCGGATAAGATTCATGAAATGATCATGTTCAGGATGTATATCCATGACTCAACTGTATAACGGTAGTAGGCTAGTTTCTGTTCTGTTGTCAAGGAATTCCATGATCTGCAGTTTCTAGAACAATATTCTTTGCTATTCTTCAGCGGAATAGCAAAAGAATAGGTATATGGTTCTAGAAAATATGAATTAATAATAAAAAAACAAACACACCTGCTTGAAATTAGATACAGCAAGTCTCCCATGACCTGGCCATTGGTCAAACTTAGATCATAGGAGTACTCTTGAAAAACATGTTTAAAGGTGTTATCATGACATGTCCACTCCTTTTTCAACACATCATAGACCTTCAGGCGTTTATTGTGTGCATTGAGAACAAAAACTACCATCATCGTCAGCCCCCAGGCCAAAATTTTCCACCCCTGAATTAAATCATCAGCACCCAGCATCCTTCTATACATCGTTGTACTATTTAGACTAGACTGGATGATATAGTCCTCTGGAAATGTAATCCAATTTAAAAATCATTCTCAGGGTATGAGTAAAAGTTTAATTCATCATGCGTTGACAGAAGTACCACTAGAGTGTATGTTGGCAATCTACTTCGGCTCTCCATAATCAAGTTCAATGTTTCATTATAAGCTCTATTGCTATAAAGCTCCTTATACATTTCTGCTAATTGTCCTAAATACATTGATTTTTCCAATTGAAACTCAGCCATTTCGTTAAGACACTCAGCTACTTCAGCAGCCAAACAGTTCTGGTTGTGTGAGAAACTAGATACAATCTTTGCTAAATCACTATGAGTGAGCTTTTTGATATCTAAACAACCGAGGACTATGAGCAACACATCATCACCACCTTCATTTTGCAATTCCCACATATGGCCATAATTAAATACATCCAGTTCACTTGAAGCCTCTAAATATGGGTGTGATAGATACCAGCAAAGTACTCTAATATCGGTAATGAATTCAGGTTTCATGTATTTAAACGAAAGCAAACCGTAAGTGGCGCATTGTTGTTCTAACTGATTAAATCCAAAATTATCTGCTATACTCATGATCTCCATGCAGTTTTCTGGACATAATTCATTTGAATACAGAACATGTAGAATTTGCTTTATTAACTTTGTTATTTGTAGAAAGCATGCTGCGGATGATACTTTTCCGATAGTGTATAAAGAATACTCTTTTAGATTGGGTAATCCCGAGTTCATGTACTCCAACATTATTCTCATAGATTCAGCATCTAAGACCTGCTTGAAGGAAAATGTAATGCTTATTACTTGAACTTTAAAATGATCATTAAGTAGGTAGTATAACAAAGCAACGAAGATAATCAGGGTTTAGGTACTTACGTCAATTGAAATTTCTTGTTTACAATTTTCCGCGTGATTCCCGTTGAACATGGCACGGAAATAATCACTATGTTCGCACAACACGTCTTTATTAACTTTAAATACCTGTCTGTCGACAAGTAATGAAAATTCCGCCATATCGTATAAGTACATAAAAACAGTAGGTATTTGTTAAAAAAATAAATAAGATGAAGAATCACTTTACATCGGTATAGAGATAGATTGCGTTTGTACACGTCTGTAAGCGAGGAAAAAAAAATATTGTTTACAAAACATTCCAAAACCTGGGCGTCAAGTGCTCGTCCACCTAATGCTAAAACAGCTTCTTCCAAGACAAATAAGCACTTTTTATGAAAGTCGTCGGTAAGATACCCAATATTGCCATCAATCTGCCGCTCGATCACCCTTTTAAAATCTTCTGATAAGTGTTCTTTGAATTTTTCCCACAAACTAAATGGATCTGAAATTTGACAAAAAACTAATATAATTGAAAACAGTTCTCGTATTAGAGAAGGTGATTCACAAAGTACTGCCTCTTCTAAGGTAGAATACCAGTGCTGGTCGTCCTCTAGCAAGTTTTGCATGTCGCCTGAAAAGTAGAATGAATTACACCTATTACTGTCTTAATAGATTCAAATGAAGTTGGCCCTCGTACTTTATGTAATAAATAACATACGGAGATAATAGTATTCTGAATTATTGGGATGTACAGTATACACTCTGCCTAATGAGTGCTCTCTTTTGACCCCTGGCTAGCCTTCGACGTCAGTACCTCTTTTCCTTCTTACAAATTGATTAATTTGCCAAAAATAGGCTGGCACATCAGGAAATATCAAGGTTTTCGCATAATCGTCTTCTTGGCAAAGTTTAAAGAAAGCTAAAAGTGTAGTTGATGATGGATTGTTAAGTATATCAGCAAGATAATGCTCATTGAAATAAATACTCTGTCCATTCTCTAAATGAACCGCTAGGGGAAAGCGCTCATGAATGGAAAATGTAAAAAATCGCCACGCAGCCTCAGCACTACTTATATATCTTCCATTTTCATACTTTGTCACTTCGTCTTTCTGGTTTTCCAAGGCAAATGTAGCCTGGTCTGATCCCTTATTGACATATTTACTAACATATTTGATTGATTTAATAGAATTGCACATCTCGACATTGATATGAGCTTTAAATGTTCTCAAAAGAAAGGGATTATATGGAACTATCCAACGGTTGTCGAGAAGTACTTTTTTATGTCTACAGTGAATCCACCATCACCCGGGGATCGCCTTCTGTATTGTGGATATCTGCCATCTCCAGTTTGGGTTTCACTTTTTAACATTTTGGTAAATCTTTTAGTGCATTTTCCATCTTTCATACAGGGTGCAAGGGCCATGTACCATGTTAGATTTGACTAATGCGTAAAGTTTAGGATCTTTTTCTGGATCAGGTATCTCAGCGCATATAATTTTGTCAATACGATCAGCTGTAACACAATTAATAAGCCACAATAGTAGGTGAATATGTGGAAGACCTCTTTTTTGCCACTCTACAGAGTACATGAAACACCAAATATTTTACCTTTTGTAATTAAATCTATAATTTTTTTCACCTCAAGATGAAATACTCGAGCAATCAAGTCCTGGTGGTCATGAGGGCTTTGACCAGGAAGTAAGTTTTTAGTTATTTCTTCCCAGCGCGAGTTACATGTAAAGGTAATAAAAAGGTCAGGGCGACCATACTGACGCAAGTATGTCATGGCATCTTGCGTTCGCTCATGCATATATTGAGGTCCACCTATGAAAGTAGCTAGCAATACAACCACTCCGAGGTTTTGAGGTTCAGCATCCTGCTTGTTGATAGCGTCTTTGGGATGGACGTAATTTTCAGCACTTAATTTGAATTGGTGGTTATTAATAAAGTTTAGTCTTTCTGTTTCTATTTTGGCGTATTCGTCAACTAAAAATTGACTGAAAAGGGAACGAAAATAGAAAATACGCTTTTCATCTCCTTCTCGGATCATTAAACGGTAAGCGTAAAAGATTGCTGCGGAAATTGTCTTATTTAGAGGTATCATTGTAGTCGGATCTCGTTGCAGCAAATTAATCGAGTATCCATCTTCACCTCGGCAAAACAGTAGAGGGTAATCGTAAAGCGTCATACGATCTATGAATTTCGCTAATGCGACGTAAAACGCGACTGTGGCTCTCCAATACAATATCTCTTTTCTGAAATTCTGGACCTACCATGACTAAAGCCACTTCCTTAGCCGTTGGAGCTTTGTAACGTCCTGCGTGCTGTCCAATTGGTTTTTTTTCAGCACTAATAACAACTTGGAAGGAATCACAAATTACCGGCTTTTTTTCAATAGTTATTTTTAAGTCTTTTATATAAGATTTAACGCCATGTAGCATTTTTTTGCAGTACTATAACCAACGTTTGTTTTATAGCTGGAAAGTTTGAACACTTTAGCTTTGCCTCCCTCTCATCTTCTCCCACAAAATAAATTTGCAAAAACTGAGCCTGCTGTTGATTAGCAGGTAATAGGCTGCCAATCAAATGGTAAACTTGTCCCTGAACCCTAAAAGTGGGCTTGAACCCACCTTTGTGTATCTGTTTAGCTCCGAATGACGTCATTTGAAAGCATTTATTGTATTGCCGGATAAGATTCATGAAATGATCATGTTCAGGATGTAGATCCATGACTCAACTGTATAACGGTTCTGGTAGTGGCTGAAATGCCTCAAGAAAAACTTTCCCGCCACTGCAACACATGCCAATCTGCTTCCTCTTTCCAGCTTCCTCTTTCCATTTCAATGCATATATTATAGTATTGTTTTAGTGGGAACTGTCGAGCTAAATACATGTTTATTTGTAATCTAGCTTGTAAGAAGCTTGTAAGTAACTGTTAAGAACATTTAACTCTGTTTGTTCTCTAATAAATAAAATAAAATATATAGCGAGTTCTGTTCACTTTGCGGGCCATTTTTGAGAAATGGGAAATTTACCTATATAAATTTAAGGGATACTTATTAAACGGTAGATCGCCAGATATTAATGAATTACGCGGTACAAACACGGATTTTCCTCGAGCACACCCGGTTAGAATACTGGCTTCGATTAGGTTCTTAGTAACATCACCTCTCAGTAACATCACCTCTCAGATGATTTCTCATATTTTTGGTGAGCTTAAGAATATTAACTGGAGACCACAAAATAGATTTTTAGACAGGCTTTTATTTTATCAGCCCGGGTACCCTTAGGTACCACAGGCAAAGTCTGTCGGAAATCTCCAGCCAACACCACCGTGACACCTCCCATAAGGTTTTTGTTGCCACGAATATCCTGCAGTGTCCTGTTTACTGCTTCAACGCCTCCCTTATGCGCCAATGTGATCTCGTCCCAAACAATTCTTTTTGTATGTTTAAGTACTTCTGCAATTGGGCGGAAGAGGCATCTAGTAGCGACGCATGGAGATCACGGGGAGAGGCCTTTGCCCAGCAGTGGGACACACAATAGGCTCATAAAAAAAAAAAGTACTTCTGCTAGGTCACTTTGTTTAGATATACAACACGTAGGCATCTCTGCATGCGTCAGATCAAGTGGTAACCTAAAAGCAGCATGCGCAGTTCGACCGCCTTCGAGGAGTGTGGCAGCTATGCCAGAAGAAGCGACAGCTAATGCAATACCACGGGTGCTTCTCACTTTTGCCATGATTACATTAATTAAGTAAGTTTTTCCGGTGCCACCAGGAGCATCTAGAAAAAAAAGTAGGCCTGCATTTCTTTCCAAGCTAGTCAAAATAGTATAGTAGTAGGCTAGTTTCTGTTCTGTTGTCAAGGAATGCCATGATCTGCAGTTTCTAGAACAATATTCTTTGCTATTCTTCAGCGGAATAGCAAAAGAATAGGTATATGGTTCTAGAAAATATGAATTAATAATAAAAAAACAAACACACCTGCTTGAAATTAGATACAGCAAGTCTCCCATGACCTGGCCATTGGTCAAACTTAGATCATAGGAGTACTCTTGAAAAACATGTTTAAAGGTGTTATCATGACATGTCCACTCCTTTTTCAACACATCATAGACCTTCAGGCGTTTATTGTTTGCATTGAGAACAAAAACTACCATCTTAGACCTTCAGGCGTTTATTGTTTGCATTGAGAACAAAAACTACCATCTTCGTCAGCCTCCAGGCCAAAATTTTCCACCCCTGAATTAAATCATCAGCACCCAGCATCCTTCTATACATCGTTGTACTATTTAGACTAGACTGGATGATATAGTCCTCTGGAAATGTAATCCAATTTAAAAATCATTCTCAGTATATGTGTAAAAGTTTAATTCATCATGCGTTGACAGAAGTACCACTAGAGTGTATGTTGGCAATCTACTTCGGCTCTCCATAATCAAGTTCAATGTTTCATTATAAGCTCTATTGCTATAAAGCTCCTTATACATTTCTGCTAATTGTCCTAAATACATTGATTTTTCCAATTGAAACTCAGCCATTTCGTTAAGACACTCAGCTACTTCAGCAGCCAAACAGTTCTGGTTGTGTGAGAAACTAGATACAATCTTTGCTAAATCACTATGAGTGAGCTTTTTGATATCTAAACAACCGAGGACTATGAGCAACACATCATGACCACCTTCATTTTGCAATTCCCACATATGGCCATAATTAAATACATCCAGTTCACTTGAAGCCTCTAAATATGGGTGTGATAGATACCAGCAAAGTACTCTAATATCGGTAATGAATTCAGGTTTCATGTATTTAAACGAAAGCAAACCGTAAGTGGCGCATTGTTGTTCTAACTGATTAAATCCAAAATTATCTGCTATACTCATGATCTCCATGCAGTTTTCTGGACATAATTCTTTTGAATACAGAACATGTAGAATTTGCTTTATTAACTTAGTTATTTGTAGAAAGCATGCTGCGGATGATACTTTTCCGATAGTGTATAAAGAATACTCTTTTAGATTGGGTAATCCCGAGTTCATGTACTCCAACATTATTCTCATAGATTCAGCATCTAAGACCTGCTTGAAGGAAAATGTAATGCTTATTACTTGAACTTTAAAATGATCATTAAGTAGGTAGTATAACAAAGCAACGAAGATAATCAGGGTTTAGGTACTTACGTCAATTGAAATTTCTTGTTTACAATTTTCCGCGTGATTCCCGTTGAACATGGCACGGAAATAATCACTATGTGCGCACAACACGTCTTTATTAACTTTAAATACCTGTCTGTCGACAAGTAATGAAAATTCCGCCATATCGTATAAGTACATAAAAACAGTAGGTATTTGTTAAAAAAATAAATAAGATGAAGAATCACTTTACATCGGTATAGAGATAGATTGCGTTTGTACACGTCTGTAAGCGAGGAAAAAAAATATTGTTTACAAAACATTCCAAAACCTGGGCGTCAAGTGCTCGTCCACCTAATGCTAAAACAGCTTCTTCCAAGACAAATAAGCAAGTTTTATGAAAGTCGTCGGTAAGATGCCCAATATTGCCATCAATCTGCCGCTCGATCACCCTTTTAAAATCTTCTGATAAGTGTTCTTTGAATTTTTCCCACAAACTAAATGGATCTGAAATTTGACAAAAAACTAATATAATTGAAAACAGTTCTCGTATTAGAGAAGGTGATTCACAAAGTACTGCCTCTTCTAAGGTAGAATACCAGTGCTGGTCGTCCTCTAGCAAGTTTTGCATGTCGCCTGAAAAGTAGAATTAATTACACCTATTACTGTCTTAATAGATTCAAATGAAGTTGGCCCTCGTACTTTATGTAATAAATAACATACGGAGATAATAGTATTCTGAATTATTGGGATGTACAGTATACACTCTGCCTAATGAGTGCTCTCTTTTGACCCCTGGCTAGCCTTCGACGTCAGTACCTCTTTTCCTTCTTACAAATTGATTAATTTGCCAAAAATAGGCTGGCACATCAGGAAATATCAAGGTTTTCGCATAATCGTCTTCTTGGCAAAGTTTAAAGAAAGCTAAAAGTGTAGTTGATGATGGATTGTTAAGTATATCAGCAAGATAATGCTCATTGAAATAAATACTCTGTCCATTCTCTAAATGAACCGCTAGGGGAAAGCGCTCATGAATGGAAAATGTAAAAAATCGCCACGCAGCCTCAGCACTGATATCTTCCATTTTCATACTTTGTCACTTCGTCTTTCTGGTTTTCCAAGGCAAATGTAGCCTGGTCTGATCCCTTATTGACATATTTACTAACATATTTGATTGATTTAATAGAATTGCACATCTCGACATTGATATGAGCTTTGAATGTTCTCAAAAGAATGGGATTATATGGAACTATCCAACGGTTGTCGAGAAGTACTTTTTTATGTCTACAGTGAATCCACCATCACCCGGGGAGCGCCTTCTGTATTGTGGATATCTGTCATCTCCAGTTTGGGTTTCACTTTTTAACATTTTGGTAAATCTTTTAGTGCATTTTCCATCTTTCATACAGGGTGCAAGGGCCATGTACCATGTTAGATTTGACTAATGCGTAAAGTTTAGGATCTTTTTCTGGATCAGGTATCTCAGCGCATATAATTTTGTCAATACGATCAGCTGTAACACAATTAATAAGCCACAATAGTAGGTGAATATGTGGAAGACCTCTTTTTTGCCACTCTACAGAGTACATGAAACACCAAATATTTTACCTTTTGTAATTAAATCTATAAATTTTTTCACCTCAAGATGAAATACTCGAGCAATCAAGTCCTGGTGGTCATGAGGGCTTTGACCAGGAAGTAAGTTTTTAGTTATTTCTTCCCAGCGCGAGTTACATGTAAAGGTAATAAAAAGGTCAGGGCGACCATACTGACGCAAGTATGTCATGGCATCTTGCGTTCGCTCATGCATATATTGAGGTCCACCTATGAAAGTAGCTAGCAATACAACCACTCCGAGGTTTTGAGGTTCAGCATCCTGCTTGTTGATACCGTCTTTGGGATGGACGTAATTTTCAGCACGTAATTTGAATTGGTGGTTATTAATAAAGTTTAGTCTTTCTGTTTCTATTTTGGCGTATTCGTCAACTAAAAATTGACTGAAAAGGGAACGAAAACAGAAAATACGCTTTTCATCTCCTTCTCGGATCATTAAACGGTAAGCGTAAAAGATTGCTGCGGAAATTGTCTTATTTAGAGGTATCATTGTAGTCGGATCTCGTTGCAGCAAATTAATCGAGTATCCATCTTCACCTCGGCAAAACAGTAGAGGGTAATCTTAAAGCGTCATACGATCTATGAATTTCGCTAATGCGACGTAAAACGCGACTGTGGCTCTCCAATACAATATCTCTTTTCTGAAATTCTGGACCTACCATGACTAAAGCCACTTCCTTAGCCGTTGGAGCTTTGTAACGTCCTGCGTGCTGTCCAATTGGTTTTTTTTCAGCACTAATAACAACTTGGAAGGAATCACAAATTACCGGCTTTTTTTCAATAGTTATTTTTAAGTCTCTTATATAAGATTTAACGCCATGTAGCATTTTTTTGCAGTACTATAACCAACGTTTGTTTTATAGCTGGAAAGTTTGAACACTTTAGCTTTGCCTCCCTCTCATCTTCTCCCACAAAATAAATTTGCAAAAACTGAGCCTGCTGTTGATTAGCAGGTAATAGGCTGCCAATCAAATGGTAAACTTGTCCCTGAACCCTAAAAGTGGGCTTGAACCCACCTTTGTGTATCTGTTTAGCTCCGATTGACGTCATTTGAAAGCATTTATTGTATTGCCGGATAAGATTCATGAAATGATCATGTTCAGGATGTATATCCATGACTCAACTGTATAACGGTAGTAGGCTAGTTTCTGTTCTGTTGTCAAGGAATTCCATGATCTGCAGTTTCTAGAACAATATTCTTTGCTATTCTTCAGCGGAATAGCAAAAGAATAGGTATATGGTTCTAGAAAATATGAATTAATAATAAAAAAACAAACACACCTGCTTGAAATTAGATACAGCAAGTCTCCCATGACCTGGCCATTGGTCAAACTTAGATCATAGGAGTACTCTTGAAAAACATGTTTAAAGGTGTTATCATGACATGTCCACTCCTTTTTCAACACATCATAGACCTTCAGGCGTTTATTGTGTGCATTGAGAACAAAAACTACCATCTTCGTCAGCCCCCAGGCCAAAATTTTCCACCCCTGAATTAAATCATCAGCACCCAGCATCCTTCTATACATCGTTGTACTATTTAGACTAGACTGGATGATATAGTCCTCTGGAAATGTAATCCAATTTAAAAATCATTCTCAGTATATGTGTAAAAGTTTAATTCATCATGCGTTGACAGAAGTACCACTAGAGTGTATGTTGGCAATCTACTTCGGCTCTCCATAATCAAGTTCAATGTTTCATTATAAGCTCTATTGCTATAAAGCTCCTTATACATTTCTGCTAATTGTCCTAAATCCATGGATTTTTCCAATTGAAACTCATCCATTTCGTTAAGACACTCAGCTACTTCAGCAGCCAAACAGTTCTGGTTGTGTGAGAAACTAGATACAATATTTGCTAAATCACTATGAGTGAGCTTTTTGATATCTAAACAACCGAGGACTATGAGCAACACATCATCTCCACCTTCATTTTGCAATTCCCACATATGGCCATAATTAAATACATCCAGTTCACTTGAAGCCTCTAAGTATGGGTGTGATAGATACCAGCAAAGTACTCTAATATCGGTAATGAATTCAGGTTTCATGTATTTAAACGAAAGCAAACCGTAAGTGGCGCATTGTTGTTCTAACTGATTAAATCCAAAATTATCTGCTATACTCATGATCTCCATGCAGTTTTCTGGACATAATTCATTTGAATACAGAACATGTAGAATTTGCTTTATTAACTTTGTTATTTGTAGAAAGCATGCTGCGGATGATACTTTTCCGATAGTGTATAAAGAATACTCTTTTAGATTGGGTAATCCCGAGTTCATGTACTCCAACATTATTCTCATAGATTCAGCATCTAAGACCTGCTTGAAGGAAAATGTAATGCTTATTACTTGAACTTTAAAATGATCATTAAGTAGGTAGTATAACAAAGCAACGAAGATAATCAGGGTTTAGGTACTTACGTCAATTGAAATTTCTTGTTTACAATTTTCCGCGTGATTCCCGTTGAACATGGCACGGAAATAATCACTATGTGCGCACAACACGTCTTTATTAACTTTAAATACCTGTCTGTCGACAAGTAATGAAAATTCCGCCATATCGTATAAGTACATAAAAACAGTAGGTATTTGTTAAAAAAATAAATAAGATGAAGAATCACTTTACATCGGTATAGAGATAGATTGCGTTTGTACACGTCTGTAAGCGAGGAAAAAAAATATTGTTTACAAAACATTCCAAAACCTGGGCGTCAAGTGCTCGTCCACCTAATGCTAAAACAGCTTCTTCCAAGACAAATAAGCACTTTTTATGAAAGTCGTCGGTAAGATGCCCAATATTGCCATCAATCTGCCGCTCGATCACCCTTTTAAAATCTTCTGATAAGTGTTCTTTGAATTTTTCCCACAAACTAAATGGATCTGAAATTTGACAAAAAACTAATATAATTGAAAACAGTTCTCGTATTAGAGAAGGTGATTCACAAAGTACTGCCTCTTCTAAGGTAGAATACCAGTGCTGGTCGTCCTCTAGCAAGTTTTGCATGTCGCCTGAAAAGTAGAATGAATTACACCTATTACTGTCTTAATAGACTCAAATGAAGTTGGCCCTCGTACTTTATGTAATAAATAACATACGGAGATAATAGTATTCTGAATTATTGGGATGTACAGTATACACTCTGCCTAATGAGTGCTCTCTTTTGACCCCTGGCTAGCCTTCGACGTCAGTACCTCTTTTCCTTCTTACAAATTGATTAATTTGCCAAAAATAGGCTAACACATCAGGAAATATCAAGGTTTTCGCATAATCGTCTTCTTGGCAAAGTTTAAAGAAAGCTAAAAGTGTAGTTGATGATGGATTGTTAAGTATATCAGCAAGATTATGCTCATTGAAATAAATCCTCTGTCCATTCTCTAAATGAACCGCTAGGGGAAAGCGCTCATGAATGGAAAATGTAAAAAATCGCCACGCAGCCTCAGCACTGATATCTTCCATTTTCATACTTTGTCACTTCGTCTTTCTGGTTTTCCAAGGCAAATGTAGCCTGGTCTGATCCTTTATTGACATATTTACTAACATATTTGATTGATTTAATAGAATTGCACATCTCGACATTGATATGAGCTTTAAATGTTCTCAAAAGAAAGGGATTATATGGAACTATCCAACGGTTGTCGAGAAGTACTTTTTTATGTCTACAGTGAATCCACCATCACCCGGGGAGCGCCTTCTGTATTGTGGATATCTGTCATCTCCAGTTTGGGTTTCACTTTTTAACATTTTGGTAAATCTTTTAGTGCATTTTCCATCTTTCATACAGGGTGCAAGGGCCATGTACCATGTTAGATTTGACTAATGCGTAAAGTTTAGGATCTTTTTCTGGATCAGGTATCTCAGCGCATATAATTTTGTCAATACGATCAGCTGTAACACAATTAATAAGCCACAATAGTAGGTGAATATGTGGAAGACCTCTTTTTTGCCACTCTACAGAGTACATGAAACACCAAATATTTTACCTTTTGTAATTAAATCTATAAATTTTTTCACCTCAAGATGAAATACTCGAGCAATCAAGTCCTGGTGGTCATGAGGGCTTTGACCAGGAAGTAAGTTTTTAGTTATTTCTTCCCAGCGCGAGTTACATGTAAAGGTAATAAAAAGGTCAGGGCGACCATACTGACGCAAGTATGTCATGGCATCTTGCGTTCGCTCATGCATATATTGAGGTCCACCTATGAAAGTAGCTAGCAATACAACCACTCCGAGGTTTTGAGGTTCAGCATCCTGCTTGTTGATAGCGTCTTTGGGATGGACGTAATTTTCAGCACTTAATTTGAATTGGTGGTTATTAATAAAGTTTAGTCTTTCTGTTTCTATTTTGGCGTATTCGTCAACTAAAAATTGACTGAAAAGGGAACGAAAATAGAAAATACGCTTTTCATCTCCTTCTCGGATCATTAAACGGTAAGCGTAAAAGATTGCTGCGGAAATTGTCTTATTTAGAGGTATCATTGTAGTCGGATCTCGTTGCAGCAAATTAATCGAGTATCCATCTTCACCTCGGCAAAACAGTAGAGGGTAATCGTAAAGCGTCATACGATCTATGAATTTCGCTAATGCGACGTAAAACGCGACTGTGGCTCTCCAATACAATATCTCTTTTCTGAAATTCTGGACCTACCATGACTAAAGCCACTTCCTTAGCCGTTGGAGCTTTGTAACGTCCTGCGTGCTGTCCAATTGGTTTTTTTTCAGCACTAATAACAACTTGGAAGGAATCACAAATTACCGGCTTTTTTTCAATAGTTATTTTTAAGTCTCTTATATAAGATTTAACGCCATGTAGCATTTTTTTGCAGTACTATAACCAACGTTTGTTTTATAGCTGGAAAGTTTGAACACTTTAGCTTTGCCTCCCTCTCATCTTCTCCCACAAAATAAATTTGCAAAAACTGAGCCTGCTGTTGATTAGCAGGTAATAGGCTGCCAATCAAATGGTAAACTTGTCCCTGAACCCTAAAAGTGGGCTTGAACCCACCTTTGTGTATCTGTTTAGCTCCGATTGACGTCATTTGAAAGCATTTATTGTATTGCCGGATAAGATTCATGAAATGATCATGTTCAGGATGTATATCCATGACTCAACTGTATAACGGTAGTAGGCTAGTTTCTGTTCTGTTGTCAAGGAATTCCATGATCTGCAGTTTCTAGAACAATATTCTTTGCTATTCTTCAGCGGAATAGCAAAAGAATAGGTATATGGTTCTAGAAAATATGAATTAATAATAAAAAAACAAACACACCTGCTTGAAATTAGATACAGCAAGTCTCCCATGACCTGGCCATTGGTCAAACTTAGATCATAGGAGTACTCTTGAAAAACATGTTTAAAGGTGTTATCATGACATGTCCACTCCTTTTTCAACACATCATAGACCTTCAGGCGTTTATTGTTTGCATTGAGAACAAAAACTACCATCTTCGTCAGCCCCCAGGCCAAAATTTTCCACCCCTGAATTAAATCATCAGCACCCAGCATCCTTCTATACATCGTTGTACTATTTAGACTAGACTGGATGATATAGTCCTCTGGAAATGTAATCCAATTTAAAAATCATTCTCAGTATATGTGTAAAAGTTTAATTCATCATGCGTTGACAGAAGTACCACTAGAGTGTATGTTGGCAATCTACTTCGGCTCTCCATAATCAAGTTCAATGTTTCATTATAAGCTCTATTGCTATAAAGCTCCTTATACATTTCTGCTAATTGTCCTAAATCCATGGATTTTTCCAATTGAAACTCATCCATTTCGTTAAGACACTCAGCTACTTCAGCAGCCAAACAGTTCTGGTTGTGTGAGAAACTAGATACAATATTTGCTAAATCACTATGAGTGAGCTTTTTGATATCTAAACAACCGAGGACTATGAGCAACACATCATCTCCACCTTCATTTTGCAATTCCCACATATGGCCATAATTAAATACATCCAGTTCACTTGAAGCCTCTAAGTATGGGTGTGATAGATACCAGCAAAGTACTCTAATATCGGTAATGAATTCAGGTTTCATGTATTTAAACGAAAGCAAACCGTAAGTGGCGCATTGTTGTTCTAACTGATTAAATCCAAAATTATCTGCTATACTCATGATCTCCATGCAGTTTTCTGGACATAATTCATTTGAATACAGAACATGTAGAATTTGCTTTATTAACTTTGTTATTTGTAGAAAGCATGCTGCGGATGATACTTTTCCGATAGTGTATAAAGAATACTCTTTTAGATTGGGTAATCCCGAGTTCATGTACTCCAACATTATTCTCATAGATTCAGCATCTAAGACCTGCTTGAAGGAAAATGTAATGCTTATTACTTGAACTTTAAAATGATCATTAAGTAGGTAGTATAACAAAGCAACGAAGATAATCAGGGTTTAGGTACTTACGTCAATTGAAAATTCTTGTTTACAATTTTCCGCTTGATTCCCGTTGAACATGGCACGGAAATAATCACTATGTTCGCACAACACGTCTTTATTAACTTTAAATACCTGTCTGTCGACAAGTAATGAAAATTCCGCCATATCGTATAAGTACATAAAAACAGTAGGTATTTGTTAAAAAAATAAATAAGATGAAGAATCACTTTACATCGGTATAGAGATAGATTGCGTTTGTACACGTCTGTAAGCGAGGAAAAAAAAATATTGTTTACAAAACATTCCAAAACCTGGGCGTCAAGTGCTCGTCCACCTAATGCTAAAACAGCTTCTTCCAAGACAAATAAGCACTTTTTATGAAAGTCGTCGGTAAGATACCCAATATTGCCATCAATCTGCCGCTCGATCACCCTTTTAAAATCTTCTGATAAGTGTTCTTTGAATTTTTCCCACAAACTAAATGGATCTGAAATTTGACAAAAAACTAATATAATTGAAAACAGTTCTCGTATTAGAGAAGGTGATTCACAAAGTACTGCCTCTTCTAAGGTAGAATACCAGTGCTGGTCGTCCTCTAGCAAGTTTTGCATGTCGCCTGAAAAGTAGAATGAATTACACCTATTACTGTCTTAATAGATTCAAATGAAGTTGGCCCTCGTACTTTATGTAATAAATAACATACGGAGATAATAGTATTCTGAATTATTGGGATGTACAGTATACACTCTGCCTAATGAGTGCTCTCTTTTGACCCCTGGCTAGCCTTCGACGTCAGTACCTCTTTTCCTTCTTACAAATTGATTAATTTGCCAAAAATAGGCTGGCACATCAGGAAATATCAAGGTTTTCGCATAATCGTCTTCTTGGCAAAGTTTAAAGAAAGCTAAAAGTGTAGTTGATGATGGATTGTTAAGTATATCAGCAAGATAATGCTCATTGAAATAAATACTCTGTCCATTCTCTAAATGAACCGCTAGGGGAAAGCGCTCATGAATGGAAAATGTAAAAAATCGCCACGCAGCCTCAGCACTACTTATATATCTTCCATTTTCATACTTTGTCACTTCGTCTTTCTGGTTTTCCAAGGCAAATGTAGCCTGGTCTGATCCCTTATTGACATATTTACTAACATATTTGATTGATTTAATAGAATTGCACATCTCGACATTGATATGAGCTTTAAATGTTCTCAAAAGAAAGGGATTATATGGAACTATCCAACGGTTGTCGAGAAGTACTTTTTTATGTCTACAGTGAATCCACCATCACCCGGGGATCGCCTTCTGTATTGTGGATATCTGTCATCTCCAGTTTGGGTTTCACTTTTTAACATTTTGGTAAATCTTTTAGTGCATTTTCCATCTTTCATACAGGGTGCAAGGGCCATGTACCATGTTAGATTTGACTAATGCGTAAAGTTTAGGATCTTTTTCTGGATCAGGTATCTCAGCGCATATAATTTTGTCAATACGATCAGCTGTAACACAATTAATAAGCCACAATAGTAGGTGAATATGTGGAAGACCTCTTTTTTGCCACTCTACAGAGTACATGAAACACCAAATATTTTACCTTTTGTAATTAAATCTATAATTTTTTTCACCTCAAGATGAAATACTCGAGCAATCAAGTCCTGGTGGTCATGAGGGCTTTGACCAGGAAGTAAGTTTTTAGTTATTTCTTCCCAGCGCGAGTTACATGTAAAGGTAATAAAAAGGTCAGGGCGACCATACTGACGCAAGTATGTCATGGCATCTTGCGTTCGCTCATGCATATATTGAGGTCCACCTATGAAAGTAGCTAGCAATACAACCACTCCGAGGTTTTGAGGTTCAGCATCCTGCTTGTTGATAGCGTCTTTGGGATGGACGTAATTTTCAGCACTTAATTTGAATTGGTGGTTATTAATAAAGTTTAGTCTTTCTGTTTCTATTTTGGCGTATTCGTCAACTAAAAATTGACTGAAAAGGGAACGAAAATAGAAAATACGCTTTTCATCTCCTTCTCGGATCATTAAACGGTAAGCGTAAAAGATTGCTGCGGAAATTGTCTTATTTAGAGGTATCATTGTAGTCGGATCTCGTTGCAGCAAATTAATCGAGTATCCATCTTCACCTCGGCAAAACAGTAGAGGGTAATCGTAAAGCGTCATACGATCTATGAATTTCGCTAATGCGACGTAAAACGCGACTGTGGCTCTCCAATACAATATCTCTTTTCTGAAATTCTGGACCTACCATGACTAAAGCCACTTCCTTAGCCGTTGGAGCTTTGTAACGTCCTGCGTGCTGTCCAATTGGTTTTTTTCAGCACTAATAACAACTTGGAAGGAATCACAAATTACCGGCTTTTTTTCAATAGTTATTTTTAAGTCTCTTATATAAGATTTAACGCCATGTAGCATTTTTTTGCAGTACTATAACCAACGTTTGTTTTATAGCTGGAAAGTTTGAACACTTTAGCTTTGCCTCCCTCTCATCTTCTCCCACAAAATAAATTTGCAAAAACTGAGCCTGCTGTTGATTAGCAGGTAATAGGCTGCCAATCAAATGGTAAACTTGTCCCTGAACCCTAAAAGTGGGCTTGAACCCACCTTTGTGTATCTGTTTAGCTCCGATTGACGTCATTTGAAAGCATTTATTGTATTGCCGGATAAGTTTCATGAAATGATCATGTTCAGGATGTATATCCATGACTCAACTGTATAACGGTAGTAGGCTAGTTTCTGTTCTGTTGTCAAGGAATTCCATGATCTGCAGTTTCTAGAACAATATTCTTTGCTATTCTTCAGCGGAATAGCAAAAGAATAGGTATATGGTTCTAGAAAATATGAATTAATAATAAAAAAACAAACACACCTTCTTGAAATTAGATACAGCAAGTCTCCCATGACCTGGCCATTGGTCAAACTTAGATCATAGGAGTACTCTTGAAAAACATGTTTAAAGGTGTTATCATGACATGTCCACTCCTTTTTCAACACATCATAGACCTTCAGGCGTTTATTGTTTGCATTGAGAACAAAAACTACCATCTTCGTCAGCCCCCAGGCCAAAATTTTCCACCCCTGAATTAAATCATCAGCACCCAGCATCCTTCTATACATCGTTGTACTATTTAGACTAGACTGGATGATATAGTCCTCTGGAAATGTAATCCAATTTAAAAATCATTCTCAGTATATGTGTAAAAGTTTAATTCATCATGCGTTGACAGAAGTACCACTAGAGTGTATGTTGGCAATCTACTTCGGCTCTCCATAATCAAGTTCAATGTTTCATTATAAGCTCTATTGCTATAAAGCTCCTTATACATTTCTGCTAATTGTCCTAAATCCATGGATTTTTCCAATTGAAACTCATCCATTTCGTTAAGACACTCAGCTACTTCAGCAGCCAAACAGTTCTGGTTGTGTGAGAAACTAGATACAATATTTGCTAAATCACTATGAGTGAGCTTTTTGATATCTAAACAACCGAGGACTATGAGCAACACATCATCTCCACCTTCATTTTGCATTTCCCACATATGGCCATAATTAAATACATCCAGTTCACTTGAAGCCTCTAAGTATGGGTGTGATAGATACCAGCAAAGTACTCTAATATCGGTAATGAATTCAGGTTTCATGTATTTAAACGAAAGCAAACCGTAAGTGGCGCATTGTTGTTCTAACTGATTAAATCCAAAATTATCTGCTATACTCATGATCTCCATGCAGTTTTCTGGACATAATTCATTTGAATACAGAACATGTAGAATTTGCTTTATTAACTTTGTTATTTGTAGAAAGCATGCTGCGGATGATACTTTTCCGATAGTGTATAAAGAATACTCTTTTAGATTGGGTAATCCCGAGTTCATGTACTCCAACATTATTCTCATAGATTCAGCATCTAAGACCTGCTTGAAGGAAAATGTAATGCTTATTACTTGAACTTTAAAATGATCATTAAGTAGGTAGTATAACAAAGCAACGAAGATAATCAGGGTTTAGGTACTTACGTCAATTGAAATTTCTTGTTTACAATTTTCCGCGTGATTCCCGTTGAACATGGCACGGAAATAATCACTATGTTCGCACAACACGTCTTTATTAACTTTAAATACCTGTCTGTCGACAAGTAATGAAAATTCCGCCATATCGTATAAGTACATAAAAACAGTAGGTATTTGTTAAAAAAATAAATAAGATGAAGAATCACTTTACATCGGTATAGAGATAGATTGCGTTTGTACACGTCTGTAAGCGAGGAAAAAAAAATATTGTTTACAAAACATTCCAAAACCTGGGCGTCAAGTGCTCGTCCACCTAATGCTAAAACAGCTTCTTCCAAGACAAATAAGCACTTTTTATGAAAGTCGTCGGTAAGATACCCAATATTGCCATCAATCTGCCGCTCGATCACCCTTTTAAAATCTTCTGATAAGTGTTCTTTGAATTTTTCCCACAAACTAAATGGATCTGAAATTTGACAAAAAACTAATATAATTGAAAACAGTTCTCGTATTAGAGAAGGTGATTCACAAAGTACTGCCTCTTCTAAGGTAGAATACCAGTGCTGGTCGTCCTCTAGCAAGTTTTGCATGTCGCCTGAAAAGTAGAATGAATTACACCTATTACTGTCTTAATAGATTCAAATGAAGTTGGCCCTCGTACTTTATGTAATAAATAACATACGGAGATAATAGTATTCTGAATTATTGAGATGTACAGTATACACTCTGCCTAATGAGTGCTCTCTTTTGACCCCTGGCTAGCCTTCGACGTCAGTACCTCTTTTCCTTCTTACAAATTGATTAATTTGCCAAAAATAGGCTGGCACATCAGGAAATATCAAGGTTTTCGCATAATCGTCTTCTTGGCAAAGTTTAAAGAAAGCTAAAAGTGTAGTTGTTGATGGATTGTTAAGTATATCAGCAAGATTATGCTCATTTAAATAAATCCTCTGTCCATTCTCTAAATGAACCGCTAGGGGAAAGCGCTCATGAATGGAAAATGTAAAAAATCGCCACGCAGCCTCAGCACTACTTATATATCTTCCATTTTCATACTTTGTCACTTCGTCTTTCTGGTTTTCCAAGGCAAATGTAGCCTGGTCTGATCCCTTATTGACATATTTACTAACATATTTGATTGATTTAATAGAATTGCACATCTCGACATTGATATGAGCTTTAAATGTTCTCAAAAGAAAGGGATTATATGGAACTATCCAACGGTTGTCGAAAAGTACTTTTTTATGTCTACAGTGAATCCACCATCACCCGGGGAGCGCCTTCTGTATTGTGGATATCTGTCATCTCCAGTTTGGGTTTCACTTTTTAATATTTTGGTAAATCTTTTAGTGCATTTTCCATCTTTCATACAGGGTGCAAGGGCCATGTACCATGTTAGATTTGACTAATGCGTAAAGTTTAGGATCTTTTTCTGGATCAGGTATCTCAGCGCATATAATTTTGTCAATACGATCAGCTGTAACACAATTAATAAGCCACAATAGTAGGTGAATATGTGGAAAACCTCTTTTTTGCCACTCTACAGAGTACATGAAACACCAAATATTTTACCTTTTGTAATTAAATCTATAAATTTTTTCACCTCAAGATGAAATACTCGAGCAATCAAGTCCTGGTGGTCATGAGGGCTTTGACCAGGAAGTAAGTTTTTAGTTATTTCTTCCCAGCGCGAGTTACATGTAAAGGTAATAAAAAGGTAGGTAGGTAGGTAACAATAAAGTTTTTTCTATTTCTATTTCTATTTCTAGGTCAGGGCGACCATACTGACGCAAGTATGTCATGGCATCTTGCGTTCGCTCATGCATATATTGAGGTCCACCTATGAAAGTAGCTAGCAATACAACCACTCCAAGGTTTTGAGGTTGCTGCTTGTTGATAGCGTCTTTGGGATGGACGTAATTTTCAGCACGTAATTTGAATTGGTGGTTATTAATAAAGTTTAGTCTTTCTGTTTCTATTTTGGCGTATTCGTCAACTAAAAATTGACTGAAAAGGGAACGAAAATAGAAAATACGCTTTTCATCTCCTTCTCGGATCATTAAACGGTAAGCGTAAAAGATTGCTGCGGAAATTGTCTTATTTAGAGGTATCATTGTAGTCGGATCTCGTTGCAGCAAATTAATCGAGTATCCATCTTCACCTCGGCAAAACAGTAGAGGGTAATCGTAAAGCGTCATACGATCTATGAATTTCGCTAATGCGACGTAAAACGCGACTGTGGCTCTCCAATACAATATCTCTTTTCTGAAATTCTGGACCTACCATGACTAAAGCCACTTCCTTAGCCGTTGGAGCTTTGTAACGTCCTGCGTGCTGTCCAATTGGTTTTTTTTCAGCACTAATAACAACTTGGAAGGAATCACAAATTACCGGCTTTTTTTCAATAGTTATTTTTAAGTCTCTTATATAAGATTTAACGCCATGTAGCATTTTTTTGCAGTACTATAACCAACGTTTGTTTTATAGCTGGAAAGTTTGAACACTTTAGCTTTGCCTCCCTCTCATCTTCTCCCACAAAATAAATTTGCAAAAACTGAGCCTGCTGTTGATTAGCAGGTAATAGGCTGCCAATCAAATGGTAAACTTGTCCCTGAACCCTAAAAGTGGGCTTGAACCCACCTTTGTGTATCTGTTTAGCTCCGAATGACGTCATTTGAAAGCATTTATTGTATTGCCGGATAAGATTCATGAAATGATCATGTTCAGGATGTATATCCATGACTCAACTGTATAACGGTTCTGGTAGTGGCTGAAATGCCTCAAGAAAAACTTTCCCGCCACTGCAACACATGCCAATCTGCTTCCTCTTTCCAGCTTCCTCTTTCCATTTCAATGCATATATTATAGTATTGTTTTAGTGGGAACTGTCGAGGAGCTAAATACATGTTTATTTGTAATCTAGCTTGTAAGAAGCTTGTAAGTAACTGTTAAGAACATTTAACTCTGTTTGTTCTCTAATAAATAAAATAAAATATATAGCGAGTTCTGTTCACTTTGCGGGCCATTTTTGAGAAATTGGAAATTTACCTATATAAATTTAAGGGATACTTATTAAACGGTAGATCGCCAGATATTAATGAATTACGCGGTACAAACACGGATTTTCCTCGAGCACACCCGGTTAGAATACTGGCTTCGATTAGGTTCTTGTGTAAGACCAATAATCTTGTGCCATTACACAGTTTCGGAGGTTTCAAGTTACGAAGGAGCATTACGGGAGTACCTTTTTTTAAAGAAATTTTGTGAAGCGGGAGACCAGGCGGCTTTAGGGAATTCAGAAATTCTACTGGATAATTCACAGCGTCATCTTCATCGCATACCTTGTCTATAGAATTGTACACAAATTCTTCACGCTCAAATGATCTCAGTATAATGTCATTTATAATAGAAACTTGATCATTTCTAGGGGTCAAAATTGCTCTTTCACAAAAACATTCCATGAACTTAGAATGTATTTGCGCAATTTCCGGTCAAATGTGGCGATAAGAGCGTCGACGGTGGACACTAACGTGCACAGATTATATGGGACCGCAATCATATCTAAGGCAAAGTCTGTCGGAAATCTCCAGCCAACACCACCGTGACACCTCCCATAAGGTTTTTGTTGCCACGAATATCCTGCAGTGTCCTGTTTACTGCTTCAACGCCTCCCTTATGCGCCAAAGTGATCTCGTCCCAAACAATTATTTTTGTATGTTTAAGTACTACTGCAATTGGGCGGAAGAGGCATCTAGTAGCGACTCATGGAGATCACGGGGAGAGGCCTTTGCCCAGCAGTGGGACACACAAAAGGCTCATAAAAAAAAGTACTTCTGCTAGGTCACTTTGTTTAGATATACTGCACGTAGGCATCTCTGCATGCGTCAGATCAAGTGGTAACCTAAAAACAGCATGCGCAGTTCGACCACCTTCGAGGAGTGTGGCAGCTATGCCAGAAGAAGCGACAGCTAATGCAATACCACGGGTGCTTCTCACTTTTGCCAAGATTAAATTAATTAAGTAAGTTTTTCCGATGCCACCAGGAGCATCTAGAAAAAAAAGTAGGCCTGCATTTCTTTCCACGCTAGTCAAAATAGTATAGTAGTAGGCTAGTTTCTGTTCTGTTGTCAAGGAATTCCATGATCTGCAGTTTCTAGAACAATATTCTTTGCTATTCTTTAGTGGAATAGCAAAATAATAGGTATATGGTTCTAGAAAATATGAATTAATAATAAAAAAACAAACACACCTGCTTGAAATTAGATACAGCAAGTCTCCCATGACCTGGCCATTGGTCAAACTTAGATCATAGGAGTACTCTTGAAAAACATGTTTAAAGATGTTGTCATGACATGTCCACTCCTTTTTCAACACATCATAGACCTTCAGGCGCTTATTGTTTGCATTGAGAACAAAAACTACCATCTTCGTCAGCCCTCAGGCCAAAACTTTCCACCCCTGAATTAAATCATCAGCATCCAGCATCCTTCTATACATCGTTGTATTATTTAGACAAGACTGGATGATATAGTCCTCTGGAAACGTAATCCAATTTTCAAAATCATTCTCAGTATATGTGAAAAAGTTCAATTCATCATGCGTTGACAGAAGTACCACTACAGTGTATGTTGGCAATCTACTTCGGCTCTCCTTAATCAAGTTCAATGTTTCATTATAAGCTCTATTGCTATAAAGCTCCTTATACATTTCTGCTAATTGTTCTAAGTCCATGGATTTTTCCAATTGAAACTCAGCCATTTCGTAAAGACACTCAGCTACTTCAGCAGCCAAACAGTTCTGGTTGTGTGAGAAACTAGATACAATCTTTGCTAAATCACTATTGTTAAATGTTACAGTTTTGTTCGGAACCGTGATTGTTGTGTTCGCAACTTGAGTTCGAGTAGACGAAGTTTGCGTTTCATTTCATGTGGGCTGTGACTGTGATGGAAAAATAGTAAAAGTAGGCGACTCAAGGCAGCTTTCACTATTTAGGTCTTTGGAAGTACCCGGACGTGACCAGGGGTCTGAGGGCTGGTTTAAATTTATAGTTTCTACTATCCGTTTACTGATTTTAGACTTATTCTCTATAGAATCCTCGATATATCCTTCAGCCACGGTGTTCGACCGCCATCCGCCGTGGCGTTTTAACGTGGTAAGGTCGGCTCCTGAATCCGCCAAAAGAGTTGCCGATGTTCGCCTAAAGCAGTGGCCGGTGTAAAGCTGTGGTTCTTGCAGTTTCAAATAAGTGGCTATTTCTTGTGGGGTCCCCCGCCTATTTTGTTGACTCCCATAGGCTACCTTGAACACTTGTTGTTACGGAACTGCAAGAAAAATCGGTCGGTGTTCGTATTGGGAGGGCGTAATGTTTTGTACTTCTCAACAACATTTACATATTTCCCACGAATAACAAACGACCTGTCCGTGTTTGTCTTGGTGTTCGGCAAGTTTATCAACAGCAATTGATTTGAATGCTTTTCTATGGCATTAACAGTAAGATCCAAGAGTTCGTTTGAACGGCATGCTCCGTTAATTCCAATAATGAGGATGACCTGCAATCAAAATATTATATATTACTAATTATAACTTACAATAGGCAACAGTTACAAACATAAACATTTAGTGACTGTAAAAAATTTAATGAAATAGTTGAAATTTTACTTAAATTTGCATAAATATTTCTAGTAATACCTACTTTAGCATACTTACTTTTGCAGCGAGAAAATCGCAGTCCGGAGCTTCATTAAGAAATATCTCGATGTTAGAGGCCGTAAAAATTTTCGACTTTTTGGATTTGTGGCCAACTGCGCTTCTTTTCAAAAATGAAATGAGTTTTGGATACGTTTCAATGTGCACATTATTCTTTATTTTTATTGTTGCTTTCAACATTGAGTAAATACTCCACATTGTTGATGATTGCTTCGTTTGCGATAGTTCTATGAAGTACTATAAAAGTACTGTTTCTGAGAAGGTGTTGGCGCCCTTTTGTTCTCTCCAATTATTAAACAACTTATAAGCTTTTATACATTTCTCCCGCGATTTTTCCGGTAGAAAACTTAACTCAGCGTCCTTCACAGTTTGTTTTAGCTCCTCTGGAGTCAACATATTTTCTTCATCACTAGTCTCACTCATATTTTTCTATTATTTTAATAATATCAAACACCCAGTTACATCTCTCACGCAATAGAAAAACAAAAAGAAAGAAGATTTGAAAAATAAAAGAGCGCTATTTTTTTAAAGGGTGCTTTCTGAAACCGGACTGATGGTATTCGTTCACAAACTTAAATATTATTAAAACTATAATTATTAATTGACGCGCTAAATGTCGTGTTTTATTTCAAATGTATTATGATATATTAAAATATTTTGTTAAATAATTTTACATTTCATAAATCACATTGAAAACAAAAGTTTAAAAGTTTTGGTTTGTAGCTTAATTTATGAATTTTCGAACGTGTTTTTCTTTAGCGCTTTTTTGGTGGTCTACTATGAAATTCGAATGTCGATTTACGATTCGACCTATTCCTGTCACTCACAGTTCTCTATCGTAATGAAAGGGACACAGCTAATGAAGTTCAAATATTTTAGATTTGTAATAGACCCTACACTATGAAATGACAGTGCTCGGCCTAAAAATTAAAAAGCTACTTTGCCTCACTGTTTTACGCAGCAAAATATGCTTGTTCGAGCTACTGAGGTGAAAAATATTTTTTACTTCTCACGCTCAAAAAGTGTGTCATATTTCATATTAGGCTTAGCAAGCGGGGCTAAAGTAGGGAAATATGTATACATATTTATGATTTAAAACATTTTAATTTGACCAATCAAAACACTTCACCGTATTAAATCCACCAATCACAACCCTTTAAAAAAACATTTGTATTTGCTTTCGACCAATCAGGAACCAGAATTAATTTCAAACAGCAGGCGTTTTTAATTCCCTAACTCACAATCATGCCGTTTGGACGCGCCTATTAACGGTCAGAGGTGTTTATTCTTGGTGTTAATATATTGTATCTGTGTCAAAGCAGTTTATATTTCAGTGCCTCTAGTGAATAACCCTTTGGTTTTTGCTGCACCATTGGATTCAGCTCGTCAAACTACACAACATATCAAAAGGACATATCTCTAGCTGTCTCCTAACCTAGTTTTTTCGATGACCCGAAGGGTATAAGAATGGTGTGCTTTATGGTATAAGTCACTTTATCCATCACTCAAGACGACTGCAACGGCATAAGTAATCTCTAGTCGAAATTAGTCACGAACCTAAAGACATTCGTACAGTTATATTTTTGAGTAAAGACTTAATTCATTTTGTTCCATTAGTCCTAAACACTTATTTTGGCGTAATCGGATTTGTGTCATTATTGTAACATGAGCATAAAGGAATAACTCGTTTAGTGTCATTCACAAGTCAGTCACAAGTAACGCCATTGGACAGTTTCGCGCCGTGTTGCTATTGGCCTATTTGTGTTCTGCTCGGAAACAACTCATTCTATTACTTTTTACTTAATATTCTTTTTCAATCGTTTTTTGGCAAAAACTCTAAAACCACAAACATTTTCTATTTTGTAAGAGATATTAAAAGTTTATTTTGGATGTAACTGTTAAATTTGCGACTTGTATTATTAAACTGAATTTTCGAACTCACTGCATTGCCTGTCGAAACGTGATTTGCGTACCGGGTGATACTCGTAATTCTCTGTTGTGTTTTGTGATTACAAAAATGAAGCGTGGAAGGAAAATTACTAACTTAGTAATAAATCCACCGAAAAAAGTAAGTACCTACCTGTTGTATTGTCTATTTTACATACAATTCGGTCTTACTGAACGACCGTTTGAAGATTTTGTTAGAAACCTACTCGTAAAGTTGTTTCGATGTTATTCTATCGGTAAAGTCTTATTTCCTAAATGAATAGTTTAAAACATTAGTTTAAGTGTTTACGGGCCTTGATAACAAATTCAATAACAAAAGCAACGAAGAAATAGGTAGGTACTAACACATTTATGCCTATTCAATTGCATTTTGTGTTGTGTATCTACCGACTGCTATTGAAAGTCAAGATTGGTTTACGAGTACGGAAGATCTAAAAATCTTCCTCTGACTTCGACAATCATATCTGAAACGCCTCTGCCAATAAATGTTGAGAAAAAGAAGGATCTAATAGATCTATTGCCTTTTAAAGACATCGAGTGCCATGACTTCTATAAAAACTTAAAAACGTCAGAAAATTAAAGGGCGGAAGAAGATCCCGATTTAAATATAATCATTAATCATGTATGATATTGATAAAGAACTAGATGATGATGATTAAAGTACTTAATTGATTTATAATAATGACAAAGGCTGATTATATTGTTATTTTATTTTAATTGTCGATTTCATTAAAGCTTTTCAAATTTTATGCATGGTTGCTTTACTATACGGCCTCATTTGAATCCTTAGGTAACAAATTTCCAGCTATTTAAGTCGTTTCATTTCTATAATACCAAAATAAATAATGGTACACGTCGTGCTCTGCGTTTACGCACATTGATAAATAATGGTACAAGTCGTGTTCTGCGTTTAAGTACATTGTGAATAAGGGTATAAGTCGTTTTATTGCTAACAGCTCAATAAAAATGACGTGAATATCTCGAGTAAATCCATAGAGACGTGAATAACGGTATAACTGCAAAAAAAACTAGTCAGTTATTAAAATGACGTGAAGAAGAAATGGGATTTCATACAACTTTTCAGGCCTAGGCCTGCAAAGTAACTTTTTAAGTTTCATTCCACTATTTGTGGCACAGCATCACGGCATTCAGCCATGAAAATTAGATTGATTTGAGGATTTTTATTTATTTATTTCATTGCATGTTTGAGAAAAGCACTATACATGCCTCGGCGTGAAATACTCGTAGTACATTACACCGGAGGCCGGGAAAACACGGATTTCCGGCCAAGTAGGTATAGATAAGTAGGATAGAGATACGAGGCCGGGAATCCGTTTTCACGCCTAGACCTGAAAATTTGCATGAAATCCCATTTCAGGCCGCCTCGAAATGCTGCGCCCGAAAAAGGATACTTCCGAGTCTATTATAAGTGTGTTCCCGGCCTCTGATGTAATGTACTATTGAGACACAATATTTTAATGATAATGACAATATATTTTTTAAAAGTTTTTCTCAAACCTGCAATGAAATGTTGACATGACTTACTTCAAATTAGGTCCGGAAATACTACGTATCCGGTGCGACTAGTGAAGATGATATGTAAAGGAATTTCATTCAACCTTACACACCTAGGCCTGCAAAGCAACCGTATTTTGTTTATAAACGTCAAATTGTGATAGAACGTCATGACATTCAATCACGAAAAAAAAGGAAAAAGATTAGGATAGGATTGCTTGAAACAGGTTAAAAAAAAGTTTGGCGCGTAAATTGAAAAAAGTTTTCTTTTCTTGTTGGCCGGATTTGTCAATAGTTCGTAATTATTTTGAAACTTTCTAATAAAAACCATCGATTTCGAAATGAGTTCGGACGAAAATGATAAGGAATTAAACTGTACGCCTCCGGAATTGCGAACAGAAGTAGCCGTGAATAATTTACTGATCCCGAAATCAATCAGTTATATAGGTACATGACGGCGTATGAAAATTTCATAAAAATTTTAAGTGTTTTTCTTTGTTGTAGTGCCTCGTCTATATAGTTAGATATACGTTCATGTAACTATAAACTAATACTTAATTTAGGGAATAAGTGGAATATTTGTTAGTAAGAAATGTGACAGCACTGACAGCTATCAGAAACGTATTATTTAGTTGTACGAATAAAACAAATTGACTACTTTATATTTCATTGCAAGTTTGAGAAAAGCACTATACAAATCTCGGCGAGAAACGGGGTTGCCGGCCGCGTATCCCTATCCGGTCTATATCTACATGGGCTGCAACCCTTCGTTTCCCGGCCTCTATAGTAATGTACTATTACACAATAAGTTGAATAAAAAAAGCCAGAAGAATATTTTTGAATTTGGTAAATCCGTTTCAAATCAGTCCTTATATGTATGTCTTTTATGAAAAGTGTAAGAATTATAATTTGATATGTTACATACATGTGATAGGCATTTTTCCCCTGTGCACTGAAAGTACCCAAAATTACTATATTTTTTTAAGCATTGAACCTTTACAAGTACCTACAATTTGGCCTGATTTTTTGCCTCACTGTCCATTCCTTTATGAATGTACTTCTTTCACATAATTTATGCATTGATTTTGATAACATCTGTGATGCAAAGTTCGGTTCGTCGGAAATAGTTGTGCAACGAATAAGCAAAGTTGATTTTCGCTGCGAATGCTGATTTTGTGTGTAATTAAATCATGGGCGTAGCGAGTGCTACAAATTAGCTATTAGCTAGCGGACCCGATAGACGTTATCCTGCCCGAACGCTGACTTTTCGTTTGGAGACTAAGACACCATCACAATTCAAAATTCACTCAACTCCAGTTAGTGAATTTGTGAAGACCAGCCGACATTGTGAGGAAATATACCGAAATAAAAAATAATCATAATGAATGTGAAATGTTTTTTTTTACAAATCAATACAATTACAGTATAAGGAGAATGAAACAGTTTACAATGCCTACTGTCCAATATGTTCAATACAATTACAGTATAAGGATAATGATTTACAATACCTTTTGTGTAATATGTCTATACTATTCAATACAAATACATTATTCTTTATTTCAAGACAACATAATCCCAGAATTAGGAGAATCAACTATATATTGTAATTGCATTTTTGATAAATTATTATGATACTACTAAGCTAAATTACTGATAAGAGAAGAAATAAGAGCCACGTTATAAGCAAATATGTTAAAAAATGTAATACTTACGACTGCATTACAACTTTGACCCGTGCACTGAAACGTACAAGAAAAAATCTTTTAAAACATGAAAACAAAAGGTTTTGCTACGATATTGCACAAAATAAACTTGGTAGGTATTGTGGGTAGGATGTGAGTAATGTATAAATACCCATTGCGTTTATTTAATTGAAGTGGCACGAGCATGATCTAATTCTTATAGTTCAAGAAGAACCCTACAACTCAGGTCTCAAGGCAATATTATTATTGCCGAGGCGCGGAAAGAAAGAGGTTGCCTGACGAGGTGGTTGGCAGGGCGCATGAATTTTACACCAAAAAGTACTAAATCACTTTGGTGATAAAATAAAGACTCAATAAGAAAATTTGGACCGAGACCAGTGGCGGAAAAAAGGGGAGGCCTTTGCCCAGCAGTGGGACACAATATAGGCTACAAAAAAAAAAAAAAAAAAATTTGTTTCAGAACTTGGATGTTAGTGCATAATGAATGGCATACTACTGTAGTTTATATAAACAGGAGTTTTCCTGAAAGTGATGTTGTACTTATTTGTGTAAAATTAAATAAGGTTTCATTTTGTCATATATGGCATGCCCATAAAGTCAATAATTTTCAAGGAAAATGCAAAATGAAGTATACATTTCATGATAGCGGTTAGCCCATATGGTCCCTAAAGTTGAAATTTTAAGACATGAAAACAGAGGTTTCGGTGAGTGTGTGTAGTGAACTTGACTACTGTCACTTGCATTTTGCCCCATTTCGACCTAAAATATGATTTGACTATCACATTATAAAGATTCAGTAATACGCCCCGCATCAATAATGTTAAATGTATAGTGTATAGCACTGGCGTGTTACATACAGATCCATCTTATCTACTGATGCCATGTTTATTGAAATCCGCCCAATAAATTAAGTGCTAGAAGCAAAGTTGTGATTTCAGATTTGGTCTCCACTCACGCCCGCTATATTGTTTTTTTTTTAAACTCGATTTGCGCCAACACTTTGTCACCATTAAGAGAAATCTAACATCACCTCATTTTTTGGAATTCATCAAGCATCTTGACCTGGAGGTGGTAGCAAACTATGACTAGTTAACGAGAAATTTAATCCATTCTTTTGGGTTTAGCCGTAGACAGGTAAAATTTTATTATTAATGTAGTTCATATCCTATTGTGTAAATCAAAGTGGATTTGACATTCTCCCGAGCTCTAAATTCGGAGAATCTTCCCTGGAAGGACATTGAGGGAAAATCTCACATGTGGATGCATTTTTCTCCACGAAGACACGTTTTCTCGTCAAGGTTGTGTACTACAGGCTTTTGCAGAATTTATTCAGCTTTAATGTTGCTGTAGATCACGTTTTCATGGAGTACGTAGTTTTCGACCAAAACCTGAATTTGTTACGAATGGAGTAGATTTCCCAAGATAGCGGCCGTTCTACGAGGTCCTGACCCGGGGACTTTTCGGAGACGAAAACAGGGCTTCCAACGAACATTCTTACCAAATTTCATCAAACTCCCCGAAATTTCGAGGTTGAACAATATCGACTGTATTATAAGCAGAATTATTATTTTTTAGCTATTCTTCCGATTGGCATCATAAAAGTAGGATGATTTTTTTTTGACATTTAAGTCGGTTCGATTCCCAGACGAAGCAAGTAATTTTTAGAAAATCTATGAATGCAGAATTACTTACTTTTAAAAATAACATTAAGTCTTATTTCTATTCAGCAATATTACGATATGTAAGGTACTTCCCCTACATGTCCCATAAGTTTGGGACGCCCTGTATTCCTGTATATAATAAGAACTCCCCATTGGCACACAAACCTCTCAAGGTTTTGCCTAGATGGGTATGTAACTATAAGCATGTATTTCTTTCGTATTAATCAATAAATTATAAAAAAAAATGTGGACAAACACGCAGCCATAAATATATGTGCACATGTTTGTCATATACATGTGAACAAAGCAGAGGTCGATATTATATACACACTTAAATATCATATACATGAACAAATCAGAAGTCAAAAATATCTATACCCGGTCAAGGGTGAACGGATATATACAGTCACCAGCATAAATATATGATTATGGGCAGCGCTGCAAAAACATCTGATCATCAATTGAAGTCCTAACTGGGTGTGTAATGATCGGTATAAAAACAAATAATATAATTTCATTGGATATAACCATTTTTGATATAATTTCAAAGGGTAGAATCGTTCATTGTATATAATAAACGTTTGGTATAATATCAAAATATGTATTTTTATTTAGTTTAACTATCATTCGGTTTAACGCTTATTTCTTATAACCATCACAGAGTATAATTCTTATTTGAAATACATCTCATATTGTATAATGATCAAGCGGTATAAATTTTATGTGCAAATTGCGTTTTATTTACCTTAGCTAAACTACTTTTTTCCGTTCTTACCTAACGTAAACCCTCAGACCAAGAAAAAAAGATAGACGGAACGGAGCATGACAAACCACCTAGTGAAGCCGGTTTTAAACCAAGCCAAATAAGTTTAGCATACGCTCACGCACACATACCTATACAAACAAAATTGCACTAAACTCTTCAGCACGTGTCTCACTGCTTTCAAGATCACCTATTTCGAGTGTTGAGGAATTTAATATGTTTATGTGGGTTTCCTATCATAAACTCAAAAATGGTTATTCCGATTATTAAAATCCCGAAAACGTTTCGCTTTATTTAAGTTGGCCGAAATTTTGTTTGCCCGAAATTACATTTCCCAAATTATTATTTTCCCAATTCTCAGTTCGTTGCAATTTTGATTCGCTTATGATTCGACTAGACACTTATTAAAAATCCGAAGTATCACATTTGTCAACTAGGTTTAGGTGCCAAAAAGTATTTAGTCCGAAATATTATTATCCCAACCTACACCAAAAGATCGAAAGTGTAGTATGTCAAATTCCGTTTCCTAACGCACGGAAATTATTTTAACCTAACCTAAACCTAACCTAACCGCCAGCGTGTCGACGTCACCCCGCTTCGCGGGGTGCCTATTTCCGCTCTAAGGGACGCAAGATAACCATAACCTAACCTACCATAAATACAATTATTACGATTGTTTTTTTCTTTACTGCGGCTTCGCCTCGCGAGCCCCCTTCGTGGGGGGCTTTGCCCCCCACCCCCTCTTTTTAGCCTTTTTAAAAACTCGTACAGCACTTGAGTTGTTATTATGATATTTTGTGATGGTAAAATGATACTAGGGAAAATGAGATTTAGTTCTTACGTAGCATCGGAATAATTATGAACAGGTGGTTAACAAATCGGTTGTCAAATAATAATGTTGGCAATCGTTCTTCTGGTTATTGAGTCTCGTAAAAACGTTAATGTGGGAAAACAAACCAGCGGAATTTCAAACTACATATGGTAAATAAAGTATATGGGTTATAAGAATACGGTGAACCGTTTTCGGACAAGTGAAAATCGGACAAGTGTTTTTCGAACCTATCGAGGTTACCGTTCATGTGTGCGTGAGTGTATGATAAACTTATTTGGTTTGGTTTGGGTTGGTCTATCTTTTTTCTTGGCTGAGCGTAAACCTTTTTTTTTTTTTTTTTACTTGGGGAAATGCCTTTACGCATCCCACCTAGCAGAGGAACTAGGATGGGTATGACGGGCTCCCGGGCACCCCCCGGACTACCGTCTAAAACCACCAAGGTATGCCCTCTCTGCCGTGTAGTAGGGGCGTCATGGGATCGCGAACATTTCACCACGACGCCCCTCGGCAACAGCCGCAGCTGCCCTCACTACTGAGGCAAAAGCCCCCCCCCTCTCGTCGTCAGCGTGCGGGGCGACACCACACGCTTCCCGACCGACCAAAGGACCTCTACGCCGGGAGAGGGTGATAGACCTCGGATTCACCCTCTCAGGTCCCCTTGTAACTTTTTATAGAGGTTTTCTCCCTCGCAGCCACAACTCGGCCCCGGCCTGACAGTCGCAGCCCCCGCGCCTAACATGAATCCTCTGATAGCAGAGGATTTGTCAGGGTTCCGGGTCCGTTATTTATTATAGAGGCAAACGGCAATGGCCTCTCCCTCAAGCCGCACCTGGGGAATCTTGCGATTCCCTGGGCGGAACCCCCCGACCCCCCCGTGTCGGGTTATTGGTAACACCAGCAAGCGACAACTTAGGGTCCACTAAATTATAACTTGCCGTTGTCTCCAGAGCGCACCGGCCAAGACGCTACCCATTCCTGCGGATCAACCGAATCAAGAGGAATCGGTAGAGTCCAGACACTCGAGGAGGTTACCCAACATAGCGCCCCGGCTGAGCGTAAACCTAACCCAACCGCCAGCGTGTCGACGTCAACTCGCTTCGCGGGGTGCCTATTTCCGCTCTAAGAGACACAAGTGAACCCTAACCTAACCCACCAATAGTACAATTGTTGCGAGTGTGTTTTTTACTGCCCTTGCGGGGGCTTCGCCCCGCCCGTCCCCCCTTATTCTGGCTACTCTGGCTTGATTATATCAACTGTACATTAGACGAAATGAGCATTATATCCAATGTTCAATATAGCAAATATGCATTATACTTAATGTATGTTATACTAAATGTTATTATATCAAATGATCGTTATATAAAATGATAATTATACCAAATGAAAATATATTAAGTGTTGTTATACAACTCGAGAGTTATATCAGATGAGCGTTATTGCGAGTAATATTATATCAAAAATATTTATAGCCATCGTTACGCA